>OY728128.1:1344008355-1349008355 GCA_963277665.1 Viscum album
TTCTCCAAGCATAGACATCTCAAAAAATCATTTCATCAGAAAATATTTCACACATTTTTTCATCATTCTTAGCATAGATAATATCATCAAAACAAACAATTATAATGAGGGAAATCATCTAACTTTATTTCATATAGAGATTATTATAAACTCTTCCTTTCTTTAAAATGATCTTTCTTAAGTAGGTATACAATTTGTAATTTCATTACCACATACGTTATTTTAATAAATACAAGGATTTATTCAAATTAAACACTTAACATTCATCCTTCCGAAAAAAAAATCCACATGTTTTTTTAATAAACAATTCTTTATAAATTTATCCATTTAGAAATAATGACTTCTCATCCATACGAAATATTTTGTAACATTGTTGTGCAATAATTGCAGGAAATATTTTGATTGTTTTAGAATATTCTGTTGGAAAAAGATTCTTATCAAAGTCAATGCCTTCAATTTGTGAGAAACCTTGTCACACTAACCTTTATTTGTTTCTTATCACTTCACTAGCTTAATTAAAATTGTTTTAGAAGACCTAGTTCTTACCAATAACATTTTTATCATTTGGTTTAGGTTTGAGCTACCAAATATCATTATTCTCAATTAGATCTAACTCATCATTCATATCCTATATACATTTCGGATGTTCAATATTGTCATTAACATCTTTTGGTTCAACTTTTAATATAAATAAGTGTTTGTAATAACATTTGATGTCCATATTATTTGAACCCTTTAAGTTTGATCACCTATTTTATTTTGAGTTTCTACTTGCTGCCTCTGCCTTGGATGAGATTCTATAGATTCATTCTCATCACTAGAAACAATTGATTTTGAATATTTTTCTTTTGTAGGACTATAATTATTTTCATCTTTATCAGAAATATTAACAAAAAAACTCTTCCATCATATTCATCTTACTTATCTTCACAAGTTTTTTAGTGTATTACTCGTATTTTTTAAAAAAAATCACATCAATAGAGTTATCTAACCTTAATATATTTTTTTTGAGGCATCAATATCCCCTTATATTAAAAAAATAACAAAAAAAAAAGATTCCATATTCACCTCTCTCATCATACTTTCCAAGGTTTCTTCCTTTGTTCTTTATGATGTAGGGAATCCAAAAAATTCTTAAGTGATTCCAACACGGAGTTTCATCATAAAACATATCATAAAGATTCATATAATTATTTGAACATTAAAAACATCAGTTTTGGATATAAATAGATGTACTCATGGCTCTCCTACAAATAAAATGAGAGAGATATCATGTTCAAGTTACACAGTTCTCCCCATTTCAACCAAAATTTTATTTTTCCTTTCAACAACACCGTTTTTATGGTTTGTATGGTGTATTGAACTCAAAGCAAATTCCATGTTTTTCCAAATAAATTTTTAACTCTTCATTATTATATTCACCACCATTTTCCATTATCAACTTCTTCACTAAATACCCAAATTCCTTTTAAATTTTTCTCTATAAAATTTTAAACAACTTCAATTAATCTGACTTATGTTTCAAATACATAACACAAGTAATGCGAGTAAAATTGTCAACAAAAGTAATGAAGTAATTATCTCTGTGGGTTGATTATTTTTCATTAGACAAAAATTTTGATAATAAATAATCTTTAGGGGTTGTGTTAAACTAATATCAACTTTTTTATGCACAGGTATTGTAATCTCCCCTTTATGAATTTTTTTGAAAAACTAATCTCTTTTTATTAACACGTCTTGAACACTATATACACTATCTCTCTTAGATAAATTTCTCATGTTTCTCTAACAAATATATTCAAATATTTATTTACACAAATGATTTTATTTCATCATTATTAAGTAAAATGATTTTTTCACTTCACCAACTTGAAACAAAATTCCTTTTGTGGGTTGTCATGTTGTAACAACTTTTCTATATTCCTTTATTTTCACACAAAAAACCATATTTTCTGAAGAAAAAAAATTCATTACCATCATCACAATGTTGTGAAACACTTAAGAAGTTGTGTTTAAACACATCAAAAAAATGAAGATTATGGATTTCCAATTTTATTCCTCGATAATAGTTGATCCAAAAACTTTTATTCCAATGAATTTATCATTTCCAAATTTCATTATTCCTTCTTTTAGGTCTTTCAAATTATTAAAAAAAATTAAGTCTCATATCACATGAAAAGAAGACCCAAAATCTATGATCTATGGTTGTTCTCCTTTTAGAGCTTTGAGAGAAATTTCTATAACAATAGCTATTTCTTTATCTTCGTATTTCTTCAATTCGGGATTTTGATAAATGTTGTTAAAAAAATTGTGCTGGTAAAAAAATAAGACACCATTTCACAATATATTCAATTTGTTCACGTCTTTCACAAGTAGTCTCCAAATTTTGGAATATATTTTCAACATTCGTTACATGCTTCTAAGAATTTCATAACACATTCTTCTTATATTTATTCTTTTGAGATGATTGATCCTCCCTTGAGTGTTGTTTTATATAACTCATAAAACACTTGTAGTATTTTTTATTAAACCTAAGCATGTTTTTTGTATGGAAGAATACCCCACAATACCATCAGTACCCATTGAAGGAATAATTTTTTCTATATCTTTTATACAATTCAAAGTTATTAACGTATTCCTCAAAAACATTCTTATCTTTATAAATTGACCAATTTTTAGTCCCAAACATTCTATTCTAACCTGAATCCAACTTATTCCACTCAGTTTTGTTTTGAGCCTTATTGGAACCAAAATTTATAGGAAGTTTTTCTAACTTATAATGCTTGGAGACATATGAATTCTCCCCTTTATAAATTTTGGATATGTACATAACTTTCTCAACATTATTCATCTTGGGAAAAATTTAAAATTTCTTTCTAACCATTAAAGGTAATTTTTTTATCCTTATCATGTTTATCCTTTTCCAGAGCTTTCAATAACTTCAAAAATGGAGTTATTGAAACTATAACACTTTTCTCAGCTTTAGAAATTTTTTGTTGAACATGTTAAAATTCATCTTCTTTTTCTTTCAATATAACTTATACACATTATTTTAGATTTATTTATTTCTCAATAAATTTCTTCAAGTAATCAATCACTTCTTGTAGCATAACATTATTATCAAGAAAATATTCTTGATTTTTTATTTTGGAACATTCATTTTTCAATTTCGTTATTTCTTTCTCAAACCTTCTAATCTTTCTCAGACATTATTTCAATTCTTCTTTCAGATAAAATTCTAACAGAGTTTTTCTTCTTTAGAAATGATGCTTCCAAATCATCATTCATAATGATTGTGATGAATGTACTCTATCTATGATTCTTAGTAGACTTTTCAGATTTAGCTTTACTATCTTATTATTCATCATATTTTCACTAAAAACTTCTCCTTTTTAATTTTTATAACTTTTTATCTTTCACTTTGAAATAATATTTTTCCTTATCACCTTTTTTCTTCTATAATATTCTTGACCTTATCTATTATTTATCACTATAATATTCTTTATTTACTCAAGGATAATTGGCTGCAAACTACCTAAAGGATCCACATTAAAAACATTTTATGGGATGTTTCCCTTAAAATTTACATGTGCCTATTTTCAAATCTTTAGAAAACAAGGATAAAATTTCATTAAAATTATTACATGCCTCATTTTTATAATTATAATCTCCATATTCTTCTTCTTCAAGAATATTCTTTGGATTTTCTTTTTGGGAAGCCCTGAAAGGAATCTTTCTATTATCTTTTTTCCTTTTCACAACTCTCTGCCTTCTCATTTTATAAGTAATGAGAGTTATATGAAAATCATACATAGATAATTTTTTAGGATATATATCTTTCGATAAAGAAACATTGGTATTAAACCTATAATTAATAATTCCCAAGATCTTTTCAACAATAGTTGAGTCTTCCAACTTTTCACCAAGACATCGTTCGGGGATTAAAATATCATTTACCCTTGTAAATAAATTACCAATATATTCATACTAAACTAAATTCATATCCTTATACTCCATGCTCTATAATTGTAAGTTGGGTTTTTTTAACATTGTATTTTCTTTATAAATGTTCTTCAACTTTTCCCAGATACCTTTAGCAGTAAAAAATCCCTTCACTCTTAGAAACTCACTTTCAGAAAGAGTTGAGAGTAAATAATTATAAGATCTTCCATCATTCTCATGATTTTTCTTACCCACATATGTGAGAGTGAATTTTTCATTAATTGGAGGAAATCCAGTTGTAGGTGCTTCAAAAAAATCATACCTAAGAGATAAAAGATAAGAAAATATTATATCTTTCCAAATATGGTAGTTCATACCATCAAAGACTAGAGTCCCCTTACTGTTCACATAATTTAGATTCTCCATAACAACTTCTATTTAGAAACTTCAATAAAGAGTAAACAAAGGGAACCTTCCCTCTAATACCAATTAATATTTCCTAGCTAGGATCAATGTATCTCTGAGAGGAGGAGGTTGAATTAGTGATATATTTTTATTTTATTTTCCCTTATTTTGAAAAAAAGTTTTCCTCCTATTAACTATTTATCACTTCATTTAAAACAAATCACACATCTATAGGAAAACAATAATTTACAAGGTTGACTACTCTACAAGAGTAGCTATATACATGGAATGGTTTTTAAATAATCCAATACCATATAATCCACTAGAAAATAATCATTTTTTATGGATACAAAAAATTTGGATATAACCTAATACTTTTGTAGCACTATGATCAATAAAAAAGTGCATGTGCTTCTTATAACACAAATGATATAATATAAGTTTTAGTAATAGGGAATGAAACCTTCACCAGTTGGTTCAAAACATGTTACTCTGATGCCTCGTCAACTTTATAGGAAATCTTCAAAACATAAATCTTTAATTTCATACAAAGAAGAAAGTAGAAAAAACAATCATACAAACACTAAGTCTGATGGCTTGAGTCTGATTACTTAGTATAATTATTTTTTCCAATTCCTGTGTTAAGGAATATAACTCTACCAGTATACTACTTAAACTATTCTGAATTGGTCATGTCTCTCTCTAGAAATATATGTCTTATTCCTTGGTATGATCCCAAAAACTGTTGATTACTATCCCACTTTTCACCTCTTCTATCTAATAAACATCCTATGAAATTCTCAATCCAGAAACCACTTCTCTCTAAAAACATTCACCACTTTTTCCTTATCTATTCACCTGTGAATAATACAACTGTCATAAAGCAAAATTTACTTTAAACTATTTATTGATATGCTAAAATATGTTTGGGAGGGAATATTAAAATGTTTTCCCACTTAATTAAATTTTAGAAAACATGAATTTCACCTTCATTTCATCTTCATCATTGACTTCTTTAAATGTTATTTATTATTCTCGGAACTTCTTGTATCTTTAGTGTTCTTTAAAATTTCTAACCATTCTCCAGTATGATTCCATTTTCATTTTGAGTGTCATTATTATGGTGGAAATATATTAGAACTGAATATTATCACTACAATGAAAACATTTATAAGTTATCAGAATCCTCATTATATTTCTATATACCAACTATATGAAAATACAAAATTGAAAACATTTTTCCACTAACATAGTAGAAACTTATGAAGCATTCGAAAACTCCCTTTAACAAACACTTCTATAAAACTCTTCAAAAATTCCATCTTTTATTCTTTTCCCCAAACCAATATTTCTATGTCTTATTTAGTTACTGGTATTATCTTGCATTTGATTGATTGGTCTCTATAATACTTCAATTGATTGGTATCAACACCCGCCCAATGAAGTGGCACCACCTCTTCTCTGATGTTTCTTGTCCCAAATGACAAACAGATTAGAGCTCATTTTGCACATAACCCAAATGTTATACAATTCATCATGATAAAATGGTTTACTACATTATTGATAATCGTCTAATTTATTAGTATTCAAATTTCTTATATACATCGGTTATTGAAAACTCCATATAAAATAATTATGCCTCTGATGAATTGGTGGCACACCACATCCGATAGATTAATATTAGTAAAAAATTCTTTCATTTTTTATTACATTACAAAAAACCTTCCATAATTCACCAAATTATTTATATGATGATTTGTATCTTGTGGATTATTATTCTAACTGAAAACCAGCTTCTTCATCTTACCATGTTTTAAAAAAACCTTCCCAACATTTAAACAATTCTATGTATAGTGATCTCGTACTGATGAACTAATGTAGGAAGACATTATCTTCAAATTTTATTTTTTCCAAAAACTCATACTTATATTATAACAACATCATGTCTTTGAGAACTTTATGATTTCTGTAGTATCTTAGAAACTTAATTGGAAAGTTTATATTACTTTCTATCATTTCATGATATTCTATCATTCCATCCCAAACTCAGACAATTTTTCTCTCGTTATTTCAAAAATCATCCATCACAAGTTCCTGACATAACTTATGATTTATGAGAACTCCAAGATGAGAATAACATCATAAAATTTGGAATTGATACATTCGCACTCTTATGAAAAACCTCATTATTATTGAAACTTTCTTTTCATACACAAGGTGATTTATAAAAACAACTTCTTCAATAAAATTTCTTTAGAGCATAAAAACTGAAAATGGTGAACTTTATTGTCAAAAGGGTGTCCAATTTTCTGATTATGATACTTCCATTCATCCATATCATTAAATAACCAAAAAATACAAAGTAAAGGGTTCTTATTTCATTGAAAAAAACATAAAATACAATGTAAAAAAATCCGCATCAATTTCATCTAACTTCCAAAAACACTTCCAACTAACTTGGTCCAAACACTGGATAATGATAGATTCTATTGATTACCTTCCTAGGATCTCGATATGACTCATAATGGGACATTTTAGAATTACTTACCTTAGATCCATGGATGTTTTCTGATGATATTATACAAGGGACTACCTTTCTATAATCCAATTATACTAGTTGATTGGGGGATACTATGGATTTCTTCCCTTGGATCCTTTGATGTTTGGTGGTGATGGGATTATAGGGATTTCATCCCTATGATACATTGATATTTTAAACTATGGGATGACTATAGATTCATGGGATATGATGTTTGATATAATGTTGTGAAATTCCTAGTATGATTACTAGGATCCGAGAGTGATACCATTTGTCTAGGAATGCTAATGATACCCTAGGTTGGACTTATATCCCCTCAGGGATATGTGTCATGCTCAAAGACATTCGACATTGGAAAAAATTGGTATAGTCAACCTCAAGTGTCATGTTAGAACCCAATGATTAATGATTGTTTTTTTATTTATGCTTCTACATTTTATTTTTTATTTAGATTGGAATTCCACATGACCTTACACTGCATTTATTGATTGAGTGTGGAACCATTTTAGTGGCTCCCTAATGAGTTATACTCGCACCCTTTTTAGGAGACCACAACACTTGGGTACCTGAGAACACCTCAATTTTCATAGTTTTAGTTAGGGAAATGGATCAATGATGCATTATTGAGTGAGATAAATTATATGATACATAGATACTGGGATATAGGTATGGCTTGAGGATGGAAGTATATCCTTGTACATTTTATTTCATTGTTTATTTTTAATTATGATAATTCTATTAAGTGGAAAGTTGTTTATAAGATTGACTATGAGTTTGTATAGATGTATCCTTCCTCATGTTCCTTTGTTATTACATTTTTTATTATTATTATTATTATTTGAACTCTATTTGATTTTTATGGTTGTGGTTGGGTTATTTATTTGACACTATTATATCTACTCTAATATTAAGGTATATTATCCTTGTGGTATTAAACAGGAACCCATATACAAGTTTTAATCCTTTGGATTATAGAGTGTCATGCTAGAGGTATCATAGTAACCAAATCTGGTTTCTATTCAGGGTGAATTTGGAAAGGGATGTTTGAATACCCATAACCCAAGTAAAGACTATCAGTGAATAATAGAATAAATATGGATTAATAATTAGAAAATATTTCAATAATTGATATCAAAATTGGTGTCCATTTCTAATCTATTAGGCTGAAAAGTGGTATGATTGAAAAACTTTTTAATAAATATTTATTCACTAATGGTTTTTTATTATAGTGTAATTGAGTTTACAAGAAAATTTCTTGGGTAGAATTTGAAAATTATGACTGTATGTATCTTATGAGTGTTGGTGAGATTAATAGATATTAGTTGTCTTATTAACTTAATATTGTGTTTCTGAAATTGATTTATAACTTAGAAGGATTCTAAATTTTTTGGATTCCTCATTGTTAAGTGGTAAGATCACGCACTAAAATTTATTCACATTACAACCATAGTTGAAGGATTTTCCTGAGATTAAAATTCAAATTTTAAATTGTGGTTGACTAGTGAAGTAAATTGAAGGTGTATTGAAGTGTATTGAATAATGGGGAGACTTTTATATAAAATATGATGTAAGGAATGTGGATAAATATTATACCTTTAACATTCTAACAATTGGTGATAATTTATTTGATTTAACAATTTGTCAAGTGATATCCCCATGAATCTTAAAAGAGGTATCACATGAAAAGGATAATGCGGACGTTGAAATCTAGAAAATAGGGGAAGGATAATAATAAAGTTGAATGATAATATATTTGTATCCCAATTTTTCATGAACCAGCCCGAGTCGACCCTGAACTGGTCACCCAAGTCGGTCTGCGATATGTCCTGAGGGGCGTTCTGGATCCCCTTGGGATGGAAACTAGTATTGGTAATCGAATATAAACCAAGGGGAAATGATTTAAGCCCTATAAAGAGGATCAAATATATAAAATAATCAAAATTAGAATGCAGCAATGACCCACAACTGAACATAAATAAATAAACAACTGATCCAAATACAACATGCAACTAAATAGACTGAAGACAAAAATAATAAAAATGAAACTATGAATAAACTGAAACAGGACCAAGCTACCATGATTATAATGACCCATAATTTACATATATTGTTATAACATCAGAATGAAGTATATTTATTACAACATATAACAAAACCATGATAGGACCATATAGGTGTAGTGTCTTTAGAATTTGACAAACTTAAAAAACTAGTTCATAAAACATCTACATTGTATCCTGTTTCTTTCATCATAACCAGATGCCTTTTTGGCATATCATATTTAATACCCTTCTTCCAGACCTAGGGAAAAGAAACATAAAAAATGGTGATCTCAAATGCTCAGTAATGGTGAACAAAGGAAATATCAATTATATCATATTCATAAGAACATAACATTTTAAAACCTTATCTTGTATAAGAGATAATATAATGTCATGGGATAAATCATAGAAGTGAAATATAATACATATAATCATAAAATAAGACCTGAAACGTTATTTCATACACACATAAGCATATAAAATCGCTTCATATTAGTTAAGGCTCATTTCCAAGACCATCAAAGCAGACAAAGTCCATTATCGAACTGAGTTCACTCCTCATTCTAGTCATGTGTCACTGAACCGGATTATCTTTTCATTCCATTGATGTCTATATCATGACATATAAATCTTTACCAAATGCATTGGAAGGATATACAGATCCCACCCATCTTATAATGAATCCATTCTTATGTGTTCCACCAAAACATAAATCATACATCATAGCAATACCCATGTTAAAAAATGGGATTCTTAAACATCATGACATCGTAACATAATCTGTATAAGATAAAATAACTTAATAAAAATAATTCCATCAAAAATTAAACAAATAAAATTAATAATATGGATAGAAACATAACCCTATGTTATCTTAGGTGGAAAATAATTTTTATAAAACACTTTTACTTAGTTCTTAAATAAAATATCATTTCTTCTTAAAAAACCATTTTATTTTCTCAATATGTCATGATATTTTAAAAGAAAAGAAGTTAATTGAAAATAAACTTAAAATTTTTTAAAGTAAGCTTCATGTAAATAATGCTCTATGAAAGCGTAAAAATATGTTTAAGTCATATAAGTTAAAAGAATATTCTCCCTGTATTTTTACTGGAAATTCAAAAAGTACCTCATATGGTAAACTAAAGAAAGATTCCTTCCATACCATGTGGTAAAAGTAAAAAAAGTGTAAAAATGACTATAAAGATACAAGGAATAATATTAAACATTTTATGAAAACATTTTTACAAAACATGGACATGGATGAAAAATATAACCCCAGTAAATACTTATAAATAAACAATCTCGGCTAAAAACGAGATTGGAAAATTTATCCCTTACCTTAGGTCCGATATGATTTGTATGTATCCAAACCTCATGTATAATTATTTAAATAATGTTAAGGATTTATTACAAAATCATAATAATTTTTATGATAATATTTATGATCACATTTTCATCTATTTGTTAGTAACTTTTCATTGTTACTCATTATTCGGGTATAAATTTCTTTATGTTCTTATCTTTGTTTTGTCAGATATGTTATTATTCCTATTTTTAGGTTATAGTTTTATCATATAAAAAATTCTATTAGTATAATATATATCATATGTATTCATTAAATTCATTTATATAATCATTTTTTAATGAATATCATGTAGAACGAATCACATCGCACCATGGAGATGGTAAGTTGTACGTACGCATGAGTGACGATATCGTTCCCATAATTGTTAAATGGTATTGAAGTGGATCATGTATAGTTTCTCATAATTAGTGTAATGTAATATTATTCATATATAGGTATTATTTACACCATTATACTCATCCAAATAAGGGTGTGGTGAAAAACATATTACACCACGGTGTGGAGACGGTAAACCGTACGTACGCACGCACGAGGATTTTGTTTTTTCGTACGATGGACAGAAGGTGAAATAGGGTTGTTTAGTATTTATAATAACATATCAGTATATGATTGAAACTAACATTATTATTTTATAATAAAACAACTATAGAATAGGAATTATAAGAAGAATGAAACATGAAAATCAGTAGAAGATATTACCTCTTCCTCGACGTGCCTCCACTGAATTTCCACATAGGGAACTAGAGTTGGTTTTTTGAGGAGAACAGAACCTCAAAAAGGTTACTAGGGAAGTAGAGAAGAGTAATGGGTAGGTTTTGTCTGAGATTTAAGGCACAAAAAAGAGTGAAGAAGAGAGGAATGAGGTGGCCTATTATAAGTGAGGATAGGGGCACTTTAGAAAACTCTCAAAAATATTACATTATATTAAAATCCTACCTTACCAAAAAACCTCCAAAGATTAGATAATTAAAGGATTATATGAGATATGGTATTAATATCATCAACTAATAAATTTTGGACAACTTATTTTGTCATTTTAAACCTTATCTTTTTAATTGACCCTTAGTTGTTCTATTAAAGTTCAATTTTGGTAATAAAGTTCTAAATATTTAATGGCAATGAATATTTAAATATATGATTTTAATTTACCATAAATATATAATTTATGATATTTTGGACATTATAATTATAAATTTTTAATTTTTAAATATTCTTATTATTTTGAAATAATTTAATAAAATGTTATGTTTATAAAATATAAATAGTGTAAATTTTGACAATATTCAATTATTAGACTTTATATAGAATTCACACAGAAGATAAATTCAAAAAAAATACAAAATACATTCCTAACATGTCATAGTCACCTATAAAATTCATGGACAACATTAATTAGTTTATATGATATTTATTTTAACATTTTTAAATCAATTTATTTGATATTTATTTTAAAAAAATAATTTCTAAATCACTCTTGTGTCATCATAAATGTAATTATTTAATCTCTAAAAATTATAAATAAATTTTTATGATTTAGTTAATTATTTTATATTTACATATACTATCTTTAGTATATTCTATCTTTTATTTATCCATATATTAAAATTAATACACTTATACATAAAGAGATTGTGACACTTTGTCCATTTCATTAGTTTTTATTATATTCATGTCATGTTCATAGGTAAGTATAAATAAAGTGATTCAATTTTTAAAAATATATGTTAAGGGTCTAATTTACTCATCCAATAGGATTTTTACAAGTGTTAAGGTAAATTTATAATATTATTTTTACCCTCAATTACCTGATTCACCTTTTAACATGGTAATAAAAATAATTACAAAAGTTACTTTTCATAATGGAAAAAAATAAAAGTAGAATATTAAAATAATATGGATATAATGATTCCAAATATGGAATCAATTTTTCAAAATTAAAAATACTGAAGTTGTATTAATTAATTTAAAATTAATCCCAATGCTGAGAAAATGAGTTTTAAAAGTTAAAACATTGCAAAAGATTGAAATGTTTTTACCTATGAATTCAATATAAAATTAATGATAATGACATAAATTATATTAAATGGTAAAAATATATTATAGTTATACTTTAAAACCATTCAATATTATAAATTAACCATATAAATTAACTCAATGGAAAAATTGTTTTATAATAAAAATTTAGCGTATTTTTAATATTCATCAAAATATGAATGTTAACAGAAACATATCAAAAATTTATCCAATGTAAATTTTTATACCCAGCTTCAAAATAATATGTTTATTTGGTCATATAAATATCATTAATGTGTCAAAGTATTAATTTAAAATGGGTTTTCCATTCAAAGGTGTAAAATTAACCTTTTTTCAAATACATCAAATACAGTTTTATTCATAACCTATAACAAAAATATCCATCAAATGAATATCAAAAACATTTTATTAAGTATATAACACATATATATCTTGTTAATTTCATTAACAAAAATAATTCACTATAAAATAAAAATATCAAATTGATTTATATTTTTCATAATTTATTTTCAAAAGTTAGTTATATTTATTCCCACAAACCTAATAGATAAGATATAACGGTAATATTATATTAAGGGCTTCTCACAGTTTTTTTAAAATCACAAATGTGTGAAAATAAATCTACGGAATAATAAAAATTATTAAAATATTTCATAAAAACATATATTTGTTACATTCCACAAACCTTAAATTGAATTTCTCCCTAGAAAATTTTTACTTGGAAAGAAAGAAATGAGGATACCTCTCCTTCATCATATCCTTAAGATCTCATGTAGCTTCTTAAAATTGGTGGTTCCTCCATAAAACATTAACCATGTGAGAGGTATTGTTTTGTAGAACTTTTTCTCTATGATCCAGAATCACTATCGGTTGTTCTTCATAAGGAAGATCTTGCTCCAACAGTAGGACTTCTTAGCTTAATACATGTGAAGGATTAGGTATGTACTTTCTCAGGAGAGATACATGGAACACATCATGAGCATGAGAGAGATTCAATGGCAGTTCAAATCGATATGATACCTTCCCAACATTATCCAAACTTTAAAAAGAACCTATATACCTAGGTCTCAACATGCCCTTCTTTCCAAATATCATTACTCTCTTCTAGAGAGATATTTGTAAAACACCTTATCACCCACTTCAAACACTAGGCCTTTTCATTAATTGTCAACATAAATTTTTTGACAACTCGGAGATGATATTATATGTTTTTGAATATATATGACCTTTTCTTCCATTTCATCCAGAAGATCAGGTCCTCATAGCTTTCTTTCCCCAACTTCATCCAAAAAAATTGGAGTTCTACACTTCTTTCCCTAAGGGGCTTCATAAGGTTCCATCATAATACTGGAGTGAAAGATATTGTTATAAGTAAATTTGAAAAATGGTAGTTGTTGATCCCAACCCTCTTTTAAATCCATAAATCAACCTCTCAACATGTCTTCCTAAGTTTTATTTGTCCTCTTAGACTGACTCTCTGTCCAAGGATAATAAGCAGCACTGAAAATTAACTCTGTATCTAGAGCATGGTGAAGACTTCTCCAGAACTTCAAGGTAAACCTTGGATCCTAATCAGATATAATGGAAAGTGGTACTCAATGAAATCTTACCACTTCCCTTTACATATATCCTAGACTGATGATCTTGAGATAAATCCTCTCTAATAGAAATAAAGTGTTCCGACATTGTATAACGATCAATTATAACCCAGATATAATTATTTCCTTTGGATGTTTTGGGAAGTCTGATGAAAAAGTCTATAGTGATGTTTTTTCATTTCCATTCGGGAATGGGTAATGGTTGTTACATCCCCTTAGAATTCTTTCTTTCAGCCTTAACTTGCTGACAAACCTAGCTTTGAGAGACATATTCAATGACATCTCCTTTCATGCCATCCCACCAGAAGTACTCTTTTATGTCCCTGTACATCTTCGTGCTTCCAGGGTGAACATAGAATGATGAACTATGATCCCCATCCAATAATTCCTTTCTTTATTCTATTATGGGAGAAATACAAATCTTATTTCTAAACCTTATTATTTCAGCACAATCAAGGTCAAATTCAGGAACATTTCTCACCTTCTTTTATAACTCAACATCTTCTTTTGGGGCCTCTTTAATATTCACATGTATAGATGGTTGAACACTTATTTAATAAAGATAATATTTATCCCCTTCCATTAAAATTTCAAGATACATCCTTTTTAAATCCATAAATATTTGATCTTTTTTATCCTCATCATGGATAATATAGCATGGTATTTTCGACTGACTGAATCTACCACCAAGTTCGCTTTCCTAGGGTGATAATGTATTGATCAGTCATAATATTTAATCAACTCCAACCATCTTGTTTGGCACATATTCAGCTACTTTTGTGTGAAAATATACTTTAAAATTTTATGATCAGTATAAATATCACACCTTTCACCCTAAAGATAAATAATCCATATTTTTAATGCAAATATTACCACAGTTAACTCCAAATCATGAGTTGGTTAATTTTTCTCATGGATATTCAACCTTCATGCAGTATAAGCTATCACCACATATTTTTTCATGAGAACACACCCTAGACCCTTCTTGGATGCCTCACTATAGATCACAAAGCTTTCTCTTTTACAAGGCAGTGTGAGCATAGTTGCACTGGCTAACCTTGTTTTTAGCTCTTTGAAATTCTCTTCACATTCCTCCATCCAAACGAACTTAACTTCTTTCTGAGTCAACTTGGTGAGTGTATTAGATAATTGTGAATAATATTTCACAAAACATTGATAAAATCATGCCAAAACAAGAAAACATCGGATCTTAGTTACAATTTTTGGTCTCAACCATCCTTCAATAAGCTCTATTTTGTTTGATCCAAAAATATCCCCACTCTTGAGATTTTCTGACCCAAAAATGAAACTTTTGGTAGGAAAAATTCACACTTGGTAAATTTAGCATAAAGATTATCCTTTCTCATGGTCATTAATACAATTATCAAGTGATATTCAGGTTCTTCCTTTCTCTTTTAATAGAGAAGAATATCATCTATAAATACTACCACAAACCGATCCAGATAGTCTCTAAATACTCTATTCATTAGATCTCTGAATATAGAAGGGCAGTTAGTAAGACCAAAAAGCATCACTATAAATTCATAGTGTCCATACCAAGTACGGAATGTCGCCTTTGGTATGTCCTCATTTTTTACCCTTAATTGATGATATCTTGAACAAAGATCAATCTTGGAAAAGTATTGAGCTCTACATTGTTGGTCAAATAAGTCATCAATGCATGGGAGATGATATTTGTTCTTGATAGTGATCTTTTTAATTTCTCGATAATCAATGAAGAGTCTCATTGATCCATATTTATTCTTAACAAATAGAACAGGTGCTCCCCAAGGTGATGCACTACAGTGTACGAATCCCTTATCAAGATTATCTCAGAGTTGATTCATTAATTCATGCAACTCAATTGGGTCCATTCTATAAGGTGTCATTGAAATAGGCATAGAACCCAGTATGAGTTCTATTCAAAACTCAAATTCACGTTTTGGTGGAAGAAATAGAAATTACTCCAAAAACTCATAATCAAACTCTCGTACAATGGGTGTATTCTTAATTTTGAGTTTCTCTCCATCCATTTGAGATAAATAACCTTCATTTATTGGAATCAAGACCCATAAGATGGATGAAATTTCTACTGGAAGGATATATTCATCCTTGCATCAATTGATTATCATATATTTATCTGGAATATGAAATGTGACTTCCCTTCCATGGAAATTGATATGAGATCCATATAAAGGAAGGCAGTACATACCAAGAATCACATAAAATTACACTATAGGAAGGATCATAAGATTGGCAGGAAGCACATTCCCACAAACTTTAATAGGAGAAGAATTGTAAAATTTTGATGTGACTCTTGTGCCATTAGGAGTTGTCACAACTAACTCAACATCAAATTTTTGAGGTAATAGAATTATACCCTTAGAAAATTCTTCAAAAATAAAAGATTGGGTGGATCCAGAATCAAATAAAGAATTTTCTACTTTATAGTGGATGATAAGTGTACCATTAACCACTTAATTATCATACTCCACATCGCCAATAATAATTTCATGTGAATTTTTATTTTCTTTGGTCATAAGAGTTTGTTGACATTAATCATCATCAATAACCCTTGGATTAGGGAATTGATTGGAGTAATGCCCCATTTCCTTGCACTTTTAACATTGAAATGTAGGAGGTGCATTTTGTGTATCCTTTTCTTTGTTCGCATCAATAGGCATATTTTTTCCATCACTTCACCCTTCAATTTCATGATAACCTTCTTTTACAAACATAATTAATTTACTTGTTCCTTTAAGACAATTCACTTCATGTTTCTTTCCACACCTTGAGCATTAGGTAAAAATCATCTTCTTTTTAGTGTGGTCTTTATATTTTCCTTAGAATTCCATTTTCGTCTTCTTATCAAACCCATATGACTGATTTGTTCCTTCAATATCCAACTAAACCTTGAGAGCACATCAACCAATTTCCTCGTAGTTATTGAAGTCCCATATGGATAATTCCCTTTAGAGACTAGTTTTTAAGCCACTATAGAATAGATTGATCTTACTCTGAGGTTGGATAATAATTCCAAAAGTGTTCCTTGATAGTCTTGTAAAATTTTATTTTTAGGTACCAAATGATTCATCAAACTTTTACTTCAGTTCAAGAAACTCCTTCTTCATTATTGTTTGAAGAATGTGAGGGAAGTGTTTATTTAAAAAATATGTTCTTGAACTCATCCCATTCCATGGACTCTATTTCATCACTTTGCCGGGTATTCTTGATAATATTCCACCATTGATCAGCTTCACCTTACAAATTATATACTACTAAGATGACTTTATCATGTTCAGAACATTGTAGGACTGAATGTATCTTTTCAGTGGTACTGATCCATTGTTCAACCACTAATGGATCAGAAGACCCATTGAATGAAGGTGAGTGTTGCCTCTTCAAGGATTCAACATAGTGTTTCTCCCTCCATTTCTCATTTGGAAGTTCGGCATGACTCATAGCTTGAGAATTTTTGGAGATAAAGGATACAAGACTTGGTATTCTAGCTCCCATAACATTTGGTTTCTCAGGGGACAATCATTTAATTGGCCATCGCATCCATCATTAATGCGGTTACTTCAGGTTCATCCATCGACTAAAACCAAGAAGATTACTATGAGAAACACAAATTATAATAGGAAAACCACATAATCAAGAATGAAATTTAAAATTAAGAAACTTTAGGTTTTATCATAGATTATTCAGTTTCATTTATAAAACACTGTGATTTTTCTTATACTTAGACATGTCCTTTGGTTTCGTACTAAGGGTTTCACATCCATGTTTCCAAAGGTTAACTATACCTTTCCTCTAATGCCAACTACAATGACCCATAAATTACATACAGTGTTATTAATTCAGAATTAAACTATATTTATTACAACATATAACAAAACCATGATAGGACCATATAGGTATAGTGTCTTTAGAAACTAAAAAACATAAACAAGTAGTTTATAAAACATCTACATTGTCTCACGTTTATTTCATCATAACAATACTCCTTTTTGGCATGACATATTTAATACCCTTCTTCCAGACCTGTTGAAAAGTAGCATACAAAATGGTGAGCTAAAATTCTTAGTAAGGGTATAAAGAAGGAAATATCAATCATATCATATTCATAAGAATGTAACTTTTTAAAATCTTATTCTGTATAAGAGATCATAATATCATGTCATGGGATAAGTCATAGAAGTACAATGTAATCCTAATAATAATTACATAAGACATGAAACTTTTTGGAATACAAACATAATCCTATAAAATCATTTCATATTAGTCAAGGCTCATTTCCAAGACCATCATAGTGGACAAAGTCCATTACGGACCCGGGTTCACTCCTCGTTCCAGTCCATTATCACTGAACCAGATTAACTTTTCATTCCTACCATGTCTATCTCATGAGATATTAATATTGAACCAATGCATTGGAGGGAGATATAGGTCCCACCCATCTCATAATGAAACCATTCTTATGTGTACCAAAAAAACATAAATCATACATCATAGTATAACCTATGTAATAAAATGGAATTCTTAAACATCATGCATCAATAAAATAATTCATATAAGATAAAAGGGCTTCATAAAAATAATTTCATCATAACATAATAAAATCAAAGTAATAATATGGATAGAAACATAACCCTATATCATCTTAGATGGAAAATAATTCTGATAAAACACTTGAACATTGTTCTAGAAGAAAATATACATTCTTATTCAAAAAACATTTTCTTTTCTCAAGATGTCATGCAATTTTAAATGAAAAGAAGTTAATTGAAAATAAACATGAAAACTTGTTTAAAGGGAGATTCATGGAAATAATACTCTATGAAAGCATAAAAATCCTTTCATGCTATATAAGTTAAAAAACATTCTCCTTGTACTTTTGCCAGAAACTTCAAAAAGTACCTCATATGGTAAAGAAAAGAAAGATTCCTTCCATACCATATGGTAAAAGTAAAAAAGTATAAAAATGACTTTAAACATACAAGGAAGAATAGTAAAAATTTTATGAATACATTTTTAGAATTTTTTTTATAAAAAATGGACATGGATGATAAATATAACACTAGTAATTACTTATGAATAAACAATCTTAGATAAAAACCATATTGGAAAAGTTATCCCTTACCTTAGGTCTGATATGCTTCGTATGTATCTGAACCTTATGTATAATGATTTAAATAATGTTACGTATTTATTCCGAACAGATTATCATTTTTATGATAACATTTATGGTCATATTTTCATCTTTTGGTTATTAATTTTTCATTGTTACTCGTTATTTGGGTGTTAACTGCTTTATGTAATTATATATGTTTTGTCGAATAATTTATTGTTCATGCTTTTAGGTTATTGTTATATCATTTAAAAAAAGGTATTAGTATAATATATGACATATTTCTTAACTCAATTCATTTATATAATCATGGTTTAATGAAGATCATGTAGAACGAATCACATCGCACTGTGGAGACGGTAAACCGTACGCACGCATGAGTGACGATATCATTCCCATAATTGTCGAATGTTATTGAAGTGGATGGTTTATAGTATCTCAGAATTAGTATATTGTATATTATTCATATATAGGTTTTATTTACACCATTATATCAATCCAATTAAGGTGGTGGTGAGAAACTGATTACACAATGACATGAGGACGTTAATATGTACGTACGAACATGCAGTGATTTTGTTTTTTCATAGAATGGATATAAGGTGAAAGAGTGTTGTTTCATATATATATTAAAAACTCAGTATATGAGTGATATTGACATTTTTAATTTATAATTAAACAACTAATGATGAGGAATTAGAAGAAGAAAGAAGCTTAAAAGAATTTGTAGAAGAGATTACATCTTCCTTGACGTGCCTCCTTTGAATTTCCACTTAGGGCACTAGAGTATGTCTTTTGAGGAGACCAAAACCTCTAGAATGTTAATAGGGATGTATAGAAGTGTAATGGGCATGGTTTTTCTGAGATTTAAGGCTCAAAATTTAGTGAAGAGTAGAGGTAGGATGTGGCCTTTTATAAGAGAGGAGAGGGTCACTTTAGGAAACTCTCAAAAATATTACTTTATAATAAAATAAAACCCTACCTAAAACCCTCAAAAGTGTCTATAATTCAATGATTAGATGATATAGGGTTGTAATATCATAAGACAATATATTTTTGAGATATTAGTTTTTCAATTTAAATCTTATCTTTTTAATTGACCCTTAGTTATTCTATTAAAGTTTAATTTTGGTAATAACATTCTAAATATTTAATGGTAATTAATATTTACTTATGTGGTGTTAATTGACCATAAATGGATAATTTTTGATATTTTAGACCTTATAATTATCACTTTTTAACTTTAAAATATTTTTATTATTCTTAAATAATTTTATAAAATGTTATGTTTATAAAATATCAATAGTGTCAATTTTGACACTATTCATTTATTAGACATTAAATAGAATTCGCACAGATGATAAATTTGAACCAAAATATTAAATAAACACTTAAAATGTCATATGAAAATATAAAATTCATTTATAACATTAATTAGTTCATATGATATTTCATTTAACATTTTTAAAACCATTTATTTGATATTTATATTAATAAAGTAATTTTTTAATCAATATTGTTTCATCATTAATAGTAATTATTTAATCTCTAAAAATTATTAATGAATTTTTATGATGTGGGTAATTAATTTAGCTTTATAGAGACTATATATGTTCAATTTTATCTCCTATTTATCCATATATTAAAATTAATACACTTATATAAAAAGAGATTTTGACACTTTGTCCATTTCATTAGTTTTTATTACATTCCAGTCATTTTCATAGTTAAGTGAAATTAACATGATTCCCTTTAGAACAACAGATAATTATGGAGAATTTAGTCATAAAATAGGTTTTTTATAGGTGTTACGGTAAATTTATAATATTATTTTTACCCTTAATTACCGATTCACCTTTAACCATGGTAATAAAAATAATTACCAATGATTCTATTCGTAATGCCCCAAAATAAAAGTAGCCTATTAACATAATTTGGGACTAAGGATTCAAAATATGGAATCCATTTTTCAAAATTCAAAACATAAAAGTTGTATTAATTAATTTAAAATTATTCCCATTGTTGAGAAAATAGGTTTTAAAAGTTAAAACATTGTGAAAGATTGAAATGCTTTTACAAATGAATTCAATTTAAAATTATTGATAATGACATAAATTATATTAAATGGTAAAAATATATTATATTTATACTTTAAAACCATTAAATATTATAATTTGACCATATAAATTGTCTCAATGAAAAAAGTTTTTTTAATTAAAATTTAGCGTATTTATACAATTCATCAAAATATAAAAGTTATTAGAAAAATATCCAAAATTTATCCAAAGTAAATTTTTATAACCCTCTTCCACATAACATGTTTTTTTGTCATATATAAATCATTAATTTGTCATACTCTTAATTTAAAATGGTTTCACCGTTCAAAGGTGTAAAATTAACCTTTTTTTAAATACATCAAGTCGGGTTTTATTCATATCCTGTGACTAAAACAACCATTGAATGAATATAAAAAATATTTTATTAAGTATATAACACATATATATGTTATTAATTTCATTACCAAAAGTAATTCACTCTAACATAAAAATATATAATTGATTTATATTTTTTTTAATGTATTTTCATAAGTTAGTAATAATTATTCCCGCTACCCCAATGGTTAGGCTATAATGGTAATTTTATACTAAGGGCATCTCACAGTTAGTTTAAAATCACAATTTCATGCAAATAAAGCTACTGAATAATAAAAATTATTTAAATATTTCATAAAAATGTATGGGTGTTATAGAGATCTCCATGTGATCTCTTGGTCACCTCCAACCACAAGACAAAACCCGCTCCAACTATGAGAATCTATTCCAGAAAGATTGAACAAACGTTGAACCTGTAAAATAGCTCGGGTCTACCGACACCTTTTTGTATAGTTTGGGTGTGAGATAACATATCATAAGGAAAATACCACATGGTCCAAGTGATTTCTTTCCCAAAACAGTCCATTTACACTTGTTTGAAATATAATTATAAAAATAGATTTTTGAAATTTTATTAAACAACCACAACTTTATTGTTTTAAATTTAAACACACACCACCATCCATTTTCAGGAAAACTACCATATTATAATAAAAAACCCAAACTAATCAATTCTAGTAACAATTTTCAATGGAATAACATTAAATGGAAAATAGTTTCAAAGAATTACACTTTAAAGAAAAAGAAATTACTTTTAGAACTACCAAACCAACCTATTGTATGCTGATGGGAGTTGCAATATAATAATTGAGCACTAGTCACAGGAACACCCCTAGGCCCTAGCTAGCTGTGGGCCCCAGGTACCTCATATCTAGGTGAAAAGTAACTATAATAAATACCCATTCTCATGAGAACGAGCCACTAGTAGTAGAATATTCCATAACATATTAGTCACACAACATCATAATCATCATAGTTTTTTTAGTGTTGTCATCGTCAAACATTCTATGTGAAACAAGGAAGAAACCACTTCTGATCACTAGCATACTAGTACATGTCCGCCCACCTAGATACATTGGATTTCATTTTATGCGGAAACAAGTTTCACATCACATGATACCACTTACACAATTCATCAACCAAACAAAGCATCACATTTTATAAACCACCACTTTCACAACATAAACTCATTCTTGAGAACTCGTGCACATAGAAACATTTAAAAATAACTTCTAAAACCATGATGAACACCACCTCCCTGATAATTTTCTAAACCAGCATTTTTGCAATTTTGGAAAAACATTAAACTCTAAAAACATTCCATATGGGCCTTTATGTTTACACACCCAAATACATTTACCAAAACATCTCCAAATCATTTCTAAACCCATATTCAAGTGTGAAATTCCAAATATCCCCTTAATCCAAAAAATTTCCAAAACACACACACCAAGTGAAAAACTGTCATACCCTCATGATATTCCATTTTAAAAAAAAATTTGAAACCGCGCGATGGATATAAAATTATTTAGAAAACATAAACCATTTAAGAAACCAATATTTTAGGGAACATAGATTTAAATAACCATCTTTATTTGAGGGCACAACCATGTGTACACCTTGTGCGCCCATGGATGTTCCTACATCCAATGGTATACTAAACATTCAAGATTATACGCAAAAACCTTTTCCACAAAAACCCACAATTTTCATTGAAACCACATCCAACCATCCACAATATTTAAAGATCATAAAACAATCCCATTGGGACCATAAACCCATTTTTACAACATTTTACCACATTAAACAAGCCAAATAATTACCAAAACATACACACCAAATAAAGTTCACAAACAATAAATAACCATCCCACTATAATTATGGTTAAAAATTTCATAAAAACCTTGAATCTAGCTTTAAATGAATAGTGTAATTTTAAACAATAACCATAGGTGATAAAAACCAAGGCATTTCACACAAATCACTTTGAAAACCTATTTTTTGTAAATTATACCAACAAAAATCACTGTAAGAATTGAGCCATAGATATATTATAGGTTCCAAAGACTTATAAAAAATTAAATGAAAACACACAAGTGCTCGTGGAGTGTTTTGGAAAGGAAACATTTGGAAACGCCTACCTCAACGGTGTGCGAATGCGATGAAACATAAAAGGAGGAGAGATCAAAGCCCCATAGGCCATTTTAAAACCCTATATCCAATGAAAAACAAACCAAAAACAAACCATAGACATTAGGGTTCATCCATGGAAGACAATCCCCAATGAAAACCCTAGAACAAAGAGGGGAAGGGAAGGAGAGAGGATTTGATGAAGGAAACATGAATAATCATGAAACTTTCATGAAAAAGTTCTCCACAATCACCCTAAATCGAAGCTGTAAGGATTGGGGAGCCCTTTGGTCGATAGCTAACACATAGGGCATCATTTGAGAGGTAGAATAACCCAAATAGAAACTCCAAATAAAATTTATTAAGCCCCTAAATGGATGCATGGTATTGTTGCATGTTTTTGTTAACCATGTGCAAACCATGTTAGGGATATTGGAAAACTTATAAAGCTTTGTTGGGTTAGGTTTCACAGCTTGGGAAAATCATACTCAACCCATTAAATCCCAAAAATAGGCCAAAACCCAAAAAAAATACATCCCAATCACTAGGGAAGGTTACAAAAAAAACCTCGAATATTTTAAACACAAAGTAGTGAGACCGTGGGTGTCACAAACTCACCATCATGAAACTTTATCCAATTACAAATAACAATAACAAATCATAGGTATGAAGGGAAACCAAATCCGTGAATACACAATAACTTTTTTCAGGAACTCAAACAGAACCTCAACCAAAAGATCCAACATCAAGAAAAGACTAAAATAAAAAAGTATATGATGTTAGGGTGTGACAATTCTCCCCACCATAGAAACTTTCTGCCCCTAGAATGTCCCCAAGTAAAAAGGTAGCTAAACCTAGAGTTAATGGCCAGTCAAAACCAATGAAAACATGAACCAATGGTTGACCTTTCACTCCACGAGTTACACCTGAACGATCAAGAGGAGACCACAAAACATGAATGTGGATGAGGGGAAAACACAAGAGGGTTCTCCCCACCACAAGAACACATCTAATACGAACGAAATTTAATCTCCAAGAAACACACTCATGACAACTAAGAACTAGGGATTTCAACACTTAAAATTTTATGGGATGCTTTCACAGTTTTGTCACATGGATTTCCAAACCATGTGCCAACCATGCCAAATGTCGCTTCTTGAAAAAGCACGAAGCCTCATAGTTATAAGACCAAACACATAGTCGTTCACTAGCCATACTGTTTGTTTTGGCCGCATATCTTGGGTTGCACAGTTTCCTGGGAAAGGTGCATAGTATCCTATAACCATGCCCAAACTATGAGTTGGAAAAAAAATCACTCGAAACATCCACAATTTGAAAATTGGGACTCCCCCTGAACTTCCATGTAAAAGTTAGACATTACTTCTACCAAAATAGGAAACCTTCCACACGAACTGAACCCACAATGCATCAATTTTACAAAACTGAGTAATCTCTAAATGTGTGTATCTGAAAGATAAAACTGAGACTGTCCTACACAAAGGAAAGACACACTCAAAGGGGAATGAAAAATTTAGAAGGCCAAATTAAAATAGTCTCAACAACTTAGGTTACAAAATAATTAGTCTATCATAACTTTACAATGAAACGACGAACATACACCCACAATAAAGAAAGAAAAAATAAAAGTTAAATGTCTCATTCCCAACGCTCAAGGAAAATCTTGAACAAGGTTTCACTCACCCTTAAAAACACCTAATTGTGTGTGAGCATCACCCTAAGACCTGTGGTTGGGGATCTAATGGCTGAAGCATCTCTTACCTCACAGTCATGTATTGTTATGCTTCGGTCACAATTTCCTCTTCCAATGACATTTCCGACAACACTTCTATAAATGACTGAGATAGCTGCAATGATGAAATATCTTTGGTAGATTTCAAAAAGAGTTCTTAGAATGCTCGAATTGGCCACACTGGTGGCACACAACCAAACGAACTGACTAACATGAATATAAAACTAAATGAAGAGATTTATCTTGAATAGGATCCTCTAACACACACTCTTCTCCATATGAGGATACTTCATAAGAAAATAGAGACATAGGATTACCAACTACCTCTAGTGAAAAAAAATACCATCTCACATTCATCCAAGGATGGACCCTTAAACAAACCCAGAACAACACAAACACCAATAGCTTCTAGAGTTCATAACGATCTGAATACACATTCAACATTATAAATCCACTTTACTACCTCTAATAGACCTTAATCACCACAAAATATAGGTAACTTCTAGGAATAAAATAAAACATTGCATGACTCATTGAGAGTTTTAGGGACCTTTATGGGCAGCATACTCAAAACAATAAAAGGAATACAATTTCCAAACCAACATTAATCCAAATCATAATCAAAAGAAATATCTCAATCTAAAACAAATGGTACACAAACCAATCATATAAAAATGAAACTAAAAATCACCTTTCCAATATCCACCATTTCATTTAAAATTCAAAACCACCTTTTCCAAAGGCCACTTTAAAAATACCCAAACCCACTTTCCAAAAAACAAGATCCACATTCTAAAATAAAAAAACCAGTTTCTAAAATAATTTGTAAAAATCCGAAACAAGGCTTCGATTTCAAAACCCCACCCACGACCTCATATGAACAACCTCATATGTTTTCATCCAATTTCTCTTATTACATCAATACCCATTTACCAATGTGTAATTTCCATACATAACCAAACATATGTGAACATTTATAATGAATACCAATGGTCACATAATTTATCATGTAATCTAATCCAATCATTTTTAAATTCCACAATACAAAGCACCTTTCTTTTTAAAAATCGTTTACCAATTACAAAACCACTTGAAAGAAATTGTTTTTCATTTTCATAAATAGGTTTAATTTTAAAATATTACTCACATCTATCAGGATCAAAATGAAACATGTATCAAGACAAACCACCGGAATGAGGAACTATTGTTTATGCCTAACTTGGTGGAATGGTAGTGAGACATGCCTCTAGTAAGAAATAACACTAACATTGCCTTGAAATGTGCACTTGGATTCGACATGGGTCACTACTCCAGGTGGGACCACGACATGATAGCAGCTTGCCTCCATTTCCATTACTCAATCCAAAACGAACAAAGACAAGAAAAGGACTCACTCCCAGACTACCCCAGGTAACTCAGGTCTCATTAAGTGTGGTGGTGATTAGGCACCAACCAGTGACCTACCTTCTCAACCTCAACAACCCTAGTCTTTATCTACAAGACACAAAAAATAACAATGGAATCCTATGATACCATTTTTTCACAAACCATCCCAATTCGACCCTAAACCTGTCACCAGATCCGGTCTGCAGCATGTCCTGAGGGGCTTTCCTGATCCCCCCAGGATGGAAACAAGTGTTGGGAATCAGATATAAACCGAGTGGGAATGATTTCTTCCCAATAAACATGATCAAATAAATATACTAATCAAAATTAGCATACAGTAACAACCCACAGCTGAAAATAAATAAATAAACAACTAATCTAGATACAACATGCTACAAAATAAACTGAAGACTAAAAAAAGAAAAATGAAACTATGAAAAAACTAAAACTAAACCAAGCTACTGTGATCTCGATGTGACCTTCTGGTCACCTCCAACCACAAGACAAAACCCACTAAAACAATGAGAACCTGATCCAGGAAGCCTAATCAAACATTGAACCTGAAAAATAGCTTGGGTCTACCGACATTGAGTAGTATAAGTAGCCAGTGATCTAACAGCTCACTAGGCAATCAAAACGGAGTCCAAGAGATTTATTTCCAAAAACAGTCAATTTACACTAGTTTGAAATACAATTATAAAAAAAATATTTTTTATAATTTTTTAAGCAACCACAACTTTATTGTTTTAAATTCAAACACACTCCACCATCCATTTTTTTATGAAAAATACCATATTATAACAAAAAACCCCAAATAAACAATGATAGTAACAATTTTCATTAGAATAACTTTAAATGGAAAATAGTTTCAAATAATTCCACTTAAAAAAGAACTTAAATTTAGAACTACCAACCCAGCCTATCATATAGAGATGGGAGGTGAAATATAATAATTTAGCACTAGTTAGGGGAGCACCCCTATGAACTAACTAATGGTGGGCCCCAGTTACCTCGTATATCGGTGAAAAGTAACTATAATAAATATCCATTCTCGTGCACATGAGCCACTAGTTGTAGAATCATTGATAATATGAGGACTCGACCTTATTACATACATAATATTGAATTTATTCAAATAAAAATTAACTTTTACATTGAGGATATTTTCATGTTTAGAGCTTTAGAGAATTAGGAAAATAAATTCATAATATTACACATTATTATAGAGTGGATACCATAAAAACAGTTTCCATTTTTTTCAAAATAAAAAACATTAAAACTTAAAACAATACTCCTTTACAATTATTCAACATTTAACATGGATTCATTCCTTGTATTAAACATCCATTAACCTGTGAAAATAATTTAAAAACATGGGATGAGAATAGAAGCTTAGTAAGGGATGGAAAATAAGGAAGGATCAATTTAGTCCATGAATACTCGTAACGTACGAAAGCATTTTCAAAATACATTCTTGTCACCCATATATACTTACTTTGTGTAACAAGATATTTACACAATATCCACACAAAAAAATGAGAGCATAAATATAATCATAAATGTATCTTGGGGAATTACATACATAATCTTGTAACCATTCTTTGCTACCTTATAATTTGTAACCCTCACGGCTGCCTTACTTTGTGTAACCATCGCAGTTACACTTGGAGTAACCATACAGCCAACCTCCAACATACTCATACCCAATGCATTGGAGGGAGATATATGTACTAACATTCATCATAAATAATTCCCAAGAACGAAAACATAATCATATAACATGAATAATTCCATAAAAACATTGCTTTGTAATTTCATAAAACGGAATTTAAAAAGAAGATTTTTAAAGAAAATCCCCTTATAAATATCATACTATTGAATAGAGACTTAATATAGTGGATGGAGTATGTATATATACCGTAAATACACATAATAAAACATAAAATATAAAAAACCCATCACACAAACAATTTAAATATCACATAGAAAATGAAGTAGAAAGTTAACCCAAAGAATGGAAACTGTGTTAAGAATTACCTTACCTCGGGTCTATCTTACTTCAAGCGTGTTTAAAATTCCTGTATAACTATTAAAATAGTGTTATTAGTAGTTTAAGGAAACATTTTTATGTTTATAACATCTTATATTATCATTTCAAATATCATTTCACCCTTTAATTGTTAGTATTTTTCTCCTTGCACAGTTTTTGGGTGAGTTCTTAACATGATTTCCATGATAGGTTCATGGTGGATGTTCTTGTCGATTGGAAGTGAAATTCCAGAATTGGAATGGAATAGTATTTACATATTTACAGAACCATAATTTATACCATTTATCATTTTGATTTTTAATATTAGGATGATTCATAAGTTAAAACATTAATGATGTTCGTTTAGATCATTTTAGTGGTTCTTTGATAATAACAACCTCATTTCTTTTTATAAATTAAAACCATGTGGTAAAATGAATTACAAAACCATTTATGAGACATAATAAATATGTTATAACCTGTTTCTACAATAAAAATGGTTTCATGAAAATACATGAAGGATTTAAAGAAAAATGAAATCACATCATCCATGATGTCGGTAATTCGACACATCATGGACAATGTTTTTAATTCTTTGAATAAGTGGGAGAGGAGAAGAACAATGATGATGAATTTTCCATGAACATGAGATCATCTAGAATATATATGATTCTAGATATTTTATGCCTCTTGTATAAGAGGGGTGAGGAAGGAAGAAAAAATCATGAAATAAAAGAAAACATGAGAAATTTCTCATGAAAATTCGGCAGTCTAACGACGTCTCTTAAAATTTCATAAAAATAGTTTGATGAGAGAAAGGGAATATCTCATAAATCATACATAATATGGAAAGTAATGGGGGATATGGAATGAAATATCCCAACATAATTCAAAAGGTTAAGGAAGATAATAATAAAAAGTGAAAGAAAATAAAGAAAATAAATGAGGATGTTTACCTCTTGATCTCTTCTCCTTGAGATCCTTCTTAAGGGCTTTGTTTTTGGTCTTTTGGTGAGACCAATATCTATAGGATTTGGGGAAGAGCCTTGAGAGGATTATTGGGTAGAACGTAGGCTTGTCTCAAGGCTTGAGATGTGTGGGAAGAAGAGGGGAGTGAGGGTGGTATTTATAATGGAGGAGAGGGGGTATTTTTCATTATTTTAATCATTAATATAATATTGTTTCCCAAGATTATAAATAGTCTTAGATTATGTGACCTAAAATAGTAATAAGGGCATGTGAGTTCAAAAAAATTGGCCCTGAATCACTTAAGATGTCATAAATAGTGTATTTTACTAATAATTTTATTATACGGTATTTTATCGTATTTCACTCTTCACCGAAAAATCAAGAATTTCCGAAAAAACCCAAAAATTAACCCTAACCATTTTTTGATGTGTAAATTTCAAAAATGAAGTCCATTTTTTTGAAAATAATTTTCTAAATATTATTTATAAAAATTTTATATAAAAGCATACTTAATTCAAAAATTAACAATTCTAATTCTATAACTACATCTATTTCCCAATGAAAAATTAACCAAGATGTTATTATCTTAAAGCCTAAAGAAAATAAAATAATAATAAAATTTACTATTCATTATGGTCATATTACTATTCATATTACTATTCATAAGGGTATGTTACTATTCACCTAAATAACAAGTTGGTTCTAATAGGCTCCAAATAACATACTGAACACAATTGTAGATGATAGTTTCTTTAAATTCAAAACATAGAATTGGAAAATTTATGTTTTAAAGTCTAGTAATGAATATCTTCTTAAAATAAAGTTACATGCATTTCTATATATTTTTAGAGAAACATGGGGTGTTACATTATCCCCACCTTCTGGAAATTACGTCCGCGCAATTTTATTTACTTATTAAACAACTGAGGGTAATTTTCCCTCATAGCATTTTCAGACTCCTATGTTGCTTCTTCAACCATGTGGTTTCTCCACAAAACTTTAACCTGGTGGATTACCTTATTTCAGAATACATGTTCCCTTCGATCAAGAATCTGAACTGATTTATCTTCATAAGAAAGGTTCTCTTCTAGCTGAACTGCTTTTAGGCTCAAGACATGTGATGAATCTGGCACATACTTTCTCAACATCGAAACATGAAAAACATTGTGTACCTAAAAAAACGTGGAGGCAAAGCTACGCGGTATGAAACTGTTCCAACATTCTCTAAGATTTCAAAAAGACCGATGAACCATGGACTTTTCTTGCCTTTATTACCAAAATGCTTCACACATTTCCAAGGAGAGATTTTAATGAAAACATGGTCACCTACCTCGAAAGAGAAGTATTTCCTTCTGTTATCTTCATAACTTTTCTGCTTGCTCTGAGCTGTCCTCACGTGCTGCTGGATCATCCTCACTTTCTCAGACACTTCTTTTATTAATTTTGGCCCCATCAACTTTCTTTCACCAACATCATCCCAAAACACTGGAGTCTGAAACTGTTTCCCACACAATGCCTCAAAAGGTACCATCTGAATACTGGAATGAAAACTATTATTATAAGAAAACTGAACTAAAGATCATATTGACCCCAACATCCCTGATAGTCCATTGAACAATCTCGATTCATATCCTCCAAAGTTTGAATCATTCATTCTGACTTCCCATCTGATTGAGGATGAAAAGCTTTACTGAAATTTATCTCTCTTCCCAATGACTTCTAAAGTCCCTTCCAAAAGTTATAAATGATCCTGGGATCTTGGTCAGATACAATGGAAAGGGGAACTCCATGTAACCTGACAATCTCTTTGAGGTACAATCGAGAAAGCTGATCAAAAGTCATTGTATCTCGAATAGAAAGAAAATGTACAGACTTTGTTAGTCGATCAACAATAACCCAAATCGCATTGTTACCTCATGAATTCTTTGGTATTCCCACCATAAAGTCCATGGATACATTCTCCCATTTCCACACTGGCACTAGAAAAGGATGAAGTATCCCTTTCAGTAACTGCCGCCATGCTTTAACCTATTGACATGTCAAACATTTCATGGTAAAATCAGCAATATCTCTATTCATTCCATCCCACCAATAATACTCCCGAAGGTCTCTTTACGTCTTAGTACTTCCAGGATGAATAGAAAATGGAGAACTATGATCTTCGCACAAAAAATCATTCATCAACTGAGAATAACTAGGCACACACAACCTTTTTCCATATCTTAAAACACAATATTTTTCAAGGTTAAATTCTGTAAACTTACCCATTTTAACCAATTCTACCTTTTTCTGTATCTCATGGTCTTCCTTCTGCGCTTGCTTAATTCTGTCTGACAATGAAGACTACACTAAATCCTGAAACAAAATAGAGGTATTCTATACACCAAAAACTTTTAATCCAAAATTCATCAAATCATTAATCAATGTATCATGTTCCAAACATAATATGGTTAATGATACAAGATGTTTCTGACTTAAGGCATCAAATAATTTGTTGCTTTTCTAGGATGGTAATTGATTGTGCAGTCATAATCCTTTAAAAGTTCTATCCATCTTCTTTGCCTCATGTTTAATTCATTTTGAGTGAATATATACTTTAGACTTTTATGGTCAGTAAATATTTGGCATTTGGTTCAGTATAGATGATGTCTCCAAATTTTCAAAGAAAAAAACCACAGCTTCCAATTCCAAATCATGTGTGGGATAAATTATCTCATGAGTTTTAAGTTGTCTCGAAGCATAGGAAATTACCAGATCATTCTATATCAAAACACAACCATGTCCTTTAAAAGAAGCATCGTTGTAGATGACAAACTCACCATTTAAGGAAGGTAAGTCCAAAACTGGAGCATTCAATAATCTCTTCTTTAGTTCTTGAAAACAAACAACACATTACTCTATCCAAACAAATTTATCCCCTTTATGTGTTAACATAGTTATAGGGCTAGATAACCGTGAAAAGTTCTTAACAAACTATCTGTAATAACCTCCTAACTGAAGAAAACTACGAATCTCTGTAAAATTTTTGGGTCTTGGCCATTCATCAATTACTTTTGTTTTGGTAGGATCAACTATTATTCCATCTTTATTTACAAATGTCCCAAGAAGATAAATCTGTTGCAACCAAAAATCACACTTTCTGAATTTTCCATATAGTTTCTTTTCATTTAAAGTTTACAAAACAACCCTTAGATATTTTTCATGCTCCTATTTATTTTTAGAAAATATCTTAATTTCATCAATAAATACAACCACAAACTTATCCATGAACTCATGAAATACTCTATTCATAAGATTTATGAATATAGTAGGTGCATTAGTTAATCCAAATGTCATAACAACAAATTCATAATGCCTATATCTAGTACGAAAGGCTGTTTTCAGGATGTCATCATCCTTCACCTTCGACTAATGTTATCCAGATCTCAAGTCAACCATAGAAAAGTACTGATCTCCCTAGAGCTGATCAAACAAGTCATCAATATGAGGAAAATGATACTTGTTTTTAACATTGATGTTATTTAAAACACTATAATCAATGCAAAGTCTCATGAAACCATCTTCCTTTTTAACAATCAAATCAGAGGATTCCCATGGTGAAGTGCTAGGACGAAAGAAGCCTTTTTCAAGCAAATCTTGTAACTTATTTTTCAATTAAAGAAGTTATATTGGAGACATATGATATGGGGGTTTTGAAATTGGCTTAGCATCAGGAACAAAGTAAATTGGGAATTCGACTTCTCGATTAGGTATGGCACCGGGTAACTCATCAGGAAAAACATTAAGGTATTAATTTACCACTCGCACATCATTAATTTGAATAGTTCCCTTGTTTTCAAAAATATGATCAAGATAACATTCATTTCCATCTTTCAATAGTTTCTTAGCTTCCTGATATGTTATCAATTTTATGGGTTCATTATTGTATACAAACTAAAACTCTTTCTAAAAAACAACTTCTTTAGCTCTATATTCAATGTTAGCATGATAATCAGAAATTCATTCCATCCCAAGAATAACATAAAACTTGACTAAGGGTAAAACAACAAGGTTTTTAGGTAAATTATTTCCAAAAACCACAATATAAAGATTCTTATAATTCTACTTTGCTATAACATTTCCCCCCTGGTGTTTTAAAAACAAGTTCGGGTCTAATTTGTTGAGGTGATATTTCCAATTTACCAGAAAATTTCTCAGAGATGAAGGAATGTGTAGAACCCATATCAAACAAAACTTTGGAAAAATCTGAGTGAACAAACAATGTACCTGATACAACTTTATTAGATGGCCTGACATCTACTGACATAGTCGCAAAGGATCTCACTACAACTTTCTTCTTGTAGTCTGGCTTTTTTGCATCATTCAGATCTCTCTTTCGGAAGGCATTTGCATAATGACCCATCTCACCACATTTAAAACACACTACAGTCTGCATTTTAGGATTCATCTTAGGATCATTTTCATTTCAATCTCAGGCCATATGTCCAAACATACAACATTTAAAACACTTCCCAGTTTTTCTAAGACATTACCTAGGGTGTTTCTTGCCACACTTTTCACAAACTAGAAATTGGATTTTCTAACCATCAGATTTATTTGGTTGATTATTACACATTTCTTGCCAACTGGACCTCTTCTTCTCTTTGTTTCCAAAATGCACGTGATCATAAGAAAACTCCATCTCTACCCTCTCAGCACATCAGACAAGTTTCTCATAACTTTTGAATTCACAGGATGCCAACACCCTTCTATACCTTGGATTCAATCCTGAGTAAAAGTGGTTGATTTTGCTATAAAGATCCAGAATATGATTTCGGGAACACATCACTAGTCGGGTGAAGTTCGCTTCATACACAGCCACTAAATCTTCCTCCTTCTGTTTTAATTCATGGAATTTCTTCTCCATTCTAAGTCACACCACCATAGGAAAATATTTTTCAAGGAAAAGAATTTTAAATTCATCCCACTCTAAGGCATCAAAATCCTCTCTACCCCTGATATTCCTTACCATTTAACACCACTGATCAGCTTCCCCTTCAAAATGAAAAATCGGAAGACTTACCTTTTGATTTTCTGAATATCCCATAACATCGAATATATTTTCAATGGATTTGATCCATCCTTCAGCTGCTACTGGGTCAGAAGATCCATTAAATGCAGGAGGCTGTTGTCTTATAAAATGTTTGACTACTATCATGTTCCATTGTGGTACCCCTATTAGTTCTCTTTCATGGATTCCACCACCATTTATTTCCTGCATTAGTATATCCATTACTATCACAAAATGCTCAGTTCCAATCCCTACCATTCCGGGATGTAGTTCCGGAAGGATGTCATTCTGTCGGTGCCTCTCCTCTTCAGCATCCCTGTTCCTTCTACGGACAACCATTCTGAACAAACATGTCTTAGATTAAGCAACATGGTAATCTTTAAATTCTAAAACATTTCAAATTAAACATAGAGTGAAAATAATTTATAGTGTTCTATTAACATCACCATAACCCCTAAAGTTATCTAAACCATCCTCAGATACCTAATATAAGGACCCTGCCTTATTATATATATAATCTTGAAGTTAGTCAAGAAAAAACTTACTTTTACATTGAGGATCTTTTCAAGTTTATATATTTAGAGAATTATTACAATACATTCATAACATTACACATTATTATAGAGTGGATACCATAAAAACAGTTTCATTTTTTTCAAAATATAAAACATTAAAACTTAAAACAAGACTCTTTGACAATTATTCAACATTTAATATGGATTAATTCCTGTTATTACATATCCATTAACTCTTGGAAATCATTTAAAACATGGGATGAGAACAATAGATCAGTAAGGGATGGAAAAGAAGGAATGATCACATTAGTCCATGAATACTCGTAACGTATGAAAGCATTTTTAAAAGACATTCTTGTCACCCATATATAATTAATTTGTGTAACATGGGATTTACACAAGATCCACAGAAAACATGAGAACATAAATATAATAATAAATGAATATTGGGCCATTACTTGCATAATCTTGTAACCATTCTTGGCTACCTTATAATTTGTAACCATCATGGCTACCTTACTTTGTGTAACCATCATAGTTACACTTGGAGTAACCATACATCCGATCTCCAACTTACTCATACTAAATGAATTGGAGGGAGATATAGGTCCCACCCTTCATCATAAATAATTCCCAAGAACCAAAACATAATCATACAACATGAATAATTCCATAAAAACATTGCTTTGGAATTTCGTAAAACCGAATTTAAAAAGAGGATTTTTAAAGAAAAGCCCCTTATAAATATCATACTATTGAAGAGAGACTTGATAGAGTGGATGTAGTATGTATATATACTATAAATACACATAATAAAACATAATATAAATAGAAACCATCACAAAAACAATTTAAATAACACATAAATAATGAAGTAGAAAGTTAACCCAAAGAATGGAAATCGGGTTAAGAATTCTTTTACCTCGGGTCTGTCTTAATTCAAACATGTTTAAACTTCCTGTATAATGGTTAAAATAGTGTTATTAGTAGTTTATAGAAACATTTTCATGTTTATAACATCTTATATTATCATTTCATAACATCATTTCACCCTTAAATTGTTAGTATTTTGCTCTCCGCACAGTTTTTGGGTGAGTTCTTAACATGATTTCCATGATTGGTTCATGGTGGATGTTCTTGTTGATTGGAAGTGAAATTCCAGAATTTGAATTGAAAGGTATTTACATATTTCCAGTACAATAATTTATACCATTTATAATTTTTATTTTTAATATGAGTATGATTCATAATTTAAAACATTAATGGAGTTCGTTTAGATCATTTTAGTGGTTCTCTGATAATAACGACCTCTTTTCATATTATAAATTAAAATCATGTGTTAAAATGAATTCTGAAACCATTGATGAGACATAATACATATATTATAACCTGGTTCAACCATAAAAATGGTTTCATGACCAGACTTGAAGGATTTAAATAAAAATGAAATCACATCATCCACGATGTCGGTAATTCGACACATCATGGACAATGTTTTTAATTCTTTGAATAAGTGGGAGAGAAAAAGAATAATGATGATAAATTTTCCATGAACATGAGAAAATATAGAATATAAATGATTCTGGATATTTCATGCCTATTGGATAAAAGGGGGTTAGGAAAGAAGAAAAAGGAATCATGAAATAAAAGAAAACTTGAGAAATTTCTCACGAAACTTCGGCAGCCTAATGACGTCTCTTAAAATTTCATAAAAATAGTTTGATGAGAGAAAGGGAATATCTCATCACTCATACATGATATGGACAGTAATGGGGGATATGGAATGAAATATCCCAACATAATTCAAAAGTGAAAGTAAGATAATAACATAAAATGAAAGAAAAGAAAGAAAATAAAATAGGATGTTTACCTCTTGATCTCTCCTCCTTGAGAACCTTCTTAAAGGCTTTGGTTTTGGTCTTTTGGTGGGACCAGAAGCTCTAAGACGTGGGGAATATCCTTGGGAGGAGTATTGGGAAGCAAATAGGCATGGATCAGGGCTTGAGAGGTGTGGGAAGAAGAGGTGAGTGAGGGTGGTATTTATAGTGGAGGAGAGGGGGTATTTTTCATTATTTTAATCATTAATATAATATTTTTTCCCAAGATTATGAATAGACTCAGTTCATGTGACCTAAAATAGTAATAATGAGATTTGAGTTCGAACCAAGTGTCCTTGAATCACTTATGATGTCATAAATAGTGTATTTTATTGATAATTTCATTATACGGTATTTTATTGTATTTCACAATTCACCGAAAAATCAAAAATTTCAGAAAAAACCCCAAAATTTACCCTAACCATTTTTTGACGTGTAGAATTCAAAAATGAAGTCCATTTTTTTGAAAATAATTTTCTAAATATTATTAATTTAATTTTTAAATAAAATCATACTTAATTAAAAAATTAACAATTCTAATTCTATAACTACTTCTATATCACAATGAAAAATTAACCAAGATGTTATTATCTTAAAGCCTTAAGAAAATAAAATAATAATAAAATTTACTATTGATTATGGTCATAGTACTATTCGTATTACTATTCATAAGGGTGTGTTACTATTAACCAGAAAAACAAGTTGGTTCCAATAAAATCCAAATAACACACTGAACACAATTGTCGATGATAGTTTCTTGAAATTCAAAACATAGAAGTAGAAAAGTTATGTTTTAAAGGCTAGTTAAAAATATCTACTTAAAACAAAGTTCCATGCATTTCTATTTATTTTTATAAAAACATGGGGTGTTATAGAAAACCTAGCGGTTCCTCTATATCATCATCATCATTGTTTTTTCTATTGTTGTTATCATCAAACATGCTATGTGAAATAGGGATGAAACCACTTCAGAACTAGCATACTAATACATATCCGCCCACATAGATACCAAGGTTTTCCTTTTGTGCTCAAAAAAGTTCCACATAACATGATACCACTTACACAATTCATTAACTAAACCAAGCATCACATTTCAGAAACCACCAATTTCGCATCACAAACCCATTCTTGAAAATTCATGCACATCAAAATATTCAAAATCGCTTCTAAAACCATGTGGAACACCACTACCCTGATAATTTTCTAAAAAAAACTTTTTCACATTTTTTGGAAAAATATTCAACCCTTAAAATATTCAAAATGGGCCTTTATGTTTACACACCCAAATATATTTAACAAAACATCTCCAAATCATCTCTAAAACCATCTTCAAGTGTGAAATTCCAAAAAACCCCTTAATCCAAAAAATTTACAATACACACACACCAAATTCCAAATGGACATACCCCCATGAGATTCCATTTTAAACCACATTTATAAAACACACAAAGGATCCAAAAAAATTTATAAAACATGGACCATTTAATAAACCAATATTTTATGGAACACCTATATAAAGAACTATCATCATTTGAGGGAACAACCATGTGTACTACTAGTGTGCCCCATGGATGTGACAACATCCAATGGTACACAAAACAACCAATAGGACACACAAAAACCTTTTCCACTAAACCCACACTTTATTTAGAACTACATCCAACCATCCACATTATTTAAAGAAATTAAAACAATCCCATTGTGACCATAAAACACTGTTTAACAACATTTTACCACCTTTAACAAGCTAAATTATTAACAATACATAAACAAAAAATCGATTTCACAAAAAATAAATAAACATACCACCATAATAAAGGATAATAAGTTTATAAAAATACAAAATTTAACTTTAAAAGAACAATGGAATTTTAAACAATAACCCTTGGTGCTACAAACCGAGGCATTTGACAAAAATCCCTTTAAAATCCTATTTTTAGTAAATTCTACCAACATGAAATAATTTTTCGAATCAATCCATAGATATATTATAGGTTCCAAAGACTTATTAAAAATTGAATGAAACTAGACAAGTTCTTGTGGAGTATTTCAGAATGGAAAAAGTTGGAAACGCCTACCTCAATAGTGTGAGAATGTGATGAAACTTCTTGGGAAGAGATATCCAACCCCCACAGACCATTTGCACAACCTAAATCTAATGAAAAAATAACCAAACATAAAAATTAGACATTAGGGTTTGGATATGGATAAAAGTCCCTAAAGTAAACCCTAGAACAAAGAGGGGTAGAGAAGGAGTGAAGATTTGATGAAGGAAACCTGAAGAATCATGAACTGTTCTTGATAAATCAAAAAAAATATCCCTAAATATAAGTATAAATAAAGCTGGATCCCTCTCTTCAATAGCCTGCATATAGATATTCATTTTAGAGGAGGAATCTCCCTAATCAGTGCTCCATAACCAAAGTTATTAATCCTGTAATTGGTTGCATGGTTTTTCTACACAATTTTGTAATCTGTTTTCAAACCATGCGAGGGATACTAGAAATATTATAAAACTTTGCAGGGTTAGGTTGCATGGTTTGGGAAAACTGTGCTCAAACCATATGATCCCAAAAATTTCCCCAAAAATCTCCCAATACATCCCGAACACTAGGGATGTCTACCCAAAAATCATTTAATGTTTTAAACACAAAGTAGTGATAATGTGGTTTTCACAAACTCACCAACATGAAACTTTATCTCATTACCAATTAAAATCCCAAATCATAGATATAAAGGGGAACCAAAACTGAGAAAACTCAAGGACTTTTGTTAGGAACTCAACCCAAACATAAACCAAAAGATCCAACTTTGGGAAGTGACTAAAATAATGGAGTATCCGAGGTCAGGGTGTGACAAAATGTAATTATTTTTCATATATTAAACATTAAATACATTTATAAGTGGTATTAATTTGGAATTTATATCAATGGGGAAGTATGAAACATCTATAACCCATGAATCTTATAAACCCTCTAATGGAGAGTAAAAAGTTTGGTAGTATAAAGCATCATGATTATGTGGATGGATTTTGGATTCATGATGAGTATTTAAAAAAAATAAAAAGGGGGAGATTTCTAGAATCCAATTGATTCTTTTTTATTGGAAAAGGTTGGATTTTTTATCATAAATTTGAATTTATTTCAATAGATGTTAGAGTTTTTTTCACCCCACAGTGATTATTGGTAATGGGTTTTTTTCCAAAAAATAAATTTTTTTAGTGGAAAAATTATAAACGTGGTCCTATAAGTAGAACAATATATATACCAAAAATTATAAGTATTTGGTGTTATAAAAGTTACATTGGGAATGGTGTTATAGTTTTGAGATGTGAAGCTCTAACATTACATGTATAAGTAATCATTAAAATCATGAGAGATATACTTTAAATATATAACTAAATTGGTTTTATAATAGTTGATATGGTTGATAAGTGTTCTAAAATTAAATTAATATTTAAAAAGATATTTTTGAATATGTAATATATATTTTGGAAGTATTCTAAAAAATATTGTTTGAGAAGATTTATTTGAGAATGGATAATGCTAAAAATATAAGGGTAACGAGTTCAATTTATATGAGTAATCAATGCTGAGTAAGTAGAATTAAAAAAAATAGTGTCTTTATATGCACATAAGAGTAATTTATTACTACTCCTGGATAATAAACAAAGTCTTTAAGTAATCCACTTGTGTTCATAAAGGTAACCAAAAGTTGTTTGTATGAGTCAACTATTCAAAGTTCACATTATAAGTTCCATTTCAAGATATGGGTTAAAATGTAAGTATCATTTCTAAAGTTCTTAAAAGTCATTTATTTGACTTGATGATATTCATAACAGTCGCTATTAGAGTATAGATAGAGAGAATAAGGTTTATTCCATTATTTATTTGAGATAAAATTTTGGTCAGTAGTAGTATTTTAAGATATGATTTATTAATTATAAAATATTATCAATAGTTTGTCTATCCATGATGGAAAAAATAAAAGAGAGTTTAAAGGATGATAAAATATATTTCTAGGATTAAAATATATAATTTTTGTGTTTTTAGTGGATTAAATATTTAACCATGAATCCCATTTCAATTTTAGAATCCATGCCCTAGTGTTATTATTTTTTATAAACCTAGAGGATTGAGAATAAATCTGGACCAACTTTCATGGAAATTTTAAATGGTGTCTCAGTATACAATTATGAAAAATATTTATCATGGTTTATGATGACATTATGTGAAATAACTTGGTTTATATTCAACATAAAAATATAATAATTTTGTAGAATAATTCAAAAGGGGTGATCCTAAATGATATTTTGGAAATAATATATTTTAGTGTCCTTGATTCATTAAATGATCTACTCAAATTAGAATATGGGAATTAGATGAATTTTCCTAGCATATACATGGTAAATTAGATATCGATATTAAGACTATCCTAGAAAAAATCTATTTAAACAGAGAAAACGAAATTTAGTGAATAATTAATTATGGAGATTTTTAAATAATAGTGTTTTTACACTAAAAAGGGTGTTGGTGATAAATATTGAATACTAGGATCAAAAAGAGAATAATGGATTACCATTGACATATCAATATAGAAATGTAAAATAGAAGAAGAATTTTTGTGTATATGAAGGAGAGTATCATTGAAATATCTGACACTGGAGAATTATAATAAAATTATAGTCTTTTCTTTTAAGGAATATTGAGGAATTTTTTGGGCAGTCGAGGAAGATCCTTCCAATATTTAAGAATGTGGAGTTTCCCTTGATGACTAATGGGAAAGTGGTGATGTTTTGCATGGAGATGTTCATAGCCATCCTGTTAAGGAGAAAATCATGGTGGTTAAGGTAACAAACCTAAATCTGATGCAACTACAATAGTACTGACTTTTTTTATCTTGTATTTCATGATAAAGTGGTAATATTTTCTTTTTTGCAGTGAGAATAGATAAAAAAAATTGAAGAGAATCTTGAGAGTCCATAAACATCCCCAAATGATTTTAAGGGGGTGACACTAGGTATATAAGTCACTAAAACTATACCCACCACTAAATTATGAGTTTAATGGATTCTAAGTCATCAACCCATTATTGATTCCAATCTCATTAGATTATCCTAATGTGGGAGAACCATGTAAAAATACATGTATCTTCCATTCCTACTAGTTTATATACTACATGGTATAAAAAGGTGAAATTGGGATAATAAAATCATTGATTATATCTGGTAAAGGAAATGATTACATGAATAATAGTCAAATCATAATCATTAATATATGAAGAAAAGTGTGATCTTACAAAGTATGAGGTCATTATAATCTAGTATAATGAGATTCTGAGAAAAAAATGGTAAATTTGAAATTGGGTTCAAATATTAATTCACACCCTTCTCAGTGTATCTCTCACTAAAATTCCATATAGACATAAAATAATTTATTTTTTTACCATAGGTTTGGGGGGATCCAACTAAGAATAATTTCATATTAACCCCTACATTTTAAATTCTATCATTATATATTTTTAGGATATAGTTGGTGAATGCGCTGGACATTACTGGCTCATAATGCAGAGTTGGATGGTGTTTATGGAATCATTTATATAACATTTTTCCTTTTAAATATTCATTTATAGACTTCATTTTGTGTATTAAATTACATACACAATGGTATTGGTTTAATTTTATATTTTATGAATTTTATTCTTGGATTCATTCACAATTCCTAGGATTGTTGTGGGTAACGCCTCCCGTATATGTGTTTTATACCATTTGTGCTAGTTTCCAACCCATGCCATATTTGAGATAAGATTTAAGGTATAAAATTAGGTACAATATTAAACTATGAGAGATTTAAAAAGGGGAAGGTTATGATAGAGTGGTATTAGAGATATTTCTAATAATTTGTATGGATTTTGGAGTTTGGAACTAGTGAGGAATACATTAGGTTGGAAGGGATACAGTGTCAATAGAATTTGGTACATGATGTAGGTAATGGAGATCAACTAAGGTACAATGTTTTTCACTCTTTTGATCAAACATAAGAACCTTAATATTTGAAAACATTTTGAAGTTATGTTTTACTAATTACAGGGTGAAAAACAAGTCAAAGTAAATATATTATCATTATATTTTATTTTGGATGAAATTATGAGATCCTAAGATGTGGTTTGAATAAAAGGTTAAAATGGTGTACTTATCAATTTTATAAGTTGATTATTTATAGTGATTTATCTTATGTAATATTTATTGATATTGATATTCTTATATTCATAATGTGTTTATGTCTTTCATGTTCTTATATTATTAAAGAAGTATGAATCTAACTTTGAAATGTTACTATTAATTATTTATATTTATTAAAGGTTAATTTTAAAAAAATTAGAAACCTTAACATTATTGGAACCTAAAAAATAATTTCACATGATTTTGTTAATATGTGATTTGTTGGTTAAATCTTTTTCATTATGAACAATTAATGATAGGATGATAACTTTAAAAACGTTTAAAATTTATAAAAATAATTTTAGCCTTATATGTTAAGATTTTTATGTGAATGTAATATCATATATAAATATAAAATTATTGAATTGTGGGTTTGATTCAAATAAAATCTCATTTAGCATAGATCATTTGATAAGTTTCTAAGTATGATATGGAATATGTTGAAAGTATAACATGTGTTTTTTATTAAAATATTTCCAAATAAATTAACATGATGAGTAATTAAATGAGTATATTATTAATTTGTGTGTAATTAATTTTATTATTATTTTTATAGAAGAAACTTCTAAAGGTTGATTTTAAACCTTCACATCAAACACAAACATAAAATTCCATGAAATGTATACAATGAAATTTCACTAAAAGTGGTATTCAACACTATCCCAAAAAATCCATAAATTGTTAAATCTATGCACCCTTTTGAGATCCTGGTAAAAATTTAACTTATCCCATTATATATCATCTTCAATGAGGTAATTAAAGATTGAGACAATAATATAACATATTTTATGATATCCTTCTAGATTTATTTCACCTTCATTGAATCCTCATTGTAGGAATACATTTTGTGTATAGTTCCAAAATGATTATTGATCATTTCTGTCAACCTTGTGATATCTTACAAAAACACTATCTTAATCTAATTTTGATGATTGAATAGAATATTCATCTTCCACTGAGTCCTTGGAATAAAGAATCACAATCAAATTAGATTCTTGATGAACTATTTATCTTATTTTCTTATCAATATACACCTCCTCCCCTTTATAGAATTAATCTATAGTGACCTCCAAAAGTTACTTTTTAATGTAAATCATCTTTCCCACCTTCTTAAGAATTTTATTAACAACTTTTTTACCCTTGAATCATTATTGGTCTTAGAAACCAGCACTTAAGATTATTATTCACATTCATTACTATTGAATCTTTTTTGTTTGTTTGGTGTTTCTCGAGGGGTTCTTTAGATTAGAAATCCCCTTTTATAATAGACATGACTTTCTCCTTTAATCACAACTATTTTCTTGCAGATATGATAATCATGGGTTTAAGAAGGTTGGTTTAGTTCTTATGTGGCCTTCTTTTCTTTGATTTGTTAACGAGATAATCCCTAAACAAAAAACTCCCATTATTTCTATTCATTGATCCATGATGGTAGAATTCAGTGAATTGTTCACCAAAATAATAGTCTAAGAATAATTGAGAGGAATATATTTCCCCTTTATCAAAATCCTTAACTAGTTCACCTCATGGATATTTGTTTGTAATTATAGCCTCTTGGTCCTTTCCATAATTTAGTTTCCTTTTACATTTCAGCATTACTATATTCCTTCCTTTAGAATCATTGATACACCTAGTAACTGTACCAAGGATCATAAATCTATTTTATACTGGGATATATAAGGACAATGCCCACACACTATAAATTCTATTTGAGGATAATGACATAATAATCATTGAGTTCTCGCATTTACCTCTATATGAATATATAGTATTTAGAGGCTCATCCTGGAGGGGAGTGGATAAAGGAGACTTATTGAACATAATAGAATAATCAACTCTTCTATATGGGTTTACCATTAGATGAGGTTTTTAAATCATGGAAAATATAAAATAATTTCTAATATATGCCATGTTCTCACTATGATGACCATATTGACCTTCATTTCAATCAAATGGAGTGGAAAAATCTCTATATGGAGAATATAAGATGATATCCTCATTGTATTGGCCCTAGAATCTAGATCCTCTCAACATCTTAGTTAAAATAACTATATCGATTTCACACTCATAATATGCTTCATCCTAAAATAGATAGGAAGGGACAGGTTTTGAAGGGGTAATAAATGGGAGAGAATTCATAGATAACATCAACAAGGGTGTCACCATTTTGAACAGTGGTTATACATTGACAAGAAGACCGATAGTGACCCATTAAATTGTTGTAGTCATAAAAATTAATCCAGTACTTAGAGATTTATCATTTGACACATATATGAAGGTATATGGGATTGTTGAGCAATATGGTTTGACTATGTAAGTATGTGTATCTAACAACCATGTTTACTGACATTTTTAGAATCAACAAGTTTTAAAATAGAAGTGGTAAAGTAGGAAAGATCACCCAGATCATTGAGGTTAGTTAACCATGCTTCATAAAGAATCAATAATACCATCGAAATAAGGAGAAATAGAAATAATAAAATTTTTAAGGATATTTCTACTATGAGGTGACTATATCATCCTTAGGTTCGAATAAAATGAAAAAAATGTTGACTATCAAGAAGACCAAAAATATAATGATCTTTAATCCCAAAGAGCTGAAGATTAACCTATCAATGGAGATGGTCAATAGTTAATGATGAAAAAATAAGGAACCAAATAGGGATTCAGAAGAACCATGACTTCAATAAACTCAAGTGGAGAGAGTGGGAATTTTGGGACACCTACAACTAAGGAGAGGACCTTAGGTAAAAGTGAAACCTCTGAGAAGGGAGAATGGCATTTAGTATTTTTTAATGATGTGAAGGTCTGATGGTGAGCCTCAAAAGCATTCAAGATACGTCCCCCCATTCAGGGGAGGAGGGATCAAGATGAGAAATATCATTTCCTAAAATATAGATTCAAAGTGGAAGGGGGAGTAGGAATGATGTTTTAATATTGATTATACAAATAGGTTCTTATATGTTTTCTATAATTATTAACATGTTATTTATTTCTTAAAATTATTAAGTCACTTATCGAGGAAACATTTCATAGTAAAAAAAACATGTTTACTTTTAATTTTATGATTCATGGAATATTAATATCCAAAAATTCAGGATAATTTTGACAATTTAATTATTTAGTTATTGAGTGTGATTAAATAATAATAAAATATTTTTGCAATTTTTTTATATTTTGGAACATGGTAATTTTATAAATCTCTTATCACACTACGTAATTATATGTGTATATTATAAGAGTGTCACTTGATTATGTTTACTTGATTTGTTCAAATTTTCATATTTTTTTCTAAAATTTTCTTCTTTAAATAAAGAATGACGTTGATACATTTTTTTAATATAATCTCTCTTGATTTTAAAAGAGGGTTTTTTAAAAATGATTTTTTGGAATATTTTAGGAATATTTTTATTTTTTTCTGTTTTAAATAAAATAATAAATTTTACATAAGGGGATTTTTGGAAATAAATGTTTTCAAATAATTCCTTATCATTAATTTAAAAAATAATTTTTTAGTCTTTGCTTTTGACAGGAATATTTATTGTTTTGAGTTAATATTTTTGACAAAGAATTTATACCAAAGATATATTTTTAGAGGAAAAATTAATCGGTAAAACATTAATTTTACATGATGAAACTTTTTTGGGAGGTTATTGTATGTTTCTTTGGAATATATTTTTGAAATTTTTTCATGCTTCTTGGGGTTGTAGGGTGATTGAAATGGTTGGTGGGAAGGGTAAAGGGGTTTTTATGTTAAATTGTTATTGGTTAGTGGTGTAAGAGTAATGAGGTAGTTATGTTATTGAAGAGAAATACAATTTTTATTTTGGAAATATGATTGGGTTTTCTATAAAATTTTGGTTGGGTTGTCAGATTATTGGTATGGGAGTGAATATGATTCTTACTACGTGTTTTTTTGCTAATAATGATTTTTGATTTAATTGTTTCTATTAAACCTATTTATTTTGATGTTTGCATTGATATAATTTCATTTGAACATTATCGGGTAATTTATAATGTGAAACAAAAATAAAATTCATGGGATAAGGTATTATTGACTTTTCAATGGAAAAGAGTACAGAAATTATTTAGTATTGTATCTGTTTCCAATGTTTAAGAATGGATAAAATATTTTGAGGTTTTCTTTGATTTTATAGAGACTTCAAATCAATTCTATGTTTCCCTAAAAGTTATTCAACTTTGAGAAGTGTCCTAGATATAGTGGTAAATGAATAATAATTTTCTATATGATATTTATTGGGAATATATAGTCAAATTAGTTAATATGGTATTTATTTATCAAGTTGAAGAGGTTAAATAGATGAAGGAGATTCTAGAATTTCACTATAGAGGATCAAGTACATGTAATCATGGAATTTATTTTTGGGTGTTCATTGGTTATGTTTGGACCCATTGAATGATGAAGATGTGTAGACATGAAATTTTGAGTCCACATTATGTCTAGGTATTTGATAGTTTGTGGTGAGTTTGTTATTTAATTATTGGTTTGAAGTGGAATATTAGGCTGGATAAATAAAAGAAGATGTGACTAAGGTATGGAGATTCGTTAGGCATTGATTGTGAAATTTTAAGAGCGGTGGGGTGAATTATATCAATATCAATTATTTTGGTCGGTGAAGGAAAATGGTAGGAAAATACTTTATAAAAAGGGGTTACATTTGATCTTTAGGTGTGGGTGGATTAGGATATCTTATGACATGGGATTTAATTTCATTATTCAACCATAGGAAGGATATCGATAATATGAGTTCCCCATGATTTGTGGTGTCCCTGGGTTTATATGATCTCTATTTTTTTTTTCTAGAAGTGTGTTTAGATATCAATGGGTGTCCTATTAGGATCAAATAGATTTTGTTTTTGAGAATTTAAGAGTATTTTATTAGTCAATAACCATATTATTTCTATAAGAAATCCTTTTTGGTGATATTTCAAATTTTAGTTTAACATGTTTCTATATAGTGGGTTTTAGCACATTTTTTCCTAAAATGGATTCAAAATTAATTCTTGGGTTTTATTTTAATTGAAATATTTATTTAACATTATTTGTTTTCTCAATATAAAATAAACTAAAATAAATTTCATGTTTTTATAATCCAAAATAGTTTTGAAAATGCATGATATTTTTTTATGAGTTAAAATCCAATGTTTTGCTAAAATGAATTATTTTAAATTAATATTTATAAACATGAACTTGTATTTATATTAATATATATATAATGTATATTATTTGGGCTGATTTATAGGTTGATTTGATTTATGTAATCCTTTATCTTCTCTAATATGTATGAGTTTTTCATTAACAACTTTCCTATTTGTGAGGGTATCTCCCATGTCACATGGTAGTTTGATTTAGGGAATATATAAATTCATAACGGTCGTTTCTAAGGTTTAGTTCCTTCTTTGAGGGTTTTTGGTGTATATTTAGTGGTCGATTCCTTTGTTGGGTATGATTATCCTTGGGGTTGAAAATGCATCTATGTAATGATATTATTTTGTTCTAAGGGTATGAAATGAGAATCTATAGGGTTTATTTTTTATCTTTCTTTTGTTGTGTGAGTTTTGGTTTTATTTATGGTTCTAACCTTGTTTGAGTGTTATATAACTTAAATATCATGCTTAAGAGTTTCCTTTATCTGGGTTTTTTATTGTTTTGTAAGACAACCATTTTATAGGTAACTAATATAGACTATCAACTTTTTCTCGATCCCCTAATTTGTGGTTTTGGGGTGTTGGAACTCTTCGGGTTGTGTTTAGAGAAAGATGGTGCAAATGGTGATGGATTTTAGTTACCTTTTCATTAGTATTCACAAATCCTTCCATTAAACTATAGATTATGTTTGGATTTGTTAATTTAGAGAGGAGGGTGGTTGTGTCCTATCTCTTTCAGTCATGGTTTATAGTGTTTCATTGTGATAAGTTAGTTTATATTGTGAGGTAATATTCATGAGACGTTGATGCAACTTTGTATAAGTGTGGGGATTCAATTGAACTATAGAGTTTTGGTAATAGGGTAGACAGTTTTTTGAACCCTGGAGATCATAGAAATTATTTTTTAGGTTCGATATATCTAAGGTGGTTTCATCATGATGATCTTCATTGTATATTGGTTTTGGTTTAGGGATATAGAATTAAAGTAAGGATAATGAGGTTTATGTCCTTATTTATAAGTGATAATAAATTATGGCATGGTATTCCAATTATTATATGATCTTCCATGTTTATATAGATCTTAATGATTATTGACCTTTTAAATAAGGTTGGATTTCACCAAGATTTTTGGGCTGTTCAATTGACCTATACTATTCACCATAATTTCTTATATCATACATTAATTTTAATCTAAATTTTATTTATAATTTTTGGTGGAGTCCAATATTTTTTTTCTTTCCAGTATCTTTTCTTTAACTCTATAGTTTCAATGTCTCTCCATTGGTATAGTTTTTTCATCTCGTGGTGGGTCTTTTAAAGGTAATTGTGAGATAAAATTCTTAGTAAATCAAGGTTATATTCCATTTTTTTCTTGTGTATTTCTCTTTATCATCCCTTATTGTAGGTAATAAAAGTTGGTGTTTTTGGTTTTTTGTGAGTTTCAATCAATACCATGATGATGGATATGTGTTTCGGGTCATTGAAGGTCCTTTTGTGATCATTAGTGATTAATCCTATGTTCTAACTCTATCCTGGGTGTATGGTTGTTCCAGATTCAATTAAGGTTGAGAATTCCAAATCTCTATCTTTATATCTCACTATATCTTAATTTTTGTTAAATATATAATTTTTATGCCCATTTTTTCATTTTATAAAGTGTAAAAATTATCCAAATAAAGAAAACAACCAAATTTGAAAAAGTTGGAATTTGGGATGTGGTATTAGAATGTTCTGAAAATTTTCCTTATTATTGTTGATTCCTTATTCGATTGATGAGATGAGAATGTTATATTGATTTATGTTTTTCTTGATATGTAATTTCATGTTAACATTGGTTAAATGATTTAAATATGGTACTAAAATGAGGATGTCATGATTTTGAATTAATATTAAAGCTGTTTTGTATGAATTTTTATTGAGAAGTGGGATCTTGTCACCATAATTTGTAGTTTTTATTATTGATGTGCTGAAACATGATCATAATTGGGAATTATTTAAAATATATCAATGTAATAATGGGATAAATCCTAGAGTTTTTTATTGTTGTAACTATTATGATTATGAATTTATAATTAAATAATGAATAGTGGTCAATGGAATGTTGTTGCTGCACAATATTGTTGGTTGATTTTTTAATATAAACAAGTGGATACAATTTATTAATGATGATGTGTTGAAATTTTTGGAATTGGTTAAAATCTTACAAATTGTATTAGAGAAGGAAGAAAAGAAATTTGGAGTTTATATTTTCAATTGATGGAATGAATTGTGAAATCATGAGAATCTAAAATTATTTCATGATATTATTGTTATATTTGAATTTATGTTGTTTTTGTGTAAATAAATTATTGTTTTAAAAACATTTGTGGTATTGGTGGGGTTATAATTGTTTTGATTGGATTTATGAGGTTATTGTGGTTTGTATAATAGATGCTCAAGAATGTGGATTATCATAAATTAAATAAAGGATGTAAATAGCCTATGATTATATATTTGATATTCTAGTAACAATGAACAAAATAGTGGATAAATATTAGTGTTAAATTAATAAAAAATGTTAAGTGGAATTAGTTAGATAAAGGAGTAGAGTCTGGACATAAGGGTGTCATAATGAATGTAATGTGATTGATAAATCATTAATGTGGAATTAGTGATGAATATGGAATGAGATGAAGAGGTATTTTTTTATGGTTGTGTGTAGTTCATTATGTAGTTAAGAGGTGTAAGTGGTGGATGTGTGGTGGTAATAAGTGGAAATAGTTTTTAGGTGAAGTTGAGATGTTATATCAGTTGAAGTAGTTCTAGTGGTGATGTGTTACTAAGTTTAACCTTATGATAATAATTTGTTCTATTAATATATGTTTTGTATTTTATATTATTTCATATGTACAACCACTGAAGTTGTGTACCCTTACCAATTATTGTATGAGTATTTGTTATTCTATATAATTTTATCTTTTATTGGAATGACTTATATTTTTATATGGTTTTATAAAAAAATAGAATCTAGAAAATTTTCCTCTGTACATGGTTTTCCTTCACAGTTTAAGGTTAACCATGTGATCTCCCTTGTGCAACAATATTTTCAGTTAAATTTTGTTATTTCATAATTTTTATACATTGGGATTACGTGGTTTGGTCTAAAAAGTGTAACACCTAGTGAAAAACATGTGAGAACATTTGCGCATATTTGTATAGGAACACAACTTACACATGGTTAGTAGAAACCATACGAAAAGAGTGTAAGAAAATATATAGTTTAATAGATTTTGTTTTCAGGGTTAGTACATGATTTGGAAACCATGAGGATAAACAATGTGATTTTGTTTTACTTATCCAATAGATCCCACATGGTTGGTTCATTATTTAATAAAAAATGCATCCTTACTGCGTGAGTTTCCCATTTTCTTAAAAAGTTTAAATTCCCAAATTTCCCCCACTCAGGTTTTATGTTTTTATCCCTCCTCTTTTTCCCCTCTCAATCAAATATATGGATGCATGAATAGGGATTCCCCCCCCATTATCTCTTATTTTATTTCAATCTCCATATCACTCGACTTCAAGAGGTTTTCAATAGGTAATGCATTCCTTGTTTCTTGTTCCACTTCCTCTCTTCCTCCCATTCCTCCCCCCTTTGATTTTATTTCTTCCATGAACCCGAACCATTGTGTGGGTTGGGATAAAGATTCAAGATGGTTCTAATGATTGGAATTTAGATTGGTTATAGTTGAAGAGGATGTATTCCAGCTTGGATAATCAATCACCATTGAAGGAGAGACATTACAAGGTGTTTCCACATAGAAGATGTTTTTATTTATATGAAATCATTAATATAATTAATTTACAGTGATTTAAAATGTTTTATTATAACAATATTTTCATATAGTTTACCCATGAAGGGTTGAAAATGGTTTTCAAATGGATGTAAAGGCTTATGAGGATATTGGTATCCCAGGGATTTATGGTTTGGTTTTATAATGAGTGTGATGCATGAAAAGGTTTCTAAAAACATTCAACTGTGTCATTTAAATGGATTTAAAGGTTTTTAATGGGATTTTGGCAACAATTTGTTTCAAAAGAAAATGTTTTATGTTTTCAAAGCGTTTCATAGTAAAAATGGGTGTGTTGGACAAAATTTAAAGTTTTTCATAGACTCATTGATTGTTTGAATACTTTTTAGATATTTTATGTAAATGTTTTGGTTTTCACTTTAATTTTAAGGTGTTATTTGAAATATTTTATTTTAAATAATTTTTTTAAATAAGACATTAAATGGTGTAAAATTGAATGGAATCCTAAGTTTCTTTTTGAAAGATTGGTTGAACCCATAAATACATCATTTTTAAAACATATGACACCCTCAATCAAGCCCTTGATTATTTTTATTCCATTTTTTATTATGAACCCCTTGGGGGAAATTTTATATAGATAGAGTTTTTTTTATTCTTATGAATAGATTGGAAAATGATCAGTTTCATATAAGGGTGTATGAGGAGATATGAGGTTTTTTAAATGATTTATATTTTTTGAGACCTAATGGTTTTGAGGAATTTTCTTATGAATAAGATGGTTGATAAAAAATTAGTATTGAATATGTTTTGTATTTTTATTTCATACATAAATCAATTAACAATTTTTTATCCTTTTTTATATATTTTTCAGATTGGAGGATCCAAATAGAGATATGTGATCCCAATAGATTAAGGATAACTGATGGAATCTAATAAATGGAGTACATCATATTAATTTTATTAGATGAATTCTAAATGAATTAAGTGATTTTATAGGGTGTGGAACCAAATTTTTATTATATTATATTCATAGTTCCATTAGTAAAAAATGTTTCAATAAAACTAAATTAGGTGATTCTTTAATGATATTAAAATCACCAAACAACATTTCTATATAAATATAGTAATTATTCTAGCTATGTTAGTCTATGGAAGAAGTAGGTGGAACTTGGTGGAACTATGGTTTCTATTACTGACCAATATCACTATATAGAGAATGGTTTTGATGTTCTAAACAAAGTTGTATCAGATTGAGAGATATACAAGGCTACCAAAAAACATTGTAAGTTTACTTATCAGAGAAGAGTTTCTAATTGAATCAGATATAGAAATATGAATGAAAGTTTATGTGGTTACCAATTGAAATAAATTGATAGAGTTATACAAGAAAATGCGTCAAATAGATGTTTTTGAGAGAAGTCATCATACAGAATGAGAATATCAGACCTTTGAGAGTTTATTAGATAGAGAATTCCAAATAAATGTCTATGAGTTCATCGTATAATGAAAACTATAAAAAAATTATGAAATCATATAATTGTGGAATTTTCAAAAGGATGAGGATATTTTCACAAAATAAAAAATTTATAGACATAAGAGTTTATATAAAGAAGTGTTTGATGAAGTATTATAAATAATTATAATTTATTTATAAATTCATTAATTATGATGATGTTGAGTTGGATTTTCAATGATATAATAGGGAAAAAAGATGGTTCATGATTCATTCCATGGTTTCAATAAGTTTTGAATAATATTAACAATGTGATCTTAAAAAATTATTTATGAATAATATTGACTCTTAATTACTTGTAGTTTTGAAGGTGGTCAAGTGTAGAATTATTTGAGATAGATGTTCATTGTTTGATATGGAACATTGAATTTTATATTTATCCACATCAATTAATCTTTTAAAAATTTATTCCTACATAAATGGGGTCTTTTTAACTGATAAAAGGTTACTAGAGTTTTTATTTCTATGTAAATTACTAAAAAATTGAGGCATCGACTGAAGTGATTTGAAGATCTTGAGCTAAAGTATAAAATGCAATAACACCAGATAAAGTGGTACTATATGGAGGGTGAAAAATAGTTGGTATCAAATAAATGGTGTGAAGAATATATCAAATAAAATAGGTATCATAATAAGGATATAAAGATGAGCATACAATATATATATATCATGAAATAGATAATTTCAAATGAATGATTTTGTACAAAAGTTATTTCTAAATATTATTCTTGAAAGTGAAGAGGAAGTAGAAAAACTTATAGGAAGTAATGTGTTATGAAATTTTAATTATTATATTGATAACATATTTAATTCTATCAATGAAGGATCCTTTTATTTTAGAAAAAAATATTCTATCATATTATCAGTGTGAGGAGAACATGTTTTATCATTGGAATATACTGCAATAGAAGTGATGGATATTCCATAATATTTTGTTACCAAAAAAGATTTTTTTATTGTATGTGTCTATTAGTGGATATTTTCCAAACCCTTATAAGTAATAGGTAGTGTTATTGAGATGTCAACATGGTAAATACTAGTGTTCCTATGGTTGAACTTGTTTATTTTTTTAGAGGTGTCAATTCTCACTAAACCAAGGTGATGGTTGTACTGAAAGAAGAAAAATATAAAAAGAATTAACCACTAACCCACCTATATCAATGATAACATTAATCCTAATAATTCCTTTCAATTGGTATAAGATCACATGATTCTTTAGTATACTATTTTTTGTGTGATGTTTTAAGAATAATAAAGCTTACATGGATATTCATAACTTGGTTACTGGTAAGAATATTCATATATTCGATGGGAAGAACTATCATATCTAAAATGTAAGAATTCTGCCATATCTATTATCTATTGGATATGAAGATATTGATGTTTTTGTAGATGTTTTAACTCCTCATATTGAGGGTTTTTCCTTAATAAATACAAATAATAAGAATCTATAGAATTATGGGCAAGCAAGAAATGTTATACCTTAAACCCTCTCTAAAATTTAATTTTTAGGGTTAAAGTAATTGGAATAGCTAAAGGAATCAAGGAAAAGTTGAAGAATATTTATGAAACAAATGTGAACATGAATAATGAAAAGTTACACCTAAATATATCTAAGTATGGAGATATCATAAAGAGAGATGATGAATCTATTAGTGACTTATTTTCAAGAGTAAATGACATTGTGCGAACTATAATATATTTTGGAAAAAATTTAGTAGATTGATTTTTTTAAATGATCTTAGGAATTCTTCATTATATGTTTGGAACCAAGGTATCATACTTAAAAGATAGACATTCTAAAACCCTATAAATAAATTATTTATATATTATTATCATAATATATAATATTATAAGATTAAAGGATATAATAAAGAAGAAAATGAAATATAATCCAAAAATATCTTTCAAACCCACTATGAATAGAAAGCCTAAAATGTTTTGTTGGGGAATAAGCTATTGAATTTGAAACAAAAGATGAAGTAAGTGAAAAATATGATGAATTTATGTCACTATTATCTAAAAAGTAGAACATAGGCATACAGAAGTAAAAAAGAATATTTATTGTTGATAAGATTTAGTTGAGAAGCCATTAACATTTCACAGTAAACTATTCAATGATATAGGAAGATAAAGGTAATTATGAAGAAGATGAAAAAATAAGAATATTTATAATGAAGAAGGTAGAAAAATCAATAAATTATTGAAAAGAAAAATAAATGAAGTAATCTTAATATAAAAAGATAAAACTATTTTCTAAATTTTAAAAATATGTTGATAGAGGAGTGTAATCTGAAAATATCAATAATGATGCTTCTAAGAATTTTCTTATTAAAAAATTGAATAATGAGAACTTTAACAATGATGAAAGAAGTAGCCCTAAAATAAAAATAAGAGGATAATCATATGGAAATTATGCATAAAAATTAATTCATATAATATATCTCAAAGATCATTAAACATGAAAAGAAGAATAATAAGTTGAAGAAAGAATATCTATCAATAAAAAATTAGACATTATATATTGAAGAAAAATGTAGGTTTTTAAAACAGAATGGTAATCTGAAAAAGGTATTTTATAAAGGAGGAAATATAAAAATCAATCTTAAAGATAAAAAAAAAGTAAAGGATAAATAATTTAATATTGTTCAATAGAAACATGTTTAAGATGGGATAAAAACTTAAAAATTTCAAAACTCGATTTTAGAAGTTAGTCGGAGTTCTAGGAAGATTAAAACTCAAAATGTTTAAAAAATATCATCCCCATAAGCTTAAAACAAGGTTGAAAATTTTCATAAAAAGGAACAAGTAGATAAGACCATATATGTTTCAAAAACATATAGATATTTTTTTTAAATTTCATAGGAATCAAATCTTGAAGAAAAAACCACTAAAAGTGGATACTAGTTTAAAATTGAGAAGAATTCTAGGATAAATAAGAATAATATGATATAATACACTAACAATTTGGTCTAGAAAAAATAGAAAATGTTGATAGTAAAAAAGATGTTTTAATATAGATACCCATTTCTAGATAGAAATAAGTTTATAAAGGAAAATATTATTTATATGGATATTAATAGTACTATATAGGCCTTAGGAATAAACGAAATGTTGTAATAATCAATAGTAAAATGAATCCAGAAAGAATTTATTGTTCAGTTTGTGGGGGAGTTAACCCACTCAAATAATATACCAAAAAAAATCCACTTTGGGAATAAAGAATATATATTTAACCTCTAGAAACTAATTTTAAAAGATATAATTATCCTATAAAAAAACTAAAGGATGTATTTTAATGCTAAAATATCAAAAAAATTATATAGAAAAAATCAAAAGCCTCATGTGAAATAAGAAAATGAAAAATAAAATTCCTTAGTTATTTAACATGCTCTCAAGAATATAAAAGGAGAATTACCTTTGATACTAGATACTGGGGGTTCTTCCCACATGAATAGGATCAAAAGAATAATGTAAAAGTTTAAAAAATAGGAAAAATGATTTTTGGAAATGATGATTCACTCAAAATCAAAGATATTGGATCTACTATAATTGGAATAAAAAAAATTAAATTCCTAAGTGCCTTATATGTTGATGGACTAAAACACAACTTATTGAGTGTTTTTTAGTTCTAGAAAAAATTATTTTTTATTAAAACTTTTGATGACACGAACGATATAACAAAAGGAAAAAAATGAGGGTAAATATATTTTAGGTTGGATATACATAGGGTTAATGCTATATTATAATGATGGAAGAGAATTAGTCAGGTTATAAAGGGATCATACATATGTGCTGGAGGAAAATGAAGAATCTATCAAAGATAAGATGTAATAATATAATTTCTAACATGATAAGAACAACTGACTGGTGTTTTTAAACATGTCATAATGGAAAGATTCCAAACATAGTACATATAAGGGTTAAGATATAGTCAACTCATCCCTTGAGGCTTATACATTTGGACATATTTGGGACCATTAGAAAACAATAAACATGTAGAGATAAGTATTTTATTTCACTTATTGATTATTACACTCATATTACATGTATTATTATTTTTTGAAACATAATTTAAAGACTCTGAAAATTTTAAGATTTTTTGAGAAGTGCTAAAAAAATATGGATATTCCATAAAGAAAATTTTAACTAATAATTGTGTTGTGTACAAAAATGGGAAGTTCAATGATTATGTTGAAAACGAAGGAAATTATTATCAATTTAATGCACCATTCACAAAAAAAATGAATCATTTTTTTAAATAATGAATATATATTTGGTTAATATGGGTCAAACCATACTAATTGAACATGATGCATCTCAATTCTTTTGAAGAAAATATATTGAATAAACAATTCACATTCAAAATCATTATTTATAAAATACAAACTACGATGTGACTTTATTAGAGATGCATTATAAAAAAATCCATGTATTAAATACTTAAGGGTATCTGTAGCCCTTTCATAATTAAAGTCAATGTTTTATATCTTTGGAAGTTTGGTCAAAGAGGAGTTGATGGTATCTTCCTGGGATACCCACATAATGGTAAAGGATAAATTTATTATACTAAGGATACTAAAATATTATTCATTCTATAGATGTGGAAGCTTTGTAATATTTAGATATAAAAGTTTCGAAAATAGCTACAAATATCAATGAAATTAAAGGTGAAGTTGTTCCAATTAAAAAATGAAAAAAATTCTGATAGAAGTGTTGAAATATAAGCTATACGTGAGGAATAATTTGATTTCTACATTTCAAGTGATTAGGGAAGAGCATGTTAATATCATCCAAGGATGAGTATGTAATTGGAGATCCAAAATATCATTGTAAATATGTTTAAAATAGAATGAAATAGTTTTACACACCATGCTATTTTCCTAGGTTGAGAAAAGATATGTTGAATAATCATTGGAGAATCAAGAATGGAATGATTCCATGAATGAATAATTTAATTAGATTAAGAAGAATGATACTTAAGAACTTATACCCAAATCAGAAGATAAGAATGTGACTATAATAAAAAGGGTTTTTAGAAACAAGCTTAATGAAAAAGGTGAAGTGATATAAAAAAATAAAGATTATTTTGTAAAGACTACTAATAGTTTTATGGAATTGATTTTTATTAGACCTTTTCCCCAGTATCAAGACATTATACCATCATAATATTTCCTTTTATTTCTATACAATAAACATTGAAGATATTCTAGAAGGATTTAAAGTTTGTTTTACTCGCTGGAGATATAGATGAAGAATTCCATATGGAGATAAAATGTGCTTTCAAGATTTTCCAAAATGAATACAATGTTTTCATGTTAAATAAGGAATTTTATGGAACTAAATAATCCCCAAGAACATGGTAATATAAACTAGATGATTTTTTAAGAATTTTTTTTATAAAAGTATAGGTTGATAACAACCTCCATATAAAAGAAAATCAAGAGGTTACCATTATTGTAATTTTTTTGTTGATTGTATCATCACTACTACAAAAACGGGCAAGGGAATCACTACCCTTTTAACAGCGCTTTTTTAGCGTTGATAAAGGGGACCACTTCGTCAGAACTTTTTTTAGTGTCACTTATAAAGGTGGGATTTATCAGCACTTTTTCTTACCGGTGATAAATTTTATGTTTCAAAAAAATCATGAAAAATAAATTATTGTTATATAAGTATATATATATATTGATATAAATATAATATATATTTTTTAAATATGTTTTAGATACGTATAAATAGATTATTAAATTTAATATATAATAAATTTAGTGAAATGGCTTTGAAATATTTTAAAAAATCTTATTAATTAATAATTTGATAATTATTATCAATTAAAAATCATTAAATGACAACTTGAAGACACAAAAAATCAAAACAATTAATAAAATATCTAAAATAAGTTGAAAATGTAACTCAAACTTCAAACATCCATAACTTTTGATCTGGATGTCCGTTTGAGCTCTACAGCATATCAAATCAAATCCGGCGATGAGATCTATTCGCTAGTACTTGACGCAAAGCATCTGTCACAATATTTGAGGCCAAAAAAGGCCCATAAGGCCTCTAAAACTGATTTTTTAGTCGAGATACACCAATTTGTTAATATTCAAATAGGTATAACTTCTGACCTGGATGTTTGTTAGCCCTGTACCAAATATCATATCAAAGATTATTTCATTTTATTCGATTTGACTAGTTGTGGAGTTGAAACAGGCTTTTGGATTATAAGTTATGGTCGTTTTAACATTCTATGGCTTTTCAAATACACATATATATGTATTTATTCATAAATATATTTGTGTCTATGTGTGTGTGTCTGTGTGTGTGTGTTGCATATATGTATGTATGTATTTATTTATTTAATTATAAACACGCATAAAAAAAATATTTCATAAATGTATTTAAAACTAATCTTATAAATTTATATTAATATACAAATAAATATACGGATAAAAAATTATAACAATATATATATATAGACTAATATATGAATGAATATATATATACTAATATATGAATAAATATATTTATATTAATATAAATCTATATCAATATATGAATAAATATAACTATATATATATATAAATAAATAGAGAAAAAAAACGAAATAGCTTAGTGGTAAAGGTGCAGTCGCGAAAGGGGGAGGTTGCGGCTTCGAGTTCAGGTGGAAGAAAAGGAGTGTGTGTGTGTGAGGAAATGCGGGAAGGGCAGCGCGTGGGAAACCTCCTAGCACTGATAGGGGTGGTCAAGCACTGTTAAAATCTCTCCCTGATTATTTAATTCTTTTTTATTTTTATTAATTTTTTTGACTTTTATCAGTGCTTTTTAAAAGCACTCATAAAAGTCCCTTTTATCAGCGCTAAAAAAGCGCTGATAAAGGGGTCTTTTATCAGTGCTTTTTTTAGAGCTGAGCTTTACAGCACTGTTAAAGCCTGTTTTGAGCACTGATATAGGTCGTTCTGTAGTAGTGCATACATGTTGAGAATGATGAAAAAATGTCAGACATGTTTTTGGAAGAAATAAAGGTGTTATTTTAAAAAACAAATTGTCTAGGATAAATGAAATAATTTTTTTTATAAATCTCTCAAAGGAAAAGGTATATTTTCATTTTTCAATATAATTATGCTAATGAACCCTCGAATAAATATTATATGGTATAGTCAAATACATTTTCCATACTAATTTTTTTGGAAATGAATTTTTAAAAAATTAGAAAGGAAATAAATTTTATATTAAAAATTTTAAAATGTTTTTAGGAATCTTATTATATCTAATGAATTGAAGGTCAAATCTAGTGTATGCTTTTACACATTTTTCTATGTATCACAGTTCTCCAAATGAGTCTCATATTATGGATGAAAAAATTATTCTCAGATATATTAAAAGACACAATTTATTTCAGGTTTAAATATGATAGCTCATAAACAATTAATGGTTTTGGTTATATGGGTTCATATTGTGATAGTTGTGTAGATGATAGAAGATCATCATTTAGTGGAGTATTATTCTCAGGGTAAATATGTGTGTGTTTTCTGAAAAAGTGGAAAAATTCAAAAAATATTATAATCACTAAATTTGACTATGTAACATTCACTCAAGATATAACACATTTGAAGTTGGAGTTTGTTTCTATGATGGAACAAGGAGCTGATATCTTTACAAAACTCTTGTTGTAGGAGATAATTGATAAGTTAATGTTGGATATGGATGTCCAACCTCACTCTCTTCAAGGATAAGATATTTTATTTCTATCCCATGTATCATATTATCTTTGGGGAGTGTTATTAAATGAAGGAAATATAAAACATAAAATTTATCCATTGGTATACGATTTACCTCTCAATGGAGAGCATATTTTTAGCTGGATTTTTAAAAGGGTTAAGTTATGATATCAACATGTATGAACCTTTTTAGTAGTGTTTTATGTGTTTGTAGGAATTTTTATTATATAGGTTGAAGAATTATTTAATGATGAAGCTTTGAGTTCAGAAATAATTTCAAAAAGTTTCTTCATCACTGATTTATAGAAAACATTGTATTTTTGTTTAATAATTATTTTTTCCTAAACTAAGTTCACTCAAATAGGATTTGAATTATTGGGTAATGGTATATTTATTGAGTTTAAATGATATAGTTATTTATAGTCCTCAGATAAAAAAAATCCAAAGGGGATACTTTTGAGACCAAGAAGTTTTTTGGTGTTTTTTTGTTAAGAAGAAGCTGGTTGAGAAAAAAGATAGATTTATTATGTATTATCTTTTGTTTTCATATAGAAATCATGTGAAAATTTCGGAGCCTTCCTTATAAATATTCTCAATTGAAGGTTCCAAAGAGATATATGTGGTTTTAATGGATTAAAGATAATGTATTGATTCTAATGAATATAGTTCAACAGATTGAGTTGATCAAATAATATCCCATGAACAGAAGTGATCAGAGAGAGTTTAAAACTAAATGTTTATCCAATTGTATTTACAGTTTCATTGTACATTTATATTCTAACAAAACAAAATCATATGAAGATTTAATGATTTTTAAATTACCAAACATCATTTCTATACAAAGATATTCAAGATTCTAGCTAATTTAGTTGATATAAGAAGTTAGTGGAACTTTGGAGAATTAAAGCTTCCATTCTTATACAAGATCATTGGGAATATAACGTTTTTAAAGTTTTGAATGAATTTGTATCAAACTAATATATATTACAAGTATATCATATGAAAATTTTAAAGTTGTATGTTAGTTATGTTTTTTGGTCGAATTAGATAGATTAATCTGGATGAACTTTTATGAGGTTTTCAAGTGAAGGAAATAGATATAGGTCCCTAACTAAAGTCATTAGATAGAACTGTCCAATAAAATTCATCATAAATAATGAGTAGAGTATAGATATGATAGTTCATCAGATATAGAATACTAGATAAATGTTTACAAGTTAATTGAATAAATAAATACTAATGAACATTGTTAAATCATATTATAGTGTATGTTTTCAAATGTTTTAGTATATTTTTACCATACATAGAATTTATAGATACAGGAGTTTCAATGAAGAAGTGTCAGATGAAGTTGTATAAATCTTAATAATGTTTTTGTGAAGTCATTAATTATTTTGATGTTAATATGGATATTAAATTCTCTAATAATATTGAAGGAACTGTCATGATTTTAGATATTATTTTAGGAATGTTTGAAGAATATTGACATCAATATAGTAGTAAAGTCATTATGATGAATGTTGAATCATATATAATTATAGGTTCATATGTAGTCAAATGTAGAAATATTTGAGTGGTATTTTTACAGTTTGTGGAGGAAACATTAATTTCATTTTTATCTTCTCCCTTAATATTTTAAGAATACATATATATATAAATGTAAAATGGTGCATCGAGAAAAGGTTTCTAGAGTTTTTTCAACTGGTAGAATTACTAACAAAGGTGATATGACGACTCTAGAGATTTAGAAATCTAGTGAAGAAGCATCAAATGTAGTTCGATAGGAGAAGTGGTACCAGATAGAGGGTACCAAATAGTTGGTATTATATGAATATTATAAATAATAAACCATATTAAATATCTATTGGACTGAGGATATTTTACTAAGGGTAACAGATTGAGATCATTGGCCAGACAAGTTTAGATGAAGACGTTGATATAGAATTCCATTCTCATTGTTGTGAAAGAATGTGAAGAGGAATAAAAAGATATTTTTGGAAGGCAAGTGTGAATAAAGTTCCAGTAGAATAGTTACAACATATTAAAGTCATTAGGTCAAGTCTCTTTCTCTTGTTGCAAAAATTATTTTATCATATTATCTATATGATGAGGATAATATGTGTTGAAATACTATAGTTATATGTAAGTAATAGATATTACCTACTTACTATAACAAAAAATAATATTTTCTTGTGGATATGTGGTATTGGGTTTTTTCCAAACCATGGTAAAGACTGTGTACTCTTATTGAGTAGGGAACCTTGTACATAATTATATTAATATGGGTATACTTGTTTATTGTTTTATATATTATTAAATTCATACTAACCGGATATGAAGTCTGTTCTTAATGAATAAATATTTAAAAATAATTGATCAATGATTCACAACCCCTCTTAGTGATCAAACTAATGCTGATTGACGCTTTTAGTATTTGATCCAGGTGTCTATTTATTTATTTTCTCAAATCAATTTGACATATCATAGGATTCCAAGGTAAATGATTATGGGTCTAGATAAGTGTAAACCCCTATGTGGATTATTCTATTTCTAGGGGGTCAGTGCCTGTGGAAGATAAGAACTACCATGTTGAATTATGTTCCCATTGTAGCTTCTCAATCTTGGGATGTTTATAGTGGCCAACTATAATTATGGGAATACCAAGATAGATAGTTTTATATAGTCTATTATATGGTTCATTTCATTACTTTATATCATTACACTTGTGTTCAAGAAAGTTTCCAATATAACTTTGGTCCTTTTTAGATGTTTTAGTGGATCTCAACTAATATTTTATTTTTGTAAACTAGTGCTCAATTCTATGGAATTGATTCTTGGTTGAGTATATTTCATTATGATTTATTGATACCTCATAACTATATTGTAATTTTATTCAACCTTGAACACGCTTTCGGTTTACTTTAAAACTAATTTCAAAAATAAATTAGAAACTATTTTCAAAAAATCCATAAAATAATCCTCTTAGTGTTTTTAAGTGTGATTTTGTTTTTTGACAAATCAATATGACCACAAATGGGTATGGTTGGTGTTTTACAAAGCATGTGTTTATAGTGGCACAGTTTCCCTATGATTTAAAATTTTTTGGGCCTCAAAATATGGCGTTTGTTTTTTTCAAAGGAAGGATTTTTGTGTAGGAGAAAACAATATGTGGACCACAAAGCACATTTCACGAACCCTATATGTGGTACATGGAATGGTGATGAAAATCAGCAAAGGGGATATTTTTACGTAGCAGTACTATGCGGATCGTGAAGCATGGAATAAGGGTCATGTAGGGAAATAGTTCATGGGAGGCAAGAAGTTAGAGGAAGTCTTATGGTATACAGGATGGATCGTTGTTTTAAGAATTCATTTAGTGATTTTTTAATCTACATAGGGATTTTTTTGTGGAAGATATCAGCTACCGTAGAGGAGGAAGGGGACTACACGGACCACGCAGTAAAAAATGGTTTGTGGAGAAGCTTAGTATACGGTGAAGGAGATACCACATCGAAGATTCCCAGAAAATGGATTAGTGGTTTTTATGGATCTATTTTCTTATATAAGTACTACTAATCTCATCATTAAGGAAGATAAGTTTTTATTAGAAAACATCTTCACTCAGAGAAGAAATTCAGCTACGTCTGAAAGAGTTCGTGGGGATTCCGTGAAAGTAGAACTATTTCATGGGAAATAAATATGCAAAGGAGAAGAGTTTGTGAGGGAGGATTTCATGAAAGGTGAATTGGTTTACATGAAAAGTTCATGAAAGTTGGTTTTTGGGGAACTATTTCCAGAAATTGAAGATGGTCTATAGAAGAGAGGTAGTCAGTGGAAGAAGAACTCATCTATGAAGTCTGGATAGTTTGTGAAATAAGGGTTGGTCTGTGAAGGAAGAAGTGATCCGTAGAAGGTGGATGGTACGCAGAATTGGAGGTAGTCTATGGAGAATAGGTTGTATGTGAACCATAATAGTTATGTGGTGTAGTTTTGTTTAGAGTGGAATCAAGTTGTTCAGTAAGGGACTTCTACAGTTTGTGAAAGTAATTTCTTTAAACTAATGGTTCAAATAAAAGTGGATTTAATCTATGGGTGATATGGGGAATTCAATAGAGAATCTATATATAGTTTAGGATATATTATTTCATGGAAATGGAGTAACCTACATGTTTGAAAACTGTGAGTGGATCCCTACCAAAAGTAGTGAGAAAAGGAATAGAAATATATCAATCCTTCCCACTAACAGTGATCTAGTGAAATAAACATAGGGAGTGACCCTTGTTAATGTAGTGAGAAGACCCTAATTCTTGTAAATTTTTTGATCCTGGGAATAGAAGTGATCTAGACCAAACCTTTTAATTTTGAAGTTATCCTTAGTGTATTTGGTAAAATCAACACATTGTCGTTGTATTATCCTTGGATGTATCCCAATGAGGGTGAACCAAGTAAAAATTGTTATCTCTTATGCATGATTTCATTTTTGTTCATATATTACTATAGGAAGAATAGTGAAGAGTGTTTTGTTTAATGATGAAACAAGATCCTAAGGTGTAATTTCATTAATCTATCATACTCATATTCACCCCCTAATTATTTAATATTGTTGAGCTAACAATTGGTATCAGAGAGAAATGATGAAAGGCAGTTCTTCTCTCTTAGTAGAAGAAATATAGGTTTTTAATCACAAAGTGATTATAATCTTCTACAGAATCAATTTTCAATTATGGAAGAATAATATTCAACAATACTTATGATCAGTAGGAATGGATGTATTTATAGTATATTTGCATGGAATATCAGCTAATATAGGTAGTGGAAATTTTTGAAAAGCTAATAGAAGGGAATTGGATGTTGTTTATAAAGGGATTAATTATTTATAGGGATCCATATCCATTATAACGTATATTAAGGTTGTGTCATTTAAAACATCACATTCTATGTGGGAAAATATGTTAAGAATTTATGAGGGTGAGTTAAAAGTAATAGAAGAAAAGATACAGATTCTATAGAATAAATATAAGGAGCTCAGAATGCACCTTAATGAGTCTATCGATACATTCTATGATCATATTAATTTTATCATGGAATAAATGTGTGGTCTCATAAAATTATTAATGATATAATGATTATCAAGTGTATCTTGAGAAAAATTCCACCTCAGGTTTATCCGTAGGTTTCTGCATTTGAAGATAAAGATCTAAAGGATCTAACACCAGATAACTTGCATAGTACTCACATTACATATAAAATAACAAATGATGATAATGATATTGTGGAAAATTGAAAGTCCAAATAAGTGTCATTCAAGTCCATGAAGAAGAAATCAGGTGAAGATAGTCAAGAGGAAGATAATTTGGGAAATGTCATCTCACTTCTCTCTTCAAATCTGCAAAGAGGAAGAGGAAAGTTAAGGTAAACTTCCACTTGCATGCTCTCTATGTGGAAATATTATACCTTTTGTAGAAAAGTGTCTCAAGAAGTTTCAAGGTGATAATGAAGACAATTATTAAATTCCACAAAAGAAGTATTCAGCCATTTTGAAAGGAAAGAGAAGTTTCAAGAGAAATTTATTCAAAAAGAAAAATATTCTTTAAAAATAAGATAAATTTTAAAAGAATATGAGGTAGAAGAGTTTATGGACTGTAGAGATCATAAAGAAGATTTTATGGTTGGAGTTTTCAGAAATTCCCAAACAAAGGAAGAAAGAGACAGTGATGAGGTTAGATTTGAAGGAAGATTTGACCTTAAGGCTAAATTATAAGCTAATGTGGAAGAGATATATTTTTGGAGAGACAAAAAAAGAAATCCAACAATGTGGTTCAAGATGCCAAACTTAATATGGAGCAGCAAGAACAAGAGAGGTTTGAGCTGAATGAAAAAAATTGAAAAACTAAGGTCTCCAATACCAAAAATCTCAAAATGGGGGGTTGCGTTTAAGCTAAAATTTAAAGAACAGAAAAGAGTGATTGATAGTCTGACTAATACGGGAAAAGGTCAAATAAAACGTATCAAAGGGCTTGAAGAGGAATGTTTTAGTATGATATGAAAAGTAAATGATTGAGAGAAAGTCTTGATTCCATTAAAGTGGAAAAAAGGATTTTAGGAAAGGAGACTAATTGATCAGAATGATACAGGTGGTATGGGGCATGATCACAAAAGTAAAGCAGTAATGGTTACAGTTATATAAAAATCTCCCACTATGAGGATGAAGATTGATTTCGGTATGAATCAAGATCAGATGACTCAGAGACCCCAAGAGAGAACCTGTAGTATAATATTACCACAAAGGAATTCACCTCGCATTAGATGATATTATTATGGAATGCTGGGACACTCAAAAATGTTTGTTCCATAGAAATGATGTATCGAAGGGAACAAGACCAAAAGAGTAAGTAATAAAGGGCGTAATATTTCAGGACATCATTTGATGGTCACTATTATAGATGTGGAGTATTCGGTCACAAGGAAATATAATGGTCCTTGAAAATGATAAGAAATGTTCCAAAGTAGAATAAATTTAGTCATAATCAGTAGCTAAAGGTTTCATAAATCTAACTGAATTAAAAAATCTATTTTCAACTCTATAGGATAAAGCTAGTCCATCATACATCAAGGAAGATCAAGATTATTAATATCTACATAGTATGGAGTCAAAATCATGGATGAAAAAAGAAAGAGATAGTTGAAAAAGTATTGGTTGTAGAGATTGATTTTAAAGCATCAGGTCACACTATAACATGGATTATTGGTAGTGGATTCACCTCTCATATGATAGGTAATAAAGAAATGGTGACCAAAATAAGGTAGGATAAGAACGAATTGTATTATTTGGAAATGATTAAGTCCTGAAGATTATTGGATCTATAATATCCATGTTTTGGTGAAAAGACATGAGACACGCTGATGTATTAGTTGTTAAAGGTCTCAGTCACAACTTTTTTAGTGTCATTCAACTATGTGACTTAGAATATTCCATAATTATTTCAAATAAATTATGTGTCATCAAGGAAAAATGGGGTGAATTTTTTTTGCAGGGAAAGTTTATTAAAATAAATATTTATCTTGTGAGTGGAGAATAAGATATGTTCTTTCTATCCACGGAAGAAGAAGACTAGTTACGAAAGAAACTTCTTGGACACTTGATCCAAAAAAACATAGAAGATTTAGTTAAATATAATGGTTCTCATGACCTCCCAAGGTTATCACATGATTTTAATCTTACATGTGATGATTTTTAACAAGCCAATACCATTCAAAAGACATATAAGTTAGAAGAGAAAAGGTTAACAATAGTGCTTGAGCTGGTGCATATTGATGTGTGTGGACCTATTTCACCGAGATATTTTTATGGGAGGAGATACTATGTTCTATGAATTGAATATTTTAGTAGAATGGAATGGGTATCAATCCTCACAAACAAGTATGAGGTGTTCCATTAAATTACAATATATATATGGGAAGTTGAAAAGATGTTACGTTAGAAAATATAGAATATCCGAAAAGTTAATGTAACTGAGTTCATGAAAAGCCAAGTGGAGGACTATCTCAAGAAACATGGGATAAGGCACCAAGTTTCAGTAGTGAGAACTTCATGATAAAATGGATTATTTGAGAGAGAAAACAAAAATATAAAAAAATGGATAGAACAATTCTCATTGAGAAATACCTACTAGAGATGTTTTGTAAAGAAGCAGTCATGACATCATTCTACACATCAAAAAGAGAATTATTGTGTCCAAAATAAGAGAATAATCCCTATGAGCTATGGTATGGAATGAATCAAATGCTGAAGTAATTTTGAGACTTCATAAGTGAGTGTTTCATTATCTATAAGAAGAATCACAGGATGTTTGAATCTTGGGGAGAAGAAGGGATATTTCTCATATACTCCAAGAAAAGAAAATAATATTAATCCTTTAATGAGTGGCTGGGAAAAGCTTTTGAAATACATGATATAATTGTAATGAAGAATGATATAAATAATCAAGAAATAAATTATTAGTCTTGGGAGGATAGTAATGATAATATAATTATATTATTAGATGTTCGAATTACATGGGATGATTTAGAAAAAATATTCAAATAATGAAAAGGATGAGAATAACTTAGTAACTATAAAAATACAAAAGGGAAGATCAGAAATTGATAGACATAACATAATTACTGAACATATAGTGCCAGTGCAGACAAAAAGGATGAAGACTCTACAAAAAGCATATTACTTATCATAAGTATAGTCTAAATGTTTTATGAAGAAACTGGAGATGAGAATTAGGTACATGTTATGAAGGATGAGATTGACCAAATTGAGGATAATTATACATGGGATATTGATTCGAGGATAACAGATAAGAATTTCATTGGGACTAAGAGGGTTTTTTCAACAAAATGAATTAATATGGAGCATATATTTGAAAAAATCATGACTAATGTGTAAAGGATACTCCCAAATAGAGGGTATCGATGTTGATGAAACATTTTCACCTATTTAAAGGCTAGAGACAATCCAATTATTCTTGGACATAATAGTACAATGAAGGTTTTATTTTTTCCTGATGGATGTCAAGTCAACATTTCAAAATGGGGTTTTGGAATAAAAAAATTTCATTAAGTAGCCAAAGGGTTTTCTCACTCATAATGATTAGATCATAGTTTGTTAGTCGAATAAGGCTTTATTTGGTTTCAATGAAGCACCAAAATGATGGTATTCAAGTCTATATCAGTTTTTGAAAAAGCCTAGTTTTCAACATACTGGAGTTTATTACAATATATATGTCAACCAATATAGTAATCAATGGATGATGGTGGTTGTATATCTCGATGATAAATTCATTGGTGGATTTGATGAAGCTCAATTCAAGAAATTCTTAGAATTCAAGAAAAGTTAATTTGAAATGTTGATGATCGTTGAATTGATGTTTTTCATCGGTTTATAGGTGAAACAAGGGATAATTAGAATATTTAGTTCTCAATAAAAATATGAAATGGAAGATTTGATAAGATTTGTAATGAGTGATTCCCAGGAGATGAAAACTTTGGTAGCTACCCATATGAAATTTTCATGGGATGATGAAGGTAAAGCGGTTAATGTTTCCAAATATAGGAAAACCATTGGAAGCCTGATGTACTTAATAGTGACATGACCAGATATTTTGTTTACACATGTCATGGAGCATGGAATCAAAGAACTCCCTAGGAAAGACACTTTATTACAGTGAAAATAATACTTCAGTATATCAAGGGAATGGTGGATTTCATCTTGTTATACAATGTAAAATCTCCACAAGAGTTATTGGGCTATACAGATGAAGATTGGGCCAGATCAATAGATGATAGAAAATAAGCATCAGGTGGTGCATACTATCTTTGTGGATTGTGTATTTCTTGGTTAATAAAGAAACAAGCTTTAATTTCATTGATCACCATAAAAGTTGATTATATTGTGACAACTCAAGTGTGCATGAAACTATTGTGGATGAAGTAGCAACTTAGTGATATGGGAGTTCAAGTGAAGTCTTTAATCATAATCCATTGTGATAATTCAAGTTCTATAAATCATATAAAAAAATATATTCCATCACTCAATGACAAAGAAAATTGAAATAAAATTATATTTTATCATGGAGAAGGTGGATCAATGGATTTTGAAGTTGTAGTATGTGCCTACAGAACAAAAACTTGTAGATATTCTGAGAAAAGCCTTACCCAATGAAAAATTTGAATGGAATTGACTACCTAAGGGAGTGCATTCAAATCCCCACACTTGAAAATGTGTGGATGTTGGACCCCCCCCCTCTCCGAGGTTTGGTGTGTTTTTAACTAATTTATTGATGTGTGTTATTTACACTATTACAGAAAACAATGAAGTAAAATTTGGGTTCGTTGAAAAGGGGGAAGCAATTGAGGATATTTTAATGGAGAAAATTTCATAGTCAAGACATGGGGAAAAGATACTAGGTAGAGAAGTTGGATAAGGTTATTTAAAGCTATTAGGGGGAGCCATGATATAGGGGGAGTATTAAATCTAATGATGCTAAAGCTGATTTATCAAAGGATACATATCATGATAGCTGAGGTTTGTGATGAAAGCATGATAGTGGTTTTGGAATGAAATAAAGTGATTGACTGATGAAAATTAAATTATACTCTTGTTTCTCACAATGATCATTACTTATGTGGTTTTAAGGTATATGTTGATTAAATCCTTAATAGTTATATCAATGAATTCACTCAGTTTTTTTAGGTGAGATTGTGTTTGTTGAGAAATCCTGAAGACCATGAATGAGTATGGTTGGTGTTTTCCAAAGTAGGTGTTTATGGTGGCGTAGTTTCACAGTATTTTCCAATTTTTTTGCCTCAAAATCAGTAGTTTGTTTTTTCCAAAAGAAATATTTTAGTGTAGGATCTAATAGTATGTGGACCACAAATCATAGTTCATGGACCACATAAGAGGTATGTGTAATAGTTAATGAAATCTACAATTAGAATATATTTGCATAGCAGCACTATGTGGCCGCGATGTGTGGTACGCACACCACCTAGGTAAAATGGTTTACAAGAAGGATTTTGAATCATTGGAGTTAAGAAGTTCATCAAAGGCTTGTGTTATATGGGATGTATCATCATTTGGGAAAATGAGGTGGAGATTTGTAGAGTTGCTAAGGGATTTGTTCGCGAAGAGATCGGCCACCCTAAAAGCGCAAAGGTGCTACATGAACCATGTAGGGAAAAACGGTTTGTCAAATAGCTCAGTACACGATGAAGGTTATACCACATTGAATATTTAAGTAAAAAGGATTATGAAATTATGCATATGTATTTTCTTATATAAGGATCGAAAATACCATAATTAAAGAAGAGTGTTTTTCATTAGAAAACATCTTCGCTCTGAGAACAAATTTGGTTAAGTTCGAAATAGTTCACAGGGAGTCCACAAAAAGAGAAGTGGTTCACAAGAAAGTAATTTCGTGAAGGATAAGGGTTTGAAACGTAGGATTCCATGAAGGGTGATTTGGTACATGGGAATAGTTCATAAAAGGTGGTTTTCGGGGCATTGTTTCTTACAAAGGTAGAATGTTCAGAAAGAAGAGGCAGTCTTGTGAATAAAAACACATTTGTGAAGTAGGGAATGTTTTGAGAATAAGGGTTGGTATATAAAGGAATAAGTGGTTAACAGAAGGTGGAACATACGTAGAATAACAGAAAGTTCATGGTTAAGTGGTGGTCTATGAAACATAGATTCAATGTAGTGAATCGCAGTTCGTAGATGAAGCAGGTTATTCATGAAGGGACTTCAACAGTACGTGAAAACAGTTTCTGCAAACTAATAGTTTGAGGAAATGTTGATTTCATATACATGTGAGAAATTGACTTTAATAGAGAATATATCTATATTTTATGATACATTATCAAATACAAATTAAAGAACCTTGATTTCCATAAACTGTAAGTGGATCCCTTCCAAGATTAGTGACCAAATGAAGAGGAAGACAATGATCCTTTCTATTGGTAGCGATCCAGAAAAATAGATATAGTGCATGACCAATGGGAATGTAATGAGAAGACCCTAAATCTTGTGAAGTTACGAAGCATGTGAATAGAATTGATCTAGCCCTAACCTTTTAATTTGGAAATGAACCTAAGTGGATTTGGTACAATTGGCGCATTGTTATTGTATGCTCAGTGGATGTAACCCAATGAGTCTAAACCAAGTAAAAATAATTGTGTCTCGTGCAATATTTCATTTCCATTCATATATTACTATGGGAATAAGAGATAATAGTTCTTTTTTTAACTAAGAAACAAGATATTAAGGGGTATTTTCTTTAATCTTCGATACCGTGATCCACCCCCCCCTCAGAATATTTAACCAAATTAGACTAACAAAAATTGTGGTTATAATGTAAAAGAATGTAGGTTTAAAGAAAATGGGATTTATGTGAAATTTTGTGGAAAGAGGGATGAACTGTGGACTTGGTTTTGTTTTCAATTATTTTAAAGTGCCTACCTCCATGGTTTAAAATCCTTAAATAAAAGGGTTCCATTTTCTTTGGTTTATTTAATAAAAGGGATGGGGATTTTATTAAAGTGATGAGACCTTTTTATTTGGATGAATTTATAAATACATGTTTTTTTATAAATTATGTTAAAACTTACATACATGTAATTATTTATGGAGGTAATTTCCTAAATTCTTGGGTGAGATCCTACCGGGTATTTTTAGCTCACAACTTTTTTGTGCACCGGTGTATAGGTTTATAGGTAGTATCTTATTTATATAGTGCCTAGTTCTTGTTCCTTATTTCAGTTAATTAGATGTTTCTGTTCTGTGAATGGACAAGAAATTTCTTTGAGTGATCATGGGTCACTAGTGGTGGTACTGGAGCTATCAAGGTTCTATTTTATTTTGGGTTTTTTGTCTTCTAATTCAACCTGTTGTATTTTAGTTTCTTTTTTTGATTGTTTCTCATTATATGAAATTTATTTTATTTTTATATTTTGGCTATTTATTTATTTATTTATGGAATATTTTGTTGGATTAGTTATTCTCTTTCTACTTATTTAGTATACATGGATGTTAAACCTACAAAAAATAATGTCTGATTAATATTAGTTTTAATTATTTATTTACATAATTGTATAAAGGTGAATTCATTGCCATGTTTATGTGCATGATACCTAGGTACTCTTTTTCAGCTTATGGGGATTTTTAATTCCCTTTGGGATTTGTAACGAACTCATTTAGGTGATGTTTCAGGTGAACTTGGGCTAGTTTGTTACAAATGGTATTATAGATTTAGTTTATCAATAAGAGTTATTTTTTTCAATTAAATCTTATTTTTTTGTTTATCTGTATAATTTATTTAGTATTATTTTTGGGAATCAAGAGTTTGGTCATGAGTGGTTTCTTGGTCACCATTCCTCATGGAAATTCTTGAGTTAACATGGTTAGTAGGAAATGAATTATTTTTTTATTAATCTTATTTGATGGAGATTTTATATTAGTGGGTTTTTATCCTTATTGGAGTGGTATGAGTTTCATTTCTGTGTTATTATTGGATTTTATAGTGAAAATGGATATAATATCAATATTGTTATGTTAGCTTCCATGACCGGATAATTTTGGTAGTGACCAAATGGATAATCTTGTTACCATCTTAGGATTTCTTTCATGATATTTCAATAGTCCATAAAACCATGATTCTGATTCAAGATAACACTTGAGTCCCATTTTATATAATGGAATTTGGTTTCCATAAAAAAAATTGGGAATATTTTTCTTTCTAAATTGGTTTATTTCATTATGAACCCCAAAAATAGTCTTATTTATAGAACAAATTAATAATTGTTTTATAAATGGATTTTTCTCTCCTGGATTGTGTTTCTAAGAGGATTCAATATTAAAATATAAATTTATAATCATTTAAAGGTGTTTAAATGAGGCATGGTTTTTTATTTTAAATTAAGTTTTTTAGTTTTTAAAACCAAGTTTTTATTGAATTTTATTTCGACCCTCTTGGAGTGTGTTTTCAAAAGTGACCAGTTTTAAAATGAAAAATAAGTAATTAATGATTTTGAATAATTTTAGTAAAGGGTAATGTTTTTTGAGATATGGAGTTTGTTTTATATTAATTTTTTAAACTATAGATTTTTTTATTTTAACCCACATTATAATGTGGATTGGGTTTAAAATTTGTTGTTGAGGACTCCCATACAAGGGGAGGTCATGATTTAAATTTTTTTTTGATTTTGTCTCCTGGTTAATGATGGGATTTTTTTTTAGTTTAGGATTCATAAATAGGTTAGGTTCATGTGTCATGTCAGCCAATTCCTCCTAGAATGGTCTCAAGAAAAAGTAGGTTGTTCATCAATAAAGCTGATTCTTTTCTTGTTTTTTTCTCTTTCATAGAAACCAAGTGGAGTGTAAATTGTTTTTTATCTTTATAATTTAATGAGGTGTTTTATATAGGATTCATGGGGTATTATAGGTCATTTATCCTTGGTTGAGGATCAATATTCTTTAATTTTATGTTGATAGTAAATTTTGGGAATTTTTTTAATCAGTTTAGATATTTTTGTTTTTGAGGTGTCTTTTGTGGTTGTTTTCTTTTTTTATTAGTCTTGATTGAGTAGTGGGTTCTTTGAAATATTCATGCCTCTTTGTTCTATTTTCCTTGAGTGGCCGATTTTGGGTAATGATGGAATTGTGTTGAGAGTTATAAATAAGATTTGATTTGTTTAATTGAGCATGAAACCAGATTTAGTGTGTGTTTTGAGACACTAGGATAATCATGTAAATAATTTATATTATACACTAAATGGTGTTTGTTTGGTTACATTTGGGTTTTCTATGAAGGGTAACCTATGTATGATGTTTTTTATCACAAATACTACACAGTTATAGTAACATAATGCTGGAGACTAAGTCATTTTAATATCGAGGTATGTTTGCGATTGACTCATTTTGTTGTTTCCTTGGGATGTGATTGTTATGATTCATTTTGGTTGACCTTATCTTTTTATCTTGGATGATTCTAATATTTTTTGTTTTTAAGAAGCTTCTTAGATGGATTTTAATTTTTGTAGTTGATTCAGCCTTGTGTATTTTGGTGGTTGGTTGAATCCAGTTGTATTATTTATTGATTAATGGAATTATAATTGACTCAAAGATGATCTCATTATCATAGAGTTTATTGTTTCTTCTCTATTTTTGATCAATTATAAATAGAGGGGAGACCTATTTCCGGTCTCCATTTATTTATAGTTTCTTACTAGATAATTTTGGTTAGAATCTTTCTCGATGGTTATTTTTGGGGTTTGGGAATTTTGATGGATATATGGAGGGTGGTTTTTTTTCTTAGTTATAGAAGAATTTTGAGTCTTCCCCAACCCTTCAAGCTCTTTTTTAGGTGTTTATGTTTTTGATTCTCCATAACTTAAACATTTTATATAAAATTTATTAATGTATAAAGTGTCATGGTAGAGATAATTTTGACACCCCCATGTCATTATTTCTTATAATTTTATATTATTTAATATTATTTTGGAATAATTTATTTTTTTAGAGTTTCCTTATAAATTTTATTGAATATAGATAATTTTCCTTTTTATACAGTTTCCACACACATCTTATCGGAAATCATGTAGTTACCATTACAAAATGTGTTCTTTAGTTCACCTTTTTTCTTGCATTGTTTGTTTATATGGGTAGCACATTTTTGGTTTTAAATAATTTGAAACCCAATGGAATATATGTGAGACCATTTATACATATGGGTACCAGTGCATTACTTGCACACAGTTTGTAGAAACCATGTAAGAGCCTTTGCATTTTCATAGAGAAATTTCACATGGTTGGAACATGGTTTGAAAACTATAAAGATAAATCATTAATGTGTATTATCTTTGTTTAGTGGCTCCCACATCATCAGTGTGTAGTTTATTAATATTTGTATCTTAACTATGTGTTTCATAAATTCATAAATGTTGAAATTTGTGAAGTTCCCCAACTTGGGTTTTATATTATTGGATCTCCTCCCTCTCCCCACTCGATCATCCATAGTAGGGAATGTATAGGGAGCTCCCTATCTTCACCCTTATTTGATTTCAATCTCCCTCTCACTCTATTTAATGTAGTTTTCAAGGGGTATGACCTTCCTTCTTTCTTGTTTCTCTTTTTTTCATCTTTCTACCCCTTCCCCCCTTCTATTTTCTTTCTTCCACAAACCCTTACCACTATAAAAGTCATTATTAGGGTTTTAAAGGGTTCTAATTATAAAAGTTTGGGTTGTTTGGGGTTTAAGAAGACTTATTTTGGCTAAGTTGAGCATTCCTCATCGAATTTGATAAATAAAAACATGTTTCCACATGGGAAATGTCAGTGTTTTCATGAAATCTTATTTATTATACATTTCATGTGATTTTTGGTGATTTAAAATATATTCTTATAACAATATAGGAATATAGTATTCCCATGAATGGTTAAAAATGGTTTCCAAATGGTTTTAAGGGTTTGGATGAGATTGGTTTCCCAGGGATTTCTTGTATTTTTTAAATGAATTATATACATGCCAGGTTTTTTTTAAATGATTTAGTGAATACATTAAAATTATTTTAAATTTATTCAAGGTGTGTTTGGAAATAGTTTATTTCAAAAGGAAAGGCTTTATGATTTAAATGACTTCTTGGTAAAAAGGGGTATGTTGGGCCAAATCTAAAGTGTTTAAAATATTCATTGGTTGTGTTATCCATTTTTAAATTTTTTTAAGTAAATGTGGTGGTTTTCAATTGATTTTTCAATTGAAATTTATAAAATTATATTTTAAGGGGTGTTTTGAATTATGATTTTTAATGGTGTGAAATGGATTGGCATCCAGAGATTCTTTTTAAAATAAAAGATGGAGCTATAAAAAATAATTTTTCTAAAAGATGTGAGATCCTTAATTCATTACCTTATAATTGATATGAACTCTTGGATCATGACCACCCTTGTGGGATTTTTTTATATTGATAGATATTTTTATTATTCTTATGCATGGATGTTAAAATGGGTACATTTTAAGAGAGACTATAGGAGCTGAGATTAGGTTTATTTTATATTCTTCATAGCTTGTCTATATGATTGTTTATTTGTTTTCTCACCTCAATTTTACATTTCATGGGAATATTATGAATTTATTGAAGGGTTTGGATAAGTTAAAACGTCTAGTGTGGATTTTACTCATTCTAGGGGATCACTTCTCATGGAAATTGTGCGCTAATTGGAGGAAATTCTTCCCATAGTAGCTCCACAATCCTAGAATGGTATTAGACTTGGATATTTTGAATATAATATAGGGATAAATATGTTATTTTATACTATAATATGGTTAATTTATTCAGTTTATACAATTATAATTTAGTCCTATGGATTTTCCTTTGATTCTTAGTCCTTTTTGGACATTTTAGGGGATCCCATGCATTACTTTTTTTGTTTCTCCTAGTTAATAATTATGTGACCGATTCTTATTTTATCTCATTTTTTTATGGTTTTCTCATAACTTAGTGAACAATGGTCATTATATTCCACCTTTAACACACTTTTGGTTTACTTTAGAACTAATTTCTAAAATAGTTTAGTAACTATGGTGTTGAAGAAAAAACATATCGTTCTATAGAGAATTAGATTATTTTATAATGTTATAAAAAGAGGGATGAATAGCGGACTTGTTTTTATTTCAAAGGATATTAAGGTTCTCTCTCCATGTTTTTAACATGGTTAACTAAACCGTTTCAATCATATTTGATTTATTTAATAAAATAAGTGGGTGTTTTATAAAAATGATAGGACTTGTAACATGATTTTATTTATACACACATGTAAAAAATTTATTTGTATAAATAATGTTAAAACTATAACGAATGAAAAGTTTTATAAATTAAATTTCATATAATACTTGGTGAGATCCTACAAGGAATGTTAATCTCACACCCTATATATACATTGGTGTATGAGTGTGTGTGTGTGATCTCTTTGTTTTTCCCAGGTCGCAGATCTTGTTTCCTATTCTGGTTTTTTATATGTTTAATGGTTCATAGATTGATGATTTGTTGTGGTGAGTGACCATGGGTTATAAGTGGTGATTTTAGATCGATTTGGGTTTTATTTTATTTTCAGTTTTTGTATTATCCAATTCTCCCAACTGTATTTTAATTTACTTTTTTGATTGTATATACTTCCATTGTATTTATTCCATTTTTATATTCTAGATGGATTATTATTTCTTTATTCCATGTTTTTTTGGTTTATTTATCTTATTTTTACTTATTTTATATGCATAGATATCCAACCTATAGATAGATGATAAAGGATTCATAGTAGTTTCTGCTACTTGATTATTTAACTGTATAAAGGAGAAATAATTTCCAATTTTACTCTCTTGATACCGATGAACTAGTTTGTAGACCATGGGGATTATGAATTCCATTTAGGCCTTGTGGAAAACTTGGTCAGGTGACATATCAGGTCATTCTGAGCTGGTTTGTTTGTGTGTGGATTTTTTGAGTGAGACATTAGGAGGTCAGGTGGTAGATGACTTAGTGTAGGTAATGAGTTGGTTTCACTATTTGTTTATTGAAAAACTATTATGATACTTCCACACATCCTGATATGTGGTATGGAGGATCCTATTATGTATACATTTATTCCCACACATGTATTCTATGTTCTATTTTTATATATTTTGAGGATAGAGTTGGTTAACGATCTAGATGTTATTTTCTCATGACATGTAGTTGTATAGTGTTTATGTATTTACTATTGTTTGAGTTTCTTATTTTGGGTATTCATTTGGAGACATTATCCTATATATTATCATTGTGATACTGGTTTTATTTTATATTACAGGGAGTGTATTAGTGGTTTCATTTATAATTATTGGGCTTTATAAGGTAAATCCCACCCATATATGTGTTTTATACACTTAATGTCAGCCACCATCTTGTAGCCTATTAGAGGTGGGCATTGGGGATCACACTTGGTTACTCTACTAACCCAAGAGGGGTAATAGTGGGAATAGGTCATGAAATGAATCCCTAAAAAAATTAATAAATAATATTATAACAATATTAAATAAATAAATAGAGTAATAATTCTAATAATATTCATTTCCAGTAAAAATTTAATTTTCAATAATTCCTTAAAACAATAAATCTTTCAATATGAGATCATCTCTTGGTACTATATATCTATAATATCATTCGGGGTGGGTATATAATCTAACTCAAAACCAACTCTATTATTTCATCCAATATATAATTCAAGCTTATATATTCTCTACATTTCACCCAATTCTATCAACCTTCCTTACCTTATAGCTTGACTGTTTGAAAAATTGAAAATAATCTCTAAAAAAATATTTATTTTGATAATATAATAACATTGTGAAAATTATGGTAAAAAATTCCCTTGAACATATCTTAGACCATGTATTATCATTTATTTGATCACTGATGCATCTCCTAAAGATTGGTGTCAAGGATCTATTTTTTTCCTTTATTCCTACAAAAACAACTATATTCCCTTCCATGTTTCCTGATTGTTGTGTTTCCCTTATTGTAATCAAATATTACTCATTTATGGTGCCCTCACACATCATGAATTAATGTATGTACACAATTGTAAACATATACCTGATGCATGTGGATTAGTGATCCTTGAAGGATGAGTAGGATATGAAGGATCGGTAGGCTAAGAAGGATTAGTAGGATCTAATGTACCCTCAGGATGACCTGTAATATTTTGATGATCAATAGTATTCGGAGAATAATTTGATAGAGTATGATTACAAGTATTAAAGAGATAATATAACTAGGAAATAAAAATCATATAAATATTGGTGGAAAATAATATTAGGTGTATGTAGGAAACCTATGATAGGAAAATATTGGTGACCTCATCTGGGATAAAAAAATACATAGGTGCCTCTAGTGAAAAATTAGGATAAGAAAGAAAACCATAAGTTATATGAGTAGCATGGCCTGACTAAATGAAAGGTATAAAAATGGTGGTTAAAATATATCTAGTACCATAAAAGAAACTATAGGATGTGAAAATGTGGAATATTAGTTATGCAATGAAGGGTCTTTGTGATATTGGGTATGATTGGTGATCAAATAACCTCTACCATTATCCTCCCTTAATGGGTTATGCAAATCATTATTCTCATTGGAACATCTAGAGAATTTTTTTACAAGGTGGTGAGTCTGGATCGAAATGTAAAAATGATTACTAATATGTATTATTACATTAAAAAATTATAACATAAAATTAAAATACTATACTCGTTGTAGGAATTAGAAGACTCAACACCAACTCTCCCATTCAACGTTCATTTTTAGTTAATATTTTCATCTGATGATCTTTATATTTAACATATTGTGCATAGGAAAAGTATATTAAATTTAATTGTAAATAAAATATTAAAAAAATTAAATTCATTATATAATTGAAAATAATAATAATAGAAATTTTAAAAAATGAAACCAGAAGTCCTAAAATAATTTATAAGGTAAATTTAACATATTATTAATACTATAAATTCTCCACCACAACTTATGTTGCATAATCAACTCTTATAATTGAATTATTTTCATCATCATATAAATTATTTTGGTCAAAACTAATGAGTTCATTCATGATTTATGTTTCATACAAACCATTATAAAACATATGTCTTTAGATCATTTGAATAAGGACACGTACTTGATGTTTTAGAGGGTACCATAAAAACACTTATTTCTCCACTGATTCTATAATATATGGTTTGAAATAGATTCATGTAAATAACTATAAATAAATAATATATATATGTGTTCCCTTTAACATTATTTAAACAAAACACTTATATTTCATAATAGTGACTCGACTATGAGAGTAATAATCCTATATGATTATTTTTTCTACAACTTCGTAATTTGAAATCTTTTAATGTCGAGGTCATCCATATGATGCATTGGTATAACATTACATCTTTGTGATTAATATAAAACCATTATGGTTTGTTCTCATATTTACCACATTATTAGTTAAAATAAATTTATACTCATTAATGAAAATTTATTTAAATTCATGCACCACATTACTTAGACCAAATGAAACAAAAACTTATTTCTACAGAAAAAACAATTGTATGTAAACTCTATACCTAAAATATATAATAGTGTTAAAATTACGAGTCAATTGTAACATTTATTGTATAAGATTAATTTTATTAACCTCAACTTCAACTAATAAGGAAACTATTTACCATGAAAATTCTCTCTCTTTCTCAATGATAATTAATAATGGCTTATGGTTCTATTTTATATATGTTCATAAAATAATATTACATTAAAATTTTAAGATATAAAAACCATTACATAATAAATGAAATATTTATATTTATACTAATTACTTGATGTAGTCATCGAACACATCATAGTTGAACTATACCATATGATTTGTTATCTCCCACTCTTTAAGGTTCAAAGTACTCAACATATATGATCAATTAATCCTAATATCTGTAGAAGTGATGGAAAGTGGGATCTATTTTTTCACAATTATCATCTTTAGTTCTCATTGTTCATTTACATATTGTTTTGAAATCACTCAAACAAATTAAATATAAACATATTCATTCTTAAGTTAAATAAAATTCAACCATATATCCTTTAGTATTATTCTTTTTTTATAACATAAGAATTCATAGTGGACACATTTCTCTTGGTTAAATGCATCTAAAAATAAGAAATGATAACCCGAATAATAACATTCATTAGAATATGGATGATTAAATTCATTATAAAAGTGAAAAAGATGGGGAAATTTTATTCTAAACTCACAAATACATATTGGTTAATCTTGTAGCATTTTTTGTAAGAAATCCTTATTCAGCCTTTTAAAACAAATATCTCAAAAAATGGAAAAATTTAATCATTTACACTATTAAATTTTTTGAATTTAAATATTATATGGATATTAGAATCAACTCATGAATAAGGATGTGATAATAACGAGTTCTCAAATATTTCTCTTTTTCCACTCTTCTATTGGCCAATTTTGATATATATATTAAATAATAATATGAATAATTTAAAGTAAATATTAATTTAAAAAAAAATATGAATTTTTCATCACATATGAAGCATAAAGAACTTTATAATTATTATGACCGATGAACACATTATAGAGTCCATGTCTGATACCATAATCCATAAAGCCATGAGGATATTTTGAATTATCTTTGGTCTACCCTCTGACATTTAAAAGAACTGAAAGTAACATTTCACATATATATTTTTCAATATCAATTACATGTTTCCAATTACAAAATAAATCGGTAAATGAATAAAGAAAATTAAATAAAATAATCCCTTTTCTAAAATTTTAATTGGATTCAGTAGAAACATTCACCAACTTTCTCTAATTTAGATATCCTTTCCCAAGAACATATGTTCTATATTTCAATCCATTATGTATATCAATTCCAAACGTACTCTGAGGTAGTTTTTCAATCTCAATGATATTTTTAGACTTTTGATTATTATTATTTTGTATGTATGATTCACTTGAAAGAATTATTCATATCACGTGAAATTAAAACTAAGGAAAAATTCAATCATTATGGATCATAAATTATTGATAAAAATAGGATAGGATAGCATAATATTTTTAATACAACCAAACACCATTACATAAGCTATAAAATAATTTATCACCCATACAACAACAACATGCATTTGAAATGAATCATTTATATAAGCATCATATGTATTACAACTATATTTAGAATCCACTTAAACTTTTTTATTAGAGGCTACAAGTACACACAAATATAATTATTATGGTTAGAAGGTAGGATATGAGTATATTCATTTAATTAAATGGTTTTTTTATAAACATATTTTTTGTAATGTTATTAATATAAATGAAAATAATCCATGTACAATGTGAAATATACATTTAAATAAATGGATTAAAACTATCACATGATAATTATAATAATACATTATGTATTTTAACTAAAAAAATAAGTATATAAAACAAAAAAATTCCTCAATGACGATGCATTAGTAGGAGGAACCAATTCATCATTATATTCATTTCTATCAGCATCATTCCATTGTATATTTTCATAATTTTCTGAGACATAAAAATATTTTTGATCCTCTAAATCAATAGAAATTTTCACATTGCTTTTTATGGTATGATAGATGGAGGCCCATCTAAATTAGGATTCCAGTGAGATATACCATGTTGTTTTAACTCATTTATGTCTTCCCTTTCTTCCAAAAACAAGTTTTAATTTTTTGAGAAAGCATGGATTTTAGTATTTGATAATCCAATAAGACCAATTAACTATGATTCCATACGATGATTTTTGGAACAATCTACATCATTAAGACATAAGTTTTTAAAAATGATATAAAATAATCAAACCAAGTATTTTAAATTACATAAATGGGTTTCCCATGATATGGTAATATTAAAAACTCAAAATTTGTCATTTTACAATATGGATGATATACATGAGTCCTTGAATCATTCATCAATTTTTTCACTCTATCAACATCATCATTTTCATAAGATATATAATGTGTAATCATTATAATTTATTCATTTATTGGCCCAATTAAATTATTATGTTGATAAATAAACAAAAAATGATCAAATATTAAATTATCCAATTCACCCAATTCATTTATATCATTAAAAGTATGCTCTTGATTTTTCACTCCATTATGATACCAATTATAATATATTATTTCAAAAATAACTTTTTTGATATGAAAACACACTTATTCATGAATTAATTGTAACACCTCAAGCTTCCACGGTACGTTTCCCTTTCAATAATACAATAGCTTGTGTTGTACACAAGTTGTAATTTGAACACACCACGACCAATCAAACTAGCCATTATGAATAGTAATACCCACTTTATGAAATATTATAAATTTTATTTTTCAAAATGGACATCATTTTTTGATTCAGAATATCAATATTAGCTTAGGGTGATTTTTTGGATTTTTTTAGAAATCATTCAATTTTTGATGAATAATAAAAAAACACTCTAATATTGTTTTAAACTAACATTTTATTTAAATAATAACTTATTTTATTTATATTTATATTTGGTAAAAATAGATACATAATACCAATATATTTTCAATGTAATTAATTGGAGTCATTTTATAATAATATTATATATATATATATATGTTGAACTTTTTGCCGTCTTTTACCCACCTTCTAGGCGCATTTGAAAATTTGCATAAAACGTAATTTTACCGCTTCAGTGAATTGAATTTCAAAAATATGAGAGACATGATTGACATCAGTAAGTAAAATCTGGTTCAATATGATGAAAATAATTTTTGGTGAATAGTAACTTTTGACTCTTATTTACCACAGTTAAAAGTAAATAGGGTAATGAAAGATAAAAATGATATTATAATTACCCTAAAACATGTCCTAATTCTATTAGATAAATTTTTTTGACCAAAACCAACCTTAGAATAAAATATGATCCTTTTGGTCTACTTGGATTATATTAGCACATTTATTATTATTTTATTTAAAGAAGAGTTAAAAGTGTTAAATTCAATGTTTAACAACTAAACCATTTTTAATATAGGGCTATACATAAGATAAATTAGACTATAAATTTTCATTAGAAATATAAAAGTATTTCCAACATAATGGTATTTTATTTATAATTTTTAGAAATTAAATAATTAAATTTATTTATTACATAATGATGATGGGGTAATTACCTAATTAATTAAATATTAAAATAATTGATAATATAATTTGAGTCTTTTGATGAATTCCACTAATTTTCACGGTTAATATTACATTTTAGGGTTGATTAAATAAGTTTTTTGATGTTATAAAGTATTTATGACTTTCACAAAAACTCAATACCAAATAGTGTCAAAATTGACATAAATGACGTTTTAAAAGAAATACTATATTATTAATTGATATAATATTACTAAAAATATAAGGACTATACAAAGGACATAGATACAGTTATTTATTTTAATAATGAACCACTTGGGGTTCTCTTTCCTCTTATATTAAGTTTACTAACCATTTATGATAAAAATACAAGAATACATGGTAAAAGTTAACCAATTTAACTAAGAGTTAAATCTAAAAGATATGGTTAATATAGTGACCTAAACCTATATAAAACCTTTTAGTTGAGAGTTTTTCAACCCATACCCACCATATCCACGAAATAAATAAAATTTTGGAGCCATTATAAACCAAATATGATTTTATAATAAAATAATATTTCAAGCTTTTCTTAAAGTGACACTCACCTCTCCTATAAAAGGGTACTTTCCCTTCTCTAAAAATCACACCTCCAAAGCCATTTCACTCATCCAAACCCTACTCAAATATCCTCCCAAATACCCTCAAAACTACCTAGATTCTTTACATTTGTCATAAATCTAACCTAAGGAGCCCTTTTGATCAACTCAAAAGGAAACACCCGAAGAAGAGGTAATAATTTCACCACCTCTTTCAAAGTTTTTTCTTCTTCCACTTCCTCTTTCATTGTTGTTTCCATACCAAAATAATAACTCCAATACCTTATACATACTATGATTTTATTATAAATATGGTAAAACTATATTCATTATTCTATCCATCCTATAATGACTAGTCACCATACGTGCATAGGTACGACTTTCCGTCTCCACGTCGTGGTGTAGTTTGTTAATCAAACACTTCATTATTTGGATGGGTATAATAATGACTAAAACTGATGTAAATAATAAATATAACATGTTAATGATTTTTTATATATGATATTACATCCAATTACATATGATTTCATCATCAATAGAATGATATTTTCACCCGTGCGTATGTACGGATTACCGTCTCCACGAATGCGATGAAATTCATTCCCCATCATAACCATTCCAGAATAATTTTAATTTTATTATTAAGAATAATTTTTTAGATATTAATATCATTATGGATATGAATAAAATACATCCTATCCATAACAAACATGGCTTATGTAACCAATCATATAAAGGAAAACGAATCAGTTAACACCTGAAATAATGATACTACTGGAATATTATTAACAAAGCAATATTATAAGATCATATATGATATCATATTTATGTGTGTGGTTCTTATATAATTTAATAAAAATGATTTAACTATTATACAGGAGGCTAATTTACCCTTGATCATGGAAAAGTACATGGTATGTTTTAATTCTATAATCTCTTTATTATCTGAGGATGTTTATACGTGAGTATCTACTAGGAAAACTTTGACATCCACATTTTTGTTTCTCAAAAATGTATTTCAAAACATTTTTATTATTTATTATAAAACGGTTTAAATTCATTTATACCCTTGTTTTAATTTTTATAAAATGTTTATAATGTAATCTTTCATTCGTTTTCCCAACAATGTCCTTTATGACATTTTTGACAAAATTAAAGAAAGAATTATTTTTAACTTATACGGTGAGTACAACTATTTTTCACAGTAATAACATAATTTTAAGCTTCCCTTACAATATTATAATATTATTTTCATAATAAATTTCTTATTTTATAATTATGTGGCTTTAAAATTATTTCAAAAGAGAAAGAGATATTTCTCTCAAATAGTTTTCATTTCATCTATGTCAACATCCTTTGATTAATTTTACACTTATTTGAAGTTGATTTATTATGATACAATATTCCATATTTTATTGAAGGTTTTTTTGATAAGTTTGAGTGTGGATGGGTTATTTTAATACCATTCATGGTTTATGGTTAATGTAGTAATATTTTTTATGATAATTTTAGTACAAATGTTTATGTTATGTTTCAACCTTTTCATATGAGGAATACATTTGACATAGTAAGTGATGGGTGGACACTAATATAAATCCTCAATGCATCGGTAGGTCTCATGAGACAGACTAGTGTCTTGGAACAAGGCCTTGAAAAAATCTTATTTTTAGTCTTTCCACAAGGCCATGACTATGTGGTAATGAAGTCTATCATTATGCATTCCATCAATATGAAATTGGCTATTGATATTGCATGTGATTATTCGACTAGTAGAATATAATTTTGAATAAGTAAATGAAATAATTTTGTTTATATTTTCCATATTATGCTGAATTTTAAGTTTAAAATGCTTATGCTTCAGTATTATACATTTTCCTAAATGTTTATGATTATTTAAGAAAGTTTCTGCTATATTGTTATCCTTATTGAGCATCTGAGATCACCCCTTTCTATGTTTTATTTTTTCCAGGATGTGAAGAAGTAAATTATGGTTGACTAGTAGGGATAGTATAAGGGAGATGAATGTGTTATATGGAGACACAATTTTGTTGTTTTTTATTTCATAATGTAATGTAAAACTTATGTCTGTATCTAGTACTACCCAAGGCCACTAAACTGATCGTTCTTTCGGGATTTGATCCCTTGTGATCATGAAAATGTAATGTAATAATGCACTGACTATGGGTAACTAGGGTTGGGGAGTTAAATATAGTATCAGAGGAAGTTTATTACAAACCTTGGAAGCAAGATTTAGAAAAAATCTAATTACATAACATTACCCTATGAAAGACTTCGAGGATTAGTATAGAAAAACAACCTATAATTTTGGAAATGTAGAGATTTTGGGTATTTTCCAAGAAATACATCCATGTCTGGATATGATCAGGTAGATGCATCTCTAGAAGAGATGTACCTAGGACTGAAAACTCCGACAAGGAGTTTGAGGCTTGACCCAAGGTATCCAGGCACACGACAATGGGCCTTGATGCACTCTTTGTTATGACACTCCTGGGGGATATGCTTAGGATAATTCACATTTTCTTATAAAAAATTATCAAGGATTTATGAGTATATACCTCCTCAAAAAAATTATGATTATAGATTATATCCATAAACTGTTCAATTTATGTTAATTTTTTTACAAGTTTGGAATTATGTATTTTGATTCGTAAACTAATCTACTGTATTCCATTATTTAGAAATGGTAACTAGTGGAAGGAAAGGAAACTTTATAAATGCACATAATCCATGTAAGGATTTCCTTCCTACTCAAGATAATTATAGTGTATTTGGTGATGTAGTTGGTGCGGATCAGCTTATCACCATATTGGGACACTCACTCAGGTTATGAAGAATAACCTTACCCCTATGGAGCACCCTTATCTACAATGCGGAAGATCAATGTTAGACAGATTCATGAGGCAACAACCACCAACATTAAATGGGACTACAAATACATTTTTAGATGATCAATGGATAAGTTACTTAGAGAAAATATTTCATGCTTTGGGGAGTGGTGAAAGAGAAAAAGATTCATGGAAATTTATCGCCTCACAAGAGATGCAGATCAATGGTGGTCATTAATTCAAAACATAAAGGAGGATGAATAAGTATCATGTATAGAATGAAGGTATTTTAAATTTATTTTCTTAGAAAAATACTTTCCTTGTGACCATCGAGTAGATATGAAAAGACAATTTTTGAGTCTGAGAAAAAAAGTGGATGAGAATGTCCAAAGTATGAGGCTAATGTTACAAGGTTAGCAAGGCATGAAACAGATTATATACGTAACCCAAGGAGTAATATTAATCGATTCTTTTAAGGGTTAAAACCATTTCTCCATTGAGAATTAGTCTCAAAATACTTTTCATCATACAATGATATTGTCTCGTGTGCTATCATGACAGAAAAGGAATTCTCTAAGTCTTACGACTTTAAAGAAAAGAAAGAGAACAAGATATCTGCTGAACACTCTGGAAATGGAAATAAGGGGAAGAAAGGAAAAGTTGAATATCTATCCTATGGTAAATGTGGGAAGAAACACCCTAGTACTTTCCTAAAGGGAATGGGAGTCTATTACAAGTGTGGTGAAAAAGACCAACATGCTCGTGATTGCAAGGGAAAGAAAGAGGTTGTCAATGTTGAATGATACAATTTTAGAGAAAATGGGAATTATGGAAATGAATGTTTTAAGCGCTACAGAAACTTACCTCAGAAAAGGCCAGGGGAGAAAGGATAAGCTTATGTGATCACCACTTCTATGTCTGAAGCTCTGAAAGATGTGGTGGCGGGTAATTTAATTGTTTCCTAAAGGTTAGACAATTCTTTATTTCATTCAGGATCATCACATTGTTTCATATCTTCTCATTTTTCACAGAAAATTAGATATTTCCAATTTGATTTAACAAGGGAGTTTTCCATCAGAACTTTTTAGGGTAGTATTATTGCAACAAAGTTTTTTGAATCAATTCCCATTAGGGCATATAGATGTTCTTTATCTGTTGATCTCATCATTATACCCATGAATTAATTTGATATAATTCCCATTATAGATTGGATTTTGGACCATGATGCAAAAATTTATTATAAGAAGAAGGAGGTTTCAATTTTTGATGATGATAAAGAGTACCTTATCTTTAGAGCAGAAACGTCACCATTTGATTCTTATCTAGATCCACCCCTAATAGCTCTACTAAATTCAATTATTGGGGAGGAAGAAAATAAAATAACTATGGGGGAGGAAAATAATGTTCAAATAGAGGATGTACTTATTGTGCAAGAATATGTTGATGTGTTTCTAATGAATTTACCTGGGCATCCTCCATAATGAGAAATTGAGTTTTCCATTGATTTAATTCCTGGTTCAGGACTCATATTGAAGACCCCATATTTAATGGCCACTGTATAATCATAGGAACTAAAGAAACAACCCGAGGAATTGTGTAATAAAGGAATTATTTTCCCTAGGGTTTCTCTATGGGGAGCCCATGTTCTTTTTGTTAATAAGAATGATGGATCTATGAGGTTATGCATTGACTAAAGGGAGATCAATGCTATAATAATGAATAACATGTATCCCCTACCTCACATTGATGATTTATTCGATCAACTTTATAGAGATCAATATTCTTCCAAGATTTACCTTCAATATGGATATCATTAGTTGTGTGTGAAGAAAGAAGACATTCCAAAAATAGAATTTCAAACCATATACAGGAATTATGAGTTTATAGTAATGCCTTTTGGACTGACTAATGCACCCTCTATTTTCATGGATCTAATGAATAGAGTTTTCAATGAATATCTTGACAACTTTGTATTGGTATTTATTTATGATATCTTGGTTTAATCCAAAATCTACTAAAATCATGAAATCACTTTCGCATTATTCTAAAAACTCTTAGAAGAAATGAATTATATGGGATGTTTAGCAAGTGTGAATTTTGGCTTTAGGAGATTTCTTTTTTTAGTCATATTGTCTCTAAGGATTGAATTGTTGTTGATCCTTCAAAGACCAAGGCAATCCAAGAATGTCCAGCATCGATGAGTATAACTGGGGTACACATTTTTATTGGTTTAGCAGGTTATTATCAACGCTTTGTCCAGAATATTTCCTGATCGACAAACCCATTAACCAAGCTCATATTTAAAGGGTATAAATTTGATTGGACAAAAGAGTGTGAAGAATGTTTTAAAGAACTAAAGAGAAGATTATTCAATGATCTTATCTGGACTCTACCATCGGGGAATGATTTGTTTTTTATTTATAGTGATGCTTCAAAGAAATGACTTGGTTGTGTCCTTATGCATAATGATAGAGTAATTTCATATGCATCACGATAGCTAAAAATTTATGAAAAAAAATATCCCTCTCATGATCTTGAGTTAGCAGCTGTAATATTTTTTTTGAAGATATGAAGACACTATATCTATGGTGAAAAATGTGAGATATATATCGATCACAAAATTTTGAAGTATATTTTCTCACTAAAAGAACTCAACATGAGGAAAATAAGATGAATCAAACTAATCAAGTATTATGATTGCACCATACACTACCACCTGGGGAAAGAAAATAAGGTGGCATATTCTTTGATTAGAAAAGATCATGGAGTTCTGAACAATATGAGAGTTGAAAATGATCGTATATACATGGATCTAGTAAATATGGACATGGGAATAACCATGGAAGGTGAAACATCAATACTTTTTGAAATAGTTTCAAAACCATATTTATTATAAAGGATAAAATGTTCTCAGACCGATGATGAAGTGTTTCAAAATAAAATTAATTCTGTGAATGATGGGAGATTGATTGACTTCGTGTATGAAGATGAAATTTTCAAATTTGAGAAGAGAATTCGTGTTCATGATATACGTGATCTAAAAAGGGAATTTTTGGATGATGCTCAAAGCTCCAATTTCTCTATACACCCTGGTAGCACTAAAATGTATAGATATTTGAAGGAACATTTTTGGTGGGAAACATAAAGGGAGAGATTGCTGATTATGTTTTAAGATGTATGGTGTTTCCATAAGTTAAAGCTGGAAGATAACATCCTAGAGTCATGCAACATCTTCCCATACATGAGTGGAAATTTGATTATATTACGATGGACTTTGTCATGGAAATACCAAATACTCCTAGAAGGAATGATACAATATGGGTCATTGTTGATCATCTTACCAAGTCAAGACATTTTCTTGATATAAGATAAGATTTACCACTTGAATGTCTAGAAAAACTATATGTTAATGAAGTAGTAAGACTTAATGAAGTACCCCTATCAATTTTTTCTATTCTTGATCCCAATTTTAAATCAGGACTATGGAAAATACTTCAAAAGGGCTTAGATACAGATCTTCATTTGAGCACTGCCTAACACCCTCAAACTGATGGACAATCAGAAAGGACTATTCAAACCTTATAATGCATGTTGTGATATTTCTCAATTGACTTTCAAGGTATGTCGAATCAATATTTACCTATGGTAGAATTTTCCTATAACAATAGATTCCATTCAAATATTCAGATGGAACCTTATGAAGTGTTATATGGAAAGAGATGTCGCACACCAACTTGTTGAGATGATGTTAGTGAAAGAAAAATTGTCATCCTAGAACTTATTGAGGAAACAATGGAAATGGTGAAGGTTATCAAAACCCACATCAATGCAGCTCAATGTATGCAAAGGATATATGCCAATTACCAAAGGCAAGACTGGGAATTTCAAGTAGGAGATCATGTTTTATTGAAGGTATCTCCATGGAAAGGTGTTATACATTTCGATAAGAATGTTAAATTAAGTTCTAGGTACATTATACCTTTCTAAATTCTAGAATGAATTGGAGTTTTAGTTTATCATTTGTAAATTTCACCAAGTCTCTCCAAAGTTCATGATGTATTCCACGAATAAATGTTGAGAAAATACCTACCTGTCCCAACACATGTAACCAACTATGAAGAAATAGAACTGGAACCCAACTTGTCTTATTCCGAAGAGCCTATCATAATTCTTGATACTAGAGAACAAGTGTTGAGAAACCAAACGACTCGTCTGGTGAAAGTTTTATGGAGAAATTATAAGATGGAAGAGGAAACGTGGGAACCCAAGGAACATATGATAAAGAACCACCTGAATCTTTTTATGCAGTATTATTCCAGAAATTTTGAGTACGAAATTATTTAGAGGGGATAATGTAACACCCAAGCATCCATGGTACATTTCCCTTTTGAATAATGCAATAGCATGCGTTGAACGCAACTTGGAATTTTAACAGACCACGACCAATCAAACTAGCTGTTACAAATAGTAATAACACTTTTTGAAATTTATTAAATTTTATTTTTCAAAATTTACTTCATTTTTTTATTCAGAATATCATAATTATCTTTTGGTGAAATTTTTTTATTTTTTAGAAAACTTACAATTTTTAATGAATAGTTAAAAACATTGCATTATTGTTTAAAACTGACTTTTTATTTAAACAATTAGTTATTTTATTTAAATTTATATTAGGTAAAAAATAGATACATAATACTTATATATGTTCAATGTGATTAATTGGAGTCATTTTATAATAATATTATATATATAAAATTTTATTGTACTTTTTACCGTCTTTTACCCACCTTCTAGGCGCATTTGCAAATTTCCAAAAAAAACATAATTGTACTACTTCTGTGAATTGAATTTCAAAAATTTGAGAGACACAGTTGACATTAGTGAGTAAAATTTTGTTCAATAAGGAAAAAATAATTTTTTTGGAATAGTAACTTCTGACTTTTATTTACCACAGATAAAAGTTAATAGGGTAATTAAAGGTAAAATGATATTATAATTATCCTAACAGAAGTCCTAATTCAATTGGATAAGTGTTTTTTTTCCAAAAATCAATCTTAGGGATATTATATGATCCTTTTTGGTCCACTTGGATTAGATTAGGACATTGATCGTTATTTTATTTCAAAAATAGTTAAAAGTATTAAATTCAAAGTTTAATAACTAAACAATTTTTAATATAGGGTTATACCTAAGATAAATTAGACTATAAATATTCATTTAAAAGATAAAAATATTTCCTACATAATGGTATTTTATTTATAATTTTTAGACATTAAATAATTAAATTTATTTATGACACAATGATGATGGAGTAATTACCTTATTAATAAAAGATTAAAATAATTGATATTATAAATATCAAAATAAATATAAATTGAGACTTTTGATGAATTAAACTAATTTTAAAGGTTAAAATAACATGTTAGTGTTGATTAAATAATTTTTTTTCAATTTTATAAAGTTTTTATGACTTTCACAAAAACAAAATACCAAATAGTGTCAAAATTGACATAAATGAGTTTTTAAAACAAATACTATATTGTTAATTGATATAATATACCTAAAAATATAAGGTTACTACAAAGGACATAGATAAGGTTATATATATTAATAATGATCCACTTTGGGTTCACATGTATTTTTATAGTATTTTTATTAATCATTTATTATAATAATACAATAATACATGGTAAAAGTTAAACTATTTAACTAAGAGTTAAATCTAAAAGATAAGGTTAATATGGTGACTTAATCCTATCTAAAACCTATTGTTTGAGAATTTTTCTACCCATACCCACCTTAAACTTGAAATAAATCATTTTTGAAACATTATAAACTGAATATGATTGTATAATAAAATAATATTTTGATCTATTCCTAAAGTGACTCTCACCTATCTTATAAAAATGTACACCCCCTTATCTCAAATTCAAACCTCCAAATCCATTTGGCTCAGCCAAAACCTGCTAAAATATCCTCCAAAATACCCTAAATTATAACTAGAGTGCTTAATTTGATCAGAAAGCAAACCTAATGAGCCCTTTTGATCAACTCAAAAGGAAACACCCGAAAAGAGTTAATAATTTCGCCACCTCTTTCAAAGTTCTTTTCTTCTTCCACTTCCTATTTACTTATTTTTTCCATGAAAGAAATAATAAATCCAGTACCTTATAAATAATTTTATGTTATTATAAATATGGTACAACCATATTCATTATTCTATCCATCCAATGAATGACAAGTCACCTTACGTGCGTATGTACGGCTTACCGTCTCCACATCGTGGTGTAGTTTCTTATTCAAACACTTCATTTTTGAATGAGTATAATAATGAGTATAACTAATGTAAATAATAAATATAACATATTAATTATTTTTTATATATGATATACCATCCAATTATATATTACCTAACCATTAATAGAATTATATTTTCACTCGTGAGTACGTACGGATTACCATCTCCACGAATGCGATGAAATTCAATCCCCACCCTAACCATTCAAGAATAATTTTAATTTTATGATTGAAAATAATTTTTAAGAACTTAATATCAATCTGAATATGAATAAAATACATCCTATTAATAACAACCATGGAATATGTAACCAATCAAATAAATGAAAAAGAATCAGTTAACTCCTGAAACAATGATACTACTGAAATATTATTAACAAAGAAATATTAGAAGATCATATATGATATCATATTTATGTATGTGGTTCTTATATAATTAAATAACAATTATTTAACTATTATATAGAAGGTTATCATGCCCTCGATCAAGGAAATGTACAAGGTAAGGGTTAATTCTACTATCTCTTCATTATCTGAGTTTGTTTATACATGAGTATCTACTGGGACCTCTTTTTCATACACATCCATGTTTCTTACAAATGTATTTCAAAACATTTTTACTATTTACTACACTATGGTTTAAATTCATTTATACCCTTTTCTGACATTTTATAAAAAAATTATAAAGGAATCTTTTCGTCATTTTCCAAAAAAGGTCCTTTACGAACTTTTCGATAAAATTAAGGAAAGAATGTTTTTTTAACTTGTATAGCGAGTGAGGCTATTTTATACCATTATAACATCTTCGAAGCGTCGCTTACAAGATTATAAGATTATTTCCAAAATAATTTTTTTCTTTGATAATTATGTGACTTTTAAATTATTTCAAAATAGAAAGAGATATTTCTCTCAAATAGTTTTGATTTCATTTATGTCAAAATCCTTTGATGGATTTTACACTTGTTTTAGATGATTTATTATGATAAAATATTCCTTATTATATTGAAAGTTTTGTGATATGTTTGATTATGGATGTGTTATTTTTATACCATTCATGGTCTATGGTTAAAGTATTAACATTTCGTAAGCTATTTTTAATAAGAATGTTTATGTTATGTTTCAACCTTTTCATATGACGAATGCATTGGACTTATAAAGTGACGGGTGGAGCCTGCTATAGCTCGTTGATGCATCAGTAGGTATCATGAGACAAACTAGTTTCGTGGACCAAGTCCTTGACAAAATCTTATTTTTATTCTTGACACGAGGCCTTGACTATGTGGTTATAAAGTCTGGAATTATGCATTCCATCAATATGAAATTGGCTTTTGATATTGCATGTGATTATTTGACTAGTGGAATATCCATGTGAATAAGTAAATGGAATTATTTGATTTAAATATGACATATTGTACTGAAGATAATGTTTTTAAGTCTTATGTTTTAGTCTTATACATTATCTTAAATGTTTATACTTATTTAGGAAAGTTTTAACTATATTTTTATCCTTATTGAGCATCTGAACTCAGCCCTTTCAATGTTTTATTTTTCACAGGATGTGAAGAAGTAATTTATGACTGACCTGCCAGGATTGTAGAGACCCTAAGCTTGACGTACATGGACATTACATTACTTTTGCGGAATACTTAATACATAACAAAAATAGACACACAAGGACCGTAATAGTTTAGTGTCTTTGGAAACTTGGAACATAATCTTCTAATCGTGGAGAAAGATCTTCAAAATCTCCCATAAAGATATTCCAATTTTTGTTTCCTGACCTAAAACCTTTCTTTTGATCCTGGGGGAAAATAAAACATAAAAAGGGTGAGCTCAAATTATCAGTAAGGGTAAGCATGGATAAAATAAAACATACCATATACATTGGAACTTAAAAACATGAACATAATGTTTAAACATTAAAATCTTGAGCAACGACATAAAACATGGAAGTACATAAGGCATAGATCATAATGGAACATAAATAATGATAACATATCATGGGAATAAAACATGTAATTGTGGCATCCATTTAAGCACATGAAATGATTTCTATATTATCCAAGGCATTGCTGCCAAGACCAACTTAGTGGACAAAGTCCTATTCTGAATCGAGTCCACTCCTCGTTTCAGTCCTGTAACACTGAACCGGATTAACTTACCATTCCATACATGTCTATCTCATGAGATATAAAATCTTTACCCAATGCATTGGATGGATATATAGGTCCCACCCATCTCATAATTAACCCTTTCTTATGTGTGCCACAAAAATCATAAATCATACATCATTGCATAACCCATGTAATAAAAATGGAATTCTTAAACATCGTGACATCATAAAACAATTCATATAAGATAAATGAATTCATAAAAATAAATCCATCACAACATAATAAAATCAATGTAATTATAGGTATATAATCAGAACCCTATATTATCTTAGATGGAAAATAATTTTGATAAAACACTTGAACTCCATTCTTGAGGAAAATATCCTTTCTACTTCAAAAACATTTTCCTTTCTTAACATGTCTTAAAATATTAAACTAAAAAAATTTGATTAAAAATACACTTGAAAACATGTAAAGTAAGCTTCTTGGAAATAATGTTTTAAAAATCCATTCATGCCATATAAGTTAAAAAAACATTCTTCTCATACTTTTGTCGGAAAAGTCAAAAAGTACCTCGTACGAAAAACGACAAAAGATTCCTTTCATATCTTTTACTAAAACTCACCAAAGGGTAAAATGGATTTAAAAAAATTGTATTTGGATGGAAATAATATTACCTATTGAGGAAACATGGATGTGGATGATAAAATACACCCTAGTAAATACCAAAGTATAAACAATCTCGGATAAAAATGAGATTGTGATATTTTCCCTTACCATAGGTCTGGTATGCTTCGTACGTATCCGAACCTCCTGTATAATGATTTAAATAATGTCATTGACTTATTACAGAATCATATTCATTGTTATTATATCATATATGGTTCAATTATGACTTTATATTACCCGTTCTTTTGTAAATTCCATGTTAAAGAAGCGTTTTGGGTAAAATCATTTTATTTATCGTATGTGTTTCCACTTGTCGTTCTTGATATTATTACTTATATCATGATTTACATAATTCCAGAATGTAAAACATTATTTATATATAATTTATATTCATCATATACATATATATATTATAGATCGATAAAATGAAAGAAATACACCGTTCATGGAGACGGTAGGCCGTACGTACGCATGAACACTGTTTTCGTTTCCTTATTGAATTGAATGGAATTAAGTAGATGACATAAATATATATATACATAAATCCAATATAATTATTATGTCATATATTATATGATTACTTATTATATATACTTTATAATCATTTCTTGAATGGTTATCATGGAGAGTGAATCTCATCGCGTCGTGGAGACGGTATTCCGTACGTACACACGAGCGATGATATCATTCCCATGATCGTCAAATTGTATTAAACTGTATGTATAATATTAAATAATAAATATGACATTACAATAATCATATATATTCATTACTTTCACCATTATACCCATCCAAGTAAGGTGGTGGTGGAAAATAGATTACACCACAGCATGGAGATGGTATTTCGTACGTACGCACGCGCGGTGATTTCGTTTTCCGTAGGATAGATAGATGGTGAAATAGGGTTGTTTCATATTTATAATAACATATCAGTATATGAGTGATACTTATTTTATTACTTCATAATGAAACAACTAAAGAAGAAGAAGTAGAAGAAGAAATAAAGTTGAAAGAATCGGTAACAGATATTACCTCTTCTTTCGACACGCCTTTTTGAAACCTCCTCTTAGGGCACTAAGATTGGTCTTTGAAGAAGACCAGAACCTATAGGATGTTTCTAGGGAAGTGTAGAAGTGAAATGGGTAAGGGTTGGCCGAGCTTGAAGGCTCAAATTGGTGTGAGGAGGAGAGGGAGGAGGTGCCCTTTTATAAGGGAGGAGAGGGGCACCTTTGAAATTCTCAAAAATATTAATTTATAATAAATATAAACCCACTTAAAAACCTCCAAAAATGACTCATATTCAAATATTAAATGCTATAGGGTTGTAATATCATCAACCAATCAAATTTAGACATGTTTGGATCTTATTTTAAACCTTATCATTTTGATTTATCCTTATTTAATCTACTTAAGTTTATTTGTGGTAATAAAATTCTAAATTTTAAATTATAACAAATAATTACTTATTTGTTGTGAATTTTCTATAATTGTTTACTTTATAACATTATAGACCATATAAATTTAAATTCATAATTTTTAAATATTTTTGTTATTTTTAAACAATTTTATAATATGTTATTTTTATAAAATAACAATAGTGTCAATTTTGACACTATTCATTTATTTGAATTAAAATAAAATATATACAGAAGATATGTTCTAAATAAAAGCTTTAATAGATTTATAAAATGACATATGTATCTATAAAATTAGTGGATCACATTAAATAGTTCATATAATATTTATTTTATTATTTCTAAAACCATTTATTTGGTTTATCTTAAAATAAAATAATTACTACAACATTTTTGTATAATTATTTAATATACAGATTTGTTGCCTAAAAATTTAAAATAAAGTCCTATGATGAAGATAAATCTATTACCTTTCACAATAATACTTTTACTCGAATTTATGATCTTAAAATCACAATATTTAAATTGTTATATTTATTAAATTATCAAGGTGACAACTTTTTCATCATTTAAAATAAAATAATATAAGTGTCATAATCACTTTTATAAGGATCCAAACGGTTATATATTATGTTATTGAATGATTAAGAAGTATATATACACTACAAATATGTTTTGGTCAGGTTTGTGGTCCTTTTAATGGGTATTATTATTTCAATAAAAACTATATTACTTATTTTCCACTTAATAAATAATTTCTGTATCATTAATGTATCACAATTAATGACAAATATTTAATACCTAAAAATTCTAAATAAATTATCATGATGTAGATAAGTTTATTATCTTTCTATATATTATTCATGTTCGAAGTTTTATGATGTTTATCACTAAATTAAAATTATTATACTTATACTATTTAAGAGAGTGACATGTTGTCACTTTCTTTGGTTTTAATAATAATTAAATTATTTTCATGGTAAAAAGTCCATAAAATGAATCTAATCCGGCCCTTAGTTGATATGGGTTTACTTTTAGCCATCCAATAGAATTTTGGCATGTGTTAGGAAAATTTTATAATATTATATTTACCCTTAATTACCCGATTTACCTTTAACTATGGTAAATAAAATATACCGTAGTTACTATTCATAATTCCCAAAAATAAAAAGTAGCCTATTAACATAATTTGGACCCACTGATTCCAAATATGGAATCCATTTTTTCAAATTCAATACACAGAAGTTGCAGAAATTAAATTAAAATTAATCCTGTTGTCAAATGAAAACGGGTTTTTGTTTAAAACATTGCAAAAGATTGAATTGATTTAACCTATGAATTCAATGTAAAATCAATTATAATGACATACATTATATTAAATGGTAAAAATATATTCTATTTATACTTTAAAACCATTCAATATTATAATTTAACCATATAAATTATTAGGATGAAAAAAGTTGTTTTTCATTAAAATATAGCGTGTTTGTACTATTCATCAAAATATAAAAGTTACCAGAATAATATGAAAATTTTATCCAAAGTAAATTTTTATTTCTTGATTCCAAAGAAGAATTATATTTTTTCAAATTGAACTTATAAACATGTCAAAAACTAGATTTAAAGTGGGTGCACCATCAAAAGGCGGCAAAACTGCATTTTTTGAAAAATACTTATTTTACCCAAAATATTTATTTTGTTCTTATACCATGTTCTAGAAAATGTGTAAGATGAATAATAATGTTATAAAATTAAAAATTTAGTTAATACTATTCATAACGGCTAGTTCATAATAATATTATAATAATATATCATTGTTTAGTAAAAACTAGTATTGCGTACAACACACGCTATCGAGGAAGGTTGCGATTGCGTGTAATGCAAGCCAAATCAGGGTTGCGTGTTTTGAAAGAATCTTTCGTTGTTTCGCATAACAGAATCCAACCATATTTCATTTATACATTGAATATATATATATATATACTCAATGTTGCATAGAATAACTATTATCAAAATTGTGTGTAACACGATCCAAGAATAGTGTTGCGTATACTGCAAGCTAATAAGGTATTGCATATAGTGCAAGGTAATCTTGGTGTAGCATACAACACAAGACATTAATGAAATTAAAAGAATATTTTTCATAAAATCTCAGGGTGTTACATTCTACCCCCCTTAAAATAAATTTCGCCCTCGAAATTCATCGGGGTTATAAATGGTTTACTACTCGAAAGTTTGTTTAATAGAAACCCACATTGTAAAAAGGAATACCAAAACATGGATTTAAAAACTAAAGTATGAAATGTAACGGTTACCCAAATTAACTCATCACTGGGTTTCCACGTAGGAGAACATAGGTAAAAATATGGATATGGAAGAAAAATCTAATCATCAAGTTCTGATGGAGAGTGGTAGAGAACATGGCTTTGAAAAAGCCAACAATCACAAAGCTATTGATTTGTGATGATCTAAGGTACCATCTGATTAATCGGATATAAGGGAACTAGGACAACATTTTTGGTTTTCAAGATCATTTCCCTAAAGTTGATGAATAAAAAGAAATACTTGCATGATTTTGGTACAATCTCACTGTTGTTCGTGAATTGAACAATTTCCACTTCATCCCTTAAAGAAATGAAGTTGAATTTGTTATTCATGATGTGTTAGCAGATCATGTGATAGAATGATGGGTCATTCCATCTCTTTCAAACAAAAGGTTAGAAAAAGTTATAAGTCCATCTTATGGTTAGATTAATCATATATGGTTCCAAAAATGAACTTATACTTCATATATCATACCTCTTAATAAAATAAATCTAGTTTCTACTAACCAGGGACTTCCTGTAGGCCAGTGGTAGGCGATAAAGGCAAGTCGCACTTCGGTTGTGGGTTCGATTCCCATAGCCTTGTCTGACGCGATGGGTCGTCGCCCGTCCTACAGGTTGACCTTTTTTTTAAAACTACATTACTATATCATCCCATCAATAATATCGAAAAAATGTTCTATCCTTAAAAAATAATAACTTATGTCTAGTATAATCCATTCCAATATTTAGGATTATCCATAATACTGTAGTCCACTCTCAAAATATAGTGAAAACGATTACCAGAGATTTCATATAACAAACATGTTAATACCATCGTTGATCCCCATATATCATAACATATGTCTTGTTGGTCACATTCCAAATATTCTAAGGCCTTAATCATGTATTCTCATAAAAAATGAATACCCATTGAATCTTAGTAAAAACATGAGTGCTGTCAAAAGTTAACACATTCCACATACCAAAAACCCAAAATTATATATACTCAAACCATGATATAACTATTTCCTTATATCATTCATTAGCTCATGAATACTATCAAACATTTAATTTTCTCCTTATCCCTTCATTATACGCATATCATCTACATTCCAAAAATATCTGAATAACCTTTCATGGATACTTCTACCATTAATCATACACTTTCAAAACTCAAGGAAAGGAAACAGTGTAACAATCCTTAGATGTCTATTTATTCCATAGTGCCATGAGATTACTAATACAACATTACACATGATAAACATGTAATCATTCCACTACATTCTTAAACCATTGACCAAGCTTCAACAATTCTTTCATCTCACATATAATTTGTAGTCTCTTCATCATCATCAACATAAATACTACCCATACGACCATACTGATTCTCTTCATGAGACTTTACCTTAGGGAATTGGTTTGCATAATGCCTGTACATTCCACATTTAAAACATTTAACCATTGTTGATGTCGTAGCAATACCATTATCCTCATCCCTGGTGTTAACTGGACCTTTTCCTTTGCACTTACAGGATTTGTGTCCTTCTTTTCCACACCCAAAGCATCTTCCAGTTCCTTTGAAACATTCTCCTTGATTCCTCTTCCCACATGATTTACATAAGGGAAATTGAACTTTCATTCCTCTATGATCATCATGAAACTCCATCTTTCTCTTATTAGCTGAGTCAGGAAACTTACCAAATATTACTTTATTGATCATATTATGAGATTTCTGATTCGGCATAAAAATGATGTTTGGACTTCCAAATCCCATTTCATTTGGTTTCTCATGAAGAATATCATTCCATTGTCCATCATATCCTCCATTATCATGAATCATCTTGTTTCCAACGATTTTCTAAAACCCAAAAAGAATAGTGTGAGAGGCAAAAATCATAATAAAGGGGGAGTGACTTCAATATCTAACATCTTTGGTTTAATCTAATATCGTTACCAAAGTTCTAGGACTATATCCTATACGTATACTTATCCTTAGGGACATCCCTAGAGATACCTTAGAAATATCTCTAGACGTTTTCGCATCCTAGTTTCCAAAGGTTGACTAAACTTTTCCTCTGATAACAACTGTAGAGACCCTAAGCTTGACATACATGGACATTACATTACTTTTGCGGAATACTTAATACATAACAAAAACAAACACACAAGGACCGTAATAGTTTAGTGTCTTTGGAAACTTGGAACGTAATCTTCTAATCATGGTGAAAGATCTTCAACATCTCCCATAAAGATCTTCCACTTTTTGTTTCCTGGCCTAAAACCTTTCTTTTGATCCTGGGGGAAAATAAAACATAAAAAGGGTGAGCTCAAATTCTCAGTAAGGGTAAACATGGATAAAATAAAACATACCGTATACATTGGAACTTAAAAACATGAACATAATGTTTAAACATTAAAATATTGAGCAACGACATAAAACATGGAAGTACAAAAGGCATAGATCATAATGGAACATAAATAATGATAACATAGCATGGGAATAAAACATGTAATTGTGGCATCCATTTAAGCACATGTAATGATTTCCATAGTAGCCAAGGCATTACTGCCAAGACCATCTTAGTGGACAAAGTCCCATTCTGAATCGAGTTCACTCCTCATTTCAGTCCTGTAACACTAAACCGGATTAACTTACCATTCCAGCCATGTCTATCTCATGAGATATAAAATCTTTACCCAATGCATTGTAGGGAGATATAGGTCCCACCCATCTCATAATGAAACCATTCTTATGTGTTCCACAAAAATCATAAATCATACATCATTGCATAACCCATGTAATAAAAATGGAATTCTTAAACATCGTGACATCATAAAACAATTCATATAAGATAAATGAATTCATAAAAATAATTCCATCACAACATAATCAAATCAATGTAATTATAGGGATAGAATTAGAACCCTATATTATCATAGATGGAAAATAATTTTGATAAAACACTTGAACTCCATTCATGAGGAAAATATCCTTTCTACTTCAAAAAGATTTTCCTTTCTTAACATGTCATACAATTTTAAACTAAAAGAAGTTGATTAAAAATAAACTTTAAAACTTGTAAAGGAAGCTTCTTGGAAATAATGTTTTAAAAATCCATTCATGCCGTATAAGTTAAAAAAACATTCTTCTCATACTTTTGTCAGAAAAGTCAAAAAGTACCTCATACGAAAATTGACAAAAGATTCATTTCATATCTTTTACTAAAACTCACCAAAGGGTGAAAATGGATTTAAAAAAATTGTGGGTGGATGGAAATAATATTACATATTGAGGAAACATGGATGTGGATGATAAAATACACCCCAGTAAATACCAAAGTATAAACAATCTCGGATAAAAATGAGATTGTGATATTTTCCCTTACCTTAGGTCTGGTATGCTTCGTACGTATCCGAACCTCCTATATAATGATTTAAATAATATCATTGACTTATTACAGAATCATATTCATTGTTATTATATCATATATGGTTCACTTATGGCTTTATATTACCTGTTCTTTTGTAAATTCCATGTTAAAGAAGCGTTTTGGGTAAAATCATTTTATTTATCATATGGGTTTCGACTTGTCGTTCTTGATATTATTACATACATCATGATTTACATAATTCCAGAATTTAAAACATGATTTATATATAAAATATATTCATAATATATATATATATATATATATTATAGATCAATAAAAGGAAAGAAATACACCATTCATGGAGACGGTATGCCGTACGTACGCATGAACACTATTTTAGTTTCCTTATTGAATTGAATGGAATTAAGTAGATAACATAAATATATATATACATAAATCCAGTAGCATTATTATGTAATATATTTTATGATTACTTATTATATATACTTTATACTCATTTCTTGAATGGTTATCATGGAGAGTGAATCTCATCGCGTCGTGGAGACGGTATTCCGTACGTACGCACGAGCGATGATATCATTCCCATGATCATCAAATTGTATTAAAGTGTATGTATAATATTACAGAATCAATATAACTTTACAATAATCATATATATTCATTACTTTCACCATTATACCCATCAATGTAAGGTGGTGGTGGAAAATAGATTACACCACAGCGTGGAGACGGTATTCCGTACGTACGCACGCGCGGTGATTTCATTTTCTGTAGGATGGATAGATGGTAAAATAGGGTTGTTTCGTATTTATAATAACATATCATTATATGAGTGATACTGATGTTATTACTTCATAATGAAACAATTAAAGAAGAAGAATTAGAAGAAGAAATAAAGTTGAAAGAATCGGTAACAGATATTACCTCTTCTTTCGACACTCCTTTTTGAAACCTCCTCTTAGGTCACTAAGATTTGTCTTTGAAGAAGACCAGAACCTCTAGGATTTTTCTAGGGAAGTGTAGAAGTGAAATGGTCAGGTTTTGGCCGAGCTTGAAGTCTCAAATTGGTGTGAGGAGGAGAGGGAGGAGGTTCCCTTTTATAAGGGAGGAGAGGGGCACCTTTGAAATTCTCAAAAATATTAATTTATAATAAATATAAACCCACTTAAAAACCTCCAAAAATGACTCATATTCAAATATTAAATTATATAGGGTTGTAATATCATCAACCAATCAAATTTAGACATGTTTGGATCCTATTTTAAACCTTATCATTTTGATTTATCCTTATTTAATCTATTTAAGTTTTTTTGTGGTAATAAAATTATAAATTTTAAATTATAACAAATAATTACTTATTTGTTGTGAATTTTCCATAATTTTTTACTTTATAACATTATATACCATATAAATTTAAATTTATAATTTTTAAATATTTTTGTGATTTTTATACAATTTTATAATATGTTATTTTTATAAAATAACAATAGTGTCAATTTTGACACTATTCATTTATTTGAATTTAAATAAAATATATACAGAAGATATGTTCGAACTAAAAGCTTTAATAGATTCATAAAATGTCATATGTATCTATAAAATTAGTGGATCACATTAAATAGTTCATATAATATTTATTTTATTATTTCTAAAACCATTTATTTGGTTTATCTCTTAATAAAATAATTACTACAACATTTTTGTATAATTATTTAATATACGGATTTGTTCCATAAAAATTTAAAATAAAATTCTAAGATGAAGATAAATCTATTAATTTTAACAATAATACTTTTAATATTATTTATCATCTTAAAATCACAATATTTAAATTGTTATATTTATTAAATTATGATGGTGACAACTTTGTTAACATTTAAAATAAAATAATATAAGTTCCATAATCACTTTTATAAGGATCCAAATGGTTATATATTAGGTAATTGGATGATTAAGGTGTATATATACACTACCAATAAGTTTTGGTCAGGTTTTTGGGCCTTTTAATGGGTATTAGTATTTCAATAAAAACTATATTACTTATTTTCCCCTTAATAAATAATTTCTGTATCATTAATGTATCACCATTAATGACAGTTATTTAATCCCTAAAAATTCTAAATTAATTATCATGATGTAGATAGTTTTATTATATTTCTTGAGACTATTCATGTTCGAAGATTTATGATGTTTCTCACTAAATTAAAATTATTATACTTATAATATTTAAGAGAGTGACATGTTGTCACTTTCTTTGTTTTTAATAATAATTAAATTACTTTCATGGTCAAAAGTCCATAAAATGAATCTAATCCAACCCTTAGTTGATATGGGTTTACATTTATCCATCCAATAGAATTTTGGCATGTGTTAGGGTAATTTTATAATATTATATTTACCCTTAATTACCTGATTTACCTTTAACTATGGTAAATAAAATTTATCGTAGTTACTATTCATAATTCCCAAAAATAAAAAGTAGACTATTAACATAATTTGGACCCACTGATTCCAAATATGGAATCCACTTTTTCAAATTCAATACAAAAAAGTTGAATAAATTAAATTAAAATTAATCCCGTTGTCGAATGAAAACGGGTTTTTAGTTAAAACATTGCAAAAGATTGAATTGATTTAACCTACGAATTCAATGTAAAATCAATGCTAATGACATAAATTATATTAAATGGTAAAAATATATTCTATTTATACTTTAAAACCATTCAGTATTATAATTTAGCCATATAAATTATTACCATGAAAAAAGTTGTTTTTCATTAAAATATAGCGTGTTTTTACTATTCCTCAAAATATGAAAGTTACGAGAATAATATGAATAATTTATCCAAAGTAAATTTTTATTTCTTGGTTCCAAAGAGGAATTTTATTTTGTCAAATTGAACTTATAAACATGTCAAAAACTAGATTTAAAGTGGGTGCGCCATCAAAAGGCGGCAAAACAACATTTTTTTGAAAAATACTTATTTTACCCGAAAATTTTATTTTGTTCTTATACCATGTTCTAGAAAATGTGTAAGATGAATAATAATGTTATAAAATTAAAAATTTAGTAAATACTATTCATAACGGCTAGTTCATAATAATATTATAATAATATATCATTGTTTAGTAAAACCTGGTATTGCGTACAACACACGCTATCGAGGAAGGTCGCGATTGCGTGTAATGCAAGCCAAGTCAGGGTTGTGTGTTGTGAAAGAATCCTCTGTTGTTTTGTATAATAGAATCCAACCATATTTCATTTATACATTGAATATATATATATATACTCAATGTTTCGTAGAATAACTATTATAAAAATTGTGTGTAACACGATCCAAGAATAGTGTTGCGCATACTGCAAGCTAATACGGTGTTGCGTATAGCGCAAGGTAATCTTGGTGTAGCATACAACACAAGACATTAATGAAATTAAAAGAATATTTTTCATAAAATCTCGAGTTGTTACAGGGATAGTCTAAGGGAGATTAATGTGTTAAAAGGATAAACAATGTTGTTGTTTTTCATTTTATATTATAATGTGAAATGTATGTATGTATCTAGTAATTCCAAGGCTACTAAACTGATCGGTCTTTCAGGATTTGATCCCTTGTGATCATGTCAATGTTACGCAATAATAGACCAACTCTGAGAAACTGGTTTCGGTGCATTACATTAATCATATCCATCCAATAAAAACTCAACAAGGTAAGTGAATAATCCAACCATCAAAAGCATTATTAAACACAAAATCTAAAAATAATTCCAAATCATTCTCAAATTTGGTTGATATCTAATCTATACTATACATTCAACTTATATCCATGTAGATATAGAAAAGTAATTTTTTTTTGAAATCATGATAGTAGACTATAAATATATAATAATTATCAAAAAAATATTTTCAAAGAAAAAGTGTGAAAACAGTATTGAAATAACTTAATAGATATATATATATATTATTAGTAGAAATTTTTATATATATTAATTTTATTCGTTTCATTGGAGATGCTACCAACTCATACATTTTTTTAAAATGACAGAATTTTCTATATCACATAAGAAATGGAGAATTCTATATTATAAGTATTCAATTTCTAATATGGTATAAAATTTAGTGACCTGAGTTTGTTTGATAATATTTTTTTGATTGTTGATATGTTTTAAAGATATATCACAATTTAGAAGTAGATAAATTGGAAATATAGTTTCTTAAATACATTTTGATGAGATGTTTTTAGTTTATTGATGGATTATTTAATCATGAGATTAATTATATATTGGAAATTGGTGTCCCATGATAAATCATCAAAGATATAAGAAATTATAAATTGAATTTTTGAAATACTTCCATCTTACTTTATTGGTTAAGTGTACGCGATCAATGAATGGTGGTTAAAGAAGTTACCAGTTGATGATATTGAAAAATTTAATGTTTTTGATATGAAAATAAATAAATACAATACTATTATATAAAATATATTGAATAAGTATCATTAAATTTTATAAATATCCTTTCAATTGAATATAATTTCATTATGGAAATAAATGACATTATAGAATACCTCTTAAGAAATATCAAGTGAGGGGAGGGTAAATTCAAGGTAAAAGACCACTTTAATGTTATTTATGTGAAAAAAATATGACGTCTTGTTTTTAGATATCATAATAGGGTTCAAGATAATAATTAAGATGAATAATAATTATTAATAAAATCAAAAAATTAATTATCAAAGGTTTAAGAAAAATGAAAATACTTATAATAGTACATTTCGATGTATCTAAATATTTTATAAAATAAAAAATATGGTAATTATAATTAGTCAAACAATTTTTTTAAAAAAAATATGATGTGGATAAGGATGAAAAATTGATATTATTTCTAAAATGATGAATTTTATATATATTTATTATAAATTTGTGTTAAAAAAGAACAATAAAAGAAATAAAATATTTATGTTCATGATTTAAGAAATAATATTTGATAATAATAAGTGGAATAAATATTTCTATAAGATGATGTAGAATTTTTGAAATCATTAATTCTAATAAATATGTTGGATTTTTTGATGAAAAATTAATAAATATTATAAAAATCAAGGCTTAATTTCTATATATAAGGAAATGATCATGAGTATTGAAATACTTCAAGTCACAGTTTTTAAAGTAAGTAATAGTATGTGAGTGTAGAAAAAACAATAAAATTATGGAAAAAATAAAAAAAATTGAAAGAATATCTTCTGATAAAACTAATTAAAAGTTTTTGAGGTCACAAAAAGTAAATGGATTGTTTTATAATTTATATAATTTCAAATCATATTAGATTTAATTTTATTATTCTAATATTTTTATCATTCATTGATTAAAAAACTATTATATGAATAATTACATAACCCCTAAATGATCAACAAAAAATTCCATCACCATAAAGAATATTTCAATAAACCTTATTATATATCACCAAAAACTATTTTACATTGGATTTATATAGAATAAATGTTTTACTAAGATTAGAAAAATACAAAGACTTCATTCACATTTATGATGTAACCATAATGTAAATAATATATATAACCCATGCTTTAATAAATCAGGTATATTCATTATGAGTTCATTAAATGAATAAAAATTTTAAATTATTGTTCATTAATACCTACGTTTTAATTTTTAAAACCCACATTTTAACTATTTAAAATACTTTTTTGGCCATTTGAAACTTGGAGTGACATTTTGAAAAAATATACTCATTTTACTTTGTTTAATTATTTATAGTATTATTATGTTAATTATTTTTTAGGTTGAATATTCAAAGGGCTGGACAAAAATGGGATAACCCATGCCAGACCTATAGAAATGCTAGAGAATCCACATAGCAGGCCTATGAAGGGTCTAATGGCCTAGCCTAGCCTATGGAAGGCCCTTATGGGAATCATGGAGAAGAAAAGCATAGCTAGCATAATACGGGAATGCGGTACCGAGTACTGATGTGTGGGGAATGTGTCCACATAGCAGTTGGATGTGCGTTTCACCAACATGTGGTGTTTCATAGTGGCGTAGGGGGTCCTTTAGCCCCCATTAAAATTGTCCAAGGGATTTGGACAGGGATTTACATATCAAGTGGATGAAACCTCTCCACAGAATCATTGTGGGATCTGTGTAGTACCACAGGGTATTGTGCACTTGAAAAATCAATATCGTTTCGATCTAGTCCACGCCATCTTTCTTATTTTTTTCATCCTTTCAGATGTTTAGGTTGATGTGTCATAGATTACCAGGGACCTCCCTCTTCACCATGACTACACCACAATCACAAATGTTTCACTACAAAAAATTCACCATGAACATGAAGAGGATCTTAGGTTTCCACTTCCAAATTGAGTAACACTAAACTACAACCATGGATATGTGGAATATAGAACAAGGGATATAAAACTGGAGGGAATTCCAACACTGTGGTTCCACCCACAACTCCATGGCCACTAGATTACAAAAAAAGTAGAAGACCGATGTGATGTTTTCTTTAACACTGCACTGTGGCCATTTTTTTCCTTAAAAATACAAGAAATTCACAGTTCTATAGTTGAAATCAATTGTGCCATGAGTGAAATTGAATAAAAATGCATTATAACGCTAAGACTTTGGCACAAACTATGCCATGGAGGGTGATTAAATTGAAGTATCACAAAAAACTGATGAAGGCGACACTACACAATGGAATGCTAGTTTTCACCATGGCCATGCAGCCATGTAATGTTTTCACTGTAAGGGAATAGATCCATGATGTAGGATGGGGTTTCTATAAATTTAAACACCTAAAGATCTGGAGTTATCCCCACATGATTTGGGTTGTCTTTAGTGATGGTTTTTAAAAATAGATTTGTAGGAGGTTCACCGATAATAAAGATGATTTAATAATATCTTAAAACCAGTAATACCATAATAGAGATCGTAGGAAGGCCAATTCAAAGAGTAAGGATATAGTGGGGAAAGATAATATGTTTTTTGAAATTTATAGAGATAAATCTTTCATAGAGAATAAAACAGATAGTAAAGATGTTATGTGGGGGAGGAATTGTTTCTAGAATCTCAAACACCAGATGAGAGGAAAGAGGTTAGACCTATTGCTGCTATATAGTCCAGATTCTTTAGTTTTTCCTTTTTATGTTCCAATCCTCCCATGACTATCATGAGGGGTAAACAATTCTCATTCCAATAAATGTAAGATAAATGAGCATGTACAAAGTGTGGGGAATTGCTTATGATTTGATGTTTTAATGGGTTTATTACATTTCATTCGTCATTTATCTAATCATTCTAATTTATGCATGACCACTAAAGAAATAAAAAGGGTCTATCCTTTTAAAATTATTGAACCAATGACTGTAAACCATGTAAAAACCAATTCATGAGTTTGCAGTCACTATGTTTAAAAAATGTTCCAGACACGTTTATATGGTCTAATATAAAAACTAAGTGGGGAATATGAGGTTCATAGACTAGAGGGTAATCACTCTAGGTGGAGGCTCACTAGAGTTAGGTTCTGACACCATTAAAATTAATAATCACAAACACTTTCCCCTAACTATGTCCACAAACTAGAACTTACATATTCTTGATACATCCATATCATGAATTTCAAAACCCACCACCACAAACTTCAGTTTCCTTTTTTAGAAGTTTTTTTAAATTTTTAAAGTTTATTTCTATTCTATTCTCAGTGGATCAAACACGTTAACCACTAAAATACATTCTTAAATTAGTTACTATAGTTATATCATAGAGTTGTTCCTTGATATTTCCTGAGATAAATAATGATGCTCTCTAGTGAAGTTAAAACTAGAACCATTGTTGGGGAGTGGTTTTAGACTTGTTTAAGGTATTCAATAATTTTTTTTATGTTTTTTCTCTTTTTCATCATTTTACACTTGGTCTTATTATATTGTGGTTTTAGGATCAAATTCTACTCAAGAGTACTCCACAAGTGGGAATAAAAAATAAGTGGTCTACTTTTTTATCCAAATATCAAAAGAACAATAGGAATGAAAAAATAGAACATATTCCAAGAATAAGATACCACGGTAGTAAAGGACAAAATAAAAGGATAAGTACAAAAAGTTCAAAGAAAAATCCAATGGGTGTAAGTAATATTTGACTATAGAAGGACGCAAAACAAGGAGTTTTATCCTAGTATATTATTACCTCTGATTGAGGCCCAAAATTTTGAGATAAATTTAGTGATCATTCAAATGATCACACATTCAGTATAATTTTCTAGGTTTAAAAATGAACACCCCAATTCTCATCTTGTGTTTTTCTCTAGAACTGTGTGATACATTCCAATTTAATAATTTCCCAATACGTACTATGATATTATGCTTGTTTATGTTCTTATTAAAGGACAGTGCATGATAATGGATTTAGATCTTTCTTCCACACTCAATTAAAACATGGGTGGATTTCATAATAAATTTTTTGACATGGTTTTCCCTCCTAAATCAATGTGTTTGTTAGTAAGAAATTTCTTTAATAATCTCTATATAGTGAATGGGAGAGGTTTAAGCTTTTGATAAAATGATATCCTCATTATAATATAAAATATTTTCTTCTAATAAGAATGTTTTATAAATTTTTATCACATGGTAATCCTTCAATCATTAATTCATATTTTGGAGGTTCCCTCAGAAGTAAGTTTCCAAATCAGAGTAATGAATTGCCTAGTAAAATTCCCTTAAATAGTTTCCAATAGAAACTAGATCACGGGAGGATAGTACAAGGAGTCCAAATTGTTGAAAACATCTGGGTTGCCACCCAAATAAACGATATTTCAAGTAATATCAAAAAATTGATGGCTAGTAATCATCCCAAAGGTATGTGTTTTGAATAAATCAATTACATAGAATATAATATATAAAATTATTTGTAGGTATGTAGAAAATAAAAAAATACAACAAAATCATAAGAATCAATCACATGGCCAAGGATTTTACCCAAGGGATTAAGGTTTTCATCCCCAAAACTAAGGTCCATTACTTACAAGTTAGTTTCACTATTTGAAAGATTCCTTGGAAATTTTCATGAACAAAATTGTCGATTCACTCAAGTATTTAAAAAAATATACTAAAGACAATTAAATTTCATTCAAGTGTTAAAAGGTGACTCATGAAATCAATGTTCTTCCATGATTATCATGGATATCCTAGATGGAAAGATGGATAACTGGTTGATAGAGAGACCAAGGGGAGTCTTATTAGGTGACACTAAATCCCCAAGACATGGTGAGCTCAAATACGTCACTCTGAGGTTTGGAAATACAACCCATGATGTTTCTAAAAAATTTGGAAAACCCAATGAAAATAGATTGAAGAAAACCCACTGGAAAGACAACTACCATTGCAAGAAAGATAAGAAAAAGTATAAGAATATGAAAGATATGTTTCATAATAATATATGCCACTATATTAACAAAAAGAACCATTTATAGAGATATTAACACAGTAAAAATTTGACGAGAAGAGGAAAATTTTTGTGGATATGTTTAGAAAAATAAACATCAATATTCCATTCACTAGGGAAATTGTGAACATGCCTACCAAAAATCTCATGAATAATTTGGTGAAAAATAAAAGGAATCATGAATAATTATGCACCATTACATTGATGAGATGAAATTAAGCAGTGTTATTAAGAGGACCACAAATAAAACAAAGTGATCCATATAATTTTTATACCCTTATCGACATTATATCTAATGCATTTCATTGGGATTTTTTTGATTTACGTATAAGTGTAAAAAAATTTCATATCAATATTTAGTAGCCTTGGTTTAAAAGAAATGAAAGAAACTCAAGTTAGGATTTTAATAGAAGGCATAATAGTGAGATGTCCTCATGGACTACTTTATGATTTCATTATCAAGGTATGAAATATCTAATTTTCAGTGTATTTTCTAGTGGAGTTTTACATGGATGGGGAAAAAACCTAATTATTTCTGGAAGACTCTTACTGATAATTGCAAGGGTAATAATTTCTTTCCAAAATCAATAATTATGGTTGAGATTTGGTGGAGAAGATGTGAAATCAAACATTCACAAGGTGATGAAAAAACATGATGAGAAAGAATATATATTTGTAGAGGCTGAGGATGTTGCAGTATAAGGAAGAAGAGTTGAGGTTGATTCAATAAAAAAGAAATAATAAGTGAACAAAGAGGAAAGGTAACATAAGAAGATTCTATAAAATTTTTGGGATAGTGGAGAATCTATTGTACTAGAAGAATTCAATAAGGTTTATAATGTTTGTAATGTTTGTGAACTACAGTTTGGTTATTCGAGAAGGTCCAAAACCTACTAGATTAGAAACATGGATATTGAGAAGGTTTTTCTTCAAGGAAGAGTGATATTAGTTTCTTAGAAATAAATAGGGCCTATCTACATGGAAGAATTGCATATTTGACCATTTTTGGATCTGAACTGGGTAACATCCTTCCTAACTTTGATCACTTGACATCAAGAGGTAAGACAGGTCTAAAAGAAATTAACCACAGCAATTTTGGTAGGAAACCCACATTTTATATACTTTAGGAATAATTTTAGTTATATTTATTAACTACTAAGTGTGCATTACCTTCTTAATTATTGATCTATCGTGTAATGGGCCAACACGTTCACTGTATATATGATATTTTTAGGTCCATAAGGATTCAGGGTATTAGGACCTATTTTAAGAAGAAAGAGAAACAAAATAAGAGCTTTAAATGAAAGGGAAGTAAAATTTAAATTTCATCATTCACTTATGCTCCTCTATTTCTGGGAATTTATCTATAATTTAAATTAAAAAATTGAATGGACATATTTAAATTAGTACCAAAATTTTGATCAATGATGCATATGATTATTAGGATCCCCATAATTCATTGTTTTAATTTTCATTTTGATGACATTGAATGAGAAAAATGGGGATATTGGATGATTCGACTGAATCATATGAACTGGAATTCAATGAATCATGGTATTTATTTATGGTCTCCTGTTGTTGAAAATTATCTTCCATGTATCATGATTTAATCTTAATATGTTCTAGTTGATTTATTTTTTGTTATATAACATTCCCTGAGTGATTATATTTAATTACATTCACTTTTTCATGTGAGGTTTCTAAAATAATACTTCTAATCCTTCTTAGAAAATTTATACAGTAAACGTTTGACATATTAACTATAATATTATTTTGAGCTTTTCAAAATGATGATAGTTCAAATTAAATTAAAAAACTGTTGAGTTTTTTTTATTTACCCATTCTCTTTAATATATACCTAACATTAATCCTCCTTTTAGACATTAGAGACCATGAATAACCTTTATTAACAATAACCACATTTCAAGCTAACTTATCCATTCCTACCCATACTCTAATATTTTACATGCTCACCAAAGTCAAATTGTGGTGGGAGATGTATTTCATGAAAAAAAGGACATTATTCTTTGAGAGAATATGTTTTGGAATCTCATTGGATTTTGGAAGAAGATTTAAGAAAAAATTTACTTTTTTCACCACTCTAGAAAAATAATGAAAAAAAGTAAGAAAAAAATTGGGTTGGGTATTAGAGGGTCAAAAATCACCACCATATAACAAATTATTTATATCATTTGGGGTAGGGTGATGGATGTGAGAATTTTCCTTGATCAATTTACCAAAAATTAAAAAAATTAAAAAAAATTATATGGGTAACTCATTCATTGTACTTATTTTGATTATAGACATACTCGAGCATAGGATTTATGTGGAATGATATCAATTTTTGAAAAGGAAAATTTCATTATGGTTAATTTTTTTATCATTTTTTAAAATTATAGATTAACCTCCCTATTTGAGAATTAAATTTAAATCATAAATTTTATACCATCCCTTAACCATAGAATCATTGAATCCCTATTTTAAATTCCTCATGATTTTTAGTGACATTTCTCTCTAATAATTGGATGAAGCATGTCATTTTCAAAATCATAATCTTGGTTTATATGGTTAAGGTATAAGGAAAACTCACATATTAATTTTATGTGGAACGTTATAACTTTTTGAAGAGGATAATTTCTTTGTGCTTACTTAGTTTATCATGCATGAAAATTAGTGATTAACCACCTTGTTTGAGCTTTAAATTTAATTAATCATTTTTCTACCATCCCTTAATCTTAGAATCATGGAATCCTTATTGAAAATTACACTTTATTTTTAGTACAATTTATTTCAAATAAGTGGATATATTATTATATTTTAAAATTCATTTGTTTGGTTCATGTGCTCAAGGTATGAGGAAAACTAATGTTCTAAAGTATTGAATAAAAACTGAGAAGGGGGGATTGAATTAGTTATTCAATTTTAAAAGTTTCAATTATTTTCAAAAAATAACCCCTTAAACCTATTAATATTTATATACTTGTCAAGTTAGTAAATACTCCTGAATAAAATAGAAGGAAAAAATGTAAATCATAGAAGATTTACTAGGTTTTTACTCAATGTGAGAACCTACAACCTTGTCATAACTACTCCCATGGGTCTATGGAAATATACTATTAAGAAGAATTTAATACAACCTTTTCCACCTCCCATTAGACACCATCTATCTCAAAATGAGAATTATTATACTAACCCCTGTCAGTTAATTATTTTTTCTTACAAAAAAATTATTCCAAAAAAGAATAAAGACTTTATTGAGACTGCTTCACAATTGCTCAGTTCTAATCCCCAGTTTGATTTGGATTGATTCGATTTTTTTCCAATAAAATGATGTTATATCTAATTATATCCAAACAATGATGCTCGATATGATTCTCTCAAAACAATGATTCTTTATCAGATTTCTTGAATATGATAATTCTGGATTCTGGATATGTTTCTCTAAATACGATAATGTTGGATCCAAGATATGATTCCTTAAATATGATAATGCTAGATCCTGGATATGATTCTCTGATAATGTTGGATCCTGGATATGATTCTTCAAATATAATTCTTATGGATCTAATTTTTTGAGTATGATAATTTAAAATAATAAATTTAGTCTCAATATCTAAAATTGAAACTCTGCTCAAATACTCAATTCAATTCTTCTTCAATCAGATTGCAAATTTCACTTTTTAATTCTCTATCACTTCACCTTTTTCGTGTGAGTCAAAGTTGAGAATGGATGAATTATCCAAATAAGTATTCATAACTGACTCAGAAAGTGAGGGTGGGACACATAGAAACTTTCCCCGCTTCCTTAAATCTCAAAATCTCAAAAAATATCTCAAATTTAAAACTTCAACTTTTACTTCTTTAAACCACCTTAGATTTTTTTAAGATTTATACAAAATTGAAATTCATTTTTGACTCATTCAATTCAACTTACCTTCCTTAACTCATAACAATTTTTTTCTTTCTCATCTTTTTCTTTCTCATCCCATTATGACCTTTTCATTTCTCAACTTTTTCTTTATTATCCCATTATGATCTATTTATTTCTCATATTTTTTTCTTTCCCAACCCTTTATGATCATTTTTTTCTCAGTTATGTACAATATTTTTGTTACTTAGCTTGTCTTTATCATAGTCATTATGATGAAATACTCATTATGATAAAATTACCATTACAATGGAATTCTTCACTCTGTATATTTCAATACCTTCAAACCTATCCACCATTTCCTAAAAGGATTTTTTCATGAAGGTAGTCATTATTTTTGAGAAATTATTGATCATAAAAGAATTGTATCATTTTGTTTTAGAATGTATGAAAACATTATAACTCATGGCATTATTTTCTTCTTTTAAAACTCTTAAGAAAAATCATTATTTCTCTAACTCTATTGAATTCAATTAGTTTAAATTTCATGATGATGGACCTGAATATGATTATCAAAATTTGGTTCTTCCTAGTTCAATTATTATGAATACCGAAAACAACTTTCTCCCCCTTTTTGGACCAGATATTTCATCATTCTTTACCAAAAACTCATTATGATGAATCTGTATAAGATTACTAGAAAACAAAAATATTCTTTTACAAAGAGGGTTAGTTTTCATAAAATAAAAAACATTGTTAAAAAAACACGTCAAAAGGTTTTTCAATCTCCTCCTTTGGATTTTTTGACAACCCTCATTAAAAACATTTCAAAATCTCATAATTTTTTACAACTCATCATTTTTACTTTTATCAAAACATATCCTTTATCAAAATAGTGTCCTAACAACACACTAATGGATAATGTAATGTTTATTAAGGAATTCCATCCCTTAGTGGGAAGAAAATTTTATGGCCATTTATAGAAAAAATATCCTCACTTTTCTTTTCAAAAATTCTTTATCTCCCTCCCATTCTTTCTTTTCTCAATTTCTTTTTCTCTCCTCTATTCTATGATAACCACAACATCATATTCTTAAAATAAAGATAAGTGAAACTTCTTATAAAGCTGAAAGTTGTTTCTTTATCTCCCCCATTATTAATATAATCCAAAGCACGGTGGGGTGGGGATGTTTCATATGAGGTTTAAGAAGACATGGGAGAAGTCTAAACATGAAGTTATATCCACAATTCCAAAAACCATTCTTTCAGAATTTCATTGGTTAAGATATTAGAAATATAATAATTTATTGAAATGTATTCCAGCAAAAAATCTCCAGCATCCACTTTCACTATTATAAAGTCAAAATTTATATAAATTTGTTTTGATATTGAATATTGGAAAGGATTATTAGAAATATCAATTTCACTATGATTATCACCAAGTATCCTCAATGGTTTAGAAACATTTACTTTCAAATATTTTAACTGAACTTTCATCCAAAACATTTGAGTACAAGATTGAGTAGTTGCAAAATATTCAGATTTAGTTGTTCTCAAGGTTAATGATCATTGTTTTTTACTATACAAACTCACAAAACATTCACCTAAAAAAATGATCCACTTGAGTTTTATTTTATATCATTACAATATTCAGCCCAATCAGTATTAGTATAACCATGAAAAATCATCTCATTGTTTTTTTATAACAACCTATGTGAAGTTATTATTTTGACATATCTTAGAATAGTCTTTGATTATAACATAAGTGATTATATTAGATTACTATGTTACCCATCACACAAAGTCACAACATAAACAATATCAGGTCTTGAGGTTGTAAGGTAAATAATAATTCTCATAATCATCTGAAATCCTTTCTGATTCACACTTGTTCTAGATTAATATTTTCTCAACATTGTGCTCACTGTAATAGGAGTTGAAACTTGCTTATATTCTGTCATCCCAAAATTCTTTAGAAATTCATGGGAATACTTTTCTTGGGATAAGAAAATGTATTTTTTTTTGAGATTCTAAATCAAGGAAGAAATTCAATTCTCCCAACATTTTCATTTCAAAATTATTCTTCATTTCATTAAAAAAAATATTCCAAATAGATTCTCTATCTCCAAAAAAATTATAACATCCATATAAATAATTACAATTATAGTTCAAAATTGAAAAACTTTCACATAGAAGTTTATACCAACCATTCCTTTATAAAAATAAAACATTATAAAAAAAATTAAGTTTATAATTCAATGAACATGGAGCTTGTTTCAAACCATCAAAAATATTCTTCGATTTAAAAACATTGTTTTCATCCTCATCAAGTAGAAACCCCCAAGGTTGTACAATGTAAACTTCTTCCTTAATCACACCATTTAAGAAAGCTGGATTTACATCTATCAGATAAACTTTGTAATTTCGATGAGCATCCATTATAAGAAACATCCAAATAGTTTCTATCCTTGTAATGGTGGAAATGGTTTAATCAAAAATCCATACCTTCTACCTATGCATATCCTTTACAAACAAGTATTTCTTTGTTACTTTAAACATATATATGAATATTCAATTTTTTTCTATAACCCCACTTTGGTTCGATAACATTTTAATTTTATAGAATTGGAACAAGTTCCCATGTTTCATTATTCTCAATCTAATCTAGGTCTTCAGTCATAGTATCCACCTATTATTTATTTTTAATAGTCTATGAAATTGATTTTGGTTCAACATTTGAGATAAGTAAAGTTTTATTTTCTAATATAAGATTCCGTTTAGTCTTAACCAGATCCTTTTGATACCCAATATATATTTTTTGGATTCAAAATGTTTTGTAAGGTAGGAAATATAAAAGATTCTTTCCCAACTGAAATTTCCACAGCACAAGATTCTTTGGGGTCTGGATAAGGCTATTTTGAATTAGTTTCACCATTTTTAGAAATCTCTAGTTTATCCTCCCCATCATTCTCAACAACTTTTTTTATGAAATTTTATTTTTAATTACCTTAACATCATATGAGTCCACCAACTTTTATAAATGTTCATTCCAACATTTGTAACTTATTCTATTTGGTGAATAACCCTAAAAAATTCCTTCCTCGACTTTCTCATCAAACATTCTAAAATCCAAATTTTTTATTTTGAGAAAAAATAAACATCCAAAAACTTTTATGTGTTTCCATTAAGGTTTTTTTGTTATACCACCTTTCATAAGGAGTCATGTTAGTTTTCAATCTCAACAAGCATCTATTCTAAACATGTACGGAAATACTAGCATCTTCTCTCCAAAAGAATTTTGAATTTTTGTATTCAACTAACATACTTCTTACCTTTTCTACCAAGCTTCTATTTTTTCTTTATGAAACTACATTTTTTGTGAAGTATAAGGAGAAATATATTGATGTTTGATACCTTGATTTCTTAGATAAGTTCCAAAAGTATTTCTTGTGAATTCAGTAACATTATATGTTCTCAACTTCTTTATGGAAACCCCCATTTTTTATCTTCATCCTTTCAGAGAAATTTGAACATTTCAATAGCCTCTGACTTGTGCTTCATAAACATGATGTTTTTCATCTAAGTGAAATCATAAATAAAGGTGACAAAGTATAAATATAATTTTGTTTATTAATGTGTCATCATCCTACATAAATCTGAATGAATAAGATAAAGTGGTCTATTAGATTGAATCAAAATTATCTTATGACTTTTTTAGTCATCTTTCATTTATAACAATTAACACAAACATCTTCATATATTCTTTTCAATTCTAGAAAATTCCTTATTGCATGAACTTTAGAAAGTTTATTCATTTTTTTCTTCCCAAGGTGTCCACATCTTATGTGTCACAATTGGTTTTCATCTATAACACTCAAGTAAGATGATTTATTGAATTATCATATTTAAAAAAGATTATCACTAGTTATTTCCCCTTTTGTAATTATTTTTCCATATTTCACATTTTTGATGATACAAAAATATTTTCTTCATTCTAATTCCTCTGATTTTTAAGGAACCATCATTCCCAAAGGTAGCTACTTTCCCATCATGAATTTCATTGTTTTTCAGGATTTTTATATCACAGGTAAGAAAGGAAAAGCAGAAACTGGAGCAACTGAATTAGCAACCACCAAATGAAAGCTGAAAAGTGGAGAAAAAAGAAAGGAAATAGGGAAAGTGGAAGAAGATGAAGGGTACCATTTGTAGCTCATCCTTCACTCTCATTATGAGATTCTTGAAAGTGTTGCTTGGGTTAATTCCCCCAAAGAGGAGGTTAGTAAAATTTGTGAAAGAAGGTTGCAAGTTGATACCAATGAGGAGCAAGAATAATGGTTAAACAAGAAAGACCGAATACTGGCATGGGGCTTCAATAAAGGTAAAATCAACATAGGGGAATTCATACAGATAGGAGATAGAATGGATAATCATTTTGAAGAGCTTCTCAATGAAGATCTAGATCTTCAGGTTAGTCCACTTTATTGGGAGTTATACAAAGTTTCGAAGGAAAACAATTTTAGTCTTTTTTTAATCAATTTGTGGGCTCTTTCAATATGTAGTTCTTCAGCTATGTTTATTGCTGTTTCCCACTTCTCCTCATAGTGGATTTTTCAATAAAAATTTATATTCGGTAGTGGTTAGAAACAATGAAATATATATATAAATAACAAGAAAATCCCTTTCCTCAACTTTATTTTTTCAAATTTCATTTCATTTCTATCATAAGAAACTTTTTTTTGAAGGATTGTCATATATATTTTGACATGATGACCAGATTGATCATATCTTCCACAAACATCTTCTATATATTCAAATTGATTTCTTATTGGAAAGTTTCAAACATCTTGGTAATTAACATTTTCATCTTTATATAAGTTCATAAAGTTTCTCATTCTACTTTCACTATTTCTTCCTCTTATCTCAATCCTTCTTCCATGTAAGGATAAGTTGTTCCAAAATTTATAATTCATGATTCAATAGATTCCAAAACACTAGAAATAACAATCAAATCTTTATTTTCTATTGAAATAATATCTTTCTCTATTGAAACTTTGTTGAGGTCGGTAACTTATTGCAACTTTAACATACTCAAGACGTGGATCATCATTTAATTTGAGTGAGTTTTCTACTATTTTATATTTGATAGGTTTCTAAATTCCTTTTTTCCTACCAATATTTCCCAATACTTTAGCCAGAACCCGAAATATTAAAAGAATCATATGAAACATTATTTCTAGTAAGATAATAATTCACCTGATTCTCGTATTGAGCCTTCTCAAAAACATTAGATGTCTCAAATTTTACTTTTGAAACTTTGTTAAAGTTTTCATTAATCTTATTTAAGGTTCATTCTGACTTAATATTTTTTTTTGAAACTTTTTAACTTCTTCTTCCAAAGTTTCCAACATCTTACAAAGATCTTCAATCATCTTTCCCTATTCAGCAGTTCAATGTTTGTAACTTAAAATTTCCTCGGTGTATTATTAAAACATTTTAATAACATATTTTCTTCCATAATTAACTTCTTGAAAATCATTCTTCATAACTCCGATTTCATTCCAGAGAGTTTTTTTTGATCAATACATAAAAACAAGCTCAATTTTGAGATGATACTCTCTATAAGATTCTTCACCACCTTCTCCACTCTATGAGAAATATTTTTTTCTCAACTTTTTCAATGAAGGTGATGAATTGTTCTAGACTTTCATCCTCAGAAGAATTATTTTCTATTGAATCTGATTCAAGTATATTAATAAACATACTTATTTTTTTACAGTAAAATTCTTCTTTTATCTATTGGAATACTTTCCATCTTTATCATTTTTGTTCCATTTCTTCCATCAAATTTTTCCATTAGAATCCTCTTGATATTATCCAAATTTCTTCTTGGAGAAATTCATAAAAAAGTGTTTGATTCGACCACTCTCAAAAAAATTTGAGATTAATTTTACCTTCATACATTCCTCTACCTCTTCAATAGTTCTTGGATATGAGAGATATGTTTTTTTAATTCAACTCATCATCTTACTTGTCATTGGATTCACAAGGATTAGCTTCATCAACATCTTGGATTTTCAACTTTCCCATGGCTTAAAAATCCATTTCATTTTTTATATTCTTTTTAAATGTTCTATATTTCATTATTTCATAAGAAATATTAATTTATACAATTAATCAAGAAATAAATCATCCTATTCTTATAAAAAAGAAATTTTAGAATCAAACCTGTATGGAAAGTGTTTTATATGTTTCTTCACAATTGTATAGTCATCAAGGACATCTCTAAATCCTATAATGTTGTAAAAAAATTCATTATACTGATGAATTATTCATCAATTGTTTCTTCATCTCCCATTATGATGTCTTCATACTCACTACACCATATATTTAGCTTCTCTTCCTGGAATTTATTATTCTCTTCAAAAAAATGCATGTTGTCCCTCAAACTGTTTTGATGTTTTGTGACCCATCACCTTCTGATAAACATTCTCTAATAAATACATAAGGATTCCATTTCTATCCTTTCCATAAACATCTATATTTCTATTATCAACAAATTTCATAGGATCTTCTTTCTTATTTGTTGGAAAATCAATATAAGTAGCATCAAAAACTTCTAGGCCAAGAGATAGGAGATAAAGAATCGTCATATTTTTTCATCCATAATAATTTCTGAAATCAAATGTAGGAATTCCTTTACTATTAATAGAATTAATATTATCCATTATAAGTATTTTACAAGGGAACCTTACCTCTTATACAAATTTAATTTCCAAAGGATTGAATAATAGCTGAGATGGGGGGGTTGAATCAGTTGTTCAATTTTAAAAGTTTCAATTAATTTCAAAAAATAACCCCTAAAACATGTTAAGATTTATATCCTTATAAAATTTTAGTAAATACACATGCATGAAATAATAGGAAAGCAAGTTAATCACATAATATTTACAAGGTATGGCCTTTGTGCGAGATTCTACATCCTTACCATAGCCACTCACATGGGTCTATGGAAATACACGTTTAAGACTAACTGAATACAACTAGTGAAAACTGATATTATACACCTTCTATCTCCCGATTGGAATGATTATTTTAACTATTGTTAGTTTATAATGTCTTTATATAAAACAATTGACTCAAATAAAAGAATAAATACTTTTTTGAAACTATTCCATAATTACTCATTTCGAATCCTTAGTTTTATTTGGTTGGATCTGATTTTTTCTCAATACAATGATAATAGATCTGATTCTCTCAAAACAATGATGATGGGTCTGATTCTCTCAAAACAATGATGTTGGATCGAATTTAATGAATACGATAGTTTTGGATTCTGGATAATATTCTCTAAATATGATAATGTTGGATCCTGGATATGATTCTTTGAATACGATATTGCCATATCCTGGATACAAATTATCTAATAATACTAGATCATGGATATAATTCTCTGAATACTATAATTTTGGATCTTATTTTCTGAGTACGATAATTCAATACAATGAATTCATTCTCAATCTCTAAAACTTAAACGCTGCTCAAATTCTTAATTCAATTCTTCTTCACTCATAAAGGAACTTTCACTTTTGAATTTTCCAGTGCTCTACCTTTTGTGTGTGTGTGTTTTTTGAATTGAAAAATGATCTAAGGGAGTATTTATAGATGACATAGAAATAAAATGTAGGAAACATATAAACTTTCCATACTTCCTCAAATATCAGAATCTTTGAAAATCTCTTTCATTTAAAACATCAACATTGAATTCCTAAAACCTCCTTATATTTCCACAAGATTTATGAAAAATTTAAATTCATGTTTGACTAATTCAATTCATCATACCATTCTCATCTCATTATGATCTATTTCTTTCTCAGCTTCATTACGATCTTTTTCATTCTCATATTTTTCTTTCTTATATTTTTCTTCAATTAAAATATTGAGTAGCTACAACATATTAGGATTCACTTGTGCTCAAGGTTACTGAACTTTTTTTACTATTCTAACTCACAAAACTTTCACTCAAGAAAAATGATCCTTTTGAGGATGATTTTCTATCATTACAATATTCAGCCCAATCAATATTAGTATATCTATGAAACTTCATCCCACTTTTTCTTTTTTATAATAGCATATGTGAATTTGATCCTATGAAATATATAAAAATCCTCTTTAATTCCAACATATGTTAATCTTTTGGATTACATTGATACCCAACACACAAATTCACAACATAAAAAATATCAGGTCCTGAGGCTATAAGGTAAATAATACATCCTATAATCTTCTAAATTTATTTTTGATTCACACTTGTTCTAGATTCATCTTTTCTCAACATTTTTCTAATTGTAATAAAATATGAATGTTCCTTGGATTATATCATCCCAAACTTCTTTAGAAATTACCAGGAATACTTTTCTAAGGATAATAAAATGTATTTTTATTTTTTTTGAACTTTTAATCCAAGGAAGAAATTTAATTCTCTAAACAATGAAATTTCAAAATTATTCTTCATTTCCTTAAAAAAATTATAAACATATTCTCAATCCCCCCAAAAAATATAACATACATATAAATAATTAAAATTAGACTTACAAAGTGAAAATCTTTCACATACAAGTTTCTATCAACTTTTACTTTAGAAAAATTCAATATTCTAAAACAATTGTCAAGCTTAGAATACCAGGCATGTGGAGATTTTTTCATCTAATAAAAATCTTTCTTCAATTTAAAAACAATTTTTTCATCCCCATAAAGTAGAAACCCGCATGTTTGTTCAATGTAAACTTCTTCCTCAATCTCACCATTTAAGAAATTTTCCCTTACATCAATTTTATAAACTTTATAATTCCAATGAGTAGCCACTGCAAGAAACATCCAAATAGTTTCTGGCCTTGTAATGGGGGAAAAGGTTTCATAAAAATCCACACCTTCTACTTGTGAATATACTTTACAAACATGTATTTATTTTTTACTTTAAAATTCTCCATCCTTAGTAAAAAAATTATAAAACCAATTGGTTCAGATAAAATTTTTATTTGTTGACCTTGGAAAAAGTTATCATGTATCATTCTTATCAATATGATCTATCTCTTCATTCATGTTATCCTCCCATTTTTTATGTTGAATATCCTCTAAAACTGATTTTGGTTCAACTTTTGAGATAAGTGAAGTTTTATTTTCTAATGTCAACTTCCTTTTGGTCTAAATTAGAGCCTTTTGATTCCCAATAATGTTTTCAGATTCAACATGTTTTGTTAGGTAGGAAATCTCAAAGTTTCTTTCCCAGTTAAATTTTCTGCATAACATGATTCTTCTAAGTCTTGATAAGGATGTTTTGAATTACTTTCACCATTGTTGTAATTCTCCAGTTTATCCTCCTCAACATTCTCAACAACTTTTTTAAGGAAATTTGATTTTCAATTACCTTCACTTCAAATGAGTCCACTAAATTTTGTAAACATTTGTTCCAACATTTGTAAATTCTTCTATTTGGTGAAGAACTGAAAAAAATCCATTCCTCATCTTTCTCATTAAACTTTCCCAAATCAAGATTTTTTATTTTGAGCTAAAATAGACTTCCAAAAAAATTTAAGTATTTAAGTGAAGGTTTTTTTGTTATACCACATTTCAAAAGGAGTCATGTTAGTTTAAGGTCTAAATAAGCATCTATTTTGAACATGTAATGAAATACTAATAACTTCTCTTCAATATAATTTTTAAAGTTTTTATTCAGCTAACATACTTCTTCACATTTCTACTGAGATTTTATACTTTCTTTTTGCAGCAACATTTTATTGTAGAGTATAAGGAGCACTAAACTAATTTTTTATACCATGATTTTTCAAATAAGTTTCAAAAGTATTTCTTATAAATTCATTACAATTATCTATTATAAAATTCATTATGGAAACCCCCTTTTTTACTCGATATCCATTGTGAATAATTTAAACATTTCAATAACCTCTGACTTGTGCGTCAAAAATATGATGTTTTTTTATCCAAGATAAATCATCAATAAAACTAATAAATTTTAAATATAATTTTGTTGATTTATGTCTCATCATCCCACATAAATAATAATGAATATGATCAAGTGGTCTACTAGATGGAATCTAAATTCTCTTATGAATTTTTTAGTCATCTTTTCTTTCTGAAAAATAATAAAAACATCTTCATCTCTTCTTTTAAATTCTATAAATTTCCAAACAGCATGAAATTTAGAAAGTTTATTCATGTTTTTTTACCTAAGGTGGCTACGTATTCTATTCCATGATTTTTTTTCATCTTCCACACTCAAGTAATATGAGTTATTGAATTCTACTATTTGAAATAGATTCCCATCAGTTCTTTCTCATTTGGTAATTAATTTTCCATCTTTCACACTTTTGATGATACAAAAATATTTTCTAAAAAAAATTCTTTTCCTTCATCCAAAAATTGACTTAAACTAAGTTAGTTATGTTTCAACCCATCAAAAAATAAAAAAAATATTTGATTTCAACTTTTCTTCTTCAATCTCATCCATTATAATTCATATGATTTTTAAGGAACCATCATTCCCAAATGTAACTACACCCCCATCACGTCTTTCAACATGTTTTAAGATTTTTATATCACCTATCATTTGTGAACATCAACACTACCTCAAATTTAGGCTATTCTCAAGGTTCAAAACTATGGACATAGGCTATAACCACGATTTAATGAATCGTGGATGGTATTGGTGTGGATATAGGGAAATACCTATACTCATAGTTCGAACCGTGGATATAGCCCTATAGCCACGGTTCAAACTATGGATAAAGCTTTATATTTAGGGTTTGAAACTATGGGTAGAGCTTTATCTACACTTGGGCTATATCCACGATATGAAACTATGGGTATAAATATATAGCCACAGCTTAAAATAGTGGTTATATCCCTTCCCATTTCATTAAGAAAAACAACCCCAGATAGACACCCCCACCCCCACTGGACAGACCCCCTAGACAGACCCCCCCCCCCCCCTCCCTGGACAGACCCACCATCCCTTCTACCCTGCAGACCCCACTTTCACCCCCTAGGTAGCCCCACATCCCTCTTGGACACCCCCCCCCCCAAATAGCAACCCCTCCTCCCTGGACAGACCCATCATCCCCTCCCCATACAAACCCCACTTTCACCCCCTAGACATCCCCACATCCCTCTTGGACGACCCCCTAAATAGCACCCCCACCCCCCCCCCCCCTTCTGGACACCCCCTCCCTCCTAGACAGCACCCCTAGATAGCCCCCCCCCCCTATTTCCCCCCTCCTAGACACCCCCCAAGATCACACTACACCCCACTAGATAGCACCCTCCTTTGTACAGCCACCCTCCCTCTTGCACACCCCCTACATACCCCCTTTCACCCTCGTGCCCCACACCACCTTCATACCCCATGGAAAATACCCTCCCTCCTCCTGGACACCCTCCTCAGCAGCCCCCTCCCTCTTAGACACCTCATAAACAACCCCTCCCTCCTAGACACCCCATAGATAGCCCCCTTGTCCCGCTTGGACAACCCACCTAGATATTCCCCTAACCACCCTATAGACCCCCCTTTCACCCCTGCCCCCCCTGGATAGCCCTCATCCCACCTAGACACCCCCTAGATAGCACCACCACCACCCCCACCCATATCCCCCCTGCAGACCCCCTTGCACCCCCTTGGATAGCCCCCCATCTCTTCTAGATATCCCTCTAGACAGCATCCCCCCCTTTGGTACAGACCCCCATGAAGAGCCCCCCCCCCTCTTGGACAGCCCCCCTCCCCCTGGACAACACCCCCTCTGAAGAGCCCCCCCCCCCCTCCTGGACACCCCCCATATCCCCCCCACTTCCTCCTATAGACCCCCATTGCCCCCCTGGATAGCCCCCTTCATCCTGGAAACCCCCTGGACAGTCCCCTCCCGTCTAGACAACCCCCTCCCCCCCCCTTTTGAATACCCCTCCCTTTGGAGACCCAATAGATAGCACCCCCCCCCCTCTTGAACAGACCCCCCACCTCTTAGATAGCCCCACCCCCTGTAGACCCCCTTGCATCCCCATGGACATCTCCCATCCCTCCTAGACACCCCATGGACAGCCCGTCCTCTCTCCTTAACACCAACCACCTAGATACCCCCCCTCTTGGAACCCCCCCCCCCTTCAGACTCCAATGAACACCCCCCCCCCCCCGGACAACCCCCTCCACCTAGACAGCACCCCCCACCCTCTTGGACATCCCCCCTGCAGACCCCCCTTTCAGCCCCCCCCCCCCCCCTCTTAGATATCCCTCTTCCCCCTGCAAACCCCCATGGATAGTACCCCACCCCCTCCTTGGTAGCACCCCCCTAGACACCCCCCCCCCTCCTGGACACCCCCTCCCCCCTGCAGACCCCCCCCCCCCCCCCCCCGCGCCTCCTAGATAGCACAACCTTCCCCCTCAACACTCAACATGTTTTACCATAAGAAAGAATATTTTCAATAACCATCATAAACAGATTCAGTTAAATAATTTCAGCATGAAAATTATTCAATAGTTTAATCACAAACACATAAAAAGTATGACATCATAAAATTGAGAATTTAAAAGAGTTCTAATAATTGACAGCATGAATGATTTTTTCTAAACAAGTAAAAACCAAATTAAGTGCCCACTGTAATGATATGATGTAGTTTTCTTATTTTTATTGAGCTGACCATCCTCTTATATTTTTCACTCGACCTGAATATTCTCATTGAAGTGTATAAAAAGAAACAAAATCAACATCAGATTCCCATAACTCTATTCATCATTAGATAACATTAAATAATCAGAAATGACATTGTAAATTACTAAGTTTCAAAGGACACATTCAATAATACATCCTCCACACACCCCCTCCTTCCAAGACACCCCCCACCCACCCACCCACCCTATCCCAGGACAACCCCCCCCCCCCTTCACACACTCTCAGACAAACGCCACCCCCTTGGATAGACCCCCCCCCCCCCCCCGACAGACCCCCCAGACCCTCCCCCTTGGACAACCCTCCATTCATCCTAGAGACCCCCATGGATAGCCCCCATCCCCCTGGATAGTCCCCCTCCTGGACACCCCCTCCTTCCTAAACACCCCCTCCTTCCTAGAAAGACCCCCCCTGATACCCCCTGGATATCCCCCTTCCCTATAAACAGCCCCTATCCCCCTGGATATCCCCCCCCTGAACACCCACTACCTCTTAGACATCCTTCTCTTTCCTGGACATACCCCTTACCCTACACCTCCTTCATTTCTAAACTTATATATTTCCACTTTTAAATTCAAGGATTGTTGACATATTACTAGGACCTGGTTCATTATAGAATATTCTTGAAGAGAAAGTCTAGGGTATACTAGGTATGTTTGTGCTATCATGAATTTTAATTTGATATATAGTCTTTTGGGATCTATGGGCCAACATGGTGATCAAAATTCCACGTTTACAACAATCTGGACTTCATTACAGAGCAACTGAGAAATTCAACATCAGGGACAAACATATTTCTCCTGCATCATTGGGAGGTCAGCAATGGTATACATGACCTATATCACTTCATGATAATCTATCTTTTATGAGAGATGTATGATGAGATCCAACTAGATAAGGATTTCTGTGATGATAAGGAGGAGATTCCAATGATCGCATGGATGAAACAATGCTTTTCTTAGGGAATGGTGACCAAAAAATACAGATGATGGGAATCCATTGCATGCAATATTTTGGGTATTTTCAGAATTAATCAATGGAGATACATATAGGGAAGATGTTTTATTATCCAAAGGATATTTAACAAGGTAAGGAGAACTCATTTTATAAAATACTAGAAGATAATGGATGGTATTTGTGGGGATAAAACATGAAGCTCAAGGATCCCATGGTCAGGTTAGTAGTATGTATTAATATTATGATTTTTTGGTGGATGATATCGATTTGGAATGCACACATGTAGATGTTTCTGAGTGAAATTATCATAAAAGAGATTCTATAGACGAGGTAGGGAAAAAACTAGTAGTCCCAATTCATGTGAAGTTGTACAATTCATTACATCTATCAGCCAGTAGAATACTCTCTTCTATGTGTGATACCTATTCCACTTCTTTTATGGATATATTTCCAAACACATGGGGTTATATGAATATAAAAACCAAATCCCCCATCCTAAAAATGACTTCCAATCATCAATCATAAACATCACTAAGATTCACCCTCTCAACCTGGTCTTAGTTTTAATCGGGTGTAGAAGATGACCTTGTAGACTTATAGGAGAAACTTTTTATGAGTTATGGTACCAGTAAGGGGAATAATTACCATGGAATTATGAAGGTTTATTAACCTATTCAAAGTCCCTCTATTAGGGCTGACAATAGGGATAGTATGTGAAGTATACCTTTATTTCAATATTAGAGGAAGTTAAAAATAACTCCTCTATTAAGGTAAAATCCTAGGTTATCTATAGAGATAATTCCTTTTTTAAAAGTGATGTTTATGGATTTAATAAAGATGGTACAAGGTATGAGGATGATCAAATTATGGAATTGGATGGTAGTTCAACTAGTAGTGATAGTAATAGCTTAGTTGAATCTAGGAAGGATGAGATGGATGCTTTAATAATGGTTAATGTAGGTGAATATGGGTAGAATAATGGGGACTCTTCTTTATATGTTTAATATTAGAAGGATAAGTATCATGATATCTTGCAAATGGCAGTAGTGGAATGCCCCGTTGTGAAGGATACCTTCATAATTTATTCTTATAAGGCACTTTTAGATCCAACTATCAACACTCTTATCCAGATCACTAATACAATGATGGCTGATTGAAAATCCACTGGAAAGCCTGGTACTACTAGGGGAACGAATTCTAGCCACATTCAATCAGCCTATAAAGGTGCCTCAAATGAGTGTGGTTCTCTAGTTAAGGATGGGGAAGGAATATTAAATCATAATGTTGAGTACACCAACACCAGTGGATAACCTCCCCCTAGACAGGACCCCCCCAGATAGGACCCCCCCTGCAGCACCCCTTCCCCCATGCAAATCCATCTCTCCACTCCCCCTGGACTTACCCTAGACAGACCCCCCCCCCCCCTCCCCCTGCAAACACCCCCTAGATAGGACCCCCAATAGAGCCCCCTTTCCCTATGCAAAGCCCCCCCACTCCCCTTAGACAGACCGCCATGTACAGCCCCCCACCACTGGATTGCCCCCCCCCCCCAAGATAGATCCCCCCCACAAACATACACCCCCTACAGATAGCCCCCCCCCCCCCATAGTGGTTCTAACATGTTCATTCACATAGTGATAATCCAATGCTCTAATAAATGACCCACTTCTCAATAAAAAATAAGACTGCTAAAAAATACATATTCTAATGGTCTGAAATACTATCCACTACTCAAATTAAATAGATCATCCCTCGATAAATAAGAGTACATGTAGTCTAAATAATTAATCACAACTCATATTTAATACAAGTAAAATAAAATATTAACTGAAACAAATTAAAATGAACCATTTCTTGAAAATATATCGTTGCTCCAATCTTTCATGACAGTGTATTTCTCCAAAATCGAGTGTAAGTACACCCTATCACCTTGTATGTAGGATCAAAACCCTACATGAATATTGATTATAATTAATATATTTAAAACATATATTTTTGGTACGTATTGTTAAAATAAAAGTGGATTAAACATGAGTAAGCAGAATAAGTTACAAAAAAATTAAATTTGAATTCTTGGAAAAAACATCACCAAATGTAGGAATTAATTTAAGATAGGGTGAATGTTTGCTAATTAAACCATATGGATAGACATTAATTTTACCATAAGGGATATTTCATGTATTTTTACATGGATAGAAATTATGTGTACATAGATTTCACAAGCATATTTGATAATAAACAAGAATTGATTGGAGTACACAACAATACCCATGGGAAGATAAGATAATCTGTCTTCCACATGTAAAATCCATGTAATTTTACAACGATTACCATGCCAGTTCTAGATGAGGGAATTCCTAGGTTTTTAGGCATGCTCACACATCATGTGAAACTATGTAAACGTAATTTAAATTTCTATGATACATACATCCTATGGATCTATTTATTTCAGACTCAGATTTAGTCCTTTGAGTAGCTTATCCTGATTAGTTTACCATGAATTACATAATGGAGGAACTCATTTTTATAGGTGAGATATTGTGAAATGTGATGCTAATGGGGCATGCCGCTTAGAGATTCTTAACCAATAGAAGCAATCAGGTGTGAGACAGAACAATGATGAAATTCAACATCATTTTGTTATGTAATAAAATGAACGACACTAACATTTTCCTTAAACAATCAAAAGTAATGATAAATTGTGTTAGGCATCCATCATAGTCAAAACTACCGGAGTTAGGTGTGGTAAATTATAGAATCCATTTGGGTAATGCATTGTGCATGCACGTGGTTCCTATGTGTTCCATGCAATAGTGTTTCATGGAAGGTGGGGTCATGTTTGAAATATTGTTGCTGTTAGATCCCACCAACAGCTCAATGAATAGTTTACATGAAATGGACTATAATGCATGGTAACAACATCTTGATAATTCAACTCAGATCGCAGACACATGGTTATTGTTCCTCTATAAAAATTATATTGATAAAACTGTGTTAGTTTGATCTAATGGATCTGTGTATTCCATTTGTTCCCTCTATTATAATGTGTCGTGTTAAGCTAATTTGTGTTCATCAAAAGGTTTCAATACTATATAACCCTGCCCCACCTGGAAACCCTCCTAGACACCCCCTCCCTCCTAGACACCCCCTCCCTCCTTCCCCCACCCCCTCCCACCCCTTGTACCCCACCTACACCCTTTCCCTACCCCTTGCACCCCACCACTCTGGAACCCCTCCCACTACCCCTCGACCCCCTAGAACACCCCCTTGAACCCCCTTCCCCTTTCAACCCCTTCCCCTTGTACCCCCTTCTCCCTCCCCCTTCACACCCCCTTCCCCATGCAGATCCCCTCCCCTTCCCACCCCCCTTCCCCCTTCCCCAGCACCACCCCCTACACACCCCCAACCCCCACTCCCCTATAAAAACCCTTGCCTCCTTCCCCAAAACTACCCCCTTCCCCTACACTAGCACACCCCATTCCCCACCCCTCCCCCCTTTCACCCCCACCTAACCCTAACACACCCCTCTCTACCATTCAACTGTCACCCTACCCATTACACCCCCACTACCCCCTCCCCACTATACACCCCCTCCCCCTCCCTTTCACACCCACAGTAAAAATATCCTTCCTAAAAATCCTCATATTTTAAAATGAATTATGAAAATTCATTTCAAAAATAAAATAACATTGAATAGAATATCACTTCCATAAAAATTAAAAATTTATTTTCATAGGGTAAAATTTAAACTTCCAAACTATATAGTTTTAAAAAATATTAACCCCATATTTGATAATCATTAACTTATTTAAATAAAATCTCACTCAAACTTCATAAATTTCTCCTCTATTTTCAAAACACCTCATGAATTTCATCATACGACCAAAAAATTTCCTGAAATCACATTTCATTTTAAATAATTTCCCAAATTATATAACGTAATCAAGAAATTTCAATTTAATGTGTGAACTTCAAAACAAATCATAAAACCCGTGTTGTTTTAGTTCAAAAAATCCATGAGTCCCATTTTGAAATTAATCATGGAAAAGGTTTTAAATTAAAATACGTCATGAAATGAATTTTCATTTTAAATCACTTCCCAATTTCTTTTTAAACCTTACTACTTTTGAAAACATTATACAAGATATTCAAAATAATTTACAAATAAACCTCCAAAATAGGTTTTGGAATCAAGACATTTCAACAAATGTATTTTGTACAAAAAATTGAAGCACCAAACATAATAAAACCATAATGTGGCACAACATTCAAAATCTATTACAATAACTCTAAAAAATCACTAAAACCTATTTTGATCCATCTCACAGGGTGTAAATTTCCTTAGGATCCATTTGAAATCATAATAGGTTTAAAAAATAAATCTAAAATTGATGAAAAGTTGTGCATGACTTGGCCACACTGTTTATCTTACCAAACCCCAATCATATTAAAGCATCTGAAAAATTTCTGAGACCACATGCATATGATCCATATATTCAGACCATGTGTGATGATGATGATGATACTTTGGTTCCTTCCTAATTTCATCCCAAATATTAATGAAATCCCACAAATTATTTGATATACTCAATATGGATCTAATCATCATTGTCAAAATTATTAAAACTATAATCCAAAAACAAGATTGAAATAAAAACTACCCCGGGAAACTCATGTTTTGTTATGAAAAGTGGTGATCAATAAACTACTTGTGACCTACCTATTGAGTCTCGATAATGATCATATCTTCTTTATACTAATACGCACTCAAAATAATAAGAGGATCATCTAATACCATTTTGTAATGAATTGGCCCAGATTAACCGGACATGTCACCCAACCCAGATCTCAACAAGGCCCAAATAATGTCTCTAATTTTTGTTGGATGGTGAAAAATTCTAGGGTATCAATGTATAACCATTCATAATGGTTTCACACTCCGAATAATAATAACCACATCATGGGCTCCACCCATAAATCCAACATGACTCATCTATTCATCATTCACTCATGCACAAAATAAATTGTTTCAATATAAATAAAACAATCAAACATAGTATAATATTTTAGAAATAATAAAAGGCCATAAATCACTTCATCACATCATCACATAATAATATATTAAGAATAATACCATGTATATAATAAACTAAATGAAATATTTGGGCCAGTAAGGATTATATATAAACATCCAAAAATATGAAAAAACATGGATCACTACTAACTACCTCTTTATAACGCACAATCCCCCATACCATCCTATACCATCTTCCATCAGACCAACTCAAACATTAACCAAGGTAAAATAACATAACCTAAGCTTTTGAAATTAAACATGAAGTTTTAATACACTCATTGGTGTATACACAATGTGAACCAAACTATGCCTAGTAGGATTTCACTAAGGAGTATTTATAATTCCTTTGAAAAGACATTTTATTATTGATAGTTAAAAATATAAGTAGTGAATTGGTTTTTCACAAGAGGGTGTAAAGAAAAAGTGTAACATTCCATATCTTATTTTATAAAAAACCATCCATTTTCATTTTAAAAGGAAATACGTTCAAACTAAAAAAAAGAGAAGTTTCAATTCCATTACAGGAAAAATAATCCTTTTCCCCTTTTTCCAAATCCATATCTAAAAACCACACCTTTAAATCAAACCTCATTATTTTCTTTAATAATATACTTTTAAAAATATTTTTTAATTCAGTTGGAATATAAACCAAAACCATAACTAAAATGTAATGGAATATAGAAACATAACATGCACCATGATATCAATGGGAAATTAATAATAAGAAATAACTAAAGTAATGGTGGGGATAAAAATAAGGCATGGGATGAGATCCTCTAATCAATATTAAATGAATAATAGACATCATGGGAAACTCATTAGGATCTAGAATGGGTGATACTAGACCTAGTTCATTATATTACTCATTGGGACCCTATGTGAAATCATATCATCTGATTTAGATTTCCTTCAGGTCTCTCCACGTATAAAATAGCCCCCTAGTAGGGTGTTTATCTCCTAGGTAACTTTCCATCTAATATACACTAAGAAATAATTATATGTCGCTAGACCTTCCATTATTTACCTAAGTTCCCATGATAAATCAATCAAGTGGAGGTCAAAAATCAAAAGAATCGAAAGAATCAATAAAAAATTATTTTAAATAAATCTCATCTCACATCCAACTCTGACTCCCTCACAAGAAATAACCCCTTTCACTTCATCTATATCAAAAATAGAATACAACATCCATCCTCAGGGGCCACAATTCAAATCAGGCATAATAAAAACAAGAGGAATAATCAATGGTATGATAATCATTATAAAAATATCTTATATAATGTGAAAATATGCCTTTTGAGAAACCAAATAGGAATTCCAAGTCATTTAATCCATTTCAAAATTGACTTTATCACATTATTTATAACTACTCTATGTGAAACCACACTTAAAATCATTTGCAAAACCAGCTACCTTTTCATTCAAGTCATTTTAAAATCCATTAAACCAATTCTATTTCAAAAAATCCATGAAACTCATACCAATACCCAAATGGTTTCAAATGCCTTTCGTCATATAAATTATTTTAAAACAATCTATATAGGAATTCCCACAAATTCTTTTCATTTAATCCAATTAATTAAAATTTATAAAACCATTATAAAACCTTTATTCTAAGAGGAAAAAAAATTATAACACTTTTTAATCCAACTATATCTATTAAATATTGATTTACTTTGATAAATAAAATTTTTATAAAACACCAAGAAAAAAATGAAATTATAATTAAAGTAAATACCCAAAAATACCTACCTCAATCCAAGAATAACTGGTTGTGCAAGAGATATTAAAGGTGGAGTTTCATGAAATGTAAAAAACATCATATAGATTTGATACAACATATCTATGAATAACTGATAAAAAATAATGAACACAAAATTGTTCATTATAAGGAGGAGGGTTATCACTGAGAGGGGGTTGGTTATGCCAGAGGTGGTGGGGAGGCCACCTAGGGGCCATGTTGGTGGGGGATTTGAGGGGCCCCGCATTTGGTGGCTATATTGGGGGAGGAAGATCGGAGATGAGAGATTGTGGTGGGGTTTTATCATTTGGTGGAATCGAGGGGCACCATCATGGGGGTCACCATCACGAGGGGAACTGCCATGAGGGGAACCATCAGGGGAGGAGGATCGGGGAGAGGAGAGGTCGTGATGGGTATCATAGGGGAAGGAGGGTGATGCGCATAGGGTATCGTGGAGGAGGGAGCTGCTATTAAGGTCTAGGGATTGATGGGTCGCACGCAAACGGTATCAGTGAGGAGGGAGCTGCCATGAAGGTCGTAGGGTATCAGGTAGAATGGTGACACTATGTATGTCGATGGATTGGAGGGTCACGCACAGAGTGTATCGGGGAGTATAGAGGAGAAACCCGATGATTATGAAAAAAACAGAGAGGGAACATTTTAGCCATGACCCTACAATAAAATCTTCGTTATAAACATTCTATATCCATAGACCTATAAAATCGTGGCTATAGGTCCGTGTCTATAGCCTAAATTTCTAGTAGTGTAACCAGTATCAAGTATCCATGGTTTTTTCCTTTTACTTGCTTTCAAATCTATTTCAACAACAAAATCTCTTTCTTCAAATTTATTTTCATCATATTTCATTTATTTTCGATCATAAGAAACATGTTCTAGAAGGAGTGCCATACATCTTTTGATATAATGACTAGCTTGATCACATCTTCCCCAAACCTTTTCCATAAATTCAAATTGATTTATTGTTGAAAATGTTACTAACATCTTGAGAATTAACATTTTCAACATTCTATATGTTAGGAAAGATTATCATTCTATTTTCATTATTTATTACACTTTTCTCAATCCTTCTTCTGTGTAAGTATATGTTATTATAAAAATTATTATTCATGTTCCTATAGATTCCACAACACCAATAATAACCATCAAATCTTAATTTTCTATTGAAATAAGATATTTCCCTATTGAAACTTTGTTGAGGTTGGTAACTTCATTTTGTTTTATCATAATCAAGATGTAGACCGTCAATTATTTTGAGTGATTTTTCTAATTTTGTAGATTTGATAGGTTTCTTACTACTTTTTTTCACCCAAGATTTCCCAATACTTTTTCCAAAACCTGAAATATGAAAAGAATCAAATGAATCATAGTTTTTGGTAAGTGAAGATTTCAACTGATTCTCAAATTGAGCCTTCTCAGAAACATTAGATGTCTCATCTTTTACTTCTAAATATTTATTAAATTTTTTATTTATATACTTCCTTGTTCTTTTGGAATCAATAAGTTTTGATTAAAACTTATTAACTTTATCTACCTTAGTTTCTGGCATCTTAATAAGATCTTCAATCATCTTTCCATGTTTAGCAATTCTATGTTTGTAACTTAAAATCTCCTCGATGTATTCTTACTCTTACTTTATAACATATTTTATTCCATCAGTAAATTTGTGAAAATATTTCTTCAGAATTCTAATTTCATTCTTGAGAGTTTTTTTCTCAATACATACAACAATTTCATTTCTGAGTTGATATTATCTATAAGATTCTTCACCACCTTCTTCACTCTCAAAGGAATCTTTTGTTTTCTCAACTTTTGCAATGAAGGTTTTGAATTGTTCTCAACTTTCATCATTAGAAGAATTGTTGTTAGTTGAGTCTGATTCAAATATCTTACTAGTCATGCTTATTTTTTTTATAGTAAACTTCTTCTTGTATTTGTTATAGGACTTTTCTTCTTTATAATTTTTGTTCCACTTCGTCCATCATGGTTTTCCTTCATAATCATCTCAATATTCTCAAACGTTCTTCTTGGGTATATTCATATCAAAGTGTTTGATTCCACCACACTCAAAAAATTCGATAGAAATTTTACCTCTATACTTTCATATTCCTCTTTGATATTTCTTGGATATAAGAAACTTGATTTTTTCATTCATCTCATCATATTCCTTATCATTAGATTCACAAGGATCAGCTTCTTCAATATTTTTGGATTTTCATCATTCTCTTTACTTTAAAAGAAATTTCATCTTTCATATTCTTTTTAAGCATTAAATCTTTCATCATTTCATAAGAAATAGTGATTTATGAATTTCATCAAGAGTTTAATCATCCTTATCTTCTAAAGAAGTAATTTTAGAATCAAGCAAGTCTGGAAAGTTTCTTATAAGTTTCTCCACAATTGTAGAGTATTCCAGGATATCTCCAAAACCTCTAATGTTTCAAAAACATTTCATTTACCCTGGTGAATTATTAATCAATTTTTTCTTCATCTCTCATTATGATGTCTTCATACATACTACACCATATTTTTATCTTCACTTCCTTGACTTTATTATTCCCTTCGAAAAAAATTGCATATTGTCCAACATACTTTATGATGTTTTGAGACCCATCAACTTCTGATAAACATTCTATGATAAATAAATAAGGATTTAATTTCTAGCCTTTAAATCAACATCTATATTTCCCTTATCAGTAAACTTCATTGGGGAAACTTTCTCAATAGTTGGAAAACCAATAGGAGCATCATCAACAACTTCTAGGCCAAAAGAAAGTAGATATAGAATCATCCTATTTTTTCATCCATAATAATTTTTTCCATAAAATTTAAGAATTCCTTTACTATTGAAAGAATTGATATTATCCATGATAAGGATTCAATAAGGGAACATTCCCTCTAATACCAATTGAATTTCCAAAAAACAAATAACAACTAAGAAGGGGTTTGAATCAGTTGTTCACTTTTCAATGTTTAAATAATTTCCAAAACATAACCCCTACAACCTATTAAGATGAATATCCTTATCAAAAATTAGTAAATATTAATTCACACAATAGTAGGAAAGAAAGTAAATCGCACAAGATTTACAAGGTTCATCCTCAGTGCGAGAACATACAACCTTACCATATCCACTCTCTTGGGTCTATGGAAATCCAATTTTAAGAATAGGTGAATAAGACTTGTGCCAACTCCCATTAGACATCTTCCGTCTCCTAATTGGATTGACTATACTAACTCCTATTAGTTTACATTGTTTTCTTATAAAATAATTGAGGCAAACAAGAGAATAAATATTTTTTGAAACTACTCCACAATTTCTTAGTTCGAATCCTCAATTTGATTTGGATGGATCTTATTTTTTCTCAATACAATGATAATGGATCTCATTATCTCAAAACATGGATGTTGGATCTAATTATCTCAAAACAATGATGTTGGATCCAATTTCCTTAATATTATAACTTTGGATTCTGAATATGATTCAATGAATATGATAATTATGGATTCTAGATACGATTCTATGAATACGATTATTCTAGATCCTGGATACAATTCTCTAATAATGTTGGATCCTAGATACCATTCTCTAAATACAATGATTCTGGATCATATTTTCTAAGTATGATAATTCAATATAATGAATTCAATCTCAATCTCTAAAACTCAAACTCTGTTCAAATTATCAATTCAATTCTTCTTCAATTAGATAATAGCTTTCACTTTTATATTCTTCAATGCTCCTCCTTTTTTGCGTGACTGTGTTTTTTGAATCGATAAAGGATCTGATGAATTATTTATAGGCGACTCTGAAAGAAAAGGTGGAAAACATAGAAACTTTCCCTACTTCCTCAAAACTCAAAATCTTCAAAAATATCTCGCATTTAAAACATCAACTTTGAATTCCTCAAACATCCTTATATTTCTATGAGATTTACACAAAATTGAAATTGATGTTAGTCCACTTCAATTCATCATACCTTTCTTAGCTCATTACAACCTATTTCTTTCTCAGCTTCACTACGGTCTTTTTCTTTCTCATTTTTTCTTTCTCAACACATTATGATCTTTTTATTTCTCATCCTTTTCTTTCCAGGCTCATTACAATCTTTTCATTTCTCATTTATTTAATTTCTTATCCCATTACAATCTTTTTCTTTCTTAGCTCAGTACGGTCTTTTTATTTCTTACATTTTCTTTCTTATATTCATTACAATGAAATACTCATTATGATAAAATTCACATTACAATGGAATTATTCACTCTACATATTTGAATTTCTTCAAACATCTCCACCATTTCTTCAAAATATTTTATCATGAAAGTCTTTATGATTTGTGAGAACTTCTTGATCATCAAAGAATCATTTGATTTTGTTTTAGAAAGTATGAAAACTTTATAACTCATGAAATTACTTTATTATTTCAAAAATCTTTAGCAACTTCATTATTTCTCTTATTTTTTTGAATTCAAATAGTTTCTATGTCATGCTGATGGACCGGAATACGATTATCTACATCTGGTGATTCCCAGTACAATTCTTATAAATATGGAAAACAACCTTCTACCCCTTTTTTGGATCCAATATTTCCGTATTCTTTAAAAAAACCTCATTACGATGAATATAAATATTATTTCTAGAAAGAAAAAACATACTTTTACAAAGAGAGTTAGTTGTCAAAAAATAGAAAACACTGTTAAAACAAAACACCACAAATGTTCTTCAAAAAATCACGTATTCATTTTCTCTTGAGTAATGAGAAAAGAAAAAATGGTGAGCTAGATCACGACATGGAATGTTAATGATGAAGAATTAAAAGACTTAAATGAAAGATATGGGGAGTTAGAATCACATTCTTTATGTGAAACCTGAAAATTTATTTCCCCAGTTGATATTTTTTTGGATACATTAATATTGAATTTTAAAGAGTAGTAGCATGGTTATGTACTTTTAAATACATAGTTGAGATATATTCTTGAGGAAAATAATCATTTAAGTGTGATGTATGTGATGTGTTCATTAAATTCATATAATGATTAAAATTTAAATCATTAATTCCTTTGTTTTTTATTTTTAATACCCATGTTTTAATTTTTTAAATAATTTTTGGGTAATTATAACTTGGAGTGAAATTTTAAATTACAACACATAAATAAAAGATATGGGGAATTGGAATCAATTTCTTTATTAGACACTTTAAAATTATTTTCCCCTATTGATATTTTTTCATTACATTGCTTTTGAATTTAAAATATTAGTAGCATGGTTTTGTCCTTTTAAATTCATATTTGAGATATGTGCTTGAGGATAAGAATGATTTAAGTGTGGGGGATGTGATGAGTTCATTAAAAGAATATAATGATTAAAATTTAAACCAATAATGCCTTTGTTTTTAATTTTTAATATCCATGTTTTAATTGTTATGTGACGTTTTTAAAAAATAAATAAATATAAATAAAATACATTTATTTACTTTGTTTAATTATTTTTAGTAGTTTTATGTCTATGATTTATAGGTGAAAATGGAAAATGGTTGGAAAAAATACGATTCAAACAATTGGAGTGAGTACCGATGTGTGGGGAACGTGTTAACTAAACAGGAGAACTGTTCAACTTCTGGTGCAAGGTGGCATAGGGTGTCTTCCAGACAAATCCAAACTGTGTAGCAATTTTGGGGAGAGATTTACTTATTAAGCAGAGGAAACTTATCCCTGGAATTGATGTGAAATGTTAGTCTTCTTTATTTATTTCATACTTTTTGCTGCCAATGCTACTGCACCACAAAGTTATGTAGTTGTTTCACTGTAGGGGAATAGCTTCATGCCGCAGGATATGGATTCTACAAATTTAGACATATGAAATTATCAGGTATTCCTCACATGATTTAGGATGCATTCAAGTAAGGTTTTTTAAATCATACATGTTGGAGGATCTACTAAAATGAAGTATATTTAACATTATCTTAAAAAATAGAGGCTCTCATAGATATTAGAGGTTGACCAATTCAAAGATAAAAGATACTGTGGGTTAAAGATAGTTAAAATTTTGAAAAAGAGAGTAAGAGATAATTCTCTCCAGGAGAATAAAATAGAGACTAAACCTGATTGAGGGAGTACTTTTTTAGGGAATATACAACACTATTCAAGGGAATGGAGGCTATACCTATTGATGTTATGGATCTGTGATACTGTAGGTTTTCCTTTTTATTTTTTAATCCCCTTCTAACTAGCATGATGGGGGTAAACTCTTCTTATTCAATACAATGTAAGGTAAAGGGGAGTGTACATATTGTAGGCAATACCACAAATCGACACAAGGGAAGCCCTACCCTTTATTAGAACTAGTAAAATAATACTAACAAAGGGGTATCTTTATCAGTGCTAATAAAAACCGCTGATAAATGGTACATTTAACAACTCTAAAAAATGTTGTTAAAAGTGCCCCTTTGTCAAAGATTTTTTTAGTGCTGATAAAGACCCCCATTTATCAGTGCTTTCTTACTAGGGCTGATAATTAATTATATTTCAAAAAAACTCAGTAAAAATAATATATATTTATATTTATATTGAAATAAATATAATATATATTTTTTTAATATGTTTTAAATAAGTATAAGTAGAAATTTAAACATAATATATAAGATATTTATTAAAAAAGGTTTATGAAATACTTTAAAATTTATTTTTAATTAATCATTTTTTAATTTTTATTGAGTAATAATAATTAAATAATAATTAGAATATAAAAAAATAAAAAATTAAATTAAATATCTAAAATAAGTAGAATATACAACTCAAATTTCAAACGGTCATAACATTTCATCCGGGCATATCAAATCAAAGACTACGATGATATCTACTCCCTAATAATTTAGGGTAAACCTTCCATCACATTTTTTAGGGCGAAAAAAGACCCAAAAGTCTTCCAAACCTGAGTTTTTTAGTTAGGGCACCCTAATTTTTTAACATTTAATGGATTTTCAGGCTCGTTTAAAGGGGTCTTTTGTCCTTTTTCAATGAGGACTGAATTTCTTCCTAGGGATTACATTTATTTTGATATTATAGCTTTGAAATTTTGTCACTTTTCACAATGTACCATTTATTAATAATCAAATATATAATAATATATACATATTTTTTTTATATTCACACATAAATGTTTAATTTTATAAATAAATTTTTAAAAATATGTAATATAAAATATATTATTCAATGTATAAGACTTATCTAAATAAAAACTAAAATAAATATTATTTAAAATACCAATATATGAATATTTATATATCTATATAATGTGTCTGAGTGTGTAAATTAGTGATTATCTGTATTAACAAACAGATATATATTATTAATATATTCTAACATATGTATATACATATTAATATATAATATATGTAAATATATATAAATAAGTATAAAAGTTTATAATTACACTTATAGATAAACATATATAATACATGTATGTAGGTAAGTTCTATATATGTATTTATTTATTTATTTATAAACTCACACAAAAAAACATATTTTAGAAATTTATTTAATACTAAACTTATGAATATATATTAATATATATACATATTAATATAAATCTATATTAATATACGAATTTCCAATAAGCTCGTAGCCAAGTGGTAAGGGCTCCTGCTTGGCATCCAAGAGACCCGGGTTCAAAACTGGGTGGAGGCGAATTTCTAGGTACTATAGCAGTACTGTAGCACTACTGTAGAAGTTACTGTTCGGTACTATAGCAGCTGGAACTATTCACCTGATTTGGGCTTTCAGGCCACTGGTTTAGGCCTACGGGTCTCCGGGGGCTTCGGGTCATCAAAGGCCTTCAAGAGATAGGGTCTTCGGATCACGTAGACCATGGAGTAGCCCAGTTCACATAGAATGGGCCCTAGAAGAGGATCAGAGCAATAGGAGTAGCAGCCACCAGATGCAGATCTAACCGGATTGGAAGAATGGGAGGGTATGACAGCTGCCATCAGGACCAGGCACCGTGCAGCTTTGTACGGGGCAATGCTAGGTGATAAGCAATGAAAGGTGGGGAGCTAAAGAGATCAATGACGCAAGATACTGGGGAGGGGCAGTTCTAGTGGTCTGGGCCTACAGGTCATGTAATAGGCATGGTATGCCTCTGGGCCTTTGGGTTATGCATTGCGGGTCATGTCGGACCTTGTGCCTTTGGCCTACAGGTCATGTACGGGTTTCGCTTCAACCCTTAAAAGGGGGATTATCTATAATAAAATAAAAACAAGGCCTTCAGGCCATTAGGGATATATTAATATACGAATAAATATAACTATATATATATTGATATATTACAAAAGGGAGAACAAAACAAAATGGGTGAGTGGTAGTGGTGCAGACACGTAATGAAGAGGTCTCGAGTTCAAATTAGAGCAAAGGCGAGGTTGCGCGGGCGGGTGTAGGTGGGTCGAGCACTGTTAAAGGGGAGCATGAGAAGGATGGGGCTAGTGGGTGCGGGCGGGTGTAGGGAGAAAGTGCTATTAATGTGGTGGTATAAGTGTTTTTAAAAGGGCATATGATTTAAAAAAATATTTTTTTTACTTTTATCAGCGTTTTTTAAAAGCGTTGATAAAAGGGGTCTTTTATTATCACTAAAAAATGCTGATAAAGGACCCATTTATCAACACTGATAAAAGACCACTTTTATCAGCACTTTCTTTTAGTATTGATAAAAGGGGTATTTATCTGCCCTTTTTATCACTGATAAAAGGGACCCCCTTTTAATAGAGCCTTGACTATTAGTCCTTTTTTTACGCTGATAAAAGAGATTTTTAGAACTTTTAAAAGTCATATCTTTGGTTTTAAGAGAATTTATTATTATTGAATTTTTAATGGGTTGATTTTATTTCATTCATCATTTCTCTTAGTCTTCTTTTTCATGCTTGACCACTATATAAAGAGAAGGTTTTATCCTATTAAAATTCTTCAACCAATGATCGTAACTCATGGCACAACCAATGAATGATTTTGGGGCATCTTTGTTTAAAAAATGGTTCCAAACACCATTGTATGGAGTAACACAAAAACTAATATGTAAATAGGTGTTTTATAGACTAGATGGTGAGCACTCTTAAAAGAGGATCCCTAGAGTTTGGTTTTGACACCATTTAAATTAAAAATCACACACTTTTCTTTCACTTAGTGATCAAACCAAAACTTTCATATGTTTGGTATATCCATTCCATCAATTTCAAATCCAACCAACCTAATATCTCATTTACTTTTTTAAAAAAATCTTATATGTTTTATGTTATTTCTACACCATTCTTAGTGATTCGGACTAGTTGGCCAGTAAACTATATTCATAAATTAGTTATTATAGTTTGGGCATACATTTTTTCTTTGATATTTCTTGAGAGAAGTGATGACATTCTCAGACAATGTCAATTTATGACCTAACAAGATATCAACTATTTTTTGATACCTTGAAACAAATGAAGGCGATTGTTGGTCGAATGGATGTTGGATTTGAACTCTCGGGTGTGATGATGAAAGGGAATTGAACGAAAAAACCGACCAATGGGGAGGGTATTTGTTGGTAGGTTAAAAAATAAGGGAGGTTTAAAGTAAAATAGAAGAACAATTAAGGATCAATGAAGGGGAAGGCTATGTGATTAGGTAAAATTAGGGTCCAATACTAATATTAAAAAAACATTTGTATAAAAACTATATACCAACAGTTTAAAAAACCATTGGAATAGACTACCTAATACCAAAAGTTATAAAAAATGAGGGTATATAACTATAGAAATGACCAACAATGCTGTGGTATTCCCACAATTAATCATTTTTATGAAATGATAAAGGATCCCCCTTTAAAAGGTGTTCCCATTCAATTATATTTTTTTATGTGGGATTTCTACCATCCCCTATCCATCCCTTTTAAATAAACTGAATTAAATAATTTTAAAACAGTTTAAAACCAAACCATCACCCAATATTTTAAAATATTTAAAATTATAATTGATTTTTAAAATCAATAATCCTACACTACTGTGAAAAATTCATAAATAGTAATATATATTTATTCGAACCATTATGTATTAGATTCAAATAAAAATTGAATATAGAAGCATGTGGAAACTTCCTCTAACATATAACTATAATTATCAACTAGATTCATCCTATATAATCATGTTTAAATTCCTCAGTTATTCATGTACTCGTAGAAACCATTATAGACATGTGTCCCATATCTTTTCATGAATTTTTAAGTGATAAATTCATAAATAGTTGGAGAAGACCAACTATTACATTCAATAGGTGAACTAATTAGAGTTCCCATGTTTTACACTTGTTTGAAATCCTTAGTCAATTAAGAGTCTTATACTTACCCGATATTTCTGGTGGGAATCCAAGACTATTCTCCCAGTGAATTTCTTAAATTTAACTTAAACATGTAAAGTTATTACAATTATATTCTAGGTCCTATAATTATTGAATTTTTTATAATTAATTTTAAACCATCACTTTTGATGTTTTACAAACCAACTCCCTATGTCCTCTTGATCAATTTAAAAATATACATAGTAGTGGAACTATGTTATATCAACAACATAACATATCTATGTATACGTATAATGTCTCTTGATTTTTTGTTTTATGTATTACAATATTCCCTAGCCAATATTTTGGTATTATCACAAAGTATAAAAACCTAGAACATTGGAAAATGATTTAATGGTAGATTTGATAAAATATATCTAATCAATTCTAATTAATTTCCAATAAACACCAAATTAACAAACATAGATTCCATTATAGATTTCAATATATACATTTTTCTTTAATCCCTAATATTTTATCAAACTACAAGTATAAAACCCAACCACTCATAAAAGAGTGATCCTCAATATTAGTAATGAAACATGCATCTGAAAAACATTCCAAAATCCTTGGGTTTCAACAATAACATATACAATAATCCATAGTACCATTTAGATTTTTGAGTACACTTCCAAATGCATCCCATAGTGCATAACCTAAATTACAGGTATACTTGCTCATCTTTCCAAAAACATATACAATATCAGGTCTTATATAAGTCATGACATGCATAATACATCCAATAAACCTTTTATATTCTATTTGAGAAACTTCCCTAGAGACAATCAATCTATTTAAACCACTTTAATAAAATTTCAATGTAATGAGATTTAGAAATTAAAATAAAATTTATATTCCTAACCGTTTTAATTCCTAATATAACAATTGAATCACTAAATTCTTACATATCAAAAGGTCAATATAAAATATATATTTCTTTATATACTTCATTCATATTAGTTACAATTATTAACATTCCATAAATATATAAATAAATGAAAACATAGTGATTATTTTGAAACCTACAATAAATCCATTTATAAGTTTGGTTATATACAAGTCCATTTACAAAAATTTCTTCATTTAATTTTTCAGACCATTATTTTAGAGCATAATTTAAACCTTGTTAAGGTTATACCAATTTTTAAGCCTTATTACATTTCCAAGGTATTATGAATCATTCTAGTTTTTCCATATATATTTCTTTATAAAATTATCCATTTAATAATTCTATTATAACATCAATATGGAAATTTTGTAAATGATATATAGAAGATAATGTGATAAAGATTATAAAAGAAGAATTTATAGCCATGCGATCATAGTAATAAATATAACCAATTCACTATTTTTTATTAAAACCCTTGGATACCAATATGGGATTTATTTCTCTACTATACCATTGACTTTTTGTTTCCTTATAAATACCCATTTAAATCCTATTAATAGTGATCCTTATGGATGATAAACTATAATGTTATTATTATTTCTAGTTATAATAACCATTTCATCATTTATAGATTAGTTATAAGGAGATTCATTGGAAGATGAAATATATAGCTTCTTTTTATGTTTTAAGATCATACACTATATTAAGAAAAATTAGTGTTTTTGTAATAATATTACCACTAGTGTCATACAAAATGTGTATATAGAAATATGATAAATGTGTTTTGGGTATCTATGGTTATTTACTTTTATGAACCTCTTTGACCATATCATCTTGAGATACACTTTCATTTGAGTTTGGTTCCTCAATTTGGGATTTCCTAGGTGAATAGATAAACCTTGATTCATAAAAAAAGAATTTGTATACATAATAAATATATTAAAATCTAATAAATCACTAAATTAAATTAAAATGAATCTATAATATTTATAATGATAAACATGTCAAAGAAATATCCAATCAATACATATTTTACAAAACAAATATCCCTTTTAGGTTCAACTACCCTTACAATCATATAAAAACCTCAAAACTTAAAATAATAGAGGTTTGTTTATAACATATTGCAACTGTTTTTCGGTAATCATCAACCCCAATTTTTATCATACTTTATTTGGAGATCATTTAGGGGCACTTCAGGTGAACTTTTGAAAATTTCTGAAGGGTTTTGGTTTATGCATAGTTGGTATAATGTTTTCCCAAACTATGCGCCTTGATAGTGAAAACCATAAAAACCCAAGAATTGAAGGTTTTCACAGTGGGTACATGGTTTTGAAAAATATCCCCCCGTTTATAGTGGCTCAAGGTTAGGGTGTATAGTTTGACAAACCATGCAGCACTTCCCAACTAACCATGTGCATATTAATTAATTATTCCAAAAATAGTTTTAAAATACCTCAAACTCAATTTTGGACCCCCGATCAATTTTAAAATGGTATATCTCATTTTTCATGGTTCAGTTGGATCTCAAGGAACCATTTTGGATCCTCTAAACCCCATACAAAATAGATCGAAGTAAGGTGAAAGTTTTCTGATCCTTTCCCAGTAAGAATTATTCTTTCATTCCTTCTCTCTCAATCTCTTCTTATCTCATACTTAGGTTTTGTTAGATATATATATATATTTGGAGGATCTAATCTATATTTTTAGACCGTGAATCTTGGTTTTATTCTCATATATCCATTTCTTATGTTCTTTTTTGGAGTTTCTCATTACGTACGATGTGAGATTTGATCTCTTTATTTCGGTTGGTGGTTATATTTAAGATCGACCAATTTATTAAACTCTAAATTGATTGATTTAAATTAAATTTATTTAAATTTGATTATGAAAAACTCAACTCTCATTGAATTTTGAATTTAATTTTCATTGTCATGAAGTTAGGGGACCCCCCTAATTTCAATGAATTTGGATGTGATTTTTAGAATTTGATGAAAATTGTGGAATTAAATTGTGTAATTAAATTGGGAAATTGATTTCAAATCAGTATTAGAGAAAAATGGATTAAATTGTTTTGATAAGAATCCATTGATTTTATCCAGAAAAATTCATGAATTGATTAGAAACTCATTTTCGTTTTTAAATGAAAATTGGCATATTGAAATTAGAAATGAGTTAATTGTATTCTTAACAGTTTTGAAATAGATTTCCCATTACAGATTATTGTTCAAGAATATGAAACCCAATGTTGTTAGTGAGTTATTTCGTTCAACACTCCATTGATGTTTTAAAACACTAATAGATCATAATACAATTGATCACATCCTCTATGAGATGGTGATGAGACCTATTTGACCAGTGTGAGAGGGATGTGTGTACACATATTCTCATATTAAATATTTGAATGGGTGAGGATTCCATAACCTAGAACTATCATACCTCTTCAAAGTTGACCATGTTTCTAATTTGTAATTATTTTGATATATTTTGTTTTTTTTTTAAACTATATTACTCATTCCTTGTGTTATATAAACTATTTTGTATAAAATGTTTATAAAGCTATTATTTTAAATATTTCCATCAATTGAAATGTAAATAATTATATGTTTTAAATATTATTTTATAATATTATGCATATTTATTTAAATTGAAATATTTATTTGGTTAATTAATGAGTCCTATTATTATGGAATCCTTTGTGAGACACTACTACGCTTTTATCTCACACCCTACCTATGCCTTTGGGTTTTTGTAGATTTTCTCCCACCTGGTTCAAGTTAAGGGAAATCACCAATTAGAGGTGGTTATTATTATTAATATTGGGCTTGTATATTTGTTTTTTTTTTGTGTAGGTTATTATCCTTCATTTTCTAGTAATTTTTGGTTGTACATCATGTTTATATACCTGTTTAACTTTTGATACCTTTCTCCCAGTGGATTTTTGTTATGATCATACTGACTTGTAATTGTTTCTTCTACTATTTATATGGAAAAATTGGTTCAACCATTATCGTGTATGATGCTAGGTGATAATTTCCATCCCATGGGGATCAGTAATGCCATTTGGGCCATGTCAACACTAGAATTTTTATTTGGGTACTAGGTTGTCCGGTATGTTTTGTAACAAAATCATATCAAAGATGCAAGTTAATAATCTTACCTTGATGTCAGTATGCAATTTTAGATCTTTTCGAGACTTAGGAGGTAGTAATGAGTGAGTCTTTATCCAACTCTCATTATAATGATCCTTAATTCACTAGGGGTGGTTTGGGAATGACATCTTGAGGATTATTTCTAGTATTTTCCCTAATTTTAATTTGGGCAATTGAAATCTAGATCTTTTTCATCTATCTATAAATATTAATTTTCTTATTGATATTGTTTAATTGTTGAACTGTGTAATGTTATAATGTCTTAATTGTTTTATAATAGCATGCATTCGAGAAGATGGGTGATTCATATCTAGGATGAAGATGCTGATGAACCACAGTGAGAAAATACTCATGTGGATTCAAATCTAGTTGAAGATTTAGTGCATGTTGTCCAATCTCTGGGGAAAGAAACTTTATGCATTCAAATTCAAGCTCTAGTTTTGGAACCTAAGAGGGATGAATTTAGGATTAGATCTTGGGAATTCCTTCACCAAAAACCACCATCATTCCAAGGATCCAACGATCCCCAAGAGTCTAGGGATTGGTTGAGGAGAGTAAAAAATTTCATTTGAGTTATTGGAAATTCTAGATTCTATCAAGGTGAAATATGACACATTCATGATAGATGGACCAAGAAGGATATGGTGAGACACCATGGTAACAGAGAATAAGCATGAGGGATTAGAGAGTAAATAATTTAAATCTATTTTCACTTACCACTTCTTTCCATAGTCGACAGTGTTGGCTAAGGTGATAGAGTTTTTAAAACTCGAGTAGCCTGATAGGACTATGGTAAAATATGTAAATTGAATTGTTGATATTGTGAAGTTTTCACCTAATATTATATAGAATTATAATATCAATACTTGATGGTTCAATATGGGACTTTGATATGATATTCATTATCTAGTTTTCTTAAATAATATCCCTTCGTATGTTGACGTTATGGATAGAGCATTGATGGTTGAGATGGACCTGTCTAGAAAGTCAAGGTTGCGGGAGTACCTTTTCCTCCCAAGGGTAGTTTTTTGAGTTCCCATAAAGGTAAGAGGAATCATGATGATTATCATGGTGGTTCTTGGTATCAAGGTACTTCTAGACCACTAGAAGATCCTGGTAAAGGCCATTTGATTTGATAGTAGTGTAGAATTCATGGGCACTCAAAATGGGTTTCCACTAAGGCACTCAAGGCATGTGGTTTTTCTAGATGATTAGGTCACTTACAGAAGTTTAGTCTTATATATTATGCTCCCCATAGTGGCACAAGATCATCATCGTCCAAAATTACTATGGTACAATCATATACATCAAGGACTAAGGAGTTCCATCCACACAAATCTGAAACAAAACATCATCATGTAGTGGAAGAGTCGTTAGAGGAATCGCATATAGGTCTATTGACCATGATAAGTACCATCACAATAGATTCGTCATTAGTTACTGATTTATTTGATATTGGTGCATCCTATTCATTCATTTTAGCTCATATTATGAATATACCTAATATTCCTATAGAGCTTTTGTATTATGTGATGGATATTACTACACCTCTCAGAACGAATAGAGAGAAGAGTCTCCATTGTTATGCTTGTGTCTTCTCTTTAATATAGATTGATATATCTTGGGATATTATGGTTCTCAACATGAAACTTCTTGAAGTCATATTCAGGGTGGATTGGCTCATTTATAATGAATCCCAAATTGATTGTTATCTTTAATAGGTCTCCTTTACTATACCATATGGGGTTTTCGTATCTTTCAGAGAGAATAAGACCCAAGGTCAAGTACAGTTATACCATCTTATGCGGGGTAGGGGAAAGTAATATTAGATTTTTCTTTTTATCTAGAGTGTGAATATTTTGGTGATTATCTCCCCCCAATTTTCAATGAGTTTCATGACATTTATATTTTCACTTCCTTGGTTTTCCACAAGCAAGAGAGGTAGAGTTTTCTATCGATTTGGTACCTGGTAGTCAGCTAGTATCTATTCCGTCTTACCGCATGGATCCATCTAAAATGAAATAGTTTATGACTCAGTTGGATGATCTTTTAGGGAAATTATTTATACACCTAAGTGTGTCACTCGAGGATTCACTAATTCTATTTGAAAAACAAAATACAATCGGTAACTTCGCCTTTGAATTGATTACCAAAAACTAAATAAAGTTATAGTAAATTACATGTATCCATTGACATGGATTTATGATCTATTTGACCATTTGAAAAGGGAAAATTGGTTCCTGAAGATTAATCTTTGATTTGGTTATCATCAGTTGAGAATAAAATAATTTTACAATATAAAAATCACCTTCTGGAGCATGCATGGAAATTATGAGTATATTTTCATTCCATTTGGTCTACCAAATGATCATATGGTTTTTATGGATTTAATAACTAAGATATTCAATGAGTATATTGATACATTCATGGTGGTGTTTGTAGATGACATCATTGTTTACTTTAACCCTGAAGAAGATCATGTCTTCCATTTGAGAGTAGTTATGGAATTTTTTAAGATATCTCCGCCTTTATGCCAAGCTATCAAAATGGTATTTATGGATTTGGTAAGTCATGTTCTTAGGAAACATGGTGTAAAAACATGGTATCTCATTTAATCCCAAGAATGTGAATATTTTTCTAACATGGTAACAACCATGAAATGTTTTCAAGATTTAGAGTTTCTTGGGTTTAGTTAGATATTATCGCCAGTTTATAAAGGACTTCTCAAATTTTTCTTCTCCAATGACTACTCTTACTAAAAATAAGGTGATTTTTTCATGGGATGAAAATTTTAAATGTTCTTTTTTTATCTATAAATTCTTTTGAATAATATTCCATTTTTTACGCTTCCAAACATCGGGTAGAGATATGTGGTCTTTTGGGAAAAATCATGTTCAGGTTTGGTCTATGTTCTTTTGTAATGAGATTATGTCATTTATCATGGATCTAGGCCATTAAGGAGACATGGGAATAATTACCCAACCCATGATGCATGATCTTAAATATTGGGAGCATTAACTGTTTGTAGAATGTTTTAACATTTATTTTGAACACAAGAGATTGAGTTATATCTTCTCTCAAAAGCATTTGTATCTCCTCTAGAGGCATTAGGTGGAGTACCTACAGTCCTTTGATTTTGATATAGCTTATACCCCATGGAAAGTAAATTTCATTTAAAATTATTTTATCAAGAAACGTTTGACCAAAGTAATGAATGAATCATCGAAAGAGTTGAACTTGATGGCTCTTTAGCATAGTTTTATATAAGAGTTCGGGAATCATGGGATGGGGTTATTTTGGCTTGTTTTTAGTTGACCTCAACTCTTTTGGAGTTGATTATTCAGGAAAAATAGATTTAACATGAGTTCTGTGGCATTAGATAATATCTTTATGATGGGAAAACCATTGTTGAGTGGTCAATCAACATTGAGTTTATTCTGCGTTTCCGAAAGATGCATGTCATACCTTTTCCAATGAGAAAATTTGTGATGGGGGGTTTCTATAATTTCCATTGGGATCACTAGTAAAAAATTGATTTTATCTAGTGTTAGGGATTTAAAAATACAATCTAAAATCACTAATAATGATAGATCTCTTATTAGGGCTTGTAAAAAATCACTGATAAGGGGGGGTCTTTGTCAGTGCTTGTTTAGAAGCATTGATAAATACCCCCTTTTATCAGCACTTTTTTACATAAGTTGATATAGGTTATATTTATAAATAATTAAATTTATGTAAAAATAATATATTAATATATAAATATATTTTTATTGATAAAAATACAATATATATTTTTAATATATGTTTTAGATAATGTAAATAAGAATTTACACATAATATAAAAGCTATTTAGTAAAAATAGATTATAAAATAATTCAAATAAATATTTTTAATCAATAATTTTCTAATTATTATTGAGTAATAGTCATTTAATATCAATTAGAAGATAAAAAATCAAAACATTATTAAAAGATCTAAAATAATTCGAAAATGTGACTTCAACATCAAATGGCCATAACTTTTGACCTAGCTGTCCATTTGGGCTCTACCACTCATCAAATTGAATATTGTGATGAGATATACGTCCCTAGTGATAGAGGAAGACCTATATCATTTTTTCAGGCCCAAAATGACTTATAATTCCTCTAAAACTGATTTTTTAGTTGGGGTGCCCCAATTTTTTAATATTCGACTGAATTTCAGCCTCGTTTAAGGTGGGATTTTATCCCATTTTCTATGGGGGATAAATTTATTTCTTGGGCTTACATTCAAATTGATATCATTGTTTTGAAATTTTATCATTTTTCACAGCATATTTTTATTTATAATTAAATAGATGCATATTTTTTATAGTTACTTATAATAAATCACATGTATAAATTCATATATCAACATATTTACAAAGAAATGTATTTTAAAATATATAAAATAAATATTTATTAAAAATTTTATTTATATTAAAAAATTATCTATTTTATTTACCTTATTAAAATCAATTCATTTGTATATATAATTTTTATATGTACACATTTGTGTGTATTAAGAAACACACACACACACATATATTTAAATTCAAATATATATAAATTAATATTAGTATATAATATATTTAAATAAATATAATTCTATATATATATATATCACATGTTTCAAAATATATACAAATAAATCAAAAAGTCATTAAATATACAACAAAATATGCATGAGATAGTGGTAAAGAGAATTCATTTGCATAAGGGGGGCATTGGGATCGAATCCAACCATGCACAATTATTTGTTGTAGCCTTCTAACACCGAGAAAAGGAGGTGGGTACATTATGGCGGATGGGTAGTGGAAACTACTTAGAAAGGGGGTTGTATAGTCAAACAAAGTGGGTTAGAGGTCTTGGAAAAATTAAATTTTTTCCCAAATTTTTTAATAGTTCTTTTTTAGCACTATTAAAAAACACCCTTTAATAGTGCTAAGAAATCACTATTAAAGGCACCCTTTAATAGTACTAAAAAATGATTTTAAAGGCACCCTTTAGCAGTACTAAAATCATAGTTAAAGAAATACCTTAACACTACTAAAAAAGTGTTGATAAAGGGTGCCTTTAACAATTATTTTTTTAGGGGTGATAAAGGATGCCTTTAACATTGTTTTTTTAACACTAGTAATTACCCCCATTTTAACATCACACACATTATGAGTGATTTTTAAGCTCTAATAAAACCCTTTAAGGTCACTTTTAAATCCCTGATTTGCAGTAGTGGTTGTACACTGAGGAACCACGATGACGTTCTATGATATACAATGATGATTATGGTATCTAGGTATAATACATTTCATTTATTATTATTTCTTTCATTGTTATACATTCTAATAGGTCAATTCCAAACACCAAGGACCTTCGGGTTTACTTCATTCACTTCCAGTGCTGACTTGGAAGTGGGATGAGATCTTTATGGACTTCATGGTGGGGTTTCTATATACCCAGAAAAAGAAGAATGCAATATGGGTGTTGATAGATAAGATAACTAAATTAACTCACTTCTTATCCATTATTGATACAACCAAAGTTGAGGAGTTGTAAAATTTCTATCTAAATGTGATTTTTTGTTTTCATATAGTTCCATGTAAAATTGTCTCTAACAGATAATCCCAGTTTACCTCTCACTTTTGGAGAAGACTTCAAGAGTAACTGGGATCTCAGTTTTGTTTGAGTACATTGTACCATTCATAGTCAGATGACCAGACATAAAGAGATATATATATTCTTGAGAATATTATTCATGCATGCGTTCTTTACATTGTGGGGGATTTCAAAGACCATTTGGGATTGGTTGAGTTTTCTTTAAAAAAAATTATCTGTCTGAAATCAGGATGGATCCTTTCATTGAATTGTATAGATGGCCTTGTAAATCACCATTGTGTTGGTCAATTATTGGTTAGAGTTCCTTGGTTGGAACGACCCTATTTCAATAGATGATGGAAAATATTCAGTTGATTTGTTAGAGAATGTTTATGGCACAAATATGATATAATTATTATGATAATCATCATCGTAGAACGCTTGAATTCTCAGTTAGTTACCAGGTGTTCTTGAAAGTTTCACCTCATTTGATACATCAATGGATAAGGAGGTAAGTGAAACTTTCACCTTTTTGTGGGACCTTTTGAGGTTGTTGAGTAGGTGGATAAGGTGTCTTACCATTTAGAACATCCCCCACTTTTGGAGTTGATACATAAAATGTTCGGTGTATCTCAACTATGAAAGTATACTTTTGATCCATCTCAGGTTATGAGTTAAAGTGATCTTGATGTAGAGCTTGATTTATCTATGACTAAGAATAAAGTTAGGATATTTTATTCTGAATCCATGGTACTTCATGGGTGGACGATGCCTTTGGTTTGAGTTCTATGGAATCACGATTCTGATACTCATGAGACTCGGGAGAGAGAGGCACTAATGAGAGAAGAGTGGCCTCATCATTTTGGCATGGAAGATTATTAAAACGATTTATAGGGATATAAAGTTTCAATGGTGGAAAATATATAAGATCCATTAATATTTTTAGGTACTCATAAACCCCACTTTTTATCATGCTTTGGTTGGGTGTCGTTTAGGGGTGCTTTAGGTGAAATTTTTAAAATTTTAGATGGCTCTTGGGTTGTGCATGGTTGGAGGAAAATTTTCCAAAAGCATGTACTTTTCTAGTAAAAACCATAAAAACATGGGTAGTGAGGGTTTGCACGATAGGCACACAATTTAAAAACCCCATGACTGCTTATTATAAACCATGCACCCCTTTATAAGGATGCATAGTTTGAAAAACTATGCGGCCTTTCCCAATTAATTGTTTACACCAAATTTAATTATTCCAAACATTGTTTTATAATTACTTGAACCATATTTTAGACCCCCGACCAACCCTAAATCAAGATATCTCATATTTCAAGGATGATAGGGATCTAAATGATTCATTTTTTATTCTCCAAACCCCTTCCAAAGTGGATTAAATCACGGTGAATGTTTTTTCATCCTTTCATGTTAATAATTCTTCCCATATTCCATATATACTACTCTCTTCCTCTATCAATTTTAGGGTTTGTTAGTTTTTTGTGTTGTTGGAGGATATAATATCTATTTTTTTGGATATTGAATCTAGTTTTGACTCTTATATCGCCATTGTCGATGTTCTTCATTCGATTTTCTCATTACAGGTATTGTGACACATGATCTCTTTATTTTAGTAGGTGGTTTAATTTAAGATTGGCCTATTGATTTAAGACTAAATTTCATGATTTAAATTAAATTGATTTAAATTGGATTATGAAAATTTCAATTTAGATTGAATTGCTATTTTAATTTTCTTTGGAATAAAATTTGGGGAAACCCCCAATTTCAATGAATTGGGGCGTGATTATGGAATTTGAGGAAAATTGAGAAATTATATTATGGAATTAAATTGTGAAATTGATTTCAAATTTTTATTTCTATAAAAATGAATTAAATGGGTTAGATAATAACCCATTGGTTTTATCCTGAAAAAAGAATTAATTGATTAAAACCCCATTCTGTGTTTTAAATGGAAATTAGAATATTGAAATGGGAAATGGGTTCATTGTATTTTAAACAGTTTTGAAATAAATTATCCATTATGTATTATTATTTGAGTTCATTCAAGATTTTTTAGTTAGTGTATTTTTTTATATGACACTATATTTATTCTTTACAAATATAACAAAACATAGTGTAAGTGATCCCATCCTCAATGGGATGGTGATGATTCCTCTTTGACCAGTGTCTGAGGGACGTGTGTTCACATATTTTTGTGATCACCTATTTGAGTATATGAGGATCTCATAACCTAGAACTATCATACCACTTGGTTCATCACTATGTTGCTAATTTTTTATTATTTTGATATGTTCCATAGTTTGTAAACTTTTTAACACATTACTTGTGAATTTACGTAAAAAAATCTATATAAAAGGTTTATTAAGCCATTGTTTGAGATATTTCCATCAACTGAAATGTAAATAATTATTTGTTTTAAATATTACTTTGTATTTCCATTTCTGTTTATTTAAAATTGAATGATTTTTTTCGTTAATTGATATGTCATCTTATTGAGGAATCCTCGAAGAGACCCTACTGGGATTTTTCATCACACTCTACTTGTGCCTTCAGTTGTTTATAGATATTTTGTTACCAATTTTGAGAAAAATGAAAGAACCACTTGGAGGTGGTCCTTCTTGTTGATATTGGGCTTGATAGTTGTGTCCATTGGTACTTGGCTTGTTATCTTTCAGTTTTTGGAACTTTATGGTCATATATTGGGGTTATATACCTATTTGACTTATGGTACTATTATCTCAATGAATTTTTCTTTTGATCATACTGAATTGAAACTATTTCTACCACTATTTATGTCGAAAAACCATTCCCATATTTATACTTTTTGAGGTTAGGTTCTAGTCAATAACTAGTGGGGATCAGGAATGCACTTCAGGCCATATCAAGACCATATTAATTATCATGGTACCAGGGTATTTAGTATCGTTCATGACATTTTTTTTCCAATTCTTCATTAATTTTAAGGGATTTATAGCCTTACCTTTTATGGTAACACTATTTAGAATGTTTCATGCAATTAATAATTCTTCTCCCTAAAATCATCCTAAAAGACAAGAGATTGACATGGTATAATTAACTACTTCCATTAATATTTTATTCTCTATCTCTCTTAGTTACACCAGTCTTTTAAAGTGTATAGAGATCCATCACTTCATGAATGATCCATTGGGATTAAAAAAATTAAGGAATATAATATTCTCCTCCCCTATAATAATTGCAGTATTTAATTGTAAACTCACATTTTTATTAAACATCATTTGTATAGGTATTAAATTTATCTATATCTATATCTTTATCATGTAAAATATTAACCTGGTAAAATATAGAAAAATCATTAATGAAAGGTATATAGTAATTTTTATTACCTATGGTGATAATAGCATAAAAAATTCATACACCAAAATGTATTAATTATATTAAATTGAATTCCATTTCTATAGTAGATATTTTTAACAAACTATTTTATTTTCCATGTATGTTATACATTTATGATTATTTTTACCCAAGGTATTAAATGATTCTATATTCATCACTCCATACATTTTTTAATAATTTTTGATTCCTAAAATATTATACCATAAATTAAAAGACTACAACAAAAAAAATATTATTTGAATGATCCGTCATACAGATCCATTTTTAAACATAGATATCACCCATGCAAATAATTAATTAATTCACCTCAAATATAATATTCAACCCATGATTATTCAAAAAGTTTCCAGAAACCAAGTTCTTATGAACATTAAGTATATAAAAGGAATTATTTAGAATTAATATATTTTTATAGTTAAATTATTGATGCACTAAACCCTTCCCTTATTTTATTACACCTAAAAAGTTCCCAATGTAGTGTGATTTTCCATCACTGATTGGTATTATCTATTTAAAGAGTGGTTTATTATTACATACATTTCATGTAACAATGAAATTGATTCACTAAGAAGAGTGATCATAAAGCACATTAACTTAAAATATCATCATCATAAAGTAATTACTTGGTGTTTTATTTCCATAGTTGTTATTTAATAGATGAAAATCCAACTTAAAGGGTCCCAATTTTACATAAAATTAGTATGTAACTTTCTACTTATTGAATTACACCATCGCTTTTCAAGGATAATTTGGAAATTTATAACCATTTGAGAAATCATATGGGACAACTCTTTATACCATGCCCATCTTGGATTTAACATTATAAGGTTGTTTTTCCTCCTCATAATTTTTGTATTCTTAATTGATTTTAAGATATCTGAGAAAATAATTGTGGTAAATATATTCCTTCTTCTATTTTAGAGAATTTTTAACATTATTACAAGAAGGATGAGTTTATCAATAATTGATGTGAGTATAGGTGAGTGATATATATTCATTTATTATTCTTTAAATTTTGTATAATATGTTTAATATCATAAAATTTCTCTATGATATATCTAACATATACCATCTTATATGAAATATAATTACTCACTAGGAATTTCTTTCTCTCTGCACCCACAATGATATATTTTTTCTCTAAATAGTCACAAATATAATTTTTTATCTAGAAATGTTGATAAGTATTTATGATATCATTATTAGATGCATCGAGAATGCATTGTTGACACATGATAGGAGGCACCCTATATTTTGGTTTTGATTCCATTCAAATTAAAAATTACAAACACTTTTTCCTCACTACATGAACAAACCAGAACATTCATATGCTTGGTATATCCATCTCATCAATTTAAAAACCATCCAACCAAAAATCATATTTTCTTTTTTGAAAATTTACCTTAACATTTTAGGTTATATATACACCACTATCAATGGATCGTCCTTTTTTACCACTGAAGTGCAGTCTTAAATTTGTTAGTATAGTTTACCAAAAATATTTTCTTTAATATTTTACAAGATAATTAATGATGCTCATGGGCGATGTCAATTTATGACCTAACAAGATATCAACTATTTTTTGATACCTAGAAACAAATGATGGTAATGGTTGATCGAATGGATGTTTGATTTGAACTCTCTTGTGTGACGACAAAAGAGAATTGAATTAAAAAACCAACTAATAGGGAGGGTATTTTCCAGTAGGTTAAAAGATAAAGGTGGTTTAAAGTGCATTAGAATGATAATTAAGGATCTGAGAATGGGAAGACTATGTGATTGGGAAAAATTAGGGTTCAATACTAATAGTTTAAAAAAACATTGGTATAAAAATTCTATACCAAAAATTTAAAAAAAACCATTGGAATAGACTACCTAATACCAATAGTTATAAAAAATTGTGGGTATACAACTATAGATATAACCCACCATTATATAGTTTCCCACACTTTATCATTTTAAAATAATGATAATTTATCCCCCTTTAAAAGGTGGTCTCGTTATTTTATATTTTTGGATGTGGTATTCCGACCATCCCCCTCTCATCCCTTCTAAATAAACAAAATTTAATTATTTTAAAACATTTTAAAACACAAAATTCCCCCAATATTTTAAAATATTTAAAATCGACTTTTATTTTCAAAATCAAGCATCATACCCTCTTTAAAATATCATAAATATAGATATCTCTTGATTCAAACCATTATGTCCTAGATTCAAATAAAATATGAATAGAAAAACATATAGAAACTTCCCTAAACATATAACTATTATTATCAACTGTATTCATCCTATATAATCATGTTTAAATTCCTCAGTTATTCATGCACTACTTGAAAGCATTATTTCCATGTGTCACATATCTTTTCATGAATGTTTGAGTGATAAATTCATAAGTAGTTGGAGCAGACCAACTCTTACATTCCAAAGGTGAACTAAAAAGTGTTCCCTTGTTTTTACACTTGTTCGATATCCTTAGTCAATTAAAAGTTTTATACTGTAATGGCCCGCTAATTCTTATTAGGTTGAGAGTAAAACGAGTCATTACTGGGCATTAAGCGACATCCCCAAGGTGCCCAGGGCTGGAAATAAATGTTGAAGGGTTTCAAAGTAATAGGGGGATGATTCACCCTTTAATAAATAAAACAATAAACCCCAAACCATAACCCAACCGTTTACTAAATGATGCATGAACAAAATAGAGACAACTAAACAACTTTATTTATCTCAAAACCACATCAAAGTGTGCAACAATGGAAGACTAAACAAGTGAAAAGGTAAATAGAGGATAAAAACAAAATAATCTCAAGAGACCACAAGGCTCCATGCTCTACAAACTCTAAGATCTTCAATCACTGAGAATCCCATGTATCACGAGGTAGTGCTAAAAATGTGAGAAACATTACATTTTCCCCAATCCCAAAAGATAGCATCAGCAAAAGCACCAAAGTTCCAAAGTAGGGGTGAGTATAAAACTCAATGGGGTTTCCCCAATGACCTCCCTACTCACACCACTATTATAGAATGGTTAGAACATTATATAAAGAAATTTATATAATACTATTTACTAAAATATTTTATAACCAAGTATAAACAAGTTCAAAAACCAAGAATAACCCAGTCCAAACAAAGGTAAATGAAACCAATTTCCTATAAGTTATTTTCTATAGAAATAACTAATAAAATATTGAAAACAATTCTTATTATCATTTTGTAATATCCATTCTATAGTTCAAAACACACGCACACATGTATGCTTCGTTTGACAGTTCTATACTCATGAGAGGTCTCTCGTCCAATTACCTTGTGTCACAATGAAAAACACCTCTGATCCATGATCACACACCTTATACCCCAATGGTACACATCCTTTATTCAAGGGAACTTCAAATATGAACTCACATAAAACCCAATGTACTCCATGACCATTCTAAATAACCATTTCAAACCATTTCAATAAAACTGTACTTTTATTGAAAAACAAGGAACAACCCAATTTCAAAACAACCATTTAATTTCAATACAACAACATTTTTTTATAAAAAACATATAATCAAATCCATGTTCCATAATTCCATAAAATCACTATTTCACAATCCATACTTTAAATCCAAGAACAAAAACACTTTATTCAAAACAACCAACTTTCCGGATTTCTACAATTTACCAGACCACCACCAAATAAAGTTTCCAAAAAATCATAACCAGCTAATTCACAATCAATTCATCACAAAGAAATAAATTTCAAATCATTTCCATCTGTTCTAGTATGTGTATTCGAGAAAGAAGTCACCTACCTTGAAGGTTTTGAAGAAAACCACACCAAACGAAGAATGCACAAGAGAACCAAGTTGATTCTCCAAGAAATCTCACAAGATATCTTCTCCTAGAAAGATCAATAACAAATATAATCATATTTGGAATAAAACAACCTAGATCTACCCATAATGAGTGTAGATCTATGAAATCAAGAGAAGAGGAGAATTAGATCTAAGTAGATCTAAGAAACTGATCAAGAATGAAGAAGAACGATCACATACAACAAGAATTCGGCTGCAATTCACCAAGGGAAGCCTTTGGATCGACTCCAAAATGCTTGGAAGAGGTTATCCTACCTTAAATAGAGATTAATCTCGAATTAGGGTTGTTTAGGGGGAAAATGAGGTAGTTAAGGAAAAAACGAGTGAGATCCTATTTTTAAGGATCTCATTTTGACTTTGTGCATGGTTTGACCACACGGTTAGGTAGATCATGTGATAACCATGTGATGTCCACATCCCACACAGCTTCCCCTTGCATAGTATCCCAAAATATGATCCAATTTTGTTGGAGCTACTACCTCAAGGGGACCACTACACACAATTTGGCAGCACGGTTAGTCAAACCGTGTTCCACCCATGTGACTTCCATTTATCCCAAAACACCTCCCAAGTTCTCCCAACTCCCCCAAAAATCACCCTTATTTTTTATAACCATAAAATTCATCATTTAAAGGGTTACATAATAGAAAATAGGGGTAATACATTCTCCCCAACATTGGTCTTTCCATCCCTAGAAAGTAGAAAACATTAGTTTCCTAAAAAAGTTCTGTCCACTTCTCTTTCATTTCTTTCTCACATTCCCAAGTCTCTTCTGGAATTTGACTATGATGCCATAAAACCAATACCAGACCGATTCTTTTTCCATTAAAGATTTTATCTTTCATATCCACAATACGTACTAGGATATATATCAATGAAGCATCCAGATCTAGGTCAACGTGATCCCATCTGATCACATGGCCATGATCAGGATGATACTTTTCCAATTGAGATACATGGAATACATTATAAACCGACTTGAACTATGGTGGTAATTCCAACCAATATTCCACCTCTCCAACATATTCTAATATCTCAAAAGGGCCAATGTATCTAGAAAATAACTTTCCCTGCTTCTCGAAATGATGATGTTCAAGACTTAGAGAGATCCTCAAGAACACATGATCACTCATGGAAAATGACAACGAAATTCGATAGTGATCCACATAAGCTTTATGATGAATCTGATCCATCTCTATCATATTTATAATCAAATGGATATTGTCCCTTGTTTCCTAGACAAGTCTTAGCCCAACTAGTGAATTTTCACCTATTTCCACCCAGTATAGAGGGGAATAACATGGACGCCCATACAACACTTCAAATAGATCCATATATAGTGAGGCATGATAGATGTTATTGAATGAGAACACCACCAAGGGTATATGATATTCCCATGAGCCACCAAAATCCATTAAACAATACCAAAACAATTCTTCCAATGTTTTCATCATCCGTTCGGATTTCCCATCCAAATGACAATGATACACCATGCTCATAGTCAACTGAGTCCCAATGGATTTATGTAAGGATTTCCATAAAGGATATGTGAACCTCATATCTCTGTCTAAGATTATTTAAACCAGTATTCCATATATCTTTCCAAATTCTTTGATATAAATTTTGGACAGATCCTCCACCATATGAGTTTCACGAATAGGGTTGAAAATGGAAAAATTGGTAAGACAATCCACTATCACCCATATGGAATCATGTTTCTAGACCATTCATGGAAGACCTATAACAAAATACATTGCTATATACTCCCATTTCCACATAAGGATAGGTAAATTCTACAACATAACCGTTGTACTATGATTCTCTACCTTAACTTGTTGAAATATTAAGCACTTAGAAATGAACTCAACAACCTTCTTTTTTATTCCTCTCCCCCAAAACTATGCCTTAAATTCCTTATACATCTTCTGTGTTCCTGGATGTACAACCCATCTTGAATGGTGGTAAGAATGAATGAGTTGTCCCTAAAAATCCATAAGTACAACCATCTGATCTCTAAAGCACAAAACTAAACTCCCATTAAGTTTCCTACCGTCAATGGTCTCCCCACCATTGTGTTTTGAACTTATAATTGTGCATTATGAATTAGATGTTTGTGCCTCTTTAACCATATTTACCAAATCAGGAAAAAGTGTAGCAGAAAAGAAAACTGTAACATCACCTTGGTCTTCACATTCCACAGGCATGTTTGTTAGGATAGACATCAACTACCATTCATCTAAAGCTTCTTTCATCAACTGATCATACAACTTTCTACTCAATGCATCTGCCACAAAATTCCCTTTTCCTGGTTTATACATCAAGTGAAACTCAAACATATAGAGATACTCCATACATCTCCTTTGACTCAGATTCAAATCTCACTGTGAGAAAATGTGTTTCAATATTTTTCGGTCTATGAACCCAATGAATTTATCAACAAATAGATAGTGTTTCCATGTTTTCAAAGCATGGATGATTGTAGATAACTCCAAATTGCATGTTGGGTAATTCTTCTCATGCACCCTCAACTTCCTTGAACCATAAGCAACCACATGGTCTACTTTCATGAGAAAAAAATCCAACCCTGATCCAGAAGCATCACAATACACCACATACCCTTGTCCTGATTCTGGAAAAATGAAGAAAAGTGAAAATGTAAGATGAACTTCCAGTTACAAAAAGGACTTATGGAATTCCTATATCCATTTTAATGAATCATTCGTATTTGTTAGATCTGTCATTGGCCAATATAGTGGTGAGAAACCATGCACAAAGCATTGTTAGTAACCAGCTGGACCATGAAAACTTCGTATCTCGAAGACATTCTTCGGTGGTTTCCACAAGATAATAACTTATATATTTTTAGGATCAACAGAAATACCTTTCTCATAAAATAAATGGCCAATAAAACGTACTTTCTATTTCCAAAAATCACACTTTGATAAATTGGCATAAAATGGTGATCTCTCAAGATTTGTAACATTATTTCCAAGGGTTCCTCATGGTCATCTCTTGTCTTTGAATACACAAACATTTCTTCGACAAACACCACAACAAAATTGTCTATATATCACTGAAATATTTGATTTATCAAATCTATAAAGACTTCTAGTGCATTTTATAGACTGAAAGGAATAACTACATATTCATAGTTTCTATATCTATTTCTGAAAGCTTTCATTGGGATATATTCCTTCCTAACTCACAATTGGTGATATCTTAATCGCAAGTCAATTTTGGAGAATCACTGAGCTCCCCGTAATTGATCGAATATATCATAAATGTGTGGAAGTGGATATCTGTTATTTATCGTAACTTGGTTAACATTATGATAATCAAAACACAGCTGAAGAGTTCCATCTAATTTCTTCACAAATAAGACTAGTGATGCCCACAGAAACATACTTTTCTAAATGAAACCCTTTCTTTCCAGCTCCTCCAACAACACTTTTAATTCCCTTTACTCTATTGGTTCCATCCTATAAGTCGGAAGCAAAATAGAATTGGTCCATGGAAGGAGATCAATCATAAACTCCACTTTCCTTAGAGGTGGTAAACATGATATGTTCTTCAGAAATACATATGGAAATTTATTTAAAACTGCTGAAAAACTATATTATTTTATATCATCCATTTATGCCAAAGTCAACACTTCCAACTGGTAAGAGGTCGTTCCCACCGTCAGTGTCAACAAGTTCTTTTCACTTTTTTTCTATCCTCTCTCCTCTATAGAGATGTTCAATGTCGTCCTCAGTCATGAAACTAAATATTCTCCTATAATAGTCGATGTGATACTTGAATGTTTTTAACCAATACATACCTAGGATTACATCATATAAATCTGTGTCCAACATTGAGAATTTCCATTTCAGCTCACCTCCATCAATAGTTATAGCACATACTCTACACACAAAGGATTGACATTCTCTTTCCCCGAGAGGAATTTGAAGTTTTAAAATATAATTCAACATTTCCAACATTAAACATAGTAAATAAATTGCACGATAAGTAATGAAATAATATGATGCACCAGTATCGAAGAGCACTTTCACAAGGGTAGAATTTAAAAAAAATCGTACTTCTCACCATAGATGGTCTATCCTGATCATCGATAATCATATTCTCTGATCCATAAAATTTCTCCATCTCTACACTTTTCTCATTTTTTCCTTGCTAATATTTCCCTGGTTTAGAAGTCATGGTATTTCTAGAATTCCCATGGCTATCTTGACTCTACTGACAAGACTTGTTCTGCTATCCTCACCCTGTTGAAGCATATGATTCGTGCGACACCTGATAAGTGTATCAAGCACCTGATCTTGGATAATTGCAAAAATAGCGATGAAGATTCCCCATCTATTTGTAGTTATGACATACTATAGGATGTTCCATACACTCTCTTTATGTGGTTAAAGGAACCACATTGAAAGCAACCTTCTTTGCTCTAGGGCCGTGGAGGAAGGTTCACTGATCCAGTCGTCTGATTCTGATTTCCACTTCAACCTTGGAAATAGGTGTCCCTTTTACACTTTCTTCCCGCATTAGAGTTCCCACCATTACCTTTAGGTATCATTATACCTCTTCCCATAGATCCCAAGATATCACTTTCAGAGACCGTCACTCTGTTCACCATCTCTATATAATCAGTAATACAGAGCACCACAATCTAATATCAAATCTCTTAACTTACCCTGACTCAAATATGTGTGCCTTCAAGGTCACACTTGCACAAATTCTGGTGAAATGTGCACTAAATTCAGGAATTTAGCCACACATTCTATAACTGAGAGATTATCCTACTTCGGGTTAAAAAAATTTGTCGATTTTTGGATTTTGAATGTTTGAGGATATAATTGTTTGTTGAACAATTCCTCAAAATACTCCCATGTAAGGCCTTCATCCAATTTAGCATTCACTACTAAATTCCACCACTGGAATGAATGATCCTAGAGAATATACGTCTCTGGATTTACTTTGAGATCCTATGGTGTGCCGATGAAATTGAAGATATGATTCATTCTACTTAGCCACACCTCCACCCTTTCAGGTTCATAATCACCCCGAAAGATGGGTGGATTCTACTTCATTAAATGGATGGTATGATCCACATGCCTTGGATCATTCCTCCAGTTACCCGTATACACATATTGAAAAGCTTGGACAATACTCTGAACCAGCTCTTGGTTCATCCGTGGTTTAGGTGAAACCACATTCTCCCCAACTTCTTCAAGTTGGTTTCAACAATGCCTACCAGGTTCCATTTTATAAACCAACAGAAAACTCTATCAATAACACTCTCTAGAAACTGATGTATTATCATTTCAAATTTTATCACATCAACTAGAATAACATTTTTTTCCAAAAAGAAACAATTTCCTTTTCAAATATTTTTGAAAAAAAATTATTCTTATTCTTCAAAATCAAGCCATTTTCAAAATATATCATCTATTATTTTTCAAATTCTTTGTTTTGAAAAGAGTTTCATACTTTTTCAAAAATCAACCGTTTTTCACACATGAATCATTACATGAAATTATGTATTCAATACTATTGGAAATACATTATATTGAAATACATGTCATGCTCATCTCATTGGATAAACCCATAATAATGAGATTTAAAAATACTATAGGTGTCTCCAAACACTTATGTACCCAACTCCCTGGTAACTTGAAGTTTAGCAAAAATAGGTTAGCTATGTTATTTTAGGCTATACATTTCAAGTCCCAATAATCCTACTCTTTTCTAAGATTTCATCCTAAAGAATAGAGAATAAGTAACTTCAAATCCAATACCAAGAACAATTATGACTACTTGTTAGGAAAAGACCGAATAAGCTAATAACATTTGAACCAAAAAGGAAGGACCAGACTGATACCAGTTTTAATACCCCTCTAATTCTCATTGGCTTGAGAGTACAATGAGCCATTATAGGGATTTAAGTGACACCCCCAAGGGTCCAATGGTAGGAAATAAATGATGAAGGGTTTTAAAGTATGTGGGTGTAATTGAACTTTTAATAAATGAATAAATAAACCAACATACCATAATCGAACTATTTACTAAATGATGAATGAACAAAAGAGAGACTACTAAACAACTTTATGTATCTCAAAACCATATCAAAGTGTGAAACAATGGAAGGCTAAACAAGTGCCTAGATAAACAGATGATAAACAACTGAGGACTCTCAAGATACCACAAATCTCTATACTTCACAAGCTCTAAGCTCCTCAATCACCGAGCAGCCCAAGTATCACGAGGTAGTGCTCAAAATGTGTGAAACGTTGCCTTTTACCCTATCCCAGAAGATAACATCTACAAAAGCACAAATGTTCCAAATAAGGGGGTGAGTATAAAACTTAGTAGTTTTTTCCCAATTACTTCCATACTCACACCACTATGATAGAATGGTTATCACATTATATAAACTAGTTTATATAAAACAATTTACTAAAATAGTTTATAACCAAATATAAACAAGATCGAAAACCAAGCATAACCAAGTGCAAAAAAAGGTAAATGAAACCAATTTCTGGAATGTTATTTTCTAGAGAAATAACTAATCAATGTTGAAAACCAATTCTTATTATCATTTTGGCATACCAATTCCATAGTTCACAACACACCCACACATGCATGATTTGTTTGATAGTTCTATACTCATGAGCGGTCTCTCGTCCAACTACCTTATGTCCCAATGACACGCACCCTCAATCCAAGGTCATGCACCTTGTACCCCAATGTTACACATACCTTATTTAGGGGAACATAATATATGAACTAAAAACCCGATGTATTCCAAAACCATTCCAAAATAACCATTTCAAACCATTTTAATAAAACCGTACTTTTATTTATAACCAAGGAACAACCCAATTTTAAAACAACCATTTCATTTAAATAAAACACCCCTTTTCTAACTAAAAACATCAAATAAAATACAAGTTCCACAATTCTAGAAAATACCGATTTTAAAATCCCTATTTTAATTCCAAGAACAAAAGCACTTTATTCAAGACACCCAACTTCAATATTTCTACAATTTACCAAACCATCAACCAAAATGGTTTCCAAAAACTCATAAAAATCCAATCCACGATCAATTTATCATAATGAAATAAATTTTAAATAATTCCCTTCAGTTTTAATAAGTGGAGTCAATAAGGAAGTTACCTACCTCGAAGGTTTTGACAAAAACCACAAAGAACGAAGAACACACATGAAAATAGGGTCAATTCTCCAAGAACCCGCCATAGATATCTTCTCCTAGAAATATCAAGACCAAATCTCATAAAATTTGGAATCCAAAAACCTAGATATACCCATAACTATAATAGATCTAAGAAACTAATAGAATGGGAGAATTATATCTAAGTAGATCTAAGAAACCGATCAGGAACGGCGAAGAACGATCACATACCTCTAGAATCCAGATTCGATTCACCAAGGGAATCCTCTAGATCAACTCCAAAACTCTTGTAAGAGGTTATAATACATTAAATGGAGAGTAATATATAATTAGGTCCATTCAGGTAAAAATTTAGGGAGTTATGGAAAAAAGGAGTGAGATCCTATTTTTAAGGATCTCATTTTGACTTTGTGCACAGTTTGACTGCACGGTTAAAAAGACCTTGCGCTATCCATGCGGTATCCATTTCCTCCCCGACCTCCCCTTGCACGATATCCCAAACTGTGATCTAATCATGCTAGAGCTACTTCCTCGTGAGGAACACTGTAGACGTTTTTTCCGCATAGTTAGTCAAACTGTGTGCCACCTATGAAACTTTTGTTTATCCACCAAAACACTTCCAAAGTTCTCCCAACTCTCCCAATCATCACCCTTATTCTTTATAACCATAAAAAGTACCATGTAAGGGTTACATACCAGAAACTGAGGGTACTACATATACTCACCCTACTTTTATGGGGGGGAAATTAAACACTATTCTCCTAGTGAACTTCCTAAATTTAACTTAAACTTGTTAAGTTAATATAAGTTAAGTTGAGGTCCTATCATTGTTTAATTTTTTGTAATGAATTTAAAACCATCATTATGGATGTTTTATAAACCAACTACCTATATAACTTTTATCACTCTAAAAATATCAATAGTAGTGATACTATCTTATATCAAGGAAATCACATAGCTATGTATAAGTCTAATGTGTCTTGATTTTTTGATATAAATATTACTAAACTCCCAGACAATATTCTTTGAATATTACAGTGTATAAAAACCTATAACGTTAAAATAGAACATAATGGTTGATCTAATAAAATATATCTAATCCATTCCCCTTACTTTCCAATAACCACCAAATTAATAAACATAGATTCAACTGTAGATTACACTCTATAAATTTGTTTCTTTAGTCCCTAAGTGATTCTCTAACTACAGGTATAAAACCCAACCCCTTATAGAAGAGTGATCGTTAAAATTTGTAATGAAATATGCATCTGAAAAACATTTCAATTACCTTGGTTTTCCACTATAACATATACAATAATCTATAAAACCATTTAGATATTTGAGAACTCTTCTAACTGCATCTCATTGTGCATAACCTAAATTACTTGTATACTTGATCATATTTCAAAAAACATATACAATATCCTGTATTATATATGTCATCACATACATAGTACAACCAATAAAAATTTTATACTCTATTTCACCAACTACACTACAAACAATCAAATTATTTAGACCTCTTTAACACACTTTCAATGTTATGAGATTTAGAAATTAAAATAGACTTTCTATTCCTAAAAATTTTAGTTCCTAATATAACATTTGAATCATTGAATTATTACATATAGAAAAATTCAATATAAAAAATACTTTTCCTCATATACTTGATTCATATAAGTTCCAATTATTAGCATTCCATCAATATATGAATAATTGGAAACACCAAGATTAGTATGAAACCTACAATAAATCCATTAATAATTTTGGTTATGTACAAGTACATTTACTAAAAATACTTCAATTAATTTCTTAGACCATTGTTTTAGAGATTAATTTAAACCATATAGAGGTTATACCAATTTGTAAGTAGTCTTTTCTTTGAAAGGTTCTATGAATATTTCCAGTTGTTCCATATATATTTCTTTATCAAATTATCCATTTAAGAGTTCCATTTTAACATCAATTTTGAAAAAATTTAAATGATATATGGGAGATAATGTAATAAATATTACGATAGAAGAAGTTATAGTCATGTGATCATAGTTATAAAAAACCAATTCATTATTTTTTACTAAAAACCTTGGATACCAATATGGTTTTTTATTTCTCAACTATGTTATTGACTTTTTATTTGCTTATAAATACCCATTTAAAACCTATTAATTGTAATCCTTTTGGAAGATAAAATGTTATCCTAGTATTATTCCTATTTATAGATTCCATTTCATCATTTATAAATTCTGTATAAGGATATTTGTTAGAAGATAAAATATATAGCTTCTTTGTATGTTTTAAGATCATACTCTATATTAAGAAAAATTAGAGACTGTTTAACAATATTATAACTATTTTCATCCAAATATTATATATAGAAATATGATCCATGTGTTTTGGGTATCTATGTTTATTTATTTTTATCAACCTCTTTGGCCATATCATCTTGAGATACTATTTCAATTGAGTTTTGTTCCACAATTTGGGATTTCTTAGTTAAATATTAAAACTAAGATTCAAAAAAAAGAATCTATAGACTTAATAATTATATTAATAGATAAAAAATCACTAAATTATATTAAAATTAATCTATAATATTTATAATGATAAACATATCCAAGAAATAGGAAATCAATACATGTTTTACACAACTTTTCCCTTTAGGTACAAATACTCTTACAATCATATAAAAACACCAAACCTTTAAATAGTCAAGGTTTGTTAATAACATATTGTTAATGTTTTTTGGTACTCCTCAATCCCAATTTTATCATTATTTGGTTGGGGATCATTTATGGGTGCTTTGGGAGAAATTTTAAAAAAATTGGAAGGGTATTGGGTTGTGCATAGTTGGCGCATGGTTTTCCCAAACTATTCACCTTGATAGTGAAAACAGTAAAAAACCAAGCAGTAAGAGTATCCATGGTGGGTTCATGGTTTGTAAAACCATTCCCCCATTTATAGGGGATCTAGGTTATGGTGCATGGTTTGAAAAACTATTCATCCCTTTGCAACTAACCGTGTGCGCAAGATTTAATTATTCTGAAAATTGATTTAAAATTCCCCAAACCCTATTTTAGACCCATACTCAACCATAACTTGGGTTATCTAATTTTATAAGTATTAGTAGGCTATTAAGGACCAATTCTGGATCCTCCAATCCCCTTCCAAAATAGATCATAGTAAGGTTAAATTCATTTGATCCTTTCCCTATAATAATTCTTCACATGTTCCTTCTCTCCCGCTCTCTTTATCTCTCCTCCTTAGGGTTTTTTAGAACTCTATTTTGTTGGAGGATCTAATATCTATTATTTTGTATCTTGAATATATGTTGGATTATTGGATCTCTATTTCTGATGTTCTTCATTGGAGTTTCTCATTCCGGGTATTGTGAGACGTGGTCTCTTTTTTCAATAGGTGGTTCTGTTTAAGAGTGTTTAATTTATTTAACCCTAAATTTCTTTATTTAAATTAAATTTATTTCAATTATATTATGAAAAACACAATTCACATCAAATTTTGATTTGAATTTTATTTGGTATGAAATTTTGGGACCACCCAAAATTATAATGAATTTAGGTATGATCGTGGAATTTGATAAAAAATTTGAAATTAAATTGTGTAATTAAATTGTGAAATTAATTTGTGAAATTGATTTATGAAATTGAACTCAAATCAGTATTTGAGAAAAATGGATCAAATGGTTTTGATAAGAACCCATTGGTTTTAACCTAAAAAAGGAATGAATTTATTAAAAATCTATTTTGGTTTTTAAATGGAAATTTTCATATTGAAATAGTAAATGGGTTAATTGTATTTTAAATAGTTTTGAAATAAATTTCCCATTATGGATTATTGTTTGAGCACATGAAATCCTAGGTAGTTAGTGAGTTATTTGGGAAAACATTTTATTGACATTTTAAAACTCTAATAAAACGTTGTACAATAAAAAAAATACTCAATGGGATGGTAATGATTCCTCTTTGAACAGTGTTAGAGGGACGTGTGTACACCTATTCTCATGTTAACTAAATGAGTGTGTGAAGATCCGATAACTTGGAACTATCGTACCTCTTGGAATATGACCATGATACTAATTTTTAATTATTTTTATATATTCCATTATTTTTAAACTATTTTACACATGCCTTGTGAATTTATATAAAAAATTTTATATAAAATGTTTGTAAAGACATTTTTTGAAATATTTTCATCAGTTTAAATATAAAGAATGATTTGTTTTAAATATGATTGTGTACTTCCATGCCTATTTTTTTAAAATTGAAGGAATTAATTGGTTAATCAATGTGGAATATTATTATGGAATCCTTGGTGAGACATTATCAGTATTTTAGCTCACACACTACATGTGCCTTCAGTTGTTTGTATATTTTATCCCACAGGGTTTGAGCAAAGGGAAAGAACTGCTTAGAGGTGGTTATTCTTATTGATCTTGGGATTTTAGATTTTTGTCCTGTAGTAATGGCGTAGTTATCTATAATTTTCTATTAATTTTTTGTTGTACTTTGGGTTTATATACATATTTGATAGCACTTTTCTCCTTATTGATTTTTATTTTGAGCATACTAACAAGTAATTGTTTATTCTATTGTTTATATAGAGAAAATGTTCCTTCCTTTATCTTGTGTGATGCTAGTTGATAGTCGACAATCCATGGGGATCAAGAATTCCCTTCCATCCATGTCAGAAAAAAATTACTTATTTGGATACTAAGTTGTCTAGGCCAGTTCATAACAAAATGGTATCAAAGGTTTCAGTTAAGCAACTTTCCTTGATGTCAATATACAATTTGAGATCTTTTTGGGACTTCTGTGGATCGTTATGAATGAGTCTCTGGCTATTTCTCCCTATAATGAGACTTAGGTCACTAGAGGTGGTTTTGAGAAGAAATCTTGTGGATTAGTTATAGTATTTTACCTTCTTTTTATTTTGGTAGTTGAAATACAAATATTTTTTTATCTATTTGTCAAGATTAATTTCCCTACTGATCTTGTTTGAGTGTAGATATGGGTAATTTTATAACATCCTTAATGTTGTTTTTTGATGTTTTTTAGCATCATGAATCTAAGAATATGTGTAAACCTTATCTTGGAGAAGTTGTTGAAGAACCATAGTGAGAAAAACCTCATGTGGACCCAAATCTGGTTGAAGTTATTGTTCATGTTTTCCAAGCTATGGGACAAGAACCTATATGCAATCTCAATCAGGATCTAGATAGGGAACCTCATAGGGAGGAATTTAGGATTAGATATCATGAATGCCTTTTCTAGAAACCACTATAATTCCAAGGCACAGAAGATCCTCAAGAGGATAAGGATTGGTTTAGAAGAGTAAAAATTTTATTTGTGGTCTTGTAAATGCTAGATTCTATCAAAGGTAAATATGCCATATTTAAGATATACTTACTTGGAAGGAGATGGTGAGACACCTTGGTGACGGATAAGAAGAATAACTTATTATAATGTAAGGACTTTAAAACTCTTCTCCCTTACCAGTTCTATCCAGAGTCAATGGTGTTGTCTAAGGAAACATAGTTTTTCAAACTCGAACATGCTGATAGGACTGTGACATAATATGTAAACTGCTTTTCCGAGCTTGTGTATTTCACACCTCATATTGTATCAAATAAGAAAATGATTACTTGATTGTACAATGTAGGAATTAAATATAATATTAATTATCATAATTTCTTAATTAATCTATGTTCATATGTTGATGTTTTGGATAGAGAATTCGTAATTGAGATGAAACTGGATGTAAATTCAGGTTTTATGGGAGTTCCTTTTCCACTTAGTGGAAGTTATGTGAGTTCCCATAAAGTGAAGTGGAATCATGATGATTCTCATGGAGGTTCTCGATAGTAAGGTTCTTATAGACCTCTAGTAGAGACCGGTAGAGGCCATTTGATTTTATTACAGTGTGGAAAGTCTGGGTACTCAAAATAGGTTTCTACTAAGTCTCCATATGCATACGGTTCCTATATATTATTAGGTCACTTGAATAAGTTCTATATTATATATTTTTCTCTCCAAAGTGGCATGAGAAGATCATCACCAAAATCTACTATGTTGCAAGCATATGCTTCAAGGACAAAGGGGTTCCAGCAACACGAATCTGAAACAAAACATCATCATGTAGTGGAAGAATCTTAATAGGAAGCATATACGGGTCGAGTGACCATGATAGGTACCATCAATATAACTTCATAATTAATGAATACATAATTTGATAATAGTTAATCCCATTCATTCATTTAAACTTGTAATGTGAATCTGTATAATCTTTGTACGGAGCTTTTTTCTGATGTGATGGATATTACTACAGACCTCAGAACGAAGGGAGATAAGAGTCTCCATTTCCCTACTTGTGTCTTCTCTTTATCATATATTGATATATATTGTTATTTTTTGTTTCTCAACATGAAACTTCATGATGTAATCTTGGGGATGGATTGCCTCATTTCTAATAAATCTCTAATTGACTATTATTTTTGACAAGTCTCTTTTACAGAACCATATGGGGTTTTTCGTATCATTCAAGGAGAATGGGACCCAAGGTTGAGTTTAACTAGACCATCTTATACATAATTTTGTAAAGTAATATTAGAGTTCACTTTGGATTTGGATATATAATCTTCAGGTGATGATATTCCTCTTATTTTCTCTAGTTTTCCATCGGTAATATAGGTATAGTTTTATATCAATTTTGTACCTACTATTCAAATGATATCTATTCCTTCTTAACACATGTATCTAGTTGAAATTAAAGATTTTAATTCGCAGTTTGATGATGTTTTAGAGAAATTATTTATACAATCTATTCTATCACCTTGGGAGGAACCTATTCTCTTTGCTAAGAAATCTAATGGGTCACTTCACCTTTGCATTGGTTACCAAAAACTCAATTAGGTTACCGTAAATAAAAATTAGCCACTTCCACATATTTAAGATATATTTGACCAGTTGAATGGGGAAAATTGGTTCTCATAGATTGATCATATATCAGTTTTTCATCAGTTGAGAATAAATTAATTTTTCATTCTAAAACCCACATTTCAGAGTATGTATGGACATTATGAGTACATTTTCATTCCATTTGGTCTAAAAAATTCTCATATGGTTTTTATAGATTTAATTAATGAGATATTCCATGAGTATCTATATACTTTCATGGTGATCTTTGTGGATGGAAACCTTGTTTACTCAAAGTCCAAGCAGGATCAAGTGCGTTATCAGAGATCAGTTCTAGAATTGTTAAGAGATCATCAACTTTATGTCAAGATATCAAAATTTAATTTCTCAATTCATGAAGTGATGTTATTAGGACACATGGTGTTGAAATGTGGTATCATAGTCAATACTGAGAAGTTAAAGGTTGTTATGACATGGGAACAACCATGAAATTTTGTCAAGATTCAGAACTTCTTGGGTTTAGTTGGATATTATCACCAGTTTGTAAAGGAATTCTCAAATTTGGTTCTCTAATGACTTCTCAAACTCAAAAGGGAATGAATTTTTATCAGGATAAAAAATTTAAGAGTTCTTTTTTTGATCTAAAACGTATTTTGACTATTATTCCTTTTTTGACTCTTGTTGAGGCTAAGTAGGGCTATGTGGTCTTACGTGACGCATTAGGTTTAGGTTTGGTCTATGTTATTATGTAGGGTGATCATGTCATTGCTTATGGATCTCAAAAGTTGAGGACATAATAGAATAATTACCCCACCAATGAACTTGAACTTAGTGTTGTGATGCATGTGATTAAAAATTAGTGGCATTACCTTTTGGTAGAAAGTTTTACTGTGTATTCCTACCACAAGAGCCTCATTTATATCTTCTCTAAAAAACATTTGAATCATTAATAGAGGAATTGGGTGGAGTAGTTGCATTCATCTAATTTAAATATTGCTTATACCCCTTTGAAAGTAAATTTCATTGTGGATTCATTGAGCTTGAAACTAATGACCTAATCAATGGAAGAATCATTAGAAGAGTGGACCACGATGGCTCTTTTTGTGTTGTTTCATATAGGAGATCATGAATAGTGGGATGAAGTTCTTTTGGACAATTTTCAGGTGACCTAAGATTTTCTCAAGATGATTCTCCATGAATTTTATCTTGAGAATGAGTTCCATGGAAATAAAGACTCTCTTTATGATGGGTAGACCATTGTTGAGTGGTCATTCTCCAGTGAGTTTATTTTGTATTTCCAAAACAAATATTTCACTCCTTCACCTATGAGAAAATTTATGATGGGGGATTTCTATAATTCACAATCAACTCTCTACTACAAAACTGGGTTTATCTAATACTAGGGATTTAAAAATTCTATCTAAAAGTGTTGTTAAATCCCCCCTTTTGTCAGTTCTAAAAAACACAGATAAAGGGCCCCTTTAACAATGAATTTTTAGAACTGTTGAAGAGGGTAATTAATAGCGTTAAAAAAGAACTAATAAATACACCCCTTATTAGCAGTTTTACAAAAGAGCTGATAAGCTATATTTAAAAAAAAATATTTCATTAAAAATAATATATTAATATATCAAAATATTTTTTATATATAAATATTGTATATATATTTAAAATAAGTTCCAGATAAAGAAAATCAACATTTACACTTAACATAAAATATATTTGGATAAAATGGATTATAAAATAATTAAAAAATACTTTTTATCAATAATTTTCTAATTAATATTGAATAATAGTGATTTAATATCAATTGGAATATAAAAAAATCAAAAAATTATTAAATTTTCTAAAATAAGTTGAAAACATAACTCAAACCTCAAACGGACATAACTATGGATCTGGGGGTTTATTTTAGCTCTACCAAATATGAAATAGAAGCTTTTAAAGATCTATACACCATTGGAGATAGAGATAAACCTCTGTTATGTTTTTTGAGGCCCAAAAAGGGCAATAATTCCTCCAAAACTTATTTTTTAGTCAGGGTACCCTAATTTTTTAACATTTGACTGAATTTTAGCATCTTTGAAGGGATAATTTTTTCCCTTTTACAGTGATGACTGAATTTATTTCTAGGTATTACATTCATATTTATATTATGGTTTTTAAATTTTATCATTTTACATAGTGTAATTTTATTTATAATTAAATATATGCATTATTTTTTTATTTAATTATAATAAGTCACATGTATAAACTTATATATCCAAATATTTAGATACAAATGTGTTTTAAAATATATATAATAAATATTTACTATTAATTTTATTTAATGTAAAAATTATCCATTTTATTTACCTTATTAAAATGCATTCATATGTATACATAACTTTTATATATACAAATTTGTATATACTAATAAACACAAACACAGTTTTATATATTTATATTAAAATATATATAAATTAACATTTGTATATAATATATTTAAATAATTATAATTTTCTTTATATATATCACACATTTGAGAATGTATACAAATAAATTAAAAAGACGTTAAATATACAATAAAATATGCATGACATAGTAGAAAAGATCATTCATTCACATAAGGGAGGTCCAGGGATGAAATCTAGACATGAAAAATTATTCAATGTAGCATTCAAGAATTTATAAAGGGAGGTGGGTTGTGTGATGGTTGATAGGTAGTGGAAAGCATTGAGAAAGGGGGTCAAGGGTCCAGGAAAAATTAATTTTTTTCCAAATTTTTTAACAGTACTTTTTTAGCACTTTTAAAAAACCCCTTTAACAGGGATAAAAAAGTGTTATTAAAGGCACCCTTTAACAGTGCTAAAAATCATTGTTAAAGAAAACCTTTAACAGTGTTGAAAAAGATCTATTAAAGGCACCCTTTAATAGATTTTAAAAAAGGACTACTAAACGGTGCCTTTAACAATGCTATTTAGTGATGTTAAAGGTTTCCTTCAATAGATATTTTTTAGATCTATTAAATACCCCCCCCCCCCTCCAACATCAATCATAATATCAATGCTTTTTAAGATATGATAAAACCCTTCACTATCACTGTTAAATCCCCGATTTTCAATAGTGGTTATACACCAAGGAACCACGATGATGTTCTATGATATAAAATGGTGATTTTGGTGGCTAGGTACGAGAGAGGGCATTGTATATTTTGTCTTTCATTTTTAGACATTCCAATAGGTTAGGGTTGATCACAAGAGACCTTCGAGTTTTCATCAGCCACTTCCAGTTCCAACATTGAAGCGGTATGATATATCTATAGACTTTGTGGTGGGGTTTCCATGTACCTAGAAAATGAAGAATAAAATATGGGTTATGGTCAATAGGCTAACTAAATTGGATCAATTATTACCCAGTAATGATACAAAAAAATTTTAGGAGATATTAAATCTATACATGAAAGTTATTGTTCATTTTCATAGAGTTACAAATGTGGTATTCTTTTATAGAGATTCCTTCTTTACTTCCTGCTTTTGGAGAGGACTTAAAGAGGAACTTCTCATGTTCATTTGAGTATGTCGTACCATCCATAGTCGGATGACTGGACATAAATATCTTTATATATTCTTGAGGATATTCTTCACTCTTGCATACTTTACTTTGGTGGGGATTGGTATGAACATTTAGGGCTCGTTGAGTTTTCTTAAAACAGTAGTTAACAGTCTGTAATCAAGATGGATCCTTTCATGGTTTTGTATGCTGACCTTATAAATTTACATTATATTGGTTGGATATTGGTGAAAGTTCCTTTGTTGTATCGTACATGGTTCAAGAGATGAATATAAATATTCAATTAATTTTTTAGATAATGTTTATGGAATAAATACGATATAATTGTTATGATAATCATCATCGTAGACCATTTAATTCTCAGTTGGTGACTAGGTGTTCTTGAAAGTTTCACCTCATTTAAGTAATTCACAGATAATGATAAAAGGGAAACTTTAACATTTTTTGGAGACCATTTGAGGTTTTTGAGTATATGGGGATGTTGGATTACCATTTAGAACTTCCACCACAGTTGATGTCGATACATAACATGTTCTATGTATCTCAGTTACGAAAGTATCTTTCTATTACATGTCATATAATGAGATGGAGGGATCTTGATGTTGAGATTGATTTATCAATGAATGAGAATCCGATTATGATAGTTCATTATGAAACCAAGGTACTTCATGGGAGGAGGATGCATTTTCTTAGAGTGATATAGCAGCACGACTCTGATACTCATGAGACTTGGGATAGAGAGGCACTGATGAGAGTATAGTGGATTCTTATTTTAGGAATGAAATATTCTTAACAGAATTTATAGGGATATAAATAGTAGGGAGGATGTACCATCCTATTACTATTTTTAGGTACTCATCAACCCCTTTTGTTATCATTCTTTAGTTGGGTGTCATTTAGGGTTCTTCAGGTGAAATTTTAAAAATTATGGAAGGCTTTTGGGTTGTGCCTGGTTGGAAAACAATTTTCCAAAACCATGCACTTTGAAAGTGAATACTGTGAAAACCTAGGTAGTTAGGGTTTTCACGATTGGAAAATTGTTTTAACAACTACTTGACCACATAATAAAAACCATGAACCCCTTTGGAGGGGAATACGATTTGACAAACTATGTGACCTTTCCCAACTAACTATACACATGAAATTTAATTATTCCAAAAACTATTTTAACATGACATGGTCTCTATTTTGGACCCTAATCGACCCTAAATTTGGATATCTCATTTTCTACTATTGATAGGTCTCTCAAGGACACATTTTTCACCTCCAACCCCCTTTTGAAGAGGTTCAAAGCAATGTGAATTCAATTAGATCATTTCCTGGTAATAATTCTTCCCCTATTACATCTATCCTTCTCTCTTCCTCTATCCTAATAGTGGTTTTTTATGTTTTTGTTTTGTTGGAAGATCTAATATATGTTATTTTGGATCTTAAAAATATGTTTTATTCTCATATATCTATTTCAAATATTATTCATTGTAGTTTTCCATTGTGGACATTGTGAGATGTCATCTCTTTGTTTCAGTATGTGGATTCATTTAAAATTATTCTATTGATTTAACAGTAAAATTATTAATTTAATTTTAATTTTTTTCAATTGAATTATGAAAACCCAATTCGCATTGAATTTGGATTTGAATTTTCTTTGGCATGAAGTTTTGGGTAACCACCAATTTCATTGAATTGGGACATGATTGTGGTATTTGATGGAAATTGAGAAATAAATTTTTTTAATTAAATTGTGAAATTGATTTAAAAAAAATTATAAAAAATGATTAAAGGGCTTTGATATGAACACATCGGTTTTGTCCTGAGAAATGAATTAATTAATTAAAAACCCATTTCGGTTTTTAAATGGAAATAGTTATATTGAAATGGGAAATGGGTTTTTTTATTTTAAACAGTTTTGAAATAAATTTCCAATTATGGATTGTTCTTTGAACACATAAAAGAATAAGTAGTTAGTGAGTTATTTGGGAGAACACTATATTGATGTTGTACAACTATAAAAACCTTATTTAACATATCACATCCCTGATGGGATGGAGATGATTCCTCTTTGACCAATGTCTGAGGGATGTGTGTACACATATTGTCCTGATCACCTATTCAAATGTATGAGGATCCCATGGCCTAGAAATATCATACCACTTTGTAGATGACCATGTTTCTCATTTTTTGATTATTTTGATATATTCCATTGTTTGTAAACTTTTTTACACAAGAATTTTGAATTTATATAATCTTTTTTATATAAAATTTTTTTTAATCCATTTATGGAAGTATTTCCTTCGATTTTAATGTAAATCATGATTTGATTTAAATGTTATTTTGTATTTAAACCCCTATTTATTTAAAATTGAAATATTTTTTTGGTTAATTAATGTGTCGTATTATTATGGGAACACTATATAGAATGTTTCATGTAATAAATAATGCTTCTCCCCAAAATCCTCCTGAAATACCTAAGATTGACATTCTATAATTAACTATTTCAATATATTTTTTTCTCTCAGTTACACCATTCAATTTAAGTGTATAGAGGGTCACCACTTCATGAATGATACCATGGGATTTAAAAAATTACATAATATAATATTCTCCACCCCTATCCGATATAGGGGATTTGTTAGTAAATTAAATTTTTTTTAAAAATCATTTTTATAGATAATAAATTTATTTATAGCTACATCTATATCATATAAAATATGAACCTGGTAAAATATATAAAAATTATCAATTAAAGTTATATAGAACTTTTTATTACCTATAGTGGGTTTCAAATAAAAAATTCATACACTACTATATATTAATTCTAATAAATTAAATTCCATTTCTATAGTAGGTAATTTTTACCTTTCTATTTTAGTTTCCATGTACGTAATACACATACAATTATTCATATTTGTGATATGAAACAATTATATATTCCACATTCCATACATTTTTAAATAATTTTTTATTCTTAAAAAGTTATACCATAAATTAAAAGACTACAAAAAAAAAAGAAAATAAGTATTTAATTTGAATAATCCATCATAAAGTTCCCTTTTCAAACATAGATCCCACCCATGGAAAAAAATTATTCCCCTCAAATATATTATTCAACCCATGATTCTTCAACAAGATTCTAGAAACCATGTTCTTATGAACATTAAATATATACAAGACATCATTCAAAGTTATGATCTTTCCAATGTTAAATTACAGATGGACGAAACCCTTCCCTTATTTATTTATGCCTAAAAAGTTCCCCATGTTGAGTGATCTTACATTACTAATTGGTCCTATCTATTTGAAGATTGAATTTTTTTACACACATCCCACATAACACTAAAATTGAGTCACTAAGAAGAGTTATCCTGAAGCACATTAAATTCAAATATCATTGTCATAAAGTGACCATAGAGAGTTTTATTTATATATTTCTTATTTTATAGACGAAATTACAACTTGAAAGGTCCCAATTTTAAACAAAATTAGTATGTTACTTTTTTCTTCTTGAATTACACCAACACTTTTCAAGGACGATTTGGAAATTTATACCAATTTGAGAACTCATATGGGAGTACTCTTTATACCATGACCATCTTGGATTTAAGATTCTAAGGTTAATTTTCTTCCTCATACATTTTTTAATCCTCATTTATTTTAAGATGGTTGATAAAATAATTGTTGTAAATATATTCCATCTTATATTTTAGATGATTTTTAACATTATTACAAGAAGGAAGAGTTTATCTATAATGGATTTGACTATAGTGGAATAATCTATATTCATTTATTTTTCTTTAAATGTTGTTTGATATGTTAAATATTATAAAATTTATCAATGATATATCCACTATCCACTATCTCGTATGAAATAAAACTACTCACTATGAATTTCTTTCTCATTACATCCTAAATTATATATTTTTTTCTCTAAATTATCAAAAATATCATTTTTATCTAGATATTTTGATGGGTTTTGATATGATCATTAATTGATGTATTGATAATCTGTTCATGACACATGATATCATTTTTATCACATGTTTCTCTCATTCTAGATACTAGAAGTTTCATAACATTGTTTGTTGGTGACATTTGAATTGAAAGAATGTGCACCACCTTGAGATTTGTGAGGAGTTTATTCATCCACTTTTTCAACATTTTGAAATTTTTTTAATCAAATTTATCCAACATCATCATTTTTTTGAGTGAATTTGTTTCTATGTTATTGTAATACACTCATACAATTACTAGGAATATAGGTTTATAATTATAGAATAAGAAAATAAAATTTGGTTGCTCATAGATGGAAATCACCTAATCATGGAACAATGTTACTTTTTTAAGAGTAAATTCACCCCCACTATATCATTAGTACTATGTGTTGAAAGAAAATTATATTTATTATATAATGATGGATTTTTACTCTATATTATTAATTTTTGGAGAGTAAACCACAAATATTATTTAGAATCATTGGATTATTTAAAGAGACTTTTTTTGCAACAACAATCTATCTTTGATTCTTATAGCAAGAAAGGAGAGAAATTAGATTTGTATATAAAATTAAAAATGAATTTTTCATCCCATGGATTCTCCTTCAATAGGGATATGAATACCCATTCAAATAAGTTATCCCACCATTTGAATTCAGATAAACACCTTTTCTAGAAATATATGTCTTATTTGGATTTGATCTTATCCATCAGATCAAACCTAATTGGATAAGTTCCCTACACACTCAATGAATGGTTGTGTCAATTAGATCATTCCCAATCAGATATATGGTCCATATCATACATGTTTGGTGAACTATATTGACCCACGAGTCACATCCATTTATTGTCAGTCCTAAACTAGTATAAATCAACTGGTCTATTGTAAATGTAAAGGCACCTATAAGAACCCCACACTGGTGTGGGGAGTGAAGTATGAAGTGTTCCTTCATAACTCCATATTATGTGATCCTTCACATATAGGCTCACATTCATGTATCGTTTGATGCACCAACCCCCAAAGGATTTTATCCCACACTTTATAATTTTTAAATGATTATAAAGTGCTCTCATTTAGAAGGTAGACTCATTATCCCACATTTTGTTATGCGGGATTCCAATAATCCTCTTATAATCTACTTAAAATAAAATAAAATAAAATAAAATAAATTAATTTTAAATCCAACATTCCCCTCCATTTTAAAATATTTAAAATTCATTTTGATTTCTAAAATCAAGAATCACAATCTCTTAAAAAATATTTCATAAATAAAATCATCTCTCTATGTAAACCTTTATATTATAGAGAAAAATGAAATTAGAATAGATAAATATATGGACACTACTTTGGACATGTGACTCTTATTATCATCTAGATTCATCATATAACATCAATTTAAAATTCCTTAGTTCCTAATTTACTCACAGACACCATTATCGACATATATAATATATCATTTCTTGAATGTTTTATTGCGAAATTCATAATCTATTTAGAGGGTTACCAATCTTACATTTATATTGATTAACTAAAAATTACTCATATAGGTGAAAAATTATTTAATATCCTTTGGCCATTATGATTTTTAAACTCATCCAATTTTTCTCATGGTAATTAAACTCTATTTTCCTAATATGTAATTTACTTTTGTGGTTTCCTTAACACATATGATAAAATTTCCTACATTCAACATAGACATGGTTATTTATCACATGTTTTGTCCCTTTATTAGTGATTTTCTTACAATGAATTTAAACTAATCCTTAATTAATTTTTTGAAACAAACTCCCTTGAAAGTCCATTTCTTAGTGGATTTACCAAATTATAGATCAACATAAAAAATATATTTTTTTGATACCATCTTATATCAATGGAATTACATAGTTATTTCTAAGCCCAATGTGTCATGATTTTCCATTATAAGTATTTATATATGCCCTAGAAAACAATACATGACTATCAAAATCTATAATAAATGGGGACATTGATATATTCCACAATGGTTAACCTGATGAAATTGATATAAACCATTTAGATTCTTTTTAAATAAATTATAATGTAAAATACTCAGAAAACATTATTGAATTTATTATACAAGTTTTTTTTATTAAATCCCTAAGAGTTATCTCCACTTTAAAGTGTAAAAACCCAACCACTCATAAAATAGTCACCCTCAAGAATAGAAATCTAATTTGAATTGGAAAAACCTTCTAACACCCTTGGGTTTTCACTATAACAGATACTATAATCCATAACACCCTTTAGATATTTGATTAGTCTTTTAACTACATACCATAGTTTATAGCCTAGATTACTTTTAACCTTTTAAACATCCAAACAACATATATAATATTAGGTCTTTTATAAGTTAGGGAATACCTAAGACATGCAATAACCCTTGTATATTCTAGTTGAGAAACTTCCCTTCTAGGATTTGGTATCACCCTATGCCTATAATCATATGGGTTAAAAAGTATTAAATAATCAAACTTTCCAAACCACATTAACACCTTTTCAATATAATGAGATTTATAAAGTAAAATGTCATTTTTATTACTAAAATTTATTATTTTTAATATAGAATTCTCTTCACCCAAGTATTTTCTATAAAAATTTCATGATAAAATAGACTTTTCTCATTTATTTGATTCATATTAGTTCTTAAAATTGTCATGTTATCAACATATAAACAAATGAAAACACAGATTATTAGTGAACATACTATATATAAATTTATCATATTTGTTGAATAAAAATACATTTGAAAAAATTATTTCATTAATTTTTTTAGACCATTGTTACAAAGCTTATCTGATACCATTTAGGGACCGTACAAAATTTAAAGCCTTATTTTCTTCTCTAGGAACAGTTATAGTTATTCCATATATATTTATTCATCTAATTCACTTTTTAAAAATTATGTTTTAATATTTATTTGATAGATTTTCAATTAATATATAGAATCTAATACAAGAAGGATTATAATAGAAGTAGTCATATCAATGAAGAAGTGATATGAGCATCACACACACACCCACACAGTTATATATGTATATATATTACATCATTTTAGATGAATATTCAATACATATCACAATAATAATCACTGACGAGTCATAAAGGTATAATATATTTATATACTAGGAATATAATAAACTTCTTTCATGAAATATCTTCCACATATACAATAATGTTCATCTCAATTAGTTACCATCTTAGACATATCCTATTTAATACCTTTTTTCATAATCTAGGTAAATGGAAGCATAAGAACTTCTGAGGATAGATACTCAGAAAGGGTAAAAATGAGAGATATCAATCGATGATCATAAGTGAGAAAAAGATAAAAATAAGGGTATTATAACATAATTATAACATATGAAAACATACCCAAAAATTGATAGACCATAAATCAGGAGTTATTGAATAAAGTTTTTTCCAAACAAAATACATGAATCATTATAATGTAGAATCATCAATAATAATTCCTTATCTATGATAGAATATCGTAAGCATAAGACATAAGTTTTTAGAATACACATAATCATTTAAAATAATTTCCAAAGTCAAGGATCTATTCTAGTATCATCATTGTGTAATGAGTGTCAAAGTGGATTGGGTTCACTCCCCATTCCTATAAATATATCTCACAAAATCTAATAGTGGATTGGGTTCACTCCCCATTATTTTTCATATTATCTAATGATATATCAATATTTTTCAAATTTATTATAGGGATAAATAATTATATACCCACTAATCACATAATGAAAACCTTAAAATGTGTGCCATAAGACTCTAAAACTTCCATCATTTCTTCAAATTATAGTTATCTTGTGGGAAAGAAACTGGGTTTATAAAAATATCATTATAACATCATCATACTAAGACAAAAAGTGAAATAAAAAAGGATGGTATCATTATATTATGTCCCAAGTGAATCATAATATTCCTTAATGTATTTTTACATAAATAAAAAATTCTTTTATAAAAGCATTAGAAATCTATTATATATAAAAAACATGGATTCTACATTCTTATGTGTCACCTTCTTATTATTCCATGTCACCTTTATTTCTCTATTACTCCCAATAAAATCCTAAAAAATCACCCGCTATCTAGCCCGTGGTTGGGAATTTCCTCCATCTCATGCTCCCCTCCCCGAAACCCCTCCACAAATCCCCCCTCTCCACTCTCCGGTTCTCACACCACTCCTCAAATTCCCTAGTGTTCTCACTCACCTCCCTGATTCACCTCTCCCTCCCCCTTCCAGATTATCCCTTCCAGCCCACACCACTCCCGATCATAATTTTCATCACCTACTCTTATAATTCATGGTATATTTTATCATCTTGAATCTCTCCAAATTGAAATGCCTCTGATTCGGTCTACATCATTGAATATTCATAGATTTGGTTTTAAAAGCCCAGATCAGCTCTTACTTCAACTTCATACATTTTTCATTGTTCAGAACCCTTACCCATACAAATGACGTCTGAAGAGACAACCCACTTAAATAAAAATACAACTCTTCTTTGAAGCTCTGAAATGGTTCGAATTAGATGTCCATTATTAATTTATTTCCCATGGTTCAGATTTGGTTGAATTATATCCTATAACCCTATCTGCCTGATCCAAATTTATTTTCCAAAAAACTAAGCTAAGGTTAGTTTTTTTTTTCTCATTCCTTTAGTAAATTTTCCCCCATTTTTATTGATGTTTTCCTTTCCCGACTTCTGATGTGTGGATTCTTTTGATTTCATGAGTTGGGTTTGCATCTAAAAACAAGTACGTTTATGGGAAGGTATCGGTTCAAATGAAGTCGGTACATGGAAATTCAGTTGGTACTATCATTTATTCCTATGTATGATCCTTCAATTTTCAAGACTAGATATTAGTTTAATAATTTATTTGGTTGAAACCTCTCTTCGCTTAGTTCCCGGTTTTATGTGTAAATGCATACTAGATTTTTTTATTTGTTTTTTCTAAAATGTATAATTACTATGATTTTTTCCTTCTTATGGTAATTGATGTGTGGACCCTATTGATTTTAGGATATGGGATCACATCGATGAACAAGTTTTTTCATGGTAAAGTGTTTGTTCAGTTGAAGTTGGTACCTGACAACACTTCAATATTTTTATACAATGTCAGTTTCTACATCCAAATGCAATTATCGTATTAACTATACTTCAATATTTATCATCCTCACATAGTGAAGAAGTTAAATCCTTATGAATTTTCATGTCTTTATAGAATGAATGTCTTAGATTTACATATACAGAGGAGGATAAACATAATAGACACATATAATTTTTGGCTCAAGGAGGTTTGATCCTGTTGTTTTTTACCAACTAATTATTCATCTCGATTTGATTTGTGGTTAAAAACTCATCAATTTTATTTTGTTTAGAACTAAAGGGGTTAATGATACATATATAATCATGTGCATCTTGATTTCTACATGACAACACTTGAATTTGGATTCAATGGGTAGGTATGAGTTGTTTTGGTTTTTTTTCATGTACATAAATGTTCAATTCCTAATGTTTTTTCTTCAATAGGAAAGGTTTCCTTTTGCATCTTCAAAATTAAATGCTTGAATTTCTTTTGGTCTTCTTTTATTTTACGTTGGCTTAAATTGAACTAGATAAACATGTTTGGTATACCCATATTTTCTAGTTTGTAATAATTTAAATGAAATTGCATGTATTTTTAAATTTCAAACTATCAAAGTTATTTTCTTTAATCATTTTTTAGATCTGAAAGGAAATCATTCATTATTATTTTTTGATTTCTCATATTTTTTAAATGCCATTGGACCATCATCCTCTTTTTTTGTTGATCTTGGATTTGATTTATAGTTAACGACTCAATAATTTTACGTTGTTTATAAATAAAGGGTTAATAATACAGTGATAATCATGTACTTCTTGAGTTTGACTTAATAATACTTGAATTAGAAATCAATGGGTAGGTATGAGTTATTTTGGTTGTTTCTACATATTCATTAACGTTCAATTTCTAATATATATTTTCAATGTTCAAGGTTCACTTTTTATTTTTCCAAATTTAATTCTCACATTTCATTAGGGTTTTTGTTATTTTATGTTTTCTTAATTTGAACTTTTTGAACTTGTTTGGTAAACCCAAGTTTTTTAGATTATAAGTATTTTAATAAAATTTTAAATCTTTGTAATTTTCTAACCATCATTGTTATTTTATTTAATCATTTTTTATATTTTAAATGTGGCCATTCAATATTGTTGTCTATTTTCCCACATTTTTTAAATGTCATCTGACCAATGTCCTTTTTTTGGGTGGAAGTCGAGTGTAGAAAATGACAAGAAAAAAGTTATATAATTGTTTTTGGTTTTAAAAGGAAAGTAATTTCAAAAATATATTAATAATAACTTCATTTATTTACCAATAGGTTCACCAATCTGTTATAAATTGTTATATTAATAAAAAATATATTATAATCAATACAATTGATATAATAAATATGTGATAATTTTTTTTTTAAGACTAAAAATAAATTAAAACGAAAATATTATAATAAAACAAATAATATATTATTTTCCATTCAATTTTCAGGGTAATAATGAATTTTCTTTCTTTTTTTATCATAAAACATGAACAATCCTTTAATATTGATAACATGATCTTTCTATGGTAGATGCTTTGGGTATATATCAAATTTTGTATGACATTTAATTATATGTTTGTCTATTTTATTTCAGGTGTTTTTTTATCAAAATTTTATATAAATATGCCAATCTACTTGAATTTTCAGATGACCAAGACACTTACATACATAGGTTCTTAGAGAAGAAAGAGCTGGAGAAAAAAGTGACCAACATTGACTTTAGGATTATTAGAAGCTCAATAAGGAAAAAATTCTTCTTGAACTGATTGGTATGTGATCTAAAAGTTATATGATTATCAAGATTTGAGTAACTAATTTAGATGTTTCATATGGTGTTTGTGGTTTTCAAATTTCCTTTCTCTAATTATTTAATGCTCTGTCTTCATATGGTTTTTAAATTTGGGACAGACTCTAAACACAAAAGAAAGAACCAGTTCGGTGAAATCTAGATTTAGGTTTTACTCCAAATTTTTAATTTTAATATTCATATGTATATTTTTGGATGTTTTAGATACATTGAAAATATATTTTGGGATTAAATTTGAATATTTCATTCAAATTTAGTAATTGGAGTTCTTTTGTTATAAATTTGAAAAAAATTTATATGTTTGATGAGTTGTAACAGAAGCATCTAGAAAATTAAGTTCACAAACAATATATTTAGTTACCCTGGATATTTATAGAACTATAACTTATCTAAGAAGTGATGATTTCATTGTTTTTATAATGTCAAACTATTCCATATAAATATGATTGCTCAAACAATTACCAGATGTTCATTATGATTTTTTAAATATTATATTATTTTTCTTGGTTCATGATCCTAATTCCAATTGCATAGGGGCATGAGGGTGAAGGACCAAATGAAAATAAGGTGCATATGAGAATGGGGATGATCCGATCTAGGATGAGAATGAATAGAATAGTGAGGAAGATGGTTACAATCAGGTTCTCACTGAATATCAATCAAGCTTTCACCAATCATTAGTATTGGGCCACACCTTTGATTTGGTTTCTGATTGTTTTGCTATAAAATATTGATTTTGATGATGATCAAGATAATTATAAAGTCTAAGAGAATGATGGTATGAGAATAACACAGTCTTTTTCTATTACAGTCTTGGTAAATGAATTCCAATAACAATTGTTCACTGGATGATGCTAATAATTGGTTATTGAAGATGAGTTGTTCTATGATTGATCGCACCCACTTGAGTTCTATTCACTAGATGATGTTTATCATTGGTTATTCTACCATTGAGGTTTCTTTTATCTATTTACCGACATATTGTTATTTTTATTTTTATTAGGTGTGTGTTTAGATTGTTGAGTTTGACTTCATTATAATTGAACATGCTTTCTATTTTTTGTTTGTCTTTTCAATTGAAAATATCTTTGCATTTTTTTTATGAATATTTGTAATGTTACATTTTTTTTAATTGATGTATTTATTTATAGATAATAGAACATGTGTTTTGTGGCCATTTTTTTACTTGATATACACAACAGATATTCTATTTTGATTTTGTTGTTTCAAACTAAAAATAAGTTGTAATTTTTTATTAGTAGTTGGGTGAGGTTGTCAGGTTGGACCGATTGGTAATAACTTCACACCAGTTGTTTCCCTACAGTGGGTGATTTTTTATTTATTGAAGCTAAGCTAACCAGAATTGCAATTGGTGGAAGAAGAATTTGTGGAGAAGAGAATTACTCCAGAGTCCTCCTCGGTTCTCTCTCCCAAGACCCAGGTAGATACTAAGACAAATAATCTCTATGTCGATAATGTAATCCTTCTTCTCCCTTATATTTCTATTTTCCTCTCCATCCATCTTCCTAAAATTGTTCCAATTTGATGCAGACAAGGTGCGACAGGTGATTCAAAATTGATTGAGACTTCTTACACCTTGAAAAAATACATACTATCTTTTTTACTATTGTTATTATAACAGGCCATCAATGCTTTCTATATGGTACTCAGTCTTGTATTGGATAATTTTATCATTTTATATCTTAGTTTATGTGAAACGTACTTTAAGAAATATAATTCTATAATTTGGTAAGCTTTGGTTTCAAGTTAAAAGATATCTTTTATAGCTGATTTCTCATTTATTTGGATCATCTGAGTCACTATGAAGGGAGAGGAAGAAGTGGAGGAAGAAATTTTAATATTCAATTGCATAAAAAGTAAATGAAAATCCATTTTCGGCACTGAAGCTTTATGGAGTGATAGTTTATGATCAAATAGTTAAATCTACAAAGAAATTTGATTCCAAATACTATGTTAGAATGGGATTCCATGGAGTTATTTACATATCTGATTTTTGGAGTAGTCATTTTCTTATATTTAATAAATTACATGAAAATTATGCTCTAGATTTATGATGTTTTGAACATTAGGTACAATCATTTAAAAAACTACATCATCGCAATATTGTCAAACTATTTGGTTTTTTCACAGATGCATAAAATTCCATTTAAATTTATGGGTTTATTGAAAGAGGGAGTTTGAAAAATATATTAAGAAATGTAGATGATGAAATGGAATGTAACTGGGAAAAAATGTTGAATGTGATCAATGGTATTTCCCATGATTTAAATTACATGCATCATTATTGCATATGAGATGTCATTAAAAACAAATTAGTATACAACATAGTGAAATATTTTTGTATGTTGTATACTAATGTGATCAACTTTGAAATTTTACTATATTGTATACATATTTCTTATTCCCCCAAATACATGAGTTATGTCATTCAATTTAATAAAATTTATTTTATTACACATCATAAAGTAGTTATTTGTGTGTGGTGTTTTTCATTTTTTCACATTCTCTTTCCAATGTATCTTGAATTTTGCTAGGAAAACCTTGGAAATTTTATAGTAGGTAATAATTTCTTATCTTCAATTTATTCCGTCAGATTTGTCTATTCTAATGTGAATTTCTACATAAGCATATTCAATAATATATCATTGCAGTCAGTTTAACCAATGGTATGAATACATGTTCTTAATAATTTAATATTTTTTCACATCTCTATAATGTTTTATATATTTACATTTATTTAGTTCTTATACACATATACTTCATTAAATATTTTTATGCAGTATGAAAACCATGTTGACTTTTCAAGGATTTTGTGATCAACAACATGCCAATGTTGAATTCGTTTTATATTCCATTTCTTTTTTTGAAGAATTTTATGAATCCACTGGAAGCCCAGATGTGTTCTTGAAGTAGGGAGAAGTGGATTAAGAGGCATATTAGAATGATGAACTAGCTTCCCCTTAGAGAGTGGGTAAGAAAATTAGGGGATACCACCAAAATAAAGATCCATGATTCACAGGAATCTCAATCTAGTCTCGTGAATGGGGAGGAAAAAAGAGCCTCAATATCACAGAAACAAAACCAATCTATTTTCCTATGTCAACCCGAAAAGGTTGAATAGTATATAAGTATTACTAAAGATAATATAAGGATATACAAGTGATGTTAGTGTTTCTCATACATTGTAACTTCATTTAAAGACACAAATCTAAATTATGGATTTTAAATTTATATTATATTAATATAAAAATTTATTTTTTCAATTTTACTTGAGGGAAGTAATATAATTTGTGGGATTGATTTGTGAAAATTTATTTTCCATCAATATAAACATTTCCCTTTAATTCTATTATTTTATAATATAAATGTTTTTTTATTTTATCACTTCTTTGTTTGAAGTCTCATACAAAGAGCCAGTGGTTTAAATAGCAGTCTGAAGTGTATTGTAGTGACCACCATGCTGATACTGACTTTCTGAGCTTATTTAATGCTTTGTATTACATTTGTATTTATTATTTGGATGGTTTGTGTGAGGGAAAAACTCAATAGATGAGCATTGAAGTATTCATTATAGTGGATTTGAAAAATACATTAGAGTGGATTTATCATACTAAAAGGTATGAAGTTTAATACTATTGGTGGAATGGATTTTTTATTTTAGTAATTTCTTGTGTTAGTGTTTAGTTTAGTCAACTTATGGTTTAGTCCATAGAATTTTGATTCGTAATAAGTAGTTTAGAAGTTGTTTTTATTTGAAATAGAGGTAGATTACTTTATTTACATTCTTTTTTTTCAGATGCTTCTCTTTACATTATGAAATCTTATTTCAATCTTGAGATGTATTCTGTACCAAAATAGATGTTTGCTTAGTGATTAGTAAACTCTTTAAGAATTGATTGTTATACTGATAATGCCCCTCCCTATGTACATCCTCCTCATCAACCTCTAACTCCTACTCTACATTGGCCATTGACTCTACCTCTACCTCCACCTCTACCTCCTCTTACACCTTTTCTACTTCCTCCACCTCTCCTCTGATATAGTTCTGAGACCACTATTCTTCACTTCATTTACATATTTCACTCATTTCTTTTTTTCTTTTTTTCCTTCCAATTTCATCTTCCTCTCCTATCATAAAGTGACCTTTACATATGATCATTATAGATTAAAAATATAAACTCCCTACTAAAATACAAATTAAAGATAGCACATTGAATTCTTAATGATACGTCATGTTTTTCTGTATCTTTTTACATCATGTTATTTCATTTTCCTTCATTTTCATGTATATTTTCAAATACAGGTTCTTATTTTTTATTTCTTTTCATTATTATCTATCACTAAAGCTATAATTTTATCATATTTTAAGTAATTTTAATTGTTAACTACTCAAACTATTAAAGAACTTTTGAAAATTAGATTTGAATTATAGTGTTGTGTGTTTTCATGGACGATGTACTAGTATGATTTTAAAAACAATAGAAAATATCGTTTTCTTTTAGTAACATATAAAAACATAAAAATTCCATAAAATTTTCAATAGGATTTTCTTTGTAAAACCATGTTAAATTTTAATGTAATTTAAATTATGAATAAATTATTGAATGGTGGGAAGTTTGATTGATCTATAAATGATAAAAAAATGTTATTTTCTTACTTTTTTAACAAGTAAAAATTAATTTATACTAAATACACTTCAAAATATTAATTTAAATTATTTTTAAAGAAATTAATATGTTTTAAAAAATAAATTTATAGATCATTAAAAATTATATAAGAACTTTTTTTTGAATAACATGGATATGGAAGAGAAATATTTCGGACCTAATAAAAGAGATAAGGTTGACTTCGCTTAAAAAAATATTTTATTTTTTTGAGAATAAAAGAGGGGGAGATGGAATAAATACTTGAAAACTATATAAATAAATATATTATAATAAAATATATTGGTTTTAATATAAAAATACTATATAATTTCTCCAAAGTAGATTCAATCTTGAACAATCCTAATTAAAAGTGAGATTAGAACATAAACCCTTACCTCAATTACCCAAAAATCTTTATAAACACACTATCATATTATATAATAAATTTATTTTTATTATAAATATATAAAATAACTATATTAATTATTATATTACTATATATCATTCCCTTATAATTTTCAATTTTACATTTATTAACAATTCTTTATTAAAATCAATATTCAGTTGCCAACTATTTTGTTTTCTGTGTAAGTTTCAATTCAGACAATCTAGTCCTTGCACATTAGTCATGGTTTCATATTCTATAGAGTCTTATTAACGTATTAAATATAATATATATTCATTATATAAAATTTTATAACCATCAATGAAATTTGGTGATGAAAAATGAATTACATCACTTCATGGAGGCAGTATTCTGCACATCCACACGTGTGATATTTTCATTTTTCTATGGGTAAAAATAAAGGAAATTAAATAAAAAATTATCTTTCAAGAATCATAATTATATAAAAAATATAATATATATTAATTAAATATATTTATATAACCATTCATCAGAGGTGGTATTGAAAAATAAAATACACTGCTTCATGGAGGTAGTAGTCTTCACGTACATTTGAGGAGCATTTTCATTTTCCATTAGATGAAAAAAAAGATAGATAATGATTGTTAAATAAAAATTAAAAATATTTTATAATTATTATAATTATTTTATTATTTTTAGTTGGATATAGAATACTTTTAAGAGGTGAAAGAATAAATAAACTTGAAATAAGTCTGTTAAGACATTTACATGTTATTTTGGTATCCTCCTTTGGATTGCACCAAAAGACTTCTTGGGTTAGTGTTTTATTGGGACCATAAACTCTAAAACATTGAGTGGAGTTTTTGGAAGTTATTTTTTTAGATATTTTCTAATATAAGGTGCTCAATGTTTTTGGATAATTGAGGAGAAGATGATCCATTTTATAAGTGATGGGAGTTTCACCCTTGTAAATACCCTTATCTTTAAAATAATATAAAGTTATTTTAACAAGAAAGTGGCACTAGAATAGATAATTTTGAAAATATAAGGTAATATAAGGACTAAATACACTCAAAAAATCAAATTTTTATGAGTTTTAGTGATAATCGTGTCCTTATATCTTTGCTTGACCCCCCCCCCCCCATCCATTTTAACCCTTACCATAGTGAATTTTTTTTTACCATGGTAACTTATTTATATTCCAAAAAATTAAGTTAAACTTATTAAATAATATTAATTATTTTTATTCCCTAATATGTAATATATTTTACATAATTAAATTTCTATAGTTGGAAAAAAAATAATTCTAATATTCGAACACAAAACTCATAAGAACCATTTTTAGAAGAACAAAATATATCTTTAATCAGAAAAATGATTTAATTATCTTTAATTTATCTATCATGACTCGACCTACCAAGGTCTGAACCGCGACTACCCCAAACCCACCTCTAATATGCTATGGTGTGGGGACAAGCATTGAGTAGGAATATCCCACAAATGGGAGGCATTAGCCCAAAGTACCTATACACACGCACACATCTCCAAGTCCACCCAACGATGAAATGTAAAACAACTAAAACAATGCATAAATAAATCTAATATCCTAAAACAAATTATGATAGTAAAGTACTAATACAGGAAGGGAAAAAAACAAGACCAACTGAAATTGTAAAGAGTTCAACTTTCTCCAAAGGTTAATGACTAAGTCAAAACATTACTCCTGGTAAACACCTCTATCTGTTAAGATCCATTTATGCTCAACACTATCCATGTTCTCTTAAGACACCATAAAAAGTGTTTTCATCTACACAAAACATGACATGTACAGGAAAAACCTGTGTAGGGGTGTGTATAACAATAATCTATAGGATACCCTTGATACACTAAACATGAATAATCATGTGTATTCAGCTTAATAAAAGATATAACATTCAATGTATAATAGATAAAAAACCATATATACACAGGAAATACTCCTCGCCATCAGACGGTCATAAATCGTTTTCAGCCATAGGATTCTACTCAAAGCAATGTTGGTTCCCAAAGAACCAACTCCATGATCCCCGATACCATCAGATACACTCTACTAAGAGTTCTAGGTCATTATTCCCTACCCAAGTAAGCTCACTAGTCTCAGGAGACCATGATACACAAACATGGGGTCATTCCTCGAACTGCTAGGGGACACTAAAAACCCAATCTGGATCAATCCACTATGTAGGTGATCGCATGTCAACAATTCCACAAACCCTACCAATACATCCAACTAGATGGAGGATCAAAGACCTTATTATATAGGTCATGATGATTCCACAAACTCAAACTAGGGATGATAGAGGATCACACTCCAATCTCACAGAGGGACACCCCACCTCTATATGAGACTTTGCCTCTAAAAGTGATCACAATCCATTTATGTGGATATAATTCCAGACAGTACCCTTGAGAAAAAGGACCAAGGGAACATAATCAAACTATATTTGTTTAAAATATGAAAAGTAAGAGCCTCAATCACTCTTTAAGGGACTACACAGTGTGTCCTAAGGGGTACACAGTGTGTCCAGCTATACCACATCCTGCCCGCATGGAAGAGCCTTGCACAACATATAGTCTTCATATACACAGTGTGTAAAAGGATGTTCATGGTGTGTATAGACGACATGGTATCCTTCCCAAGTCACCTATCCATGTCGATGTACATAATCCATGTATTTTTTTCATCCTGTGTTCGCCAATCTAATTCTATGTAAAAGTACACGGTGTACTATCTGGCAGTGTATTGTTTCCTATGTCTGTGTACTCTTTGAAGTATATGTCGAGTCGATTAGGGAGGGTCACATTATATGTGATAGGGTCCACACAACGTGTGATCCTTAACTGTAGACAAACCCTAGCACCTTATCTAAGGGGACATGAATGCTGTGAAATCCCAGACTACACATGGTGTTCTATTGGATCTTCCTAAATCCCAGATTTTTCCTCAATGTTCGATCTGGTGCCAGAAAACTTTGACCCAGTGATCAATTCTATATTAAATTTAATATCCATGATCCTCAAAATCTTTTTCCTCCAAGAAACACATCATTTCATTCGATCTTCTCATAAAATGGATTTAATCTCCATTCATTGTTTTGCTCCAAAGAATGCCAAAGAACACAAATTTTGGAATTATCCTTCTTTTGAATCACCCCATCTCCATCATCGCACATCCATTATGTCATACCGATACTAGTTGAATGATATTGGACCTTTTCACCGATAAATAGATGAAAATTATTTATTAATCATGAATAGTCGACCCCCAATCCATTGAACAACGCTTGTAGTGACTCACAGATTCAAGGGAGAAAAGCACAAATCAATCAATTGGAACAAACACCAATCTATTTTCATATTGATCTTGGTTCATTTTAATTATAACAACATTCGAATCCATTCAAAATTTAATCAAAATAATTTGTCCCATTCAATCCCTACAAAATAAATCCCATCCTGCAAGATTCATCGATCCACAAATCAAGTTGTTCATCTATTGATTTGTATTCATCTAAGAAATCAAGAACGAGGAAAAATATACCTAAAACAAACATATTACATCAAGTTGGATCGATCATCGATGAAGAAGGATTGTGTTTCCATCAATGATGAGGTCTATAGATTCGTTTGGTGTAATGATCTGCGATCCGATCTAAATCTGTCGTCATTCACCTGATAAAATTCTCCAGAGATCTCTCCAATGGTCCTCCGTAACCTCTAAGGATATGTGGCTAACCCTGGGATTCTCACCTAAGGATCTATTTAAAGAGTTTCCAATCAATACATCAATAAAAATGATATAAAATTATTTCTTTCTATTATTTTATTCATTTTACGCACATGGAAATTGTTTCACAAATTAATCTTGTGGACGAATGTTAAGTCGCACCTAGGGTAAAAGCACCATTATAAACTCAAAGGTGATCTTGAATTTCTGTTCCAAGGACCTATTTTATAGTTATTCCACTATTTTACAATAATAATGTGTGCATTTTATTTAACATATTTAATATATTTGAAACATTTATTTCAGGAATATCAGGTCTCAGAATCGCACTTAGTCTTAGGGACTACTCTTAAGAAAAATCTATATAATATACAAAAATAACACATAGAAAATATGAGATGTTAAATTCTCCCCACCTAGGGCCTTTAACTCCCTAAAAATCCAAAATAAGGGATACTCAAAAAAGATGATGGTTCTAAGAAAGAATATGATCCTCCCACTCCCTTGTGCTCTCCTAATGATTCTCATTCTGCCATCGAAAACATACCAATGGAATCCATTTCCCATGAAGTATACTCTCATACAAATCCGCAATATTTAATGGGTACTCGCCAAATCTCAATCCATCCTTGATGTCTAAATCACCCCATTTGATAATGTTCTATGGTTCATTCACATAACTCCTCATTTTCGATACATGCAAGACATTATATACCCAGTCAAACTACAGATGTAGAGCTAAGAGATATGCCACCTCGCAAACTCTACACAATATCTAGAATGTTTCAATGAACCTCACAGATAGATTTATTCCCTATCCAAATCTCAATAATCTGCGTCATGGTGAAACCCATAGAAACATGTGGTCTCCTTCATCAAACTCCAAAGGCCTTAATTACGTGTCATTATAAGACTTATGATGGCTCTGTGCAATCTTCATCCTCTTCTGGATGATCTAAACATTGTTTATTGTATCTCACAACAACACCAGACCCATTATTACTGACTCTCCTGGGTTAGTCCAACAAAGTAGTGACCTACCTTGTGGACTGTACAAAACCTTGAATGGTGTCATATTGACAGTGGAATGGTAGTTGTTATTGTACGCAAACACCACCAGTGGTAGGTGATCCACCCAACTACGACCATATTCCTACTTGAAAGATCGAAGCATTTCCACTAAGACTTGGTTGGTCTTATCTATCTGGATATTAGTTTGGGGGTGGAAGACTGTGCTTAAGCATAATTTAGTCCCAAACACATCTTGTTATCCCTTCCACAACCAGGATGTAAATAAATAATCATGATCAAAAACAATAAACAATACAACCCCATGGATTTGAACTATCACCTTCAAGTATAGGTATCCCAATATCTCTACTAAACTCCTTTCTTAGATATCTAGAAAGTGGTCCGACTTTGTTAGTTTATTATTGATCACCCATATGGAATCGGGCCCCTAGAAATATGTGGTAAAATGATCACAAATTCCATAGATATCTCATCCCACTACCACTCTGGCACCTCAATGGGTTGACCTAAACCCACAAGAACTTGGGACTCATCCTTCACCTGTTGATAAGTAATACATCGAGAGAAAAACTCTACAACACCTTTCTTTATCCATTGCCACCAAAACTAATGTCGAAGGTCCTGGTACATCATTTTCACACATGTATGTACCACCAATGGAGATGTATGAAATTCTTTAAAAACCTTCTCCCACAAAATCTCCAATACCATCATGAATCCTTTGAAAAGAACAACATGATCCCAAACTTTTTAAAATCCATAAGGAGAATTCCCTATGGATATCGAAGAACATATGGTCTCACATTCGTTATCTCCAAGATATGCCTCCCTATATCACTAAAAGAGTGGAGGGGTGACAACCATCAAATGGAGGTAATTTTTTCAATCTACATCTATAAAGGATAACTGTGATGAGGCTAACTACTTCGATGCCTTGTTCAATAATCGCAAACTAGATCTCGTTATGAGAGAATATGATACTATGTTCCCCTTCCCAAGAGTACAGAAAATATAAAATCCATAGTCAAGGAGAAACTCTATAAATTTCATCTATATCAAGTTAAGATTATTCGGAGAGAAGATATATGTGACACTATTTTGGTCGTTGTATAAGATAAACTACTCGCCCATCAGGTAGTGTCTCCAGATCTTCAATGTGAAAACTATTGTTGTTATCACAGGGTCATGGGTCATGTAGTTCTTCTCATGTGATCTCAAATATAATGAACCATACTCAATAAATTCTTTCCTCTAAATCAAAACACAACCAATTCCATTCCCTATTGCATCGCAAAACACTATTCACTTCACACTTACCTCTGGTAACCTCAAAATAGGAGTGCTCATCAACCTCTCCCTCAGCTCTTGAAATCACTACTGGGAATTTTCCATCTAGGAAAAAGGTTTTATTTTCCTAGTCAAGGCTGTCAAGGGAGCTTCCACTCAATATAATTCAGGTACAAACCAATGATAGTACCCATTCAATCCAAGGTAACTACACACCTTAGTAACACTCATGGATGGAACCCAATCAAGAACTACCTTAACCTTTTCTAGATCCACTGCAACTTCATCCAATTAGATGATGTGTCCCAAAAAATGGACATCTTTAATCAAAAACTAACAATTTGAGATATTCCTATAAATTTGGTGCTCTCGAGTGTGTCCAATACCATACTCAAGTGTCTCACGTGCTCCTCCTTGGGCACCAAATACACTAGGATATCATTGATGAATACTACCAAAAACCAATCTATGATAATATGAAAGATATAGTTCTTGGGTACAATTAACACTACTAGGGAATTATTTAGGCCTAACGGCATCACCAAGTACTCATAGTGACCATAAAAACATCTAAAGGGTGTATTCAATATAACCTTGTCATGTACTCACAACTTGTGATAGCATGATTTGAGCTCATTCTTTGAGAACCATCATGACCCATTCAACTAATCAAAGTGTTCATTGATCCTTGGTAGTTGATACTTTCTCCTCATAGTCACTTGGTTCAATTTCAAGTAATCCACACATTACCTCATGCTCTTGTCAACATTCTTGGAAAAAGCTAGGGATGTCTAGGGAGGGAATGATGGTTCTCACAAAGCCCTTCCTCTAAAAGTCGTCAAAATTCACCCTCAGATCATGAAGCTATATGGGATATACCTAATATCTTAGTAAAGATATCAGTGGTGTCCTAGGGTGTAGATCAATAAAGAATTCTATCTCACGGTGGGGAGGTAAACCTGGTACATCCATAGGAAATATGTCCCTGTACTCCACCACCACTGCAGGAAACTAGGAACACACAACATCCACTGCACCAATGGTTAACCAAGACAACTAATGTGTAATTGACTACACCCCCAATGAACGAGTCCATTAAATACTTCCTAGGTTTCCTTTTCTCCGAAAAAGGAAAGCATGGTTCTATCACTATAGACACACAACATCCTCCACCTGAAACAGTCAATCTCGACACAAACTATAGATAGATAGTCCATACCTTAGATGACATCGTAAGGCCTTATTGTTGCAAGAAAGAGATAGCATGTAGAACTCTCACCTCCAAGATTCAGGTAACACTCTTGGAAGAAGTGTGAAATCACTAAGTCTCCGCCTGTTAGGGTCTACAACCATAATGTTTGATTCAAAAGATCAATCGAAATATCTATGTTTCCAACGAAAAAAATGTAAAGGATGGAATGTCTGACATCTGTTTATATCAATTCTGAAGAAAAAGTAGAAAAGACATAGATCATACCCCATATTTTCCGTAGATCCTTATGGTCATAGGCTTCAATATCATGCATCTAGACTTTACCCTTACCACTAGATCCCTGAGCCCATCGTGGACCACCTGGGGGTGGTGGTGGTAATAGTTCGAACCTTAGAATACCTCCTACTACCCTTACAACCCTTCTTCCATGTCTGCCACCTTGCAGATCTCCATGCTACTACCTTTGCCTCTCTGTCAGTAGTCCCTCAACCATATCACGCTCATCTGTATTAGGGGTTGGTAAATATCATTTCATATTTCCCCGACCATCATAAGAGAAACACTACCTTTCTATTAGCTGATTCGAGCTGCCTTGAGAGCCATGCACCGCTAACTCAAAGTCCAAGGATTGCCTCCTGAAGTGTCTAACCAACTTGGATCCCTATGACTATCATAGACTACCAATTACTAAGTTCTCAGCTACCAGATTCCCATTGCAAGATCCCACTACTATTTTCTACTCTTCTAGAGAAAATTCTACTGACATGGCTCACTCAAGAACTCCAACATAGGTGGAAATAATAAGATATACCACTAAAACCCTGATGTCCCATCTCAAGCCCTACTCAAAGATCCAAGCGCTAAATAACGGGTCTTCTACCATATCCAAGGAGTAATGTGAGAGATCAGTGAATCCCACTGAATACTCCACCACAATCATACTTCCCAGTTAAAGATAAAGGATCTCTTGTATGTGTACCAGTCACAACATGGATAGATATAACTCCTCTCTAAAGAGATTATCAAATTCTATCTAGGAGAGAGATATCTTTTCAGGTGAATGACTCGCCAAGCTCAACCATCACCATGTAGAGCACTAAAAAATACTCATTATAAGGAATTACATCTGATCGACAGATATCCTCATGAGTCAGAAAACATGGGTGACAGCCTCTATCCAGTCTTCATCCACCTAACGGTCTGGCTCACCCCAAAAACTAGGAGGTACCTAACTCTAAAACTTGTGAAATTCACTTATCCTACATGCATCCTTATATGGTAGTGTTGGTGCTAGCTACTAGTCAATGGGTGGTAGTATAGCTGGTAAACCACCAAGAGGTGCTATCTCTTGTATAAAACCTTATACTGATGTCTCATCACTGGGCGGATCATCCTCATGATAATGTGGTGGAATCATGAACAGATGTTTATGTGGAGGCATCCAAAAATAAAACAATATATACTTGGTCAAAAGAGTATATATAGGGAGATAACTCAAGAAATACATGGAAAACACAACCCATTTATATATGATGCATGTACCATTATTTTCTCTACAAGCAGTGTTCTCATGTACCGAGTTGAAAAGCAGGTGATCAAATTCCTGGTGTATATACACAACTTCCACCACACTAACATTAGAATCCATGGATAGAAATCCAAACTCAAAACACTAAACAATGTTTCCCCAAACCAATATCCCTGACTCAGGTCCGAATGTAAAACTGACCACCTATGATACCACCCTATCATGGAATTATCTGTAGAGGTCTAACCAATGACTACCCCAAGGCCACCTCCAATAGGCCAGGGGCGGGTGACCTATGCAAAGTAGGAATATCCCACAATTGGGAGAAATTATCCTAAATTACATGTACACACACACATATCCAAGCCCAAACAATGTTGAAATGTAAAACAACTGAAACAATAAATTCATATATCTAAGATCCCACAACAGAGTATGCTAGTAAATTACTGAAAATAGAAAAGGGGAAAAAAACAACCCCAACCAAAACTATAAAGAGTCCAACCTGCTTCAATGTGAAAGGAATAATTGAAAAGTGTGCTATTAGTAAACACCTTGGTCTATCAAGATCTAGTTATTCTCCACCCACTCCCTATCCTCCTAGGACACCATAAAAAGGATCGTCGTATAAACAATACATGACACGTACAAGAAAATCCCATATAGGGGTGAGTATAAAAATACTCATTAGGATACCCTAAGAACACTAAACACGAAGCACCATGTGTATTCAGATCAAGAAAAGATATAATTGTCAATGTATAACTGAAACAAAACCTATATATACTCAAAAAAGACACCTCTCCCTCAAACAGTCATAACCAACTGTTAGCCACATGATTCAACTCAAAGAAATTCTCATTCTGGGAGAATCCACTCCACAAGCATGGATACCATCAGAGACACTCAATATAGAGTAATGGGTCATTGCGCCTAGCCCAAGGAAGCTCATTGGTCTAAGGGGACCATGATACATAGACAGGTGGTCACGCCCATAACTGTTGGGGGACACTATGATCCCAATCTAGATCAATTTTCTACGTAGGGGATCATATTTCAATTATTCCACAAACCGTACCAATACAGATAGTAAGATGGCGGATCAAACCCCTTCTAAGGGAGTTCATGCAGATTCTAAAAACTCAAACTAGGGATGATAAAGTATCACACTCTAGTGTCATAGATGAACACCAAAACACTATCTGAGACTCAACCTCTATAGGGAATAAAAATCCTGTGATGTGGATGTAATGAAACATTTTACCCTTGAGGAAAAGGACTAAGGAAATGCACTCAACCTATACTAGTCCAAACTAAGAAAATGAAATTCTCAAGAACTCTATAAGGGACTTCATGGTGTGTCCCAAGGGGTACAAGATGTGTCTAGATATCCCAAGTCCTACCCATGTGGAAGAACTCACAAGGAATTCAGTATCCATATACATGGTGTCTAGAGACACTCGGTATCCTACCTATGTCGCTTGGCCATATTCATGTACTGAAATCGCGTTTGTGTATCAATCTGTGTATGCCAAGTCATGTCCGTGTATAAGTACAAAGTGTGCCATCAAGATATGTATCATTTCCCATGTCTTTGTACTCTCTTGATTATACACCGAGTCAACCTGGGAGGGTCACACATCATGTTACAAGGTTCACATGATATATAATCCTTAACTTTCATCAAACCCTAGCAAAACAATAAGGGGGCCCCACATGCTGTGTAATCTCGGATTACATGCCATGTCTTGTGGGATTTTTTATAATGACATATTATTCATCTGCATTTAATACGATACCTCTGGACTTTGATATGGTGATTTATTTTCCATGAAATCAAAGATCCAAGCTCTTCCAAGACTCTTAGTTTTCAAACAACATGTATCAGTATCAGATCTTCTTATAAAAAGGATAAAATAGTTGATCTTAATTATGAGCCAAAGAATATGAATTCATGAATCATCACTCATCTGAATCAGTCTATCTCCATTGTCACACCTCCGTCGTTTTGTGCTTACCTGAGATCTATGATATCGGATCATTTCACCATGAAAAGGGTGTACACTAATCAATTTATCAGGAATAGTCGGACCTCAACCCAATGAATAATGCTCATGTTGAATTGTGGAATCGGAGGAGAAAATCACAATCAATAAAGAGAAAAGAACCTTGATCGATGTTCATGTAAATATTGGTTCATTTTTATTAGAATAGAAATTGGATCCATAAAAAATTAATCAAAATAATTTCTCTCATTAAATCCCCACAAATTAAATCTCATCCTGCAAGATCGATTGATTTGTAAATCAGTCAATTCTTCGATTGATTTGTGTTCATCACAGAATTCAAGAAAGGGGAAAGTACAAATAAAAAAATACTACCTAGAGTTGGATCAATCATCTATGAAGAAATATTTCATTTCCATCATTGAAAAGGTACATATATTCTTTTGGTGAAATGATATGTGATCTGATCTTGATCTTTCATTGTTCACCTGAGATATTTCTCTAGAGATCTCTCAAATGGTCCTCCGACATCTCCAAGGTTATGTGGATAACCATGTTATTCTAACATCAGGATACATTTAACGAGGTTCCAATAACTGCATCAACAAAAACAAAATAAAAAAATCTTTTAATTATTTTATTCATTTAACACCAGTGACAATCATTTCACAAACGACTCGCACCAACTAATGTTAAGTCGCGTCTAGTGTAAAACCACCATTCTAAACTCAACAGTTCCCTCAGATATCTGATCTGGGAACCCATTTAGGAGTTATTAAAATATTTTAGTATAACATTGCACACATTCTATTTAATATATTTATTATGTTTTAAACATTTATTCGGGGCACACTGGGCCTCGGATTTGCATGTTGTCTCAGTGAATAGTTTCAAAAATAATTCATATAATATCCAAAAATAATACACCAAAAATCCAAAACCAATAATAAAAACCATTAGATTGATTTAAGTTTTCTTATTTCTATATATTTTATACAAATTTATTTATAATTTTTCAATAATAGTTATTATTCTAATTTACTAGTATAAAAATATATTACGCACGTAAAAAACAGCTTTCTGAAAAATATCTCATTTTACATTCAGATGATTTATTTAGTATTTCGAACCAATTTATAATATATTTATTAATGAAAATTAATTTGTCTACATATATAAAAAATAATTTTCTATATATTTAATACTCAATGTAATAAAATCTATATTTTAAATAAAAATATATATAAATAAAACGTTGTTTGTAAACAAAACGTTTTCTTTTAACCAATAATTATTAGACTAATGTTACTTATCATTACATAACCATATCAAAGTTTTAATTGATTTATTTAATTAGAAATTATTTCAATTTTATTCATATGATTACTCAAAAGTATTAAATTTAATAAAAATTCCTAATTCAACCAAATACTTCAAAACAATTTCGAAGAAATTATTTGTATTTCCTTAACCAAATTAGATCCTTTTTAAAAAATCATTTATTTTATAAATTTACCTTAAATATCTAACAATTTATTTAATTTTATATTTTAGTAAATAATTATTCACTTATGTTTAGTGTTGTGTGCATTAAAATCTTTCGAATATATTGAATTTATTAAAGAGAAATACTTTCTAAAATCTTATGGTATTGCATTCTATCCCCATAAAAAATTTACCTATAAATTAATTTATTATAATGAAAAAATGAGGGTAATTTTTCCTAATTATATTCTATGGTTCCCATATAGATTCCTAAAATTTATGCTTTCATGATAAAAATTTGACCAGGTGAGTAATCTTATTTCGCAATATTACATCTCTTCGGTCCAGAATAACTACGGGTTGTTAATCATATGAAAGATCATTCACAAGATAAAAAACCAATGATTTTTGTACATGTGAAGTATCATGTATTTAAATCCACAAAAAATAGATCTTTCAAACATGTTAGGAACTTGATATAGGTTTAGTGGAAGCACTAATCGATAATCTACCTTCAGGATGCGATCAAGAATCTAAAAGTGACTAGTATATCTGGGGATTAAATTCCCCTTATTACGAAATTTCATAAATTTATTCTAAGAAGATATTCCTAGGAATAACTTATTACCAATTTCAAACTCTATATCTTACCATTTATTTTAATCTTGTATGTTCTATCGACTCTAAGATCCTCTGACATGCCGGTGAATGACTTTAATATTCTATACCATTTCCTCATCTAGATCAAGTACCAATGGTCTTCGTTCTCTAAATTTTTTCTAGTATATTGGATTTCTACACTTATTTCTATAGAAATATTCTAAATAGCCATCTAAATGCTTTGTTGAAAATATTTTTATAAGAAATTATACCATAGGAAGGCATTAATCCCAACTACTTTTAAAATTTATAGATAAAAATCTCATCATACCATCTAGGGTTTGAATGATCCTCTCAAACAATCCATTTTTATGAAGATGATATGTAGTGGTAATGATTGTATCAACATTAAATTATTACTAAAAATTCTCTAGAACATAAATTTAAACCTCTTATCTCAATCAGATACAACTGAGAGTGGTAATCCATAGAACTATACAACCTCCTTGTTATATATCCTGGAAAATTGATCAAGAGATAAATATTATCTGATAAAAATAAAATGTGTTGACTTTAGAAGGTGATCAAATAAAACCCAAATGGTGTATTGTAATTTAGATTTATTGTTGGGTACTACTATGAAATTCATGGAGTTATTTTCGTATTTCTATATAGGTGTGAGTAATGGTTACATCATCCCCATAGAATTTTGATATTTAGCCTTTACTTTGTAATATATTAGGCTTCGAGATATATACTCCCCAATTTCCTTTATCATATTTTCCCACTATAAATACTCTTTCAGATATTTGTACATCCTTATACTTCCATGATGGATAAATAATAGTGAGTTAGGTTCTTAATTAAATTTCTTATTCTTTAGTTCTTATATTAAAGGGACAAATATTCGGTTCCTAAAACTTATCATCCAATCAAGGTTATGATTGAAATTTGGAACATTAATTAACCTATTTTACATATACACATCTTCTTTATACACCCCATTACCGTTCACATGAATGGATGGTTTAATATTCATTTAATGAAGATTGGATTACTCCCAATACATTATGATTTCAGGATTTATCTTCTTTAATTTTGTACATATTTAATATTTTTAAATACTTATCATTGACAAGATATCTTGTGTTTGTCAAAGTAAGGTTGGAAGAGGGGGTGAATTAAATTTTAAAAATTAAAACAAAATAAAGTGATGAAACTAATAAATTAAGTGATAAATTAAGGTAATCAAACTAAGTGAAAAAAAATTGAAACTTTTATTTGAAATTTAAAAGAACAAGAATAGAGGAGACAAAATATTAATTAAGAGGGAGATTGATTTATAATAGTTAATAGATTAAGTGGTTGGTATGATTAAATATTAATTGAATAGTTGAATGAAATATATTAAAAATAAATTATGAAAATTTTAAATTAAATACAATGCACACAATTTGATAAGGGAGATCATTAATAGCTCAATTATGAGCCCCTATATCCCCACCTCAATTTCACAAGTTTTTATGAATTAATTTACCTTGAAATTATAAGTAGAAAATAAACCCAAAAATAAAACAAACAATTTAATTTAGTGGTATCCTCAAAACCAAGAAAATGAACTTAGTTTTAGCGGTTACTGAGAACCCAAAAAAGAAAGATAGTGGTTTTAGTTGTAACCAAGAACTGAAAAATAAAGAGAAAAGAGGTTTTATTAGGAATTAAACCTTTAAATAAATTCTCTCAATTATTTAGAAACATATAAAATATGAAATTGATAAAATTATAGATATAATGGTTGGGATATCAAAAACAATTATTTTTTTATTAATGAAAACAAATCCACACCTAGAAAACATAATGGGGGGAAACCAAAAAAAACTATGGGAGACTAAAATTGTGCATACCAAGGGAATAACCCAAAAACATTCTCACTATGTCTAGAGAAAATGAACCCAAACTAGTAAATCAAGTAAAATAATCATTCAATAGAGCCTTGGAAGCAAGATAGTCAGCCCCTCTATTCCCCTTGCGCCAAGTGTGAGTAATCTCTAAGCCATTATTGATCAGATTTAGACTCTTCTGAATTTCATACATGATAGTTTCGTGGGGGTGTCCATGAATACCACAATCACTATACCCTTCTAATTTCTGACTTGACACCACCAGCTAGCCACCTAATGTTACTAGATATCTAGTGGAATTTTGTAGGCTTCTAGGTTACTACATACTCCATTAAGTTGACACTGGATTCCAAAGGCTAGCCACTCGACTACTTGGAGGTATAAAATACATTCAAATGATCACCATCTAGCCGATGAACTCCATCGGGTAGACAATAGACTTTCAATAGATCTTTATGTTCTGTCTAATGGAACTAGATGACTGGAGATACACCAATAGGTGGATGGTGGTAAAAAAATGTGTGATAATTTATCATAGTATTCTTCATTTAATTTGAAACCTTTTTTTGATATTCTAACTTCAATAATCAATTTTCAACATAAATACCTAATTTATACTCAAATTAAAATTTTATAAAAATAATGGGAGTTCATTATCCTTAAAAAAATCTAAGAGAGTGAGGTATAACAATATCCCCTATTGTATGATCACAAAAACATGGAACAAGATGATGTATGTAAGGATTTTTAACATAATGCATACAATAAATTTGTAAATGGTATTTTAATATCTCATACAAACATTAAAATTAGATATCGAAAAAAAATTCAAACATTTTTTATAATCATGAATATTATTATTTTTTAAAATAAAATTGAAAAAAATTCAAGTTCAAATTATTTCATTTTTAAAATGAATTTGAAACATGCCTTTGAACCCATAATTATCTTCCTTTGTGAAAAATTTTAATGAAAACATAACCAAATTACATTTACCCAAAATTTCCCACAATTTTGTTATTATCAAAAATAACTCATAAATAGAGTTACATAAATAATAAATAAAATTAAATTAAATTAATTATCATTAATGATATTTTAAGAGATACAAAAATAGAATTTATGATTTAAAAATTAATAAGCCTTATAATTTTATGAAAATTAAAAACATTAGAATACGAACAAATAATATTAAAATAATGAAAAAAAATAAAAGTTTTCTTTTAAATTAGATAATGAGTATGTTGAAACTGAAATTAAACTTTTATGTAATTTTTCTTAAAATAATCTCAAGATTGAAATAAGTTGTCTCTTATAGGAAAATTTCATAATTACTAAGATAATATAACCAAAAATTGATGCAAAATATATATGGATCCATAAAATAATGAAATTTAAGGGATAATTAAAAAAATGATTTAAAATCGAAAAATATTTTCTATACAACAATTTAAAAAATAATTTTTTTTAAAAAATATAATTTAAAAAATAATTTAAAATTAAAATACATTATATATTCTAGGAAATACTATGGGAATAATAAAAATCATATTATATTGGAGTGTCAAATCAGGTGTGTAGTAAAGGCCCACTACTTATGCTCAGGGTGAATATCCGAATAAACATCTGATAAACCCTTTTTAAGGTGATAACCTTTAAGTGAATTTTATCCAAAACCACATCCAATTGTTTTTATCCCCATTGGAATTTATTTTTCTAGGAATATTACACTCATTTTATTTTCCCAAATTTAAAGGAAATTTTTAAAATGGTATTTTTTTAACAAACTTTAAACAAAAGAAATATTTTACAAATAAATAATTGAAAAAATCTCAAATTTTCCAGAGTTAATGAATATGTTTCTTAAGAATACCAAATATAACTCATCCTTAGAAATAATAAAATTATCTAAAGTAATAATATTAGTAAATATATTGTGAAATTTAATATTGGTTCTAATAAACTCATGAAAGATATCAATTTTTTAGAAGTGATTTCTCAAAACGTGTTGTCTAGGGTTAATGTGCTAAATTTAATATCATTGAAATGGATTTATATAAATAATAATGGAACTTGGTTTGTCACTGTTAATAGGAATATGATTGTAATTTATTCCATGATCTAAGTGATTTTGTTTCATCCAAATAATTTGGGCACAACAAATCCCCATGACACTATATTCCACTTCATCCATAAAAAGAGAAACTAATCTTTTCTTCTTACTACTCTAATATAACAGGTATTTTCCATGTTGGTGGAAATTCCAACTTATAAATATACAATCTATTTAACATTAACTAAAATTGGTATCAGAAAAACTACTAAGTTTAAAAAGAGGTGTTTTTTGGATAAAAACAAATGTTTTTTATAACCTTATAAATATCTATCAATTATTTTAAGATAGTTAAAATTCAATTATTAGTAATGGATTGAAAATGGTAATAATTAAAAACACTAAGCATGATGTATGGTTGAGTCATGGTATGGTCAATAAGAATCCCAATCGTACCTCTATAGATAATTTTGTCAATCGTTTTACCAAATTTATCCAATGTTATTGTATAATTAGTACTCATAAGTATATTAATTTTTTTTAACTTGATCATAATAAAATGATTTAAATATTAATTAGTTTATTTACTTTTCTAAAAAAAATTATTTCTTTATTTTTATAGATTGAAAACCATGAAAAAACCTAAACATTCCCATAAAACTAATTTAAAACTATTTTATCATTAAATCATAAAATTCATTTCAAAGAGATTATTTTTTTAGATTCTAAAGTAACATCATCTAATTTGATTTAAATAATTAATAAATCATTTGAAATAGATTTTAAAATAAAATTTGAAATGTATTTTCTCGTTTTTAAACTCATTTTCTAAAAATAAATTTTGTTAATAACTCATACCAAGCCTGAGGGGTTTTATTTAAGGCCATAAAAATCCTTGGCTGACTTAAGAAAATTATTTAGAAATTTTGAAACTTTAAAACTGGCAGTTTTTTGTAACAAAATACTTTCAAAAATCACTTTTAGTACCTATTTCAAAAATATTGAAATTCAAAAGGGTAGAAAATGACAAAATATTTTAATGGATTAAATCCTAGTGATAGGTTTAAGGTTCTAAGAATAATATATGAATTCTTATCGATTATAGCTTTTGTCTACTATTTTGGATTTGTTATGAGTTATGTTACTTTTACCATCTAATTTATTTCTAAAAACCCATTTTTTACCATTAATGGGATTATCATTGGAGATTTCAATAATTTTCTGTACTTTATTCCCATGGGATTATTTTAATTATTCTTACACTGCAAGTACCAAATTTTCATCATTAATTGAATTAACATTTTTTAGGGGTTTTAGGTGTGAAAAAAGTATTATGTTCAACTTTATTTAAAATTGACCTTTTAGTATGAGTACTGTCTTGAAAATAATTGTTATAATTTTTTAAGTGATGATATTTAAATCTAAACCCTACCTTAGGTAAAGGTATAGATGGTGGTTCCTCCACAACTTCAATCTCTTTAAAATTGGGTGGATTATTTCAGGTAAAATTTATAAGTTCAACATCGATATAATCAAATTGGGGGTGAGGTTTAGGAAAATTCTCATCAAATTTTATTTGATTTAATTCATTGAGGGTTTTTTCCTTTTTATTAAAGTCTTGAAATGCCTAACTTTAGTAGGAGTACCAAATAAAAATACCTTGATCAGATTTGGGCTAAAAAATTCCAAGTTCTTCTTCAAAGTTAGGAATATAAAATTTTTATTAAAACACTTCAAAAAAATAAAACTTTATGATGTTTTACTTTATAAAGTTAATAGGGTATCTTTTTAAGTAAGGGTATTATGAAAACATGGTTTAGGGTATAATAAGTGGTATTAACCACCCCATCCCAAAAATATAAACGGAGTTTAAATTTATTTCATAGAGTTATTTTAATCTATTTAGGAGTTTTATTTTTTCATCTAATAACATTTCTTATAGGATACCTGGAGTGGAAAAAATGATTATAATCCCATGAGGTAAAATTCTCATAAAAATCATTATTATAATACTATCCCCATTGGTCACTCTAAATGGATTTGATCTAATAGCCGTGTTCATTTTTGAACTTTTTTTAATATTTAATAATGTCTTTATGATCCAAATTTTTTTTATAAATGAAATAAACCCATGTAAATATTTTATAATCATTGAAAATTGTAAATGTGTAAGATTTACCTCATATACTTAAAGAACTAGTTGGTCTAAAAATAAATAAAAATAAGCTTAAGGGATTTAGAGGTGGATAATTTCTTTTTAAATTTAAATTATTTTTTTCTTACCAAGTTATCATAGCATACATATAATTTTATTTTTGAAATTAAATTTAGGTAAATCTCATACTATATGATTTCACCTGTATCTGAAAAGTGTTGGTTTGATAAAATGACCAAACAATCAATTCCAAATCCATGAATTATTATATTTTCTACTTAAAATTTAACATTTTTATTAAAATGATATTTTAAATCAATAACACAATCATTTTCAAAATAGGAAGTTGAAACTAAAAGTTTTCATTTGGAATAAAAAACTGTACATTTTTTTAAAAATATACTTAAAACTATTATCACATGATTGGATAATACTTATTAAATTATATTATAAAACATTAATATCTATAAAATCTTTAATAATATATTAATTTGAAAAAAAATAGTACTTATAATAATTATATTACTCCTTGAGTTATCAAAAAACATGACATGGCCTTCATTGAGTTTTTCAAGATGATTGAACTCAAGTAGTCAATACACATGTGTCTTGAGAACCCACTATACAAGTACCATATATATACATAGATTTTTTTCTTTATAAACTTTTCCTATTAAAATATCTTGAAAATAAATATTTTGGAACTCAAAATTAGTGTGTACTCATGTTAATAAAAAAATATTTCAAAATACATACTTTTTAAGAATGTAATTTTCCATAATAATTATTAGAAAAAATTATTATATGTGATATAAATTTACTTAGACCTTACATAATGAGAATTTTTTTCAAACTATTAAATAAGAATCCTCATTTTACTGTAATAATTACAAAATTTATTCTTTGAGAATCCCTTTACAAATGTGGTAGTATTTTTTGAGGTGTGTGCTTGATTTCAGAAATCAAACCCAAAGTTATATTTAACACATCATCATAAAACAATAGGTTTATTTAATCCTTTGTCTCATTGGGTGATCTTATCAATATAATTTTTGAGATATTTAATTTTTTATTCTAATTATTCTACATTATAATGATATTTAATTTTAATGATTTCTCGTCAATTTCTTTTAAATTCAATGTTTTCATAAATAATTATATTAAATTTATTTTTTTAGCTCTATGAATTTTGTGTAAAGTTCAAAAAATACACCATATAATTATTTATAATATAATTGTATTAAAGAACAATAAGTGATGAAGAAATTATAAGTGTAATAAGTAGGAGAATTAACTTCCTCACTTACCTTAATTTTTTCCATGAGATATTTGGAACTTCTATCACTTTAGTTAGAAGAAGATATGGGATCATTACTTATACTCCAAATTTAACATTGATGTATTTGTTTGTTTTATTCTTTTAATTTTTAAGTAAGGGTTAATTTGACTATTTTTCCCTTATTATTATAATGATAAAAAGTTTCCTTATCTTATTTCTATTTATTTTCATTTTTATGGCGGTGTAAAGATCTATTCCTCTTTATTAATTTGTTTACTTTTTTGACTAGACATGTTGTCCCGATTTCACTTCTAGAATATTCATCATCAATTGACTTTATGGAAAATTTATTTTTATCCTTGTCATATTTTTATTCTTTTTTAGCTTGATGCTTCATAGTTGTATCATTGCTCAAGATAGAACCAATGAGTTATTCAACCAACATGTTCATGATATCATTCACTTATGGAATTTTTAAAAACTTGGATACCCAAGTACTTTTAAATATTCAAATTATTTTCGTCAAAAGTTTTTTTACAGAAATATAATCACCAAAACTGTTTAAACCATTCAATATATTATTAAACTAAGAAATAATTTTAGTATATTATTCATTAGTATGCATACTAAAATAATTAAAATCATATCTATACATGTTAAGCCACATGTTTTTAACTTTATTGGTACCTTCATGAGTAAATTCAAATAACATAAAATTTTCATGGGCCGTTTAACATGTGTATACTATATTAAATTTATTTCAATTTAAACCAAAATAAAGTAAATTTATTACTTTTATATCTAGTTCAAAATAAGAAATGTCATCAAAATTCTATTTTTCATCTGATTCTGTAGTGTGTGTGTAACAATAAAAGGAAACATTACAAACAAAATAACATATATTTCATATAAAAATAGGTATATTATTTTTTCAATAAATATTGTATTTTACATTAAATAAAGTGTCAAAAATATTTGAGTGTCATTTAGAATCACCTTGGGTGTTAGAGGTAGAATCTATTTGTTAAAGACTGTTCTTTGATATCAATTAATATTTTAAAAAGAATGAAAAAATTACTCCTTTGATACCAATTTTTAGTTCAAGTAATATCGAAATAGGTGGTGTTAATTTCTTTTTAAAAATTAAAATAAAATAATGTGTTTTAGTTAAGAAATTAAGAGAGATATTAAGATAATAATGGTAAGTGAAAAATAATTGAAAACAGTATTTAAAATTTTAAATAAAAAGCATATTGAAAAAAAATATTAATTAAGAGAGTGACTGGTTTATATAATTGTAGAGATTAGGGGATTGATATAATGAAATATTAATTGACTAATTGAATTAAATTTATTAAAAAATAAAATATTTTGAATGTAAATAAAATAAAGGGGACACAATTTTATAAGGGAATTTAGTAATATATCAATTATGTGCCCCTGTGTATCCCTCCTCAATTTCTTCAGGGTTTATGAATTAATAAACCATGAATTAACTGGTAGATAATAAATCAAAAAAGAACAAAAACCCTTAACAATAGTGGTTTCCAAGAAACATGAAAAAGGACCTTGGTTTTAAAGGTTACAAAGAACAAAAAAATAAATACCTTGGTTTTAGAGATCGCCAAGAACCTAAAAATAATGAACTTTATTTTATAAGTTCATTAAAGCTCAATGTAGTATCGGTCCAAGACTCCCACGGGATGTGTTTAGGGTCTCTGGTGGTCTCTAGGTTGAGTAATATAATTTAATGGGATAAAAAATCCATTGAAGACCAAAATCAGTTTACCCCTAGACTTACTAACTCGATGCCACTGGCTATCCAACTGATTCCACTGGATATCTAGTGGGCTTATTATAGGCTTTTAGTCTATTGAATACTCCACTGAGTAGCCACTGGTTTCTACCAGGTAGGCGATAGACTACCCAGAGGTATCCAATACTGTCTAGAGCTCATCAGGTAACTCAATATCTCCACTAGGTAACCGATGGACTTATATTTGGTCTATATATTCTATCTAGTTTCATTGGCTAGCACATGACACTTCACCATGTGGATGGTTGTAATAGGATGGGTGACACTTTCTCTTGGTCTTATTTATTCAATTTAAATCCTTTGTTTTGATCTATTAACTTCATAAATCAATGAATAAATAAATAACTAAAATATACTCAATTGAAAATGTTATTAACATAGTGGGTATTTTTATCATGAAAACAATCAAAGATGGTGAGGTACAATAACATGATCCATTTGAATTGGTGCATCATCCGCCTTGTTCACCTTCCCAAGGTGGTAATGTATTGAGCATTCATAATATTCAATCAACTAAAATAATATTATTTCGAACATATTCATATCTTTCTATTTGAATACATTCTCTAATATTTAATTATCATTATATATATAATACCTTTCATTATAAATATATTTCTTCCATATTTTCAAATCAAAAATTACCACTGCTAACTCTATATCATGAGACGGTTAATTTTTCTCATGAATCTTCAATTGGAATGAGGTATAAACCACTACCTTTACATTATGTATGATAAGAGATATAATACCTTTATTTGATGTATAATTGTATATCACAAACCTTTCTCAATAATAAGGTAGTGTAATCACATGTGCACTAACCAAAATTTTCTTCAGTTCCTTGAAATAGTCATCACATTCATCAATCCAAAGACAATTGGATACCTTATATGTCAACATGGTTATTTGATTTTACATCTATGATAAATTTCTCCAAAATCATCAATAGTATCCATAAAATGCATTAAAAATACAAAACTCAACCACCTTAGTTGGTTTGGCCCATTGTTCAATAATTTTTATCGTTGAAGGAGCCACTGATATACAGTTTATAAATTTGTTTTAAAACTTATTTTTTTTTTCAATGTATTCAGAACAATCCTAAAATGATATTAAATAACATCCATGATCTTAGAATATATTATAATATAATCTATAAAAACTTTCACAAACCAATCAAGGTAGTCTCTAAAGTCTCTATTCATTATATCCATTAAGATAATAGAGAAATTGGTAAGTCTAAATCACATCGTTATGAATTCCTAATATCCATACATCATAAAGAAGGTTTTCTTGGGTATATAATCTCTTATAACCCTTAACTAATGATATAAAAATCAATAATCAATCTCAAAAATCTATTAAACTGTATGTAGTTGATAAAAAAATCATCACTATGGGGTAAAATATAAATGTTCTTGATCATGATCTTGTTAAGATCTCGATAATCAATTAGAAGACACATTGAAAAATACTTCTTCTTAATAAAAATAATATTTACACCACATTCTGACAAACTAAGACATATGAATCCATATTCTAGATTCTCTTGGATCTGCTTCTTAAATTCTAACAACTCAATTAGGGTCATTCTATATGGAGTCTTTTAAATATTCATATTACAAGGTATAACTTATCTTGAAAAATAACCTTCATGATTTTTAGGATTAATTATAAAATATTTACTAAATAAATAATCATATTATTGAACAATATACATATCTTTAATGTTGAGTTTCTCCCTAATCATTTGAGATAAATACCTATCATTACTAGGTAGTAAGACTCATATAATAGAAGTAATTTCCATTGGAAGTTGAGGTTCATCCATGCACTGATAGATTCTCATATTTTTATTGATAATATAAAATATGAGTTCCCTTACTTTGTAATTTAAATGGGATCTATATAAAGAGTGACATTACATTCCAAAATTCACAACAAATATGACGATAGGGAGAAGAAATAGATTTTTAGGAATCACATTCCCACAAGCCTCTATCAAAGAGGAGCTATAGACATGAGATACAATCATCATACCAATATTATTTTTCATTGATAAATCAATGTATAACTATTGAGATGGAGAAGTGATACAATTATAAAAGTATTCAAATATAAAATGGTTGAAAGAACCATATACAAATATGGAATTTAAAATTTATGAATGCATAATAAGCATAACTTTATCCATTTGATTTATGTTCTCATCATTATCTTGTAGTAAAAAGGTGATTTTGGATCTCAAGCATAAATAATTATGTTGACCAATCATATGATAATGAAAATAATTCCTAATATTACCTACATTAGGACACCTTTTTACCAATCCATGACATTACAAGTTTCAATCTACGTTTTCCATGGTCATATCCTATCAAGCATTACAACAAAAATATATTCAAATCACTCATAATGATTTATAAATATATAAAATATTAACCAAATAATGTCCCCCAATAGTGTTGAAAAAGGTATGTAGTGGACACTTTGTCATGTACTGGTTGAAAATCGAGTTAATAACCAAACCGAACATTCCAGGTTATTACCCAAAGGTTCATCTATTCCAGAGAATGTATCCACTTTTTTATATCTAGATAAATATGTTATTTCCAGGAAATCACACACTCATTACTTTAAAATAATTAGGATGCTTCTCTATATTTATTCTCTTCCTAAACTTTTCCACTAATTTTATCTCATCCTAATCCCCAAAAATAACTAAAATAATACCCAAAAATAACAAAACCCTTTTTTATATCAAATAAGGGAACCTGAACATCACAAATATAAATAGTACATCATTTATAGTGAATATTCAATATATATCACAATAATACATTCCCAATAATCTTAGCGGTTAAGTGTCTTTGAAAAATATATACATAATTAACTTATTTATTGAATTATCTTTAACAACCCTCATTAAGTTATTCTCATTGAGTAACCTTATTAGGCATATCCTACTTAATATATTTATTTATAAACTGGGGAAATGGAAACATAAGAAAGGGTGAGCTCAGATGCTCATAAAGGGTAATATTGAGAGATATAAATCAATGATCATATGCAAGAATAACATGAGAATAAGGGTAGAGGTTCTGATAATAACTTATGAAAACATACATAAAAAATTAATATACCATAAATAATGAGCCATGACATAATGATTTTTTCACAAAAAAAGGTTTGAGTCATAAGAGTGAAAAATAATGAATAATAAAAAATAATCCATGAGAGAATATCATATGCATAATACATAATTCTATGGAATACACATAAGCATAGAAAATCATTTTCTTAGTTAAGGGTCACTATTAATTCTTTTATATTGGTCAGAGTCCCATAGTGTATTGGGTTAACTCTCTATTCCCATAGACATAGTGGATAAAGTCCCATACCGAATTAAGTTCACTCACCATCCCATTTTATATTATCTAATGAGATATCGACCTTTATCCAATGAAATAGATGGATATATAATTATGGGACCACCTTTCACAAAAAAAGAACTATAGATATGAGTCATAAGATTATAAAAACATTCATCATTTCATCATAGCTTAATTAACCTATGGAAAATAAACATATTTCATGAAAACATCATTAAAAAATCATCCTCAAAATATATACATAGAAATAAAGTAGACAACATCATTAGATAATATACCCAATTAATTATAATGTTCCTTAAATAATGTTTACATAGATTAAAAATACTTTTATAGAAGAATTCGAAATATTCTTTGAAAAAAAGAGAAAACATCATTTTATTTTTCAAAATAATAAAGAAAGAAATTTCCATGAAAAATGAGAATTTTCTTTTCTTTTTGAAACTATAATAACTTGTGAATTAATTAAAATGATTAAGAAAGGACATGATGGTAGGAAAATTCGGTCTTTCCATAAATGTAAAAAAATCCTTCTCTTTTTTTCATTTTTAAAGAGTCGAAAGTGATTTATAAGGAAAATGTTTGAGTATATTAATTTTAATAATTTTGAAAAAAAATTAAAATTTAGTATAAAAATAAATTTATCAATCATTTAAAAGAATAAAATAATGTCTATAGATAAAATTTTAAGAACATGTATATGAAAGAGAAATATTTATGATTTAACATAAAAGATAAGGTCAGCTTCGATTTAAAACACTATTTCAGTATTTTTGAGTACCAAAGAAGGGGAAATAGAAAGAATAATTTAAAAATATATAAATACCCATAGGTTAATAAAATATATGGGGTTTATTAAAAAAGTATTATATAATTTCTTCAAAAGGATATTGAAGCATAAATAATCTGATTAAAAGTAATATTAGAACATAAATCATTACCTTAAGTACCAACATTCTTCATATGCACTCTATCATATTGTATAAAAAATTACACTTATTAAACATATACACAATAACCATATTCATAGTTATATTACTATATATAATTTTCTTATAATTTTTATTAATCCATTTATAAACAATTCTCCATTAAAATCAATATTCATGTGTCAGCTATTCTATTTTCCAAATGTGTTCCAATTTAGTGATTGTAGTCCATGCACCTTGGTCTTGATTTAAATGTCATTAAAATACTATTAAATTCATAAATATCATATCTATTCATTATATACAATTTTATAACCAGTCATGTGATTTCATGATGAAAAATGAATTACATCACTTCGTGGAAGCAGTGGTTGGCACATTTTCACGAGTGATGTTTTCATTTTTAAATGTATGGAAAGAAAGGAAGGTAAATAAAAAAAATATATTTCAAGAATAATAATTATATCATAAATATAATATATATTCATTATATATATTTATATAACCAATTATGAGAGTTGGGTATGAAAAATCAAGTACATCACTTCATGGAGGCAGTAGTCTTCAGGTATGCATGGACAATGTTTCCATTACCCAGTATATGGAAAAGAGGTAGAGAATTATTTTTAAAACAAAGTAATAAAATTTAAATATAAAAATTATACTTTTTTTATTATGTTTTGGTGGTAATATATTATTAGGGGGTGGTATAAGAATAAATAAACATTAAAGAAGTTGGTTAAGATAATTACATCTTCTTTAGGTATCCTGATTTGGCTTACACCTTAAGCCTTATTAGGATGGTATTTTAGTGAGACCAGAACCTCTAGAATGAGTTAAGTTGAGTTGGGAAGTGATTTTTTTATATTTTTAGAGATAATTTGATCAAATTTTGTAAATCAGTGAGGATAGGTAGTTCCATTTTATAACTAAGAGGATTGGAACCCTTGTAAATACTCTCAACTTTTAAATAATATAATAATTTTCATGGAAAGGTGGAATAAAAATATATTTTTTTGAATGTATGATTATTTAATATTTAAATTTACATAAAAAATCAAATTATTTCATGTGGTAGTGATAATTTTTGCGTAATCTCTAAGGCAAATTCCCCATATTAACTCTTTTAACCCTTATCATGGTGGAAAAATTTTACAATGGTAATTTATTTCAATGCCCAAAAACTAAATTGAAATTATTAAAAAATATTTATTATTATTATTATAAATATTTAATCCATTTTAAAGGATTCAATTTTTTTAGGTGATATAAGTTACTTCTAATATCTTTGCACAAAATGCATAAAAACTATTTTTAAAAAAATTTATCTTTAAACATAAAAATGACTCTATACTCATTACTTTCATAGTAAAAATATTTAGATAAATATTATTTCATGTTATTGAATATATTATCACTAAAAATTAACAAATAGTGATTAATTTAAATTATTGAGATTAATATAAATTATACACATGAAAAAATGGTTTTCTAAAACATATCTCATTTTACATTAAAATGAATTTATCTTTATTTCTAACCATTTGAAAATAAATGTATGAATGATAATTAAATTTTATTCACATATTATAAATTCAATTACATAGTTTTAATACTAAAAATAATGTAAATTATCTTTTAAATAAAAATATATATAAATAAAATAATGCTTATAAATTAAAATTTTCGTTCAACCAAGAATTATTAATCTATTATTCCTTATCATTACTTAATAATTTCCAATATTTCCTAAAATGATTTTATTGATTATTACAACAATTTTATCAAAAAAAATTATTTTAATCATTCCTTAAAAGTACTAAATTTAAAAATATTTCATAATTTATAAGAATAGTTCAAAATAGTTTCTCAAAAATCATTAGTACATCATTTAGTTGAAATTTTTAAGAAATTGTTTATTTTATAAATTTCATTTAACAATCTAATAATTTTATTGATTTAATATTTTAATAAATAATTATTCACTTAACATAAATGTTGATTTCATCAAAAAAATATCAAATATAATTAATTTATTAAAAGGAAATATATTTTAAAATTTTAAATTATTATACAAGAGGTATTAGCTATTAGAATAATAAATTACTTATTTTTGAGTAAACCCCTTTGCTACAAATTAATATTTATATTTTTTATATGTATTTTTGAATTTTCTTTTCCTTATAAATACCCATTTATAACCTATCAGTTGTGATCCATGTGAAATATTGATCAATATCCGATTATTATTCCTAGTAATAGAGTTTATTTCATTATTTATACCTTCCTTCAAAAGAGCTACATTAGTCTATAAAATAAATTCTTTTTAATTTTTCATATCAGATTCTATGTTAATTAAGAATAGAGTTTGTGTAAAAATATTTTCAAAAGTTCATTCTAAAAATAAATATCAAAATTAGATCCATGTGTTTTATGTATACAAGTTTTTTTTACTTTTATAAACCCTATTGATCATATCTTCTTGAGATACTATTTTATACGAAATTGATTCGTCAATGTGGAATTTCTTAAGTAAAGTGGTAAACCTTTATTCATAAAAAATATAATCTCATGACATAATAAATTTATTAATAGATACTGAATAATTAGATTCTATTTCCATCAATCTATAAGATTTATAATTTTTGACATATCCAAGAAATATTAAATCAATATTTCTCTAACCCAATGGTTACCTTTTAAGTTCAAGTACTATTATAAATTCATGAGAATCCAAAAATATTTAAATAATTTTTTTTGACTTCCTTTACTTCCATAATCCATATGAATTCATAGCCTTCCCTTTTGTGGGTACCCTGTTTAGAATGTGACACACAATTAATAATGCATATCCCCACAATCCTCAGAGGACACCTAAAATTAACATCATAGAATTAATTATTTTCATTAATTGTGTACTATTTTTCTCAGTTACACATTTCTTATGAGTTATATAGAGAAATCACTACATGTAAAATTTCATAGGATTCCAAAAATGAAATACTATAATATTCTCTTCTCAATTCAGATCATAGGAGTTAAATTATAAGATTGCATTGGTTTTCAAATTCATTTTTCTATACTAAATTAATTTTTAACTTAGTCAGTGGAATATACAATATATATATAGAAAAATATTTAACATTCATTAATGAATGTAATAAATTACTTTTTATTACCTCTAGTGGGTGCATAATTAAAATCTATGGTATTATTAGGTATTAATTATAAAAAATTACTTTTCCTTTCCATAGTAGGAAATTGCTTCCTAACTATTTATGATTTCATGAATATAATAAATTTATAATCATTTTTATCCTCATAGGGAAATAATTATATATTATTCATGTAATGTATTTTCTAATAATTTATATTACCAAAATGATTATTCTATATACGAAAAAACTCTAAAAAATAAGAAAAAATAGCAGTCCAACTTAATTTAAATAATTCATCATGCATATTCCCCATTTTAATAAATATCCCAATATTAGATAGAATAAATTTATTCATCTCAAATATATGCTTAAACTCATATTTGTTCAATAAGTTTCCCAAAACCAATTTCTTATGAACATTAGCTACATACAAGTGATCATTTAGAGTAAGGATTAATTTAGAGGTAAATTTTCATCTTAATAGACCCTTACATTGTATGTTTATGCTTATATATTTATCCCATTAGAGATTCATCACATCAATTATTGATTCCATCCAATATAATAGATATTTTTTACACATATGTCATGTATCACCAGAGTTGATTAACCATGAAGAGATATCATCAAGAACATTAGATTAAAATATCATGGATACAATTAATCATTTAAAGGTTTTTTTTACATCATTATTCTTATGAATATGGAAGTTATTCTCGATAGGTCATGAATTTACATAGAATTTAACCATCATTTTATTTTTATTTAATTATGACATCCATTTTAAGGGATGGTTTGGATCTTTATTCCCATTATGAACAAGAATGGTATAACCTCCTTCATTAGGAGAAGCTTTCATTTATAAACAATAGGTTCAATTTCCTCCTAATTATTTTTATATTACTAAATATTTTGAATAATGTTTAGAAAATAATTAAGGGAAATATCTTCCTTATTTTTTAAAGAAAAAATTAAAATTCTTCCAATAAGTGAAATATTTATCTATGATCGATATGACTATGAGGAAATCATCCATATTCATTTTTTTTATTTTAATTTTTTATGTTATACTAAATTCTATAAAATTTATCTATGATAAAACTATTATTTATAATCTTGTATGGAATAAATTTACTTACTATTAATTTTATCCTCACCACATCCTTTGTGGTGTATTTTACTCTAAATTATCCCAAATATCATTTTCCATCAAAAGGTGTTGATAAGTGTTAGAGAGATCATTGTCTAGGGCATTGAATATGTATCCTTAACATGTGATGTAACGCCCCGACCCCAGTTACCTAGAGCCGGTGCATTATTATATAACATTGGCATGATCATAAGAAAGATCAAATCTTGAAAGACCGATTGGTTTAGTAGCCTTGGTAACACCAGATATATTAATAAAGTTTACATTACATCATAAAATGAAAAATACAATAATATAGTCTACATATTCCACATTCTTATCCCCTCATATTATCCCTGTTGGTCATTCATAAATTACTTCTTCACATCCTGGGAAAAATAAAACATAGAAAAGGGGTGAGCTCAAATGCCCAGTAAGGATAACAATATAGCAGAAACTTTCATAAATAATAATAAACATTTAAGTCAATGTATAACTAAAACAAAAGCCTTTTAAACTTTAACTTCAACATAGTATGGCAAAAATAAAATGAAATAATGTCATTTACTTATTCACGTGGATATTCTACTAATCGAATAATCACATGCAATATCAATAACCACTTTCATAATGATGGAATGCATAATTCCATACTATCATAACCACATAGCCAAGGCCTCGTGCCAAGACTACAAATAAGATTTTTCCAAGGCCTTGTGCCAAGATACTAGTTTGTCTCATGAGACCTCCCGATGCAATTTTTTTAGAAGATACTTACGTTTAAAATTGCTCAAATATACTCCAGTGTTTTTCTGAAAACATTATGCAAGCTTCTGAAAACAAAATAACTAATTTTGTGACTGCTCGATTAATTATAGTCCATGATGGGTCTACGCCCAATCCCTTCCTATCTACCACACTCGAGAGTTGGGTTTTCTAAAAACATTTTTAAGCTTGCGTTAAATACGTATACATTTGCACTGGGTTTTCATATATTTGAGAGAAATATCCCTTTTTTGAAATCATTTAAAAGTCACATATTTATAAAATAAAAAGTTTATTTTTAAAATATCCTTATAAGATTTTAAGGGAAGATTCGACGATTTTATAAGGGCAGAAAATAGCCGCACCCGCCGTATAAGTAAAAAAACATTCCTACCTTAATTCTGTCGAAAAGGTTAAAAGGACCTTGTTTGGAAAACGACGACAAGATTCCTTTATAAAATTCTTATAAAAAGTCAAAAAAGGGTATAAATGACTTTAACCCATATTCTGTAAAATATTAAGAATGTTTTGAAATACATTTTTAAGAAACATGGATGTGGATGATAAAGAGATCCCAGTAGATTATTAAGTATAAACAACCTCGGATAATGATGAGATTGCGAAATAAACCCTTACCAATTTGGTAACTTACGAAACAAACAACCCATGAAAGAGGTATCATACAATGAATATGTAAATACACATAAATTAAAGTTTATTACACAAAGAATACAATTATGGGTAGTACATGAACCACACAAAAGGTAATAGTGGCAATATGGCATGAATCTCACGGGAATAAGGAGTGAGATGAAAACCCCTTACCTTGTACTTTTCTTGGGTTGGGGTAGGTTAACCTCCTGTATAATGGTGAAATAATTGTTATTAAATTACAAAAGAATCATATATATTAATATGATATCATATATGATCTTTTAACATTTCTTTGTTAATAATACCTTAGTATTATCGTCGTTTCGGGTGTTAACTTACTCATTTTCTTTGATATATTCTGTTACATAAGCAATGTTTGTCATGGATAGGATGTATCTTATTCATATACATAATGATATAAAGTCCTTAAACATTATTTTTAAATCTTAAAATGATAATTATACTTGAATGGATATGATAGAGAATGAATCTCATCGCGTTCGGGGAGACGGTAGTCCGTACGTACGCCCGAGCGACAATATCATTCTTTTGATATTAAAATAATATTTAATTGGATGTTATATATTATATAAAGAATCATTATAATTTTATATTTATTATTTACATGAATTACACATCATTATTATACCCATCCAAATAATAATAATATATTTAATAACAATTACACCACGACATGGATACGGTAAGTCGTACGTACGCACGTATGGTGACATGTCATTCAAAGGATGGATAGAATACTGAATATGGTTGTACCATATTTATAATAATATTAAAGTATATAGGAGATACTAGATTAATTATTTTACAATGATAATAACAAAGAAATAAGAAGTTGAAGAATAAATGAATTTGAAAAGGGGTGGTGAAAACATTACCTCTTCTTCGGGTTCTTCCTTTTGATTTGATCAAAAGGGCTCCTTAAGTTTTCTTTCTGATAAAACTAAGGCCTATAGGTTTTATTGAGGGAATTTGGTAGAGTATTTGGGAAGAGTTTTGCTGAACAAAAAGGCTTTTAATGTGTGAAGTAATGAGAAGGAGGAGTGCCCTTTTATAAGAGAGGTGAGGGGCACCTTTGGAAAAGCTACAAATATTATTTTATAATAAATTCATATTCGGTTTCTAATAGCTCAAAAGTGTATTATTTAAAGTTTAAGGTGGGTATAGGTCTAAAACCATTCAACCAATATAATTTATACTGGTTTGGGTCATTATATTAACCTTATCTTTTAGTTTTAACTCTTACTTAATTAGTTTGACACTAACCATGTCACTTTGTATTTTTATATTATATAGTTAATAAACTTACTATATACCTCCAAGAAACCCCCAAGGGGTTCCTTAATGATACAAATATCATGATATAAGTCTCTTTTCTGAGCCTTAGATTTTTAAGAATGTAATATCAATTAATAATATAATATTTTTTTTAAAAAAACTCTTTCATGTCAATTTTGACACTATTCAATAGTTGATTTTTGTAAAAATAGTTACAGAATTATTACTTAGAATAAAGTCAATTAAATCAATCCTAATATTTTATATTATCCTATAAAATTATTTTAATTCATTAAAAGTCTCAAATTATATTTATTTGGGTATTTATAATATCAATTATTTTAATTTTTCACTATTATGGTAATTACTTCATCATCATTGTGTCATAAATAAATTAAATTATTTAATGTATAAAGATTATAAATAAAATATAATTATGTAGGAAATATTTTTATCTTTATAAGGAATATTTATAGTTGAAAATCCAACATATATAACCCTTTGTAAAAATTGTTTTTCTAAAAGATATATGCTTTTGTCATTTTTGTATTTATTCTAACTTAATTAAAATAAAGTATCCCTATCACCTAAAAGTGGCTCCATGGGGTCCCAAAATCGACCCAAAGATTCCCATGGTTGGACATGTATCCACTAATAAGGTTAGGACACGTTTTAGGGTAATTTAGTATTATTATAATATTATTTTTTAACCCTTATTTACCGGATTTACCCTTAACCATGATAAATAAAATATTTACCGAAGTAATTATTCAAAATATCTAAAAATAAAAGTTAACTATTTACAAAATTTGGAAATCTTGATTCCAAATATGGAATCCATTTTTCCAAATTCAAAACACAGAAGTGGTAGAAATTAATTTAAAATTAATTCCCGCTGTCAAAACAAAAAGCGTGTTTTTAAGATATAAAAACTATCAAAAGATTGATACTTGTTTATGTCTGTTTTAATTGTGAAATTATGTCCAATGACCAAAATTGTATTAAATGGTAAAAATATATTCTAAACATACTTTAAAACCACTCAAATTCATAATTTATCACTATTAATAATTTTTATTAAAAAAGTTGTTTTTAATTGAAATTTAGTAATTTTCACTATTCATCAAAATATTAAAGTTATTCGAAAAGTACCAAAATTTTACCTTAGGCTAAATTCGATACTCTGAATCCAGTAATGAAGTCCATTTTGAGAGAAAAAATTTCAAAAATTTCAAAAATTAGGTATTACTATTTGTAACGGCTAGTTTGATTGGTTGTGGTGTGTGTTAGAACTCGATGTTGCGTACAACCCACACTATTGCATTATTCAAAGAGAAGCATACCGTAGAAGCTTGGGGTGTTACATTCTCCCCTCCTTCAAATAATTTCATCCTATAAATTTCTAGAATACTACTGCATGAAAAGACTCGGGTGGTTCTTCATCATAAGGTCCTCGGATTCCCACATTGCCTCTTCCATCTTATGGTTTCTCTACAAGACTTTTACCAGACACATCATCTGGTTTCTCAATACTTGTTCTATCGTATCAAGAATCTTGACGGGCTCTTCGCAATAAGATAGATCGAGTTCCAGTTATAATTCCTCATAGGTGAGTACATGCGTTGGGTCAGGCATGTATTTTCTCAATAGAGATATGTGGAACACATCGTGAACTTTGGAGAGACTTGGCGGCATTGCCAATCGGGAAGCTACAGCCACAATTCGTTCTAGAATTTTGAAATTTCTGATGTACCTGGGACTCAATTTACCTTTCTTTCCAAAACGTATGACTCCCTTCCATGGAGATACCTTCAGGAAAACATAATCACTGACTTGAAATTCCAAATCCTTCCTTCGATTATCGGCATAGCTCTTCTGCCTACTTTGAGCTTCTTTGATGTGATTTTGGATTACCTTCACCTTTTCCATCATTTCCTCCACCAGTTATGGACCTACAAGTTTTCTTTCACCAACGTCATCCCAACAGGTTGGTGTGCGACATCTCTTTCCATATAACGCTTCAGATGGTGCCATCTGAATACTCGAATGGAATCTATTGTTATATGAAAGTTCTACCAGAGGTAAATATTGATCCCACATTCCCTGAAAGTCAAGTGATCAGGATCTCAACATGTCTTCTAAGGTTTGAATAGTTCATTCTGATTGTCCATCTATTTGAGGGTGGTAGGAAGTTCTCAAATGAAGTTCAGTATCCAAGTCTTTCTGAAGACGCTTCTAGAATCTTGAAGTAAAATGGGGATCACGATCAGAAAAAATCAATAAGGGTACTCCATGAAGTCTCACAAATTCATCAACATATAGTCTTGCTAGAAGTTCTATTAGTAGATCTTCTCTTATAGCAAGAAAATGTGCTGACTTGGTAAGACGATCAACAATAACCTATATTGCATCGTTCCTTCTAGGAGTCTTTGGTAGTCCCATGACAAAGTCCATCGTAATATTGTCCCATTTCCACTTGGGTATGGGAAGAGGTTGCAATACTCCACCAGGTTGTTGCCTTACAGCTTTCACTTGTTGACAAACCATACATCTTGACACAAAATCGGCAATCTCCCTCTTTATGTTGTCCCGCGAAAAATGTTCCTTCAAATCTCTATACATTTTGGTGCTCCCATGGTGTATAGGGAAATTGGAACTATGTGCATTATCCAGCAATTCTCTTTTTAGATCAGGTATAACGGGAATACAAAGTCTCTTCCAGAATTTCAAAATTCCTTCTTCATACACAAAGTCTCTCAATCTCCCATCATTCACAGCTTTAATCTTCTTTTGAAATTCTTCATCATCAGTCTGAGAACTCTTAATCCTTTCTAGTAAAGATGGTTTGGAAACCATTTGAAAAAGCATTGATGTTTCCCCTTCCCTGGTTATTCCCATGCCCATCTTCACTAGATCCATGAAAATTGGATCCCTTCCAATTCTCATCATGTTCAAAACTCCATGGTCTTTTCTGCTCAAAGCATCTTCCACCTTGTTTTCTTTCCCTAGGTGGTAGTGTATCGTACAATCATAATCATTGAGTAATTCAAGTCATCTTCTTTGCCTCATGTTGAGTTCTTTTTGTGAGAAAATATACTTCAAACTCTTGTGATCAGTATAAATCTCACATTTTTCACCATAGAGGTAGTTCCTCCATATCTTCAAAGAAAAGATCACAGCTGCTAACTTGAGATCATGAGTAGGATAGTTTTTTTCATGAATTTTCAACTGTCATGATGCATAGGCAATAACCCTATCATTCTTCATAAGGACACAACCAAGTCCTTTATTTGATGCATCACTATAAATAATTAACCCATCATTCCCCAATGGTAGAGTCAATATAAGAGAATTGAATAATCTTCTATTCAGTTCTTCGAAACATTCTTCATACTCTTTTTTCCAAACAAATTTAACCCCTTTACGTGTGAGCTTCGTTAATGGGTTAGCCAATTGGGCAAAATTCTGGATGAAACGTCGATAATAACCTGCCAAAACAATAAAACTACGTACCTTAGATATACTCGTAGGTGCTGGACATTCTTGAATTGCCTTTGTCTTAGAAGGATCAACATAGATTCCATATTTGGAGACAATATGGACAAGAAAAGAAATCTCCTGAAGCCAGAATTCACACTTTCTAAACTTCCCATATAATTCATGTCTTATCAGAGTCTTTAGGATAATACGCAAGTGATTTTCATGATCTTCGTAGCTTTTGGAATATACCAAGATATCATCAATAAATACCACCATAAATTTATCGAGATATTCCTTGAAAACACTATTCATCAGATCCATGAATACATAGGGTGCATTAGTCAATCCAAAAGGCATTACTGTAAACTCGTAATGCCCGTACCTAGTTCGAAATGTTGTCTTCGGAATGTCTTCCTTCTTCACACACAACTGATGGTATCCAGATCGAAGGTCAATCTTTGAAAAGTTTTGAGCTCTATGCAGTTGGTCAAAAAAATCATCAATGCAAGGTAGGGGATACTTGTTCTTTATTGTTATAGCATTGATCTCCCTGTAGTCGATACATAACCTCATAGATCCATCTTTATTTTTAACAAAAAGAACAGGGGATCCTCATGGAGAAACACTAGGGAGAATAAATCCTTTATTACTCAATTCCTCTAGTTGTTTCTTTAGTTCGACTAATTCTACAGTGGCCATTCTATAAGGGGTCTTCAATATAGGCCTTGATCCAGGAATTAAATCAATGGAAAACTCAACTTCTCGTTCTGGAGGATGTCTAGGTAAATCTTCCGGAAATACATCTACATATTCTTTCACAACAGGTACATCATCTATTTGAACATTCCTTTCCTCACCCATAGTCATTTCATTCTCTTCCTCCCCAATAATTGAATTTAGTTGAGATACTGGGGGTGGATCTAGATAAGAATTAGGTGGTGACGATTCTTATCTAAAGATAAGGTGTTCCTTATCATCATCATCAAAAATCGTAACTTCATTCTTCTTATAATAAATCTTCGCATCATAATCTGAAATCCAATCCATACCGAGGATTATATCAAACTAAATCATAGGTATGACGATGAGATCAGCAGATAAAGAACATTTATGTGCTCTAATGGGGACTGATTCACAATACTTTGTTGCAATGGTACTTCCCTTAGGAGTTTTAACTGACAACTCCCTTGTTAAATCAAATTGGAAATATCTAATTTTCTTATCAAACTAGGAAGATATGAAACAATACGATGATCCAGAATCAAATAATGCATTTTCTAAACTTGAGGAAACCATTAAATTACCTGCAACCACATCTTTCGGAGCTTCTACCTCAACAGTAGTGATAGCATAAGCTTGGCCTTGATCCCTTGGCCTTTTCTGAGGTATGTTCCCCTGATGCTTAGGACATTCATTTGCGTAATGTCCCATCTCCCTATAATTGTAGCACTGAACATTGGTAGCTTCCTTCTTCCCTTTGCAATCATGAGCTTGGTGGACTTTTTCACCACACTTGTAACAGACACCCATTCCCTTCAAGAAAGTACTGGGGTGTTTTTTCCCACATTTACCATAGGATGGATATTCAACCTTTCCCTTCTTCCCCTTATTTCCATTCCTAGATTGATCAGCAGATCACTTCTTCTCTTTCTTTGCTTTAAAGTCATAAGACTTTGAGAATTATTTCTCTGTCTTGATAGCACATGTGACAATGTCTTCATATGATGAGAAGGATTGTGAGACTAATGCTCGATGGAGAAATGGTTTTAACCCATCAAAAAAACAATCAATATTACTTCTTGGGTTATGTATATAATCTCCAGCATACCTTGCTAACCTTGTAAAGTTAGCCTCATACTTTGCGACATTCTCATCCTCCTTTTGTCTCAGACTTAGAAATTGCCTTTCCATATCTGCTCGATGGTCATGAGGAAAGTATTTTTTTTAAAACAGGTATTTAAACTCCCTCCATTCCATATTTGATACTTCATCATTTTCCTTCACGTTTTGAATCAATGACCACCATTGATCAGCATCTCCAGTGTGGTGGTAAACTGCCATGATAACTTTTTCCCATTCACTATATCCCAAAGCCTGAAATATTTTCTCTAGGGAACTTATCCATTGCTCAGCTAATAAGAGATTTGTACTCCAATTGAATTTTGGTGGTTTTTTCCTCATGAAGCGATCTAACATTGATCCTCCATGTTGTGGATCAGGGTGCTCCATACGGTTAAGGTTATTATTCATAACCTGAGTGAGTTGTCCCAGTATGGTAATTAGTTGATCGGCACCAGTTGCATAACCAGCACCACTATAATTATCTTAAGCGGGAAGGAAATACCTATATGGATTGTGTGCACTGATACGGTTACCATTTCTTCCACTAGGGACCATTTCTAAACAATGGCATAAACTAGATCAGTTTATAAATCAAAATACATAATTCCATACTTATAAAACACTTAACATAAATTGAACTATTTATGGATATAATCCATAATCATAAAAAAAATTCATTGAGGAAGTATATACTCATAAACCCTTCATAATGATTTATAAAGAAAATGAGAGTTATCCTAAGCATATCCCCCAGGAGTGTCGTAACCAAGAGTGCAGCAAGGCCCGTTGTTGTGCACCAGTTCCCGTTCGAGTCCAGCTCAAAGCAGTGTTTTCGGGTTTTACCCCTAGGTACATCTGTGCCAGAGCTTCCTCTACCTACTCGTATCCAGACAAGGATGTATTGCTCAGAAAACTCACAAAATCTCTATAATACCCAAATTATAGGAAGTTCTTTTATACTAATCCTAAAATTCCTTGTTAGGTCTATGTTCTCTAATCAGAGTTTATCTAAATCTAGCTTTCAAGGTTTGTACTAAACTTCCTCTGATACCAACTATAATGCCCCGACCCCAGTTACCCAGAGCTGGTGCATTATTAAATAACATTGGCATGATCACAAGAAAGATCAAATCTCGAAAGACCGATTGGTTAAATAGCCTTGGTAACACTAGATATATTAATAAAGTTTACATTACATCATAAAATGAAAACTACAACAATATATTCTCCATATTCCACATTCTTATCCCTTCATATTATCCCTGTAGGTCATTCATAAATTACTTTTTCACATCCTGGAAAAAATAAAACATAGAAAAGGGGTGAGCTCAAATTCCCGGTAAGGATAACAATATAGCGGAACTTTCATAAATAAGAATAAACATTTAAGGCAATGTATAACTAAAACAGAAGCCTTTTAAACATGAACTTAAACATAGTATGGAAAAAATAAAATGAAATAATGTTATTTACTTATTAACATGGATATTCTACTAATCGAATAATCACATGCAATATCAATAACCACTTTCATAATGATGGAATCCATAATGCTAGACTATCATAACCACATATCCAAGTCCTCGTTCCAAGACTACAAATAAGATTTTTCCAAGGCCTTGTGTCAAGACACTAGTTTGTCTCATGAGACCTACCGATGCAATCTTTTTTGAAGATATTTAAAATTAAAATTGCTCAAATATACTCCAGTGTTTTTCTGAAAACATTATGCAAGATTCTGAAAACAAAATAACTAATTCTAAGACTACTGGACTAATTACAGGCCATGATGGGTCCAAGCCCAATCTCTTCCTATCTACCACACTCGAGAGTCGGGTTTTCTGAAAACATTTTTAAGCTTGCGTTAAATAGGTATACATTAGCACTGGGTTTTCATATATTTGAGAGAAATATCCCTTTTTTGAAATAATTTAAAAGTCACATATTTATAAAAGAAAACCTTTATTTTGAAAATATCCTTATAAGCTTGTAAGGGAATCTTCAATGATTTTATAACAGCAGAAAATATCCGCACCCTCCGTATAAGTTAAAAAAAACATTCTTACCTTAATTCTGTCGAAAAGGTTAAAAAGGACCTTATTTGGAAAACAACAGAAAGATTCCATTATAAACTTATTATAAAAAGTCAAACAAGGGTATAAATGACTTTAACCCATATTCTGTAAAATAGTAAGAATGTTTTGAAATACATTTTTAAGAAACATGGATTTGGATGATAAAGAGATCCTAGTAGAATATTACGTATAAACAACCTCGGATAATGAAGAGATTGCGAAATAAACCCTTACCAATTTGGTAACTTATGAAACATACAACCCACAAAAGTGGTATCATACAATGAATATGTAAATACACATAAATTAAATTGTATTACATAAATAATACAATTATGGTCAGTACATACACCACACAAAAGGTAATAGTGTCAATATGGCATGAATCTCACGGGAAAAAGGAGTGAGATGAAAACCCTTACCTTGTACTTTTCCTTGGTTGGGGTAGGTTAACCTCCTATATAATGGTGAAATAATTTTTATTAAATTATACAAGAATCATATATATTAATATGATATCATATATGATCTTTTAACATTGCTTTGTTTATAATATCTTAGTATTATCGTCGTTTCTGGTATTAACTTATTCATTTTATTTGATATGTTTTGTTACGTAATCCATGTTTTTCATGGATAGGATGTATCTTATTAATATCCATAATGATATCAAGTACTTAAAAATTATTTTTAAATCATCAAATGATAATTATACTTGAATTGATACGATGGAGAATGAATCTCATCGCGTTCGTGGAGACGGTAGTCCGTACGTACGCACGAGCGACAATATCATTCTTTTGATATTAAAATAATATTTAATTGGATGGTATATCTTATATACAGAATAACTATCATGTTATATTTATTATTTACATGAATTACACATCATTATTATACTCATCCAAATAATAATAATATATTTAATAACAATTACACCACGACGTGGATACGGTAAGCCGTACGTACGCACGTATGGTGACATGTCATTCAAAGGATGGATAGAATACTGAATATAGTTGTACCATATTTATAATAACATTATAGTATATAAGATATACTGTATTCATTATTTAATAATGATAATAACAAATAAAAAAGAAGTTGAAGAAGAAATGAATTTGAAAAAAGGTGGTGAAAACATTACCTCTTTTTCGGGTTCTTCCTTTTGATTTGATCAAAAGGGATCCTTAGGTTGGATTTTTGATCAAACTAAAGCCTCTAGGTTGTATTGAGGGAAGTTGGGAGAGTATTTGAGAAGATTTTGGCCGAACCAAAAGGATTTTAAGGTGTGAAGTAATGAGGAGGAGTGCCCTTTTATAAGAGGGGTGAGGGGCACCTTTGGAAAAGCTAGAAATATTATTTTATAATAAATTCATATTCGGTTTCTAATGGCTCCAAAGTGGATTATTTAAAGGTTAATGTTGGGATAGGTCTAAAACCATTCAACATACAGAATTTAGACAGGTTTGGGTCATTATATTAACCTTATCTTATAGTTTTAACTCTTAGTTAAATAGTTTGACACTTACCATGTCACTTTGTATTTTTATATTATATAGTTAATAAACATACTATATACCTCCAAGAGACCCCCAAGTAGTCCATTAATCATAAAAATATCATTATATAAGTCTTTTGGCTGAAACTTAGATTTTTAGGAATTTACTATCAATTAATAATATAATATTTTTTTTAAAAACTCTTTTATGTCAATTTTGACACTATTCAATAGTTGATTTTTGTAAAAATCATAACAGAATGATTACTACGAACAAAATCAATTAAATCAATCCCAATATGAAATATTATCCTCGAAAATTATTGTAATTCATTAAAAGTCTCAAATTATATTTATTTGTGTATTTAGAATATCAAATATTTTAATTTTTCACTATTATGGTAATTACTGCATCATCATTATGTCAAAAATAAATTAAACTATTTAATGTCTAAAAATTATAAATGAAATATAATTATGTAGGAAATATTTTTATATTTCTAATTAATATTTATAGTTGAAAATACAACATATATAACCCTTTGTAAAAATTGTTTTTCTAAAAGATATATGCTTTTGTCATTTTTGTATTTATTTTAACTTAATTATAATAAAGTGTCCCTATCACCTACAAGTGGCTCCATGGGGTCCCAAAATTGACCCAAAGATTTCCATGGTCGGACATGTTTCCACCAATAAGGTTAGGACATGTTTTAGGGTAATTTAGTATTATTATAATATTATTTTTTAACCCTTATTTACCGGATTTACCCTTAACCATGGTAAATAAAATATTTACCGAAGTAATTATTCAAAATTTCTAAAAATAAAAGTTACCTATTTAAACAATTTGGACATATTGATTCCAAATATGGAATCCAATTTTTCAAATTCAATACATAGAAGTGGTAGAAATTAATTTAAAATTAATTCCCGCTATCAAAACAAAAAGCGTGTTTTTAAGATATAATAACTATCAAAAGATTGATACGTGTTTATGTCTGGTTTAATTGTGAAATTATTTCCAATGACAAAAATTGTATTAAATGGTAAAAATATATTCTAAATATACTTTAAAACCACTCAAATTCATAATTTATCACTATTAATTATTTTGATTAAAAAAGTTGTTTTTAATTAAAATTTAGTAATTTTCACTATTCATCAAAATATTAAAGTTATCCGAAAAGTACCAAAATTTTACCTTAGGCTAAATTTGATACTCCGAATCCAAAAATGAAGTCCATTTTGAGAGATAAAATTTATAAAATTTCAAAAAGTAAGTATTACTATTTATAACGGCTAGTTTGATTGGTTGTGGTGTGTGTTAGAACTCGATGTTGCGTACAACACACGCTATTGCATTATTCAAAGAGAAGCGTATCATAGAATCTTGGGGTGTTACATGTGAGATCATAATTATATGATTTTACCTCATTTTTAGGACTTTAAGTCTCTCAAATTCAAATATGAAAGGATTTAGAGTTCAAGGAAAATATAACCTTACGAGTTGTGAGGCGTAAGTGGATCCTCCTTTAATACCTCTTGGAATTTTTTCATTCAATAAATCCACATTTTTCATGTTGTTAAGTACCAAAATGTCTATGTTTTTTTAATTTAATCTAAATATGGTTGGGGATATAGATATATAATGATGGAATGAGTTGCTCAAATTTATATGTTAGTAGATGAATATCATCAAGGCATGTTACAATTTCACTCTTCTTTAGAGTAGATTCTCCCCCAAAAAATTATTAATATTTTGTTTTGTAAGAGAATACTCTTTAGGATATAATGGTGGATAATTACTTTATACCTGTACTTAGTGGAGAATAAAATTTGATAAATATTTAAAATCAAGAGTAATTAAACACTTTATTTTCGTGCCCCAAAGAAATAACATTGATCCTATTGTAAGTCAAGGAGAGGAATTATATTTATATATTGAATTGAGAATGAACTTTACCCCCATGGGTACTCATTTTATAAGAATGATAATACCCATTTATATAATTTTTCCTACCCTGTGAATTTAGATTGAATCATATTTTAAAAATTAATTTCATATCCAAGTTTAATCCCATAAATTGATTCATACATAATCTAATAAGTGTCCTATATTTCACCAGATTAGTAAATGGATGTGTCAGTTAGATCATGATTGCATGATATATGATCTAGATCTTACCTATTTGGTCAAATGGGTTTTCTGACTATATAAACCCATTTAGTATTGGACCCAAAATAGTATAAATCAAATAATATATCGAAAAAATAAAGTCACTTCTATGTACCTCACATTGATAAAACATTTGAAGTGAAAAATGAACCCTCATAGCACGATCGCATGTGTGTGGGTGTACGCATGTGGGTAATGCAATGAAAAATCCCCCATAAGATTTTATCCCACAATTTATCATTTTTAAATAAGTTTAAATTAATAATAATTAAAAGTTTTTCCCGTTATCTCACATTTCTGAATGTGTGATTCCAAAAATTCCCTTTTTCATCAACTTTAAATAAAATATTTTAAAATAATTTCCAGTCTAGTATGTGTACGATGTCTGAAGGCATACGGGTTGACCATGAATGGAAAAGTTTTGGGAAGTGATGAATACTTGATAATGTGTATGTTTCCTGAGACCATGAAAAAAATTGTGCATCCCATGTTTATTTAATATATTCTAACATAGTTATATTCATGTTCCAAAATAGCATGAATCAATATGTGAAGTTAGGTTTAGGTTATATAATTTACATTTTAATGTCTTTATTAGTCTTTTGAAGATCTAATTAACACCATATTCAATGATCTCATTAGTTCTAAGATTTTTCTCTTACTATTTATTACTCTATCTAAATAGATAGACATGTTAGTGTGAACTAGATCTAGAGTGATGAAATTTAGGGAACTTGAATCATGAATGAATGAATCATGATCTCATGTTTTTAATACTAATTTTTGATGAATCAGATCAAGATCACTGATTCCAAAACTCATATCTCCTTGATTTTTAGATATTTTATATATATTTAAGGTTAATCATATTTATTACTTGATGTATTGAGATTATTTATTATGTGGTTGATGTTATTTTTAACTATTTTACTATTATCATTAATTATTAAAAAAATCCCTTATATTGATTTGATAAAAAAATTGGGTTTTCTGGATTTACAAACCAATATTTTGGGACTTTGGGGAAATAATGGGTTTTTTTTACCGAATATTTTCTTCAAAAATCATTATTGTTTTATCTTAAATTGGTTTGAATTTAGTTTTCTTTAATAATTTTTTTGAACTATATTCTGGGAAAAAATAGTTTTGGAAATTAAATGAATTATTATATGAGTATTGACTTATGATATTTAAAAATAGATAGAAGGTCTAGGACATCGATCTATATTATTGATATAGTGTGTGTTTCAGATGATTAAGGGCATTATTTTGGGGGACACATAAGTGAGTGATGATCCAAAATGGGTCTATTTTATAATCATAGATAGGTTTTTAGTTATGCTATTTAATATTATTTATGTATACTAGAATTTTTATTTATAAAAATTATTTTTATATTTTGGATGAACCGGGAAGGGATAATATTGTTTGAGAAGACACTGGTGTGGGTAGTTTTCATGTGTTTCCATTAATTTATCCAGAATTATGTGATAAAATTTAAAATGATGGATCCTCACTAGCTATATTGAGTAAGAATAAATGTTTGTGGAATATAGTAAAAACTAGTTCAACACCTTTCAAAGATAACTATACTAGAATAGACCATAGATATGTGGTGTACTCAATCATAGTGTACCACTTTATGGTTTTGGGTACTATAAAAATATAGGTTACTATAGCACTAAGATTATTTATAATCTCAATTAGATTTATGGTTTTTGGTTCAATATTCTTAATATGTTTTTTTTCTTTTATACATAGTGAAAATAATTCTACCTCTATATGAATGATTAGATTATTCACAAACCATGTAAATCATTGTGTGTTTTTATTTTTCTTATTCATTTTTCTCCAATTTTCTCTCATGTTTAGAATTATTTATCATTGGAGATCCTACGAATCAATGTTAATAAATCATCATTTTTTCAAAAAATATTAGAATGATTTTAATGATATTTTTCACATGGTTGGGAATGGATCATACATGGGAATACATGAGTGCCATTAAGATAAATCTTATTAGTAATTCATTTACTCACACCACTCACACATATCAATATTCATGTATATATCCTTCATCATTATGTCAAAAAGGTAAAATATCTAATGTTCAATGGTGATGGACATTGGGAGTTAGGGTTGTGTTGGCTAGTATGTTGTTTGTTCATCTATTATTAGAGGAGTTTGATAACATTAAATATTTTAAAGCATATTCGATGAACAAATGTTTTTGGAAAAACAAAAAAGTCATCATACAAGATCATACAGGATAATAAATGATAAGATGAAATAGTGAATGATAAAACAGGAATACTTCACTATCCATATTGATTCATCACTAATGGTGAGTTTGATCAAGTTACCATAGAAACAACCATTGAGTTCTTAAATGTATTATAGTTTTATAATAAATGTAATGTCTATTTATCATTCATTTACATGTGGTGCATATATTATATGAAAAATGGAATGATACAATCCCCTTGAAGTTTAATTTTGAGTAATACCTAATTTTTGATTATCATGTATTATTATTGATTATGATTACATGTTAATATTAGTGTGATTAGAATCTTATATATGATATGGAGTAGAATCATGATATAATAAGTGAAGACTTATTATCTAGATTAACCCACCAGATTATATCATTTTTAATGTCATGTGATAATTGATATGATCCAGGTGTATGATTAATATTAATCCCCATTAATTTTTTTTTGATAAAATACTTAGCATGCATTCCTTCATACTTTGACACATTTCTTATAACATCATTGAGGTTGATCTAATCAAGGAGTGGTTGGGTATTTTGGTGATCATGCCTTTAGATAATTTTAACCAAGATGTTATTTTTCCTCTTATATGAAAAGTATGAAATCTGGTCACTCAATTATGTTAGACTAAGGAAATTTATAACCATGCTTAGTGGGATAATATGTGATGTGATCAATAATTTGGATGAATTCTATATGATGTATCCAATCAACTTGATTAATATATTTCAAAGAATGAACTATTTTTTTCATTGAATCAGGTCCATATGCTCTAATTTATAGGCCAACTTCACTGAATAAGGATCATATTATAGTCTAATGTTTCATACATTATGAAATAACCAATATTTGGATTTCCAATATTTTAACAATTACAAAATCAAATTAACTAATTAAATGATTTTAAAAACCAATTTTACAATCAATAATTTATCAAAACATCACTATTTTATGTTTCAATAAGTTTTATCATCATGATAAACATCATAGGAATGTTGAATAAATGATATCTTATATCATTCAATTTGAAAACCACAATGCAGTACTAAGAACCATGATAATACACAAATAACAACATGGTGACTCTAGTAACATTATGGTCTTTTATTTAATGTATATTTATAATAATATATCACTTTCACTAAAAACTAATATGATTTATAAAAAATTATAACACTTTGTGAATCCATCTAATATTCCCCAAACATTATTATCAAAAAAGATATCTTAAATTTTGGATAAAAACATTGTATTGAAATCGATATTCATTCAAGGACCATATGTGTGACCTTGTGGACCTTTATATTGTATATAATAATTATTAATTACCTTATCCCTAATTGTAATAAAGTAGAAACCTCTACAAAAACATCATTTCTACTCAAGATACAAAGGGACTAATGTGACCTCAATAAAACACACTCATATCACCATATATACATGTTTCCACTACTTTTATCGCTATATATCATATTTATACTTATATAATCCCTTTATAAAAGTCATTGAGTAACCACTAGACATAAATCATTTCAATTCATTATATGTCATCTCATATGTTAATGATTCTTTGAAATATATTAATCAAGTGGATTGGATACATCATATAGAATTCAGCCAAATTATTGATCACATCACATATTATCCCACTAAGAATGGTTATAAATTTCCTTAGTCTAATATAATTGAGGGACCAGATGTCATACTTTTCATACAAGAGGAAAAATAACATCTTGGTTAAAATTATCTAAAGGCATGATCACCAACATACCCAACCACTCCTTGATTAGATCAACCTCAATGATGTTATAAGAAATGTGTCAAAGTATGAAGGTATGCATGCTAAGTATTTTATCAAACAAAATTAATGGGTATTAATATTAATCATACACCTGGATCATATCAATTATCACATGACATTACAAATGATATAATCTGGTGGGTTAATCTAAATAATAAGTCTTCACTTATTATATCATTATTCCACTCCATATCATATATAAGATTCTAATCACACTAATATTAACATGTAATCATAATCAATAATAATACATGATAATCAAAAATTAGGTATTACTCAAAATTAAACTTCAAGGGGATTGTATCATTCCATTTTACATATAATATATACACCACATGTAAATGAATGATAAATAGACATTACATTTATTATAAAACTATAATACATTTAAGTATGTAACAATAATTATATATAGTATTCCTTATATCCAATACCTATAGACTCAGTATGATCCTCAAGTTTTTGTTGCATAAATGGTTATTTCAATGCAACAATTGCATTATCTAGTAGATATACTAAATTGGTATTTATATCACCGCTCTCAATGATTTATTAAAATGAGGTAAAATTTGTGGAGGATGTGTTTGGTCCTTTGGTGAGGTTGAGGTTCCTTGGCATAAGAAATAGCTTAATTATTATCATAGTAAAGATAAATTTCTTTAAAAATTCTAAAAGTACCCCTGGTTCAGTGATAAAATTATTGATACAAAATACTACCTTCACAATATACACTAAATATGATTCCATGTTTTCCATGGTGGATTATTTAGAACTCTTCCAAATGATAACTTGTCCATTTAGGAAAAACATAATACAATAATAATATCTTATATAATCCATGTTGGTTTGGAAACTAACATCAATATAACTGCATACAATGATATATTCCTCTTCTTAAAATACCAACAACATATTATTACTTCTTCTTAAGTAATTAAGGATGTTCTTCCCAATAATCTAGTGACTCTCACTGGGATTGGATTGTAATTAATTTTTTATGCTAAAATCAAAAGAGACATCAGTTCAATTACATAATATGACATATATGATAGACCCTATAGTAGATGAATAAATAATCTTATCCATGTTTCACCTTTTTAACTCATTAGAAGGAAATAGTATCTTAATAAGACTTGTACCATGTAATACTAGTAAAGACCCCTTCTTAAAGTAATCTATGATAAAAGTTCTTAAAAATTTAAAAATATATGTGATATGACTTAGTCTAAGTAACTTAAATGATTAATCTTTATAGATATTCATACCCATTATGTTGGCTATGTCATTCAGTTGTTTAATTGAGAAGTATATTCTTCACCATACCTTTACAAAATGTAAAGTTGGGATATTATTTCCAATGAGAATATTTTCACCCATATGAAACTTTTTAAAAAACTTAACAGTCTCACAATACTATTTGTATACAAAATAATCCCTTGATTTCTTAATGAAAAAAAACTCTTTGATTATATCATCAAATTAAATATTCGTACTCCAAGAAGTTTACTTCAATCCATAAATAGAAATTTGCACCTTGAAAACCATAACAAAGTCATTTTTCACATTAAAACCTTTAGGTCATATTATATACTTGTACAAGACTAAATACCTATTAAGGAAATATTTTGTGAAATCCATTTTAAATATCTTAAAATCATAATGAGATATTTTGGAAAGCAATAACTAAATGGACCTTTCTCATAATAACTAGGGGAAAATTATATTCATAGTTAATACCTAGATTTTTTTTAAAAAAAAATTCTAACTAAGTGACCATTATAGGTATCCAATATACCATATGTGTTATTTTAAATATGGAAAACTCCACTTTCACCCTATTGGTTTCACCCTTTCAGGTGTATCCACTATGATCAAAACTTAATTAGTGTAATATATCTCACATATTATGGACTCTAACCATTCCTTAGAGGAAGAACTCTCAATAGCCTACTGGTAGGTAGTATCTTCATCACCTATAAACAATAATCCATAATCATTTTATATAAGAAATATATATCTCTCTATATTTTTACAAATTTTAGTAGACCATGAAGGTTCTTGTGTAACCTATGTTGGTTATATTTCAAAAACCTCTTATTGAATTGGATTACATTTCATTTTAGGAACCATTATTGTTAGTTTGTTTAACGTTTATCCTTGTTTAACTTTCTTAATTATAACTTCTTGATTCATATGTTTCTTCTCATGGAATATACCAAATCGGGCTACAAACATTTTGTGTTAAGTAGGATTATAGAAATAATATTCCACTATTTTCTTAAGATAACTAATAAAAAGGAAAAAATATGATTTAACACCAAGTTTTCCATAATACATATATCATACATATGACTCATAATTTTCAATACTAATAAAAAGAAAAATTAGATCACCTATTAGTCCATATCTCATATGGTGTCTTTACAGTTGAATTCCATGGAACATGGTTTAATATAAAATATATTTCTCCTCGACCATATCTCTGGAATGATATAAGAACATCATACTAACTTATTATTTTTCAAATTATGTCTAAAATCTATCATTACTCTTCTCAAACACACTATTCTACTATAGTGTTCCCGGAGGAGTGACTTGTAAAAAAATTCCATAGCCTCTCAGATGATGAGTAAAATTTTGACTCAAATATTAAACACCCCAATATGATCATAGAATTATAATATTTTTTTCTTTTTGATTATATAATTTACTTTTGAACCCCATTAAATTTTCAAAGGTTTCAAACTAGTGTCTCATAATTAACTTATAACTATACTGAATAAAATCATAAGTAAATTTTATAATGTTCCTATATGCACCAATTTATCAAGTACACATTTTTTCACATACATTACCATGTATTTGGTCTGATAGTCTAGTGTCCCTCTCACTTATTCCACTAAAATGTGTTTTTTCCTTTTTTGTTATAAATAAGATTTATGTTTCCCAAATTATTAATAATATAAGGATTCCAACAATCTATCACTATGGCCACTTTGGATGTATTTATTATATATATTTCGAGTGAGAAGATTCCATAATTAATTGATGTTAGAGTCAAACTTAACCTTCCTATATTAAATGTTATAAATAAGTGTATATCTATCTATAATTTATAAACCATTCAAAATATTCCCTATATAATAAGTAATTTAATCCATATATATATAACAAACTTTATTTTTAATCATGAACAAAAATTATTTTGTATTCAAAAAATATATAAAAATCAAATTTATATTTATGGGAAGAACATAGTGACTATTTTCTAATTCCATAACTAATCCACTTGATAGACTTTTATTATAATCTCCTACCTCTAATATTTAAATTATTTCCCCATTTACAATACATTGATTTACTTATCTTTTTATAAATACTATCATATTTTGGTTTTTTTATCAGTAAAATTTTTTGTTGTACACCCAATATCCAATAACCATTATATAAAATTAGATATAAAGATTTCTATAAAATTTACATCTATATTCTCAGGATTATTCTATTGGAGATCACTTATCAGCCTTTTATACCAATCTATTAAACTATATTTCAGACCTATAATAGGTCACATAATGATATTTATAATGTATTCTATTATCTATAATAAGACATATTTATAGGCAAGGATCATGTTTTATCTCAATTCAACAATAAATTTTATTGAATGTGCACCCACTAAAATTTTGGACCCCATTCATCATATCCATTTAATAATACAAGATACATATTTCACTAAATAATAAGTATATTTAGAATCAATCTAAATATTTATCTATTTTTATAGTATATCATAGTAGTCACATCACATATGAATCTTAGATATTTAGGTGGAAAACTCGTTACATTGTTTTTAATATGAATTATCTTAACTTCATTCCTCTAGGAACCTAATCCTATTAAGGTCACCCAATTAAGGGTAACCCAAATATTGTAATTTAATATGCACATCAAATCCTTTTAGGGTCACCCATACCTAGTATTCCCTACCCAATATAATTTCCGGGACCTAAATTGACATGTGTTTACTTTGGAAGGAATCTCACACTTAGTACTTCTAGGGTTTTCTTCATCACACAATTACCATATGCATCCCATATATATCATACAAAAATATTTTATCTAATTAAATCTTTAAATATCATGTAATCCATATATGTATTCATGAGTTTATAGATGTAGTTTTTGAATCCTATTCCTTTACCAAAATTAATATGTTCCAAAACACATTAATGTATAACACTTTATAAAACTCATGAATTATGTCACTTACCCGGTAGTAAAAAACAATTATATCTATGTATATCCAAATTAATCTCATGCATGAGGTATAATAAATAATTTATATAAAGGCTTAGAATCATGAGAAACCAAACATCCTTACAACATCAAGCATGACATATAGCCAACCCCAATTTTCTTAGACAATACCTATGTCCCAAAGCAAGTGAGAAATTTAATATAAAGTTTCATTGTCCATAGATCAATATTTAATAGATATCACAATTCTAATATAATTATATCACCTAATTTTCCAAAATCATAACCAGTCCTTATTGTTGTATTCATCACTAAAATAAAAAATCATAGCCTTGGTTGAAAGAAAAAAAATGTTTTACCTAGAATGTAACTCTTATATATATGGTATGATAAGGGTAAAAATAATTTTAAAAAATATAAACATAATCATACATCGTTCATAAAATAAAAAATTTATATACATGATTAAGTATTTCATAACTAAATTAAATATTCAATTATTTAATGTCATGGACCATCCTAATGGGGCTCGTTCCATGACTCCCTAATCCAACCACTGATAGGACAGGGGCAAGAGACTAGTTTTGAGTAGGAAAATCACTAACATGGGAGGCCTTATCCTAAATTACATGTTCACACACACACACACATATATCTAAGCCCATAAAAAGATTAAATGTAAAAATAACTAATAAACCATGCATGCGCACATCTAAATCCCATAGCTACAGTTAGAAAACATGTGATGGAAAGTAAAAAGGGACAAATAAAATACAACCGCAAAGAGTATGAAAACAAGTCTAACTTGAAAGTATAGACGGTGAATACTTTCAAGATAACTTCAAGAACACACCTCGATCTTCCCATCTCACAATTCACCACCTGGTTCTGGTCCCTCTAGGAATCTGTCAAAGGGTCGATCATCTATACAAGACACAACATGTGCAGGAAAAGCCCATGTATGGGTGAGTATAAAAATACCCATTAGGAAACCCCAAAAACACTTAGAATATAAAAAAAGACACAAAATCATCTCTACATATGTGTATGTATATAACATATATTAAAAGAATATCATGATATACTCAACAAAGACACATAGTCTCAAGGTGATTTCACAACTGTAGTTAAAACCTAGGATTTATTCTTGAAGGTTCCACAACGAACTCATCTGGGAGAACACACTCCATGAGTCAGATTTCACTAATGGTATTCATTCAAGATATACAGCTTATCGGGTCCCTCCATAAGAAGTATGTGCTGAAAGTTTGAAGAGAATGATACATATATGGGATCAAACCCAAGGTCATGGGTTATACCAACAACTTAATATGGAATAACCCACTACATAGAGGATCAATTCCTACATACTATTGGTCATGACGATACCAATAACACCGCCAAGGGAAAGAACATTACATAAGATCTCACTCTGGGATTCATGGTAGGATTCTAACAACTCTATCCAAGAATTCCTATTTAAGAGATCACTATCCTATGTGCAGGACATGATTCAATAATAACCTTTTGGGAATGGATCAAGGGGACATACCCTAATGAAAAATTTTCCAAGATATAGAGTATAAGGGCTCTAATCCATCTTGAAGGAAGTATACAATATATATTGGTAGTACATGGTGTGTACTGGTAATACATAGTGAGTTCCTTTGACATTGGGTTCTTCCCATGTGAACAGCCAATGTCTGTGTCTTTTTCAAAGTACATGAAATTCCCATGCATGTGTGCTTATAATTGTTTCCAATTACATGACTCTACCTCTATATAACATATTTGGTTATGTCCATGTGGGAGTACATGGTGTTTCCATGACCATGTACTTTTATAAGTTTGTTTTTACCCTCCAAGGTATACATCGAGATTCCAAGGGAGGTTCGCATTTTATATGACCAAGTCACATTCCATGTTATACTTAACTTCTTTCAGAAACCCAAGCCACCACATGGGGGACCCACATAGCATGTTTATCTTGAACACACTTTGTGTAACATGAGATTTCACAGATCAAATGGTTTTCTTCTCTATGTCTTTTCTTGCTCCTCCGACCCCTTGATACAATGTGAAACACACCAATAAGAATGGATATACTCTATCTGAGCCTCACCTCCATCGCTCTTCATATTCAAATCATACAATTTTCATGTAAATCGGTTATCCTTCATTCTTGTCACTGCTATAAACACAGATCGAACCCAAAGGTCTCCAATCTAGTCTGATTCCCTCATCCCTACCATCATCACATGACCCCCACACCATACCATGTTTGGATATGTGATATAAAATCCTAGAAATTGACATGTAACATTTGATTCCTCATTATTTGTTTCAAACTACTAGGGAAACCAAACCTCAGTGATGAACACATGTAGAATAAGGGGAGAAAACCAAAAAAAACACAAAAGTGGAAAGAACCTTGGTTGTGTTATATTGTCCTCAATCCATTTCCATTATAATGAATAACAAAGTACCATAATATCAGAAAAAATCTCCCAATAAATCCCCACATATAAACCCTATCCCTCAATATGGATGATCCAAAAATCAATCCTTTTGTCAATTGATTCGTGTTCGTTATCAAAATTCATAATAAGGAATAAATTCATATAAATCAACATCCTGCCTCATTTAAGATCAATCTGTTGTGAATAAAAGTTCTATTAAATTTTCAGCGGTGATATCCTTGATTTCTATTGAATACCGATTGATGATTCTAGATCCAGTTTTCATTCACTAATTGAGTTTCTTCAATGTAATCCAATAGCTCTCTTAGATTTGCAAGGTTATGCGGATAGACCTGAAAATTTTCCATAAGAATGTATTTAAATAATTTCATTATTTTGGGTAATCATTTTAAATAAATAAAATATTTCATTAATTTATTTTAAACTTTCTCCCATGACTGTATCTCAACACGATTGCTCGATGAGTTCCAAGGTTATCACACAAATAGGGTAAAACCCATTCTTTGAATACAATAATGCCCTCAAATTTTTTATTCTCACCACTATTTATAATTTATTCCACTCTTTCAATAAATCCACATGTTCATTCATTTAATATATTTAATATGTATAAATTATTTATTTTGGGAACATCGGGCCTGGGAATCACACATCATCTTTGTTCCTAGTCTCAAAAATAATCCATAAAATATCCAAAAATAATACCTGAAAAAATAATAAAGGCTAAATTCACCCCACCTTGGGGATTTACATCCCAAAAATCCAAAATAATTGGCTGAAAAAAAAATATGTGGGTGTTGAGCACGCATCTGAGCCTCTCACTCACAGGTGCTCTTCTGAAGATTACCATGCTGCCACTAGACACAAACTAAAGGAATTGTTTTCCCAAATAGGATCTTCTACTGATGATACTCAATCAACACCATGTTCTCAAAAAATTCATCACTATCCTCAATGTCCATCTTGACTCAATCGATAATGTGTGAGGAATCATGCACATACCGTTCAGTTGAGACACGTGGAAAATTTCATGTACCAGGTCTAGTTGTAGAGGTAGAGCTAAGTGGTATCCCACTTCACCAACTCTATGAAATACCTAGAAAAGAATAATGAATATCAAAGATATTTTTTCCCCAAACAGACCTAAATAATATATATTTAGGTGAAATATAGAGGAACACATGATCTCCCTTCACAAACTCCAAAGGCCTCCACTGCTAGTCATCATAAGAGTTTTGATGGCTCTATATAGTTTTCATCTTTTCATGGATGATCTTCAACTTCTTTTTAGTGGATCACACCAAATCTGGGCCCATATGTGTTTACTCTCCTAGGTTAGTCTAGGAAAGTGGTGAATTTAAGGGTCCCCTATAGAAGGCCTCAAATAGTTTCATACCGATAGAGGAATGGTAGAATTTTTTTGTACCTAAACTCCATAAAGTGTAGATGATCCCACAAACTATGAACAAAGTCGAACATGAAATATCACATCATGTCATCTAAAACTTGAATGGTCCTCTTAGTCAGTTCATCATTCTGGGGGTAAAAATCCATGCTTAAATCCAACTGAGTCCCAAAATCATCCTAAAATACCTTCATTAACTAATATGTGAAGCTAGCATTATGTTCAAAAATTATTGTTGAGGAAACTCCATAGAGTATGAATATCTCCAGCACGTAGAGGATTCTCAAGCTCTCTTCTAAACTCCACTATCCAATTGTTATGAAGTGGGATGACTTGGGGAGTTGGTCTATGATCACATATATGGAACTGTGTTGCCTAGATGTACATGGTAATACCATCACAATGTCCATGGGTATCTCATCCCACATCCACTTTGGAAACTAAAGGGTTCTTGCTAAACCTTTTGGAACTTAGTTCTTATCCTTTGCTTATTGAAAAGTATAGCATCGAGAAAAAACTCTAGAACACCACTTTTCATCTCTGGCCACCAAAACTGACATTAGAGGCCTTGGTACACTTTTTCATGCCTAAATGTACTGACAAAGGAGATGTATGGAACCATCTTACAACCTCCTCCCACAACATCACTGGTACCATCGTCCATTCTCTGAAAATGACAACATGCTTCCCACCTTTAGAAAATACATCAGAAGAATGTCATGTGGATATCTGAGTAGGGTGGAAAGCTACTTCATATCCATAAAAAGAATAAATTCAATGAGGCTAACTAATATGATTTCTCATTCAGTAACTATGATCAAGATCTCTTGCTGATATCATTTGCTACCATATTTCCCTTCCCAATATTATGGACAATATCAACATCATAATACTAGAGTAAATATAGCCATTGTGTTTATCTCAAGTTATGATAATTCTGAGAGAAGAAATAATTGAGACTGATGTGGTCATAATAAATGATAAATCATTATCCCATTATGTAGTGTCTATATATATTTAGTATGCATACTTCAACTTAAAACTCAAGATTATGGGTCTTGCCATTCTACTTATGTTGTATCAACTGATTTGAACCATAGTAAATCACCTCCTACCACTACATCAAAAAACAACCAATCCCATTTCCTAATGCATCTTAGTGCACTACATAATCGACACCCTTCTATGGAAATATCAAGATGGGAGCACTCTTGAATATCTACCTTAACTCCTAAATATCATTCTAGACCCTCTCCTTCCACCTGAAAGGCTTCCCATTTCAGGTCAAATAAGTTGAGGTATATGATAACTTTTGGAATTCATGTATAAAGATCTAGAAATAACCTATTATCCTAAAGAATCTCCATACCTCTATCACACACATGGGTGGCTTCCAAGCTAACACTACCTTGACCTTCGACGGTTCCACTTCCACACCATCTACTCAGATATCAAGTCCCAAAAAAGTGGACCTCTGGAATCTATAACAGAAACTTAAAGTTATTCCCATAATGTAGGTTCTCTTGTAGTACATCCAGAACCATCCCCAAGTGTCTTGCGTGCCCCTCCTTGGATGTTGAGTACACTAGGATATCATTGATAAAGACTACCGCCAACTAGTCTAAGAAAGGGTGATTTATCCAGTTCATGAGCCCCATGAAAACTTCTATGGAATTAATCATAAAAATATCATCACAAAGTAATCACAATGATCGTAGATACATATGAATGTTATCTTTAGTATATCCTCATATCATACTCAAAACTGGTGATTTCCTGGTCTGAGTTCAATCTTCAAGAAATAGTGTGCCCCTCTCAACTAATCAAAGAGGTCATTGATCCTTCAGAGTGGATACTTATTTGTTATAGTCGCCTAGTTTAGGTGAAATTAATACACAAATAACCTCAAGATCCTATATACCTTCTTGGTGAATAGCACTAGGGATTCTGAGGATGAAACATTAGGTCTATCAAATCCCTTACACTATAAGTCTAAATAAACCCTTAGCTCAATGAGCTATGTAGGATCCATCTAATATGAAGTTGAAAATATTGTGGTCATACCTAGTTGTAGATTAATGTATAATTATATCTCTTGGTGGGGTGGTAAGCCTGCAATATCCTTAAAGACATCCTTATACTCCACTACCACTACTATAAACCAAAAACTCATAACATACATTGTACCAAGGATAATTATATACAATTGATGAGTAATTAATTTCACCCTCTTATACATGATTCCATCCTACACTACCTGGGTTTCTATTCAACCCATAAAGGAAAAACTAGTCCCATTTCTGTAGACATGCCACATCCTCCTCCTAAAATAGTTTATCTAGGCATGAACTATAGATAGCCAGTCCATACCTATGTTTACTAAATAATGACGCGCCACTACTAAAAAAAGATTACAACATAAACTCTCACCTCCAAGATTTAGTTCACACTTTCAACACAAGTATTTTCTCATTGATTCACCTCCTGTAGGAGTCTCCAAGCGTAAGGGTCGAGCCATGTGTTCAATAAAAATCTATAAGTCTCAAACCAGATAAGTGGAAATAAAGGAATGAATATAATTTATGTCTATCATTACTGTATATACGGTAGAAAATACACATATCATACCATGTATCATATCTGGACCCTCTAGGTCATAAACCTTCACTACCTGTAGCTTCCCCCGCCCCTATCCTCCAGCTCCCTAAGCCTAGAGTGGACCACCTAGGCGTGGTGGTGGTAAAAATTCAAATAATCTATCACCTCCATCTACTCTCCTAGTCCCAATACCACATCTTCCACCCTTCAGGCCTATATACTCCTACTACTACCTTTTCCTCGATGCCTCATCCACTATCTCCCTATCAATTGTACTACAGATCAGACAATCCCCCACGAGATGTCCTCTAACATCACGTGTGTATCACTGCCTCTCCCTAGGATGACTAAACCCATCTTGTGATCCCTAGAATTAAGACCTTTCTTGGAACATCCTCCTAAAACTCATTATATGTCTAGGTCATTGAGATGTTAGTCAGATACCTACTGTAGAAGTATCTTATCTTATGTTCCCACTACTGGAAACCACTATCTGCATCTGCTCATCCAGTAAACTCTCAACCACCAAATCTCACTCTAGAACCCCGAAATAGGTAAGAATATAGGGAGGTATAAATCCATATCAAATTTCTCTTCATGGTCCTCACATCAAGGTATAATAGTTGAATAACTGATCATGAACCATATCTATAAAGTACCTAGAAGTGTTAGTGACCCTCGATGAATACTCAACTACTATCATGATTCCCTAATAAATCTCTAAATGATTTTGGATGTGAAAAATAATCAGTGTATCTGTACTGATCTCCTCCCTAAAATGGTGCTCAAACTCTGACCATTCTAGAGCCACCTCATCATATGATTGTGTCACCAAACCATACTATCATCTTGTGGATACATAGAGAAGGATTGATGCTAGAACCACCATTAGATCTGTTTGTTTCCTAACAAGATCAAAAAATTATTTCATCTACTCAAGCTATACTACATCCCTTTTTTGGGTCAAGCTCACCTTAGAACCTGATGGGTTGTTATCACTAAAACTCATAAAGCATGCTTAGCCTGCACATCTCATCTTCTGGTATTGCAGGTACCATCTATTTCTCAATAGGTTGTGGTATAGATGACTCACTACCAAGAGGTAAAACCATAGGTACATGACCATGTATCAATGCCTCATCACTGGTTGGATCAACCTTAGGACCTTGATGTTGAACCCTAGATGGTATAAATCATAGAGGAATCATAAAATAGACAAGATATACCATGGTCAATGAGTATATAAAGAGTTGGATAAAGAAGGACATGGAGACCACAACCCATTTCTATATGATGCATGTACCATTTTTTCATGATACTAGTGTTCTAGTGTACTGAGTTAAAAGAAATTTGATCAAAGACCTGGTGTATAGATACATCAACCACCACACCAATAATGGTGTACCTACCCTAAAATCCAAAATTGGAACACTGAACATTGTTTCTCTAAAAAAAATAGAATCCAGTCCTATGGTAGAACTAACTCCTCTAATACCACTTTATCATGACCCACACTAATGGGGCCCATGCCATGACTCTTCAATCCCACCTCCAATATTCCAGGGGATGGAGACTAATTATGAGTAGGAATATCACTAACATGGGAGGAATTATCATAAAGTACTTGTACACATTCAAACATCTCTAAGACCATACAATGCTGAAATGTAAAAACAACAGATAAACCACGCATGCATACATCTAAATCCCACATCCAAATTATGAAAACATGTAATGGAAAGTAAATAGGGCCACACACAATCCCACCTAAAAGAGTCTATAAAATTCCAACTTGAATTTATAGATGATTATTGCTATCAATATAGCTATAGGACAACACCTCGGTTTGTATGGATCACTAAGCACTTCCTAGTGATGGTCCCTCTAGGACTCTGTAAAAGGGTCAATAATCTACACAAGACATAAAACATGTGGTAAATTTTATCTAGGGATGACTATATCAATACCCATTAGAATACAACAAAAAGAATAATCATTTAACAATAAGAATCACAATCATCATTACAGATATATATCTCTACATCACATATAACAAGAATTTCTAGATATACTTAAAAAAGAAACAATGTATCAAGATGATTTCATAACCATAAATCTATACAAGGATTCTTGCTCGAAGGTTCCACATAGAACTCATCTAGAAGAATAAAATAAAGAAGTTAGATTGCATGGATGGAATTCATTCGAGATATACTGGTCATCAGGTCCCTCTATAATAAGTGTACACTGGAAGGCTAAAGAGAACGACACATAGATGAGGATCAAAACCAAGGCCATTTGGTATACCAATAACTCAATCTAGAATAAAATTATAAGTATAGGATTAGTGCCTATATAGTGATGCTCATTATGATACCAAGAACACCACCTATGAAAAGAAAATGATAGTGTATCTCACTACGGACCTCCGAGAAGGACTCCAATAAATCTATCAAAGAATTCCTACTGAAGGGATCACTATCCTATGTGTAGGATGTGAATACATAATAACCTTAAAAAATGGATCAAGGGAAGATATGTTAATGAAACATGTCCAAGATACAAAGGACAAGGGCTCTAAGCCATCATGAAGTAAGTACATAGCGTATACTAGAAGTACACAATGTGTTCCTTTAAAATCAGGTTCTGTATATGAGAATGGCCCATGACCATGTATGTTTCAAAGTACATTACATGCCTATGCCCATGTACTTAAACCCATTTCTATGTACATGGATCTACCTATGTACACCTTGATTGGTAGTGTCCATATGGGAGTACATAATGTGTCTATGACCATGTACTTTTGGTTTTGTCTATGTACCCTCTTAGGTACATGCCGAGTAGTTAGGGGACGGTCACATACCATGTGATTGAGTCACATGTCATTTTATACTTAACTTCTCATGGAAACCCTTGCTGATTCACAAGGGTGTTGAGTCAAAATATTCTTTATGAATTTTCCATTGCTTTTGTTTTGAAAATTACAAAACAAATACTAAATAATTGATTACTAACTACTTATATCCAAAGTGTTCTTAGAATTTTTTTCTAGAAAACATATATTTTTACCATACATAGAATTAGTTCAAAATTATTCACAAACATAAACTAACATTCTTAATTATGATTATCATAATGAGAACGGATCTGATAAACATCAGATTCACCTTATCAGATCAGATTTAAGACCTTTTCTCTATTCTTCATACTAAAAAAGTATTTATAATCAAACTAATGTCAAAATCTATAAACATTGAATTTACACTCATATGGAAAAATGTTGAAATTATCATAAATATTATCATAATGAAATTTTTAAGGAAGTACATCAAACTTAACTAGTTTAAATTGTGAATGTGGAAAATTAACTTCTCTTATAATAGAATATATTTTACATTATGACGGTGTAAATTCAATATGATGTTAGATATTGTCTTATACCAGAAATATATTGTTAGTCAAATTCCAAGTTTCCATGTCCTTCTGAAAAACATGAAGAAAATATAACTGTTGTGAGATCATAATGATCCTTGGGAGAACACCTATAATACCTGATCATTTGAAAAGTTTGAAGCGGTTGATTGCATTATCACTCTTGATTTTTCTATATCTTGAAAAGGATTGAATGACTTCTTTTTAGTCGTGTGTAACTCTTTAGAGAGAGTCATTCAAAGGAAACCTAGTCATGTTGTCTCCTTAAGAATATTTTTATAATTGTTACCTATGTACAGTCATTCTGATTAGGATTTAGGGCTTCCAAGGATAGAAAAAAGGGGAATTTGATCATTATATTTATTGAGGACTTGAAAGGATATCAAGACTGAGAATCTGATATTCTGAACTAGAGATTTCATGGATAGAAAGATAGATCCAATACATTGGATTGGGGGATTTGGGGGATAGGTAGACATAGAATTCGATCTTTGTATCATGGTATTTTCATATTGTTGAAAGATATACTTTCTTATGGGCATAAAACAAGGGTTATATTTTGCCAAGGTTTGTGGCTACCTTACTCTTATGGATAAAAGAGATCAATTCATTTAAAATAACTGTAATTCATCATTATGTTGTTTTAATTCTATTAATTAATTTATTCAAGTACTTTATTCCATTGTTCCTATATATAATACTTTTATTGTAATGACACTGAATACAAATAACATAATCAATTTTACTACTTGGATATACTCTGAATTTGAGACATGCTTATATAATTTTATCAATTTCAAATATGATTTTTTTACTCTAATTTAATCATATTATTTGTAATTATGATTCATTTATAATGATATATCGAAATCTGTCATGATTAAAATAATTTTATAATCAAACTAATACAACTCTTAGTTTTATCCTTTACATAAATATGTTTTTGAATTTGTTTTAGTTTAGACTCTTAAACTAATTTTCATAAAAGTACAATTCACCCCCCCCCCTCTTGTAATATATCCTTTTTGAATCCATTATTTTGATCCTAATGTCAATATAGCTCATACTGATATCCAAAAATTGGTGTTAGATAAGGTTTCTACTAGTCACATAGTTGCTGATATTTTATCTTCTTTACTATTAAAAGTTTTTTTGAATTTATTTATAAACTTTTTATTTATAAATATTTTTCACACTAATGTGTATTAAGGAAAAGAATTTTTGTAATTATTTTTTAAATATGGTATGATCTAATGTTGGATCTATTAAAAATATCAATCCCAATAGGCCACCAATTTTTGATGGTGATGTCCATGAATATTGTAGAAAAAAATGAATATTTTTGTAATTAGCACTGGAGTTGGAAATTTCATGATACTCATCGGAAGTTATATGATTCATTATTAGGAAGTTACAACTTTTAGTAATGCTAAAAACCAACTATATCAACTTAATTATAGAGTCCAAAACACTTTTCTATTATCAATGACTAGAGCATCTATAGTTTGATTTCATCCTATGAAGTAACAAATAATATTTTTTAGAATTTAGAGGTTACACATTTTGGTACATCAAATTTTATTGAAACCGGAGAGAGAAATGGTAAGATATGACTGTCAAGATTTTGAATATTCACCTAGAGAATAAATTTCCAAGATACGCCAAAGTTTTATGACTGTCATAACTAGTTTATAATATCTTGGAGAAAAATAATTGGATGTTGAAATCCTTATAGATACAATAATTGAAATCATTCCCAATGAATGGGAGTCTAATTGAATAGATTTTTATGATACAAGAAGGTTGAAAAATATTAGTCTTGAAGATATTATGGTAACTCTTATACAATATTAGGGAAGATTTAAAAGATATGTCGAAATAGTAAAAAATAAAAATGATGGTGTTTCCTCTACTACAACATCTACCTTTACCCCCTAAAGTTTAGTCTACTGAGAAAGTAGTGAAATAATCAAGAAAAAAATTGTTATTCAATCAGACTCTAGTGCTTCAGAACATTCTAAAAAATAATTATCTAATATTGAACTGAGTATGAACAAGATAGTTGATAAGAAAGATTTTCAATATTGTTAGAATAAATGTAAACTGGAAAGAAGTGAAAAGAAAAATTCTAAATCTACTTTTTATGAATGAAAAAGAGATTGACACATCAAACCATATTTTCCTAAGAAAAAGAGGAATCATAAGGAATAGATAAATTATGAAAGGAATTGGAAAAAGTTTTATAAGTAAAAAAGAAAAGAAAGTACTTAAAGCTAATGATTCCTGAAGTTAAATTGGAGTATATTCTTTAGATAACTCTTTTGATAATAATAGTTCCGAATATAGGAACTTAGTTCTTTTTACAAGGGTACCTAAAGAAAATCTTTTTCTTATGGAAAAGGTACGCACTACTGAAAATCTTACAAACTCATCTTTAAAGAAAAATTCTCTAGAATAATATAATGAAAAAAATTTAAAATTTTTTTGATGAATAATATTCATCAAATATTAAAGATAATTCATTTCCTTCATATGATAAAGTTTCTCAATTTCCTAAACTCCTTGAAAATAATAATTTCACAGTTAAAAAATATAATAATGAAAATTCAAGGATAAGTTTTTTAACAAAATATGTATTATATCATTATGAATATCTTGATAAGAAAATTTCGGAAAATGAAACTATTTATAAATATTTAGAAAAGATAATTTTAAATAATTTTTTTATACAAATGAGTTTTAATAAACTCAATTTTGAAACCATTACTAAATAGGAGAAGAATTTAGTTATAAAACTAAATTATAAAATTTCTTCTTTGAATAAACTCTTATCAAATTTTACAACAGGTAATGAAAATTTTGATAAGATATATAAAAAAATCATTCTCATGGAATTAGTTCAGGATAAGCTATACTCGTAAAAATCATTTTTTAGTAACAATTATTTTGTTCCTAAAAATTCCCCCCTTTTCACTAAATATAAACATGGAGGGCCCTGTAAAAAATAATTTTTCACATAATAAAGTTCAATCACTAAGTTTCCACAAATCGTATTTCTAAAAAAAGTGGATTCCGAAAATTTTGTTTTTTTCCACTACCAAATCCATGCTGGTTTGGGTGACCAATGTCTAATGCTTCTGCTTACAGGAAAAAAAATAAATTACCAACAATAGGAATACATGGTACATGGATAGTGGCTATTCTAGGCCTATGAATGGTAAAAAATATTTCTTTAGAAATATTTTCTGTATGAATGTTGGAAAGGTTACTTTTATAGATAATTCTCAATGAGATATTATTGGTATATGTAACATAGTTTTTCTTGGTAAATATTTAATTTCAAATTTTTTGTTTGTTAAAGGCCTTAAGAAAAACCTTATAAGAACAATACAACTATGTGATTGAGGTTACCTTGTAAATTTTAGAAATGATAAATTTTTAGTACACAATTCTATGGTTGAATACATTTCTTCTACCCATTGGAATGAAGATGTTTATACACTTAACTTATAAGACCTTAGAATCCAATACTTACCTTTCCCTAGTGAAATAGAAGATCAATCTTGGTTATGGTATAGATTATTAAGACATTTTAACCATAGAAAATTATGTATGACAACTAAGAAAATACTTTTTAAGGATCTACCAAATCTAAGGTTTGATTCTTCAAATGTTCGTGACCCTTGTTAATATTCTAAGCAGCATAAGCCTCTTTTTAAATCTATAAGTGAAGTCTCAACTACAGATTCTTGATAGTTAGTGCACATGGATTTAGTTAGTCTTACACAAATATAGATTATTAGAGGAAAATACTGTCTATATATCTTTTTTTATGATTACACTAGACATACATGGGTCTATTTTCTAGAAAATAAATCTCAAGAATTTTTTTATTTTAAAACTTTTTTAGCCAAAGTTAAAAATGAGAAAAACCTTCCCTTGAAAACTATTCATAGGGATCAGGGTGGGGAATTTTTAAATTCCAATTTTGAGGCTTTTTGTAGTAAAAATCTATAAAACATATCTTTTTAGATCCTAGAGCTCCTCAGAAATATTGTGTCTTTGAAATAATAAATTGCGTTCTTCATTAAATAACAAGAACCATGTTGATTGAATACTCAAATACTAATTTTTTTGGGTTAAAGAGATTAATACTAACTTTTATACTATAAATCAAGTTTTAATTAGACTATTTCTTAATAAAACACCTTATAAATTATGTTCGGAGAGAAACCCAAAGGCTTCATACTTTATAGTGTTTGGATGCAAAGTATTCATGTTGAATAATAAAGATAACCTAATTCACACCCAAATCAGATGAAGGAATATTTTTAAGTTATTCCACTACTTCTAAGAATTATAGAGTTTTTAATGAAATTTATTTTAATTTTTAGTTGATAGTACATGATATGTTTAATGAAACTAATATTTTTTTTCAAACAACCCCAAACTATATCCTCCTCAGATGTGTTTTCAAAAACTAATTTTTAAAATCTGTTAGACAAATATTTTTATAAGGAGAATACTTAATTAATTTTTTATGATGGATTTAATTAGGAAGATTTTATACATTATTTTCATGAATATATTTTATAAAACCCAAGAAATCAATTGTTTTTTTTGAATCATCCCAGCGATAGTATAATTGGTGATGTTCATCAACCAGTTAGAACTTGATATTACATAATAAATGAAATTGAATATTTAGCGTTCCTTTCCAAATTTGGACCTATGAATTATGATGAGGCTTTAGGAGATGAGGATTTTTTAACGCTATACATGATGATATAAATGAACTCAAAAGGAACAATGTCTTAAATCTTGATGAAAAACCTAAAAAAACTTTTGTAATTGGAGTAAAAGGGGTTTTTCAGATACAAATGTTATGAAAATGGATTAATCATTAGAAATAAAGAAATATGTATTTATAAGGTTTATAACTGGTAAGAAATAAAAGTCTATGAAGAAACCTATTCACTGATATCTATTCTTGAATCTATTATTATTATACTAGACATTGCAGCATTCTTTAATTTAAAATTTTTTTAAATGGATGTGAATTGTGCTTTTCTTAATGGATATGTTTAGGAAGAAGTTTATGTTGAAAAACCCCTAGGTTTTGAAAATTAAAAAAAATCAAAAATACATTTAAAACTAACAAAAATTTTATATAGACATAAACAAGTCCCTAGATCTTTGTATAATAGGTTGACATGATTTTTTATACAAAATAATTTTAAGGGAGCTGTAGATCCTACTATTTTGATAAAAGAAGTTAACAAAAACATTTTTATTGTTCAAATATATGTTAATAACATTATATTTGGATCAAATAAAAAATAATTAATAGATTACCTTATGGATCTTATGAAATATGAGTTTGAGATGAGTATGATTGGTGAATTAAAATTTTATCTTGGTTTTCAAATCTCTCAAAAACCAAAAGGAACATACATATATCAACATAAGTATATAAAATATCATCTTAAAATTTTTGAATCAAATAATAAAAAATGTATAAGTACTCCAATAGGTACCTCAAATACACTTTTCCTGGATGATGTTGGACAATCGGTTGATCAAACAACTTTTAGAGGTATTATAGGAAGTCTGCATTACTTAATTTTTAGTCGCTCAAACTTCATGTTTTCGGTATTATTCTTTTCAACATATCAATATAATTCAAAAGAATCTCATCTAAAATAAGTAAACTGATTTTTTTATACAAAGGGAACTCAGATTTATGACTTTTCTGTTCTTCTGAAAATGTTTTTGAATTAAAAAATTTTAGGATTCTAATTTTGGAGTGTGTAGAATGGATGGAAAAATCACATCTAGAACATTTCATTTATTAGGATATTCTTTAGTTTCTTGGTCATTTAAGAAGCATCACTCAGTAATACTTTCCACTACTAAATCATAATATGTGGCAGTTAGAATTTTTTATGAACAAGTGTTGTAGATGAAACATGCACTAACTGACTACGGAATGAGTTTTACTAATTCTCAAATACTATGTGATAATACCAGTTCCATCACCTTACCTAAAAACCCTACACAACACTCCCATGAAAAACACACATTTATTAGGCATCATTTTCTTAGGGATCACACGTTTAAAGGAGATATCATTTCACAATTCATCGAAATGAAAGAACAAATTTCTCAATATTTTTAAAAAACCCTTACCTTCAAATAGATTTTATTATATTAAAAATAATCTTTAAATGATGAACATAAAGTAATCATTCTTATCTACTTCTTGTTTATCCATCTCCTTACATTAAGATACTCATTTTTAAATGGAGAGTATAAATGTTTGTTGTTTTTCACAAAAAAATAGTTATTTAAAATTCTAAATTTCATTAGAATCATTTTGGTATTCAGTCATTTCCATACTAATGTTTTAAAATAAATGTGATTCATAAAATATTTAATAATAAGTTTTTATTTCTAAATTATAATAAGCTATTTTATTTATAAAAAATAATAATATTTTAATTTTTTCCTTTAAAAAATTTTGTATTTATTTTTTATAATAAAACTATCATATTAAATAACTTTTAAAACTATTGTAATCTACTTAGTTTACAAAAAGTCAATAAGAACATGGTTTCCATAACGATGGCTCTTTCCAACTCTGAAAGTATTCTTCTTATCTTTTATATTTTTTAACTATTTCATTAAAAAAACTTATCTTTGTTTTTGAAATAAATTACATTGGTTTTTTCCAATTTTTTTAAATTTTTTTTAATATGAATATGATAATATATTTTAAAACCTTAAGAGTTCATAAAATGTTAAATATTTCTTTGAATAATTATAAACTGTCAAATCATATATTATTTAATCACAACTGTTGGATTTTTTTTGGAATTCAGACCATCACTTCAGTTTCCTATATAAAGGAGGGACCCTCATGTCCCACATTGGAAAAGTATACCTCTTTGAGTTGAAGTGTTGATAATTTCAAAATCCTCTAGTCTGAATTCTAGAATCTCTAGCTTATTCTCAGAATATGATGCCTGCATCCAAAGATTTTTATGAGTGGTTCTTATTTAGAGAAACATTAGTTGAGAATATTTTTATGATAAGTATAATTTTTATCTTAAATAATGTTATAAAATTTCAATGATGGGAATGATTATGTGTTGCAAAATCATATGAGAATATTGATTTAGTATATCTTGATATTGTCCAACAGTTCTATATAATTGTTAAATTTCTAAATAAGGAGGGAAAAAATAATTCTTTCAGTATTTATGGAAAAGGTTATCAAATGACATATAGAAAAGATTCATTTTTTCTTGAAATACCATCAGATGGAAAATACTTTTGTTTTTCACACAATTTTCTAGATAATATTTGTTATTTCAATAATAAAAAATTAAAGGATTATTTGTTTTGTCACTAAGAAATTGTTAGGAAGTTTACCCATCTAACTTTGAATAATAGAGCTATTTCATTATGGGTGCATGGTTTCTTGATACTAAGAAAATGGGATCGTGATACCCTTAAATTGACTGATGTTTTTTGTTTTAGATTTTCTTATAAATATGAGAAAGATAGATCTCATCAGATATATATTTATTACAATAATCACATTTAATTATGGATCTATCAAGCCCCAAATCATTATGTTCCCATCTATATTAACAAATTTCATGCTTGAATGCATGAAGTTATTCAATATTGAAAATAATTCAAAGCCTAAGAAAATGAAAATCCAATTAATTAGTGATGATACTCTCAATATAATGACATATTGTTTTGATGAAGAAAAAAATATATTTGTTGATAAATATGGTGGTACTGATCCAAAAGCATAAATTTCTAAGAGACTAAAGAAAAGTTTTCAAAAGAAGAAGAATAAATTTCATCAAGGAGATCAGATAAAGAAAATAAAAGTATAATCTTCTGAGCCCTAGAAAGTAAATAAACAAAGAAAAGTGAAAGATGAATTTAGGGATGAATGGATGAGAAAGAAGATAGAAAAGACAAAATATGATCCTCAAATCGGAACTAGCTGAAAAAACCAATTCAAGGACAAACTAGCAAAACAAGAAGTGGTTTTTTAATCAATGGAAGAAGGTTATTAAAGTATTTATGTTTTAGAAAAATATAGTGAAGGTATTCAAGATTAAATAGAATATGAAGATGAGTATATAGAATAAGAATTATTTTATGGTGATGTTGAAGAAGGTTAAAATGAAGAAGATAAAGACAAAGAGGTAAATGATAATGAAAATATATATAAATATGAATATGTTCAATCAAATAAATTTTAATTATGAACTTTATAGGCTAGATCATTATATTTACCCTCCATAATTGATCATTAATAAAAATATGAAAGTATTGAGAATAAAAAACCCCATAAGAAGTTCAATCCTCATAAAAAACAAAGAAAAGTTATAATTCAAAAATATAAGGTGATAGAGATCACTCTGATGAATGAAATGTAGTTTAAATTTATGATGTAAAGGAAATTTGTGAAAGAGTTAAAAATTGGTGTTAAAGAAAGACGTAAAAGGAATGGCAAAACTAGTGGAAATCAAAACAACCCATCCTCAACTACCTGACATTAAAATATTGGGTTTAGTGAATACAATTAAAATATAATGAATTCATTACATATTTCAATATTTATGGAGTCTAGAAGGAATTATCCCATTCTTTCAATAGTTAGAAGAAATGGTTTATTTTATTCATGAAAATAAAATTAAAAAAATTAGACTCAATCAAAGTTTTATCAGACAAAGTGATTCAGAATAAGGTTGGTTTTAGAGTACTTTAAGAAACTTCTCAATATCATAATAAGGCATGTAATAAAATTAGGAAATGGTATTATTGTGATGATTTTTAAATCCAAATGTGTGAAGAATCTATTTAATATTTTAAGAAAATTATGAGTGAAACCACTAAACCTTTCAATGAGTTATCCAAATTTTTGTCAGATAGGGTGAAATTTGTGGAGTAGCTCAAGAATACAACTGATATCCAAACCTAGGAAATGAATGGTTTAAATTGAAATATTAAATATATATATTCATATTTTTCAAGGATTTATAATCAAAAATATTAGATCATTGCTCAGAAGAACCATAATAATGAATTTTAAGAGAAAATTTAGGTCCAAGTAGAAGTTATAGTGAAGTTTGAGTAAGACAGGAAAGAGTTTAAAAAGTTGAAGACTGATCTCAAATATTTAATGAAGAAATATTAACATCATTTTCCTTTGAAATATTTTTTTATTTTAATTTTTTAAACTTATTTATTAATGAATGTATTTTCATTCTCATTTAGATTTGTTTTAATTTTTTCCCATTCCAAATTGGTTGAATATTCTTTCATTTTTTTGTGGATGATCCCCTAGTTCAATATTTTTTGGTATATTCTTTTTTCTAAAATGTTTTTATGAAACCCAATACTTTTTCCCAATTCTTTTTGAAAATCAAAAAGGGGGATAAATATTCATATTTGGGGGAGAAATAATAATAATAGGGGAGAAATTATCTTATTCTTTTATAAAGGGGGTTCATTAAGAATAAGAATACAATCCTTAGGGGGAACCTGTATCTGAATGGTGATTTAGTTGTATTCATCATTATATTCAGATGAATTATAAAACTCAGGATGAGTTAAGGATCAACGATTAATATAAATAATAATTACTTAATGTGAATGGATTGTACGTTTTTAAAGTTTTTATTTTTGGTTTTTGGTTTTTTCTTTATAAAAAGGGCGATATTGTCGAGTCAAAAATTTCTTTATTTATTTTCCATTCCTTTTGATTTGAAAATCAAAAAAACATTCTAGAGTACTTGATTTCTAAATTTCTATGTCCAGAGTATTTTTATAATGTTTTTTTAAAAAACATATACTTTTAACATATATATAATTATTTATAAAGTATTCATGAATGTAAACTAACATTATTCTTTAATATTGTCCTAATGAGTATGGATCTAATAAAAGATGAATTAACCTCATTAAACTAGATTTAAGACTTTCTATCTTATCTTTGTATTGACAAAAACTTTATAATTGAACTGCTCTCCAAACCGATGAACATCAAATTTACACTCATAAAAATTATCTTAAGTACATTTGTAAAGAATTAAATTGGACTGGCCTATTTTAAATACTAAATAAAAAACTAATTTCTATCATAATGGAACATCTTTTACACTGTGATGGTGTAAATTTGATACGATGTTGGAAATTTTGTTATGCATGAAATATATGAGCTATCAAATTCCAAGTGTCTAAGTCCTTATGAAAAAATTTGAGAAAATATGACCATTAGTATATTAAGATGATGGTTGGTAGCTTGCCTATAAGTACCTAGTCATTTGAAGAGTTTGAAATGGTTTATTACATTTTTTATCTCAGTTTTTTTAAATCTTGAAAATGAATGAATAGTGTGTTCTTAGTCTTGTGTATTTATTTAGAGAGAGTAATTATATGGAAAACATGTCAGGTTGTCTCCTTAAGAACATTTTTTAATTATTACCTATGTTTGATCATTATGATTATGATCAAGGGCTTGTTGGGATATCAAGACAGAGAATTTGATCACCATATTGATCGAGGTCTTGTGAGGATAACAAGATTAAGAATCTGATCTTCTACTTGAGGGTTTGAAGGGATAGAAAGATAAATATGATCCATCTGATTGAGGTATATCGATGATAGGTAGATATAGAAAACAATCTTTATATTGAGAGATTTTCTTATTGAGGAAAGTTAGACTTTCTTGTAATTATAATTCAAGGGATGTCTTTAGACAGGGTTTGTGGCTACCGTACTCTTTATGATAAAAGAGATCTATTCATTTTAAATAACAGTAATGCAATCATAATTTATTTTTATTATATTAATTGTTTTAACCAAGTCCTTTATTATGATGTGCATGTATATAATACTCTTATAAAAACAACACTAAATACGATAAACTTAATTTTATTTACTAATCATATCTACTAAAAATCTGAGACATACTCATATAATCATATCTATTTCAAATATGATATGTTTATTCTGATTTATTTATATTATTTGTGATTACGATTCATTTACTCTGATATATATAAATCTATCTTAATTATGATACTTTGACTATCAGGCTGATCCAATTCCCAATATGATCCTTTATATAATGATATTTTGTTAAATTGTTTTAGTTTAAACTCTTTTAAACTAATTTTTTTTAAACTAAAATTCACACCCACTCTTGTAAAAGATCCATATATAATACATTATTTCAATCCTAATATCAATATAACTCATATTGATATCCAATAAACGGTCCCACACAGTATGTTCCTCTAGAACACATATCATGCACCGTGGGATTTCAAAGATCTCATGGGTTTCTTCTATACATCATTGTTTGATCCTATGACTACTAGATCCTCCTTGAATCACTTTGGTATGCATGAATCTACTTTGGTTAAGCCTATTTATCCCCACTAACTAGATTTTGGTCACCTGATTTACATGAAAATTAGTTATCCTTCATTTTCATCACCGCTGAACGCACCAATCGAACCTATAGGTCTCATATCCAGTTTTATTCATTCATTACTTCCATCATTGCATGATCCCCATTCATACTATGTTTGAATCTGATATATTGAATCATTGTTCTAAGAAACAGGTGTGCAACATTTGATTCCTCAGTATTTGGTTCAAACCACTAGGAAAACAAAACCTTAATGATGAATTCACCTAAGAAAAGGGGAGAAACCAAGAAACATAGAAAAGAGGAACAAAATTTGGTTGTATTTGGTCGACCTCGATCCATTTCCATTATAATGAAGAATAAAGAACAATAATATCATAAAAAATCTCCTAATAAATACCCATAGATAAACCCATTCTACAATATAGCTGATCTGTGAATCATTCCACTAGTTTATTGATTCACATTCATCATAGGAATTCATAATGGGGAATAAATTCACATAAACAAATATTCAAACTCATTTATAATCAATCGCTAGTAAATAATGGTTCTGTGGAATTATCATTGGTTAGATCCTTCAAATCCATTGCACACTGATTCATGATCCTTGATTTAGTTGTTGTTTTTGAACGAAGTTCCTCCAACACTCTCCAATGGATCTCATTGATTTTCAAGGTTATGTGACTAATCATGAAAATTTTCCATAAGAATTTATTTAATAAATTTCATTAGGTTGTGTAAACATTTTAAATAAATAAATTATTACATTAATTTATTTTAAATTTTCTCCCATGATGACACCTCAACTTGAATTCATGATGCCTTTTAAGGTTATATCATGCCTAGGGTAAAACCCACGCCATAAAATCAACAGTTCCCTCAAATTAATAATTTGGGCCGCTATTTAAATTTTTTTCACTTTTTCATAAAACATTCATGTGTATTCATTTAATATATTAAACATATTTCAAACATTTATTATTTTCCCACTCAGACTCAGAATCTCACGTCATCTTAGCACTTGGTCTACAAAATAATCCATACAATATCCAAAAATAATATATGGAAAAATCAATGTCTCTACATTTAAATTGGTATATCAAAACTCTTGACAATAATAATAACCAAAACCATTTTTAATATGATCTAGATTCATATGGATTTGGATCATGCCCTTTAGGATCATCCTGATGAAGGTTTTTTTAAGAAAATTCTAATTTTTTCTTCTAAATCATGGTCAAGAACCATGGTGTGATTTCTCAACAGAAGACATTTTTAAGGGTTAATTGATCCATGGAAAATCCTTAAACCAAGACTTAGTTAAGCATAAAAATAATTTTTTTTCAATGTCCATACCATTAACCATGACCACATAATATTTACCTTGATTTGGTTTCTTATTAAGGAAATCCCATTTACATAAACAACAATTTTTTGGTTTGTAAACCGCATCATAATAATATAAAAATGATTCTCTATTTTAGGATTATAATAATCATGATTTGTTTCCAAAAAAGATGTCATTTTATCTAAAAAAAATTATAAACCATGATCTATTTTTGTAGTATAAAACATTTTCTAAAATCAAATACCATGACATAGTTTTATAACCATGATCATGGTTTTGAAAAAACACCAATTAGTTTCATTTTTTTTAATTATCATCTTATCAATTATGTATTGTAAATGAATCTATTAACACTAAGGGGTTTCTTGGGCATAAAAAATACCAAATGTAGTATAATATTCCATAAATCACTCACACAATATCAATTAGGATGGGAAATGAAATACAATAAATTTAGTATACATCACTAACCATGAAAATTTAATTCTAATAATGAGTTTGATTGAGCTACCTTGGTAATAAAAAAAGGATTCCTACCTTCAATAGTACCAACCACTAGAATCACTGAAATATTTATTAATAAATCTTCTCTATAAATGTATGATAACACATCATTGTCAATGGAAAAAGAGGAGAATAGAATTAAAGAGATATCTATCTTAATGATAATGAACTCATGTGTCATAAAATGAGGAACATGAACTCTAATTTATATTTATATTTCATTAAATAATAATAATGTGTGATTATAATATTTTACATGTTATGAAATTTATAAAATTTTGTATTTCTAATATTATAACTCTTTCAATGGTCACCTCATTGATTATGTGATTTTTAAACTAATTTAACAATAAATAATATATTTTCACAATATCACATAATGTGTCAATAAATCAAATGAACATGATAATCATTGTATGAATGTTATTAGAATGATACATATATCATTCAGTAAGAGCACCATGATTTGGAACTAAGAACCATGAGATGATATAAACCATGGGGTAGTGAGTATCACCATGATAGGGTTTATGCTTTAGTGTATATTTCTAACATAATCAATAGTGCATAGGTGTCATATATTTTAGTTGGTTTTTTAATGTTGGTAATATTTTCATTTATTTTATTTATGAAATATTTGTTCTTGATTGTACTATAAACTGATTTATTTTTAATGTTATAGTTTTTCATTTTACATGAAAACTGTAGTTTCATATCACGTAGTCATTCATTTAATCTTGAGGGAAAATCATTTTCAGATGATTTTGTTTTTGAATTCAGTAATAGTTGTTATAAATTGATTATTATATAATTTTCTTGAGCCTATAGTTTAATCCAACCTAGTTACCAAGGTGGGATCTTTGTAAAATTCATCATAAATGATTTCAAATATAGGTTTTAAATTTGAATATGTGGATATTAGAACATTTAAAACATAAGAGGTACCTATAAAAATGTGTACTTCAAATATTTATGGTAAAATGAGTTTCTTAAGTGTCTAGGTAAGAAAAGTAATCAAAGGATCCCATATTGGGTGATGGTTTATTATTCGTTATAGTTTTTTACACCCACAATGGGTTAGTATGGGAAATTTGTTCATGCAACATGATGGGTGTGTACAATGATGACATAAATGTGATTAATTTTGTTAAACATGATGTTTGAAAGGAATGAATCATTGTTATTTGAATAGATTCACTGAGATATAATATCAAAATCCTATTTTTTGATTAAATTTTTTATAAAACAAGGAGATTGAATTTATTCGTAATAATTTATTTAAAATTTGGTATTATGGAATTATATAAATTCCACCGCAGAGAGAGTTTCTTCATGAGGGATGATTTGGGAATATTGAATTTGTTCCCAAAATATTGAGTTTATTGGTCTATGAAATCTAAGAACATAGAAATTTAAAAGATTAATAGTGAACTAAAAAATGGATTGATATTTTATATTCTAGAGGTAGAATCCTAATGTATTAAAGGGGAATGTAGAAGTTCATAAAACTAAAGATTAGTTATAGAGGATTACCAAAATCTTCTAATTTCTGCCTATCATAGATATATCGAAGGTATAGATTTTTACTTAAATGATTTAGGGAGTAGATCATAAGTGGATAGCGACACCTATAAAGATAAATCATTATGTATATTTGACATAGATCATATGCCAAAATATGTTCATTTAAAAAATTTACCCAAATATATTGAATTGATGTTAATCTTAGGAGTTCATGGAAATAGAGAAGGGGAATTTGATGATACTAGGGTGAATTTATCATTTTATATATCCGGTATGTTTTTCACCAAATATGATCACCAATGATAACATTAAAGTGATATTTTTTTGAGACAATGGATCAACATAAAATTTGATCGAGGGTAGTTTTTCTCTTTTTAACCACCAATACAATAATGGTGAATTTATTAGCAATGGAAGGAGTAGATATTATGGATATCAAAGGTGATAATTCTTTTATTTCTTAAACTAAGGGTGTAAATAATTTTTTTTAGCGATGAAGAGGAAGCAGGATTACTCCCAGGAGGGTGGTGGTCATAAGATGTGAACTAGGTTTGGTTCATGTTCAGGAATGATTTAGTATGGGTGTTACCAATGTGGTATCACACTACACCTAAAGAAATATTTTTCAAATAATTATTGGGAATATCACAAAAATGGGAATCTTTGGAATCTGAAAAAAATTTATGATTACTTATCTCAAGAGTCATGTGTCAAAGATTTTAATTAGAAACAATTATCAGGGGTTCCCAAATTGAAGTCCAAGAATGATTGGGCTTAATCATAAATGAGTAATTGATGTAATTCTTAAAATGGATAGGATCAAAATAATTGGAGAAAATTATTTGTTATAGTGCATGCATAAGAGGAATATAAATAAGGATGAATGACTATGTGAGGTACTCTACTTAATTCTTCTACAATGGTCTCTATTATATTAATATAGGTGAATCATATTTATTCATATCTGCACAAAAATTAGAAAAATTATATTGTTTGTATACTTGATATCTTATTTCATGAAGACCAATATTTCACTTAGAAAAAGGATAAAACATGGGTTTAAGTACCCTTTTCCCATTTTCATCATTTATGTGCTGATATAAAAGGTCTTAATAGTCCCAAATGTGAACACATATGGCCTCATGATTTTAATAAATCAGATGATATAGTTAGAGTATCATATTGATTTCTATAAACCTTGAGTTTATTTTACATCACCAGATAAGACTGTTCTCACTTTTAAGTGGGAGTGGGATATTAATGAAAGTTAATAAGGATGTTTTGTTAAACTCCTCAGAGATTTAATGTGCTAGTTGGCCTTATTGGCTCTTAAATAAGAAAAATTAAGAAATCAATTTAAGTATTATAGAGGTGGTGGAAGATTTATATGATAATTTTACTCAATAATTATTTGGACTATAATTAGATATATAGATAAATTTTTTCATTTACTAGTTTCCTAGAATAATTATAATTTAATTTATTTTATATCACATGTTACTCATGGTACTTTGAGAGTTAAATGTTTAATTGGAAGACTTGAAGAGAAAGGTTTTTATTTAAAAGAGTGTTTCTCCTTGGGTGACACTAATTTTGTTTTCCAAGAAGGGTAATTGTAGTTTGTTATTATGAATCATCCATTGAAATATGAATTATTTGATAATGAATAAAAAATTCCCATTAAATCACATAAATGATATATTTTTGCAGTTAAAGGGATCTAAGTGGTTTTTTATGATCAAATTGATATTGGGATATGTCTAGTTATAGGTGAATTGAATTTAAATTCCAAAGATAGGTTTTAGGATTTTTTAGAAACATTATGATTTTTGAGTACTTTTATTTTCAGTTACCAATTTTTAGGTTGTTTTTACATCCCTGATAAGTTATATATTCTATAAATACTATGAATCATTTATCTTTTTGTTTGGGGATGATATCATAAATTACATGGGATTGAAAGAGGACCATTAAATTCAACTAAGGATCATTATAGATATGTTATAGGATAAAAAATTATATATGAATCTATCTGAATTTTTGTTTAAGATTTAGGAGGTGAAGTTTTTAGGACATGTTATCTCTAACAAGGGTGTTTTAGTTAATATAGATAAATTTGAATTTTTATTGTATTAGTAGTTTACTAGGAATTTTTTTTAGATTCATAGTTTACATGTATTAGGAAGATACTACTTATTAGTCATTTAATACTTCTCAAAATTTTTATCATAGATTAATAAATTGACTCAGAAAGTCATAGAGTTGAGTAGGATGTGATGTTTTAGATATATTTTAAGGACAAGATAAATAGGATAACATATACAGAAGTGTTGATCTTACCTAAACCTAGTTAGGGGTATATACCTAACCCTATTTCACTATAACCCCACCTGGTTCGGTGATGAAACTATGGGTGACCCCTAAATCCTGCATTCAATAGGCCAGAAGTTGGGTTCCTGTCCCAATACATTTTTAAACTAAGAATTACCCAAAATACCATCCTTAAAACCTGAATTATTTAAGCAAAAAAATATGTTTTTTGTTTTATTTTCATATCATAAACCACAACCAGATAAAATGTACCATGGCATAGTTTTTACTAATTTAAATATTATTTAAATAAACAACAATGTTATAGTCAGTAAACCACATCATTATAATGTCAAAAATGGTGTTACGTTTTAATATGATAATGACTATGACATTTTTCGAAAATCATGTCATTTATCTTAAATTTTCTATAAACCATGAAGTTTTTTTATTAACAAAACCATTTTCTAAAAAAACATATTAAACAACGACATGGTTTTATAACTATGTCCATGTTTATAGAAAATCACTAAATAATTTTCATTTTTTAAATTCTCATATTATCTATTCTACACTAAAAATTGATCTAAAAACACTAAAAGGTTTTATGGGGAATCATATTTACCAAATCTAAAAAATAATGAAAAATCCTAAAAAAGTTCAGCTATAATATTAAATAACAATAAGAAATTAAAAACTATAAAATGTATATACCTTACTATACAATTTTATTAAATGTTAACAATGAGTTTTATTGACCTCCCTCAGTAACAACCAATAGGCTATTTCCATCAAAGGTGCCTATAACGACCCAATATTTCATCAATGGAAATTCTTTTCTTATAAATATGTCATAATAATTTAAAATCACAACATAAACTACTAAGTTCTATGTGAACCTTAAATATAAGTTTGTCACTTCTGTGATGTGAATTTAAAAAATCCGATATACATGGTTGCAATCAATAAGTTATTCCGAGTCCGATAAGAATAACTTATTTTTTGGTGAATAGTAATTACCCATGTGAATAGTAACATACCCTTATGAATAGTGATATAACCTAATGAATAGAAAACTTACCTATGATAGTATATAAACATTTTTCTTGTGAAATTATGATATACCTATGTCTTGGAATAAGTAAATAATGGTTTTAAAAATATTTTTTTAGAATAAATTATGATTTTAATTAAATATTAAATTAATCATATTTATAAAAAAAATTGAAAAATGGACTTTATTTTTTTATTCTACAAGTAAAAAAATGGTTTGGGTGAATTTTTGGTTTTTTTTTAAAACATGAATTTTTTTTAATAGTAAACTACGATAATTCACAATAAATGCTAAAACCAGAATTTCAACATCATTTTTGAGTCATGGATAATGTAAGACCACTTGGTTCGAACTCACATGCATTTATTACTATTCTTGTTCATGTAATCATAACTATTTCTTGCCTTGAAAATAAATTAATAAACTATAGATTAAAAAATTATGAAAACCCTCCTCTCCTCCACTATAACCCCCCCCCCCTCACTCCCTCGTCTCTTAACTCCTCTAAGCCTTGAATATCCTCATTATTCTGACCAATTACCCTTACCTATTCACTACAAAAATCTACTAAGCTCTTGCACTTTCCAAAATTCCAAAACCCCTTCCCTTAAGGAGGTTCTCAAGGAGGTTATTTTAAGAGGTAAAGCACCCTTCTTTTTCATTTAGATCTATTTAAATTTATCATATTTTGTTATCCTATCCTCACCTCCTCTATCAAAATGACCATGATAGATCACTTATCATCTATATACTGTAATTATATCTTGTTAATGGAAGAACCACCATCAATATTCTTACTCTCTCTTTTATTTTATAAACGAAATCGACGTCCATGAGGTTCCAATTTATAACCTTTGTGGATGACGGAGTTCCATTCTTCAAATTCACGTTCATTATTGGTCATGAAACCATTTTTATTGTTTAAATATATTATAATATATGTAATATAACCTAATTAATATTAATTAACCAGTATACATACATTTTATTAAATCAAATGACCAAACTAGTTCCAAACAATCAAAATACTGCTAAAATAATCTAACTGAATGTCATAAATATTTAATCTAATTATTCATCTACTTTCCATGTATTAAAATTATATAAATGACTATTAAAACTTCTGGTTGTTCATAAATAATATTTATTTTAAATTATATATATTTTCAACATTTCCACATGAACCCAATTACTTAAAAACAAGCGAACCGATTATGAAAATTAAGAAAATGAAAACTCCAGAACAATGGAATTCGTTATTATAACATATCAATAAGAATATAAATTAACTAAACAGAATTATGATAAAATAAAAACATTTCTAATATGTTATGAATTAATTTATTAATAAGTCTAATTTCATATTCTATAACCTTAAGTTCAATAGGGGAACACATTCAGACTTAAGGTAAGGGTTTTCCACCTGAACTCCCATTTTCATTTGGGTTACTTTGATTGTCTAATTACATCAATGAAATTATTATTTATTATTATGTAATCCTCATAAATTATGTGTGAGTATTCTATATAAGTACATAAACCATAATCTCTACTTATTTTATGGATAGTTACACATTTTAAAAAGGAACTTTCAAAATTGTTTCCGAAACACAAGCCTCATTCAAGGGAATTTCTCAAATTCTTACCCATTTTCAAGGGTACCCTATAATTTGTTTTTAGAAACCATTATTTTTATAAAATCACTCATTTTATTATGAAAATAATACCTTACTTCACTTATGGTTTTATAAAAATATTTTCCAAAATAACACTTCTTTTCAAAGTAAAAGGGTTTTTATCTCAAGAATTACACTAAGATTTTATTAGAGTATCTTCATCTATTTCAACACTCTTGTTTATTATTATGTATTATTTTAACTAATAATCCATGGTGTCATATACCATATTTAATTTAATGTTTTATGATCATTTTTATGTGGATGTTCTATATTAAAACCATTCACCAATTTACTCTGAATGGTTAGTGTTTATGTTTAATGTTCGGGGAAAGTTATTTACATTTCATATATTAGTTTCAATATGAATTTATATATTGTTTATATTTATCCTTGTTAATATAAGGAATGAATTGGAAATAGAAATTTTTGTTTGGGGCCCTCTATAGCCCCTCGGTGCATCGGTTGGTCTCATGAGACAAACTACGGTCTTGGCACAAGGCCTTGACAAAATGATTATTTATGGTATTGGCACAATGCCTTGACGGTATGGTTATGTTGTCCCGCATTATTCATTACCTAATTATGAAAATATTATTGATGGTTCATTTGGTTATTTTACTAGTAGAATACCTATGATTATGTTATATTATAGCAATATTTACTAAGCTCATATTTCTGCTATATTATGTTCAAGTTTTTTTAAAGGTATGTTTTTTAAATTATTCACCATGTCTAATTTTTATGTTATCATTTGTTGTATTGCATAATCTTACTAATCATTTGATCTCACCCTTTTCTTATGTTTCATTTTCTTAGGACATGAATAATTTTAGTATGAATGACATGCTGAAATAACCTAGGAGTTATGGAATTTTCTAAGGAGGTTCTATATTGTTTTTAATTTCATGTTGTAATGTTGAACTTATGTATATATCTTGTTTCAAATAATACTAAACTACTTTTTCCTTTGGAATATATATTTCTTGTTCATATTCTACTATAATCAAATAAGGCATCGACTCCTGGTAATTGAGGTTGGGTCCTTACTGTTGGTATCAGAGAATGTTTAGTAGAAATCTTCGAAACTAGATTTAGGAAACATAGATTAGGGAACCAATCTCTAAGATAGTATTTGAGGATAAGAATACAAGAACATTCTGGTATTTTGTTAAGGAATATATTATGTGTATCTTTCTAGAAAATACATCTCTATCTAGATACAAATTGGTAGAGGTGGCTCTGGCACAGATGTACCAAGAAGTGAAATCTCCAATAAGGAGTTTCAGGCTTGACTCGAGGTATCGTGGTACATTACAATGGGCCTTACTATAGTCTTGGTATTGACACTCTCAGGGGATATGCTTAGGATAATTCACATTTTCTTTACAATCCATTATGAAGGATTTAAATTTAATGTTATCCTTAAAGAATCCATTTTTGTGATTATGGGGTTAGCCATGCGTAGGATTTCAATTTATACTAAGTATCTTGCTATGTTAATATTATAAATAATGATTCATAACCTAATATAGTCTATACCATTATTTAGAAATGGTGCCTAGTGTAAGGAATGGAAACTGCATGAACGTGTGTGTCCCATGTAGGGATTTCCCTCTGACGCAAGATAATGATGTTGGATCTGGTGCTTTGACTGGTGTAGATCAAATCATAACTATACTGGGAAAACATACTTAGGTTATGAATAATAACCTTACCCATATAGAGAAATCAGTTCCACCATGTGGAGGAGCTATGATAGATTTATTTATGGGACAATATCATCCATCATTGAATGGGACTACAAACCCATTTGTAGAAGATCAGTGGATAAGTTCCCTTGAGAAGATATTTCTTTCTTTGGGAAGTAAAGAAAGAGAGAAGGTTTTCATGGAATTTTATCATCTATCAGGAGATGGGGATCAACAGTGGTCGTTAATCCAAAACACAAAGGAGGAGGAAGAAATAGAAGAGATATAATGGAGGGATTTTAAGGAAATATTCCTAGAAAAATATTTCCCTTGTGAACAGTGGGAAGATATAGCGAAGCAATTCTTTAATCTAAGGTAGAAGGAGGATAAAAATGTTTCCAAGTATGAATCCAACTTTACAAGGCTGGAAAGGCATGTTGCAGACTATATACAAAATCCAAAGAGAAAAATTGGTCGATTCATTGATGGTTTAAAATAATTCCTCTAAAGGGATCTATTCTCCCATATTTTCTCATCATATGAAGATATAGTCTCGAGTTCAATCAAAACAGAAAATAAATTTTCTATATCTTGTGATTTTAAAGGAAAACAGAGAAGAAGAGGGCTGAAAAAAATCTGGAAAAGGAAATAAGGAAATGGTGAAGAAATGAATAATTGAGTTTCCTTCCTGTATTAATTGTGGGAAGAAACACCCTTGTACTTTCCTAAAGGGAATTGGAGTCTATTACAAGTGAGAAGAAAAAGACCACATATCTCGAGATTGTAAGGGGAATAAAGAATCTACCAATGTTCAGTGCTACAATTATAGGAAGATAGGACATTATTCACATTAATTTCCTAAGCATCTTGGGAACATTCCCCAAAGAAGGCCAAGGGAGCAAGGCCAAGCTTATGTGGTCACAACCAGAGAGGTTGAAGTTTCTAACGAATTGGTGGCAAGTACATTGATCATTTCATCAAACTTAGCCAATGCTTTAATTGATTCTAGATCATCACATTCATTTATATCTTCCCAATTTTACAAGAAAATTATACATGTACAATTTGATTTAATAAAGGAGTTATTAGTAAAAACCCCTAGTAGATATATCATTTCAATAAAGGCATGTCAATTAGTCCCCCTCATGATGCATAAATGTGATTTAGTTGCTAAATTTATCATCATACTGATGACTGAATTTGATATAATTCTTGGTATTAATTGGCAATCAAATTATGATCCGAAGATCTTTTCCAAGAAAAAGGAAGTTACAATTTTTGAGAATGGTGTGGAATCCCTTATCTTTAGGGAAGAAACATCACCATCTAATTTTCATCTCGATCCACACCTAGTAGCTCTACTAAATTCAATTATTAAATGGGGAGAGAACCCAATATCTATGGGCAAGGAAAGAAATATTCAAATTGATGATATCCATGTAGTGAAAGAATATGTTTATGTCTTTCCAAATGATTTACCTAGACCTCATCCAGAGCAGGAAATTGATTTTTCCGTTAAATTAATTCCTTTTTCAAGGCCTATATCGAGGACCACTTATAGAATGACCACTGTGGAGTTAGTGGAGCAAAGAAATAACTAGAGTAATTTAGTGATAAAGGATTTATTCACCCTAGTGTTTCTCCATGGGGATCCCCTATTCTTTTCGTTAAGAAGAAATATTGGTCTATAAGGTTGTGCATTGATTACAAGGAAATAAATTCTATTACAATAAAGAATAAGTATCATCTACCACTAATTAATGATTCATTTGATCAAATTAATGGAGCCAAATATTTTTTGAAAATTGATCTTTGATCTGGATATCATCAGTTGCTTGTGAGGAAGAAAGAAATTCCAAAAACAGTATTCTGAACCAAGTACGAGCATTATGAGTTTACAGTAATGCCTTTTGGACTAACTAATTTACCATCTGTTTTCATGGTTCTGATGTATATACTTTTCAAGGAAAAACTTGATTAATTTATAGTGGTTTTTATTGATGATATCCTAGTATGCTTTAAAACCTATGATGATCATGAAAATCACCAGTGCATTGTTCTGAAGACTCTTTGAAGAAATGAATTATACAGGATGTTTTGAAAGTGTGATTTTTGGATCCAATCATTTTCCTTTCTAATACAAATTGTATCAATGTATATAATATTTGTAGATCTTGTAAATTAAAAGGTTGTTGAAGAATGGCCTAATCCAACAAACAAAACTAAGGTATGTGGTTTTATTTGTTTAGCAGGTTATTATCAGTGTTTTGTTCAAACCTTCACCCGTTTAGCCAACCCAATGACTAAGATCACACTAAAAGGTTTTAAGTTTGTATGGACAAATGAATGTGAAGAATGTTTTGAATAATTTAAGAGAAGGTTTGTGAATTCTCTTATCCAAACCCTATAATCGGGGAATGATGGTTTTGTTATCTATAGTGATGCATCAAAGAAAGGACTTGGTTCTGTCATTTTGCAGAATGATTGAGTGATTCCCTATGCATCTAAGAAGCTAAAAAATAATGAACAAAACTATCCAACTCATGATATTGATTTAGAAGCGGTAATCATTTCTCAAAATATTTGGATACATTACCTCTATGGAGAAAAATGTGAGATATATATACAGATCATAAGAGTTTGAAATATATATTCTCACATAAATAACTCAACATGAGATAAAGGATATGTATTGAGCTACTCAAAGATTATTATTTCACAATAAACTACCACCTGGGGAAGGAAAATATGGTAGCATATGGTTTGAGTAGAAAGGACCATGAAATTCTAAAGAATATGAGAGTTGAAATGGATCATATGTTCATTGATCTAGTAAATATGGATATGGGAAATATCAGGAAGGTAACACATCAGTACTTTTCGAAATGGTTTCCAAACCTTCTTTACTGGAAAGGATAAAATGTTCTCATGCTGATGATGAAAACTTTCAAAAGAAAACAAAAGCTATAAATGATGGGAAGTTGACTGACTTCGTATATGAAGGTGGCATTTTGAAATTTTTAAAGTGTCTTTGTGATCTTGCTATTTATGAGCTAAAGAGGGAACTATTGGATGATGTTCATAGCTCTAATCTCTCTATACACCCTGGTAGAACAAAGCTGTATAGTGATATAAAGTAACATTTTTGGTGGGAAAACATGAAGAGGGAGATTTCTGATTATGTGTCAAGATGTTTGGTTTGTCAATATGTGATAGTTGGAAGACAACATCCTATAGGATCAATGCAACCCCTACCTATTTATATGTAGAAATGGGATGATATTACGTTGGAATTTTTCATGGGGCTTCCAAAAACTCCAAGAAATAATGATTTTATATGGTTCATTTGTTGATCATCTTTCAAAATCAGCATATTTTCTTGCTATAACAGAAGATTTACCACTTGAACGTTTAGCAAGCCTATACATTAATGAATTTGTAAGACTTCATGGTGTACCCTTATCAATTTTTTCTGATTGTGATCCCTATTTTACATCACAATTCTGGAAGAGTATTCAGAATTACCTAGATACTGATCTTCGTTTGAGCACTGCATACCACCCACAAACTGATGGGCAATCAGAACGGACTATTTATATTTTTGAAGACATGTTGAGGTCTTTTTCACTTGACTTTCAAGGAATTTGGGATCAATATTTACCCATCATATAATTTTCTTATAACAATCGCTTCCATTCAAGTATTCCTATGGCACCTTATGAAGCGTTGTATGGAAAGAGATGTCATACACCAACTTGTTGGGATGATGTTGGTGAAAGAAAGCTCGTAGGCCCAGAACTTGTTGAGGAAACAATGGAAAAGGCGAATATTATCCCAACCCATATCAAAACAGCTCAAAGTAGGCAAAAGAGTTATGCTGATAACTGAAGAAAGGATTTGGAATTTCAAAAAGTAGATCATGTTTTCTTAAAAGTATCTCCATGGAAGGGTATTATACTATTCGGTAAGAAGGAAAAATTATGTCCCATGTATATCACACATTTTGAAATTATAGATCGAATTGGAATCCTAGATTACTGTTTTGAAATTCTTCAAAGTCTCTCCAAAGTTCACAATGTGTTCCACGTATCAATGTTAAGGAAATATATGCTAGACCCAACACATGTACTTACCTATGAAGAAATAAAACTTGAGCATGATATGTCTTATTGTGAAGATTCTATCAATATTCTTGATACCAGAGAACAATTATTGAGAAATCAGACAAATAATCGGGTAAAGGTTATTTTGAGGAACCATAAGATGGAGGAAGCAACATGGGAGCCTGAGGAGCTTATATTGAAGACATACCCGAATCTTTTTAGGTAACAATTTTGTGAATTTTGATGACAAAATTTTTTGTAAGGAGGGGAGAATGTAATGACCCAATATATATTCAATGGAAATTCCATTCTTATAAATATTTCAAAATCACATAAAATCACACATAAACTATTAAGTTCTATGTGACCCTTAATCATAAGTTTGTAACTTCTGTGATGTGAACTTCAAAATTTTCACATACACAGTTGTGATCAATAAGTTATTTGGAGTCTGATAAGAAAAACTTATTTTTCGGTGAATAGTAACCTACCCTTTTGAATTGTAACATAACCTTATGAATATTTATATAAACTAATGAATTTTAAACTTACCTATGATACTATATAAACAATATTCAAGTGAAAGTACGATATACTTATGTTTTGGAATAAGTAAATAAAGGTTTTAAAACTGTTCTTTTAGAATAAATTTTAATTTTAATTAAATATTAAATTAATCATATTTTAAAAATTATTTTTGAAAAATGGACTTCATTTTTGGATTCTACACATCGAAAAATGGTTTGGGTGAATTTTTTGGATTTTTCTAAAAAACATGAATTTTTTATGAATAGTAAAATATGTTAATTCACAATAAATGATAAAACCTTAATTTCTGCATCATTCTTGAGTAATGTATTATGTAATCCCACTTGGTTCTAACTCATATTAATTTATTACAATTCTTGGTCAAGGAATAATCACTATTTCTTGTCTTGAGGGAAATTAATAAACTAATGATTAAAGAATTATGAAAAACCTCCTCTCCTCCACTATAACCCCCACCCCCACTCCCTCTTCTCTTCACTCCTCTAAACCTTTAAGACCCTCATTGTTCTACCAAATTACCCTTACTCAATTACTAACCACATACCAGAATCTTATGGTCTTTCCAAAATCCCTAAACCCATTCCCTTAAAGAGGTTCTCAAGGAGGTTATTTCAAGAGGTAAAGCACACTTCTATTTCATTTAGTTCCATTTCAATTTATCTTCTTTTGTTATCCTCTCTGAACCTCCTCTATCCAAATTACCATGATAGATCCACTATCATCTATATATAGTAATTATATCATATTAATGGAAGAACCATCATCAATATTCTTACTCTCTTCCTTTTATTTTATAAACGAAATCGACGTCAATGAGGTTCCAATTTATAACCTTCGTGGATAATGAAGTTTTGTTCTTCAAATTCACTTTCATTACTAGTAATAAAACAATTTTTATGGTTGACCCAGACTATAATATATGTATTATAAACTAATTAATATTCAGGAACCAGTATACGTACATATTATTAAATCATTTGACCAAACTAGTTCCTGATAATCAAAATACCGCAAAAATAATCTAAGTGAATGTCATAAATATTTCATCTAATGATTCAACCTATTTATATGTATTAAAATTATATAATTTAAATTAACACGTATTTTTGTTAATAAATAATATTTAATTTAAATTATATATATTTATAACTGTTCCACATGAATTCCATTACTTAAAAACAAGCGAACTGATTATGAAAATTAAGAAAATGAACAATCCAGAACAACTGAATTTGATATTGTAGCTTATCAATAAGGACATAAATGAACTAAAAATAATTATGATAAACTAAATACATGTCTAATAGTTTCTTAATTAAGTTATTAAAAATTCTAATTTCATCTTCCAGGACCTTAATTTTAAGAGGGGAACACACTCGGACTTAAGGTAAGGGTTTTCAACCCGAACACCCATTTTCATTCGGGTTACTTTGATTTTCTAATTACCTCAATGAGATTATTATGTATTATTATGTACTCATCATTAATTCTGTTTGAGTATTATATATATATAAACTAACCATAATCTTGCATTATTTTATCGATATTTACACGTTTTAAAAGGAACTTTCAAAATTGTTTCTGAATGACAAGCCCTATTCAAGAGAATTTCTCAAATTCTTACCCATTTTCAAGGGCACCCTATAATCTATTTTTGGAAACCATTGTCTTTATAAAATCACTAATTTTATTATTAAAATACTACCTTACTTCACTTATGGTTTTATAAAAATATTTTTCCAAAAGAACTCTTCTTTTCAAAGTAGAAGGGTATTTATCTCAAGAATTACTCGAAGATTTTATAAGAGTATCTTTATAAATTCCAACACTCTTGTCCATTCTTATCTATTATTGTGACTAATATTTCATGGTGTCATATACCATATTTAATTTAATTGTTTATTATTATTTTTTCTATGGATGTACTATCTTAAAACCATTCACCAGTTTACTCTCAATGGTTAGTGTTTATGTTTAATGTTCGGGGAAAGTTATTTACATTTCATATATTAGTTTCAATATGAATGTATATGTTGTTTATATTTATCCCCGTTCATATTAGGGATGCATTGGACATATAAAGTTTAGTTTGGGGCCCACTATATTCCCTCGGTGTATCAATAGGTCTCATGAGAAAAACTACGGTCTTGGCACAAGGCCTTGACAAAATGATTATTTATGGTCTTGGCCCGAGGCCTTGATGATATGGTTATGTTATCCCATATTATGAATTAACTCATTATTAAAATAGTATTTATGGTTCATGTGGTTATTATAATAGTATAATACCCATGATTATGTTATATTATGGCGATATTTACTTAGCTCATATTTCTTCCATATTATGTTCATGTTTATTTTCAAAGGCATGTGTTTTCAATTATTCAGCATGTATAATGTTTATGTTATCTTCCACTATATTGCATACTATTAAAAATCATTTGATCTCAACCCTTTCTTATGTTTTATTTTCTTATAACATGAATAATTTTATTATGAATGACATGCTGAAATAACCTAGGAGTTATGGAATTTTTCTAAGGATTTTCTATGTTGTTTTTTTTTTCAAGTTGTAACGCTGAACTTATGTATATATCTTGTTTCCAATAATACTAAACTACTCATTACTTTTGGTTGTTTATTCCTTGTTTATATGTCAATTTAATGAATTAAGGAACCATATAAGGGAAGTTTGGGTTAGTTCCTTACAGTACCAGCCATAAGAATGGACAAAAACATTAGTAATAACTATTTTCTAAAAAAGTGTGATATCACCTCCATATAAAAGGAAAACGAAGAGAAGAAAAATATAGATAGATAAAACATAAATAGAATAAACTTTTTTTTCATAAAATGTGGTCTATAAACTCTAATTTATTTGAATATTTCATTGAATAAGAGTAATATTGTATTATAACATTTTATATTTTATAAAATTTCCAACCTTTGAATTTTCACTATTATAAGTCTTACAAAGACCACCTCATTGATTATGTGATTGTTAAACTCATTTAACAATCAAAAATCTATCTAAAAATTATCTAATAATGTGTCAATAAAATGAATTATCATGATAATCATCATATAAATATTGTTAAAATGACACCCTATGTCATTAAACATGTTTAACTTGATATGGTACTAATATCCACGATAAGACAGAAACTACGATTTGGCGACTAATACTACATCATGGGTTTTACTGTAGTGTGTATTTCTAAAAAATTCCACTATGGATAGTTGTTTTATATTTTAGTTGGTTGCATCATGATAGGATTGTTTTCATTTATGTTCTCTATACTCTATTTTCTATTGTTTATACATTAAATAGATTTATTTTTAATGTTATATTTTTTTATTTTAAATGAAAACTACAATTGGATATCATGTATTTAGCCTTTTAATATTTAGGGAAAATAATTTCCAAATTATTTTTTTATCCTTTGGTACCAATTGTTATACTTTTATGATTATAGAATGTATTCAAAACCCTAGGGTGATCTATCTTAGTTCTCAGAGTAGGATCATCTGGTCATGTCATCATAAATAGTATCAGAGATAGTTTTTAAAGTTATATATTGGAATATCTAGGAGACATGGATATAAGAATGTTTATAACATAAATATTTCCTATAAAAATTCATAAATAAGCTCTTTAATATGAAATAGTATTTTCTAGGGATTCAAGGGTAGTTATGAAATTAGATGATCCTTTATAAGTTAATGGTTTATTGTTCCCAGTAGGGTTTTATACCCATGTTGGGTTAGGATGTGTAGTATGTTCATGAAACTTTATTAACATGTGTAGTGGTGACATATATACATGAATCAGATTTTAAAAAATAATTTCATTTCCTAGGATTGGTTTTAGAAGATATTTAAAATGATTTGAGATGATCTTTAAGTTTTAAGCGAAGTTGGTAAAATGATATATGATTACTTTTGTGAAAATTAATGTGGGAAAGGAATTAATAATAGTAGGTTGAATAGAGCCACTTTGAAATAGAATTTAAATTATATTCTTTGAGTTTAAAAATTTTAAGACCTTAGTAGATTGAATTTATTCATATTAATTTTTTGAAATTTTATTTTATTGAATTATTATAATACCTACACATAGATAGTTTTTCATGAGGGAAGAGTTTGGAACATGGAAATTGTTCCTAAACTATTGAGTTTTATATTCTAAGAAATATAACCACTTTGAAAGGGGAATGATCATGACTGGGACAAAAATGTCTTGACTTTCAGACTTCCATAGGTAGAATCCTTTTGTATTTTAGGGTAACAAAGTAGTGCGTGAAAATGAGAATTAATTATATATTATCAACTAAATATTATATTTTATTCATACTCATGATATTTTTAAATGTTTAGTTTTCTATTTTTATGCTTAAGGGAGAATCTCATAAAGATGGTAGACAACTTTAGAGAAAATGGTGCATGTATATTTTTCATAGATCTGATTCCACAAGATTCCCAATTAATAATTACACCTAGAGGTATTGAATCTATGTAAATATTATGAGTTATTGAAACTAAATGGGGTGCATATGACATTACTAAAGTACATTTATCATTTTACAGAGTTGTAATGTTTTTCACCAAAGCTAATAACCAATGAAAATAGTGAGTTTATATGGTCTGATGTAATGAGTTAACCTAGGATTTAATCTAGGGTATTTTTTCTTGAATTACGAACATATAGAGTATTGGTTAAGATGTTCACTATAAAATGAGTATATATGTTGGATATTAAAGTAATTTTCCTCCTTAATTTGAGGGTGAAAATATTTTTTTTGTAGGGTAGAAGAGAAAAAAGGAGGACTTCTAGTTGATAGGTGGTTAGAATAAGTCAACTATATCAATTTAATTTTAAGGAGTTATAATGGGTGTTTCCAATGAGGTATCACAATAAAACTAAAGTGGGACTTTCTTAATGAGCCTAGGATGTGTCCTTAGTATAGGAATCTTAGCCCTCTGAAGAATTTTTGAAATTATTTATCTCGAGATTCTAGTGTTGGAGATTTTAATTAGAAAAAAATATTTATGATTCCCATATATAATTTGAATCAAGATAGACATTAAAAATATATGGGGATGAGGTAATATTTTACATATTTAGTCATAAGATAATTAAAGACAACTATTTACTATATAGTATGAACTAAAAGAATCTAAAGTGGTACATGTGATTGTGAAATGTACACTTATTATTTCATCTTTTATGGTCTATATTATATTTTATATGGGTGAATCATATTCATATATATATATATAAGTAGTGGAACAATTATATTAATGTGTGGGGTTTATGCCTTATTTTTTAAGATCGAGATTCAACTTATAAAAAGGATAAAATGGGGGATTATATGCCCTTTTTTCTATTTTAATTAGTGATGTAGATGTCTCAAAGGAATTATTAGTCCCAAATACAAACACATACAACCTTATAATTGTAATGGATTAAATGATTAAGTTATAGTCCCATATTGATTGCTACAAACATTGAGTTTCTTTTAAATCACTTTATGTGAGTGTCTCCACTTTTTAGGGGGAGTGGGATATTCATCTAAGTCAAACAAGACAAATTTTTAATGACTTTAGATATTTACAATGACAATAGGTAGTATTGTTTCTTAAATCAGTGGAATTGAAAAATTAATTTCAGTTTTTAGTGGTGATGAAGGATTATTATATGTGTTTCCAAAATAATTATTTGTACTTCCACTAGAGAGATACATAGAGATCTATATTGAATTGTAACCTAGAACAAGTCTAATTTAATTGATTTCATATCTCATGGAGCTCATGGAGCCAAGAGAGTTGAATATTTTTTTGTAATACTTGAAGGGAAATGGATTTATTCAGTCAAATGTTTCACTATGGGCAACACCAGTTTTATTTTACACTAAATATAAAGATAGTTTTTCATTATGAATAAACCATTGGAAGTTTAATTAAGTAAAAATTAATAACAAATTTCATTTATACCACTTATAAATGATCTATTCTATATGTTAAAGTGAGCTAAGTTTTCTTTGATGGTCTAATTGATATTGGGATATCACCGATTGAGAGTGAAGTGGATAAGAATTCTGAAGATAGATTTTAGGAGTAGGTATAAACATAATTTTTTTGAGTAATTTTATTTGGGGTTACCAATGATCCTATTTCTTGTCTCCTTAATAAAACACATATTCTATAAATACTATAACACGTTTATCATAGTAACTATGGATGATACCCTAATTTACTTATGATTAAAATAAGACCATGAAAGGAATATGAGGATCACTATGGAGATGTTTTATACACACAAATTATTTACAAATCTATCCAAATTTTGATTTTAGATTCAAGAATTGATGTTTTTGGGGCATTTCTTCTCTAAGAATGGTGTTTTACCTGACCCAAATTAATTCAAAGTGGTCCTATCATGGGAGTGTCCCAAGAATGTTTTTTAGATTCATAGTTTTCGCTAATTATAAAGATAAAATCTATGCTTCATTAAAGAATTCTAAAGTCATCTTTTCCTGTGAAAACATTGACTCGGAAAGGTGTGGATTTTGAGTAGAATGAAAAGAGTTAGAGATGTTTTAAAGAAATGAATAATATATTGACTTCTACACTAATGTTTATCTTACCTAGACCTAGTTAGGGGTATAGTAATGACCTGATTACACTATAAAACCACTTGGGTTAGATATAAAACTAAGCATGAACCTCAGATATTATATTAAATAATCCATGAGTTAAATACTAGTGATGGGGGTATAAATTTCCTAAATTGGGAGTAATAATCTCTGAGTAACCTAGTAGAATACTATAAAATAGTATAAAAACTTATAATACATGGACAATAAGGAATCTATAATCAACTAATATTATAAAAAATCTATAATTCAAGAATTTCATGCCACATAACTAAAATCCATTATTGTTATAATTATAAAAGTAATCCATTAAATACTAATAATGATATATAGCCTCAAAAAACTATATATCTTAGCAGCACACAAAACAATATCCCAAACACAAATCTCATGCCTTCCACCTTGATCATTGAGACAATTCCACTTGAAAAATATACTAACATAATCTTACAAACCTATATATAAATGTAGGGTTGAGTATATTCACATACTCAATATTCTATCCCCTATGTATGGACAACTAATTCAATATCATGCATGTATACTAATAAAATTAGTAAAATTATAATACATCTTGGTGTCCTTGCCAAATTAAACAACAACAGGTAATATGAGTCAAGTTTCATATAGAGAGATTCCATATCCTCAAATCTCATAGTATGATTCACGTGAATCTATCCAGTTATAAAAATATATATGCACTTATTCATACATTTAACTCATTCAAGTATTCTAATCTCGATCTAACTAAAATAATCAATCACCAAATAATATATATATATATATATATTATAATACATTCTACAAAATTATAGAATTACCTTTATGTCCAACTCCCACTAGATAGTGCCTTATATTTTCCCAGTGCATAACATCATATGGCTGGACACTATCATAATCAAACCACCTCCAATTACTCTGTGTGAAATAGATCTATAATCACATCACAAATAGTATCCACACATAAAATAAATCCGTATCAAATCCAAATCCATAAATTGGGGTAAGGAAGGTTCTTCTAAGATGACCATTAAATTTATATACATAAACTAAATGTTGAGTCACACTAAAGATGACAACATCAAGTACTTGACTACCTATAAAATGGTACTCCCATTACTAAAATAATATCAAAATTTAATAAATAATAGATCTCAAACTAGTCCCCATGGTTTTTCAATAATCAAAGTTTATAATTCCATGAGACTATCTAATCAACCAAGTAAACTAGACCACATGAGTATGGAATAAATTATGTCAACTAATTCTCATGGAAATTCATATTATCATTGTTTTCCAATTTATAGTTATCTTAAGGTCATGACACTCATGAAAATAATCATAGTACCACCCACCAACTAGGTTAAAACATATAAATATAACTATAGACACATTTTCATCACAATAATTCCACATCATCAACATTTTAACATCTATATCAGAGAATATAACTCTCTCTGTTGATTTTCTATAGTTAAACAAGTCATTAAATGGCACACTAAAATTGTAACATAAACAAGTGGATTATTTCACCATGGATTTATAGCTTATAATTGGATAATTACCTATCAATATAATAACAAAACTACAAGTACAATCCCCTCCTATAAAACAAAACAATAATGAGAATAAATATCATAACATGCACTATCAAATTGTATCAAAATTCCCAAGAACAAGGTCCATACTAAACCACATCATATTACAATCATGCCTCTCCAATATGAAAAGGATCAAACTCATCAATATATCAAGTTGAATTCATATCCTCAGGGATTAAAAATTTCCAATATGGAATAATAAAATTATCACACCATTTATTATTCATTCAAACTATATTCATCATCTTAATTCTTATACAATCTTTCCTCAAAGGGTTCACCACCGATCATCATTATGAATAATATTGGTAAATCCTATTATCATGTTGAATCACTGATCAATATGTGACCTCATAATTATAATCACAATCACAAGTGAAATCAGACTCTCATCATACGACATGATTTTTGTAGAAGTCATCATCCATCCCACACACACACTTGTGTCTAAAACTTAATTTTTTAATTTCATATTCATATGATCTTTAGATCACAAAAATAAGGGCATCATTATGATTTAATCACTAAAATGAGTAAAGTATGTGATTTTGTAAATTTTTTGATCAGAACGTTGTAAAAAATGATGAATAATAATTTAAAATTACAAAATATCTCGGTAGATAATCTTTGTTGTCATGAAATTATCATCATCCAGATTTACATGGTTGATCATGCGAGATAGACTACTTTCTTGTCAAATTTGGAAACTATGATGAAAATTTGTATTTTTATAATAATAATAATAATAACATAATGAACATATTATGAATGAATATATTCCTAAAAGATAAAATATACCTTGATCAAATTATTCAAAATTTATAAATATATATATACCCACACATTTACACATAAAAAAATGTGTGTGTATATTATTACTATATTTTTATTATCTCACTCATTATTCTATTACCCCACCTTATCTCATACTTCCCCTTCGTTCAGCATAGGTTTACTACCCCCCCCCCCTTTATGGACTTTCTACTAACAACACTCCAACCTCAGTCATTTTAGAGGAAAAAGTTTCTAAACATGTGTGGTGGGGGGGTTAATCTTTTAGCCTAAAGGTTTATATATATAGGAATATCTAACATATGAGCATCAATTGAATTGATACTTGACTTCCCAACACATGAGTGTCAGTTTAATTGATATTAAATTAGTGATTTTTTTAAAAAAATATAATTTTTATAAGTATGTTTTAATAGTTTTTATGGGTATTTTTTTATAAATGTTTTTCAAATTTTTAATTATATTTTAATAATTTTATTATATATTTATTAATTTTTATAAGTATATTTTATTAATAATTTTTTTGTTTATATTTTTCTTATAAATGTTTTCTTAATGTTATATTACGTAATTTTTACAAGTACATTTTATTAGTGTGTTTTTTCTATGTTTTTATTTATTAATAAATTATTTTTTAAATTCAATATTTTATAAATATACAGTTTTTTTCTCTTTTTGGGTGAGAGTTAAATAGATTTAAACTCACCTACTAAGTTTTTATGTCAAATTTAATGTTAAAATTTTCAATTCTTATAAGTATATTTTTAAAAAAATTGGTAGGTTTATTTTTTTTAGGTTTTTTATAAATGTTTTGTTATATATTACTATTTCTGATGGAAATGGGGAGTTCATTAGGGAAACTGAAACACCAGGTGGTTCTATATCCGAAGGGGCCTTCTTTCCAAAGGTATACTCTCATTAGGTTTTTTGACCAATGATGCTTAAGAACTCACATTGGTTGAGAGGATGGGAGGCTGGGCTCATCACACCCTTTTGGGGGGAATTATTTCTTACTCCAAGAAGCTCTTATATATTTAAGAAATATTTGTGAATCATTCATTAATTCCCAAGTATGATGTGGTTCATCCAAATACAAGAAATAAAATCTTAACATGTGAAGATCTTAAAATCATCTATATGTATTTGAGGTTCTTCATTATTGGAGATATTTGTTTGTATCTGAGGTTGTCCATTGATGATATCCTCTAATGTACTACTTAGAGATTATTTGGTCTTTATTACAATGATTCTAGTTTTCTAGCTACACAGTGGGGAACTCTGAAGTTTATTGTCATCCAAGGAGACCATTTCCACTCTGGAGTTTATCATCATCTAGGGAGACGAGATTTGTTTTAATATTGGGATTAAACCTATAGATGGGCTTCCTACGTATCCTTGTGAAAGGAATCAGAATCCACATAGTTCATTGGAAATTAATAGATAAAATATTACCTCTTAAAGTCATGTGATAAGGACCCAAACATAAAATTTAACATCATGTGGAAAGGAATTCTATGCGGAAGCTACCTAAACAAAGTTTAGTGTGGGACTTGCACCCAAGAATCCCCAAAAACCTGATAGAGACATGGATTTTTATATTGAAATAAAACTTATTGGGAATGTGGCCTATAAATAATATAGTTTATTTAGGGTGTTGGGTTTGAACCTAAAGGAGGCTTCCTACATATCTCATTTTTATAGTAATTAAAGCCCACGTAGTTCGATCATAAGGACCCACAACTATGGCGTCTCTCAAGGGAAATCATGGTGGGTTGGGGATTAACTCAAGGCTTACTCATGAGGAGGATTCTCGGATTAAGGTAATTATGTTTGGGGATAATTCATAACGAGGATTCCTATTGATATCGATCCTTATCTTGGCTTCCTATGAATCCTGGTTAGAGCAAGAATAAGAGTTCTCATAGTTCAATATGTCGCATGGATCATGTGAGTGTTATGATCGTCACTAAAATCTAAGATCATGTGAGTCATTATCGGTGTGAGAAACAAGAGGGAGTGTAAGATTCATCAAACCACACATTTTTTCTCCTTTTCTAGTGAAAGAGGATGGGGTGATGGTTGAAGGTGTTGAGGATATGGTACTTCCCTCTCTTCACATTACCCTAAGGAAGGGATGAAAGTAATGGATGCGGTGGTAGAGAGGAGAAAGATTTAAACCTCCTACATGAAAGGATAGGGGCTTACTCTAAGAGGGATTCCCTAAAATTGGTTCCATAGTGGGATGAGGATCTGATTCCATGTTGAATGGAATAGAAAGCCAAATCCTCACCCTCCCATCCGGGAATCAAAGGCTCTAGGTCTTAGAGATGATACAGGATGGAAATTATCCAAAACCTAATCCTATGAGACCTAAAACATCCAAAAATTGTCTCTAGGGTACGATTCATCATGACCATAGATATATAAATCTACATTTACCCCTAGGATCCTAACTATCTGGTAGGAATAGTACAGGAAACCTCTAACTGTAGAAATACAAATACAAATAAGAGACACTCTGGCATGAATTTTCCCAGGGTTTTGTAAATCAGAAGGACTTGGTGGAGGTTTTTATTTGATCCCTCTCATATAAGGGATCCAAATTAGGGGATTGGTATCCATGGATGGCTTTGAAGAAGTCCTAATGAATAGATCGTGCATGTTGTAGGGCAGAGAGAGCCAAGGAGGCTCCCATAAGAGGTGCTTCATATAAGCAGGTCTTGGTGAACTCATGGTACCTAGAGAAATGGAAAACCTATATTACTACCCCTGGGTGACGCTTTGCTCAAAACTTAAAGGGTATCTTTAGGTATTCCCCGAAGTAATTCACACAGGTCCTTGTTTGAGGAAGGGGACCACGCACTAATCTTCGTTAATCAGGGGTTGGGTGAATGCCTCATATAATTTTTTTTATTTAAAACCATGGTATGGATTTAGTTTCACTATTACCCTTTAATTCCATCTTCTTTAAGTATTAGAGAACTACTTATAATTTTAAAAAGGACTTGAGAAAAGCAATAGGGTGATCAGAGTGTCGGCTAGACTTCAGGGAATTCCATCCATACAAATGAAGATCCTAGGGTCCAATTTTTAAGAAAATATTAGACCCTAAGCAAAGGAGTAATCTCACATAGGTGGTGAGCGCAGTTTTTCTAATAAGGGTTTCACGTAAGTGTCTTTCATGTCGACGGTATTGTATAGGGTATTGTGTGAATGACCTTTGGGGCCATTAAAAACCTTAACCTTTTACACCTCTTTCCTTACCTTTTACTTAAGGTATTTCCTTTTGTTGCATTTTTATCCATGTGAAAAAACATAGTATCAACCCCCCTCTCAGGATTGGATCTAATCTCAAAGAGGATGGTCTAATCCTAAGGTAATGGGATAAAAATGATGAATGGTTCATGTAAGGTGTTCATGCAAGGATTTTGCACTGGTAGTCTGATTTAAGTATGTTGCATAGGGAGAGTATGTATGTGGGTTGTGCATAGAGTAATCATTATCTATAAATATCTCTATTATTTTAGTGAACACCTCTCATGACTCACTGTTTTCAGGTCTCTCAACACTAGTCTCCCATGCAGATCCTCCAATTAAGTTCTTTCACTGAATATCCCATCTGCATAGACATGGTGTTTATCTAGATACATGATGCATAGTCTTGGGTGAGTGGCTTTCTTTTGGATAATGAATGATGCTATTTCATGAGGAACATGGGAAATTCACTTGACTGGTCCACTTTCATGAAATAATTCATTTTCCAAAATTTCTAATTTTTGTGGCTTTCTTCAAAATGAACCTACTTTGAAACGAATTTTATACTTACATGAATGTTTAATGGAAACCATGGAGATTTCAATTTCTATTTAATGGGAAAATAAATGCATTGAGGAGATGATGAATGTCATATGGTATGACTATTATGACATTTTTTATACTACTCTTCTTAATCTGGAAAGGTCTTTGAAGAAATACCACTGTGATTTTACAAAGAGTGCCTATCTACAACTTTATGTGTGTGACCATCTATGAGAGTTCCTCACACCAAATCCAAAGAACTACATCCCAATCTCTTGGTTTCAAGATCACAAGAAATTCTCAATTGAAAACATTTCTCGTATGGGTACTATATTAATGTTTTATTCATCAAAGACCATGTACTCTAAATTTGAAAGCACACATGGTATAACCAAAGACACATTTATATTCATCTATCATTCGATATTCATAGATAGATTAGTCGAAGTGATAGAGGAATGTTTGGGAATTCCACCTAGTAGGGGGTGTTAAGACATTCTATATATGGGTGTACTGGGTGCACCAAACTTATACAGAGTTAAAAAGGATTTGGAAGATGTTGGAATTTATAAGGTCATTTTGGTAGGGAATTCCTAGGTATATAGGAATAACATGTTTGTTCTGGAACTATTAAGTTGATGGAGTCCACAAATGAATTCTTCCTATCTAACGCATAGAGAATTTGGGATTAGTTTTTGGGATGTTCACAATATCTATGGGGCTTTGGTACTTAGAGATATATAAGAAGAATTCAACCCTCTAAGGGCAGTGTGGGATGACACTAGTAGGATTCCAGATTTAGCGCATGAGCAGCTAAAAATAGCTCCTGACATTGAGAAGTAATACCCTCTCTTAAAAGGTAATATCCATCTGGAGACATGGGTGGAAATTTTCTTGAGGAAGAAGGGGGAATGCCCCACTTTCAAGTATCCAGCAATCTATCCCAAGGTGATGGAGAGAAGTGTACCTAAAACCTTATGGACGATGTCAAAATGGGATAGTTTGGAAGGTGGGGATATGAAATAAAGCCCAAAGTTCCTACCAAGACACCTCTTGTAGTTTTTTTGTACATGAGGATCTATTTCTATTTACTAATTTTCCATTATTCCAAGGGAAACATAAGTCCAAGAACATTCGTTGTAGAAGTGATAGGGCGTTGTCGTGGGTTCCCTTAAATGATTAATGTGATTTTGGGGTTCTTAGGTGCAGCAAAGTGGCTGACCAAGGTCGTCTCTCAAAGGAGGAAGTGAATTTAACAACTTGTTAAAGGTATTATAAAACAAATAAAATATAATATAATAAAAACACTAATTGAAAGGATGGGGGTTGGTTATAGTTTATGAATCTAGAAGAAGTTTTCTGGAAGAATATTATATTTTGTTTTGTTTTTAGTTTTGAAATGAAGTTCGATTAAAATGACACAACAAAAAGATGTTTTTTTAGACAATATTTAAAAGGAGTAATCGATCTAACTCTACCTCTTAAATCATTTATTAATCATTATCATTTAAATTAATATTCACTTAATTATGATCCCTTAATTTGGTAAATCCCGAACCCTACGAGAATTAACTTTACCATGAAGATTGAAGTGAATTTAACCTTAGGCTAACTTCGGAACATGCAATCGCAACACCCTGCTTTGATTGATGTTATAAAATTAGCTTATGGTCAGTGGTAAATTAAGTCACATAACCACTCTAGAAATGCGGATTAATTGAGTTTATGGATTATATTTTAACTCTACAAATTGATCCTGTGTGGTTTTGAATTACCGGTTAAGGTTGCGCTCTCACAGTTCACACAATTCCTGACCTCGCGTGTTTTGTGTTAACTATTAAATTGCTTGATTAGATTAATTTAAATTAGAAACTAAATTAATAGATCATAATATTTGAATTAAAATATCTCATTTATTCAAAATAAATGAATGAAGAAGGATACAGGTCGATCGATTACTAAAAAGAACTACTCTTACATGGGTGGCATAATCATCGTAGAAGCGTTTTGCATGTGCAAAGGTTTATGATGGGTATAACCCAATAACGCTTCTACTCAAGAATTACATCCCAAAGAGGAAGATTAAGAGAATAAATTTAAACAAAACAGAAGAAAAGAGAAGAAATAAAAGAAGAACAATGAAGTTTATTACATAAACAAAATCATTACAACATGAGGGAGAAGAAGAAGGCTTCGTCGAAGGGATCCTTGCTTCAAGAGATACCCTTATTGAAATGGTTGGAGAATTGGAGTGGATCCACTTCTAATCTTCCCTCAACTTCCCAATGCACGTCACAACCCCACCAAATGAGAAAAACAACAATTTATAGAGTGGTGGGGAAGCTAGGTTCAAAGTGGTTTCAAGTGTGAATGGGGAATCTCGGCCAAATATTTTATGCCAATTTGCACCGCCCATTTGACCACCAAAACGCGTGAATTTTTTGTCCTTCCAGAAGGATCAAATTTTTGGATATGGGTCCTATATCTCCTATCCTAATTTGGGCTCAATCCAGGACCAGATGAAGGAGTTATGGCCGAAATAAAGAATCTTTTCCATTCTAGCGAGTCCATCCCATCTTTGACTTCATGGCCCATTTTCAACAAACAAATGCACTCTTTAGCTCTAGTTCCCTGAATAAAAGTTGTATATAATTAAGTTAGGAACACTGTTACATAATATCAAATTCAAATAACAAATATAAAAATATTTATCTTCGAAATACTACAGTGAACTATAAAGGGTAAAACTGGAATTTTCATCAAATATTCAAATGAATGATCTAATCCCAAATACTTTCTAATTAAACATATTTAACACAATGTGAGGAAATTATATCATTTATTATCAATAAAATATTCAATAAAATAGTGTTTTATCAACTCCTCCACACTTACCTTTTTGCACTCCTGGGAAAAACCTCATATCAAGTAAACATCAATATCAAATCAAAACCAATTTTAAAACACATATCCTTGAGATCAATAAATTTAACACCAAGAATAAAAAGATATCATGCCTCATAAAAAACCTTATTTAAAGTTCTCCATTGATATCATTCAATATATTTCCACTTCATTTATCCTCACATTCACAAAACACTTACCTCGCTTGAATTTTCTCTCATCACTCAAATATCAATTTTTTTGGAATGTATTTCTCATCCAAACTCATACAAGGGTCACCATAGGCTTGATAGATTCCTACATCGCTACCTGATGTGACTCAAGGACATATGTTTATCATGAGTACTTTTCAAGGTTGCTCTGTGGCTTTCGGTTTGTAGGATTTAGATGTGAAAAATTCTGAGGCTGAATAAGGAGGGCTAGACTCTTTTTGAAGCAAAATTGCATTAATCTAATTTTCACTTAAATATGGTCTCATCATTAATCCCCATAGTATCAATTCAGCTCCATCATCATGAAAAGTCATGAAAAGTTTACACCATTCTTTATTTCAGCATCAAAAATTTTCAATCTTCTCAAACATGATTTTCTTGAAAGCTCCAGATAGGCACAGCTTTCCACCTCAATTAGAAGCTCCAGAAAAGGCACAGCTTCACTTGTCATGAAAGCTCCAGAAAAGGCACAGCTTTCAATGTAATGACTTTCTTCAGAAGAAAACACATCTCTTAAGAATTTAATTTTCCACCCAAAATATCACAAAATGTGGTATCACAACACAAGACAGCTTCCCCCACACTTAAGCTCAACTAGATTATGCAATTTAACTTCAAGAGTTGGTTGGATAGGGAAAATTGGCTTGTAATGTGGCTAACATAACAGGATGTGCATGGATTCTAAGGGCTTAAATGATTTAATATTCAAGGTATACCATTATAAAAAAGGATTCTTTGAAATAGGGGCTTTAATACCAAACAAATGCCTCAATCATTTAAACATAAGTACCTCAAACCCTCAACTTTTGACAGGAATAGATCAAATACTGGTTAAATCAAGCATGGTTTGGTTCTCTCAAGAAGTGAGTTGAATGTAAAGAATATGAAAATAATGGTTTAGAAGCCTCACAAAAAAGTGATTTCAAATATAAAGACAGTGATATGTGTCATGGGATTCAAAATTCAGTGTACTTTTCATGAAATTACTAAATATTTGAACTTGAAACAAAGTCATTTCAGCATTCATTTAAGCTTAGTTTCAAAGGATAAATTGTTTCACTCATTGATATGAATTTAAAAATTGTGATGAGAATCATTTAAGCTCAAAAATTTCAAAAATACAAAGAAAATTGAAAAATAAACACACAAAATTTGAAAAAAAATACAAAAAACAAATTTGGTTTTTTTTAATATGAAAACAATTTTAAATAGGAAAACAATTTAAATTACTAAACTACAAGGTTCGCTCGCCCACATTTAAAATATTGCATTGTCCTCAATGTGAACCCATGAGATGATATATGCACATGAAATGCAGAATTTTTAAATAGGACAAATAATATAAAAGTGAAATGGTTAGGAACAGCCTGATGTGCTCAAGTGATGATGGGGTCATGCAGTGTGATAAAATCCACTACATTATTAGGAAGTCCCTCAATGTATCTCTTCAAACGTTTCCCATTGACTTTAAAGCTCCTCCCAGTGTCCTCTTATGTGATCTGCACTGCACCATAAGGAAAAACATTAGATACAATATAAGGACCTAACCATCTAGAACACAACTTAACAGGCATTAGCTTCAGTCGTGAACTGTAGAGAAGGACTTTCTCTCCAACATGAAAATCCCTTTATTGGATCATTTTTTCATGAGCTTATTTTGATCTTTCCTTGTAGAGCCTTGAGTTCTCATATAATGACATTCGAATCTCCTCAAGCTCTTGAATTTGCAACTTCCTTTGAATTATATCTTGGGCCAATTCCATGTTGCATTTCTTTATAGACCAATATGCCCGATGCTCGACTTCCACTGAGAGATGACATACTTTCCCAAACACAATCCGAAATGGGGACATACCAATGGGGGTCTTGTATGTTGTCCTATAAGTCCACAATGTGTCATCCAACCGCTTGCTCCAATCCTTCCTATTTGGCTGTATAGTTTTCTCCAAAATTTGTTTTAACTCACGATTTGAAACCTCAGCCTGGCCATTTGTTTGGGGGTGGTATGGTGTTGATATTTTGTGTGTCACTCCATACTTTCGAAGGAGGGAAGAAAAATTCCTATTTCAAAAGTGTGTCCCTTGGTCACTGATGATGGCCTTTGGTACTCCAGACGTGAAAAAAATATGTGTTTTGACAAAGTACACAACAACATGAGAATCATCAGTCCTAGTGGCCTTAGCCTCCACCCATTTACTAACATAATCAACAGCAACCAAAATGTACAAAAAATCAAATTAACTAGGAAAAGGACCCATAAAATCAATGCCCCATACATCAAAAATCTCATAGAATAGTATGGGTTGTCGGGGCATCTCATGTCTCCTAGAAATATTCCTAGTGTGTTGGCAATGAGAGCATGACTTACAAAACACATGGGCATCATGGAACAAGCTAGTCCAATATAATCTAGAGTCCAAAACCTTCCTAGATGTCTATTGGGGTCCAAATTGTCCACCACAAGTAAGTATATGACAAAAATGCAAAATAGACTCAAACTCATGATCGGGAACACGCCTCTTAATGACTTAGTCACTACACATGCGCCAGAGGTAAGGATCATCCCACACATAAAACCTAGACTCACTTTTTAATTTTTGGACTTGATGTTTCTTTAAATTTGTAGGGATTTCAAAGGAAACAATGTAGTTAACTAAATCTGCATACCAAGGATGCGTACCTGAGATGGAATAAAGATGCTCATCAGGGAAGGTGTCCTGAAGTGGTACCTGGTCCAAGGTGTCATCCTCTAGTGTGTGAGTAAGCCTACTCATGTGGTCTGCCACCAAATTCTCTGAACCCTTCTTGTCCTTTATCTCAATATACAATTCCTAAAGAAGGATCATCCATTGAATCAGCCAGGGATTTGCATCTGGCTTCTTTAAGAGGTACCTCAAAGCTGCATGGTCAGAAAAAACAACTACTTTAGAGCCCAATAAATATGAACGGAATTTATCTAAAGAAAATATGACTGCAATAAACTCCTTTTCTGTGGTAGTGTAGTTTGATTTGGCTTAATCCAGTGTCCTCGATGCATAGGCGATCACATGTGAATGTCCCTCCACCCTCTGAGATAAGACAGCTCCAACCGCGAAGTTGGAGGCGTCACACATAAGCTCAAAAGGAAGGTCCCACCGTGGGGGCTGTATGATCGGTGGAGTGGTCAGACACTTCTTTGGCTCATCAAATGATACCCTGTATGAATCATCAAAATTGAAGTCAATATCTTTTTGAAGCAATCGAGATAAGGGTAGAGTGATCTTACTAAAATCTCTGATGAAGCGTCGATAAAATCCTGCCTGTCCAAGGAATGATCGAACCTCACGCACACATGTAGGATATGGGAGGGATGAAATAATGTCTACCTTAGATTTATCAATTTCAATGCCACGTTGTGAGACTATATGACCTAAGACAATTCCCTTTTTGACCATGAAATGACATTTTTCAAAATTTAAGACCAGATTATTCTCAATACAACGATGCAACACATCACCCAAACTAGAGAGACATTCATCAAATGAGGATCCATAAACTGTAAAATCATCCATAAATACCTCCATGTTGGTCTCAATGAAATCTAAGAAAATACTCACCATGCATATCTGGAAGGTACCTGGGGAATTACAAAGTCCAAATGGAATCCTTATTTAAGAAAAGGTAATGAATGGGCAGGTGAATATCGTCTTCTCCTGGTCCACTACTGCAATGGGAACCTGAAAATAGCCAGACAAACCATCCAAGAAGCAATAATGTGTCCTACCTACAAGTCTCTCAAGAATCTGGTCAATGAATGGAAGTGGGAAATGTTCTTTACGAGTGCATTGATTTAGTTTCCTATAATCAATACACACTCGCCAACTGTTTTGAACTCTCATAGGAACTAACTCATCATTTTCATTTTTTAAAATAGTGAAACCAGTTTTCTTAGGCACAACCTGAATTGGACTTACCCACTGAGAATCTGAAATAGGATAGATTATACCCACCTCGAGCAATTTTGCAACTTCTTTTTTAACAACCTCCAAAAGTGTTGGATTGAGTCTTCTTTGTTGTTGCCTCACCAGTTTAGCCCCATCCTCCAAGAGAATCCTATGCATGAAAATGGAGGGTCTAATACCTGATATGTCTACCAATGTCCAACCAATTTACCGAATGTTATCTCTCAATAGATTCAAAAGTTTTTCTTCATGTTCAAAAGAGATATTGTTACAAATGATAACAGGTAATCTATCACCACTCAGCAAGTATGCATATTTAAAATTTGGGGGCAAAGTCTTGAGTTCCAATGTAGGGGGGTGATGTATGGATGGAGAAATTGACGCAAAAGACATATCTTCACAATGAACATCAGTATCAGAATAAAAATCATCACAATTAGAGAATAAAGCACCAAATCCACCAGCATACTCAATAGCCATGTCATAATCAGAGTTCACATGATCAAAATCAGAATATGATTCCATTTCAAAATCAAATCTTAGAGAGTCTTGTTCCTTAAAAATAGGTGTAAAAGTACTCTTAGATATCAAACTAGAACCAATACTCATAATCTCCCTAAGAATAGGACAATCCTATTCCATGGTGTTTTTAGTTGGTGGTTCAAAATGGGAGATAACAAAAGAAGAATGGTCCTCTGAGGGGTACTTCATGGAATCCATAACATTAAATATCACAACTTCATCTCCAAATTCTATGGAAAGTGTACCCTCATTGACATTTATGATAGTTTTTGCAGTTTTGAGGAAGGGCCTACCTAAGATAATGGGGGCATGAGAACTTACCTGATCATCCTCTGTGTTAAGAACATAGAAGTCTACTGAAAAGATCATGTCTCTTACCCGGACAAGTACATCCTCAAGGACTCCCGCTGGATATGTCGTAGCTCTATTTTCCAATTGCACCACTACTCTTGTTGGCTTCAACTCACCAACCTGCAAGGAAGAGAATATAGAGTGAGGCATCACATTTATTGAAGCTCCTAAATCATAAAGAGCATCAGAGAAGTGAAAACCCCCTATGGTACATGGGATGGTGAATGTCCCGGGATCCTTGCACTTCGTTGGCATTTCTAGAGTTGGTGTAATGAGTGCCGAGACATTCCTTCCAAGGTTTATCATCTAATTTCCCTTGAACCCTCTTCGATTGGTGCAGAGTTCTTTTAAGAATTTGGCATACCTTGGGATTTTCTTAACGGCTTCAAGTAGAGGAATGTTGATCTCCACACGCTTGAATGTGTCCAAAACCTCCTTTTTCATTTCTTCTTCAGCCATCTTCTTGGTTTGAACAACCCTGTTTAGAAAAGGAAGGGGTTTAGGAGGAACATCATCAATATTTTTCTTACCTTTATCTTTCTCCTTGGATTTCTCATCAGTTGGTATGGAATGCGGCTTCTCTGGAGTTGAGGTGAATCCCGGTGGAATGGTAGGTACATCTGTATCATTCATTGGCTTCCCACTTCTCAATGTGATGGCACTAACATTCCCCTTTGGATTTGGAGTGGGTTGGGAAGGTAGATTTCCGGAATTCTTACTTACAAGTTCATGGAGGGTGGTGGCAATCTGGCTCATTTGAGTCTTTAACTCCCTCACCTTCGAACCTTGACTCTTTAGCTCATTTGGTTGATTAAGAACAATTTGTTTCAAAATATCATCAGTATTAGAGTCTACCTTGTGTTGGATATTCCCTTGTTGCTGACTCGTTGATGTTTGAGCTTCGAATACCCTTTGGGGTTGTTGGAAACCCTATTGGTAAGGTGGAGGCTGCTGGAAGTTTGGTTGAAAAGGGGTCCTTTGTTGTTGTCCAGATCCATACCTCATGTCTGACCGATATTTCCACCCTTGGTTGTATGCTGGATCAAACTTCTTTTGGGGATATGGTTGTTGTTGTTGCTGCTTATATGGTCTCCCAGGGAACACTGCTGCACAATCTTCTGTTTCTTGGAGTTGTGGGCAACAGTCAGTTGGGTGGCTTGTCTCAGTGCAAATACCACAAGGCCTTGAAGGAGGGGGTAGAGATTTCTTTTGTTCCAAAGAAATTTGCCTCACCATAGTGGTCAATTCTTCCAACTTAGTATCAATCAAATGACTTTCAAGAGAAGAAGGACTTACCTGATGTACTCCCCTGACATGTGGTGTACCTCTATCACCAAATTGTTGGGAGTTTTGGGGCATCTTGTCGATCAACGTACGTGCAGCTACTGGTGTCTTGTCCACCACTGCTCCTCTAGTCGTAGCATCTACCATGCTTCTCTCCATAGGTGTGAGTCCTTCATAGAAGTACTGGATGAGTAATTTCTCACTGATTTGGTGATGTGGGCAGCTTGCACACAACTTCTTGAATCGCTCCCAGTACTCATACATTGACTCCCCTTAGGCTTGCTTGATCCCCGATATCTCCTTTCGAATGGATGTTGTCCTTGTTGCTGGAAAAAATATTTGCAAGAAAATTCGTTTCAAATCATTCCAACATGTTACATCCTCAGGTTGCAAATAATACATCCAATCTTTTTCAGCTCCATCAAGTGAGAATGGGAATAATCTTAATTTAATTTGATCTTCAGAAACATTTATTGGTTTTAAAGTTTAGAAAACCACATTAAATTTATTAAGGTGTTTGTTGGGATCCTCACCAGATAAGCCATGAAACTTTTGAAGAAGGTGAATTAATCCAGATTTCAATTCAAAGTCTGATTCGAGATTTGGGTATGCAATACAATTTGGTTGATAGTTAATATCTGGTGCAGCCAATTATCGAATGGTTCTATTAATTTCATATCCATTATTTCCATCCATTGGTTCCTCTTTTATGTTTGAATTTGAATTAATTCCAATTTCAATGTTTCCAGAAGAGAGGAATTCACCAACTGGTTGAATATTGAAACTTCCCATAGATTGAGAATGTCTGATTCGTGCCCTAAGGCTGCGTTCAATATCAGGGTCAAGATCTAAGAGATCTTCAGGATTAGTTCATTTCATAAATCAAAAAAAATGAAAAGAAAAAAATTAGACCATAATAAAATAAAAATGAGAAGTTTGAGTTGATGGTCCAAAAAGAAGTATAAGGAAATAAAAGAAGAAGAAGAAAAATCAGATTGGGTAAAGAAGGGAGAAAGAAGAGAGAAAGGGAATAAAATGTAAAATAAAATAAATACCAATAATTGGTTGAAATAATTACTTGCCTCCCCGGCAATAGCACCAATTTGATAGGGCGTTGTCGTGGGCACCCTCAAATGATTAATGTGATTTTGGGGTTCTTAGGTGCAGCAGAGTGGCTGACCAAGGTCGTCTCTCAAAGGAGGAAGTGAATTTAACAACCTATTAAAGGTATTATAAAACAAATAAAATAGAATATAATAAAAACACTACTTGAAAGGATGGGGGTTGGTTATAGTTTATGAATCTAGAAGAAGTTTGCTGGAAGAAGATTGTGTTTTTTTTGTTTTTAGTTTTGAAATGAAGTTCGATTAAAATGACACAACAAAAAGATGTTTTTTAGACAATATTTAAAAGACGTAATCGATCTAACTCTACCTATTCAATAATTTATTAATAAATATCATTTAAATTAATATTCACTTAATTATGATCCCTTAATTTGTTAAATCCCTAACCCTACGAGAATTAACTTTACCACGAAGATTGAAGTGAATTTAACCTTAGGATAACTTCGGAACATGCAATCGCAACACTCTACTTTGATTGATGTTCTAAAATTAGCTTATATTCAGTGGTAAATTAAGGCGCATAAACACTCTAGAAATGAGGATTAATTGAGTTTAGGTATTATATTTGAACTCTATAAATAGATCCCGTGTGGTTTTGAATTACCGGTTAGGGTTGCGCTCTCACAGTTCACACAATTCCCGACATCGCGTGTTTTGTGTTAACTATTAAATTTCTTGCTTAGTTTTATTTAAATTTAAAACTCAATTAATAGATCATAATATGTGAATTAAAGTATCTCATTGATTCAAAATAAATTAATGAATAAGGATATAGGTCGATCGATTACTAAAAAGAACTACTCTTCCATGGGTGGCGTAATCATCGTAGAAGCGTTTTTCAAGTGCAAAGGTTTATGATGGGTATAACCCACTAACGCTTCTACTCAAGAATTCCAGCCCAAAGAGAAAGTTTAAGAGAAGAAATTTAAACAAAACAGAAGAAAAGAGAAGAAATAAAATAAGAACAATGAAGTTTATTACATAAACAAAATCATTACAACATGAAGGAGAAGAAGAAGGCTTCGTCGAAGGGATACTTGCTTCAAGAGCCACCCTTATTTAAATGGTTGGAGAATTGGAGTGGATCCACTTCTCCTCTGCCCTAAACTTCCTAATGCACATCCCAACCCCTGAAAATGATAAAAACACCAATTTATAGAGTGGTGGTAGGCTAGGTTCAAAGTGGTTTCAAGTGTGAATGGGGAATATCGGCCAAATATTTTATGCCAACTTGAACCACCCATTTGACCACAAAAACGTGTGAATTGGCCGGCCTTCCAGAAGGATAAATGTGAGAATATGGGTCCTCTATCTCCTATCTGAATTTGAGCTCAATCCAGGACTAGATGTAGGAGTTATGGATGAAATACAGAAGCTTCTTCATTCTGGCGAGTCCAGCGCAAATGATTAGTGTGATTTTGGGGTACTTAAGTGCAGTAGAGTGGCTGACCAAGGTCGTCTCTCAAAGGAGGAAATGAATTAAAAACACTTTTCAGAGGTATTCTAAAAATAAAAGAGAATATAACTGAAACACTACTTAAAAGGATAGGGGTTTTTTATAGTTTATAAATCTAGAAGAAGTTTTCTGGAATAAGATTGCATTTTTTTTAATTTTTAAATGAAGTTTGATTAAAAAGACACAACAAGAAGATGTTTTTTTAGAAAATATTTTAAAAGGCATAATCGATCTAACTCTACTTCTTCAATAAATTATTTATCATTATCATTTAAATTAACATCCACTTAATTATGACCCCTTAACTTGTTAACCCCCGAACCCTACGATAATTAACCTTACCACAAAGATGAAGTTAATTAAACCCTAGGTTATCTTCGGAACATGTAATCGCAACACCCTACTTTGATTGATGATATAAGGATAGATTATGGTCAGTGGTAAATTAAGTCACATATCCATTCTATAAATGAGGATGAATTGTGTTTAGGGATTATATTTGAACTCTACAAATTTATCCCGTATGGTCTTGTATTACCGATTAAGATCGCGCTCTCACAATTTACACAAAATCCCGACTTCGCATGTTTTGTGTTAATTGTTCAATTGCTTGCTTAGTTTCATACAATTTAAAAACACAATTCATGGATCATATTAAGTTAATTATAGTATCTCAATGATTCAAAATAATTAAATTAATAGGGTAGAAGATAGATCGATTACTAAAAGACTACTCTTCCATGGGTGGCGTAATCATCGTAGAAGCATTTTGCATGTGCAAAGGTTTATAATGGGTATAACCCAATAACGCTTCTACTCAATAATTACAAACCAATTAGGAAGATTAATAGAAGAATAAATTTAAACAAAACAGAATAAAATATGAGGAATAAAAGAAGATAAAATAATTTTATTACACAAATGAAAACATTACAAAATGAAGAAGAGAAGGAGGCTTTGATGAGGGGATCCTTGCTTCAAGAGCTACCCCTCTTACAATGGTTGGAGAATTTGGGTGAAAAAAATTCTACTCTACCTCAAATCTCCTAATTCACATCCCCCAACCCCACAAAATGAGGAAAACACCAATTTATAGAGTGGTGGGGAGGCTAGGTTCAAAGTGGTTTCAAGTGTGAATGGGGAATCTTGGCCAAATATTTTATGCCAACTTGAACCGCCAATTTTACCACCAAAACGCATGAATTGGGTGGCCTTCCATAAGGATCCTATGTGCGGATATGGGTTCTATATCTCCTCTAAAAATTTGGGATTAATAAAAGCCACGATGAAGGATTTATGTCCGAAATAAAGAAGCTTCTCCATTCTGGCGTGTCCAGCCCACCTTTGAATTTATGGCCCAATTACTCCATACAAATGCTTTTTTTTTTGATCTAGTGTCCTGAATAAAAGTTGTCTCCCATGAAGTAAGGAACGCATTTACAAAATATTAAGTTCAAATAATTTAAATAAAAATATTTAGGATTGAAATACTACAGTGATTTTAAAAGGGTAAAACTGGAATTTTCATCAAATATTCAAATGAATGATCTAATCCAAAATACTTTCTAATTAAACATATTTAACACAATGTGAGGAAATTATATCATTTATTATCAATAAAATATTCATTAAAATAATGTTTTATCAACTCCCCCACACTTACCCTTTTGCAATCCTGAGAAAAACCTCATATCAAGTAAACATCAATATCAAATCAAAACAAATTTTAAAACACATATCATTGAGATCCATAAATTCCACACCAAGAATCAAAAGATATAATGCCTCATAAAAAACTTTATTTCAAGTTCTCCATTCATATCATTAAATATATTTCCACTTCATTTATCCTCCTATGTACAAAACACTTACCTCGCTTGAATTTTCTCTCATCACTCAAATATCAATTTTTTTGCAATGTCTTTCTCATCCAAACTCATACAAGGGTCACCATAGGCTTGATAAATTCCTACATCACCACCCGATGTGAGTCAAGGACATATGTTTATCATGAGGACTTTTCAGGGTTGTTTTATGGCTTTCAGTTGGTAGGATTTAGATGTGAAAAACTCTGAGGTTGAATGAGGAGGGCTTGACTCTTTTTGAAGCAAAATTACATTAATCTAATTTTCACTTAAATATGGTCTTCTCCTCAATAACCATAGTATCAATTCAGCTCCATCATCATGAAAAGTCATGGATAGTTTACACCATTCATCATTTCAGCATAAAAAATGTCAATCTTCTCAAACATGATTTTCTTGAAAGCTCCAGATAGGCACAACTTTCTACCTCAATTAGAAGCTCCAGAAAAGGCACAACTTCACTTGTCATGAAAGATCCAGAAAAGGAACAACTTTCAATAAAATTATTTTCTTCAAAAGCAAACACATCTCTTCATAATTTAATTTTCCACCCAAAGTATCATAGAATTTTGTAGTACAACACAACATAGCTTCCCTAACACTTAAGTTCAACTAGATTATGAAATTTCACTTTAATAGTTGGTTGGATAGGGATAATTAGCTTGTAATGTGGCTAAACTAACAGGATGTGCATGGATTCTAATGGATACAAGGATTAAATGTTCAAGGTAGGCCATTATAAAAAAGGATTCTTTGAAATAGGGTCTTTATTACCAAACAAATGCCTCAATCATTTAAACATAAGTACCTCAAACCCTCAGGTTTTGACAGGAATAAATCAAATTATGGTTAAATCAAGCATGGTTTAGTTCTCTCAAGAAGTGAGGTGAATGTAAAGAATATGAAAATAATGGTTCAGAATCCTCACAGGAAAGTGATTTCAAATATAAAGACAGTGAGATGTGGCATGAGATTCAAAATTCAGTGTACTTTTCATGAAATTACTAAATATTTGAACTTGAAACAAAGTCATTTCAGCATTCATTTAAGCTTAGTTTCAAGGGATAAATTGTTTCACTTATTTATATGGATTTAAAAATGGTGATGAGAATCATTTCACCTCAAAAGTTCAAAAAACACACCGAAAATTGTAAAATAAACACAAAATTTTTGAAAAACACGCATTTTTTTGTTTTTTTTAATCAGGAAAACAGTTGAAATTACTAAACTAAAAGGTTCCCTCCCCCACACATAAAATATTGTATTGTCCTCAATGTGAACCCATGAGATGATATATGCACATGAAATGCCAAATTTTTAAATAGGAAAAATAATATAAAAGTGAAAGGGTTAGGAACAGCCTGATGTGCTCAAGTGATGACGGGGTTATGCAGTGTGATAAAATTCACTACATTAGTAGGAAGTCCCTCAATGTATCTCTTCAAACATTTCCCATTGACTGTAAATATCCTTCCAGTGTCCTCCTGTGTGATCTCCACTACACCATAAGAAAAAACATTAGTCACAACATAAGGACCTAACCATCTGGAATGCAACTTACCAGGCATCAGCTTCAGTCGTGAACTATAGAGAAGGACTTTCTATCCAACATGAAACTCCCTTTGTTGGATCATTTTGTCATGAACTGCTCTTGATTTTTTCCTTATAGAGCCTTGAGTTCTCATATGAAGACAATCAAATCTCCTCAAGCTCTTGAATTTGCAGCTTCCTTTGAATTCGAGCTTGGGCCAAATCCATGTTACATTTCTTTATATCCAAATATGCACAATGCTCTACTTCCACTGGGGATGAAATGATTTCCCAAAAACAATCCGAAATGGGGACATACCAATGGGTGTCTGGTATGCTGTCCTATAAGCCCACAATGCATCATCCAAGCACTTTCTCCAATCCTTCAATTTGGCTGCACGGTTTTCTCCAAAATTTGTTTCAACTCATGATTTGAAACCTCAGCCTGGACATTTTTTTGGGGGTGGTATAGTGTTGATATTTTGTGTTTCACCCCATAATTTCGAAGGAGGGAAGAAAAATTCTGATTGCAGAAGTGTGTCCATTGGTCACTGATGATGGCCTTCGGTACTCCAAACCTGAAAAAAATTTGCGCTTTGACAAAGTCCACAACAACATGAGAATCATCAGTCCTAGTGTCCTTAGCCTCCACCCATTTACTCACATAATCAACAGAAACCAAAATGTACAAAAACCCAAAGGAACTAGGAAAAGGATCCGTAAAATCGATGCCCCATACATCAAAAATCTTACAGAATAGTATGGGTTGTTGGGGCATCTCGTTTCTCCTAGAAATGTTCTCAGTGTGTTGGAAACGAGAGCATGACTTACAAAACACATGGGCATCATGGAATAAACTAGGCTAATATAATCTAGAGTCCAAAACCTTCCTAGTTGTCTGTTGGGGTCCAAAGTGTCCACCACAAGCAAGTGTATGACAGAAATGCAAAAAAGACTCAAACTCATGATCAGGAACACACCTCCTAATAACTTTATCACTACACATGCGCCAGAGGTAAGGATCATCCCACACATAAAACCCAGACTCAAATTTTAAATTTTGGACTTGATGCTTCTTCAAATTTGCTGGGATTTCAGAGGAAACAATGTAATTAACTAAATCAGCATACCAAGGATACGTAACTGGGATGGTATAGAGATGATCATCGGGGAAAGTGTCCTGAAGTGGTACCTAGTCCAAGGTGTCACCCTCTGGTGTGTGAGTAAGCCTACTCATGTGGGCTGCCACCAAATTCTCTGACCCCTTCTTGTCCTTTATCTCAATGTCAAAATCTTGAAGAAGGAGCATCCAACGGATAAGTTGTGGATTTGCATCTGACTTCTTTAGGAGGTACCTCAAAGCTGCATGGTCAGAAAAAACAACTACTTTAGATCCCAATAAATATGAATGAAATTTATCTAAATTAAATATAACAGCAAGAAACTTCTTTTCTATTGTGGTGTAGTTTGATTGGGTAGAATCCAATATCCTTGATTCATAGGCGATCACATTTGAACATCCCTCCACCCTCTAAGATAAGACGGCTCCAACTGTGAAGTTGGAGGCATCACAGATAAGCTCAAAAGGAATCTCCCACCATGGGGGTTGTATGATCGGTGGAGTGGTCAGACACTTATTTAGCTCATCAAATGATACCCTACATGAATCATCAAAATTGAAGTCAATATCTTTTTGAAGAAATCGAGATAAGGGTAGAGCGATCTTACTAGAATCTCTAATGAAGCGTCGATAAAATCCAGCATGTCCAAGGAATGATCGAACATCACGCACACATGTAGGATATGGTAGGGATGAAATAATGTCTACCTTAGATTTATCAACTTCAATTCCATGTTGTGAGACTATATAACCTAAGACAATTCCCTTTTCGACCATGAAATGACATTTTTCAAAATTTAAGACCAGATTCTTCTCAATACAACGATGTAACACATCACCTAAACTAGAGAGACATTCATCAAATGAGGGTCCATAAACTGTAAAATCATCCCTAAATACCTCCATGCAGTTCTCAATGAAATCTGAGAAAATACACACCATGCATCTCTGGAAGGTACCTGAGTCATTGCAAAGTCCAAATGGCATCCTTCGTTAAGAAAAGGTATCGAATGGGCGGGTGAATGTCGTCTTCTCCTGGTCCTCTACTGCAATGGGAACCTGAAAATAGCCATATACCCCATCCAAGAAGCAATAATGTGTCCTACCTGCAAGTCTCTCAAGCATCTGGTCAATGAATGGAAGTGGGAAATGGTCCTTATGATTGGATTGATTTAGTTTCCTATAATCAATACACACTCGCCAACTGTTTTGTACTCTCACAGGAACTAACTCATCATTTTCATTTTTTATAACAGTGAAACCAATTTTCTTTGGTACAACAACCTGGATAGGGCTAACCCATTGTGAGTCAGAAATTGGATAAATGATACCTGCCTCAAGTAATTTATCAACTTCATTCTTAACAACTTCCAAAAGTGTTGGATTAAGTCTCCTTTGCATCTACCTAATAGGTTTAGCCCCATCCTCCAAGAGAATCCAATGCATGCCAATGGAGGGGCTAATACCTGATATGTCTGCCAATGTCCAACCAATTTCCCTAATGTTATATCTCAATAGATTCAAAATATTTTCTTCATGTTCAAAATAGAGATTGTTAGCAATGACAACAGACCATCTATCACTACTCATCAAGTATGAATATTTAATATTTGGGGGAAATGGCTTGAGTTCCAATGTAGGGGGTGATGTATGGATGGAGAAATTGATGCAACAGACATATCTGCACAATGAACATCAATATCAGAATAAAAATCATCAAAATTAGAAAATAATGCATCAAATCCATCAACATACTCAACAGCCATGTCATAATCAGAGTTTATATGATCATAATTTGAATCCACATCAAAATCAAATCCAAGAGAGGTTTGTCCATCAGAAACAGGTGTGTATGTACTCTTAGACATCAAACTAGAAAAAATACTCATAATCTCTCTAAACATAGGACAATCAAAATCCATGGAGTTTTTACTTGGTGGTTTAAAATGGGAGATAACAAAAGCAGAATGGTCCTCAGAGGGGTACTTCATGGAGTCCATAACATTAAATATCACAACTTCATCCCCAAATTCCATGCAAAGTGTACCCTCATTGACATTTATGATAGTTTTTGCAGTTTTGATGAAGGGTCTACCTAAGATAATGGGGGCATGAGAACTTACCTGATCATTCTCCATGTTAAGCACTTAGAAATCTGATGGAAAGATCATGTCTCTTACCCGGACAAGTACATCCTCAAGGACTCCTGTTGGATATGTTTTAGCTCTATTCTCCAATTGTACCACTACTCTCATCGGCTTTAACTCACCAACCTGTAAAGAAGAGAATACAGAGTGAGGAATCACATTTATTGAAGCTCCTAAATCACAAAGAGCATCAGAGAAGTGAAACTCCCCTATGGTACATGGGATGGTGAATGTCCTGAGATCCTTCCACTTTGTTGGCATTTCTAGAGTTATTGTAATGAGTGCTGAAACATTCCTTCCAAGATTGATCCTCTCATTTCCCTTGATCCCTCTTCTATTGGTGTAGAGTTATTTTAAGAATTTGTCATACCTTGGTATTTTTTTGATGGCTTCAAGTATAGGGATGTTGATCTCAACATGCTTGAATGTGTCCAAAAACTCCTTTTGCATTACTTCTTCATCCATCTTCTTAGTTTGAACAAACCTGTTTGGAAAAGGAAGAGGATTAGGAGGAACATCATCAATATTTTTCTTAACTTTATCTTTCTCCTTGGATTGCTCATCAGTTGGTATGGAATGCGGCTTCTCTGGATTTGAGGTGAATCCCGGTGAAATGGTAGGTACAGATGTATCGTTCATTTTCTTCCCACTTCTCAATGTGATGGCACTAACATTCCCCTTTGGATTTGGAGTGGGTTTGGAAGGTAGATTTCCAGAATTCTTACTCACAAGTTCATGGAGGGCGGTGGAAATCTGGCTCATTTGAGTCTTCAACTCCCTCAACTCCGAACCTTGACTCTTCATCCCATTCTGTTGATTAAGAACAATTTGTTTCAAAAGATCATCAATGTTAGAGTCTACCTTGTGTTGGAGATTCCCTTGTTACTGACTTGTGGATGTTTGAGCTTCGAATCTCTTTTGGGGTTGTTGGAAACCCTGTTGGTAAGGTGGAGGCTGCTGGAAGTTTGGTTGAAAAGGGGTCCTTTGTTGTTGCCCAGAGCCATACCTTATATCTGATTGATCCTTCCACCCTTGGTTGAATGTTGGTGAAAATGAGTCATACTTCTTTTGGGGATGTGTTTGTTGTTGTTGATATAGTCTCCTAGGGAATACTGCTTCACAATCTTCTGTTTCTTGTAGTTGGGGGCAATAGTTAGTTGGGTGGCTTGTCTCAGTGTAAATACCACAAGTCCTTGAAGGAGGGGGTTGGGATGTCTTTTGAGCCAAAGCAATCTGTCTCACCATAGTTGTCAATTCTTCCAACTTGGTATCAATCAAATGAATTTCAAGAGAAGAAGGACTTACCTGATGTACTCCTCTGACATGTGGTATACCTCTATCACCAAATTGTTGGGAGTTTTGGGCCATCTTGTCGATCAATGCACGTGAAGCTACTGTTTTATTTTCCACCAATGCTCCTCTAGCCGCATCATCCACCATGCTTCTCTCCATTGGTGTGAGTCCTTCATAGAAGTACTGGATGAGTAACTGCACACTGATTTGGTGATGTGGGCAGCTTGCACACAACTTCTTGAATCGCTCCCAATACTCATACATTGATTCCCCTTGTGCTTGATTGATCCTTGAGATCTCATTATGAATAGAAGTGGTCCTTGATGCTGTAAAAAATCTCTACAAGAAAAGACATTTCCAATTGTTCCAACAAGTTACATCTTCGGGTTGTAAATAGTACATCCAATCCTTTGCAGCTCCATCAAGTGAAAATGGGAATGATCTTAATTTTATTTGATATTCAGAGACATTTCTAGGTTTTAGGGTTGAGAAAACCACATTAAATTCTTTCAAATGTTTATTTGGATCCTCACCAGAGAGGCCATGAAACTTTGGAAGTAAGTGAATTAACCAAGATTTTAGTTCAAAGTCCGATTCAATATTTGGGTATACAATACAATTTGGTTGATAGTTAATATCAGGTGCAGCCAATTCTCAAATGGTTCTATTAAGTTCATTTCCATTATTTTCAGCCATTAGTTCTTGTTGTATGGTTGAATTTGAATTGCTTCCAATTTCAATGTTCTGATATTGGAGTAATTCTCCAACTGGTTGAATGTTGAAACTTCCTGTAGACTGAGAATGTCTGATTCATGCCCTAAGGCTATGTTCAATCTCAGGGTCAAGATCTAAGAGATCCTAGGAATTAGTTCATGTCATAAATCAATGAAAGATGAAAAGAAGGAAAGTGGACCATAGTAAAATAAAAATTAGAAGTTTGAGTTGATGGTCCAAAAAGAAGTAGAAGAAAATAAAAGAAGAAGAAGAAAAAAGAAATTAGATTGGGTAAAGAAGGAAGAAAGAAGAGAGGAAAAGAATAAAATGTAAAATAAAATAAATGCCTCTAATTGGTTGAAATAATCACTTGACTCCCCGGTAATGGCGCCAATTTGAAATAGTGCTGTCGTGGATGCCCTCAAATGATTAGTGTAATTTTGGGGTACTTAGGTGTAGCAGAGTGGCTAACCAAGGTCGTCTCTTAATGGAGGAAGTGAATTAAAATAACTTTTTAGAGGTATTATAAAAATAAAAGAGAATATAATTGAAACACTACTTAAAAGGATGGGGGTTGTTTATAGTTTATAAATCTAGAAGAAGTTTTTTGGAAGAATATTGCATTTTTTTTAATTTTGAAATGAAGTTTGATTAAAAAGACACAACAAGAAGATGGATTTTTAGAAAATATTGTAAAATGCGTAATCGATCTAACTCTACCTCTTCAATAAATTATTTATCATTATCATTTAAATTAACATCCACTTAATTATTACCCCTTAAATTGTTAACCCGCTAACCCTACAAGAATTAACCTTACCACAAAGATGAAGTTAATTAAACCCTAGGTTATCTTCAGAACATGTAAACGTAGCACCCTACTTTGATTGATGCTCTAAGGATAGCTAATGGTCAGTGGTAAATTAAGGAACATATCCATTTTGGAAATGTGGATGAATTGTGTTTAGGTATTATATTTTAACTCTACAAATTTATCCCGTATGGTCTTGTATTACCGATTAAGATCACGCTCTCACAATTTACACAAAATCTCGGCCTCACGTGTTTTTGTGTTAATTGTTCAATTGCTTGATTAGTTTATTACAATTTAAAAACACAATTCATGGATCATATTAAGTTAATTAAAATATCTCAATGATTCAAAATAATTAAATTAATAGGGTAGAAGTTAGATCGATTACAAAAAGACTCCTCTTCCATGGGTGGCGTAAGCATCATAGAAGCATTTTACATGTGCAAAGGTTTATAATGGGTATAACTCAATAACGCTTGTACTCAATAATTTCAAACCAATTAGGAAGATTAAGAGAAGAAAAATTTAAACAAAACAGAATAAAATATTAGGAATAAAATAAGATCAAATAAGTTTATTACACAAATGAAAACATTACAAAATGAAGAAGAGGAGGAGGCTTTGATGAGGGGATCCTTGCTTCAAGAGATACCCCTCTTACAATGGTTGGATAATTTGGGTGAAACAAATTCTCCACTGCCTAAAATCTTCTAATGCACGTCCCCCAACCCCACCAAATTAGAAAAACACCAATTTATAGAGTGGTGGGGAGGCTAGGTTCAAAGTGATTTCAAGTGTGAATGAGGAATCTCGGCCAAATATTTTATGCCAACTTTCACCACCCATTTGACCACCACAACACGTGAATTGGCTGGACTTCCATACAGATCATATGTGCGTACATGGGTACTATATCTTCTCTCAAACTTTGGGCTTAATAAAAGCTCATATTAAGGATTTATGGCCAAAATACTGAAGCTTCTTCATTCTGGCGTGTCCATCCCACCTTTGACTTTATGGCCCAATTACTCCATCCAAATGCATTTTTTTGATCTAGTGTCCTGAATAAAATTTGTATCCCATGATGTAAGTAACAGAGTTAAAAAATATTAAGTTCAAATAATTCAAATAAAAATATTTATGATTGAAATACTAAAGTGATTTTAAAAGGGTAAAACTGGAATTTTAATCAAATATTCAAATGAATGATCTAATACCAAATACTTTCTAATTAAACATATTTAACACAATGTGATGAAATTATATCATTTATTATCAATAAAATATTCAATAAAATAGTGTTTTATCAAGTAGCCAAGCTGCTGGAGAAGAAGTTTTTTGGGTTAGCCACCAGCATTTTCAAAAAAATCCCTAAGAGACTACTATATATTCATCTTGGGAATGCTCCATTCATAATTTCAGGTCCACTCCAGGTTTTATGGAGATGTATTGCATCCTAATTCTGAACTTACCCTATGTAAAGCGGGATCAAGGTCCTCAAGTGCGAGTTCTGACCATACGTTCAAGATGTATGTGGTTTTACACTGCTATCTTTGAAACCCCATAAAATCCAAACAAATTTGAGTTTATTCATGGATTTTTACTTATTTCCCCATAGGAATCATCCCGTGGGAATATTTATTGATTACGGGAAGGACAACCTTGAGCTTAGGTCATACATGATGGCCTTTAGGGCCTGTGTGCTAGTGACTAGGATCAATAGTGATATCATATGTGAAGATTGTGCTCCATACAAATTTTCATGCTAGTTCAACTATATATAGAAAATAACTCTATCCCCTTCAGTTCACATCATATTACAAAGGAATATAGTGGTATCTCAATAGCTATGAATTTTCATGGATGTGGAGTTGACACAAGTGGTGATCAACCAACCTCAAGTGGATGAAACCAGTAGGTTGACCTCCTGGTATGTTAAGTATTGGATTTCATTATACCCTGAAGAGGTGTTGGCCAAAGAAGTTCATTAGGTTGGAATGAAGAGGAAGAGTAGGAAGGGTTCCCCTTATTTGGAAGTTTCTTCATCTTATTCATAAGTTATTTCATCTACGTCAGAGAGTGAGGATTATGAGGTCTGTATATCATCAAGACAAACTCGTGCAAGGTATAACCCATCTTTCAAAATGAAAAGGTCCACACCAAATGAGGTTATACCAAGGCTGTTCAGTAGGAATCATTAAGATGAGTCCCGAGTTCCATTTTCTCATATTCCATATGTGACAAAAAGGGTTTAGAATCCCGTGAAATCAATGGATTCTGGATCATCCTAATAGAAGGCCAAAATGTATTCAAAATACTAATGACTAGAGGAATTACAAACATGGAAGGACCTATATTTTGATGTTAGAATTATGCGGTAACTCCTATGTGTGAGGTTTTAGATTATGTGGATAGGATATCTCTGATCCCCACCTGGTATTTTCTTTGAGGATAATCCCACTAAAGTGAATATTCATATCCAGGATCTAGATATTCTCATCTATGAAACTTATGACTAGGTTTCCTCTATGAATTTGGTGAATAATATGATGAAACAAGGTGATACTGAAGGGATTGATCATCCATATTTTGAATAATGGCATGACTTTGTCAATCCCAAATACAAAAGTTATCTTCTTATCATACTATTATCTACTTTACCATTATATTTCATCCAAAGTGTTATTTATAAGGGGGAAAACCATCCTGAAATTTCTCAGCAGTCTAGAGGGAGATCACTCGAGGTTCCATCACCATAGTATAGACCTATTGGTATTCTGATTGGGGTTATTAGATCATCCTCGAATCAGGAGAGGTATCTCTAGGATAACCGGCCATAGAGGATGAGATAACGGTTGAATTCCCAACTATAATACTATATTTTAGGAGTTTAATGTTATATATCCTTCGAAGAAGATGAAGAATACAGAACACCAAAGGGTGAACCCATTGGATAAAAACCTTGCTAGTAGTGGTAAGTTATCTTGGTGTTATTCATCACTTCCCAATATAATTGCCTAAAATTCCTTGGATTGTAGGAACTCCTCACATTTTCTCTCTCAAGGGACTTACAAATGAGACTCCAAGAAATGATAGGGGAACTTCAGACCAATTGTGTATCCTTGTGAGTGAAATGGAACCCTTAAATGAAGAAGCAATGAGGGTTGAGGATGCATCATCTACTCCTATCACTATTCATATTACTATTGAGAGGGAGGAATAATCTGTTATGTTAGAAGTATTTTATAATATATCACATGTTACTGAATTATTTTCAATTTTTTAATATTTTTTGTTCATCTCATGCACTAGATAATCCTACAATGATTCATGCTAACCCTATGGCTATCACCAAGGAGGCTATTAGAAGTCTCAAGTCCTCAGGGGAGGGTCATGAATCAAATTATCCAAGTGTTCCCATAGGTTAGATTAACAGAGTTCTTGGTATGTCAATAGAATACATCATAAATCTTTGCAATCATTTTGAAAAAATACTAGAATTTATTAATATTCCTACAACTTTATAAGAATTTGGGTCACTATATAAATAATCAAATGGACATGAGTCTTTATTTTCTTTCCAATCAACCTTTTTTATGCTTGATTCCCTGGTCTTGACTAGTTGGAATGTGCAGCTCTATCCAAGGAAACTATTATAGTGATGGTTCATGGAGGAGATTTCAAAATCAATCTCAATCCCTTGGTTGAGGGTGATCTAGATCAGGTGGACCTTGAAACAGGATTTCTTCCTCAGCCTCATTTGGAGGATCCTGGGTAGACCTTGGGAAGTTCCCCTCATCAAGAGGTTCCAATTCATAGTGCTGAATATGGGAATGCTAGGGAGGAATCCTTTCAGTCTGCTAGCCTGTTGTTGGGTAAAGGTCCCCAACTAATGTTATTGTACCCCATTTTTTATTCTTTTGAATCTAAAAATGATTCTAATTTATAATTTAGGATTACGAGCTTCCATGTCTAGGTTTGAGGGAGATGCTTCTGCATCGTCTCGACCAACACTGGAAGGTGAGGTAGCCACTATTTGGGAGGGAGCTGAGTGGGGAAATTCATTGAGTGCAACAATCTCATAGTATATCTCTCCTTCTATCATCAATTCAGAATTATATTTGTAGTTATAGAATGCTATTCACATTACACATTTCTAATCCTAGAGGATATATGGAATATAGTCACTAAGACACTCCTTGAGGGCTTGCCTTCATGAATCCAATAGCTTTCAATTCTTTTTTTCATGTTGGGATTCAGTGGGTTTGATTATCATCCAATCCACAATACTGTGAAGGATATTGTTCGTAGGCTGGAGAAAGAGCATAAGCTTCAGAAAGATCACATAAAGAACAAACTTCTTGCTAATATTGATGAATTTTGAGTTGTGTTAAACCAAATATAGGTCAATCATAACACAAAGTTGTTGAGATTCAAGTGGTAGATCTAGTGGAAGACTATTCAAGTGTCTTGCCTTCATCTAGAATTAAATACCACTCAAGGGGAACTACAAAAACTCCATCGTTCATTGAGATAATCCCAAGTTGAAGGTTCAGCTACCATTGAAGCTAGAACAGAAGAACTTTGTCATTCCAAAGAGACTAAAGCTGGTCAACTGACTGATCTTAAACAATAGGCTAGTGGGGCTCAGGAGGAGGTTCGATAGATGAAGAGTTATGTTGAAGGCCTCTTGTAATATATGATAGAGAGACTCCACTTTTTAGATGTTTATTTATGGAATTTTTTCACTTATAAATGAAAATAATTTTGTTTCCAATCATCTATTCCCTCAACCCTACTTCCTTCATATGATTATATTGTAATATTGAGAATAATTTTCATAGAAAAGTATATCAACTGGTTGTAACCACAGGATGGGATGGGGAAATTCTCTAAATTTTTCTAATCCCTGGGGCTTAGTGAGCATAGTTATATTGTTACTAGGGTTATAGGTCAACCCTACAAAATTTGTGCCTTTTATATCATCAAATTATTTTTTTCAGAAGCTCAATATGGAGGTGACTTAGCTGGTGAGACATCGCTTTTTCTTAGACCACACTTTTGGGTTTTCAACCTAACAAGTTTTATTCCCATTAACTTTTTATCACATGATATTTCCTAAACCATACATAATATAGGTCTAGAAAGATGAGACTCAGCCTTTTTCCAAAGTGACCTTTGTGGGTTTTCAACCTGGTGAGTACAATGTCTTTTTTTTATGGGTAGTTTAAATTCATGCATTTTGGACTGTTAATGCTAGTTTTTTAGGTTGAATAGATTTGACCATGAATTTTGAGATGATAACCCAAGAAAGGCTTTGTAACACCCCGAGCTTCCACGATACGCCTCTCTTTCAATAATGCAATAGCTTGCATTGTACGCAACTTCGAGTTCTAAAACATCGCGACAAATCAAAGTAGCCGTTATGAATAGTAATAACCACTTTTTAAAATTATAGAAATTTTATATTTCAAAATGGACTTCATTTTTGTATTCCTAATATTGAAATTAACCTATGTTGAATTTTTTGTAATTTTCTGAGAACTTCAAAATTTTTATGAATAGTGAAAAATACTTAAAACAACTTTTTTAATCAAAATAATTCATAGTGATAAATTATACTATTGAGTGGTTTTAGAGTATAATTAGAATATATTTTTACCATTTTATCCAATGGTGGTCATTAGAATTAATTTAACATTGAAATTGGACATAAACAATTGCCAATCTTTTGATATAAATTGTTTCTTAAAAACACGCTATTTGTTGTGACAGCGGGAATTAATTATAAAATTAATTAATGCAACTAATATGTTTGGAATTTTGTAAAATAGACATCATTTTTCAATTCGGAATATCAATTATAGCTTAGGGTGAAATTTTGGCCTTATTCTGAAAAACTTCAATTTTTGATGAATAGTGAAACCACTAAGTGGTTGTTAAATAACTGATTTTTCGTTTAAATGAAATATTACCACTTCTGTGATTTGATTTTCAAAAATCCGACATACATGGTTGTCATAAAGAAGTAAAATGTGGTTCAATGGGATAAAAATAATTTTTTGGTGAATAGTAACTTATTAAGTTCTTAATCGCGATTAGTGGTAATTAGGGTAGTTTAAGGTATAAATAATACTTTAATAATATTAAATGACCTAGACACATGTCCCAACCTCATTGGTTGTGTCATGGCCGACCAAGACAAGCCATGGCCTAACTTGGGGACCCCATGGATCCACTTTTGTTGGGAAATAACATAAATTACTTTTTATTTAATGTTAAAGTGAAAATGACACTAACATAAAGTGTTTTACTAAAACAATTTTTAAGTAGGGTTACACAAGTCCAAATTTTGATTATAAATAGTCATTGGAAAGATAAAAAGATTTCCTATATCATAGTATTTTTTTTATAATTTTTAGACATTAAATAAATTTAATTATTTATGACATAATAATGATGCAGCGATGACATCATTATTTGACGATTTAAATAAAATGGAAAGGTAATATAAAATCTATGAACTACACATGGCCAAAACCAATTGGATGAGTGGATTGCGATGCCTTATCACCTTATCCACGAATTCTATCAATGTGGGACCTTTTAAAACCGAAACACATTTTCAAATAATGTAATGTTCCTTTACTTTCCAAAAGTGCCCTTCCTCTCCTCTTATAAAAGGCCCCCACCTCTACCTCATTTCACACACTCTTCAAGCCATTGGCTCGGCCAACCCCTGCCCATTTGCTCTCTCCACATCCCTCTCCTCATCCTAGAGGATTCCCTTTGGGCAGAATCCTTTCAAAGGAAGCCTTTAGGCTCAACTCAAAAGGAGTTACACTTTTTAAGGTAATTCATTCTCTCATGTTCTTTTGTTTTATTTTGCTTCTCCAACCCCCTAAACTCTTTTTATTTACTTATTTTGTAACAACACCAGTATCTTAAATATACTAGGATGTTGTTATAAGATTTATTTGAGCTACACTTCCACACAACTACATCAAATGGTTAAAGAACATAAGGTTTCCGTGGATGGCGAAATTCTGCCTCCCGAAACGATGATTGTTCAACACTCATTTAACACCTTCAAAGGTGGCCATTATGATGTCACTATTTTTATATATGATATATAATATGTTTATGTTTTCCTTAAGCTTCTGTTTTTTTCATTTTGGGCATACCTTTATGGTTTCCATTATGGGTAAAACACGATATCTTCATTTTAGGAAGCGCGGACTACCGCCCCCTGAAAGTGATTTGATTCGTTAATACCATATGTGGGATGTGTGAAGGATAAAGTTAATGATATTATATATGTTATTATACTGGAATTATAATATACTCTCATATCATTATGATTCCATTCCAGAAAATATGAAATAGAAATGGAAGTAGCGTTCATGCGTACGTACGGCTTACCGTCTCCATGAACGGTGCATTTCATTTCTTACCTCTAAATGTTACGTAATATTATAAATGAATGTATATACTGGATATATAAGATATATATGACATCTAAATTATGAATATAATGGATATTTCACCACATTAACAACTTGTAATCATAAGAAGTTTATTTTTGACTCAAGTACCAAAGGTCGACAAAACGACCGTTATTAACTTAAATAATTACATAATGATCATATCATTGTAATAAGTGATATAATAAGGATAATGAAATTGAGAATGGTTCTTAATAAGGTATATATTAACTCTAGTTTATTATTCAGGAGGTTAAAGAACGGTTGAGTCAAGTCGGACACAAGGTAAGGGAACTTCTTAACCCAACTTCCATTCTTTGGGTTAATCTCCTACTTTCAAATTATGTCATGATATTATTATGTCCTATCTTGTATTTTTACATTATTTATGTGTACCTATAGTGAATACACATAATAGATATATTTTATTTAAAAATTATCTTTTAAAGTACTTCGTCTCAATCTCCTTTCATTGAGGCAAATTTGGTTTTATACACAATTTTCATTTATACGGTGTATAAACCCCTTTGACTTTTACGTTTGTACAAAAGGAATCTTTTTATACAAAGCGTTTTGCTAAACGACAAAAGGGAATGTTTTTCTTTCCGTACTTATGCGGCGACAACGACTTCTCCGCCGCCGTGACCATTATTTGAGTTTCGGCTTCCTCTACAAGCCATCATTTTTTTTAACGAAAAATAAATACAAAGTTTTAACTTTCTTTTATTTTGGTATTGAAAATGGTTTTGAAAGTGTTTTTATTATATCAATGTGTTGTATTGATATCTTGTGATTGAAATGTGGAAATGTTATGTTTACATTATGCATGTTTTATGTGATACAATTATGTTATGGTTTATGATATGTTTAAACCTATTCATATGAGGAATGTATTGGACTTAATAAGTGACGGGTGGAGCCCGCTATAGCTCCTCGATGCATCGGCAGGTCTCATGAGACAACTAGACGTGGAATTGGCCGAGGCCCTTTCCCAATTTGATTTATGGTTTTGGCCGAGGCCTTAATCATTTTAGATGTCTTGGCCGAGGCCTTGACAAAATGTTTCAGAATGTCCGGCATTATACATTCCCTCATTATGAAAGTGGTTATTGTTATTGCATGTGATTATTCGACCAGTAGAATATCCATGTGAAGAAGTGAATGGCATTATCTCATTTTACTTTTTCCATATTATGTTGAAGTTCATGTTTAAAAAGGCTTTTGTTTTAGTTATACATTGCCTTAAATGTTTATGTTTATTTATGAAAGCTTCCGCAATATTGTTATCCTTACTGAGCATCTGAGCTCACCCCTTTCAATGTTTAAATATTTTCCAGGATGTGAAGAAGTGTATTATGACTGACTTGCAAGGATAGTCAGTGAAGATATGAGTGTGGACTATGAAGACCATGTTATTGTAGTTTGTTTAATTATGATGTAATGAAAGACTTATGAATGTATCTAGTGTTTCCAAGGCTACTAAACTAATCGGTCTTTCGAGACTTGATCTTTTGGGATCATGCCAATGTTACGAAGTAATGCACCGGCTCTGGGTAGCTGGGGTCGGGGCGTTACAGTTGGTATCAGAGGCAGTTTAGTACTAACCTTGGAAGCTAGATTTAGATAAACTCTGATTAGAGCACATAGCCCGAAGATAGACTTTGAGGATTAGTATAGAAGAACTTCCTAGAATTTTGGTATTGTAGAGATTTTGTGAGTTTTCCGAGCAATACATCCCTGTCTGGATACGAGCAGGTAGAGGCGGCTCTGGCACAGATGTACCTAGGGGTAAAACCCGAAAACACTGCTTTGAGCTAGACTCGAACGGGAACTGGTGCACGACAACGGGCCTTGCTGCACTCTTGGTTACGACACTCCCGGGGGATATGCTTAGGATAACTCTCATTTTCTTTACAAATCATTATGAAGGGTTTATGAGTATATACTTCCTCAAAGAAAACATTTCTTTTATGATTATGGATTATATCCATAAATAGTTCAATTTAAGTTAAGTGTTTTATAAGTTTGTGATTATGTATTTTGATTCATAAACTAATCTAGTTTATGCCATTATTTAGAAATGGCGCCTAGTGGAAGGAATGGAAACCGTATCAATGCACGCACTCCGTGTAGGGATTGCCCTCCTGCTCAGGATAATTATGGTGGAGCTAGTGATACAACTGGTGCTGATCAGCTTCTCACCGTACTGGGACAACTCACGCAGGTTATGAATAAAAACCTTACTCGTATGGAGCACCCTGATCCGCAACGTGGAGGATCAATGCTAGACCGTTTCATGAGGCAACAACCGCCAACCTTCAATGGGAGTACAAATCCTATAGTAGCTGAGCAATGGATAAATTCCTTAGAGAAAATATTCCATGCCTTGGGGAGTAGTGAAAGGGAGAATGTTATCATGGCAGTTTACCGCCTCACTGGAGATGCCGATCAATGGTGGTCACTAATTCAAAACACAAAGGAGGATGATGAATTAACAAACATGGAATGGCAGGAGTTCAAAGAGCTATTTTTAGAAAAATACTTTCCTCGAGACCATCGAGCGGATATGGAAAGGCAATTTCTGAGTCTGAGGCAGAAGGAGGATGAGAATGTCGCAAAGTATGAGGCTAACTTTACATGGTTAGCAAGGTATGCTGCAGATTACATACGTAACCCAAGGAGTAAGATTGATCGTTTCTTTGATGGGTTAAAACCATTTCTCCGTCGAGCTTTGGTATCACAATCCTTCTCATCATACGAAGATATTGTCTCGTGTGCTATCAAGACAGAAAAGGAATTCTCTAAGTCTTATGACAACAAAGTAAAGCAAGAGAAGAAGAGAACGGTGGAACAAGAGACAGATAAAGGGAAAAAGGGAAAGAAGGATTTTCCAGTATGTGATAATTGTGGGAAGAATCACCCTGGTACTTGCCTAAAAGGAATGGGAGTTTGTTATAAATGTGGAGAAAAGGGTCACCAGGCTCGTGATTGCAAGGGAAAGAAAGAGGCTGTCAAAGTTGAATGCTACAATTGTAGAGAAATGGGTCATTATGCAAATGAATGTCCTAAGCGTCAAGGAAACTTACCTCAGAAAAGGCCAAGGGATCAAGGACAATCTTATGCTATTACTACAGTTGAAGCAGAATAACTAATGTATTGGGGCTTTTGGACTCATGGATTATATTCTGGTTATTAGAATAATGTGATCTATATAAGGATTGTACTGCAGTACTTTTTGATTTCAGTAAGGTTTTAATATGATTAAGGTAATCATATTTTTAGTATGTGACAATAAGAGAAACTAATATTTGTTTGGGGAATCTGATAAATTGATTTTGGAATTAAGAGACCTTTTAGAGAAAGTCTGGATAGAGGTATTTTGGATAACTATAAAGGTTGGAGTGGATTAAGTTGAACCTTGGATAGTAAATTTAAGGTTAAAAATTTTATGGATATTATTCTTGGAATACTATAGTTTTATGAAAAGGACAACCTGCAGGGTGGGGCATAACCCGTCGCGTCGGACAAAGATGCAGGAATCGAACCCACAACCATAGTGCGACAAGCCTTTATTTCCTACCACTAGCCTACAGGAAGTCCCTGGTTATTACAAAATAATTTTACTAATCTAAATAATATGTGTTAATATTTGGAACCTTATACAATTAGGATAAGTATAATATTTTTGAGTTCTATTATCATTTTGAGTGAAAGATGAGTTGAAGGTTGAAACTCTAATTGTCAAGCATAAATATATATATACCTATCTCTTATTCAATGAATAAATTAATTCTTAAACTTTAGTAAAGGGATATTAAAAAAATAAAATAAAATGTGTTATCCTAATACCTTATGTTTTGTTGAACTGAAGACATTTTAAATCAACATAGATTGAAGGCTTTGAGGCCCTCAATTTGACAGTTGATTGTGATTGATGACCTCAATCACTCCCTACAAATATTTACGTTTTTCCTCCAATTATATGTCTTTAATTGCCACCAATGTTCTCCTTATCGAGATCATAATTTGGTGGTGACTTTCTTATTTCCATTTTCCCTCTTATTAAGGCTAAATTTTATTAACCTTATTTCCGATGTGGGTTTTCCACAAAGGTATTTTCTATTTTCACCCTCTTATATCAAATTGCGAGGACGCAATTTATTGAAGGAGGGGAGAATGTAACACCCCGAGCTTCCACGATACGCCTCTCTTTCAATAATGCAATAGCTTGCATTGTACGCAACTTCGAGTTCTAAAACATCGCGACAAATCAAAGTAGCCGTTATGAATAGTAATAACCACTTTTTAAAATTATAGAAATTTTATATTTCAAAATGGACTTCATTTTTGTATTCCTAATATTGAAATTAACCTATGTTGAATTTTTTGTAATTTTCTGAGAACTTCAAAATTTTTATGAATAGTGAAAAATACTTAAAACAACTTTTTTAATCAAAATAATTCATAGTGATAAATTATACTATTGAGTGGTTTTAGAGTATAATTAGAATATATTTTTACCATTTTATCCAATGGTGGTCATTAGAATTAATTTAACATTGAAATTGGACATAAACAATTGCCAATCTTTTGATATAAATTGTTTCTTAAAAACACGCTATTTGTTGTGACAGCGGGAATTAATTATAAAATTAATTAATGCAACTAATATGTTTGGAATTTTGTAAAATAGACATCATTTTTCAATTCGGAATATCAATTATAGCTTAGGGTGAAATTTTGGCCTTATTCTGAAAAACTTCAATTTTTGATGAATAGTGAAACCACTAAGTGGTTGTTAAATAACTGATTTTTCGTTTAAATGAAATATTACCACTTCTGTGATTTGATTTTCAAAAATCCGACATACATGGTTGTCATAAAGAAGTAAAATGTGGTTCAATGGGATAAAAATAATTTTTTGGTGAATAGTAACTTATTAAGTTCTTAATCGCGATTAGTGGTAATTAGGGTAGTTTAAGGTATAAATAATACTTTAATAATATTAAATGACCTAGACACATGTCCCAACCTCATTGGTTGTGTCATGGCCGACCAAGACAAGCCATGGCCTAACTTGGGGACCCCATGGATCCACTTTTGTTGGGAAATAACATAAATTACTTTTTATTTAATGTTAAAGTGAAAATGACACTAACATAAAGTGTTTTACTAAAACAATTTTTAAGTAGGGTTACACAAGTCCAAATTTTGATTATAAATAGTCATTGGAAAGATAAAAAGATTTCCTATATCATAGTATTTTTTTTATAATTTTTAGACATTAAATAAATTTAATTATTTATGACATAATAATGATGCAGCGATGACATCATTATTTGACGATTTAAATAAAATGGAAAGGTAATATAAAATCTATGAACTACACATGGCCAAAACCAATTGGATGAGTGGATTGCGATGCCTTATCACCTTATCCACGAATTCTATCAATGTGGGACCTTTTAAAACCGAAACACATTTTCAAATAATGTAATGTTCCTTTACTTTCCAAAAGTGCCCTTCCTCTCCTCTTATAAAAGGCCCCCACCTCTACCTCATTTCACACACTCTTCAAGCCATTGGCTCGGCCAACCCCTGCCCATTTGCTCTCTCCACATACCTCTCCTCATCCTAGAGGATTCCCTTTGGGCAGAATCCTTTCAAAGGAAGCCTTTAGGCTCAACTCAAAAGGAGTTACACTTTTTAAGGTAATTCATTCTCTCATGTTCTTTTGTTTTATTTTGCTTCTCCAACCCCCTAAACTCTTTTTATTTACTTATTTTGTAACAACACCAGTATCTTAAATATACTAGGATGTTGTTATAAGATTTATTTGAGCTACACTTCCACACAACTACATCAAATGGTTAAAGAACATAAGGTTTCCGTGGATGGCGAAATTCTGCCTCCCGAAACGATGATTGTTCAACACTCATTTAACACCTTCAAAGGTGGCCATTATGATGTCACTATTTTTATATATGATATATAATATGTTTATGTTTTCCTTAAGCTTCTGTTTTTTTCATTTTGGGCATACCTTTATGGTTTCCATTATGGGTAAAACACGATATCTTCATTTTAGGAAGCGCGGACTACCGCCCCCTGAAAGTGATTTGATTCGTTAATACCATATGTGGGATGTGTGAAGGATAAAGTTAATGATATTATATATGTTATTATACTGGAATTATAATATACTCTCATATCATTATGATTCCATTCCAGAAAATATGAAATAGAAATGGAAGTAGCGTTCATGCGTACGTACGGCTTACCGTCTCCATGAACGGTGCATTTCATTTCTTACCTCTAAATGTTACGTAATATTATAAATGAATGTATATACTGGATATATAAGATATATATGACATCTAAATTATGAATATAATGGATATTTCACCACATTAACAACTTGTAATCATAAGAAGTTTATTTTTGACTCAAGTACCAAAGGTCGACAAAACGACCGTTATTAACTTAAATAATTACATAATGATCATATCATTGTAATAAGTGATATAATAAGGATAATGAAATTGAGAATGGTTCTTAATAAGGTATATATTAACTCTAGTTTATTATTCAGGAGGTTAAAGAATGGTTGAGTCAAGTCGGACACAAGGTAAGGGAACTTCTTAACCCAACTTCCATTCTTTGGGTTAATCTCCTACTTTCAAATTATGTCATGATATTATTATGTCCTATCTTGTATTTTTACATTATTTATGTGTACCTATAGTGAATACACATAATAGATATATTTTATTTAAAAATTATCTTTTAAAGTACTTCGTCTCAATCTCCTTTCATTGAGGCAAATTTGGTTTTATACACAATTTTCATTTATACGGTGTATAAACCCCTTTGACTTTTACGTTTGTACAAAAGGAATCTTTTTATACAAAGCGTTTTGCTAAACGACAAAAGGGAATGTTTTTCTTTCCGTACTTATGCGGCGACAACGACTTCTCCGCCGCCGTGACCATTATTTGAGTTTCGGCTTCCTCTACAAGCCATCATTTTTTTTAACGAAAAATAAATACAAAGTTTTAACTTTCTTTTATTTTGGTATTGAAAATGGTTTTGAAAGTGTTTTTATTATATCAATGTGTTGTATTGATATCTTGTGATTGAAATGTGGAAATGTTATGTTTACATTATGCATGTTTTATGTGATACAATTATGTTATGGTTTATGATATGTTTAAACCTATTCATATGAGGAATGTATTGGACTTAATAAGTGACGGGTGGAGCCCGCTATAGCTCCTCGATGCATCGGCAGGTCTCATGAGACAACTAGACGTGGAATTGGCCGAGGCCCTTTCCCAATTTGATTTATGGTTTTGGCCGAGGCCTTAATCATTTTAGATGTCTTGGCCGAGGCCTTGACAAAATGTTTCAGAATGTCCGGCATTATACATTCCCTCATTATGAAAGTGGTTATTGTTATTGCATGTGATTATTCGACCAGTAGAATATCCATGTGAAGAAGTGAATGGCATTATCTCATTTTACTTTTTCCATATTATGTTGAAGTTCATGTTTAAAAAGGCTTTTGTTTTAGTTATACATTGCCTTAAATGTTTATGTTTATTTATGAAAGCTTCCGCAATATTGTTATCCTTACTGAGCATCTGAGCTCACCCCTTTCAATGTTTAAATATTTTCCAGGATGTGAAGAAGTGTATTATGACTGACTTGCAAGGATAGTCAGTGAAGATATGAGTGTGGACTATGAAGACCATGTTATTGTAGTTTGTTTAATTATGATGTAATGAAAGACTTATGAATGTATCTAGTGTTTCCAAGGCTACTAAACTAATCGGTCTTTCGAGACTTGATCTTTTGGGATCATGCCAATGTTACGAAGTAATGCACCGGCTCTGGGTAGCTGGGGTCGGGGCGTTACAGGCTTGATGGCTAGGAATGTTCTGATATTATTCAGATACTTCCAATGGGAATCTTAAGTCCCTATTTTTTTTATGGTTTTTGAATATAAAACATGAAATATGGGAACATATGAGGTATCTCATGTGGAAAAAGTTACATATAGCTTACAAACCCATTATGGGGGTTGTTTTATGAAAGTCCAACTAGGTCGTGTGTTGCATAGTCAAGTAGTGGTATCCTTTGGATGATAGATCCATTATGTGGGTAAATTATGAAAGTAAAAGTGGGGCACGTAATTCATATTCATACAAAGAATTTCTCAAGAATTTCAACATTCTATTTCTCATGGATGAAAGAATTTTGTGTAGATTTAGATTTCTCAAGACCATAATGGGTGGTTTTTTCAAGGAAAGATGTCTGAGAATAAAGAAATTATCTTTATTGAAGCAAACCATGAATGGGAAACTACTTTTACATGAATGTTGTGTGTGAAGGAGGGTAGAGTTTATTAGATAACCAATATCTGAGGGGAATAACCTTTCTGATAGTGGATGAAGGTATCATAAATTTTAATGTTATGTGAATAAGATATTAACTAGGTAGTTTAAATCTTATGGTGAGGAAATTATTCTATTTAGTTTAAATTCAAACCGTAAAGACATTATATTGTGCAGTTTATAGTCATTAAGTAATAATGTTATGTTGTGCAGTTTAAATTAATGTTGTAAGGACATTATGGGGGATTTAGTTTAAGTTCTTTAAGCTTTGACTGAGAGTTTTATGGGTTCCTCGTTCTTGATAATTTGTCTAGAAATGTTCTACTATATTTAGGTATGGAAGGGGCAATTTTTAAGATGTGATTTAGGGATTCCAAGATCCAAAGATTGGTATGGGAAAAAGGGACTAATGGTGTTAGAAGAGGTATCTTCTAAGAATGAAGTTACCACTGCTTGAAAAACCTATTATTGATGATTTTTTAAGCAAGGCTGGTTAGGGAATGTACTGCATAGTAAACAGTGGAATCCTTTGGCTGAAATACCCATTATGGGGGAAAATTATGCAAGAACAAATGGGGCACATACTTCATATTCAGGAAAAGGATTGTAACGACCCGAAATTTTGAATAAATCTTGTTTCTTAATTTTGTGTGTTATTTTATTTTTATACTCAACAAAACTGTTTCATTTGATAACATGAGTATAATTAAAATGAGACTGTTGGGTTTTGAATGTTATATGATCATTGGTCAATATGACCACTGGAACTAAACGTTTCGATTATTGTCTCTAAATACAAGTGATTCTGGTTAATTAATATAGAAAGAAGATTCAATGGCCTCATCTAATAGTCTCGGGCCAATCGAATCTCATCTAATGGAACTCGGGAAGGAGGTAGCACCACTGGGCATTTCTCTGGACCAAACCCAAGCTGAACATCATCATGTGAAGCTAGAATGGAATCGCCTTCGTAATAAGTTCAAACTGATAGAAATTACTACTCGTACAATGTTGGTTGAGCCACCCTCGTATTCTCTCACCTTAGCACACCTTACACTTAGGTCCTATTCTGGGGATATAAGGGGCTATTTAAGGAGACCACAATTTCCTTGTGTAATCCTTTGTTTTAAATAAAAAAAATTTATTTCTTCTTATGATGAAGTTTATGAATTTTCAAATGTCCGGATAAATATAGTATGCATATTTTTTATGAATTTTAGAGAAAAGATATTTTTAAAAAAATTTATGTAAACCTTAAATAATTAAAAATGTGTAATGATTTTCAAAAAAAGGTCTTCTACAATTATGTTCAGTATGAAATTTAGAGTCTAATAAGATCAACTTAATTTTTGACGAATAGTAAATTATGAATAGTGATTTTCTGCTTAGGATTAGTAATGTGACCAAATGGATTAGTAATCTCACTGAAAGACATTATTAATATAATCTATGCACTTTGATTAAGTAATGTGATTCAATAAAATGGTCAAATAACGGATTCATAAATTATTAGTCAAGTATTAGTTTTTTCGGGTGAATAGTGTTTTTTAATTAAAAATTAAATTTAAAATATTTAGAAAATTATTTTTATAAAATGGACTTTATTTTTGAACTCAGAGCATCGATATTATGTTATGGTAATTTTTGGGGTTTTTTCTGAAAAAAATTAATTTTCGGTGAATAGTGTATTTATTTAAAAATTAAATTAAAAATATTTAGAAAATTATTTATATAAAATGGAGTTCATATTTTTAATCAGATCATCGATATTTGGTTAAGGTGAAATTTTGATATTTTTCTGAGAAAGATGAATTTTCAGTGAATAGTAAAAATGCAATTTTAGGGTTTCGGTATGTTTAATGACATCATAACTGTGTCATGATGATGTCATGATATATTTTATAGGTTTTCAAACCAAAGGTGATTAATTATTGTATTTGGGGCCCCATGTGGCCTAACTCCATGGGAAATACCATGGGAGAGCCCATGGTTTTGAGAAAACCACTTATGAGGTGTCCCTTGAAATTATTAAAGTATCACCTCACCTTTCCTATAAATACCCACCCTTTCCTCCATTATTTTTTACTCCCAACTCTCCGCCAACGAAGCTCTGGTCTCATTACCTCCCAATGAGTCCTCCCAATGTTCCCCCAAGCCCTCAAGGTCCCAACCTTTAAGTTTTAAGAGTTAGGTTTAAGGTAAGGGATCCTACCTCTCTCTTTCTTTTCAAGTAATCTCTTTTATGTCATTTCTTTTATGATCCATGATATTATATTGGAGGATGTTATTTTATATTCCTCTTACTTCCCTTTTCATGTTCATATGATGAGAGACCCCCTCTTTCTCTCATCAATTTGTTTTAAGAATGTTTAAGTGGCGTCGTTAGGCTGTCGAATTTTTAAGGGATTCTTTCACCTTTCTCATTTTTCAAAGTTCTACTTTCATGTCAAGTCTTTCAAGTTCCTTTTTATTATGTTGGCGTATGATCTCTATATCTATCATAATAATCATCTATTTTCATATTATTAGATACCCTATTTGATATCGTCAATTCATTTTTGTTGATGTTTAAGTGGCGCGGTTAGGCTGCCGAATTTTTAAGGGATTCTTTCACCTTTCTCATTTTTCAAAGTACTACTTTCATGTCAAGTCTTTCAAGTTAATTTTAATTATGTTGGGGTATGATCTATATATCTATCATACTGATATTATATATTCATATGATGAGAGACCCTATTTTATCTCTTCAATTCATTATGTTTATGTTTAAGTGACGTCGTTAGGCTGCTGAATTTTCATAAGAGAAATCTTATTTTTGTCTTCCCTCCATGTTTTTCATTTCATATGGAATGTCTTTCAAATATAATTACCATGTTCTTATATACATTATATTCTTTCCCTATACTGTTATTTGGATCATTTATGAGTGGGTGACCTATGCCCCCTCTCTTTTCAATGTTTTCTAAAACCCCGAAGCATAGTCGTTATGCTGCAGAATTTCTGTCTCAAATGTCTCTATATTTTTCTCAAATTATTTTATTTTATTAATTGAATACTCAAATATCTTCCTTATAAAGGTTTATTCACATATATACTAAAATTTTATATTTTAAATTCTTGGATTTACATAAATGAGACCCGCTTTCCTTTTTTGTGGGTTTAAAGTGACATAAAGATCATGTCTTTAAAGCAGTTTTTAAAACATTATGATTATGAAATGAAACCCATTTCTTTTATGCTATATGGGTTTTTTATGAAATTATTGATGATGATATCTGTGGCTCATATGATAATAAAGACAAATTAAGGGTGCGCCCTAATAGCACTCCAATAAATTGGGTAGAGACTTAATCTCTATAGATGACCATTTTTAACGATGCCTTGGTGAATAACCTTGGTAACTTTTAATGACACCTTGGGGATGGACCTTAGTGAAACGGAAATGATTGTCAATATTAAATGTTGTAGCCATATCTTCAAGTTATGAAATATGTTATTTTTATTATTATATGCATCATGATTTCTTGCTCATTCCTTAAAGTTCTTTTCCATGACATTGTTGATGTATCTCAAGTTCACATGTTAAATGTTTCCCTTGTTTCCCTTACTGGGCCTTCTGCTCACCCTTTCTTTTGATGTATGTCCCCAGGTTATGAGATGCAGTAATGAAACTAGGATGAACATAAGGAGAATCCTTCCAACTGTTTAATAAGGATGTTTTATATTTTCATGTTTTAAGTTCCTAGTTTCCAAGACACTAAACCTTAAAGATCCTAGGTTTTGTAAAATGTAATGAAAAGTTATGTTATAAAAATGAGGGATGTTATAGTTGGTATCAAAGAATGGTTTAGTTATTTGTGGAAATTAGGATATGAAAACTTTAGGAATAAACCTATAGAAATTTTTAAATATAGGAAATATTCCTGGTATTTTGGTGAGTATTGAGTAAGGGGTTTCCAAGCAAATACATCCATGTCTGGATACGAGCAGGTAGAGGTGGCTCTAGCACAGATGTACATAGGGGTAAAACCCGAAAACACTGCTTTGAGCTAGACTCAAATGAGAACTAGTATATGACAACGGGCCTTGCTTCACTCTTGGTTACGACACCCCTGGGGGATATGCTTTGGTAAATTCATAAGCTTAGTATGAACCATTATTAAAGGAACAAAGATAAAATAAAATAAAGATTCACATAAGAATATATGGTCAAGGATAACCTAGATTGGAACCTAGGGGATCACAAGTTAGGGTATACTTTCCTTCTACAATTTTATCCTCCTATTCTTAAAGTTTCCTTTTAATGATTATTGTCAAAGTATTTAAGCCCCTAATTATACTTTCTTTTCTTAGTTAATGGCGGGAAATGGAAGAACATGTCCCAACAACCAATGTGATAGGAAATGTGACGATTTACCTATTAATGTGACAGAGATGACAAAAGATCAAGTTGAACATATTGTGATTATGCCAAACCAGCTATCAAAAATCACAATTAATAATTGGCACCCAGTTGAATACCCAAATACATCAAGGAAGAAGAAGACAAAGTCTCAAGGATGTTCATCTGATAAAGTTGATAAGGGAAAGAAGACCCAATTTCTTTTTAGCAAAAATTGTGGGAAGAGGCACCAAGGAGAATGTCATAAAGGAACCGATAGATGTTTTAAGTGTGGGAAGATAGGGCATAAAGTATCCAATTGCTTTAAAAAATGGATAATGTGATGAATAGAGATAAGGTTCGATCTAATGTACCTTATAAATTTTGATGTCATAAATGTGGAGAAGTTAGAAATTATCCAAGGAAATGATATCTTGGAATGGATGGGAAGCCTGATGAGCAACAAAAATCTTCGAGGACAAGGGAAGAATGCAAGTCCTATGCTGAGATGGATCATGATGACTGAAGTACATGTAACTTCCTAGAAATAATTGTCTATGTCATGTTGTATTTTAGTTCATGCCCTATGAGAATATCTTTTATGTTTTCTAAGATCATCGAGTCACTACCTAAGATGATTTTATATCATTAAGAAAAACATCTATTGTTATGTACCACATGTTGATGTAGTGAAGTTGTTCTTCTTAAAAAAAGGGGTGCTTAGGGGATTAAAAGATGATTATTATTTTGGAAGACGTTCACTATTTTTGGAACCCTATTTGATCGAGGTAAATAGATTACTACGGTATTTTATTTGGGGAGTAAAGGTTGACTTATATTTTGAATAATCGATGAATTTAAGGTAAACTTATGGTAATATAGGTTACTTATGGAAATGATTAACTTATCTTGAGGAAAATGTGATTAGGTTAGTTACTTTTGTTATAAGATGATAAGACTGGTTGATGTTGTTTGGAGATGAAAGATAAAGTCTATCTTGGAAGACTGTGTTATGAGATCGTTCTTATAATTGGGTTTCAATCTTAGTTTGGTTTATTTTGAGGAATTTTAAGGATAGTTATTTATGGAATGGTCTATGATGAACTTTGGTTAGTACTATGGAATTTTGAAGATTTAAAGAAGTTTCCCTTCCTATAGGATTATTTCTTTTTGAAGAGTTGTTTTATCTTACCCTTTCTCTTTTTGGGGATAATAGAAGAAATAGATAGTTAATCTTTGGTGGATTATGTGATTCTATAGAAGATGATTCTTGTGCTTTGATGAGACCAGGTAGTTTTGAATGCTCATCGTTTAGAGAAAAGATTAGTTTTTTTAGAAACTTATTAAAGGATGAAACTATACTTAAAGGTAGGTATATTTCCCTGTGTTTTATTCTATGTAGTAAATGAATTCCTCAAAACTATGAAAAGGAATGTAAAACAAAAACGTTTTCTGTTAACGTTTCCCACTGGGAAATAAAATTCCGTTTAACCCATCATAAGTTTGTGATTTTCTTGTTTTTAACTTTCTCCTAATCATGTTTTCTATCACTCTCCCTCAGAATGTGACCCTTTGTTTTCTCCTCCATGTCCATGTTTTTCTACACGGAATCCTAGTATGGGTTAACTCGGGTGACCTTTTTACTTCCCTATTCTTTATTTTAAAGTAATAGTTTTACTGACTCCTTTTCTGATGGGGGACTTTCAATGAAATTTCAAAACCCAATTTTAAAAATTGCGAGGATGCAATTTCTTAAGGGGGGAAGATTATAACGACACAAAATTTTGAATAAATCTTGTTTCCTAATTTTGTGTGTTATTTTATTTTTATACTCAACAAAATTGTTTCATTTGACAACATGAGTATAATTAAAATGAGAATGTTGGGTTTTGACTGTTATATGACCATTGGTCAATATGACCGATGGAACTAAACGTTTTGATTATTGTCTCTAAATACAAGTGATATTGGTTAATTAATATAGAAAGAAGATTTTATGGCCTCATCCAGTAGTCTCGGGCCAATCGAAGCCCATCTAACGGAACTTGGGAAGGAGGTAGCACCACTGGGCTATGCTCTAGACTAAACCCAAGCCGAAATTCATCGTGTGAAGCTCGAACGGAATCACCTTCACGAGAAGTTCAAACTGATAGAAATTACTACTCGTGAAATGTTGGCTAAGCCGCCCTCAGATTCTCTCACCTTAGCACACCTTACACTTAGGTCCTATGCTGGGGTTATAAGGGGATATGTAAGGAGACTGTAACTGCCTTGTGTAATCCTTTGTTTTAAATAAAATTTTTGATTTCTTCTTATGATGAAGTCTATAAATTTTCAAATGTCTGGATAAATATAGTATGCATGTTTTTGATGAATTTTAGAGAAAGGATATTTTTAAAAATGTGTACGTAAACCTTAAATAATTAAAAATGTGTAATGATTTTCAAAAAAAGGTCTTCTAAAATTATGTTCAGTATGAAATTTAGAGTCTAATAAGATCAAATTAATTTTTGATGAATAGTAAATTATGAATAGTGATTTTATGCTTAGGATTAGTAATGTGACCAAATGGAATGGTAATCTCACTTAAAGACATTATTAATATAATCTAGGCACCTTGATTAAGTAATGTGATTCAATAAAATCGTTAAATAACGGTTTCATAAATTATTAGTCAAGTATCAACTTTTTCAGGTGAATAGTGTTTTTAATTAAAAATTAAATGAAAAATATTTAGAAAATTATTTTTATAAAATGGACTTTATTTTTGAACTCAGAGCATCGATGTTATGTTATGGTAATTTTTGGGGTTTTTTCTGAAAAAAAAAATGAATTTTCGGTGAATAGTGTATTTATTTAAAAATTAATTTAAAAATATTTAGAAAATTATTTATATAAAATGGAGTTCATATATTTAATCAGAGCATCGATATTTGGTTAAGGTGAAATTTTGAGATTTTTCTGAGAAAGCTAAATTTTTAGTGAATAGTAAAAATGCAGTTTTAGGGTTTCGGTATGTTTAATGACATCATAACTGTGTCATGATGATGTCATGAAATATTTTAAGGGTTGGCCGACCAAAGGTGATGAATTATTGTATTGGGGGCCCCATTTGGCCTTACTCCATGGGAAATACCATGGGAGAGCCCATGGTTTTGAGAAAACCACTTGTCAGGTGTTCCTTGAAATTATTAAAGTATCACCTCACCTTCCCTATAAATACCCACCCTTTACTCCTTTAGTTTTCACTCCCAACTCTCCCCCACAGATGTTCTAGTCTCATTACCTCCCAAGGAGTCCTCCCAAGGTTCCCCCAAGCCCTCAAGGTCCCATCCTTTGAGTTTTAAGAGTTGTGTTTAAGGTAAGGGATCCTACCTCTCTCTTTCTTTTCAAGTAATCTCTTTTTTGTCATTTATTTTATGATCCATGTTCTTATGTTGGAGGATGTTCTTTTATATTCCTCTTAATTTACTTTTCATATTCATATTATGATAGACCCCCTCTTTCTCTCATAAATTCATTTTAAGAATGATTAAGTGGTGCAGTTAGGCTGCAGAATTTTTAAGGGATTCTTTCACCATTCTCATTTTTCAAAGTTCTACTTTCATGTCAAGTCTTTCAAGTTCCTTTTTATTATGTTGGGGTATGATCCCTATATCTATCATACTTATATTCTATTTTCATATTATTAGAGACCCTATTTGATCTCGTCAATTCATTTTTGTTGAAGTTTAAGTGGTGCCGTTAGGCTGCCGAATTTTTAAGGGATTCTTTCACCTTTCTCATTTTTCAAAGTTCTACTTTCATGTCAAGTCTTTAAAGATCCTTTTTATTATGTTGTGACATTATCTCTATATCTATCATACTTATCTTCTATTTTCATATGATGAGAGACCCTATTTTATCTCTTCAATTCATTTTGTTGAAGTTTAAGTGACGCCGTTAGGCTGCCGAATTTTCATAAGAGAAATCTTAGTTTTGTCTTCCCTCCATGTTTTTCATTTCATATGGTATGTCTTTCAAATATCATTACCATGTTCTTATATCCATTATATTATGTCCCTATACTGTTCTTTGGATCATTTATGAGTGGGTGACCTATTTCCCTTCTCTTTTAAATGTTTTCTAAAACCCCATAGCATAGCTGTTATGCTACAGAATTTCCGTCTCAAATGTATCTCTCTTTTTCTAAAATTATTTTATTTTATTGAGTGAATACTCAAAGCTCTTAATTATAAAGGGGTATTCAAATATATACCAAAATTTTCTATTTTAAATTCTATGATTTACATAAATGAGACCCGCATTCCTTTTCCATGTGTTTAAAGTGACATAAAGATCATGTCTTTAAAGCAGTTTTTAGAACGTTATGATTATGAAATAAAACCCATTTATTTTATGCTACATGGGTTGTTTATGAAATGATTGATGATGATATATGTGGATCTCATGATAATAAATACAAATTAAGGGTTCTCCCTGATAGCGCTCCAATGCATTGTGTAAAGACTTAATCTCTAGAGATGACCATTTTTAACGACGCCTTGGTGAATAACCTTGGTAATTTTTAATGACACCTTGGGGATGGACCTTGGTGAAACGGAAATGATGGTCAATATTAAATGTTGTAGCCACATCTTCAAGTTATTAAATACGTTATTTTTATTATTATATGCCTCATTATTTCTTTCTCATGCCTTAAAGTTCTTTTTCATGACATTATTGATGTATCTCAAGTTCACGTGTTAAATGTTTCCCTTGTTTCCCTTCCTGGGCCTTCTGCTCACCCTTTCTTTTGATATATGTCCCCAGGTTATGAGATGCAGTAATGAACCTATTATGAACATAAGGAGAATCCTTTCAAGTGTTTAAGAAGGATGTTTTATTTTTTCATGTTTTAATTTCCTTGTTTCCAAGACACTAAACCTTAAAGATCCTCGGTTTTGTAAAATGTAATGAGAAGTTATGTTATAAAAAGGAGGTATGCTATAAGGATCTCTCAAGAATTATGAAATTATATCTCTAAAATCCTATGAATGTTTATAGAGATTCTGATCTCCCCAAGAATGGAGTTTGGTTTTTGGACAAAAGTTCCTGGATACAGAAGGAGTATTTTAAATAATGATTTCCAAAGAATCATGGAAATAGGTTCCCTATAAAGGTCTAACCCAAACACAAGAAGTATAGTGCCTTTAGTTTCAGGTCATATGACTATGACCATAATATTATGGAAATGATGAATGATACATTGTCAAATGGACCAAGGATATTCTAGTATTATTTGAACATATGAAGGGGGAATGTAAACCATAGTCTTTGATACTATAAAGTTAAGAGAAATTATATGGGAAAAATATTTAAGGGGTGACTAGTGACTTTGAATCATGGGTTCTAGAATGCCATCATCAAAGCTTAAAGGGACGGAAGAGGCTTCTCCCAAGGGTGAAATTAGCACTATTTGAAAAACCCATTATGGGGTCTATTTTATGAAAGGATAACTAGGGAACATACTACATATCCAAATTTTGGAATCCATTTTCTAATAGACCCATTATGTGGGGAAACTAATGGAAGTCCAAATAGAGAACTGACCGCATTGTCAGGAAAAGGAGCTCTCGAGTATTAGACATTTTTCTGCCGGAAGTCGATGAAAGATTAATAATAATTTAATGTATTAAAGATTAGGAGTATGATGTGAGAAATTGGAATTTTATAATGCATAAATTAAGTGTTTGGAGTGATATTTTCAATGACTTTGGAGTTTGTTTCATAGATCTGACTCATATGTAGAATGTTACCTCTCTTGTTTCCTTGGTGTCTTTTTTAAAGAGAGGATCCAAAATAAAATATCCTTCATAGATTTTTTATTGTATGCAAGAGACTGTGAATTTTACTTTACCTCGTGGTTGAGACTAGGATTTAAGGTCCATTCTTCACTATGTATCTCAATGGGATGAGAATCAATCCATACATAGTTCTCCGGGTACCAACCAGTTTAAAGTAATTTGGCAAGGACATTATCCGTGCAATTTAATGTCATGTAGTAAAGATACAAAGTTTCTCAACGTGAAAATTAATTAGATAATGTGACTAAATTAGGGAATATTGCCAAGCATCCCTACATTTCATGTTAGAACAAGAATCGAGCCACATATAGTTCTAACAGATATAGGTTCGTGCATAAAGTGAGAATTTTTATTGGAATTCCTCATATAGATCTGACTCGCACAAAGGATAGTAGGGTATTTTTCATATTGTGATAATTTTGGGCCTAAGATTGAATATTTTGATGTCACTATGTATATCATAGGGGTGAGAATCATGCCACACGTAGTTCTTATAAAAAACATGTAGTTTATTTTCATGCGATGAGGACATCTGGTGTACCTTTTAGGTTCTTGGAGCTAGAACCATGACAGCCCTAATGTGAAAAGATACGCCATACTCATTCAGATAAATCCATTACCCAAACCCCTAATTCCATATGATCTATGCTTAGTGTGAGAAATAATGAGTGGTATATGTTTCTTCAACAACACAAGGGAAACACAAGTAAAGGATATGGGCATTTCAATTATGTAGTGGTTGAGCCAGGAGATAAGATCCATGCATAACTATTTATCTCATTGGGATGAGAATCAATTAATATGTAGTTATTTAACTCTCATATAGTTTAACGTCATGCGGTGTGGACAAGAGTGAACCAACAAGGAAGTAGTGAAATGTTGTGGCTGAACCAGGGTGTAGGAACCAGACATCACTACATATCTTGATGGGGAAAGAATCAAGCCACATGTACTTCATAACAATTTTTCCCCACATCAATTGGTATTTGATGGGGGGAAAGGTCTTTTGATAATTTCTAAATAGATGGTTGGGCCTAAATCATGTAGTTTTTGTATCACTATGCATCTCATTGTAATGTTAATCAATCAGTAAGTCTTGGAAAGGTTACCTATGTAGATCTAATTCATGCACATGGAAACCTAAATGGGGTTTACTTTTACAAAAATCATGGTTGTACCCAATATTGGAGGACTAAGTGTCACTAACTATCTCATTAGAATGATAATCAAGACCCATATAGTTCTTGAAATGTTCCCTATGTGGGTTTGATTCATACACATAGGGAAAGAATCAGTTTTTTTAATTGTGGTTGGACCCAGGATAGGATGTCTGAGCATCACTAATATATCATTAAAATTAGAAGAAATCCTCACATCATTCTTAAAATTTTCACTATTTAGGTATGATTCATAAACACAGGGAATGAAGGTGGTTTTTTATATTATAGTTGGACATGAGATAGGGGATATGGGCATCACTATATATCTCAATAGGATGAGAATCAATACACACATAATTCTTTGATAAGGTTCCCCACACCAACTACATTATGAAATGGGGAAAGGTTCTTTAAATATTTTCCAACATAATGGTTTTCCCAAAACATGAGTCTAGGTATCACCATGTATCTCATTATAATGAGAATCAAACCATAAGTTCTATTTTTACAGATCTGGTTTGTACATAGGGAAAGAATAAATTTTTTTTGGTCATGGATAAACCTAAGATTCGAGATATGGGCATCACTTCATTCTCAATAGGAATGAGAATCAAGCTACATATAGTTCTTGGGAAGATCATGTCGTTTATCGTCATATGATAAGGATTGGAAAATGTTAGGCCTTATACCTATAAAAGGGAACTTTTTTTAAGGGATCACAAGGGATATCCAAACCCATGGTACGTGGAGGGTTTCTTAACATTGAAAAAAAAAGATGTTAACCATGAAGTTTAAGGTTAGGAGGTAAGGAAAATAGGTGTGTTTCATTTTATTGTCATCTGACAAGGCTATTGTTTCATGTATTTTAAGGTCATCTGATTGGGACCCACTATGTAGTTTAGCTTCTTGCATCTTGGATGTATATTTGGTAATTACATGAAATACTTCTTCAAGAACCTTTCATTGGTTGGGGTCGTAGTTAGTTCTCCATCCCTTGAGATTAAGGAAAAATCTCAATTAATATAAGGCCCTATCCTTAAGCATTTCATATTCTTGAGGTAAGTCAATAAATTTTCTTTATTTCACATTAAGAATCTTCTAAAGTTTATAGATTTATAGAATTGGTCCATAAATCATACATAAAAAACCATAAGAACACAAAGAGGACACTTTCAAATAGTATCCATTTTTTCACCAAAAGAAACCATTTTAAAAATAAAAAATGATTTTGTATCTAGACACATATTAGATACTTTAATCATGATATCCTATTTCTCCTTAAAAATCTCAAGACCAATGAAAAAAATTCTAAAACATGGGATGAGAAAAAAAGGATCATTAAGGGGCATTAAAGTATGAAATAAACCATTTCATTTTCACAAAATCATACTTTTCACTAAAGAAACATAAACCCTTTATCTTACCTCATGAAATCATAACATTCCTATAAAACTCATAGAACTAATAAATCATAAAGGTAACTTTTGGAATCCATATCATACTTACACTATATCTTTAACAGCTACATAGGAATTAACCTTCATGGTTATATTAGGAATACCCATCAAAGCATATTCCCTAAATCTATTAGGAGAAACCCTACTGGTTAACCCCACATAATTACCCAATCCATTATAGATCTATCACACGATCACCTTCCCTTAGTCTATCATGCAACCACCCATATACATAAGAAATTACCAAGAACCATAACATGATTATAACACATAAAAAACCATAAAAGAAAAAATAACATTTCCACGTTGAATTCACATTTCATTTTTTACAAATCTGTGCACTGGTAAATGAAAAAAAATTATTTGAAAATAAAGTGTAAACTTTTAATATAAACATAAAAACATTAAATATATATGAAAGTGATAAATTATGTTCATGATGTATATGCTAAAAAAATTCCATGTTATTTAAATAATCATTCCATTGTTAAAACTCAATTAAAAAGAATATTTTGGAATCAAAGTGTCTCATACCACTTTGAAACTTTTGAAAGGAATTAACTCTTTAAAATATTCATGTCCATATAAATTAATCCTTTAAAACCATTTCTAAAACATGGACATAAATGATAATGATTTATAATAAAAAAAACTTTAAAATAATTAAAATGATATTTTAGTTAAAGAGTACCTTACCACTTGAGAAATAGTTGAATACAAATCATTAATGAATATCATTAAACAAAACATTAAATATCATGAGAATATAATAATTAATGATATAACATGTCAAAATGGTTGTATATATGCCTTATAGGATAATATAGGTTCATAACATCAAGATACGTCTAAATGAAATGAGATTGAGATGAAGTCCCTTACCTTGAGTCTGACTCGTCACATAAAACATTTATATTCTTGAATAGTAGACATAGGTTAATTTATATTTTCTTGATAAACTTTTTCATGTTTATTATTCCTTTTATATCACTTAGTTCCATGTTATATTAATTACATAATTATTTAAGTTCATACCAGATATTTTGTCGATATTTGGAAGTTGAGTGGAAAATGAACTTGGTATGATGTTAATAGTCTATGTGGTAAGAAGTAAATCATCTCTAGAATAATATTCATGAAATTATAATAATTTTTTACATCAATTATAATTTTAAATCAAACCATTAATTGTTGTTATAAAAAATGAACTACATTATAATCATGGATATGGTTGCTCGTACATACGCATGAGTAACATTTTCCATTTTTCATTGATCATTATGGAAAGAAGTGGAGTATTATTCTATCTCTCCATAATTATCATAACATAATTAATATAATATTAATCATTTAAATATTATTATATATATCATATAAGTTATGTACTTAATAAAAATGCATCACATTTCTTCGTGGAGGTGATAATTCACATGTACACACGAACAACATCATCATTTTTATGTGTATGGAAAGTAAGAACATAATTAATTTATTATTATATTATAATGATTAATATGTAATTAATATCACATATTAACATTATTTCAATCATTATAACTAATCATAAAAGATGTTTTTGTGAATCAAACATTATTAGTATGTGAGGCGGTAGTCCATCATACACGCGAACAAAATATTCATTTAATATTTGATGAAATTATAGATGGATTTAGGTTATGATATTAACATAATAAAATATCAGTATATTTATGATACTATATTTATTATTTCATCGTGGGGGAATAATATTTTTAGGAATATGAAGAAGAAACAAAATTGAAATACTTAATTAAAAATGCTACCTTTTCTTTTGGATGATCACCTTTCTTAGTAGCTTAACTCATCTAAGGAGGGTGTTCTGCCTAAAATAAGGATTAGAAAATGTGGGTAGGTATTATTGGAAGGGTTTTGGGTAGGTATTGTTTCAACCAAAAGGATTTTGAAGAATTAGTAATAGAGAGGAATGGGTGTCTTTTATAGGATTGGGGAGGGGCACCCTTGGAAACCCATAAAATGATAAATTAATATAAATTAACTTTTAACTCCAAATGACACCAAATTATGTTATTTATAAGAAATGGTAATTTTTGTTCAAAATCCTCTAAAAAATAATTTTTATACATGAGTTTATTTTATTTTAAACATTATCTTTTTATTTTAACCCTTTTTAACTCATACTGTTTATCAAGTAATTTATACAATGAGGGTTAAATTAATTACCATAACATGAAAAAAGACAATTTAATGAGTCATTATTGACATTTTTTAAATTATCCTAACCATTTGACCAAATATTATATTTTTTATAAATTTTATAACATTTAATAAAAATATATATTTTTTAAAATACCAAGTGTCAATTCTAACACTATTCATTAGTTGACTTTTTTAAAATATCATAAAAGCAAGATAAGTTCAAAAAAACTACATTAAATAATCTAAAACATGTAAAATTCATCCAAAAAATTATTTTATTACATAAATTATGTCATATTATATTTATTTTAATATTTATAATATCATTTATTTGGTTGTTTCATTAATTAAGAAATTACTATATCATCATCGTGCCACTAATTAATTTAAATATTTATTTATTAAAAATTATAAATAAATTACCATGATATATATAATCATTTTATATTTATAAATACTATTTAAAGTAGAATATATCACTTATATAACCACATATTAAAATTGTTAGAGTTATGAGAGAAATGATTATGACATCTTTCTTGTAACGCCCCGACCCTAGTTGCCTAGAGTCGGTGCATTACTTCGTAACATTGGCATGATCACAAGAAAGATCAAATCTCGAAAGACCGATTGGTTTAGTAGCCTTGGAAACACTAGATATATTCATAAGTTTTACATTACATCATAAAATGAAAAACTACTACAACAACATAATGTTTCCACAGTCCACACTACAATCCCCTCATAATATCCATGCAGGTCATTCATAACTTACATCTTCACTTCCTGGGAAAAATAAAACATAGAAAAGGGGTGAGCTCAAATGCCCAGTAAGGATAACAATATAGCGGAAACTTTCATAAATAAGAATAAAGATTTAAGGCAATGTATAACTAAAACAAAAGCCTTTTAAACATGAACTTTCAACATGGTATGGCATAAATAAAATGAAATAATGCCATTTACTTATTCACATGGATATTCTAATAATCGAATAATCACATGCAAAAATCAATAACCACTTTCATAATGTTGGAATGCATAATGCCAGACTATCATAACCACATAGCCAAGGCCTCGTGCCAAGACTACAAATAAGATTTTGTCAAGGCCTTGTGCCAAGACACTAGTTTGTATCATGAGACCTACCGATGCATCGAGGAGCTATAGCGGGCTCCACCCGTCACTTATTAAGTCCAATGCATTCCCATATGAAAAGGTTTAAACATAACATAAACATTCGTATTAAAACTAGCATACGAAATGTCAATAATTTCACTATAAACTATGAATGGTATAAAAATAGCACATCCATAGTCAAACATATCACAAAACCTTCAATACAATATAGAAGTTTTGTATCATAATAAATCAACTTCAAATAATCTTAAAATCCATCAAAGGATGTTGACATAGATGAAATCAAAATTCTTTTTAAAGAAATATCTCCTTTTATTTTGAAATCATTTAAGATCCATATAAAATAAAACATTTTCTTTGAAAATATTCTTATAAGCTTGTAAGGAAAACTTTGAAGATTTTATAACGGCGTAAAATAACCGCACCCGCCGTATAAGTTAAAAAAAACATTCTTACCTCAATTCTGTCGAAAAGGTTAAAAAGGACCTTGTTTTGAAAACGACGGAAAGATTCCTTTATAAACCTCTTATAAAAAGTCAAATAAGGGTATAAATGACTTTAACCCATATTCTTGTAAATATTAAAAATGTTTTGAAATACATTTTTAAGAAACATGGATGTGGATGATAAAGATATCCCAGTAGATTATTACGTATAAACAACCTCAGATAATGAAGAGATTGTGAAATAAACCCTTACCTTGTACTTTTCCTTGGTTGGGGTAGGTTAACCTCCTTTATAATGGTGAAATAGTTGTTATTAAATTATACAAGAATCATATATATTAATATGATATCATATATGATCTTTTAACATTGATTTGTTAATAATATCTTAGAATTATCGTCGTTTCGGGAGTTAACTTACTCATTTTATTTTATATGTTTTTTAACATAAGCCATGGTTGTTGTATCTTATTCATATCCAGAATGATATCCAGTCCTTAAACGTCATTTTTAAATCATCAAATGATAATTATACTTGAATGGATATGATGGAGAATGAATCCCATCGCGTTCGTGGAGACGGTAGTCCGTACGTACGCACGAGCGACAATATCATTATTTTGATATTAAAATAATATATAAATGGATGGTATATCATATATACAGAATCATTAACATGTTATATTTATTATTTACATGAGTTTCATATCATTATTATACCCATCCAAATAATATTATATTGAATAACAATTACACCACGACGTGGAGACGGTAAGCCGTACGTACGCACGTATGGTGACATGTTATTCAAAGGGTGGATAGAATACTGAATATGATTGTACCATATTTATAATAACATCATAGTATATGTGAGATACTGGAGTTATTATTTTAGAATGGTAAGAACAAAGGAAGAAGAAGTGGAAGAAGAAATGAACTTGGAGAAGGGTGGTGAAATCATTACCTCTTCTTCGGGTTCTTCCTTTTGATTTGATCAAAAGGGCTCCTTAGGTTGGCTTTCTGATCAAACTAAGGCCTCTAGGTTGTAGTGAGGGATGTTGTAAGAGTATTTGGGCAGAGTTTGGCCGAACCAAAAGGCTTTGAAGGTGTGAAGAAATGAGGAGGAGGAGTGCCCTTTTATAAGAGGGGTGAGGGGCACCTTTGGAAAAGCTAGAAATATTAATTTATAATAAATTCATATTCGGTTTCTAAAGGCTCCAAAGTTGATTATTCAAAGGTTAAGGTGGGGATAGGTCGCAAACAACTCAACCAATTGAATTTAGACAGGTTTGGGTACTTATATTAACCTTATCTTTAAGTATTAACTCTAAGTTAATTAGTTTCACTTTTACAATGTCTCTTTGTATTTTTATATAATATGGTTAATAAACTTACTATATACATCCAAGTGACCCCCAAGTGGTACATTAATGATGAACCTATCATTATATAAGTCTCTTTGCCGAACCTTAGATTTTTAGGAATTTAATATCAATTAATAATATAATATTTGTTTAAGAACTCTTTTATGTCAATTTTGACACTATTCAATAGTTGATTTTTGTGAAACTCATAACAGATTGATTACTTCGAAAAAAGTCAATTAAATCAATCCTAATATATCATATTATCCTAGAAAATTAGTTTAATTCATTAAAAGTTTCATATTATATTTATTTGGGTATTTATAATATCAATTATTTTAATTTTTCACTATTATAGTAATTACTACATCATCATTGTGTCATATATAAAATAAATTATTTAATGTCTAAAAATTATAAATAAAATATAATTATGTAGGAAATCGTTTTAGCTTTCTAATGAATATTTATAATCTAAAATCCAACATATATAACCCTATGTAACAATTGTTGTTCTAAAAGATGTAAGCTTATGCCATTTTTATTTTTATTTTAACTTTATTAATATAATGTGTCATTATCACTTACAAGTGGATCCATGGGGTCCCAAAATATACCCAAAGATGCCCATGGTCGACCATGTATCAACCAATAGGATTATGACACGTTTTAGGGTAATTTAGTATTATTATAATATTTTTTTTTAACCCTTATTTACCGGATTTACCCTTAACCATGGTAAATAAAATATTTACCGCAGTAATTATTCAAAATGTCTAAAAATAAAAGTTACCTATTTACACAATTTGAACATCCTGATTCCAAATATGGAATCCATTTTTCTAAATTCAAAACACATAAGTGGCATAAATTAATTTAAAATTAATTCCCGCTGTCAAAACAAAAAGCGTGTTTTTAAGAGATAATAACTATCAAAAGATTGACACTTGTTTATGTTCGGTTTAATTGTAAAATTATGTCCAATGACAAACATTAAATTGAATGGTAAAAATATATTCTAAATATACTTTAAAACCACTCAAATTCATAATTTATCAATATTAATTATTTTGATTAAAAAAGTTGTTTTTAATTAAAATTTAGTAATTTTCACTATTCATCAAAATATAAAAGTTATCCGAAAAGTACCAAAATTTCACCCTAGGCTAATTTCGATATTACGAATCCAAAAATGAAGTCCATTTTGAAATATAAAATATAAATGATTTCAAAAAGTTGGTATTACTATTCACAACGGCTAGTTTAATTAGTTGTGGTGTGTGTTAGAACTCGAGGTTGCGTACAACACACGCTATCGCATTATTCGAAGGGAAACGTACCGTGGAAGCTTGGGATGTTACATTCTCCCCTCCTTCAAATAATTGCGTCCTCGCAATTTCTAGGGTATTACTGCATAAAAAGACTCGGGTGGTTCTTCATCATAAGTTCCTCGAGTTCCCACGTTGCCTCTTCCATCTTATGATTTCTCCACAAAACCTTTACCAGACGCGTCGTCCGGTTTCTCAGCACTTGTTCTCTCGTATCAAGAATCTTGATGGGCTCTTCGCAATAAGACAGATCGGGTTCCAGTTCTAATTCCTCATAGGTGAGTACATGCGTTGGGTCAGGCATGTATTTTCTCAACAGAGATACGTGGAACACATCGTGAACTTTGGAGAGACTTGGCGGCATTGCCAATCGGTAAGCTACAGCCCCAATTCGTTCTAGAATTTCGAAAGGTCCGATGTACCTGGGACTCAATTTACATTTCTTACCAAAACGTATGACTCCCTTCCACGGAGATACCTTCAGGAAAACATGATCACCGACTTGAAATTCCAAATCCTTCCTTCGATTATCGGCATAGCTCTTCTGCCTACTTTGAGCTGCTTTGATGTGATTTTGGATTACTTTCACCTTTTCCACCGTTTCCTCCACCAGTTCTGGGCCTACAAGTTTTCTTTCACCAACGTCATCCCAACAGGTTGGTGGACGACATCTCTTTCCGTATAACGCTTCATATGGTGCCATCTGTATACTCGAATGGAAGCTATTGTTATAGGAAAATTCTACCAGTGGTAAATATTGATCCCACATACCCTGAAAGTCAAGTGAGCAAGATCTCAACATGTCTTATAAGGTTTGAATGGTCCGTTCTGATTGTCCATCTGTCTGAGGGTGGTAAGCAGTGCTCAAATGAAGTTCAGTATCCAGGGATTTCTGAAGACTTTTCCAAAATCTTGAAGTAAAACGGGGATCACGATCAGAAACAATCGATAGGGGTACTCCATGAAGCCTCACAACTTCATTAATGTATAGTCTTTCTAGATGTTCCAGGGGTAGATCTTCTCTTATAGCAAGAAAATGTGCTGACTTGGTAAGACGATCAACAATAACCCATATTGCATCGTTCCTTCTAGGAGTCTTTGGTAGCCCCATGACAAAGTCCATCGTAACATTGTCCCATTTCCACTCCGGTATGGGAAGAGGTTTCATGACTCCTCCAAGCTGTTGCCTTCCAGCTTTCACTTGTTGACAAACCATACATCTTGACACAAAATCAGCAATCTCTCTCTTCATGTTGTCCCACCAAAAATGTTCCTTCAAATCTCTATACATTTTGGTGCTCCCAGGGTGTATAGAGAAATTGGAACTATGAGCATCATCCAGCAATTCCCTTTTTAGATCAGGTATATTGGGAACACAAAGTCTCTTCCCGAATTTCAAAATTCCATCTTCATACACAAAGTCTCTCAATCTCCCATCATTCACAGCTTTAATCTTCCTTTGGAATTCTTCATCATCGGTCTGAGAACTCTTAATCCTTTCTAGTAAAGATGGTTTGGCAACCATTTGAAAAAGCATTGATGTTTCATCTTCCCTGGTTATTCCCATGTCCATCTTCACTAGATCCATAAAAATTGGATCCCTTTCAATTCTCATATTGTTCAAAACTCCATGGTCTTTTCTACTCAAAGCATCTGCCACCTTGTTTGCCTTCCCTGGGTGGTAGTGTATCGTACAATCATAATCCTTGAGTAATTCAATCCATCTCCTTTGCCTCATGTTGAGTTCTTTTTGTGAGAAAATATACTTCAAACTCTTGTGATCAGTATAAATCTCACATTTTTCACCATAGAGGTAGTGCCTCCATATATTCAAAGAAAAGATCACTGCTGCTAACTCGAGATCATGAGTAGGATAGTTTTGTTCATGAATTTTCAACTGTCGTGATGCATAGGCAATAACTCTATCATTCTGCATAAGGACACAGCCAAGTCCTTTCTTCGATGCATCACTATAAATAACGAACCCATCATTCCCCGATGGTAGAGTAAATATAGGAGCATTGACTAATCTTCTCTTCAGTTCTTCGAAACATTCTTCACACTCTTTTGTCCAAACAAATTTAACCCCTTTACGTGTGAGCTTCGTTAATGGGTTAGCCAATCGGGCAAAATTCTGGACGAAACGTCGATAATAACCTGCCAAACCAATAAAATTACGTACCTCAGTTATACTCGTAGGTGCTGGCCATTCTTGGATTGCCTTGGTCTTAGAAGGATCAACAGAGATTCCATCTTTAGAGACAATATGGCCAAGAAAAGAAATCTCCTGAAGCCAGAATTCACACTTGCTAAACTTCCCATATAATTCATGCCTCCTCAGAGTCTTCAAGATAATGCGCAAGTGATTTTCATGATCTTCGTAGGTTTTGGAGTATACCAAGATATCATCAATAAATACCACCACAAATTCATCGAGATACTCCTTGAAAACTCTATTCATCAGATCCATGAATACAGAGGGTGCATTAGTCAATCCAAACGGCATTACAGTAAACTCGTAATGCCCGTACCTGGTTCGAAATGTTGTTTTCGGAATGTCTTCCTTCTTCACACACAACTGATGGTATCCAGATCGAAGGTCAATCTTTGAAAAGTATTGAGCTCCATGCAGTTGGTCAAATAAATCATCAATACGAGGTAGGGGATACTTGTTCTTTATCGTTATAGCATTGATCTCCCTGTAGTCGATACATAACCTCATAGATCCATCTTTATTTTTAACAAAAAGAACAGGGGCTCCCCATGGAGAAACACTAGGGCGAATAAATCCCTTATTACTCAATTCCTCTAGCTGTTTCTTTAGTTCGACTAACTCTACAGTGGCCATTCTATAAGGGGTCTTCGATATAGGCCTTGATCCAGGAATCAAATCAATAGAAAACTCAACTTCTCGTTCTAGAGGATGTCCAGGTAAATCTTCTGGAAATATATCTACAAATTCTTTCACAACAGGTACATCCTCTATTTGAACATTCCTTTCCTCACCCGCAGTTATTTCATTCTCTCCCTCCCCAATAATTGAATTTAGTTGAGCTATTGAGGGTGGATCTAAATAAGAATTAGGTGGTGACGATTCTGCTCTAAAAATAAGGTGTTCCTTATCATTATCATCAAGAATCGTAACCTCTTTCTTCTTACAATAAATCTTCGCATCATAGTCCGAAAGCCAGTCCATACCGAGGATTACATCAAACTCAATCATAGGTATGACGATGAGATCAGCAGATAAAGAAAATTTATGTGCTCTAATGGGGACTGATTCACAAAACTTTGTTGCAACGATACTTCCCTTAGGAGTTTTAACTGACAACTCCCTTATTAAATCAAATTGGAAATATCTAATTTTCTTAGCAAACTGGGAAGATATGAAACAATGCGATGATCCAGAATCAAATAATACATTTGCTAAACTTGAGGAAACCATTAAATTACCTGCCACCACGTCTTTCGGAGCTTCTACCTCTGCAGTAGTGATAGCATAAGCCTGGCCTTGATCCCTTGGCCTTTTCTGAGGTAAGTTCTCCTAACGCTTAGGACATGCATTTGCATAATGCCCCATCTCCCTGCAATTGTAGCACTGAACGTTGGTAGCTTCCTTCTTCCCCTTGCAATCATGAGCTTGGTGGCCTTTTTCACCACACTTGTAACAGACTCCCATTCCCTTCAAGCAAGTACCAGGATGTTTCTTCCCACATTTACCACAAGATGGATATTCAACCTTTCCCTTCTTCCCCTTATTTCCATTCCCAGGTTGATCAGAAGCTCTCTTCTTCTCTTGCTTTGCTTTAAAGTCATAAGACTTAGAGAATTCCTTTTCGGTCTTGATAGCACATGAGACAATGTCTTCGTACGATGAAAAGGATTGTGAGACTAACGCTCGACGGAGAAATGGTTTTAACCCATCAAAGAAACGATCAATCTTACTTCTTGGGTTGCGAATATAATCTCCAGCATACCTCGCTAACCTTGTAAAGTTAGCCTCATACTTTGTGACATTCTCATCCTCCTTTTGTCTCAGACTCAGAAATTGTCTTTCCATATCTGCTCGATGGTCGCGAGGAAAGTATTTTTCTAAAAATAGATCTTTTAACTCCCTTCATTCCATATTTGATACTTCATCATCTTCCTTCATGTTCTGAATCAATGACCACCATTGATCAGCATTTCCAGTGAGGCGGTAAACTGCCATGATAACTTTTTCCCTTTCACTGCTCCCCAAAGCCTGAAATATTTTCTCTAGGGAAAATATCCATTGCTCAGCTACTAAGGGATTTGTATTCCCATTGAACGTTGGTGGTTGTTGCATCATGAATCGATCTAACATTGATCCTCCACGTTGTGGATCAGGGTGCTCCATACGGGTAAGGTTATTATTCATAACCTGAGTAAGTTGTCCCAGTATGGTGATTAGCTGATCAGCACCAGTTGCATCACCAGCCCCACTATAATTATCTTGAGCATGAGGGCAATCCCTACATGGAGTGCGTGCATTGATATGGTTTCCATTTCTTCCACTAGGCGCCATTTCTAAACAATGGCATAAACTAGATCAGTTTATGAATCAAAATACATAATCCCATACTTATAAAACACTTAACATAAATTGAACTATTTATGGATATAATCCATAATCATAAGAATTTTTTTCTTTGAGGATGTATATACTCATAATCCCTTCAAAATGATTTGTAAAGAAAATGAGAGTTATCCTAAGCATATCCCCCGGGAGTGTCGTAACCAAGAGTGCAGCAAGGCCCGTTGTCGTGCACCAGTTCCCGTTTGAGTCTAGCTCAAAGCGGTGTTTTCGGGTTTTACCCCTAGGTACATCTGTGCCAGAGCCGCCTCTACCTGCTCGTATCCAGACAGGGATTTATTTCTCGGAAAACTCACAAAATCTCTACAATACCAAAATTCTAGGAAGTTCTTCTATATTAATCCTCAAAGTTCATCTTAGGTCTACGTGCTCTAATCAGAGTTTATCTAAATCTAGCTTCCAGGGTTTGTACTAAACTTCCTCTGATACCAACTGTAACGCCCCGACCCTAGTTGCCTAGAGTCGGTGCATTACTTCGTAACATTGGCATGATCACAAGAAAGATCAAATCTCGAAAGACCGATTGGTTTAGTAGCCTTGGAAACACTAGATATATTCATAAGTTTTACATTACATCATAAAATGAAAAACTACTACAACAACATAATGTTTCCATATTCCACACTACAATCCCCTCATAATATCCCTGCAGGTCATTCATAACTTACATCTTCACTTCCTGGGAAAAATAAAACATAGAAAAGGGGTGAGCTCAAATGCCCAGTAAGGATAACAATATAGCGGAAACTTTCATAAATAAGAATAAAGATTTAAGGCAATGTATAACTAAAACAAAAGCCTTTTAAACATGAACTTTCAACATGGTATGGCATAAATAAAATGAAATAATGTCATTTACTTATTCACATGGATATTCTACTAATCGAATAATCACATGCAAAAATCAATAACCACTTTCATAATGTTGGAATGCATAATGCCAGACTATCATAACCACATAGCCAAGGCCTCGTGCCAAGACTAAAAATAAGATTTTGTCAAGGCCTTGTGCCAAGACACTAGTTTGTCTCATGAGACCTACCGATGCATCGAGGAGCTATAGCGGGCTCCACCCGTCACTTATTAAGTCCAATGCATTCCCATATGAAAAGGTTTAAACATAACATAAACATTCGTATTAAAACTAGCATACGAAATGTCAATAATTTCACCATAAACTATGAATGGTATAAAAATAGCACATCCATAGTCAAACATATCACAAAACCTTCAATACAATATAGAAGTTTTGTATCATAATAAATCAACTTCAAATAATCTTAAAATCCATCAAAGGATGTTGACATAGATGAAATCAAAATTCTTTTTAAAGAAATATCTCCTTTTATTTTGAAATCATTTAAGATCCATATAAAATAAAACATTTTCTTTGAAAATATTCTTATAAGCTTGTAAGGAAAACTTTGAAGATTTTATAACGGCGTAAAATAACCGCACCCGCCGTATAAGTTAAAAAAACATTCTTACCTCAATTCTGTCGAAAAGGTTAAAAATGACCTTGTTTTGAAAACGACAGAAAGATTCCTTTATAAAACTCTTATAAAAAGTCAAACAAGGGTATAAATGACTTTAACCCATATTCTTGTAAATAGTAAAAATGTTTTGAAATACATTTTTAAGAAACATGGATGTGGATGATAAAGATATCCCAGTAGATTATTACGTATAAACAACCTCTGATAATGAAGAGATTGTGAAATAAACCCTTACCTTGTACTTTTCCTTGGTTGGGGTAGGTTAACCTCCTGTATAATGGTGAAATAGTTTTTATTAAATTATACAAGAATCATATATATTAATATGATATCATATATGATCTTTTAACATTGATTTGTTAATAATATCTTAGAATTATCATCGTTTCGGGAGTTAACTTACTCATTTTCTTTTATATGTTTTGTTACATAATCCATGGTTGTTGTATCTTATTCATATCCAGAATGATATCCAGTCCTTAAACATCATTTTTAAATCATCAAATGATAATTATACTTGAATGGATACGATGGAGAATGAATCTCATCGCGTTCGTGGAGACGGTAGTCCGTACGTACGCACGAGCGACAATATCATTCTTTTGATATTAAAATAATATATAAATGGATGGTATATCATATATACAGAATAATTAACATGTTATATTTATTATTTACATGAGTTTCATATCATTATTATACCCATCCAAATAATATTATATTGAATAACAATTACACCACGACGTGGAGACGGTAAGCCGTACGTACGCACGTATGGTGACATGTTATTCAAAGGGTGGATAGAATACTGAATATGATTGTACCATATTTATAATAACATCACAGTATATGTGAGATACTGGAGTTATTATTTTATAATGGTAAGAACAAAGGAAGAAGAAGTGGAAGAAGAAATGAACTTGGAGAAGGGTGGTGAAATCATTACCTCTTCTTCGGGTTCTTCCTTTTGATTTGATCAAAAGGGCTCCTTAGGTTGGCTTTCTGATCAAACTAAGGCCTCTAGGTTGTAGTGAGGGATGTTGGGAGAGTATTTGGGCAGAGTTTGGACGAACCAAAAGGCTTTTAAGGTGTGAAGAAATGAGGAGGAGGAGTGCCCTTTTATAAGAGGGGTGAGGGGCACCTTTGGAAAAGCTAGAAATATTAATTTATAATAAATTCATATTCGGTTTCTAAAGGCTCCAAAGTTGATTATTCAAAGGTTAAGGTGGGGATATGTCGAAAACAACTCAACCAATAGAATTTAGATAAGTTTGGGTACTTATATTAACCTTATCTTTAAGTATTAACTCTAATTTAATTAGTTTCACTTTTACAATGTCTCTTTGTATTTTTATATAATATGGTTAATAAACTTACTATATACATCCAAGTGACCCCCAAGTGGTACATTAATGATGAACCTATCATGATATAAGTCTCTTGGCCGAACCTTAGATTTTTAGGAATTTAATATCAATTAATAATATAATATTTGTTTAAAAACTCTTTTATGTCAATTTTGACACTATTCAATAGTTGATTTTTGTGAAACTCATAACAGATTGATTACTTCAAAAAAAGTCAATTAAATCAATCCTAATATATCATATTATCCTAGAAAATTAGTTTAATTCATTAAAATTTTCATATTATATTTATTTGGGTATTTATAATATCAATTATTTTAATTTTTCACTATTATAGTAATTACTGCATCATCATTGTGTCATATATAAAATAAATTAATTAATGTCTAAAAATTATAAATAAAATATCATTATGTAGGAAATCTTTTTAGATTTCTAATGAATATTTATAATCTAAAATCCAACATATATAACCCTATGTAACAATTGTTGTTCTAAAAGATGTAAGCTTATGCCATTTTTATTTTTATTTTAACTTTATTAATATAATGTGTCATTATCACTTACAAGTGGATCCATGGGGTCCCAAAATAGACCCAAAGATGCCCATGGTCGACCATGTATCAACCAATAGGATTAAGACACGTTTTAGGGTAATTTAGTATTATTATAATATTATTTTTTAACCCTTATTTACCGGATTTACCCTTAACCATGGTAAATAAAATATTTACCGCAGTAATTATTCAAAATGTCTAAAAATAAAAGTTACCTATTTACACAATTTGAACATCCTGATTCCAAATATGGAATCCATTTTTCTAAATTCAAAACACAGAAGTGGTAGAAATTAATTTAAAATTAATTCATGTTGTCAAAACAAAAAGCGTGTTTTTAAGAGATAATAACTATCAAAAGATTGACACTTGTTTATGTTCGGTTTAATTGTAAAATTATGTCCAATGACAAACATTAAATTGAATGGTAAAAATATATTCTAAATATACTTTAAAACCACTCAAATTCATAATTTATCAATATTAATTATTTTGATTAAAAAAGTTGTTTTTAATTAAAATTTAGTAATTTTCACTATTCATCAAAATATAAAAGTTATCCGAAAAGTACCAAAATTTCACCCTAGGCTAATTTCGATATTCCGAATCCAAAAATGAAGTCCATTTTGAAATATAAAATATATATGATTTCAAAAAGTAGGTATTACTATTCACAACGGCTAGTTTAATTAGTTGTGGTGTGTGTTAGAACTCGAGGTTGCGTACAACACACGCTATCGCATTATTCGAAGGGAAACGTACCGTGGAAGCTTGGGATGTTACATTTCTATTTACTTTAAATAAAATGTTTTCAGTGTCATAATCACAACCAAGTGGATTCAAAATGACACAATTCTGGCCCATGGATTTTATTGGTTTAAAATAAATAATCAAATAATATTAGAATAAGTTTTAGGGTAGTTTTATAATATTTATAATATTATTTTAACCTTTAATTACCTAATTTACCCTTAACCGTGGTAATAAATAAAATTACTAAAGTTATTATTCATAATCTTAAAAAATAAAAGGGAAATTTTCAAATAATTTGAATCTTTTGATTAAAAATATGTAAGTCGTTTTTTTAAATTCAAAACACATAATTGGCATAAATTAATTAAAAATTAATCCCATTGATAAAAATGAGAAAAAGGGTTTTTAAAGTAAACCATTCAAAAGTTCACATAGTTTTTATTTTAAATTTCAATATGAAATTGATTATAAGGCCCTAAATTGGATTAACTTATAAAAACTTAATCTAATTATATTTTAAAATAAAGTAAAATGATAATATAAATATAAAAATAAATTTAATTAAAGATCCATTTTGAATTAAAATGCAGTATTTTTTACTATTAATTAAAATATGAATTTTATCAGTAAAATACCAAAAATTACACCAAAGTAAAATTTCATGTCCTACTACAAAATAATAAGTTTATTCTGTCAAATAGAATTTCTAAAATTTTAAAAAACTATATTTAAAAAGGGTTCACCATCAAAAGGAATTAAAACTACCTTTTTTGAAAAAATATCCTTTTATGCATAAAGATACAAGAATAAAGAAATTTTAGTAGTGACCTACCTTCAAATAAGAAAGATAATGTTCATAATAATGGTGGATAAATTTAGGAAAAATCATGAGTTTTATTTCAAGACCATTCCTTGTAAATGATTCATGTTTCTCCTTCACTTATATTTCTTTTTTCATCAACAGTCGTTTTCTCTTTGAGGGAGATGATTCCAAATTTTGTAGTGCCCAAAACTGAACTAGCAAGAAAGTAGATTCATCATTGTTCATTTTTCTAGATCATCAAAACCACTTTTCTATAATTATTTTAACATTATTCTTTGGTGCGACTTCAGCAATTCCTGTGTGGGAGTTAGTGATTTTGTCCTGATATTCTTCAGCAGCTTGAAGACTGCCAAGCACTTGTTCTGACTCCATATCAAGAGCTTTCATGGTAGATTGAGATGGTAGTTATAGCTAAAAAGTTATCATCTTCTAGATATTTGTCTATAATTTAAAATAAACCCCTTTAGGCCTCTTTCATTTCCACTCCTAAAGTGATTCTTTGGGATTTGAAAAGAGTGGATTTTCTAGGAACTATTATGTCCTGTTTTTCAAATTTGGCTTCACTAAAATTGTTACATTTGGTGTATATTCTCTCAAAGTGTATTACCTTATATCTGAGTCATGTGGAAGTTTATATACTACTGGCAGTGGATAGTCTGAGGCTTAGGCCTCCTAGGGAGATATAAGTGGTGAGATTCCTAGGGTTTTGCAATGTGTAAGCATCTGGTCGTGTAATTGATTGATGATAAGACTTTCACTTCATCCTAATTTTTTATGTTATGGTTTCTCAATGGAGGGTTGTATCATGTATGGAAACTGGTACACTTCACTTTTCCACTTTTTCCGCTTCAATTTTATGTGTCTGATGGATTTTATCTATGTAACCTTTCACTGCTTCTTGTTTGTGTATACTCTTTACACCTCGGGTTTTCACTATAAAATTTATTTTCTTAATAAATTTCTAAGGGATATGAGTTGGGTGAACAATTCATGTCTCCATTTTTCTAAAAAAATTCTCCCAACCTTTTTGAAATTTTATCCTTGAAATTTTAATTTGGGGTCAGCAACTAAGGTATGACTTTTCAAAATACCTTTATTAAAATCTCACATTGGAAAAAGGATTAACAAAACTACAATTTTAAAAGAAAGAAAGGAAGTTATAATGGTCACCTGAGATAACAAATACTAGGGTTCCATGTAGGAAAACATGGATATGTAAGATAAAACTAATGATCAAGTTCTGATGTATAGTAATAGAAAACATTATTAGGATAAATTCAAAAATTACAAAACCATAAATTTGTGGTGGGTTAAATGGTCTTTGATTTCATAGTTGGAAAAGTAAACGAAAAACATTTTTGGTTTAATATCCTTTTCATATAGTTGTGGAATTTATTTACTACCTACACTAAGATCATAAGGAAATATACTAACTTGAGAAGTAGAGTTTCATAATTTAATCAAATTCCACCACAAACTCATATTTTTCTACAAATTATGATTGTTTAAGTAGGATTTTTTACACATGAAACACTAGAATCAAATTCTAAATAATCTCATAATCCAAAAAAGATTAAATATTTATTCATCATGCCTTGAAACATTAACCAAAACAAAAAAGGTTAGAATAAAATAAGATAATTCCCCAAATATAATAAAATTTAAAAGAATAATGGCTGCTTTTAATCTCTAAAATTTAAAAGCAATACCCAAAGTCCAACATAGACCATTTGATAAATTACTATCCTTAAAATTATTCAAAATTATCCAAACCAATTTTGAAACCCAAAACTCTAATTAATTTGATTACATAGTCATGTATGATAAATGTTAACATTTATCTCCAAATAACATTGATCACTCTTATTGTGTCATAATAAAAATTTAATTTCCTAAATCACATAATCTCTAAGATATGATAATTTTTTCCATAAATAACCTAAATCACCAAAATTCCATAATTAAATCATATATTCTTTCCAAAATATAATTCAACCTTTACTACTCAATTAAATCCTATGGTATTCTCTTTAACTTAATCATACGAAGTTCCCAAAATAGTGAACATCTTCCGAAATAACATTTATCACTTAATCCCTAAATAATTTTCCAATACAAAGGATATATAGTTGATAAATTATATGTTCCTAAAATCAACTTATTATTATTACGTCAACTCATTTAACTAAAAATAAAACATTATACTAATCATTGAATTCACGTAGGCCATTAGTAGTTGATAAAGTCTTATCACCGTTCTATAGTGGGTTCAATTCATATAGCTGTATCTGACACAATGGGAGTTTCACACTTCCTATGTGTTTTCCTTTTTATAAAAATATATAATTCTTATAACATTCCCAAAATGAGCTAAAATCCTCAAAAATAACCATAATATATTTTAATCTCAAAATTTATCTCATGCCTTTCATTTTTCATCCTAAAATGTAATATCCCATAATTACCTCAAAATCAAAGATCATATAAAATATAAAGGTTATTCATGCCTTTATAATTAGGTATGCACAAGAAGTGATAATTCTTTTTCAAATAAAATTTTTACATAACAAACTTTAAGGTTACACATACTAGAAAAAAGTCTTCCAAAGCAATCCCATCATCAAAAGAGCATTAATAATTTTAAACATTTAATCATCCTACAGTCTACCATAACTCTTGAATCCTTTATATGTTGACTTATTAGTCATTTAGAATTATTTTTGATCCTTTAACCATGATTTTTTATATTATTCCTTAATAATTATTTCCTACAAAAAACTATGAATCATGTCCTAATATTCAACAATGTCAAAACATGAGACAATAAATAATACATACCTTTCATAGGTCATTTTTAGTTTCCTTATCTTCAATTGAAATGGAATTAGGTATTGATAAACATATATGTTTATGGTCCTCCTAATAACATTCTCAAACCTTCTTCATATGACATTTATTTTCATAATGACTATACTCCCCATATTTAAAACATTCAATTGATCACATAGAAGGAACTTTTTTCCCTTTCCTATAGTCAACTAAATGATTACTTTTTCATTGGCATGTTATTTCTTTATGACCTTAATTAACACATCTACAACATCTTCTCATCCCTTTAAAATATTTTCCTAGGTGTTTCTTTCCACATAATTGACACATATGTCATTTAATATACATACCTTTATGATTAATACTTGAACATCCACAGGGATTCATTTCTCTCATATATGATGCCTTAAAAAAATAACTAAGGGTTAAGTTGTTAATCATGACTATTGATATTTGGTTTAGAATATCCATATGAGTTATCATTATAGCTCCCATTTCATTCAATTTCTTATTTATAGAATCGCCACATTTTCCTTCACATCCATTATTACTTTAGTGCCTACTATATTCATCAATTTACTAAAACCAAAAAGGATAGTGTGAGTAAACAAAAAAAAGTATCATATAACATTTTATGAGAAAGGTAAACACTAAGATATCACCATTCATGTTATATTTAACTCATTAAATTTATCTAAAATAACTATGAATATTCCTATAATGGTATACATTATGGTTATATACAACTTGTAACTTTTGATTAAATAACACCCTAACCTATAAAGTTATCTAAAACTTTACTTTTCTACCAACTATAAGGCCCCAGCCTTAATCATTACATATTCTTCAGGTATGTCAACAAATTTTATTTATTTAACATTGAGGATCTTTTCACGTTTATATATTTATAGAATTAGGTTATATCTCATACATAATAAAACCATAAGAATACAAAGTGGGAACTTCCAAAAAATATCCATTTTTCACTGAAAGAAAACCTTTAAAAAAACATGATTTCTTATCAAGACACATCTTCGATACTTTCATCATTAAATCCTCTTTATCCCTAAAAATATTAAGACCTGTGAAAAAAATATAAAACATGGGATGAGCACAAAAAATCTCAATAAGGGGAATAAAAGCAGTAAACAAACCATTAGTCCATTAATATTTTAAACTCATGAAAACATTTTCACAAAATCATAGTTTTCACCCATAAAACATAAACCCTTAAACTTAACTCATGAAATAATAAGATTAATTTAAAACTAATAGAAATAATAAATAATAAAGATAATGTTTTGAATCCATATCATACTTATGTTTTATCTTTCACAGCTACATAGGTAGTAACCTTCATGATTACTTTTGGAATACCCATCACAGTATATTCTCTAAATCTCTTAGGGGAAACCTAACCGGTTAACCCCATCTCATTACCAAATCCATTTGAGAGCTATCACAGGATCACATTACCTTGTTTTTTCAAGGAAAACCCCATATACATAAGAAATTACAAAGAACCATAACATAATTATAACACATAAAACTAGCATAAATGAAAAATATCATTTCCACTTTGAATTCACATTTCATTTTTTACAAATTTGTGCACACATAAATGAAAACAATTTCTTTGAAAAAAAAATTAAGCTTTTAAAGTAAAAAAATAAAACCATTAAAGTGATATAAAATCAATAAATTTGGTTCATGTCATATATGTTAAAAAACATTCCATGTTATTGAAATAATCAATCCATTTTTAAAACACAATTAAAAAGAAGATTTTCAAATCGAAGTGTCCCATGCCACTTTCAAAATTTTTAAAGGTTTTAAATATTTAAAATATTAATTTCTATATAAATAAATCCTTTAAAACCATTTTCAAAACATATAAATAAATGATAATTATTGAGAAGAATAAATCTTTAAAACATTTAAAACGATGTTTTAGTTAATGACTACCATACCACTTAAGAAACACTTGAATAAAAATACTTAAATAATAATATTAAAAAAAAAGTAAATATAATTTTAATATATTAATTCAAGATATAACATTTCAAAATGTTTGTATATACAACTTACATGATAATATAGGTGCATAACATCAAGATATGCCTCAATGAAAAGAGATTGAGAGGAAGTCCCTTACCTTGAGTCTGACTCGTTGTATAAAATCCTTATATTCATGAATAATAAAATTAGGTAAATTTATACTTCCTTTATAACATATTTTAATATTCTTGTTCCTTTTATATAACTTATTTCCATGTAATAATTATTACATAATTATTTAATTTCATAGCGGATGTTTTGTCGATATTCGGTACTTGAGTCGAAAATGAACTTGGTATGATGTCAATATTCCATTTGGTCATAAGCCCATAATATACAGAATAATATTCGTGAAATTATTATTATTTTTATACATCAATTATACTTTTAAATCAAACCATTAATTATTGTTATGAAAAAAGAATAAAGTTATAATCATGGAGACGGTAGGTCGTACATACACATGGGTAACATTTTCCATTTTTCATTAATCATTATAGAATGAAGTTAAGTATTATTTTACCTTTAAAGAATTATAATAAAATCATTAATATAATATTAATAATTCAAATATACTTATATACCTCGTAGAAGTGATGTAGTGAATGAAAATGAATCATGTCGCTTCGTAGAGGTGATAGTTCACACGTATGCACAAACAATGTTATCATTTCTATGTGTATAGAAAGTAAGAACATAATTGATATATTATTATCTTATAATGATTAATATTTCATGAATATGATATATAAACATTAATTCCATCATTATAATAATTCATGAAAATATGGTTATTGGAAATGAACTATATCAGTTTGTGAGGCAGTAGTACATCGTACACACGAACGAAATGTTCATTTCCCATTTGATGAAATTGGAGATAGATTTAGGTTACGGTATTAACATAAGTCTATTTATAATAATTTAGTCATTATTTAATCAAGGTGTATGAATATTTGAAGTAAGATGAATAAGAAACAAAATAGAAATACTTAATTAAAAACATTACCTTACCTTTGGATGATCACCTTTCTTAACACCTTAACACCTATAACGAGGGTGTTCCTCATAAACTATGTCTTCAATAAGGTGGGGAGGTATTATAGAGAGGTTTTTGGTAAGGGATTTTTAGAACCAAAATTATTTTTTAAGTGTGAGTAATAGAGAAAAATGGGTTCATTTTTATAGGAGACGGGAGGGGAACCCTTATAAACCAATAAAATATTATATTAATTTTTAATTCCAATTGACTCAAAATTGAAGATAAGGTGATTAATCTAAATCCTATAATTAAATAACTTTTATATATTCATTGATTTTATTTTTTACCTTATATTTTTTATTTTAACACTCTTTAACTCTTACCGTTTTATCAAGTAATTTACACTTTGAGGGTTAAATTAATTACCATAACATGCCAAAAGACCAGTGAATGAGTCATTGATGAAATATTTAGACATATACTAACCATTTGGAAAAATCTTATAATTTCTAGGAATTTTATGACATTTAATAAAATATTTTATATTTTAAAATACCAATAGTGTCAATTTTGACACTATTCATTTGTTGACTTTTTTAAAAATATAGTAACAACAAGATAAGTTCAAACCAACAACATTAAATAATCTAAAACATATTAAATTCATCCAAAAAATTATTTTATGGCATTATTTATGTAAAATTATATTTATTTTAATATTTATAATGTTGTTTCTTTGGTTGTTTCATCAATTAAGAAATTATTTCATCGTCAGTGTGTCGCCATTTAATTAAATTATTTATATCTTAAAAATAATAAATAAATTACCATGCTATATATAATAAGTTTATATTTATAAATACTATTTATAGTCAAATATATAACTTATATAACCCAATATTAAAATTTTTTATTTATGAGAGACATGATTATGACATCATTCTCTTTACTTTAAATAAAAACATATAAGTGTCATAATAACACCCAAGTGGATTCCGAAGGCAAAAATTCCAGACCAAATATTTTCTTGGTAGAAACTAACTCATCAAATAATATTATGACAAGTTTTAGGATAGTTTTATACTATTTATAAAAGTATTTTAACCTTTAATTACTCGATTTACCCTTAACCGTGGTAATAAAAATAATTACTAAAGTTACTATTCATAATGTCCAAAAATAAAAGGGACCTATTTACATTATTTGAACCTTTATATTCCAAATATGGAATCAATTTTTCAAAATTCAAAACACATAATTGGTAGAAATTAATTAAAAATTAATCTCTTTGGTGGAATGAGAAACGAGTTTTTAAAGTAAAACCATCAAAATTTCACATAGATTTTATATCCAATTTCAAAATTAAACTGATTCTAATGAACTTAATTGAATTAAATGATAAAAAATTAATTTAATTACTCCTTAAAACCAAGTAAAATGAAAATATCACTATATAAATAAATTATATGAAAAAGTAGTTTTGAGTTAAAAAAAATATTTTTCACTATAAATTAAAATATAAATTTTATCAGAAAAATACTAAAAATTCAACCAAATTAAATTTTTTTGTCTTTCTTCAAAAAAAAATAAGAATAAGTTTTCAAATATAATTTATAAAATTGAAAAAAAATGGGTTCCCCATCAAAAGGCGATAAAAATGTCTTTTTTGAAAAATACTTCTTGTATGTGTGAAATTGAATTTGTTCATATGTTAGGTGTAGGAAATACATAAGATGAATTTTAAACATTATATTGAATTTATAATTCATTAATATTATAAAAAATGGTGATTTGATTTTTTTTATAAACACAGTTATTTGTATTTAAAAAATCATTAAAACATGCCCTTTATATTCAATCGGTTTTTATTTAATTTCCTAATTAATTTGGTAGCCAATGAATAATTATATAAACATGTTTAAACTATATTTTTATAATTCAATTAATCCATTTCATTTCCTCCATTCTAACAGCTATGTGATAATTATCATATTAAATAATAATATTAAGTTTTCCATTTAAGATTAATGTGGTGTATCATGTATGCTATCAAACATAGTGTTTCCTTTTAAAAACTAAGGATGTTACAATAAAAGTGGAAATTATGCATAGAGTAAGGTCCCTCCCACTTTGTATCAAGATTTAAAGGCTTATTTCCTAGTATCATTGGAGTCTTAATTACCAAAACCAACTCTCCTTGGAAAAATGAATGAATGAGGACCTTCTTGTTAAAGGCTCATGTTATCCAATTATGATATACCTCCAAGTGATGCAAGGTATGCAATATCTTTTCATATAGCCACTCCAATTCAACCATCCATTTCTAAGATTTTCCATCTATAGATAGTTGGTCACAAATGGAAATATGAAGTGATGGAAACTAAACTTCAATGGGAAAGACCACTTCTATTCCATACATTAATGAGTATGGGGTTTCCTATGTTGCAGTACTAATTGTAGTTCGGTAATCCCATAAGGTGTGCAAGAGCTTATCATGCCAATATTTATTACCTTTATCCACCATATTCTAGAGCATGTTTGACATGGTCTTGTTAAAATCCTCTATCTATTTATTATCTACTGCATGATAGCTGGATTAATGGTTGGATTTGATATTGTATGCTGATACAACTTTTCCACTATAGTGGAGCAGAAATTGGTTCCATTTTACATCAATATTGTATGGGGGAAACCAAATATTTTAATGATGTGAGATTTTATGAGGCTAACAATGCTTTTGGATACGACTTCTTTGAGGGGTATTACCTCAGCCCATTTGGAGAAGAAATCAGTACCTGTAAGGATATACTTGAACTGCTTGGCTATAGATGGAGGATATGTTCCCACTATATCCATTCCCCATGTGGAAAATTGCCATGAGTATTTATTTGTCTGTATAAACTCATGGGTTTAATGGCTTAAGTTGGAATTCACCTAATAGGAATGAAATTTCTTCGTGAATTTTGTGTAATACCACATCTTTGAAGGCCATAAGTATCCAAGCTTTCGAATTTGATCAAAAATCATATACCCAAACTAGTGGGTACCATAGGCTCTCACATGTACTTATTCTATAATATCCATATCTTCTTCTTCATGGACACATCTAAGAAGGATTCCATCAAAGCCTCGTTTTTAGAGGACTTTATGATGATTTGGGCGATCATAAAGAGTGAAATTGCCTACTCACCACCAGATTTTCACTCTACTAATTCTTTACATTGGGAGTACCCCATCCTTAAGGTAATCCATGATGGGTTTCATCCATCCCATGGTAGGACCATATGGATCATGTATGGGATGGACTTCATTGATCTCTTCTATTTTTATTTGAGAAAAAGGTGATTCTATTCAGTGGTGGGTGATTCTAATGACTATTTCATCCCGATTTGGATCTGCCAAAGCTGTAGATTCATTTTCCAACACATATTCTTGGTAATTATGTGATCATGGAACATGAGTTACTATTAGATATAAGAGGAATTATACCATTAACCATAGTATATAGTAAAATAAGGGAATTATTCTGCTTTTTTATAGCATAATCCCCGTTTATTTTCCTGATTACCAACTCTGATTCACCTTTTAACTCTATATGGTTCAATGGTATTTTGAGTTCCAATTTCAGGCTTGCAATGGGAGCTTGATATTCTACCTCATTGTTGGTAAATCCTTCTAATAATAGGAAGGAATATGTAAAAACTTCCTTCTCTAAAGAGATAATCATAATCCCTAACCCTGGTTTGTTGACTGTAGGAACTTTAATTGTATTTTCTTGTTGGGGTCCTAGATTAACCATGAAAATAAATTTCCCATATTTTGGGGTCTCTTTGAATAGAGAATATTTATTCATCAATTATTTCAGTATTTATTGGAATATCTTCTACAGACGGGTGTTCAGCAAGGAAATCCACCAAAACCTGACCTTTCACTACTTTTTGAGGCACAAAATGTATGTCAAACTACTGAAAAATAACTTTACATTGTGCAATACATCCTATTAGCCATGGAATACTAAGGATAAATTTTATTGGGCTATTATGAGAAACCAAGTGTATCACATGTTGTTGTAGTTAGTGCCTCAGCTTATAAAGAGAAATAATTAATTTCATGTAACACTTCTGGATATTTGAATAAAGAGTCTCATCATCAATCATGGTTCGAATGAGATAATAAAGGTTGTTTTCATTCCCATAATCATTCTTTTTCATGAGGAAGGTGCCTAGGGATCATTCTAGGGTCATCACATACAGAATAAGAATCTTTCCTTCAACATGTGGCATCAATACTAGTGTTCTCAAGAGGGTTTTCTTGAGATCAACAAATTATCCATGAAATTCATTGGTCCATTGATATGTGAACCCCTTCTTCAATAATTTGTTGAAGGGTAAACATTTTCCTTGGAGGTTGGATATAAATCACCAGATATAGTCCAAGAGTCCTTGAAGTCCACTTAACTATTTCAAGTATCAAGTATGTGATATGACAAGGATAGATTTAATTTTCTTAGGATCAACTTCAATATCATGGTGGCATATGATGAAGCTAATAAAGTTTCATGAGGTTATCCTAAATGAACATTTCAATGGGTTAATCTTCAAATTATGTTGTTGAAGCTTACTAAATATGGTCTCTAGGTCATCCAATTGGTCATAATTCTACTGATACTTGACCACTATATCATCAACATATCATTAAACAAACTTCCCCAAGAAGGGTTTGAATATGTGGTGCATAGCACATTGGTATGTGGAACCAATGTTCTTTAAGCCAAATGGAATTACTATATAGAAGAATAAAACCTGAGGGGAACTAAAATCTATGTATTATTAATATTATATATCCATATATATTTGGTTGTACCCTAAATATCCATCCATAAAGTATATGGATTGATAACTGGTTGTTTCATCAATAAGGGTCTCTGTGATCGGAATCAAGAAATAATCATTGCGACAATATTGGTTGAGATATCTGAAACTAATGAAAACTAGGATTTTCCTATTCTTATTATTCATAGTAAGAATGTTGTAAATATATTTGGGGTAATTTAACTCTCAAATAAAATCATACTTCATGATTTTTTATAATTCAGCCTCAATTTTGGAGGCATGAGTTTGGTGTGTCCTCCTGGATACTTGTTTATTTCCCCGATGATATTCTGGAAAACCCAAGTGATGGGTGGCCACCTCAGGGTCAAAGGTTGACATCTATGTGCAGTTCCAAGTGAACACATCCTGGTGCTACTTTAGGAAAGATTTGTATACATGTTGTTCTTTTGGATTCAGGTCTGAACTAATCATAGTAAGGTGTGGATCTTCTTTTGTACCCAGATTTACCTCTATGAGTTCATACACGGTGGTTAATATTCCTTCCAAAAATATTGTAGGGGAATCCCTGATATCTTCTTCTTCCTCTTCCTCATGATCCACTGATTTCACCTCTTCCTAGGGAGGATATGATAAAACAAGTTCCTTGGAGGGAATAGTAGATATGCTATTTGTACATCCATATAACGAGGAAATAATTTTGGGATCACTTTTTATCATGAATCCTTCTTGGAGTTCTAAAAGGGAAATGAGAAACTGAGAATGAGTCCCCTCACTTTCTCTAATTGTTACGATTGCTTCTTATAGCCTATCTAACATAATTGATTTTTGTTAGAGCTCAGTGGACAGAATGAATAAATTTTCATTCATGCTTTCACCAACCCTCAAAGAGTTGATAACTTCTTCAGTTCCATCAGGCTCAACTGTCATAATTAAAATCAATAAAGTTGATAAATGAATTCTTCAATTTAATACCACCCCTTTAATTTGAATAATAGGAAGCACATAATATACATTGAGCTGTTTGAAAGGGTTAGTAGGGATCATCTCCAAGCCATTTGGTGATTTGATTCGAGTGATATCATTATTCATGGATTGTATCCCTCCATTGTGATAGAATCTTGCATTGATGTACTACATCTATTAGGATTTGAACAATGATTTTTTATAATATAATGTCTCAATTTTACCATTGATAGAATATTTAAGACATTGGAGGTATGAAAAATGAATGGTCACATGCTGATGTATCCAAGGTATTCCCAAGAGAACATTAAAATCAGTATCCTTTCAAACAAACAATAACTCCAAGTTGTACACAAGATCTATGAACTAAGTTCTATGTGTGATATCAATGAGGGGTTCTTGATCATTCTTATTATATCCTTGTAACATTAGAGAAGATAGAGACAAGTGAAATTCATTGAGACCCAATTGGTGAAACATTCGGACTAGAATGAGGCTGAATCCTGATACATTGTCAAATAAGGCTCATTTGATATCAATGTCATTTATTCTTCCAGAGATATACAAGAGTCTAATATTTCCTTGAATGATAACATCTTTGTACTGATCTATGAAGAATATGATTTCATGGCATTCTGTAGGACCATTCACTACACAATACACATTGGTAGTGGAAAATTCAGTTTAAAATTCTTGAGGGATTGACAAGGCCTCAATAAGTACTTCCTATAGGTCCTTTTATAGAATTAGAGCATCCATGGTTGATAATTTGGTTGTAACTTGGCCCAGTTTCTTCAACACATAATTTTTTGGATCTAGAGCTCTGCGCTTCCCAATATGGGGATGCTCTTTTATAGACACATTAGGAGCTGTTTTTTCTAATGCAGATGTGCCTTCTCATGGGGTAAGAGTTGGAAGTGTTCCTGTTCTTTGGTGGATTAGTTAGATTTTTTTGTCCTACCCATCGAGTTTGTGGGGATTTAATCTCTAACCGTTCTTCAAAGATGATCATGTCAGGAAGACGCTGTAATTTATGGTGAAATAATTCTATTTTTCATGATGATCTCTTTGGAGAGCTTTCTCACAAATTTTTACTAGGTAGATGGTTTAAGAAGGGGTTGTGTTGATGTTGTGGCTCCTAACATGACCATGTATTCCCCTATATCCTCAACCTCAATGACCTGTTCCCATATTTCCCCAATTAAGTATAGGGAACTCAGGTTCACAATCAGAATCATCATGTGTGAAGATATCCATTAAGTTAATAAAATTAATGGAACCGAAGAAAAATTATTCATAAATTCATGATTATTCCTAATGGGTATAATCTTATTGTACCATTTGGTAGGGTGATGTCCATGCTTTTGAGACTTCTGGCATGAATTTGGCTAAATTCAGGGTTAATATTGGCCTTGATATGAGCTCATATTCTTATATTTTCTTCTTATCCTTCTAACCATGTCACTTATAGGATAATTTGACTTCTTAGGGTTGATTCACCGATGAATATGGTTGTGTTGTGGAAAAATAATTCGAGGACACAGTTGACTCTTTTAGCTATGCTTATAGAATATCATGAGTTCGGTTAATCATTTTTCTGACCATCCAGTCACCAAACTTTTTTGTACTCTTTATTTTAACTTATTTCCACTCACCTTTCTACTCCCGATTAGTAGAAAAAATACATGATACCTAGAATTGATAATTTTTCAATTTCACTTTCCTAGAGTCCACCAACTTTTGTATGAGGTATTTGAAAACAAAATAATTCAGGATGGGGTTCCCCTATATATAATGAAATGGAAAATAGTTTGAGAGATCCTCATCCCCATATTTTTCGGGATTCTTTAGATTAGGCAACCTGACTAAGTTGTTTTCCAATTTCTAGATGAACTAGATGGGGACTTGGTCATTTCAAAAAGAGTAGAACCTATTTTTCATCTCCTCAAACTGTTTTTTCCTTTGATCTCTTTGATCATCTTGATGAGGCTGGAATTATTATTGATGCTTAGGAGGTTGATCCATATAGTATGGTGCATGCTTTGAGGAGGTAGCAGGTACAGGGTCCTTTATAAGTGTAACTATAGTATACTATACTTTTATTGTCCAAATTCCTTCAGTCTGTGCTACTACCTATGAATTTACCTTTGTTTCTACAATTGAGTCTTCTACTTGCTAAGAAATCGCAGAAAGATCATGGAACCCTCATTTGAATTTCATTTTAATTAACAGTGTGTGAAACTCGTCATGGATATTTTCTACATAGATAATAAACAACTCTTCTTTAAGGAGTAGTAGGTTTAAGGAGTATTTCAATCCTTTCCATTGAACTATGAAATCTGAAACCCTTTCATTCTCTCTTTTTTTTCAGTTCATAAGATTAAATAATTTTATCTCATGTAGCAATGAACTAAATTGGAAGTAGAATTTCTAATGGAGGTATTCATATCCATTGATCGACCGAGATTTAAAACTTATGTTGAACACAAAATATGGCCCTTGTAGCAATTGCAAAAAAATCCAATCTTCACCACCTCCTCTTGTTCAGGGGTACCCATCATGTGATCATAGTGAGAGATGAACTGTTTCAAGTGATTTTCAAGATCTCCCAAGCTATTGAATATTGGAAATATAGGATTCCCAGAGTTTGGTGGTGGAGGGGTGGGATCTACCCATTCAAGGTAAGCCTTATTTTATGGTTGTATCAGTGCACACTTCTTCTCCACATCTTCCAATCAAACCATTAGTGACTCAATAGTTTCTATGAGCATTTTAAGAATATCTGGATAAGCCGAGACCTAATCAGGTGTGGTGGATGGAGCTTGAATACATGTGGAGACTAGTAGAACCACTAGTGGAAGCAATGTTAGTATCTATCATGGGTAACCTAAAGGGATAAGCCTATAAGTATGTTCCTGACCCTGCTCTGGTTGTGTACCCAATGCCATGAATTTTCGATCTACTACTGTGGTATCCAAATACATTGATGGTTGGTATCTCATGTTGAGAGGATATTCTTGGTTTTCTTTATTTTTTGTAACCAACTCTCTTTGATGAAGTGTGTCTAAATTAATTGAAAGTTGAGGATTTTATTATAGAGAATATCTGGAAGGAATGCTTCCTAGGAGTAACTCTACCTTGAGACTTCTCAACTCTTTCATTTCTTCCTCTTACTAATCCAAAATTTCATCTAATTAAAGGGATTAAACTTCCTTAGGAGGAAGGTTATACATATTCTAACCCTTACCTTTTCCCCTATTAGGTTCCTTTTGAGGAGGTAAAGGGTGATTTTTTGAGGGAGTGCTCAGATTTAGGTAAAGCCTCTAGTTTCAAGTACACACACCTCCTTTATTTGTTTTAGTGTGGACCGAATTATGAATCGAAACATTCTCTTTGAACTATTATAAGTTGGAATTATGTTATAGAGGTTCTTTGATAATAGCATTGATGATGTTTACCAATGTGTAATACATTACAGGAATTCTTTTAATATCTCTGTGAGATCTCCATATTCTGCACCCAACATAAGACCTTGACATATTCTTTGTCGGTTACCTAGGAACTATTTGGAGGGTAGTAACCAGAAGGGAATCTCTAAATAGTTCATTCATATGTGTTCCAAGTGAAAATACAAGATCATAAGATGGGATGAACTAAGAGGATTCATTTTTTGGCTTCTTCCCAAATCAAGGGAAAACTGATTCCCACTGAGGAGGTGATTATTGAGGTGAAATATCCCCCATCCCTGAGGGATGGGGATGTTTCTATTATTTTTTTACAACACTTCATGTGGAATTGGTTGACTCCATGTGTGTTGTGTAAAAAAACCACATCTCTACAGGTTAGGGTTTCACCTGAACTATTGTGTATGATACCACTCCAAATCCTCTTCTAATTTTACAGATTTTTTTTGAACATGGGATGGATGCATTATTCAGAACTCACTTAAATCAATTGTTTCCAAAGACTTTTGTTCTATTTATGAAATCTATGAAATCTTATGGCATACATCCTTAAAGTGGGAATCTACCTGATACTCGTAAATATTTGATTCAAGAGTATATCAATAGACTACACTCTTTTATCCCAACATCGGTGAGAGTTGGTAAGGGATTATTCTTGTTGATCCAATCTATGGTCATAAAATCATTTCATTTTTTGTATCCATCTTGGGGAAATGATGTTTCATTGTGGGATTTGCTGATTAGGGAGTTCAATGAAATGAAATTCTCCATGTTCACACCATACACTAATATGAACACTAAATGGGGTTTATGTGATTAGTTTTAGCATCCTCATTAATTCATCAAGACATGCACATTGAAGGGATTCTTTCTATTTCTCAATCTTTGTATGTCATGAATCCTTGAGTGATGCTAAGTTAATTTTTCACTATAACCCTTATATTACCTTTATGTGAGTTTGATACTCTTCTTAGGGTAATAAATTTTCTTTTAAGTTATGAAGAGTTTTCAATATATTGAGGTGGATGTCGTGTTTACAATCTTCTACCAAAACTGCTATAATTCTATATTGAGAGGCAGACAAAGGACATAACATTACTGGTATTTTGTATTCATCCAGTTTTTTCCTCATGTTTAGTGGATCTTATTAATCTTTCATGAGAGGTTCCTTGACCTAGTCTGAATAAAGAAGATGCTTTATAATTTTGTTATCACAAGCAATGGGATTGGTTGGTATTTCCTATTCTATGTTGGAAGGGAAATGACTCGTGGGTGGTTTACAGAATGACCACCACCTTGGGCTATCTTCTGGTTGAGAAATGATTTCACCTACCAGTGGCAGGGCATCAGACATGACTGGCCTTGTATTTTCATGTTCATCACGATAGGAGGGCTCTCTCATCACTACATTTCCAATTTGAGAATTATTTTTAAATATGTGAATCACTATTGCGGCAAGAATGTTCATAGAAAATGACATAATGGGGGGAACACCATGGTGGATTACCATAAGTGTAAGATCCTCTCACTCCTTGGTCTTTTGGACACACTGAGGGTTTTCATGGCTTTCATCAAGAGATACGATCTTTATATTGACTGAATAATTATAATGAAGCAATCCTTCATGATGAAGTGTATGATGAGGACCTTTATAATTATTGCTACTACTCCAGAAATTTTGTAATGTCTGGGTAGGATCTTGAGCTGTTAAATATATATGCTTGAGAGCTTCCATAACACCACTATTTATAAAATCCTGATCATAGATTGGATCTTTATTTTCTAATCATATTTAATGATTTTTCTTATTAGATACCTTATTATGAGTGATTGGGGCCACTTGCTGGGAGAAGTGGTCATCAAGGGTAGGTGTTTGTTTCTGCCTTGGAGTGATAATTTGAATATGTTAATAACCTCTGATTGGAGTGAGTGTATGTTCAAAATCCAGTTGTCCATATAATATGGGGGAGTTTTCCTCATGACCCTCCTGGATGAGAGAAGAGTTGTGTGTATTCTCAGGGGTGTTTTGTTGATGAGATACCCCATCTGTGGGGAAAATTTTATGTGTCCTTACCTTGGTCACTACTATCGTCACCATGATGATGTCCTAGAAAGTCTATAGGATGTGGATATGAATTTTCATTTATCATTTCACTATTTCTAGGATGTTCTTGGTGACTTCAGTGGTTAGTATAGGGATATATGTCCCTTCTGTATCTGGAGTAGTTGTATGTGTCTACTCTTGTCATCCCTTTCCTACTAGTGAATAATGACAGTAATCATGTGTGGTGGTAGAGAGTTGAGTCTTCCCCTCCTTATCATCGAGACTTTCCGACCGATCTTTCCAGGCACTTCCAAATGAAACTACTACCAGGCCTGATGGGTCCTGGTAGGTGTGTGTGTGTGTGTGTGTGTCTGCTCACTATTTTCCACCAAAAATAGTCATCGTACTTATTTCACAACTAGAAAATGAAGCTACCACCATGGAACTATAGCCACGGTTCTATGGACTATATCCATGGTATTAAAACTATAGATATAGGCTAATTGTTTTGAATCCCTATGGCCATGGTTCTCTAAAACTATGGCTATAGGTTTCCCGCACCTCCGCGGTAACAAAAATTGTCACAAAAAATTTGGTGGGAATCCCTACCACCACAGTTTTGAGGTTATTCACATGATTTTTATTAATATATATATATATATATATCATAATATATATATATACATACTAATTTTCATGTGTTGTAGTGGTGATTATGCTGGATCGCAAAGGGGAGGTGTAGGGATCGAAACTTGCTGGTGAAATTTTTTATTTTGGCTATTGCCACGGTTTACCAAGCCTATTGACACGGTTTAAACCATGTCTATAGGTCAATCGCCACGTTGGACAATTTATATGACTATTTCCATGGTTTTCACAACCATGGAAATAGGTCGGGACCTACTATCACAGCGATAGTAGTCACGGTTGGCCAAAACTATGGTTGTAGCCTACAGCCATGGTTTTGAACCGTGGAAATAGGTCTTTTTCTAGTTGTGTTTGATCATTTCTAGATGTGTCTTCTGGAAGGCTTGGTGGGTGTAGGTTGGTGTATGTTTATACTTGCAGGTTTCCCCCATAATTGGTTGGTGGGATTCTTTGAAAGCCTCTAGATGAGTCTTATGGCTTGATGAATGAAGGTGGATAGGTGTATGTGCCCACTCATTGTCTTCCACCAAACTAGGTTGTTGGGCTACTCTATAGGGGAAAATGGTGTGAAACATCTCCTTGTTGGTTGGTTATCTTCCTCAAAGGGTCATCTTGTGTGCCATGTTTTTAAGGATCTTGGCTAAACAGCTAAGAAAAACACCCTCATCATGTTGAGAGTTAACTATCACACGGTGTTGGCGGTAGTGATTGTTGGTAGGAGCCCTTGGGAATGACCCCTATTTTATCCTAGATGATCCCATATGTGGATACTTGATCTAACTCCCTAAAATATGGAAGGGTCTAATTTTTCATTCTAGGGATAATATCCTAAAATAATTGAAGATGAAATTTGGCATCATCTTCTTCAAGACCACTAATAATCATTAACTATAAGATCGAGGGTGATTCATGTACTATAGGGATTATCGAGCATCCTATAGAGCCAGGATCATACTATTTTGATGATACTCCTAAACCAGTGAGTTTGATACCCCATATTGAATATTCTAGGTTGGTGATGGCATCTTTCATGCAGACAAATATCTAGAATTAATAATAGTTGGGGCATTCATTAGTGAAAATGTAAAGGTGGCCATTGGATCGAAGGGAGTTTTGAAAATGAGTTCATGTGTATATGAAAAACACTAATAAGGAACATCATCAAAGTAGCATCTCATTTGATAAAACACATGCATGATTGATTGCATTTTCTAACCTTCATTTATTTTGAGAGTATAAAGAGAATGACTAGTAGGTGATACTATCATCTTGGTTAAGGATTCACATCGATTTCACCATTTTTTGTTTATAATGGAAATGGGGACGTCATTAGGGAAACAAAAACACCCAATGGTTCTATATCTGAAGGGTCCTATTTTCCGAAGGTAGGTGCTTGTTGGGTGTTTTGACCAACGATGCTTAAGAACTCACATTGGTTGAGAGGATGGGAGTTCGGGCCTATCACACCATTTTGGGGGGGAATTATTGCCTATATCAGGACTCTTATATATCTAATAAATGTTTGTGAATCCATTGTTAATTCCAAAGTATGATGTAGGTAATCCCAATATTACCACTAAATTATTAGCATGTAAATATCTTTGAATCATTTGTATATATCTGAGGTTCTTCATTAATGGAGATATCTATATGTATATGAGGTTCTCAGTCGATGGTATCCTCTTATGAACTACTTAGAGATTCAATGGATGTTATTACGACGATGCTAGTTTTTTAGAAACATTGTAGGGAACTCTGGAGTTTATTTTCATCTAGGTAGATGAATGTCACTATGGATTTTATAGTCATCTATGGATACATGATTTGTTTTTATGTTAGGATCAAACCCATAGATTGACTTCCTACATATCCTTGTGAAAGGAATCATAGACCACATAGTTTGGTTCAAATTAAAAGGTCACATCATACCTTTTAAGGTCATGCGATAAGGAACCAACCATATAGTTTCATGTAATGTTGCAAAAATTTCTAAGCGGAAGGTGCATAGTAAAATTTTAGTGTGGTACTTACACTAAAGAATCCTAGAAAACCTGAGGGAGATGTGTATTCATAGATTCAATTAAACCCTACTTGGAATGGGGGCCAAAAATAATAGGTTTGATTTGGATGGGAATCAAAGACCACATAGTTCGATCATGATGACTCACACCTATGGAGACCCTCAAGAGAAATCATGGAGGTTTAGGGGCTTAACTCATGGATTACTCTTAAGTAGGATTCCCAAATTAAGGAAATTATGATTGAGGCTTATTCTTAAGAAGGATTCTTATTGAGCAGGGGCCTTATGTAGGCTTCTTACATATCCTGGTTAGAGAAGGAATCAAAGTTCTCATAGTTTAATATATCGCATGGATCTTGAGGGTGTCATGACCATTACTAACCTCTATTCCCACATAATTCATGCTCGGTGTGAGAAACAAGTGGGAGTGGAAGATTTGACAAACCACACACTTTTCCTCCTTCGCTGGTTGAAGAGGATGGGACGATGGTGGAAGAGATTGGGGATATGGAACTTACCTCTCTTCACTTTACTGCAAGGAAGGGATGAAGGTAAAGGAAGTGGTGGTAGAGAGGAAAAATAATACAACCTCCTACATGAATGGCTAGGGGATTACTTCCAGAGGGATTCCTTAAAATTGGTTCAATAGTGGGATGAGGAACTGATTCCATGCTAAATGGAAAAGAAAGTGTAATCCTCACCCTCCCTGATGGGAACCAGAGGCACCATGTTATAGATATGAGAAGGTTTATACATGCTCTAAACCCTAATCCTATAATATTAGGAACTTCCCAACACTATCCGAAGGGTATGGGTCCTCATGACCATAGATATACAAATCTACATATTCCTTGAGTATCTTAACTGTCTGGTAGGACCACTGTGGGAAACCTATGACTATAGAAATACGAATCCAAAAGGGAGACACTATGGAATGAATTTTCCTATAGTTTTATAAATCAAGACACCTTGTTGGTGTTTTTTATTTGGTCCCTCTCAGATAAGGGAGCTAATGGATGAAAGGTCCTTTCATGGATGACTTTAAATAAGGACTAATGAATAGTTCACATAGGTTGGAGGGTATGGAAAACTAAGGAGGCTTTTACAAGAGGTTATTTACATAAAAAGGTCTGGGAAAACTGATGGATGCTAGGGTGACATACAACCTATATGACTACACATGGGTGAAGCTTTTCTCAAACCTTCAAGGATCGCTCTAGGTATTCCTAGAAGAAATTTGTACAGATCCATATTTCAGGAAGAGGACCACATGATAGTCTTCATTAATCAAGGGTTGGAAGAATTACTCATGTAGGTTTTGTTTGTTTAACACCCTAGGAGAACATTAGTTTCACTATTCAACATTAATTACCTCTTCTTTAGGTGTTATAGAACTACCTAAAAGTTTACAGAGGGCTTGAGAGAATCACTAGGGTGATTAGATCATTATATGGCCTTTGGAAAATTCCATCCATACAAATGAAGATCTCAGGGTCCTATTTATAGGAAAATATAGGACCCTGGTTGAAGGAGTAATCTCGTATAGCTGGTGCACGTAGGTCGTCCACGTAGGGTTTTGAGCAAGTATCTTGTGCGCTGATGATACTATAGAGGGACTTGCGCAAACAGAATTTGGTTCCTTTCCATACCTTGACCTTTTCCACTTAATTCCTTATCTTTTCTATAAGGTATTTCCCTTTTTAAACTTTTCATCCATGTGACAAAATATAGTACCAAGAATTACACTTTGGTTTTTTTTGGAACGAGAATCATATCGATTTAAGCTCAAAAATTATAATTTATAAATATATTTAAATTAATGTTTTTTATTGAATGGTTTTTAAATTTTATATTTTATAAATAATAAAATTGGATCTTTTTATTTCATTAATTTAAGGATAATACATTGATTGAAAAATAAAATAATTTGGTGTAGTTGTTATTTATGGTTATGTAAATTATAGAATATTAATAAATGAGTAAAAATATGATAGAATATATTAAATTTATGAAAATTTATACTACAAAAAATATCGATGAATAGCATTGTAATGATAATTTTTTTATGAAAATATGAAAATGGAAAAGGTAATATAGATATAGATATAAACATATCATTACATAATTTTCTAATAGGAATGAATTTGAATTCTTGGTGTGGAGTAATAACATTGAGTGTTAATTTTATGATTGATGATAATATATAAGAGTAGTATATGATAAATTGATATGAACATGTTAATTTTATTGGTTTATTTCATTATATGTTACACATCAATATGAAATTTTCACAATGGAAAAAAATCAGCATCATCGTCACTCGATAACACAACCCAATGTACGAACCCCATACCCACATTGAGTGTGATTTTTAAACTGCTATAGAGTCCCAACTATAGGATCTAATTCCTCTTCATGTGTTTTCTTTGTACACTTAACTATTGATACTGGTACCTTGACATGTTGTGCTATTAGTGCCTCCTCACACTACTGGGAAGATGAATGTCTAGAGTACCATCCAGAGGACTCCCCCACATCAATGTACATTCATGTGTAAAATATTATAGGTTCTTGGTAGGATCCCATGAATATTATGACTACGGATGAAACTCATCAAACAAGTCACAGATAGATATAGTGTCTCCCAAGTACTCAAAATATTGTGATATCCTGCCTAGGTCCTATATCCCCAGAGGTCCAGAGACATCAGTCACAAGATACCATTCCTACTATGTAGGATTACATGTCAACTATATAGGATCCCATTTCTGATATGGAGGAACCTCTGGATGTTGTGTAGGAGACAGTATAGGATTCTGGGTAGAAGCATCTCTTGGGCGCCACTAGCCCTGTCCTTGTCTCATTCGTTGCTTATGTCCTCCTTCAGGTGGTGTCTATGAATCATTCCTACAAGGGTCCTTAGGAACCTCAAAATCAAAAAATTCCTCTATGGGAGCATGTGGATCAAGATATTATAGTGGCTCCTCATCATAGACACTATCATATAAATAATCGATGGAATCTATGAGATCCATTATCTCTACATGAATAAAATCATAACTATACACTTCCTCATCATCATCACTGATATGTATAAGTTAGTGTATCACCTATAACTATAAAATAAATAATATTCAAGTTAATATATATTTTTATATAAAAAATATCTAAAAAAATATATTAGACATATCAATTGGTGAAGACCTGTCCTATGGCATGTAAGGTGTGTTATAGTGTGATATACATACCAATATGTGTACTACCCATGTTCTAACAACTGGAGTTGTAATATGGGATATGTTCACTAGAAGATAATATACTAACCATTCCTATCCCAAGACTCAATGTATTGTGCATGGTAACACAACCAATCAATTGAAAGCCTAACTATGACTTGAATATTATGAAATGTAACAATATGGGGTGGTGCACTGTGAATGTGATGCATGTATCTGAACCATCACATGACATGTTTTGGATGATAACACTCAATGATATGGAAATGAATGAGTGGAACCACTACTCCATGATCTCTAACCAAATATATGCAGTATGGGGGAAGCGATGTGAATACTAGCTCAGTATATGGGATATAGTAAACCTAAAATGAAAAAAGAAAAAGTATTCTTAAAATGACACAACAATATAACTAATTTATCATTTTAATATCATAGAAAATAAATACAAAAAAATAATCATTACATAAACAAAATTAATTATTAACTTACCTCATCTACCAGTAGAACATCAAAAATCATCTGAAAACTTGGTACATTGTTCCTTAAGATATGTATATAACTTTAATCCTCACTCTAACTAAGAATAAAATGAATATTCAATTAGTAAATAAAAATAATATTAATAAAATTTTAAAACAACTAAATTCAATAATGTAAAAATACTAGCGTCCCTAGGGACAATCCAGTAAAGGGTATTGGGGAAGTGGGGTGATAACTTTAGGAGAGATGCATGAAAAATTAACCCATTCCCACTTCAATATAATAATTTAGAATCCTATAATTTGTTTACTATCTAATTGAAATGTTAAATAGAAAAATTTATACAGACATTATAATACAAACAACACCCAATTATATGTACTTATCCTTTTTAGATCCTCAAGTAGTGGAAAGTACATCATGTGTACTAAGTTTGTAGGGTGATCAACCCACAATGTACCTCTAATAATCCACATAATATAAGCACATGTGTGTTGAATTAGCATCTCATAATTTGAATCATCTAGAATCAATGGGAAATTTTGCTCAATCCATCCCATGAAAAAGTGGTTACCCTAAAAATTCTTGGATGGAAAATGACACTGATTTCAAGGAAACGATGTATGAATACAGGTTAGTCTCCTATAGTCTCACCCATAATATCATCCCCATGTATAGGTATTCCAAACATATACCACACATCCTATAATAAAAGTTTCATATCGCCATCAGGAAGATGGAATGTGTGTGTCTTTGGTCACCAACTCTCAACTAGTGAATAAGTCATATGATAATCAATGGTATTTAAGTCATACATGTATAATAATTTAGAACCTATATTTCTATTGAAATGGAACAATGCTTGTAGGAGGTAACTCATGGAGGTAGTGATGAGATCTCATAACAAAAATATTTCAAACAGGTCATCTCACTAGAACCTCATACGACACATGATACTTTATTTCATGTAAGAGAGAATCCTCTATGTGAATATATAACATTTTTATATTTATTTAAAAAAATGATTTGAAACTAGGAAAATAATTTTTAATTGAATGATTTAATTTAAAAAGAAAAATAAAATTAAACTTTGTAAATATTAATAATGGTGATTTTGACTTTACACATGTTATGGAAATTTAGTGCTAGTAAAAATTGGATTCTTATTTCCTTTTAAATTTTTTAGAATCTAAAAGGGATGATTAAACACCGTGAGGTGGGGAGAATTAGTGTTGGTATAATTTTATTCCCTTACCACTTCTTCAAAATATTATAATGGATGTATTAGGATCTTAACACCATACGAATGAATACATCCCCAATGTATGATGATTTTTTGTACAATATTCTCTCAGTTCAATTGAAGGACTAAAAAAATTGAGGATAACCATATTTATCAACCTAATTCGATCAGTGATAAAGAAACATTGAACAAATAAAATGTAATATCTTATTTTGAAAATCCCAATTTGTATTATTCTGTTTTTTTCAGAACATATAAAACCATTTTTCATTTAAAAAACATATTTTTCAATTCTAATTTTCCATAAGTATCTATAAATGGTGGTTGAAAAATTTTACTCTAATTGTTAAATTTTATTAGTGATAGTACATGATTGACTTTAATTATTGAAATATTTTACCCTTTTAGTTATATTAATGGAAATGTGAATTGGAAGTTAATGTTTTTTATTGAGAGTGATTAAATGAGTTTTCTACTAAGATCACATGTACCAAATGTCATGGGAGTTACTTTCTAATGTTTTTCATATTTATGATAAATATGTGTTATTTAAATTCTATTAATTATCTCATATTGATATAATTAGAACATTTTTACATGATTTAAACTTTATACATGATTTTAAATTAATTGGGTGGATATTTATTAAAAGTATTGTGTTGCTGGGTGTTCAAATATGATATTTTCTGAGAATCTGTGTAAAATTATCTTTTGTTATCCATAAAGTAAAAATTCTTTTATACTATATTTGGTTTGACTAAAATCACATCATAATTTAAATATATTTTATTTCATTTTATTTTATTTTATTGATTATTTCCTTGAGAAACTATTTAAAAAACTAAATTATTACATTAAAATCATTGGTTACAACATTAAAATAATTGGTTATAAATAGATCAATATTCTAGTGTAGTTGGGGTTTGGCTTAGTGTCAATCACCTCTTAATTCTACAAGAAAAATGGGGGTTCAAAACCCATTGGGCGCAGGGTATTGTAGCAGTACTATAGCGTACTGTAGCAGCGGCGGCACTGTAGCAACGGTGGACACTGTAGCGGCGGCAGGGTACTATAGCAGCAGTGGGAATTGTGTGGTATTGTAGCAGCGTGGGTATTGTAGCAGTAGTTTTCACATAATGGGCCTTGGGCCAAAAAAATGGTCTTATGGGCCATGTAATGGGCTAAATGCCCACTAGGCTTTCGCGCTATGTAATGTGTCTCCCTCTACCTAGTTAAAGAGGTCTTTGGTTTGCTTTAATAATAAATGAGGCTTTGGCCCCAACCTTTTTTTTTTAGATCAATCTTGTGTAATATTTGATAATTGCCCCATATGGCTAGGGAAACGTGTGTAGGTGTGACCATCTTGTCTATATAAACCACACCTCTATGAAGATGTCCCTTCATTAGGCCAATCCATCTCATTTTGAATATAAGTTGAATTTAGAATCCATTTTGGTTGCATACTATTCATGTTCTTTAGAATAATATGGGAACTCATAGGCAAACTGAAGTTTTGATATTGACAAATAGGCATCTATGGATAACTATAGAAGTCACTAATAGTTTTTGGTCGATAAAGTAGATCAATTAATATCTTTAAGATAATTATATAGAATAACATGTTGTGATCGCATGTGTGAAATGATAACATAATAATTGGAAGTTGTCGTAATCATAGTGACACAACTCCAGTGAAACCACATGCATGTTGCCACTACAACCAGTCAAAGGATCATATAACTCAATAACCTCAAATATTTTCCCACCATAGTGAAAGGAATTAACAGTTAATGTGGAAACCTGTTGAATTATCCTTCCAAGATCATTCAAAAAATTATTACCATATTTCATCCCTTTGTTTAGACCTCTTCATCCTATTTACATCTTTCCACAAAATATTTAACCATGTGATGAATGTTTCATGCACTAGACATATAATTTAAGTATCAAATATTATTAAATTTAATGAAAGAATTAATTAAAATAATATTCTCTATGCCTAATTAATATATAATTTAATATTCCCAATTACCAATGATAGGTAGATTATGAACCCCATTAAAGACTCCATTAATTAATTCTACAATATTGGACATCATGTGTCCATGTATTCTCTCATCATCATATATCAGTGACATCTATCCTTTAGAATATGCATCTTGTAGTAAAATATTCATTGGTTATCTTGGAAAAAGTATTTCAAACATTTTTAGATATTTTTTGTTTTAGATTTGTTTGCTAAATAAAATGATAATAAATAAAAACACATATAATAGTATGATTTAAATCACAAGGTTTATTTCAACAAAAAACTATATACATACCAATATTGATGATTAATTTCTCTATAGACTCATACTTCAATCTATTCTACACATTTCTTGTGATGTTTCTAATATTGTAATGATGGTAAGAATGGAGAGGTCTCCATAAAAGACCATAAGACTATAAAAACACCTTGAATTATCAATATCAATTAGAAATCATACATATTCCCCCATTTTTTATTACAAATTATCATAGTCAAGTAAGGAGCCTACTATAGGATGAGAAGATCTATTTCTCAATAATAAAAAAGTGAAATGGAAGAGGATAATGATTTCCATCTTCTTTGGGGATAATAAATAACATTCTAGTATAATTTCCATACAAAAATGTTCCATCAATATGTATAAACTTCTTAGAATGTATGAAGGTAGCCACATAAGGGTAAGAATATCCAAAATAATTAATCGAAGACCAACTTTGATCAATAAACTTGGTTCAATTGCCTATGATATTCAACAATGTGTAACCAGTATAGAGCTTGATTATTGTGACAGAATAACTCCATATATTGTGTTAAAAATCGATAAGAGTTACCCCAAACCCTGTATACTTTCATGATGTCCTTATGTTAGGCAACCCATGCCTTCCAGTAAGAAATATGATAACCATAAATTTGTTTAATATTATTTACCACCAAAACTACTAGAATGTATTAACATGATCTTATTATTTCAATAATAATAGTTTAAATGAATTCAAAATCTAAATATGTGTGATCTTGTGAGAGATTTGGGTTCATACATGTGTGTGGAGTAAATCTAGATATTCTATAACTATTGAAATTATTATCAAGTATAAATTGAAGAAACATCTGCCTATATGAATTGAAGTTATCCCATATAATTATATAACTCTGTAACACCCCAACTAGAGCCAACAAGTCTGAGTTGGGGGTTCCACATGACCTCATGTGTTCCTCCCCATACGTAATAGGAAACTGACTATTGTTGAGGGCCTATGAAACAGTATGGGGAAACTATTCCATTGGTTTCAGGTAAAAATTAGTGTACAAAAAAAGAATGACAACCTATAAATTAAAAAATAATAAATAAATGAATATTCATCAAAGTATTATAAAATAAAAATAAAACCAACCCATGTAGATGAAATATGGATTGTCAGGTAAATAAATTGAAGATAAATAAAAAGATCCAATCTATGGATATGCCAAAAAATAAAAGTAAACACATCTAGCCAAAGTCCATCATGTAACGCATGTTCCCTCCCACTAACTTTCTTAACTATATATAACTAATCCATTTCCATTCACTAAATCCCTATATATGAAATCTATAAGCACACCAATACTCCCTAGTAGGGTGTGAGTACAATACTTAGTAGGAAACCACCAAAGACCATTAAAATCATTTTATAAGATAAAATACTACATACCGTGAAAGTAAACTAGGAATAGATAGAAAAATAATATATCACACAAACACATTTTTTAGTCCTTAGAGACCATCTCTACATACTTAAGTACAATTTTGGAAAGAATAATGATCAACCGCCTGACACATCCTCCTTGATGGGATAGTCCATAAACATGACTCGTATATCCTCCTTAAAGGGATAGCCCAAATCATGATGACCTGGAATCTAACACATCCCCCTTATGGGAATAGTCCATTAGGATTAACCTAATTTCTCAACTTCAAGATAGGAGAGCAACACAATTTGATAGAATATACAAATGACACATCAAATATCACATTAAATAAGCAAGTATCACAACCAAAACATCCAAATGAAAGAAACGCAAGCATAGGTCTCATAGGGTCACACATTCACTACATGTTATCAAGAATCAAACATAGTTCCCCACAGCATATACATTCATGCCAATGACATGCCAAGAATCATTATAAATTATGAACTAAAGTCAAGGGCATACTACCTTATGTGAAATAATGACAATCAAGGAAATGGACACTGTCCAATTATAGAATCAACACAGAATCCTAGAACCATTATCAGTTTTTCATATTTATAATTATAGTATTTATGTATAATAGGAACAATAAATGAAATGGTTAGGGCATGATAAAATCACGAAAGGAGATCCATTTTCGAAAAAAAATCTTGATATGATTGTTTTTCAGAAACCAAATCTGTGAATCCAAATGCCAGTTCTATAAAAAATCCTCAAAACCATCATTAGAACATGAAAAAACCCTTATATAAAACTATTAAATCAAAGATCTAGTTGATTTTGATTATAGAGTATAGGATATAATTGATCAGGATCAAAGAACTTACCATATTGTTAAGCAAGATCAAACGAGTGTTATTTTGTTGAAGAGATGAATTAGAAGGTAAGAAGATAGCCTAAAATATTTGGAGAAGGTAACCTAGGGTGTTTGGGGTTGAATTAGGATTGAGGGAATTAAAAAGGGGGTGGAAGTATGTTCTTTTAGAAAAACTTTTATAAAACGGGTGTCCCCGCTCGACTCCACGCAATGCCATCGGCTGACCGGTGCAGTCATTCAAGAATTACTTCTTCACAGGAGCCTTTCCATATGGCTGGTGCAAATATAGTAACTTGAGAAGCTATATCACATCAACCATCCTATCTCTGGCTCAATCATAGCCTCCCAAACACATCTCTCCCACCTCTAAACACTTAAATAAAAGCTCAAAATGATATGAAAAGTTGAAAATATGCATACTTAAAATAGATACATCACAATTCTTCCCCTGTTATGGCTTCTCATGATTAGGAAGTTCCCTTAGAGGGTTACTCAAAAAAATTAGGCCATTTTGACAGAATGATTATCTCCTGCTCCAACATTTCTTCTTGAAAATTTCAATGCTACCATAGAACCTAAATGAGAGGAATGATCTTTCCTTATAGATCTTCCTCATTTTACTTCATTATTCAAACAAGTCACTTCCCAAAAAAAGCATTTAGTGTTAAATCAACATCTTTGTAGTTGATTACATGCACAAGATCAGGCTCATACTTCAATATTTGTGACACATAGAATGCATTGTGCATACCTTGATACAATAGAGGAAGTTCTAATCAAGAATCCACTATCTTTATATGTTCCAAGATTTCGAATGCTTCAATATATCATGGTGCCAACATACACTACTACAAAACAAGACTTCAACACCATTGGCCTTTATCAACTCTAGAATAAAGCGATGATAAAGGTACCCTTTATCAGAGCTAAAACAAGTGCTGATAAAGGGTATCTTTTATCATCATTTTTTCTAGCACTGATAAAAGGTACCCTTTATCAGCACATTTTTTAGCAAAGAAAAAAGGAAACATTTATCAGTGCATTTTTTTAGCACTGATAAAGGGTGTCCCTTATCAGTACTTTATGTTTATCACTGATAAATGAAACCCTTTATCATAACTTTTTTTTTTAGCACCCATAAAGGAATCCTTTATCAGCTCTTTTTTTGTGCTGATAAAAGTACAAATAAAATGAAAAAATTAAATAAATAAAAATAAACATTATTTTATTAAAATAATATTAAAAAAATTATTAACTAAATAATTATTGATTAAAATGAACAAATTTATTATATTATATATAAATTATGAACATTATATATTAAATATATAGATATATGTAAAATAAAATTAAACAAATAAATATTAGAAATAAGTAAATTGAGAAAAATAATAAACATGTAATTAATTAAATAATTATTGAAAATGTTAATAAATAGTATATATAAAATATATTGATATCTATGAATTTATATAAATATGATTTATAAAATACAAAATATTATTTATCCTTTACATTAAATAGCAATATATTTAGTGAATAATGGTTTATAATTAAAAATTAATATTAATTAAAAATACTGACTAATTTTATCAAGAAAGGGACATAACTGAATGTCATTTTATTTTTCAATTTAATATAGATCAAACAAATTATATTTATTTCACATATACATAATTAATGTATTTTTATATACATATGCACCGACACAAATATTTTTTTGGGAATTTAATCAATTTATTTTATTTATTTTATATATATTTATTTACTATCTTTTAAAATTTTCAATGTGTATTTATATTTATTTAAATATATATCCATTTTTTAATGATTTGTATTAATTAAACTTGTCCAAATTTTCAATATTGTACTCATTTTTAATTGATGCATATTACTCATTTTTAACATGCATGAAATTAAGATTAAATATTCATTAATAATGTTAAAAAGACATTTGTAAAAATATATTTATAAATATATATATATATATATATTTATAATTATTTATTTTCTATTTTTGAACATTTATAAATTTAAATAAATAAATAATATTTGTCTTAAAAGTATTTATATAATTATAAATAAATAATTATAAAATTATAATAAATTTATTTAAAGAATGAATATATTTACTATATATATATAATTATATAAATATATATAATTATATAAATATTATTTTTACAAAATTATCTATATAATTATAAATAAATAATTATATATTCAAATAATTATAAAAATATTATTTTATAAAAAGTATTATTATAAGTATTATAATTATGTATAGTAATTTACTTTTTAAAAAAAATTATTAATTTTTTTAAGTATTATAAGTATTTATCAGCACTATTTTAGTGCAAATAAAGTTTCATTTTATCGGTACATATTAACTTAGCACTGATAAAAGTGTCATGATCTATTTTAAGAACCCTAACCATCGCGAACCAGTTTGCGAAATCTGAAGCTCTCTCCAAAAGTGGCCAACTGTTGGTTCTCCTCATTGCCGAATCCAACCATGAATCTTGGATAGAATCAAGGATCCAACTATTCCAAGGCTTGGGTGATTCAAGGGTTGAACAAATCCAAGGATCATACGTATTTCAGGTTTTTCTATATCTATAATTTCCCTCAGTTATCCACTGAACCTTCTCATCCCACATACATGTATCCCGAAAATTCTAGTTTCACTATCCTATAATATAACAACCCAAAGTACATTGTTTTTTATATATATTAAATTATCGTCTTCCCTAATAACATGTCTCTCCTTGGGGGAACATTGGTACTATATGACTTGAAATACATCAAACCCGATGTTGGGTCATGTTTTTTTGAAGTATAATAGTATCCTAATACCTATATTCCATGAAATATACCTGTTTTCAATCATAAAATTTTGAGAAATTCTTCCACATAGTGGTCATTATTTTCATTGGTTTGAAATATTCCATTAAAAATCACTTGGGAACCTCTTTTTCATATTTTTATTGACAAATTAATTTTATATGATTTTCTTGATTCACCTATAAACCAAGTAAAATGTTTCACTAATCATAGACATCTCGATATCAAACTTATATGATCCACACAGAAAATTACATTATACTTTTTCCAATCCTCAAATATTACGACTTCAACATATATAAGTACCAAAATCCTTTGATCATTATACTTATTGATGTATAGGGTGTGATCAACTCTACCTTTCCAAAAACCAAGATTTCTTATGTATTGATCCAACCTTAAAAACTAAGTCCTCAGTTATTTATTTATTTATACAAATAATTATTTAACTAAAACACCTTTATCTCATTTTCATCCATAATAAACCCATTTGGTTTATTAATGTATACTCCCACTTAATAACTCTATTGAGGAATATATATTGAAATTCCATTTCGTACACTTTTAACAACATTTTTACTTAAATAGCCAAAAAATGAAATAGATTCCAACTGGGTTGTGGGAGTAAATTTATCATAAATATAAATTCATTTGATCAAGGATTTCCCTTTGCAAACTATACATTATTTATTTTGAGACACTTTTCTATAGTTAATGAGATTATTATTGAACACCCACATGGTTATGATAACATTTCTATCTTCCATCCTTAGAACAATTTCCCACATCACAGTGTTCTTATTCAGATCAAGATCCTCATTCATATATTTGATCCAATTATCATCCCTTTCAACCTCTCCAAAAGATTTGGTCTCTAATTGGGAAAAATTATATTTTTTGTAGAGTCTTACTTGTTTGAGTTTTCATCAAAACACTCAAATAACCAATGACATTATATACATTGATTTCATCCTTGAATTTACTTCTTTCAGTTGATAAAAATATTGTCATCTTTGAAAAGATAACCCACTCATTAATAATTTTTAAAAATTGCTTCATTTCTTTCATCACACATCTAATAAACACTATGTATGTTTTACTTTAACCCATCTAAAAAAAGATCACTATTTAACATTGTCTTTTGGTTCCACCCATAGGAATCTCTTATTACCATCCCTATGATTCTAAAAAATGGGAGTCATTTCCCTTTTTAGAGAACACAATGGACTATAACTATCATCCTCATCTATTTCATCTCCCAAATAGTTATTATTCCTATTTGCTTCTTGGGACTCATCGCCCATAACTTTTATGTTTCTTGTTCTACTATGAGGTGTATTCATCAAATAGATGACTACTACATTGAGTATTTCAAGCAACATATTTCCATATCCACAAGAGATATAGTATGAGTTACAAACAACAAAATGCAATGATAACTATTTAGAAGATTAGTTTTTGAGGATGACAATTGTCTATAACTATAAACTTTGGATGAATTCAAATGATAAAACCTAGAGTATATGAGTAATTATTTTCTTAAATCCAATTACCCATTTTCTTCAAAGCATACTAAAATTATTTGAAATAATAAAATGTTATGTTTCACATATTAAAATTACCTATAAATATAACCTATAATAATGAATATCTTATGTGTATTTATTTATTTATTGTACAAAATAAATATTTTATGAACCCAATAGAATATATTTACTTTCTCTCATAAGATTCAAATCTTCAATACAATTTATCTTATTTTCTCTTCATCCTCTTCACTCATTTATTGATTGTTTATCAATATATATTTTCATTTTTATCATCATTCTTGAATTACAATCAACATATCCCTATTTTCAACAATGTTTCATAGTAAAATAATTATCCAAAGAATTAATGTATTGTATCATATTTATGTTTAACTTATTTCTTTTTAGTATTACTCGTATAATACTTGTTCTCTTTTATAGGTGGATTATTTTTTTCATTTTGGGGTAGTTTGTTTGAATCTTATCATTCATGTGAGAGAATATACTTCAATCCTATAACTGATATAATGAAAAAATGGAAATGGATCAAGAATTCATACAAACATCAAGAAAAAGTGAATCCCTACTACTTATTTAATTGATTTTTTCATCATCTTATATAATAATTATAAGTTAATTTCCTTATCATTTTTATCTAATACTTATTTAGTTTTTTACAAATCTTTTTGTAAGTTGTATTTTTTTTCAACTATCTACAGTAAGCCACAAAAGAGATAAAATTATTCTTTCTTCCAATGTGACCATGTTTTCCATTTTCATTTCATTTCTTTTTTGATTTTCCAACACTTTATATTTATTCTATGTTTTTATATGAAAGAACATTCTCATTGTTGAAATTTAGAAGAGTGTAGGAAGCTAATTTTCCCATTTTGGTGAATACTCATGATATAATGGGCACATGAGATTCCTCTATTCTTCTAACTTTCAACAATGAGAATGGTTTTTTGACTAAGAACATCGATTCAATATGAAGTTTTGGTATTTAGACATAGAAATACAATAGAAACATGGTTACATTGGTAGTTAGGATTATTTTTATACTTTGAACATGTAGGAATCGACCGAACCTCAATCTAACACATGGTGTGACTGGTATGACTCCAAGTGATTCTTTTTATTTTAAATTGACATTAATTTTACTAATAAGGACAACTTACATACTAAAAACTAGGAAAATATATTCTGATTATTTAGATAATTTATGAAAATGATCCATAAGTCATTTGGGATGTATAGAAATCATCAACACCAAAATTTGATGCATGCTATGACCGTTATGACTTAATGTGTCCTTTATTAGTTTAAAATCGACAATTTAGTTTAAAAAATTTCACTCACTAAAAAAACATGCTCAAATTTTCTTCATAATTTAGGAAAATCATTCGTTAGTCATTTTTTATGTGTAATAATTGGTCTCATGTCAAACCGATACATGATATGATCAGTATGGGTCAAATTCTGTGTTTCTAATTTAAAATGGAATTTTAGTAAAAAAATTACATACTCAAAACTCATAAAACACATTTATATTATTTTGATATTTTAGGAAAAGGATACATAAGTCATTTCAGAAGTGTAGGAATCATTCATACCTCAATCTGATGCACGATGTGATCGATATGACTCCAAGTGAGTCTTTTTATTTATAAATGACATCAATTTTAGTAAAGAGGAAAACTGACCTACTAAAAACCAAGAAAACACATTTATATTGTTTTGATAAATTAGTAAAATGATCCATAAGTCATTTTTTACATGTATGGATTAGCTATGAATCAATGTATCTGTTATCAGTTCAAAATCGATAGTTTATTTTAAAAAAAGTCACTCACTGAAAACTAAGAAAACATTCCTGAATTTTCTTAATAATTTAGGAAATTTATTCACAAGTCATTTTTGACGTTTAGGAATTAGTTTCATATCAAACTGATACACTATGTGATCGGTATGAGTCAAAGTGTGTGTTTATAGTTTAAATTGACATTTTAGTAAAAAATAAAAGTAACATACTCAAAATAAAGTAAAAGCATTCGTATTGTTTTTATAACTTTTGAAAATGATCCATAATCAATTTGTGATGTGTAATAATTAGTCTCACATCAATCCAACACATGGTGTGACCAACATAACTCCAAGTGAATCTTTTTATTTAAAATTGACATCAATTTTATTAAATATAACAACCGACCTACTCAAAACTAAGAAAAATAATTCATATTGTTTTTATAATTTAGTAAAATGATCCATAATTAATATTTGATGTGTAAGAATTAGCCTCACCTTATTCTTACATACGGTGTGACTAGTATGACTCTAAGTGGGTCCTTTTATTTAAAATTGACATTAATTTTAGTAAAAAGGACAATATTTTTGACATATTTGACTGCATATGGTTGCTTCTTGACTATTTCAACTCTCAACTAAAGATATTTGAGAAAATGGAAAGTTCTCAATAATTTTAGAACCTTTTCCTTGTTGTTTTTTCTAATCTCCATCATGTGATCTAGTATGACAAAAATTCTATTATTCATAACAATTACTCACTCGGCCATAATGTAGGTCATATGTGGATTCATATTGTTGTGCATGAATATGCATCGATGCAAAAGGGCCATTGCGAAAACATTGTTTATGAATTTATAATTATGTGATGTCTCTATGTTGATAGAAACTATTTCCAACCTTGTATCACTTTTGAATTGTTTTATTGAGCAAATTTTCCTTGTTGAATTAAAGTAAATGTGTATGGTTCCTCCAAAGGCAAGCCAGGTTTTGTGGGTTGTCAATCCATCTTCAAGATTCAACTTGGTCATATCCTTGGATTCTTTCTTGGTAGTTGGGGCATTACCTCTTCTCTAGAGGCTGAAATGATGAGTATGATAGATACTATTACTTTCTCCAAGCTCTATGGTTAGAAAAATATATGTATTGAATGTTATTCGACTACCATTGTGCAAGAGATTTGGAATGGTGTGATACATCTTGCATGGTTGATTACTACCCATTGGATGGATTGCATCTTCCCACTTCTCAACATCAATTACATTATCACTCATGTTTATCGTGATGAAAATTTGTGTGTGGATGATTACTACACATCAAAAATGACTTATGGATCATTTTTAGAAAGTATCCACACCTCAATTTGTTACACGATGAGCCCGGTATGACTCAATGGGTTCATTATTAGTTTAAAATAGACAGTTTAGTTCAAAAAATGTCACTAAAAACTGAGAAAAAACACTCATATTTTCTAAATAATTTATGAAATTGATTAATAACTCATTTTTGACATGTAATAATTAGTCTCATGTCAAAATGATACACTATGTGATCAGTATGAGTCAAAGTTCATGTTTCCAGTTTAAAATGACATTTTAGTAAAAAAGACAAGTGATTTACTCAAAAATGGGTAAACACATTTGGATTGTTTTTATACTTTATTAAAATGATCCATAATTCATTTGGGACTTTTAAGAATTTTTATTACCTCAATCTGACGAACGGTGTGACCGATGATACTCCAAGTGCATCTTTTTATTTAAATTTGAAATCAATTTTAGTAAAAAGGAAAATTAACCTACTCAAAACTGAGAAAACACATTTGTATTGTTTTGATACTTTATGAAAATTATCCATAATTATTTTGTGATGTGTAGAAATTATCCTAACCTCAATTAGAAACACAATGTGTCTGGTGTGACTCAATGTGTCTGTTATCCTTTTAAATTTGACATTTTAGTTCAAAAAGTGTCAGTCACTAAAAACCAAGAAAATATTCCTGGATTGTCTTTATAATTTAATAAAATGATTCATAAGTAATTTTTGATATATAGGAAATAATATTGTGTCAAAACGACGCATTATGTGATCGGTATGAGTTAATGTGTATGTTTCAAGTTTTAAATGACATTTTAGTAAAAATGAAAAGCGACATACTCAAAACTGAGAAAACACATTTGGGTTGTTTCGATACTTCTGTAAAATGGTCCATAAGTCATTAGAGATGTGTAAGAATCAACTATATCTCAATATTACACATGGTATAACTGGTATGACTCTAAGTACGTATGTTCAATATATAAGTATCATTAGTTTAAAACATGCATCACATCACCAAAACTGAGAAAACGAGCCTAGATTGTTTTCTTATCATTATATCTTATATTACTTAATTAATTTCCTAATAATTTTTATTATATATTTATTTAGTTAATTTTTAAAGATGTAATTCTTAAATATGAACAATAAATGGTGTGACATGCATGAATCAACTGCAAAACAATCTAATACACAGAGTTCCTTGTATGACTTGATGTTTAGTTTAAAACTAAAACTTTCAATTAATTAATTTATTTATATTATTACTAACATAAGAATTTTTTTCTTATATAGGTTCTTTTTTTCCTGAGTAGGGGTTAAGATCAAAAGACAAACAAAGACTATTGTTTTTGAATGTATGTAATAATTTGTACTTATATAATTCTATAAACCAATGTTTGAAATACCTATAATATAGTTTTTTTTCTTATATTTTTGTTGTAAATTTTATTTTAGTTGAATTATATATTCATAATTTATTTTTATGATTTCATGGTGCTTTTGGTGCTTCGGTGTGTTGTTACAGCACACTATAATATTCCCCTTTATCAGCGCTTCTATAACCACTGATAAAAGACTATGTCTTTTAATCTTGCTCTAGTAGTCAGTGCTTCTCTAGTTCTAATAAAGTTTATTTTTAGCATTTTTAAAGGCCTATTTTGTGGCAGTTATACCTTGTATCATGAAATACCTATTCCTTAACTAAGTAAACACCTATAAGAAAACCTTGTCTCCCATAACAAACTCCAAGGGTCATCTCCTTTGATCAACATAATAATTATTCCTTTTTTGAGTTGTAACCAGTCATTCTGAATCAATTTCACCTACTTTGAGGTCTTTTATACCATATAATAACCAATTATTGAAGAATCAAATTCCATTATGCTAATAGAGATGTGGAAAATAAGGTCTATCATACAGAGCCTCAAAAAATCCATCTAAATTACGGACTGAAGGATGTTATTATAGCAGAAATCCACTAAATCAAATTGATCATATCAAGAACCTCTAAAATCTAGAATACGTGATCAAATTTTATCCTCTAATGTATGGATCATTATTTATGACTTCCCGTCTATTTTTGGTTGAAAGGTTGTAATCAATTTCAACTGGGTACCCATCACCTTGTGTAATACTTATCATATTCATGAGGTAAACCATATGACTCTTCTAGGTACCACACTTGAAGGCACTCCATGAAGCTTCCCAATAAATCAAATTTTGATCTTGTCTATTTCATCCACAGAATTCATCTCTCATATTAGTATAAATTAAGACACCTTATTCAACTGATCTATTACCACTCAAATGGTATCTTGACCTCTCAAGATCCCAAGAAACCCTGTCATGAAGTCTGTCATTACCACATCCCACCTCTACATATACACAAGTAGTGGGTGGAGTTACCCTCTTGGTATAAGACTATAATATTTGATTCTATATCAAGTTAGGAAATGAGAGATAAAATCAGAAATTTTTATTTTTATTTTGGGCCACCAAAACTACTGTTTAACATCATGATACATCTTGTTTAGCCCCGGGTGCACTGACCACTATGAAGCATGATGGCTGATTAGCCACTGTAAGAGGCTAATATTAATTGATAATATATGTATTTTTCATGTGCCTTGCTATTCATAAATACCATTTTAGTGCATTTTACATTTTGAACACTCATTCTCATCATTTGTGCACTTCATGCCTAATGTGCACCAATTTAGGCCCAATGTTTCATCTGATTTTAAAGAATGTATCTATCCATGTTTTAATTTGAAATTTTTGTAAATGGATATTCACTTAATTATGAACATTTTTTATTCAGGGATCAATGGATTATTAATAAAGTATGATGGAGATATTTGGCGATTAAAGGAAACAATTCTGAAGAAGGCAGATTGGATATCATCCCACTGATCGGACTATGGGGCCCACAATACAGGCCCAATGAATCCCAAATTTTACAGGAGACTATAAGACATATAGTGGGAAAATTAAGTCTTCTTGAGCTAGTGCTAATTCGTCCTCAATGGTGGTGATCAAGGCGGCCCAAGTTGAAGATTTAATTTTGGGCCAGAGTCTGCGGCCCAGAAAAACAGCCCACAATTTAAATCATATCTCCCTAACCACAAATTATTTTGGGCTGAAATTTTACAGGATGTTAGGGGACATCCGTGGATTCATTTAAGTCTTCTAGTTCCCACTCAAATTCGGCTTTCTAGAAGGTTCTTTAGGCGATTCTTTCCGATGGATGCAAGCTGGCTGCAACTTCGGGGCAAGAAGTGGAAAAGTCTCTTATCATTAATGTTCCACCCACCTTTTCCCAACATAATTAATTCAAGGCACATGGGATGTTGGGGGCTCGGCCAAGGCTTCATTTTTTCCTATTTAAGGCAGTAGTGGTGATGGATTTGGGGATCTTGGTTGCTTTGTTTCATTATAATGTTATGTTGTCCATTTGATGTTGTAATCGTTCTTCATTCTCATGTAAGTTGTTTGAATCACATTAGTTCTTAATAAAAGTTCTTAATTTCCTCTTTTTCTTTTCTTCTCCTTATCACCTTGATACCGTTGCCTCAAGGTGTGAATTTATTCACACCAAACCTTGTGATTTTGTTCACACAACGGTGGAGTGATTGTTATTTTTGTTGTTTTTACTTCTTCAATTCCACCCTCATAAGTCTACTTTCCGCTTCCGTTGAGAACTTGTCATCAATGGAGGGCTAGCTATTTTATGGGTTGATCCAAGGGAGTAGCAAGGGGCTGGATTGAATGTTATTTCTTATGCCTAAATGTTATTAATTTCTTTTAATTGAGTTTCTTTCATTCAATGATTTTTATTCTTCCTCTTCCTTATTGAATTTATTCACCCCACTTTCATGTGCTAATTACATCCTTTACCTTGGAGTGCTCATGAAAATGATCCTACAAGTGTATAGGTGATTATAATATGTTTTTAAGGTGTTTAATCAGTAAGTGATGAGGTTAGTTTGAATTCATTGCATGAATATTTCTCGAGTTAATGAAATTAAAATCGTAAAAAAGAGGAATTCATTCAATCCACCCCGAGCAATAACCTAGGATCAACTCATTTTCTCATAATTTGAATTCACATAGATCTTTTAGTGCTATTTCAAAACAATATAAAATCAACCCAAGTTGGCCACTTCATAGCCAAAAATCCATCTCTTTTTATTGAGTGTCTAAAGGTTCTTCTTAGGTCTCTGAGGATTCGACAACCCAAGCTACACTACAAGCGACCGCTTGACCCTTAAAACTTGGGTAAATTTGGGCGAGACCAAATTTTGGCGTCGTTGCCGGGGACCAAGTAAATTCCTTAGACAAAAACCTTCTTTCCTCACCCCCATTCTTCTACTCTCACCCAAGATCTCTTATCTTGTCCCTTTCTCGCTTTTTTTTGGCGCATGTCCGCCTACACCCGCGATTTCTCAAACAGACTAGTTAGGGTGGATAGTCCTAGGATAGGGGAGTCAAGTGAACCTAGGGGATTGTTTAAATCAGATTCAAATACTCTTGAAACCCCAAAGTCAGAACTTGAAACAAGTCCAATGGAGGGTCATCCACAAAATCAAATTGTAAACCCTGGGGGGAATCAAATGGGAAACCAAAACCAAGAAGCTCCAAACTTAGGGAATGTAGTTGATCAAACCATGAACGACTACCTCACTCCAGCTTGGACCAATGCCCCCTCATGCATTAGACACAATTTCATAGGAGACACCAACTACATATTCAAACCCCATGTCCTAAACCACCTTCCAACCTTTCATGGGATGGAGTCAGAAATGCCATACCTTCATGTCAAAGAGTTCAACGACATTGTTGAAACCATGTGTCCCCCACATCAACTAGAATCTGCTAAGATGAGGCTCTTTCCTTTTTCATTAAAGGATCGAGCTAAAAATTGGCTAAACAACCTGAGACCTTCATCAATCCACACTTGGAACCAACTGCAAAGAGAATTTTACAAAAAAATACTTCCCCCATCACAAAACCATTGCACTAAAAAAGAGCATCCAAAATTTTTTTGAAAAAGTGGGAGAGTCATTTTATGAAACATGGGAGAGGTTCAAAGACACACTAAACATGGTTCCACACCATGGTTTTTCTATTCCTGAACAAGTAAGAATTTTCTATGAAGGTTTGGGCCCGGGGAACAAACAATTCATTGACATGATGTGTAATGGGACCTTTAAAAACAAATCCCCAAATGATGCTTACGAGTATCTAGAAATCCTTGCTGAACAAAACCAAACATGGGGAACATAACCTTACTCTGAAAATCCTCAAAGAACTACTGGAATGCATACACTTAGGTAAGAGGAAAGCCTTGGGGCGAAACTTGCAGCACTCTCTAGGAAGGTTGAAGAGATAGACCATAGGAAAATCAATGAAATCCAAATTGTAGACCTTGTTTGCACAATCTGTGACAAACATGACCACAAAACGGACAACTGCCCAACCATTCCATCCATCAAGGATGTTCTTTTAGGAGGACCACCTGCTGAAGTCAATGCCCTAAACATTCAAAAGCCTCAATACCCAAACACATTCAACCCAAGGTATAATGACCACCCAGGCTTCCGATGGAAAGATAACCAACAACCTAGCCAACCACAAGGACCAAACCCCTACCCTACACAAAATTTTGAAAACCATAACCAATTCCCACCACAACCAATCCAATACCAACATCCTCCAGTCCAATACCAACAACCCATCCAACAACCAAAGTATCCCCCTGGGATAACCCAACCAACACAAACCCCTTCCCAATCTGTCCCTCTCCCAATCCTTGAACAACTGTGTAAACAAATGGAAAGGATGAACTCAGAAGTCTCGTCCCTTAAACAAGAACTTCAAACCATAAAAACTAGAAAGGCACCCATGCCCACACAGGCCATTCCACAACAAACATCAAGGGGGGAGACAAGTTGCACTCAAACAACTCATGAACAACTAATGGCTGTGACAGTTTTGAGAAGTGGGAAATCAATTGAGAAACCTGAACAAATAGTTCAAAACCCACCTGAAGATTCAAACTCTAATGAAAATTCAAATGAAACACATGAACAAACTGATGATACTAATAAAAATGTGAAGGAAACAACTCTTCAAAAACAACCCCACAACCTGCCCCATTTCCTCAACGCATGAGGGGGAGAACCAAGCCTGAACTGAGTGAAACATTGAGGGAAATATTCTCACAAGTCAAGTTGAACATTCCACTCCCCGATGCCATTCAAACCATTCCTACATACTCAAAATACCTTAAGGACCTCTGCACATTTAAACGGAAATTCTCACATAAGAACCAAGTCCTTCTGGCAGCAAATGTTAGCACAACAATCCAAGGAACCCTTCCTCCAAATATGAAAGACCCGGGATGCCCTTACATAAATGTTGAACTAGGAGAGAACAAAGTTGTCAAAGCCTTGTGTGATCTCGGGGCTAGTGTGAACCTCATTCCTTATGCTATGTATTGTCAGTTAGGGCTCGAAGAACTCCAACCCACATCTGTCACTCTTCAACTTGCTGATCGTAGTATTCGAGTTCCAAAGGGGATCTTAAAGGATGTTTTGGTGAAAGTTGAAAATTTCATTTACCCAGCTGACTTCGTTGTTCTTGACAATCACCCAAGCTTAGGTCCTAGGGAGAAAACCCCAATCATCCTTGGTCGTCCCTTCCTTGCAACAATCAACTCTGTTATCCGAGTCCGAAATGGGAACATGACCATCACCTTTGGAAACATGAGTCTAGACTTGAACATCTATAATGAAAAATCTCAAATTGGGGATGATGAAGAGATCCATGAGGTTAATTGGATGGGTAGTGTTGATAGTGAACTCAAGGAACATCAAGGAATTACTGAAGGATGTTTAAGTCAAGAAGAGATTGATTTTCTTTGTTCACATGAGGGAAATTTGTCTCCTTGGCTTGAATCTCTTTCAGATTGCTCTATTGATGATTTTATAGAATCACCAATCAACGATACCATGAGTGAAATCAATAACATCGAGTCTATATCCCTTCATGAAACTACTCTAGCTAATTTAGTGGATGAAAATTCTCTTCACAAGGAACCAATTTTGTCAAGAAATGTGACCAAAGAAACTGAGTTCAATACAAAGTCTCATCCTTTCTTGGAAAGTGATAACCACTCTGATCTTGAATTTAAGATTTTACCTTCATCACTCAAGTATGCGTTCTTAGGGGACAATCAATCCTTTCCTGTTGTCATTTCTTCCTCTCTTAAATCCAATCATGAGAGGATGCTTCTAGATGTCCTTAGGAGACACAAGAAAGCCATTGGATGGACCCTATCAGATATTCCTGGGATTAGCCCACTTATCGGGACTCATAGAATTGTTCTAGAATCCGATTCAAATCCATGTCGTCAACCTCAGCGACGACTCAATCCTAATCTCATGGAAGTAGTGAGAAAAGAACTTTTGAAATTGTTAAAAGCTGGTATCATCTATCCTATAGCTGAGAGTGAGTGGGTTAGCCCAATCCATGTTGTTCCAAAGAAGGCTGGAATCACAGTAATAACCAATAATGATGGAGAGATGCTTCCAACAAGGGTTAGTAGTGGATGGAGAGTCTGTATTGACTATAGGAAGCTCAACTCTTGTACCAAGAAAGACCATTTCCCCTTGCCCTTCATTGATCAAGTCCTCGAGCGAGTGGCGGGTCATCAATTCTACTGCTTCCTAGATGGATTCTCAGGGTATAATCAAATCGAAGTCTCTTTAGAGGATCAAGGAAAAACGACCTTCACTTGTCCATTCGGCACTTTTGCCTTCAAGCGCATACCCTTTGGTTTATGTAATGCCCCTGGTACCTTCCAGCGGTGCATGATGGGAATCTTCTCGGACATGGTGGGGGATTGTTTAGAGGTCTTCATGGATGATTTCTCCATCTTTGGGGATACTTTTGAGGGATGCCTTCTAAATGTTGAAAAGGTTTTGTCAAGGTGTGAGGATAAGAATCTCATACTAAATTGGGAAAAATGCCATTTCATGGTAAGGGAAGGACATGTTCTAGGTCATCTAGTATCTGGTAGAGGGATTGAAGTTGATAAAGCTAAGGTTGAAATCATTCGTCACCTTCCCTCTCCTAAAACTGTTAAGGAAGTGAGGTCATTCTTAGGACATGCTGGTTTTTATAGAAGGTTCATTAGGAATTTCAGCTCTATTTCTCGACCACTTTGTGCTCTATTGGTAAAAGATGCTCCATTTTTATGGACAGAAAGCTGTGAGGAATCATTCTCTAAACTCAAGTCAACTCTTATATCTCCACCTATCATGCAATCTCCAAATTGGAAACTTACTTTCGAGCTCATGTGTGATGCAAGTGACTTTGCTGTAGGAGCAGTCTTAGGACAACGGTGTGAGAAAACTCCATGTGTCATTGCTTATGCAAGAAAATCTTTAAATGATGCACAAATAAACTACACCACCACTGAGAAAGAGCTGCTTGCTGTTGTCTTTGCTTTAGAAAAATTCAGGTCTTATCTCTTAGGATCACCCATCATTGTCTTCACTGACCATTCATCCCTAAAATACCTTTTCCAAAAACAAGATGCCAAGGCTAGATTAATTAGGTGGGTCCTTCTTCTTCAAGAGTTTGATTTAACCATTAAGGATAAAAAGGGTGTTGAAAATGTTGTAGCTGATCACCTCTCTAGGATGGAATTCGAAGATAACTCACACCACCTCTCTGTGTCTGATTCATTTCCCGATGAGCACCTCTATTCAGTGAGTGATTGCCCTTGGTATGCTGACATAGAAAAACATTTGGTGACGGGTGACATTCCAAAATTCCTGGGGACCCAAGCTAAGAGGAAATTCCTTTCTGATGTCAAACACTATGTGTTTGATGATCCTTACCTCTTCAAGTTCTGTCCTGATCAAATCATCAGGAGATGTGTTCCCGAGTCTGAGCAAGAGTCCATTCTAAAATTTTGTCATGGAGAGGCATGTGGAGGCCACTTTTCTACAAAGAAAACCACTGCAAAGGTCCTCCAAAGTGGTTTATACTGGCCTAACCTCACTAAGGATTCCTTCCAATACTGCAAAAGTTTTCCTCAGTGTCAGCAATTAGGATCCATTTCCAAAAGAAATCAAATGCCCCTCACTCCCATTCTAGTCGTTGAAATCTTTGATTGTTGGGGAATTGATTTCATGGGACCCTTTCCAAACTCTAAGGGATAACTCTACATCCTCTTAGCTGTTGATTACGTCTCAAAATGGGTTGAGGCCATTCCCACCAAGACTAATGATCATCAAGTTGTGATCCGATTCCTAAAAGAGCATATCTTTTCTAGATTTGGAATTCCGAGGGCTATAATCAGTGATCGTGGAACCCATTTCTGTAATCGCCCATTCTCTTCACTCATTTCTAAGTATGGAATTTCTCATAAAGTTTCCACTGCCTACCATCCTCAAACCAATGGTCAAGCTGAGTTAGCAAATAGGGAGATTAAGCAAATTCTTAAAAAAACTGTCAACCCCTCTAGGAAAGATTGGTCTGAGAAACTCTTGGATGCTCTTTGGGCATATCGTACAGAATTCCAAACCATCCTAGTAATGTCCCCATATAGGTTGGTTTATGGAAAAGCATGCCATTTACCTATTGAAATTGAGCATAAGGCATTTTGGGCAATCAAGAAAATGAATTTCGACATTTATTTAGCCGAATAAAAGAGGAAGTTAGATCTTAATGAACTTGAGGAACTTAGGATGGAGGCGTATGAAAATTCAAGGATAAATAAAGCTAGAGTTCAAGCCTACCAATCTAGGAATATCAAAGTCAAACAATTTGAACTGGGAAAACCTGTGCTCTTGTATAGTTCAAAACTTCATTTACACCCGGGATAGTTAAGGTCTAGATGGTCAGATCCATTCATAGTGCATCATGTGTACTCCCATGGGGCAGTAGAGATTGAGGATCCCACAAGTGGTAACATTTTTAAGGTCAATGGTCATAGGTTAAAACCTTTCATTGAATCGTTCAATAAACAAGAAATAGAGGTAGAGTTAACAGAGCCAACCTATGAACCAGGAAAAAATTGATAGATTTAGGATCCATGTCAGGCTAACGACGTTAAACAAAAGCGCTTCACGGGAGGCAACCCGTGGTCTTCATCTTTCTAATCTTTGTGACTCGTTTTTTTCCTTCTTCTGCATTTTGTTATTAAAAAAAATATAGATTGTTGACCTGTTCTTCTTTTATGAGTAAGGATGGGTATGAAAGGGGAGCACCGTATTCATCCGTGTCACGCGGTGTAATCCCTGAGTAATACCATACCCAGAAAATATAAATAAGACAATGTATCATCAGTTTATTTTATTTTATTTTATTTTATTTTATATTTTTGTTGGTATTTAAAAAAAATAGATTGTTGACCTGTTCTTATTTTATGAGTAAGGATGGGTACGAAAGGGGAGCACCGTATTCATTTGTGTCACGCGGTGTGATCCCTGAGTAATACCTTACCCAGAAAATATAAAGAAGACAATGTATCATCAGTTTATGTTATTTATACTTTTTTTTAGGTTAAAAAAATAATAATAAAAAATATATATATATTAAAAAAAAATTAAGGCATGTCATAGGTCATTGGGAAAAGCTGTTCACAACCGTCCAAGCCATTGGGAGACAAACCAGAATTGAAGGGATACATGGTAATGCATTTTCAACGTCAACCACCAGGTGACTTCATTCCATAATTTTCATTTTCAATGTCTTCGGTGAACTTCTATCCTACCCCTTCTATATTTCAATTCTTTAAACACTGGGGACAGTGTTATTCTAAGTTGGAGGGGGGGAGATGAAAATGTGTGGAAGGAAAATTTTCATTAACCTTGAACATGATAACACACATTCCAAACTCTGAAATTGGATATCAAATAATTTTGCATGCCTTGATTCTGATTTTAATGCAAGTTTATGTTCATGTGCATAGTTATTGGAAAGTGCGGTTGTCCGATGTGATTTTTCACTCTTATATTTTCATCCATTTAATATAAAAAACACAATGCACGTCCTCTAGATTGTGGGGTATTAGTTTGAGTTTTTGGAGACCCATAATAAATAGCATAGGATTGGCGATCATTTTAATTTTAACATGAGTATTCAAAAAAAAATTGCGCGTAGAGAAATGAATTGACCTAATGTGTGGCTTTCGGCACTTGGGGATCGCGACTCCATAGTTTTCTGGCCCAGAGTTGGGCATTTTATCTCTATTTGTGGTAATTTGAATTTGTTTTTGATTGAGTTAACTCGAGATGATGCCCGAGTATGTGAGCTTCACTTGGTGCCCTAAGGTCTTTGAGCCTGGGAGTCATCGGCAAAGTCTTGCTATATGGGTTGACTCGATTGAGTTCAATTTCAATTACCATGGAAAAATTGAAAAAAACAAACAAACAAACAAACAACAAAAAAAAACAAAAAAAGAGAATAAAAAATGAGTACTCATCTTATTATTAAAATTTGATTGCTCCTAGCGCTTCCATCTTTTCTCCCTCGAATAAAAATGAACCCCCATGTCTATTGTGACACACAACACTTCATCATGCTTAATTGAATTTGGATGAAATATGGCAATGAATTTGAACAAAGGAATGGGCTTGGGCTTGGGATATTCTTATGGACATAGCTTGTTTTAAATGATTTTGATGGGTTTCATAATTGTTTGGTATGTGACCTTTGGGTGAGAAATGTGTATTAAAATGTTTTTGGAAAATGTCATTCGAATTTCATTTTTGTGAGATATATTTTGCTCGGGACTAGCAAAACTCAAGTTGGGGGGTGTGATTAGCCACTGTAAGAGGCTAATATTTATTGCTAATATATGTAGTTTTCATGTGCCTTGCTATTCATAAATACCATTTTAGTGCATTTTACATTTTGAACACTCATTCTCATCATTTGTGCACTTCATGCCTAATGTGCACCAATTTAGGCCCAATGTTTCATCTGATTTTAAAGAATGTAACTATCCATGTTTTAATTTGAAATTTTTGTAAATATATATTCACTTAATTATGAACATTTTTTATTCAGGGATCAATGGATTATTAATAAATTATGATGGAGATATTTGGCGATTAAAGGAAACAATTCTGAAGAAGGCAGATTGGATATCATCCCACTGATCGGACTATGGGGCCCACAATACAGGCCCAATGAATCCCAAATTTTACAGGAGACTATAATACATATAGGGGAAAAAATACGTCTTCTGGAGCTAGTGCTAATTCGTCTTCAATGGTGGTGATCGAGGCGGCCCAAGTTGAATATTTAATTTTGGTCCAGAGTCTGCGGCCCAGAAAGACAACCCACCATTTAAATTATATCTCCCGAACCACAAATTATTTTGGGCTGAAATTTTACAGGCGGTTAGGGGAAATCCGGGGCTTCATTTAAGTATTCTAGGGCCCACTCAAATTCGGCTTTATAGAAGGTTCGTTAGGCGATTCTTTCCGGTGGATGCAAGCTGGCTGCAACTTCGGGGCAAGAAGTGGAAAAGTCTCTTATCATTAATGTTCCACCCACCTTTTCCCAACATAATTAATTCAAGGAACATGGGATGTTGGGGGCTCGGCCAAGGCTTCATGTTTTCCTATTTAAGGCAGTAGTGGTGATGGATTTGGGGATCTTGGTTGCTTTGTTTCATTATAATGTTATGTTGTCCATTTGATGTTGTAATCGTTCTTCATTCTCATGTAAGTTGTTTGAATCACATTAGTTCTTAATAAAAGTTCTTCATTTACTCTTTTTCTTTTCTTCTCCTTATCACCTTGATACCGTTTCCTCAAGGTGTGAATTTATTCACACCAAACCTTGTGATTTTGTTCACACAACGGTGGAGTGATTGTTATTTTTTTTGTTTTTACTTCTTCAATTCCACCCTCATAAGTCTACTTTCCGCTTCCGTTGAGAACTTGTCATCAATGGAGGGCTAGCTCTTTTATGGGTTGATCCAAGGGAGTTGCAAGGGGATGGATTGAATGTTATTTCTTATGCCTAAATGTTATTAATTTCTTTTAATTGAGTTTCTTTGATTCAATGATTTTTATTCTTCCTCTTCCTTATTGAATTTATTCACCCCTCTTTCATGTGCTAATTACATCCTTTACCTTGGAGTGATCATGAAAATGATCCTACAAGTGTATAGGTGATTATCATATGTTTTTAAGGTGTTTAATCAGTAAGTGATGAGGTTAGTTTGAATTCATTGCATGAATATTTCTCGAGTTAATGAAATTAAAATCGTAAAAAAGAGGAATTCATTCAATACACCCCGAGCAATAACCTAAGATCAACTCATTTTCTCATAATTTGAATTCACATAGATCTTTTAGTGCTCTTTCAAAACAATATAAAATCAACCCAAGTTGGCCACTTCATAGCCAAAAATCCATCTCTTTTTATTGAGTGTCTAAAGGTTCTTCTTAGGTCTCTGAGGATTCGACAACCCAAGCTACACTACAAGCGACCGCTTGACCCTTAAAACTTGGGTAAATTTGGGCGAGACCAAATTTTGGCGCCGTTGTCGGGGACCAAGTAAGTTCCTTAGACAAAAACCTTCTTTCCTCACCCCCATTCTTCTACTCTCACCCAAGATCTCTTATCTTGTCCCTTTCTCGCTTTTTTTTGGCGCATGTCCGCCTACACCCGCGATTTCTCAAACAGACTAGTTAGGGTGGATAGTCCTAGGATAGGGGAGTCAAGTGAACCTAGGGGATTGTTTAAATCAGATTCAAATACTCTTGAAACCCCAAAGTAAGAACTTGAAACAAGTCCAATGGAGGGTCATCCACAAAATCAAATTGTAAACCCTGGGGGGAATCAAATGGGAAACCAAAACCAAGAAGCTCCAAACTTAGGGAATGTAGTTGATCAAACCATGAATGACTACCTCACTCCAGCTTGGACAAATGCCCCCTCATGTATTAGACACAATTTCATAGGAGACACCAACTACATATTCAAACCCCATGTCCTAAACCACCTTCCAACCTTTCATGGGATGGAGTCAGAAATGCCATACCTTCATGTCAAAGAGTTCAACGACATTGTTGAAACCATGTGTCCCCCACATCAACTAGAATCTGCTAAGATGAGGCTCTTTCCTTTTTCATTAAAGGATCGAGCTAAAAATTGGCTAAAAAACCTGAGACCTTCATCAATCCACACTTGGAACCAACCGCAAAGAGAATTTTACAAAAAATACTTCCCCCATCACAAAACCATTGCACTAAAAAAGAGCATCCAAAATTTTTTTGAAAAAGAGGGAGAGTCATTTTATGAAACATGGGAGAGGTTCAAAGACACACTAAACATGGTTCCACACCATGGTTTTTCTATTCCTGAACAAGTAAGAATTTTCTATGAAGGTTTGGGCCCGTGGAACAAACAATTCATTGACATGATGTGTAATGGGACCTTTAAAAACAAATCCCCAAATGATGCTTACGAGTATCTAGAAATCCTTGCTGAACAAAACCAAACATGGGGAACATCACCTTACTCTGAAAAGCCTCAAAGAACTACTGGAATGCATACACTTAGGGAAGAGGAAAGCCTTAGGGCGAAACTTGGAGCACTCTCTAGGAAGGTTGAAGAGATAGACCATAGGAAAATCAATGAAATCCAAACTGTAGACCTTGTTTGCACAATCTGTGACAAACATGACCACAAAACGGACAACTGCCCAACCATTCCATCCATCAAGGATGTTCTTTTAGGAGGACCACCTGCTGAAGTCAATGCCCTAAACATTCAAAAGCCTCAATACCCAAACACATTCAACCCAAGGTATAATGACCACCCAGGCTTCCGATGGAAAGATAACCAACAACCTAGCCAACCACAAGGACCAAACCCCTACCCTACACAAAATTTTCAAAACCATAACCAATTCCAACCACAACCAATCCAATACCAACATCCTCCAGTCCAATACCAACAACCCATCAAACAACCAAAGTATCCCCCTAGTATAACCCAACCAACACAAACCCCTTCCCAATCTGTCCCTCTCCCAATCCTTGAACAACTGTGTAAACAAATGGAAAGGATGAACTCAGAAGTCTCGTCCCTTAAACAAGAACTTCAAACCATAAAAACTGGAAAGGCACCCATGCCTACACAGGCCATTCCACAACAAACACCAAGGGGGGAGACAAGTTGCACTCAAACAACTCAGGAACAACTAAAGGCTGTGACAGTTTTGAGAAGTGGGAAATCAATTGAGAAACCTGAACAAATAGTTCAAAACCCACCTGAAGATTCAAACTCTAATGAAACTTCAAATGAAACACATGAACAAACTGATGATACTAATAAAAATGTGAAGGAAACAACTCTTCAAAAAACAACCCCACAACCTGCCCCATTTCCTCAATGCATGAGGGGGAGAACCAAGCTTGAACTGAGTGAAACATTGAGGGAAATATTCTCATAAGTCAAGTTGAACATTCCACTCCTCGATGCCATTCAAACCATTCCTACATACTCAAAATACCTTAAGGACCTCTGCACATTTAAACGGAAATTCTCACATAAGAACCAAGTCCTTCTGGCAGCAAATGTTAGCACAACAATCCAAGGAACCCTTCCTCCAAAGATGAAAGACCCGGGATGCCCTTACATAAATGTTGAACTAGGAGAGAACAAAGTTGTCAAAGCCTTGTGTGATCTCAGAGCTAGTGTGAACCTCATTCCTTATGCTATGTATTGTCAGTTAGGGCTCGAAGAACTCCAACCCACATCTGTCACTCTTCAACTTGCTGATCGTAGTATTCGAGTTCCAAAGGGGATTTTAAAGGATGTTTTGGTGAAAGTTGAAAATTTCATTTACCCAGCTGACTTCATTGTTCTTGACAATCACCCAAGATTAGGTCCTAGGGAGCAAACCCCAATCATCCTTGGTCGTCCCTTCCTTGCAACAATCAACTCTGTTATCCCAGTCCGAAATGGGAACATGACCATCACCTTTGGAAACATGAGTCTAGACTTGAACATCTATAATGCAAACTCTCAAATTGGGGATGATGAAGAGATCCATGAGGTTAATTGGATGGGTAGTGTTGATAGTGAACTCAAGGAACATCAAGGAATTACTGAAGGATGTTTAAGTCAAGAAGAGATTGATTTTCTTTGTTCACATGAGGGAAATTTGTCTCCTTGGCTTGAATCTCTTTCAGATTACTCTATTGATGATTTTCTAGAATCACCAATCAACGATACCATGAGTGAAATCAATAACATTGAGTCTATATCCCTTCATGAAACTACTCTAGCTAATTTAGTGGATGAAAATTCTCTTCACAAGGAACCAATTTTGTCAAGAAATGTGACCAAAGAAACTGAGTTCAATACAAAGTCTCATCCTTTCTTGGAAAGTGATAACCACTCTGATCTTGAATTTAAGATTTTACCTTCATCACTCAAGTATGCGTTCTTAGGGGACAATCAATCCTTTCCTGTTGTCATTTCTTCCTCTCTTGAAGCCAATCATGAGAGGATGCTTCTAGATGTCCTTAGGAGACCCAAGAAAGCCATTGGATGGACCCTATCAGATATTCCTGGGATTAGCCCACTTATCGGGACTCATAGAATTGTTCTAGAATCCGATTCAAAGCCATGTCGTCAACCTCAGTGACGACTCAATCCTAATCTCATGGAAGTAGTGAGAAAAGAACTTTTGAAATTGTTAAAAGCTGGTATCATCTATCTTATAGCTGAGAGTGAGTGGGTTAGCCCAATCCATGTTGTTCCAAAGAAGGATGGAATCACAGTAATAACCAATAATGATGGAGAGATGCTTCCAACAAGGGTTAGTAGTGGATGGAGAGTCTGTATTGACTATAGGAAGCTCAACTCTTGTACCAAGAAAGACCATTTCCCCTTGCCCTTTATTGATCAAGTCCTCGAGCGAGTGGCGGGTCATCAATTCTACTGCTTCCTAGATGGATTCTCAGGGTATAATCAAATCGAAGTCTCTTTAGAGGATCGAGGAAAAACGACCTTCACTTGTCCATTCGGCACTTTTTCCTTCAAGCGCACGCCCTTTGGTTTATGTAATGCCCCTGGTACCTTCCAGCGGTGCATGATGGGAATCTTCTCGGACATGGTGGGGGATTGTTTAGAGGTCTTCATGGATGATTTCTCCATATTTGGGGATACTTTTGAGGGATGCCTTCTAAATGTTGAAAAGGTTTTGTCAAGGTGTGAGGATAAGAATGTCATACTAAATTGGGAAAAATGCCATTTCATGGTAAGGGAAGGACATGTTCTAGGTCATCTAGTATCTCGTAGAGGGATTGAAGTTGATAAAGCAAAGGTTGACATCATTCGTCACCTTCCCTCTCCTAAAACTGTTAAGGAAGTGAGGTCATTCTTAGGACATGCTGGTTTTTATAGAAGGTTCATTAGGAATTTCAGCTCTATTTCTCGACCACTTTGTGCTCTATTGGTAAAAGATGCTCCATTTTTATGGACAGAAAGCTGTGAGGAATCATTCTCTAAACTCAAGTCAACTCTTATATCTCCACCTATCATGCAATCTCCAAATTGGAAACTTCCTTTCGAGCTCATGTGTGATGCAAGTGACTTTGCTGTAGGAGCAGTCTTAGGACAACGGTGTGAGAAAACTCCATGTGTCATTGCTTATGCAAGAAAATCTTTAAAGGATGCACAAATAAACTACACCACCACTGAGAAAGAGTTGCTTGCTGTTGTCTTTGCTTTAGAAAAATTCAGGTCTTATCTCTTAGGATCACCCATCATTGTCTTCACTGACCATTCAGCCCTAAAATACCTTTTCCAAAAACAAGATGCCAAGGCTAGATTAATTAGGTGGGTCCTTCTTCTTCAAGAGTTTGATTTAACCATTAAGGATAAAAAGGGTGTTGAAAATGTTGTAGCTGATCACCTCTCTATGATGGAATTCAAAGATAACTCACACCACCTCTCTGTGTCTGATTCATTTCCCGATGAGCACCTCTATTCAGTGAGTGATTGACCTTGGTATGCTGACATAGCAAACCATTTGGTGACGGGTGACATTCCAAAATTCCTGGGGACCCAAGCTAAGAGGAAATTCCTTTCTGATGTCAAACACTATGTGTTTGATGATCCTTACCTCTTCAAGTTCTGTCCTGATCAAATCATCAGGAGATGTGTTCCCGAGTCTGAGAAAGAGTCCATTCTAAAATTTTGTCATGGAGAGGCATGTGGAGGCCACTTTTCTACAAAGAAAACCACTACAAAGGTCCTCCAAAGTGGTTTATACTGGCCGAACCTCACTAAGGATTCCTTCCAATACTGCAAAAGTTTTCCTCAGTGTCAGCAATTAGGATCCATTTCCAAAAGAAATCAAATGCCCCTCACTCCCATTTTAGTCATTGAAATCTTTGATTGTTGGGGAATTGATTTCATGGGACCCTTTCCAAACTCTAAGGGATACCTCTACATCCTCTTAGCTATTGATTACGTCTCAAAATGGGTTGAGTCCATTCCCACCAAGACTAATGATCATCAAGTTGTGATCTGATTCCTAAAAGAGCATATCTTTTCTAGATTTGGAATTCCGAGGGCTATAATCAGTGATCGTGGAACCCATTTCTGTAATCGCCCATTCTCTTCACTCATGTCTAAGTATGGAATTTCTCATAAAGTTTCCACTGCCTACCATCCTCAAACCAATGGTCAAGCTGAGTTAGCAAATAGGGAGATTAAGCAAATTCTTGAAAAAACTGTCAACCCCTCTATGAAAGATTGGTCTGAGAAACTCTTGGATTCTCTTTGGGAATATCGTACAGCATTCAAAACCATCCTAGGAATGTCCCCATATAGGTTGGTTTATGGAAAATCATGCCATTTACCTGTTGAAATTGAGCATAAGGCATTTTGGGCAATCAAGAAAATGAATTTCGACATTTCTTTAGCCGAAGAAAAGAGGAAGTTAGATCTTAATGAACTTGAGGAACTTAGGATGGAGGCGTATGAAAATTCAAGGATAAATAAAGCTAGAGTTCAAGCCTACCAATCTAGGAATATCAAAGTCAAACAATTTGAACTGGGAAAACCTGTGCTCTTGTATAGTTCAAAACTTCATTTACACCCGGGAAAGTTAAGGTCTAGATGGTCAGGTCCATTCATAGTGCATCATGTGTACTCCCATGGGGAAGTAGAGATTGAGGATCCCACAAGTGGTAACATTTTTAAGGTCAATGGTCATAGGTTAAAACCTTTCATTGAATCGTTCAATAAACAAGAAATAGAGGTAGAGTTAACAGAGCCAACCTATGAACCAGGAAAAAATTGATAGATTTAGGATCCATGTCGGGCTAACGACGTTAAACAAAAGCGCTGCACGGGAGGCAACCCGTGGTCTTCATCTTTCTAATCTTTGTGAGTCGTTTTTTTCCTTCTTCTGCATTTTGTTATTAAAAAAATATAGATTGTTGACATGTTCTTCTTTTATGAGTAAGGATGGGTATGAAAGGGGAGCACCGTATTCATCCGTGTCACGCGGTGTAATCCCTGAGTAATACCATACCCAGAAAATATAAAGAAGACAATGTATCATCAGTTTATTTTATTTTATTTTATTTTATTTTATATTTTTGTTGGTATTTAAAAAAAATAGATTGTTGACCTGTTCTTCTTTTATGAGTAAGGATGGGTACTAAAGGGGAGCACCGTATTCATCTGTGTCACGCGGTGTGATCCCTGAGTAATACCTTACCCAGAAAATATAAAGAAGACAATGTATCATCAGTTTATGTTATTTATACTTTTTTTTTAGGTTAAAAAAATAATAATAAAATATATATATATATTAAAAAAAATTAAGGCATGTCATAGGTCATTGGGAAAAGTTGTTCACAACCGTCCAAGCCATTGGGAGACAAACCAGAATTGAAGGGATACATGGGAATGCATTTTCAACGTCAACCACCAGGTGACTTCATTCCATAATTTTCATTTTCAATGTCTTCGGTGAACTTCTATCCTACCCATTCTATATTTCAAATCTTTAAACACTGGGGACAGTGTTATTCTAAGTTGGAGGGGGGGAGATGAAAATGTGTGGAAGGAAAAATTTCATTAACCTTGAACATGATAACACACATTCCAAACTCTGAAATTGGATATCAAATAATTTTGCATGCCTTGATTCTGATTTTAAGGCAAGTTTATGTTCATGTGCATAGTTATTGGAAAGTGCGGTTGTCCGATGTGATTTTTCACTGTTATATTTTCATCCATTTAATATAAAAAACACAATGCACGTCCTCTAGATTGTGGGGTCTTAGTTTGAGTTTTTGGGGACCCATAATAAATAGCATAGGATTGGCGATCATTTTAATTTTAACATGAGTATTCAAAAAAAAAATTGCGCTTAGAGCAATGAATTGACCTAACGTGTGGCTTTCGGCACTTGGGGATCGCGACTCCATAGTTTTTTGGCCCAGAGTTGGGCATTTTATCTCTATTTGTGGTAATTTGAATTTGTTTTTGATTGAGTTAACTCGAGATGATGCCCGAGTATGTGAGCTTCACTTGGTGCCCTAAGGTCTTTGAGCCTGGGAGTCATCGGCAAAGTCTTGCTACATGGGTTGACTCGATTGAGTTCAATTTCAATTACCATGGGAAAATTGCAAAAAAAAAACAAACAAACAAAAAACAAAAAAAACAAAAAAAAGGGAATAAAAAATGAGTACTCATCTTATTATTAAAATTTGATTGCTCCTAGCGCTTCCATCTTTTCTCCCTCGAATAAAAATGAACCCCCATGTCTATTGTGACACACAACACTTCATCATGCTTAATTGAATTTGGATGAAATATGGCAATGAATTTGAACAAAGGAATGGGATTGGGCTTGGGATATTCTTATGGACATAGCTTGTTTTAAATTATTTTGATGGGTTTCATAATTGTTTGGTATGTGACCTTTGGGTGAGAAATGTGTATTAAAATGTTTTTGGAAAATGTCATTCGAATTTCATTTTTGTGAGATATATTTTGCTCGGGACTAGAAAAACTCAAGTTGGGGGGTGTGATTAGCCACTGTAAGAGGCTAATATTCATTTCTAATATATGTAGTTTTCATGTGCCTTGCTATTCATAAATACCATTTTAGTGCATTTTACATTTTGAACACTCATTCTCATCATTTGTGCACTTCATGCCTAATGTGCACCAATTTAGGCCCAATGTTTCATCTGATTTTAAAGAATGTAATTATCCATGTTTTAATTTGAAATTTTTTTAAATGGATATTAACTTAATTATGAACATTTTTTATTCAGGGATCAATGGATTATTAATAAAGTATGATGGAGATATTTGGCGATTAAAGGAAACAATTCTGAAGAAGGCAGATTGGATATCATCCCACTTATCGGACTATGGGTCCCACAATACAGGCCCGATGAATCCCAAATTTTACAGGAGACTATAAGACATATAGGGGAAAAAATAAGTCTGCTGTAGATAGTGCTAATTCGTCATCAATGGTGGTGATAAAGGCGGCCCAAGTTGAAGATTTAATTTTGGGCCAGAGTCTGCGTCCCAGAAAAACAGCCCACCATTTAAATCATATCTCCCTAACCACAAATTATTTTGGGCTGAAATTGTACAGGCTGTTAGGGGACATCCGGGGATTCATTTAAGTCTTCTAGGGACCACTCAAATTCGGCTTTCTAGAAGGTGATTTAGGCTATTCTTTCCGGTGGATGCAAGCTGGCTGCAACTTCGGGGCAAGAAGTGGAAAAGTCTCTTATCATTAATGTTCCACCCACCTTTTCCCAACATAATTAATTCAAGGCACATGGGATGTTGGGGGATCGGCCAAGGCTTCATTTTTTCCTATTTAAGGCAGTAGTGGTGATGGATTTGGGGATCTTGGTTGCTTTGTTTCATTATAATGTTATGCTGTCCATTTGATGTTGTAATCATTCTTCATTCTCATGTAAGTTGTTTGAATCACATTAGTTCTTAATAAAAGTTCTTCATTTCCTCTTTTTCTTTTCTTCTCCTTATCACCTTGATACCGTTGCCTCAAGGTGTGAATTTATTCACACCAAACCTTGTGATTTTGTTCACACAACGGTGGAGTGATTGTTATTTTTGTTGTTTTTACTTCTTCAATTCCACCCTCATAAGTCTACTTTCCGCTTCCGTTGAGAACTTGTCATCAATGGAGGGCTAGCTATTTTATGGGTTGATCCAAGGGAGTAGCAAGGGGCTGTATTGAATGTTATTTCTTATGCCTAAATGTTATTAATTTCTTTTAATTTAGTTTCTTTCATTCAATGATTTTTATTCTTCCTCTTCCTTATTGAATTTATTCACCCCACTTTCATGTGCTAATTACATCCTTTACCTTGGAGTGCTCATGAAAATGATCCTACAAGTGTATAGGTGATTATCATATGTTTTTAAGGTGTTTAATCAGTAAGTGATGAGGTTAGTTTGAATTCATTGCATGAATATTTCTCGAGTTAATGAAATTAAAATCGTAAAAAAGAGGAATTCATTCAATCCACCCCGAGCAATAACCTAGGATCAACTCATTTTCTCATAATTTGAATTCACATAGATCTTTTAGTGCTCTTTCAAAACAATATAAAATCAACCCAAGTTGGCCACTTCATAGCCAAAAATCCATCTCTTTTTATTGAGTGTCTAAAGGTTCTTCTTAGGTCTCTGAGGATTCGACAACCCAAGCTACACTACAAGCGACCGCTTGACCCTTAAAACTTGGGTAAATTTGGGCGAGACCAAATTTTGGCGCCGTTGCCGGGGACCAAGTAATTTCCTTAGACAAAAACCTTCTTTCCTCACCCCCATTCTTCTACTCTCACCCAAGATCTCTTATCTTGTCCCTTTCTCGCTTTTTTTGGCGCATGTCCGCCTACACCCACGATTTCTCAAACAGACTAGTTAGGGTGGATAGTCCTAGGATAGGGGAGTCAAGTGAACCTAGGGGATTGTTTAAATCAGATTCAAATAGTCTTGAAACCCCAAAGTCAGAACTTGAAACAAGTCCAATGGAGGGTCATCCACAAAATCAAATTGTAAACCCTGGGGGAATCAAATGGGAAACCAAAACCAAGAAGCTCCAAACTTAGGGAATGTAGTTGATCAAACCATGAACGACTACCTCACTCCAGCTTGGACCAATGCCCCCTCATGCATTAGACACAATTTCATAGGAGACACCAACTACATATTCAAACCCCATGTCCTAAACCACCTTCCAACCTTTCATGGGATGGAGTCAGAAATGCCATACCTTCATGTCAAAGAGTTCAACGACATTGTTGAAACCATGTGTCCCCCACATCAACTAGAATCTGCTAAGATGAGGCTCTTTCCTTTTTCATTAAAGGATCGAGCTAAAAATTGGCTAAACAACCTGAGACCTTCATCAATCCACACTTGGAACCAACTGCAAAGAGAATTTTACAAAAAATACTTCCCCCATCACAAAACCATTGCACTAAAAAAGAGCATCCAAAATTTTTTTGAAAAAGAGGGAGAGTCATTTTATGAAACATGGGAGAGGTTCAAAGACACACTAAACATGGTTCCACACCATGGTTTTTCTATTCCTGAACAAGTAAGAATTTTCTATGAAGGTTTGGGCCCGGGGAACAAACAATTCATTGACATGATGTGTAATGGGACCTTTAAAAACAAATCCCCAAATGATGCTTACGAGTATCTAGAAATCCTTGATGAACAAAACCAAACATGGGGAAAATCACCTTACTCTGAAAAGCCTCAAAGAACTACTGGAATGCATACACTTAGGGAAGAGGAAAGCCTTGGGGCGAAACTTGCAGCACTCTCTAGGAAGGTTGAAGAGATAGACCATAGTAAAATCAATGAAATCCAAACTGTAGACCTTGTTTGCACAATCTGTGACAAACATGACCACAAAACGGACAACTGCCCAACCATTCCATCCATCAAGGAAGTTCTTTTAGGAGGACCACCTGCTGAAGTCAATGCCCTAAACATTCAAAAGCCTCAATACCCAAACACATTCAACCCAAGTTATAATGACCACCCAGGCTTCCGATGGAAAGATAACCAACAACCTAGCCAACCACAAGGACCAAACCCCTACCCTACACAAAATTTTCAAAACCATAACCAATTCCAACCACAACCAATCCAATACCAACATCCTCCAGTCCAATACCAACAACCCATCCAACAACCAAAGTATCCCCCTGGGATAACCCAACCAACACAAACCCCTTCCCAATCTGTCCCTCTCCCAATCCTTGAACAACTGTGTAAACAAATGGAAAGGATGAACTCAGAAGTCTCGTCCCTTAAACAAGAACTTCAAACCATAAAAACTGGAAAGGCACCCATGCCCACACAGGCCATTCCACAACAAACATCAAGGGGGGAGATAAGTTGCACTCAAACAACTCATGAACAACTAAAGGCTGTGACAGTTTTGAGAAGTGGGAAATCAATTGAGAAACCTGAACAAATAGTTCAAAACCCACCTGAAGATTCAAACTCTAATGAAAATTCAAATGAAACACATGAACAAACTGATGATACTAATAAAAATGTGAAGGAAACAACTCTTCAAAAAACAACCCCACAACCTGCCCCATGTCCTCAACGCATGAGGGGGAGAACCAAGCCTGAACTGAGTGAAACATTGAGGGAAATATTCTCACAAGTCAAGTTGAACATTCCACTCCTCGATTCCATTCAAACCATTCCTACATACTCAAAATACCTTAAGGACCTCTGCACATTTAAACGGAAATTCTCACATAAGAACCAAGTCCTTCTGGCAGAAAATGTTAGCACAACAATCCAAGGAACCCATCCTCCAAAGATGAAAGACCCGGGATGCCCTTACATAAATGTTGAACTAGGAGAGAACAAAGTTGTCAAAGCCTTGTGTGATCTCGGAGCTAGTGTGAAACTCATTCCTTATGCTATGTATTGTCAGTTAGGGCTCGAAGAACTCCAACCCACATCTGTCACTCTTCAACTTGCTGATCGTAGTATTCGAGTTCCAAAGGGGATCTTAAAGGATGTTTTGGTGAATGTTGAAAATTTCATTTACCCATCTAACTTCATTGTTCTTGACAATCACCCAAGCTTAGGTCCTAGGGAGCAAACCCCAATCATCCTTGGTCGTCCCTTCCTTGCAACAATCAACTCTGTTATCCGAGTCCGAAATGGGAACATGACCATCACCTTTGGAAACATGATTCTAGACTTGAACATCTGTAATGCAAACTCTCAAATTGGGGATGATGAAGAGATCCATGAGGTTAATTGGATGGGTAGTGTTGATAGTGAACTCAAGGAACATCAAGGAATTACTGAAGGATGTTTAAGTCAAGAAGAGATTGATTTTCTTTGTTCACATGAGGGAAATTTGTCTCCTTGGCTTGAATCTCTTTCAGATTGCTCTATTGATGATTTTCTAGAATCACCAATCAACGATACCATGAGTGAAATCAATAACATCGAGTCTATATCCCTTCATGAAACTACTCTAGCTAATTTAGTGTATGAAAATTCTCTTCACAAGGAACCAATTTTGTCAAGAAATGTGATCAAAGAAACTGAGTTCAATACAAAGTCTCATCCTTTCTTGGAAAGTGATAACCACTCTGATCTTGAATTTAAGATTTTACCTTCATCACTCAAGTATGCGTTCTTAGGGGACAATCAATCCTTTCCTGTTGTCACTTCTTCCTCTCTTGAAGCCAATCATGAGAGGATGCTTCTAGATGTCCTTAGGAGACACAAGAAAGCCATTGGATGGACCCTATCAGATATTCCTGGGATTAGCCCACTTATCGGGACTCATAGAATTGTTCTAGAATCCGATTCAAAGCCATGTCGTCAACCTCAGCGACGACTCAATCCTAATCTCATGGAAGTAGTGAGAAAAGAACTTTTGAAATTGTTAAAAGCTGGTATCATCTATCCTATAGATGAGAGTGAGTGGGTTAGCCCAATCCATGTTGTTCCAAAGAAGGCTGGAATCACAGTAATAACCAATAATGATGGAGAGATGCTTCCAACAGGGGTTAGTAGTGGATGGAGAGTCTGTATTGACTATAGGAAGCTCAACTCTTGTACCAAGAAAGACCATTTCCTCTTGCCCTTTATTGATCAAGTCCTCGAGCGAGTGGCGGGTCATCAATTCTACTGCTTCCTAGATGGATTCTCAAGGTATAATCAAATCGAAGTCTCTTTAGAGGATCAAGGAAAAACGACCTTCACTTGTCCATTCGGCACTTTTTCCTTCAGGCGCATGCCCTTTGGTTTATGTAATGCACCTGGTACCTTCCAGCGGTGCATGATGGGAATCTTCTCGGACATGGTGGGGGATTGTTTAGAGGTCTTCATGGATGATTTCTCCATCTTTGGGGATACTTTTGAGGGATGCCTTCTAAATGTTGAAAAGGTTTTGTCAAGGTGTGAGGATAAGAATCTCATACTAAATTAGGAAAAATGCCATTTCATGGTAAGGGAAGGACATGTTCTAGGTCATCTAGTATCTGGTAGAGGGATTGAAGTTGATAAAGCTAAGGTTGACATCATTCGTCACCTTCCCTCTCCTAAAACTGTTAAGGAAGTGAGGTCATTCTTAGGACATGCTGGTTTTTATAGAAGGTTCATTAGGAATTTCAGCTCTATTTCTCGACCACTTTGTGCTCTATTGGTAAAAGATGCTCCATTTTTATGGACAGAAAGCTGTGAGGAATCATTCTCTAAACTCAAGTCAACTCTTATATCTCCACCTATCATGCAATCTCCAAATTGGAAACTTCCTTTCGAGCTCATGTGTGATGCAAGTGACTTTGTTGTAGGAGCAGTCTTAGGACAACGGTGTGAGAAAACTCCATGTGTCATTGCTTATGCAAGCAAATCTTTAAATGATGCACAAATAAAATACACCACCACTGAGAAAGAGCTGCTTGCTGTTGTCTTTGCTTTAGAAAAATTCAAGTCTTATCTCTTAGGATCACCCATCATTGTCTTCACTGACCATTCAGCCCTAAAATACCTTTTCCAAAAACAAGATGCCAAGGCTAGATTAATTAGGTGGGTCCTTCTTCTTCAAGAGTTTGATTTAACCATTAAGGATAAAAAGGGTGTTGAAAATGTTGTAGCTGATCACCTCTCTAGGATGGAATTCAAAGATAACTCACACCACCTCTCTGTGTCTGATTCATTTCCCGATGAGCACCTCTATTCAGTGAGTGATTGCCCTTGGTATGCTGACATAGCAAACCATTTGGTGACGGGTGACATTCCAAAATTCCTGGGGACCCAATCTAAGAGGAAATTCCTTTCTGATGTCAAACACTATGTGTTTGATGATCCTTACCTCTTCAAGTTCTGTCCTGATCAAATCATCAGGAGATGTGTTCCCGAGTCTGAGAAAGAGTCCATTCTAAAATTTTGTCATGGAGAGGCATGTGGAGGCCACTTTTCTACAAAGAAAACCACTGCAAATGTCCTCCAAATTGGTTTATACTGGCCGAACCTCACTAAGGATTCCTTCCAATACTGCAAAAGTTTTCCTCAGTGTCAGCAATTAGGATCCATTTCCAAAAGAAATCAAATGCCCCTCACTCCCATTCTAGTCGTTGAAATCTTTGATTGTTGGGGAATTGATTTCATGGGACCCTTTCCAAACTCTAAGGGATACCTCTACATCCTCTTAGCTGTTGATTACGTCTCAAAATGGGTTGAGGCCATTCCCACCAAGACTAATGATCATCAAGTTGTGATCCGATTCCTAAAAGAGCATATCTTTTCTAGATTTGGAATTCCGAGGGCTATAATCAGTGATCGTGGAACCCATTTCTGTAATCGCCCATTCTCTTCACTCATGTCTAAGTATGGAATTTCTCATAAAGTTTCCACTGCCTACCATCCTCAAACCAATGGTCAAACTGAGTTAGAAAATAGGGAGATTAAGCAAATTCTTGAAAAAACTGTCAACCCCTCTAGGAAATATTGGTCTGAGAAACTCTTGGATGCTCTTTGGGCATATCGTACAGCATTCAAAGCCATCCTAGGAATGTCCTCATATAGGTTGGTTTATGGAAAAGCATGCCATTTACCTGTTGAAATTGAGCATAAGGCATTTTGGGCAATCAAGAAAATGAATTTCGACATTTCTTTAGCCGAAGAAAAGAGGAAGTTAGATCTTAATGAACTTGAGGAACTTAGGATGGAGGCGTATGAAAATTCAAGGATAAATAAAGCTAGAGTTCAAGCCTACCAATCTAGGAATATCAAAGTCAAACAATTTGAACTGGGAAAACCTGTGCTCTTGTATAGTTCAAAACTTCATTTACACCCGGTAAAGTTAAGGTCTAGATGGTCAGGTCCATTCATAGTGCATCATGTGTACTCCCATGGGGCAGTAGAGATTGAGGATCCCACAAGTGGTAACATTTTTAAGGTCAATGGTCATAGGTTAAAACCTTTCATTGAATCGTTAAATAAACAAGAAATAGAGGTAGAGTTAACAGAGCCAACCTATGAACCAGGAAAAAATTGATAGATTTAGGATCCATGTCGGGCTAACGACGTTAAACAAAAGCGTTGCACGGGAGGCAAGCCGTGGTCTTCATCTTTCTAATCTTTGTGACTCGTTTTTTTCCTTCTTCTGCATTTTGTTATTAAAAAAAATATAGATTATTGACCTGTTCTTCTTTTATGAGTAAGGATGGGTATGAAATGGGAGCACCGTATTCATCCGTGTCACGCGGTGTAATCCCTGACTAATACCATACCTAGAAAATATAAAGAAGACAATGTATCATCAGTTTATTTTATTTTATTTTATTTTATTTTATATTTTTTTGGTATTTAAAAAAAATAGATTGTTGACATGTTCTTCTTTTATGAGTAAGGATGGGTACGAAAGGGGAGCACCGTATTCATCTGTGTCACGCGGTGTGATCCCTGAGTAATACCTTACCCAGAAAATATAAAGAAGACAATGTATCATCATTTTATGTTATTTATACTTTTTTTTAGGTTAAAAAAATAATAATAAAAAATATATATATATTAAAAAAAAATTTAAGGCATGTCATAGGTCATTGGGAAAAGCTGTTCACAACCGTTCAAGCCATTGGGAGACAAACCAGAATTCAAGGGATACATGGGAATGCATTTTCAACGTCAACCACCAGGTGACTTCATTCCATAATTTTCATTTTCAATGTCTTCGGTGAACTTCTATCCTACCCCTTCTATATTTCAATTCTTTAAACACTGGGGACAGTGTTATTCTAAGTTGGAGGGGGGGAGATTGAAATGTGTGGAAGGAAAAATTTCATTAACCTTGAACATGATAACACACATTCCAAACTCTGAAATTGGATATCAAATAATTTTGCATGCCTTGATTCTGATTTTAACGCAAGTTTATGTTCATGTGCATAGTTATTGGAAAGTGCGGTTGTCCGATGTGATTTTTCACTATTATATTTTCATCCATTTAATATAAAAAACACAATGCACGTCCTCTAGATTGTGGGGTCTTAGTTTGAGTTTTTGGGGACCCATAATAAATAGCATAGGATTGGCGATCATTTTAATTTTAACATGAGTATTCAAAAAAAAAATTGCGCGTAGAGCAATGAATTGACCTAATGTGTGGCTTTCGGCACTTGGGGATCGCGACTCCATAGTTTTCTGGCCCAGAGTTGGGCATTTTATCTCTATTTGTGGTAATTTGAATTTGTTTTTGATTGAGTTAACTCGAGATGATGCCCGAGTATGTGAGCTTCACTTGGTGCCCTAAGGTCTTTGAGCCTGGGAGTCATCGGCAAAGTCTTGCTACATGGGTTGACTCGATTGAGTTCAATTTCAATTACCATGGCAAAATTGCAAAAAACAAACAAACAAACAAACAACAAAAAAAACAAAAAAAAAGAGAATAAAAAATGAGTACTCATCTTATTATTAAAATTTGATTGCTCCTAGCGCTTCCATATTTTCTCCCTCGAATAAAAATGAACCCCCATGTCTATTGTGACACACAACACTTCATCATGCTTAATTGAATTTGGATGAAATATGGCAATGAATTTGAACAAAGGAATGGGCTTGGGCTTGGGATATTCTTATGGACATAGCTTGTTTTAAATGATTTTTATGGGTTTCATAATTGTTTGGTATGTGACCTTTGGGTGAGAAATGTGTATTAAAATGTTTTTGGAAAATGTCATTCGAATTTCATTTTTGTGAGATATATTTTGCTCGGGACTAGCAAAACTCAAGTTGGGGGGTGTGATTAGCCACTGTAAGAGGCTAATATTCATTGCTAATATATGTAGTTTTCATGTGCCTTGCTATTCATAAATACCATTTTAGTGCATTTTACATTTTGAACACTCATTCTCATCATTTGTGCACTTCATGCCTAATGTGCACCAATTTAGGCCCAATGTTTCATCTGGTTTTAAAGAATGTAACTATCCATGTTTTAATTTTAAATTTTTTTAAATGGATATTCACTTAATTATGAAAATTTTTTATTCAGGGATCAATGGATTATTAATAAATTATGATGGAGATATTTGGCGATTAAAGGAAACAATTCTGAAGAAGGCAGATTGGATATCATCCCACTGATCGGAATATGGGGCCCCCAATACAGGCCCAATGAATCCGAAATTTTACAGGAGACTATAAGACATATAGGGGAAAAAATAAGTCTTCTGTAGCTAGTGCTAATTCGTCCTCAATGGTGGTGATCAAGGCGGCCCAAGTTGAGGATTTAATTTTGGGCCAGAGTCTGCGGCCCAGAAAAACATCCCACCATTTAAATCATATCTCCCGAACCACAAATTATTTTGGGATGAACTTTTACAGGATGTTAGGGTAAATCCGGGGCTTCATTTAAGTCTTCTAGGGCCCACTCAAATTAGGCGTTCTAGAAGGTCCTTTAGGCGATTCTTTCTGGTGGATGCAAGCTGGCTGCAACTTCGGGGCAAGAAGTGGAAAAGTCTCTTATCATTAATGTTCCACCCACCTTTTCCCAACATAATTAATTCAAGGCACATGGGATGTTGGGGGCTCGGCCAAGGCTTCATTTTTTCCTATTTAAGGCAGTAGTGGTGATGGATTTGGGGATCTTGGTTGCTTTGTTTCATTATAATGTTATGTTGTCCATTTGATGTTGTAATCGTTCTTCATTCTCATGTAAGTTGTTTGAATCACATTAGTTCTTAATAAAAGTTCTTCATTTCCTCTTTTTCTTTTCTTCTCCTTATCACCTTGATACTGTTGCCTCAAGGTGTGAATTTATTCACACCAAACCTTGTGATTTTTTTCACACAACGGTGGAGTGATTGTTATTTTTGTTGTTTTTACTTCTTCAATTCCACCCTCATAAGTCTACTTTCCGCTTCCGTTGAGAACTTGTCATAAATGGAGGGCTAGCTCTTTTATGGGTTGATCCAAGGGAGTAGAAAGGGGCTGGATTGAATGTTATTTCTTATGCCTAAATGTTATTAATTTATTTTAATTGAGTTTCTTTCATTCAATGATTTTTATTCTTCATCTTCCTTATTGAATTTATTCACCCCACTTTCATGTTCTAATTACATCCTTTACCTTGGAGTGCTCATGAAAATGATCCTACAAGTGTATAGGTGATTATCATATGTTTTTAAGGTGTTTAATCAGTAAGTGATGAGGTTAGTTTGAATTCATTGCATGAATATTTCTCGAGTTAATGAAATTAAAATCGTAAAAAAGAGGAATTCATTCAATCCACCCCGAGCAATAACCTAGGATCAACTCATTTTCTCATAATTTGAATTCACATAGATCTTTTAGTGCTCTTTCAAAACAATATAAAATCAACCCAAGTTGGCCACTTCATAGCCAAAAATCCATCTCTTTTTATTGAGTGTCTAAAGGTTCTTCTTAGGTCTCTGAGGATTCGACAACCCAAGCTACACTACAAGCGACCGCTTGACCCTTAAAACTTGGGTAAATTTGGGCGAGACCAATGGCCTCTCATCAACTCCTCTCTCATTAAATTTGGAACCATCAATCTATCATAAACCATAATCAATACATATTTTTCCAAATCATATGTTGGAACAAACTGTTTACTGCCAACTTCTCTCAAACTAAGACACACTCCCAATCAAGCTCCTTAATGGGCCTCACTCGTTCTATCAATAAGTATGTGATCACTAAGGGTTAAAAAACACATCCACTTAGATCCTAAACTATTAACACATGATATTATTCCAATAATACCATAATCCTCTATCCATATTTTGAAAATCTCTCCCCAACTTCCAACATTTTCCTGCTCATTGAATATGTAACCATATTTCTTTTCCAAGAAGAATATTCCATCTCAAAGGAAAACATATGCAATTACTCTATCAAATTCCTCTAATGAACGATCAAGTCACACTATGACAGTATATAACACACTCCTTTGGATAGTATACTTGAAAAACATATCACAAGTGAGATAGTTACACCAAAATTTCATTGCATAAACCACAAATGCTAACTTCGATTCATCAGTAGGGTAGTTCTACTTGTGATGTCACAACTGATGAGACTTCAAAGTGACTACATTGTAACCATGTGTTAGAAAAAACCCCAATCCAATGCCATATGTTTCAAAATACACAAAATAGAAAAATCTAGGCTTGGGAAGCATAAGTATTATATCTGATGTCAACATTTTCTTCAAATCTAATAAATCTTCTTCACACTGATATTTCCCATCAAAACTGACTTCCTTTCTTGGTAAGTATGGTCATGGATACTACTATGTAACACCCCGAGATTTTATAATATATATTCTTCTTAATTTCTTTCATATATTCTGTTTTAATCTACACCAATATTATCTTGTGCTATATGCAACACCGTTCTAGCTTTCAGTATATGCATCACTATTCTTGGATCATGTTACACATAATTTCATGTTCGTTTGATAGTAGTTATTCTACGAAACCTTGAGTGTATATATATATATATATATTAAATTTATAAATGAAATATGTTTGGATTTTGTTATACGCAACAACAAAATAGTCTTTCACTACATGTAACCTTGACATGGCTTGCATTACACGCAATCGCGACCTTCCTCGATAGGGTGTGTTGTACGCAATATCGGGTTTCACTAAACAATGATATATGGTTATAATATTATTATGAACTAGCCATTATGAATATTATTAACTAAATTTTTAATTTTATAACATTATTATTCATCTTAAACATTTTCTAGAACATTGTATGAGAAGAAAATAAATTTTTCGGGTAAAATAAGTATTTTTCAAAAAATGCAGTTTTGCCGCCTTTTGATCGCGCACCCATTTTAAATATAATTTTTGAAAATTTTATAAGTTAAATTTTACAAAATAAACTTCTTCTTTTAAATCATGATATAAAAATTTACATTGGATAAAGTGTTGATATTTTTTTAACAACGTTCTTATTTTGATGAATAGTAAAAACATGCTAAATTTTACTTAAAAATAACTTTTTTCATCGAGATAATTTATATGGCTAAATTATAATAGTAAATTGTTCCAAAGTATAAATAGAATATATTTTTACCATTTAATATAATTTATGTCATTAGAATTGATTTTACATTAAATTCCTAGGTTAAATCAATTTAATCTTTTGTAATGTTTTAAACAAAAACCCGTTTTTTCAACAACAAGATTAATTTTTAATTAATTACTGAAACTTCTGTGTTTTGAATTTAGAAAAATGGATTCCATATTTGGAATCAGTATTTCCAAATTATGTTAATAGGCTACTTTTTATTTTTGGGCATTATGAATAGTAACTATAGTAAATTTTATTTACCACAGTTAAATGTAAATTAGGTAATTAAGGGTAAAAATAATATTATAAAATTACACTAACACTTTCCTTAATATAATTGGATTATTATATTTAATTATAAGGCATATTTGGGTTGAAAAGGAATCCATTGTAACCCACTTGGATGTGATTAAGACCTTTAATTTATTTTATTCTAAAGAAAGTGAAATATTTCTCACTCAAACTTTAATAATTTGATTATTTTTTATATAAGGTTATATAGAATATAATTTCAATTATAAATGATCATTTGAAATATAAATTTTTTTTCTTTATATGGTAATTTATTTGTAATTTTTAAGAAATATTTAATTACCTTAATAGCTTATACATTAATGATGTAGAAATTGTTTGTTTAGTGAAAAATCAATAATATAGTTTTTATTAAAATAATAATACCTATCAAAAGGACCAGAAACGTGACCAAACATTATTTTTCAAAGTATATCTGTACCCTAATAATACAAGGGTAGATTTTTGGACCATTTTGAGCCTTATAAAAATGATTATTACATTTTTATTATTTTATTTTAAATGATGTCAAAGATGACACCTTCGTAATTTAATAAATATAAAAATTTAAATGTTGTGATTTTAAGATGATATATTCGAGTAAAAATATCATTATGAAAGGTATTATATTTATCTTCATCATAGAATTTTATTTTTAATTTTTATGCAACAAATAAGTATATTAAATAATTATACAAAAATGTTGTAGTAATTATTTTATTAGGAGATATACCAAATAAATGGTTTTAAAAATACTAAAAATAAATAATATATGAACAAATTAATGTTCCCCATGAATTTTTTTTATTAATATGACATGTTAGGAATCTATTATATATTTTTTTCGAACATATCTTCTGTGTGGTTTTTATTTAAATCCAAATAATGAATAGTGTCAAAATTGAGACTATTGATATTTTATAAAAATAACATATTATTAAATTATTTAAAAATCAAAAAAATATTTAACAACTTCAAATTAAATATTATATGGTCAAAAATGTTATAAAGTATACAATTATGCTAAATTTACAACATTTAAGTATGTATTTATAACAATTTAAAATTTAGAATTTTATTACCACAAATAAAATTAAATAGATTAAATAATGAAAAATCAAATTGATATGGTTTAAAATAAACATAAAACATGTATAAATTTTATTTTTTGATGATATTACAACCCTATATCATCTAATATTCTAATTGAGTGATTTTTGGAGGTTTTTAAGTGGGGTTTCATTTTATTATTAATAAATATATTTAAGGTTTCCAAAAGTGCCCCTCTCCTCTCCTATATAAGGGAACCTACTCCCTCTCCTATTAACAACACTTTGAGCCTTCAAGCCCGGCCAACCCCTACCTATTTATCTTCTCCACTTCCCTAGAAACATTTTTGAGGTTCTGTTCTTCTCAAAAGATCAACTCTAGTCCATTAAGAGGAAGCTTAAAAGAGGAGCGTCGAAGAAGAGGTAATCTCTTCTACCGATTATTTCAAGTTTCTTTCTTCTTCAACTTCCTCTTTATTAGTTGTTTCATTGTAAAGTAATACAATAAGTATCTCTAATATACTGATATTATATTATAAATATTAAGCAACCCCATTTCACCTTTTTTCCATCCTATGGAAAATGAAATCACTACGCGTGCGTACGTACGGAATACCGTCTCCACGCCGTGGTGTAATCAGTTTTTCCACCACCACCTTACTTGGATGGGTATAATGGTGTAAATAATAACTATATATGGTTATTATAACATCATACTTATTATTAGATATTATATCATCCACTCTAATTCTATTCAATAATTATGGGAACGATATCATCGCTCGTGCGTATGTACGGACTACCGTCTCCACGAACGCGATGAGATTCATTTTCCATGATTAACCATTCAAGTATGATTATAAAGTATATAAAATAAATAAAAATTAAATATATTACATAATAATGATACTGGATTTATGTACATATATGTTTCATTTACATAATTCCATTCAATTCAATAGGGAAACAAAAACAGTGTTCATGCGTACGTACGGCCTACCGTCTCCATGAAAGGTGTATTTCATTCCATTTATCGATCTATCATATATATTTATATGATGAATATATATTATATATGAATCATTTTTCAAATTATGGAATTAATTAAATTAGGATATAATTAATAATATCAAGATCAACAAATCGAAACACGTAAGATAAATGAAACGATTTTACCCAAAATGCTGCTTTAACATGGAATTTACAAAAGAACAAGTAATATAAAGTCATAAGTGAACCATATATGATATAATAACAATGAATATGATTCTATAATAATTCAATGAATTTATTTAAATCATTATACAGGAGTTTCGGATACATACAAAGCATATCAGACATAAGGTAAGGGATAATTTTGCAATCTCATTTTTATCCAAGATTGCTTATACGTAAGTATTTACTGGGGTTATATTTTTCATCCATGCCCATAAAAATGATTTTCTATAAAGTGTTAAATATTATTCCATGTATTTTTAAAGTTATGTTTACCCCTATTTGACGTTTACATTGTGTTATGGAAGTAATATTTCTTTTTTTTACCATACGAGGAACTTTTTGACTTTTCTGGAAAAAGTATGAGGATAATGTTTTTTTAACTTATACAGTAGGAACATATTTTTATGGTTTCATAAAGAATTATTTTCATGAAGATTCCTCTACAAGATTTCATGATTATTTTCAACAAAATAATTTTCTTTTAAAATTGTATGTCATTTTGAGAAAAGAAAATGGTTTTAAAGAAGAAAGGATATTTTCCTCAAGAATTCATTTCAAGTGTTTTGTCAAAACTATTTTCCATGTAAGATGACATTATTTAGTTTGATTATGTTTCAAGTATAATGTATCTATTATTTACATGGTTTGATTCTTTTTATGATGAAATTATATCCATTTGTTTTATATGGATTACGTTATGATGGGATGACGTTTATGAAACCCATTTTATTCTTTGGGTTATGATGAATGATTTATGTTTATTTTTTGTCAAAAGTAAGAATGATTTCATTATGAGATTGGTGGGACCTATATCTCCCTCCAATGAATTGGGTAAAGATTTATATCTCATGAGATAGACATGGCTGGAACGACAAGTTAATTGGGTTCAGTGATATAGGACTGGAACGAGGAGTGAACTCGATTCAGTAAGGGACTTTGTCCACTAAGATGGTATTGGCATCAATTCCTTTGCTACTATGAAAATCATATCATGTGCTTAATGGTTTGACACAATTACATGTTTTATTACCATGATATTTTATCATGATTAATGTTCCTTTATGATCTATGCCTCATGTACTGCCATGATTTATTTCTCAATATTTTGATGTTTAAACATTATGTTCATGTTTTTTTAAGTTCAAATGTATATGATTTGTTTTATTTTCTCCATGCTTACCCTTATTAAGAATTTTATCTCACCCTTTATATGTTTTATTTTCCCCAATATTTAAAGAAATTTTTTAGGTAAGAAAAAAAAAGGGGAATATCTTTATGGGAGATGTTGAAGATCTTTCACCATGATTAGAAGATTATGTTTCGAGTTTCCAAAGACACTAAACTATTATGGTCCTTGAGAGTTGGTTCTTGTTATGTATTAATTATTCCGCAAAATTAATGTAATTTCCATGTACGTCAAGCTCGGGTTTCTATAGTTGGTATCAGAGGAAAGGTTTAGTTAAACTTTGGAAACTAGGATGACAAAACTTTTGTGAGATCCCTAGAGATATTTCTAAGGTATGTCTAGGGATGTCCCTAAGGTTAAGTATAAGTATAGGTTATAGTCCTAGAATTGCAGAAACGATCATAGAATTAAACCTAAGATGTTAGAGATTGAAAGTACTCTCCATTGATTATGTTGTTTTTCTAGTACGAGTTTTGCCTCTCATACTAATCTTTTTGGGTTTTAAGAAATTGCAGGAAACAAGAGGATTCAAGTTAATCGAGAGTATGATGGACAATGGAATTATATTCTTCATGATAAACCAAATGAAAAGGTATTTGGATGTCCAAAAACCATTATTATGCCTAATCATAAATCTCATAATATGATCAATAATCTCAACTTTGGTAGGTTTCCTAACTCAGCTAATAAGAGAAATATGGATTTTCATGATGATCATTGAGGAAAGAAAGTTCAATTTTCCTCATGTAAATCATGTGGGAAGAGGTATCTGGGAGAATGTTTCAAAGTAACTGGAAGATGATTTGGGTGTATAAAATAAAGACACAAATCCAGTAATGGCAAAGGAAAAGGATCAGTTAACACCATGGACAAGGATAATGGTATTTCTAAGACATCAACAATGGTTAAGTGTTTTAAATGTGGAATGTACGGGCATTGTGTAAACCAATGACCTAGGGGAAAGTCTCATGAAGTGAATCATCATGGTCGTATGGGTAGTATTTATCTTGATGATGATGAAGAGACTACAAATGATATGTGAGATGAAAGAATTGTTCAATCTGAGTCAATGGTTTAAGAAGGTAGTGGAATGATTTATGTTTATCAAGAGTTATATTGTATAGGTACTGGTACTATGGAATAAAGACACATCTAAGGATTGTTACATTATTGTTTTTCCTAAAGTATTTGAAAGTATATGTTGAAGGGTACCGGTAACCATGAAAGATTATTCAGATATTTTTGTAAAGTAAATTATATGTGCATAATGAAGGTATAAAAATATATTGAGATGTTTGATAGTATTAATGAGCTCATGACTGTATAAGGACAATGTGAAATCATGGTTTGAGTATATAGAAATATTTGGATTTTGGTATGTGGAAAGAGTTAGCTTTTGAAAGAATTCATGTTTTCACTAAGGTTCTATAGTAATTCATGTTTCAAGAGAATACATAATTAAGGTATTCACATGTCTGGAATGTGACCAACAAGATATATTTTATGATATATGGGGGATAAGTGATGGTATTCACATGCTTGGTTGATGAAATTTCTAGTAATCGTTTTCTGTATACTATAAGATTGGACAGAAGTATTTTCGATAAGCCTAAAGTTTGGAATGGATTAAGTTTGACATCAGATATAATTGTTTAAGGCTAGAACTTTTTTCAATACTATTTATGGAATTTTATAATTGTGTAGTTTTAGAAAAAGGACAACCCATAGGACGAGCGACAACCCATCGCGTCGGACAAGGTTACGGGAATCGAACCCACAACCGAAGTGCGACATGCCATTATCACCTACTACTGGCCTACAATAAGTCCCTGGTTAGTAGAAATTAGTTTTATATTATTAAGCGGTATGATAGATGAATTATAAGTTCATTTTTAGAACTATATATGATTAATATCACTATAGATGGACTTATGTATATAATTATTGCTAACTTTATGTTTGAGACAAATGGAATGACCTATCATTCTATCGCATGATCTTCTAACACTTCACGGAAGAAAAATTCAACTTCATTTCTTTAAGCGATGAAGTGGAAATTGTTCAAGGCATGAACAATAGTGAGATTGTACCAAAACAAGTAAGTATTTATTTTAATTAAAAAATTCTTCAACATTAGGGAAATGATCTTGAAAACCAAAAATGTTGTCCTAGTGCTCTCATATCTAAGGAATAATATGGTACCTTAGATCATCACAAAGTTATGGATTTATGACTGTTGGCTTTTTCATAGCCATGTCCTCTACCACTCTCCATCAGAACTTGATGGTTAGATTTCTCTTCCATATCCATATTTTCACCTATGTTCTCCTATTTGGAAACCCAATGATTAGTTAATTTGGGTAACCGTTACGTTTCATACTTTAGTTTTTAAAGATAATTTTTGGTATTTCTTTTTATGATGTGGGTTTCTATGAAAGAAACTCTCATGTAATAAACCATTTATAACCCCGATGAATTTCGAGGGCGAAATTCATTTTAAGGGGGGTAGAATTTAACAACTTGAGATTTTATAAGATATATTATTTTTAATTTCTTTCATATCTTTTGTTGTACTCTACACCAAGATTATCTTGCGCTATACACAACACCGTATTAGCTTACAGTATACGCAAAACTATTCTTGGATCGTATTACACACAATTTCAATTTCATTTGATAGTAGTTATTCTATGCAACATTGAGTGTATATATATATATATATTCAATTTATAAATGAAACATGGTTGGATTTTGTTATACGCAATAACAAAAAAGTCTTGCACTACACGCAACCCTGACTTGGCTTACCTTACACGCAATCACGACCTACCTCGATAGCGTGTGTTGTACGCAATACCGGGTTTCACTAAACAATGATATATGGTTATAATATTATTATGAACTAACCGTTATGAATAGTATTAACTATATTTTGAATTTTATAACATTATTATTCATCTTACACATTTTCTAGAATATGGTATGAGAACAAAATAAATCATTCGGGTAAAATAAGTATTTTTCAAAAAATGCAGTTTTGCCGCCTTTTGATGGAGCACCCATTTTAAATATAATTTTTGAAAAGTTTATAAGTTCAATTTTACAAAATAAACTTCTTATTTTAAATCAGTATATAAAAATTTACATTGGATAAATTTTTGATATTTTTCTAACAACGTTCTTGTTTTGATGAATAGTAAAAACACACTAAATTTTACTTAAAAACAACTTTTTTCATTGAGATAATTTATATGATTAAATTATAATAGTAAATTGTTTTAAAGTATAAATAGAATATATTATTACCATTTAATATAATTTATGTCATTATCATTGATTTTACATTAAATTCGTCGGTTAAATAAATTCAATCTTTTGCAATGTTTTAAAAAAAACCCCGTTTTTTCGACAATGAGATTAATTTTAAATTAATTACTGAAACTTATGTGTTTTGAATTTGGAAAAATTGATTCCATATTTGGAATTATTAGTTCCAAATTATGTTAATAGACTACTTTTTATTTTTGGGCATTATGAATAGTAACTACGATAAATTTTATTTACTATAGTTAAATGTAAATTAAATAATTATGGGTAAAAATAATATTATAAAATTACCCTAACATTTTACTTAATATAATTGGATTATTATATTTAGTCCTAAGTCATATTTGGGTCGAAATGGAATCCATTGTAACCCACTTGGATGTGATTAAGACCTTTAATTTATTTTATTTTAAAGAAAGTGAAATATGTCTCACTCAAACTTTAATAATTAGATTATTTTTTATATAATGTTATACAAAATATAATTTAGATTATAAATACTTATTTGAAAGATAAAATGTTTTTATTTATCATGGATTTTTTTTTAATTTTTAAGAAATATATAATTACCTTAATAGCTTATATATTAATGATGTAGAAATTATTTATTTAGTGAAAAATCAATAATATAGTTTTAAAATAACAATACCTATCAAAATGACCATAAACCTGACCAAAAATTATTTTTATAAGTATATATATACCCTAAGAATACAAGGTTAGATTTTTTGACCATTTGGAGCCTTATAAAATTGATTAGGACATTTATATTATTTTATTTTAAATGATTTCATAGATATCACCTTCATAATTTAATAAATATAACAATTTAAATGTTGTGATTTTAAGATGATAAATTCAAGTAAAAATATAATTATTAAAGGTATTATATTTATCTTAATAATAGGATTTATTTTTAATTTTTATGCAAAAAGTAATTATATTAAATAATTATAAAAAATTTTGTAGTAATTATTTTATTAAGAGATATACCAGATAAATAGTTTTAAAAATTTGAAAATAAATAATATATGAATAAATTAATGTTCCCCATGAATTTTTTTGATGAATATGAGATGTTAGTAATCTATTATATATTTTGGTTGCAACATATATTCTATGTGGTTTTTATTTAAATTCAAATAATGAATAGTTTCAAAATTGAGACTACTAATATTTTATAAAAATAACATATTATTAAATTATTTAAAAATCACAAAAATATTTAAAAACTACAAATTGAAAATTATATTGTATAAAAGGTTATAAATTATCCAATTATGGGAAATTTACAACACTTAAGTATGTATTTATAACAATTTAGAATTTAGAATTTTATTACCACAAATAAAATTAAATAGATTAAATAATGATAAATCAAGTTCATAAGGTTTAAAATAAACATAAAACATGTATAAATTTTATTGGTTTATGATATTACAAACCTACCTCATCTCATATTCTAATTGAGTCATTTTTGGATGTTTTTAAGTGGGTTTTCATTTTATTATTATTTAATATTTTTAAGGTTTCCAAAAGTGCCCCTCTCTTCTCCTATATAAGGGCATCTCCTCCCTCTCTTCTTCACAACACTTTGAGCCTTAAAACTCGAAAAAACCATAAAAATTTATCTTCTCCACTTCCCTAGAAACATTATGTAGGTTCTATTCTTCTCAAAAGACTAACTCTAGTCCCTTAAGAGGAAGCTTAAAAGAGGTGCGTCGAAGAATAGATAATCTCTTCTACCGATTCTTTCAAGTTTATTTCTTCTTCAACTTCCTCTTATTTAGTTGTTTCATTGTAAATTAATAAAATAAGCATAACTAATATACTGATATTATATTATAAATATTAATCAACCCCATTTCACCTTCTATCTATCCTACGGAAAACGAAATCACTGTTCGTGCGTACGTACGGAATACCGTCTCCACATCGTGGTGTAATCATTTATTCCACCACCACCTTACTTGGATGGGTATAATGGTGTAAATAATAACTATATATGGTTATTATAAAATCATACTGATTATGAGATATTATATCATCCACTATAATTCTATTCAACAATTATGGGAATGATATCATTGCTCGTGCGTACGTACAGACTACCATCTCCACAAACACGATGAGGTTCATTTTCCATGATTAACCATTAAAGTATGATTATAAAGTATATATAATAAATAATCATGAAAGATATTAAAAAATAATGATATTGTATTTATGTACATATATGATTCATTTACTTAATTCTATTCAATTCAATAAGGAAACGAAAACAGCGTTCATGCGTACGTACGGCCTACCGTCTCCATGAACGGTGTATTTCATTCAATTTATCGATCTATCATATATATTTATATGCTGAATATATATTATATATAAATCATGTTTCACATTATGAAATTAATTAAATCCGGATATAAGTAATAATACCAAGAACAATAAATCGAAACACCTACGATAAATGAAATGATTTTACCCAAAACGCTGCTTTAACATGGAATTTACAAAAAAACGGGTAATATAAAGTCATAAGTGAACCATATATGATATCATAACAATGAATATGATTCTGTAATAAGTCAATGACATTATTTAAATCATTATATAGTAAGTTCAGATACATAATAAGTTTATCATACATAAGGTAAGGGATGATTTTGCAATCTCATTTTTATCCGAGATTGCTTATACGTAGGTATTTACTGGGGTTATATTTTTCATCCATGCCCATAAAAATGTTTTTTTATAAAGAGTTAAATATTCTTACATGTATGTTTAAAGTCATGTTTACCCCTCTTTGACTTTTACATTGTGTTATGGAAGGAATCTTTCTTTTTTTTACCATATGAGTAACTTTTTGACTTTTCCGGCAAAGGTACGAGGAGAATATTTTTTTTAACTTACACAGTAGGAAAAGATTTTTACAGTTTCATAAAGCCTTATTTTCTTGAAGATTACTCCACAAGATTTCATTATTATTTTCAACAAAATCCTTTTCTTTTAAAATTGTATGTCATTTTGAGAAAAGAAAATGATTTTAAAGAAGAAAGGATATTTTCCTCAAGAATTCATTGCAAGTGTTTTGTCAAAACTATTTTCCATCTAAGATGACATTATTTAGTATGATTCTGTTTCAAGTATAATGTTTCTATTATTTACATGGTTTGATTATTTTTATGATGAAATGATATCCATTTGTTTTATATGGATTATGTTATGATGGGATGATGTTTATAAAACCCGTTATATTCTTTGGGTTATGATGAATGATTTATGTTTATTTTGTGGCACAAGTAAAAATGATTTCATTACGATATGGGAGGGATATATATCTCCCTCCAATGAATTGGGTAAAGATTTATATCTCATGAGATAGACATGGCTGGAATGGCAAGTTAATCAGGTTCAGTGATACAGGACTGGAACGAGGAGTGAACTCGATTCAGTAAGGGACTTTGTCCACTAAGATGGTCTTGGCAGCAATCTCTTGGCTACAATGGAAATAATATCATGTGCTTAATGGTTTTCCAAAATTAAATATTTTATTCACATGATATTTTATCATGATTAATATTCCTTTATGATCTATGCCTCATGTACTTCCATGATTTATTTCTCGATATTTTGATGTTTAAACTTTGTGTTAATGTTTTTTTTAAGTTCAAATGTATATGATTTGTTTTATTTTCTCCATTCTTACTATTACTGAGAATTTTAGCTCACCCTTTATATGTTTTCTTTTCCCGAGGATTTAAAGAAAGGTTTTAGGTAAGAAAACAAAAAGGGAAGATCTTTATGGGATATGTTGAAGATCTTTCACCATGATTAGAAGATTATGTTCCGAGTTTCCAAAGACACTAAACTATTACGGTCCTTGAGTGTTGGTTCTTGTTATGTATTAATTATTCCGAAAAAGTAATGTAATATCCATGTACGTCAAGCTCAGGTCTCTACATACTAAGTGATAAAATTCATGATTGAATATATTGTAGTACACAATATATTCAAGAAAACTTTGATTCTTGAATACACTCCTTGGATATGAACAAGACATAACTGCATCAACTTTATCTAGATCAACTAATATCCCTACTTGAGAAACCATGTACCTAATAAAGCGCACCTCTTATATCCAAAAGTAACACCTTGAATACTTGGAATAAATCAAATGTTATTGAATAAAAATAAATATCATATCTAGGTGTCTAGCATGTGATTATAACATCTTAGAATATATAAGGATGTCATCAATGAACACAATGATGAAGGAATCAATTAACATGTGAAATATCTTGTTTATGAGGTCCATATACACTGTTGAATCATTCTCCCACCCAAAATTCATAACAATATAATCATACAACCCATAACTTATCTTAAACGCTATCTTCAGAATATATACTTCTATAACCCAAAGATGATGGTATCCAGAACACATATTAATATTTTAAAACTATTGGACTCCCCACAAGTGATTAGACATTTCATCAATTATTGGAAATGGCTACCTATTTTTCACCATGATCTAATTCAAATTATAGTAGTCCATGCAAAGTCAAATACTAATATCCACCTTCTTGGTAAACAATACTGAAGCACCCCAAGGGGATTTCTCAGTCTGATAAAGCCTTTGGCCTCAAGATCATCCAACTTCACCTTGAGCTCTTTTAGCTCCTTATATTCCATGATATATAGTGTAATCGATATCAAGAATACATATGGAATAATATAGATCTCACATTCAACTTCCATGTGTGGAGTTAACCTCAAGAAATCCAATAGAAATAAATCTCGGTATATGTTTACAACTAGAGGAATAAAGGAGGTATATTCTATCTAGTCTACCATAAGAATCAAGCCCACCACCTACATTTAAAAACATCCCCCTGATTAGAATCTAGTCCCACTCTACTTTCCTCAACATCTCATTCATCAATCAATATGAATTTTTCCAATATAGGTGAAGAAAAGGTTAATCATATCTGATAATAATCAATGTGTTCAAAATAGCTATTCAACTGGTCCACGCCCAAAATCACAATAAAAATGGTCATCTTCATAATTTTAAAACTCCATACATGATTGAATCCAGAAACCACTAATGAACATTCTAGATAGATATATATAATATTTTATTTTATTCCCAGGGTTGTATTGATAGATATCAACTCAAAAGAGTATTTACTCAGTAAGTCTAACCCAATAGCCACTTGAGTAGATATGAACAAAAGGAATTATTTTGTGTAAAACAAATATACATATAGAGTAAAAGAGATCAGGACTATGCTTAGAACTATGGAAGGTCCTGATCCACTATTGGATAAATCCTAATTAGTCACATATCCCCTTCCAAACACAAATCCATGGAATCTGAGAGGATTATGAGTCACCTGGTTCACTAAACCTTATGGGGCCTGCACCTATTGTTCAGGTCTTGTACCTACACCTTGGCCCCATTTAGCTATGTGGAACTGTGAATCCTTGAAATAAAATCACATTAGATAACCAATATTTTCATATTGGTTACAAGTATTGAGAAAAATAGGATACTCCTTGAGAATATATTAGTTATTCCCACAGTTATAGCACCAAGAAAAGTCACTCCATATAGAAGGAGTTGAATAATCTTGGCTCTACTCTAACAACTGACCACCAACCTTTCATCTATCCTCTGATTTCCTCTTTTTTCTTCCCAAATGAGCAATTGGGACCACATTATAGAAGGAACCTATCGGTCCATAGATAGTATAAATGAGTAAAGTAACTCTATCTCCGTCAATTCCCTTCTCTATCATCAGTTCCTTACAAAGTACTATGGAATATATCATCATATCAAACTTATTAACCTATCATTTCAGCTATAGGAGAAGGAAAATATCAAACTTTATATCCTTATACATCTCAATTTATGTTAGAAGTGGTGAAAAGGGGAACAATTTTGTGACTCACACTAAATAGTTAAATAATGTCATCAACACCTACTAGAGTAGCATGAACTTCTGAGCACATTCAAACATCAATGCATTAGGTAAGAACTCCTCAAAGAAGTGGTCCATAAAGGTTTCATGTGTCATCCCTTCGGTTCTACCATACTACAACATTACATCCCACCATAATCCAATAGTTCATTGAATAATAAAGGTTTCAAGACAAACCATATAATCATCTAGGACCTCTACCAAGATGAAAATACTCTCAATGACTCATCTACATCCATTGCATTGTGGGGGCCTCCAATTCCCTGAAAGGATGGGGGTGCTGGAGCTCGAAGTAATGTGTTGATTTGACCATCGCCATCTTGACCCTATGGAATCCTCCACCCTAAATAAGTATTAGACAAAAGATTCCACGTTGGACCAATTCTCTTTCATGTCCCACTGAAGAAATTAAAGAATCATGCTAGGTTTCATCCTCTTACACAATAGGTGGTGAAACTAGATGTGTAAGACATCAATGGGGAGAAATTTCATGAAGTTCCAAATAAAACTTAGAAAAACCCAATAGTTTAAAAAATAACAAGAATATTAAGTCTATCGATAGTTCACAATAACACACAAGGGTTTATGAAAATTTTCAACTTCACAGGATATTAACAAAAATAACCTATATACCCCTAAGAACTACCTAAAAACAATGTTAATACTACAATGCTTTCACATTATCCACAACCATATATATACACTCTATCATAAAATACAACATGCTCAAATAAAATAATATAATAAAAAATGCACTGAATAACACATCACAATTTTAATTGGAATTTAATTATTTTGTATTTTCTTATAAAATAAATATGCATATATGGCATGTGAACCATTGTGCCTAAAATGTTTCATGAATGCACACTAAATCCCACAAATCAGCATAGAAACATCATGTACATCACCCAATGCATATTTTATCAATGGTAACAACAAACAGTAAAAAACATAATTTCTCAACTATATGGTAACTTAGAGGTCTACTATAAAGCATTGACTAGAAACTGATATAGTTCTCATACCATTGTTCCAAAATATGATCTCTTTTATACCATATCCTACACTAAGGAAAATATAAGAAAAAAATTATTGAACCTAGTTTTCTGATACCATTTTATACCAACCCGACTTGAACCACCATGTATGAGTTGGGGGTTCTACATGACCTTATGTGCACCTCCACATAAAAAATAGGTTTCCGACTAGTAGTGATGGACTAAGGAACATCATGGGAATATTATACCCTCATTTCTAGGTAAACATCAGATTATAAAATAATAATAATAACCAATAAATCAAAACATAATAAATAAATTAATAACCATCAAGTAGAATCAAATAAAAATAAAACTATACCCACATAGAAGTAATATGTTATGTCAAGTAAATAAACTCAAACTAAATAAAAGGATCCAATGTACAGGTAATCCAATAAAAAAAGAATCAAGATCCATCCAAATTACGTCCTCCAACATCTAAATCCTCTTACTAACCCGCTCAACCTTCCATCACCAGTCCCTTTCTCTTTTCTATATCCTTTAGTATGAAATCTATAAACGTACAGAAATTCCCGAGTTGGGTGTGAGTACAAGACACAGTAGGACACAACCAATGGACCTTAACATCAGTGAATAAGTTATATGAATTCCCTCCATGAAAGTAAACAAGGTATTCATATAGAAAAAATATATCACACAATAACAATATATATTTTGGGTCCTCAAAGATTAAATCTACCTACTTTGATACCATGCTAAAAGGAACAAATATCAGTCACCAGACACATACCCCTTGATGGGATAGTACAAAAATATGATTGACATATCTCCCTTGAAAGGATATCCTAAATAATACTAACCATGAATCTAAATCATCCCTATTAGTGGAATAGTATACGATGATCAACCTTCTATCTCAACTACAAGATATAAGAATAAGAAAATATGATATATGAAACAAATGATCGATCAATCATCCCATCATATAAAAATGTATCACAACTAGTACAATACACATTCAAACAACATAATCATTGGTCTCATAGGGATACACACACCCCATGTGATAAACCATTAAACATATAACTATAGGAGCTGCACATATATGCCAACAACATTCCAAGACCCATAGATAATATGAACTAAATTCAAGGGATTCCTACCTTATGTGAAATAACAACGACTATGGAAAGGGTCACCGTCGAAGTAAAAAATCAAAACTGAATCCTAGAACCATTCCTAATTTGACACGTTTATAACTCTAGGATTTTAATAGAAGAGTAATGAAACCCAAAAATTATAGGAGACAATAAACTCACCAATGAAGATATATTGCTGGAAACATTCTTGGTACAAGTGTTACATCTAATACAAATCCTTGAATGTAGATTTAAATTCAGTTAATTATTATAAAAAACATCATAAGATCATGACAAAACCCCTAGATTGGACTAGTATGTTGAATATATAATTGATTTTGATCAAGGAGGAGAGGATAAAATTGATCATGATCAAATAAGAACTTACCAAATTGGATATGAAGGATCAAACGTGTATTCAAGAATTTAAGATAAGAGTCAGAAGGGGAGAGGAGATCCCAAAATCACCAGATTAAAGATCCTAGGTTATTGGAGGTTGAATGAGGCTTGAGGTAATTAAAAATTTGGTATAGGTTTGTGTTTTTGTAAAAAAAAACCTATAAAATCAGTGTCCCCATAGGTCTCTTTATGATACCACCATCTACCCCATAGCTGCTGCGAAGATATGGTTCTACCCAGGAGCACCACTGACAAGCCAGTGGGACTACTGTAACTTTAAATGTTACAGAACATCCATAAACCAAGACCCAACTCGATTCCAACCTCCCAAACACCTCTATCCTACCTATAAACACTCAAAGAAATGCTCCAAATTCTATAAACAAGTTGAAAAGGGTCGTACCTAAAATAGATACATAACAAATGATCTCCCTTAGATTCTTCTATGAAATAATTGTAATGTTTCTCAATGTGATATTTTTTTAGTATTGTATTTATAGATTCATTTATGTCAAACTCTCTCCCAATGTATAGAACATTTTCATCCAACCCTTTATTAATGCCAATAATAATTTCTTGAAATTCTATGTTGGGGGTTATGATTGACCAATCAAATTCTTTGAGGCATTCCATACCTTCTATTGACCATGATTCATATAGTAGTGGATGATTAAATAGTTGTTTTGATGACACGTGGATTGAATATGAATGTTATTAAACATTTTCTTTGTGGTCTTCATCCCCATCATCTTCATGGAATTATAATGTTCGTCATCCTCAAAAAAATTCACCATTAAATCTAATTCACGTGGATTACTTTCCCAAAAAACTTTAATCTCTCGATGATATGTCATAGCCTGAGGATATAACTACATAGCTTGAGGATTATATGGACCAACTTCCATTGTTAAGGGAACATCTTCAATGGTATATATATTGACATATAACTTCATCATTTTATATTTGCATTGGTGTTTAACCTGATGCAATACAAATTCTTAATCATCATCATCAATAATTGGGTAAGCTACATTCCACAACCAATCTTTAAATCGTAGATTTATGTATATGATGGACTAAATCACTTTGATGGACATGAGTTTTAATCATCGATGTATCTTTATCTAAATTTATTCCACCATTTTACAATCCCTAAGCATCATCACTCATTTTGGTAGTCTATTATAACCAACTCCTTTTTCGATATCAATTATTTGACCATTGTAATAAAGATATTCTTCCATATTTATATCTAAAAAACATATTAAGATTTTAAATAATTATAACTTATTCTATTAATTATGAGTCTTCTAACTAAAGGAATGTGAAGATAATATTTAGTGTGTTTTTTGGAGTAAAAAATGTGAATCACCAAAACATATACCTCACGAGTGTCAACCTTTTTGTGCAGTTATGCCTCTTTATCATGCACCAAGTGACGATTGAGTTAATACCCAATCCACCCTTTCGGGGTTATTACCCATCAGTACAATTGTGTTAGAGCCTGCATCCACTTATAGTATCCATATTGGGATATAATTTCTAGGATACCACATGTTGTTTACTTTACCAAAATATTAAGATGTTTTCTTATGTTTAGAATTATCCTTAAGGTTTTCACTATTGTTTTGTAGTCATAATTTCAATATTCCAAATAATATTTTAAAATATACATTTGAGTAAATCTAAAGTGAATTACCAAAGAATATTCCTTGGGAGTGTCAAACTAGGTGTGGAATTAGGCCACTTTGTCATGCACCAGGTGACGATTGATTTAATACCAATCCATCATTTTTGGGGTTATTATCCCTATGTACAACTTTGTCAAAGCCAGCATCTACTTATAGTATATTGGAATTGATGCGATTTCTAGGAGACTACATGTTATTTAGTTTATCAAAATATTAAGATGTTTTTTTTATATTTAGATTTATCCCTAAAGAAACACAATTTAGAAAACAAAAATATTTAAATGTTTTCTTATGGTTAAACTTATCCCTAATGTTCACAAATATTTTATAATCATAATTTTAAAAAATAAATTCAAAAGAATTTCTACTAAATAAATCATTAGTAATAATTAAAACATTATAAATGGATAATTATACTAAAAATTATTATATAGTAAAAAAGAATTAATGAATCAATTATATTTCTAATCAATTATTAACATTCCTAAAAATTAACACATTATTTTAAAAATTGAGAAATTATACTAAATATTAAAACGTTATAGTAAAATTTTATTATTCTATAATAATTAAATTTTAATAATTAAACATGTACATGCAATACTAATTAATAAAACATTACTAAAATTTCAATATATCAATTTTTAATAAATCATAATACATATGAAATTTAACAACATTTATTATTAAGAATTAATATTTAAATATGTACATAAAATCCTAATTAATATAATGTCATTGTAAATGTAATCTAACAATATTTAATAATTCAACATGCATGCAATTTAACAACATTTATTATTCTAAACTAATTTTAACATGCATATAAAATCCTCATAATTAAATAATATTACATAAAATATTATACAAAAAAATAAATAATAACTAATAATTCTAATTTAATAATAATTAACTATCAATATATTAACTAAAAATTAAAAAATATCAAATAAAATATGAAATTAAAAAATATATAACAATAAATATAAAAAATGCCTAAATATTTTGAAGACCAATGAAACAGAAGGGAGTGGTAATAATATTTGACAATCTTTAAAGGATGAAGGGATATTTTAAGATGATAAAATCAGAGGGAGGGACTGCCCTTTTATAAGGAGGAACTGCCACTGAGCATCAATTGAATTGATTCCCTTAATTCATAAATTTAATGAAGACAGTGAACTAAATTTATGCCCTTATTTCAGTTGGTGAAGATAATCAATTGAATTAATGATCTTTTTCGTAGGTTCCAAGTATCAATTAATTGATGCTCGAGTGTCCTAGTTATCAAACCCAAAAAAACACTATCCCATATAATTAAAACCCCATTATGAAAAGAAAATCATTTTAGACCAGGTATCCAACTGTCCATCCCCTCTCTTTGCTCACATCCTACCAATAATTGTTGCATATACCTCTCCTCTCTTGGGATTTTCCTTCCACCATATCAACCTTACTGGACAACAACCAATGTTCCCCAATATCGTGGTTTACTTAACACCGAAAACTCACCACCCCCTCTACTCAAAATCTTTATCTTCCATTTCAAAGGTCAAAACCCCTTGTAATTTTTTGGGGGCTGACAGGGGGATCTCACAGGTGAGTCTTCCTGATTATAATTAAAGTAATTCTATTATGATGTTTTCAAATGAAGTTCCAATCCATGAATTTTTTTCCTGAGATTTTCAATTAATAATTGGCCATGTTGATGACTAATTATCAATGTTCATCATCCTAAAAAACATAAAATTCATTGATTAATGCATGCATAACCTAATTTTGGGTTCTCAAAAATTGAGCATCAATTTAAATTAATAAATATATTATATAATTAATTATATTTAATAAGTATGGAAAAATAAAATTTTCAAATTTAATGATAGAGCTAATATTTTCATTATTTTCATGTGTATTTTAATGAATAAATCTAGACTAATTTTTCTATTTAAGTGAAATTGAATCTTTTTTTTTTTGAACAAAATTGTGAAGATGCCTTAGTTTTTTAATTTTAACAATTTTTCATCAAATTTTTATTTTGGAAATAACTTTTCCAAAACTAATCCAATTTTTAAATTCTTGTTTAGGGTCCCTGGATTTGTGGGATCTATTTATTTAAACAGGATCAAGTGCTAAATCAATCTACAAGAGGTCCAAATAAATTAATCAAATTGGAATATATTTTGGATTAATAAATGAAGAATAACATGAGATATAAACCTCAAAATTAAATGATACTATATAGATAATAAATATTTCTCAATGGTTCATATATTAATTAAAAATATTTTTCAAATTGATTAATTAAGATGGCCTATGGTCATGTGAAAAAATAAATAAAAAACTGAATAATATATTTAGCCAAAAAATATATATGATGTAATTTGGGAATAAATTTTTCAACACATGTCCCATGGCTCTCACATTTTTTGGGTGAAATTTTAATATGCATTAAAAAAAATTCATAAAGAATACCTATAAAAATTAAAATTTCTTCTAGGACAAAAATAATCAAAATTTTGACGTATATATTTTGGACAGAAATATTCTATACCCTTTTTATATAAATTTAATTCCTACACTTACATTTTATATAATAGTTATATTAGAAGAGGGATGGAAGGATAGAATGTAATAGAGAAGATAAGTTCTAATGGAGCTAATCTAGAAATGTCTTTTTGAACGCCAAGTGGTGGTGGGAAGTGTATATCTGAAGGCATTTCCCATTTGAGATTTGATATTTTTAATGTAAAATATTTTTTTATTGCTTTGAAAACTATTTTCATGATTAAAGGAGTTCTATTTTCACACTTTAATTCACTTTATTATTTTTTTATAGATTTTTCTACCAATTTTTGACTGTAAAATAATTATCTTGTTGTTTGAACTTATTTGGGAAAGTTCTCCCCATTGAGGAAAATGAGTTCAAATAGTTTTGGTTTCCCAAAGGTCTTTGGGTAATCAAATCAATTTCATAAGGGGATAAACATACATATTTTATGTCTCGATATGGTTTCAATTTATATTACATGTTTACATTATTTCTTTAGGTGAGAATTTATAAATATAATTAAGTGATTCATTTGTCAAAAATGATAAAGGGAGTGACTTATGATGTAATCTTGTCTAATAGTACTAACTTTAGTTTGTTGTTTTTAATCAGTTCAACTTCTATTATATAATCACTTATAGTAGCCTAATATTTTCATATATTGATATTATATCTTTTTAGATGAATATTCATTACATAAAATTATGATCTATGATAGAATAATATTGTTCAAGTGCCTTTAGAAACATGGATACATAAACAACTTATTCATATGATATCTACATAATATCCCACTATGTTATTCACAACTAGAAACCTTCTTAGGAATATCATATTTTAAAAAAATCATAACTTGGGGAAAGGAAACAAAATAAATGTTGATATCAAATAATTAGTAATGGTAAATAAGGGATATATCAATGATCACATAAGAATAACATGATCATATGGGTATGAGAACATGAGCATATAATTTTAAAACCATACCCTATATATCAAAGATCATAATATTGAGTCATGACATAAATATTGGAAGTTAATAAGACAAGAATCATAAATAAATCAAATAACCTAATCCATGAGATCATAAAAATTTCATAAGACACAAGTTTATGGTATAAACATAAGATTATAACTTTATGAAAATGTATAAATAGAAACAGGTTCACTCATTAAGTTAAGGACATGAAATCGGGAACTTGATTAAACATATAGACATGAAACCAAGTCCATTCATAATCTTATAGACATGAAATCCAGGTCCACACATAAACTTATGGATATGAAAACTAGTTTCATGCATAATCTTATGAATATGAAAGCTATTCCCATTCATAAAATTATGAATGTGAAATTAGGTCCACCCATAATGTATTTACCTTATGAGTAATTCGTTTTTACACAATGAATTGAAGGAATATATAATTCCATACCCACCCATAACATAATGAAAATCATATATATGTGTTTCATAGGATCATAAAAACAACATCATATCAGAACCCATGAAAAGAAGAGGATTTTATAAACATTTTATCATAGCTTAACCCATGTAAAACAAGCTAGTTTCACGAACATATCATCATTATAACCCTAATCCAACTAAAAAATAATAAGGATGTTATAATTGAATAATATCCACATTAAATCATAAGTAACAGCAGAGGTTTCTAGCATAGATGAAATATTTCTTTAAAGTATCACTAAAATTTTTCTTGAGGAAAATGTCCATTTCACGTGGAAATAAACATTTCAAAACATAAAAATTAACCAAATGTTAAGGAAAAAATTTTCTTTGAAAATAAACATGAAAACTTATAATATAAAATTTAAATAATTGATTTGTCATGATGATGGAAATTTATGTTTTTGTTGTATACGTTAGAATAAAACATTCCTTTCACACTTTTCTAGAAGAAGTCAAAAAGTCCCTCATTTAGAAAATGAAAAGAAGATTACTTTTAAACCATTTTTTAAAAATTCAATAATAGGTAAAAAATGACTTCAAACATTCATTAAATAATAATAAGAATATTCTTTAAAACATTTTTAGAAAACATGGATATGGAAGAAAAAGGTTTTATGACCGAAGAGAATAATAATTTTTATTTTCCTTAAAAACATATTTTCAATCTCTTGAGTACTTATGGCAAATAAAATGAAATAGAAATACTTATTCACAAAAAATAACCATAATATAAGAAAATTAATAAGTTTCTTGAGAGTCAAATTGTAATATTTTGTCATTAGAAACATAATCATAAACAATACCAATAAACAATGATATTGTAACATAAAACCCATACTGTTTTGGAGACATTTTAATCGTAAGCCCCATAAAATATCATTAAAATTATTATATTAATTATACAGCATTTCATATGGAATTATATACACCTCATAAAATAATATAGGCTTATAGTATAACATATTTACTAAAGGAGACAATCTGAGACGATAAACACTTACCTCAATTTTGAATTGCTTCGAAAGAGATCTATAATCATATATAATAAATTAAATTTTTTTTATTATTCTATAAAAGAGTCATTTATATAATTATAATATCATATATCATCCCTTTATAACATTTCAACAACCATTTATTAATAATTCCTTATTAAAATAGTCATTTTTGGGTGTTAACACTTTTGTTTATCGTACGTATTTCAATTCATTAGTTCTGATCCTTTCACATTTTTCATGGTTACATCATATAAATAATGTTAATAATATATAAATATCATACATATTAATTATATATATATATTCATAGTCATCCATAAAATTTTAATAATGAATTACACTATTCATAGAGACGGTATATCGTACGTACGCATGAACGTCGTTTTCACTTTTCAAATAATCGAATAAAATAAAAGTAAATAATAATTAACCTTTCTAGAATCATTATTATAATATATATATATATATATATCAAAAATATTCCTTAAATCTATCGTTATTACTTCCAAGTAAAATGGAAATGAAAAACGAATTGCATCGCTTCATGGAGGTGGTAGTTCACATGTACGCATGAGCGACATTATCATTTTACAAAAGTTTGGAAGACAAGAAGGAAGATTTGATATTATAATTTCAGAATAATAATTATTTCATAAATATAATATATAAATTTTAAACCTGTATAATATCGATCCATGAAATATGGTAATGTAAAATGAATTGTATCACTACGTGGATACGGTAAGCCGTATGTACTCATGAGTGATACTTTCACTTACCATTTGATGAAAATAGGGGAAATAAAGGTGGTTTCATAATAATAATAACATTTTAAGTATATTTTCTATATTTATATTGTTATTTCATAAATAATATAAAATATTTATAATATTTAAAAATAATAATTAAAAAGAAAGTGACCGGTTAAAGGGATTACTTATTCTTTGAAACAATTATTTTATATCTTCCCTTAAGGACTTTAGGATTGGTATTTTGGAAAGAACATAAACTATGAAATGTGTATAAGGAATTTTATAAGTGTTTTTTTAGGGTACGGTAGGTATAGATGGCTCAAAGTGCTGTAAGGAAGTGAAAGGAGGGGTGTTCTTTTATAAGGAAGGAAGAGGAAACATTTGGAATTTCCAAAAAAATAAAATATAAAAAGGTAATTATCTATCCCAAATGACTCAAACCGGATAGGTATTAAAATATAAGATATTATTTTATGGAAATCCCATAAAACAATTAAATTTTTATAGTATTAGGTGGATTTTTAAACATTATATTTTGTTTTATCCCCTTAGTTAAATTATTTTAACCATAACCGTGGTAACATATTTTTTACTCTTAAAAGGTTATTATTTTATATATAAGGAGAAAATTGACTCATAAATGGTAAATGGATGACTTTTTTTAGAATATTTTATCTAATTTTTCTATATTAATATTTTTATGTCTCTAAAATAATTTAATATAATATTATTTTGATAAAATATCATTAATGTCAATTTTGACACTAATAATTTAATTTGACATAAAATACATAAATAAAAATGTTTTAATTAAAATATAATCCTCTAAAACATCTATAATAGTTCATATTTATCTAAAAAAATTATGATACACTTTAATTTATCCATATGGTATTATTTTTATAGTTATTGAAAATAAATTGCTTTATTTTTCTACTGCTTTCACATGCATTATGCCAGCATTGCGTGAGAATTTAAGGTAATTATTTATTAAATAAACTATAAAAATAAATTAAAATAGTAATAATTAATTAATTAATTTAATAATAATATTTTTTTCATAAAATATTTATTTTTACTCACATCTATGTGATGAAGACTTATTTAATATGTTATTTAGACATTTTTGGCCTTACGCCAGCGTTGCACACGCATTTGGATAATCCAGTAGTTATAAACTCAATAATTCATATATAATGATAAATATTATCAATAATAGTTAGTATATAATAAAAATATAATAAAATAGTTTTTCTTTCTCAAATATTATCTTTAGGACACCAAATTTGACTTTTCCAGTTTCACGCAAACACCCCATCGTTACTGAAAATGATTTTTATATTTATCGTGAAATAAATTATAATTTATATGTTTTGAATTATTTAAATATTATTTTTTAGTATATTATCATAATTGGATATTTACATAAGTTTAATATATTTTATAACATTTTTATGTCATAGATATATCTTAAAAGAAACCATATTTTTATAAGAAACTGTATTTTTTTACAATACACAAGAAATTTAACTTCCTCAGGAAAATATCAAAAATATCATACTAGGATAAATTTTAAATTTTTAATGAAAAAATAAATAACTTTTCATCAAATTCAATTCATATATGTGAAAAAATAAATTTTTATATGAATACGTAAAATGAAATAAAAAACAATTTTTAGAAAAAATGCTTTTTAAGCCTAAAAATAATTGATATCCAAATCAAGTATAATAAGGATACATATGTTATTAAATATGATATTTAAAACTAAATGAGACCAACTATAATTTATTTTCAAATTAAATTCATAATTTTACATTTAGATGAAAATAAATGAAGGTTTTAAAAAAATGTTACACCCCAAGCTTCCAAAGTATGCTTCTCTTTGAATAATGCAATAGCTTGTGTTGTACGCAATTTCAATTTCTAACACACCATGACCAATCAAACTAGCCTTTATGAATATTAATACCCACTTTTTGAAATTTTATAAATTTTATTTTTCAAAATAGACTTCATTTTTGGATTTGAAATATCAAAATTTTCTTAGGATGAAATTTTGGTATTTTTCTGAAAACCTTCAATTTTTGATGAACAGTGAAAAAAACTACGTTATTGTTTAAAACCAAATTTTATTTAAATAATTATTATTTTTATTTAAATTTATTTTAAAGTCAAAATAGATACATAATACCTATATCGGTTCAATTTAATTAATTGGATTCATTTTATTATAAGATTTGATGTATAAAATTTTATTGAACTTTTTAACTTCTTTTACCCACCTTCTAGGCACATTTAAAAATTTGCATAAAAAGTAATTTTACTGCTTCCTTAATTTGAATTTAAAAAATCTGAGAGACATGGTTGACAATAGTATGTAAAATTTGGTTCAATAGGTTGAAAATAGTTTTTGGTAAATAGTAACTTCTGAATTTTATTTACCACGGTTAAAGTAAATAGGGTAATTAAGGGTAAAAATGATATTATAATTACCATAACACATGTCCTAATTCTATTGGATAAGTGTTTTTCTACCAAAATAAACATTAGGAATAAAATATTATCATCTTTGATCAACATTGATTAGATTAGGTCATTTATTATTATTTTATTTAAAGAATAGTTAAAACTGTAAAATTCAAAGTTTAATAACTAAAAAATTTATAATATAGGGTTATAAATAAGATAAACTTGACTATAAATAATCATTAGAAATATAAAAATCTTTCCTAAATCATGGTATTTTATTTATAATTTTTAGACATTAAATAATTAAATTTATTTATGACATAATGATGATGCAGTAATTACCTTATTAATGAAAGATTAAATTAATTGATATTATAAATATCAAAATAAATGTAAATTTATCATTTTGATGCATTACACTAATTTTATAGGTTAATATTATATGTTAGGGTTTATTAAATGTTTTTTTGAAGTAATAAAGTTTTTTTACTTTCACAAAAACGAAATACTAAATAGTGTCAAAATTGACATAAATGAGTTTTTAAAAAAATATTATATTATTAAAGGATATAATATTCCTAAAAATATAAGGTTCGGCCAAAGGATTTATATAATGATATATATGTCTTTAATTAACCACTTTAGGTTCTATTGGAATTTTATAGTAATTTTATTAACCATGTAATATAAAAATACAAAAAGACATGGTAAAAGTTAAACTATTTAACTAAGAATTAAATCTAAAAGATAAGGTTAATATGGTGACCTAAACTTGTCTAAAACCTATTGATTGTAAATATTGATACCCATACCCACCTTATACTTGAAATAAATCTATTAGGAGCCATTAGAAACCGAAAATGATTTTATAATAAAATAATATTTCATGATTTTTCTAAAGTGACCCTCACCTATCTTATAAAAGGGTACTTCCCCTTCTCTTAATTTCACACCTCCAAAGAATTTTGGCTCGGCCGAACCCTACTTAAATATCCTTCCTACTACCCTCAATTAAACCTATAGTCCTTACTTTGATTAGAAAGCCAACCTAAGGATACCTTTTGATCAAATCAAAAGGAAGCACCCGAAGAAGAGGTAATAATTTCATCACCTCTTTCAAAGTTCTTTTCTTCTTCCACTTCCTCTTTATTTATTGTTTAAATTCCCAAAATAATAAATCAATTAACTTATACATACTATTATGTTATTATAAATATGTTATAACCATATTCATTATTTTATCCATCCTATGAATGACAAAGTCACCATGCGTGCATACGTATGGCTTACCGTCTCCACAACACGATGAGATTTTGTTTCCCATCTTAACCATTCAAGAATAATTTTCATTTGATGATTGAAAATAATATTAAATAACTTAAAATAATTATGTATATGAATGAAATATGTCTTATACATAACAAAAATGACTTACGTAACAAAACATTTATAGAAAAACAAATCAATTAACACCCAAAATAATGATACTACTGAAATATTATTTGCAAAGAAATATTAAAAGATCATATATGATATCATATTTATGTATGTGGTTCTTTTATAATTTAATAAAAATGATTTAACTGTTATACAAGAGTTTAACGTACCCTCTGCCTAAGAAAATTACAAGGTAAGGGTTAATTTTACAATCTCTTTATTTATCTGAGGTTGTTTAAACGTAAGTATGTACTGGGACTTCTTTATCATCCACATATGTGTTTCTGAAAAATGTATTTCAAAACATTTTTACTGTTTGCTATAATATGGGTTAAAGTCATTTATACCCTTGTTTTAATTTTTATAAAAAAAAATTGAAAGTAATATTTTCGTGGTTTTCCAAACAAGGTACTTTATGACCTTTTCAACAAATTATGGTATGAATGTTTTTTTAACTTATACAGTGGGTGCAGTTATTTTCCACCATTATAACACTTCTAAACATCCCTTACAATCTTATGAGTATATTTTCAAAATAAATTTTTTCATTTATAATTACATTACTTTTATATTATTTCAAAATAGAAAGAGATATTTCTCTCAAATAGTTTTGATTTCAACTATGTCAACATCATTTGATGGATTTTACACTTGTTTGAAGTTGATTTATTATGATACAATATTCCATTTTATATTGAAGTTTTTGGTATATGTTTGACTATGGATGTGTTATTTTTATACCTTTCATGGTTTATGGTTAAATTATTAACATTTCATATGCTAGTTTTAATATGAATGTTTATGTTATGTTTCAACCTTTTCATATAAGGAAAACGTTGGACTTAGTAAGTGATGGGTGGAGCCCTCAATATCTCCTAGATGCATCAGTAGGTCTCATGAGACAAACTAGTGTCTTGGAATAAGGCCTTAACAAAATATTATTTGTAGTCTTGGCACAAGGCCTTGACTATGTGGTTATTATATCCGACATTATACATTCCATCATTATGAAATTCGCTACTGATATTACATGTGATTATTTGACTAGTATAATATCCATGTGAATAAGTAAATGGGATTATTTGATTTATCTTTGCCATATTATGATGAAATTTTAGTTTAAAAGTATTTTGTTTTAGTCTTATACATTTTCTTAAATTTTTATGGTTATTTATGATAGTTTTCTCTATATTGTTATCCTTACTGAGCATATGAGCTCACCCCTGTCTTAAGTTTTATTTTTCCTAGGATGTGAAGAAGTATATTATGATTGACTTGTATGGATAGGCTAAGTTATATGAGTGTGTTCAAAGGGGGCACAATGTTGTTGTTTTTTTATTTCATTATGTAATGTAAAACTTATGTATGTATCTAGTACTTCCAAGGATACTAAACTAATCGGTCTTTCGAGACATGATCTCCTGTGATCATGACAATGTTATGTAATAATGCACAAACTCTATGTAACTAGGGTTAGGGCGTTACAGTTGGTATCAGGGGAAGTTTAGTACAAACCTTGGAAACTAGATTTACAAAAACTCTAATTAGATAACATTACCCTAAGATAGACTTTGAGGATTAGTATAGAAGAACTTACTAAAATTTTTGTAATGTAAAGATTTTGTGAACTTTCCAAGAAATAAATTCCTATCTGGAAATGCACAGGTAGAGGCATCTCTGGTACTGATGTATCTAGGGTAAAACCTGAAAACACTGCTTTGAGCTAGACTCGAATGGGAACTGGTGCACGACAATGGGTCTTGCTGCACTCTTGGTTACGAAACTCCTAGGGTATATTCTTATGATAATTGACATATTCTTTACAAGACATTATGAAGGATTTAAGATTAAATACATCCTTGAAGAAAATATTTTTTTTATGATTATGGATTATATGCATAAAATGTTCAATTTATGTTAGGTATTTTACTAGTTTGGAATTGTGTATTGTAATTCATAAACTAATTTAGTGTATTCCATTGTTTAGAAATGGTGCCTAGTGTAAGGAATGGAAACTGAATCAATGCATGTAATCCATGTAAGTATTTACTTCCAAATCAAGATAATTATAGTGGATTCAGTGATGCAACTGGTGCTGAATAGTTTATAACCATATTGGGACAACTCACTCAGGTTATAAATAATAACCTTACCTGTATGGAGCACCCTGATCCACAACGTGGAGGATCAGTGTTAGACCGCTTCATGAGGAAACAAACACCAACATTAAATGAGACTACAAATCCATTTGTAACTGAGCAATGGATAAGTTCCTTAGAGAAAATATTTGATGCTTTAGGGAGTAGAGAAAGGGAAAACGATGTCATGGAAGTGTATCGCCTCACAAGAGAAACAGATCAATGGTGGACATTAATTCAAAACACATAGGAGGATGAATATTTATCAAATATGGAATGATGGGTGTTTAATGATCTTTTCTTGGAAAAATACTTTCCTCATGAACATCAAGTGGATACAGAAACGCAATTTCTATGTCCGAGGAAAAAGGAAGATGAGAATGTCGCAAAGTATGAGGCTAACATTACAGGGTTATCAAGGCATGTTGAAAATTATATAGGTAACCCAAGAAGTAATATTGATAGATTATTTGATGGGTTAAAACCATTTCTCCATAGAGCATTAGTCTCACAATCCTTCTCGTCGTACAAAGATATTGTCTCAGGTGATATCAAAACAAAAAAAAAGAATTCTTTAAGTCTTATGACTTTATGGAAAAGAAAGAGAAGAATAGATCTTATGAACACTATGGAAATGTAAATAAGGGGAATAAGGGAAAAAATTAATTCTCATCATGTAGTAAACGTGGGAAGAAAACCCCATGTACTTTCCTGAAAGGGATGGGAATTTGTTACAAGTGTGGAGAAAAAGGTCACCAAGCTCGTGATTTTAAGGGAAAGAAAGTGGCTCTCAATTTTGAAGGCTATAATTGTAGAGAAATGGGTCATTATGAAAATTAATGTCTTAATATCCAAGTAAACTTACCTCAAAAAAGGTCAAGGGAGCAAGGCCAAGCATATGCGATCACAATTGTAGAGGTTGATGTTCTGAATGATGTGGTGGCAGGTACATTAATTGTTTCCTCAAAATTAGGCAATGGATTATTTGATTTTGGATCATCGCATTCTTTCATATCTTCCTAGTTTTCCAAGAAAATTAGATATTTCCAATTTGACTTAACAATGGACTTTTCAGTCTCCTAAGGGAAGTATCATTACAACAAAGTTTTGTCAATCAGTTGCCATTATGGAATATAAACATGCTTTATTTGCTGATCTTATTGTCATTCCCATGATTGAATTTGATATAATCCTTTTCATGGATTGGATTTTGGACCATGATGCGAAAATATATTATAATAATAATGAGGTTACATTTTTTTATGATGATAAGGAATCCCTTATCTTTATAGAAGAAACATCACAATCTTCTTCTCATCTAGATCCACACCTAGCAGCTCTACTAAATTCAATTATTGGGGAGGAAGAAAGTGAAATAACTACGGGTGAGTAAAGAAATATTCAAATAGATTACATACTTATTGTGAAAGAATATATTGATGTGTTTCTAGAGGATTTACTAGGACATCCTCCAGAATGAGAAATTGAGTTTTCCATTGATTCAATTCCTGGTTCAAGGCCTATATCGAAGACCCCTTATAGAATGGCCCCTATGGAATTAGTGGAACTAAAGAAACAACTATAATAATTGAGTAATGAAGGATTTATTTGCCCAATTTTTTCTCTATGGGGAGCCCATATTCTTTTTGTTAAGAAGAAAGATGGATCAATGAAGTTGTGAATTGACTACAGGGAGATCAATGTTATAACAATAAATAAAAAGTATCCCCTACCTCTCATTGATGATTTATTTGATCAAATTCATAGAGCTCAATATTTTTCAAATATTGACCTTTAATCTAGATATCCTCAGTTGTGTGTGAATAAGGAATAAATTCAAAAGATAGCATTTCATACTAGATATTGGCATTACGAGTTTACAATAATTTCTTTTGGATTGACTAATTCACCCTATGTCTTCATAAATCTAATGAATAGATTTTTCAAGGAATATCTTGATGAATTTCTAGTAGTATTTATTAATGATATCTTGGTATACTCCAAAATATATGAAGATAATTAAAATCACTTGCGCGCTATTCTAAAGACTCTTAGAAGAAATGAATTATATGGGAAGTTTAGCGAGTGTGAATTTTGGATTTAGGAGATTTATTTTCTTGGCCATATTTTCTCTAATTATGGAATCTATGTTGATCCTTCTATGATAAGATCAATAAGATAATGGCCAGTATCAATAAGTATAACTGAGGTACGTAGTTTTATTGGTTTAGTAGGTTATTATCGGTATTTCGTCCAGAATTTTTCCTGATTGGCTAACCCATTAACTAAGCTCACACATAAAGGGGTTAAATTTGTCTGTAAAAAAAGAGTGTGAAGAATGTTTTGAAGAAATGAAGATAATATTAGTCAATTATCCTATATTGACTCTACCATGAGGGAATGATGGGTTTATTATTTATAGTGATGCTTCAAAGAAAGGACTTGGTTGTGTCCTTATACAAAATGATAGAGTTATTTCATATGCATTACAGTAGCTAAAAATTCATGAAAAACTATCCTACTCATGATCTTGAGTTAGTAGTTGCAATATTTTCTTTGAAGATATGGAGACACTATCTCTATGGTGAAAAATGTGAGATATATACCGATCACAAGAGTTTGAATTATATTTTCTCACCGAAAGAACTCAACATGAGGCAAAGGCGATGGCTTGAACTACTCAAGGATTATAATTTCACTATACTCTACCACCTAGGGAAGGAAAATAAGGTGGCAGATGCTTTGAGCATAAAGGATCATGGTGTTTTGAACAAGATAAGAGTTGAAAGGGATCTTATGTTCATGTATCTAGTAAAGATGGATATGGGAATAATAACGGAAGTTGAAACATCGATACCTTTTCAAATGGTTTCCAAACCATCTTTATTAGAAAGGATAAAAAGTTTTCAGACTGATGATGAGGAGTTTCAAAAGAAAATTAAAGATGTGAATGATGGGAGATTGATTGAATTCGTATACGAAGATGGAATTTATAAATTTGGGAGGAGGCTTTGTGTTCCCGATATACCTGATCTAAAATGGGAATTCTTGTATGATGCCCATAGCATCAATTTCTCTATACGCCCTAGTACCACTAAGATGTATAGATATTTTAAGGAACATTTTTTGTGGGCTAACATAAAGAGGGATATTGTTCATTATATTTCAAGATGTATGATTTTTCAACAGGTGAAGGATGGAAGACAACATCCTATAGGATTCATGAAACCTCTTCCCACACCTGAGTGAAAATGAGATGATATTACGAAGGACTTTTTCATGGGGATACTAAAGACTCCTAGAAGGAATGATGCAATATGGGTCATTGTTGATCATCTTACCAAGTCAGTATGTTTTCTTTCTATAATAGAAGATTTACCACTTGAACTTTTACCAGGACTATATATTAATGAAGTTGTAAGACTTCATGGTGTACCCCTATCAATTGTTTTTTATCATGATCCCTGTTTTACATCAAGATTCTAGAAAAGTCTTCAGAAATCCCAAGATACTGAACTTTGTTTGAGAACTTCCTACCACCCACAAGCTGATAGAAAATCAGAATGGATTATTCAAACCTTAGAAGACATGTTGAGATCTTGCTTACTTGACTTTCAAGGTATGTGGGATCGGTATTTACCTCTGGTAGAATTTTACTTTAACAATAGCTTCCATTCAAGTATTCAAATGGCATCATATGAATAATTATATGGAAAGAGATGCCACACACCAACTTTTTGGGACTATGTTGATTAAGGAAAACTTGTAGGATCATAACTTGTTGAGGAAACAATGGAAAAGGTTAATATTATCCAAACCCACATTAAAGTAGCTCAAAGTAGGAAAAAGAGATATGCCGATAACTGAAGGAAGTATTTGGAATTTCAAGTAGGATATCATATTTTCTTGAAGTTATCTCCATGTAAGGGTGTTATATGACACGGTAAGAAGGGTAAATTAAGTCCCAGGTACATCGAACCTTTCAAAATTCAAGAACGAATTGGAGTTGTAGCTTACCATTTGGTAATGCCGCCAAGTCTTTCTAAAGTTCATGACGTGTTCCACATATCACTGTTCAGAAAATACATGCCTGACGCAACACATGTAGTCACCTATGAAGAAATAGAACTGGAACTCGATCAGTCTTATTGTAAAGTGTCAATCAAGATTCTTGATACCAGAGAACAAGTGTTGAGAAACCAGACGACTCGTCTGGTAAAAGTTATATGGAGAAACCATAAGATGGAAGAGGAAACATGGGAACCTGAGGAACTTATGATGAAGAAACAATTTAATATTTTTATTCATTAATATTCTAGAAATTTTGAGGAAAAAATTATTTGAAGGAGGGAAGAATTTAACACCCCAAGCTTCCACATTACGGTTCTTTTTGAATAATTCAATAGCTTGTGTTGTATGTATCTTCGAGTTCTAGCACACCACGACCAATCAAACTAACCACTATGAATATTAATACCCACCTTTTGAAATTGTATAAATTTTATTTTTCAAAATGGACTTCATTTTTGGATTTATAATATCATAATTAACTTAGGGTGAATTTTTGGTATTTTTCTGAAAACTTTCAATTTTTGATGAATAGTGAAAAACATTGTGTTATTGTTTAAAACTAAATTTTATTTAAATAATTATTATTTTAATTGGAATTTACTTTAAAGTAAAAATAGATATATAATACTTATATTAGTTTAATTTAATTCATTGGAGTCATTTTATAAAAATATTAGATATATAAAATTTTATTGAACTTTTTAACGTCTTTAACCCACCTTCTAAGCACATTTGCAAATTTGCATAAAACGTAATTTTACCACTTCTATGATTTGAATTTCAAAAATCCAAGATACATGGTTGACATCAATAAGTAAAATTTGGTACAATAGGATGAAAATAATTTTTGGCGAATAGTAACTTTTGAATTTTATTTACCACGGTTAAAAGTAAATATGGTAATTAAGGGTAAAAATGATATTATAATTACCATAACACATGTCCTAATTCTATTGGATAAGTTTTTTTCAACCAAAATAAACGTCAATAATAAAATCTGATCTTCTTTGATCCACTTGGATTAGATTAGGACATTTATTATTACTTTATTTAAAGAAGAGTTAAAAGTGTAAACATCAAAGTTTAATAAATAAAACATTTTTAATATAGTGTTATACATAAGATAAATTAGACTATAAATATTCACTATAAATATAAAAAAATTTCCTACATAATTTTATTAATAATTTTTATACATTATATAATTAAATTTATTTATGACATAATTATTATGCAATAATTACCTTATTAATGAAAGATTTAAATAATTGATATTATAAATATAAAAATAAATTTATATTGAGACTTTTGATGCATTCCAATAATTTTATAGTTTAATATGACATGGTAGGGTTTATTTAATATATATTTTTCTAAGTAATCAAGTTTTTTTTACTTTCAGAAAAAACAAATACTAAATAGTTTCAAAATCGACATAAATAAGTTTTTAAAACAAATACTATATTATTAAATGATATAATATTCCTAAAAATATAAGGTTTGGAAAAAGGACTTATATAATGATATATATGTCATTAGTTATCCAATTTTGGTTCTCTTGTAATTTTATAGTATATTTATTAACCATGTAATATAAAAATCCAAAAATACATGGTAAAAGTTAAACTGTTTAACTAAGAATTAAATCTAAAAGATAAGGTTAATATGGTGACCTAAACTTTTCTAAAACATTTTGGTTGAGAATATTTCGACCCATACCCACCGTAGTCTCTAAATGAATCCATTTGGAGCCATTATAAACCAAAAAGTATTTTATAATAAAATAATATTTCCAACTTTTCCTATAGTGACCCTTACCTTTCTTATAAAAGGGTATTACCCGTTATCTTAATTTCACACCTCTAAAGCCTTTTAGATCAGCCAAACCCTATTAAAATATCCTCCCTAATACCCTCAATTCAACCTAGAGGCCTTATTTTTATCAGAAATCCAACCTAAGGAGCCCTTTTGATCAAATCAAAAGGAAGCACCCGAAAATGAGGTAATAATTTCATCACCTCTTTCAAAGTTCTATTATTCTTCCACCTCCTCTTTATTTGTTGTTTCCATACCAAAATAATAAATCCAGTACCATCTAAATACTTTGATGTTATTATAAATATGGTACAACCATATTCATTATTCTATCCATCCTATGAATGACAAAGTCACCATACGTGCATATGTATGGCTTACCATCTCCACGATGCGATGAGATTTCATTTCCCATCGTAACCATTCAAAAATAATTTTCATCTTATGATTAAAAATAATGTTTAAGAAATTAATATAATTCTGGATATGAATCAAATACATCCTATCCATAAAAAACATGAATTATTTAACAAAACATTTAATGGAAACGAATCAGTTAACACCCGAAACAATGATACTACTGAAATATTATTAATAAAGAAATATTAGAAGATCATATATTATATCATATTTATGTATATAGTTCTTTTATAATTTAATAAAAATTATTTAACTATTATATGGGAGTTTAACGTACCCTTGACCAAGGAAAAGTATAAGGTAAAGGGTTAATTTTACAATATATTTATTTATCTGAGGTTATTTAAACACAAGTATCTACTGAGACTTCTTTATCAACCACATCCATGTTTCATTATCATCCATATCCGTACAAGGTAAATGTTTTTATTTATAATTGTGTAAATTTTAAATGATTTAAAAATAGAAAGATATATTTCTCTCAAAAAAAATTTGATTTCATCTATGTCAACATCCTTTGATGGATTTTACACTTGTTTGAAGTTGATTAATTATGATACAATATTCCATATTTTATTTAGTTTTTTCTGATATGTTTGACTATAGAAGTGTTGTTTTTATACCATTCATGGTTTATGGTTAAAATATTAGCATTTTGTATGCTAGTTTTAATATGAATGTTTATGTTAAGTTTCAATATTTTCATATGAGGAATGCATTGAACTTAGTAAGTGATGGGTGGACCCACTGTAGATCCTCAATGCATCAGTATGTCTCATGAGACAAACTAGTGTCTTGGAATAAGACTTTGACAAAATCTTATTGTAGTCTTGGCACAAGGCCTTGACTATGTGATTATGATGTCCGGTATTATGCATTCCATCATTAAGAAATTAAATATTGATATTACATGTGATTATTCGACTAGTAGAATATGTATATGAATAATTAAATGTAATTATTCAATTTATATTTTCCATATTATGCTGAAGTTTAAGTTTAAAAGGCTTGTTTTTTAGTCTTATACATTGCCTTAAATGTTTATACTAATTTATGATAGTTTCCACTATATTGTTATCCTTACTGGGCATCTGATCTCACCCCTTTCTTATTTTTTATTTTTCCCAGGATGTGAAGAAGTATTTTATGATTGACCTAAAGGGATAGGCTAAGGGATATGAGTGTGTCCAAAGGGGACATAATGTTGTTGTTTTTTTATTTCATGATGTAATGTAAAACTAATGTATGTATCTAGTACTTACAAGGATACTAAACTAATCGTTATTTTGAGACTTGATCTCTTGTAATCATTCCAATGTTATATAATAATGTACCGACTATGGGTAACTAGGGTCAGGGAATTACAAAAAACACATAAAATGGTATTTTCACTATTCACTTCAAAATTTATTTTTTCAGAAAAATGCTAAAATTTAATCCAAATATAATTATAATTTGATGTTTTAAAAAATTAAATTTGTTTTATAAAATACCTTTAAATAATTTTTATTAATTAATTATAAATTTTTTTCTTAAAAAACAATAAAAACATTTTTGGAGAAAACGTATTTTTTTAGAATAAATTAACTTTACTAAAAATCAAGTGCTTATTTCCTAATAATTTATCAATACCTATATATATATATAATAATAATTTGGTTAACCTGATTCATACCCACTAATTTAAATTATAGTTTATATTTATAAAATTTAAATAATAATATTCCATGGTTTGTTTAAGATTAGTGTATTATTTCATATACACTATCAAACATAATGTTCTTATTTCAAAATACTAGGGTGTTACATTCTACCACTTTAATAAATTTCATCCTCACAATTTGAAATTTTTCTTGGTAATCAAGGTTTTAAAATTTTAAAACACCTTGGGAAAACTCACGTCATAAAATGGTTCATAAAAATTCCTCTTGAAAAAAGGGAAAGATAAATATGAAGTTTATTTAGAAAAATATATATCTAGGTTTACAAATAAGAGAACATCAGTGGGAAGTAAAGATATGGACATGGACGGAAAACTTAATATCCTTATAATATTGGATACTGATAAATAACATTGATCATAATAAAGTGAATAATCTTGATAACATTAAAGACCACTAAACCATAAATCAATGAGGTGTGAAAATACCATCAATTCGTCAGAATTGAAGGTAATAGGAGAACATTTTTATTTCAAGATATATTTCCTAGAGTTGAGGTATTACTTTACTATTTATACTAAGAACATAAGGAAATATACTTAGAAAGTATAATTTTATGATTTAATAAATTTTCACCACAATCTAATCTATTTCTCCAAACAATTAGTATTTGAGATAAATTTTATTATGAAAATAACTAAAACCAACATATAATGGGTTAAAAAAGTGTATCGAGATATTTCTCCTATACTTTGGCATTAATCAAACCCAAAATGGTTATAAAAAGGTAATATAATTTCCAAAATGAATAAAAATTCATGTGAATAAATACAACATTAACTTAAAAATCCTTAATTACCTCAATACCCTCAGCATTAAAGAATGTTTTAATCTCAATGGCTATATCATACCCTTTATATTACATCTTCAAAAATTTAATTGCATTCTTCCCAAATAACTTTTTACATTAAATCACATGTTAAAAATAAGGGTAAAATATACCTTAACCCAATGAAACAACTTTAAAATATCAATAATTATTATGATATATCACTATATAATCTTGTAATGTAGTTAACTTCACCAAAATATCATGAATCAAATTTAGATACTTACCTCAATGGTAATACATAACATGACCATAAATATCTCTGAAAATATTACTTTATCAAAGAATCACTTTTCAACCATCAATATTATTTATTCCCATTATATATTAGACCCTAATTAACTTGACATTAAATCATATACTAACCCAAAGGGTTATTTGAACCTCAATAGAGTATTCTTCCTAAAACCCAGTAAAAACCTCAAATCACCTAAAAATCCCATCACTTAAAACCTTAAAAGGGTTTTTGATTCTCTTAAACCTATAAACTCGTGACTTTATCCATATATATTAAGTTAACCTCACATAGACATAAAATGATCATAAGGGTATGCAAATGTGAGTTTATCATTTTAAAACCATATATTGTATATCATAGATCATAATCTTGAAGAATGGAATAATGTTTTCTAGTTCATAAGACATGAATCATAAAAGATTCAAATAAAATGAGACATTAGATTATAAAATTATAATAAGACTTTATTTTTTCCCTATATGTGAACTTATTACTTTTTTAACACATATAAATTGAAATAGGTTCACTCATTAAGTTAAGGACATGAAATCGTGACTTCACATGAAATTATGGACATGAAATTATGGATATTAAACTAGTTTTATTCATAATATTATGTGCATGAAATCTAGTTAGACACATAAAATTTTAGACATGAAATACATTTCCATGCATAATCCTTTTAATATAAAAGTCAGGTCTACACATAAAATTGTGAACATGAAAGCAAGTTCACACATAACATATTTACCTCATGAGTTATCTATATTTACCCAATGCATTGGAGGAATATATAATTCTTATCCCAACCATCACATAATGAAAATAATCCATATGTGTTCCATAAGATCATAAAACATTCATCATATCAGAATCCATGAAAATAAATGGGATTCCTAAACATTTCATCATAGTATAATTCATGGAAAAGAAGCTTGTTTCATAAATATATCATCATCATAACCATAATACATGTAGAGAAAGAATAAGTATGGTATAATTAAATTATATCCCTATTAAATCATAATTAACATTAAATTATATTATAATATATAAAAAATTAATTTAAAGGAACCTTTTAATGTGACTATAATTTCACTTTGAAATAACCTTTTTAAAACATAAAAATTTCCAAAATTTTAAGGAAAACAATTTATTTGAGAAAAATAATTAAAATTGTAATATAATATTCAAATAATTGATCAGTAATAATAGCGATAAATTTAATTCATGCCATATACATTAAAATAAAAAATCTCCTTCACACTTTTGTAGAAAAATTCAAAAAGAATCTCATTTGGAGAACGATAAGAAGAATCCATTTTAAAAAAATAAAAAAATAAATCATGGCTAAAAATGACTTTAAAAAATAATATATAATAGTAAAAAACTTCATTAAAACATTGTTATAAAATGTGGGTATGGAAAAAAATGTTTTTTCAACTGAAGATAAAAATATAGTCAATTTGTTAAAACATATTTTTAGTCTCTTGGGTATTTAAGATGAGGAAAATTAAATAGAAACATATATTATAAATAAATAAAAATATTAGGAGAAAATTAATGATTTTATTGAGAGTTAAATCAAAATATTTCATTATTGGAAACATAATCACTAACAATACTAATAAACAATGATATGATAACATAAAACACTTCCGCTTTGGTAACACTTAAATCATAAGCACCATAAAATAATATATTTAAAAAAACATTAAATATAATTAAAATAAGGATAATAATGATATAAAATTTCAAATGTAATTATATACACCTCATAAAGGAAGATAGGTGCATTTCATAACATATGTCCCAAAGAATACAATTTGAGATGATAAGCCCTTACCTTGAGTTTAACTTGCTTCGAAAACACTCTAGCCTCCTGTATAATAAATTTAAATTTAATATAATTTTATAAAAGATTCATGTGTATACTTATTATATTATATATGATCTTGTTATAACATTTCAATACCCATTTATTAATAATTCAGTACTAAAATCTCCTTTTTTCATGTGTTAACTCTCTCGTTTACCATATGTATTTTAGTTTATTAGTTCTAGTACTTGTTTTTTTTCATGGTTAAATCAACTAAAAATTTTCATAATGATATTAATATCATATAAATTAATTATATTGAGAGATATATTCATCCATGAAGTTTAAATAATGAAATTCACCATTCATAGAGATAATAGGTCATACGTATGCATTAACGTTGTTTTCACTTTTCAACGGATGGAATGAAAGAAAGTTAAATAATAATTAGATTTTCCATAATAAATATTATATAATATATATCATATATATTAATTAATTCATAATTATTACCATCCATGTAAAATTAAAATTAAAAATGAATCCCATCGCATCATAGAGGTGGCAGTCCATACGTACACATGAGCAACATTATCATTTTCCAACAGTTCAAATTTAAAAAAGATAGGATATTATAATTAAAGAATAATAATTATTTCATAAATATGGTATGTAAACCTTAAACCCATCATAATAACCATTCGTGAAATGTGGTGATGGAAAAATGAATCGTATCTCTATATGGAGATGGTAAGCTATACATACGCACCAACTATACTTTCACTTCCCATTTGATAGAAACAAAGAGAATAAAGGTGGTATAATTATCATAATAACATTTTAGTATATTGATAATATTTAATTTATTATTATATTAAGAATATAAAATATTTATATATGGAAAAATAATCATTAAAAAGAAAGTGATCAGTTAAATAGGTTACCTCTTCTTTAAAAAAACTCTTTTAGTTCTTTTCTTAAGGACACTAAGGTTGGTCTTTTGGTAATAAAAAACCTCTATAATTTCGATAATGAATTTTATATGTTATTTTTTGATGGTATGGTCGAGATAGATTGCTCAAAGTGTTGTAAGAAAGATTACGGAGGGGTTTCCTTTTATAAGGGAGAAAAAGGATACACTTGGAATTTCTTAAAATATTAAAATATAATAAAATCATTATCTTTCTTGAATTATTCTAAAATGATAATTATTTTAATATAATAAAGGATTTTCTTTAAATCAAATCAAATGAGAAATTTTTTATAGTGTTAAGTGGAGTTTTAAACCTTTTTTTTGTTTAAACCCTTAGTTGGCATATTTTAACCTTAACCGTAGTAACATTTTTTCAATCTTAAGAGGTTCTAATTTTTTTTATAATGTAAAAATTGATTTATAAATGGTAAATTTATTAAATTATAGATAATATATTATTCAATTTTTATTATTTAAATATTTTTATGATTTTATGTAATTTAATAAAATATTATTTTGATAAAATATTTTTAATGTCAATTTTGACACTATTCATTTAATTTGACTAAAAAGATATAAATAAAAAAGTTTTAATTAAAATATTTTCATTTAAAAATCCTTAATAGGTCATATTTATCTATATAATTTATGTTACTCATTAATTAATTGATAAAATATTATTTTAGAGTTTTTTAAAATATATTAATTAATTTTTCTACTACTTTCACAAGAACTGGGTTAGGGTTTCATAAGTATTAAAGGAAATTATTTCATAATTAAAAGTAAATAAATTAAAAAAAAGTATTTTTTATTAATTCAATGTGAATTTTTACACTTATCTATGTCATGATAACTTATATAATATCTTATTTTGACTTTTTTGGCTTTGTAAAAGCATTGGACAAAAATTTAGACAGGACACTTGTTATATAACTCAAAAATTCATATATAACCATAATAATTATCAATAATAATTAATATTTAATAACCAAGTTAATAAAGTACTTATTCATTCTCAAATATAATCTGTAGGACACCAAATTTGACTTTTTCAGTGTTGTGCAAGCACTGCATCGACAGTGAAATTGGTTTTCATATTTATCATGAAATAAATTATAATTTACAAGATTAAATTAATTATGTATGATATTTGTAATAAATTATTATACACAGGTAATTATATATTTTTTTTTAAAATTATAACAGTTTTTTGTCTTGGTGATATCTTAAAAGATACTATATTTTATAAAAAAAATTAATATTCACCAAAAAATAATTTTCTTCTGAAAAATCTAAAAAAATAATCCTAGGATAAATTTAACTTTATGAATCCAAAAATATATAAAATTTAATCAAATTAAATTCTCAAAATTTACATAAATTACTTTTAACATAAACACTTAAATCCCTATGAAAAACAGTTTTTAGAAATAATGCATTTTTAAGACCAAAAATGAACTTATACCAAAATCAAGTATAATTATGAATCCTATATAATTAAATAAATTATTGGTAAATAAAGTTGTCCTATTTTAATTTAAGATCAAATTAATTTCATAATTGGTCATTTAAATGAAAATAAATGATAAATGCATAAAAAATGACATTTTCATTATTCACATAAACTTAATCTTTTTAGAAAAATCCAAAATTTGCGATCTAAGATAATTTTGATATTGTGATTTCAAAAATTAAATTAATTTTATAAATAAACTTTTAAAAAATTTACATGAAATAATTATAATATTTTCTCAGAAAAAATAATAATAACACTTTTGAAGAAAACATGTTTTTTAAGAATAAATTGACTTTACTAAAAATTACATGATTATTTTCTAATAATTTATCATTACCTATATATATGTTTCATAATTTGGTTAATAATATTCATACCCATCAATTTAATGAATTTTTAATACTATAACATTTGAATAATAATTTTTTTATGGTTCGTTTGAGCTTGATGTTCCTTTTTGTATACACTAACTAACAAAATTTTATTCTTTAGAAATCTCAGGGTGTTACACCACAAACACTAATTTACAATATTAATTTATTTTCTTTTAATTTAACTTTTTTAACCTTTTCCTAAATCATCCAATTTAATAACTTTAACAAAAAAAATATTAACAAAGTGATTGTTTTTAACTTAGTATGCAACCTCCTCATGAGAAAACCTCATGGTCACCATTGTACTACATTTTAAAGAAGAAATAATTAGTTGGGTTACCATGACTAAATAATCACCATCAATTGGTACTATTTTTGGGGAGGTTTCCTAAGTTTTTTTAATTTTAATTTTCATTACTAGGATTTCAGCAACAAATTTAGAATATTAAAAAACACAAAATAATAATGATAGATTTTCACCATGACTACTCTTATGCTTGGCTTGTTTATTGAAAATTTAAAGAGTCTAAAAAGGAAGTGATTTTGAAAAAAAAAGTTTAAAAAATTATATCATGATGAAGTTTATTAGTAAACAAATATTTATTCTTTCTAATTCCATTTATGTCTAAAAATAATTAGTCGGCCCAAAAGTATCTTAGGAAAAGAAAAATATTATCCCATACACTTTCTCAATTGAAAAAGCATAGGTAACTGAGTTCAAAATTGAATTTGTATTTTATTTTTATAATTAAAAGTACGAAATTATCACTTATTAAAAAATGTATATGTCTTTTAGAAATAAAAAGTCTTTATAAAAATTTTGGGTTTACTTTTTTTAAAATAAAATTTCATTTGAACCCAACTTTTTAAAGATAAAAAATTTAAGCCTTTTTACCGAACATTGGAATACAAGGATGAAATGTTTTATCCATTAATTTTAGAATAACATTTTTTAGGAACACTTTATACTATTTATTTTCAATACACATGTTTTCCACTCAAAAAAAATATATTTAATCTGAGAACCCCCATAGAGAACTCTAAAATTTTGATCCACATTTTTCAGATTATTTTAATAACAAATTGTTAACTACTTCTTCCTATATAGATTTTATTCATAGTTCTTTTAAATGGAGTAATTTTTAAGATGAAGAGTATTTTAAGTCATAAATTTAAGATATAATGAAGTTCCCAACTTAAGAGTATAATTATTTACATGAGGATGGTGGTACCAAAATATTTTTCAATAAATAGATCAATTTTCAATCTTTTTTATATGAAGGGGATGATTTTTATATTTATTATTATTGGTTTAATTCACATAAAATGAAATTATAATGTAATTTATCCTTATTAAAATTCTTATGTAGTAGAATCACATGTATAGATCCTGGATGATGTTGAAGAAGTGTCCAATGAAGTGGTGGTCAAATTTAAAGAATAGGGCCCTTTTTGTATCCATCCCCCACTATACAAAATGAATTAAATTATTATGGTATAGAGTTTATGTAATCTTTCCATGGTTTCCTTTACAACTAGTTCAATATGAAGAACATTATAAGATTTAATTTTTTTCCATGTCAAGAAACCACACCCATCTTTAGATTATGGATGAATTTTTGGTACTACTTGACTAGAGGTATTGAAATAGTGTCACCCATTTGGGGTTTCAAACCAATATTAGTATCCATTAACAATTTATTTTAATTTTAATTTCATTTCTTTCAATAAATTTTTTGATTTTATGTTGAATTTTTTTATTATGTGTTTTCATTTGTAGTAGTTGAGATACTTGCACAAGGGTGACTCTACTGAAATAAACTAGGTTGTGTATTTCTTTTACAATTTTTTTTCATGTCTTAAATTATATATTCTCACTTATCATATAAACTATATACCATGAGTAAATTGTAAAAAATATTTTTGGGGTAGTAACATCATAGATAGATTATTATTTTTTGTGCTTTCTTTTCCTATTTATTTTTTATGTTTTCTTTGAAATTTTTTATTTTTTCCCTCAAAATTGTGTGTTTTTTCTATTTTAGTTTTTAGAAACTTGTGAGCTCAAATTATTATCTTTTTCATTTTAAAAACACATTTCATTGAGTGAATAAATTTTCCCTATGAACCTGAAATTAAATGAATTATTAAATGACTTTGTTTAAAGCTAAAAAATTTGAGAATTTCATGAAAAGACTATTGGATTTTGAATCTTTTTAACATATCACTATCTTTATCTTTAAAATTTCATTTCTTTGAGGCTTCTAAACCTTTTTATAAATTTTCTTTATATTTACATAATTTCATGGGAGGGATAAACCATGCTTGATTAACCAAAATTTAATTTATTTCTATCAAAATTTGGGGGTTGGAGGTATATGTTTTTTAAATGATAGAGGAATTTTTTGGTTTTCATATCCCATTTCCATGAGAATTTTTTTTATTCAGGCCTCCATGAACATTTTATCCTTGTGATCCTTTATAAATCCATAAAAAATTATTGGGTAGCAAAATTACAAGCCACTTTTCTCCAAACAACATTAATTACATGATCTAGTCAAACATTAGTGTGGGGGATATCTCATGATGTGATAAAATTTTATAGGATATTATGGATAAGAAACCATGGTCTAAAAGTTTATTTTCCAGCTGAGAAAAATGATTTTGAAAAAAAATGTTCCTTATTGGAGCTTTTCAAGAGAAGAATTATGAAACTAGAAAAAAAAATTATATTTAAGCTATTAAAAAGAAATATTAATTTTTTGAAGGTGAAAATAATTACTTTAATTCTATATAAAGGATGGAAGTTACACCCAATTTTAAAAAATTTAAATAATCATCCAAAGCCTTCAAAAATAAAGTTTCTTGAAATTTGAAAATATCAATAAAAAATAAATTCTATTAAATGAAGTTGAGTGGATATCATATTTATTATGAAATTTTAAAATATTTAAGTTTCATATTTTTCATAATGTTTTCAATATTTTTTTGATTGGTTCTATTATTTAGGGGTGTAAGGATGACACATAGGTGAGTGTAAATTAGATTCATGATTTTTTCTTTAAAAAAAGCTAACCCTCCTTACTTTGTCTTATAATTTTTTGCAAAAAAATCCTACCATCCCTAATCCACTGAACATACCCTAAAAATTTCTCATGATAATCTCAATTCCTTGACTCATATTAGGTGTAGATGTAGGAATTTATCAAGAATCTTATTACCCTTTCATTTGTTTGAGGAGAAAAGCATTAATGAATTTCTATACTTGTGTGATTCCATGTGAGGCAATTGTTTTGTGTGCAATAGAGGATAAATTTAGTGGGACTAAATTTAATATACTGAATATATAACTTCAAATAAATTTTATTGATGATTAATGACATTTTTTGTTTCTGGATGTTAAATTGTGGGATCTCATGTGTATGTGCTTTCAAATTTTCTTGGATGTAATTTTTGAAGCTTACTTATCCAGGATTCCAACTGATAAATGAGGAGGGATTTATATAGGTGATATTTTCATTATTTTTCATGTGTATTTCAATAAATATATCCCCATTAATTTTTATTTTTAATTGAAATTGCACCATTTTTTGTTTTTTTGGTGTCTTTTGGGACAAATTTTGAAAATGCCTTAATTTTAAAATTTTAACAATTTTATACCACATTTTTATTTTAGATAATAATATTTCAAACACTGATCCAAATTTTGAAATTATTTTTTTAGGGTCCTTGTATTAGTTGTCTTCATTTATTCCAAATATACCAAGTGCTAAATCAATCTATATGAGGACCAAATAAATTACTCAATTTAGAAAATATTTTAGCTGATATAATTAAACTATCTTTTAATAAATTAATTATAACTTTATATATTCACCTAAAAAGAAGTTGATTAATGATTAAGAAGAAATAGGACTCTGAGGTTCATCACTTCAATAAATATCATGTTTAAATTATTTCATTATAATGACTATGGGAACATGAAAAAGAAGAAAATAAATCAGTTTATTCCACTAGAAAATTTCTTCAATGTAATTCAAGAATACATTTTTTACAACATGTCCCACGGATCACAAATTTTTTGGAAGTAAATTCAATATGAATTTGAATAACTTTCAAGAATACTTTTGATCAAAATTTAAAGTTTTTCAGGAACAAATAAACTGAAACTTTTAAATTATATATTCTAGGGTGAAATATAACACACTCTTTTCCCATAAATTAAATTATCCAATTGCATTTCAAAGGATGGTTACAAATGAAGAGGTATGGAAGAAGATAATATTCAGAAGAAGAGGAATTTTAATGGTGATAATCTATCTATGTCTGTATGAACTTTTAGTGGTGGTGGGAATTTTAGATCATAATACATTCCCCTTTTAAGTTTTTAGATTTTCATTGTATACTCTTTTTTTATTTCTCTAGAAAATGTTTTCAGAATTTAATTAGGTCACTTTTATCTCTTTAATTTACTTTATTATATTTCTTATGGATTTTTTATCAACTTATGATTGTAAAATGATTATTATTTAGGTGAGGTCTCCCTATTGAGCACAAAAAGTTCAGTTAGTTTTTGTTTCTTGGAGGACTTTGGTTAATCAAATAACTTTCATGAGGGGATAAACACTCATATTTCATGTCTCAATATAGTTTCTAGGCAGATTAGGTTTTCTCTTTGAGTGTTTAAGGTGATCACCGAGAAATATAATTAGGTTACTCATTTGTAGACAATTATAATAGGAATGTTTGATGATCGGATATTGTCCAAGACTTATACCTTTAGTCTATCTTTTTCAATCTATTATGATTCTATTCTATAATCACTAACATTAATTTTTAATAATAATATAATTTGTTTTACTTTGAGTGTATTAAAATATTCTAAATCTGCCAATTTCGTAACTTTAACAAAAATAAATTATAAAATTTATAGTTATTCTTTTAGCCTGCAACTTCCTCATGAAGAACCCCCATGGTCACTGTTGTACTGCATTTTAAAGAGGAAATTATTTATTAGTTTAACTCAAATGAATCCTTGTCGTCGATTATTTATGATCATACATCATAGACCATTGGTTACCTCCTCTTGTCCTCACACCTCAAACATAATTCAAGAATGAAGATAATGGAAGTGAGACAATGTTTTATTTATAGAAAAACACTTGAAAATTAGACCATGTTAGGCCTAATGCTCGATGTCAAATATTGTAAAAATAAAATGAAACACCACACCTTGATCATTATAGAGATGAAAATATTTCAATCTAAGTTATAGTTTAGGGGAATTAAAATAAAATGCATCGAGTTGTTATTAATTTAATATTATAAAAAATTTAATTTAATCAGCATTTCCATTTATCAATGCCAAAATAAAACACTAATAAAGGATAAATTTTTATCAATTATTTCTAAAAGAGCTGATAAATGTTTCTTTTTTATTATCAATGAAATATATGTTACTAAAAGGTACCCCTTTATCAGTGCTTTTTAGCGCTGATAAATACAACCATTTATCAATTCTTTAATTAAAGCTGGTAAAATTCTCACCATTAACGTTTCTAAACAAATTGATAAAGGTCAGTGTAAATAATTTAATTTATATATACATATTTATATATTTTTAAATATGATTTATTTAACAATTATTATATATAAATATATAATAAATAAATTTTATTTTCATAACTAAATTATAATAAAAATTATTATCAATATTATTTTCAAAAATTTACATACAAAAAATTTTCAAATTTATTTTAATCAATAATTTTTTTATTAATATACTTATGTAAAATAAAAAAATGTATATATGAATATAATATCTTAAAATTTTATTTAGAAAAGTATTTAAATATATAAATGAATATGTATTTATTTAATTATATATATAACATTGTTAAATATATGTGTGTGTGTGTGATTAATATATACATATTTAGATATTCTTAAATATGATTTATATAATAGAAAATATATATACTTTTTTTATTTTTCTATACTTTTTTTGTAAGATTATAATATAAGTATATTTACACACATATATATAAGTGTATATATATCCTAAAATGTAGTGATATGAAATATATAAATACATTAAATATAGTACACATTTGAATTTAAATATTTATATTTATATTAGATAATTTAAAATATACACAAATATTTATATGTGTGTGTGTGTATGTGGATGTATGTTTACATATTTGTGTGTGTGTGTGTGCATATTTTTGTGTATATATGTGTGTGTATTTGTATGTATGTGTATATATGTGTGTGTATGCACATGTATGTGTTATTTGTGTATTTATGTGTTGTGTTTGTATGTATGTTTATGGGTATGTATATAGGTGTGTGTGTGTTGTGCATGCATATATTTATGTGTACAAGTATGTGTGTATATATGTATGTTCATCTATGTGTATGTACCTATATGTATCTATATATATATATATATATATATATATGTTTATGTATGTGTTTTTGTATGTGTATATATGTGTATATGTGTATATGAATGTGTATGTGTATGTGTATGTGTATGTGTATGTGTATGTGTATGTGTATGTGTATGTGTATGTGTATGTGTATGTGTATGTGTATGTGTATGTGTATGTGTATGTGTATGTGTATGTGTATGTGTATGTGTATGTGTATGTGTATGTGTATGTGTATGTGTATGTGTATGTGTATGTGTATGTGTATGTGTATGTGTATGTGTATGTGTATGTGTATGTGTATGTGTATGTGTATGTGTATGTGTATGTGTATGTGTATGTGTATGTGTATGTGTATGTGTATGTGTATGTGTATGTGTATGTGTATGTGTATGTGTATGTGTATGTGTATGTGTATGTGTATGTGTATGTGTATGTGTATGTGTATGTGTATGTGTATGTGTATGTGTATGTGTATGTGTATGTGTATGTGTATGTGTATGTGTATGTGTATGTGTATGTGTATGTGTATGTGTATGTGTATGTGTATGTGTATGTGTATGTGTATGTGTATGTGTATGTGTATGTGTATGTGTATGTGTATGTGTATGTGTATGTGTATGTGTATGTGTATGTGTATGTGTATGTGTATGTGTATGTGTATGTGTATGTGTATGTGTATGTGTATGTGTATGTGTATGTGTATGTGTGTGTGTATGTGTATGTGTATGTGTATGTGTATGTGTATGTGTATGTGTATGTGTACGTAAGAACACGGATCTTCATTCAGGTATGTTTTTCCTTTTTCTGGAGCTTTTGAGAAAAATGAAGTTTTTGGAAATTTTTGAAGTATACGCCGTGTACTTTCTGAGTACACGCCGTGTACTCTTCTCTGGCTCGAAGTCGTGTGCTGGCCATGCCCGGGCCACACACATGGTGTGTAGGGGTGATGTGGAGGCCGATATTGGCGGAGTACGGAAAAAACCACTACACACCGTGTACTTTAAAAATACACGCCGTGTACTTTTCTTTTTTTCACTAAATGAACCGGGGTCGCGCCTGATGCACAGAAACACCTCCTTCTAGGTTCTGTTCGTCCGAGAGCGACCCGTACGGCTGGATCTTCGACGAGCTCCCGCCTCGCCGTCCGTTCTCCGATTCGAGCACGGATGATTGCGTTGGAATTGCAGCGATGAGTTCTTCCTTCTTCTTTATCCTTGTTTCTTGATTCCTCCTTGTTTCCAAGTTATCATGGGATGAACGTTTTGTGCGTTTTCTCAGATCTTCATCGTTCTAAGGGGAATCTGTCATCGAGTTTCTCGTATATCGATCTCCTTGGATCGAGGTAGGTGGTTTGTGCCTTTCCGTGGAAGGTTGATGAATATTATGTGTAAATTCCACCAATACCCTTGAACGGGGTATTACGTGTTCCTGTTTTGCCCTTGTTGTATTGCCTGCTTTGCTTGATTTCTAGAGTAGATGTTTTGCCTATGATTATGGTAGCTTTACTATACCTTGGATGTTTTCTATGCTTGTTCAGCCTGTTTTTCGTTTTTCCAGTTGTCATGCTTAGTCGTAGGACAGTGGAACTGCTACCTTGTTATGCTGCTGAGCCTTAGTTGATAGACAAGTAGTTCTTGAGGTGTACTTGGACGATGTACACGCACGCTGAGCATGTTTTACCTTTCACTCAGGATTGTGGGAACCGAGAGTAGTATACCAAAGGGAGAATTGATGGAAGGGCTTCTCGAGAGTGTCTTTTAATTACGATGTGAGACCACATGGGGAATTGATGTTGAGTGCTTCCTCAGATATTCTGTAGTTCCTCGACGCGGGCCACAGGGGGAATAGACGTTGAGTGCTTCCCCACGGAGCCCTTAGCATGATACGAGACTATAGGTGGAATTGACGGTGAGTGCTTCCCCATAGAGTCTATTAAATACATAGCTGAACTAGAGGGGTGAGACTATGTGTGCCTCCTAGAGGGTTGCTAGTTCTTATAGGTTGAACCATAGGGGTTAGACTGTGAGAGATACCCAGAGGGTTACCATTTTCCTTCTTGTTGCTGGCTGTTACCTATGTACTTTGTTTGTTAGAACTGGGGATTGTAGCTGCTTTTGATTTTCTGTTTACTGCTTGTGCTTTTCTGTTTACTGCTTCTTGTTTTATTACTGCCTTGTATTCATTGACTGTTAGGCACAAATCTTTAGGTGATTTCCTACTGGGATTGTATCTCACACCCTATTTTGGCCATGATTTTGGGCCCAAGAATACTATGTTGCTGCAGGTTTAGATAAGGGCAAGCGCCCTTCTACTTCAGTTTCTTGATTTCACTAGAGTTTGAGAGCATGGAACCGAGCCATGGCTCGCGATGCGGAGAAGTTTATTTTGTTTTCCTTGCACTTTGTTTTTTAGTTGTACTTCAGCAAGTTGGTTTTTTTTCTTCTTTCCATATACATATGTACCATAGTGCATTATTATTAGTTATCCATTTTTTCCGCTGTTCAGTTCAGTTGTTTCATGATGTTTATTGATCCTGCTATTGTGTTTGGTTGTTTTCCACTATATACTTTACCAAATTACGGCATAGTTTCCCCACCGACTCACCAAGGCCATCGCTGCTAGTCAGCAGCCTCTGGAGTTTGGGAAAATGTGCTTGAGGTCATGTGGCGAACTGGGTACGGGGAACCAGTGGAGGGGCTCCGGATTCGGGTCGTTACAAAGTGGTATCAGAGGGAGGTTTAGCTTAGAGTGTTCAGTCAGGGGCGCAGGGCCGCGGTACAGGCTAGTCTTTCATCGTGGAATAGACTTATCAGGAGAAGGATCTCATCCCTTCTACTGTTCGAGGTACGATTTTAATAGCATCAGTTTTATCTTCAGCCCTTTTCGATACTTGTGCCACACATAGATTTATCTCCATTGCTGTCGTGGAGAACCTTGGGATCTCTATATTTTCTTCTGCTGACTCTTTGACACTAGTCACACCTTTGGGAACGAGGACATCTAGTGTATGCCAGTGTAGAGAGTGCCATCTCAAGGTTGCAGGGTATCGCTTCTTATGGGATCTCTATGTCCTACAGATGATAGGCTATGATATCATCCTCAGCATGGGCTGGTTGATTCCCTTCCAGGTAGTTGTTGACTGTTATCACCACAGAGTCAGTTTCATCTCACCAGAGGGTGAATCTTTTCTTCATAGAGGCGAATGGGACGTTCGGGCGAGTCGGGCAGGACTCGAGTATCTTGGGCTAGGAGGGGTGACAGCCCAGATTTCTAGCCTTTATCTGGATGATCAGGGGACTCCATAGTTGGACTTTCGTCCAGTGGTGGATCGTTTCAGGGACTTCATTCCAAAGGAATTTTTAGGTTTGCCTCCAGAGCGTGAGGTAGACTTCTCTATTGAGCTCATTCCAGGAGCGGCACCGGTGTCCATTCCTCCATATAGGATGGCCACACCTGAGTTCCAGGATATCAAGAATCAGTTTGAGGAGCTATAAGCTAAGGGTTTCATCTGACCCAGTACTTCTCCTTGGGGTTCGCCTGTCCTTTTTGTGAAGAAGGCAGACGGTACCCTTCGGCTTTGTGTGGATTATCGGAAGCTGAACCAGTTGACGGTCAAGAACCGATATCCTTTGCCGAGGATCGATGACCTTTTCGATCAGCTTCGAGGAACCCGGGTGTTCTCAAAGATCGAGTTGAGGTCCGGTTATCATCAGTTGCACATTAGACCATCAGATATACCTCTGATAGCCTTCAAGAGCAGCTAAGGTCTATAAGAGTATACAGTCATGCCGTTCGGTCTCACGAACGCACCTGCAGTTTTCATGGCACTGATGAACCGAGTGTTCCATCCTTAATTAGACTCCTTTGTCTTGGTCTTCGTGGACGATATCTTGGTGTACTCTCACACTCAACACGACCATGACACACATCTTGAGATCGTTCTATGTACACTGAGAGAGCATCGGATTTATGCTAAACTCTCGAAGTGCCACTTCTGGATGGTTCAGATTCATTTCTTGGGTCACGTCATCTTCGAGGCACGAGTATCAATGGACCCAGAGAAAGTGAGAGCTGTAGTTTCCTAGGAGCAGCCAAATAACGTCTTTGAGATACGGAGTTTCCTAGGGCTGGCTGGATACTACAGATGCTTCATTCAGGACTTTTCTCATCTAGCAACACCTTTGACAGGTCTGACCAAAAACGGGGTGAAGTTATTATGGTCAGATTCATATGAGTCAGCCTTTTAGGAGATGAAAGGGAGGTTGACGTCAGCACCAATACTAGTCTTGTCAGAGCCAGGAAAGAGCTACACTGTTTACTGTGATGCTTCAGGTATCGGGCTGGGAGCTGTGCTTATGCAAGGGGATGGAGTCCTTGTGTACATGTCTCGGCAGTTGAGACCACATTAGAGGAACTACCTGACACGCGATTTGGAGTTAGCAGTTGTTGTTCATGCCTTGCACTATTGGAGACACTATCTTCTGGGAGAGAACTTTGTGGTCTTCAATAACCACAAGAGTCTCAAGTATATCTTCACTCAGTGTGATTTGAATCTGAGGCAGCGCAGGTGGTTTGAGTATCTACAGTCTTTTGACTTTGAGCTCGCCTATACACCGGGTAAGGGCAATGCATTGGCTGATGCATTGAGCAGAAGAACTCAGGTTTGGGAAGTTCAGGAGGCCAGTAGATAGTGGCAGCTTATGGATCTATTCTCTGAGATGCATCTGGAGGTGCATGACAGACAGGGACAAACCTTCCTATCTTCGGTAGTTGTTACCTCTACACTACTTGATCGAGTACGGATTAGGCAACTATCAGACTTAGAAGGCTTAGTCCTGTGGGAGAGTGTGTCATGAGGGGACCCTCTTCCTGGATGGACAGTGGGCGAAGATGATATCTTGCATGTTCAGGGACGCTTATGGGTGCCAGCATACATACACGAGGAGCTGATGCGGGATTTTCATTCCTATGTTTGGTCAGTTCATCCTGGCGTCACCAAGATATATCGGGACCTTCATCACCAATATTGGTGTCCAGGTATGAAGAAGGTTGTTGCTGGTTTTTTCATGAGATGTTCTACTTGTCAGCAGGTGAAAGCAGAGCATCAACGACCAGCAGGACTTTTGCAGCAGTTACCCATTCCGGAGTGGAAGTGGAATGATGTTGCGATGGACTTCGTGATCGGGTCGCCGAGATAGTCTCGGGGGAACGATGTTGTTGGGGTCGTCGTCGACAGGCTCACGAAGGTTGCCCACTTCTTTCCGATCAAGGATACCTTTAGTGTCGATGATCTGGACAAATTTACATCAGAGAGATCGTTCGTATTCATGGAGTTCCATGCTATATTGTTTCAGATAGAGATGTGCTCTTTACCTCTCAGTTCTGACAGGGACTTCAAAAGGCCTTGGGTACACGGGTACTTTTGAGTACATCTTACCATCCCCAGATTGATGGCCAGTCTGAGTGCACGATCCATGTGCTTGAGGATATGCTCCGGGCTTGCATCCTTGACTTTAGCAGTTCTTGGGAGAAGCATATTCCTCTGGTGGAGTTCACCTACAACAACAGTTTCCAAGAGACCATTCATATGGCACCATACGAGGTTTTGTATGGTAGGCCGTGCCGATCACCCTTATGCTGGCTGGAGGTAGGAGAGGAAGCTTTGCTGGGACCTCGTCTTGTTCAGGAGACTTCAGAGCAGATAGAACTGGTTCAGAAGAGGATGGCTACAGTGCAGTCTTGACCGAAGTCTTATGCTAATCGGCGGAGACGACCTCTGGAGTTCAAGGTCGGCGATCAGGTTTTCCTACATGTGGCACCGAGGTTGGGACACAAGAGTATTCGGAAATAGGGTAAGCTTTCACTGCAGTACGTTGGGCCATTTGAGGTCTTGGAGAGAGTTGGGATGGTTGCCTATCGGTTGCAGCTACCTCGGAGGTATCGGGCAATGCACGACGTCTTCCACGTCTCTCAGCTTCGACATTACTTTTCAGACCCGTCTCACGTCTTTCAGCCTGAGGAAGTCGTGCTTAAAGCGGATGCATCATTCGAGGAGCATCCTATCTGAAATGTCGATCGCAGTATGAAGGTTCTCTGCGGGTGGTCTGTTCCTCTGGTACGGGTGCTATGGAAGCACGGGCGGGTACAGGATGAGACCTGGGAGAGGGAGGCCGATGTACGATCGTAGTGGCCGGAGCTGTTCGGGGTTTCTTCTTCTCTACCTCGTTAGGGAAATTAGGGGATGAATTTATTTAAGGGGGAAGTTTTTAAGAACCTGGATCTTCATTCAGGTATGTTTTTCCTTTTTCTGGAGCTTTTGAGAAAAATGAAGTTTCTGGAAATTTTTTAAGTACACGTCGTGTACTCTTCTTCGGCTCGAAGCCGTGTGTTGGCTATGCCCGGGCCACACACACGGTGTGTAGGGGTGACGTGGAGGCCGATATTGGTGGAGTACGGAAAAACCCACTACACACCATGTACATTAAAAATACACGTCGTGTACTTTTATTTTTTTTCACTAAATGAACTGGGGTCGTGCGTGACACACAGAAACACCTCCTTCTAGGTTTCGTTCATCTGAGAGCGACCCATACGGTCGGATATTAGATGACCTCCCACCTCGTTGTCCATTCTCTGATTCTAGCACGGTCGATTGTGTTGGAATCGCAGCGGTGATTTCTTCCTTCTGCTTTAACCTTGTTTCTTGATTCCTCCTCGTTTCCAACTTATCGTGGGATGAAAATTTTGTGTGTTTTATCATATCTTTGTTATTCTAAGGGGAATCTATCACCAAGGTTCACGTAGATCGATCTCCTGGGATCGAGGTAGTTGGTTTGTGCCTTTACATGGAAAGTTGATGAATATTATGTGAAAATTCCACCAATACCCTTGAACGGGGTATTGCGTATTCCTGTTTTTCCCTTGTGGTATTGCCTGCTTTGCTTGATTGCTAGAGTAGATGTTTTTCCTGTGATTATGGTAGCTTTACTATACCTTGGATGTTTTCTATTCTTGTTCTTCCTGTTTGGAATTTTTCTAGTTGCCATGCTTAGTCGTAGGACAGTGGAACTACAACCTTGTTATGCTGATGAGCCTTAGTTGATAGCCAAGTAGTTCTTGAGGTTTTTCTTGGACGATGTACATGCGCGCTGAGCATGTTTTACCTTTCACTCAGGACTGTGGGAACCTAGAGTAGTAGACCAAAGATAGAATTGATGGAAGGGCTTCTCCAGAATGTCTTTTAATTACGATGAGAGACCACAGGGGGAATTGACGTTGAGTGCTTCCTCAGAGAGTCTATAGTTCCTCGACGCGGGCCATAGGGGGAATAGAAATTGAGTGCTTCCCCAGAGATCCTTTAGCACGATACGAGACTATAGGGGGAATTAACGGTGATTGCTTCCCCAGAGAGTCTATTAAATACATAGCTGAACAAGAGGGGTGAGACTGTGTGTGCCTCCTAGAGGGTTGCTAGTGCTTATAGCTTGAACCATAGGGGTTAGACTTTGAGAGATACCCAGAGGGTTACCTTTTCCCTTCTTGTTGCTGGCTATTACTTGTGTACTTTGTTTGTTAGAAATGTGGATTGTAGCTACTTGTGATTTTCTGTTTACTGCTTCTTGTTTTATTACTGCCTTGTATTCATTGACTGTCAGGCACAAATCTTTGGGTGATTGCCTACTGGGATTGTATCTCACACCCTGTTTGGGCCATGATTTTGGGCCCAAGTAGACTATGTTGCTACAGGTATAAATAAGGGCAATCTCCCTTCTACTTCAGGTTCTTGATTTCACTAGAGCTGGAGAGCATGTGATCAAGTCGTGGCTCGCAATGCTGAGGAGTTTATTTTTTTTCCTTGCACTTTGTTTTTTAGTTTTACCTCTGCACGTTGGTTTGTTTTCTTCTTTCCATAGACATATGTACCATAGTGCATTATTATTAGTTATCCATTGTTTTCGCTATTCTGTTCAGTTGTTGCATGCTATTTATTGATTCTGCTATTGTGTTTGTTTGTTTTCCACTGTATACTTTACCGAATGAGGGCATAGTTTCCCCACCGAATCACCAAGGCCCTCACTCCTAGTCGACAGTCTCTGGCGTTTGGGGAAACTTGCTTGAGTTCATGTGGCGAATCGGGTACGGGGCACTAGTGGAGGGGATCCGGATTTGGGTTGTTAAAAAGTGGTATCAGAGGGAGGTTCATCTCAGAGTGGTCATCCAGGGGCACAGGGCCGCAGTACAGGCCAATCTTTCGCTGTGGAGCAGACTTATCAGGAGAAGGATCTCAGCCCTTCTACTGTTCGAGGTGCGATTTTAGTAGCCTCAGTTTTATCTTCATCCCTTTTAGATATTTGTTCCACACATAGCTTTATCTCCTTTGCTGTCATGGAGGGCCTTGGGCTATACATCTTTTCTTCTGCCGACTCATTGACACTAGAAACACCTTTGTGAATGAGGACATCTAGTGTACGCCAGTGTAGAGAGTGCCCTCTCGAGGTTGCAGGGTATCGCTTCTTATGGGATCTCTATGTCCAAGAGATGACAGGCTATGATGTCATCCTCGATATGGACTGGTTGATTCCCTTCCAGGAAGTCATTGACTGTTATCGCCGAAAAGTCGGTTTCATCTCACCAGAGGGTGAATCTTTTCTTCATGGAGGCGAATGGGACGTTCGGGCGAGTTGGACGGGACTCGAGCATCTTGGGCTAGGAGGGGTGACAGCCCAGATTGCTAGCCTTTATTTGGATGATCATGGGACTCCATAGTTGGACATTCCTCCAGATTCGGGTTGTTACAAAGTGGTATCATAGGGAGGTTCATCTCAGAGTGGTCAGCCAGGGGCGTAGGTCTGCGGTACAGGCCAGTCTTTTGCCGTGGAGCAGACTTATCGGGAGAAGGATCTCGGTCCTTCTACTGTTCGAGGTACAATTTTAGTAGACTTAGTTTTATCTTCAGCCATTTTCAATATTGGTGCCACACATAGCTTTATCTCTGTTGCTGTCGTGGAGAGGCTTGGGATCTGTATCTTTTCTTCTGCATACTAGTTGACACTAGACACACCTTTGGGAACAAGGACATCTAGTGTACGCTAGTGTAGAGAATTATCTCTCGAGGTTGCAGGGTATCGCTTCTTATGGGATCTCTATGTCCTAGAGATGATAGGCTATGATGTCATCCTCGGCATGGACTAGTTGATTCCCTTCCAGGAAGTCGTTGACTGTTATCACCACAGAGTCAGTTTTATCTCACTAGAGGGTGAATCTTTTCTTCATAGAGGCGAATGGGACATCCGGGCGAGTCGGGCAGGACTCGAGCATCTTGGGATAGGAGGGGTGACAGCCCAGATTGCTAGCCTTTATTTGGATGATAAGGTACTCCACAGTTGGACTTTCCTCCAGTGGTGGATCATTTCAGGGACGTATTTCCAGAGGACTTTTCAGGTTTGCCTCCGGAGCGTGAGGTAGACTTCTCTATTGATCTCGTGCCAGGAGTAGCACCGGTGTCCATTCCTCCCTATAGGATGGCCACACCTGAGTTGTAGGAGCTCAAGAAGCAGTTGGAGGAGCTCTAGACTAAGGGTTTTATTGACTGTTAGGCACAAATCTTTAGGTAATTGCCTACTGGGATTGTATCTCACACCCTGTTTGGGCCATGCTTTTGGTCCCAAGCAGACTATGTTGCTATCGGTATAGATAAGGGAAATCTCCCTTCTACTTCAGGTTCTTGATTGCACTGGAGCTGGAGTGCATGGGACCAAGCCGTGGCTCGCGATGCTGAGGAGTTTATTTTGTTTTCCTTGCACTTTGTTTTTCAGTTGTACTTCAGCACGTTGGTTTGTTTGCTGCTTTCCATAGACATATGTACCATAGTGCATTATTATTAGTTATCCATTATTTCCGTTGTTCAGTTCAGTTATTGCATGCTTTTTATTGATTCTGCTATTGTGTTTGGTTGTTTTCCACTGTATACTTTACCGAATGAGGTCATAGTTTCCCCACCAACTCACCAAGGCCCTCACTGCTAGTCAGCAGCCTCTGGCATTTGGGGAAATGCACTTGAGGTCATGTGGTGAACTGGGTACGGGGCACTAGTGGAGGGGCTCCGGATTCGGGTCGTTACAGTGTATGTGTATGTGTATGTGTATGTGTATGTGTATGTGTATGTGTATGTGTATGTGTATGTGTATGTGTATGTGTATGTGTATGTGTATGTGTATGTGTATTTGTATGTGTATGTGTATGTGTATGTGTATGTGTATGTGTATGTGTATGTGTATGTGTATGTGTATGTGTATGTGTATCTGTATCTGTATCTGTATCTGTATCTGTATCTGTATCTGTATCTGTATCTGTATCTGTATTTGTATATGTATCTGTATCTGTATCTGTATCTGTATCTGTATCTGTATTTGAATCTGTATATGTATTTGTATTTGTGTCTGTATCTGTATGTTTGTGGAAGTGTATGTATGTATGTGTATGTGTACGTGTATGTGTATGTGTATGTGTGTGTGTCTGTGTATGTGTATGTGTATGTGTATGTGTATGTGTATGTGTATGTGTATGTGTATGTGTATTTGTATGTGTATGTGTATGTGTATGTGTATGTGTATGTGTATGTGTATGTGTATGTGTATGTGTATGTGTATGTGTATGTGTATGTGTATGTGTATGTGTATGTGTATGTGTATGTGTATGTGTATGTGTATGTGTATGTGTATGTGTATGTGTATCTGTATCTGTATCTGTATTTGTATCTGTATCTGTATCTGTATCTGTATCTGTATCTGTATTTGTATCTGTATCTATATCTGTATTTATATTTGTATGTGTATTTGTATATGTATCTGTATGTATGTGGAAGTGTATGTATGTATGTGGATGTATATATGTGTGTTTATGTAGTATGTGTATATTTATGTAGTATGTGTAAGTAGTTTGTGTATGTAGTATGTGTATGTGTAAGTAATTACATGTATGTGTATGTGTATGTATGTGTATATGTGTGTGTGTGTATTTGTAAATGTATGTGTATGTGTATGTATGTGTATATATATGTGTATGTATGTATGTATGTGTATGTTTGTGTACACGTATAAGAATATATCATTATATAATAGGAAAAGTCATTTGTTTTTTCAATTCGACATATCTCGTGATAGTATATACATATACACACATATAAATACACATAATCATAGAAAAAGTCATTTAGTTTTGCAGATGTAATTAATGAAATTATATATATAAATACATATTTAATATTTTTTGTAATTTTTTCACATTTTAATATTCATTTATAAAATTTTAATTATTAATATATAATATTTTTAATATGTTTTTAATTTATAAAATTTATATTTATTCATTTTTCAATACTTTTGTATTTAAATATTTCAACAATAATTATTTATCCATTTTAAATTAGTAATTTATTATGAGTTTTTTGTATTTAAATAAAATTTGAATAATTTATTCATTTTTATTATAATATGTATTCATTTTTCATAATTTTATAACTGATATATTTATTAATAATTTTTATTTATTTTTAGTATTCTTTATAATATATTAAAATTTAAATTGTAAATTCGATTCATTTCTAACATTTATTCATTTTAAATTATTTATTCATTTTTATTATTTTTATTTTTTTAATATTTTCTATAATTTGTTGATTTTTAATATTTAATCAATTTTATATTTATCCATTTAATATATATGTAATGTATTCATTTTTTATTATTATTTGTATATTTTTAAATGTTAATTTCTAATACCTCTAATATTTATATAATTTATATAATAAATATTTGTTTATTTTTATTTTAATATATTTTAATATAAATTTTTATACAATTATTATTTATTCATTATTAATTTGTATATTAGGATAAATATATAATATTTTAATGTAATTTTTAACATTTATGTATTTTTTATTTTCATATTTATTCATTTTTTATATTTCATTGAATTGAATAATTAAAATTATTTATTTGTCTTTTTAATATTTTTTTTAATTTATTAATTTTTAATCATTAAATTTTATTCATTTTTAATATTTTTTCATTTATTATTTTCTATTCAATTTTAATACTTATTCACTTTTAATATTTTTTGTAATTTATTCATTTTTAACATTTATTTCTTTAATGTTTTTTAATTAATTAGTTTTTACTTTTTATTTATAGTTTTTTATTTATTAATATTTAATATTTTTAATATGTGTGTAATTTACATAATTACTATTTATTCTTTTTTAACTAGATATTTTTTATTTAAATATTTATATAGCAATTATTAATTCATTTATAATTATTAATTTATTATAAATATTTTTTATTTAATTTCAATTTTTAGTATTTATTTTGTTTTATTTCAATATTTATCCTTTTTTGTGATTTATTTAATTTTTATAATTTATTCAGTTTTAATATTTTTATAATTCACATAATTAATATTATTCAGTCAATTTTAGTTTTTTTACAACTTATATAATTAATATTATTTATTCATTTTTAATATTTTTTAATTTATATAGTTAATATTATTTATTCTTTTAATATTATATATTCATTTTCTATATTTATTAATATATTAATTTTTCATATTTTTATAATTTATAAATTTTATATATTTATTAATTATAAAGTAATTTTTCAATTTTTATTATTCATGTTTATACAATTACTAATTTATTATAATTTTAGAATTTTAATTTTAATTTTTATAAACTACTATTTATCAGTGCTGAATTTAGACTTTATCAGTTCTGAATTTAATAGTGATAAAGCTATAAATTAACTTCGATGAAAATTAATTTATGTTTTAGTACTAATAAATGTATCCTTTATTAGTGATTTTTACTAGCGCTTATGATAATCTTTCTATTATTATAAAATAACCCAATAGAGATCTCTGCTCCTCTTGTCGTTAAGCTTTCCAGGAAAGCCAAACTCTACTGTGATTTTTTGAGACATTTTGAACCAATCCTAACCTTCAAAACTAAAGTTATGATATTCAAATATAGTTTTTGTGTATTTCTTAAGTGATTTAGTGCATATGAATCATGTTTTTTTAGTCTTCTCGAACAGTGGTGTGCATGGATTCCCTATTAATCATCGGGTCTCACACCACCAATTCCCACTACCAGAGATTCTTCTTTTCATATTCTTGTGGTAGTGATTCTTATCTTTTTTTATCCCCCCCCCCCCACCCCCTCTTCTATATCTTCCTAGTTTTGTCACATTGGTCTAGTGCCAACTCATTTATTGGTTTCCAAATATATGTTTATTTAATGAAAAGAAATAATTTGGTTTTAATTTGGTGAATAAGTGGTTTTTTTAGTAATGTGGTATTCAAGGATGATATTTTGAAAATATTTTTGAGTTAGAATGTTAACAATCAAGTTTATGACTCATGGGTATTATTTTGAGAGGTTTCATGTTGGAATAAAAATCCATAAAGTTATTTTTGAGGTATATGAGGCTGCAAGTTAGAAGTTTGAGTTGATTTTTGAAAATTATGATGTATGTAATGAAATTTTACATTAGTTTATTCTTATCCTACTTGTCTTACTTCTAATAGTATTTCAAATCCAATTTTATCTAGGCTAAATTGAAATGCTTGATAAATGATTTGTTAAATAACATAAAATGGGTTTTCACACCTTTTTCCTTCTTTGTAAAGTATTTGTATAAATTTAAAATTCTTCATTAAAATGGGTTGCCACACCTTATGCCTTTGAACACTATAGAAATATTGAGAAATTTTAAAAATTTACTTTTATATATGTTTGTCAATACTTATCCAATTTTAGAAATCCATAGATTTCTTCTGTACATTGATAGTGATTGAGAGTGAATTATCTCCCTAGATTAATCCATTCTAAAAATAGAATGAATTATGATACGTGTATTCTTGGAATAAAAAGTCAAGTCTTATTATGATTTTATTCATATAATTCTTCATCTTCAAATGTTATAATAAGTTATTTGTGCAATAATAATATGTATCAAATATAATGATTATATGCGTGTGTAAATAAAATCCTTTTAGGAATATAATATCATACCTTCTCTGTATTTATTTATTTTTATTAAATATTAATATTAATGAATCAAATTATATCGATATAAATAGAAAAAATGGTTGGATTCCAATCATGCAATAAAAGAGTATGAGGATAAGGTGAAAGAGTTCATAAAGTTTGTAAAAGATCATGCTTATGAACCTTATCAAATCATTTGTTCATGTTTACAATGTTGTTATTAAAGATGAATTAGTCTAAAGGAGTTGGAGTAACACTTGATTTGTCATGGAATAGGTCAAAGTTATAAATGTTGGACTATACATGAGGAGGAAGTAAAAGTAGCTAGTGACTGAGATACCAAACAGTTTATGAATCATCAGATATGATTACAAGTGTGAATGATGATGATGATTATATCGATGATATGATTGCAAGTATAAAATATGATGACGATCTTATAGAGGAAATGATAATGATATGTGAATATGGAATTTATGACTGCCCAAATCTATTTTAGAAGTTAAATACTTATGCAAAGATGAAATTGTATGATGGTTGTAGTAAATATACAACATTTTAAACCATACTAAAGATATATAATTTGAAAGATGACAATTTATGGAGTGACAACAACTTTATTAAACTGCGTGCTCTCTTTAACTATATATAACTAGAAGATAATGAGATTCCTTATCAAATATATGACACTAAACAAATGCTACATTTAATGGGTATTATCTCTTAAAGAATGCATGCTATTTGAAATGATAGTATACTATTTTGCAAGGACTATAAATCACTTAAAAATTCACCAAGTGTGGTAAATCTTGCTATGAGAAAGATGAATCAATTCCTTTGAAAGTTTTCTAGTATATTCCAATCCTTACAAGGATTAGACATCTATATAAAAGTGAGGTGACTTTAAGGAAATTGACGTGGCATGAAAATAAAATAAATCAGATGGGAAACATTTCTACCTAATACACTCTCCTTAGTGGAAGAAAATTGATCATGAGTATCCAAAATTTGTAAATGATCAAAGAAACATTCATTTTGCGCTATCTATAGATGGAGTGAATCCTTTAAGTGAAAAAAGTATCACTCAAAACAAATAGACACTTATGTTGTTAAATTATAACTTTCCATCACTATTATAAATGAATAGGAAATTTATTATGTAGTATCAACTTATATCAAGACCAAAAAAAATGGATAATGATTTTGATGTTTATTTGGATCCATTTATTAAAGATATGAAATTATTATGGGATTTCAGTGTCATGTTGTATGATTCTATTAGAAAGAAATATTTCATGTTGAGATCCATGTTGTATGGGATGATGAATGAATTTCATTATTATGAAATTTTGTTAGTATATAACATTAAATAAACTCAAGGGTGTCCTATTTTTGAAATTGGTATACACTTAGTTAGGTTAAGACATTCCTTGAAGATTGTGTTTTTATGGTGTCTTAAATTTTTACCCTGACGACATAAATACATATCTTATATGACATCATTTGACAGTAATTCAGAAGAAGGGAAAACATTGTCTCCACTAACATGTGATCAACTACTTGATATGGTAAAATATATTGTCACCACATTTGGTAAACCTTCATCAAGAACCCTTATGAAAACTAGTTAGAAAAACAGAGCAGTTTTTTTGAATTATGGTATTGGAAATTTTTGTACAAAAGACATTTCCTTGAGTTTATGAACATAGAAAAAACTATATGTGAAAGTGTCATTGACATGTTACAAAATTCACCAAAAATGGAATTAAGACAAGGATTAACATTATTTACATGGGGATATAGGAAGAGTTGATGCCAGGGAGGGGTGAAAGGTACACTTTTCTTCCTCCAATAACTTACTCTCTTTCCATGAAATAGATATATCTATTTTTCAACTTCCTAAATAATGTAAAGGTCCTAGGTGGGAATTCATCAAATAAAGATAATATAATTTCAATGACTGATTTAAAGTTAAAGGGACTAAAATTACATGACATTAATGGTTTGATGTATAATTTAATTCTTGTATCTTTAAATTTCATTATACCTAAAAATTCCTGACACACATTAACCAAGATTATTTTCTTTTTTGAATATATATGTAGTAAATTTATCAACCCAATAACATTTATATCTATGTAAAAGAAAATTATTGTTAGATTAATTGAATTATAGATGTTCTTCCCATTATCATTCTTTGATATAATTCTTCACTTGATGACTTTCTTGGTTAAAGAGATATGTCTTATAAAGATGACGAATTAAGAATTACATATTATAATGACCATAAACTAGAGTTTAATTTCATAAATTCTCATATATATTTTTCTATTACAGTTTTATAAAATGAGGTCATAAATTATACATAATAAACCCATGCATTAAAAGTATACACTTAAACTCAGTATCAATTTTTTCTATAAAACAAAACTCTTAAAAAGGAACATGTTTTATTTTTATAAAATATCTTCACAAGTTTCATCTTGACCTCATCCTTGTCCCTACTCATACTTAAAACCCATTGAAAAAACATTTTAAAACATGGTATGAGCACAAAAATATTCATAAGTGACATAAAAATAATAAATAATCCATTAGTCTATAAATACTTATAAAAAGTTTGCCTTTTTCAAAAATTAAATTTGGGGTTCAAAACAAACATTTTATTACCTAATAAATCAAATTTTCTACCCAGTGATTCTCATAAAGCATTTAATAATAAATATTTAATGAAAAATAAAAATCAAAAATATTTATTTGAAAACATGAAAACTCATAAACCTATTTCACAAAGTTATACTTTTCACTTATAAGAAGTAGATAATAATTTTATTTAAACATAAACTCCTTATATTACATTTCTAAATCATATTATTTCTTCAAAATACATAGAAAGAATAAATAAATAATGTAAGTAACATGAGATATCTTTTTCATATCATACTTACATATGGAGTAACCCTCACAATTATACAGGGAGTAACTATCATAGTTACACTTGGACTAACTATCACATTTACACAAGAAATAACTATCACCGATTTTTCTCCTCGCTTTTGCGGTTGGTCCGCTATGATGAAGGAATTATGGATTTTCTATGGCTTCTGCACCTTTCTCTAACCTCAAGATCATCTACTCCTCTCCAGGTCTGTTTAGGATAGTTTTATTCTTGAGGATTTGGGCTTAGTGGCTTGGTGGTTATGGATCTTCAAGTCATCTTCATCTCTTCTATGTAGGGTTCCAGTCCCTAGTATCCCCTTCATCTTTCTTTGTGTTGGCTTTTTCTTGGGTTTTATCCCCCATTCCTTTAGGTCCCTATTCTTCTTCCTTATCTACCTCAACCGGCTCTAACCAAGAGTTATATCACTCCTCTCTAGGTAAAAATTGGAGATATGGATACATAGTGGTTTTGGGTCATGTGGTTTAATGACCATGGATTTTTCTTTTAGTTATTCATTTCCTGCCTTCCTCGAGTTTTCTAATCGAGGTTTCTTTGGTCATTTTTGTTCCTGAGGGGCTTGTTTTCATTTTTTTATCTTGTGATGTTTTTGTTTATGTTAGGATTTCATTGATTATCCTCTGATGTTTGGTCAGTTTTTGAGTGATTTTTTTGTTTCGGGGTCAGTTTTGGTCGAAGAAGAGGAATTTCTAATAGAGGTTTTGGAGGTGTTGTTAATCCTATGGTGTCTGATGGGATGTTTTTTTATGATGAAATTGGTGCTTTAGCTATGATGATGATGGAATCTGGTGGCCTTCCCCATCGGTCTCATAGAGTAAGGGAAAAGATTGTCGGTGTTAGGATGGTCCAGATCTCAACAGGTGAAGATGATGATGATGTTTTGAGTGTACGGATGTGTTTGGTGGAGACGATAGTGATGTTGATCGCAAGATTCACAAGATGTGTACTAGGGTGATTACTTTTTCCAATGATTTTGAATTTTAAATTTTATGACTGTGGTTATAGTAGGGTTCATGTTCTGTGCTTTTATTTTTAAATAGTTTGAAGCTTTTAATTTGAATTTTGAAATCAGTCTCTGAATGGTATTTTTGTAAGGTTCCCACTTTTCCTTAAAGTGGATCTTTCAATAAAAGAAAAAATTTATTGGGTATAAAGAGAGTCAAAACACTCTAGAAAAAGATTTATTTTAAACCCTTTTAAATAAATTGAAAAGTGACATAAAATTTACATTATAATTATTTATGTGTATATAAATACAATAACAAAATAATTTTAAAAATATAGACATGGAATAAAAATATCTTTAAGATAAACATTAAAAAATTATTTTTAAAAGAAAGTCCCCTACTTTTAATTTGAATCATCTCATAAATTACTTATATTCCTAAGTAATAAAGTTATGTTAATTATTTACTCTATTTATAACCTTTTTAAATTTTATTATTCCTTTTAATTCACTCATTACTGTGTTATAAACAATTACTTAATCATTTAAGTTTATGTATGTTGTTTTGACGATATTTAGTTCATAAGTCCAAAATAACTTCGGTATGATGAATATTGTCAAATATGTAGTTATTCCATAATTTCAAGAATAATTATAATTTTTAGACATTAATTATACTTTTAAATCCAATCATTATATATGGTTATTAAAAATGAATTGTGTTACAATCATAAAGATGATAGGTCGTACATACTCATGAGTAACATTTTCATTTTTTCAAATATTTTTATGGAAATAAGGTAAGTATTATTTTATATTTTTATAATGATAAAAATACAATAAATATAATAATAATTCTTTAAATATACTTATATATATCATATATGTGATATGGTGCTGAAAAAATAATCACATCGCTTCGTAGAGGCGGTAGTCCACACGTACGCACGAACAATGTTATAATTTTTCAGTGAACAAAATAGTAAGAATGTAAATGATATATTATTTTTAATAATGAAAAATATTTCATGAATATCATATATAAACATTAACTCTATCATTATAAACAGCTATGGGAGGTGGTGATGTTAAATTAATTACATCGGTCTGTAAGGTGGTGGTCTGTCGTACTCATGAATGATGGATTTCATTCAAATTTGAGGGATGTTGGAGATGGATATTCGTTATTAAAATAACATACTATTATTTTTAATGTATATTTTTTATAATATAATCATGGTTGGAGAAAATTTTAGATATGTGGAAGAAAAAATAAAATAATAACACTCAGTTAATAACTATACCACTTCTTCGGACAACCCCATTTTCTTTACACCTTAAGACCTCTAAAGTTGGTATTATTCCAAAATAAAGCCTCTACAACGTGAGTATGAATGTTAAGAAGGTATTTTAGTAGATATTTTCTGATATAAATTGATTTTTAAGTGTGAATAAATGACAATAAATGGTTCCCTTTTATAAGGGAGAGGAGGTGCAGTTCTGGAATTTCTTAAAATATTAAATTAATATAAATTAATTGGGAAGTAAAAATGGATAAAAATTTATATTATTATAATAACATATCATTAATATTATAAATACTCTCATACAATAAAATTTATAATGGTTTGGATCAAATTTTTACCCTTATATTTTGTTTTGAACTCTTATTGACCCTTTTCACACTTACCATGACAACAATGTTTTTTACTCTTTGAGGGTCATAATAGTTACTATAAATAGATAAAAGGCTCATAAATGGACTGCAGTTGATAATTAAAACTATATCATAATCACATGGACAAATATATGATTTTTATAAATTTTATATCATTTTATAAAATATTATTTTCATAAAATATCAATAATATCAATTTTATAATTATTCATTTACTTTGACTTTAATAACGTCAATAAAACAAAATAGATTTGAATAAAAATATTTATACATCCCTAAAATGTTATATTTGTCTATAAATTTTTGTAAAACCTTAATTATTTCCAATATATTACTTTTAATATTTTTAATATCATTTATGTTCTTTTCCTATTAATTGAAGATTTATTGTGTTAGCATTGCGTAAGAATTCAAGATAATTATTTATTAACGAAAAATTAAAAAAATTACCATGATGAATATAAGTCATTTATATTTAAAATAAAAATTTATAAATGAACATATCCTTTGTTTATCAACATGTTAAAAATATTATAGTTATTAAAAAAGAGTGATATTTTCGAATTTTCTTTAAAAAATATTATAAAGGTCATGATCACATCCAAATGAAAAAAAACGTCATATAACAAAATATTGGGCAATTATGGATGAAATGGCCTCATAAAATAAACATAATCCTAGTATTATGGTTATTTTATAATAATTATCATTTTATTTTTTTACTTTAATTACCCAATTTGTTCTTTACCATAGTAACAAAAATTACTAAGGTTACTATTCATATTGAACAAAAAATAAAAGTGAGCTATTTAAAAATTTTGGTCCCCGTGATTTCAAATATGGACTAAATTTTTGAAATTTAAAAATATAGAAGTTTCATAATTTAATTTAAAATTAAATCGGCACAACTCGATGAAAAATGGTATTTTAGAAAAATGCATTTTTCATGTATAATTTTTTTATAATAAATTTATTTAAAAAACCATAATTGGATTATTTTTAATTGAATTAAACTAATTAAAAATTAAAAATAATCCAAAATTATAATTTTTCTATATAAATAATTTAAAATAAAAAATAGATTTCAAAAAAATCAGTATTTTTTAATAATTCATTGAAAAATCAAACTTCTTAGTAAAACTTAAAAGTTTCACCACATGATAATTTTAATATAATGATATAAAATTTATATTTATTTTATAAATTTTAGCTTCCAAATATTCCATAAATTAGTTATATTAATCACTCATAAAAATAAATTAAAAAAATAAGGAAAATATATATTTAAATAATTAAAAGGCTTTACTAAAAATGAGTGATTATTTCCTAAGCATTAATAAATAAATTTTTATTTAATAAAACCTTAATATAAATTTTAAAAAAATAATCCTAACCATACCCACCAATTTAATATTTAGAATATATTGGTCATATTTAAATAATATTATTTCATAGTTCGTTTAAACTCGGAGTTGTGTATCATACACGTTACTAAACATAATATCCTTATTTTAAAATATTGGGATATTACCTTATCCCCCTTTAATAAATTTCATATTCATGATTTTAACTTGATCTTGACAATCAAATATTTTAAATTTAAAAATCCCACATCATAAAAAGGGTTAGTAAAACTTCCTCTTGATAAGAGAGAACAGGTTTTACGAGGGTCATATAGAATATCATATACTAGGTTTAAAATGGGAGAAATTTAGTGGGAAGTGAAGATATTGACATGGAATAAAAATAAATATACAAATGATGATAGAGAGTGATAGAGAACATTGATCACAAGAAATTTAATGATCTTGAGAATTTTAATGACCACAAAACTATAAATTATTAATGGATGAAAATACCATCAATTCATCAGAAATGAAGGTAATAGGATATCATTTTATTTCAAGATACTTTTAACTATAGTTTAGGAATTCATTTAATATCTAGAAAAATAATTTATGAAAATATACTTACTTAACATGTATAGTTTCATCCTTTAATCAATTTTCACCATAATCTCAGCTTTTTTATCCAAATAATGACTATTCAAGATAAATTTTTTATGCCTGAAGCACTAAAATAAACTTCTAATAAATCACATAGTCTATAAGATAATAACAAGCTATTCCTAATTTCTTTAGAAATTAACCAAAAGAAAAATATTTAGAATAATGTTTGATAATTCAAAAAATGTATAAACCTTTATATGAAGAAATAATACATTAATCTCTAAAATTCAACAGTAATACCTAAAGTTCAAACTAAACCATTCTTAAAAAACTATCTTTAAAATTATTCAATATATTACTAACTAATATTGAAAAGAAAATATTAGATTGATTTGTTCACATATTATTCTGAAAATTATTTCCAAATCATGTCAATCAGTATTAAAGTCTCATACCAAAAATGTATATGACATGGTCATACATTCTAAAAGATACTCAAATTATTCCATAAATGACCAAAATCACCATAAAGACACCTTTAAATCATACATTCATCTAAAAGATAATTAAACCTTTAATCCTAAAATAAAATCCCATAATGTTCTGTTTACCTTAATCATATAAGGTCCCCATAATATTGAACTTCTTTCGGAATAACATTAATCACCTAATCACCAATCACTTTTCAATACCATGGTTATCCCTATGATAAAAAATATGTTTGTAAAATAAAAATAATTATAAAAATAATTTCATACTAACTAGGAAAACACATTGTCCAGTGGTAGGTGATGCACCCTTGTCACCATTAAATTGTGGTTTCATATCTCATGGCCTTGCCAGATGTGACGGGTCATCACCTGGCTTGTTGGTTATCCTTTTTCTAATACTATATTAATATAATTCCTATACATTTTCCAAAACTATTATGAAAAACCTCAAAAATAACCTTAATCATAAAATATCATATAAACCCTAATGGTTATCAGCACCTTTAAACATATGTACATAAAATAAAAATAGTATTATTCATTAAATAAATTTTCTCACATGTTAAACTTAATGGTTCAAAATAACTCAAACATCTACCAAAACATAATAAATGTCAACCCTGTATTTCCAAAACATAAAAACTCAAAAAGGGTGTCTAATACTTTAAACTTATGATCAGCCTTAAATATACCAATACATCATAACTTTTTAATCCTTATATTTTTAAGCCTTAATCATTCAATTTTGTTTATTAACCATGAATGTACATATTATTCTTTAATACTTTCTTCCTATAATAAAATATGAATCATTTTTGAAGATTTAAATATATCAAACCATAATGCATGATATAATTCATACCTTTTATATTCCATTTTTAGTTTCTTTGCCTTTAAAAATAATAGAATCTGGTATTACTAAACATTTATCTGTATGGTTATGTTGATCCCATTCTTGAGTTTTCCCCCTAGGACATCAATTTATAAAATTACCATTCTCCCTAAATTTAAAAAACTCAATTTTTGACTCATGAATAACTTTATTCCTCTTCATGGTGTTAATTGGACTCTTCCTTTTTTTCCTTAGAATATTATTTCTCTATGCCCTCCTTTACCAGATACAAAACATCTTCCTGCTATTTTAGAACATTTTCCTGGGTGCTTCATTCTACATTCTTAACACTTAAGTCATTGAATTTTTTTCCTTTATGATATTTATCACCTAAAATTAAATGGATCTTCGTTTCTATCTTATTTGATTAATTGGGAAACTCACAAAGATTAATGTTTTTGATCATAACTTGTAATAGCTGGTTACGAATAAGCATAATATTTTTACTAAATATCCCATTTCGTTCATTTTATCATTCAAAAAACCAACACATTTTCCTTCACACAAATTTTTACTTTGGTTCCTTAAAGATATATCCATTTAATAAACCAATATTTTAAATTTCAGAATATTAATAAAATCACAATAAACCATTTTATGAGGATGATAAATAGTAAGATATCCTTAACCAAGGTATGTTGAACACTTTTCTATTTATCAAACATAATCATAAATCACCCAAACATACTATCCTTGGCTATTATATATTACTTTTAACTTCTTTTAAAATAATATCCTAACATCTAAAGTTGTCTAAACCCTATTGTGATACCAATTATAAAGACCTCACCATAAACATTACATATTCTAGTGATTTTAAACTATAATTGTAACATCCCAGGTAAATGAAGAATAAGACATATTTAATATTTATTAATATTTGTGAATTAAATATTAATTTTAATTTAAAAGGGTTTCTATGTTCGATAGCGTACCCGATACGCAACAACGGGTTACATTGAAATCTTACGTGGCACACTAATAATATAATATTATTCTTTTAAATGGTAGTTAACTCCTAGCCGTTGTATTGGAGGGAATGAAAACAACTAACTAAAATATGATTATACATGTTTGTTAAATGTATTTACATTTATCCAATAAAATTTAGAGGCTTAAAATGTGAATGAATCTATTTTTAAGCATAATTTACATTAAAAGGCCGATTTACCGCCTTATAATGGCAAACCCTATTTAAATATAAATTTGGTCACTTTAATACATTCAAATTGACCAAATAAAATCCTTATTTAGAATGGGGACATCAAATTTTACTTTGGGTAATTTTTTTGGTATTTTTCTCATAAAGTTCATTTTTTAATGAATAGTGAAAAATATTGCATTTTAATTCAAAAGTGTCTTTTAATCTAATTTATTTATATGGTTAGATTATCTTTTTAATTAGTTTTAAAGTGAAATTAAAATATATTTTTACCATTTAATCCAATTTTGGTCATTGGAATTAATTTCACTTTGAAATTGTACATAAACAAGTATCAATCTTTTGATAGTTATTGTTTCTTAAAAACATGCTATTTGTTTTGATAATGGGAATTAATTTTAAAATTAATTAATGAAACTTCTATGTTTTTAATTTGGAAAAATATACATCAATTTTTAATTTGTAATATCAAATAATGCTTAGGTTGAATTTTTCATAGTTTTCTGAAAAACATCAATTTTTGATGAATAGTGAAACCACTTAGTCGTAGTTAAAAAAACTGAATTTTTCATTTAAATGAAAATTTACCACTTCTGTAAATTGAATTTTGAAAATCCAACATACATGGTTGTTATCAACAAGTAAAATTTGGTTCATTAAGATGAAAATATTTTTTGGTGAATAATAACTTTTGACTTTTATTTACAGCGGTTAAAGGTAAATAGGGTAATTCAAGGTTAAAAGAATATTATAATAATTTAAAATTACCTTAAGACTTATCCAAACCTTATTGGTTGAGTCATTTACGACCATTTGAATCTTTGGGTCAATTTTGGGATCCCTTTGAGCCACTTGGGAGTGAAAATGACAATTTAGATTAATTAACTTAAAGTAAAGACAAAAATGACAAAAGCAAATATCTTTTAGTAAATTAATTTTTAGAAGGGGGTTATATAAATTATCATTTCGACTATAAATATTCATTAGAAAGATAAAAATATTTCCTATATCATTTAATTTTTTTATAATTTTTAGACATCAAATAAATTAAATTATTTATGACACAATAATGATGCAATATTTACTTCATTAATGAATGTTTTAAATAAATAAGATTATAATGATTAAAATATTATCCAAAACATGTCCAATTATTATTGGATTAATTTATTTAAAATATGAGTCATCTTATCTTCTACATTAATTATTTTAGGACCTTTAGAAACTGAATATCATTATATAATAAAATAATATTTTCACACTTTCCTAAGGAGCCCCTCCTCTCCCTTATAAAAGGAAACCATTTCTATCAAATTCATCACACATATAAAGCCATTTGGCTCATCCAAACTCGGCCCAATTAATCTCCCTACATTCCTCTCCTCCACCTAGAATCCTTACCTTAGGAAGAAGTCACTTCAAGAAGTCCTTTGGTTCAAACCAAAGGGAGTTACCCAAATTAAGGGTAATGGTTTCTCTTAATTTGTTTTCTTTTATTTTACTTATCCAACCCCTAAACTCTTTTATTCCATTATTTTTGTAATGAAACCTGTATCATAAATATACTAGGATGTTTTTATGAGAAGTATTCGAACTAAACTTACACACACCTCCATCAAGTGGATGAAGAACACAATGTTTATGTGGATGGCAAACTAACGCCTCACGAAACGATGATTGTTCAAATATCTCCAACCGCCTCTCATGGTGGACATTATGATGTAAATGTATTTATATATGATATATATTGTGTTTATGTTTTCTTTATTCTTCATTATTTTACATTTATAGCACGCCTTTATGGTTTCAGTAGTGGATAAATACGATAATCTCATTTGAGGAAGCGCGGACTACCGCCCCCTCAAAGTGATGTGACTCGTTAATGCCTTATGTGGGATGTATAAAGGATATATTTAATTATATTATATATGATATTATACTGTAATTATAATATAACTATGTATCATTATGTTTTAATTCCATTAAAATAATAAATAGAAATGAAAGTAGCGTTCATGCGTACGTACGGATTACCGTCTCCATGAATGGTGCATTTCATTTCTTACCTCTAAATGTTATGTACTATTATAAATACATGTATAAACTGGATATATATGCTTTATATGATATCTAAATCATGAATATCATTCTGTATATAATGAACCTTTGACCACATGAACAACATGTAATTATAAGAAGTCCATTTTTGACTCAAGTACCAAATATCGAAAAAACGGACATTATTAACATAAATGATTAGATAATGTTTATAACATGGTAATAAATTATATAAAAGGAATGATAAACGTGAAAAATGTTCTTAATCAAGTATAAATTAACTTTAGTTTATTATTCAGGATATTAAAGAACGATCGAGTCAAGTCTAACACGAGGTAAGGGATTTTCTTATCTCACTTTCAATTCTGTGAGATTTCCATTGTTTGCCTATAATTTATTTAATGTGGTGTATTTTTTACTTCCAATTGATATATATTATCATGTTTCTATTTATATTCATGTTATTTTGTGAATAATTTGTTGGTTTTTAACTTTTGGTCATACGACTCAGTTGATTACAACGTGGTAAAGGGTTCTCATCTCAATTTTTATTCCCGTGAGATTCATGCTATATTTGTCACTATTTTCTTTTGTGTGGTGTATGTACTGCCCATGATTTTACTCTTTGTGTAATATACTTTCATTTATGAGTATTTACATATTTATTTTATGATCCTTCTTTCATGTGGCGTATGTTTTGTAAGTTACCAAATCGGTAAGGGAATCTTTCACCCTCCTCTTTTTAAAAAACTTCTTTTTGTTATGTCTTTTAATTTACATATTATTATTTAGGGATATGTTCTTATATATCCTTATTGATGTAAAATTTATGTCTAAGTGTAGAGATACCATTTGTATCTCATCAACTCATTTTCTGAATTTTAAAATGACGTCGTTAGGCTGTCGAATTTTTACAAGGGAACTTCTTAACCCAATTTCGATTCTTTGGGTTAAACTTGTAATTCATCTATATGTCATCCTATGAATATGTGTGAATAACTTCGGATTGTTTTACACTGAATAACCAATCATATTTAATGTATTTATTTTTTTCACACATAATTATGTAATTGATTTATCCTTAATCTAAGGATACCGTCTTTATAAGGGATTTTGTCTCAATTTACATTCCATTGAGACTTAATTGTTGTTATTCACCAATTCACTATTATATGGTGTATATACTATCCTTTTACATATTATATCATGAATAAATTTATTATCATGATATTATAATGTTCGGATTAAAAGTTATTCTTCAATTATTTTTATTCAAGTGTCTCACTTTTTGTTAAAAAACACTTTAACTAAAATATCGTTTTAAATGTTTTAAAGATTTATTATTCTAAATATTTCTCATTAATTTTAATGTTTTCAAAATGAGTTTTAGGATTTATTTATATGTAAATTAATGTTTTCAAATGATAAATCATTTAAAATCTTCAAAGTGGTATGGGACACTTTGATTCAAAAATCTCTTTTTAAATGGTTTTAAAAATGATTTGATAAAGCATTATTTATTTCAATATCTTGATTGGATATATTGGAATGTGGAAATTTTATCTTTCCTTTATAATTGTGTTATGTGTTATGCTTATGTTATGGTTATTGGGCATTATTTAGGTATACGGGTGGTTCTGTGATAAACCTAGGGTGGGTGAGCCCGTGATAGATCTCCAATGCATTGGGTAACGTGACGGAGGTAAACGCGATGTTTCTCCTAAGAGATTTAGGGAATATACTGTGATGGGTATTCCAAGTGTAACTCCCTACGTAGCTGTGATAGCTACAGTGTAAGTTTGATATGGATTCCATAATTAACCTTTATTATTTATGATTTTTGTGTGTTATTCATAAATCTTATGATTTCATAAGGTATGTCATGATTGAAAAGTATGGTTTCATGGATTTGTATTTATTGTTAGGATAATGTTTTCCTTCCTTATTTTATAACCCTTACTGATCTTTTTATTCTCATCCCAAGTTTTTGAAATGTTGTCCACTAGACTTAAAGATGAATAGGTTCAAGGATTGGATCAAGGAAAAGTCATGTTGTCTAAAACCTGGAACGAGACATGTGCCTTTTTAAGAGTTTTTATTTTATGAAAAAAAAGGATATTGAGTAGTAGTATCTACTTGTAATATTCAAGTTGTTATATAATAGTTATGGCCTAATTCTCTAAAACTATAAACCTGAAAAGATCCCCAATGTGAATTATTCATTTAATTCAAGATTATGTATTGTTTAAGGCTGGGTCCTTATAGTTGGTATCAGAGGGAGGTTTAGACAACTTTAGGGATTATGAGTTTTTGTTAGACATATGGTTAGTCCCTATATTTTATTTTAGTTAAATCCTTGTTTTATAACTTTTTCAGATCAAGGAAATTCATTTGAAAATGGAAGGAGGAGGATCTCAAACGACATTCCTATCTCTTCCGGATGACATACTTGCAATAATTATTGAAAAGTCATGTTCGGATGATTGTGATACTTTTTCTAGCATACAACTCACTTGCAAGAAGTTGTTTGAGATATCAAACACCTCCACTATACCTCGTTATCATCATGGATCATGGGTTGTATTTACAAAAATCCTATTTTCACAATATTCTCATATTTTCAAGAAAGTTAAATATTATCAAGGAATTTTCAAATATTTTACCTTATCACAAGATTTTGAAGCATATTATGATTTTAAAAAAGGATCTAAACAAGGAGACCCTTGCGCAACCTATTTATATTTGATTTTAAAATATAGTCTCTCATCACATACTTATGGTATTTTAAAAGGAACGTTAATTGAAAGTTTCAACTCAAATTTGGTTCGATTATTTTATAGAAATCATGTTTTATCATATGTTTTGAAATTATATGTCATACATGATTATTTTCCAAAACTGTTTTTCTGTGAACACCCAAATGACCCATGTTGTACAAGGTGTATTTGGATGGAGGAAGAAAATGATTTTGAAGGATCTCTAAATCATTGTTGCAATGCATGGACCTTCTACCTACGTGAACAAGATGACGATGAAACCAAATGGACACCATGATCAAGGTATTATGTTCTTCATTTTGGGGATTGTTTTATTTTTTTTATATGGTGGTGAAATAAGACTTCAAGAATTAAGATGTTGAGATCATAATGAATTTGGATGAAAATGAAAGGTATAAGGAAACCATTGAGGTTAAAACATGTTAGGGTTATTTTTGAGTTTTATAAAAAAAGGACAACTCATAGGATGGGTGACAACCCGTTGCATCTGGCAAGGCTACAGGAATCGAACCCACAACTGAAGGGCGATAAGGGTGCATCGCCTAACACTAGCCTACTTGAAGTCCCGAGTAAGTATGACTTATTATTTTAGTAAAATGATTTTATAGAATAATAATAAGTTTATTTTTGGAACTAATGTTTTATCAAATAGATATAATTTGTATAGAAAAATTATTTAGTGATTAAGTGATAAAGGTTTTTGAGGAAGACGTTCTCTCTTTTGAGGAAAAAATATATGCCTAAGGAAGATAGAATACAATGGGATTTCAATTGTGGAATAATGGTTGAAATTTTAGTTTGTAAGAATCTATGTTTTTATTATGGAAACATGATGATTTGATTTATTTATGAAAATGATTAACCTATCATGGAGAATATGTGATTAGGTTAATTACTTTTCAATATGAGACTTTATGAGTAACTGGTGTTACTTGGAGATAAATGTTAAGATGTATCTTGGAAGTCTATGTAATTAAATCCTCATGAGATTTGGGTTACAATCATAGTTTGGATTACTTTTAAAGAATTTTAGTGACAATTGTTTATTAAGTGGTCTTTGTTGAACTTTGGGTTTTGTTAGATCAATTTTAGAGATTAAGAGTAGTTTTTTTATGTAAAATTTTATCCTTTTGGGGGATTATCTGATCTTGTACTAAACATTTTGGTTTTAGTTAATATCTAAAGACATTGGAAATATATATTTCATCTTTTTTGGATTATGTGATTCTCTCGAAGTTGATTATAGCGCTCTTAATGTGAAAAAAAGTCATCCTGAATACTCATCATTTGCAGAAAATATGAGTTTGTGTTAGAAATATAGTAAAAGATGAATGTCTACCTGACAAGTAAGTATATTTCCCTATGTTTTTAGTTAATCTCATAAATAAATTCCTCAATTAAAATTAACTTAAAACAAAAACCTTGTCTGTTAAATTTTCCTACTGGGGAATCAAAGACTGTTTAACCCATCACAAGTTTGTGATTTTCTGGTGTTTAACTTTCTCCTAAACATGTTTTCTATCGCTCTCCATCAAAACTTGATGGTTAGTTTTCTCCTCTATATCCATGTTTTCATGGAATCCTAGTATCTATTTTCTTATGTAACCTTTTTATTTATCTTACTTTATTTTAAAGTGATAGTTTTATTGACTCTTTTTTCAATGTGGGGCTTTCAATGAAGTTCTTGAGCACAATTTTAAAATTACGAGGACGCAATTCTCAAAAGGGGGAAAGGATGTAACATTCCAGGTAAATAAAGAATAATACATATTTAATATTTATTAATATTTTTGAATTAAATATTAATTTTACTTTAAAAGGGTTTCTATGTTCGATAGCATACCTGATACGCAACAACGGGTTTATTTGAAATCTTACGTGGCACACTAATAATATAATATTATTATTTCAAATGGTAGTTAACTCCTAGTTGTTGTATAGGAGAGAATTAAAAAAAATAACTACAATATAATTATACATTTTTGTTAAATGTATTTACATTTATCCAATAAAACTTAGAGGCTCAAAATGTGAATGAATCTAATTTTAAGCATAATTTACATTAAAAGGCCGATTTACCGTCTTTTAATAGAGAACCCTCTTTAAATATAGTTTTGGTCAATTTAATACATTCTAATTGACCAAATAAAATCCTTCTTTAGAATTGGGACATCAAATTTTACTTTGGGTAATTTTTTTGGTATTTTTCTGATAAAGTTCATTTTTTAATGAATAGTGAAAAATATTGTGTTTTAATTCAAAAGTGAATTTTAATCTAATCTATTTATATAGTTAGATTATCTTTTTAATTGGTTTTAAAGTTAAATTAAAATATATTTTTACCATTTAATCCAATGTTGGTCATTGGAATTAATTTCACTTTGAAATTGGACATAAACAAGTATCAATCTTTTGATAGTTATTGTTTCTTAAAAACAAGCTATTTGTTTTGATAACGGGAATTAATTTTAAAATTAATTAATGTCACTTCTATGTTTTTAATTTGGAAAAATATAAATCAATTTTGAATTCAGAATATCAAATAATTATTTGGCTGAATTTTTGGTATTTTTCTGAAAAACTTCAATTTTTGATGAATAGTGAAACCACTTAGTGGTAGTTAAAAAAAACTAAATTTTTCATTTAAATGAAAATTTACCACTTCTGTGAATTGAATTTAGAAAATCCAACATACATGGTTGTTATAAAGAAGCAAAATGTGGTTCATTAAGATTAAAATAATTTTTTTTGAATAGTAACTTTTGACTTTTATTTACAGCAGTTAAAGGTAAATATGGTAATTCAAGGTTAAAAGAATATTATAATAATTTAAAATTACCTTAAAACTTGTCCAAACCTTATTGGTTGAGTAATTTACGACCATGTTCATATTTGGGTGAATTTTGGGACCCCTTTGAGCCACTTGGGAGTGAAAATGACAATTTAGATTAATTAACTTAAAGTAAAGACAAAAATGACAAAAGAAAATATCTTTTAGTAAATTAATTTTTAGAAAGGGGTTATATAAATTATCATTTTGACTATAAATATTCATTATAAAGATAAAAATATTTCCTATATCATGGAATTTTTTTATAATTTTTAGACATAAAATAAATTAAATTATTTATGACACAGTAATGATCCAATATTTACCTAATAAATGAATGATTTAAATAAATAAGATTATAATAGTTAAAATATTATCCAAAACATGTCCAATTATAATTGGATGAATTTATTTCGAATATTATTCATCTTATCTTTGACCTTAATGATTTTTGGACCTTTAGAAACCGAATATCATTATATAATAAAATAATATTTTCACACTTTCCTAAAGAGCCCCTCCTCTCCCTTATAAAAGGAGACCATTTATATCCAATTCCTCAAACATATCAAGACATTTGGCTCATCAAAACTCTGCCCAATTAATCTCCCTACATTCCTATCCTCTACCTAGAAGCCTTACCTTAGGCAGAAGGCACTTCAAGAAGTCCTTTGGTTCAAACCAAAGGGAGTTACCCAAATTAAAGGTAACGGTTTCTCTTAATTTGTTTTATTTTATTTTACTTATCCAAACCCTAAACTCTTTTATTCCTTTATTTTGTAACAACACCAGGATCCTCAATATACTAGGATTTTTTTATGAGAATTATTCTAACTACACTTACACACACCTCCATCTAATGGATGAAGAACATAATGTTTCTGTGGATGGAAAACTAACGCATCACGAAACGATGATTGTTCAAATATCTCCAAACACCTCTCATGGTGGAAATTATGATGGAACTATATTTATATATGATATATATTATATTTATGTTTTCTTTATGCTTCTATATTTTCCATTTATATCACGCCTTTATGGTTTCCATAGTGGGTAAATATGATAATCTCATTTGAAGAAGCGCGGACTACCGCCCCTCAAAGTGATGTGACTCATTAATGCCTTATGTGGGATATATAAAGGATAGATTTAATGATATTATACTTTAATTATAATATATATATATATGTATCATTATGTTTTAATTCCATTAAAATAAGAAATAGAAATGAAAGTAGAGTTCATGCGTAGGTACGGCTTACCGTCTCCATGAATGGTGCATTTCATTTCTTACCTCTAAATGTTATGTACTATTATAAATACATGTATAAACTAAATATATATGATATATATGATATATAAATTATGAATATCATTCTGTATATAATGAACCTTTGACCAGATGAACAACATGTAATTATAAGAAGTCCATTTTTGACTCAAGTACCAAATATCGACAAAATGAACATTATTAACATAAATGATTACATAATGTTTATAACATGGTAATAAGTGATATAAAAGGAATAATAAACTTGAAAAATTTTCTTAATCAAGTATAAATTAACTTTAGTTTATTATTCAAGAGATTAAAGAATGATCACGTCAAGTCTGACACGAGGTAAGGGATTTTCTTATCTCACTTTCAATTCCGTGAGATTTCCATTGTTCGCCTCTAATTCATTGAATGTGGTGTATTTTGTACTGAAAATTTATATATATTATCATTATTCTCTTTATATTCATGTTATTCTGTGAATCATTTGGTGGTTGTTAACTTTTGGTCAAACGACTCAGTTGATTACAACGTGGTAAAGGGTTCTCATCTCACTTTTTATTACCATGAGATTCATGTTATATTTGCCACTATTTCCTTTTGTGTGGTGTATTTACTTCCCATGATTGTAATATTTGTGTAATATAATTTCATTTATGATTATTTACATCTTTATTTTATGACCCTTCTTTCATGTGGCATATGTTTTGTAAGTTACCAAATCGGTAAGGGAATCTTTCACCCTCCTCTTTTTAAAAGACTTCTTTTTATTATGCCTTTTAATTTACGTCTTATTATGTTGGGATATGTTATTATATATAATTATTGATGTAAAATTTATGTCCAAGTGTATAGATACCCTTTTTATCTCATCAACTCATTTTATGAATTTTAAAATGACGTTGTTAGGCTGTCGAATTTTTGCAAGGGAACTTCTTAACCCAATTTCGATTCTTTGGGTTAAACTTGTACTTCCTGAATATGTCATCCTATGAATATGTGTGAATGAACTATGTTTGTTTTAAAATGAATAACAAATCATATTTAGTGTATTTATATTTGTCACACATAATTATGTAATTGATTTATCCTTAATCTAAGGATACCGTCTTTATAAGGGATTTTGTCTCAATTTACATTCCATTGAGACTTAATTGTTGTTATTCACCAATTCACTCTTATATGGTGTATATAATTTCCTTTTACATATTATATCATAAATCCCTTTATTATCATGATATTATAATGTTCTGATTAAATGTTATTCCTCAATTATTTGTATTCAAGTGTCTCACTTTTTGTTAAAAAACTCTTTAACTAAAATATCGTTTTAAATGTTTTAAAGATTTATTCTTCTAAATATTTCTCATTAATTTCCATGTTTTAAAAATGATTTTTAGGATTTATTTATATGGACATTAATTTTTTCAAATGATAAATCATTTAAAATCTTAAAAGTGGTATGGGACACTTTCATTCAAAAATCTCTTTTTAAATGGTTTTAAAAATGATTTGATAAAGCATTATTTATTTCAATATATTGACTGGATATATTGGAATTTGGAAATGTTATCTTTCCTTTATAATTGTGTTATGTGTTATGATTATGTTATGGTTATTGGGCATTTTTTACTTATACGGGTGGTTTCGTGATAAACCTAGGGTGGGTGAGCCAGAGATAGCTCTCCAATGCATTGGATAACGTGACAGAGGTAAACGCAATGTTTCTCCTAAGAGATTTAGGTAATATACTGTGATGGGTATTCCAAGTGTAACTCCCTACGTAGTTGTGATAGCTACAATGTAAGTTTGATATGGATGCCATAAGTAACCTTTATGATTTATGATTTGTGCGTGTTATTGATAAATCTTATGATTTCATAAGGTATGTTATGATTAAAAAGTATGGTTTCATGGATTTGTATTTATTGTTGGGATAATGTTTTGTTTCCTTATTTTATAACCCTTACTGAGCTTTTTATACTAATCCCAAGTTTTTGAAATGTTTTCCACAGGACTTAAAGATGAATAGGTTCAAGGATGGGATCAAGGAAAAGTCATGCTGTCTAAAACATGGAACTAGACATGTGTCTTTTTAAGAGTTTTTATTTTATGAAAAAAATGGATACTGAGTAGTAGTATCTACTTGTAATATTCAAGTTGTTATATAATAGTTATGTCCTAATTCTCTAAAACACTAAACCTAAAAAGATCCCCAATGTGAATTATTCATTTAATTCAAGATTATGTAATATTTAAGGCTGGGTCCTTATAATAATTCACTTTCTTTTATTTCTAAAGATATTTTAGGTTTATATTTTTAGAGAATTATATCATAAATAATAAAAAATAAACCCATACATTATAAGTGTAAACTTCTACTTATTTTCCATTTTTACATAAAATAAAACATTTAAAAATAACTACATTTTCTTTTCATGACATATCTTCATAATTTTTATCTTTACCTCATTCTTATCCCTACACATCCTTAAAACCTTATCAAAAACATTTTAAAATGTGTAATTATTGAAACATTATCAGTAAGGGACATAAAAAGAAGAAACAAATTGTTATTCCATGAATACTTATAGAACATTTTTCTTTTTCAAAAAAATGGGTTTTAAAATAAAAATTTTCTTACTTAATAAATAAACTCCTCTATAAAAATATTTTAATAAAATATTACGTAATAAATATTTAAGGAAAAATAAAAAAAATAAAGGTTTCTTTGAAAACATGAAAACTCATAATAAGTTTTTAAAAAAAATATACTTTTCACCCATTAGAAGTTCCAAATACTTTTCTCTAAAACTAAACTCCTTATCTTACCTTGTGAAATCATAATATTTATATAAAAACCATATCAAGCATAAATAAACCATGTAGGTAATTTGAGGAATAATTTTCATATCAATATTACATATAGAGTATACCCCATGGTTACATAAGTAATAATAATCACGATTACACTTGTAGTAACTATCACATTTACACTTGAAATAATAATCATTGTTATACTTGGAATAACCATCATAGTAAATTCTTATAATAACTTAGGAGAAACCTAATCTGTTAAGTCTATTCATTTAAATAATGAATTATAGTTAAATAACGGGCTCATCTACCCTTATTTTATAATGGAACTACCAATCATCAAAAACAATTCCCATTAACCATAACATAATACCTAAAATATTTCATTAAAAAAACATTATTTTCTCGCATAAGAAAACATTTATGGGTATTAAAATATCCATTCTATTTTAAACCATTTTTAAAAATAACTAGAACATAGGGAAGGAGGGATTTTATTTAAAAAAACATAAAACCTTATAAAATAATACAAACATTAAATAATGGTTATGGTGGTGGGAAAATTCATTGTTTCCATATACATTACAATAAAACTTTCCTGTTTTCTTTTGTAAAGATAGCCAAAACATTACATAAAATGATTCCTTTTGAAAACCTTTTAAATAAATTCAAAAGAGACATAAAATTTCCTTTATAATTATTTTATTCCCTTATTAATAAATTCACAAAATAATTTTAAAAATATGTGCATAGAAGAAAATGAGTTTTAAGGGAACCTTTAAAATATGATTTTTAAAATAAAGACTCTTACCTTGAGTCTAACTCATTATGTACAATATTTATCTTCCTCGGTAATAAACTTATGTTAATTATTTACTTACATGAGAAAAATTTTAAATTATTTTATTCCTTTTATTTCACTCATTACCATATTATAAACAATTACTTACACATTTAAGTCCAAATCAGATGTTTTGACGATATTCGATTCACAAGACCAAAATGAATTTAGTAGGTTAAATACGGTCAAATAGGCCATTATACCATCATATATAAAATAATAATTATGTAATTATTATTATTTTTACACATAAATTATACTTTTTAATCCAACCATTAAATATGGTTATGAAAAATTAAATACGTTACAATCATAGAGACAGTAGGTTGTACGTACGCTTGAGTAATATTTCCATTTTTCAATGATCATTATGGAAATAAGGTAATTATTATTTTATATTTAAATAATTCTTATAATATTATAAATATAATAAAAATTATTTAAATATACTTATATATATCATCCATGTGATGTGGTGATGAAAAATGAATCACATCACTTCTTGGAGGTGGTAGTCCACATGTACACAAAAACGACGTTATCATTTCTTAGTGAATGGAAAGGTAATAAAGAAAATGATATATTATTTTTTAAAATTATAAATATTTCATTAATATCATATATAAACAATAATTTCATCATTATAACCAAATTTGATAGGTGGTTATAGAAAACAAATTACATCTGTCTGAGAGGCGATAATCCACTGTACACATGAATGATGGATTCCTTTCCGACTTGATGGAGGTTATAAATGGATATAGGTCATGAAAATAACATAATAACACCCAATTATATTTAATATAATTATTTTATTATCTCATCATGATTCTAGAACATTTTAAGGATGTGTAATAAGAAATAAAACAAAAATGGTCGGCTAAGAACTATACATATTCTTCAGACAACCTCTTTTTAGTTACCCCTTAAGACCTCTAAAGTTGGTATTATTACCAAAATAATACCTCTATGACATGGGAATAGATTTTAGGAGTATACTAGGGTATATATTTGAAAAAAAAATATGGGTTTTTAGGTGTGAATAAATGAGAATAATTTGTTACCTTTTATAAGAGATGGGAGGATCACTTTTGTAATTTCTTAAAATATTAAATTAATATAAATTAATTTTGATTTTGAAATAGATAAAAATTGATAATATCTAAATATAATATTATTATGACTTTAAATAATCTCATTCAATAAAATTGGTACATGTTTTGAAGAGATTTTTACCCTTATTTTTTGGTTTTAACTCCTCATTAACCCTTTCCACACTAACTGTGACAACAAGATTTTTTACTAATTGAGGGTCATGATATTAACTATATTTAAGAAAACGTATTTTCTATGAGATTATTATCCATTAATTTTTGTGTTTAATTTCTTGGTTTTTACCTTTTATGGATTCCTATTGAGTTTATGGGAGAAATGATGGTTTTTGAGGCTTGTTCAGAGCCCGAAACCCCTGGTGGTGGAAGAAATCATTGGGCCACACGGTTAGTAGAAACTGTGTATCCCGATACAAAAAATTTCCTTCTAACCATGTGGGAGAGTAGAATATGTTGAAAGGTGTTCCTTAACAATTTTCCTAGGTATGTAAACCCATGAAAATTATATTTTGTTTTTGACATAGGCATATGGCATGGTTTGCACATGGTTTTCCAAACTGTGCACATGAATCATGAAAGTCCTCTCCTTGGACAGTGCATGGCTCATGGATGGTGCATGGTTTGGCCAATCATGCACCCAAACCCTAAAATAACTTATTTTTTGGTTATTTTACCATACTTACATTAATGTAATATATAATTAAACCCTTTATTTCTTTCATTCATTCTAGTGGAAAACCACCATTCATCTTGTAATTGAGATCCTCCTCCCTCAAGCTAGGTTATTATATAAATCATCAGTCTGAAATCCAATTAAACTTCTGATCACATCATTGGATTAATTATGGTATTTAATCTATTAATATCACACCTTTCCTCATTTTTCATTCTCTTTAAGAAGTTATTTAGGTGCATACCCATATGCCCTATTTTTAGGGTGTTCATATATTTTTTCATTTTCTCTCGGTCTGGACCATACCAAAGGACGATACTAGATGATTGATCCTATACAAGAATAATGTAGGTGTTATAGTAATTAGCCTTTAAAGTTTAGATGATTTATATTATATTTCATTGTTCCAAATGTTGGTTTCACCATTTGTTGTCCCTAAATTGAATCTTCCTTTAATCAGTTGCCTTAATTTAGAAACTAATGACTCTCTTAGGAAACTTTATTCATTTACACACTTTGGGGTGTGCTAGTGAATTTTAATCATTGTAATAAATGTCTAAATGTACAAACAATCATCTATATGTTTTTGGAGTGAATTATAAATTTATTATAATAAAATTAAATGGATAATTGTTGTGGTGTAGCACAGCTAACACCCTTATCAATCTATAAAAAATGGATGGAAGTGAGTGGTGTGACCATGTTACTTGATTAAATAGGACAATGGTTAATCCCTTATTAAATAGAAATGGTATTGAATTATGAAATACATATTGGATCTTATTAAATCCTTGACTACTTATCATTATTATGATTAATGGGCATAGTGACCCTCATGTATTGTGATACAATCAGGGCGTCCCTTCTACTACATTTTTGATATAGGCATAGAATCCCTTTCTCTATTGTTATCTACGGGCATGGAATCCCATAAAATGGTGTGATATATATCCATGGATTCCCTAATTAATTATGATCTAAGGTCATAGATACCCTCATTAATTATGATACATGGGAATGGGGACCCTATTGATATGATACGGTCCTGGAGACGCTATTATTATGAAATGGACATGGTAACCCTATTAATATGATTCTAGCATGACAACCCTATTTTTATATACGAGAATGATGACACTTGCTATTATATATGGGTATGAATACCCTTATTAATAAGATACATGCATGAAGACCCTTATTGATGTGATACTAGGCATAGATAGCCCATTGTAATGATTCGGGCATGGCAACCCTGCTAATATTATACTAAGCACGGTGTCCCTTGATACCCATGAGAAACATGAAATAACACATGGAAACTTGAGTTATTCCTTGAGTCCAATATAGTAGCAGTATCTATATATATGGTTGTAAACATCACTATATATATAGTTTATATATATGTATACATATGGTTACTTTCTCAAAGATTATCCATCTTAGGTCAAAGTAAGTACTGCCAACCTGGTGTCCTTCTGGAAAAATATTCAACCCCTTATATCTTTATTATTTATTACCATTATTATCCACACACATCCATATTATATGGATTGAATGTATATTTATATACATAATTAATGGTGCCCTTCTAAGTTTATCTCACATCCTATCTGGGTTGTCGATTGTACCTGGGAAGATTATGTGGATGCAAGTAGGGATAGGGAAAAGAGTCTAGTGGTTGATACTTGATTTGGTTATAGCATGGGAGTAGGGGATCATAGGACGGATCTATGGATTGTGATTCCATTATAGATAGTCTTTTAGGTTTTTTCCATTTTTGATACATGTATTGGATAACATCCTTTCTTGTTCCTTTATATTACATACTTAACATTACATTATTCTATATATGATACTATTTGTGGTTTTTTTAGTCATTTATTACATCTAGATGATTACCTTATATTGTTAGTTGTTATTATTCTTATGCTATTTATCTATTCATTTCTCCACAATGATACTCTAATCATGAGGGTATAGTATCTCTGATTTACCAGTTTGGACCCTCACTAATAGTTGGTAGCCTTTGGCATACGGGGATGAATGCTTGAGGCCATGTGTCCCGCCAGCTTGGGGAATTGTTTAGTAAATATGGATCAAGATTTTACAAAGTGGTATCATAGATTTGTTTTCTTTTTTCTTATTGTTTGGGAATATTATATAGGAGATTATGAATGTTTCAAAATTTTATAATGAGATGTACTTGGGAGTAGCAGACCTAGGTACAGGGAAAGGACAAATTACCTGAGATGGGACATGTTGTTATTTATTTTTCTTATTATAATTGATTTGATTCCAGAAATGGATGATGCACATGATGTGTGATGTTTACCATTATGATTGAGTATTATATTTTATCCTTGTCTCTATATGGTAAGGAATAATTTATCATCCATCAATTTAGGTGCCTTATAGAATTTATATATCATTAAATATACAATTCCACAATTATATTACCGTATGTATTGATTGTAGTATGTTTTGGTTCTTATTTATATATCCATGAATTGTAATAACACTTTATATAGGGACTGGAAAAGCTAGTGGTTCATATTGAATTGATTCCACAATTCAATTTATAACATGTATAGGCCCTTACAAATTGGATGTTGTGATCCATATAGTTCAAAATTTTGAAAAGAAAAATCTATATGAATTATATTCAAATTTAATGAAAATTAGATTCTAAAATGAATTGGTCGCCATTAAATAGGGATGCCAATTGAAATTTAAATGGTTATTTCCTCTATAAATAGCAATTGGAACTATTTATACTAGGAAATATACAGAAAAACACAGAGTGTGACCCAGACTTAACTTTAGTAGTGAGTAGTAGGTAGCATCTCTTGTGTTCTATATAATTGTTTATAACACCCAGACCTGGCTCTCCAAGCAGGAAGAGGGGCATGACTATTACATAAGAAGAATTGTACCTATCCTATTCACATATCTGCAATTTTATCTCTATTAACTACTATTTGATAAATTTTATTATCATTTTTATATCTATGCTACCATAATGTTCTCTAGTCATGCGCTAGGAGGGTGGTGATAATCATTCTCTAGAGGTTGTGGTCCCTAAACCACCCTTGATACCTCCAGTAGTCCCACTTGTGGCACCTTCTATTATCTTGGTTGGGGGAAATGAAGTCAAGTATCAAGGGGAGTTTCTATGGATTATGAATACTATATAGGGATCATTGTGACCCTCCCCTTCTATAAGAGAGCGTACAAGGTAGTTATAGTAGCATTGTCTACCTAATTTTTCAATGGATGGTTTCCCCTAGGTTGTAGAGTTATGGATTGATATGATCATATCTATATTTGAGCACCTAAAGATGGATTATTAGTGTAGAGTGAAACTTTATACTTTTATGCCTCTTGTATTCTCCAAACGTTGGTTAGATATTCTGAACCAGGAAGGTTAGTATCAGGAAGTGATTTGGAGGGATTTCCGATCAAGTTTCTATGATTATTTCTTCCTCAGACTCTAAGGGATGATTGGGCTACGTATTTCATGAACCTGAAGTAGGTTTATATATCAGTTATGTACTACTCATCTTGTTTTACATAGATTCAACAATTTGGGCCTATTTATACCACTGATGATCTATAAAAAGAGATATGATTTGAGGATGGCCTTAGGCATCCTATAAGTTCTTAGGTAAATGTTTTCTTTGTTGAATATCATGTTTGATATAGTGAAACATGATCTCATCACCAAGTTAAACATGAGAGACGATGATGGTGTGAGCTAGGTCGGTTCAAAATCGAGATAGATTAGTGGTTCAACTAATGGTCAGAAGTGATTCATTGATATTGTGTGCATGAGAAGTAGCAACCATGTGACATCCATTGGCACCGATGTGGGAATCGTAGGCATAATAAGCCCCATCATCCCAGAGACCCCTTTGAGTTTCTAGGATGTAGCATATTGGTCCATCTTTAGAATTTTTGTATGACCTTCCCATCTATGCCTAGTCAAAGGGGATCTATATCAGCTCCCCCTTTATGAGTATGATTAATATCACCTTATTAGAAAATTAGTTGGAGTAATACCATCCATACATGAAGAAAAGTAGTTCATGGCCAAGGTAGCTAGACTTTAGATATACAGCACCAATAGAGCGGACCCACTCCAGGTAGTCCAACTATGGCATAAGGTTGTGGATAAAACCTTATTTATTCAGTGTAGCATATACTGGAGGAGTATGGTTCTGAGCCATCTATCGATCGAGGTACTATTCTGGTAGCCTCTACCATTTAATTAGCTTTGTTCTATATGAGTATTTCTATAATAAACCAAACATTCATGAATAAAATTCCGTTTATTTTAATGTATTATGGATATAGTAAACACGTGTACTTTTTTAGTTTTTAGTTTAAATAACTGTTAAGTATCATTACCATTGATAATATAGTCGTTGAACATTGATCACATGACTAGTATATATATAGGGTTTTAACAAATCCTTTTGACACATAAAAAGGAATTGATGGACTTGACCAGTAGGATCGTTCCCTTTGAATCCCATTTATCAAATCTTTCGAGGGAGATATCATTTCTTGGATTTTTCTTAGAATAATCCAAACTCGAGATCCAACAACTTAAGCATGAGTAAAACTGTTTACGGGAGAAGTTCAAGCACATCGAGATCACGGCCAAACCCTTATTCACTTAATGGCCCCAAGAAAGCCCGACCATCACACACCATCGTCATATGGAATATGATGGTGTAATAAAGGGATATGTAACAAGGCCCTAGAATTATGATTATGTGCATAGAATAAATAATATACATTCACTTTATTATTGTTACTTTGTAAATGGTTTTTAAAGCACAAATAGTATTTTTTTGTTAATATTTAAATTCAATTAAGAAATATGTTTTGATGAATTAATGGATTTTTGAATTAAATAATATTTTAATAAAATATTATTACTAAATTAATTTTTATTAAATATAAATGATCGTATAATTTTTATGAATACAATTGTAATTTTTATTAAGGTTTGAAAATTGTTTTTCTTAAAACCCATGAATTTTCAATAAATGTCGGTTTTTATTTAAAAAGTTAAAATTAATATATTTAGATGATTATTTAGATAAAATTAATATTATTTTTGTAATCAAGATGTTAAATTATCCAATGGTTAATTTTTCATAATTTTCTGAGACAATCGAATTTTTGGGTAAAAATTAAATACCTTATAAATATATAATGTGTTTTATGACATCATAATGACCCAATAGTGGTGTAATAAAATATTATAGAAGGTATATTAGGCCAATATATGTTTTACCTTTAAAATAATAACATTTTAGATTTTTTTTTGATTAATTTTATAATTCCTTAGTCGACCCTCAAAGACTTATAAAATATTTTAACATCTTAAAATGATTTCCTTGAGAGTGTGACTCACCTCCACATAAACAAGCTTAATATTTTAATAAGTTCAAATTTTGGACTTATAAAATAATTTTTTTTACTCGAATTTATAAAAAAACATGGGAAAAACCATGGTAAGGTTTGTGGTTTTTAATATTTAATTATATATATTCCCAAACCTAAGTTTGTGAAATATTAAAGAATCCCCCTCTCATTTCCTATATAAACCCATCAAATATCACACTTCTCTTCACTAAAAATCATTGTATAACATTGATACTCTTTAATCTTATCTCTATAAACCTCACAAGGAACCCCAATCTCTAATTAATCCCCTCCTCAATCTCTTGAAGTCACACACTCAAGTAAGGGATTTCTTCCTTTCTCTTTTTTATCCAAGATTCTTTATATTTTTATACCCTTTTATTTTCAATTAAAAATGTTGGGGTATGATTTATAACCTCACGCATACTTCCCTTATTATTTTTGAATGATGAGATACCTCTTTCTCTCTCATTAATCCCTCCCATGTACACATGTTACCATGCTGAAATTTCGTAAGAGTTATTTCATTTCTCCTCTTTCTTCAAGTTTCTTTATTATGTTACGCCTTCTATTTCAAAATTACATGTGTTGGGACATGTATCTATATAACCCCCTTACTTTTCATTTCATGTACATATAATAATATACCCCATTCTCTATCATCAACCATTTTTATGAATTTTTAGGTCACGTCATTATGCTGCCGAAATTACAACGCGATTGTCCAAGCCAAAATCATTGTGTAGTGAATACCATACCCATTTCCCTATAAAGGGTATTCACATTTATGCACATATACATATTGAAGGGTAATTACAAGTATGTATTCCAAATTACTTTTTCATGTAATAAATGATGATTTTGAATAATTCCATGTTATATGATCCATGTGGCACCCTTATGCATGAAATGAAATGTTTATAAAGAGTGAACCCTGATAGCACTCCAATGAATTGGGTAATGTTTAGTATCATAATACTCCATGTGAAATGAGGGTTTACTCATGATAATACATGTTAAATGAGGGTTTACTCATGCTAATTCATGTTCAATGAGGTTTTAATCATGCTAATCCATGTGCAATGAGCCTTGGCTCATGCTGATATCATGTTTTATGTCATTACCACATTTACATGTTATAATAATAATGCTATATCAAGACTTTATGTTAATGTTTCTCTTATGATCCATTGATATGCCTAGTTCTTAACATATATTTTATTCTTCATGTTATTCTTTTTTTACTCCCTTAATGGGCTTTATAGAACATCATTTTCTTATGTATGTCCTCAGGTTATCCCATGTAATGCTAAGTATGAAGGAATGTTTTCGTGGTGTAAAAGACATTTTCAATAAATATGTTTTACTTTTATGTCTTAAATTGTCATGTAATGTTATTAATTTTCCTAGACACTAGACCTCTCGATCCTCATATTTGTCTGAAGTGTATTTTTATGTAACAAATCCTTTTTAAATATGTAATAAAGAGAAGGGTTGTTATAGTTTATATCAGAGGATAGGTTTAGTTATTTTTGTGATTAGGATTAGAAAACCCTAGTGAGAGCCTTAATTATAACACAAAGTATAATAAAAACATCCCTAAATTTTTGTGAGTATAGTGTAAATGGTTTATCAAGAAAATGAATCCCTGACAGGATACAATCAAGTAGAGGTGGCTCTGGCATAGATGTATCTACGGGTAAAACTAGAAAACACCACTTTGAGCTAGACATGAATGGGAACTGGTGCACGAAAATGGGTCATGCTACACTCCTATTTTGAAACTATTAGGGGGGATATACTTTGGTAAATTCATACGCTTAGTATGAAACATTATTAAGGTAATAAAAAAATCCCCTAAGAATATATGTTGGGAATTAGATCATGGATAACATAGATTGAAGCTTATGAATTCATAAGTTAAGGAAATAAATGTAATTTATAAGCTATCCTTTTTTCATTTTATTCCCCTTTATGTGTTACCCCTAAATTTCCTTTTATTCAAGCCAATGGCCAGTAATAGGAGGACTCGAGCTAACAACCAATGTGAAGATCAATGTGATGATTGTTCTAATGAGATGCCCAATCCGATGGGAGTGGGAATCGAAAACTTTGTCTCGATACTCTATCACTTAACGCAAGCTTTGAATAGAAACATGGGTCAAGAGGACCGTCCACCCTCCCCCCCCCCAAGATAGAACAAGCCACAATTGGGAGCTTCATGAGACAAAGGCCTCCTACTTTTAATGGATCATATGATCCCTCAATTGATGAAAAATAGATCAACTCCATTGAGAAGATCTTGTCCATACTTCAATGTTATGAACAATAGATGGTTCTTCTAGCTACTTATCGTATGGAGTTTGAATCTAATAAATGGTGCACATTGATCAAAATTACGAATCCTGAGGAAGAGATCGAGGCTTTGGAATGGAAGGATTTTAAGAAAATGTTTTTTGATAAATATTTTCCTCACATCCTCTGACTTAAAATGGAAATTGAATTCCTTGTCATCAATCAAAAAGATAAAGAATCCATTAGAGTGTATGAGGAAAACTTCACAAGGCTTTCACAATACATTTATGGCTTTGTTGTTACCCATGAATACAAGGTTGACCACTTATTTGGGGTCTAAAACCTATCCTAAGTAATTCTCTATCGATCTGTGACTTTGATAGCTATGAGGAAATTGTCTAATTTTCCCTCAAATTCGAAATGCATATCGGTAAATCTTAGTTGTATCATGGGGATAAGAAGTGGAAAGAAGAATTTAATTCTGGTGCTCCTATGGATAAATCCAACGGTGCTAAGAAATTACAACACCCCACTTTCCAAAGGTGTGTAAAGAATCACCATGTAAATTGCATGAAGGGGATGATGAAGTTATTTAGGTGTAGAAGAGAAGGGAAACTGGACATTAATTTCTGAAAAGAAAAACCCACTGCTGCGAAAGAGGATTGGAACGCTCCATTTGACCCTCAACGCATTTTTAATTGCTACAATTGAAAAGAACTATGGAACTTTTCAAATCAGTGACCTAAGTTAAGGGTTTTTGTAGGTAAACAAAAACCTCCAAGGCAGCAAGGTAGAGCTTTTTCCATCACTATCGCTAAAGAAAATCCCGACAACAAAGTGGTGATAGGTATGCTAGTTATTCATTCAAGAATAGTGAATGTACTTTTTTATTCTTGTTCTAAATATTCTTTTATATCCCAAAAGTTTATTGGAACAATCCCAACACCATCACAAATCATGGAAGTAGAGATATCAGTGAGAACGACAAATGGGGAAATTATTACATCCCATGAATATAACTACTCCCCTATCACAATTTTTGGATTGAACTTCTCGTTAAACCTCTTCATACTCCCTCTGGTGGAATTTTATGTAATTCTTGGCATGGATTGACTTTTCCTATATAGAACCAACATAAATTACCATGAGTAGGAAATTACTCTCCATATGGAAAATCAACCCGCAATTCTATACAAGTGAAAGTAGGATGAATCTTATTTAGAACCATCATCTCAATAGTGGATATTACTAACCTATGAGCACATGTATCTTGCTCAGATAATTGAGTCTAAGGAAGTAACTATCTTTGAAGACATGCTTATTGTGAGGTAATTCACTGAAGTGTTTCCTAGGGAATTGTTTGGTCTTCCTCCTAGAAGAGATGTTGAATTCTCAATTGATATTATACTTAGGGAGTTTCCAATAGACAAGACTCTGTATAGAATGGTAGTTGTGGATTTTAAGAGCTAAAGAAAAAACAACATGAGAATTTGGATAAAGGGTTTATACACCCAAGTGCTTCACCATGGGGTACACCAGTCCTCTTCATCAATATGAAGTGTGGGTCAATGCACCTTTTCATTGATTATCATGAGCTCAACAAAATCACGATAAAGAACAAATATCCTTTTCCATGAATTGATGACTTGTTCGATCAGCTATGTGGATCACAATACTTGTCCAAGGTGGATCTACGGTCAGGATATTACCAAGTAAGAGTGAAGTAGGAGGATATCCCCAAGACTAATTTCTGTACAAGGTATGAGCACTATGAATTCATAGTAATTACTTTTAGACTCACTAATGCTCCAAAAATTTTCATGTACTTGATGAATATAGTCTTTAGATATTACCTTGACAAATTTTTTGTAGTCATTATACATGATATTATAATATACTCCAAAACCAAGAAGGATCATTTGAAGCATCTAAGAATTGTACTAGAGACCTTGTGAAAGGATAAGCTCTATGCAAGGTACATTAAGTGTGAGTTCTGGTTGAAGGAAGTCTCATTATTGGGTCATATCATCACAACAAATGGGATATATTTGGATCCCTCCAAGACAAATGCAGTTGAGGGATGGCTGAGGCCAACATTTGTGATGGATATATATAGCTTCTTTGGCTTAGCTGGATATTATCGTCGATTTATGAGAAATTTATTATGATTATCAAACTCTCTTACCAAGCTAACTTAGAAGGGAGTCAAGTTTTATGGGATTGATTAATGTGATGATAGCTTCAATGATTTGAAAAGGAGGATTATCACTGTGCTCATGGTCACACTACCCACATGTGGAGAAATTTTCATGGTATTCAGTGATGCTCAGAAGAAGTGCATGGGATATGTGTTAATGAAAAATGAAAAAATCATTGCCTATGCTTCAAGGTAATTGAATGTTCATGATAAGAACTATCAAACACATGATTTGGAATTGGCTGTTGTAATCTTATATTTAAAAATTTTGAAACATTACCACTTTGGGGAAAAGTGTGAAATATATACAGATCACAAAATACTTAATTATATATTCACACAGAAAGAGTTGAACATGCACCAATGAATATGGTTAGAGTTGATCAAAGACTTTGATTTCTCAATCCATTACCACCCTGGGAAAGCGAACAATGTGGTAGATGCTCTAAGTAGAAAGGACCAAGCAATTATATCATTGATGAGAATTGAAAAAGATCCAATATTCTTAGATTTGATGAATATGGACATGGTAATCATAAATAAGGGAACATAATTAATCCTTTCACAAATGATTTCTCAACCGTCTCTTTTGGAAAGGTTAAAGGATGCTCAAAAGTATGATGTGGTAATTCAAAAGAAAGTGAAAAATATCCGAAAAAATAAATCCTCATATTTCAATGTTAATGAAGAATAAATTGTGAGATTTTGGTCAAGACTATGTGTTCCATAAAATCCGTAGTTAAATAAAGAACATTTAGATGATGCACATAGTTAGAATTTCTCTATTCACCCAGGAAACACAAATATGTATCAAGATCTTTGAGAGAATTATTGGTGGGATAACATGAAAAAGAAATCACTGAGTATATTTCAAAGTTCCTAGTATGTTAGCAAGTGAAGTTTGAGAGGAATAATTATAAGGGGATAATGCAACCATTACCCATACCAATAAGGAAATGGGAGAGCATCACCATGTACATTGTCACTGAACTTCCAAATACATCCAAAGAGGACAATTCTATTTGGGTTTTTATGGATCGTCTTACAAAGACTACACAATTCATTGCAATTCAAGAGGATTTATCATTGGATCAGCTGTCACAGATATAAATCAGAGAAATAGTAAGGCTATATGGATTACCACTATCAATTATATCTGATTGAGATCCAAGATTCACCTCTATGTTCTGGAAGAGTCTCCAACATGCTCTGAATACTGAGCTGAACTTCAGTATGAATTATCATCCTCAAACTAATGGCCAATCTAATTGGAAAATCCAAACACTTGATTACATGTTGAGAGCATGCTCAATGGACTTAAAAGGAGGATCAGATCAACATCTTCCTCTGGTCGAGTTATCTTAAAATAGCAGTTTCCACTCAAGCATCCAAATTTCTCCTTATAAAGCACTTTATGGGAAGAGGTGCATAACACTGGCATGTTGGGATAATGTTGGGGAGAAAAAACTTCTATGTTTTTAAATGTTTGAAGAAATGGTGGATAAAGTTAAGACCATCCATCAGCACATTAAAGTTGCTCAGAGACAACAAAAGAGCTATGCTGAAAACCATCGGCGAGACCTAGAGTTTGATGTTAGAGACATGGTATTCCTCCGTATATCACTTTGTAAGAGACTTATTAGATTTGGTAAGAATAGAAAGCTTAGTCCAAGGTATATCATCCCTTTTTATATCCTTGACCGCATTGGAGCAATGGCCTATTGACTATAACTCCCACCAAACTTGTCTCAAATACATGACGTATTCCATGTATCACTCTTGAGTGAGTACATACCTGACCCATCGCATGTACTCAATCTAGAGGTAGTACCATTGCATAATTATCTATCATGAAAAGAGAATCCAGTGAAGATCTTAGATCATAGGGAAACAATTATACAAAATAAGACAATTCCCCTCATCAAAGTATTGTGGATAAACCACAAGTTTGAAGAAGTAATGTTGTAACTAGAGGAAGTGATGAGACAGAGTTACCCACATCTATTTTAGTGTGGTAAAAAGAAATTTCAACGGTGAAATTTCTGAAGGGTTAATTTTGTAACGACCCAAACATTAATGAATAAAATTATATTTATTTTAATGTCTTATGGATATCGAAAACACATGCACTTTTTTATCTTTTGGTTTAAATGACTGTTAATTATCATTTCCATTGATAATATATTCATTGAACATTGACCACATGACTTGTATATATAATTTGTTTTAAAAAATCCTTTTGACACAGGAAGAGGAAGTGATGGCATCGGTGAGTAGTATTATTCCCTTTGAAGCCCATTTATTAGATCATTTAAGGGAGATGGAATTTCTAGGGTTTTCCCTAGACCAATCCCAAGATGATATCCAACAACTTAAGCATGAGCAAAACCTTTTATGGGATAAGTTCAAGCTCATCAATATCATGGCCCAAACCATGTTCACCAAACGGCCCCAAGAAAGCCCTATCATCACACACCATACTCTTAGGGCATATGCTGGTATAATAAAGGGATATGTAACAAGACCCTATCAATATAATTATGTGCATACAATAAGTAATATACATTCATTTTATTATTGTTACTTTGTAAATGGTTTTTAAATCACAAATAGTATTTTTAGATAATATTTAAATTCAATTAAGAGATCCATTTGGATGAATTGATGGATTTTTTTATTAAATAATATTTTAATAAAATATTATACTAAATTACTTTTTATTAAATATAAATGATCATATAATTTTTATGAATACAATTGTAATTTTTATTAAGGTTTGAAAACTGTTTTTGTCAAAACCCATGAATTTTCAATAAATGTATGTTTCTATTTTAAAAGTAAAAAATTAACATATTTATAAAACTATTTATATAAAATTAATATTATTTTTGTAATTAGGATGTCTAAATTATCTAATAGTGAATTTTTCATAATTTTCTGAGACAATCGAATTTTTGGGTAAAAATTAAATACCTTATAAATATATAATGTGTTTTATGACATCATAATGACCCAATAGTGATGTAATAAAATACTATATAAGGTATATTAGGCCAATATATGTTTTACCTTTAAAATAATAATATTTTAGATTTTTTTATTAATTTTAAAATGCCTTAGTAGACCCTCAATGACTTATAAAATATTTTAACTTCTTAAAATGATTTCCTTGAGAGTATGACTCACCTCCACATAAGCAAGCCTAATATTTTAATAAGTTGGAATTTGGACATATAAAATAATTTTTTACACTCCCCTTTTGCAAAAACTATGTAAAGGTTTGTGTTTTTGAATATTTAATTAAATAGATTCCAAAACCTAAGTTTGTGAAATATTAAAGAATTCCCCTCTCATTTCATATATAAACCCACCCAATATCCCACTTATATTCACTGAAAATAGTTTTATAACTTCCATACTCTTCCCTCATCTCTCTATAAACCTCTCAAGGCACCAAAATCTCTCAATAATCCCCTCCTCAAGCTCTTGAAGTCACACACTCAAGTAATATATTTCTTCCTTTCTCTTTTTTCCAAGTTTTTTTATGTTGTTATACCCTTTTATTTTAAATTAAAAAAGTTGGGGTATAATTTCCCACCTCCCCCATACTTCCCTACTTATGTTTTAATGATGAGAGACTTATTTATATATCATTAATCCTTCCCATATACACCTGTTACCAGGCCTAAATTTCATAAGAGTTATTCTATTTCTCCAATTTCTTCAAGTTTATTTATTAAGTTATGCCTTCTATTTATAAATTTCATGTGTTGGTACATGTATCTATATAACCCCCTTACTTTAAATTTAATGTAAATATGATGATATACCCATTTATATCTCATCAACCATTTTTATGAATTTTTATGTCACATCGTTATGCTTCCGAAATTACACCGCGGTTTTCCAAGCCCAAATCATTGTCTAGTGAATACCATACCCGTTTCTCTATCAATGGTATTCACCTTTATGAACATATACATATTTAATGGTACTTAAATGTATTTATTACACATTCCTTTATTGTGGAATAAAGGATTATGTTGAATTATTTCATGTTATATGATCCATGAGGAACACTTATACATGAAATGAAATGTTTATAAAGGGTGCTCCCTGATAGCACTCTAATGCATTGGGTAATGTTTAGTATCTTGATACACCATGTGCAATGAGGGTTTACTCATTATAATCCATGTACAATGAGGGTTTAATCATGATTATTCATGTGAAATGAGGGTTTACTTATGCTAATCACTATGCAATGATCCTTGGCTCACGTTAATATCATGTTATATATCGTTACCACATTTCCATGTTATGATAATCATGATATATCATGAATATATGTTCATGTTTCTCTTATTCTCCATTGATATTCCTATTTCCTAACATTTACTTTGTTCTTCATGTTATTCCTTTTTTACTCCCTTACTGGGATTTATAGCTCACTCTTTTCTTATGTATTTCCTTGGGTTATCTCATGCAATGCTAAGTATGAAGGAATGTTGTGGTCATGTAAAAAACTTTTCAATAAATATTTTGTATTTTTATGTATTAAATTGTAAGGTAATGTTCCCAATTTCCCAAAACACTATACCGCTCTATCCTTAGAGTTGTCTTAAGTGATTTTTTATGTAATAAATCATCTTTAAATAAATAATAAAGAGTAGGTTTGTTATAATTTCACATGCCTTTATCTCTTTGGAAATTGTAGAGATCCTTAGGCTTGATATCGAGTACTCATGTGGTGTGATGATTCTTGATACACCTTTGGTTATATGTTAAGAGAGTGTATCCCAATGTAAGGAAGTACCCCTTGAGGTGGGTAGCCATAATTTCTTATGTTACCTCTTCTTCCACGTGTTGAAAGGAATTAATGTTATTCTCGGGATGGATTGGTAGGTTCTCTACATGAATATGTGGATTTCTATCACAAAAGGGTGAATTTTACATCACCAGAGGGTGGTAATCATACTCATAAGGGTGATTAGGATTTCCAGGAAGGTAGAGTTTGACCAGAGAATCTTTTACTAGATGGATTGACCATCCAAATTACTATCCTTTTTATAGATGATCAAGGATTACATCAAGTAGATTTCCCTCCCATAGTCCATAATTTCAAGGATGTTTTCCCTAAATAATTTTCTAGGATACCACCTGAGAGAGGTAGATTTTACTATCGAGCAAGTTCCTAGAGCTTCACTGATATCCCTTCCATCATATAGGATAGATACTATTAATTTAAAAGAGCTCAAGAGGTAGCTTGAATATTTAGAGCCATAGAGTTTTATATGGACCAGTACTTCCCCATGGGGTTCATCGGTCATTTTCCCCAAGAAGGTAGACAAAACCCTTAGGCTTTTTGTGGATTACTAGAATTCGAATCAGATTACTATGAATAACTAGTATCCCTTAAATCATATATATTATCTATTAGACCATCTTAGAGGATACAGGGTGTTCTCAAAGATCAACCTAAGATCATTCTATCACTAGGTTTGTGTTTGGAATATTTAAATACCACATATGGTTTTTCATAGTTAGTATAGTTTATATGAGTGTTTGGTTATGTCATTAAGTCACATGAATGTGCCTTCTATATTCATTCATTTGATGAATAGGACTTTAAATTTTAATTTATATTCCTTTTTTTTGTTTTCCTAGATTACATATTTATGTATTCTTAAACTCAAATTGTTCATGCTAAACATCTTGAGATCATTTTGAATACACTAAGAGCAAACCATTTGTATGATAATCTCAGTTAATTTCACTTTTTTATTGACAAGGTTCACTTCATGGGTCATATTATCTAAAAGGAAGGAGAATTAGTTAACCTAGATAAGGTGAGAGTTGTGGTTACCTGAGAGAAGCCTAAGAATGTCTTTGATATATAAAGTTTCTTAAGGATAGCTGATTATTATAGGAATTTCATACAGAACTTATCATGCCTAAAAATTTCTCTTACATACTTGAATAATAAGGTTGTTAACGTTATATGTTCATAAGTATTTGAAAAAACATTTCAAGATCTAAAAGGGAGACCGACTTCAACACAAATCATGATTTTACAAGTGTCAGATAGAATTTATACAGTATATTGTGATGCATCAGGTATTAGGATAAGAGAAGTTAAAATGTTGGAGGATTTATCCATTCCGTATGAGTCATGGTAGTTGAGGCCTCATGAGTGGAATTACCTGATGCATGGTCTTGAGTTGGAAACTATTGTCCACGCCTTGTGTTCCTTGAGGAATTACCTTCAAGGAGAGTATTTTGGGGTGTTTATGAACCAAAAAATACTCAGGTATATTTTCGCATAGTGTGACATGAACATTTGGTAGAGAAGGTGGTTCGAATACCTAAAATCCTTTGACTTTGAGCAATCCTATACACCTGGGAAGGGCAATGTTTTTGTATATTCTCTAAGCAGGAATACTTAGACATAAATAGGTTAGGAGGCCAGTAGTGAGTGGAAGCTTTAGACCCTATTTTCTGAGATGCACATAGAGTTTTAGGACCATCATGGAAAGTCTGTACTTGAATCTCTATCAGTGACCTACACCTGAGTATCACCAAGATGTATTATGATATGAACCGATAGTATTGGTGGCTAGGGATGAAACATCATATAACAGGTTTTATCACTAGGTGTTTTACCATTCATCAGGTGAAAGTGGAGAACTAGTGACCTGATATATTATTATTGTAATTATTGGTCCCAGAATGTAAATGGGAATATGTTATGATGATATTTTTAGTTTTATTACTAAGGTCACCTTGAGGGAGCGATGCAGTTTGGGTAGTCATGGATCGACTCATGAAGGTAGCCCATTTCCTTTATATTGAAGATACTTTCTCAACTGATGATCTGGGAAGAATATACATCCATGATATTATAAGGCTACATGGGGTCCCTTATACTATCTTTTTAGATAGGTATTCTCATTTTACATTGATTTTTTAATATGGTTACACAGAGGTTTGGGTATACAGGTGATTCTGATCACATCTTTTTACCCTCAGATTGATAGATAATCAAGATAGACAAGACAGGTGTTAGAGGAAATTCTTTGAGAATGAGTCATTGATTTTGGTGGTTCTTGGAAAAATCATATCCATCTCATTGAGTTTTCCTATGATAATATCTTTTAGGAAATGATTCGGATGGATCCATATGAGGAATTATTTGGTAGGTCATGTTGTTCACCCCTGTGATGGCTATAGGAAGGAGAGGTAGTGCTACTAGGTCCTTACCTCATGTAGGAGACTTTAGAGAAGGTGTATTTGATTATAAAATGAATTTATACAAATATTTATAGATATAAATATTATGGTGATATCCATTAAAAACCTCTTGATTTTAAGTTAGGAGATCATGTTTTCTTACAGGTATCACCCAGACTTGGGAATAGACAGATACTAAGGCAAGGGAATCTATCACCTTTTTTGAGCCTTTTGAGATCCTGGATAGATTTGGGATGGTAGCCTATCATTTTGTATTACCTCATAGGTACCTTTCCATGCACAAAATCATCTATGTTTCATGACTTCTCCATTATCATGTTGACCCATATCATACTTTTGATCTTGAGGATGTTGATCTAGAAGCCGATTCATATTTTGAGGAGTATGTTATACACATCATTGATCAGAGAATGAAGGATCTTGGAGTCTAGTTTGACCCATTAGTATGGGTGTTATGGTAGCTCGTCTAGGTATAGGATGAGGCTTGGTAGTGAGAGGTTGACATACATGCTCAGTGGATGGAGTTTTTCTCAGATGATGTTATACCACCCTTGGAAGGGTAACTCGGGGATGAGTTCCTTTAAAGAGGGAAGACTGTAAGAACCCAAATTTTCTATGAGGTATGTATCCTTTAAATTTTCATCTTAATTAATTATTTTTATGGATTATTTTTGAGTATATGGAGGAAATGAGGGTTTTTGGGTCTTTTTTAGATCCTGGGACCCCGGCCGGTGGGAGAAATCATTGGGCTAAATAGTCTGTAGAAAATGTGTGGCCAAGTATTCACGTTTTCTTCTCACTATGTGGGGATTTTCATAGAGAATAATAGAGAACATGGTTTTCCCTAATTGTGTTCCCAAGGCCTCACACCTATGTAGATTCTCTATAGTTTTTTATAGAGATATGTGGCATGGTTTGTGCATGGTTTTCCAAATAATAAAAATTAATTGTGTGGGTCCTCTCCTTGTACAGTGCATGAAACACGATTGGTGCATAGTTCTCCCAAAATTGAAACTCCTTATTTTTAGTTTATTTAAAAAAATACCTTAATGGATTATATAATTAAAATTTTTATTTCATTCCTTCATTCCAATGGATAGCCTCTAGTCATCTCCAATTTGAGATCCTCCTCCATCAAGCTAGGTTCCTAGATAACTCATCCATCTAAATTCCAATTCGACTTTTGATCATATCATAGGATGTGCTCTGGTAATTAAACTATTCATATTTCACCTTTCATAACTTGTCTTCCCTTAAGGGAGTTATTTAGGTTAAAAATCATATGCCCCATTTTCAGGGTGTTTTTCTATTTTTATGTTTTTTCTAAATATAGACTAAACCAAAGTTCAATACAGTATGAGTTCTCTTCTACAAGAATAAGGTAGGTGGTCTTGTAATTATCCCTTAAATTAGAGATTCTTTATATTATCTTTCATTGTTCCACACACTGGTTTCATCACGCGTTTCCCCTAAACTGAATCTACCTTCAACTGGTTGCCTTAATTTTGAACCTAATAACCCGATTTGGCCCCCTCTAGTTTTTTCAACCCTTCTAGGCGTGAAAATGAATTTCCATCATTTTTATAAATGTATAATTTAAAAAACCAACATCTATATGATTTTTTCATGACTTTTAATTGTGTTATAATAAAATGAAATGGATAATTGTGGTGGTGTATCATAGCTACCACCCTTATCAATCTATATTAAATTGAATTGGAGTGTTATGACCATGTAATTTGATTAAATAGGAAAATGTTTACACCCTTGTTAAAGAGAAATGGTATTGAATTATGAACAACCTATTAGATCATATTAAAACCTTGAATAATTATCACTTTCATGATTAATGGGCATGAAGACCCTCATGCATTATGATATGGGCATGGTGCCCCTTCTACTAAATTTTTTAAATGGTCATGGAATCCCTTTCTCTATTGTAATCTATGGGCATTGAATCCTATAAAATTTTGTGTTATATGGGTATCGTGACCTTCATTAATTATGATATATGTGCATGGAGACCCTTATTAATTATGATACATGGGAATGGAGACCCTATTGATATGATACAGACATAGAGACGCTATTTCTATGATATGGGCATAGAGACCTTGTTTTTATGATTCGAGCATGACAACCCTATTGTTATATATGAGCATGATGAACCTTACTATTATATGCAGGCATGACGGCCCTTATTGGTATGATATGAGCATGGTAACCCTTATTGATATGATATTGGGCATAGAAACCCCACTATTTTAATTTAGGCATGACAATCCTACTACTAAGATATTGGGCTTGGCGTCCCATGATACCCATGAGACTCATGCTATAACACATGGACACCTAACTTATTCCTCGGTCCCAAGCCAATAGTAGTATCCATATATATGGTTGTAAACTTTTCTATGTACACAATCTATATATATGTATATATATGGTTACTTTCTCAGAGATTAGCCTTCTTAGGTCAAAGAATGTATTGTCAACCTGGTGTCCTTCTGGAACTAGATTCAACCCTTTATATCTTTATTACTACTTACCATTATTATTTGAACATTGCCATATTATATACACTAACTGGATATTTATAGACATAATTAGTGGTAGAATACGGAGTTTATCTCACACCCTATCTGGGTCTTCGATGGTACCCAAGAGGATTATGTGGATGCAGGTATGGATAGGGGTAAGCACCTAGTGTTTGATACTTTATTTGGATATTGCATGGGAGCAGGGAAGCATGGGACTGAGCTATGGCTCATGATGCCAATGGATATAATCTTTTGGTATTTTTTTCCTTTTTTGATGCATGTATTGGATATCATGATTTCATGTTACTTTCCACTAAATACTTGACATTACATCATTATTTATATGATACTGTTTATGGTTGTTGTTGGTTATTTATTACATTTGGATTTTTACCTTCCGCTATCAGTTATTAGTATTCTTCCACTATTTATCTATTCATTTCACTGCTATGATACTATAATCAAGAGGGTATAGTCTCCCCACTATTCCACCTTGGACCCTTGCTGCTAGTTGATAGCCTCAGTCATATGGGAAGGTTTAGTTAAGGCTATGTCGCCAACCAACTTGGGGCACTATTTAGTGGCATTTAGGTTGGGACGTCACACTATAAAAGTAAAATCAAAATATAAATGGACCATTGTTGATATTTGAAACCATATAATAATAAATTGAAAAAATATAGTATTTTTAGGTATTTTATATCATTTAATTAAATATTATTTTTATAAAATATCAATAATGTCAATTTTAGAACTATTCATTTACTTTAACTTTAATAACATCAATTAAAAAAATTAAATTAGAATTAAAACTTAAATGTTATATGTATCTTGAAAAATTTTGGATCACATTATTTCTTTCAAAATATAATATTTTTAATATTTTTAATATCATTTATTTTATTTTTTCAATTAATTAAATAATTATTGTGTTAGTGTTACGTAAGTATTTAAGGTAATTATTTCTTAACTAAAAATTAAAAATAAATTCTCATGATAAAGATAAACTATTTATATTTAAAATTAAAATTTAAAACTAAAAATATCCACTAGTTATCCTCATGTTAAAAATATTATATATATTAAAAATAAGAGTGTTCCATTTTTTACTTTTTTTTAAATAAAAAATTATAATGGTCATGATCACATACAAATGAAAAAAAGATCATATAATTGTATATTGGATGATTATGGATAAAATTGAATCATCCAAGAAAATTAATAAAATTTTTAGGGTCATTTTGTTGTCCTTATCATTTTATTTTTAACTTTAATTACCCAATTTACTATTTAACATAGTAACAGAAATTACTAAGATTACTATACATATTGGCCAAAAATAAAAGGGAACTATTTATAAAATTTATAACTTAGGATTAAAAATATGGAATATATTTTTAAAAATTAAAAACATATAATTGGTAGAATTTAATTTAAAATTAAATTGGGAAAATGTGATGGAAAACAGTTTTTCAAAAAAATACATTTTTCAAGTATAAAATATTTTTATATTAAATTCAAGTATATAATTCATTTAAAAATACATAATTACATTATTTAAAATAAAAATGTACTAATTAAATTTTAAAACTAATAAAAAATAAGAATTTCAGTTTATAAATACATTAAAAGAATATATAGTTTTTAATAAAAAGCAGTATTTTTCACTATTCACTGAAAAATCAAACTTTTTAGAAAAATTTAGAAATTACACCATAGAATAATTTTTCTATGCTGATTTAAAAAATTATATTTATTTTGCAAAATAAAATCTCTAAATTTCCAAAAATCAATTATATTATTAGCTCACAAAAAGAAATAAAAATCATTTTTGAACAAAACATATCTTTGAAGAATAAAATGGTTATATTAAAATTTTAGTACATGATTCCTAAGAATTAATAATTAAATTTTAATTCATTATAACCATTATATACATTTAAAAAATTACTTAATCTTATCCATACCTTCAATTTTAATGGCTAAGTTATAAAAGTCATATTTAAATAATAATATTTCACAGTTCGTTTATGCTCGTTGTTGTGTATTGTACACGTTATTGAACAAAATGTCCTAATTTTAAAATATTGGGATATTACATGGATACATAGTTCTTTAAATTATATGTGGATATACCCCATTGAATTATATATAAATATTTTGAAAGGGTACATGAAAAATTGAAACCTACAAGAAGGTTGTACTGTATAGAGATATATTGTTTAGGAAACCATTGAATTCTATATCGACTAATTTTTGTTGTGGATAACATTAGTCACCCAAAATCTCATCATGGATAGAATATTTTGGGTGAAGGAATTTCTAGATTTTTTATTTTTAAATTTATATTATAGAGAAGGTGAAGGCTCCCCCTTTATGTTTTATATAATAATTTAGAGGTTGTGTTATATGTTGAATTCCACAAAGTAATTATTTAGTTTTTGAATCCATTAAAGAATTAAAGTTGGATATAGAATAAATATAATAGTTAGTTTATAGGATTGTTTCAAGAAAACTTTTTTAAGTATTCAATTTTAAATCCAAATCCAATTTAAGAATGACTTTGATGGTCATTCAGGGGACCAAGTGTGCATGTATTATCTTATAATGATTATATAATTAATTGTTATATGTTATATTCAAATAAAAATGATTAATGAAATAAAATAAAAAATAGTGTATTTACACTTGTGGTGGAATAAATTAATGTACCACCTAGATATTTTGGAAAAATATTTTTTATTCCATTGATAGTTTGTGTTATACGTAACACCGAGTTTCAACAAAACTTGATATACTATTAAAATTTTATTATTTAATGGTTCATTCCTAGATTTTTTATTGGTGATAATTAATATTAATAAGTTAATTATAAAAAATATATATTATAAAAAATTATAAAATTAATTCATTAGTTATCAAAGGATTATAATTGAAAATAAAAAATATTTGAAAATAAAAGTGATGTTTTTTCTAAAAAAATGTTTTTAATGTGTGCAATTTATTTTAATATTAATAAATTAAATTATTCACTATTATTTAATGATTTTAATAAAATTTATATTATATATTAAATCAATTTTTTACCAATCATTTAATATTTTTCTAGGCATGGGATCAGAATAAACCAAGTTTTATGCTTAAAGATGTCTTTTTTTAAAATAAGTGTTCATCACGTTTTTCTCTCTTATTTTAAAATTAATTTCTTATAATTATAGGTATTGAAATTGATAAAAAAATATTATATATTTAGAATTATTAGGTTAAAAATCTGTAAATATTATGTTATATTTTTTATCAATATGAATAGTAAATGTGGTAAAATTTATCACCATGATAAAGGCTAAATCGAGTTAATCTAGGTTATAACTAAGTGATAAGGCTGTAATTATTCATCCTAATTATTATTGGATGAATTAAATTTAAACTTTATCTTCTTAGGATCAAATTGTATTTTTTTTAATAGACACATGTTCATGAAAATGACCAATATATTATTTAAATCAAAGAAGGTTAAAAAATGTTATCCTCTTAGTTTTAAATATATATTATGCATCCAAATAGAGGAAAATGTAAGTTATTAATGAATAAAAAATTCTATTTTAATAATAATAAACTTATTTTCATTATGGAGTTTTATTTTAAATTTTTATGCATTATATAATTACCTTAAATAATTACACAACACCAAACCCATATTTATGCAGTTAATGGAAGAATAAAATAAATGATATTACAAATATTAAAAGTGATATAATTTGACTAATTTAATGTTTAAAACGAATTTTATAGATTAATATGACATATTAATATTTTTTTAAGGATTATTTTCCAATTATAATTTTATATTTATGTATTTTAAGACAAATTAAGTGAATAGTGTCAAAATAGTCATTAATAAGATTTTATCAAAATAATATTTTATTAAATTATTTAAAAATAAAAAAAACATTAAATAGGGTGTGGAGGACAATATATGGTCTAAAATTCCAAACCATGTCCATTTATGAGATAATTGTCACCTTATATGTATAATTATAACACTTTGAGGGTGAAAAAGACATTACCATGGTTAAGGTTAAAATTGGTTAACCAAGTGGTTATTAAAAAAGATAAAGTTTAAAATAACACTAAAATCAGTCCAAATTTTATTTGATGATGGTATTAAAACCCTATAATATATTATATTTTAATATCTGATCTTTTGGAGTCATTTGGTCTAGATAATTACTTTATTATAATTCAATCTTTGAAGAAATTCCAAAAGTGCCCCTCATCTCAATTATAAAAAGGGAACCTCCCCTTTACTTATTTACACAACTTTGAGCATTATAGATTGAAAATACCCTTAAAAAATACCCTATAAAATTCCTAATACACATTATAGATATTTTTGTATTCCCAAAAGACCAACCCTAGGAACCTTAAAAGGAGATCCAAAGGAGTTCTTTCAAATAATAAGTAATTGCCTTAACCTATCGGCTTCTTTTTACAACTTATTTACCTCATATAAATTCATGGTATATATCATAAAAAACATTAGTATAATAATTATATTTAAATTTAATTATTATTATTAATTCACCATTATCCAAACTCTTTTCCATCAAATGAGAAGTGAAAGTATCGCTCGTGCATACGTACAACTTAACATCACCATGTAGTGATACAATTCATTTTACATCACCATATTTCATGGATGGATATTATGATGGGTTTAAAGTTAATATATGATATTTATTACATAATTATACTTCTATAATCATAATATAAAATCTACCTTTTTACCTTCCAAACCGTTGGAAAACGATAATGTCACTCATGCATACATGTGGACTACCACCTCTACAAAGCGATGCGATTTTTTTCATTTATATTATAATTTTATTGTAATAAGGATACATTTAATGAATTTATATGAAATATATGATATAATAATTATCCTATAAATTTGAATAATTTATTTCCATTATTTTTTTCTACCCGTTGAAAAATGAAAATGGTGTACATGTATACATACGGACTACCATTTTCATGAACGGTGTAATTCATTTTTATATCTATATTATTTATGAATAATTATAAAAATGTATATAATTAATATATATAAATTTTATACCATGATTAAAATTTTATTAATTTTTTAATCATTGTCAAAGTTTAAGGATTGGGACTGTCAAACTGAAACATTCTTGGAAAATGAATCAGCTACCACATAGACCAATGATTTTAATAAAAAAATATTAATAAATGGGTGATAAGATATAATAAATAAATTATAAATGGTATGAAAGATATGATTATGGATTTGGAATAAATTTATAATAAATCCATATTTATTATTCAATAAGTTTTAATACGATTGAGGAAAGGAGATACTTGAGGTAAGGGATTTATGTTTTAATCCTATTTTAATTTAGATTGTTAATACTTGAATTTACATTGAGGAAATAATATAATCCTTATCAAATTAATCCCTTTTATTTTATTCTCATATGGTTATATCTTGATAATATATTTTTTCCTTTCATTTTCCTCACTTTAAATATTTAAGAGATCAAAAGAGTGTTTTTAATGAAAATATATTTATTTATCTCTTTGGTTTAAAATAATTTGTCTTCCATATACATATTTTCTAAAAATGTTTTCATGAATGATTTTATTATTTATAAATACATTTACACCCTTGGTTTAATTTTTACAAAATAAATTACAAGGTATCTTCTCATCATTTTCAGAATTATTTACTTTTTGATAGAAATATAAAATGAATGTTTTCTTTTAACTTATATGACATTAATGGAAGTTCCCACTGTCATGACCACTAAAAATTAGAATGTTAGTCTAAAATTTACCAATTTTTTTTAAAATAAATTTTTTCCATAACATTTTAGAAATATTTAGTTTTTTAAAAGTTATTTTCAAAGGAAAAGGTCATTTTCCCCAAGAATGTTTTTAATGATATTTTAATAGTTTTTCTATTCATAAATGGAAATAGCCTTTGATGTTACATATGTTTTACTAGGAATGTGATATAATGATAACATCTCTATTACCACCCTCAATTGGTTTTTATGATGATGAGATATTTATGATGATGAGATATTTATGATGATGAGATATTTATGGGATATACTATGATTTGATGAAATATGAAACCCGTTTTCTTTTCATAGGTTATGATATAATGATATGATGGATGTTTTATGATCTTGTGGTACACATATGTATGGTTTTTATTATTTAATTTATGTGACCTATATCTACCTACAATTCATTGGGTAAAGTATTATATCTTATGATATAGTTTTGGGAAACAAGCCAAAGTGATTAATCTGTGGGGGGAAACAAGTCGAATTGCTTGATCTGTTATGGAAAACAAGTCAATGTGCTTGATCTAAATTAGGAAATAGATATTTATTCCTAATAAGATGGTATTTGTATTTTACCTTTAAATATGAAAATTTTCCTATACTTTTGATTCTATTGAACACATTTATGAATTGAACTTATGGTTCATGATTGGGTTATGATGATTTATCATTCTTATGATTTGTGTCTTTTGAATTGATAATGTTTTATGCCATAGCTCAGATTTATGATCATTTTCAGATTGGGTATGAAATTTTTAATTTATATTGATGATCTTATACCCTTACTATTATCTAATTCTATCATATGATCATCGATTGGCATCTCCCATGTTACCCTTACTGGTCATCTAGGCTTATGCTTTGTTATGTTTCCTTTCTCGAAGTTATAAATAACATTTTAAGTAGGGTATTCCTATGAAGAGTTCTTTGTGGGAAGATCCTTATGGGATATGTTGAAGATATTTCATGAAATAATAATATTGTATATCTAGTCTCCAAATACTCTAAACCTTTATAGTTCTGGTGTGGATCAAATAGTTATGAATTGAATATTCATCTAAAAAGATGCAATATTTATGTATAATAATCTTGGGCCACTATAGTTAGTATCAGAGTGGGGTTTAGACAATATTTGAATATTAGGGTTATAAAATTTTTATTAAAACACTTGGAATAGACCTAAGTATAAGATAAAATCCTAAATTTTTTGTAATGATCATGAATGGCCTAGATTAAACCTAATGTTTTATAAAATAATGTGTTGCGATTTAGAAATTCTATAAATAATTTTTCATGATTATGTAGTTTTTGATAATGATTATTATTTCTCACACTATTCTTTTTGGTTTTAGACAATGGATGTAACTCAAAGGAATCATGTTATTGATAAATGTGATGGAAAATTCAATGGTTCTCCACCTGAGAAACCAAATGTTATAGGAGCTAAAATATAGAATCTTATTTCAATTCTCATACAACTTTATCAATATATGAATGATGTCAAGTTTCCAAATGATAAAAATAGGGAACACCATATTGTTGAATCTTTCATGAGGTAACATTAACCTTAATTTAGTAGATCCTCTGGTCCACTAGTGGCTAAGTGATGAATCAACACCATTGAGAAAATATTTTCTATTCTTCAATGCTCACGACATGAAATAGTTTTCACATCTATTTATCATCTGGAAGGAAAATCTTATCAATGCTGGAATCTTATTAAGAAAATGAGGCAAGATGAAGAAATTTAATCCATATAATGGGATGAGTTTAAGGGGATATTCTTTAGTAAGTAATTTCCTCATATTATATATACAAATATGTAGAAGGAATTACTTGAGATAAAGAAAAAGTATGGTGAATTTATTGGAACCTATAAGGAAAATTTTACAATACATGCAAGGTATGCCAATGGTTTGGTTATTATCCATGAAAGTGAAATTGATTGATTATTTATTGGCTTAATAAATTATTATAATGGATTTATCTATAATATAATTCCATAGTTATGAAGAAATCTTTCAATGTCCACTCAAAGTAGAAATGGAAATTTGAGATTCACACCATTATCATGGTTTTGATAGGTAGAGTAAGATCAAGTACCATAAAAACTCAAATAAATCACATGGAGGAAAGAAATTTCATCCATATAAATTTTAAAAATGTGGGAAGAAACATCAAGGGAGTTTTTTTAATAGAACTAGGAGGTGATTTAAATATGGAAAGTAGGTCATAAAGTCTGTGAATTTTTAAAGTGGGTGAATATTCCATTTAATATAATGGAAGAAAAGAAGATGCCAACAAATGCACCACCTGTGTTCCAAAGATTAAAATGAAAGGAATATGTACATTATTCCAACAAATATATGAATTTGAATGTTTTTTATTATCAATTTCAACAACCTCTTAAGCCTAAAGATAAAGGGAAATATCATGTGATCATGACTCCCAAAATGGGTTATGAGAATGATGTGGTTGAAGGTAAACTTTTCATCCACTATCAAATATCTAATGTATTATTTGATTTTGGATCTACCCACTCTTTTATATCTATGGAATTTGATAAGTTATCATAGTATAACCTCAACAATTAGATGTTTTACTTACTATAAAAACACCCAAGTGTACCACGATCACATATCAAGTCTATAGTTACTCTATAATTAAAATTTGTGGGAAAAGTTCTAAATATAAATCTTTTAATTCACCATTTAGTTTAATTTGATGTGAAAATAGGCATAGATTTTCTTTCTTTATAAGTATCCCATATCAATTACCAAGGAAGGGAAGTGTCACAAACCAGCCCGAGTCGACCCTGAACCGGTCACCCAGGCCAGCCCATGACAAGTCCCAAGAGGCGATCCTAATCCTCTTGGGATAGTGACAAGCACCAAGGGAATCAATAGAGTACACAAGGGAATGATTTATCATATATATAAACAACCAAACAAATAGTGTAAATAAATGGACAGCCCAAAATGCATTTATATAAAAATAGAACTAAACATTATGTGTACAAGAAACTAAAAGTAGAACTAAACCAACAACTCAACTAACCAAACATGATAACCAAATAACTACATGTGACACTACTGGTCACTCTCCAACACAATGATCAGATGTCTCCCAAGGCGATCGAACTCAAGATGAAACCTGCACAAGGGCTAAAAAAAGAAGGCTATAGGCGTGGGTATTAAAACTCAGTAGGTTAGCCTGATATTCTATTCCCAATGAACTTCCTTTAAAATAAAAAAACATCAATTTCATGTTTTAAATACAAGATATAAAATTATGTTTTTCAAATGAGGTTTCATGCTATAATAATTATCAGACAAAAACTTGCATGTTTTATAAACAAAAATGCAAGTAACAATTTTTCAAAGAGGAGAAACTTCAAAATGAAAATTGTTTTAATGAGGGATGATTTAAATATTGTACACTTTTAAATAAATAACACACACTAATGAATTTACCAACATAACACACCATATGCCAATGGTGAGTACAAAATATCCAATGATCACAACTCACGGGAACACCCCTAGGCACTAGTTAGTTGTGAGCCCCAAGTACCTCGTATCTCAGTGAAATTAACCATAATAAATATCTTTTCTCATGCACACGAGCAACTAGTAGGGAGCATACCTATAACCTAGTGGTCCCACAACATCATCATCATCATATTTTAGTTAGTATTGACATCGTCAATCTTGCTACGTGAAATAGGGTCCAAACCCCACAGAATCACTAGCATACTAGTACACGTCCACCCACCTAGATACTCAGGATTCCCTTTAGTGCTCAATAAAGTTACACATATTATCAAATACACTTTTCACATAAAAATTCCATTATCAAAACATAATCACACAAACATCCCACAAACATGCTTCGCATTTCTTTCACGAATCAATAAACCACTAAAAAGTTTCGTAAAACAATCTCAAGGAGTATAACGAGGCCTTGCACATAAAATCCATTCAAAGATGCTATTTTAAGGAAAAAACCCCATAAATAACTTAAAAAAAATATTTTGAAGCCCCAAAAACAATTAATAAATCATTTTCATGGACCATAAAATTTCCCAAAAAGATAGAACATGAAATACACATGGAAAACATTTTTACAAAACAAAACAAATGCCGAACGGGCCTTTAAGCCTTTCTCAAAACTAACATTTGACCAAGTTATGCATTAAATTTTATTAAGGAGGTGTATATACACCATTTATATCAGTAAACAAAATCATAAATCCTTTAAAACACTCAGGTTACATATTCAAAACACAACCATTTTCATAAGGATGTGAAACGGACCATTTCCCGACAACTCGGGCCAAAACATGTTGTAAACCAAAACCCATTTCTTTGTAAAAACAAATCCAAATTGGAAATCCATATAAAGACCCAAAAATACCATTTATAATTCTTAAAATTAATTTATAAATCCAAACAAATAATTTTTAAATCACACATCACACCTAAAAGCCAACCGGGCAATTTACCGAACACGTGGCATGCCCTTTTTAAACAAAACAATTTATTTTAAGAAATTGAAAACGAATAAAACACCAATTGAATTCCATATTTTAATCAAGATACTATAAAATTTTCAAAATACCATAAAACAGATTATAAACCTCACAAAATATTTTTTAAAGATAGAGGAACATTTAAACAAACACTTGGTGTGCACTTTTATGACAAAACAACACTACCTTTCACAAAACAAGGCATAAACAACCATTTTTCACAATAAGAAAACTATTAAAAGGATAAAATAAAATAATAAACATATATATATCTGGTGTTAACAATAATGAAATGATGAAACTTAAATAATAAAGGCAAGTGCAAGGGATATTCTACCTCAAATCCTTGGCGTAATGGAAATGCACCCACGAAATCACCATATAAGGGTTTACAAACCCTAAACCTATGATGAACAGACCCAAATGAATAAAAACCCCATAAAAATCAGTTAATAATAGAACCCTAAGTCGAACAGGACTAGGGTAGATTATAAAACCAAGAAATAATGAAAGGCGGAAGAAGATGGAGGATAAAGGAGAAAGAATCTCACCTTTTCAACTAGAAAACTCTTCGTATTCCACTAGATATGCACCCTTAGATAAAATTTAATGACATTAAACTTCCTTTAGATACTTATAAGGTTTGGTAGAACCATTTAAATAATATTGGTGTCTAAAATAGTATGAATTGATTGATTTATGAATGATACAATTTACTTTGTCAATTCTGGACGATTTGAGAGACATTGAGGATGTTTCCCCACTCCGCGACTATTATGAGATCCAAAGAGGGAAAATATATAATGGGGGTGCGTATTGGGATATTCTATTTGGGTTGGAGGTAGAATCACCAAAAAATATTAAATATTTAATTAGATATAAAATAAACAAATTATTTTTTAAAAAACTGGAAATGGGCCCATGGGATGGCCCAATTCCTAAATAAGTAACCCCAATTCACATTGATTATGAATTATTAATGGGTAAAAAAGGATATGGTAGTTTTAAAATATTAGTTTAGGCCATGTGTAAAGTTGAATGAATGAAAATTTTTAAAAACAATGTAGTTATAAAAGAAACAAATTTGGTTTTTAAAACTGGAAATGGGCTCACAGTTGGCCCAAATCATGAAGTAACCACCCTTTCTCCAAAAACTCCTAAACAAGAAATGGGGAACCCAAATTAGGGCGATTATACATAGATGAAACTTCAAAAATCAACATTAATCTCATAAAATACCCATGAAAATTATCGGTATTTCAAATTAATTGGATCAAAACAAAGACATGAAAAACTGAGATTGACAATTCTCCCCGCCATTAAAGCTTTCCACCCCTGGAAATCCATAACACTTTCCAGCTGAATGATGAACACCTAAGGATTCATTATCAACATTATCCAACCTATAAATCTAGTGATATATCATTTTCCATCAACATAAATTAATACTCTTTCCCAAACTAAACACCAACTCATAACCACTTTGTGAAAATCAACGGAACGGTCAAGCCACCACCTCCACAACCAAGCCAAGAACTTGATTGTTGGGCCTTATCCCAATGAAACAAACAATCACCCAAAATAAAGAGCACTCAATAATACCAAGTAACCAATGTTATTACATAACAGACTCCCCAACATTAATAAACAACTAGCACTAGACAAGTTCATAGGAGGAAAAATCAAAGAGACCTGTGGTGGGTCTCCCCACCATTAGAACCCAACTAGCAACGAAAAAAAACAAGAACACAACATTACCTCACTTTCACAAGTCCAAAAAAAATCTCCCAAAAAAACCCACCAAACCAAGTTAAGAGGGTTACAACATGAATATATAAACCACCCACTCCTAAACAGAGGGTATGAGAACTTGGCCAACACTTTCAGCACGGATCCGGACCCCCGCCACTCTAGGAGGGGTGGAAGGGGAACTAATAATTTGGCCACTAGAACCACAAAATAAACCAAGGAACTACCCAAAACTCTCCACCTACAAATAGGTAACACCAAGACTACACCCGATTTACATAGGCGGTCCACAAAGGGACATTGATAGGAAACCCACATCCATAAAGGCATAACCATAGACACTATGAGAGGGGTAAGTCCACCACACTTGATATGACAAATGGAAATTCACAGTAATGAGGAACCACAATATATACATAGAAACTACCTTACCACAATGGTGGAGGTAGCAGCCTAGTCAAGCACCCCACACCTATGTATATTTCCTGACTGTGTGAGAAGCTTCACTCCGAGGCCTATGGTTGGAGCCCTAAATCATGAAGCATCTATTGCCCCACAGTCAGTTGTTAAGTATCACACCACTCAAAAAAACTCACTTGCTCAAAAAAACACTTTCATCTAAATAGGAACTCATAGATACATATCAAAATTCTATCTCACTCGGAATGAGGATCATAATGGACAATGAATACGGTGAAAAGCATCAACATCAATGAACACAACTGCTATGTCCACAAGAATTATCACGAACTGGAAGCACTTTAAATCGATCCCAAACAGCTCTCTATTTAAACTGAATGGTTGAGGAATTATTTTAGGAGTTGGATATATCTTGTGAAACATGAGAAAGAATCCATAGGTTTATCAATTTAAAATCTTTCAAACATATAACTATCTATGGCCACATCACAACATCCAACGCATCTTTAGAAACCTACTAAACATTACTCCAAACCCGAGCCACCAACAAGATCTCTTTTCAAGATGAAACAAGAGTATGAATTCTAGATCATAAGGAAGCATTCTGAATAGACAAAAATTCTAAGACATAGGATAAACCATCCACATAACCGTTGGTTCAAAACAAACACCGCAATTTTTCAGCTAAAAACACTTTTGAAAAAAAACTAACTTGGTGGATTTTCACATTCACCAATGGTGTTTCATCAAGTCTCACTTACATGAACATTTATGTGGAACCCAGGCACTCAACAACCATTTCATATAGGCCATCCTTCTAGATATTAATAAAACCATTCATTTGAGAACCCATGAAAACACCAAAGGAAAAAACAAAACAACATCATTCCAAAAATCATGTACTGTCAAAAGGAACACCAACCACCAAGTCAAAACCGCTTTTCATATTCTACAAAACAAACCACACTTCATCAAGAACCATTTTATTAAAAAAATCCATTTAATTTAATAGAACTTACAAAAACAAACATTCTATTACAAAGATCCCTTTCCCATTTTAAAAAAAAATCAGCAAGGTCTTTTTTCATAATCTGAATACCACAAAAGCCAAAAAACCTTTCTAGAAAAACACCAGCTGCACAAAACCGAATTTCCAAAACCTATTCATCAGATTTAAACACTTTTCAAGATCCCAAAACACACCATTTAAAACAAAGTTTTAGAATTACATTAAAATTATTCACACTTTAAAAACATTTTATTTCAACAAACCACAAGTTTAGATTTGGGAAAATCCAATCCTGTTAAATCATTTCCACTTCCTCCCCAAAATTTGTTTAAAAAAATACAACCTTCCCAAAACAATTATTATATTTAATTTTTGAAAACCCCTTTTATACTTTTCCAAATCCAATCCTTCCTTTAAAACCCATTTCCATAATTCTCACACAAGGATTTTCAAAACAAAAATTCAGAATTCATGAAAGGTCCAAGAAACCCACAAAAGGGAACTAGTGTCGGTGGGTGACTTGACCAAATGGTTGGCGTCCATATGTCAAAAACAACACCAACATGGAGAGACTTATTAGGACCATGCCTCAGTTACACATGGCTTTCCAGGCCCTGTGAGCTCATAGATTCCATTAGTCAGACTCCCCTTGTCATATCCCAACACCAAACAATCAGCAAGAATAAAGGACACTAATAAAACCAAACTTCCCATGGAAACTTGAGGATCAGAATGAGCAAGAGTTCGCGACACTCTTCCCACACTTACCCATAAAGTCCCAAAAATCCTACTCCATCTACCTTGACATCCCCAAATAATAAGGGTGCTCTAAAAAGAATGGTCTGCTAAGAGTCGACGTCCTTTGATACCATTTTGTCATGAACCAGCCCGAGTCGACCCTGAACCGGTCACCCAGGCCAGCCCACGACAAGTCCCGAGAGGCGTTCTTGATCCTCCCGGGATGGTGACAAGCACCAAGGGAATCAATAGAGTACACAAGGGAAAATTTATCATGGTAAAATAGTCCCTTTTTATTTTTGATCAATATGAATAGTAATCATGATAAAATTTATCACATTGGTAAAGGGTAAATCAGGTTAATCTAAGTTATAAATAAGTGATAAGGATATAATTATTCATCAAAATCATTATTGTATGAATTAATTATATACATATCACCATATGATCTAATTTTATTTTCTTAATGGAAACTTTTCCATAAAAATGACCAATATATTATTTAATTCAAAGAAAGTTACAAAATATCACTCTCTTAGTTTTAAATATCTATTATGTGTTCACATAGGGGAAAAGTAACTTATGAATGAATAAAAATAAATATTTTTAGAATAATAAACTTATTTTAATTATTATATTTTATTTAAAAAAATTATGAATTAAATAATTACCTTAAATGCTTACACGACGCTGAAACAATATTTATTCAATTAATTGAAAAATAAAACTAATAATTTTAAAAATATCAAAAGTTATATAATTTTATTTACATAATATGTGCCAGTAATTTTATAGATTAATATAACATAATATTTTTTTGTTTAAGGATTATATTTTAATTCTAATTTTTTATTTATATCTTTTAAGTCAAATTAAATTAATAATATCAAAATGTACTTTAATAATATTTCATGAAAATAATATTTTATTAAATTATTATAAATTATAAAAATATTAAAAGATTAGAATTTTGGTAATATATGGTTTAAAGATTCATCTTTTTTCCATTTATGAGCCAAGTTTCACCTTATATATAAAATTATAACACTTTAAGGGTAAAAAATATGTTATCATGGTTAAGGTTAAGATTGGTTAACCAATTGATTAATAAAAAATATAAGGCTTAAAATGATACAAAAATATGTTCAAATTTTATTATATGATTTTATTATAACCCTTTACTATCTTATATTTTAATACATATCCTTTTTGGAGTCATTTTTTCTAAATAATGTCTTTATTATAATTTTATATTTCAAGAAATTCCAAAAATTCACTTCACATCAATTATAAAAGGGAACCTCATCTGCCATTTATTTACACCACTTTGAGACTTATATCTTGACCATAACCTAAAAAAATACTTTATAAAATTATTTATTCACGTTATAGAGTTCATGGTCTTCCTAAATGACCAATCCTGGGATCCTTGAGAGGAGATCTAAAGTATTTATTTCAAAGAAAAGGAAATCACTTTTATTTTACTTCTTATTTTCCACATATAAATCTGTATTATTTATCATAAAATAATAAATTATGTATCCTAAAAATAATTAAATGTTATTATGATTATTAATTCACCATTATATATTATATTTTCTATTAAATTGGAAGTGAATGTATTGCTCATACATACGCACGAATTACCATCCCCATGTAGTGATATAATTCATTTTCCATCAGTATATTCAATGGATGGTTATTATGATGATTTTAAAGTTTATATATGATAATTATGACATAATTATAATTTTTTAATCATAATATCATAATTTCCATCTTACCGTGAAAACTTTTGGAAAAAAAATCATGTAGTTTGTGCGTATGTGTGGACTACCACCTCAATAAAGCTATGGGATTTTTTTCATTTATATTACAATTAGATGGTAATAATGATATATTTAATGATTTTATATGATATATATGATATAATAGTTACCTTTAAAGGTTAATTATTATTTATCTTTCTTTCATTCCATCCATCAAAAAATAAAAACAGGGTTCATGCATACGTACAACCCACCATCTCCAAAAATGGTGTAATTCATTTTTCTATCTATACTTTTCAGGAATAATTATAAATTTTTATATTATGAATATATATTATTTTTATACCATTATTAACATTCTATAAATTATGTAACCATAATTAAATTATAAGGATTGGGATGGCCGAATCAAAAAAAATGCTTGGAAAATGAAGTAGTTATCAATTAGAACAGTGATTTTAATAACAAATTATTTATAAACAAGTGATAAGATTTCATAAACAAATAATAAATGGTATGATATATATTAATATTTTTATTTAATACATTAATAATAAATCCATATTTATTATACAATAGTTTTGAACGAGAACAAGGGAAGGCGATACTTGAGGTAAGGGATTTATGTTTCAATCCTATTTGAATCAGGATTGTTTATACTTGAATTTATATTGAGGAAGTTATATTATCTGTATTTGATGAATCCATATAATTTTATTAAACTCTAGTTATATCTTTTGAATACATTTTTTCCATTAATTTTACTAACTATAAATATTTTAGAGATAAAAAGAGTGTTTTTAAGGAAAATTGAATTTATTTCTCTCTTAGGTCAAATTCCCTTTTCTTCCATATCCATATTTTAAAAAAAATCAAGAATAATTTTAAGGTTTTTCAATAAATTTTTACCCTTTTATGAATTTTTTAAAAAAAATTACAATCAATCTTTTTTTTGTTTTTCAAATGAGGAACTTTTTGAAAAAAATTTAAATGGAATGTTTTATTTTAATTTATACAACATGAATGGAATTTCACATCATTATGACCAATAAATACTTTGAAACTTACTTTACATGTTTTGAAGTCTATTTTTAAAGAAAAAAATTTCATAATATTTTGGAAATTTTTAGTTTTTGAAAATTGATTTCTAAAAGAAAATGGTATTTTTCTCATGAATGTTTTTAATGATCTTTTAATAGTATTTCTATTCAACAACGACAACAACATTTGGTGTTGATTATGTTTTACTAGATATTTTATCCAATGATACCATCACTATTATTTCTCCTAATGGTTTATTTTTATGATGACTATATATTTATGAAATCCATTTTTATGTGTTATTCTATAATTAGATGAAATATGGAACTTGTTTTCTTTGAATAGATTATGATATGATGATATGATGGATGTTTTATGATCTTATAGTACATATATGTATGGTTTTATTATGTGATGGATGGAACCTATATCTCTCTCTAATTAATTGGGTAAAGTATTATATCTCATGAGATAGTTATGGGAAGTAAGTCAAAGTGCTTGATCCATTATGGGAAACAGTTTAAGTGATTGATCAGTTTTGGGAAACAAGATGATGTGATTGATTCACTATGGGAAATAGGGGTTTATGAATGATCTGATTGTCATGATAGTTAACCTTGACATATGAAATTGTTTCTATACTTATGATGGTTTCATACACATTTATGAAAGGAACATATGGTTCATTATTGATCTATGATGATTAATCATTCTTATAATTCATGTATTTTGAAATACTAATGTTTTTTCTATAAATCATGTTTTTTAACTTTTTATATTGGGTATTAACTTTTTAAGTTGTGGGTTTGAACTTTTTAAGTTATGTTCATGATCATATAACCTTATTATTATCTTACTCTTTCATATGATCGATTTATATCTCTTAGGCTTACCCTTACTGAGCAACTGTGATCACCCTTTCTTATGTTTTCTTTCCCCAGGTTATGAAGAAATTTTTTAATAGGGTATTCCCATGAAGATTACTATAGTGGAAGATATTTTTGGGAGATGTTAAAGATATTACATGGAATAAGAATATTATATATCTATTCTACAAACACTCAAAGCCATTACGGTTCTATCATGGATCGAAATTTTATGAATTGAATATTCATCTAAAAATATGTAATATTTATGTACGAAAAACTAGGGCCACTATAATTCATGTATCTGGTATGAAGAACATAAGTACAATTTATTTGAATATTTCATACTTTAGAATCATTGAACAAATATTGGAGTTGGATTATGAAACAATCCAAGTGATGATTTTTCAATGTAAATGTGTTAAAATAAGAGTGTAGCTAAAACTAATTAATTGGTATTTGTGAAGTGGGATTTCAGTAAGGAAGGTTATGAGGTATAATTATTTATAATATAATAATAGGCTATACAAGTATTTTATGTTTTTAATCCTATAAACAGAAAGTAGTCAATTGTTTTTTTATCGACCAAAACCACTAGAGGGTCATATATCAATTCAATTAAATATTACCTTTTCATTGGGGTAGTACAATATTTTATTGGTGTTCCAAATATAGAAGTGGTCTTACATATATGAGAATAGAAGAAGGGGGTTTTTATACTCTATTGAAGGGTCAAATATCCTCAACCATTAAAGTAAAAAAATATAGTTTAGTAATTAGGTTGAACTGTTTTAATATACATTTAATTACCTCGTAGTATTATGTGTTCACTACTATATTTATATAATATAAATTAAATGTTTAATTACTTATATATACAATAACTTCTACATATAAAAATTCTCCCAATCCTTAGGAATAATATTTTTCTTCACATGCTCATGCTATCACTCCTGAGAAACAATATATTGACAATGTTAAAACTGATGAAATTGTAGAAGTTGAACAACCTATATCTAAGAAAAAACAAGAGTTTCATAGTGTGGAAGTATTAATAAAAAATTATTAAGGTTATAAACAATGGTATAAGATTCAAGGTTGGATAAAATGATCATGACTAACATCTTCACCCAAAAAAGTCCATTTTCATTAGTTATATTGGTGTCTCTACTAGAATGCATGTGTCGGTTAATATAGATCCACAGAATAATATTATGCATGTGTTTAAGGAACTAATTCGGGAAGATATTATGGTAGCATTATGATATAATTTACCTATTTTACTAAAAAATAAAATAATTAAACATGGATTTACTCTTCATTATCCCTTACAAAGTTCACTTGTATTAGATGATTATAAACAAAAATTTGTATTAAATATCTCAAGAAAAGCTCATATATCCTTTCATAAAATTATAATTAAGCATCATATTAGGGATTTTGAAGGGAAATTAATCCCCCACCCATCCCAGATATATGCCCATATTATAAACAAATAAACATGGATTGTGTTTATTGGCCATTGTAAGGAGGTATCATTTTAGGTAAATTGTGATTTGTAATATTTTACTTGGAAATATATGTATTAATCATTTTGATTAAGAATTGTTAATTTATGAAAGAAAAAATTGAGTATTATAAATAAGTCGAATGCATCAAAACCAACATACCTCTACCATAAAGAAAATATGGGGTATGCTTCACTTGAAGAAAAAAGATATGTATTTTAAATCTATAGTAATAATTTTTTGTGGAATAAAACAATAATATAATTGTGTTCCTTTGTTTATATGTAAATTGGTGAATCAAATCCAAAGTCACCTCCATCCCACATCATGTGCTATGGAATTTTTCTCATGTAAATAAATATATAATAGTAGTAGATGAAAACACATACATGGTATGAGAATCATGTGTAAGTATGCCATAATAAAAAAATCTACATAAAATCATAATTACATTACAATGACTACTTATTCTCTTATATTTTTCTATCTATTTTAGACTCAAGAATCATATTTGGTTATACCTAATGAATGACTACTTTCAATTGCCTTGAGGCATCCATAATAATGTGGACACATTAGAGGTGTGGCCTTTTGGGTGTCACCTTGAACATATTTTGAGAAATTAAATAGGTGGAGAAAATGGATGAGATACGGTTATAAATAGGTCATATTTTTAGATAATTTTATGTGAATGAATCAAGGATAAGAAAAAATGAAGTGATAACCACTACATGAAGATAAAATCACCCCATATTTTAAGCTATCTATTCCCCTCAAAGGCATTTCTTGCCTGAGATTATCAATTTTGTCATATCTCTTTTAGTGAAATTATAATTAGATAGATACTGATACGTTTTTTGTACTAATATTCTAAAGGGTGAAATTGACTGTGATTTATATCTATCATCACCCACCCATCACCTTATTGGAATTGGTACTGTGTAAAATATTCAAAGAGATATTCTACATAATAAATAACTTCTAAAAGATCATGTGAGAGAATAGATTCACATAGATCATAATTTGAGCACCAAGATACCTATTCCCCTTGATGATCTAGATGTTCACATAGTCAAACTTTTAGTTGGAACTTTCATAGCATGGTCATTTGATCTTGAAAAAATACATATTGATAAAGAGGTATACCATTTGCACATTATTTTTTACAAAAAAACCTTTTACAATTAACTAAAAAGGCATGGACCAAGGAATGACATTAAAGATGGAGAAAAGGAAATTGAAACATAAGATAAAATTAAAACAATCAAAAAGATCAACCAATAAATCAATAATACCTTATTAGAGTACCTTTACCTTTCTAGTTAAATTTCAAAATTTAATAATATTACAAATTTATATGGATAAAATATTCAAAGATAATAATATGACCTTTATTGATTTTGAAGAAAAAATATATGGAGAGTTTGTTATAGGTTATATTGTTCTTGAGAATGTAGATGGAATACTCAAGCATGGATGGCTAGGAGTGTCAGTTGTAAATGTATACATGATGTTCCTTTTCATAATGTTCTTTTTCGATAGCTAATATACAATGTTAATTATATTTAAATACTATTCATGTTTTTATAGCCACATATAACAATATTATGTGAAGGTAAAACCCTTTCAACAAAATCTTGGCCTCATTAGTCCTCACACCACTTCTATAAAAAAGATTCATTAGAAGAAAAGTAATATTCAATAATAGTATACCAATAATCCATAATTCTTAAAAATAAAATTATAGAATACATAGTATTCTTAATACCCACATTATATTGGTAAAACTAAACAATATAATCATATCAAATATATTTTCATTTCCTTCATTACTTATTCAGTTTTTTTAGGAATCATTGTTTCCTCATTTCAACCAATTGGGATACTCCAAAGATTTATTTTTTGGTTTCAATACATCGATTTCTAGTAAATTGACCACACATAAGGACCTTTATCAATTTTTAATACACCACATTAAACATTTTACAAATAAACTTCAAGTTATATGTTTTATATTATGTTTTATGAAATTTTTTAATGATAGGGATATGTTTAAATATCAATAAAATCATGGTATAAGGATGGTCTATGAGAAAAATATGAAAATCTATTTCTATAACTAAATAATTATTAGGGTACAAATAATAATATTTCAGTATCAAAACATATATATAAAAACAAATTACTTATTTCACTCATTTTTTTGTCGTGTCTAGAAAAAATAATGAAAATGATTATGGTTATTATGTTTGAAAATTTATTAAAGATATCATATTCCATCAACAAAATATTATTTATGAAGAGGTATTTCTAATGATAATGACAATTTAATTTAAAATATTTATTAATCATTTGTTTATTAATATTTTTTCTAGTACTATGAGGATTTTTATTAGTATACATATTAAAAATAGGAAATAGATTTGTTTATAAATGTATGGGTAGAATACATGGTGTCGGAATTTTTATAGACATCATAAGGAGGTGATTTATTATCAAATTTTTTGTTATTTTATTTCAAATAGATCATGAATATTTTTTTTATCTACTACTTATTTAGTTAATTTAATTTTCTTTTTATCTACTACTAATTTAGTTAATTTTCTTATAATTTTATCTACTACTTATTTATTAAATTTTAATATCATTTTTATCTACTTATTATTTAGTTATTAGTCACAAATTTTGTGAAGAGTTTATTTCCAACAAATTTTTCCCCAAGAATTTTGTGCATATGAAGAGCATGAAAGGCCTTTATAGATATTTTAGGATCCTTCTTCAAGAAAAAAATTATTTCCATAGAGAGGCGATTTATAATTTATTTTTCTCCAAGAATTTTTTTCTATAAAGAGAAAAAAAAAGGCCTTCATACAGTGTTTAGGTTAATTATTGAATGCTAAAATGGGTTTTAACTTTCAAGAAGTAACTCAAAATATTTATTGAGGAATTGTTTTCTATTTATAGGAACAAAATTATTAGAGAAAAATAAATTCTTGATGAAGGCATTGATAAGGAATATCCAATGAGGTACTATTTAATATTATCCCCATGGAGATATTTATATTTTATTTTATTAGTTTTTTTAGTGGTGATGTAATACATTTTCTTTTGATCTAATCCTTTTTAATAATGTTCTTGTGAAAATAAATCGCACATCAATCTGATGCATAGTGTGTCCGATATGATTAAAATTGTGTGTTTTTAGTTTAAAATTTAGATTTTAGTTAAAAACATGTGTCACTCACTAAAAACCAAAAAACATAGTCATATTGATTTAATAATTTAAAAAATTATTAATAATTCATTTTTGACATGTAGAAATCAACCACACAACAATCTGATATACGGTGTGATTGGTACGAATTATAGTGCGATTTTTTAGTTCAAAAATGAAATTTTAGTTAAAAACATATTTATCTCTTTAAACCCATGAAAAAACTTGTATTATCTTGATATTTTATTAAAAATGTTAATAAGTCATTTTTTACATTTAGGAATTGAACAGACATTAATCCAACACATGGTGTAGTCGGTATGACTCAAAAATCTTGTTTTAAATTTAAATGTGTAATCGTATTTAAAAACATAACCCACTCACTAAAAACCAATAAAAATTAATGGATTGTATTGATACTTTAGGAATAAAAATTCACAGGTCATTTCATACATTTAGGAATCAACCGCATGTCAAAAAACACATGATGTACCCAGTATGACTTAAAGTGAAAGTTTTTAATTTAAAAGTGAAATTTTAATTCAAAACCTATTTCACTCACTAAAAACCTATATTGTAGACTTTTATTGTATTTTTAATTTATGAAAAATATTCAAAAGTAATTTGTGACATTTAATAATTAATTTCACCTCAATCTTACACATGGTGTGTCTAGTATGATTGAAAGTGCATGTTTTTATGTAAAATTGACATTTTAGTTCAAAACACAAGTGATATACTCAAAAAAAACACTCATATTATCTTTATAATTTGGGAAAACAATATATGAATAATTTTTTATGTGTATGAATCAACCGAACTTTTATTCAACACACAGTACACTCAATATGACTCAAAGTGGGTGTTTTCAATTTAAAATTGACATTTTAGTTAAAAACTTGAGTCACTCACTGAAAGTCAAGAAAACTCATTTAGATTATTTTAATAATTTAGTAAAATAATACATAAGTCATTTATAACATGTGGGAATCAAACTTAGCTCAATCAGATACACAGTGTGATCAGTAAGACTTGAAGTGCATGTTTTCAGTTTAAAAGTAACATTTTAGTTACAAATATGCACCACTCACTGAAAAATGATCAAACAAATTCATATTATTTTGAACATTTTGTATAATGATCTGTCAGTCATTTTTTATGTTTATAAATTAGTATCACATAAATCTGATACACATTGTGACTAGTATGACATAAAGTGTGTGTTTTCACTTTAAAGATTATATTTTTATTAAAAATGTCTCACCCAATGAAAACCAAGATAAAACACTCCGATTATATTTATATTTTAGGAAAATAATTAATTATTCATTTTTTATGATTAGTAATTATTTCTACACCAATATGATACATGGTGTGACCAGTATGACTCAAAATGTTTGTTTTCAGTTTAAAAATGAAATTTTAGTTAAAAACATATGTTACTCACTATAAACCAAGAAAACACTCTAGAATTGTTATGATACTTTATTAAAATAATCCATAAGTCATATAAGATGTGTAGGAATCAACTACATATTAATTTGAAATATAGTGTGTCCAATATGATTCAAAGTGAGTGTTTTTATTTAAAATTGACATTTTTATACAAAATATACATGGCATACATAAAAATGATCAAACACATTTAAATTGTTTTGATACTTTAGAAATATTATCCATAATTCATTTTTGACATGAAAATATCACCCACATGTCAATATGATACACAGTAATATCATTAGTACTTAAAGTGTGTGTTTTTAGTTTAAAAGAGAAATTTTTAGTTAATAATGTTTTTCACTCATTAAAAACCTATAAAATGTAATCAAATTGTTTTAATACATTTTAAAATTACCTAAAGTTATTTTTGACATTTAGGAATCAACCGCATGTTGTTTTGATACAAAGTCTAACTAGTATGACTCAAATTGGTTGTTTTTAGTTTAAAAATGAAATTTTATTTAAAAACATGAGTCACTCACTGAAAACCAAGAAAAAATTTCAGATTGTATTTATATTTTATTAAAATTATCCATAAATAATTTTTTTGCGTCAGAATCAAACTCACATAAATACAACACATGATGTGGCTAGTATGATTAAATGTTAAAGTTTGTATTTAAAAATGACATTTTAGTTCAAGACATGTGTCACGTGCTCAAAACCAATAAAATGAACTCATATTGTCATGAAACTTTAGAAAAATGGTCCATAAATAATTTTTTATGTGTATGATTCAAACACACATTAACCCAACTCACAATGTTCCCAACGTGACTCAAAGTGTATGTTTTCAGTTTAAAAGTGAAATCTTATTAATGCATTATATCATATTTTTGTTTAATTTGTTTCTTTATAGTATTACTAACATAATTGTTGATATTTTATATAGGAACACTCTTTTTTTCAATATGGGTTGTCTTTTTTGGAAATAGGTATCATGATCCAGCTCTTTTGAAAGGGGGTCCAAAGACAACGGCACATTGTTTATGAATTTTTTGATGTTTGTAATAAATTGTACATATTAGTGTAACTATATATACAAATGTTTTAAATGTCTATAAACATTGTATAATATTTTTTTATTTTATTGTGATATAAATGTAATTGAAATTAAATTATATATTTGTTGTTGTTGTGTGTTGTAAATTACAGTAGCAAATAGATCTAACTGGGCTTTTATTTATTCTCTTTCTAGTGCTGATCAAAGAGTCCTTCATTAGATCTAAAAAAGTACTAATAAAGGCCTACCATGATTAGTGCTAAAAAATAGCTGATAAAGGGAAAACTTTATAATTATTTTTTTGTGTTGATGAAGATATATTTTATGAGTGTTATTTTTAGTGTTGATAAAAACTGATTACAAAATCCACCTTTTCTAAGTACCGATAAAGGCCATTTCTAGCACTGATAAAGATCATGTATATAGTATTGTAATCAATTTAATTAATTAGTTAGTTAAAAATTCCTGAAAATTAAAGGTTCTATTAATCTCACCAAACATTAACACTAGGGAAGAATTTTTATTCCATCATTAATGGTATGGTTAGAGAAATTTTCTAGAATCATGTCACATGGTAATTATTCAATTTCACCAAAACTAAAAAAACATGTTCAAAAACTTTTAAAAAAATTTATTCATTAATTATTCAATCTATCATAATTTAAAACTCTTTTAATTTGTTCCAAATTGGAACCCCAAGGTAAACACCCTACTCTAAGATTAATGAAACCATCTTTTTTCAGGTTTATTTATTATGTTTAATGAGAAAAAATCCCTTCAAAATTTTTCATCATTGAAAATCTCAAGTCATCCTTAAAACCTAAAAAATAAAATGATGATCTTTTATAAATCAATCACCCAAAATTATCTTGATATACACCTTCAAAAAGTATTAAACTACAATTCAACATAAAATTCTCAATAAAAGTTAAACCTTCAAAAAAATATGATCCATAATTCCAAGAATATTTTAATTTCACCCCACCAATAATACATAACCCCCATTATATTTAATTTATTAATAACTATTTCCTCAACATAAAATCTCATAAAGATGAAAATTAAAGGAATACAACTCAAAACACCATTTCATTATGATTGATTTTTTCTCCTAGTTGTTTTCCTCTACACCTCCATGCCTTCATAACACTAAAACCAAAGAAGTAATTCATCTTATATAAAACATGTGGGTTATAGGACTACACACTTATATTACTCTACACTAATATTTTAAATCATTTTTCAAATCCTTTATCCCACTTAAGAGTAAGAAAATATCAATTTTTATCATGATTATTAATAATACTCCATGAAACCGCATTATCTAATGTATAAGAAACCTTACCATGGGAAAACCTACAACACAACAAAACATGATACCTCATTATTATATTTATGTAAACTAACTACTAATTGAAATTTCATAAGATCATGACAATAGCACAAAATCATACTCATTAATCTTTAAAGAATCACTTAAAACCCTCACCCTCTATTGAGGAAGGAAAAAAATACCCTTTTTCATGAAAAAAACGAACATATATTGGTAATAAATAAAGTAAAGTTCTTTAGACTATAAATATTTATGTAAGGAAAGTATCATAATATTTTAATTCCACAAAAATATTATAAATTAATCATAAACATTCTCTCTAACTATTTTATCACCATCTCTTTACCTCATCACAATGAAATTGTAATCATATGAATTTCTATTCAGTATAGTGATATCATATTTCACATCAATAAGAATAAGTGTCTATTTATACTTTTTATAATAAAAAATATAATCACCAAATTTCATGGTACCACCTCATAATATCTGAGTGTACCATTAATGAGGTATAAGATGGTTCAAAACTCTATTCCTTAAATAAATAAATTTAATAATTGTTAATCCAAGTTAGTTACTTTCCTCACATATATTATACCGGTACACATAATTTTTGTCTTATTTCACCCACCCAAGAGATTCATCCACTCAAAAATCTATCCACAAGTTGCAATGAGCTAGAAAATACTTTAAATTAATTGGAATTTAAATTCCACCACATAAGCCTTACTAATCCACCATTTATTCTGACACTTGTTTTTATTTCTTGTCAAATACACTATCAATTTACAATATATCACTTGTTTCCTTGTATTCACCATCAAGATAGAATATATCACTACTAACTTTCATTATCAAATTTTATATCAATGGTATCAAAAGAATCATTATCCATTCATCATTGATGATCTTCTAAAGGTGGAGTAAAGAAAATATCTAAAAATAATAAGGATAAATTTTTACCATCAGACCACACACAAGTACCCAATCTCTTTATATATATTCTCTATTGAGGAACTATACTACCACAACCAAGGAGAACAAGGTCATGGTTGACCTGATGAACTCAAATAGATTACCTCAAACATTGGTAAAACACATAACTATGAAAGAGACTCCAACTGATACTAAAACAATTCTTAATCAATGTCAACCCCTCATGATGGAACAACATGAGGTATTTATCAAGATAACATCTACTGATACACACTAATGAAAATAAGCCATATTTTTTATTCCAAGTAGATCACTCAGAATGTTATCTTGATGGTTTGAATCCATAATGTCCAAATATCATAGTAACTACCATACACATATGGTAATTCAAATATAAAACACAATTATCCGAAGAATAGGTTTCCCTTTTTAAGAATTTATGATCTTATATCCTAATATAGTACTTCATACAACCACAAAATCTTAAAAACACCCTAATAGGGATTGATTAAGTGTGGGATTTTTTTCTCAATGTCTAATGGATCCTACTTACATATTTACAATTGCATACTAAACTTTTCAATATCATGCATACATCAATAATATCCATGAAAAAAAATTAAACATAGAGACATAGATATTTTACTTGGTTCTCCATTAAGGGATACTCCAAGGACTATACACTGATGATGTGTTAATGTACTAAAAATCACTATTCATTGTTGTGATTGTAAAAGTTTAAGGACTCATTATCCATCCAAGGGACACTCACTACTATAGATTTTGGTTTATTCAATGCTATATTTTATTAGTTTTAGAGAAAAGAAATGATAAATTACGCCTTTATCAGCTCTAAAAAACTGATGATAAAGTGTACCTTTTCTTAGCACTAAAAAGTAATGATAAAATCTACACTTTATCAGCACTTTTTTAGCACTGATAAAGGGTTCCCTTTATCATTACTTTTTTTAGCAGTGATAAAGGGTTACTTTATCAGTTCTTTTTTTAGCATTGATAAAGGGTAACCTATATTAGTGCATTTTCTAGCACTGATAAAGGTTTTGATCGCATGTGTGAGTCCAACATCTAACCTGCAGATGTTTGGCTACTTGTTTTTATATGATTTTGCCCCATGACAATGCCAGAAGCCTGATGCGGGGATGGGATCACAAAAACACTCTTCACACTCTTAAATGAGAATGTTCCTACACACATGGACCCATGTGGGCTTTGGCCCACCCTATTCTCTTCATGGGCCTTGGCCCACCCTCTTCTCAGTAGGTCTTCCTTGTTCGTCTGCCTAAATGGGTAGCCCTTTAGGTTGAGGGTGAGCTGACATCCTATATTTTTTATAATTAAATTCTTATTTCATATAAAAATATATATATTGATATAAATGAATATATTAAATATTAATATATATATATATATATATTAAATTTTTTTATTTTTTATTTTTATTTTAATAATGTTTTTAAACAATTATTCATTTTTAATACTTATTTATATTTATTAATTTTTTATAATTATACTCTTATTTCTTATATAATAATATATATTGATATATATTAAATATATATATATATATATTTACATATATTAATAAAAATTATATTAGTTATTTAATTATATATATATATATATATATAATTTTTTAATTTTAATATATATATACAGTAATAAATAGTATATAAATTATTTAATTAAAAATTAATAAATTTCAAAATTATATATATATATATACATAAATTGTAATACACTATTTATAATAAATAAATTTATCAAATACTTAATATACTAATTAAATAATTAATTTAATATTTATTAATGTATATATATGTTAAATATATTTATTTTTATTAATAAACATTTCATTAATAAAATTTTTAATAATTTTTTTTAGCATTTAATTTTTTTAATACTGTTTTAATTTACATAATTAATATAGATTCATTTTTATTTAAACATATATTCATGATAGTTTTTAAGCTAAACCCAACTAACCCCCAGATATTTTAAAATTAAATTTTTTAAATTTAATATATATATATATATATAATGAATATTATATTAAATATATATATAATTAAATAATTAATATATATTTTGGGTTAATATAATTGAATAAAATTATTAAATACTTAGTATATTAATTAAATAATTAATACACTATTTATTATTATATACCAATTAATTACTTAATATACTAATTAAATAATTAATATAATATTTATTGATATATATATATATATATATATTTATATTAAATTTATTATTTTTTAATGATTTTATTTGATTTTATTTATTATAAAAAGTATATTAATTAATTAATTTTATATATATATATATAACTAAATTTCACTCATTTTTAACACGACTCCATTTAATATTATTAAAGCATTGATAATGTTAAGTGTGTGATTACTTTTTTTATAATATATACATTTTAAATATTTATTCATTTAATATTTTTGTAATTTATTCATTTTTAATGTTTTTTATACATAATTATTCGTTAATATATTTAATATTTTTTTAAAATTTATTCATTTTCAATTTTTCATTGTTCAATATTTTGTAATTTTAACCATTTTATAATATTTATTAATAAATTTTTTTATTGACATTTAATTTTATTAATATTTTTGTAATTTATATAATCAATATGCATTCATTTAAATTTTAAAATATATAAATATTCATTTTAAATTTGTTTTAAATTATCAATATAATTAATAATAATTACCCATTTTCAAAATTTATTCATGATTATTATTATTTGTTTCATTAATAGAAGCAACATATTATATAATTTCATTATTCAATTTAACATACAAAAATAGAAAATGAATTATTTTTCAGGGGTCATTTACGACGGGATATCATCGCAAATGACTTGTTACTGAAAATGGCATCACAAAAACACTTTTTTGTGACGGGCCATTGCTAAACAAAATTTTTTGTGATGGGCAGGTATCCTCTCGAAAATAACCCTTCATATCATTTAAAAATAGTCAAGTCACCAATAACCTTTCCCAGTAAAAAAATATATATTACAACGAGAATATTGTCCCGTCATAAAAGAGTAAAAAGTTTAAAAAAATAAAAAAAATATATCAAAAATATGAAGAAAAAAATCACTATATAAAACTATTAATATATTAATTAATAAAATATTACAAAAAATATGCTCAATCAAATGTTGATCAAAATAAATGTGATAAAAAAATACATAAATCACTCAGGGGAAAGGACATCTAGAGGAGGTGGTGGAGGGAACTTCGTCCCTAAACCCTAAGTCAGTCATCGCATGTACTTCATCATTTTCTCATGTTTCCACTCCTTTCATCAATGCATCTCCTCCTAATGTTGCAGCTATTGAGATCTTCCTACTCCCTATGCACAGTCTTCATAAGTTCACCCTGAGCTCGTAGATACTCCTCATACTGTGCAGTAGATGACAACGACTCTCCACTAGCTCCCCTCGTGTTGGATGACAATAGCACAGCAATACCATAATAGCTCACATGCATTAATCAAGATATGATACCAATAACTCGGTATTTCTCAATGGCATGTGAAGTTGCCTGCATCCATACTCCATCATCAAATCCTTCTGTATTGGTGCTTTGATCCTCAGTCTCACCCTGGCTCTCATCCTATGTCTAAGAAGTTTCAGCCTCATATGACTCCTTAAATATCAATTTTAAATTAAAATAGTTATAATATTGTTTTCATTTAATTTAAAAACTCAAAAAAATTATACTAACCACAATGTGATGCTAGTGACCACCTGTAATCTCTCCAGTGATAGGATCATTGCACATCCTATTATAAATGATGAAATCCATAATATGAGGATGTTTGATTTCCTATATGAGTATAAAATATAAAAATCACATTTAAAGTTATATAAATAATTAAATTATGTTGTCGATGCGTACTGAATGAACGACTACCATCTCGATGAATCACCTCCTACCCCCCCCCCAATTTTGTCGACCAATTGATACTATACTCTAAAAAATATCTCCCATACAGTATGAACATAATCCATCCCAACACTAATAAGAGATGTAATATGGTCAGTGGGTGCAACAAGACTCATAAAAAACTATGACTCCCATTTTCTGCATGGTTTTCCTCCTCAGATTGTGCAAAAAATGACATAAATGCTCGTGTATATAGGCCCCCCAGATGGAGGCCTACATGCTATCATCAATGAGATAATATAAACCCTAAAAATAATTAATACTATCAAGTTAATAATTAAATAAATTTCAAAATAACAATTATTTATTTATGTATCATCCAATGATCAAACATGAAGTGTTGAATATCAATGGGAATCTAATCACATGTCACTCATGCTATAAAAAAATAATTCTTCAATATAGGAATCCCTTTTGAAATATATATATTAGAAAAGCTATGAAAAAGTATAGCAAATAATCAAACAATTAGTATATAAATAAATCAATTAAATTGAATGAAAACTAACTAAAATATACAACTGAACATACCTTAGCATGTGTGGATCGAACTCAAGACGTGGATGTCACTCAGGGATAGGGTTTGGAATCATCAATGTCACAAGACCACGACCCCTCTGATTCAATGTTGAACCACCAACATCTTGAGGATCATATGATGAAACATCTAACTTGTCACCAGGTAGTGAATCTATAAGGACTCGTCCTTAAATGTTAAAAAATCTTGTTAATTCAACTAGAATTAACTTTCATTCATTACCAAAGATATTTTCAGTTTAGAGTTTTAAATAATTATGTCATAATTAATATATAAAAACCTACAATCATACAAATTAGATACTACTAAGAATCCATTTTTTTATAATGCAACAATATTTAAAAATAAAACATGATTTTATTTCATAAAAAATCATCACAACATTTAGTTTGGCTTCATCTTTTCACTTACCCAACCTTAAAATAGGTGAATACATTTTAAAATATGGGATGAGAAGAAAAATATCATTATGATGCCAAAAAATTAGTAAGTAAACCATTAGTTTATGAATACTTATAAACACATGAAATATATTAATTATCACCCTTAAAAGTAACATATGCTTAGTTTGTGAAAACATAAGGTTTCTATAAAACATAACCAGCATAAAAAACTATTTAGGTAACTTGGGGAATCATTTTCTTATCATACATACTTATTATTTTAACCCTCACAGCTACCATATGATTTGTAACTCTCACTGCTACATTATAATGTTACCCTTGTGGCTACCTTATGATTTAATTATCACAGTTACACTTGGAATGACCATCATGATAAACTTCCAACATACCCAATGCATTAGAGGTATATCATGTACCCACACATATTTGTTTAAAATGTAACCACCTATATTCATAAATAATTCCCAAGAACCAGTATATAATCATAAACCATGAATAATTGCATCATAAAGACAATTACTTGAGGAAAAGAACTTATTTGAAATAATATGGCGCACATGCCAAGGAAAAAAATTTCTTTGAAAATAAAAATTAAATTTTGTAAATAATACTTCAAAATAATAAAGCATCATTAAAATGGGAAAATATATTCATTCTATATAAGATAAAAAACATTTCTTTTAAATTTTTTAAAAAGACATTAAGAAGGATTTAAAAGAAAGTCCTTTACCTCAAGTTTGACTTCATTAAAACGTGTTCAAAACTCAAGTATAATGGTTAAGAGTGTTATTAATTTATTAAAAAACTATATTTATATTTTTAATACTTTATAATATCTTTTTATAACATATTTTTACCAATTTATTAATAATTTTTTTAATTTTTTTGGGTGCATTTGTTTCAAGGTTTCATGTTTGGTTCATTATGGATTTTCTTTTCAAAAGGAAATAATACTCTTGAATAAAGAAAATATATAAATACATTTAGGTCATTTTGAACAGTTATAATTGAATTTAAACTTTCCATGAATATGTTAATGAGAAATGAAAACTCATCATCAACAAGGGCGGTGAATTGAAACAACATGAACGACGATTTTGTTTTTAAGAATAAAAGGAGAATATTAGAGTTTTGATGATGGATATATCATTAACACAATAAAATTATTGTGTATATATGATACTATAGTTATCATGAGATTTTGGATAGGGGGTTAGGATATGGTAGAAGTGAGAAAGAATTTAAAATATGATGGATTTACCTCTTGAATGTTTCTCTTTAAGAACCTCCTTAGGCACTTGGAATTGGTCTTTTTGTGATACCAAAAACACTAGAATGTGGAAATGGATGATGAGAAGAGAATTTTTTAGAGGATAGTAAAGAATTAATGCTCAAGGTTATGAAATTAAGTGAAGGAATGAGTCCCTTTTTATAAATGAGGCGAGGGGAAATTTTGAACTTTTAGAAAAGATTAAAAAATAATATGGCTATTATAGGAGAAAAGACTTAAAAGTCCTAAAAGTATATGTGTATTAAATTTTAGATATAATATTATACCATTTGTACTTATTTAAGATTTTGGTGATTTTTTTAATAATTTAATAAAATATTATATTCATGCAATATAATTTTTGTCAAATTTAACATATTGATTACTATGACTTCAAAAATATAAAAAAAAATTAAAATTCAAAAAAATATTATATTATATCTTATAAATTTCATAGTTATCTATATAATTCATTTATCAACTTAATTATCTAAAATTATATTTATTTTAATATTTTTTAAGTCATTAATTTAATTTTTCCATGAAATTAATAATTACTGCATCATTGCGGTGTAAGAATTTAAGGTATTTATTTGTTGACTAAAAATTAAAAATAAATTATAATTATTAAGATAAATATTTTATTTTTCCAAAAAATATTTATTTTAGAAAAAATCTTCTGGAAAACCTTATATTAAAAATGAATAGTAATTGAAAACCATAGTTTGAACAACTTGACTTTCTTTTAAATATAATATTATAAAAAGATTAATGTGATCCAAGTGGATCCAAAAGATCTGAAATTTGAATAAAAATAATATAATGGATGACAATTATTCATCCAAAAATATTTATTGAAATTTTTAGGTCATTTAATGGTTCTTATAATTTTAATTAAAAACATTTTATTGATTTTTCTTCTGCTCACACAAGCACTGCATTAGTGTTACACAGGTATTAAAGTTAATTATTTCAAACATAAAAATTATAAATAACTTAATATCATACAAATAACTTAATTAGGTTCAATATAATATTTTATATTCATTCATTATTTATATTTACTCATATTCATATCAAGAAAACTTTCTTAATTTGTTAATTTGGTTTTTATTGTCTTACAAATGCATTGTAGAGGATTTTAGATAATATTCATGTTATATAACTATAAAATTATAAAATATCAAAAAAAACATAAATTATATATAAAAATTAATAAAAAAAACTCAATCAAATACTTTTTAATACTCAATTATTACCTATAATGAACCAAAATTCACTTTCCAAATGTTGCGTAGGCACTGTGTTGACACTAACAATGATTTTTATACTTTTAATGAAATAAATTATAATATACATGTTATAAATTTTCTTTGTACAATATTTCAATTATATTATCATAATTTATTTATTACATAATATTAATAAATTTTATATCTTAATTTGGGTCTTGATGATGTCATAAAAATATTGTATTTAAAAAAACTATATTTTTTAATATTCACCAAAAAATTAACATTTTTGAAAAAATCTCAATAATTCTTAGTAAGATAATTTTGACATGATGAATTGAAAAAATAAATTATTTTTTTCAAATTAAAATTATATAATTTGAAAATTATTCATTTAAATATAACCTTATTATAAATTAGTTTAATAAAAAAATTTATTTTAAAAAAACTACTTAACATAATTAATTTAAAAAGTTAATTAAAGAATAATAATAAATATGAAAACAAATTATTCTATTAGTACCTAGGTTTTTACATTATTCCCCCCTTTTTGAAATTTCTTCCTCGCAATTTTTTCACTTATTGAACAAATAGTGATACATTTCCCTCATAACATTTTCAGATTCTCATGTGGCTTCTACAACCATATAGTTTATCTATAAGACCTTAACCTAGTTAATTACCTTGTTCTTTAATACTTCTCTATGATCAAGAATCTAAATAAGGTATTCCTCATAAGAAAGGTTTTCTTCCAGCTGAACTACTTCTGGGATCAAAACATGAGATGAATTTGGGACATACTTTCTTAACATCAAAACATGAAAAACAATGTGTATATGGGATAAAATAAAAGGTTAGTCTACTTAGTATGAAACTAGTCCATCTTTATCTAATATTTCATAAAATCCAATTAACTATGGTCTTTGATTTCCTTTATTAACAAAATTCATAACTCTTTTCCATGGAGATATTTTAAGGAAAACATGATCACCTACCTTAAAAGAAATGTCTTTCCTCCTATTATCTACATAACATTTATTTGTACTCTGAGTTATCCTTATATATTATTGGATCATCTTTACTTTCTCAGCCACTACCTCTACTAATTATGGTCCCATCAACTTCCTTTCCATGACTTCATCCCAAAATGACGGAGTTAGACACCACTTTCCATATAATGCCTCAAAAGGTTCCATATTTATACTAGAATGAAAACTGTTATTATAAGAAAAATCAAATAAAGAAAGATAATGATCCCAACTTCCCTAGTAATCCATTGAACAAGCTCAAAGAATATCCTCTTATGTCTTAATAGTTTACTCTAATAGTCCATCAGATTGAGGATGAAAATTAGTGATGAATTTTAATTCAATTCCCAATTACTTATGAAGGCCTTTCCAAAAGTTATAAGTGAACCTAGGATCACGATCTGATACAATGAAGTGTGGAACTCTATGTAACCTAGCCATTTCTTTAAGATATAACTGAGAAAATTGATCTAGAGAAATAGTGTCTCGAATATGAAGTAAATTACTAGATTTATTCTAGCCGTCAATAATAACCCAAATCGCATTGTTACCTAGAGAATTCATTATTAGTCCCACAAAAAAATCGATGGATAAATTTTTCCATTTCCACTCTAGCACTATAAAATGATGAAGCATCCCCTTTGGTAGTTTTCTCACTTATTTAACATGTTGAAAAGTTAAAAATTTCATGGTAAAATCAGTAATATCTCTTTTAATTCTGTCCCACCAGTAATAATCTTGAAGGTCTCCATACATCTTAGTGGTTCTATGATGAATTGAAAATGGAGAACTATGAGCATTACTTAACAATACTTTATTCATCTAGGAATTACAAGGCACACATAATCTTCTTCCCAATCTCAAGTCACAATATTTATCAATACTAAATTCAGTAAACTTACCTTTCTTAACTAATTATACCTTTTTATGTAACTCACAGTCTTCCTGATGAGCATGCTTAATTCTGTCTTACAGAGACGGTTGCACTAACACCTAAAAAATAGAGTAATTTCCACACCCACAACTTCCAGGCCAAAATTTATTAAATCATTAATAATAGGTTCATGTTCCAAATATAACATGGTTTTTGAGGAACAATGTTTTTGACTCAAGGAATATGCCACTTTATTCACTTTTCTTGGATGGTAATTGATCGTCCAATCATCAAACTTTATTAGTTCCAATAATATTCAATGCCTCATGTTCAATTATTTATGATTAAATATATACTTTAAACTTTTATGATTACTATATATTTTACACTTGGATCCATATAAATGATGCCTAAATATTTTTAAATCAAAAAACAATAGAAACTAATTCCAAATCATGTGTTAGATAATTTAACTCTTGAGAATTCATTTCTCTTAAGGAATAAGTAAATACTTGAACATTCTTCATCAAAAAAACAACAAATTCCCTTCAATGAAGAATCATTATAGATGAAAAAATAACTATTTCTAGAAGGTGTGGCCAAAAATAGATCATTCACCAGTCTATTTTTTAGTTTCTAAAAAACAAGAATTAAATTATTCAATCTAAATGAATTTAACCCCTTTTCATTTTAACTTAGTTAGAAGGCTAGATAATGGTGAAATTTTTTTAACAAACTATCATTAATAGCCTTATAATCCAAGAAAAATACGAATCTCGGTAACATTTTTAGGTCATGTCCATTCATAAACTACTTTTTTTGTGGGATCGAATGTTATTCCATCCTTATTTTCAATTTTCCCAAGAAAAGAAATATATTATAACCAAAAAACACATTTTATAAATTTCTCATATAGATTCTTTTATTTTGGAGTTTTTAGTAGAATCCTTATATTTTTTTCATGATCCTCATTAATTTTTGAATAAAAAATATATCATCAATAAAAAACCCTAAAATTGTCAAAATAATAACAAAATATTTTATTCATAAGACCCATAAATGTAGAAGGGTCATTTTCTCAAACCAAAGGGAATAACAACAAACTCATAATGCCCATATCTATTATGGAATAATATTTTTGGGATGTCAGGATCCTTCACCTTTAGTTTATGGTACCAAAATCTCAAGTTAGTATTGGAAAAATACCGATCTCCCTAGAGCTGATACCACTTCATTGGATAGCCCAACATCTAATGAAGTAGTCATAAAGGATATCACTATACCTTTATACTTATAGTTTGGTTTTGTCCCATCATTTAGATCCTTCTTTGGGTAGGTATGTACGTAATTCCCCATCTCACCACATTTAAAAAAGTTTACAGTTTTTTTTTAGAATTAAACTTAATATCATTTTCATTGCAATATCAGGCCATATGTCCAAACTTACCACATCATAATCACTTCTTGGTTTTGTTAAGGCATTCCCTAAGGTTATTTTTACCAAAATTTTTATAAAATAGAAACTACATTTTCTTATATTCATATTTATTTGATTAATTCTTACCCATTGATTGCCATATAATCCTTTTTGTCAACTTATTTTCAAAGTACATGTGATCTTCATTAAACTCCATTTCTACCCTTTCAGCACATTTGAAATTTTTTTCATAACTTTTGAATTCATGGGAATCTAATTCCCTTAAATATATTGGATTCAAACCTAAGTAAAAACTATTGATTTTTCTATCAAGATCCTAAATAAGATTTGGATCACACCTTGAAAATCAAGTGAATTTTTCTTTATTCATGGCCATTGAATCTTTTTCGTTTTGATTAAATTCAATGAAATTATTTTCCATCCTAATTTGAACCACCTTAGGAAAATATTTTTAAAGGAAAATATTCTTAAATTCATCTCATTTCAAGGAATTTATCACTTCTCTTTTCATGATATTCTTGAACATTGAACACCACTGGTTGTCTTCACATTCAAAAAGATAAATAGAAAGACTAACCTTTTGATTATCTGAAAATTCCATGACATAAAATATCTTTTAAAGGGATTTAATCTACCCTTCATCCACTATTGGGTCACTAGGGGAAGGAGGGTGTTTCCTTATAAAATTCTCTATTATCATCATGTTTCTTTGTCGTACCTTAGGTTATTCTCTTTTATAGATTTCCCCACCATTTATATCCCACATCAACTGATCCATTACTATCACAAACTTCTCCATTCCAATTACCATGATTCTAGGTTTCAGATTCATAAATATATCATGCTCTTGATGCCTTCTAACTTCAACTTCTCTATTTCTTCTACAGAAAACAATTCTGAACCGACATATATTAGAGGCAGCAACATGTTAATCTTCAAATGATATAACATTTAAAATTAACCAAAAATTTAAAATAATTTCTAGTATTTTATTAACATTATTCTAATCCCCTAAATCTATCTAAACTATGCTCTGATACCAACAATAAGGATCCATCCTTAAACATTACATAATCTTGTTAATTCATCTAGAATTAACTTTCATATATTCCCAAAGATATTTTCAGCTTAGAGTTTTAGAAAATTAGGTCATTATTCATACATAAAAAAACCAAAATAATACAAATTATATACTACTAAAATATTATCCATTTATTTATAATACAATAGTCTTTAAAAATAAAACATGATTTCATTTCATGAAAATTATTCACAACATTTAGATTGGCTTCTTATTTTCTATTACCCAACCTCAAAACCTATGAAAACATTTTAAAACATGGTATGAGCACAAAAATATCATTATGGGACACAAAAATAAGGAAAGAAACCATTAGCCTATGATACTTATAAACACATGAAAGATATAATTCTCACCCTTAAAAGTAACATATACTTACTTTGTGAAAACATAAGGATTACATAAAGCATATCCATCATAAAAAAACTATGTAGGTAACTTAGGGAATAATATTCTTATCATAATTAATTATGATTATAACCCTTGTGGATACCATATGATTTTTAACCCTCATAGCTACCTTACAATATAACCCTCGTGGCTACCATATGATGTAACTATCCTGGTTACACCTTGAATAACCATCATGGTCAACTTCCAATATACCCAATGTATTTTATGGATATCACAGACCCACCAATACTTGGTTTATAAATAAAACCACTCATATTCATAAAAAATTCCCAAGAACTAGTATATAATCACAAAACATGAATACTTGAATCCTAAAAACAATTCATTGAGGAAAAGAACTTAATTAAAAGAATATTAGGCACATTCAAAGGAAATAAATTCTTTGAAAATAGCCATGAAATCTTGTAAATAAGATTTAAAAATAAAAATTAATCATTAAAATAGTAAAATTATCTCATTCCATATAATATAAAGAATATTATTTTTTTTAAAAATACATTGAAAAGGATTTAAAAGAAAGTCCCTTGCCTCATGTTCAACTTCCTTCAAACATGTTCAACCCTCCTGTATAATGGTTAAGAGTGTTATTGATTTAATACAAAACTATATTAATATTTTTAATACCTTATAATATATTTTTATAACATAATTCCACCCATTTATTAACAATATTTTTCGGTATTTTAATTGTTTCAGGTGTGTTAGTTTCATGGTTTCATGTTCGGTTCACTATTAATTTTCTTGTTAAAATGAAATAATACTTCATCAGAGAGAATACACATATATATAAAGGTCATTTTAAACAATTATAAGTTAATTTAATCTTAACATAAATTTGGTAATGAGAAACAAAAACTCATCATCCACGAAGGTGGTGAATTGACACACCATGGATGACGATTTTGTTTTTATGAATAAAAGGAGAAAATAAGAGTTTTGATGATGGATATACCATTAACATAATAAAATTATAGTATATGTTTGATACTATAATTATCATGAAACTTTTTATGGGGGTTATGATAAGGTATAAGTGATAAATAATTTAAAATAGAAGAAGGGCGGATTTACCTCTTGAATGTTTCTCTTTGAGAACAACCTTAGGCACTTGGAATCGGTCTTTTTGTGAGACCAAAAAAACTAGAATGTGGAAAGGGATGAGGAGAAGATAATTTTTCAGACTATATTCATTCAATAAGTCTCTTGTTTATGAAATTAAGTGAAAGAATGAGACCCTTTTTAGAAATGAGATTAGGGGCAATTTTGGAATTACTTAAAATATTAAAATATAATATGGCTATTATAGGGGTAAAGACTTCTAAAAGGACTAAAAGGATATGGTTATTACTTTTAGAACACAATATTATCTCATTTGGTCTTATTCTATATTTTTGGGTTTTTTTAACAATTTAATAAAATATCATATTCATGAAATATAAATTTTATCAAATTTAACACTATTCATTACTATGACTTTAAAAACATCAAAAAAATATTAAAATTAAAAATAAATATTTTATTATATCTTATAAATTTAGTAGTTATCTATATAATTCATGTATCATCTTAATTATCTCATATTATATTTATTTTAATATTTTTAATATCATTTATTTGATTTTTCTATAAAATTAATAATTATTATATCATAATTATGAAAGTATTTAAGGCATTTATTTGTTTTATAGAAAATAAAAATAAATTGTAATGATTAATATAAATATTTTATATTTATAAAAACTTTTTATGGTCAAAAAACCATTCTGTAAAACCTTATATTAAAATTTATACTAATTAAAAACCATAGAGTGAACAAATTGACTTTCTTTTAAAATATTATAAAGGGATTGAAGTGATCCAAGTGTATCCAAAATGTTACAAATTAAAATAAAAATAATATAATGTTCGATTCTTACTTATCCAAAAATATTTACTGAAATATTTAGTTCATTGAATAGTTCTTATAATTTTAATTGTAATCATTTTACTGATTTTTCTTCTGCTTGTACAAGTACTGAATCAGCCTTTTATAGGTATTAAATTTAATTATTTCATATATAAAAATTAAAAATAAGCTACTATCATAAAAAATAGGTTTAAGATAATTTTTTATATCAATTTATTATGTATATTTACTCATATCCAAGTTAAGACAATTTCCTAAATTTATTAATTTGGTTTTTCTTTTCTTGTGCAAACATTCCACAGGAATTTGGATAATATTCATGTTATATAACTCTAAAATTAAAAAATATGAGCCAAAAAAATCAATTATAATTAATAATTAATCAAAATTTTAATAAAATACTTTTTAGAACTCAATTATTACCTATAAGAAACCAAATTCGACTTTGTCAACATTGTGCAGGCACTATATCAGCATTGATTAATATTTTTATACTTGTCGTGAAATAACTTATAATGTAAATGTTATGAATTAATTTTTTATAATATTTCTGTTATAATATAGTAATTTTTAAATTGCATAATATTAATAAATTTTATATCATAATTTATGTCTTGACGATGTCATAGAAATATTATATTTTAAAAAACTATATTTTTTTACTATTAACCAAAACTTTAAATTTTCCATAAAGTTCTAAAAAATTCATAATAAGATAATTTTGACATGATTAATTTAAAAATTAAATTATTTTTATCAAATTAAAATTCTATATTTTTAAAATTATTCATTTAAATGTAACCATATTATAAAGTATTTTAATAAAATTATTTTAAAAAAATAATTAACATAATGAATTTAAATACTTAATTCAAGAATATTAATAAATATGAAAACAATTTATTCTATTAGTACCCAGTTTGTTACAAAAGTCTCATCTAACTCGCAAAATAGATCAGATAAACAGTCATAGTCCATCTAAAACATTAAATGAATTTTGTATAAAAATAATTGAAAATAATTATTATATATAGATATATATTATTTTTTATTATAATGAGGATTTAATAGAATAAATATCCATCTTTATCCTTATATTAGTATATGAGGATGTTAATATCATCATATTCCTCCTCATTAGCATCAATTTCTATAGGAGTTTCATCTTTATTATCTCTTTCTATTTCAAATCCATTTTTTATATCAAAAAAATCATCCTCACCATAGACCCATATATGTGGGGTGTCATCATCAATATTAAATTATCTTTGTGAAAAATATGGATTTAGTGTTTTATCTTGAAAATTTTCAATTCTTTTCACTTCATAAAAACCACATTTAATTTTGATAATCTTATTTTCATGGGATTTCATTTTTATTATGATCCACCAATAAATTAACTCTCTTAAAGTAGCACAATATTTTTCATAATAAATTTAATGTGCCTGATGAGACAATAAAAATGGTTCATTTACTACAATAAGGATTTAATTTTTAATACCAATTATTCCATAGTTCAGATGAACATGAAAACCTCTATCAGTATCTTACCAATGACATTTAAACAATGTTACATAATTATTTCCCAGATAACACAGTTTAATTATTTCATCCAGCATGCCATAAAATCCAACTTCACTTTCTTTATGATGATATCCTCTCAAGAAAACACCACTATTATTTTTTTTATTCTCTATATGCATGTGTATAAAATTGAAAACCATTCACCACATATGCTTTATAATATTTAACCATTTTGGATGGTGGGTTACTCAATACACAAAATCGATTATCAATTTTATCAGCATGTTGAGATACCTAAAAATTTGAAAAAAAATTATCAATATAAAAATTAATAAATTGATTTTATATGTTAAACCATAAACAATTTACTTTACCAGTTATTGAAACCATTATGAAGAGAAGATTCTTTAATTTGTAGAAACTATTTATTGATACAATTATCATATAATCTAAAAATAAAATAATATTAACTTTTAAAAAAATTATATACTAAGTGATAGTATTACTCACTGTACAAATGGTTTCATTTCTTCACAGTCGAGCAGAACATATGTACGAGCCTTGTGATGTTCATCATCTAAAATTCATCTTTCATAAACTCCACCAAATCCAAGTTTAGAATAATTAAAAACTGGAAAATTATTTTTCATTTCATCATCAACATTTCCTTCATTAGGGCCCATTTGGTTATGTTTTGAAGGATATTCATATTTAAAATAATGAGAGTAAAGAAAAGAAATTTCCTTCTGTAAATAAGCATCTGCAATTGATCCTTCAATTGATGCTTTGTTATGTACATTTGTATTCATTTCTATGTGCATCTATCATATTGGTACATCCATCCGAACTATACCTACCCTACACATTTTTATTCATTTGGAAAATGTAATATCAAATATTCTATTAAATCAAATAAAATTGGTGATTTTTTTTCAATTTATATAAAATTAAAATAGCATCTTCTTGAAATCTACTTAGTGTGTCGTAGTATTTTGTTCTCACACAAATATCTCAAAAAAATGATATTTTTGTTAGCATATCACAAATCATATAATTCAACAAACCTTTAATTCCAATCGGTAGAAGTATTTCCATTATAACATAATATTTATAACTTTTTAATTAGTTTAAATTAAAAAATATAAGTTAATAAAAAATGGTATAAATTAATATAAAGTAATAAAATATATTATAAATTACCAAAATGGTGTAAATATTTTCAATCTTCATGTCATGAGAAATTACCAATTTGTGTCAACCATGAATGTATAAATTTATTATTGCTCGTGACCTGAAAATTAATGAACTATTTTATTTTCAATTTTCTAGTAATTTATAATAATTTATATTATTTCATAGTAATTATTGTGATTTTTTATAATTTTACTCATTTAAATTAATTTTTATTAGTTTATAACAATTTATTTTAAATTATATGAATTTATAGATTTTTCTATAATTTCTGATAATTTATAATACTCGAAGACAACTTTATGATAATTTATACTGATCTATAGTAATTTATAATAATTTATACTAATTTTTTTATAAATTTATACAAATTTATAATAATTTAAGTGAGTTTTTTAATTTATATTAATTTATATTAATATTTACAATTTTTGTTATTTTATACTAATTTATACTAATATATAATAATTTTAATTAATTTATAATAATTTAAACTATTTTTTATAAATTTAAATGATTTTTTTTAATTTAAACTACTTTTATTAAATTTATTCGATTTTTTATTAATTTTACAAATTTTACACAATATATAGTATTTTAATTTAATTTTTACTCAATTATTCTATTTTTTTATAAATTATAGTAATTATTAAAAATTATTACTAAGCATCACTAATTACCACTAGTTATTTCTAATTACAACTAATTATTTCAAATTACCACTAAATTATTACTATTTAGAGTAAATTATTACTATTTACCACTATTTTTTGTAAACAACTCTAATTTTTTGTAATTATAGCTATTTTTTTATAAGTACGGATAATTTTTATTATAATTTAATATAAATAAATAAAATGTATTATAAATTACTAAAAAGGTGTAAATCATAAAATCTTCAATCTTTGAGTCATGAAAAATAACCAATTTGTGTCAATCATGTCTAAATTTATCATTGATCATGACCTAAAAATTGAAGACAAATTTCATTTTCATTTTTCTAGTAATTTATAATAATTTATATTATTTCATAGTAATTTATAATAAATTATATTAACATAAAATGTTTTTATTAATTTATACAAACTTTATATGTTTAAGATTTATAAATTTATTTAAAAAATATGAATTTATAATGATTTATATTAATTTATACTATTTTATAATAATTTATTATAAATTATATCAAATTATTAATTTTTATTACTAATTTACTGCTAATTATTACTAATTACAGCTAATTATTACTAATTAATACTAATTATTACTAATTACCACTAATTACCACTAATTACCACTAATTTCCACTAATTTCCACTAATTACCACTAAGTACCACTAATTACAACTAATTGTTACTAATTACCACTAATTACCACTAATTATTACTAATTACCACTAATTATTACTAATTACTGCTAATTACCACTAATTATTACTAATTACCTCTAATTAATACTAATTACTGCTAATTACTACTAATTTCCAATAATTACTACTAATTACCACTTATTATTACTAATTACTACTAATTAATAGTAATTATTACTAATTCTTATTACTTTATAACAATTTATTACTAATTTTTTCAATTTATTACTAATTAACACAAATTTTTACTAATTTTTACTAATTATCGCTAATTTTTACTAAATTTTAATAATTATCACAAATTAATACCAATTTTCACTAATTCATACTAATTATCACTAATTATAACTAATTACCACTGATTATTACTAATTACCACTAATTATTACTAATTACCACTAAATATTACTTAATTTTTACTAATTATTATTAAGTACTACTAATTATTACTAACTTCTACTAATTAAAACTAATTACTACTAAATACCTCTGATTACAAATAATTATTAATAATTAAAACTAAATAATTATAATTAAAATAATTTCTATTACTTAAAACTAATTAATGCAACATAAAACTAAATAATTCTAAATAAATCTCATTAAATCTAATGAATTCTAATTAAAAATAATTATTATTAATATAAATAAAATAAATTAATTAAAAATTAAAAGCATTAAATAAATACCTTAAAACTAAATCTTTTAGTGGATACAAATACAAAAAGTTTCTTCCCTGTAAAATTTAAAACATTGAAAACATTAAAGAGGGTAAAATGAGAGGTGAGGAGGATAGGGGAGTTCAGAGGAGAACGAAATGAAAAACAAAATTATGGGGTATATACGTCAGATAATTTGTAATGGGAAACTCGTCATAAATAATATTATTTATAATGGGTCCCATTGCAAATAGAATCCATCATTATTAAATTCAACAGTAGTAAAAAAGGTATTTGTGATGGATCTCATCTCAAATACTCTTCTACCGGCAATTTATTTTCGATGGGTGATAATTCACGTCGCAAATAACAATATTGATGGAAAGTATTTGTGATGAGTCCCATCGCAAATAATTTTTTGCCGACAGTTTATTTTCAATGAGAATTAACTCTCATCACAAATAACTATAATTACAGATGGTATTTGCGATGGGGGTATATTCCAATTACAAATACATTTCCTAGGGTTTTTCCCACAACGCGTGCCAAAGGTATTTACGACGGGAAAACATTCATGTGGCAAATAATGTTTTTTAACGACTATTTGTGATGGTAATGGAATCTCATCACGAATTGTCTTTGTTGAGGAACTATTTATGACGGGCGTCAGGCCCATTGCAAATAGCCCATCACAAAATGTGTTTTTCCCACAGTGATATGTCAAACTTTCACATATATATATATACATTAATTTCACACACAAATATATATGTAATTAATGAAAACTTATATAGAAATACACACACCTAATATTTATGTAATATATTAAAATTTTAATATTCATTTTAGAATTCAATTTAGTAGCAGAATATATTTAATATATTTTGTTTTTAATTAGTAAATTTTATTTACTTATTTTTAATATTATTTCAATTTGTATTATTTATTCATTTTTAATATTTTTAATTTTTTAATTTTTTGGAATTTAATAATTTTCTAATATTAATTTATACATATTTATTTAAAAAATTTAATATTTTCAATATTTATTCATCATTATTTCAATATTTATCCATATTTTATTTTTTTAATAATTTGTATAATTAATAAAACTTATCCATTTTTTAATATTTTTAAAGTCTACTCATTTTTAATTATTCAATTTCACACATTTTTAACATTCAAGAATTTAACATTATATATTCATTAGTGATGTTAAAACAAATTTTTAAATAAATATTTATAATAAATATATATTTATAAATGAATATTTACTATATTTATAAAATTTTATACTTATAATTATAAATAAATAAATATAATTTAAAAAAAAACTATTTATATAATTATAAATAAATAATCATATACTTAAATAGTTATAAAATTAGAATAAATATATTTAAATAATTAATATATTTACTATATTTGTATTTAAACGTATTTATTAAATATATATATATATAATTATATATAAATTTTTATAAATATATTTACAAATATATATATATATATATATAATTATAATTATAAATATATATCTATAATTGAATTTATAAATACATATTTAAAATTATTTTAATATATTTATAATTATATACATTTATATTTATTTATTTATAATTATATGCATTTATATTTCTTGATTATATTAATTATATTATTAAAATTAGTTATATATGTTTTATTAGTGCTAAAATTTTAGTGTTGATAATGATATCTTTTATCAGTGATTGTTTAACACTGATAAAGAGGTATTTTATCAACGCTTATTATTTTTTAAACTGATAAAACCCATCTTTATCAGTGTTTTTTTGAAAGAGGTGATAAAACCATTCTTGGTCTTTTAAATGGAAACCTAACCGAATTGATTTCTCATACATCGTTCAATCTATTGTGGATGTTCATCCCTGCCACTGCTCCCCCTCAACCTTCTCTCAGATGAATCAACTCTTAAATCTAAGGTGTTTTATTTTTTTCTCCTCCTCTCTCGTTTATCAGTGTCGTTGATCATCTCTCTTCATACTATAAACTCAATCATGGTGTTAACTAAACTTCATGAGTATCAAGTATCTCTCTCTCTCTCTCTTCCACAACAACACTAGGGTGGATGAGCACTGCTAGTGTTGCCCCACATTGGTCCTCATGGACAGTACCTCCACCCTTTGGGCAGTCCTCTTGCTTCTTAATTCTCTTGCCTAAAACTAACCCATGCTAGGCTCACTTTTACAATGTTGGCTCCTTGTCTGCCTTTGGATGACTCTTAATGACCCATTTTTCTCCTCCTTAAAAACATTTTTTCCCTTTCAAAAATTTAGGTTAAAGTGAATGGATTATGTTTTCACATGATGAAAATATTTTTGATGATAGGGAGGAAAAAATGGGGTTTTAAATTGAATAAATTGAAACTAACCATATTGAATTCATTGATTTTATTCATTGAATGTGAGTGTAAGATGTAATATATTTTAATGATTTTATTTATATAGTTTTTTGTTTGAAATGATTTTATGTGAGGTGTCATGGTTCGTAGTTTTTATTATTTTTAATGTGTGTTTATTTTATAAAGTTTTGTTCCTAATTATTAGGATTCCATAAAATGGGATAGGCTCAAAACCAATTTAAACCCCATTGAAAAATACATAATAGAGGTTAAATAACTAAATATGGTGGTGACCTGATTATTGAAAGGTTTTAATTTCATATTATGGTTAGTGTACTTCTTTTATGTAATCATATTTAACGTATATATTTTTAAAGAACTATATTATGAGTAACGGATAAATCATTTGAGAATTTCTTTCATATTTATTCCATAATGGTATAAGGGTATTCGTGTTTAAAATTTATTGTGTGGTATTAAACTATTTTTATTTTCCATAAAAATGACCAATTTTTAAATGTAATAGTAAAGAAACTGGTATTTGATTTGAGTTGAATTATCCAAACTGATGGATTTAAATTATATTTTAGATTTATAGCTTATTTTTTGAATGAGTAATATTATTATTACAAGGGTATTGGAATTATCTAAAATTTTTATTCATGTGTGAAAATAGTTTTAAGAATTTTGAATATATTCAATTATAACTAACTATTAGGGAAATATTTGAGTTATTTTTTGTTGATTTCTCTCTTTTGAATGTTTTTTAGTGGATCGGTATGTTTAGAGTTATAGATTTTATTTTTAAACTTAATTTTTTTTTATTTATTTAAAATTATTTAGAAAAAAAATTATTTTTAAGTGTACTGAACCTTTAAAAATTCTTTAGGAAATAGTGTAGATAGTATTGTACACGATTTTGGTTCTAGAGTGGTTTATAAAGTAAAATAAAATAATTTTATTTCCAAAATATGGGGATGTTGCCGAAGCTTAGTTATAGTTTAAAGATGACTTATAATATAAAATAATGTAGTTTTAAATAATAATGTTTCATTAGGTTGTGTTTTAAATGGATTTTTATAATTAATTTTTATTATTTTTTAAATGATTAATTTAAATGAATTTAAATTCATTTTGAGTAATTTGTGTTAGGTTTTGTATCAATAGGATGTGGTTTTGATTATATTTTTTTGATTTTTAATGTGGTTCTGATTTTCATTTGATTTTTTAATTACAAATATTTCCAAAAAAAATAGATATGTTTCATAGTTTATTAAAGGGTGATTATAGTGGAGAATATTTCAATTTTTTGTAAAAACTTTTTTATTGATATATTGGGATATATTTTTAAAACCAATGTATTGTATTTATTTTAAAATATTTTTATGGTTTCTATTCTACTTGTTAGAGGTTTTATTCATTTTTTGGTTTTGTGTCTATTTTCAAAACATTGTTTTTTCTAATGGTTTAGGTTTAAATCTTTCTTTTATTTAGTTGATGTTGTTTTTTGTTTTTATTTTTACTCATATATTTAAAAGTGTTTTAATGATGGTTTCATTCATTTTGTAAGTTTTTTTTATTATTTATTTTTTTTTTAATTTGGAGTTGGGATGTGTTTTGATTGAGTAGAATAATGTGATATTATTTATCTTAAAAAATTTATAGGATTCTTGACTATCTTGAATTGGTTTATAGATCATATAGATTTAAAACATTATTTAGAGGCATGAACCATATGTAATATGAATAAATATCCATATTTTTTTTTGTTTTGATTGATTTTGAATGAGATTTGTGAAAATGTCATGTTGAGTTATTGAATACTCAGGATATTTAAAAATATTTTTAAATTAATGAGTTGTGGAATGAGTAAAACTCAATAAAACTAATTTTTGAAAGCTACAACCCACATATAAAAGATATTTCTTGTGTTTAAAATGTATCAATATATTTTAATGTTATAATTATTAAAAATGGGAACCAACTAGGCAATTAAAACCGAAGGTGTTGTGAGTTTTCCTTGGTTAATATATATGTTGAGAAAATGATTTTTCAAATTCATTTTAATATTAAGATACCATAAATATGAGTGGTGGATAAGGAAAATTTAGTCATGGTTTGAGGTGTGTGGGTATGTATAATTTTCATCTTCCTATTTATAACATTATTTATTTTGATTAAGTCATATACAGAATATTATTATTATTTTGATCTAATGTGTATCATTAGTAATGGATTGAGTGTCACCCATAAAAATTTCAAATTTAATACATATTTTTCTCAAACACATAAAGAATTAGAATAGAGTGGAATAATTTTATAATGTTTATTATAATATCCCCTAACCATACATGTTTTATGGATTTTATTAAGAATGAATAGACTATTTTGGATATACCTATGAAGGTTTTGACTACTAGATGTGGGATATAATTTATAGTGATCCATTTCATTGTTAGAGGTGGAATCAGAATGTTTTGGATCTCAATGATGTTAAAACCATGCTAACTAAATTTTTTGGAATGTTTATTAATGAAAATTAGTTGTGGTGTTTCTATGGAAATTAATATTATAGGATTTGTGAAATATAACAAATATTGGTAAATCAAATATTTTTGAAATAGGGGTTCACCAGTGGGTTATAGTATAAATATATTTGTTGGTATTCCTATAATTCATTTTCTATAATAATCTCTAGAAAAAGAGAGTAACATGGAATCTAACTTCACTTCTATCATTAATAACAGTTCATTCATTTGTTTAATGAAATTCCAAGATCCTTGTCCCTGTTTCAAAATATTATGATTACATGACCTTGTATGATCTAAGGAAATATATTTTTATAAAAAAATTATAAAAAAATATCAAAATTAAATGAAAAGAAAGAAAAATAAATTCCAAGGTAATTCTCCCATTCAATAATAAATAAATTTTATTTTACAACATATTTATTACCGCCTTTTTTTCCAACACAACTTCAGATCGAGAACCTCAACCAATAGACTTATTTTTACCCTATGTTGTTTATTTTCATGTCACACTTGTTTAAAATAATAACTTTTTAGGAATCATAACCAATAACATTCAAATATTGGGATCCCATTATTATAATTATTTATAACTTTATCCTTTAATTATGAATATCTTATGTTCATTTACTTATTTTTTATACAAAATGAATATTTTATGAACCAAATAGAATGAATATGAATAAAAAAATATATATGTTATAATTGTATAACAAAATAGTATGATGATGGATTTAAATAGTTCATCAAGTTTTAAATAGAGCATTCATACAACCCTTCTAAAATCCTTTATTCATGTTTACATCATTTTTATTCAACACAAATTAATCTAGAAGAGTTAGAAAAAACATTTAATTTTTCATGGAATGGATCAAGGTTATAAATTTTGGAGTAAACAAAAGAAAAATTGAATATATGCACTGCTTGGGATGATACTATGGTTTATAGATCATTTGATTTGAATACCAGTGTAAATGGTGATGGAGATCATATGGAATAAATGGAAATGAAAATTAAAGATTAACTTCATGATTTTATAAAGTTTTTTGATAAGTTAAATAGTTTTACTAGTATACCATTATATACTAGTTATAACAAATACATAACATTGTCAGTTGTATTTAATTTGTATAATTTGAAATCTAGAAGTAGATGGAGTGAAACTAGCTTTACAACTTTACTTGGTCTCCTGAATGATATGTTACTCGAATAAAATGAACTTCCTTATCAAACATATGAAGCTAAAAAAATTCTATTTTCAATGGTAATGATCTCTAAAAAATACATGACTATCAAAAAAATCATATTGTTTCGTAAGGACCATAAATCAGTCATAAAATTCCCCAAATGTGGTACAAATTGATACAAGAAATAGGAATCAAGCCCATCAAAAGTTATATGTTACTTTCCTATCATTACATGGTTTAGAAGACTATATAGATCTTATGAAACCTTGAGACAATTCATAAGGCATGAAGATACTAGAATTAAATATAGGAAACTACATCATCCAACAATATCAACTTAGTGGAAGAAAATTAATTATGAGTATCTAAAATTTGGATATGAGCTGAGAAACTTCTGTCTTATGTTATCTGCAAATGGAATAAATCCTTTTGGTGTATGGATTACTAATCATAGTACATGGAAATTTATATTGGTAAATTATAACATTCCACCATGGTTATGCATGAATCATAAATACATTATGTTTTCTCTACTTGTATCTTGACCAAAACAACTCAGTTTTGATATTGATGTCTATTTTTATCTGTTGATTGAAGATCCAAAATTGGTGTGAGATACTGGTGTTACAATTTATGATGATCCTAGAAGTGAAGTATTCACATTTAGGGCCATCTTGTATAGGAAAATAAATGAATTTCTTATTTATGGAAATTTTTTAGGCTATAGAATTAAAGAAATGTTAGGGTGTACCATTTATAAAGAATGAACACTCTCAGTTAGGTTGAAATATTCTTTGATGACTATGTTTATAGGTCATCGGAAATTTTTACCTCGATGAAATAAATGTTGATCTTGTAAAATAGCATTTGATGGGAATACTAAATAAGGTACGACACCATCTTCTCTAATGGATGATCAACTATTCGATAAAGTAAAAGATATTGACACTGTTTTTAGTAAACTATTTTTAAAAAATCTTATGAAATCAGGTTTTAAACATAGACTAAGTTTTTTTAAATTTCCGTACTATAATTTTTTTTACATAAAACCATTTATTTTTTTCATTCATAAAGAAAAAAATGTATTTGATAGTGTTATTGGAACATTAATAAATTTTTCTAGAAAAACAAAATATAACATCAAGGATAGGTTGGATATGATTGATATAGGAATAAGGGAAGAGTTGGCATCATTGAAGGGTAACATAAATACTTTTCTTCCTCAAATAGATTACACTCTATCCAAACAAGAAAATTTTCAATTTTTTATTTTCCTTAATGATGTAAAAGTTATAGAGGGGTATTCATTAAATATCAACAATTTCATGTCAATGAATAATTTAAAGTTACATGAAATAAAATAATAGGACTATCATGTTTTGATCCAAGATTTTAAGCCTCTCACATTAAATTTCATTCTACCTAAAAATTCATGACATAAATTAATCAATATCTTTTTCTTTTTCAAATCCATATGTAGTATAGTAATAGACTCAGCATAATTCTCAATCTTGAATAAGGAGGTTGCAGTCATATTATGTGAATTAGAGTAGTTTTTTACACTATAATTTTTTGATATAATAGTCTACCTGATGGTTCACTTGGTTATATAGATTCACCTATGTGGTCCTGACTATTATATATGGATGTACCCCCATTGAATGGTATATGAATATTTTTAAAGGGTACATCGTGAATCAATGTTGGCCAGAAGGTTGTATTGTAGAATTATATATTTTTTATGAAATTATTGAATTCTATAAAAATTAACTATTAGATTTTGATAACATCAGTATCCCAAAGTCTTGTCATAATGGAAACCTTATGGGTGAGAGGATTTTTGGAAGATATGTTGTTACAATTTCCATCACATATTGAGATAAATCTCACCATTATATTTTATATAATATTGAATATATTGATCCATATGTTGAATACCACAAATTAATTATTAGACATTTGAACCCATCAAGGGATTAAGTATGAATATCAAATACACAAAATCAATAGTTTATAATATGGTTTTGAGATTATATTTATAATAGTTGTGTAAAAATCCAAATTCAATTACCGAAAAACTTTGATGGATAGCCTGGGGACCAAATGAAAATTTTATATCTCACACTAGTTTTTTAATTAATGGTTATATATTCTATAAAAAAGAACATTGTGACTATAGTATGATAAAAAACAATGGATCTATGCTTATGGAATAAGTGATGAACATATTTAGTTCTAAGGATATAAATCAAATTTATGTGAGTATGTGATATTTTGGAATCATTAAACAGATATAAGAGTTGGATTATATAGAATTTCAAGTGTTGATTTTCCATTACAAATGGTTTTACAATAGGAATGCAGTGAAAGTTGATGAAATGGACTTCATGAAGGTGAATTTTAGTGTAGAAGGGCATACAGATGAGCCGTTCATAATGGAATCACAAGCAATGTAGGTATTTTATGTCTCAGATCCAGTGAACAAGAATTCGTCAATTGTCCCACTAGAGGTTAAAATAATTTTAGGGCCAGCTGAAAATTAAATCAAGGATAAACCTTATATTGGGATATCACAATCATTTCATTGAGATCCTAATGTCGAATATGTATTATATGTTATAGGGGACCACAAAGAGGGGATTTTGATTCTTTATAGAGGATCCAAATCCCTCCAATATTTAAAGAAAAGAAAGAGAGTTCAATAAAACCACAAAGCAATACACAAAGAGAGAGATACAATTAGCTCTACATAATTATATGTCTACAGAATATATAACAAGAATATTCAGATATACTCAAACCATACCAAATAGTCTAGGGTAAGTCAAAACCATTTCATACCACCAATAGGGATCCATTTAGAAGATTCCATGAAGCACTCATCTGGGAGAATGCACTCTTGAGTCTGATAGACTGATGATGTACATTTGAGAAGTATTGTTTATTAGGAACCATCATGATAGATAGATACACTGAATGATTTGAAGATAGATACGATACATCATATGAGGATCACATTCAAGTCCATGGGTTGATACCAACAACTCAATATGGATTAACTCACTAAGTAGATGATCGACGCTCGATGAAGTTGGTTATGTTAATAATGAAGACACTACCTAGGGAATGAAGAAGAAATAGATGATATGCTCCTAGGCTCTCAGGGGATTTCAACAACTCTATCCCAGAAGTCCTACTGAAGGGATCATACTCTTATGAGTAGGAAATGATATCAAAAAACCTTCATGGAAACAATTAAGGGAATGAACCCTAATGAAACTCTTCCAATATATGATAAACAAAGAAATCAATTCATATAGAAAATAGAGGGTTCACGGTGATTAATAGACACACCCGTTGTGCCCTTTGACCCTAGGTAATAAAGGAATTACTAGCAACTGTGTCTATCAGTACTATAACTAAATTATATAAGATACAGTTTGTACCTTAAAGCATCCCTAGATCCCTTGGGTCATAAGCCTCAACTGCATGCAGCTATCCCCACCCCTGTCCTACAGCTCCCTGAGCCTGGAACGGACCACCTGGGGCTGGTGGTGGTAGCAAGTTGAAATGTTGGCCACCTCCTAATTCCCTCCTATCTCCTCTTCCACATCTATTTCTCTACGGATCTGCTTGATCCTACCTATGTCTCTACCTCGGTGGCCCATACACTATCTCTTGTTCAGCAGAATGGCAGTTTGGACAATCTCAAATGATATTTCCTCTACCATCACATGTGTAGCATTGACTCTCTATAGGTTGACTTGATCCACCCTGTGAATCCTGAAATAAAAATCCTCTATCTTGGGACCTTCTCCTAAATTGTATCCCAAGTTCAGATCCCTGAGGCTGATGTCGGGTCCCTACTGTCGAGGTCTATGCACCTTCTGATCCACTGCTGACTTTCACTGGTTGTCTCTGCTCATCCAGGAAGCTCTCAGCCACCAAATATCACTCAAAAACCCCAACATAAGTAGGAATTATTAGAGGAATAATATTATCTCAGATGTCTCTACACATACCTCGCTTGAAGGTCTGATCCTGAAAGTAATGATCCCTAACCATATTCAACAAGTACTTGGAAAGGTTGGTGAACCTCTATGAATAATCAGCTACTATCATACTACCCTACTAGAGCTGATGGAGCTCTGTTATACACACAAATCTCAGTGTAACTGGTGATAACTCCTCTCTAAATAGGCACTTGAACTTTTTCACTAAATATTTGCCTTATCGTGAGTCTGGATATCAAAAATCCACCATCTTCATGTCGATCCCTATAGATGGCTTACCGCCAGGACCACCATCTGATCGTCTGGTATCTTGACTAGATAGAAAACTCAGGTCACCACCTCAAGCCAGTCCTCATCCTCTTGAGGTTCGGTCTCACCTCATAACCTAATGGGTATCTATATCTAAAACTCATGGAGCACGTTTAGTCTATGATCCTCATCTATAAGTACTATAGGTACCAAGGGTATCTCTATAGGTGACGGTACAACTAGTGCACCGTCTAGAGGTAAAATTTGGGAAATTAGTCCCTATACTGAAACCTCATCACTGAGGGGGTCATCCTTGTGATCGAGTTATTTAATCCTAACTGTTATGTGTCACAGAGTCATCTTATAAGGAAACAAGATGTACCACAGTCAATGAGTATATCTAGATAGTTAACTCAATAAGGACATGGAAATCACAACCCATTCTTATATGATGCATATACCATTATTTTACCTAAAACTAGTGTTCTCATGCACCAAATTGAAAAGTAGGTTATCAGAGTTCTGGTGTGTGGATACGTCAGCCACCACACCAACACTAGAGTCACTAGCCTAAAATCTAAACTTTAAGCACTCAACACTGTTTCTGCAAACCTATATCATAGACTCTTAATCCTAAAGTAGAACTGACCACCTCTAATATCACTCTATCATGACCCATCCTAGTGGGGACCATTCTTTAACTCCCCAATCTCTCCTCCAATAGGCCAAGGGCTGGTGACTAGCACCAAATAGGCATATCACTAACATGGGAGGCATCACCTATATACATGTACACACACACATAGCTACAATCCCACAATGTTGAAAGTAAACAAAATAAGTTCTTGAAACTCATTTGTAGAAAACCCTACATGATCTGACGTTAAGAGTTACTGGGACTATTGTCTGAAGTTGTAGGAACACCTAGACCTTTTTGATCTCACAAGGCTCCATCTGCTCTTGGTTTTCCCTGGACTCTATCAAAAGTTCGCTCGTCTACACAAGACACGACACATGTGGGAAAATTCCATGCAAGGGTGAGTATAACAATACTCCATAAGACACCTCAAAACCATGAAGCAATACACAAAGAGAGATACAATCATCTCTACACAAGTATATGTCTACAGAACATATAAAAAAATATATAAATATACTCAAACCATACCACATAGTCTAGGGTAAGTCATAACCACTTAATATCACCACTGGGGATTGAGTTTGAAGAATCCATGAAGCACTCATCCGATATAACACACTCCTAATTCTGATAGCACTGATGGCATACATTCAAGAAGTAATTTTTTTCAAGAACTGTCATGAGAGAGGGATATGTTCAATGTCTTGAAGAGAGATATGATACATTAGATGAGGATCACATCCAAGACCATAGGGTGATACCAACAACTCAATCTGGATTAACCCACTAATTCAAGGATCTATTCCTGGTGAAATTGGTCATGTCAAAACCAAAGACTCTACCTAGGCCACGATGAAGGAATAGAGGATTCATTCTGAGCCTCTTGGGGGATTCCAACAACTCTATCATGGAAGTATTTCTTAAGGGATCATACTCATATGAGTAGGAAAAGATACCAACAAAAAATTAGTGAAATGATAAAGGGAATTAACCCTAACAAAACTTTTCCAAGATACAGTGGATGAGGGAATCAATTCATGTAGAAAACAGAGGGTTCATGTTGAGTAGTAGTCACACCCGTCGGGCACCTTGACCCCGGGTACGGCCTATGTAAATGGCCTATGTCACTGGAAATATATCCTTCTCAAAAGGACCTCCTCATCTCAAGGGTCCCAACTCCACTGAAGGTGCATCAATTAGACATACGGTTTGAAAGATATGGTCATTTTAGAGAAAGGGCCCAACCTGGTCTGGTTCGGTCTGACATGACCCACTGAACTTGGCTCGGATACACGCAGGCTGGCTGGCCTGCCGCACATGGTCTACCCCAACCATATCCCTCCCTGGTCCTGTGGTGCTACACTGCATCCCACACTCTTAGCCTGCATCATCCATGCATGCCCCACGCACTCCACCTGTCTGCAGCCTTACTGCCAATGCGGGCTCCCACACAGCCCACCGCTGCATCCGCTCCTAGCCTTTGCTGGCCATCGTTGTTCTAGCCACCACACTAATGCACACCTCTACCTCCGACTGCCACTGCTCCATCCTCTGTATGTCCCTCTAACTATCGCTCACCTCACCAGTGCCTCTACCACACATCACCAGACCGTTGCACTAGTGTTCCCTTCCACACACCATCGGGCCACCTTTCGTGTACATATTTCAAAATGGTTGTAGATTTGGGTTCCTTGGGACCTGATCTATATATATCCAGCCTCTTCTATTTTTTTTCCACCACTCTGAAGTTCTGATCGCATTCAAATCCATCCATCAAGTCAAGCTGCGATCACAGGGATCCAACAGCGAAAGCATGAAGAACGGGGGAGAGAAAAATACCAAAAACATCTTGAGGAACAAACCTCGGCCTTTGTTCATGTTATCCTTCATTCATTCTCTTTAGAATAAAGAATGGAGAGAAAATAAATAAATCTCCTAATAATAATCCCACAAGAATGATCGAATCGTGGATCAATATGTTCGTTGGTTGGTCTGTGTTCATTATTGAAAACCAAGAACAGGGAAAACAAAAAAGAAAACAAAGACACTTCCCTTGGGGTTGGATTGTTCTCTGAAGATGATCAGCCATCACATCGCTATCATCGGTGAGATCCATCAAAACAACGTTCATCAATCTATAGTCTGTAATCCAATCGTCATTCATCACTGAGAGGATTATTTCTCCATAATTCAGATAGATTCTAGGGTTTTGGAGATAACCCTGAATTCTATGAAAAATTTTATTAAAAATAAAATGTGTCTCTACATTTCTACGTAATGTTTAAATAAAATAAATCTTTAATTTATTTTATTCTTTAAAACATGAAAAAACTATCTTTTACAATTGACCAGTGCTAGCTGATGTTAGGCCCCACCTATGGTAAATCTTCTGCTTTGAATGCAATGGTGCCCTTGGATTTTAGATCTGTGCACCCATTTTAAAGTTATTCAACTTTTTCAAGAAAATTTCTCAAACATTCTATTTAATGTTCAATATTTTTCAAACATTTATTCCAGGAACATTGGGACTTGAAATTGAAAACCATATCAGTTCTTGGTCTTGAAATAATTCTATATAATATTTAAAATAATATACCAAAAAATATATGACAATACAAAGCATTTTAAAGTGTTTGTTAATATACAATTATTTTCCTCATAATATTATGTGTTCTCTACTATATTAACATAATATATATTAAATTTTTTCTACTAATGAATAAAATTACTTCTCCACATGATGATGTTACCAATCTCTAGGAAGAATAGGCAGTTGATGTTGAAACTATAGAATTATTAGGGGATCAACAACATGATGATAAAAAAAATAACAATGATGTTGCATCTCTATGTTGACTAAATTATCAAGTAAATAAGAAAGGGTGTAAAATTGAGGATGGATGGAATCAACGAGGCCAAGACATGGACCCTAACAAGTCAATGTTCGCTATTTTTGTTGGGTTCAAACAGAGAATAAATGCTCCTATTGATATAGATTCATGGTTCCATGTACAGCCTATAATGAAGTAAAACCTTTGGGAAGATGTTGAGGTAATGTTACAATATACTTTCTCTATTTTATCGAAAAATTATATAATGAAAAATTGATTTACTTTTCATTATACCTTTGAGAGTTTTTTTATTTTATATGACTCTGTAAGAAAAAATTATAAATGGTCACTAGAAAATACCATAGAGGATTATGAACACTTCTTACTAAGTTTCATCTTAGGGATATTGAGGGGAAAGTAAATCCCCACACACTAGTTATATTTGTACACATTATAAAGTAGGAAACGGGGAATGATTTCATCAGTTTCCACAATGAGAAATCATTTTAGGTGCATTTTAGTTGATAATATATTATTTTACATTATTTATTTCTACCAATTTCATTCAAAAAATTTAATTTATGAAAAAGAAAAGGAGTGAAGAAAATAAAAAACATGCATCAAAACCAATGTACCCCTATCACAAATAAAGGATGGGGTACGTAACACTAGATAATAAAATGGTATTTATTTTAAATATATAATAAAAGTTTTATGTGATATAAAGCAACATATATTCCTTTTTTATATTCATCTTGAAGAATCAAAATTTGAATCCACTTCCATACCACCTCATGTGTTGTAGAAGAAGGCATGTATAAATAAAGAGGGTAAACTAGTTGATGAAAACACAAAAGTGGTATGGGAAACATATGAAAGTGTGACATAATAGTAATTTTTTATGCTTTATAAAAATATTTCATAAAAATATCTATCTATTTTCATATATTTTTTATATGGTGTAGACATAAGAATCAGTAGTGACCATAACTGAAGAAAATCTACTTTTAGTAGCTTTGAAGCAGCCAAAACAATATGGTCATGTTAGTGGTGTAGGTTTTGGAGTTTCCCCTTGAATATATTTTGAGAAGACAAAACTACAAGAATATACATATCAACTGATGAAAGGATTGGAGGATCAAATAGATTCTTTGAAAGATATTATTGTCTGGTCTAGTTTGGATGACCAATATATGTGAAAGGATCAAAGTGAACTGGTAGTGGAATAAATATCATCACATTAATAATAAAATTGCCCCAATAGCTTTGAGGTTAGGAATTTTCTTCAACCACATACCTCACCCAAGGTAATCAATTTTTCCATTACACTTTCTCCCAAATGTGAATCAAACAACTGCTGGTATCTTTATATTAATAAAATCCTACAGGGTAAAGTTGTATGTGATTTCTATCTATCAACATCTATGAATTTTCTTATTGTGAGGGATATGGTGTATAATAACCTAGGAGTTGTGCTAGAAAAAAATAACTCCCAAAAGATCACATGAGAGTGGTGATTGACGTAGCTCAACAGTCGAGTGTTGAGTTTTATGTTTCACTTGATGATCTAGATATTACAATGGTTAATGTTTCTATTGGAAATTTCATATCATGGTTTCCTAATCATTTAAAGATATATGTGGTATGTCTTGAACATTTTTTTTCAAATGAAAAAACTGTAACAGTTTATGAAAAATATTTGGAAGTGAGTTATAGTGTTACATACAGATAAAACAATAGGGAAACAAAATTTTAAATTCAGACAGTCCAGTAAATCAACCAAGAAAACAAAAGGAAATTATGGGATAACCTTCTCCCCTACAATTACACTATAGTATATATTAACATTACAACTTCATATAGACACCACCTTCAAAGATGGATATTTTTATGACATTCAATATAAAGAATAAATAATTGAAAATTTCATTACATATGGGTTGGTCTTGGAAGTATAAATAATATTCTCATGTTTTAATGGTTGAGAGTATCAATTGTGAATACATTCATGTGATGTAATTTCATACCCCATAAATCTAAAAAATTATTTCCTATGTTCATTAAAGTTAATAACTATTCATATTTTCTACAGGTGTTTATATTTTTTTCCATATAAATGGAAAATCCTACGAAGTACAATTTGTATTCATCAATCCCTGTATCATTTCAATGCAAGTAATTTTTTCAGGAGTGAACTAAATTGATAAGAAAAAAGTTGAACTAAGAAAGGAATTTGAGAATAAAATAATATATGGTAGACTCTACTTGATGCCTATAATTCAGGGGTAAAACTCTGAAATATAATCATATAAAATATATTTTTATATTTTTCATTACTTATTTTATTTTTTTAGGATGTATTGGATGCTGATCACAATCAATTTGAATAACCCAAAAATTTATTTTTTGGATCCAAATCATGGATTTCCATCAAAATGACAACACATGATGTCTAGTGTGAATTTTTAATTTATTATGATCATAATTTTATATATAAAATTTGAATTATATGTTTTAGTTTGTTTTTTAATGATAATTTTGTTATGATAGGGAGATTTATAAATATAGGTTAAATCATGGTATGACGTCGATCACTGAACATAAGAAACCTTTGGATTTGTTCAAATGCAAACGTATTATGATAAATATAGAAATATTAACTATCAAAACATATTTAAAAATAATTTACTTATTTTGGTCAATGATTATGCAGTTTCTGAAGAAAGATAATAGTAATGATTATTGATATTATTTTGGAAAATTTATGAAAGATATCATATACCATCAAAAGGCTAGCATCCCCGAACAGGTAATTTTTGAAGGTAATTAAAATTTTATTAAAAATATTTCTTAATCTTTTTTTCTATATTTTCTTAGTACTACTGATATTTCAAAAAATATACATACTCAAAAGAAGAAGTAAATTTGTTTAAAGATGATTGGGTAGAGTACATGGTGTAATAATTTTTACTAACATAAAATTTAGTTGATTACCTATTATTTTTTTGATCTAGTATAGGCTATGATCTTAGAAAAATATTTGGGATGTGAAGAATTAGTATCATAATGTTTATATATTAATTTTTATTCTTTTATAAATGAAAAGTATAATAGAGGAACCTAATTTTTTTAGAAATAAATGGGAAGAATACATGGTGTTAGAATGTATACAAACATCATGAAGATGTGACTTCCTACTAATTATTTAGCTAATTTTATCAACATCTTATCTACTTTTTTTAGTTAATTTCCTAATCAATTTTATCTTATACTTATTTTGTTAAATTTAAAAATTATTTCAAAACACACATCACATTCTAAAAACCAAGAAAAAATTAATATTATTTTTATAATTTAATAAAATGGTCTATAATCATTTTTAACATGTAATAATTTATCACACATCAATCAGACACATGATATGGTTTGTATGACTCAAAGTGCGTGTTTTCAATACAAAAGTTTCATTTTAGTTTAAAACATGTATCACATAATCAAAACTGATAAAATGATCTTTAATTATTTTCAAAATTTATAAAAAAGATCCATAATTTGTTTGTGACATGTAGGAATTGACCGCACATCAATCTAACACCTAATGTGATAGGTATGACTCTAAGTGTGTGTCTTCAATATAAAAGTTTAATTTTTTAAAAAAATGAATCAAATATCTAGAAATGAGAAATCATGATCATATTGTTTTCAAAATTTAGGAAAATGATTTATAATTCATTTTTGATGTATAGGAATCAATCGCACATCAATACAACACTTGATGTGGTCGGTATGACTCTAAGTGTGTGTATTCAAAAAAGAAGTGTCGTTTTAGTTTAAAACACACTTCACATATCTAAAACTAAGAAAATGAGCTCAAATTATTTTAAACATTATGAAAATGATCCATAATTCATTTCTAATGTGTAGGAATTGACTATATTCTAAACTAACAAATGATGTGTATGGTATGACTCGAAGTACACGTTTTTAATATAAAAGTGTCATTTTAGTTTAAAAACACATAAAATATCCAAATATGGTTAAACAAGATCATATTTATTTCAAAAAATTATTTTAATGGTCCCTAATTCATTTTTGACATGCATGAATTGACCTCTCATTAATCTAACACATGATATAACCAATATGAATCTTCTAAGTGTGTGTTTACAATATAAAGGTTTCATTTTAGTTTAAAATTCACATCACTAGCCAAAACTGATCAAAAAATCTCAGATTATTTTCAAATTTATGAAATAAATCGATAATTTATTTTTAACATGTAAGAATTTAACTCACATTAATACAACACCTAATGTGGTTGCTATGACTCAAAGAGTGTGTTTTCAATAAAGAAGTGTCATTTTAGTTTAAAACACACATCACATATCCAAAACCAATCAAATGAGCTCATATTTTTTCAAACTTCATAAAAATGATCAATAATTCATTTTTCATATGTATGGTTTGACCGTATTCCAATCTGACATATGATTTGATCGGTCTGACTCGAAGTACATGTTTTAAATATAAAAGTGTCTTTTCAGTTCAAAATACACATAAAATATACAAAATCAAGAAAATGAGCTCATATAGTTTTAAAACTTTGGAAAAATGATCCATAACTCATTTTTGACATGTAATAATTGATCTCATATCAATATGACATGTGATGTGACTGATATGCCTTGAATTGTGTGTTTTTAAAATAAAGGTGTCATTTTATTTTCAAATGAACATCACTATCCAAAACTAAGAAAATGATCTTGGATTTTTTTTAAACATTAGTAAAATGATTGATTATTAATTTTTAACATTTAGGAATCAATCTCACATAAATATAACACCCAATGGGGTTGGTATGACTCAATGTATGTGTTTTCAAAAAATAAGTGTCATTTTAGTTTAAAACGCACCTCACATAGCCAAAACCAATAATAAGATCTCATATTGTTTTCAAATTTTATAAAAATAATCCATAATTCATTTTTCATGTGTAGGAATTGAACAAATTCCAATATGATACATGATGTGGTTGGTATGTCTTGAAGTACGTGTTTTCAATATAAAAGTGTGATTTTAGTTTAAAACACACATTAAATAGCCAAAACTAAGAAAATTAACTTGGATTGTTTTCAAAATTTAAGACCAAGATCCATAGTTCATTTATGATGTGTAATAATTGATTGCACATCAATTCTACACATTATGTGACCAAAATAACTATAAGTGTGTGTTTCTAATATAAAGGTTTCATTTTAGTTTAAAAGGCATATCACAATCCAAAACCAATAAAATGAGTTAAGATTATTTTCAAACTTTAGGAAACTGATCCATAATTAATTTTTTACATGTAGTAATATACGCACATCAATTTGATACCTAATGTGGGTGATATGACTCAAAGTATGTGTTTTCAATAAATAAGTGTCATTTTAGTTTAAAACACATGTCACACCACCAAAACTTAGAAAACAAGCTTAGATTGTTTTCAAAATTTAGGAAAACAACCCATAATTTATTTTTCATGTGTAGGAATTGACCGCACACCAATCCAACACAGAATGTGGTTGTTATGACTTGAAGTACATTTTTTCAATTTAAAAGTGTAATTTTATTTTAAAACACACATCAAATAGCTAAAAATGAGAAAACAAACTCATATTGTTCTCAAAATTTAGAAAAATGGTCCATAATTTAGTTGTGATGTGTGTGAATTGACCACACATCAATTACACACACTATGTGAATGATAAGATTGAAAGGGTTTGTTTTCAATTTAAAGGTGTAATTTTAGTTTAAAATTCATTTCACTAGAAAAAACTGAGTGAAGGGACTTGATTTTTTTTCAACATTAAGAAAATGATCCATGTTTCATTTGTGATGTGAAGAAATTGACTGCATATAAATCCAAAACATGATATGGTTGGTATGACTTGAAGTGCATGTTTTCAATATATAAGTGTCATTTTAATTTAAAATGTGCATTGCATAAGAAAAACTGAGCATAATAAGCTAAAATTGTTTTCTCATCATTTTATATACTATTACTTAATTAATTTATCTGTCATTTTTATTTGATACTTATTTATTTACATTTTATAGAGATAATTATTGAAGATGAATAATATATAGTGGGATAGTAGAAGGATTTTTCTCAAAAATAAAGTTCTTTAGAATTAGTTCACATACATATTGATTTTTTTTATCATGAAATATGTGATCCAATTAAAGAGAACCTTATTTTGAGAACAAAAATAAATGTTATGATGTGTAAGAATCAACTGCAACTCAATCTGATACACGTTGTGCCTGGTATGGCTCAAAGTATATGTTTTTAGTTTAAAATTTACACTTTGTGTTATATTTATTTCTTTATATTAATACTAACATAATAATTTTTTTCTTATACAGGTGAATTATTTTTCTTGAGATGGGTGGATTTTTCAGAAACTAATAGAATGATTGGGGGTTGGGGGCTAAAGATAAAGAAACTTTGTTGTTTTTGAATGTTTGTGATAAATTTGACATATATAATTATACAAACCAATGTTTTAAATGTCTATAATATAGTGTTTTTTATATTTATGTTGTAAATTTTATTTCAATTTAATTATTTATTTTTCAAATCTATATTTCTCTTTGCTCTCTATTTTTTTGTTGTAGTGGGCTGTAATTTTAATGGCACACTGTAGTAGTATGACCCTTCATCAGTTCTAGAAAAAAAAAATTGATAAAGTTGTTAAAGGACCCCCTTTATCAGTGCTAAAAAATGATGATAAAGGACCCCATTTATTGGTGATTCTTTAAGCACTGATAAATGATTCGTTTATCAGTGCTAAATAAAAGTGCTGATTATAGGGAACCTTTGTCAGCGTTGAAAGAATCAATGGTAATAGTGTCTTTTATCAGTGCTTTTTTAGCACTCATAAATATTCCCTTTATCAATGTTTTTTTAGCACTGATAAAGGCCTTGGGATTTTAAGAGTGCTCTGATTTTCAATGCTTTTTTATGATGATAAAGCCCTATTTTAGCATTTTTAAAGGCCTTGTATGTAGTAGTGATTCCTTACTTTAACCATACATACACCACTAAAAAGAATTGATACATTAAATAAATTACACATATGTCAACCTCAAGAATATCTATAGAAATTATCAACATAGAACAATGATTGTGTTTTCCTTAAAGGTCTTAGGGTGCAGTAGAAGTGGTGGGATGGGACATAATTTTGGTTTTTTTGCTAGTTTTAATGAATAAATTCAAATTAATTGAAGAATGAAACACCATAATCTTTTATAGAGGATCATTAAAATTTAATTTATAATAAATTTAATACAAAAAATACATTTAATACTACAATCCTTCTTAATTAATTCTGATTCATGTCTTGTTGTGTTGTCATTACGATAGAGAATCCAAGTGAGGATTGATCTAGTTATATCAACATTTGCTCCATGAATCTCTAAATAAATTTCTTGGTATTCCTAGTTTTAATCTATATCTTCATGTCATTCTCCATTTATTTTAACAAGGGATTCTCTTATTCTCTCATTATTCTTGGGAGGGAGGATAGATAATTTTCTCTCTATGACATGAGACAATTATCTACAATTTCATTATTGTGGATAAACACTTTAATCTTATATAAATGATATAAGAAGGAATATATACTTAGGTTTAATATTCTAATAATTGTGTTATGAAATTTTATCAAATATTTATTCTAGAAATTTCCTCATGTATAAAAACAACAACAATAATAATATAATAGGTCGATTACACCCACCACTGCAGAACAACGTGCAAGGAAGAAAATCACAGTTTACATATAGACCTAGGTACTTGACCCCATGAATTTATCCTTGCACCCCCCCCCCAAACCTTTACCACCCCAACACCAATGGTGGGGTAATATCAAAAACAAAAAATAACAACAATAACAAGAATGATGCATAATACATAGGGAATGAAGTTAATATCTCAAGGAAAAAAGAACACCATATGAACACTACTATGTAATATAGTCCTTGCACCTCAATATCTCATCAATAAATATGCATACTTGTGTCATTACCCTATATGTTAGGTTGATATTTCATTTAATTTCTAAAATTAACTCATCAATGGACTACCATGACCATGGATTTAATTAGATAGTTCTATTTCAATAAAAGGGCCACATATATCTTCTTCCATTAACTCATAAGGAAAAAACATTTCTTGAATTATTAAATTAATTTAATATCACTTATGGAACACCCATTTTATGCTACCTCACTATGAGTATATATCATCACTTTTTCATCCATATATCAAAGTATGTGATTCATGATACACATTATTAATAATCTCAAGTCTAAGGACCAATACACATACACATAGATAAAAACATCTAATAATAGGTAAAACATATGGAATTATTATTTTATGTTCATTCCTCATAACTGAACTTCTTGGATATTATCAATTATGAACATCATGTGAAGAAGTCTCAATGTATAATGAGGCCCCAACACCTGATAGTAAAACAAAACCTATGCCCAGTCATAAAGATATTACTTATACCATGATACATATGTTTTAAAATATTATCATATAATTTTTAGGTCCTTATTATAGTAGGAAACTACTATAACCTTTCTATATGACAAATACTCTAAGTAAATAATTGCATAAATATTACATAGAAGAATAATCATTATATGATAAGATATTTATTAATATTCTAGAAATCAAAAATGAAAATTTAGATGGTTCTTGGGAACCAAATCCAATAGACTCTTCTTATAACAAGAACCAACTATTAACTAATAAATTATTATCTATCACATGATAATCATGCCTCTTCTGAGGTATGGCTATCATTTTTGGGCCTGCCACATTCTTTTGTAGATACTCTGCTTATTGTGACTTTTATTCTCTGAGAAAAACTTATAAGCATTGGTATCATTATAGTAATTTGTATTTTTTTTCCTCTGTAGTAAACTTTAAATCTTTTATAATACTACTTTCATAAATTTACCATTATATATATATTGATAATAATTTACTTTCTTGGTATAATCCCAAAATATAGAAAAAAAAATTCTTAAATTTCTTCTTAAGCCACATCAGAAGCCGCAACATACTTAGTCTATATAGATATGGCTACAAAAAATTTAATAATCTCATATTTATTATTTAATTAACCTTACTATGATATTTAAGATCAGATTCATCTATAATAAAACTAGTTTTATATCCCCTTGATTACTAGTACACCCACTTCTACAAGTGCCATGAACCTATCCTTTTTCACTTTCTGAAGTACTATTTGATTATTCTAATTGCTACCTAATATAGTTCTCCGGGTTATAATTTATATTTTCTTATTATTCATTATATATAAGTAATATAAAAACTCAATACATATCATGGTTTATGTTATAGATTCAAACACTTAACTATATAGAATTTTACTCATCATAATAATCTCTTCATGTGCCTTAACATATTATCTTTGATACATTCTACACCATCAAATATATGATACAATCTCTCTCTTAAATTATTTTATCTTGTATTTTCTCAATTCCTTTTCAATGTAAGTACCATGACTTGATCTAAGAATCCCCACATATCCATATTAATAGGCCTTTCTCTATTGAACACGAGTGGCCACTTTAGGTCATTCTTAGATAAATGTCCTTCTTTTTAGTCATAACAAACTATAAGATTAAACATCTATTTTACATATTTTTTCAACATACATAACTTAAAAATATTTCACCTCAATAACTTATTATGGATACATGGATCACATTCATTCTTAAGAAAATTAAACTCTCTTGTGCCTTCATCAAAATGAATATTACATGATTATGATTCTTATTCCAATCTATAAATATATCTCTATAACTTTCATACCTTATTAACTTTATTTGGTGTCACTAACTCTTTTGGTTATGTGATATATACATTTTCCACAATATTACCATAAAGGAATGTGTTCTTGACATCAATTTTCCAAATTACATGATCATAGAAGGTTTTTATGTCAATTATAATTCTAATGGATTTTTGCATGATGACTGGTGAATAGGTTTCATCATAGACTATGTATAGACACCACTAAAAACCTTCAGTAACTAATTGTGGCTTATAGGTACCTACTTTATCAATCATGTCTAGTTTCTTCTTGAATACCCACCAATAGATTTTCAAAACCTGGAGAAACCACTAAAATATTGAACTGAATTTTAGTACATGGATTTCATTTCTAAATCTATATAAACATATAAATCTTATCTTATTTTCATTTACTGGTTTCTTTTAGGATTATATATTTTTATCACACAATATATTATCTAACATGGTGAATACAAAACTATCTCTTTAGTTATAACTTTTTTATACATTATGTATCATTGGAAAAAATCCCCCCACTAAATATTATATAGTTTAGTGTTTGTATGCCTACTCATGTGAGTATGGAGTGTTGACTTCAGTAAAGTATATCTTTCTACCACTATCTCAAAATATAACTTCTTCCCTATTATATAATTATAGTCAATAACTTGACTTATAAATTTCTATATTAGGTATGTTTATATCCTAAGTAGCTTTAAGGATAATTAACTGATATGAATATAGTATTTTCTTAATGTAATTTTATTTCTAATATTATATGTTACAAATAGTTCTCATAAAAAAATGAAGCTATGACATAATGGATTTATTTCATATTATAATTTATATGATATCTATTATTCAATTCAGTTGGGATATGGTTTGTTGATTACATTGATATTTGAGAAACATGTCTTGAGAGGAATTATGGAAGACTTTCAATACTTATAATACGCATCATAGATCCTCCTTGTTTACTTCTATCATCACTCTAATGTGTTTAAGGTAAATGTAAGCTTATAAATAGATATAATATACATTTAAATGATTGATGAATTCTTGGTTAAGATATTATCTAACTAAAACACCCAAAGGATGTCATATCTTTTACTATGTATTTTCATTACTCAACTTTACATTCCTAAAATATCATAATGGAATATCATTAAGTATATAAATTTACCTCTATCTTCCCCTTATAATATTTTACACATATATTTTTGTACTAATTTTAGAATCATTGTGGATTTATGGACTTTAATCTCAAAATTTTATTTATTTTAATACCTAATAAGTACATACATAAAAATAACCAATATTTTTAACTCTAAAGAGCATAAAAACCCTTTTGGGTATATCATTGGAAATAAATTTTAGTTTTACTTGACCAATAATTACCTAAAAATGTATATTAGTTGAGTATTATATTTTATATTCATTATTAATTTTTGATATTAGAAATCAATGATTCAAGTATTAAACTATTAATAGTATGATATACCATAACAACATCCATTTAAAATATGAAATAATGTCTCATTATGTTAAGAACCAAAAATTGAGATAATATTTTGGTAACACTTAATCTAAAAAATTGTTTTATGAGAATCAATCCTATTATAAATCTTGAAGTTGTGATTTTCTCTTAGTTGACTTGGGAATCACCCTCTTTCAACTGCTAAGATAATTCACCTTACTTATTAAAAAAGTTTTAAACTATATTAGTTCCTATATTTGGATACAACTATATGAGTTTTATATTGTATTTAATACCCAGGAAATGAATTAGAAAAAATACATAAAATGATGGATATAGATAAATTATAATCTTCTGCTTTATTCTTCTTAAATTCATTACAGTTATTCTTCTTGTGACCATTCTTTCCACATGTGAAGTAGACAAAATTATATTTGTTTCTCTCCCTCTAAATCATTTTTTTTTATTTTAAGGACATTGTAAAGGAATTATTAACTTTTAACTTTTCATAGTAATTTCAACATTTTCTTTCACTTCACTCACCATATGGGGAGAGGATCCATCTTATGACCAACCCCTATCGGTTTGGAATAACATAGATAAAATATTCTTGAGTAGCTTCTCCATACATTTCATTTTTTAATTCTTGATTAAAATGTAGAATTTGTGTGGTAAGGATTAAAAAATGATATTTAGGTATAATTTCTTATCCATATGAAAATAAAACTTTGATAACTGATTAATATACTTAAATATCATGAATATCACTAGCTAGGTGCCCATATTCCACTTTACACTTGCACTATGCAATGATAATATCATTTATCTTTTGCCTCTCTTTCTCTAATTCATGTTCCAGGAGATGAGTTATCATGATATATGTATCTAAGTCTCAAATCTCCAAAAATAATTTAAAACATGAGGCAAAAAACATCTAAATCATCCTTCATTTATCTCCTATAGGAATCCTTTTCACATTTTCTTGCTCACTGAGGTGGTTGATCAAGAATAGGGTATTATAACACATAATATAAATTTTTCTATAGTAGTATAGTATACAAGATAATATACCATTATTGTAAATTTGTGCTGGTGAAGAGATTTTATTTATCCAAGTATGATAATAGTGTTTCCATGGTTTTTTACCATTTTTTACAATAAATAAAGTCATATTTTAGTATTGTCTCTTGATTAATTATTATTACATAATAAATATATTTTATTATCATCTCATTATTTTATAAAATCCCAACATACATCACCATTGGATTCAAAATATCTCACTACTTGAATATTCTAGAGGAAAGGAAAAATATTTCCTTTTAAATAATCTAGATGAGGTCCTAAAAAACTATTCAAATGTACTTAGGATGGATTTTCTTTCCAAATTCATTATCTCACAGTTCCTTGATTTGTTTATTAGTATCCACAATCCAAAAATATTATGTTTTTACTTTCTCAATGCTTTCCTCCAAGTTATGTCAAGTCTTTATAAGAAAATCAAATCTTGGTGTTAACTATATAAAGTCGACCCAAAATTTTCATTAGAAGTCCCTAATAATTGAAATCACTTATATGAGGGATAGAAAAGTTATTTGAACTATGTTTTAATTCCAACTCAAGTGATGGAATTCGTTGTCTAACATAATATGTTCTTTGAGGTATTTTATTTAACTTATGAAGAAATATTTGTTATTTTACTCTTCAAAAGCTTATTAATTTTATGTGGAACTTACATAATTAAATAACCATGTATGATAAAATAATCTATGCATAATAATTTTTTTATTCTATCAAAAAATTCTTGTTAATTTATTTACTTTATGAGGCCTCATTTAATCATCCAAATAAACCATTCATCACATAAATAAATAAATAACCATGAACTAGAAATAAAATAAATATTTGATATAATCATGATATTTTATCTACCATTAGGTTTATTGAACAAAGATTAACCAACCTTGAACCTAGAGTAAATAACTCATTGATCCCATGCATGGATCAATTTTCAGCATTCTTCCATTAACATATATATCTCCTTGGTCAGTTTCACCTCAGATCGGGTCTTAAATTGTATCCTCTCACTAGTAGCTCCATCCTTTAAAAATGTTTACTCACTAGTAGTTGAGGGGTTACAGGGTTTAGGATTACATATAATAAACCTTGAACACATATACCCATAAATAATAAATGAGTTAGATATGATATAAAAATCATTATATTTAATTTAAAAATAAATTATCACATAAAACCTTGTAATAAAATTAAATTAAATTAACCTAACACATACATAAGTTGTTCAGGATTAAGATCAATCACAACATGAAACAACTATGAATTTATACTTTCAAGAATTTATTTCAATTTTATATAATTAAGTTAAATTTACTAAAATTAATGAATTAATATACTAATTAATTAATTAATTTTTTATATTAATATTTTTTCAAAACAATCCTTGAGATCAAAAAATATTTCCATCCTCTATTATTTTAAATGAATTTAATTTTTGAATTTAAAATAATTGAGTGCATAGAATATATTTATGAGTCCAAATAACATGTACCTTTCTACATCATATTAAATTTAGTATTGAACTTTAGTATGAAGATGGTGTTTACACTTGTTGAAATGCAACATGTAAATTTTTGTTTAATTAAATCCATTTCTTGACTTTAATACTTAGGAGATGTGTACTACCACTCGACTTGTCATGTGACTCATGTTGTGTGCAGTCCTTGTCGTGTAATATAAACTTACATGGAATATATTCTCATATGATGTGTCATTATATACAAGACGTTTTACTCTATGGGTTGAAATTAATAGTTTGTGTGGCATGTATGACCACACAAAATTCTATAAATATACATGTCATGTACTACTGTGAATGCACATGAAGTGCATGACATGTATATAACCATTACACATCATATAGTTACATAATTTATGTAGATAATAATTATTAATAATCTATATCCACATGACATGCTGAAAATCACTTGATATGTACATGGTGTGAAATTACACTTGTCACATAGTGTGTACAACTTGCTATATATCTAGTAGTTGTTTCCTTACTTTAATTATCCATGTGTTGAAACACACAATATAAAAATATAAATATATACCTTACATGAGTTTTCATATATTAAAATGTGTGTTCAACTAGATACACATTGTATAATCCATGTTCGTCCATGTTTCTCATTTGGTAGTCAATACACGGCGTGTAATGAAGCTGTGTAGTTGACCCGCACAACATTACATTTTTTACATGGGGTTAAAACCATGTGGATTTACATGGTGTGTATTCCAAATATATTTTTTCTAATCCCATTCAAACAGTATTCCATGTTGGTGGTTAATATATGGTGTGTAATTACACCATGTACTGATCCACATGATGTTATGTGATTATCATGTCCTGAACCTTATATAGTTGACCATGGGTACACAACATGTAATTTAACATTGCACAATGTGTATTTGTGTCATGTATCCAGTATCCTTGGTTCCTCCATATAGGGTCTTTGAGTATTCTTTACATGTCTTATCCAGTACTTGATTATAAAAATACAAAAAAACATATTTTCTCAACTTTTGGATTAAGAAAAAATTATAAAAATGAAAAATAATAAACAAACACAATAAATTGATCAAAAATTTTATAAATAATTATAAATTAGAATATAACCACTCTAATATCACTTGAATATTCTTGGGAATAGTGGAAGTGATGGGCTAGTGCTCAATTTTGGTTTTTCATTAGTTTAATTGGATAATTTGAAGAACTTGATGAATCCAACCTCAAAATCAATAAGAGGATCTCTTTCAAATTTAATTTATAATTAATTTAAAACAAGAATAACCTTGAACATGATAATTATTCTAAATTAATTCTGATTTCACTCGTTTCATGTCATTATTATAGTGGATAATATAAGCAATTATTCCTCTAGTTGTATCCACAAATGGTCCCCGAATCTCCAAACAAAATTCATGGTATTCTGAGTGCTATCATAGAGGAACTTAGAGCTACATGTCATTCACCATAGATTGAAAAAAGGTATTATATTTTTATCTCTTTAGTTTTTAAAGATAGGGTAGATGATTTTCTCTTTAGGGATTGATATAATTCTCTAGAGTTTCTTTTTTGTGCACAACAACTCCAATCTTCTAAAAATGATATAAGTTGGAATATATACTTAGAGTCAACATTTTGATAACTACACTATATCCCTTTATCAAATATTTATTATTAGTAATTCCCCATGACTAATAGTATTATTATTGCTATTATTTTTTCCCATGAAAAGTTTTTATTTGAATAGAATTTATTAAATAAATGAATTAAATTTAATTTTAATGAAATTAAATAAAATATTCCATTTTCGTTGGGCCCCTAACTCAGTCCATCAATTATCATTGGAATCTATCAAACCTTGAATAATAAAATATTTATTTATTTAAATAAACATTATTTATTTAATAAATAAATAAATACTATATTCATTATACTCATAAATAAATATTTATTTTAATATTCACAAAAATAAATCAATAATTATATTAATATATTCACTAAACTAGTGTTTAAAAAAATATTTATTTATCAACTTTGTAAATATTAGATAAGAGATAAAATTAAACTCACATATTTTAAACTCGAATATTTAGAGATTGAAGTTATGATATCAACTTAAATTGAATAATTATTATTCCAAAAGTTGAGAATAATATATATATTTAATATTAGAATCAATAAAATTTAAAGAGATTCTTGAAACCCTTATCAGTGTCTAACAATATGTTAAGGCACCCATAAAGAAAGAATTTAATGTTGTAGTGACAACAACCTACCAAAAACCGCTACTATTTATTAAAATGTTTTTGTCCTAAAATCTACTCAAGTGGGATTCATACATATGTGATCACACTAAATGTTTGATTTATCTTTATTTGAACTTATAAAATGAACATGTCAATAAACTACCATGGAATTTAATTTATTTAGATAGTTCCATTTCAATCAAAAGGGTAGAGATTCTTATTCTATTAACTCAGAATTGAAAAATCTTTTCTCGACTTATTCAATTAGTGCCATGTCACTTCTAACAAACCCAATGTATGCTACCTCATTGCGATCATATGTTGTTATGGTTTTCATCCATACATCAATGTGCATGATTCATGATACAATTTAACAATAATATCATGTATTAGGACTAATATAAATACTTTCATATAGTAATATCCATTAACACATACCCAAATGGCCCAAAGGCCTTTATTTTTTATTGTTTTTTGATAACCCCCCTTTCAAGGGATGAGGGGGAACACTTACAAGGCTCGTAAGCTTTGTGAAGACATGGCCCATAGGCTTAAGATACATTACATGACCCTAAGGTCTTAGTGAATTCAACCAAACTATAACTACAAGGAACTTCCAAGTGTGAACTTCATGATAAGAAGTCTCAATGAATTATAAGACCTGAACACCAGATAGTCAAACATCATCTATGATCTTTCAGACATATGTTATCTATACCATATAACATATGTTTAATAATATCATCATAACTTTTCTGGGTTCTCATTATAGCGGGTAACTATTATAACTTTTCAATATGATAAATAATCTATGGAAATTATCACATAAATGTTATACAGAAAAAAATCATCATTTGATAAATATTTATTAAAATTTTAGTAACTTAAAGTAAAAATTTAGTGGCTTTTAGGGAACTTACTCAAATATTTTTTAAACTACAATCCCCTCTTTCAAAATCCAGATCTCTAAGAAAGTTTCTCACAATAAGTGTTCTTCTCTCCAAATTCTATGTATTTCAATTCTCCTCAATGTGTAATGTATATTCTCTACCATTATCTTTCCTATTAAAAATTACTTTTAAATTCATTCCATTTTAATTTTACACTTTTCACATATTGATTGGATCTCAAAACCATCTATAACAGTCAAATTTAAACTGTTAAGATCAAAACCAATCTATCCCATTTAGAAAAATATTTGAATTTTAAAAATGATATGTAATTCACCAAATTTTTTAGTGGAGACCGAAATTTATATGTGATAACCTTCAACTATAATATATTTAAAAAATTGTGGGGTTTCTCAAATATTTCTCACCCCAAATCATTATGGTATGGCATACTTTGTTGTGGCATGATACATTCCACTAGATCTAGATAGATACACAATATTATTTCATGACCTACCATTATATCATGATATAGACTTCATCATATATATATTGATTCACTATAATGACATGATAGTAATAATTATGGTGTACCATATTATTTTTATAAAACAACCTATACCAAATTTTCTACATCCTCCTTATTTAAATGTAAACTATTACACTATTTCCAAACACAAGTCATTATAGCATGAATTATTTCTATAAGATCCTCTTAAACCTAACAGTATTCATTATGGACTATCTAGTATGGTTGCACCATGATTTTGTCTCTATCATAAAAACATCTATTTTTTCAAATCTATTCTAGATTTATCTATATCCTTATACCAATCTAAATGTTATTAAAAAACACAAAAACACTTACGATCAATAATATTATACTCTAATGGTATCACTATTTTCTAACACTAATCCTAACATTCCACCATTTTAATAGACTTGGTTCCAATATTATTCCCCTTTGGGTTTGTTTGAAATCCAAAGTATTCAGAGTGAAATAAAAGACAACCAAAGCTCTAGAAAAGAAAAAATAATATTAGAATAACTTTGTCATCACTCTAAGTCTATGTGACTAATGATTAGTGTAGAAAACAAGAGGTCAATATATAATTCTATACTTACCATGCATACTAATTAACTTTATAACTATTAAACTACTTATTGTTAAACTCTAAAACTACATGTCACTCCACATTTTAACTATATTAATATCCTTATAGTTCTTCCCCATGGATAATATCTCCCCTATATATTATATAATGAACTATCCATTATGGGTATATTTCTCTATGTTATTTTCAACTTATACTCTGAATATACTTATTTAACTTATTGATCATCAAACTATATCCCCCTTTTATAAGAGACACTTTTTGATTCCCATGTATTTCAACAACTTTATTTAATTTATCTAAATAATTATTTAATTTCACCCCATTTTATAATAAAACCAAAGGAAAATTTACTATCAAACATTAGAAACCAATTTAATAAATAAATTCTCATGGAAACCTCTTCTTGTTGAGGGAGGTGGTTGAACACCTAAGTTCAATTGATGCATCTTAAATACTAGTGTGTCCAATGGTTTTGTTATAATAATGACCACTTTTCAATTTATCCTAACATAATCTAACTTTATGAACCCATTATTTATCTTATATTCAATGAAATGATGTGTAATATTGAGGAGTGTTGTATGATAATGTTGTACCAAATTCTTCATTAGTTCAATGACACTCTTCTTATAATAACGAATCACCATAGGAACCTTAACACCTTCACAAAAATTTTGAAGTTATTTCTTTATCTATAAAAACTGAGTACACACCTTGATAACTTAAATATATTTAAATTCAATAATGATAAGTGATTTACTCTACTTCTTCCTTCTTATCCAACCAATGTAGTTGTATATGACTAAGAAATATTCTCTACTTATAGATTTTCCACCCATAATTTCTCTATCCCAATCATCATAAGAATATGGACATAAATATAATCCCTTCATTTCATAGTAGACCAAACCATAATAAAGAGTTCCTTATAACTACCTCATGATCCATTTCCTATAAATGGTATGTTCTTCCTTTGAATTACTTTGAAACCGAGCCACGAAATTAGTACCATAATCAATTTTTGGACTTATTATTTTTAAGTAAAAAAACTTCCAATCAATCTCAGATATAATGTACGATCCATAACCTTTCAATCCTAATGTTTTCCAATTTTAGTTTCAATCATGATAAGAGTATAAATAGTTTTGTAATCATTTATATAAAAATTATTGAATAACTCTCTTGCATATTATTTTGATAAATAAAGTTATATCTCTCATTTTAACTCACTTTCAACCTGAGAAAGAATATGATCTCACTGATCATGGACATATCAAACTCGGAACTCAATAATTCACAAAAATCCTATATTTATTTCATTTCACTTCCACTAAAAATGATATCATAAAAAATATTATAATTTTCTCTTCCTTAGATGATTTCACATAGATGTTGTGATAAAAACCTCCCCGTTTGAATTCTAGGTTCTTTAATTATGAGTTTAATTGAGAATACTAACCTATGAGGTGATTATTTTAATCCATAAAAATCCTTTTTAAATATCATAGTGACTTGGGTTTTTTACAATAGATAATTAACTCAATTATGATATTTCAGAGTCTCGGGATCTCCTCATGATTAAAATGATTAATTTAACATAGCACACAACCTCAAAAAAATCAAATGGTTCCATTGATTTTGAGGTGGAATGTTTACACTTGGATTGATTCTTAATGAATTTACAATCATGTTGTATTTTGAGGAATTTTTAATATTAATTAATTAAATAGATATTCGTTCAAATTGTGATATCTTAGAAAAAATTAATTTTTCATTTAAAACCTTTTATAACATGTTAATAATATTTTTTAACTCGGTCATTGATTAATTTTTTAATTTAGAGTATTTGGATGCTCAAAAATAATATATTAAGAATAATGTATTTTCTTTAGTCCATGCATGAATGTTTTGGATGAATCGTTTATACCTCATAAAAATATAATCATATGAAAGAAATTGTGTTGTATTTGCATCTATAATGTGGGTTTTACCCTAGGGATGGTGTAATTTGAGTGCTTACCCCCCCCCCCCAAGGATGGACCATCACAAGTTCCATCTATTTAATATTTTTTTTAATACAATGCAACTAATGGTGATTAAGACCCTAAAATTTGCCTATAAAATCCCCATTATGGATTCTCTCTAGTACTGATATAAACCATAAAATAAGATGAGTATAGGGATATTGATCTCTTTTATAGATCGAATAGATCGACATTGAATTGGATTTGAGTATACAGTGACATCAATGATCATATCGTGCAATGATGAAGAATAAAACCATGGAATTGACAATGGATTAACGATATGGTAATTATTCTACCAGGTAAATATTTATTATTTTTTTCATTTTTTATTCATTATGATTTTATGTAAGTAAATTCATCCTTGAATTTTTTTTCTAAAATGTATGGCCCTTTAAATTTTTATTCTTTCTACTTTGGCGTGAGATTAAAGATTCTTCACTGATTCCCTTCCATTATTTTTTTTTTTTTGATAGATCTATATTTCATGAACAATGTTCAAACCTTATCCCCAAACATAAAATATTTTTTCCCTTTATTATTCTTCACTTTTACCCTATTATCAACATGTCTTCACTACCTACTATCGACATGGTTGAAATTTTATAAATTTGACCCTAGTTGAAGAGTGATTGAAATATGAGCCATATGATTGATGGATTTGGGAATTAAAGTGAATATTAAGGCATTTGGAATCTGTGATTAGTGATGAAGGATCGTGGGAATGCCTAAAGTCATGGGATCTTCTAGGTAGCGATGTGAAAAGGAATCAAGGTTGTGTGTGAACTCTATCTAGATATTTTTCTAGTGAAGATCGGGTGGAAATTGACCAATGGAGGCATATAAGATATGGATGATGTTTTTTTTAGTGTCTTGGGATTGTTTGGGGGTAAAAAAATATGACATAGAGATGATTCTAGGTATTCTATAAATTCTGGGCTCAAAGACACAATCACACATTTTTTGATATAGAGCCACATACCATATATCATCTAAGTAGTGAAAACTGGGGTTTCAAAGAAGTTAAGGATCACATGGTGTGTGACTTTTTCATATACACTATGGAACACACACTTTATCTTAAGTTCCCATAATCTGATCAATATGTAATATACATGGAATGAATTCCTAGGTGGTCATTTGACCACACACGATGTGTAGATCCATACCACAAAAAATATACCCTTGGAAGTACATGAATTAAACTCCATGTAAGTACATGTTGAGTGATAAGTCTGAGTCCACACACCATTTACCCCTAAGGAATGTCATGTATATCATCATACACATGAAATTAGTAGCAGTGGTACATGTAAAGTACCCTTTCAACCACATACATCGTACACCATATTACACACATCACGTAGGTATATCCATACATTCCATCTAGTGTGAAAGTATATGATCAAACTTCTACTAATGGGATAGATGTATTTTACCACTATAATACATGTTGTTTACTTTTATAGGTTTAATGTATTTCAATATCTCCTTACCCAGGGATCATATTTTGGAAAGCAAGTATCTCATCTTGAGTGTTTTCTTACATAGAACATAATGGGGAACTTTCTTCATTATCGGAGGTAAGTCATGAGGGGATATGATTATCTTAGTCTCATAATGTACATATGTTTTATGATTAGAATAAGGTGTAGTGATTATAGAATTAATGGGGTAATAAATCTTCTAAAAACGTGTTTATGAAAGGGACCCCCCCCCATATTACTAGTAGAGTTTGATACTCCCCAACACACTCGGATCCCAATCCATCTATCTATGGAGTTGGCTAAACCCTCATCTATAAGATTAGATAGGGTGTAGGTCCTCCACTAGGTTTAGTTAATCACTCAAATGATATTTATCCTTTGAATAGGTGTGGATACCCCACTGTAATTTTTGAGAAGTGTTGTGAGTTTTCTCATAGTTGGGTAGTTACGATTGTAAGAGTTAGTACACCCTTGATTGAGATCTATGCTTGGGAAAGGTGTTGGTTCTCCTATAGGTTTATAGAATGGTGACATAGCAATGGTGTAAAGTAAGATATAGTAATCCCTCAACCAACATGAATATGTCAATGGGTAGTAAGTTCCCCTTTATAGATTTTTGTGGTGAGGTAGATGTTAGAAAGGATGAAAAGTTCAGAAACTTTGAGCCTTTTACTTTCCTTGGTCACCCATTCATTGCCTATGAGGTGTGAAATATAGTTTGACTATCAAATTTATACATTATAAACTTATCAATACTTCAATAATACCTATTTTCTCATGATATACGACCTTCATGGATTGGATCTGAGATGAATGATAATTATTTGCATCCCTGAGAATTCTAGTAAAAGAGAATATATGGATCTTTCCTTATCTTACTCAAAGATACCTTCTTATTATATAGTTTGATATAAGTTGATTATTTTATTTTATTTATAGGTTCAAGGTGTCCTATTTAGTATGTTTATACTCAGCCCTACACATGCTTTTTCCCCACACAAGTTGTGTTTGTGCTGATGGCATGTTGTTCAGAGGTGGTCTAAGTGGGTGCAAAGTTGGTTTCACTTGTTCAAAGTTGACACTTGATGGTTCTTGGTGGATATTGTTGTTTCATGATGGTGTAAGTTTCCATTTTAGTATAATATCAATCTAGGAGACCTTGAATTATGGAGGATATATCCCTTATTCCACATTTATTGGGTTTAGATACCTTTTCAAATGCATAATTATTATGGTGTTTTCCTATATGGAAATGTAATGATTATGTGATGTCTCATGCATGCATTGTATATAGTTCAGTTATTTATTTATATATATATATATATATATATTAATGGTTTTTTAAGTTATTTTATGCATTTTTCTATTTAATGTAGTTTAATGCCACCCATCTTGTGTGATACACCTACTTGATGTTAGTCACCAGCCCTTGGCCTATTGGAGGAAAGATTGGGGTCGAATAATTATATTACTACTAGCCTAGGTGGGTACCTATTGGATTTTATCATGTCAGAGTGGTATTATAGTATTCAATTCATAGGGACAAAGTTTGGAGTCTGCAGTCATGTGAGGAGTAGTTTGGTAATTTAGGGAAGTAATGTCTAGGGGGTCTTGAGTTCGATTATCTAATCAAGGAGACTATTGTTGGTGTAGTGACCAATGTATCCTTTTCATAAGACTCTGATAATATTTTATCCAAACTAAATCCATAATAAATTGATTTATGGGTACAATCAAGTTGGTTAATACATCATATAGTGGTCAAAAATGATATTTCATGTTCCTCCCATGCCAGATTATCCAAATGTACTCTAATCTTTGTGAGTTAATCCTATAAAATGAAGGGTTATACCTATTTATAATTGGTTTGTGTGAAAATAAAGGGACGTGAAAATTCTATGCTTATAGTTAGGCCTCTCGCTATAGATTAGTGAGTAATATGTAATTGTTTTATGAGACTCAGTTGAGATATATTTTTTCCCTACAATTTGAAGTAGTTCATATTTACTTTTTTCTTAGTGTACAGTTTATTATTGAGTAGATGGTAGTTATAGTTTAGTTATATGAGATTACCCATAGATTGGATATGCTGTATAATTTCCAAAGTAGAGGCCTCATAGGTTTTCAATGAAACATAGATTTGGATGGAGTTTGAGACTTGTGTTTTCATCTAGTTCAGACTATCACTAATTATATGAGTATTATTTTCATTGACATCCCAACATATTATAGAAATCCATTGGTGGATTATTTTTTTCTTGAACTCACAATAGGACTACTCTATCATGGTTGGATTTTGTGACCTTATTCATAATGAAGTTTTTTATGGATATGGTGCCCTCTGTAGGGAAGCATGTTTGTGTCTGAGTACATTTCAAGGCTTATGGACCTCATGATGGGTTCAATGGACATATATTGTGGTGTAATTTTTTGATTTCTGTACTTCAGGTGGAGACTTTAAAGGAAGATATTTTGAACTGATGTTGTGTTTTCATACAACACCAGCTATACTGTATCCCCCTGAGTGATCATTGGTAGTTGAGTATTCTTGGAGGACCATGGATGTAGGGGAAGGTTATCACTTCTACTATATATGGTCATAGTGGTTCTGTGGATAGACATCCACTTTGGAAGTAACTTTGTGAAAGATCATATAGAGAGGTATTGTGATTCGATCCTTTCCCATCATCATCACCTTTGGTTAGTTCTCATCAGGTGTGATGTTCTAATAGTATGAGCTGTAAGAATATTAATTTGATGAATGACTATGTCTAGACATCAATGGGTATAGTTAGGAGTGTGATATGTGTCTCCCATTTATATAACCTTATACTAGATTCAACATACATGTGTATTCTTCTTTTAATATATGTTCGAGAATTGGATATTTTGATGGAGCTCCTACTAATACCCTTATTAGATGGAGATTTTCTCTGATGTAAAATATTTTTCACTCACCTCCTATGGTAATGTGAGTTTATCCATAGTTTAGAAAGATGATATTAATGATATTCTATTATGGAGTATATGAAATCCAATGGTACCTACCTTAATATGGATTGGATACCAATGCTTGTAATGCATGGTGATATGTAGTTGAGTAAGTGAGGAGAGGTCCAACCCTAGTAGTGAGTGGGATTCCCTAAGGTGTAGCTAGTGTATCCCACCCTCATGAAGCTATATTTAGATACCCATCATACAATAAGCATGTCTTTTTGTAGTAAGTTCATAGATAATAATTCAATCCTTATGAATGTGGATAAATTGATGAATTATTTCAAAGGGAGACCCATGGTCATCCCTCAATAGGAGACTGATGTATGCATTATATTGTGTTCCTAAGGTATAATTCTATTGTTACTCAGTGGAATTATGAAAATTCATGTATTATTTGTGGACTATATGGAAAAATAATTTCATTGTGTTGGTTTTTGAAGAATCCTATTAGGAATTTGAGGTATTTCCCAAGCCTTACTATAATATTATTAACTATATAAAAATATATCTTAGTGTGAGTTCTAGATTAAGAAAATTTCATTTTGACCCTAAAATTCGAAAATATGTTAAATAGTGAGATCGGAGTGGCATAATAGAAGCATGATGGTTTGTGGTTCAAGTATATGACTCTATGTTAGGATGATAGACGGTCATGAGTTACAAGATTTAGAATATTTTTTTTATTTCATGGAGATAGATGCATTACACACTTTTGATCCATGATGGTATCTACACACTCTTCCCTTGTGTAAGAGAGACACATGATGGTGATGTTGGCTTAGTGGTCTTGTGTGACTAGGAATTATTAGGTGATGGATTTGAAGGGTTTTCTTAAAGGTGTGGCTCACATCACCCACTTTCCTAGGTAGATAATGGTTTCCTCTTATTGTTTGTGTTAAATATCATGATAGCCATTCTAAGTGAAGACTTTCCTAGAGGATTATAACCCTTATTGTGTTATATATAAAAAATATTTGTGGGTGTACCATCACATGGAAACTCTTACTATGGGGTGGAGGGGTATATTTTCTCTACAGGTTTTGGTTCTTGATGAATCAGGTTTTGATAGGTGTTATCATGGGGTTTCTATATGATAGAGAAAAGTCATCTAAATGTTTAGAACTATCCAATTTATATTATGGAAGATTGGGCCACCCAATGGTTAGTGATGTGGTGATGAGTAGTTTTATGAGGTTGGTGTTGTAATTTATGTGATTATTAGTATCTTTTTTGAAAGGATAATGCCAATAGAACCAAGTTATATTCCATAGTGGATGTAAAACTATTTGAAATTAGGATGTAGAAAGAGAGTTGTCATGAATGTTTCAAAATAGGTTGGGAAAGAAGTACCATTTTTATTTTATACCCTGATATAGAGACATTGGTGAAATAGGTGTATGTTCCTTACTATAAGGAGATGAAAAATAAGATGACATGGTTTCAAAAGATCGTGCTACCTCGAAACTCTTCTGGTGTTAGTGAACAAAATTATGAAGTGTTTAATGGTGGAGTAGGGTGTAAATGGATTGTATACATAGAAAAACAATTGATAAAAACACTTAAAGGGAACTCTCACAAGATATAATCTTTTTTAAAAACTATTTTTATTTAGATTTTAGTTCTTCATGGATTCACTTAATCCCAAGTAGAAGTAAAACCATCAGTTGAGAAAAAAAAATTAGGTGCATAGGCTTGGAGAGGCTCTCATAGAGTGGATGAGTACATCTATTAAGGTCTTTATACATATTAATATAGAGATAATAACATTGGTGTAGAAATAATATGTTCTCTTCTTGGGTGGTTCTGTACCGAGTTTGGTTAGATCATGGATATATAAAGATGAAGGAAGTGCATGTAAAGGAGGGTTTTTTTCACATGGATTTATTTCATGAGATTCCTTATTTAACATCTCTATTAATTCACATTTTTAGGATAAAAGGGTTTAAAGGTGGGGATGATGTAGTGACCAGATTTTCTATCAATCGATATTTAACTCAATTTTGAGATTTTAGAGTCCCAGGCTAACCCATGGGAGAAACAATGAATATAACATAGCAGATGAACTTGAAATTTTTTTAGATGGTTTCATTGATCTTGGGATGCAATGTTTTCAATAAGGATTAGTCATGATAAATTTCTGAGAATTCTGAATTTTAAGGTGTTTTTATTATTAATTAATTAAATAAATTTCCATCCCATGAACATGGATGGTGATATCCTAAAATCCCTATATTTTTTATTTTGAACCCTTGTAATATTCCTATTATATTTTCAAGGCTTGTTGTTGAGCTGTTGAGAAGTTTTGAGCACCACAGAGGAACAAAAATAATATATTAATAATAATATATTTTTTAAGTTCATGCATTCACATTTGTGTGTAATCACTTATACGTCCTAAAAGGATCTTTGGATAATAAAATTTATTCTTGGTTACATCCAAAATTACTAGTTTACCGAAGGGATGGTTTAATTTGATTTCACACCCCCCTGAGATGGACCATCTTGAGTGTCATTCATTTAATAGTTTTTTTGTTTAATGTGCTTTTTGGAGGTGAAAACCCAAAAATTACCCAATAAAATGTCTATTATGTATTTAATTTAGGTCTATACATTAAATTTATTAATATAAACCCTAGACCAAGAGTAGGGGAAGAATATAGATCTCTTTGATGGTGGGGATGGATTGATAATGAATTAGAGCTAAGTTTATGAGGGTATCGATGATTAGATTATGAGACGATGATGAATGGAACCATGACCTCAACAATAGATTAAAGAAGTTTCTATAATTCCATGATATATGGATTTGTTTTTTTATATTGGTCTATTATTTATGATTTTGAGCATGTAAATTCATCCTTGAATTATTTTCCTGAACCACATGGCCATGAAAATTTATTTGGTTTCTATTTTAGACTGATATTCATGATTCCATGTTACTTTTCTTATGTTCATCATCATTAATGGATCCAAATATATTTAATGGTGATGGGAACTTCACCCGATGAACCAACTATTTCATTTATCTTTTCCATTGTCTTCTATGTTTTTTCACCGCTGGTCACTATCATGGTTGGTGGTTCAACGAATCGAACCCAAGTTGATGAGTGACTGAAATTTGGGTCTTTTCATCGATGGATTTGGATATGACATTGAAGATTAAGAGATGTAGAATTGATGATTAGTGAAGAAAGATTGTTTGAAGTTATGATAATTCCAGATCTTTGGGCCAGTGATGTGTAAAGGTATCATGGTTGGGTGTAAACCCTTTATAAATTCTTTTTTTCGTGATGAACAGTCATAAATCAACTATTGTAGTAATGTAAATGATAGACAAGGATTTTGAAAGTGTTTCAACTCTGATCAAGGGATAAAATGATGAAAATGAGATGATTTTGAGTGCTTTAAAGATTATGGGCTCAAATATGTGATCACACTACGTGAAATATAGTGCCATATTCCATGTATCATCTAAGAAGTGTAAGATAGATTTTTGATGGGGATATTGATAACATAGCATGTGACCTTGATACACATAGGTGTTCCCCTAAGCTGACTGCCTAGGCATGTGCATGGAGAATATGCCCAGGTGTCCATTTGGCCCCACATGATATGCATATCTAGACCACATATCACATACCCTTGGACATTCATGAATCGATCTCCTTAACAATAAACATCAACTAAGTCACCTGAGTCCACACACCATGTACCCTTTGGGGAAAACTATATATATCATCTCTCACATGAAACGAGTATCGGTCGCACACTCTGAGTACACCATCAGTCCCACTTATTATGTACCCTATCACACACATCATGTAGGTAGAACTATATATTACATATAATAATAAAGTAAATTACTAGATTGTTTTTGAGGGTCTATAGACTGTGTACCCCTACACTATATTCTATGTACTTTTCTAGCCTTAGTGGATTTCTATATATCCTTTCTTAGGACTTAGATTTTGGCATGTTATTATCCTATCCAGATCATTTAGTGATGTAGAATGATATGGTAAACATATCTTTAGCATCACAGATGATATGTGTGGTGATATGGGTATTTTAGTCTCCTTATCTCGATAGGGCTAATGATAGAGATCATTCATGGTGATCATAGAGTTCACAGGTGTAACATCCTATTACTGTTTCAGGTATTGATAAACCCTCTTGTGTTAAATTATTAATAACTTACATGGAAAATAATTATTTATCAGTGAACTTTTTATAAATGTGTTAAAGTCCTTAACTGTTGGTTGACATCTTGGAATATTCTATTAAATATTTTTTAGGTTTGACACTGAGTTGGTGTATGATTCTGAGGCCCAGAAAGACTTAGTGAAGACGGAATAAAATTATTAAATAGAATATATTAATTGTGCACTTTTTATTCAAAATATTTTAATAACTCTAAATGGTGCGTCATTTGAGAAATATGAGACCACTGTTATGTCCAAAATATGGTGTTTACCCTAGGATGGGTATAACATTCAATGGCGCTAGACATTTGGATGTCTCACTCATGAGATAAAGTTATTAAATAATATTTAATGTCTTATTTATTTTTAATAATTACATATATCTCAAATGGTGTGTTCCATAGGAAATATGAGACCACTGATGGGTATGGAATGAGGGTTTTAAACTAGATGGGGTATAACTTTTGTAAGCGTTAGACATTTGGATGGCTCGCTCAAGATAAAAACGTTTTTATTTTTAATTATTTATTTGTTCTGATTTTTAAATAATAAATCATTAATATATCTCAAATGGTGCATCATATGAGAAATATGAGACCACCTTTGGATCTGGAATGGGGTGTTTACCCTAGGTGAGATATAAATTTCAAAAGCAACGGACATTTGGTATGGTTGCTTATAAATTTTATCTTATTTAATAATTATATTAAATAATTGAAATTATTATTTTCATTTAACTATTAAATTAATTCCAAAAATTGGATTTCACTGTTCACTCATCTTTCCCAAAACTGTAACCCCATTTTTGACGATTCGTGGTTTTAAAAACACTATTTCTCAACTGTTTTCACCGATTATTAATTACAAAGTCTTATTTGGGTGGAATTAAATGATCCATACTTAGCTTTTAGACGAATAATTCATTAAAATCAGTGTTCCATTTTGAGGTATTGAATGTTGTGTTTTTTTATGGTTTTAAATATTGGAACCGTAAAATCCTTAGATTGGGTTGTTTCCTTCAATTTTTCATGACCTTGGAACCCCATGTAGGTGCGGCTGTGAACATTATTGATATGAACTCCTCTGATTCTAGCGTGTGGCACCCATTCTCACCCTCCTCATATTCACCATTAAGGGTTGTTTATTTATTTTTTAATTTATTTAATTTATTTAATTTATTTAATTTATTTTCTTCCTTTTCTCCCTCCATAACAATTTTGAAAAAAAAAATATATTTAAACCTAAATTATATAAGAATAGTTCATGTGAAATTATCAAAATATATTTTTTAAAATAAATTATCAATATATATATATATATACATATATATATATATATAATCATATCATGTGCTTAGGAATAATTTATTTTGATAAATTTATTAACGTATAATTTCATGGATTATAAAAGGATAATTTTAATGTAATTATAACATGGCTTGATTATAAAGATTATAATAGGATAATTATTTTGATTAATAAATGATAATTATTAATATTATCAAATGATAATTTATTAAAATTATCAAAGGTTAGTTGTTGAAGAAATAATCACAAAATAAATGAAAAGTTGTATTAAACGATAATTTCATTATCAAAATATATTTTGATATATATATATACATAAATATGTATATATATATTTAAAAAAATAATTATGTGTAATACCACCTATGTTATTAATTTATTTTAGGGATATAATTATAGAACAAGGGTTATAATTATTCTTATGGATATTTCTTGTGATTTATGCATTAACATAAAATGATAATCCAGAGATTATCCATGAGAGAAAAAATGTAATTGTTTGTAATATTTTACTTCCTTGTGAAATAAAATAGATATTTTGGTTCTAGGAACCCTTGAAAAACATCAAACATTGGTGTGTCGATGATTACAATAATAATGTCGTGAGGAGGTCTTTTGAATCGCACTGGGTGGATTATTGTTGTTGCTGGCATCAGTGACCTTGAGGTAGGTGGTTCCATCATGATTCCTAATTTATATTAACCGTAATTGTTTTTTTTAAATTTCAATTATTGAATTCAATTCCAATTATTTAAATCTGAATCTTATAGCTTTTAATTGTTTTTTTTTTGAAAAAAAAACCCAATTCTTATAAATTGGGGTTTTTAGAAAAATGGTTCTTTGGCATGGGAATTTGGTTGATTTAAATTGTTTAATTTAATTGTGGATTGATGGAAAATATTTTAATAAAATTGTTTAATTTAATTGTGGAAAATAATTGTGAAATTGATGGAATTGGGTTTGAATGGATTTCAAACTTATGAAAGTGGCTTAAAATGTTTTGATAGAAACCCAGTGGTTTTATCATTGAAAGAGGCATGTTATTGATTAAATGTGTTTTGGTTTTAAATGGAAAATTGGAATTTAAATAGAATAATGGGATTAATTGTATTTTAAGAATTCTTAAAATAAATTGTCCATCAATGATTGTGTAATAGCACATGAAAGCCTTAGGTAGTTAGTGAGTTATGTGGACACACTATATGATTACTACAACGTTCTAAAACATACATGTAGCAGGTCACATCCATTAGGTGATGGTGACGAGTCCTCTCTGACATGTGTTCATAGGACGTATGTGTACACATATTGTTTTGATCACTTAGAGAGTGCATAGTCCGATAGGTGGAAATACTATCGTACCTATTTGGAAGATGACCATGTTGTTCGCTTGTTATTTATATTTGAAATATAAATGTATGCTGGTGCTTTTTAACTACTTTACATGCCTGCTAATTTTACATAAACTGTTTTATGTAACTGTTTTATTTAAGACATTGTTTTAGAAATATTCCATCATTTGTAAAGTCTTTTCTTAATGTATTTTTCCATCATTTGAACTTTATAGCATGATTTTTTTAATTATTCTTTAAAATGTCAAGCCTAATTATTTTGAAAATTGAAAGCATTCCTTTGGTTAATCAATTATTGGAATCTATTTTGGAATCCATGGTGATACCCTAATGGTATTTGTAGCTCAAACTCTACTTGTGATTTTAGGTGTTTGTAGATTATCTTCTTCCATATTTGAGAAAAGGGAAAGGATCATTTGGAGGAGGATTCAGTTGTTGAACTGTGGTCTTGGTGAGTTGAGTCTTTAGGGGATTGGGTTGTTTTTTTCCCTTGTTTTAGTACTTGTTTTGTAGTACTTAGGGATTGTTTATTCCCTATTGTATTATGATACTTTACTCTTAGTGGAGTTTTCTTTTGATATGCATACTGTCTTACTTCTTTTACTTCCGCATTGTTAGTGGAAAAATTATTCCCACTTGCATGTTGTATGATGTCAGGTTCTAGTCGCCAACCCATGGGGATCAGGAACGCCCTTCGGGCTATGTCAGGGATAGCTAGGTTATCGGGTTACCAGGGTACCCGGTCTGGTTCATGAAAAAATGGTATCAAAGGGAGGTTGAGCCTTTTTCTTGAAGACAATATGCTTTTGTGAAATCATGTAGGGACTTAGGAGGTAGTTGTGATTGAGTGTTTGGCCAGATCTCACTATAATAAACCTTAAGTCTCCATGAGTGTTTAGGGAAATACATCATATGGATTAGTTCAAGTATTTTCCCTATTTTTATTTGGATAAAGTGGAATCCAAATCTTGTTTATTCCTTCTATTGGGAATAGTTTTCCTTGTTACTCAGTTTGAGTGTTGTTCTAATCTGCTGATGTTGTGCAGCATCATGCCTCTGAGAAGACGTGTGAATCAGATACAGGAAGGGGTTTCTTATAAACCTCAGTAAGAGAATCCTTCTGTGGATTTGAGTCTAGTTAAGGTGATCGTGCATACTATCCAAGCTCTGGGACAAGCACTGCCACTGGTACCCGATCAGGCTCCAGTTGTGGATCCTCAGGGGGGACGTTCTTTGAAATCATTCTCAAGAGTTCCTTCTCCAGAATCCACCAGTTTTCAAAGGCTCCACATACCCTCAACATGCTGAGGAATGGTTGATCAAGATATAATGGATTTTGGGGTTCTTGGAAACACTAGACATGATCAAGGTGAAGTGTGCCACTTTCATACTGGAAGGACCAAGCAGGAGATAGTGGGACACGATGGGGACGGTAGGGAAACATGAGGGATTAGAGTGTCATGACTTCAAAGTTCTTTTCAACAACCAGTTCTATCCAGATTCAATGGTGTTATCCAAGGCTATTTAATTTTTCAATATTGAGCAGGCTGAAAGAACCGTGATCGAGTATTCAAATCGCTTTGCTGATTTGGTGCAGTTTGCTCCTGAGATAGTATCTAATGAGAGGATGAAGGCTTGATGGTTCAAGTTAGGACTTTGATCATATATTCATTTTCAGGTTTTATTACTAAAGTTGCCCATTTATGATGATGTGCTGGATAGGGTGATGATGGTTGAGATGGAACTAGCTGGAAAGTTAGGGTTATCAGAAGTTTCTTTTTCTCCTAGTGGTGGTGTTGGTTCCTTCACAGGAAAATGGAAGTGTGATGATTCTTGTGATAGTTCTCGATGATGGAGTTATTCCATACCTCCTAAAGCTCTAGGTGGAAGTTATTTGATTTTCTATTAGTGTGGAAAACTGGCACATTCCAAGAGGGTTTGTACTGAGGTACCCAAGAACTGTAGCTCTTGCGGACGTTTAGGGAACTTGCAGAATTTCTGCTGCAACTTTTCCACTCTGCATAGTGGAATAGAATCATCACCTCATCCTAAAACTGTGGAGCAATCAAATGCTTCATGTGAAAAAGGGTTCCAGCCATGGGCATCTAGAATGAAGATTCTTCAAACAGTGGAAGAGTCTCTAGAGGAAGCTGATACAGATTCAGCGACCATGAGAGGTACCATTACAATAGCTTTATATTTAGTAACTACTCTATTTTATATTGGTGCATCTCATTCATTTTTTTTCAACCCATATCATTAATCTTATTTATCTTCCTATGTAGAAACTATCTTGTGCAATGGATATTAATATACCCCTTGGTATAAAGAGAGAGCAGGGTCTCTGTAATCTCATTTGTGTCTTCTCTCTATCAGATGTCGAGTTTTACTGATGTTTTTTGGTACTCGACATGAAACCTATTGACATCATATTTGAGATGGATTGGATCATTTCCAATAAATCACAGATTGTTTTTTATCTTTGATGGGTAAAACTTACTACACCTAGTGGTGTGCCTCTTGTCTTTCAAGGATAATGGGACCCAAGGTTGACTAGAGCCAAACCTTCTTATCTGGAGTTAGGGAAAGTGAAATTAGTGTTTAATTTTGATCTGGTGTGAGATTCAATGAGTGGTGATCTCCCTCCAATTGTCATCAAGTTTCTTGTCATGTTTCTTTCTGAATATTCTGGTTTACCACACGGTAAGAGAGGTTGAGTTTTCTTATAACAACTAATACCAATCTATGATCATAATAGCTCCTTTTGAGGTCTTGTATGGTTGTCCTTGTAAATATCCATTGTGCTGGTCAGAGATTGGTGAAAGTTCCTTGGTTAGATCAAGTTTAGTGAAAGAGATGATAATAAAGATTCAGTTGGTTCTTTGGTGAATTTTAATGACCCATAGATGATATAATCCATGCGTTGATTGTCACTATAGACCTTTGGAGTTCTCAATTGGTAACCATGTGTTCTTATAAGTTTCACCCCAGTTGGGTCATCGATGACTTGGGAGGTGTAACGACCCAAACCCGGCCATCCACCTGAACAGTGCCAAACGGGTCGGGTGTCACTACCTTAGGTGCACCTCCCATGAATGTCAAAGGATGCTGACTAGCAGCGAGTGTCTGTTAGGTATAGAGGGGAGGATATACCCTCACGGAAGATCATAAGAACAGTATTGGTCTGAGTATAATACTAAAATATGCAGTGGAAATAAATGACTCAGCAGACTCGAACCAGACCCGCAATGCAGAAGCATATCCAATATCAATAAATAGCGGAAGCAATATAGAAAACAACTGCAGTGGAAAGTAAACAAAACAACATGCCAACAATCAACTGCAACATCTACTGTAAACAACCAAGCATGCATCCAAATAAGGTCATACACAACTGAATATAAAAAGGGTGCCAATGGCTAACCAACAGTAGATACAATAAGTAAGCATTATGATATAGAAAAGTAAACACAACAAAGTAAACCCCATCTAGGTATGACCTCAAGGTCCGTACCATCTCCATGCAACAACTAACGTAGCCCAGCTCCTGACGCTGGCCCCTTTCCTGCACGTAAATCCATAAAGTCTGCACGCATCCTGAAGGGCCCATGCAGGGTGTGAGACAAATCTCATTAGGATACCACCCAACGGTGCGTACCAAATATATGTGTTTAAGCAGTCATTCATTTACAAGGAAAGAAGTAATCAGTACAATGCACAAATAAACACAAACTCCACTGGTGCTCAATAGCCACCATGGAGTTTCACCTGCTTCAGCCAACACCAGAATCTCTGTCGTGTAACCCGGCACCATGTGCCACCTAACACCTCGTGTCTCAAGTACCGACGTCCCAAAGGGACGCCCAAAATAGTAACCTGGCACCATGTGCCTCCTGACACCTTGTGCCTCAAGTACCGACGTCCCGAAGGCATGCCCAAGAACAGTAACCCGGCACCATATGCCTCCTGACACCTTGTGTCTCAAGTACCAACATCCCGAAGGCACGCCCAAGAACAGTAACCCGGCACCATGTGTCTCATGACACCTTGTGTCTCAAGTACCGATGTCCCGAAGGCACGCCCATCCCCTGAAGGCTCCTCACATCCCCCGTGGCTTTCTACAGCAAGCACCCCCAACCAAAAACCTAACCGCAACTACGGGGGCCTCTACCCACACGAGTGGTCAAAACCACCTCATCACAGAGTATCTCTGTGTGCACACTACTTAAGTCCCAGGTGAACAGTAATCACCAGAATAGTCCTAAGCCACCAACGCGTCTGACACCTCGTGCCCGTGCGACCATGTCGCTCAAGTCCGATGGCATCGCCACCCTAGTATCCCCGGCCATACCCAACCTGATAGTCATACTTCCTCAAGCCGATGTCCATGACGCCCAATCCCATGGTCAAAACCACCCAAAGTAACCCGGGCCAAGCCCAACCTGACAGTCGCACTGCCTCAAGAATATTCAAGCCATGCCCAACACCACCCAAAGGGTCTAGCAGACACAATTCAGCAATTATACATATAACATGTTAAACAGAAAACATAAACCGGCAAAACAAACTAAACATTTGAATTGCACTATACCAGGTGTTGTCCCATACCAGCATTGAGGTCTTAAACACCTCCAAAAATTTATAACAGGCTTTAATAAATTAAACTAAATAGTTTAACACATTAATATTTCAATTAAAACCATTTTGGCATTCTCCGGCCAAAATGCCCCGATGAGCCACAGCCCCTCACCCATCCCGCTCACGCAAAATGGTAACCGGGCATACCCAAATTCATCCCAGAGGTCCCATATGCAATACAGTATGAAAAATCAGATAAAACGGGTCCCGCTCAAAATGACCGAAAACGCGCCGAAGGCCACATCACCCAAACAACTACGAAAACACAAAAAGAAGTATACACCACCTACCTGAGACTCGCATGATGCTACTCCTCCGGTAACACCCACCAATTCAGTCTAAAATGCGGTAAATCTACAAAAGATTCAATACCGTTCAAATGCCTATAACCCATTCTAGAATGAAAATCAGACAAAACGGACAAAGATGAATTGAGCCCTTGCCGAGGGGGTTCCAACGCACTGATTGGAAATTGAAACGGGTCTTGGACGAACGATCGGGAGGAGAAAAGGGGTTCGGCCAGCCTGGTTCGTGAAACAAGTTGAAGGAGGAGTGTTCTGCCTCAAAAACGAGGCTACTTCCTATTTTAAGCGAAAAAAGAAAGTACACGGTTTGTAATTTTGGACTACATGCCATGTATATTTTATTTAACTGTTCATAAGATGGCAGGATTCCGCCGAATTACTTTCCGAACCTACCGATATGAGTACACGGTGTGTACCTTTGGGTACACGGCATGTACCGGGTTCCTCTTCTCTTCCTCGCCGACATACCCACATGCCATGTGTTTTCCTTATACACGGCTAGACTACACGGCGTGTCCAAAGGGAACACGACGTGTCCCTGGTTCTACCCGGCCAACAGGCCTACACACCATGTATGGCCTCACACAGTCGGGGGTATACACGGCGTGTTCAAAACTACACGTCGTGTAGTAAGAAACTACTACACGGTCATCACACGGCATGTACTCGGCGAGCACACGGTCGGTCACTCGCCTACACATACACGGCGTGTACTTAAAGTACATGGCATGTAGTCTAAAAATTTCCAGAAACTTCCCATTTTCTCCAGTTTCCTCAGAAACCAATCAAAAATTCAAACAGGGTCGGGATTTTGACTCGTTCTGAAAACCCAGTTTCTTACAAACTCCCCACCTTAACGTAGCTCGTCCCCAAGCTACCGAATGAAACCCAGAGATGGAACCGAACATACCACCCCAATCAAAATAACCCGGACTTCCCCGATTGCAAGGGTCCCAGCTAAGTTTCTCAAGGGGGGGCTCCCCACCTTAGGAACCGCCTAACCCAGTCTCAACCTAACAAAACTCAAAGAAAACATGGTTTACTAACCTGTTTTCTAGACGCATAGTCCTCCCGTGATGCATCGTCACCCATACACCCCATTGGTGATCCTATGTCACTTCTAACACTCAACGTAACCTGCACCGCATCAGTGTCCACCTCCATGAGGTCCCAGTGCTGAGCACCTCTAGTAACCTGCATCCTCAATGCCCCGATGCCCACGGTACCTCATGTAACCCGCATCCTCGATGCCCTGATGCCCACAACACCTCAAGTAACCCGCATCCACGATGCCCTAATGCTACGCATCTCATACATATATATATATATATATATATATATATATATCACGCACCCAATGTGGTGAAAATCCCACTGACTAGCATCTAGTCCGTCCACATAGATCATGTGCACCACGTACACTCAAAATAGACATGCCTTTACAGGTCATGGCAAAAAGGAAACATGGAGATCACTGTCACACCGCGGTGTACCTCTAACCATCATCGGCTCACCAGCCTGCTTAGCCTCTGGAAGCTCCATAGCATGCACCTGGCCTGAAACACGGCTACATGACGCCTGACCTCCCGATGTTGCTCCAGTCTTCGGCCACTAAACCCTCGGGTGGGTCCTGCTGTCTCTGTCACGTCCCCTGCGTGCAGCTGAACCTTGGCTACCCTCTCCTGGTACCGAACTGGAACCAACTCTAGATGCTGCAGTCTGTCCTGGTCCCTTCTTGCCAGCTATCTGAGAAGACTGCCTGCAAAACCTCTCCAGATGTTCGTTCTGTCCACATGCCCGGCACTCCCTCGGAGGCCTATCGCACTTTTCCCGAACATGTCTCGGCTGTCCACACTGGAAGAAAATCACCGAAGAACTCCCACAAGGTGGTCTAGCGGAATACCTGGACTGACTGCCCTGCTGGAACTCATCTCGTCCTCGCTTCCTGCTGTCTGAAGCATCACCTAAAGCTTTCATCCTTCCCAAGCGAGATTTCTCTCTCTCGTTACCCTCGACTATGAGTGTCTGATTCACCGCCTCAGAGAAGGAACTCAGCCTGAAGATATTCACCTGGACCCGAATGGCGTGTCGTAATCCATCCACGAAGCGCCTCACCCTAGTTGCGCCATCACTCACCATACCCGGTGCAAAATGAGACAACTCTGTGAATGTAGCTTCTTAGTCCATAACGGACATGTCTCCCTGCTGAAGACTCAAGAACTCCTGAGCTCTCTCTGCCCTCAGTGTCTCTGGGTAGAAGTGTTCGAAGAACCTGTCCTCGAAGTCCTTCTATTCCAGTCCCTCGTGCCTACGAGCATGTACATGTACGTCCCACCAACGCTTCACCGGTCCTCTCAGCATGTAAGTCACCATCTTGACCCTCCACCCTGGAGGCGTCTCGAGCTGCTCGAAGATCATCTGCATACTCTCTATCCAGTTCTCAGCTGCCTGCGGACCACCCTCACCCTGAAAAAGTGGCGGGTGTTGCGACTGGAACTCTCGCGTTAGATACGCCATAGAAGGCTCTGTACCCTGTGTGCCTCTGTCAATCTCCTTCAAGACGCGTGTCAGGCTTGCCCGGAGCTGCTCGTCGAGCCACGGCCCGAACGATGCCAAAACCAGTTGTTGTCCTGCCTCCACTGGATCCTGAACCTGATCCTGTCCCTGGGACTATACCTGCGGCTCGTGCTCTACCTATACCGAATTCTGACCCTGATCTTGCGGCACTGTACCATCTCCTGCCTGAGGCTCCATCGATTCGTGAAGGATTAACCCGCTGAATACCATAAATGGTTAGACAGCCCATACATATATAGAACAATATATTCTACGCAGATAAGGAAAGCAGTAAAAGGCAGTGCATAACAACTACCCTTAATCCCCTTCACCGCAACCAATGCCCCACGGCATCCCGGCCTCATGGACTCCTTACCCACCCTCAACAGAGCCAAGTATCAAAGTACCTCGGGCCATGCCCATCCCGACAAATCACGTTGCCTCAAACCGACGACCATGTCACCCAATCCTGGCAGTTACACTGCCTCAGTCATAGTACATGCCTGCTCTCATAGGAGTCAGACCCAAATATCCTACAACATGCAATTCTACAAAGATATAAATCATGGCATACACATTGCACTAAATAAGAAATTCTATCAGTAATTTCACCAATTTACATTTCAAATCATATTAAGCATGGAAATTGATTTTTATTCACATGGTATTATCACTTCACAAAGCATACGTGCAATTATGAAATTGAAATACCCTAAAAAATGTGCCTATCAAAAGCCAACAACAAGCCTTGCCATACCGGGCAAAGATCTAATTCTCCCTTACCACACCGGGTCAAGGGTCACATGTCACAATCAAGAACATCACACATCAAGTAAGCCACCGAGGTGAAAATCATATAAATCATAATCTTAGAAAAAGCAAACAGCAATTCCCACCAATGGAAACTTGGTCCATCCCTCGTACCTGGGGCTGCAGGAACCCAAGCACAAGCTAGAAACCCAGTTCCAGTAAAAACCTATCTCCAGTCTACCATATCCCAAATAGTAAAACCAGCATAAATAAAAAGAGAAGTCTCAATCTCATTAGTAGCCAGAAAAACACTGCTACTAAATCCTTGTCAAGAACTCCTCTGATACCACTTTGTAACGACCTGGACCCGACCAGCCACCCGAATAGTTCCAAACGGGTCGGGTGTCACTACCTTAGGCGCACCTCCCCTAAACGCCAAAGGCTTCCGACTAGCAGCGAGGGTCTGTTAGGTATAGAGGGGAGGCTATACCCTCACGGAGGATCATAATAACAGTATCAGTCCGAGTATAATACTAAAATATGTAGCGGAAATAAATGACTCAGCTGACTCAAACCAGACCCACAATGCGAAAGCATATCCAATATCAATAAACAGCGGAAGTAATATAGAAAACAACTGCAGCAGAAAGTAAACAGAACAACATGCCAACAATCAACTGCAAATTCTACTGTAAACAACCAATCATGCATCCAAAGCAGGTCATACACAACTGAATATAAAAAGGGCGTTAATGGCTAACCAACAGTAGCTACAACAAGTAAGCATGCTGATAAAGAAAAGTAAACACAACAAAGTAAACCCCAGTTTGGTATGATATCAAGGTCTGTACCATCTCCATGTAACAGCTAACGCAGCCCAGCTCCTGAAGCTGGCCTATTTCCTGCACGTAAATCCATAAAGTCTGCACGCGTCCTGAAGGACTCGTGCAGGGTGTGAGACAAATCTCAGTAGGATACCACCCAACGGTGCTTACCAAATATATGTGTTTAAGCAGTCATGCATTTACAAGGAAAGCAGTAATCAGTACAATGCACAAATAAACACAAACTCCACTGGTGCTCAACAGCCACCATGGAGTTTCACCTACTTCGGCCAACACCGGAATCTCTGTCATGTAACCCAGCACCATGTGCCATCTGACACCTCGTGTCTCAAGTACCGACATCCTGAAGGCACACCCAAAATAGTAACCAGTTACCATGTGTCTCCTAACACCTCGTGCCTCAAGTACTGACGTCCTGAAGGCATGCCCAAGAACAGTAACCCGGCACTATGTGCCTCCTGACACCTTGTGTCTCAAGTACCGACATCCCGAAGGCACGCCCAAGAACAGTAACCCGGCACCATGTGCCTCCTGACACCTTGTGTCTCAAGTACCGACGTCCTGAAGGCATGCCCATCCCCTGAAGGCTCCTCACCTCCCTCGTGGCTTTCTACGGCAAGAACCCCCAACCAAATACCTAACCGCAACTACGGGGGCCTCTACCCACACGAGTGGTCAAAACCACCTCATCACGGAGTATCTCTGTGTGCACACTACTCAAGTCTCGGGTGAGAAGTAATCACCAAAATAGTCCTAAGCCACCAACACGTCTGACACCTCATGTCCCTGCGACCATGTCGCTCAACTCCGATGGCATCGCCACCCTAGTTTCTCAGGGCATGCCCAACCTGATAGTTGTACTGCCTCAAGCCGATGTCCATGACGCCCAATCTCGTGGTCAAAACCACCCAAAGTAACCCGGTCCAAGCCCAACCTGACAGTCGCATTGCCTCAAGAATATTCGGGCCATGCCCAACACCGCCCAAAGGGTCCAACAGACGCAATTCAACAATTGCACATATAACATGTTAAACAGAAAACATAAACTGGAAAAACAAACTAAACAGTTGAATTGCACTATACTAGGTGTTGTCCCATACCAGCACTGAGGTCTTAAACGCCTCCAAAAATTTATAACAGGCTTTAATAAATTAAACTAAACAGTTTAACACATTAATATTTCAATTAAAACCATTTTGGTGTTCCCCGACCAAAATGCCCCGATGAGCCACAGCCCCTCACCTGGCCCGCTCACGCAAACTGGTAATCAGGCATACCCAAAGGCATCCGAGAGGTCCCATAAGCAATACAGTATGAAAAAGCAGATAAAACGGGTCCCACTCAAAATACCTGAAAATGCGCTGAAGGCCGCGTCCCCTAAACAACTACAAAAACACAAAAAGAAGTATGCACCACCTACCTGAGACTCGCACGATGCTAATCCTCCGATAACACCTGCCAATTCGGTCTAAAACGTGGCAAATCTATAAAATATTCAATACCGTTCAAACGCCTATAACTCATTATAGAATAAAAATCAGACAAAACGGACAAAGAGGAATCGAGGCCTTACCGAGGGTGTTCCAACGCACTGATAGGAAATCGAAATGGGTCTCGGACGGACGATAGGGAGGAGAAAAGGGGTTCAGCTGGCCTGGTTCATGAAACCGGTTGAAGGAGGAGTGTTCTGCCTCAAAAACGAGGATACTGCCCATTTTAAGTGAAAAAAGAAAGTACACGGCGTGTACTTTTGGACTACACGCCATGTATATTTTATTTAACTATTCATAAGACAGCAGGATTCTGCCGACTTACTTTCCGAACCTGCCGACATGAGTACACGGCGTGTACCTCTGGGTACACGGCGTGTACCGGGTTCCTCTTATCTTCCTCACTGACATACCCACACACCATGTGTTTTCCTTATACACGGCTAGACTACACGGCGTGTCCAAAGGGAACATGGCATGTCCCTGGTTCTACCCGTCCAACAGGCCTACACGCCATGTATGGCCTCACACGGTCGGGGGTATACACGACGTGTTCAAAACTACAGGCCTTGTAGTAAGAAACTACTACATAGTCCTCACACGGCACGTACTCGGCGAGCATACAGCCAGCCACTCACCTACACATACACGGCGTATAGTCTGAAAATTTCCAGAAACTTCCCATTTTCTCCAGTTTCCTCAGAAACCATTCAAAAATTCAAACAGGGTCGGGATTTTGACCCGTTCTGAAAACCCAGGTTCTTACAAGAGGAAAGGGAAGATTTACCCTCATGGTGTTGGACCTTTTGAGGTTGTTGAGGAGGTAGGGATAGTTGCAACTCATTTGAAACTACCATGACAGCTAACATTGATACATAATGTGCTACGTGTATGTCAACTTTGGAATTTTTTATCTAGCTCATCTCAGGTTATGTGATAGCGTAATATTGAATTAGAAATTTATTTATCTATAACTTAATGACTAGTCATGGTTGTTGATTCTGAGACCAAGGTACTTCATGGGATGATTATATCTCTGGTCCATGTGTTATGGCAGCATGGTTTTGATTCTCAAGAGATGTGAGAGAGGGAGGCACTAATGAGAGATTAGTGGCCTCATCTTTTTGATGTGGAGGCTTCTTCGTAGGATTTCTGGGGATATAAAGTTCCTATGATGGGGAGGTTGTAACATCCTGTTACTATTTCAGGTATTGATAAAACCTTTAGTGTTAAATTATTAATATCTTACATAGAAAATAAGGATTTATCAATGAATTTTTTATAAATGTGTTAAATTCCTTAACTGTTGGTTAACATCTTGGAATATTCAATTGAATATTTTTTAGGTTCGACACTGAGTTGGTGCATGATTCTGAGGCCCACAAAGGCTTAATGAAGACATAATAAAATTATTAAATAGAATATATTAAGCGTGCACTTTTTATTCAAAATATTTTAATAACTCCAAAATAGTGCATTGTTTGAGAAATTTTAGACCACCGTTATGTCCAAAATATGGTGTTCACCCTAGGAGGGGTATAACATTCGAAGGTGCCAGACATTTGGATGTCTTGCTTATGAGATAAAGTTATTAAATAATATTTAATGTATTATTTATTAATAATAATTAAATATCTCTCAAATGGTGTGCCATGTGGAAAATCTAAGACCACTGATGGGTCCAAAATGAGGGGTTTACTTTATACGGGGTATAACTTTTGTAAGTGTCGAACATTTGGATGGTTCATTCGCAATAAAAAAGTTTTTATTTTTAATGATTTATTTTTTCTGATTTTTAAATAATAAATCATTAATATCTCTCAAACGGTGTGTTGTATGAGAAATATAAGACCACCATTGGATTCAGAATGAGGTGTTTACCCTAGGTGAAATATAAATTTCATAAGAACAGACATTTGGTATGGTCTCTTATAAATTTTATCTTATTTAATAATTATATTAAATAATTGACATTATTATTTTCATTTAGTTATTAAATTAATTCCAAAAATCAGATTTCACTGTTCACTCATCTTCCCCAAAACCGTAACCCCATTTTTGACGATTCATGGTTTCAAAAACACCATTTCTCAACCGTTTTCAGCAGTTATTAATTGCAAAGTCTTATTTGGGTGAAATTAAATGATCCATACTTATATTTTAGATGAATCATTCGTTAAAATGGGTGTTCCATTTTGAGGTATTTAATGCTACTTTTTTATGGCTTTAAATATTAGAACTATAAAATCCTTAGATTGGTTTTTTTTCCTTTCATTTTTCACAGCCTTGGAAGCCCACATAGGTGCAGCTATGAACATTGTTGATCCGGACTCCTCTGATTCTAGCGTGTGACACTCATTCTCATCCTCCACATATGAACCATTAAGGTTTGTTTATTTTCTTTTTAATTTCTTTAATTTTTTATTTTTTTTCTTCATTTTCTTCCTCTATTACAATTCTGAAAAAAAATATTTAAACCTAAATTATATTAGAATAGTTCATGTGAAATTATCAAAACTTGTTTTTTAAAATAAATTATCAAATATACACACACGCACAAACATATATATATACATACATACATATATATTGATAATCATATCATGTGCTTAGGGATAATTTATTTAGATAAATTTATTAACGTATAATTTCATTGATTATGAAAGGATAATTTTAATGCAATTATCACATGGCTTGATTATCAGAATTATCATAGGATAATTATGTTGATTAAAAAATGATAATTATTAATATTATCAAATGACAATTTCTTAAAATTATCAAAGGATATTTTTTGAATAAATAATCACTAAATAAATGCAAAGTTTTATTAAATGATAATTGAATTATCAAAGGATATTTTGATATATATATATATATATACATAAAAGTGTATATATATATTTAAAAATAATAATTATGTGGAATACCACCTCAGTTATCAATTTATTTTAGGGATATAATTATCAAATGAGGTTTATAATTATTATTATGGATATTTCTTACGATTGCATGCATTAACATAAAACGATAATCCAGAGATTATCTAGGAGAGAAAAAATGTAATCGCTTGTAATATTTTACTTCCTTGTAAAATAAAATAGATGTTTTGGTTCTAGGAACCCTTGATGAACATCGAGAATTTGTGTGTTGATGCTTACGATAATAATGTCGTGAGGAGGTGTTTTGAACCACACTGGGTGGATTATCGTTGTTGCTGACATCAACGGACTTGAGGTAGGTGGCTCCATCATGATGCCTAATTTATATTAACCCTAATTTTTTTGTTTAAATTTTAATTGTTTGAATTCAATTCCAATTGTTTTAATATAAATTTTATATCTTTCAATTGTTTTTTTGTAAAAAAAACCAATTTAGATGAATTAGGTTTTTTTAGAAAAGTGGGTTTTTGGCATGGGAATTTGGTTGGTTTACATTGTTTAATTTAAATTGTGGATTGATGGAAATTATTTCAATTAAATTTTTTAATTTAATTGTGGAAAATAATTTTGAAATTGATGGAATTGGGTTTGAATGGATTTCAAGATTTTGAAAGTGGCTTAAAATGTTTTGATAGAAACCCGGTGGTTTTATCTTGGAAAGAGGCATGTTATTGATTCAAAAATATTTTGGTTTTAAATGGAAAATTGGCATTTAAATGGAAGAATGGGATTGATTTTATTTTAAGCAGTCTTAAAATAAATTTATCATCATTGATTGTGTAAGAGAACATGCAAGACTTAGGTAGTTAGTGAGTTATTTGGACACACTCTAAGATTACTACAACATTCTAAAACATACATGCAGCATGTCACATCCCTTAGGTGATGTGATGGTGATGAGTCCCCTATGACCAGTGTCTAGAGGATGTATGTGTACACATATTCCTATGATCAATTAAAGAGTGTGGATTCCTATATCCGGGAATACTATCGTACCTATTTGGAAGATGACCGTGTTGCTCGCTTGTTATTTATATTTGAAATATAAATGTATACCAATGCTTTTTAACTACTTTTCATGACTACTGATTTAACATAAACTATTTTATGTAACTGTTTTATTTAAGCAATTGTTTTAGAAATATTCCATCATTTGTAAAGTATTTGCTTAAAGTATTTTTTCCATCATTTGAACTGTATAGCATGATTTTTTAAATTACTCTTTAAAATGCCAAGCCTTTTTATTTTTAAAATTGAAAACATTCCTTTGGTTAATCAATTGTTGGTATCTATTTTGGAATCCATGGTAAGACCCTATTGGGATTTTTAGGTCACACTCTACTTGTGTCTTCGGGTGTTTGTATATTATCTTCTTCCAGGTTCGAGCAAAGGGAAAGGATCACTTGGAGGAGGATCCAGCTACTGAATTTTGTTCTTGGTGAGTTGAGTCTTTAGGGACCTAGCTTGTTTTTTCCTTGTTTTAGTACTTAGGTTATAGTACTTCAGTCTTGTTTATGCCCTATTTTATTCTGATACTTTATTCCCAATGGATTTTTCTTTTGATATGCATATTGTCTTTCTTCTTTTACTTCTGCATTTTTAGTGGAAAAATCATTACCACTTGCATGTTGTATGATGTTAGGTGCTAGTCTCCAACCCATGGGGATTAGGAAAACCCTTCAGGTTATGTTAGGCCCAACTCGGTTATCGGGTTACCAGGGTACGTAGGCTGGTTTGTGACAAAAGAGTAAGAACCCCCTAGAAACGTGTTTATGATAAGGTTTGGATCCCTCACATTACTGATATAATATGTACTTCTTCACACGCATGGTACATGAGTCTTATATCTATATATTTGGGTAATATCTCATATACAAGATCATACGGTGTATAGGTCCTCCATTGGTGTAGGTTAATCCCTTGACCGATACTTATCGTTTGAAAAGGTTTGGATCCCTCACTAATGTTTTTGAGAGGTGGAATGGGTTTTCTCATAGCTATATAGTTATGATAACATGGTTTAGTACTCCCTTGACTAATATATATGCGTAGATAAGGTGCAGGATTCCCTATAGGTATTTAGAATAGTGATATAGTAATGGTGGGTAGTAAGGTGTAGTATTCCCTCATCTGACACAAATACTTCAATGAGTAGTGAGTTCCCCATTATATATTCAAGGGTTAAGGAAGAGTTTAGAAAAACTAAGTAGTTTGGATGATTCGAGCCTTATGACTCCTTGTACACCCCTTAGTTGACTTTGAGATGTGATATATATCTAGGATATCAACTTTAGACTTTGTGAAATTATCATTACTCAGATCATCCCTAGTTTCTAATAAGACATAACCATCATGGATTAGAGCTGGGATGAATGAAAATTATTTGTATCAATGAAACTTCTAGTGCCATAGCATATCAGGATATTTCCTTGTCTAACTCCCAGCCACCTTCTTGTTCCAAAGTTTGATATAACTTTCTTCTTATCTTTTCATTTTATTTTTGAGGTTCCTTGCTAAGTTTATTTTCACAAACTCCTGAACGGGATTTGTGTGCACATTTTTTGTGTCTGTAAAGATAACACATGGCTCTAAGGTAGCCTGGGTGGACACAGATTTGGTGCAGCTTGTTCAAAGTTAATGCTTGACGGTGATCGATAGAGCTCAGTGGTTCATGATGGCAGTGGTGACCATTATAGTTAAATATAGATCTAAGAGAACTTTTGGTATGGAGGATATATCCCTTATTCTATTTTATTAGGGTATAGAGACCTTTTTAAATGTATAATTCATATAGGTTTTTTCCTATGTGGAAATGTACTCATTATGTGGTGTCTCATGCATGCATTGTGTACATGATGAGAATCCTATCATAGGGAACTCAAGAAAACAATTTTTGAACCAAAGTTAAATATAGTGGTAGTGGGACTTATGTTTTCTCTTAGAGAGGAAAACAGTGTTAAATATAGTGGTAGTGGGACTTAGGTTTTTATGAGTGTTTTTATTTTGTTTTGTGGGTTTAATTTTGTGAAAATAGTGTGTGAGATTGATTTGATTAGTTTTTAAGTTCAATTTTAAAATAAGTATCCTAACCTTGAATTATCCCCTTATATTTCTTATTAAATTAATAGTCTAATTTATAATCTCTTTTTTTCTATAATCAAGTGAAATATCACTCAATTACCCTCACCTGGAATTTTTTATTTAACGGAGGGTTGAAACGACCACTACAAGCTCAAATATCCCTTATCTTAGTAATAATAAATCTTTGATTACCCTTAACTCAACCTATTACTCACGATCTCAAGCAATGGATAAGACCTAAGTGGAATGTGTGTGTGATCAAGTAAAGAAGGGAAGAAAATTTTGAAGTGAAATAAATAAGGAAATATCCTATTATCTATAAAGTTTAAATAAATCTAGAGATTAATAGAGAATATTGAACTATTAAAACATGTAATTCATTAACATGGGGTAGGAGAATCCCCTTAGATTAGCCACTAATAGTTTATTTTTCCATCACAGGAGAATTGCAGTAAGAAAATAAAAGAAAACAAGATGTTGAGAAATGTTGTGGCATCTCCAGTTTGATGATCGTGGGAAACCCCACACACCCTATTTAATTAATACTTAATATTTTATAGAGATTCAATCCTAGTTCTTATATCTTCCATCCCCCCCCCCCCCCCCCGCCATGTGATAGGCATGAGACTAGAAAGCCTACATTAGTCCTCAAATTCTAGGCCAAATTCTTCACCATGTGCATAGATCAACGGTTGGGATTTCTCCAAATTAGTGTACTTGAATCTTTTTTGGTAAAGAGTTAGCCTCCAATGACAAGGATCTATACTTATTCTAGAAGGATCAAAGAGAAATTATTCACTTCTCCACATTGGATGTCAAATTCTACTTGGTGGAAAGAGATTGTATTTGTGTTGGGTTGCAACTTCTTATTTTAAGTGGAATTGGAATAGGCTGGGACATCATTTAAATTAAGCCTCAAAAACTCATATCTGGTCCTTCTTGAGCCTATGTGTCTAAAACTGGGCCTGAGTCTTATTTGTCTTTAATGTCGTCTTTAATTTCTTCAGGATTCATTTTTCTAGTTTTCTGAATTTTATCATCAAAGACGTTTGTAACTTGGAATTATTGTCGATTGAATTTAATTAACCAATTTTAGTATCAACTCACTCCCAAATTGAAACTATGGTATTCTTCAGAAGAACCATGCATGGATTGCTTTGGTGGTGCCATATTCAATCGATGAGATTTGGTGTCAGTTCTTTGGAAGGTTCGAGAGTTTCTTTGGTAGTCCACTGAAGAAATGTTATAAAGCTTCAGTTGGTGCTTCAATGGAACCAGGATCAACTAGGTTTATATTCATCCCTAATGGTGAGATTTAGATCTAGTTTGAGTAGGGTGGTGCTATCGTCGGGACCATTTTCTCCTCTGTGGAATGTCTCGGTTAGTTTCATTCTAGATATAGCAGTGTGGGCGACTCTTCTTCACCCTCGATTGATGCTGGCAGCATGCATCAGTGACAATTAGATCAGCTTCTTCAAGATTAAAATGAATATTCCACTACAAGCTCAAACTGAACCTCATTCCAGTTGCCTCCTTTTAAAATCTATTGATCGTCTTTATATAGTCTATGGATCCCTTTTCATCCTTGACCAGATTGAACTTGGATTGTGTGGCATCTTATAACCTTGAATTTAGTAGGAATATCTCAGGGTCTCCTTGTTTGATCTCCCTTAAAGTCTTCTTCTTCAGGCTTGTAGTTGATCTCATTCTGTTGCAGCTGATGGATGAAATTTCCTTTGGTTGATAGGATTCCATATGGATAATCCCATCCTTTAACAAACAATCAAGAATATAGGTTCTTAGTCTACTTACCCCCTACGGTCAGCTGGGTGGTGAGGGTGGGTATGGGTTTGGGATGTGGTTGTGGGGTCACGGGGTCGAGTCTCTAGGCCAGCGGTTTCTTTCATTTGGTTTGTTGCATTGTGTGCTGCTTTCACGATTGTACCAACCTTTTAGTTATGGCATATATTTACCTTTTCCCACTATTGTATATATTGTATATGTGTGTCATTTTATTGCTTTAGGTTGGGTAAAATCATTCCCTTTGGTTGTTGTTTGATGCCCAGGTGCTAGTCTTTATCCCATGGGGATCGATAATTCCCTTTTCATATGTGGCGTGTTGGGTCAGGTACCAGTTTGAGAGGGTATTTGGGTCGGTTCATTATATTTTGGTATCAAAGGTGGTCATTCCTCAAGATACTTTTCCTTGGTACATTTAGTAGACTAGAGATAGGATTGTTAGTACTTGAGAGGTATATTTTGGTGAGTGTCTGGCCAACTCTTTCCACGATGAGACTCGTGTTTCTAGTTGATGTTGGGATGTGTGTCTCCAGTTTTGAGTTCTTACAGTTTCTTTGGCACTTTTCCAATTTTCTATTGCACATACTTGGAATGAAAACTTGGGTTTCCCTTGTAGTCGTTGGGATGGGTGCATGGTCAATATGGCACTATCAATTTTCTAAATTTCCCTTTAATTCATTTAGTGAATTTTATTTAATGGTCACAATCACTTCATTTTAAGGATGTTATCAATTTAGATGTTTTCTATGATCATTTAAGGTAGTTCAAAAATTAATTCATGCGATCTATTTCACACTTATAGTTGATCCTTGCCTTTGTCATTTTTTGTGTTGGGATTGACTGAAAGAATGATGGAGGGCATAGTCTCTTAATTACTTCATAAAATTCTATATTACACGGCACAAAATAATGATTTTTTAAGCATGTATATTTTTTTCTAACTAATTACATAAATAAAGAAAACAATTAAACTTTAAGATTTCAGCCTCCAAACAGTTAATTCCAAAATCATTTCAAATTCATTTAATTCAACCAAATCAAAATTTTATTTTTTAAAACATAATTAATTTTTTAACTTTTAAAATCATATCAAAAAATTTAAGATTGCCAATTCCCAAAAAAATAACATTTTTTAGAAAAATTTCAACGTCAATTTTAAAGTCAATTTATGGATTTTATTTAGTTCAAAAATAAATCAAATAATTAAATCTAAAAAACAAATCCATTTAAGAATTTAATTCCAAATTGGATCAATAAATTTTAAAATTCAAATTTAAAAATAAAAATCTATTTCAATTTCAATTTTATTCAAAATTAATGAAGGCATTTTCATTATCTATAAAAAATGAATAAATCGTTGAAAATCCTTAGTTGATCCATTTTTCAATTAAGTCTAGAATCCAATAAGTCAAAAAAAACACTGATTTTCTTGGGAATTAGATCAAATTAGGGGTTATTTCCCAAGAATATAAGAACATATTTTTCAAATTTACATCTCTCATCACTCCCCCACACTTAAACTATTTCACTCCTGGAAAATTTTATCATTGAATTGAATTTATTAAAAAGAAAAACAAAATGATGATTGCCTGACCTAACACTAAATATACAAGCTATAGGAATAAATTCACAAGTTCATCCATTATTTTAAATATCATGCCTCTTTTTTTATTCCAATTAAATCCTCCCTTAAAATCAATCAAAATACAAATCCATGAGTGGATCAAATTATATTTAAGTGGAATCAAATTTTTAACTGGAATCACTTCCATTTTTTTCCTCTATCCTATCTTCTATATACCATAGTTCAATTTTCCACTCCCTTGATACAACTCAAATGAGTTTTTATATGACAATTAATCCCTTATTCGTTAAATTTCAATATTACCATCACCTAATTGAATTCATTTTTTTACTTATTAAGAACTTTATTAAAGATGATTTTTATTAAATTTTTCCCATTCATGCATGTGTAAAACATTTTACAAAATCACTTATTGGATATGTACATATGGCTTACTCACACACCTGGTGCCTAATGTCTTAGAAATTTACCATGGGATCTCAATTTCTCATTTTAATCAAGGTTTAAGGACTTATAACAATTTATTTTGAATTCTATCCCTAAGGAGTTACTTTTCATAGAGGTCAAGTTTCTTGGTTTAATGTAAAAAATTCCTATAACCACGTGTTATAATTCTGATTCCACAAAAATATTTTCAATAAAAATCCCTTTTCTAGTTCTATGACCTGGTATCCATGAAGTGATAGATTCACTCAGCATTCATCTAACTATTACTATATCATAAAAAATTAAATTCTAAAATTTGGTATGAAATTTAAACTAAGGAGGGTAGCATTCAGCTCAGTGAATGTTTGAAAAAACATAACAAAAACTAAACAAAAGAGATATGTGAAACATTTAAAAATAGGAGAAGTGTTTTTGTATTATTTTTTATTTATTTTATAAATAGGCTAAATGTTAAATAGAAAATTGGTATTTACGTCCTAATATACTTTGTCTTCTTTCCTCAACACTTAATTCTAGTACACTTCCATTAAATTTACATCATAAATTTTATCAAAGAAAAACAATCGAAATAAATTCATATAAACTAGTGTTATGAAAAGAGACAATCAAGTGTTATTTATTTAATGGTGGAAGGGAAGAGTTTGGACTCCTCCATTCACTTTTCCAAAAATATTCATGGTAATGCTCCACTTACAGACCATTTACATTGAAGGGGTTTTGCGAATCAACTCCATGGATATTAGTTGCACTGAATAGAAAAATTTTAGTTTCTATATAGGTTTTAATCCATTTAGAATGAATTTTACCTAGCACAAGTTTCATCCTTCAGGTGAAGAGAAACAATTTATCTCCAATTTTAAAATCTCTCTTTTAGATGGGTCTATCATGGTTATATCTGGAATTCTCCTTGTACAAAAAGGAATTATCAAAAGTTTCTCTTATAAATTCCTCAATCTCCATCATCTACAGATTCCTCTTCTCTCCAGCATCTCCAAAATCCATGTTTACTCTCTTAACATCCCAATAGGATTTGTGATGCAACTCAATAGGCATGTGATAGTGTTTTCCAAAGACTATTCTATAAGTATACATACCTAAATGTGTTTTATAATCAGTCATGTATGCATGCAGTGCATATTCTAACTTTTACCCCAATACTTTTGGTAAGGTTGCACTGTCTTCACCAAAATCATTTTTATCTATCTATTGGAAACCTCGATTATCACATTGGTTTTTCGTTGGTAGGCAGTGGAATTTTTATGATTTAATCTTTATTTCTTCATCATGAATTCCATATTCTTATTACATGAGTGTGTGACTTTGTCATTTATTATTTCTCAAGGTACTCCAAACCTATAAAAAATATTTAATTTTAGAAATTCAATCATAGTTTTGGAATCATTAGCCAGTGTGAGTTTTTCTTCAATCCACTTAGAAACATAATACACTACTAACAAACTATAGGAAATGGATCCATGAAATCTAATCCCCATATATAAAATATTTCATATAAAATTAATTTTTTTTCATGTATTTTGTAAACACCACCAGTAAAATGGATGCTTGGACTTTTTTTTCAAAAATCATGTTAATTGTTAAACATTGAGGGTCAAAACAAACCAACTTCTAAAAATTTCCAAGATTTTCTTTAAGGTCCAAAATGTCCTACACCAGAAAGTGTGTGGAAAATTTTATGTATAAACATAACCTCTTATTTAGGGATACATCTCCTTATTACTTGATCACTACAAACCTTCCATAGATATGAGTCTTCACAAACATAAAATTTTGATATAGATTTTAATTTATGTGTTTACTATTTGGAAAAGAAAGGAGGTAGCTTTTATGTGATTGGAAAATTTAATAAATTAGTATACTAGGGAACTTGAGTGGCTTCAGATAGCTACTCACCATGAAATGAGTTATCTGTGTTTATTTCAGATGATGGTTCTACCTTAGCAGTGTAGGATGGTCCATTCATGTGGATTGTAACTAGATTTGCATGGAATTTATTTTACTTAATCTCTTAGTTAAATTATTATAGTAGTAACATAAATTTCACCATTATCGGATTTTTATTAGGATTCTTGATCAAGTACCTGAGTGCTTCATGATCATAAAATATAGTTATTTTACTTCCTAACAAATAAGTTCAAAATTTCTTCAAGGAAACAGCAAAAGAAAAAAACATCTTCTCTGATGTTTTATATTTGTTATGGATTTTATCCAAGGTATGTGAAGCATAGGCTATCACTTTTGAGTTTCCATAAATCTTTTGGGAATGTATAGCTCATGTAGCTCTATTAGAATCATCACACAGTATCTCAAATGGGTGTTCCCAATTTAGTGGGCATGTTATCAGGAAAATGGTTAATCACTCTTTTAGCTTATCAAAACTATCTTGTATGAATCATCAAATACAAATATAGTTTCTTTCTTGAGTAGGTTATCTAAGGGAAAATAATTCTTGCTAAAGTCCTTAATAAACCTTCTATAAAACCCAAAATTCCTTAATAATGATAAGATATATCTCATAATACTGGGGTAATGAAGTATAGAAATAACATCAATTTTGGACTTATCTGCTTCAATTATATCTTTATAAATTATATGGCCCAAAAAATTACTTTTTCTACCATAAAATGGATATTTTTAAAATTTATAACCATATTTTTCCCAATGAATCTTTTTAAAAAAAATTCTAGACTCTCGAGACAACTTTTAAAACAAGTTCCATACATAGTAAATTCATCAAGTAATACCTCTAATCATCTCTTAATTACGTCTAAGAAGAAAAAAACCATGTAATGCTAAAATTTACATGGGGGCACTGTGAAGACTGAAAGGCATCCTTTTTTAGGAAAAAGTACCAAAGGGACATGTGAATTTGGTCTTGTCCTGGTCTTCCAAAGTGATTGGATCTTGAAAATACCTAGAAAATCCATCGATGAAATAATAATGACCTTCCCAGCTAGTCTATATAACATTTGGTCTACAAATGGTATGGGGAAGAGGTCTTTTCTAGTTACATGGTTCAAAATCATATATTCAATGCATACTCTCCATCTATTTTGGATTCTTGTGGGAAATAATTCATTATTTTCATTTTATAAAATTGTGTATCTAGATTTCGTCAAAACTATTCAAATAGAATCACCCATTGGGAGTCCGAAATAGGGTAAATTATTCTATCTTCTAAAATCCTTTATAATTATTTTTCACTGCGTCCAAAAGGGTCGAGTTGAGTCTTCTTTGGGGATGTCTCATTGGTTTGGACTCATATTTCATTAAAATTCTATGTATGAAGGTGGTGTGGATAATCCCAATAATTTCCTCTAATGTAAAGCCTATTTCTCTATCATTTTGTTTCAAAATTTTCAACAATTGATTTTCATGTTAGGGTTTTAAATTATTTGTAATAATCACTGGTATTTTTTCACTTTCCATTAAAAATCACATTTCATGTTTGAGGGTACCAATTTCAATTATTACTCAATGGGGTTTTCTAGTGTTGCTTTAAGCTTAGTGTTCTCCATGCTGGAAACCTCCACATGTAAAGAAGAAGTATTAGCAGTATATTTTCATAAATCATCAAAATAAATTTCATCAATTTCTTAAAATTCTTCAACACTCAAAATTGTTTCCATATTAAGCTTATTTTCAAAAATATATTCATCACCAAAATTTGGTTTCTCAAAAGCTTCTCCTATTCAAATTATTTCATAAAACATTTCAATTTCCTACCTAGAAAAACATGGTAATTCAAAACTTTTTAAGGTAAAAACATATTGATCCTCATATGGGTATTTTATTGAGTTAGGGATGTTGAAATCCATTGTTTCCTCACCAAAAGTCTTAGAAAGAGTTCTTTAATTGATATTTATTATGGTTTTAGTAGTATAGAGGAATGTCCTGACTAAAATGATGGGGAACGATCTTTACTTTTTTCTTATTCCATGTAGAGAATGTTGAAGTTAGTAGGGAATGGGAATCCTTGTAAAATTACCAAGACATCTTCAAGAACACCTACTGGGTAGGTGGTGGCTTGATTGGTGAGTTGCACAACAACTCAGGTGGGTTTGAGTTCTCCCATTTATAGGGAATGATAAATGTAATAAGGCATTATATTAATTGAGGATCCTAAATCACACAATGTATCGGAAAAATTAAGCTTACCAATACGATAGGAGATAGTGAAAGAACCTGGATCTTGGAATTTTTGGTGGAATCATGGGGTAAAAAGGGAAAAAACATTCTTACTTAATATTACATATTCATTTAATCTCAATCTCCTAATCCAGGTGTATATGTATTTAAATAGTTACATATATTGGAATGTAGAGGGTGGCCTCCAATAGGGGGGTGTTAATGTAATATCCCATTACCTGCTTTTAGGTAATTCTCTTTTCTTTGCTAATTTTTTCCTTTAATTGGGCGTCTCTTAGGACACTCAAGGATGGAGAAAATTTTCTGAACAAAATGACCTAAATTTCAGGGATGTATGTTTTACAAATTAATGGTGTCCTAGTATAAATGTGATAATGGACTTGTGGGGTTCTCCCTGAGTTTGGAGAATGCCCGAGTGGGCTTTAGGTTTTGGTAAAGAATCTACAGTTTTTTGCAGTCTGTAGGAGAAATACATGTTGTACAATGGGAGTACATGTTGTGTAAATTCTACATGGTAGATTTTTTAAAATTTTTACACAACATGAAAGGAGTACACTCCATGTAATGGTTACATGTGTAATGTTTAAAGATCGGTTTTTAATAAAAATTTGATAGGTTTTTCAATGTATCTGAGTCTCGAGGATTACACGATGTGTAAATTGATTACATGCGATGTAAATGTCATAGATAGGGATTTTATGGGACTTCATAGGTTGATTTTTATTCCATTCTTCCACAACTATCTCTCCTATTTACCTAGAAAGATTCATGAGTGATTTTGGGAGTATCTGTTTGATCTAGATTGATTCATTCGGAGATTGATCACTGTTGTTGTTGGATTATGTATCTCTAGGTGAGTAATCCTTTCTTCTTCTTTGTTTCCTTGATCGCAGTAATTTCATTTCATTTAATTATTAGATCTGTTGACCCGTGGTGATGTTACTTTTTATTTCTCTTTAGATTTTTTGTGTGATCTTGTTCTGGGGGTTGTTTCCTTCATTGGTTGTGGTCCAGCGGGTATATGTTCTTAAGGTACTTGTTTCCTATTCTCCACTGACCCTTTTTGTTAAATGAATCAACTCTAAGATATGTAGATTAGTTCTAAAGCCTCCATTTTCATTGTTGGTTTCTTCCATGTTGGTGGATTCCATTGTGGGAATGTGAGACCTCGAGTTTTGAGTTAGGTGATTTTGTCTCTATCCTGTGTTGGTGAAATGCATTGCTCCTATTTTTCGATAAATTTTTTTATTAAATGATATGGAATTATATGACTGGTTTGTTTTGTGTGTGTGGAAATGGGTTTTTATAAAAGATGGTTTCCCCTAGTTTTGGTAAATAGAAAAGGGTTTTCAAAGCATTGTGAAATGGTTTTGTGAAATGGTTATCAAAGCATGGTTTGATGAACTGGTTTGGAAAATAGAGCACATGGGAAGCCTTGGGTACTTAGGAGGAAGGTACACTAGTGGAAATATGGGATTTAACATCGTTGTAATAACATCGGTTTTTTAAAAACCAATGCGAATAGTTTGTGAGGGAAATTTATGGCATCGGTTTTTAGTAAAACCGACTCCAAAAACAATTATCTGATGATATTTCACGTCGGTTTTCAAGAAATTGACGCAGAAAATTTTTAAAAAAAAATTTTGGCGTCGGTTTTGAAGAAAACTAACGCCAATAATAATAATAAACAAATTTTCCACGTCGGTTTTGAGGAAAACTGACGCCGAAAATTAAAAAATAAAAAATTTTCATTGGTTTTCCGGCAAACCGACGCCATAAGATATCTTTTCGGAGTCGGTTTTCTCCAAAACCGATGCCGAAACTAAAAACAAAATCAGCGTCGGTTTTGAAAATAACCGACGCTAATTTTTTTTAAAAAAAAATCGGCGTCGGTTTTCTCCAAAACTGACGCCCAAAGTCATTTAAAATTATTCAGGGACCAAAACCCTCATTTTGTTCGATCGTCGAAATCGAGTTCCGCTATGGCGCTTTGGACTCCCGACGACCTTTGAAGCTCATTTGTGATCTTGGACGGCCATTGTTGAAGGTTTTGTGTCGTTTGCACGATTTCGGGTATGTGTTCTTCCTTTTTATCTCTTGTTTCATCTCCCATTGTTTATTTCTTCTTCAATAACCCTATTTTGCACGATTTTCATTATTGGTTCGATTTTAGTTGTTGTTTATCATTATTTTTGGTTTGTATTATCATTGTTGGTATAGATTTTATAGTGTTTGTTTTTCGAAGTCATTATACCGAGCGCAGTTTGGATTTAACATCTCCATTTGGGTTGAACTTCAAATTTTTTGTTTGTATTATCATTATTTCAGTTTAAAATGATGTTTCATTACATTATGAAGTACTATATTTTTAATTCCATTTCCATTTTAATTAATTATTATTCAAAAATAATAATTTTATTGTGTTATTTATTGATGAACTTAGTGTGGTTTGGTTGTAGTTTGTCTTGTTTTTTTGAATCTATATTTATCACTTAGGTCATGTTGTGTTATCTGGGATTAACACGTGAATATTTTATTTCATCAGTGACTTTGAATTAAATGTGATTGAAGTTATAAAATTACATTACACCCATTTCAATTGATATTTTATATTTTAAAACAACCAATTATATTTTTTACTTTCAATAAAGAATTGATATTTATTAATAATTAACTACCCGTGTCTGTGGCTTTCATTTCACACCAACATTTATTAATTCTTTGTTGGTTTATTTTTTTTCTATACATTGTATGAATGTATTGTTTAGATAATTTTGTTTTGTCTTCCAACATTGTTGACATTATAAGGACTCAAATTAAGGAAACATTGATTCCTTTGACTACATATCTAGCACATTAAAATTGATATTTAATTAATCATATAATTAAATATGAAAATGATAACAAGAGTAAATTTTTAATTATTGTAAGAGCTATTTCAATGGATTTAGTAGAATCTATTATGTATTCTATAGGATGTGCATTATCTATAATAGTGTAACCACTATATTGATTCTTCGCTACATGGTTGCCTCTATGGGTAGCTCGATTGGCTATAGCTCGTATCCTTGTTGATCATTCTCTCCCAGGAAAATTGCCCCATCCCGACCCTCCTCCCTAATCCCACCTCTCCACCTATCCATACTCTCCACCTCACCACCTCTCTACCTCTCCCTCCCAATCCCTTTCCGAGCCTCTCCACTACATACCCACCTCCCACTGGGACTCTACCTTCCCCCTACCAACCTTTAACTCAACATTCATGTTTCCGCCTTCATTCTCATTGCCACCTTCATTTCCATAATTGACTTAATTACTGTGTTCCCTTCAGATCTACCTCCCAAATTATCATTCTCATTTTTTTCCGCAATGTCCATCCATCCTCTCGAATAACATCATCTGCATCACTAAACCCTATAATGGGTCCATCCTCTATCTAGAACTGCTACTATATTCACCGTCATATTAATCTCGATACGTGTATTTGTTAGTACATAGGTATAGATCATACCACAAAATCGTCAATAATTTATACATATTTCCATGTACTCCCACATTTCACTTATTACATCCTTTAAATTAATGTACTCTTCAATATTTTTGACACATGCAACATCAAAATATTGCAACTATGTAAAATGAACTAATAAATTTTAAAAGAATGATATTATAATTAAATTATAATATTAATATAACACACATGTATATAATATGAAAATAAACTGTTTACTCTATTTGTAAATGTGTTTCATATCTGATGTCTTTTATCTGATTATCAATAGTTTTTATTAAATATGTTTTTGTTTACAATTTATCTGATAGATATTTAAATGTTTATATCTTTTAATATATTCATCAATTATATTGTGATATCAGGTATTAATGGATCGTAATTGGATTTATTTACGAAGAACCACTAGTGAATATGAAAAAGGAGTTGATAATTTTTTGGAATTTGCTAAACGACATCTTCAAAATATTGATTTGATTTTATGTCCATGTGTGAAGTGTGTAAATATGAGAAAGTTAAACTCCATAGAAATCAAGGATCATCTCATTTGTTATGGTTTTAACCTCAATTATACACGTTGGATCTTGCATGGTGAAAGAACTAAAAATTCAACATCCAATGTTGATGAAGATATTCATAATGAGGCAGAGGATCGTATTGAAGAATTAATTCATGATTTAGGTGTTGAAACCATCGAAAAAACACCAACTGTTGAAAGATTGTATGGAGATTCTGAGAAACCATTATTCCCAGGTTGCAGTAAATATACAGTGTTATCAGCAGTTTTGAGATTAGTTAACTTAAAATCAAAAAATGGGTGGAGTGATAAAAGTTTCTCCAATTTACTTGAGCTTTTAAAAGAGATACTTCCAGAAGGCAATGGGCTTCTAGATTCCAATTATGAGGCGAAGAAAATATTATGCCCAATGGGATTGGAGTATAAAAAGATACATGCTTGCCCCAATGATTGTGTACTGTATAGGAAAGAAAATGAACATTTATCAAGTTGTCCTACATGTGGGACATCGCGCTATAAGATGGATGAGAAAGTCAACTCAGATTCATTCTTAGGTGATGCCATGTAACGTTATGAAAAATCAATTTTTTTACTTTCCAATGATATCATTCAATATTTTTTGCATACAATTCTGATAATTCAATTCTGATTTATTTTTAGGTACCAGAATCAAAACTCTAGCTAAAGCAATTTGGTACCTTCCAATAATTCCCCGTTTGAAGCGTCTATTTGCAAATTCAATTGATGCAAAAAGGTTAAGATGGCATTCAGATGAGCGCATCTCTAATGGTAACTTACATTACCTTGACGATTCACCACAGTGGAAGAGTTTTGATAAAAAAAATTCATGATTTTGGAAGTGAAGTTAGAAATCTCAGAATGGGATTGTGTACTGATGGAATGAATCCATATTGGAGCCTCAGTAGCCAACATAGTTCATGGCCTGTTTTGCTGGTACTTTACAACTTTTCCCCACATCTATGTATGAAGAAAAAATATGTTATGATGAGCTTGATGATTTCTAGACCAAAACAACCAGGAAATGATATTGATGTGTATCTTACACCATTGATTGATGATTTTAAACTGCTATGGGAGGAAGGTGTTAAAGTTTTTGATGCATACAAGAAAGAGTATTTTCTTTTGCGTGCGATGATAATGTTCACTATAAACGACTTTCCTTTATATGGAAACTTATCTGGATATAGTGTTAATGGACATAAAGCATGTCCAATTTGTGAAGAACAAACTTCATATTATCAATTGTAGAATGGAAAAAAGACAGTGTACATGGGACATCAAAGATTTTTGCAAAATTGATCATCCTTATCATAGATTGAAAAAATCATTTAACGGTTTACATGAATACAACCTCCCCCCTCGACCATTGTCAGCTGAAGAATATTATGACAGAGTGAAAGATATTGATTTGACATTTGGAAAGAGAAAAAGTTCTGATTTTTGAAAACATATCTGGAAGAAGTAGTCTATTTTTTTCGAACTACCTTATTGGAGATTTTTAGAGATAAAACATAATATTGATGTTATGCATGTTGAGAAAAACATATGTGATAGTTTGATTGGAACTTTGTTAGACATAAAAGGAAAGACAAAAGATGGATTACATGCTAGATTAGACTTGATATTAATGAGAATACATTTGGAGTTAGCTCCCGCTGTGAAAGGAAATAGAACATATTTACCTCTAGCTTGTCACACATTAAGCAAGATTGAAAAAATGAATTTTTGTCAGTGTCTTCATGGTATTAAAGTACACAGCGGTTTTTCTTCAAATGTGAATAATTTTGTGTCATTGAAGGATTGTAAATTAATAGGTATGAAATCTCATGATTGTCATGTGTTGATGCAACAAATTATACCAGTAGCAGTGCGTGGTATATTACCAAAATCTGTCAGAAAGACAATCATCAGGTTATGTAATTTCTTTAAATTCATTTGTAGCAAAGTAGTTGATCCAAATTTGTTAGATGTTTTGGAGAATGAAGCAACTCTTATTCTTTGTCAACTAGAAATTTATTTCCCGCCCACATTTTTTGATATAATGGTTCATCTATTGATTCATTTGGTGCGTGAGATAAGAATATGTGGGCCTGTTTATTTAAGATAGATGTATCCTTTTGAAAGATATATGAAAATTTTGAAAGGATATATTAAAAATCCTTATCGACCAGAGGCCTCTATTGTTCAAAAATATGTATCAGAAGAGGTGATTGAGTTCTGTACTGATTATTTGAATGAGGTGGAGCATATTGGCCTCCCTGTATCTCGACATATGACAATTGATAGAGAAGGTAGAGGGGTTCGAGGCTTAAAGGTAAAGTTCATTCCATGTGATGAAGTGATGCAAGCACATTTATACATTTTGAACAACACAGATGAGGTTCAACCATATATATCCTCACATATTGCTGAATTAAAGTTATGATATCAGAAAAGAAACGAAATGTGGTTGATGATTGAGCATAAGAAGACATTTGTTTCATGGTTTAAAGATAAATTCACCCTAGATATATCTATATCAGAAACATTGAAGTGGTTAGCAAGGGGACCATCTCTTAATGTGATCACATGGTCTGGTTTTGATATCAATGGCTACACATTTTACACAAAAAACCTGGATGACAAGAGTACCGTTTAGAATAGTGGTGTGATGGTATTCGCTGAAGCAGTGCATTTTTCAAGTGCCAAAGATAAAAACCCAATTTTTGCATCAACGTCATATTTTGGAGTTATTGAAGACATATGGGAAATTGATTATATTAAATTTCGAGTCATTGTTTTTAAGTGTAATTGGGTTGATAGTAATAGTGGCATGAAACATGATGAATATGGGTTTAAACTGGTTGATTTGAAAAGATTTAATCACAATGAGGAACCATTTATCATGGTGACACATGCAAAACAAGTATTTTATGTCATTGATCCGTCGAATGATCAGTGGTCAGTTGTTTTGCAAGGGAAAAGATATCATTTGGGTGATGAGGATGATTCTGATGATGCTAGTGATTTACATGAGCCTTATTCATCTATTACGCAATTTCTAGATGATTACAATGAGTATAAGACAGACATAGTGCATGCAATATGTACCGATCATGATGAAGGCATGTGGGAAAACAGTAAATTAGTCTCCTAATTTTTCTGGTAATTATTAATATTTTGTGTCTATTTTTAAAACTTATAAATTCATGCCTCTATTTTTACATATTTATTTTTGTCTTCCTTGTTTCTAATTATTCAGTTTTCTAATGATATGCAGGTACACAAAATTTCATTACACTTTTTAGTAGCAATTTCAGATACAGATAGAGAGGAGAAGTTACCGAGGTATATCTATTTTGACATATTATTAAATATTCAGTAATATACTTATTTAATGAAATAAAACTGATAATTTACAAAAAAAATTGCAGGACTACTGATGCATCCTCGGCGGAGGAGACTTCCCCTATTACTACACAAAAATCAAGTTCTCAAGTTGGTAAATGTGGTATTACACGTTTACCAAAACTATCACTTGCTCGTGATGATAACAAAGTACACATCCATTTTGATGATAATAATAATGCAGTTGGCCCAAATGTAGTTCAGTTTGTCAGTTATATAGCGATGCAGAGCCGTTGCAGGATTAGTATTTTATATCCTGATTGGAAGTCAGTGGACAGGACGGCGAAGCTACAGCTTTGGGAGGCCGTGACGGTAAAATATCTTACTTTATTTATTTTATCTCATTTTTTGAATATTATATATTTTTAATGTCATATTTAATTTATTCAATTACAGATGACATTCAATTTTGAGGAAACCAAAGAAATTAAGAAAAGACATCTCTCTTTAGCGGCGGTTCGATGGAGAGATTTTAAAAAAAACTGACAAAAAATTATGTTTTTGGAAAGAGAAGGTTTGAAAGCCCATGTCTTAAGTATCCATATATAGATGAAGAAACATGGAAGCGATTTGTTGACAGTCGTCGGGAAGATAAATTTCAGGTATGATAATTTTTTTATATTTTAAAATTTATGCTATATTTTTCTTATTACTTAATAGTTTATTTTTATATAACAGGCCTCCAGGAGATATCATCAGGAGATCCAGTTGAAAAACGTATACCCTCATACTTTATCACGTGGAGGGTATTTGTATTTGGAGTAGAAAATGATTGAAGAAAAATTTGAAGCATTAAGAGCTTGATCAAGTAGTGGTTCAGAAGGGTTCCAGTTTGGTCCTCCATCTCCTCCCACTCGCCATGAGAAATGGAAACGAGCAAGAAGAAGAGAAAATGAACAATATCTTATAGAAGAAGCTCATCAAGTGGATGATAAAATTGTAAGTAAATATTATTTATTTGTTAACAATTTTTTTATTTTCTAATTTATAAACACTAATATAACCTTTTTGTTTTTCATTTCAGGATGAACTTCAGGAGCAAGAGACACAGGGCTCTTTTATCCCTGAGGGTAGGATGGACATCCTAACCACTGCTTTGGGAAAGGCAGAACACTCTGTCCGTGTTAGAGGATATCAGGCGGGTGTTAGTATTCAGAAGGTTTTTTGTAAGAGTAAGCAATCAAAAGACCCAGAAATAGAATCCTTAAAAGAAGAGTTGAAAGATCGGAAACAGTCTATGGGTGATCAAATTCAAGCAGTAGTGCAGAAGGCTTTATTAGAACACTTGGCAAGATAATCACAGTCTGCACAGCCTTCCCAGGTATATTATTTATTTGTCGTCAATTTTTCTATTTTATAAATTATAATCACTAATATAATTTTTTTCATTTTTCAGCCTTCCCAGTCTACTCACCCGGACTACCCTACCTCATCTGCTTACCCTGCCCCATCTACGCAGCCTTCCGAGGTATATTATTTATTTGTCATCAATTTTTCTATTTTATAAATTATAAACACTAATATAAGTTTTTCATTTTTCAACATTATCAGCCTACTCACCCGAACTACCCTGCCTCATCTGCTTACCCCGCCCCGTCTGTGCAACCTTTCGAGGTATATTATTTTATTTTAATCAATTTTTCTATTTTATAAATTTTAAACACTAATATTACTTTTTCATTTTTCTGCCTTCTTAGCCTCCTCACCCGGACTACCCTGCCCCATCTGCTTACCCTTCCCCACCTGCTTACTTTGAGCCTCCACCTCCTCCCTCGGATCAAGTCTTATATTGTGAGTTGTTTGCGGGAGATCCTCATGTACATATTGTTGCGTTAGGATAGGTGCATTTTTTGGGGGACTCAGTACATCATCAGCCTATGCAGATGAGTCAGGTTAGAGTATCAGTACTTGTTATTATAGATCCTACTGCTCTACTACCATTTCCTACTGTAGAGATCACCAGTGTTGGGGAATGTACGGGCCATTTTTTACTTTGGCCAACTGCCCTTCTTTGTTATATTTCACTTGAGGTATGCATTTTTTTAAATATTAATTACAAATGATTCAAAATTACTTATAATGTTTTATAACATTTAACTTATATAGGAATATCTAAAAGCAAAAGAAACTACACAAATGCAACAAAATGTTCAGGAACAGTTGTTTGTAGATACTTCTGATATTTCTTATGGGTTAAAAAGATTATCTGAGTCATCTTCTTCCTTGAATTTTATCTATAAGTTTCGGATGACACCCGATATATGTGGAAGAAATTATGGATTGAAATTATTGAAAGAAGATATCATGAATTTAGTTAATTTTGAAGAGATCGCACAGAGTGTGGTGCAGTTGTTTATCATGTAAGTAAATTGATGTTTGAATTGCTATTTCTTTAATAAAAGATTGTTATGTCATTGACTAACTATATTTTCTTTTTAAATTATGTATCTACACAAGCTTATTTTAATAAAGGAAACAACAGGCATTTACAGCTTTATAGATCCAGAGTACATTTCCTCGGAATCCAAATATGTGAAGAATCATGAAAGAGTTCAATATATATCCGAGAGATTAAAACAGAAAGAGAGTCAGTGCTGGTTTTTTCCATTTCTTGATAAGTAAGAACATCAACATTTTTATGAACTAATGATCATTATAATGTCATTAATTATGAACTTTTTGTATTGTAGGGGGCATTGGATGTTAGTCGTATTTTGCCCAAGTGAATGCACCTTATATTGGTTTTTCTCTTTATTAGGAGGAGTGCGTAAACTATTTCTCACCTTATTAAGCAGGTAAATTTTTTTATTTTTTATAAGCTCATTATGTTTAATTTTCATTGTTTATACAAGTATTATTAGTTCATATATAAAAAAATGCAGATCATGGAAACATTTTAACAAGGAATACATGTCAGAAAAGAAACCAACGGAAATCAAATATGTGGAAGTACAGGTAATTAGTTTTTATATTTTTGTTATATATTGTTTTTTTAATTAAATGTTTTATAACTGCAGTTTCATCGTCAAAATGGACATGTTGAATGTGGTTATTATATTCTGCGATTCATGTACGAGATAATCACAATTGGGCAAACTACTGATTTTGAAAAATCGATGCCGAAAAAAATATTTTTTACGTCGCCTTTATAGAGGTCGGTTTAAAACCGACGTCAAAAATTAAAAAAAAAGCGACGTTAAAATATGTTTTTCCACTAGTGGTATAGTAATAGGTCTCATCCACTATCATGGGGGTTTCTCATGGGGCTTTCCTATGTTCCCTGGGCCCGTTATTCTAGGGACTTGTTGGACCTATTGGGGGGTTCACTTGTTGGGGTGTTCGTCTGCTCTCTATAATTGATGCATATGTCTAGTGACTTGATGTGTTCGTGATTATCTATGTTAGGTACGAATTTCCTAGCTATCCTAACCTAGTGTGATCCCTAGCATGATGTTAAATGTGCTTCTGCTTTTGGTTTGTACTCTTTGTTTTACTACCATAGATTTGATATGATATGTGATGTGTGCATTATTTTGACATGATATATCTCTAAGATATATGGTTATGAAATGATTTGAAACTGAATTACCTATTTTATTTTGAAATGTGGAAAAAAGGGAAATTAAACTATTTTTTCATGCTATTGATATAAAAACTGTTAGATTGTTATCATGCCTTGTTTTCTTTAGAGTTGAGCATGCTTGGATTATTGTTCTAGTGACTTTATGCATACGTGGTTATCTATGTTAGGTATAAATTGTCTAGCCATCCTGACCTAGTGTGATCCCTAGCGTGATGTTACATGTGCTTCTGCTTTTGGTTTGTACTCTTTGTTGTACTACCATGGATTTAATATGATATGTTATGTATGCATTGTTTTGACATGATATATCTCTGAGATATATGGTTATGAAATGATTTGAAACTGAATTATCTATTTTATTTGGAAATGTGGAAAAGATGGAAATTAATCTATTTTTTCATGTTATTGATATAAAAACTGTTAGATTGTTATCATTCCTTGTTTTCTTTAAAGTTAAGCATGCTTGGATTATTGTTCAAAGACTTGATACAGAACACCTAGGTGGGACCCTACTAAGCCTTTTATCTCGCACCCTACATACCCCTTCGGTGGTGTGTAGACCTGGTCATGTCTTTCGGTGTAGGGAAAGGTAAGGCACCATAGTGAGGTGGTGAGGTTTTCTGTCAACTCAGTTGGGTAGCTGGTGGTGAGATGGTGGGAGTCCGCCCACGCTATCACATGGAGTATATGGTTTTTTCTATTTTAGTACTCCTTTTTGGTTGGACCTGTACTTGGAGATTGTTTCTACTCTTGAGTTGTTTGGTTTCCACTATTTTTTCAATTATGGAATATATTTACCTTTTTCCCACTACTGTCTCTATTGTATATATGTGCCATGTTATTACTTCAAGTTGGGTAAAATCATTCCCTCTGGTTGTTGTTTGATGCCTAGGTGCTAGTATCCATCCCGTGGGGATTAGGAACGCCCTTCGTGTATGTGGCGTGTTCGATAGGGTACCAGTGTGGGAGGGTATTTGGGTTGGTACATTATAGTTTGGTATTAAAGGTGGTATTTCCTCAAGAGAATTTTCCTTGGTACGTTTGGTAGACTAGAGATAGGATTGTCAGTACTTGAGAGGTATATTTTGGTGAGTGTTTACCCAACTCTCTCCATGAAGAGACTCATGTTTCCAGGGGATGTTGGTATGTTTGTCACCTATTTTGAGTTCTTTATGTTAATCCTAGTTTTTTATTATGGATTTTCTAGTTTGAACTATGATCATTCTATTTTATGATCATTTATTTTATTTCGTTGTGTAGCAGTATGCCTTTGAGATGTGTTATGTGAGTTCCTCAGCAGGTTATAGCTGATGCTCCTCAAGGGAATCCTTTGATGGATTAGAAATTTATCAAGTCCAATTTGTTAGTGGTTCATGTTGTTGACTAGAATTCACCACAAGCTCAGAATCTAATTGTTGAGGTATAGCCAGAAGATATAGGAGAAAGAGATTGATCATGAGAGTTCTTGCATGAGAAGCCACCATCATTTAAAAGTGTGAATGAAACTCAAGAGGCAGAGGACTGGATTGAAAATATTGATCAGATATTTGAATTCATGGATACACCTTAGAGTATCAAGGTAAAGTGCATAGCATTTAGAATTGGGGTTCCTAATAAGAATTGGTGGGATTCTATGGGCTTGAACTGGAAAGGTTTTAAGAATCTCTTCTTCCATTAATTTTGTCTGGAATCATTGGTGATGGAAAAGTCTCAGGATTTCCTCTCTTTATAGTAGGGAGGGAGTTCAATGTTGTCATACACCAATCGGTTTGTTGAGTTGGTTCATTTTTTCACCAAAGATTGTGAAGAATGACAGGCTGAAAGCTCAGAAGTACTTGTAGGGTTTGTGACTAGATATCATATTGTAGGTATTTATGTTGAATATTTCGACCTATGCAATGATAGTGGATAGTGATATGATGGAAGAAATGAATATGGAAAGCAAGTTTGGATATTTATCCCCTTCTCTTCCAACTAGTGGCAGCATCAGTGGTGTGTCAGGGAAAAAGAGGAAGTGGCAAGACCCTCGTAGGAGTGGTGGAGGTGGTTCTCGGTAGCAGGCCTCCTCATAACCTCCAGTTGTAGCTAGTGGTGTGCATATAACTTGTTATCATTGTGGAAAGGAAAATCACACATGATGTTATTATCCTTCACCGACAAAGATTTACAATAGTTGTGGACATTATGGTTATCTACAGCATTTCTGTCTAGTTATGTCTACTACTCAATATGGCAAGGGATCATCAGCTCCAAAGACTAATGTGGCGTAATAAAATGCTTTGAAGACTATAGGGATCTACCTATAGGCCTCAAGAGTGAAGCACTATCATGCAGTAGATGAGTTTCCAGCGAAGGTAGATGAGGGTCCAGTGATAGTGAGAGGTGCCATATTTATTGCATCTTCATTAGCAGTTGCTTTATTTGATACTGGTGCTTCCCACTCATTTATATGTGGATGTTTTTTGGTATTCTTAACCTTCTAATGGATCTCATTTCTTTTTTTATGGAGTTAGCGACACCTCTTGGGAAGCGGAAAGAGCATGGATTTTGGTATCATTCTTGTGTGCTATCGATAGCTAATGCAGAGCTATTCTGGGATTTTCTTATTATCGATTTGGATCAGTTTAATGTCATCATAAGAATGGATTGGATTGTTTCTCATCGAGCTAAGGTTGGTTGTTATCATCAGCATGTCTCGTTTCTTGCAGCTCATGGGAGATCTTGGGTGTTTCATGGAGTGTGGGATCCGAGGTCTGGTCGTGCAGGACCTTCCCATCCAAATCTTAGGACATCTCTGTCTATTGTAGTAGTTTTTTCTGACAACATCTCTTCTATTTATGATCTTCCCACTGTGGTTCAGGAATTTCCTGAAATTTCCCTAGAATATTTATTCAGGCTTCCTCTAGAGAGAGTTAGAGTTTATGATTGACCCGATGTTAGGGAAAAAAGATGATTTTGATACCTTCTTATCTTATGGCACTAGCAGAGATAATAGAGCTCAAGATTCAGTTGGACAACCATATGGAAAAGGGTTTTTTTCATTCTAGTGTTTCTCTTTGGGCATCCCTGATGCTCTTTTCCAAAAAGGCATACGGTTCACTCTGATTGTGCATGGAATATCAGAAGTTAAACCGGGTAAAATTTTAAAAAAAAGTATTATTTTTCTTGTGTAGAAGATTTGTTTAATTAGTTAAAGGGGTAAAATTGGTTTTCAAATATCAATCTTCAATCGGGTTATCATCAGCTTAGAGTTCAGGAGTGTGATATACCAAAGATAGATTTCAAGAGAAGGTATGGACATTACAAATATACTGTGAGGTCTTTTGGTCTAACTAATGCTCCTACAATGTTCATAGATTTTATGAATCAGATATTCCACCAATAGTACGACACTTTTGTGGTAGTGTTCATAGATAAGATTTTGGTTTACTCAAGATCTAAGTATGAGCACGAACACCATTTGATTTTGGTTTTGGAAATCCTGAGGAGTCACCATTTGTATGAAAGGATATCAAAATGAAACTTTAATATTCAAGAATTGAAATTCCTGGGGCGTGTGATTTCTGAGCATGGATTATCAATTGATCCTAAGAAAGTGATGGTTGCCTTTTCATGGGAATATCCACAGAATTTCTTTGAGATTCATAGCTTTCTTGGTCTTTCTAGATACTATCGATGGTTCATCAAGGATTTCTCAAAGTTAGTGTCACCTTTGACTGCTCTTACTAGGAAAGGGGTGAAATTCATATGGGATTCAAAGTGTCAGTCTTCTTTCGATGAGCTGAAATTACTTCTGACATTGGCTCCTATTTTGATCTTACCCAATCATGATAAGGGGTATGTGGTTTTCTATTATTCTTCTGAAAATGGTGTGGGTTTTGTTCTCTTACAAAATGAACATGTGGTGGCTTATGGTTCTCATCAGCTTAGACCACATGAGAAGAATTACACCACTCATAATTTAGAGCTTGTTGTGGTTATACATGAACATAAGTGTTAGAAGTATTGTATTTTTGGGATAAGGTTCACAGTATTTTTTGACCATAAGAGTTTGAGCTATATATTTTCTTAGAAAGACTTGAATCTCATACAGAGGCGGTGGTTAGAATACCTGCAGACATTTGGCATCGATATCACCCACACCCTGAGGAAGGGGAATGTCATTGTAGATGCTCTATCCTAACCTAGTGTGATCCCTATTGCAATGTTACATGTACTTCTTTTGGTTTGTACTATTTTTGTTGTACTGCCATGGATTTGATATGATATGTGATGCATGCATTGTTTTGACATGATATATCTTCTGATATATATGGTTATGAAGTTATTTGAAACCAATTTATTAGTTTTGTTTGGAAATGTGGGGAAAGGGGAAATTAAAATATTTTCCATGCTTTTGATATAAAAATTGTTAAACTTTTATCATGCCTTGTTTTATTTAAAATTGAGCATGCTTGGATTATTATTTAGAGACTTGATATGGAAAACCTAGTTGGGACCCTAATGATCATGTTATCTCACACCCTGTATACCCCTTTGGTGGTGTGTAGATCGGGTTATGTCTTTCGATGCAGTGAAAGGAAAGGTGCTACAGTGAGGCAGCAGGATTTTCTATCTGCTGCGTTGGGTAGCTGGTCGTGAGATGGTGGGAGTCCGCCCACACTATCACATGGAGTAGATGGTTTTTCCTATTTTATTAGTCCCTTCTGGTTGGACCTGTACTTTGATATTATTTCTAATCTTTATTTTTTTTTGGTTTCCACTATTTGTTTGTAGTTTTGGAATATATTTAACCTTTTTTATTATTGTATCTACTGTATATATGTGCCATGTTGTTGCTTCAGGTGGGGTGAAATCATTCCTTATGATCGTTATTTGATGCTCAGTAGCTAGTCGTTAGCCCGTGGGGATTGGGAATTCTCTTCAGGTATGTGGTGTGTTAGGTCAGGTACCGGGTTAAGAGGGTATTTGGGTCAGTTCAGTATATTTGATGACGTGTCAGCATGCATTGATTAATTCTCGTGGGCTGCGGTCAGATTAGATTTATGTTCCCCAAACTACACTAGCTACTAAGATGTAGTTATAGAGACTTGGTTTTTTTCATGTAAGGCTTTGGAATATTTATACATATATTTCCAGAGCTAGGCGCTGAGACGACGTGAAATTCCGAGGCCCGGTGTTCCCGGAATAAATTATACAAAAATATTAAGAGTTTTTGTACTATTCACGTAATAGAAATAATATATCTCTTAAAAGGTTGATCATATTAGAAATATGAGACCACGGTTGGGTCTGAAACATGGTTTTTACCCTAGGTGTAACATAAATCATGTCGGCGCAGGATGTTTAGACCCCTCACTCGTTAGCGGTAAGTAAATGGATGAATTAATTTATTAATTCATTAATTTAAAATCTCAAACCCAAATAAATCTCAAACGGTAACTCGGATCGGGAATTTAAGTCCACGGTTGATCTCAGAGCGTACTTTTTACCCTAAGAGGGGTATAAACTTTTTCGGCATAGGGCCGCTGTGAGAAAAGTCACCCAGGGGAAAAATCGTCACTTTGGAATAACCACTTAGTGATTTTTATCCCTAGACTTCTTTTCAAATAACTTTCGAACGAAGTCTCGAAACGGAAATCTGAGACTTCTGTTGAGTTTGAAATGGAGCGTTTTACCTAGGCGTGATATAAAATGAGAGGGCGCGATAGTTTTGAATTCTTCACTGAGTGGGTTTTTCTATAAATAGAAAAAACAAGAGTTTGGAGTTAGGGTTTTCCCTTCTCTCTTCTCTCCCTCTCCCTCTCTCTCTCTCTCTACTCTTCTTCGGCATTCTTCGTCGTTATTCACTGGATTGAGGAGCAAACTCCAGCAGATCGAAGTTGGATCGCAGCGAAGGCGTCACCAATGACAAACGGATCCACGGGGTAGGATTTCTGTTGATTTTAGCATTTTTGGTTGAGTTTCTTGAGTATTCGGCAAATTTGTCGTTTAAATTTCATAATTTGAGAATAAGGAGGATGACCAAATGAACACGGCCATTGTCCGAGCCCCATTCTAATTCCCATTCTTGAGCATTCTTCATCCAAAATTTCGGACGCGCCAATACATTAACAGATCGACGAGTGAGGGGTGGCATTGTGATGATCTGGCCTCGAGGATCCCAAATCCGCCTTCGGATTCGAAATCAGACTTCCGGAGAGGTCGCGGTGGTCCGCGGAACGGACCACCGGAGCATGCCGGTAGCGGTGGTGAGCATGGTGGCCACGGTGTGTTGCGCGGCGGAGCGGCTTCAGAGGCGCGGTGTCGTTGGAGCCCAATGGTGCAGCGCAGAGGTGCGGCGGGCCGTTCGGAGGCGGAGGAGCAGCAAGCACTGGGCGGCGTCGGGTGCGGATGACGGCGTCAGACGAGGCTGGTGTGGAGGTGCAGCGGGCCGTTCGGAGGTGGGGCGGCGAGCTCAGGAAGCTCGGGCTAGTGGTGGCACGCTCAGTAGGAGGGAGCACCGAGGTCAGCGCATTGGGGGGGGTGGACAAAGACCCGCATCCCACGAGTCCTACTTGTGCGGGGTGCGGACAAAGACCGGTCGTGCGGCCGGTCTGTGAGAAGGATCAGGCCAGCAAGCCTGGTGGTTTTCGATTGGGCCGGACCTACAGTTGGGCCATGGACCGGCGGATCAGATCGGGCTGGCCCAGTAGAAGAGGGTCCAGCCAAGTGGACCGGATCGACCCAGTTGGGCCCCTTTGCATTTAAAAAGGGCCACAAATTTTAAACGGTGCATCTGTTTGACGTGTCGTCTGCGCCCTTGGGTTTGTCTCGTCGAGACAGACTTTTTGAGATGCCTTTTGAAAATTTTATTTTCATGCCTGGGGGTGGTAACCCGAAACGCTTTAATTTAAAAATAATAAATTATTATTAAATCTTGTAACGGACGTATCTCGCGTGTCGGGCGTCCGTTTAACGCGTCGTCAAAGGCGTTGTGACCCTGGAGTTGAGACGGTCCTTCCAAAGTTGGTTTGGGACCTTTGTGGTTTGGTTTAGTTGCTCGGTGGCATGAAATGATTAATGCAAATAATTAATTATTTATTTATTTTTGCATTGAATCTAACTCCTATTTGGGATGTCTGAGTGACGCGCCATCAGCGGCAGTGTGACCCCAGTCCTCATGAGGACTTTTTGATGTGATTTATGAAGTGTTTAGGTATGAGACATGGTGCGGGGCCCATAGGGCCTGGTTTGCACGTTTTATGATGAAATGCCACTTTTTCATCTGGCATCTGTTTGGGGTTTTTGAGCACTCGTTTCTGTGTGTTTTTCTGAGGGGATTGCAACGGCGCAATCCACCCGCCTAAATTCGGGGCCGAGGCATGGGCCCCATGATGCGGCTTTCGAGCAAAATGCAATGTTTTCCAACTATCACTTCGTAAGCCCGTTCAGGGCAAATGAATATCCAATCCTGTGTGTTTTTTAGTAGGGATCGCAATGGTGTGATCCACGTGACGTGTTTCAGGATCATGGTACGGGCCCCACGGGGCACCGTTTGTGTATGACGTTGGGAGATGCAGCTTCATCAGGAGTCCGTTTCAGACGAGTGAGTAGTCAATCTTGCGTGCTTTTTCAAAAGTATTGTGACGGTGTGATCCATTTGAATGTGAAGAGCCTTATTCGTGATCTTGTTAAATGTGGAAACATGAAAGTAATATCAGTGGAAGATTATTTTGACGTGTTTGAAGAGAATATACGACTTAGTTCAGCTCCGAATATTGCGAGAGTGGAGAAGATGTATGAAGAGATACAGTCGATGTTCTGGGACCGTTCGAGGAGGTGTGTCAGCTAACCTATGATTCTGACCCTCCGGATTTTGTCAGCTTTGCGACTATTATGTTGTGTACTCTGAGAGAACCTTGACACGTCGTGGTACTTGTTCACCCTTTTGGGACCCAGAAATGGTTAGGTACATGTCCAGGCAATGAGACAGGGTCACACGTCGTGTGGGCCCCACATGCGTTGTGTTCCACTACGAATCTTCTACCTCTCGTATCTCTTTCTTATGAACTCAGATTGTTGCCTATGAGTAGCATATCCTGAGTGTTTCTCCACGTACGACGTGATGGTGCCCTCCTTAGTGGATTTCGAGATACGATGCGAGGTGTTCTGAGTACAGTGTCTATCTGTGGTGATGCTTGATGATGATAGTGATGGCAGGTATGTTTTCATAATCACCAGAGCAATCTCAGCTTACACTCCAGTGAGGCTGGGTAGTGGTGTATGTTGTTCTCTTTCAGGATTACCCTCTAGCAAGGTTGGGAAGTGGCGTTATCTAGTTACTCTTTTAGGGCTTACCCTCTAGTGTTGTTGGGCAGTGGCGTTTGCCGATATCTTTCAGGGCTTACCCTCCAGTGCAGCTGGGTAGTGGCGTTCGCCGATATCTTTCAGGGCTTACCCTCCAGTGCAGCTGGGTAGTGGCGTTCGCCAGTTACTCTTTCAGGGCATACCCTCCAGCTAGGTTGGGCAGTGGGTTTGCCGATGACTTTAATAAGTATATCCTCCAGCAAGGTTGGATAGTAGATTCATGACTTTGTGACATGATCTCTCGACTATGCGGCATAGTAACGAGACGTACTTAACGTGACTTTCGACTCTCAAGAAAGAGGGGTGCTTTTCCCACCAAGATGCATCCTTGTGACGTGACCAAAAACCGTGCAGGCAAGACATAATCACCCAAAGCGGATAGTATCAAGGTGCGGTGATTGATCCCCTTTGACTTGCAGTTCAAGGCAGACATGTGGGATGCTAGGCATTGATGGTGTTTACTTCTAGAAATGTTGGCGACTCTTTTCCTGGGATGATCTAGTGATATAGAGATCCCCTAACTCTTTCATTTGGGATTCTTTGGTTGAGCATATATATATCATATTGCAATACCCACTCCTCGGGCTTTGGTTACTCTCCTTCCAGGAGAGGTGAGGACACGCGGGGTATGCCACGTGCTTTTCATTTCTAGCTTCTCATGTTTGGACGAATCCACTCTCCTACTATAGGTAGTGAAGACTCGACGAGAAGTTCATCTTCTCATCGTTTCTATCTCCTCATGTTTATACGAGCTTACTTGACTTCTTTACTGGGTTGAACTGTACTCTTTTACTGTACTTTGTTCTATATACTGCTTCCCTCTTCAGTACCTCACTTGCTGCTCCCTTGAGCCTTCCTGGAATCCTATTGAGTATTTTTATACTCACCCCTGCTTGGGCTTTGCCCGCACTCGGTGTGACCTTACAGACGACGAACAGGTTCATCGTGACTTCAGAAGATCATAGGGATACAGGGTGCTTAGACCGTGTGTGATGGTCATAGCTTGGGATCCAGGAGTAAGGATCTCTCTCAACTGTTTTACTTTTCCACTTATTGTCGGGTTGTGTCACTTTTCTGGTTGGGCGTATATTTTTCCCCTTTCCCTTTCATTTCACTTTTCTATACTTGTATTGTTTAGAGGTTGATGCATATTTTTGGTTTATATATAGCAGTATTGTATTTTTCTTTCTTTTCCCTCTGCACTATATGTGTTGATTTGGTTGTGTGTGTTTGTACAGGTACTCAGGAAAAGGCCTCCCTGAGTTTGTTATGCCTTCGGCGCTGGTTGCCAACCCTTGGCCTATGGAGACAGGCTTAGGGTAGTTGCAGCTTGGGCCCTAGTATAGTTCGGGTCGTGACAAAGTGGTATCAAAGGTGGTTCATTCCTTGGGACGTTGTTCGGACGATCCCTAAAAAGGAATTGGTTTGGTTTTAGGGGAAAATTTTCAATGTCTCTCGAGAGCGGCTCTCAGGCCAGGGAGTCCAGTGATGGTGAGGTGGCTGACGTATCCATTCATGAGGACCTTGATTACCCACTTGTTGACTTGGCGTGCTGAGACACTTGTTGCAGGGAACATTGGTACATGCATCATATAGGATTGAGTCTTTGAATGTCCTTCTTGAGTTAGCTCCCCATCGTTGTTGACATATATATGCTCATTTGACTGTGGTACTCCTTGATCGTATTCAGGATGCCTCTGTGGTGATAGTCAGCCAGGATACTAGCTTCGGTTCATGATGAATATTTTGTGAGCGACAAGGCCTCAGTTCAGGATCCATCATACGATTGCCCTTTCTCTAGGAGGACAGGCAGCAACACCTACACGTGTGGAGCAGTAGATAGTACCAACAACAAAGGTCGATGATGAGCATAGGCTGAGCATGCTACGTGAGTTCCAGCATCAGAGACCGTTGAGGTTCTGCGGTGATCTATACCCTCAGGCAGTGAAGGGTTGGCTAGAGTCGGTGGTTCACCTCTTCAGGCTTGTTCGGACACCGACAGGTTAGATGGTGGCTTCGACATCTAGTTGTTTTCCACGGAGCAGTTTGGCGTTGGTAGAGCCTCGTTACTCATATGCACGATGAGTTTGTACTCTCATGGGATGACTTATAGCAACTGTTTCGTGAGGAGTATTACCCCTCCTGCTTACGCTCCGTACAATTTTAGGAGCTACTAGAGCTTCAGCGGGGAGTGATGGCAGTGGCTGAGTACGCAACTAGGTTCGCAAACCTTACTCGGTACTCTTTGGACGTGGTCCATGACTACAACTTTTAGGCAGTTGGTAGATGTGCCACCACGACAGAGTTAGTGTTGTGATCAGAGATCACCCAGGTGAGGACAAGGTGGTCCCTAGGGAGGCGGTGTTGGAAGAAGAGCAGGAAGAACTTTGGTTGGTGGATGACATTTCGAGGTCCTTGCACCCCCACTAGGCGGCCCATGTCATGCTCAAGGAGCTGGCGGATGGAGCCGCGGGCGGCTGCATGCTATAGATGTCTACAATCCTACAGTACGTGAGATGACAAGAGGTACGCTCTGTGTCTTTTCTACCTTTTTTAATAGAACTTGTTAGAAACTATGTGAGGTACTCTTTTCTTCCAACTCCTTGTTTGAGGAGTTGCGGAGGGTGACGCAAGGCATCATTGTAACCCTGTGTCAGTGTTGTTCGACGTAACTTTGAATGCACGAGAAAGAGGGGTTCTTCCCCCACTGAGATGCATTTTTTGTGATGTGAGAAAAACCATGAGGGAGAGTCAGTACCACCCAAAGCGGATAATAACGAGGTGTAGTGGATGAGTCCCTCTGACTTATGTGATAATGGCGGGGTTGTGCAGTGGAGTATCGGAGCAGGTATTGGCTTTTCCAGTGGATTCTTTCTGCTTGACCTCCCTTTTCTTGAGGTACCACTAGTGGGTTTGGCATAGTGCCTATTTTGGGGATTACTCTCCTTCCAAGAGGGGAAAAGACGTGTGGGGTATACCACATGCTTTCTGTGTCTAGACTCTTGCGGTTGGATGATTTTTATCACCTTCCATGTTCATTGGTACCTTGCGTGCTCAATGTCAATCTTGATATTGTTATCAAGTACAGGTCGAGGTGATGGACACCCCATAAACAGAACTATGCGACTCACTATGTGGTGCTGGTAGTGGTAGTCTTCACCCTGAGAATGTGGAGATGCTATCTTCTAGGAGAGCACTTTGTGGTTTTCTCAGACCACCAGTGTCTCAGGTGCGTCTTCACCCAGAGAGACTTGAACCTAAGACGATGGTACTAGTTGAAATTTCTATAGAACTATGACTTCGAGGTAGTTTATGCTCCGGAAAGTGGCAGCGTTGTAGCAGGTGCCCTTAGCAGAGATTCCCAGGCTCGCCAGGTGCAGGGAGTTTTGTAGCAGTTAGTTTCCCTGCAGTTGGACCTATTTGAGCAGGAGGGTGCAACTTTTCTTCAGTAGATGGTGTTGAATCTTTCACCCCTCGAGCGTATAAGAGAGTCTCGATTGTGATGCACCAATTGTGAAATCTTGCATGATCAGATATCCTGGGGTGTTTCACCATATGGATATTCTAAAGGAGGGAATCACGAGACCATGTACTAAGAACAAACAGTGATTCTGGTCATGACGTGGAATATAGAGGTTCAGTCGGGGAAGTACCCCGAGTTTCTTCAGGCCATTCAGAATCATGCAAGAGATGGCGAGGTTGTCTACCGTCTTTCCCTACCCTCCCAATAGTAGGAGTGGGCTCACAACGTCTTCCACGTGTCGCTGGTGATGAGATACGTGTGTGTTCCTATGCATGTCATTGAAAGTAGCATACCTTATGAGGACGGACCATCCCTTTGGATCGAGTGTTTTCCCAGCATGGTGTTGTGAATTTTTTCTTGGGAGTGGGAGAGCCAAGTGTGAGCTCAGTATCCCTAGTTGTTTTCCTAATTTTTCTTTTCAGGGACGAAAATCTTGAAGGAGGGAATGAAGTAGAGTCTCGGTTTTTGCCCTGTAAGACTTTGGAATATTTCTAAATATATTTCCAGAGCTAGGCACTGAGACAGCGTGAAATTTCAAGGCCCGGTGTGCCCAAAATAAATTATACAGAAATATTAAGTGTTTTTGTACTATTCACGCAATGAAAATGGGATATCTCTTAAACGGTTTATCAGATCAGAAATCTAAGACTACAGTTGGGTCTGAAACGCAGTTTTTACCCTAGGTGTGACAGAAAGCATGTTGGATCGGGATGATTGGACCCCACGCTCGTTAGCGGTAAGTAAATGGATGAATTAATTTATTAATTCATTCATTTAATAGCTCAAACCCAAATAATTCTCAAACAGTAACTCGGATCGAGAATCTGAGTCCACATTTGAACTTAGAGCATGTTGTTTACCCTAGGAGAGGTATAAACTTTGTTGGCGCAGGGCCACTTTGAGAAAAGTCACCCAAGGGAAAAATCATCATTTTGGAATAACCACTTAGTGATTTTTATCCCTGGCATTCTTTTCAAATAACATTCAAACGAATTCTCAGAATGGAAATCCAAGACTTCCATTGAGTTCGAAATGGAGTGTTTTACTTAGGCACGATATAAAATGAGAGGGCACGACAGTTTCAGATTCCGCACTGAGTGGGTTTTTCTATAAATAGAAAAAAAGGAGTTTGGAGATAGGGTTTCCCCTTCTCTCTTCTCTCCCTCTCCCTCTCTCTCTCCCTCCCTCTCTCTCTCTCTCTCTACCGTTCGTCAGCGTTCTTCTTCGTTCTTTGACGGATTGAGGAGTAAACTCTAGCGGATTGAAGCTAGATCAAAGCGAAGGCGTCGCCAACGACGAACGGATCCATGAGGTAGGATTTCTATTGATTTTCACATTTTTTGTTGAGTTACTCAAGTTTTCGGCAAATTCGTTATTTAAATTTCATAATTTGAGAATAAGGACGATGACCAAATGAACACGACCATCATCTGAGCCCCGTTCTAAGTCCCGTTGTTGAGCGTTCTTCGTCCAAAATTTCGAATGCGCTAAAAACTTGATGGATCGACGGGTGAGGGGCGGCGATGTGATGATCTAGCCCTGAGGATACCGAATCCTCCTTCGGATTTGAAATCAAACCTCCGGAGAGGTCGTGGTGGTCCGCAGAACGGACCACCGGAGCATGTCGGCCAGCGGCAGCCTACAACGGTGGTGAGTGTGGCGGCCGCGGTGTGTTGCACGGTGGAGGTGGCTTCGGAGGCATGGTGTCAGCGGAGCCCAGCGGTGCAGCGCAGAGGTGCGACGGGCCGTTTAGAGGCGGAGGAGCAGTGAGTTCCGGGCGGCGTCGGGTGCGGCCGGTGCAGACAATGGCATCAAGCGAGGCCGACGCGGAGGTGCGGCGGGCCGTTCGGAGGCGGGTCGGCGAGCTCAGGCGGTCGCAGCTCAGGTTGGCAGTATCACGCTCAGCAGGGGGGGCAGGGGGGGACAAGGACCCACATCCCGCGGGTCCTCCTTGTGCGGGGTGCGGACAAAGACCAGTCATGCGGCCGGTCTGGGAGGAGGACTGGGCTAGCGAGCCCAGTGATTTTGGAGTAGGCTGGACCTGTGGTTGGGCTGCTGGCCGGCGGATCGGACCGGGTAGGCCCAATAGAGGAGGGTCCGACCAAGTGGTCCGGACCGGCCTAGTTGGGCCCCTTTGCGTTTAAAAAGGGTCAGAACTTTTAAACGGTGCGTCCATTTGGCACGTCGTCTGTGACCTTGGGTTCGTCTCATCGAGACTGGCTTTTTTAGGTGTCTTTCAAAAAAATTATTTTCATTCCTGAGGGAGGTAACCCAAAATGCTTTAATTTAATAATAATAAATTATTATTAAAGCTTTCAACAAACGTATCTCGCGTGTTGGACGTCCGTTTGATGCGCCTTCAGAGGCACTGTGACCCTAGAGTTGAGGTGGTCCTTCCAAAGTTGGTTCAGGACCTTTGCGGTTTGGTTTCGTTGTTCGGTGGCATGAAATGATTAATGCGAATAATTAATTAATCTTGCATTGGATCTAACTCCCATTTGGGATGTCCGATTGATGCGTCGTCAATGGCAGTGTGACCCCAGTTCTCGTGCGGACTTTTTGAGATGCTTTTTGAAGCGCTCATGTTGGAGACAAGGTGCGAGCCCCATAGGGCCTGGTTTGCACGTTTTACGATGAAATGCCACTTTTTCATATGGTATCTGTTTGGGGTGTTTAAGCACTCGTTTATATGTGTTTTTTTGAGAGGATTGAAACGGCGCAATCCACCCACCTAAATATGAGGTCGAGGCGTGGGCCCGACAAGGCAACCTTCGGGCGAAATGTAGTATTTTCCAATTGTTGCTTTGTAAGTCCGTTCGGGGGAAATGAATATCCAATCCTGTGTGTTTTTCAGTAGGGGTCGTAATGGCGTGATCCGTGTGATGTGTTTCGGGATCGAGGTATGGGCCCCATGGGGCACCGTTTGTGTATGACGCTGGGAGATGCAGCTTCTGCATCAGGAGTCCATTTTGGACGAGTGAGTAGTCGATCTTACATGTTTTTTCACAAGGATTGTGATGGTATGATCTGTTTGAATGTGCGGAGCCTTATTTGTGATCTTGTTAAATGTGGAAACATGAAAGGAATATCAGTGGAAGATCCTTTTGATGTGTTTGAAGAGAATTCATAGCTTAGGTCAGCTCTAAATCTTGTGAGAGTGGAGAAGATATATGAAGAGATACGGTTGATGTTCTGGGACCGTTCGAGGAGGCGTGTCAGCAAACCTATGATTCTAACCCTCCAGCTTAGCGATGAACATCGTGCGCTCGTCGGCTTTGCGACTATTATGTCTTGTAATCTGAGAGTACCTTGATACGTCGTGGTACTTGTTCACCCAATTGGGACTCGAAAATGGTTAGGCACATGGCTAGGCGATGAGGCGGGGTCACACATCATGTGGACCCCACATTCACCGTATACCACTACGAATCTTCTACCTCCTGTATCTCTTTCTTTTGAACTCTGATTGTGGCCTGCAAGTAGCATATCTTGAGTGTTTCTCTGCGTACAACGTGATGGTGCCCTCTGTAGTGGATTTCAAGATACGATGTGAGATGTTCTGAGTGCGGTGCCTGTTTGAGGCGATGCTTGATGATGATAGTGATGGCAGTGATGTTTTCAGAATCACTAGAGCAATCTTGGCTTACCCTCTTGTGAGGCTGGGCAGTGGTGTTCTTCATTCTCTTTCGGGCTTACCCTACAGTAAGGTTGGGCAATGGCATTTTATAGTTACTCTTTCAGGGCTTACCCTCCAGCGCAGCTAGCCAGTGGCGTTCACCGATATCTTTCAGGGCTTACCCTCCAGCACAGCTAGGCAGTGGCGTTCATCGATACCTTTCAGGGCTTGACCTCCAGTGCAGTTGGGTAGTGACGTTCGCTAGTTACTCTTTCAGGGTATACCCTCCAGCTGGGCTGGGTAGTGGGATGTCTGGTAACTTTAATAAGTATATCCTCCAGTAGGGCTAGATAGTGGGTTCATGACTTTTTGAAATGATCTCTCGACTGTGCGGCATAGTGACAAGACGTGCTTGACATGACTTTGGACTCTCAAGAAAGAGGGGTTCTTTTCCCACCAAGAAACGTCCTTGTGACGCGACCTAAAACCGTACGGGTGAGACAGAACCGCCCAAAGTGGATAGTATCATGGTGCGGTGATTGAGCCCCTTTGACTTGCAGTTCAGGGAAGACATGTGAGATGTTGGGCATTGATGGTGTTTACTTCTAGATGTTAGTGACTCTTCTCTTGGGCTGAGCTAGTGATATGGATATCCCCTTACTATCTTGTTTGGTCTTCTTTGGTTGAGCATATATATATCGTATTGCAGTACCCACTCCTTAGGCTTTAGTTACTCTCCTTCCAGGAGAGGTGAGGATGCACGGGGTATGCTACGTGCTTTCCGTGTCTAGCTTCTCGTGGTTGTATGAGTCCACTCTCCTACTATAGGTAGCAAAGACTCAACAAGGAGTTCATCTTATCACCGTTTCTAGCTCCTCATGCTTGGAAGAGCTTACTTCACTTCTTTGTTGGGTTGAGCTATACTCTTTTATTGTACGTTGTTCTATCTACTGTTTCCCTCTTCAGTACCTCACTTGCTGCTTCCTTAAGCCTTCGGGGCATCCTACTGAGTATTTTTATACTCACGCCTACTTGGGCTTTTCCTGCACTCGGTGTTCCATTGCAGACAAGCGACAGGTTCATCGTGACTTCAGAGAAGCATAGGGATACGGGGTGCTTGGATCATGTGTGGTGGTCATAGCTTGGGATCCAAGAGTGGGGCTCCCTCTCAACTATTTTACTTTTCCACCTATTGTCGGGTTGTGGCACTTTTATGTTTGGGTGTGTATTTTGACCCTTTCCCTTTCAGTTTACTTTTCTATACTTGTGTTGTTTAGAGGTCGATGCATATTTTTGGTTTATATATAGCAGTGTTGTATTTTGCTTCCTTTTCCCCCTGCATTGTTTGCATTGAGTTGATTGTGTGTGTGTGTACTGGTACTCAGGAAAAGGCTTCCTCAAGTTTTTTATGCCTTCGGTGCTGGTCGCCAGCCCCTGGCCTATGGAGGCGGACTTGGGGTAGTTGCAGCTGGAGCCCCAGTACGGGTCAGGTCGTGACAGTAGTATAGTGATAGTGCAGGGTTGGTCCCGTGAGAATTTTTGGAATGGCTGGTAGGAATTGATCTTAGAACCCTTTGGGGTAGGATTCCTCTCAGGATGATTGAGTTTGGGAAAAACTAAAGCTATGAGTTTTAAGAAAAAATATCAAAGAAAAAAAATGGATCTAGATCAATTTTGGGGCTCAGGAGAAAGGATGGCCTTTAATTCTAACTTGGTATGGTTCTAAGGTCTAGGCTTTAAAGCAAGCAGAGGTCACTAGTTAGCTATAGTCAAGCCCACTAGATCTATCCAAGAGATAGTTATTCTTTGATCTGGAGATAGCTGTAACCAGGATGCATGAATCATGGCTTCAAAAGCAGAAAGTATCATAGGCTAATGGTCATGGCCTATTCTAATCTAATGAAATCAGGTCCATTCATTCAAACTTTCTATGGTCATTGTTGTTTAAAATTATTGGATTGAAAATTCTTATTTAACTTGATTACTATTCCTAAAGATTACCAAGTTGAGAATTGAAGATTAATTGGATTCAATCACCCCTACTCTCGTTCCCTACCCTAAGCAGTTTATCTACTCATGGAAGAATTGATCACAAATAGATAAGAAATTACAAACATTGTTAACATACCGACGGAGATTGGGATTAAACAATTGAAAAACATGTAAGAATTAATTTTAAATTGATTAACAAACATGCAATTGAGAATAAGAAATATGATCTTTGAAACAATCACAAATCCAATAAAATACTTACTTGAAATAAGAACAAGCAAAACATTGATTCGATGAATATTAACGATTGGGTCGAAGAATGCGCATAGCACAGTATTAGCGATGCAACAAGGCATGAATAGTGCTTGTAAATCGATCCACAGTGCTTGAGTAATTGCAAAAAAATAAAAATACTTTATAAAAATTGAGTTTAGGGAGAAATGGTGAAGATGAATTGAGAGAAACAAGAGATAAATTGAGATAATTCCAAAGTTCTATTTTCTCTTTTGTCTGTAGTGTGCCTCCTGTATGTAAATAATCAGGATATTACACGATGTGTAATGGTTTTTCACATTGTGTAATTTTGATCCAAGTTTCCTTCAGTGATTTTTGAACCTGCGTGAATCTCATGCGAATCTCGACTATAGATTTGGAAATTTGACTCCTTTCATGATGTGTATCTAGGACTCATGATGTGTATCTTCCTTTGGGCCTTATCTTGAAAGTTGGAATTGAATTCAAAGGTTACATGATGTGTATTGGTGAATCACATCATGTAATGGCTTCACAACTTGAAATTCCTCATGACTTACTTCACGGCTTGTCCTTATGTTGTGAAAATTGTCTACACATCATGTAATGTAGTTTCACAACATGCAATGGACTTTTTTTGTCAGTTTTTTCATCTTTTCCTTTGGAACCTTGAAAACCTATTTTCTGTAATAAACAACACATACTTGGTGCATTATCGAGCAAAAACATGGATAATCCTTAACAAAGTGACAGCAAAATGTATAAATTATTTCAGCTTATCAAATTCCCCCACACTTGAATAATTACTTGTCCTTAAGAAAAAAAGATCTCAATAGGGATTTCAAAGGGTAAGAAATTTTCAAAATAGGAAACATTCATTGCATCCAGGTAAATAAAACTAAGTGTAAACAGAAAATTTAGTCTCCAGAATCATCCCTACATAAAAAATTAGTCATGCCTTATAGCTTAGTTCTTTAAACAAATTCTTAATCTTTTAATTATAATTTCTTAACTATTCCTTGAACTCAATACTCATTTTCAATTTATCTCACAATGAATTTTCTCTCACCACTCAAGGTGAAATGAAACTGAAGTTATGCTCATACCCTGAGTACATGTTCCTAACCATGGGATTGCATTGGTTCTATCATCTCCACTTCGTAAATACAAATGTAAAATCAATCATGAGGGCTTCGGCAATTAGGTTCACATGACTCTGAGGCTATGGGAAAGTGGGTAAATATTGAAAAACAAGCTAAAAATTAGGGTAGTCTCTTAAGTATAATGCATGAATATCGTGAAAAGTGTAATGAAATTACTCCTCTATAGCTAATGAAGTTCATGCTCCCAGCAGCTCAAGTTGGATATTCATATATCAAGTGAGTGCAAAAAGGTATCATGTTCCTTTCTTTTTATTTTTACATTTTTATTTTTTGAAAGTCATGTCTAGGCCAGATCTCACATCCATCCCCTGACCACATATGATCCTTTAGGGGATTCATCAGTTTGGAAATGGTGATTTTTTATCTTCCTAATAAACAACCCAAATCTCTTTTTATTTTTATTTTTCAAAGGAATGGGATAGATGTGAAATACCACAAAGTACACATAGATCATAATCAAATAGTTTGTTGAGAAACACAATACACCTCTGCAATAGAATCATCTCATGACTGCTGGTTGAAAACTTCCCCCACACTTTTTCAAAATAACGTCAGGCATTATACAAAGAACAGGGTAGGAAGGGATAATTGGCTTGGAATAACTACATCTTATAAGGTCATTAATGGAAACTACGGTCTTAATAAAGGAAATATGTAGGGTGGGTCTCGGGAAAAAGTATCTCAATAAAGATTGCCTCAGTCATTTTAAAATTTTATTTGTTTAGTCATATCCTCAATAAGATCTCAATGCAAGTTCTGATAGGTTTACATGTCCCAAGTGTCACTCAAGAAATATGCTCAGAAAAGAATATGCAATTGTAGGCTTAGAATCCTCTTAGGAATGAGAGTAAATAAAGAAAACTAGAAATCACTAAGGGTATAAAATAAAGTAATAAGTTAATCAAAAGTAATTTAAAAAAATTGAATTTTAATTAAATTAATAAACTCAAAAATCATTCTAAAAATCTAAACAGGAGAGAAAAATGGATTTCTAACAATTTCTAACTTAACTTTTTCTTTTATTTAAATGGGTAAAATGACTTTCATGTTTAAAGCATGCTTCCCAATGAAAAATGTCTCCTAGATAAATGAGAACAATAAAAAATTCAAGTGTATCTATAGTGAAACTCAAGAAAAACTCCTTCATGCTTAGAATGAGACAGTGTTCGCACTTTTTGTGGAAGTACCATGGGAGGGTGTTGGCAGAGATAAAAAAGATTATTGAAATGGAAATTAGAAAATGAAATGCTAAGAACTCGAGAGCTCCCTATATAGAGTGATATGCCATAGGGGAAGTTGAGTTGTTTTGATTTTGGAATTGGGATACCTGTAAAAGTGGTGAGAAATAAAAATCATGCACTAGATAAAACATTAGTCCATAGGATTGATTCATTTTGTAAGTTGTAAAATAGGCGGGTTCACATAGTGAATAGTAATTAAATACATCTGATATAAATGTAGGTATGTGTGTGTAATAAGGATCAAAGTGACTCATGGTTAAAAAGAGAAAACTATAAAGGGACAACTAGAATAAAATCATGACTAAAAAGAATGAGAAAGCATATGAAATATGGGTTTCCTCCTATAAAGTGCTAATAATGATGTCGTCATCCAAACAGATGGACAAATGTATCAGTCAATATTGTTCATCGGATCATCTCTCCTTTGTCTTCTTCAGCTACTCATGGTATTTTCCTCTAGTTCTCAGGGTCGTTTGGTAGGATTGATCACTTTAGGAGCATATTGAACATGGATATGATGTGGAAGGAGGGGTATTTGTGCTCTTGGGGGTGGTTTCTGAGCACGAATCTCAAGTGATAACTCCTAAAGATGACGTTCAACCTCATCCAGGTGTTGAGACACTCACCGAAAGAGGAAAAATGGTGGAACAAGTGCATTGATAACCATAGATAAAACTGAGGAGCTAAACATGGCTACTATAAAAGTGTAAAGGTTTGAAAAATAAGCCAAGTAAAATGGAGCAAAATCAGTTTCCCATATATATAAGGTTCAATGATACATTCATGAAAGGGAATATAAGAAGTACAAAAATGATTATCACTCTAATAGCATACAAAAATGGGGGAGGGGAGTGGGGTACACTATGAAAAATCAATGTCAGCAATGTCAGCAATGGCAGCATCGACATTCCACTACTGAACACAGTGGGGTTGCAACTGTCCTGCCTGGTCAATGGTTGTAATGGATGATGGGGTTGGCTAGTCAGTTACGGATGATGGTGTCATGGTGCAGGTAGCTATCTGAGTGTTGGGTGGTGGGGAGGTACTGATCCGTAATGTGGTTGTGGGTCTGGAAGGGAGATCAACAAAGGGTACCTCAGTGGATTGGGTGGTTACAGGTCCCTCTCCCATCTAGGCCTGATCTTCCATATATTCTTGATAAGTAGTAGGGTATGTGAGCTCATATGGTAAATCAGATGGGGTGGTGGATGGGGCAGGAGTGGTGGATGATGAGGGTCCGGCAGGGGTCGGTGATGGTGAGGAAGGGGTAGTGAAATTGGAGAACTCTGCAAAAGGGATATGGAGGTTTTGGGAAATCCAGAACAAATTCTCTAGGATGCAGAGGTAGAGGTGTATGACCTGGAGATCTGCTAGATATGATGGGGTGGGTGGAGCAGTAGGGTGGGTGGTGCTGTGGGGTGGAAAATGAAGAGTACAAGGGGTGGGTATGAAAGATGTGGTCTTGGGTGGATGTTGGGGTTGCAGGTGTGGAAGGGTCTACAGCATGATCTCCTGGGTATTTGTTAGTCGCCTCAACTACCCTAGGTGCCCACTGATAGAGGTCTCCATCCTTGGTAAGCAGCTGCATCTTATGCAGCGAAAGGAGATCAATGGATTCCATTATCCCAAGTGAGGTGAGTGGTAGGGTGGCATCAAAAATGCTGAGATGAAGAGACAAATGTGTAATAAAAGATCCCCCCATTAGTTTTCCTAATGTCCTCTAAGTATGGGATCTATAATAGAATGCATACTGAGATGCCATGTTTGATGGTAGGGCCACCCCTGGATACATCTAGAATGATGACATCCATCTGACTAACACTGTTGTGGGACTCGGCTCGGGCAAACCAGTCATGTGTGAGGGCTCTATGCAGGATACAAAGTGTTGGGCCTCAGAGCTGGATGGATTTGGTAATCTTGAGATAATGCTCAATTTGAGCATCTTGGGCAATCATCTGCCAGAGCCTCTTTGAATCAGAATTCGTGGGCTCAAGCTATAGTGTAGGGAATCGCTGGGATGTGGTGAAATCCTTAGTATAGATCCTGAGGTCAATGCCAAATTCCATGAAGGAACACTCATGAGTTTGTCCCCCTAGTCTGAAGTGTAGGCTATCAAATACGGCCTCAAATGTGGTTAGAAACTCCAAAAATAGCTCGTGGTACATCTCTTCATGTACCTCAATGATGGATGAAATATGTAGGTGCTCGAGGAGCTGGAGGACCTCCTAGATGATATGCAGGCGAGTGAGGACAACCATCTCCATGGTTCTGTTGGTCCTCATTAGTTTCTCATGCAAGAGGTTGAGTTTCACATGGTTTTTTGGGTTGAAAAAATGGACAATAGGGTGCAGATGAGGGTGGTCGTCATCATACAACTCACTAGAGGTAGATTGGGTCTCCTCTTGAGTAGTGGGTTACTCAAAGTATGCAATGAAAATGGAGGTGTAAGCTGTGGGAGGTGGTGGGGGTGTGGGAGGTGCAATACCTTGTTGGCGCTTCACTGGAGGTGGTTCATCCTACTCAGACGCGGAATCAGGGGGTAGGGCGCACGGTCTTTGTGTGTGCCATGCGGGAGAAGGGTTGAAAGCAGTGAGGGGTAAGGGAGAGGAAATGAAGGGATAGGGGGCTCAAGGAAAGGGGGGGTGGGAGGGAAGGGGAGATAGTGGAGGGGGTCAGCTGTCGAGCGGTGGGAGAGGAAGGGGGTCAGATGTGAGCGGGGAGGAGGGGGTTGGGTCGTGAACCCTAGGTTCATGAACTGTTTTTAAAAAATGAATCAGGGAAATACATGATGTGTAATTGGGTTTCATGTCGTGTATTTGGGAATTTAATGGAATTTTTGTCGTGAAAATACACATCGTGAGTTATGGTTATACGACATGTAATTTGATCTTTCTGATCAAATTTAGACCAGACCCCGGTACTTTGTTCCTGGCATGTCCTGAGCTATCCTAAATCTTATTTTAACCTATTCTATCCTGAGGTGACCTAATCTGGGTTGCCTCCCAATCAATTCTTCATTTAATGTCAAGAGTTTGACTCTTTGATTCTCAGATGAACTTCAAACTAACAACACACCCTTCCTGGAAGGGTTCTTGAAATATTTGTAACCTTTGACTATTGACTTTGAATGGGGGTGTGCCTTCTTTCTGAATCTCAAATTTCCCATAAGGAAATACGCCAACGATGATAGATGGTGCTGACCATCTGGATTTGAGCTTCTGAGGGAACAATTTTAATCTTGAGTTGAATAACAAAACTTTATTCCCTATAACAAATTTAGGTCTCGCAATGTGTTGGTCGTGCCATTTTATTGTTTTTTCTTTATAGATCTTGGAATTTTCATAAGCATCATTTCTGATCTCTTCTAATTCATCCAATTGCAGCATCCTAACTTCTCTAGCTTTTTGAAAATCCATATTGAGCTTTTTAATTGCCCAATATGAGAGATACTCTAGATCTACTAGCAAATGACAGGGTTACATATATCAATCAGAAAGGTGTGGTGTCAATGGGTGTTTTGTATGCAGTGTGGTATGCCCAAAGTGAATCATCTAATTTAGGACTCTGATAGCTTCGATTGTGTTCGTGGTCTTTTCTAGGATTTGTTTGATTTCCCTATTTGGCAATTCAACTTTTCTTCTTGTTTGCGGGTGGTAGGAAGTTTTTGTGTTGTACCGAATTTTGTATCATGTAAGAAATCTTTTGACCACATTATTAGTGAAATGAGTTCCTCGATCACTAATGATTGGTCTATGAAATCTGAATCATGAAAACACGTTTATTTTAAGTAATCGATGACTACCTTCGTGGTGTCATGAGTTGTAGCTTCAGTTTCTACCCAATTGGAAATGTAGTCAATGCCAACAAGGATATAGGATTTTCCATGTGAATTGGGAAATGGTCCCATGAAATCTATCCCCCATACGTTAAAGAGTTAAACTTCCATGATTGGGTTTTGGGGTATTTCATTCCTTTTTCCAATGTTTCCAATTTGTTGGCATTGATCACAATGTTGACAAAAGTGTCTTGCATCTTGGTGGAGTGTTGGCCAGAAAAGTCCACTTTATAGAATCTTCACCACTAAGCATTCTGGTCCATGATATCCTCCTGTTGGTGATGCATGACACATTTCTAAAATATTTTGGGTTTCATCTTCTAGAATGCAGTGATGTAACAAACCATCATCACATCACTTAAAAATGAGTGGTTCGTCCCATTAGTAGTGTGAGGCTTGAGCCAAAAATATTCTCATTTGCTGGTATGATAGGTCTGGGTACAAGTATCTTATGCATATATAATTTTTAATATTATAAAACTATGGTTGTGCCTTTGTATTTAGGCTGAATATTTTTTCATTAGGAAAGTCCACTTCAATGTCGAGATCATCATTGTATTTTATATGGGGCAGTGGGAGTCGGGATATATGATCCATGATCACATTTTCCATGCCCTTAGTATATTTGATGACAATGTCGAACTCTTAAAGTAATAGGATCCACCGTATCATTCTTGGATGACATACTTTTTGTTCATAAAATATCTCAAGGCAGTATGATCAATGTGCACAATTACTTTTGATAAAACTAAATAGGAGCGGAATTTTTCAAAAACATAAACAACTGCTAAGAGATCCTTCTCTGTGGTTTTGTAGCTAACCTGAGCTTAATTCAGTGTGTGACTGGCATAGTAGATCTGGAAGAATATGTGACTGACTCGTTGTCCTAAAATAGCACCAACAACAAAGTCGCTGGCGTCGCACATCAGTTCAAATTCATTTTCCCAATCTGGTGAAATGATTACAGAAGTAGCTATCGGGCTTTTCTTTAAAGTGTTGAATGCCCGCTAGCATTCTTCAGTGAATTCAAATGGTGTTTCCTTTGATAACAAATGTGTCAGAGGGCAGAAAACATTCATAAAATATTTCACAAATCGCCGATAGAATCCAGCATAGCCTAGAAAGCTCTTTATGCCTTTAATTGTTGCGGGATCAGGTAAATCTTTTATTACTTTTATTTTGGAAGGATCAACTTTCATGAAATACTTGGATATTTTGTGTCTGGGGACTATGCCTCCTTGAACTATAAAGTGACATTTTTTCCAATTTAAAACTAGACACTTCTCTTCACAATGCTACAACACTAGCTCAATATTGCTTAGGCAGATCTTGAAGGATGTTCCATAAATTGAAAATCCATCCATAAAAATTCAAAGAATTACTCTTCCATATTGTGGAATATATGTGTCATGTATGTTTGAAAAGTTGTTGGTTCATTACACATACTGAACGATATACGCCAGTAGGCGAAGGTACCAAATGGACATGTGAATGTTGTTTTAGAAAAATCTTATGGGTTGAATGCAATCTAATTGTATCCTAATTATCTATCCAGGAAACAATAGAATTCATGTCCTGCTAGTCTCTCCAATATTTGATCCATAAAAGGTAAGGGGAATTGATCTTTCTGTGTTGTTGCATTTAGATTTATGTAGTCCATGCATACTTTCCATCCAGTTATGGTGCGAGTTGAGATCAATTCATCTTCAACATTTTTTCCACTATGAGGCCTCCTTTCTTGGGAACTACCTATAGCAAGCTCACCCACTCGCTATCAGAGATTGAAAAAGATTATTTCATCATCTAGAAGTTTTAGTGCTTCTTTCTTAACAAGTTTCTTCATTGGTGGTGTGAGTCACCTCTGTGGTTGATATTTGGGTTTTGCACCTTCCTCAAGTAGAATTTTATGGGTGCATGAAGCATGATTAATTTCTTTAATGTCAGCTACTCCCCAGGAAATTGACTGCTTATGTCTTTTCAAGACATCAACCAATATTTCCTCTTGTGACTGAGATAGTTCAAAGTTAATGATAACCGGTAGTGCATCAGCAGTCTCTAGAAAGGAATACTTGAGTGTATTGGGGATGGGTTTTTGTTCCAGTTTTGGTGGTTGAATGACTGAGGGTATGAAAGGAGGGATGTTATCCCTTGTGAGAGGTTCTATATAGTTTACTTACTCAAATTCATATTCCTCATCTTCATCAGGGATCGTTTCATCGCTCTCTTCTTCAATGTTTAAGTAGCCTTCTCTTTCATCAATGAGAAAGATAGATTGGCAGTCAAAAGAGTCATATATTTGTTAGGTAAAATATGACATGTTCTTCACCTACTCAGACTATGAGTCTTCCTTGATTTACATGGATCAATGTCTTCCCAGTGTCTAGGAATGGTCGGACTAAAATGATTCGAACGTCTCCTTCCTCTTCCATGCCAAGAATAAGAAAGTCTACTGTAAAAATGAACTTGCCAACTTTGACTAGGAAATCCTCGAGAATTCCTTGGGGATACTTTACTGATCGTTCAGCCAATTGAAGTGCTACTCTAGTGGGTTTGAGTTCTTCAATTCCCATCTTTTGAAATACACTCATCAACATGAGGTTGATGTTTTCTCCTAAATCGAAAAATGTTCTTCTGAAGTTACATTCTACTATTGTGCAAGGAATTGAAAAACTCCCAAGATCTCTCATTTTAGGAGGATGTTTATGCTGAAAAACAACACAACATTCTTCATTTAGTGAGATGACTCCTAGGTCCTCCATTTTTCTTTTGTTAGAAAGCAGTTCCTTAAGAAATTTTTCATAAGTAGGCATTTGAGTGATTGTCTCAATAGAAGGAATGTTGATGTGCAGTTGCTTGAACATTTCCAAAAATTTCTTGTAGATCCCTTCAATTATTTTTTACCTAACTCTTTCTGGAAAAGGAAGTAGTGGCTTATAAGGTGGTGGGGAAATATAGACTTCTTCCTCAATTCACTCTTGAATTGGATCTTTTGTAGAAGGTGATACTTCTTGAGGTGTTGCGGGTAGTGCCATTGGCTTATTTATCATTTTCTTCTTCAATAATTGTTGTCTTCTTTTTGGGTTACTCAACTTGTTTTCCTTCTCCTCTGCACAGTTGCTGAAAATCCAGCACTTTTCCACTCCTTAGGACTACTGTATTTGCCTCTTCTTTCAGGTATGTCTATGTGTTACTAGGTAGAGTACCTGGAAATCTTTCTGATAAGGTCTTTGAGATCTGACCCATTTGATGCTCAAGGTTTCATAGTTATTCCCTTTGGTTCTGCATTTTCGTCTCTCGAGTGGTCATCCTTTGATATTCCTTTTGAACAAAGGATGAGAGTAGATTTTCCAAGTTTGATTGCAAAGGTACAGATGGTTGTGAAGGTCTCGGTGGAACTGGTTGAAATTGTCGTTAGCCTCTTAGAGGGAAGGGTTAATGGGTTACTTGTTGTGGTTGTTGAGGCACATGATTCATCGGTGGATATCTTGGTGGTCCTTGATTTCTGAATGGTTCTTTACCACTTCTTGGTTGGAAATACCCTTGATTATTTTGTTGTTTCTATTAAACTAACCTTTGTTGAAAGTATTATTGAGACTTATGAAATTGTTGTCCATATTGATTGTAATTAACATAATTACACTCCTAACTTGGGTTGTTCATCAACACTTGTTGTGCAGTCTTGATAAAGGTGTACGCCACCACACATTTTGCATGACTGAATTTCCATGACTAGAGTAGGAGGGGTTGGTGATGCAGTTGGTAGTTTAAATGATTCCAAATTCTAGGTCAAAGATTTGACATGTATAGCTAGTCGAGTATGCTCTTCAATTTGATGGATCCCATGTTGGGGCAATCCATAATTGCTCTGCCACAAACTGGAATTATGAGAGACTTCATCTAGAATTGCTCGGCCATCCTTGAGTGTTTTGAGCATTAACCCTCCATTAACTGCGACATCAACGACTGTGCGAGCAGCGGGTTTGAGGCCTTGATAAAATGTTTGGAGTTGAATCCACATATTGATTCCATGATGTGGGCACTTTCAGGTAAGTTCCTTAAAATGGTCTCATGTTTCCCATGCTAATTCTCCATCTTCTTGAGCGAAGTTCTGGATGTCGTTTCGCAATTTCCAAGTGTGAATCGACATAAAGTACTTGTCCAGGAATTTATTAGCTAGATCATCCCAAGTCATGATGGACCTGGGTGTTTGACTTTTGAGTCAATCCTTAGCTCTGCTATGCAGGGAGAAGGGAAAGACTTGAATTCTCATGGAATCAGAAGATACTCTCTAGTTGCGAAAGGTATCTCAAATTTCTAGGAAGTTTGAAATATGCTCATGGGGGTCTTTACTTTGAATCCCACTGAATTGACCCATTTTCTGGATCACATGAATGAGTCCAAGTTTGATTTCAAAAGTATTTTCATGTATAGTAGGGCATACAATGTTGGGCATAGCACTATGGATTGATATAAATCCATAATCCATGATGGTATGCACTTGCTACACTGTTTGCTCTCCATGTATGGAAGGTTTCATGTTTGGTGGGTTGAGATGGTTCGGACCTGTTGGATTGTTGCGATCGGCCATTTGTAAACTGCAGCATGCAGAGATATACCTATCGATTTCAGGTTTGAAGGAAAGTCGTTCTTGTGTGTCAAGGCTCCTTGAACGAGTCAAATGGACCTGATGTATGCACTAAGCCATAAGAAGAAGAAGGACACAGTGGTGTTCGAAAGAAAAGTGAAAGGAAAAGAAAAGGGGAACGGGGAAAGGGAGAGGTAATACCAAGTTCTTTTTTTCATAGGTTATCGTTCTTTAGCACCGTCCTTTTTAGTCCCCAACAACGGCACCAAAAATTGATGCACCCGCACACGTTGTTTAATTTGTGCGGGTTGAGGTCAGATTATATCTATGTTTTCCAAACTACACTTGCTATTAAGACGTAATACAATGATAGTGTGGGGTTAGTCCCATGAGGATTTTTGGAATGGCTGGAAGGAACTGAGCTTAGAACCCTTTGGGGTAGGATTCCTCTCAGGATGATTGAGTTTGGGAAAAACTAAACCAATAAGTTTTAAGGGAAAAGATCATAGAAAAGGGAGGGATCTAGATCAATTTCAGGGTTTAGGAGAAAGGATGATATTTAATGCTAACTTGTTATGGTCCTAAGGTCTAGGCTGCAAAGCAAGCAGAGGTTACTAGTTGGCTATGATCAAGTGAACTAGATCTATCCAAGTAACAGTTATTCCTTGACCTGGAGATAGCTGCAACCGGGATGCATTAAATTTGACTTAAAAAGCAGAAAGTGTCATAGGCTAATGGTCATGGTCTATTCTACTCCAATCAGATCATGGTCATTCGTTAAAACATCCTATAGTCAAGGTCGTTTAAAAGAATTGGATTGATAATTATTATTTAACTTGATTACTATTCCTAGAGATTATCAAGTTGAGAATTAAAGATTAATTGGATTCAATCACCCCTACTCTTGATCCCTACCCTAAGCAGTTTAGCTACTCATGGTAGAATCGATCACAAATAGATAAGAAATTGCAAATGTTGTTAACATGCCGATAGAGATTGGGATTAAACAATTGAAAAACTTGCAAGAAATAGTTTTAAATTGATTAACGAACATGAAATTGAGAATAAGAAATATTATCTTCAATACAATCAAAATTCCAATCAAATAATTACTTGAAATAATAATAAGAACAAGCACAGCATGGAATCGACAAAGATTGATGATCAAGTCGACGAATGTGCATAGCACGTTGTTGGCAATGTAGAAGGGTATGAAGAATGCTTGAAAATTGATCCACGATGCTTGAATAATTTAAAAACAATGAAAATAGTTGATACAAATTGAGTTTAGGGAGAAAGGGTGAAGAAGAATTGAGAGAAATGAGAGAAAACGAGAGAAGTCCAAAGTTTTGTTCGCTCTTCTATCCGCAGTGCACCTTCTGTAGGTAAATAATTGGGATATTACATGATGTGTAATGGTGTTTCATGTTGTATAATTCCAATCCGAGTTTCCTTCTACGATTTTTGAATTTGCATGAATATTGCATGATTATCGACTCTAGATTTGGAAATTTGACTCCTTTCATGATGTGTATATAGGACTCATGATGTGTATCTTCCTCCGGGCCTTATCTTGCAAGTGAGAATTGAATTCAAAGGTTACACGACATTTATTGGTGAATCACATCATGTAATGGCTTCATGACTTGAAATTCTTCATGAATTGCTTCATGGCTTGTCCTTAGGCTATGAAAATTGTCTACACATCGTGAAATGTAGTTTCACGACATGTAATGGACATTTTTGGTCAGTTTTTCCATATTTTCCTTTGGAACATTGAAAACCTATTTTCTATAAGAAACAAAACATACATTGTGCATTATCGAGTAAAAACATGGATAATCCTTAGCAAAATGACAGCAAATTGTATATATGATTTCAGCTTATCAGTTGATCTCCACTTTCTTGAATATTTCCAGAATATCTTATTGTAGTGTGTCCTCACTGAGTTTCTTGGGTGGTTTAGTCCTAGTATGGAATGGTGTTTGGGGTTGATTTGAGTCTTCCATCTTGTCATTCCCTTTGTCATTCTTCATAAGGGGTGTCTCCACTGGTGCTTCAGCTTCTGTTTCCTGGAAAGATTCATTGGGTACAATGGGCTCTCCACTTCTAGCTTCCTCTTGAGATGGTGAATCTTTACAGCTTCTCAGATCCTTTCCACGCCTTAAGGTAATGGAACTAACATTTCCCTTAGGGTTGGGAATGGATTGAGCAGTGAGCTTTCCAAAGCTTTGATTTTTAAAGTCCTTGATGGCAATCATAATCTGGCTATACTAACCTTGCAACTCTTTCAGTGTCGATCTACGGGTGTTGAGAGTAGTATGTTGAGTGGTTTGAGATGCCACAAGATGTTTTAGCAACTCCTTCATGGTGATTTATTGATTCTATTCATGTTGGTAGCTTGTAAAGTTCTTAGAGCTTCCTCTTTGGAAGGTTGGAGGTTGGAAGGATGGTTGAAAATCTTTTTGGAAAGGTTCTGCTTGTTGTTGTTGGTTCCCAGATCTAAACTAAGTATTAGAAAATTCTCTAAATCCATGGTTGTTTTTTGGTTGTTGTTGGAACTATCTATGGTACATGGCATCAAAACTTTCTATTCCTTGGACTTGAGGGAATCCATTGGTGAAGTGGTCTTGAGAGTAGCAAAGTTGGCAGACCCTTGGAGGTGCGAGAGATGATGCTTCATGTACTTTGTTCGCAACTAGCTATCTCACAAGAGGTTATTTATTTAATTTTATTATCAAGTAAAGGGGAGCTAACACTTTTTACCTCATGTACTCTTGCTATGGATCTTGTACCGAATTGTTGGTACTTTTGGGGGATCCTCTTAATCAGCTCTTTAACTTTCGTAGGGGAATTTTCTATTAATTAAACTCTAGAGGAAGCATTTAGAAGATTATAGTCATTGTCTATTTGTTCTTGGTAAAAGAATACCAAGAAATTGTCATCTTTAAAAGGCTGATGTGGGCATGAAGTTGTCAATCACTAGAATCTTTCCCAGAACTCATAGAGAGTTTCTCCTCTTGCTTTTTTGATCTCATAGATCTCTTTTCTTATCTGAGTGATCCTTGCGGCAGAGAAGCACTTCTTGAGGAATGCCTTCTGTAGACCATCCCATGTAGTAACTTCCCCGAGATGGAGGTTGTAGAGCCATTCTTTGGATGCCCCTTGAAGAGAGAAGGGGAAGACCTTCCAGATCTTTTGATACTCCTCTAGGCTTGAAATTACTGCAAATATTAGAAAATTCTCTTAAATACGATTATGATCCTATCTTTCCGAGCCATGAAATTTTTTTCAAGAGTTGGATTATACCCATTATTAGTTCAAATTCTTGTTGATTATTAAGAGCTTAAATGTGATTATCATTTTTGAAATTGGTTACATAAGTCCAATTCAATTGTTCTAAATTTTATTCCATGTTTTCACTCCCTAAAGTTTCTTTGGTGGAAGAAAAATACAAGGAAAGAGAGTTAACTAATGGAAAGGTGGTAAACTCTCTTTCCTCTTGTTTAGTGATTTTTAGGGTTCGAAGTCTTCCCAAAACAATCTGTTCAACCTTTGGATCAAAACCTAGGAGGTGAGATGAACTAGATCTAGTCATTTGTTGAACATAGTTTAAATAGAAAAATAGTGTTTAGACACAACTACTATCCTCCTCGACAATGGAGCCATGTTTGATGAGCAGCCTGTCGCAAGGCGCTCAACAAAACAATTTTTGAACCCAAGTTAAATGTAGTAGCAGTGGGACCCAGGTTGTCTCTTGTAAAATACAGTATTATGAGTGTGTTTCACTTATGTTTTGTGGGTTTGATTTTGTGAAAACAATTTATGATATTGATTGGATTGGTTTTTAAATTTAATTTTTAAAAAAATTGGCTAAGCCTTAGATTATCCCCTTATATTTCCTGTTAAATCATTATTCCAATTTATTCTCTCCTATATTTTCTCAAATCAAGTGAAATCTCACTCGATTACCCTCACCTAGAATTTTTGGTTTAACTGGAGGGATACAATGGCCACTACATCCCCCAATCTCGAACTAAGTGATCTTTTTTTGTGATCCAGTGAAGAAGGGAATAAAGATTCAAAGTGAAAGAAATAAGTAAATCTCTTATTGTCTATGTAGTTTGAATAAATTCAAAGATTAATAGAGAAGATTGAACTATTAATACATAGAATTCATTAACATGGTATAGGGAGAATCTCCTCAGCTTAGGCACTAATGGATTAGTGTACTATCATTGGAGACTTAAAATAAGAAAATGAAAGAAAACTAGAAGATGAAAAATGCAGGAGCAGCTTCAGTTTGATGATCATGAGAAAAAAACACACCGTATTCAGTGAACATTTCATCTTTTATAGAGAGAAGCTCTCATTTATTCGATCTTCCAACCCCTTGTCCACATGATAGGCACGAGCTTCTGTTCTAATGAAACTAGAAACCCAGAATTATTCCTCAAATTCTACGCCAAATTACTTCTCTTTAGATCACCACCTCTTGCATAGTTTGATGGTCAGTATTTCTTTAAATTAGCATACTCAAATCTTTTTCAGTAAAGTGGTATACTGCTACAATCAGGCTCCTTACTGTTTTGAGAATGATCAAATAGAAATTATTTGTTGCTTTGAAACTTTAGTAGATGTTGGATTCTACTTGGGGGAAGGAGATGATGTTGGTTCTAGGCTAGGGATTCTGATTTTAAGTAGAATTGGAATGATCCTGGGCCTCATCAAAATTGGGCCTCAAAACCTCAAATGTGGGCCTTCTTGAGCCTAGGTGTTTAAAATTAGCCCTAGCTCTGCTTTGGCTTCATGCAGTCTTTGATTTCTTCAGGATCTATTTTGCTGGTTTTCCAAATTCCTTCATCAAATATGCCTACAACTCAGCCTGCTTGTTGATCAAATCTAATTGACCAGTTGTTATCAACTCACTCCTAATTTGTAACTATGATCTTCAATTAGTGAATCAACTTCTAGTGTTAGTCTTTAACAATTCATCGAACCTCATCTCCTCTCATAGATCTGACTATGCCTCCGATGAGAAACTTCACCAATGAATTGAGTGGGGAATTTTATCGAAAAGAATGTGTGCATTCATCAATGGACTCACAGCCACAACCATGGAGAAGGATCCAGGGACCCACCGGTCTTTATCATCAAAAGGAAAACACAAAGGAGTGGCGAGCAACAATTGTATAACTTCATCATCAGAAACCAACTTCACTGCTTGACTTCAGTTCTTTAGAGTTTGAGTTGTCTTCTTTGATTGGAATAACCAGGCATGACTCACTTTAGTAGTTCTTTAGATTGACATCCTCAACAGGAGGCGCCTTTGGCTTTCAGTAGGTTTTAGCATGGCTCATATTCCTGTTTTGTATTAATGAGAAATAGCAAGCTCCAAAAGGCAATGGTATCTTCAATCAATGAGCTTAGGTCATGGTTCTTCGAGAAGTGAGGGAGTTTCTTTGGTTGTTCGCTGAATCAACATCGGCGGGCTTCAGTTAGTGCTACAATGGATCCTGGATCAACTAGGTTTGGTCGCATACCTAACAGTGAGCTTCAAATCTGGTTTGAGTTGGTAAGTGTCGGCGTCAGGCTTGTTATCTCCTCCACAAAATGGCTCAATCGGTTTCATTCTAGATCTAGTAAGGTGGGATGACTCTTACTCACCCTTGGTTAGTACATGTGGCATGCATCAATGACATCTTCACGCAACACGATGGGTTTTCTTCGGCAAGTCGCTCGACTTCTTCAAGTTTTGAATGAAGCTTCCACTTCAAGCTCGGATGAATCCTCTACCGGTTTCCACCTTTGATGATCAATCGATCATCTTCATGTAGGCTTGGGACCCATTTTTGTCCTCAACCAGATTGGACTTGGATTGTGTTGTGTATTCCGACCTCAGCTTTGGTGGGTGGATCTCATAGTCTCCTTCAGGCTCAGGTTTGATCGCCCTCAAAGGATTCTTTTTCAAGCTTGTGGTCAATCTCATTCATGCATAATCGATGGAAAAAATTTCATGCGGTCAATAGGATTCCATACAGTCGATCCCATACATTTACAAATAAACAGACACGGAGGATGGAAGGCTTGAAAGACACGGTCGTTGAATGCCTTTAGTCTTGCACTCGCTTTCGCACCTTGCCAATTTTCCTTTTCACATACTTTGCATGAAAACTTCAGTTTCCCTTACAGTCGGTAGGATGGGTGCACAGTCAATCTGACCCTTTATCAAATTTTCAAGTTTCCCTTTATGCGACGAATTTCATTTAATGGTCTTGATCGCTTCATTTTAAGCATGCAGTCGATTTGGTTGTTTGCCAAAAATTCAACTTTGGCAGCTTGAAAATTACTTTATACGGTCGATTGCACACTTGCGGCCGATCCTTGCTTTTTTTTTTTTTGGTGTTTGAAACGACTGTAAGGATGGAGGTCACGGTCGCTTCATTACTTGAGGAAATTCCAGATTCCATTGTGATGCTTTTTTTAAGCACATATATTTCTTTCTAATTAATTACAAAAATAAAGAAAATAATTAAAATTCAAGATTTCAGCCTCCAAACAGTTAATTCCAAAATCATTTCAAATTCATTAAATCAACCAATTCATAATCGGCCTTTGCAAAACATAATTAATTTTTCATCATTTAAAATCATATCAAAAAATATTAGATTGTCATTTCACAAAAAAAATAACATTTTTTAGAATAATTTCAATTTCAATTTTAAAATCAATTTATGGATTTCATTTAATTCAAAAATGAAGGAAATAATTAAAACTCAAAATATACCTTTAAGAATTTAATTCAAAATTTAATCAACTAATTTAAAATTCATAGTTCAAAATAAAAATCTATTTGAATTTTGATTTTCTCCAAAATCAATGGAAGGCTTTTTATTCATCTCCAATAAATGAATAAGTTGATGAAAATCACTAATTAATCCATTTATCAAATGAGTCCATAATTCAAAAAGCCAAAAAAAAACACTAATTTACCTAGGAATTGGATCGAATTTGAGGGTATTTTCAATGAATAACATTTTTTTCAAATTTTCGGCCCTCATCATTCCCTTACACATAAACTATTGCACCCTTGGGTAATTTTATCGTTGAATTGCAATTATTAAAAAGAAAAACAAAAGGATGATTATCCTATCTAGAACTAAATATACAAGCAATAGGATGAAATTCACAAGTTCAACCATTGTTTGAATTATCATGACTCTTCTAGGATTCCAATTCAATTCTCACTTTAATCAAATTAAAGTCCCAAGCCCCGGAGTGGGTTAAATTAGCTTTAAGTTTAATCAAATTTTTAACGAGAAGCGCTTCTATTTTTTCCTCTCTCCTAAAGTTCTTTGATTAGAGTTAAATTTCTCACTCTATTGATACAACTCAAAGAATTTGTGATAAGTCAATTAATCCATTTTTCATTTCGGTTCAATATTCATCCCACCTGAATGAATTCATTTTTGACTTATTAGACACTTTATTGATGATGATTTTAAAAAAAAAAACTCAATCATATATGTGCAAAAGATCTTATTGGTTATGAACAAAGGGTTTACTCACACACATGGTGTCTAATGTCTCAAAGATTCACTGTGGGATCTCAATTGTCCGTTTTATTTCATGTTCAAATGAATTATATCAATTTATTTTGAGTTGGATCTACAGTGTTATTTTTGATAGAAATCAAGTTTCCTCAAACTAAGTGAAAAAAATCTAATGACATCATGTTAAAATTCTGATTCCACAAAAATCTTTTCACTCACACGACATTTCCTAGTTCCATGACCAAGCATCCATGAAGGATGTGAAAGATTCACTCAGCATTCATCCAATTCTTACTATGTTAGAACCAATGAAATTCTTAACCCAGACATGAAATTTAAACTAGGCAGGGTAGAATTCAGCTTAGTGAAATTTTGAAAAATCAGAAAAAACTATACAAAGAGTTATGTACATCATTTACAAATAGGACATATTTTTTTGTATTCTTTTTTTTCTTTTTTTTTAGACAGACTTAATGTAAAATAGAAAAAAGTTATTCACATCCTAATAAAGATTTTCTTCTTTCCACCACACTTAGTTTTGACACACTTTCATTACATTTTCAGCATGCATTTTATCAAAGAAAAACAGTTTAAAATAAAAGCATCTAAACTAGTGTGAAGGAAAGAGACAACTCAAGGTTCTTTATTTAATGGCAGTAGGGAGGAATTTGGAATCTTCTATTGGCTCTTTCCAAAAATCGTCATGGTAATGCTTCACTTATTGACCATTTACTTTGAATGGGTTTTGTGATTCATCTCTCTTGATCTCAACTACACCAAATGGAAAAGTGTCAATTACCATGTAGGGTGTAGCCCATTTGGAATGAAGTTTACCTAGCATAAGTTTCATCCTTAAGGAGAAGCGCAGCACTTTATCTCTAATTTTCAAATCTCTCTTCTCGATGAGTTTGTCATAGATAGATCTGACTTTCTCCTTGTACAACAAGGAATTCTCATAAACTTCTATTCTCAGTTTCTCAGGCTCTATCATTTGCAGTTTCCTCTTCTCTCTGGCTTTTCCAAACTTCATGTTTACTCTCTTAACAGACTAATCGGCTTTGTGTTGCAACTCAACAGGCTGGTGACAGTGATTTCCATAAACTATTTTATAAGGAGACACACCTAAGGGGGTTTTATAGGCAGTCATGTATGCCCACAATACATCTTCTAGCTTTTTACTTCATTCCTTCTGGTCAGGTTTCACTGTCTTCTCACGAATCCTTTTTTATCTCTCTTTTGGAAACCTCAACCATCCTGTAGATTGTGAAAGCTTCGTGATGTAATCCATATTTCTTCATCAAGGCTTCCATATTCCTGTGGCAGAAGTGTGTGCCTTGGTCACTTATTATTTCTTGACGCACTCCAAATCTATAATAAATATTTGATTTTAGAAATTCAATCACAGTTTTAGAATAATCAGCCCATGTTGATTTTGCTTTAATCCACTTAGAAACATAATACACTACTAACAAAATGTAGGAAAATCTAAATGATACACGAAATAAACCCATAAAATATAATCTGGATACATCAAATATTTCATAGAAAATCAAAGGTTTTGAGGGCATTTTCATGTCTTCTGGAAACTCACCAGTAAACTGACGGTTTGGACATTTTTTTTTTAAATCATTTGGATCTTTAAAAACTGAGAGCCAAAAGAAACTAGCATACCGTTTAAAATTGAGTCTGACTCTGCTTTGGCTTCAATACCGTCTTTGATTTCTTCAGTCTCCGTTTTGCTGGTTTTCCCAATTTCTTCATCGGAGACATCTGCAACATCGTCTGCTCATTGATCGAATTTAATTAACCAGATGCAGTATCAATTCACTCCCAATTTGCAACTATGGTCTTCAATTAGTGAATCAACTTCTAGCGTCAGTCTTCAACAATTCGTCGAACCTCATCTCCTCTCACAGATCCAACCTAGTGTAGGTCGTTTCGGTGGTTCTTATTTGGATCGAAATCCTCAACAGGCAGTGCCTTTGGATTTCAGCTGGTTTTAGTGCGGCACAGATTCCTGTTTGGTATTAATGAGAGACAGGGATCTCCAGCAGTCGGTGGCATCTTCAATCGATGAAGTTCGATCTCAGTTCTTCAGCAGGTGCGGGAGTTTCTTCCGTGGTCCACTGAATCGACGCCGATGATTTTTGGTCGGTGCTTCAATGGATCCAGGATCAACTAGGTTTGGTTTCATCCCTAAGGGCGAGATTCAGATCTGGTTTGAGCGGAGCGGTGCCGATGTCGGGCTCGTTTTCTCCTCCATGGAACGGCTCGGTCGGTTTCGTTCCAGATCTAGCAGGGCCGGACGACTTTTCTTCAGCCTCGGTAAATGCCCGCGGCTTGCATCAGTGACATCTTCAAGCCACGCGGTGGTTTGTCTTCGGCAACCGACTCGGCTTCTTCAAGTTTCGATTGAAGCTTCCACTGCAAGTTTGGACAAATCCTCCGCCCGGTTGCCTCCTTCGACGATCAATCGATCATCTCGGTCGATTTGGGTGTTTGCCAAAAAATCATTCGTGGAAGAGAGATCGACCACAAGAGGGATGGAGGTCACAATCGCCTCGTTACATTGGAAGACTCCAGATTCTGCTGCACAAAATATTGATTTTTTCGAAGCGCGCATATTTTTTTCTAATTAATTATTGAAATAAATAAAACAATTCAACTTCAAGATTTCACACTCGAAACAATTAATCTCAAAAGCAATTCAAATTCATTTAAATCAACCAATTAAATATCTTATTTTGCAAAACATAATTAATTTTTCATTATTTAAAATCATATCGAAAAATTTCAGATTTTCGTTTCACAACAAAATCACATTTTTTAAACAATTTCAATTTTAATTTTAAAATCAATTTATGGATTTCATTTAATTCAAAATGAATGAAAGAAGTAAAACTAAAAACAAATCCCTTTTAAGACTTCAATTCAAAATTGAATCAACAAATTTAAAATTCACAGTTCAAAATAAAACTTTATTTCAATTTCAATTTTCTTGAAAATCAATGTAAGGATTTTTCATTAACTCGAAAAAAAAAGAATAAATCATTAATTGATTTGTTTGTAAATTAAGTCTAGAATTCACAAAGTCAATAAAAAACACATCTTTATGTGGGAATTGGATCAAATTAGAGGGTATTTTCAAAGAATAACAGGAAGAAATGTCAAATTTATGGCTCTCATCAATACATTTCAATTATATATATATATTAGTAGTGTTGTTAGTTACTTTATGCATGGAAGATGTGTGTTGTTGTGGGTTGATTTAGGCTAAGGCCCCCCCTCTTGTGTGATATGTCTACTCAGTGTTAGTCACTATCTCTTGACCTATTAGAGGTGGAATTGAGGTGTCACACTCATATTATTTTTTGCCCGAGTGGGACCCTAGTGGGTCAGGCCTTATCAAATCGACACACCATTTTTTTCATCTATCTTTGATTGAAAAACCTACTAGTTGTTCAATGTACACTTCTTCCTTGAGTACTCCATTCAAGAATGTCATCTTCATATCCAATTTATTTACCTTGAAACCTCTTTAAATCATAATTTCCAAGAATAGTCTTATCAACTCAAGTCTAGTTAGTTGGTAAAAAAATCTCTTCCATGTATGCTTCTTTGATTTGAGCAAAGCCCTTGAAAACCAATCTTTCCTTATTTTAGATCATCTTTCCATGTTTATCATATTTATCTATGAGCACCCATTTTATTCTAAAAAAATTGTGATTCTACAACCTTTTCATAAAGCCCCCATGTTTTATTTTTCTTAATATGGGATAACTATTCATTCATGGACTTGACCCAATATTCACCCTCACTACTTCAAATGTTGATTACTAATGGAGCATTGTGCTCTACACTTCTCATCCTCTGAGTTTTTATTGGAGTAGATTTATCACTGAAGATATTTGATTCAACAATATTAGCTCTTCTAGATCTCCTTTGAGTCAACAAACAACTCCCTTCAGTAGCCTCATCTTCCATCAATTCAACCTCAGAATTCTCTTCTTATGATAGATTATTTAAACCACCAGAATTTGTGTCAACATAAGATGCCCCGAACCCACACTCCCGGATCAATTTCTGAAAATATATTCTATATAAGCTGGTTTTAATACTGACTAAAGTGACACAAACTTAACCATCCATAATTACAATACCAATAAAAAATATTGAGTCACTTAGATACCCAAGACCTTTTAGGTTTAGAATTTTAGGGGATTAAGAAAAAACCATTAACAACAAAAACCATATGTTTTCCACTAAATATACATTTGTCCCACTAAAATGAGAATTCTTTATATTATAATAAATCTTCAATATCTCCCATAAAAATTATCCACACATAAAATCCTTCTTGACGCATCATGGTTATGTAAGAGTTGGTGTCCTAGAACCAATTGGTTGTACTTTGATTACATGGATATTTAATTTATTTAAATATTAAACATCTTATTACATATTGTTCATTGTTCTGCATGACTATGATGTAATAATGTCCTAGAGTATTTGTTGCATTGATAATATCATGACAGTTCCCCGCTATGATGAGAACCTTGAAATGCTATAAAAATATTATTAAAAATAGTTCTACGGTTGGATGACATACTATGAAGGGACACATAGCATGCAGATCGTCAGGTGTGAGTACTCGTAAGCAGATGAGACTTCCTCTCATGAAGTTCTCACTTGGTAATCTCTAAGACAGGAGATTATGAGTACAAACCCACCAGTAGGAATTCCGCATGTTTTGGTGTGATCAGATATTTCTATCTATGAGCATGTGTAATGATCCTTAAACTTTAAGATTATCATTAATACGTGTCACGACTCGAGCACTTTGATTTACTGACGAAAACTGTCATGCAGATAATTGGCGGGAAGTAGGGTGCATTGGGTGCGTCACGAGTGACATGATATTAATTGATAAGCCGATGAAGGATTTGTCCCTTCCATTTATGAAAGTTGATATCTCGGCCTTTTGATTGAAATGGATCCGTCACACGAACTTCCATGGTCATGGTGTAACGACGAGTTTATTTCAGGTAGTCAGAGAATGATGTATCAAGTATAAAGGTTGATGACACTATCATGAAACTTATTTGATGAGATATTGAGACAAATGGATTATATTACACAGTGAGCATTCGTATGTGGATGTCATTGTTGCGACTTTATGTTCTTTCTCTTAGGTGTCTTGACCCGTTGCTAGACAGTACTCTTGGACTTTAGGCAAGCCCACCTAATGTCAACGAGAAAGAATCCTAGAGGGTCAAACATTAAGTGTTTTTTGTGGTCTCGGTTAAATTCTCTTTGAATTTAATTAATGAAATATATATTATTCTCAAGACTGTGGAATAATTTTATTCAAGTTAAGATGATCGTATAAATTAAATAGAATATATTTATTTATTTTATTGAACATTTAATAAATATTTATTTACTAGTTTGTAAATAAAATATTTATTTAAGAGAATAAATTGTTTATTTATTTGGGTGTTCAATAAATGGAAGTGGAGTTCAAGCAGACCAAGACAGGTTTAATAATAAAATAATTATTTGCAAGATGGTAAATAATTATTAGTTGGCACAAGTTAAAATAATAATGATGCTGCTATTATTTTGTAACGTGAAATTTTATTCATAATTCCGTTTTACGCAAGTTGGCGGACCATAAATAATGACGTGGTATTATTATTATGAGCACGGGTTTTCTCTAAGTTCATGAATGTAATTAATTATTGTTATGCAATTAAATATTTTAATTGAAGTTCCATGCATATAAATAGACAAGTACGTCTATTGTGTCATGGCGAACACACCGCACACTTTGTGAATTGAGAATTGTTGAGCTAAACAATTTCTCTCTCGAATCCTCGTCTTGCCCCTCTCAAGAACGAGAAACGTTCTTCAAGGCTGAAGAACAAGCGATCAAGAACGACTAACACAAGACACTCGCTTCGCTGCGCTAGCACCCAGAGAACGATTGGTGTCGATCAGAGTCCATCAAATCACATGTGGATCACCACTAGAGGGATTCTAGTTTGGATCCTCGCAAGCGCAACGAGATAATCTGGAAGGGTCATTTTGAACGATCAACACCATCAACGAAGAAAATACCGAAGATCCAGGTATTCTTTTATTTATGAAATTAATTAAATTAATTATAAACATGATGTGCAAGATCCTCCCTAAAGGTTTTAGGCCTCTTCCTTCTTTATCTAAATCTTTGATTCTATTCCGTGGAGACTGGCGTTCATCGTCGTATTGATCCCGAAATAATCACCGATCATGGTAAAAATTAAAGTTGGGTGTCATTCCAACCACGCTTCCTTTGCACCCGGAACCTTCAAGTGGTATCAGAGCGGTTACATCATAGTTTATAATTATTTAAATATTTAGTTGATTATTTGCGCATTTAATAATTTAGTTGTTTCAATTCAAGTTAATCGTTCTGCAAATATGAATCTCGAGATCTGTTCCTCCTCTTTCGTTTCTTGTTCAACTTACAGAAACAATCTTTTCTTTTAATTTTGATTAAAATAAAATAGAGGATCTCATCCAGAGGTGCCAAAGGTTCCTGGACGTACAACACAAGAACACACGACGTGTATTCAGCAGTACACGTTGTGTAGCCAAGGTTCAATGCATCGTGTTTGGTCCGCCAAACCAAGTCGTGTCATTAGAGTTTGTATATGTCTTAATGACTCTATGTGTTGACCAGGAATAGGTGGCATGCGGTTTCTAGATTACATGTCGTGTGGCCCACTAGACACGACGTGTAGTCCCTTCGGGTTAGGGTTGGACTGTGTACCATGTACACGGCTTGCCCGACTGGAGATTGTGTAATGAGGAACTACACAACATGTGGCCTACTAGACACGTCGTGTACTCCGAAGATTTTCGAAGTACACTCACACTCCGTTTCCCCAGGCGTGTAATTTAGATGGACGGTGAAAAATAGTACATACTGTGTAGTTGGAACTACACACCGTGTACTCATCCAAATTACGCAGATTTATTAAAATTTATTATTATATTATACAAACTCTTGAGACGTGTACCATCATGCAGGCATAAAGCTAATGCACAACACGTAATAGGTGTTTTTTATATATGTGTTTAATTTAACATCTACGTAATGTTCATTTCTACTCATTGGATAGTTATGAATAGGAATTCACTGGGTTGCCTCCAAGGTACAAGTTACATAAAAATATAATTTTAAATGAATTTATTTTTTTAAAATTATGGTGAATGAGAATCTCAAGGAAATTTAGAAAAGGGTTTAAGATAAAAGGATTGATTAATTAAAGATGATAATTAATTGATCCGAGCACGATTTATCTTAAATAAGAATGATTAAAGAATTGAATGCTAGTTTTATTTATGCATAAATACTGTTGCATGTATGCATGATCATGAGATAGAATAAGACATTTGTATGTTGATGGTTTCTTTTAATTTATTTATTTAAATTAAATTTGTTGGTCTACGAGCCTTCTCATAATTAATATATATGTAGGGCCTGCATTCCCAATGTTTCTTTTATGTAAAACCCATTTTACCCCTCACCTACATGTGAGTTAAAAAAAGCATATGTAATGGATGGAACTCCCAAGTTAGTATAGGCGGTTCAATTTGGAGCCGAGATGAAACCAATCCTAGGAGATACAGAGGTGGACTGGTGGAAAGCTGTAAATACGAACCCAAAAGGTTCAAGATGTTTCTCCCCTAGGTTAGAGTTAGTTTATCAACCATTAGATAAACTAACTATTAGAAAAGCTCAAGATCATTCTCTTTATTTTATTTCTATCTGTTTCATGGTTTATCATTATGGATGTGTTGTCACAATCACATAATTAATGAATTAAACAAGCATGCAAGAAAAAACTAAAATAAACTAGACTTATGCGTAAATATTATCAAGACATGGTTAATCACTTAAGTAAGTTCCACTTAATATTAACAAGAATGTGATAATGATAATAAGCAATTCATGCATAAGAGATAAAAATCCCTCAAATAAAATATGAAGTCAGGCCAATCCTTTTGATACTTGATTAAGGGAAAACTTGATAAAACCATGTGTTTGAACAACCCTTGTTGGGAAACTTAATTTTATACAGGAATCCCTTATGAAAGGTTTCGGGTTTACTTAACCATATTACATCAAGGGGAGTATCCCTTGCTAGACTTGGTGTAATATTGGGGGCAAGAGTTGAGTAAATCCAAAAGTCGTGATTTCAGGAATGGGGAGTCCACTCAATAGATCAAGGAGCTGCAAGCTCACAGTTGGCAAAGACCTTCCTACCTAAATTGTAATGGTCTGGACCTCTATGGTCCATTCCTTTACGAAAATTAGGTGTATGAGGTGTTTCGAGAGGTCAAGGTGACATATCCCCAACACTTTGCCAAATTTTCCATTTTGGTGAACAATTCCAATGGTAGACCGTTGTGAACAGTGCATCGGTAACCTTCTGTGAACAGTGTCATCGGTGACCTTTGGTGAACTGTGTCATCGGTGAGCTTATGTGAACAGTGCATTAGTGACCTTATGTGAACAGTGTCATCGGTGACCTTATGTGAACAGTGTCAGTGGTCACCTTATGTGAACAGTGCAACGGTGACCTTGTGTGAACAGTGCATCGGTGACCTTCTGTGAACAGTGTCATCGGTGACCTTATATGAACAGTGTCATCGGTAACCTTATGTGAACAGTGAAACTGTGACCTTGTGTGAACAGTGCATCAGTGACCTTTTGTGAACAGTGTCATCGGTGACCTTTTGTGAACAGTGTCATCGATAACCTTATGTGAACAGTGCAACGGTGACCTTGTGTGAACAGTGCATCGGTGACCTTCTGTGAATAGTGTCATTGGTGACCTTCTGTGAACAGTGTCATCGGTAACATTATGTGAACAGTGCAATGGTGACCTTGTGTGAACAGTGACATCGGTGACCTTATGTGAACAACGTCATCGATGACCTTCTGTGAACAGTGTCATCGGTAACCTTATGTGAACAGTGCAACGATGACCTTATGTGAATAGTGCAACGGTGACCTTGTGTGAATAGTGTCATCAGTGACCTTCTGTGAACAGTGCAATGGTAACCTTATATGAATAGTGTCATCGGTAACCTTAAGTAAATAATCCAAAAGGTGAGGTTCCAATGGTGACCTTTTCTTTCCTTTGCCAAATTTTGAGTTCTGTGATCAATGTTTCCAGAATGGTGAGGTTCCAATAGTGACCTTTTCTTTCCTTTGCCAAGTTTTGAGTTCTGTGAACAGTGTTTCCAAAACGGTAGGTGTACAGTGTTTCCAGAACGGTAGGTATACACTGTTTCAAGAATGGTAGGTGTACAGTGTTTCCAGGATGGTAGGTGTACAATGTTTCCAGAACAGTAGGTGTTCAGTGTTTCCAGAACGTTAGGTGTACAGTGTTTCTAGAACGGTAGGTGTACATTGTTTCCAGAACGGTAGGTGTATAGTGTTTCCAGAACAGTAGGGTGTACAGTGTTTCCAGCTTCCTATAGTTCGCCCCTTTAACATTTCCTTTGACGTAAAATGCATTTAAAGCCTCGTTTTTAGGACTCTAAGGCTGATTCAAAGGCCATAACTCCTATATTAATTATTCCTAAGGCTCGGGATGTTTTTACTTGGTTAAACCGCGTGGTTTAATGCGATCTGCTTTTAATGGGAAATCATGCGTATCTTAAACCGTCGCTTTGTTAAATCTTCAAAAGGGACAAGATATCTTCCTCCCTTGTTATTCCTCCTTTTTCTCTGGTGCGAGATGCTTGAACCTTTTCTTCCTTCTCATAGGAATCTTGAGATAAAACTTTTCTCCACAGATTGGTTTCCTCAATGTCCTTCTTGCCGCAAGTGCACCCCCTGTTTCGGTGCAACCAAGAAGTACCCATCAATATTCGATATAAGGTATGTTTTATCATCGTTCTTTTGGGGTTCATCTTCTCCTGTTTCTCCTTTCCATATTATAACATGTGATCTCCATGATTCTAATGGAGTTTTCTTGGGTTTCAGTTAGTGCGGTCGTACCGTGGCATCCTCGGGTGGATGCAGTTGTCGCGAGAGGAGGTGATCGTGATCCGTTGTGTGGACTATTCTTGTATAAATAATGTCAAGAACTATTTGAGGTAGGGGATTCATTGCTTCTCTATTCTTTTATGTGAAACTGTATTGTTATCATGTTTTATCCCACTAGATGATAATGGAATTGAAATAATAAATATTTAAATCGAATAAATAAATTGATATGGATCGTATGTTTTTGCCTCTTGTTTTGATAGATAGTGTAATATCTATGCTTGCTTTGCTTAGCTGTTCGTTCTTTATGTAAATCAGTAAAGAACGTAAACTGAGATCAATTTATAATTGTTTGGATAAAGATAAATAGGCATGTAAACAAATCTGGTTCTTGTTGTAATTTGATGTTAATCAAATTGGTGCAGTAAGCATGTTTAATTATTTGTGATAACTTACTGATTAGGTTTCCCAAATTTGGAACCTGGGAATAATAATCGGTTAACCCAAGATGGATTAAATAACCGGTTGTTTGATAAAAGATAATTCCTTGTAGGTTCTGAGTTACCCTCTTGATTGTTAATGGGCCAAGAGCCAAATTGTTAAGATGTTTGTTATCCTGCTGCTTCTATTGTGATGTGAGCCTGTATGGCTATTGTGATATGTGCGGGCATGGAGGCCTTTTAGTTGAGGTAGAAAATTATGCCTAGGGTGGCGAGACGCATCAGTTTATGCATGTGGGTGTCGGGGAGGACACCAGGGATGATGGAATGGGATGGATGTGATTGTTGGATGCTTGCTGTTTCTTTTTGGTTGATTATCTGTTTTACTTTTCCCCACTGCCTAAGGCAGTTGGTCTTTCTTACCCTTCTTCCGAAAGATTCAAAGACGTGTGGGGTATGCCACATGCTTTCCGTGTTTAGCTTATCAAGGGAGGATGGGTCTATGCTCTTGTTATAGGTGGCAAAGACTCAACGGGTAGTACATCTACTCACCGTGTTGAGCCCCCTTGTATTTAGTAGCATAGAATGTTTTTATAGAATGTCTGGGAATGTAGGAAAGTAATTCTATAATGAATAATTGAATAAATGGTGTTAACCCATGGGGTTGGAGTTTGCTAAAACATAATGATGAGGTTGTAATTTTAAAGGGACAGTGGACTTTGGGTGTGATGCTAATGAAATTTAATGTGGAATTGTAAATGGTTAATTAATGTTTAAAGAATTAATTAACGTAAAGTGTAACTGATAAAACGAGAATGAAGTAAGGTAATAAACCTTTTTAAATGGTTGTGTGCTTATAGGATACCTAGTCTTAGAAGTGACAACTGGGAGTCCGAGAGACGTTAGCTGTAGTTGATTCTAAGACTAGGTTATACCCATAGTGTGGTTGTGAGCTATAGTATATTGTGTAATTTTTGTGTTTCTATATGATACTCCACCTTGTTAGTAAGGGAAAATGACACCCCGGGGATTCTGAGCCCTGGGGGGGGGGGGGTGTTTTCCCCAACATTCTAGTGGGAGGATGGATGACTGACTACTCCCTTTGGCCCCGTTCTCTTCTCTTGGTAGTTCTTGTGCTGGTAGGCACAATAGTTAGTTTTCCCCATATATGTGTGTAGAGGGATATAATGTCTTGTGGTTATTCACACACATATATTTTGGATATAGTATTATATGGACCACTATAGGTGTAACATGTATAGGTTGTGATGGCTTTAGGATCCTTACTCGGTGTATGGGCTGTAATGGATTGAGGTATAATACCCGACGTATGATACACATTATACGAGTTGTGGTGGCTCCCAAAAACTACCTGGTTACTTTCTTGCATGGACGTGGTGGTTTTGTTGCATGAGGTGCATATTATGGTGCTTCACCCAGATGTCTGCGGGCAAGCCTTTTTGGAGAGAGATGCTTAGGATGTACGGCGTTGGGGAAAAGTGGAAAAACAGTGGGGAAGTAGTAGCGGGGTACCCTTGATATTATTTATTATATTATAGAATCTTGTATGCGTTACTTGGTGAGAGTAGCCATGGTGATGTTGGGAACTTATTATACCTATTTAGGTGACGAGTTAGTTTCACTTGTTGTTCACTATGCTTTAGCATGCTTTCTTTACTTTTTCATGAGAGGCTTTGGGGAGGATCCTACTAAGTATACTGTTATACTCACCCTATTTATATATAAACTATTTTTTAGGTCAATTGGAGTAGGTTGGAGATCAATTTGGTTTCTACTAGCTTAGGGTTGCAGGAGCTGTTCGGGCTTGTGGTTGCTGTTGTTTTTACTTTCTTTTGGGTACTTTCAGTCTTCCCATTCCAGTTGTAGTAGTTTTTCATGATATTACATATGTGCACTTGGGTTTTATTTTATATTTTCAGTTCTGAGTTGGTGTTGGTTGGTGTATATCTTATCTCTCTCTTCTGCATGTGTTCTCTTAGAGGGTAATGCCTCCCATTTGTGTGTTTACTATACCCCCAGTGCTAGTCGCCAACTCGGGGCCTACTGGAGGTGGGACTCGGGGGTCATTATCTCTCTTCTCACATTGCCGGCCCAGGAGGAATACACTTTGTAGGGAGGGGGTCGTGACAGAGTGGTATCAGAGGTCGGGTTGAGGGATAGGATGGAGTTTGGAGTTAGGTACAGGTGAGGTTGCATGGGTTGGTAGGGAAACAGTGTCATTCATGTTTAGAAAGTGATATAAACACTAGAGACCAGCTGAGACATAGGCATTTAGGGCCCCCTATGATCTGATGTATGGACTTTTTAGTTTACAATGGATACTAAACGAGGTGATACTATTTAAAGGGTAGAGACCTAGGAAAGGATCATGCATCATTCTTCTTTTTTACTATGTTTGAATGGGTAGACCTTGGGATCGGTTAATCTAAAATGAATAAAAGAAAAAAATTAATTAATTAATGTTGAGTCTTCCATATTCCATTTTTAGGAGACCTAACTGTTTGTTATTTTATAGGTATGGTGCCAAGTCGACATCCTCATCAAGATCGCATAGAAGATGTCCAGCAGGCTGTTCCAGCAGATCGCCACAGGGTAGAGGTTAACGATGATGAAAATTGGAGGAAAACACTCCGAGAGTTTTAGAACCAGAGTTTGCAGAAGTATGAGGGCTCCGTTTCAGATGCAATCATGAAAGACTGGTTAGAGGAGGTCGAGATCAGCTTTAGTTTGATCTATGCTCGTAAGGAGCACTGAGTGTCCTTGGTTGTGATGATGCTGCGTGGAGCAGTGAGGCAGTGGTGGTTCTTGGTCCTCAGGGATCGCGAGGAGTCAGTGATCTCATGGGATGAGTTCCAAGATAAGTTTAGAGTCGAGTTTCTTTATTCGACCACGAAGGCGTCCAGTCGCCAGGAGCTTCTTACCCTTCGACAGGGGAGCTCTAGTGTGTGAGAGTTTTGAATCCATTTCAGGAACCTTTTATGATATACTTCAGACCTGTTACCAGATGAGGTGTCCAGGGTGATGCATTTCGAGGAGGCTTTGAATCTAGAGATCCAGCGCCAGGTCACCCCATTTATGCTGAAGACATATCTTGAGGTGATGGCAAGAGCAGAGGTTGTCGAGAGGACTTTTTCCAGAACTAGATCATCATGAGAGGGGAGTCATCGTGGTTCCTCATGAAGTAGAGCTGTGGTTCGGGGTTCCTGGTTTTCAGGGCAGAAGAGTTTCTGTTCAGCCAGGGGTAGGTCCCAGCCCTTCACATCTCATTTCTTTTGAGGCAGCAATTCTCAGGCCTATTCCAAGGGATCAGGCACTTGTTTCTCTTGTGGTGGTCGAGGTCATCAGTAGTGGGAGTGACTGACCTTTCAGAGCAGTCACTGTGCACTAGGTGCTCCACTCTAGGTTCCTCTATTGAGGCAGTTCCAGCTGAGGCAGCAGCAGCAGGTTGCACTAGCTTTAGATCAGCAGAGGGTATATGGGTTAGGCAAAGGAAAATCCTGTAATGCTCCCCATCCTCAAAAATCAGAGCAAGGCCATGGTGGTGTTCATCATCAGGGTCAGAGAGGCCATGGAGGAGGTCGTGGTCAGCTTCATGCTCTAGCGTTTCAAACTCCATGCAAGCCAGACGTCATTCCAGGTACCCTTTGCTTGTTTTCTACCTTGGTGTATGCCTTGTTTGATTCAGGAGCGACACACTCCTTCATATCACCTACCCTTTTCCATGCTTTGGGACTTGAGTTAGAGAGGCTTCTAGTGCCCTTAGTGTTGACTACGCCAGTTCGAGGTCGAGCTAACTTGTTTGAAGTATGTATAAACTGTGAGCTAGTGTTGGGGAAACACCGCTCTTGGGGAGATTTCCTATGTTTACAAACACAACCATATGATGTCATCCTCAGCATGGATTGGTTGTATTTGGTGCAGGCTGATTAGACAATAAAAATACATATTTTAATTACATTTTAATGGTATTAAATGTTCCTTTTTGATCTTATGGGCCTGAGTTAGTGGATTTTAATTTTGAACATCCATTCTTATCATTTGTGCACTTCATGCCTAATGTACACCAATTTAGGCCCAATGATTCATCTGATTTTAAGGAATGTAATTATCCATATTTTAATTTTATATTTTGGTAAATTTATCTACACTTCAATATGAAATTTTTTTATTCAGGGATCAATAGAGTATTCATAAAGGATGATGGAGATATTTGGAGATGAATGGAAGCAATTCTAGAGAAGGAAGATTGGACATCAGCCCACTGATGAGACTATGGGACCCAAATTACAAACCCAATGAAGACCAAATTTAGTGGGATACTAGAATACATATATAGGAACACATAATTATTCAAGAGACAGTGCTAATTCGTCCTCCATTGTGGTTATTTAGGTGGCCCAAGTTAGAGATAAAATTCTGGGCCAGATTCTGCGGCCCAGAAAAATAGCTCACTAATCTAATCATATCTCGGAATCCAAAAATCCAAATGGGCCCAAATTTTATAGGCGGTTAGAAAAATCTGGGGATCTATTTATTAATCTATGTACCACTCTAATTAGTTCATCTATAAGGTCTTATAAGCACGTTTGTTCTGTGGATGAAAGATGGATGCCACCTCGGGTCAAGGGTGGAAAAATCAAATCTCCCTCAACTTTCCACCCACCTATGGCCTACCAAAATTAATTGAGGAGACTTGTAATATTGAAGGATCGACCCAAGGCTTACAAAATGACAATTTAAGGCAGTGTTGGTGGAGTATTTTATCATCTTTGATCTTTGTTTTCATCTTAATGTTATGCTGCCAATTTGTCTTTGTAACGTTCTTCCTTCACATGTAAGTTGTTTTAATTCATCCTAGTTTATTAATAAAAGTTTTTATTATACTCTTATTCTGTTGTTATAAATATCACATTGATACCTTTGGTTCAAGGTGTGAATTTATTCACACCATATTTTGTGATATTTATCACACAACGGTGGAGTGATCGATTTTTGTTGTTTTTTTTTTACTTCTTCAATTCCACCCTCATAAGTCTACTTCCCGCTTCCATTGAAGACATGTCATCAATGGAGGGATAAATATTTTATGGGTTGATCCAAGGAAGTATCAAGGGGATGGATTGGATGTTATTTCTCACTCCATTAATGGATAATCACTTCTTTTAAATGATATTTTTATTTGATGATTTTAAAACCTCTTCATCCTTATTGAATTTAAGGTCACACATTTCAAGTGCTAATACGAACCTTTACCTTGGAGTGATCAATGATTTGATCATTCAAGTGTATAGGTGATTAATATTAGGTTGTTTAGTAATTAAACCAGTAAGTTATGATTATTTTTGATCTTCTTAAATGAACCCATCTCAATTATAAGAAATTGAATTCATTAAAAAAGGAATTCATCCAATCCACCCCGAGCGATAACCTAGGATCAACTCATTACCTTAATTTGAATTAACTTAAAACTATTAGTGACACCTTAAACCCATCTAAAATAAACCCAAGTTGGCCACTTCATAGCCAAAAACAATCCATATAATGTACGTTTCGGTAGGTACTTCTTAGGTCTCTGAGGATTCGACAACCCAAGCTAGACTACAAGGACCGTCCTACCTTCTTCTTTTGGGTAAATTTGAGCGTGAATAAAATTTTTGCACCATTGATGGGGACCCAAGTAAGTCATATAAACACCCATTATATTCTCCCCCATTTCTTCTTTTCTCATCCAAATTCTCTTATCTTGTCCCTTTCTCGTTTTTTTTCTTTTGGCGCATGTCTGCCTACACCTGCGATCAATCAAACCATCTAGTTAGGGAGGATAGTCCTGGGGTTGGGGAGTCAAGTACACCAAGGAACTATTTCAATTAGATCCTAGTCTTCCTAATACTCCAGATTCAAAAATTGAGCCTATTTTAATGGAAGGTCTTCAAAGAAACCAACTCATAAACCCGGGTGGGAACCAAAATGGAAACCCAAATGAGGCAGCCCCAAACTTGGGGAATGCAATTGATCAAACCATGAATGACTACCTCACACCATCCTTGACCAATGAACCTCATGAATTAGACACAATTACCTAGGATATGTCAACTACATATTTAAACCCCATGTCCTAAACCACCTTCCCACATTCCATGGAATGGAGTCCGAGATGCCCTACCTTCACCTTAATGAGTTCAATGACATTATAGAAACCATTTGCCCCCCACATCATCTAGAATGAGATAAGATGAGGATATTTCCTTTTTCTTTAAAGGATAAATCTAAAAATTGAATAAAAAATTTGATACCATCATCCATCAACTCTAGGGACCAACTATAAAGAGAATTCTACAAAAACTACATTCCCCACCACAAAACAATTGCACTTAAAAAGTGCATCCAAAACTTTTTTGAAAAAGAGGGAGATTCATTCTATGAAACATGGGAGAGGTTCAAGGAAACTCTAAACATAGTTCCACATCATGGTTTTTCTATTCCAAAACAAGTTAGAATTTTCTATAAAGGGTTGGGTCCAGGGAACAAACAATTTATTGACATGATGTGTAATGGAACCTTTAAAAACAAAGCCCCAAATGATGCTTACGAGTATCTAGAAATCCTTTCTGAACAAAACCAAACATGGGGAACTTCACCTTATTCTGAAAAGATACAAAGAAATACTGGAATTCATACACTTAGAGAAGAGTAAACCCTTAGGGCTAAACTCGCAACACTCTCTAGGAAGGTTGAAGAGATAGACCTTAGGAAAGTCCATGAAATCCAAAATGTTGACACTGTTTGTACAATTTGTGACAAACATGACCATAATACAGACAACTACCCAACCATTCCATCCATCAAGGATGTTCTTTTAGAAGGACCCCCAGTGAAAGTAAATGCCTTGAACTTTCAAAAGCCTCAAAACCAAACAACTTCAACCCAAGGTATAATGACCACTGAGGCTTCCGCTGGAAAGATAACCAGCAACCTAGCCAACCACAGGGAAAAAATCCTTACCCCCATCAAAAATATCAAACCCATAACCAGTTCCAAACCCAACCTATCCAATACCAAAAACCACCAATCCATTTTCAACAAACCATCCCACCTCTAAAATATCCCCCTGGGATAAACCAATCTTCTCAAGAACCAACCCAAACTGTTCCACAAAGCCTACTAGAACAACTCTGCAAACAAATGGAGAGGATGAACTCAGAAGTATCTTCCCTAAAACAAGAACTTCAAACCATCAAAACCGGAAAAGAATCCATGCCCACTCAGGCGGGTCCATCCTCAACTTCAAGGGGAGAGTCAAGTTGCACTCAAACAACTCATGAACAACTAAAGGTTGTGACTATTTTAAGAAGTGGGAAATCAATTGAGAAAACTGAACAACTAATTAATAACCCACCTGAAGATTCAAACTTGGATGAAAATTCAAATGAACCAAATGATCAAACTGAAAAACACGATAACATTGTCAAAGAAACAACTCTTCAACAAACAACCACACAAACTGCACCATTTCCTCAACGCATGAGGAGGAAAACCAAGCCGGAATTGAGTGAAACATTGAGGGAAATCTTCTCACAGGTCAAGTTGAACATTACCCTTCTCGATGCAATCCAAACCATACCTGCCTACTCAAAGTACCTTAAAGACTTGTGCACTTTTAAAAGGAAACTTTCACATAAAAAACAAGTCCTTTTGGATGCTAATGTGAGTACCACCATTCAAGGGACCATTCCTCCTAAGTTGAAAGACCTGGGTTGCCCTTATATCAATGTTGAACTAGGAGAGAGAAAAGTTGTCAAGGCCTTGTGTGACCTAGGTTCTAGTGTCAATATCATTCCCTATACTGTGTACTGCCAGTTAGGCCCAGAAGAACTCCAACCCACATCTGTCACACTTCAACTTGCTGATCGTAGAATTAGGGTTCCAAAGGGTATTTTAAAGGACGTTCTGGTAAAGGTTGAAAACTTCATCTACCCTGCTGACTTCATTGTCCTTGACAACCATCCAAACTTAGAAAATAAGTAACAAACCCCAATTATACTTGGTCTTCCCTTCCTTGCAACAATCAACTATGTTATCCGAGTTCAAAATGGGAACATGACCATCACCTTTGGGAACATGAGTTTATACTTGAACATCTATAATACAAGCTCACAAATAGGGGATGACGCGGAAATTTATGAAGTAAACATGATAGGAAGCATTGATAATGAATCCATAGAACATCAAGGAATATTTGATGGATGTTTAAGTCAGGATGAGATTGATTTACTTTTTTCATATGAAGGAAGTCTATCTCCTTGGATTGAATCATTTTCAAATTACTCTTATGATGAAGTATTAGGTCTAACAATCAGTGAAACCTTTCAGGAAACCAATTTCATGGAGACCAATCAAACTTCCTTCCCTAAATCTGATCAAGCTAATATAGTTGCTGAAACTTATACATGTGGGGAATCAATCCTATCTAAAACTCTAGTAAAAAAAATTGATATTGATCCAATACCCCAATATTCTGCTGAAATTCCGAACCAACCTGATCTTGAATTGAAGGAACTTCCCGCTGCACTCAATTATGCCTTCCTAGGGGACAATCAAACACATACTATTGTCATTTATTCTTCTCTTGAATCCAATCATGAGAGGGTGCTTCTATATGTACATAGGAAACATAAGAAAGCCATTGGTTGGACCCTATCTGATATTCCTGGGATTAGCCCACTTATTGGGACTCATAGGATTGTCCTATAATCTGATTCAAATCCATGTCGTTAACCTCAACGGATACTCAATCCTAATCTCATGGAGGTAGTAAGGAAGGAACTTATAAAATTGTTAAAAGCTGGTATCATATATCCCATAGCTGAGAGTGAGTGGGTCATCCCATTCCATGTGGTTCCCAAGAAGGCAGGAATCACAATGATAACCAATAAGGATAGAGAGATTCTTCCAACTAGGGTAAGTAGTTGATGGAGGGTATGCATTGACTATAGGAAGCTAAACTCATTCACCAAGAAGGACCATTTCCCCTTACCATTCATTGAACAAGTCCTTGAGAGAGTGGAAGGTCCTGCCTTCTACTGTTTCTTAGATGGGTACTCGGGGTATAATCAAATTGAGGTCTCCCTAGAGGATCAAGGGAAGACTACATTCACATTTCCATTGGGCATCTTTGATTTCAAACGCATATCCTTCGGGTTATGCAATGCCCCTAGAACCTTCCAACGGTGCATGATGGGAATATTCTCAGACATAGTAGGGGATTTTCTAGAGTTCTTCATGGATGACTTCTCTATGTTTGGGGATACATTTGAGGGATGTATGAGGAATGTAGAGAGAGTCTTATCAAGATGTGAAGAAAATAATCTAGTCCTAAACTGGAAAAAATGCCATTTTAGGGTTAAAGAGGGACTAGTTCTAGGCCATCTAGTCTCAGGTAGGGGGATTGAAGTTGATAAATCCAAGGTTGACATCATTCTTCACCTTCCATCACCCAAAACTGTCAAGGAAGTAAGGTATTTATTAGGACATGCTGGTTTCTATAGAAGATTCATCAAGGAATTTAGTTCAATCTTCTGTCCCCTTTGTGCTCTGCTAGTAAAGGATGTTCCATTTGTTTAGACAGAAAGATGTGAGGGTTCATTATCAACCCTCAAATCCTCTCTCACCTCTCCTCCCATTATGAAATCTCCAAATTGGAACCTTACTTTCAAACTTATGTGTGATTCCAGTGACTTTGCTGTTGGAGCTGTGTTAGGACAACGTTGTGATAAAACTCCTTATGTCATTGCTTATGCAAGCAAATCCTTAAATGATGCCCAAATCAACTACACCACCACTGAAAAGGAGTTACTTTCTATTGTGTTTTCCTTAGAGAAGTTTAGGTCCTACCTCTTAGGATCCCCCATCACTGTGTTCACTGACCATTCTGCACTAAAATACCTCTTCCAAAAACAAGATTCTAAGGCTAGACTGATTAGGTGGGTCCTTATATTACAAGAATTTGACCTCACAATCAAGGATGAAAAGGGAGTTGGAAATTTTGTAGCTGATCACCTCTCTAGGATGGAATTCAACGAAAAATCAAATCATGTTTCTGTGTCTCATTAATTCCATGATGAACACCTATACTATGTGAGTGACTGCCCTTGGTATGCCGACATAGCCCAATTTCATAGTTACAGGAGTCATCCCAAAATTCTTAGGGACTCAAGCTTGAAAGAAATTCCTTTCTAATTTTAGGAACTATGTGTTTGATGATCCATACCTCTATATGTTCTGCCCTGACCAAGTCATTAGGAGGTGTGTCCCAGAATCTGAACAAGAGTCCATCCTTAAATTCTGTCATAGTGAGGCATGTGGAGGTCACTTTTCCTCTAAGAAAACATCTCCTAAGATTCTTCAGTGTGGTATCTTCTAGACCACTCTCTTAAGGGAATCCTACACATTTTGTCAAAGTTTTCCTAGGTGTCAACAAGTAGGGTTCATCAAAAAAATAAATCAAATGCCACTCACTCCCATCTTAGTGATTGAAATCTTTGACTGCTGGGGAATCGATTTCATGGGTCCTTTCCCAAAATCTAGGGGATACCTCAACATTCTCTTAGTTGTTGATTATGTCTCAAAATGGGTCGAGGCCATTCCCACAAAATCCAATGATCATCAAACTGTGATTAGATTCCTAAAAGAAAACATATTCTCTAGATTTGGAATCCCTAGAGCTATCATTAGTGATCGTGGAACTCATTTTTGCAATCGTCCATTCTCATCACTCATGGAAAAGTATGGGATTTGTCACAAAGTATCCACTACTTACCACCAATAGACCAATGGTCAAGATGAGTTATCCAATCGAGAAATCAAACAAATTCTTGAGAAAACTGTCAATCCTTCTAGGAAATATTGGTCTGAGAAACTCTTGGATGCTCTTTGGGAATATCGTACAACATACAAAACCATCCTAGGAATGTCACCATATAGGTTGGTTTATGGAAAATCATGCCATTTACCTGTTGAAATTGAGCATAAGGCCTTTTGGGCAATTAAGAAAATGGATTATGACCTCTCATTGGCCAGAACAAAAAGGAAATTAGATCTCAATGAACTGGAGGAACTAAGGATGGAGGATTATGAAAATTCAAGGATCAATAAAGCTAGAGTTCAAGCCTACCAATCTAAGAATATCAAAGTCAAAAATTTTGAACCGGGAAAATTTGTGCTCTTGTATAGTTTAAAACTTCATTTACACCTGAGAAAGTTAAGGTCTAGATGGTCAGGTCCATACATAGTGCATAAGGTGTACCCCCATGGGGCTGTAGAAATTCAAGATCCCACCAATGGTCAAACCTTGAAAGTTAATGGTCATAGAGTCAAACCATTCATTGAACTATTCCAAAAACATTAAGTTGATGAAAAATTTTGTGAACCCACCTTAGATGACGAAAATAATTAATCAATTAGCTAATGACGTTAAACAAAGCTCTGCCTAGGAGGAAACCCATGGTTTTCAAGTTTCCTATCATTTTTTTGTTTTAATCAACTTTATATTTTAAATAGAATTAATCAATCATTTTTATATTTAATAAAAAAATAGACTGTTTTCCTGTTCTTCTATTATGAGTATGGATGGGTAATAAAGGGGAGCACTATATTCATCCGTGTCACGTGGTGTGATCCTTGAGCAATACCTTACCCAGAAATTTAAAAAGAAGACAATGTATCATCATTTTATTTTATTTTATTTTTATGTGTTTTTAGTTTAAAATAAAAATACAAATAAAATAAAATAAAAATATAATAATAAAAAAAGGCCACATCGTAGGTCATGGGGAAAACCCCGTCACAACCGACGAAGCTGTGGGGATTCAAACTCGGGACCGATAGGAGATAGGGGCGCGCGATTACCACTGACCTATGGTTTTTTGTGCTTCCTTATTATATATTTTTTATATATATACTTATATTTTACTTTATTTATTATATAAATATATATATATATATATATTGTTTTTTTCTTTCTTTTTTTCCTTTTTCTACTAGGGAACTCTGCAAGTGACATGGATATTAAAGGACTAAATTGGAGTAATAAGAACTTCAACTTCAACCACCAGGTGACTTCATTCCATGATCCTCGTATTTCAATTTCCTTTTTGAAATTCCCTTACCTGCCTCTACTCCTAAATTCTCATTTCTTCAAACATTGGGGACAATGTTATTTTAAGTTGGGGGGGGGGATAAAATTAAAAAAATGATTTTGTGTCAAAAAAAAAGAAAATGAATGATTTGAAAAAATGTGTGTAAATGGAAGGAAAAATTCCTTTAACTTTGAACATGGTAATACACATTTCACACTTTGAAACTGAATATCAAATAATTTAGCATACCCCGATTCTGATTTTAATCCTTGTATAATTTCATGAGCATTGATTTTGGAAAGTGTGGCTGTCCAATATGATAGTTCATCATTTATATTTTATCCAAAAAAGGATCACAATGCACAACCTTTTGATAGTGGGGTATTAATTTGAGTTCATGGGGTCCCCCAAATAAATATCATAGGTTTTGTGATCATTTTAGTTTTAATACGAGTATTCAAATTTTTTTTTAAAAAAACAATAAATTTTCACATAGAGCAATGAAATGAACTAATGTGTGGCTTTCGGCACTTGGAGATTGTGACTCCATAGTTGTCTAGCCCAGAGTTAGTAATTTTATCTCTATTTTTGGTAATTTTAATTTGTTTTTGACTAAGTTAACTCGAGATGATGCCCGAGTATGTGGGCTTCACTTGGTGCCCTAAGGTCTTTGAGCCTGGGAGTCATCGGCGAAGTCTCGCTACATGGGTTGACTCTTTTGAGTGTAATTTCAATTACCATGGAAAAATTGAAAAAAAAAACAATAAAAAAACAATAAAATAAAAAAATTAAATACTCATCTTAATATTGAAATGTGATTCCACCCAGCGCTTCCGTCATTTCCCCCTTTAATAAAGATGAACCCCCATGTCTATTGTGATGCACAACACATCCTCAAACTTAATTGATATTGGATGAAATATGGAAATGAATTTGAACAAAAGAATGAGATTGGGATTGGGATCTGCTTATGAAACTATCTTGTATTAAAATATTTTTATGGGTTTCATGATTGTTTGGTATAAGGGTTTTGGTGATCATTGTGTATTAAAATGTTTTTGGAAAGGGGAATTCAAATTTCATATTGTTGAGATACATTTTTCTCGGGACTAGAAAATCTCAAGTAGGGTGGTGTGATTAGCCAATAAAAATACATATTTTAATTACATTTTAATGGTATTAAATGTTCATTTTTTGATCTTATAGGCCTGAGTTAGTAGATTTTAATTTTGAACATCCATTCTTATTATTTGTGCACTTCATGCCTAATGTACACCAATTTAGGCCCAATGATTCATTTGATTTTAAGAAATGTAATTATACATATTTTAATTTGATATTTTGTTAAATTTATCTGCACTTAAATATGAACATGTTTCATTCAGGGATCAATGGAGGATTCATAAAGGATGATGGAGATATTTGGAGATGAATGAAAGCAATTCTAGAGAAGGCAGATTGGACACCAGCCCACTGATGAGACTATGGGACCCAAATTACAAACCCAATGAAGACCAAATTTCGTGTTATACTAGGATAAATATAGAGGAAACAATAATTCTTCAAGATCCAGTGCTAATTCGGCCCCCATTGTGGTTATTTAGGTGGCTCAAGTTAGAGATAAAATTCTGGGCCAGATTCTGCGGCTAAAAAAAACATCACACTAATCTAATCATATCTCAGAATCCAAAACTCCAAATGGGACCAAATTTTATAGGAGGTTAGGAGAACTCCGGGGATAAATTTTCACCTTCTATGACCCACTATAATTCCTCCATCTAGAAGTTATTACAAGCACGTATGTTCGGTAGATGAAAGCTGGATTCCACCTCAGGTAAGGGGTGGAAAAGTCAAATCTCCCTCAACTTTCCACCCAACTATGGCCTACCAAAATTAATTGAGAAGACTTGTACTATTGAGGGATCGACCCAAGGCTTCAAAAATTACTATTTAAGGCAGTGGTGGTTGAGTATTTGATCATATTTGAGCTTTGTTTTCATCTTAATGTTATGCTGCCAATTTGTCTTTGTAACGTTCTTCCTTCACATGTAAGTTGTGTTAATTCATCCTAGTTTCTTAATAAAATTTCTTCTTCTACTTGTATTATATTTTTATACATATCATGTTGATACCATTGGTTCAAGGTGTGAATTTATTCACACCATACTTTTTGATCTTTATCACACAACGGTGGTGTGATCGATTTTTGTTGTTTTTTTACTTCTTCAATTCCACCCTCGTAAGTCTACTACCCGCTTCCATTGAAGACATGTCATCAATGGAGGGATAAATATTTTATGATTTGATCCAATGGAGTATCAAGAGTGTGTATTGGATGTTATTTCTCACTCCATTAATGACTAATCACTTCTTTTAAATGATATTTTTATTTGATGATTTTAAAACCTCTTCATCCTTATTGAATTTAAGGTTACACATTTCAAGTGATAATACAAACCTTTACCTTGGAGTGATCAATGATTTTATCCTTAAACTGTATAGGTAATTAGTATTAGGGTGTTTAGGAATTAAACCAGTAAGTGATGATTATGTTTGATCTTCTTAAATGAACCCATCTCAATTATAAGAAATTGAAAGCATTAAAAAAGAAATTCAACCAATCCACCCCGAGCGATAACCTAGGATCAACTCATTACCTTAATTTGAATTAACTTAAAACTATTAGTGACACCTTAAACCCATATAAAATCAACCCAAGTTGGCCACTTAATATCCAAAAACAATCCATAGAATGTACGTGTCTGTAGGTACTTCTTAGGTCTCTGAGGATTCGACAACCCAAGCTAGACTACAAGGACCGTCCTACCTTCTTATTTTGGGTAAATTTGAGTGTGAATCAAATTTTGGTGCCATTTCTGGGTACCCAATTAAGTCATATAAAAACCCATTCTATTCTCCCCCATTTATTCTTTTCTAATCCAAATTCTCTTATCTTGTCCCTTTCTCGTTTTTTTTCTTTTAGCGCATATCTGCCTACACCCGCGATCAATCAAACCGTCTAGTTAGGGTGGATAGTCCTAGGGTTGGGGAGTAAAGTACACCAAGGGAACTCTTTCCATTAGATCCTAATATTCCTAATACCCCAGAGTCAAAAATTGATCCTATTTCAATGGAAGATCTTCAAAGAAACCAACTCATAAACCCGGGTGAGAACCAAAATGGAAACTAAAATGAGGCAGCCCCAAACTTGGGGAATGCAATTGATCAAACCATGAATGACTACCTCACACCTTCTTGGACCAATGACTCCTCATTCCTTAGACATAATTCCCTAGGAGATGCCAAATACATCTTTAAACCCCATATCCTAAACCACCTTCCCACATTCCATGGAATGGAGTCCGAGATGCCCTACCTTTACATTAAGAGTTCAATGACATTGTAGAAACCATGTGTCCCCCACATCAACTAGAATGAGCTAAGATGAGGATATTTCCTTTTTATTTAAAGTATCGAGATAAAAATTGGATAAAAAATTTTAGACCATCATCCATCAACTCTTGGGACCAACTACAAAGAGAATTCTACAAAAAATACTTTCCCCACCACAAAACAATTGCACTTAAAAAGAGCATCCAAAACTTTTTTGAAAAAGAGGGAGAGTCATTATATGAAACATGGGAGAGGTTCAAGGACACTCTAAACATGGTTCCACATCATGGTTTTTCTATTCCATAACAAGTGATAATTTTCTATGAAGGGTTGGGTCCGGTGAACAAATATTTCATTGACATGATGTGTAATGGAACCTTTAAAAACAAAGCCCCAAATGATGCTTACGAGTATCTAGAAAGCCTTTCTGAACAAAACCAAACATGGGGAAATTCACCTTACTCTAAAAAGAAACAAAGAAATAATGGAATTCATACACTTAGAGAAGAGTAAATACTTAGGGATAAACTCACAACACTCTCTAGGAAGGTTGAAGAGATAAAACTTAGGAAAGTCCATGAAATCCAAACTGTTGACCCTATTTGCACAATTTGTGACAAAAAATGACCATAAGACAGAAAACTTCCCAACCATTCCATCCATCAAGGATGTTCTTTTAGGAGGACCCCCAGTGGAAGTAAATTCCTTGAACTTTCAAAATCCTCAATACCAAAACAACTTAAACCCAAGGTATAATGACCACCTAGGCTTCCGTTGGAAGGATAACCAGTAACCTAGCCAACCATAGGGACAAAATCCTTACCCCCATCAAAACTACCAAACACATAACCAGTTCCAAACCCAACCTATCAAATACCAACAGCCACCAGTCCATTTTCAACAAACCACCCCACCTCCAAAATATCCCCCTGGGATAAACCAATCTTCTCAAGCACCAACCCAAACTGTTCCACAAAGCCTACTAGAACAACTGTGCAAACAAATGCATAGGATGAACTCGAAAGTATCTTTCCTAAAAAAATAACTTCAAACCATAAAAAATGGAAAGGCACCCATACCTACTCAGGCGGTTCCATCCTCAACTTCAAGGGGAGAGTCAAGTTTCACTCTAACAAATCATGAACAACTAAAGGATGTGACTATTTTAAGAAGTGGGAAATCAATTGAGAAACCTGAACAACTAATTCAGAACCCACCCGAAGATTCAAACTTGGATGAAAATTCAAATGAACCAAATGATCAAACTAAAAAACACGATAACATTGTCAAAGAAACAACTCTTCAACAAACAACCCCACAACCTGCACCATTTCCTCAATGCATGAGGGGGAAAACCAAGCCTGAATTGAGTGAAACATTGAGGGAAATCTTCTCACAAGTCAAGTTGAACATCCCCCTTCTCGATGCAATCCAAACCATACCTACCTACTCAAAGTAACTTAATGACTTGTGCACTTTTAAAAGGAAATTTTCACATAAAAACCAAGTCCTTTTGGCTACTAATGTGAGTACCACCATTCAAGAGACCATTCCTCCTAAGTTGAAAGACCCGGGTTTCCCTTAAATCAATGTTGAACTAGGAGAAAGCAAAGTTGTCAAGTCCTTGTGTGACCTAGGTTCTAGTGTCAATCTCATTCCCTATACTATGTACTGCTAGTTAGGCCTAAAAGAAATCCAACCCACATCTGTCACACTTTAACTTTCTGATCGTAGAATTAGGGTTCCAAAGGGTATTTTAAAGGACATTCTGGTAAAGGTTGAAAACTTCATATACCCTGCTGACTTCATTATCCCTGACAACCATCCAAACTTTGGAAATAAGGAACAAACCCTAATTATCCTTGGTCATCCCTTCCTTGCAACAATCAACTCATTTATCTGAGTTCGAAATGGGAACATGACCATCACCTTTGGGAACATGAGTTTAGACATGAACATCTATAATACAAGCTCACAAATAGGGGATGACGAGGACATTTATGAAGTAAACATGATAGGAAGCATTGATAATGAATCCATAGAACATAAAGGAATATTTGATGGATTTTTAAGTCAGGATGAGATTGATTCCCTTTTTTCACATGAAGGAAGTCTATCTCCTTGGATTGAATCATTTTCAAATTACTCTTATGATGAAGTCTTAGGTCCAACAATGAGTGAAAACTTTCAGGAAACCAATTTCATGGAGACCAATCAAACTTCCTTCCCTAAATCTGATCAAGATAATCTAGTTGCTGAAACTTCTACATGTGGGGAATCAATCCTATCTAAAACTTTAGGAAAAAAATTGGTATTGATCCAATGTCCCAATATTCTGCTGAAATTCCGAACCAACCTGATCTTGAATTGAAGGAACTTCTTGCTGCACTCAAGTATGCCTTCCTAGGGGACAATCAAACACATCCTATTTTCATTTCTTCTTCTCTTGAATCCAATCATGAGAGGATGCTTCTATATGTACTTAGAAAATATAAGAAAGCCATTGGTTGGACCCTGTATGATATTCCTAGGATTATCCCACTTATCGGGACTCATAGGATTGTTCTAAAATCTGATTCAAAGCCATGTGGTCAACCTCAACGGAGACTCAATCCTAATCTCATAGAGGTAGTAAGGAAGGAACTTCTGAAATTGTTAAAAGGTGGTATCATATATACCATAGATGAGAGTGAGTGGGTCATCCCAATCCAAGTGGTTCCCAAGAAGGAAGGAATCACAATGATAACCAATAAGGATGGAGAGATTCTTCCAACTAGGGTGAGTAGTGGATGGAGGGTCTGCATTGACTATAGGAAGCTAAACTCATTCACCAAGAAGGACTATTTCCCCTTACTATTCATTGACCAAGTCCTTGAGAAAGTGGCAGGTCATGCCTTCTACTATTTCTTAGATGGGAACTCAGGGTATAATCAAATTGAGGTCTCCCTAGAGGATCAAGGGAATACTACATTCACATGTCCATTCAGCACCTTTTCTTTCAAACGCATGCCCTTCGGGTTATGCAATGCCCCTAGAACCTTCCAGCGGTGCATGATGGGAATATTCTCAAACATGGTAGGGGATTTTATAGAGGTCTTCATGGATGAATTATCTGTGTTTAGGGATACATTTGAGGGATGTCTGAGGAATGTAGTGAGAGTCTTGTCAAGATGTGAATAAAATAATCTAGTCCTAAACTAAGAAAAATGCCATTTCATGGTTAAAGAGGGACTATTTCTATTCCATCTAGTCTCCGGTAGGGATATTGAAGTTGATAAAGCCAAGGTTGACATCATTCGTCACCTTCCATCAACCAAAAATGTCAAGGAAGTGAGGTCTTTCTTAGGACATGCTGGTTTCTATAGAATATTAATCAAGGACTTTAGTTGAATCTCCCATCCACTTTGTGCTCTGCTAGTAAAGGATGCTCTATTTGTTTAGACAGAAACCTGTGAGGGTTCATTCTCAACCCTCAAATCCTCTCTCACCTCTCCTCCCATTTTGAAATCTCTAAATTGGAACCTTCCTTTCGAACTTATGTGTGATGCCATTGACTTTTCTGATGGAGCTGTGTTAGGATAACGTTGTGATAAAACTCTTTATGTCATTGTTTATGCAAGAAAATCCTTAAATGATGCCCAATACACCACCACTGAAAAGGAGTTACTTGCTATTGTGTTTGCCTTAGATAAGTTTAGGTCCTAACTCTTAGGATCCCCCATCACTATGTTCAATGACCATTCTTCACTAAAATACCTCTTCCAAAAACAAGATTCTAAGGCTAGACTGATTAGGTGGGTCCTTCTCTTACAAGAATTTGACCTCACAATCAAGGATAAAAAGGGAGTTGAAAATGTAGTATCTGATCACCTCTCTAGGATGGAATTCAAAGACAACTCAAATCACCTTTCTGTGTCTGATTCATTCCCTGATGAACACCTATACTCTATGAGTGACTGCCCTTGGTATGTCGACATAGACAATTTCTTAGTTATAGGAATCATCCCAAAATTCTTAGGGACTCAAGCTCGAAGGAAATTCCTTTATGATGTTAGGAACTATGTGTTTGATGATCCATACCTCTATAAGTTCTGCCCTGACCAAGTAATTAGGAGGTGTGTCCGAGAATCTGAACAAGAGTCCATCCTTAAATTCTGTCATAGTGATGCATGTGGAGGTCACTTTTCCTCTGAGAAAACATCTTCTAAGATTCTTTAGTGTGGTCTCTTCTGGCCCACTATCTCAAGGGACTCCTACACATTTTTTCAAATTTGTCCTAGGTGTCAACAAGTAGGGTCCATCCCAAAAATAAATCAAATGCCACTCACTCCCATCTTAGTGATTGAAATATTTGACTGCTGGGGAATCGATTTCATGGGTCCTTTCCCAAACTCTAGGGGATACCTCTACATTCTCTTAGCTGTTGATTGTGTCTCAAAATGGGTTGAGGCCATTCCCACAAAATTTAATGATCATAAAATTGTGATTATATTCCTAAAAGAAAACGTATTATCTAGATTTGGAATCCCTAGAGCTATCATTAGTGACCGTGGAACTCATTTTTTGCAATTGTCCATTCTCATCACTCATGGAGAAGTATGGGATTTCTCACAAAGTATCCACTGCTCACCACCCACAGACCAATGGTCAAGATGAGTTATCCAATCGAGAAATCAAACAAATTCTTCAGAAAACTTTCAATCCTTTTAGAAAATATTGGTCCGAGAAACTCTTGGATGCTCTTTGGGCATATCGTACAGCATACAAAACCATCCTAGCAATGTCACCATTATAGGTTAGTTTATGGAAAATCATACCATTTACCTGTTGAAATTGAGCATAAGGCCTTTTGGGAAATTAAGAAAATGAATTATGACCTCTCATTGGCCGGAACAAAAAGGAAATTAGATCTCAATGAACTGGAGGAACTAAGGATGGAGGATTATGAAAATTCAAGGATCAATAAATCTAGAGTTCAAGCCTATCAATCTAAGAATATCAAAGTCAAACATTTTGAACCAGGAAAATTTGTGCTCTTGTATAGTTCAAAACTTCATTTACACCCGGGAAAGTTAAGGTCTAGATGGTCAGGTCCATACATAGTGCATAAGGTGTACCCCCATGGGGTTGTAGAAATTCAAGATCCCACCAATGGTCAAAACTTTAAAGTTAATGGTCATAGAGTAAAACCATTCATTAAACCATTCCAAAAACATGAAGTTGATGAAGAATTGTGTGAACCCACCTTAGATGACGAAAATAATTAATCAATTAGGGGTCTAAGTCGAGCTAATGATGTTAAACAAAGCGCTGCATGGTAGGCAACCCATGGTTTTCAAGTTTCCTATCATTTTTTTGTTTTAGTCAAATTTATATTTTAAATAGAATTAATTAATAATTTTGATATTTAATAAAAAAATAGACTGTTGAACTGTTCTTCTATTATGAGTATGGATGGGTACGAAAGGGGAGCACCAAATTCATCTGTGTCATGTGGTGTGATCCTTGAGTAATACCTTACCCATAAATTTAAAAAGAAGACAATGTATCATCAGTTTATTTTATTTTATTTTATGTGTTTGTAGGTTAAAATAAAAATAAAAATAAATAAATAAATAAAAATATAATAATAAAAAAAGTCCACATCGTAGGTCATGGGGAAAACCCCATCACAACCGGCAAAGCCGCGGGGATTCGAACCCGAGACTGAAGGGAGACAGGGGCGCACGCTTACCACTGACCTATGACTTTTTGTGCTTCCTTATTCTATAATTTTTATATATATACTTATATTTTACTTTCTTTATTATATAAATATAAATATAAATATATATTGTTTTTTTCTTTCTTTTTTCCTTTTTCTACTAGGGAACTCTGCAAGTGACATGGATATCAAAGGACTAAATTTGAGCAACAAGAACTTCAACTTCAACCACCAGGTGACTTCATTACATGATACTCATATTTCAATTTCCCTTTTGAAATTCTCTTACCTGCCTCTACTGCTTCTAAATTTTCATTTCTTCAAACACTGGGGACATTTTTATTTTATGTTGGGGGGAGATAAAATTAAAAAAATGCTTTTGTGTCAAGAAAAAGAAAATTAATTATTTGAAAAAATGTGTGTGAATGGAAGGAAAATTTCATTTAACTTTGAACATGGTAATAAAAATTGCACAATTTGAAACTTAATATCAAATAATTTAGCATGCCCTGATTCTGATTTTAATCCTTGTATAATTTCATGAGCATTGATTTTGGAAAGTGTGGTTGTGCAATATGATAGTTCATTGTTTATATTTCATCCAAAAAAAAGGATCACAATGCTCGTCCTTTGGATAGTGGGGTATTAATTTGAGTTCATGGGGTCCCCCAAATAAATATCATAGGTTTGGTGATCATTTTAGTTTTAATATGATTATTCAAAAAAAATTTGAAAAAAAACAATAAATTTGCGCGTAGAGCAATGAAATGAACCAATGCGTGGCTTTCGACACTTGGGGATCGTGACTCCATAGTTGTCTGGCCCAGAGTTAGTAATTTTATCTCTATTTTTGGTAATTTGAATTTGTTTTTGACTAAGTTAACTCGAGATGATTCCTGAGTATGTGGGATTCACTTGGTGCCCTAAGGTCTTTGAGTCTGAGAGTCATCGGCAAAGTCTCGCTACAGGGGTTGACTCTTTTGAGTGCAATTTCAATTACCATGGAAAAATTGAAAAAACAAAACAAAAAAACAAAAAAAACAATACAATAAAAAAAATTGAATACTCATCTTAATATTGAAATGGGATTCTACCTAGTGCTTCTGTCATTTCCCCCTTGAATAAAGATGAACCCCCCTGTCTATTGTGATGCACAACACATCCTCATACTTAATTGATATTGGATGAAATATGGAAATGAATTTGAACAAAGAAATGAGATTGGTATTGGTATATGATTATGAAACTATCTTGTATTAAAATATTTTTATGGGTTTCATTATTGTTTGGTATAAGGGTTTTGGTGATCATTGTGTATTAAAATGTTTTTGGAAAAGAGAATTCGAATTTCATATTGTTGAGATACATTTTGCCCGGGACTAGAAAATCTCAAGTTGGGTGGTGTGATTAGCCAATAAAATACATATTTTAATTACATTTTAATGGTATTAAATGTTCATTTTTTATCTTATATGCCTGAGTTAGTGGATTTTAATTTTGAACATCCATTCTTATCATTTGTGCACTTCATGCCTAATGTACACCAATTTAGGCCCAATGATTCATCTGATTTTAAGGAATGTAATTATACATATTTTAATTTTATATTTTGGGAAATTTATCTAAACTTAAATATGAACATGTTTCATTCAGGGATCAATGGAGGATTCATAAAGGATGATGGAGACATTTGGAGATGAATGGAAGCAATTCTAGAGAAGGCAGATTGGACACCGGCCCACTGATGAGACTATGGGACCCATATTACAAACCCAATGAAGCCCAAATTTCGTGGTATTCTATAATACATATAGAGGAAAAAATAATTCTTCAAGATCCAGTGCTAATTCTGCCTCCATTGTGGTTATTTAGGCGTCCCAAGTTAGAGATAAAATTCTAGGCCAGATTCTGAGGCCCATAAAAACATCCCACTAATATAATCATATCTCATAATCCATAACTCCAAATGGGACCAAATTTTACAGTAGGTTATTATAAATCAGGGGATCCATTTTCTTCTTCTGTGGACCACTCTAATTAGTCCATCTAGAAGGTCTTACAAGCACGTATATTCGGTGGATTAAAGCTGGATTCCACCTTGGGTCAAGGGTGGAAAAATCAAATCTCCCTCAACATTCCACCCACCTATGGCCTACCAAAATTAATTTAGGAGACTTGAAATATTTAAGGCTATACCTAAGGATTAAAAAATTCCTATTTAAGGTAGTTGTGGTTGAGTATTTGATCATATTTGATCTTTGTTTTCATCTTAATGTTATGCTGCCAATTTGTCTTTGTAATGTTCTTCCTTCACATGTAAGTTGTGTTAATTCATCATAGTTTCTTAATAAAATTTCTTCTTCTACTCATATTATGTTTTTATACATATCAATTTGATACCGTTGGTTCAAGTTGTTAATTTATTCACACCATACTTTGTGATATTTATCACACAACGGTGGAGTGATCGATTTTTGTTGTTGTTTTTTTAACTTCTTCAATTCCACCCTTGTAAGTCTACTTCCCGCTTCCGTTGAAGACATGTCATCAATGGAGGGATAAATATTTTATGGGTTGATACAAGGGAGTATCAAGATGCTGTATTGGATGTTATTTATCACTCCATTAATGGCTAATCACTTCTTTTAAATGATATTTTTATTTGATGATTTTAAAACCTCTTCGTCCTTATTGAATTTAAGGTCACACATTTAAAGTTCTAATACGAACCTTTACCTTGAAGTGCTCAATGATTTGATCCTTAAAGTTTATATTTGATTAGTATTAGTATGTGTAGGCATTAATCTAGTAAGTGATTATTATGTTTGATCTTCTTAAATGAACCCATCTCAATTATAAGAAATTGAAATCATTAAAAAAGGAATTCATCCAATCCACCCCGAGCGATAACCTAGGATCAACTCATTAACTTAATTTGAATTAACTTAAAAATATTAGTGACACCTTAAACCCATATAAAATCAACCCAAGTTGTCCACTTCATAGCAAAAAAAAATTCATAGAATGTACGTGTCTGTAGGTACTTCTTAGGTCTCTGAGGATTCGACAACCCAAGCTAGACTACAAGGACCATCCTACCTTCTTCTTTTGGGTAAATTTGAGCATGAATAAAATTTTGGCACCATTTCTGGGGACCCAAGTAAGTCATCTAAACACCCATTATATTCTCCCCCATTTTTTCTTTTCTCATCCAAATTATCTTATCTTGTCCCTTTCTCGTTTTTTTTCTTTTGGCGCATGTCTGCCTACACCTGCGATCAATCAAACTGTCTAGTTAGGGTGGATAGTCTTGGGGTTGGGGAGTCAAGTACACAAAGGGAAATCTTTCCCTTAGATCCTAATCTTACTAATACTCCAGAGTCAAAAATTGAGCCTATTTCAGTGGAAGGTCTTCAAATAAACCAACTCATAAACCTGGGTGGGAACCAAAATGGAAACCCAAATGAGGCAGCCCCAAACTTGGGGAATGCAATTGATCAAAACATGAATTACTACCTCACACCATCCTGGACCAATTCCCCCTCATGAATTAGACACAATTCCCTAGGATATGTCAACTATATCTTTAAACCCCATGTCCTAAACCACCTTCCCACATTCCATGGAATGGAGTCCGAGATGCCCTACCTTCACATTAAGGAGTTCAATGACATTGTAGAAACCATGTGTCCCCAAATCAACTAGAATGAGATAAGATGATGCTATTTGTTTTCTTTAAAGGATCGAGATAAAAATTGGCTAAAAATTTTGGGACCATCATCCATCAACTCTAGGTACCAACTACAAAGATAATTCTACAAAAAATACTTTCCCCACCACAAAAAATTACACTTAAAAAGAGCATCCAATTTTTTTTTGAAAAAGAGGGAGAGTCATTATACGAAACATGGGAGAGGTTCAAGGAAACTATAAACATGGTTCCACAACATAGTTTTTCTATTCCAGAACAAGTTAGAATTTTCTATGAAGGGTTGGGTCCGGGGAACAAACAATTCATTGACATGATGTGTAATGGAACCTTTAAAAAAAGCCCCAAATGATGCTTATGAGTATCTATAAATCCTTTCTGAACAAAACCAAACATGGGGAACTTCACCTTATTCTAAAAAGATACAAAGAAATACTGGAATTCATACACTTAGATAAGAGGAAAGCCTTAGGGCTAAACTCGCAACACTCTCTAGGAAGGTTGAAGAGATAGACCTTAGGAAAGTCCATGAAATCCAAACTGTTGACACTTTTTTCACAATTTGTGACAAACATGACCATAATACAGACAACTGCCAAACCATTCCATCCATCAAGGATATTCTTTTAGGAGGACCCCCAGTGTAAGTAAATGCCTTGAACATTCAAAAGCCTCAATACCAAACAACTTCAACCCAAGGTATAAGACCACCCAGGCTTCTGCTGGAAAGATAACCAGCAACCTAGCCAACCACAGGGAAAAAATCCTTACCCCCATCAAAAATACCAAACCCATAACCAGTTACAATCCCAACCTATCCAATACCAACATCCACCAGTCCATTTTCAACAAACCATCCCACCTCCAAAATATCCCCCCAGGGGATAAACCAATATTCTCAAGCACCAACCCCAACTGTTCCACAAAGCCTACTAGAAGAACTGTTCAAAAAAAATGGAGAGGATAAACTCAGAAGTATCTTCCCAAAAACAAGAACTTAAAACCATAAAAACTATAAAGGCACCCATGCCTACTCAGGCGGTTCCATCCTCAACTTCAAGGGGAGATTCAAGTTGCACTCAAACAACTCATGAACAACTAAAGGATGTGACTGTTTTAAGAAGTGGGAAATCAATTGAGAAACCTGAACAACTAATTCAGAACCCACCTGAAGATTCAAACTTGGATGAAAATTCAAATGAACCAAATGATCAAACTGAGAAACATGATAACATTTTCAAAGAAACAACTCTTCAACAAACAACCCCACAACCTGCACCATTTCCTCAAAGCATGAGGGGGGAAACCAAGTCTGAATTGAGTGAAACATTGAGGGAAATATTATCAAAAGTAAAGTTGAACATTCCCCTTCTCTATGAAATCCAAACCATACCTTCCTACTCAAAGTAACTTAAGGACTTGTGCACTTTTAAAAGGAAATTTTCACATAAAAACCAAGTCCTTTTGACTGCTAATGTGATTCCCACCATTCAAGGGACCATTCCTCCTAAGTTGAAAGACCCGGGTTGCCCTTACATCAATGTTGAACTAGGAGAGAGAAAAGTTGTCAAGGCCTTTTGTGACCTAGGTTCTAGTTTCAATCTCATTCCCTATACTGTGTACTACCTGTTAGGCCTAGAAGAAATCCAACCAACATCTTTCACACTTCAACTTGCTGATCGTAGCATTAGGGTTCCAAAGGGTATTTTAAAGGATGTTCTGGTAAAGGTTGAAAACTTCATCAACCCTGCTGACTTCATTGTCCTTGGCAACCATCCAAACTTAGGAAATAAGGAACAAACCCCAATTATCCTTGGTCATCCCTTCCTTGCAACAATCAACTCAGTTATCCGAGTTTGAAATGGGAACATGACCACCACCTTTAGGAACATGAGTCTAGACTTGAACATCTATAATGCAAGCTCACAAATAGGGGATGACGAAGACATTCATGAAGTAAACATGATAGTAAGCATTGATAATGAATCCATAGAACATCAAGGAATATTTGATGGATGTTTAAGTCAGGATGAGATTGATTTACTTTTTTCACATGAAGGAAGTCTATCTCCTTGGATTGAATCATTTTCAAATTACTCTTATGATGAAGTCTCATGTACAACAATCAGTAAAACCTTTCATGAAACCAATTTCATAGAGACTAATAAAACTTCATTCCCTAAATCTGAACAAGCTAATCTAGTTGCTGAAACTTCTACATGTGGGGAATCAATCCTATCTAAAACTTTAGGAAACAAAATTGATATTGATCCAATGTCCCAATATTCTGCTGAAATTCTGAACCAACCCGATCTTGAATTGAAGGAACTTCCCGCTGTACTCAAGTATGCCTTCCTAGGGGACAATCAAACACATCCTATTGTCATTTATTCTTCTCTTGAAGCCAATTATTATAGGATTCTTCTAGATGTACTTAGGAAACATAAAAAATCCATTGGTTGGACCCTGTCTGATATTCCTGGGATTAGCCCACTTATCGGGACTCATAGGATTGTTCTAGAATCTGATTCAAAGCCATGTCGTCAACCTCAACGGATACTCAATCCTAAGCTCATGGAGGTAGTAAGGAAGGAACTTCTGAAATTGTTAAAAGCTGGTATCATATATCCCATAGCTAAGAGTGAGCGGGTCAGCCCAATCCAAGTGGTTTACAAGAAGGAAGGAATCATAGTGATAACCAATAAGGATGGAGATATTCTTCAAACTAGGGTGAGTAGTGGATGGAGGGTCTGTATTGACTATAGGAAGCTAAACTCATTCACCAAGAAGGACCATTTCCCCTTACCATTCATTGACCAAGTCCTTGAGAGAGTGTAAGGTCATGCCTTATATTGTTTCTTAGATGGGTACTTGGGGTATAATAAAATTGAGGTCTCCCTAGAGGATCGATGGAAGACTATATTCACATGTCCATTTGGAACCTTTTCTTTCAAACGCATGCCCTTAGGGTTATGCAATGCCCCTAGAACCTTCCAGTGATGCATGATGGGAATATTCTCAAACATGGTAGGGGATTTTCTAGAGGTCTTCATGGATGACTTATCTGTGTTTGGGGATAAATTTGAAGGAAGTCTGAGGAATGTAGAGAGAGTCTTGTCAAGATTTAAAGAAAATAATCTAGTCCTAAACTAGGAAAAATACCATTTCATGGTTAAAGAGGGACTAGTTCTAGGCCATCCAGTCTCAGGTAGGGGAGTTGAAGTTGATAAAGCCAAGGTTGAAATCATTCGTCACCTTCCATCACCCAAAACTGTCAAGTAAGTGAGGTCTTTCTTAGGACATGCCGATTTCTATAGAAGATTCATCAAGGACTTTAGTTCAATCTCCCATCCCCTTTGTGCTCTGCTAGTAAAGGATTCTCTATTTGTTTGGATAGAAAGCTGTGAGGGTTCATTCTCAAACCTCAAATCCTCTCTCACCTCTCCCCCCATTATGAAATCTTCAAATTGGAACCTTCCTTTCGAACTTAAGTGTGATGCCAATGACTTTGTTGATGGAGCTGTGTTAGGACAATGTTGTGATAAAACTCCTTATGTCATTGCTTATGCAAGAAAATCCTTAAATGATGTCCAAATCAACTACACCACCACTGAAAAGGAGTTACTTTCTATTGTTTTTTCCTTAGAGAAGTTTAGGTCCTACCTCTTAGGATCCCCCATCACTATGTTCACTGACCATTCTGCACTAAAATACCTCTTCCAAAAACAAGATGCTAAGGCTAGACTGATTAGGTGGGTCCTTCTCTTACAAGAATTTGACCTCACAATAAAGGATAAAAAGGGAGTTGAAAATGTTGTAGTTGATCACCTCTCTAGGATGAAATTCAAAGACAACTCAAATCACCTTTCTGTGTCTGATTAATTCCCTGATGAACACCTATACTCTGTGAGTGACTGCCCTTGGTATGCCGACATAGCCAATTTCTTAGTTACAGGAGTCATCCCAAAATTCTTAGGGACTCAATATCGAATGAAATTCCTTTATAATGTTAGGAACTATGTGTTTGATGATCCATACCTCTATAAGTTCTGCCCTGACCAAGTCATTAGGAGGTGTGTCCCAGAATCTGAACAAGAGTCCATCCTTAAATTCTGTCATAGTGAGGCATGTGGAGGTCACTTTTCCTCTAAGGAAACATCTGCTAATATTCTTCAGTGTGGTCTCTTTTGACCCACTCTCTCAAGGGACTCATACACATTTTGTCAAATCTTTCCTAGGTGTCAACAAGTAGGGTCCATCACAAAAAGAAATCAAATGCCACTCACTCTCATCTTAGTGATTTAAATCTTTGACTGCTGGGGAATCGATTTCATGGGTCATTTCCCAAACTCTAGGGGATACCTCTACATTATCTTAGCTGTTGATTATGTCTCAAAATGGTTTGAGGCCATTCCCAAAAAATCCAATGATCATCAAACTGTGATTAGATTACTAAAACAAAACATATTCTATAGATTTGGAATCCCTAGAGCTATCATTAGTGATCGTGGAACTCATTTTTGCAATCATCCATTCTCATCACTCATGGAAAAGTATGGGATTTCTCACAAAGTATCCACTGCTTACCACCCACAGACCAATGGTTAAGCTGAGTTATCCAATCGAGAAATCAAACAAATTCTTGAGAAAACTGTCAATCCTTCTAGGAAATATTGGTCTGAGAAACTCTAGGATGCTCATTGGTCATATCGTAAAGCATACAAAACCATCCTAGGAATGTCACCATATAGGTTGTTTTACGGAAAAACATGCCATTTACCTGTTGAAATTGAGCATAAGGCCTTTTGGGAAATTAAGAAAATGGATTATAACCTCTCATTGGCCAGAAAAAAAAAGGAAATTAGATCTCAATGAACTGGAGGAAATAAGGATGGAGGCTTATGAAAATTAAAGGATAAATAAAGCTAGAGTTCAAGCCTACCAATCTAATAATCTCAAAGTCAAACATTTCAAACCGGGAAAAATTGTGCTCTTGTATAGTTCAAAACTTCATTTACACCCAGGAAAGTTAAGGTCCATATATAGTGCATAAGGTGTACCCCCATGGGGCTGTAGAAATTCAAGATCCCACCAATGGTAAAACCTTTAATGTTAATGGTCATAGAGTCAAACCATTCATTGAACCATTCCAAAAACATTAAGTTGATGAAGAATTGTGTGAACCCACCTTAGATGACGAAATTAATTAATCAATTAGGATTCTAAGTCGAGCTAATGACGTTAAACAAAGCGCTTCATGGGAGGCAACCCATGGTTTTCAAGTTTCCTATCATTTTGTTATTTTAATCAGCTTTATATTTTAAATAGAATTAATTAATAATTTTGATATTTAATAAAAAAATATACTGTTGACCTGTTATTATATTATGAGTATGGATGGGTATGAAAGGGGAGCACCATATTCATCCGTGTCACGTGGTGTGATCCTTGAGTAATACCTTACCCATAAATTTAAAAAGAAGACAATGTATCATGAGTTTATTTTATTTTATTTTTATGTGTTTGTAGGTTAAAATAAAAAAAAACAAAATAAATAAATAAAAGTATAATAATAAAAAAAGTCCACATCGTAGGTCGTGGGGAAAACCCCGTCACAACCAGTGAAGCTGTGGGGATTCGAACCTGGGACCGAAGGGAGAAAGGGGCGCACGCTTACCACTGACCTACAACTTTTTGTGCTTCCTTATTCTATAATTTTTATATATATACTTATATTTTACTTTCATTATTATATATATATATATTGTTTTTTCTTTCTTTTTTTCTTTTTCTACTAGGGAACTCTGCAAGTGACATGGATATCAAAGGACTAAATTGGAGCAATAAGAACTTCAACTTCAACCACCAGGTGACTTTATTCCATGATCCTCATATTTAAATTTCCCTTTTGAAATTCCCTTACCTGCCTCTACTCCTTCTAAATTTTCATTTCTTCAAACATTGGGGACAATGTTATTTTAAGTTGGGGGGGGATAATATTAAAAAATGCTTTTGTGTCAAACAAAATGAAAATGAATGATTTGAAAAAATGTGTGTAAATGGAAGGAAAAATTCCTTTAACTTTGAACATGGTAATACACATTACACACTTTGAAACTGAATATCAAATAATTTATAATGCCCCGATTCTGATTTTAATCCTTGTATAATTTCATGATCATTGATTTTGGAAAGTGTGGTTGTCCAATGTGATAGTTCATCATTTATATTTCATAAAAAAAAGGATCACAATGCACATCCTTTGGATAGTGGGGTATTAATTTGAGTTCATGGGGTCTCCCAAATAAATAGCATAGGTTTAGTGATCATTTGAGTTTTAATATGAGTATTCAAAACAAAAATTAAAAAAAAACAATAAATTTGAGCGTAGAGCAATGAAATGAACTAATGCATGGATTTCGGAACTTGGGGATCATGACTCCATAGTTGTCTGGCCTGGAATTAGTAATTTTATCTCCATTTTTGGTAATTTGAATTTGTTTTTGAGTGATTTAACTCGAGATGATGTCCGAGTATGTGGGATTCACTTGGTGGCCTAAGGTCTTTGAGCCTGGGAGTCATCGGCAAAGTCTCGCTACAGGGGTTGACTCTTTTGAGTGCAATTTCAATTACCATGGAAAAATTGGAAAAAAAAATACAATAAAAAAATTGAATACTCATCTTAATATTGAAATGTGATTCCACCTAGTGCTTTCATCATTTCCCCCTTTAATAAAGATGAACCCCCATGTCTATTGTGATGCACACCACATCCTCATACTTAATTGATATTGGATGAAATATGGAAATGAATTTGAATAAAGGAATGGGCTTGGGATTGAGATCTGATTATGAAACTATCTTGTATTAAATTTTTTTGATGGGTTTCATGATTGTTTGGTATAAGGGTTTTGGTGATCATTGTGTATTAAAATGTTTTTGGAATAGGGAATTCGAATTTCATATTGTTGAGATACATTTTGCTCATGACCAACAAATCTCAAGTTGGGGGGTGTGATTAGCCAATAAAAATACATATTTTAATTACATTTTAGTGGTATTAAATGTTCTTTTTTGATCTTATGGGCCTGAGTTAGTGGATTTTAATTTTGAACATTCATTCTTATCATTTGTGCACTTCATGCCTAATGTACACCAATTTAGGCCCAATGATTCATCTGATTTTAAGGAATGTAATTATCCATATTTTAATTTGTTATTTTGTGAAATTGATATGAAATTCAATATGAACATGTTTCATTCAGGGATCAATGTAGGATTCATAAAGGATGATGGAGATATTTGGAGATGAATGGAAGAAATTATAGAGAAGGAAGATTGGACACTAGCCCACTAATGAGACTGTGGGACCAAAATTACAAATCCAATGAAGCCCAAATTTCTTGGGATTCTAGAATAAATATATAGGAACAAATAATTATTCAAGATCCGGTGCTAATTCTGCCTCCATTGTTGTTATTTAGGTGGCCCAAGTTAGAGATAAAATTCTGGGCCAGATTCTGCGGCCCAGAAAAACATCCCACTAATATAATCATATCTCAGAATCCACAACTCCAAATGGGACCAAAGTTTATAGGAGGTTAGGAGAAATATGGGGCTCCATTTTATTCTTCTGTGGCCCACTCTAGTTAGGACATCTATAAGGTCTTCCAAGCACGTCTGTTTGGTGGATGAAAGATGGATGCCACCTTGGGTCAAGGGTGGAAAAATCAAATCTCCCTCAACTTTAAACCCACCTATGGCCTACCAAAATTAATCAAGGAGACTTGGAATATTTAAGGCTCGACCCAAGACTTAAAAAAATCCTATTTAAGGCAGTGTTGGTGGAGGATTTTATCATCTTTGATCTTTGTTTTCATCTTAATGTTATGATACCAATTTGTCTTTGTAACGTTCTTCCTTCACATGTACGTTGTTTTAATTAATCCTAGTTTCTTAATAAAAGTTCTTCTTATACTCTTATTCTATTGTTCTACATATCACTTTGATACCATTGGTTCAAGGTGTGAATTTATTTACACCATACTTTGTGATATTTATCACACAACGGTGGAGTGATCAATTGTTTTTGTTATTGTTTTTACTTCTTCAATTCCACCCTCGTAAGTCTACTTCTCGCTTCCTTTGAAGACATGTCATCAATGGAGGGATAAATCTGTTATGGGTTGATCCAAGGGAGTAGCAAGGGGATGAATTGGATGTTATTTATCACTCCATTAATGTCTAATCACTTATTTTAAATGAGATTTTTATTTGATGATTTTAAAACCTCTTCATCCTTATTGAATTTAAGGTCACACATTTCAAGTGCTAATACGAACCTTTACCTTGGAGTGCTCAATGCTTTGATCCTTCAAGTGCATAGATGATTAGTATTAGGGTTTTTAGGCATTAAACCAGTAAGTGATGATTATGTTTGATCTTATTAAATGAACCCATCTCAATTATAAGAAATTGAAATAATTAAAAAAGGAATTCATCCAATCCACCCCGAGTGATAACCTAGGATTAAATAATTACCATAATTTAAATTAACTTAAAACTATTAGTGACACCTTAAACCCATCTAAAATCAACCCAAGTTGTCTACTTCATAGCAAAAAACAATCCATAGAATGTACGTGTCTGTAGGTACTTCTTAGGTCTCTGAGGATTCTACAACCCAAGATATAATACAAGGACCGTCCTACCTTCTTCTTTTGAGTAAATTTGAGTGTGAATCATAGGCTATCATAGATTTATTCAGGAATAAGGTAGTTTTATTTGGTGCAGATGGAGAGCCGGTGGTGTTTTTTGGCGAGCGAGATCCTCATATGGTTCATAGGCGTGTGCCGTCCTTATCATCCATGATGGCTGAGATGATGTTGAGTTATTCAGAGGTTCAGCAGTTGGTGTTTCTTAGGGTCATAGAAGAGTACCCTGATGTCTTTCTAGAAGAGGTTGTAGCATTATCCCCTCAAAGAGAGATCGAGTTTGGGATCGAGCTACAACCAGGAGCATCTCCTATCTCTATGTATTCATAGAGGATGACCCCTTTTGAGTTACAAGAGCTACATATATAGCTTGATGGTCTGTTACAGTGTGGTTTTGTTCGGCCAAGTGTGTCATCATGGGGTGCGCTAGTTTTGTTCATGAAGAAGACTGACGACAGTTTGCGGTTGTGTGTCGATTATCATTACTTAAACAAAGTGACAATAAATAATCGCTATCCTCTTCTGAAAATTGACGATTTTTTCGATCAACTGAATGATGCAAGTTTGTTCTCAAAAATCGACTTGCGGTCAAGATATCATCAGATTCATGTGAAGGATGAGGATATCCTGAAGACTGCTTTCCGTTGTCATCATGGGCATTATGAGTTCGTTGTAATGCCTTTTGGCATGACGAATTCTCCAACTGTGTTCATGGGATTGATGAATGCTGTGTTCTGTGAGTTCCTAGACAAGTTCGTGATAGTTTTCATTGATGACATCCTTGTGTACTCCACGTCTGAGGAGGATCATGCAGATCATCTACACGCTATTTTGGGAGTTCTTCATCAACATCAGCTATTTAGGAAGTTGTTTAAGTGTGAGTTTTGGGTTAGAGAAGTCTGTTTCTTGGGGTATGTTGCGTCCCAGTAGGGAGTAGTTGTGGATCCATCGAAGATAGAAGCGGTTGTGTCTTGGGAAGCCCCCAAGATAGTGTCGGAGGTGTGAAGTTTCCTTGGTCTCATAGGATACTATAGGAGGTTCGTAACCGATTTCTCACGAGTTGTGACTCCTCTGATAGCTTTGACTAGGAAGGATCATGAATTCATATGGACTGATTATTGTCAGGCAGATTTCGAGTATCTAAAGGAAAAGTTAGTAAGTGCTCCAGTTCTTTTTCTTCAAGATGAGAGAGTTTGGTTTGATGTTTTCTGCGATGCTTCGCATCTGGGGTTGGGCTGTGTTCTGATGCAGAAAAGATCAGTTGTTTCTTATGGTTCTCAACAGTTACGTCCCCATGAACGTAACTATTACACTCATGATCTTGAGTTGGCATCTGTGGGGTTTTCTCTGAAGTTTTAGAGACATTACCTCATTGGTGAGTGCTTTGTGGTTTTCACTGATCATAAGAGTTTGAGGTATGTTTTCTCCTAGCCTGAGTTGAACTTACAACAATGTCGGTGGATGGAGTTCTTACAGGAATACGACTTCAAAATATCATATACACCTGGAAAGGGGAATGTTGTAGCTGATGCGCTGAGTCGAAAGTCACGTAGTGATGTAGTGCGTGAATCTGGTTACTCCTGGAGAGTAATGGAAGAACTATCAACATTACATCTTGATATGGGAGAAGTTGGGGAAAAAGGTTTTCTTTTTCAGATGATGGTGCAGTCATCTCTAGTGAAGCAAGTGGAAGATTCCCATTTGGGAAATCTTGAGGTGGAGGTGTGGAGAGACCAAGTTGTTTGTGGTGAGGCCCCAGATGGTTGGCCGGAGGATGAACAACACCGAGTGTTGTATCACAGAAGGCTTTTTGTTCCTTTGATGATGCGCAAGATGGTTCTCAAAGAGTTTCATAGTTCGACTTTAGCGGTGCATCCTGGCGTGACAAAGGTGTACCAAGCCTTTAGGATCCAATTTTGGTGGCCTGTGATGAAACGTGCAGTTGCGGAGTTTGTGTCTCGATGTTTGGTCTACCAGAAGGTGAAGGTCAAACACCATGTTCCTGGTGGTCTGCTCCATCCATTAGAGATTCCTTAGTGAAAGTGGGAGGACATCTCAATGGACTTTGTTACTGGTTTACCTCGAGCTCTGGGAGGACATGATGCTATTTGGGTGGTAGTGTATCGCTTAACAAAATCATCCCACTTTATAAAAATCAAGGAGTCGAGCTCCGTGGAAGTTTTGTCAAGGCAGTATCTAGAGGAGGTGGAGAGACTTCATGGAGTCCCAAGGATGATCATTTCTGATCAATATCCTAGCTTTAATTCTAGTGTGTGGAGAGGTCTCCAACATTCTTTTGGTTCTCAACTATTCCTTAGCACTGTTTTTCATCCTCAAAAGGATGGTCAGACAAAGCGAACCATCTAGACTCCTGAAGACATGTTACACTCTTGCGTTCTTGATTTTGTAGGTTCGTGGATGAGGCACTTACCCTTGGTGGAGTTCTCTTACAATAATAGTTTTCACTCCACCATAGGTATGGTGCCATTTAAAGCATTGTATGGCCGATCTTTCCATTCTCCGTTGTGTTGGACTAGGGTCGGAGAGTCAGCAATTCTCAGACCGGAACTAGTGCAGAATACAATAGAGATGGTTCAGGTGATTCATGAGAAAATGAAGACATCGCACGATCATTAGAAATCATATATTGATCAAAGAAGGATAACCTTAGAGTTTAATGTTGGGGACCATGTGTTTCTGAAGGTGACTCCCCATCATGGACAGCGAAGGTTTGGTCGTGGGAGTAAGCTTTCTCCCCGGTTTGTTGGGACTTTTGAAGTGTTATCTCATGTTGGAGATGTGGTGTATCGAGTAGCACTTCCCCCACAGATGATTTAGATACATGATGTTTTCCATGTATCACAAATCCATCGTTATCTTCATGATGACTCTCACGTCATTTATTGGAGAGAGATCGATGATGATGATGCAACCTTTGAGGAGCAACCTATGGAGATCCAAGACCTCAAGGAGAAGGTGCTGCACAGGCATTCTATCCCCTTGGTTCGTGTCTTATGGCGACATAGTGGCATGGAGGAGAGTACCTAGGAACGTGAGTCACAGATACATGCTCATTACCCAAAGTTGTCTGATGTTTAAATCTTTCCATATAATGATGTCCCATTGTGGTTAGACCTTTCATGTTTATAATATGTATTTCTTTGGTTGCTTCTTGTGGCTTTCTCTCTTTTGAGAGGTATCTCGATGGGTGGTTGTTCGGACCCCGTTTCATTTTTTTCCCTTTAGGTGGGTTTTGAATTCTCAAGGATGATAATGTTTTGAGAGGCATCTGATGTAATGTTTTAGACCTCTCTGGTCCATTCCATTGTGGAAATCAGGTGTATGAGGTGTTTCGGGAGGTCAATGTGACATATCCACAACACTTTTCCAAATTTTCCATTTTGATGAACAGTTCTAATGGTATATTGTTGTGAACAGTGCATCAGTAACCTTTTATAAACAGTGTCATCAGTGACCTTCTATGAACAGTGTCATCGGTGAGCTTATGTGAACAGTGCATTGGTGAACTTCTGTGAACAGGGTCATCGGTGACCTTATGTGAACAGTGTCATCGGTAACCTTATGTGAACAATGTAATGGTGACCTTGTGTGAACAGTGAATCAGTGACCTTCTGTGAATAGTGACATTAGTGACCTTATGTGAATAGTGTCATCAGTAACCTTATGTGAATAGTGAAACGGTGACCTTATGCAAACAATGCATTAGTGACCTTCTGTGAACAGTGTCATCGGTGACCTTATGTGAACAATGTCATCAGTAACCTTATGTGAAGAGTGCAATGGTGACCTTGTGTGAACAGTGCATCAGTGACCTTCTGTGAACAATCTCATCGGTGACCTTCTGTGAACAGTGTCATTGGTAACCTTATGCGAACAGTGCAATGATGACCTTGTGTGAATAGTGACATCGGTGACCTTATGTGAATAGTGTCATCGATGACCTTCTGTGAACAGTGTCATCAACAACCTTATGCGAACAGTGCATCAGTGACCTTATGTGAACAGTGCAACAGTGACCTTATGTGAACAGTTTCATCGGTGACCTTCTGTGAACAATGAAATAGTAACCTTATCTGAAAAGTTTCATCGGTAACCTTAAGTAAACAATCCAAAGGTGAGGTTCCAACAGTGACTTTTTCTTTCCTTTGCCAAATTTTGAGTTCTGTGAACAGTGTTTTCAGAACAGTGAGGTTCCAACGGTGACCTTTTCTTTCCTTTTCCAAATTTTGAGTTCTGTGAACAGTGTTTCCAGAATGGTAGGTGTACAATGTTTCCATAACGGTAGGTGTACAGTGTTTTCAGAATGGTAGCTGTACAATGTTTCCAGAACGGTAGGTGTACAGTGTTTCCAAAACGGTAGGGTGTATAGTGTTTCCAGCTTCCTACAGTTCGCCCCTTTAACGTTTCCTTCGACATAAAATTCATTTAAAGCCTCATTTTAAGGACTCTAAGGCCGATTCAAAGGCCATAAATCCTATATTAATTATTCTTAAGGCTCGAGATGTTTTTACTTGGTCAAACCGCGTGGTTTAATTCGATCTTCTTTTAATGGGAAATCAAGCGTATCTTAAACCGCCACTCTGTTAAATCTTCAAAAGGGACAAGATATATTCCTCCCTTGTTCTTCCTCCTTGTTCTCTGGTGCGAGACACTTGAACCTTTACTTCCTTCCCATAGGAACCGTAAGATCAAACTTTTCCCCATGGATTGGTTTCCTCGACGTCCTTCTTGCCGCAAGTGCACCCCCTGTTTCGGTGCAACCAAGAAGTATCCATCAATCTTCAATATAAGGTATTTTTTTATCATCATTATTTTGGGGTTCATCTTCTCATGTTTCTCCTTTACATATTATAGCATGTGATCTCCATGCTTCTAATGGTGTTTTCTTGGATTTCGTTTGGTGCGGTCGTACCGTGGCATCCTCAGGTGGATGCAGTTTTCGCAAGAGGAGGCGATCGTGATCTGTTGTGTGGACTGTTCTCGTATAAATAATTTCAAGAACTATTTGAGGTAGGGGATTCATTGCTTCTCTCTTATTTTACATGAAACTTTATCATTATCATGTTTTATCCCACTGGATTACAATGAAATTGACATAATAAATATTCGAACCGGATAAATAAATTGATATGGATCATATGTTTTTGCTGCTTTTTTTGCTAGATAGTGTGATATCTATGCTTGATTTTCTTATCTGTTCGTTTTTTATGTAAATAGGTAAAGAATGTAAACTGGGATTAATTGATAATTTTTTGGATAAAGATAAAGAGGCATATAAACTAATCTGGTTCTTATTGTAATTTGATGTTAATCAAATTGGCATAGCAAGCATGTTTAATTATTTGTGATAACTTATTGATTAGGTTTCTCGAATTTGGAACCTGTGAATAATAATCGGTTAATCCAAGATGGATTAAAGAACTGGTTATTTGATAAAGGATAATTCCTTGTAGGGTTCTGAGTTACCCTCTTGATTGTTAAAGGGCCAAGAGCCAAATTGTTAAGATGTTTTTTCCTACTACTTCTGTTGTGATGTGAGCCTAGATGGCTATTGTGACATGTGAGGGCATGGGGGCCTTTTGTTTGTGACAGAAAATGATTCCTAGGGTGGCGAGATGCATCAATTTACTTATGTGGGTGTCGGGGAGGACACTAGGAATGATGGAATGGGATGTATGTGATTGTTGGATGCTTACTGTTTCTTTTTGGTTGATTATCAATTTTACTTTTCCCCACTGCCTAAAGCAGCTGGTCTTGCTTACCCTTCTTCTTAAAGAGGAAAAGACACGTGGGGTATGCCACATGCTTTTGGTGTTTATCTTCTCAAGGAAGGATGGGTCTACGCTCTTGCTATAGGCAACAAAGACTCAATGAGTAGTATATCTACTCACCGTGTTGAGCCCCCTTGTGTTTAGTAGCATATAATGTTTTTTCTAGAATGCTTGGGAATATGGGAAAGTAATTCTGTAAAGAATAATTGAATAAATGGTGTTAACCCATGGGGTTGGAGTTTGATGGAACATAATGATGAGGTTGTAATTTTAAAGGGACAGTGGAATTTGGGTGTGATGTTAATGAAATTTAATGTGGAATTGTAAATGGTTAATTAATGTTTAAATAATTAATTAACATAAAGTGGAACTGATAAAGCAGGAATGAAGTAAGTCAATAAATCTTTTCATATGGTTGTGTGCTTATAGGATACCTAGTATTAGAAGTGGTAGCTGGGAGTCCGAGCGATGTTAGCTACAGTTGAGTCTAAGACTAGGTTATGACCATATTGTGGTTGTAAGCTATAGTATATTCTATACTTTTTGTGTTTCTATATGCTAATCCACCCCATTAGTAAGGGAAACTGACACCCCAGGGATTCTGAGCCCTGGGGGGGGGGTGTTTTCACCAACATTCTAGTGGGAGGATGGATGGATGACTACCCCCTTTGGCCCCGCTCTCTTCTCTTGGTAGTTACTTGTGCTGGTAGGCACAGTGGTTAGTTTTCCCTATATATGTGTGTAGAGGGCTGTAATGGCTTGTGGTTATTCACACACATATATTCTGGCTATAGTATCCTATGGACTACTATAGGTGTAACGTGTATAGGCTATGATGGCTTGATGATCCTTACTCAGTGTATGGGCTGTAATGGATTGAGGTATAATACCTGACGTATGATACACATTATGCGAGCTGTGGTGGCTCCCATAAACTACCTGGTTACTTTATTGTGTGGACATAGTGGTTTTGTTGGACGAGGTGCATATTGTGGTGCTTCGCCCAGGTGTCTGTGGGCAAGCCTTTTTGGAGAGAGATTCTTAAGATGTACGACGTTGGGGCAAAGCGGCAAACCAGTGGGGAAGTAGTAGCGGGGTAACCTTGATATTATTTATTATATTATATACTCTTGTATGCATTACTTATTGAGAGTATCCATGGTGAGGTTGGGAACTTAGTATACCTATTTAGGCGATGAGTTAGTTTCACTTGTTGTTCACTATGCTTTAGCATACTTTCTTTACTTTTGCACGAGAGGCTTCGGGAAAGATCCTAATGAGTATACTGTTATACTCACCCTATGTATATATAAACCGTTTTTCAGGTCACTTGGAGTAGGTTGGAGATCAAGCTGGTTTGTACTATCTTGGGGTTGTAGAAGCTGTTCGGGCTTGTGGTTACTGCTATTTTTACTTTCTTTTGGGTACTTTCAGTTTTCCCCTTCCAGTTGTAGTAGTTTTGCATAACATTGTTGACGCTCCTTTCGTCACAGAATCTAAAGATTGGAAAAGGGAATATCTCAGCTGAAAGTGATTCATACTTTGAAGAAAACATGAAAAATCGACAAAGGCATGAACAAAGGATCAACAGCAAATCCACCGCGCAAGTTATACCACTGTCGTGCAAGTGTACTTGCGCGGCTACCTTGGTCGCGCAGGTGACTTGCACGACCTAAATGGTAACCGCCCGGTAACCGCCATGGGTCTTCTTTTGCCTATAAATAGACCCTGTGGGCCCCCCATTCGAGAGGATATTTTTCCAGAAACTCGGATTGAAGCTCCCGACGCCCAAGTCTCTTCTCAAAGCTTCCGGAACACTTCTAAGGTAATTTCTTACCTAGAACGAAAGATCTAAAGAGAAGAAGGAAGGCCTAAGTGTTGAAACTTATCAAACACTTGCGCGCCGACTTAATTCCTTCAATATAACTTGCGCGTCCCTTTTTGGAAGAACCTCAAGGGGATTCTAAAGGGTTTTATCAAGAGTCGCTCAAGTATTTCAAATTCTGATTGAAAATCGCGCAAGTACACCATGTGTCGCGCAAGTATACTTGCGCGGCCAATACTTGCGCGCCGCCGCAGGACTTGCGCGCCTTTCAAGACTTGCACGCCCCTATCTTTTTGGGTGCCCATCTTGACCATTTTTCCCCTCTTAAGCCACTTCACCTTTCCTTTTCAAGATTCAGTCTTCAAGACACTCTTCAAAGCCATTTATGGCATGATTTCTTGATTTGACTTTCTTATCTGAAAGGAATTCTATGGAATCTCTCTCAAAGTCTAGTGATTTAAATATCCTTATGTCACTAAAATACGGAGAGTTCATTCATTCAACCTCATCCTTTAAAATGAGAGAATCTTAACATGGGTCTCCTTTTCAGGAATAATCCCCAGTTATAAAACCTTCAATCTGGGCATCTTCCTCAGGAGTAAGCCCCAAATTCTTAAAGTTCCCAATCTTGGGAATCATCCTCAAGAGTAAGCCCCAATCAAGTCCTTTAATCTTGGGCATCTTTCTTAAGAATAAGCCCCAACCTCAAATATGGGCATCCTCCTCAGGAGTAAGCCCCAAACCCAAGTCCCTTAACCTGGGTCTCCTTTTCAGGAATAAGACTCAGTCATAACCTTGGGTCTCCTTTTCAGGAATAAGCCCCAAGTCCCCTTAAATTTCTCTTAACCAGTCATAATTTACCTTTGATTTGGGTTTCCTTTTCAGGAGTAAAACCCAATCATAAGTCCCCTCCTAACTTGGGTATCCTCCTTAGGAGTAAGCCCCAAGATTAGAGTATTCAAATCTCCATGAAGCACATATAACTTTATGGACCCTGTTCATGGATTTTCTCCCTAAAAGTAGATCCTAAACCTTCATCTATCTGGGAAGTCATCCATACATAAGCCCCAAATACATTCTTATGATTGCATCTTTCATGGCACAATTGTCTAAATTTTAGTAATACCTCTTGTTTCTCACACCGAGCATGACTCACGTGAGCTTAGAGTGTAAAAGTAATTATGACATTCATCTTTAAGCCATCAATCATAAACATCATACTCCATTTCTCGAACTACGTGGGTTCTGATTCCTTTTCCAAAAACAAAGGATACGTAGGTAGCCCATTTATGAGTTCGATCCCAACTTTGAAATAATCTCTGTCCTTCTGAATGACGATAAACTTCAAGTGCCCCACTGAGTGGCTTTAAAACCAGCCTGGTCATCATAATGACCAAGATACTTTTATATAAATGTTTTGAAGGATACCATTGACCAAGAATCTCTAAACATATATAGATGATTCTCTATTGATGAAGAACCTCGAATACATATAAAAGATTCTCTAAATTTCTTGCATATTTAATCATTGATTGTTAAAACTAAAGAAAAGCACATTTTATACTTGGTAATGTAATAAGGATTCACGAACATAACTTAAATCTATAAAGAGAGTCCCGGAGTAGACAATAATTCCCCTCAAAAAGGTGTGATGAGTCCGACCTCCCATCCTCTCGACCAATGCAAATTCCTAAGCCTCATTAGTCCTCAAGCTAATGAGCGCCTGCCTTTGGAAAGTAGGTCCAAACGGATGTGGAATCATTGGATGTTTCCGGTTCTACGAACAAACCCGTTAGAAACCGATCGGAACGTTTGAATCTCCCGTCCAAAAGGTCATCCCTGGATTCCGCGTGAAACAAAAATGGTGAACCCGACGTGAATCCTTAACCAAGTGAAAGTGATGTTCTTCTTATTTTTTAGGCCCCTTGGGCCAACAAGGCAATCATTGACATATGCTCATCCAAAAGATGCAGTGGCTGGATTCATCTTGATTATGTCTGTTACATGGAACAGGCACTCTTTTCTCAAGATCTTCTGCAAAAATGGCTTTCCTTAAATTCACCCCTGTGAATACTGCTGCTGTAAACACATCTACTGTGAGGTCTGCTGCTGTAAAAACCAATGCTGCTACTCCTGCTGGAACGTCATCCGCTCTGAGGATGACATCACCAACTCAGCATCTTCAACGCTGTGTTTCTAATGCACTGGTTAAGGAGTACCGTCGCAACGGTACTATCCCAACTCTGGAGGCCGCTCGTCAAGCCCTCCAAGTTAACAACTCCACCTGGTCGTCCGGACAACGGCGGCCAGCAATCAAGAAGCAGGCGGTGCTGACTACCGTCTCCAACCGTTTCGGGTCATTATCCCCAGAACGCAATTTCCATTCACTCCCTTACTCTGAGGAAGTGAATGAGCAGGTCCCGCAGGACCTTAATTCAAAAAGACAGGAGTCCTTCTCAAGGGCTCCCATCAACAATCGCCGTCAGACTCGTGCGGTAGTGCGCCCTCAACATGATGAGGGTACCAACTCCAGGCATTCAGCTCAGGTTCCTCGAACCCGAGCATGCAAGATGAACCGCCAGAGACGGAATCCGGTTAATAATAAGCAGGTTGTCATCCCTGCCATCTCCGGAGAAGTCCACCAACCTAACTTGGTGGCAAAAAACGAGCAGGCATACACACCTGTCTGTTTTAATTCCGCTGTCCAGCAGACTTGTCTGGCAGCATCAAGCCGATCCCGCCAGGAAATTCCGGCGGAGTACCATAGGCAGGAACATACACCTGCTTATACATCACCAGTTAGTCAGCAGGCTCGTCTGACTACATATGATGGATCTCGTCAACCGCGTTTGGCGAAGTGTAATCAGCAGGCACATACACCTACTAATACTAATCAGGCCTACCAACAGTCTCGCTTGGTAGCACCCGGAGAAGTCAGTCAGAAAGTCCCGACGACAAATAGGGGGCAGACTCAACTCTCTGCCTCCACACTTGAGTACTGTCAGGATTCACTGATAGGAAAAGGAGGACAGGAGCAGGCACATACACCTACTCCAAGCCCGGAATGGACGTATATCCCCGTTCCGACGGCTGAAGTAACCAAACATATTTTGTCAATGGTGAAAGAGCAGAAGCAAATTCCTGCTCATATTCTGGATGCTTGCCAGGATATCATAACAACTTCAGCATCATCTCAGGGACATACACATAAATCTATCCCTAGCAATGGAGTGACACATCAACGATTCACTCCGGAACAGACACACACATCTATTCCAGTCCAAGAGGGTTATGGGGCATACTCCCCCATATCATACGGACAACCAAGTCAGGCACATACACCTGATTTGAGTGGAGATCGTCAGCCTAACCTGACCATATTTCCTGATCAGGAACATACACCTGCTCAGAGCAATCACTTTCGTCATCAAGTGGTTTCTAAAGCGAGTAAGAAGGCATCTAAGAAAAAGATCCGCCCAGCACAGTCAGGAGATCAAAGGCCAATCAGCAACAAGGCCTTGCTCGATGCTGGAGTTCTTGAAGCCCTCAGACATTTATCTGTCGGAATTCAAGATTCTACTCCCTCAGTTCCCAATAACTGGAACATTAATTCTGAAGGTATTCAACAGACACTTCCTCATGAAGACTTGCTTCATGAAAATTCGGTCAATCTTGAAGTTTCTTCTTCAGATGAGAGCCACAGGAACCCTCTGTGTGGTCAGAAGGCCAAGGAGCAAGAGATTTCATCTTTTGCTGTAACCCATCATGACGGTCCTCCTCATGGTGATGAACTTCGCTGCAAAAGTCCTCTCCGCAGTAGTGATTCACGTTGTCTCGAAAATTCTTCAAAAGGCAATGTAGTGACGAGAAAGCCCTCCTATCTCGAGGCACTTGCAAACGTAAAACCAGTCATGTCTTATGCTTTACTATCGGCAGGTGAAACTCTTTCTCCATCAGAAGATAGCCTGGGGTTCAGGTTATTCTTCGAACCATCCCTGGGTCATTCATCTTCCAGCATGAATAGTGATTTCTCTACCAATCTTGTTGAATCCGATGAAGCAACAAGGAAACACCAACTCTGGTCCAAACAGGTAGAAGAATCTTCATTTAATGATAAAGAGGAAATGCTGAACATGAGAAAAAAACTGGCAAAAGGTGAAGTACCAGTCATGTTTTGGCCTTTGGCTGATTCCCAGTACGACATTCCAAAGATGTTGACGGATGATGGAATCCATGATATTCGTCTCAACATATGGAAAACTCTTTGTCAATTAAAGAAGAAGGTATTATCTTACGATGAATATGAAAATCATCTTAAGATAATAGAAGGGTTACAACGCCAGATTGATTTGGCATCTCTATCAGTCTCTCGGTATCCGAAGGCTGAAAAGCAACAGAGAACCCTTCAACGTTCATGCCTTGGCGCACTAAGAAGATTGCGTCAGTTAATTGCCAATGATCCATCTGATGTTCATATCAGAGGATGGGGTGTTCACGGAGCACTACATTTCACAGTGCTTTCTGGTCAGCAAAGCCCGCCGAAAATGGTCTCATGCAATGTTATTGCCCATGGCCGGCCACAGTCAATGGGCTTTGTTCATAATCAAAAGATTGCTCAAGAACAAGCTTCAACTAGTTCCTCTCAAAATCAAGTATATAGAGAACAGGTTGTTGAATTGCTCCTACATCAAGCAGGCGAGAATATTGCACAAGCCTCTCGTCTGGAGCAAACACGTCATCAAATGACAGAAGTTTTGGAAATCATCCAACGGTCTGTTGAACCAGGTGATAAAAGTGGATACAGGTTAATGCATCCAGCTAATTTCCGAACTAAGATTCGCAAGATCAAGAGAGATTTCAAGAAGATCTCAGACATAGCATGTCAAGAGACACCCCAGCTTTCCATACTGGGGACTTCTCTAACCCAACCCTCAGAATCAACGAATGGGATTCGAGGAGTTGAGCGGAAACAGCAGGAACATCCCCAGTCCACCGGACTGGGGACTTTTTCAAATCTTCAATCCTTCCCTCAGAGAAAGTCAGTATTCTCTCGATTAGGGAATAAGCCTCAAGAGGAACGAAGAGCCAAGCTGTCAGGAGATTCTCTCCAAGTGACGGTTCTCCAAGAAATTCCAGAGGTATCAAGTCAACGAAATGCCATGTCTCATCATGGACATAGAAGGAGACAATATCACAGAAATGCTGATAGAAAGGATTCCATGCAATATGCATCCATTAATGTCATCAATGCCGTTGCTGCTGATTCACCAGATGAGGCTCAATCAGAGGGATCAGACGAAGAGGTTCCTGCTCAAGAAGTCGCGCACACAGACCTAAATGAAGAAGGTGTGCGCACACGTAATCAAAGGCTTACCCAAAATATGGGTATTCCTTCAAGTAACCCACTTCCCCCTCTCCGAAAAGGATCCAATAAGGGGAAAGGAAAGAATCAGGTTACTCCTCACCCTTCCTCTGAAGGAGGTCAATCGCTCTCATTAGAGCAAAGGTTTGCACAATAGGAGGAAGAAATGAAAGAATTAAGAAGGTTGAATGCAGAACTACTTCAGAATAGTATTCTTCTTAAGAATGCTGAAGTCCGACAGCCGAAGGAATTTGTTGTAACTACTGAGATGGATCAAGAATATCCTCCTTTATCAGTACACCCACAGAGGTCTAATCCTACGGGTCAAACGCAACAACGGTTGGCAGCACTACCATCAGTTGCAGCACCAACCACCACGTCTTTCCAAGCTCCATTCATTGCACCTACCCAAAACCAAGTTCAACCTGACATTTCTCAAAAGTTAATAACTACTATTGAGTCATTAACAGCTCGGTTAGAAACTATGGAAGGGAAACGAGTTCAAGTTCAACCTGAAAAGAAAGTTTACCCTGAATGGGTAGATTCAATTTCTCCTCCATCTAGTTTTGGAAACCCTATTTTCCCTACTTTCAATGGATCAGGCGACCCTGAACAACATTTGACGCATTACGTGTCTTGTTGTGATCCTATGATGGGAACTCCAGAGCAGCAAGAAGCAGTGAAACTCAGATGCTTCGTGTGAACCTTGCAAGGACCAGCTTTTGTCTGGTATACAAGCTTTAAATCCCGGTCAGTCATCGGATGGGAGGATCTTCGTCAAAAATTCCTTCTTCAGTTTAGCTCAACTTTGCAAAAAACGACAGTTTTCGATCTTACAAACTGCAAGCAAAGGGAGAATGAAAGAGTCTCTGATTTCATTGCTCGTTGGAAGGGATTAACGTATTCCTTGAGTTTATCACTCCCTCAGGAGGAATTGTTGCCAATCTGTGTGGCAAATTTGTGTGACGAATTACGCACGCCATTGATCCCTGTGAAATACACAGGAGGGTTTCGAGACCTTACTTCAATCGCTCAACAGATTGAAGATTCCCTTATACAGGCTAAGGTTAAATCTCGTGTAATTCCATCAGCTCCAGGAAGAAGAATGGGTAAAGCAGAAACTGCTACAGTTATGCTTAAACAGGAACCTGTACCTATTTCTACTTCAAAACCTTCATCTTCTCGAAGGGCTCCACCTCCTGAACGCTAACAACAAAGGTTGTTTCGTCCAAATGATCAAAAAGATCAACGACGAAAACAATTTGAGGATATGAAGAGTAAAACATACTCTTTCTGAAGTGAGCAAGTTCCTGGTTACTTCATTTCAGCTCTGGAAAATAATTTGGTTCAATTACCAGTGCCGAAGAGGCCAAACAAGGAAGGAGATGAAGACCGTCCCAATTATTGTCCCTTTCATCAAATGTCGTGGCATCCCATCCAGGAGTGTTTTGTCTTTAAAGACCTCCTGAAAAAGATGGTCGACTTGGGACAAGTCAAATTGAAGGGTTCTTCAGCTCATGTAGCATGTATTACCGCTACAGATCCAGAGGAAGGAGGCGAGTGGCAGGAAGTCAAAAGCAAAACTGCAAAAAAATATGATGATTGGATGGTTAGAAAGACAATCAATCGGACCCATTCCATTTTGCGAACACAATTGAAGAAGCCAATTGTGTCTCCTACAAAAGCTGCAGTAAAGCCTCCATCAAAAGACAAATCCTCAAAAGGGAAGCTCAATTCAAAGAGGAAAGAGGAATCAGGAGAAGATGAGTATGTATCAAAGCCTAAATTGTCTTTGACTCTGGCAGATTTCATGCCATCTACTTCAAAGCCACGGGCACCGTCCCACCAAACGGAACAGCCTAAACAGGCTAACCAGGCAGAGTCTTTATCAGACGAAGAGTTAATCTTTGGTTCTGTTAATATGATTCAATTAACAGATTCATATTCCAGTCTTGATGAGCCTGAATTCCCTGTATCAAATAAGGGAACCCGAGGAAGTTCTAGAGGTTCAGGATATAGGGGAAGATGTGGATCTTTCCGAAGCCACTACTCTAATTCTACCCCTGCTAGCACTGTATATGCAGCAGAAACTCGTGGTAGAGCCCTTCAGCGAGCTCAAAAAGAACAAGCAAGTTCTTCTGCCAATGGCCAACTCAGTTTCGGCACAGTTATTTTGGAAGACCGATTAAAAGTTCCATCTTCTTTATCTCAGCAAGTAAATGGATCTAATCAGTCTAATTTTCCAAAACCAAGGATGTTGCCAACTTCAATACAAGATGCATCAGCTTCCAAAGCATCTGCTTCCAAAGTACCTGCTAAACCGCATATTCCTATTGGGAAACGCAGACCTCTAGATCAAAAGTATGATATATTGAAACACTTGGCCCAAGTACCAGCCAAGTTATCAATTTTGGATGCTTTGAATCTGTCAAGAGATCTTCGGGAAGCACTCATCAAAGCTTTGTCAAGTCCTCAGGAGTTTGAAACTGAAATTGATGCAGCTGAAATCTATCACATAGAGAATAATCCTGCGGAATGCCATGCAGTGATATCTTTTTCTGATAAAGATGAAGATGATGTTGTGCATGGGCACATAAAACCTTTGTACTTATCTGGCAAAGTCAATGGTATAGATGTTCAAAGAGCTTTCATTGACAATGGTTCAGGAGTCAACCTCATGCCCATTCGCACACTTCGTCGATTGGGCCTCACAGAATCTGATTTATCTCCTTCTACCATGATGTTGCAAGGATATGATAAAAATGAACAAGAACCACTGGGAGAAGTTACGCTCAGAACTCAGTTTGGAGATCTTGTTTCAAATTCGGATTTCATGATTGTTGATCAAGACTCAGCTTTCAATATCTTGCTTGGAAGACCCTGGCTACATCAGCATGCAGCTATTCCGTCATCATACCATCAATGTCTCAAATACTGTTTCGATAGTCAAGTTGGAACATTGTATGGTGATAAGGCCCCGTTCAAGACATGTGAGTCTCAATACATTGAGGCGGAATTTTATCACATGAAGGGAAGAGAAAAATCTACAATGAAGGAAATTACCAAAGTTAATGCTCCGTATGGTTTGGAAAAAATTCCAATAAATCCATTTTCACATGTGAGTACAGATTATGTGTTACCTATCAGTAAAATTGAAAAAATAGGCCCAAATCAAAATACTCTTATGGAAAGATCCATAATGTCAATTACGGCAATCGAGCCAGACAATATGGGAGAAATTGGTAACTTACCAAGCAGTGATGAAAGCATAAGTGGTGACGTTTTCATTTCGTCTGCTGAAATCCAACAAGTCTATACTTCGCTAATCAGGCCAGAAGAAGTTATAGCAACACCAGAGGTGAATATTGATGTCGATTCTCAATCCATCATCTCCTCTTTATTTCCCAAAGAAGACCCTTTTTCATCAATAGGGTCGGAAATGGAAGCTTCTTCTTCAAAATGTGAAAATTTTGACATCTCTTATGATCATGAGAATTTCATTTTTTCATCTACTTTGCAAGTAGAAACGGAAGAAATAACACATGATGAAGAGGAAGAGGAAGATCTTAGAGATGCTCCTCCAGCATTTGAAGAGGGTATCTCTACCACTGTGGATGAACTCAGAGAAGTAAATCTGGGTACAGAGAAAGATCCACGCCCCACTTTAATTAGTGCGGCCATGACCCTTGAAGAGCAAGAGATGTATATTTCTTTTTTAAAGCAAAATAAAGATATTTTTTCTTGGAATTATACAGAGATGCCTGGCCTTGATCCTGATGTTGCCACCCATCATTTGGGTTTGCCAAAAGAACATCGAGGATTCAAGCAAGCCGCGAGAAGAACACACCCAACCTATGCTGCCAAAATCGAGGCTGAAGTGGATAAGCTTATCAAAGCTAACTTCTTCAGAGAAGTTCAATATCCCAAGTGGTTGGATAATATTGTCCCTGTAAAGAAGAAGAACGGACAAATTAGGGTTTGCATCGATTTCAGAGATCTTAATCGGTATTGTCCTAAAGATGATTTCCCAGTTCCGATTACAGAACTCTTAATTGATGTGACAGCTGGCTATGAAGTACTTTCTTTCATGGATGGATATTCTGGATATAATCAGATCCGAATGGCCCCAAAAGATGAGGAATATACAGCCTTCAGAGCTCCTCAAGGTGTGTTTTGTTACCGGGTGATTCCCTTTGGTTTAAAGAATGCAGGTGCAACATATCAACGCGCCATGCATCGTATCTTCAAACCTTTTCTAGGGAAATTTGTTGAATGCTATGTAGATGATCTGGTGGTTAAATCCAAACAACGTTTTGATCACTTGGCTGATTTGGAAGTCGTATTCCACAAGCTTCGACAACATAATTTGAATATGAACCCCTTAAAATGTGCTTTTGGGGTAACCTCAGGAAAATTCCTCGGCTTTGTTGTACGCCATCGTGGTATTGAAGTCGATCCTGAGAAGACCAAATCAATCCTTGGTATGTCACCTCCTCAAAATTTGAAATAATTAAGAGGACTTCAAGGACACTTAGCCTACATTCGGCGTTTCATCGCCAATTTGGCAGGCAAAAGTTTACCTTTTACCAAATTATTGAAGAAAGGAGTCACTTACCAGTGGACTGAATAATGTCAAGAAGCATTTGATGTTCTCAAGAAATACCTCTTGAGTCCACCAGTACTCATGCCACCTGTTGAGGGTAGGCCTCTTATCCACTATGTGACATCTTTAGAGCGATCATTGGGTGCCTTTCTCGCTCAAAAGAATGATGTTGGGAATGAAAATAGTCTCTACTATCTCAGTAGAACTATGCTTGAAGCAGAAACCCGGTATTCGAGTATTGAAAAGTGATGCCTAGCATTAATCTTTGCAGTTCAGAAATTGAGACACTACCTGCAACATCACGAGGTCCAATTGGTATCTCGCAATAATCCGCTCAAATTCATCCTTAGTCGTCCAATGCTTACAGGATGCCTGGCAAGATGGGCGGTTATTCTACAGCAGTTCGACATCCAGTATGTGTCTCAAAAGGCAATTAAGGGCCAAGCTCTGGCTGATTTCCTGGCTGAACATCCTTCAGTGGAAGACACGTATTCAGATATCGAACTCCCTGATGAGGAAGTTTTCTCTATTCAAGAGAGTCCTCAAACATGGGAAATGTATTTTGATGGTGCTTCTAGAAGTCCAACAGGGAAGAAAATGGAAAATCTTAAATTCAACAAAGTTGGTTTAGGAATTGTGCTCATTTCTCCAGATAAGGCAGTGTTACCTTATTCCTTTTTGTTGTGGGAAGGTGGTACCAATAATGAAGCTGAATACCAAGCTCTCATTACAGGCTTGGAGTTAGCGCTTCAAGCACAAGTGAATCACTTAAAGGTGAAAGGTGATTCAGACCTGGTAATCAAACAAGTCAATGGGGATTATGCCATCAGAAAAGAAGAATTAATCCCTTTGTATGATTACGTCAGAGAATTAATGTCAGAATTCCCTTCAGAACTGACATTTTCTTATGTCCCAAGATCACAAAATTCTCAAGCTGATGCACTGGCTAATATAGCCACAGCTTTAGCAGATCCAAATCAGGACGAGACAACCATCTGTATTGCCCACTGTCGTGCAATTTCACCTTATGTTCAAGTTAGAACATAGGAAATTAATGAAATTAGTCCCATTCCTGAACCGTATGGTCATACTACAGGATGGATGTCACCTATCAAGGAATACCTTCAAAATGGAACACTTCCACCTGATAGAGCCGAGAAAGAACAAATTCGGCGACGTGTGGTCAATTTTACTCTTTATGATGGTCCAAACCACCTCGAGAAAATTCTCTACAAACGTGGTTTTGATGGAGTTCTCTTCAGATGTATTGATGGTGAAGAGACAATGGCTGTCATAAAAGAAGTGCATGCAGGAGTCTGTGGTGCCCACCAGTCTGGACATAGACTGTCTGATCAAATTCGAAGGCTTGGATACTTCTGGCCTTCAATGATACAAGATTGTGTTAATTTCACAAAGAAGTGTCATTCATGCCAAGTATATGCCAACTTCATTCATCAACCTCCAGAGTTGCTTCATACAGCTAAATACTCATGGCCATTTTCCACATGGGGAATGGATGTGGTGGGACCTTACCCTTCAGCTACGGCCAAGCAGTTTAAGTACATTCTTACTGCTACTGATTTCTTTTCCAAATGGGAAGAGGCAGTACCTCTCAAAGAAGTCAGTTCTAAATGCATTGTTAGCTTCATAAAGTCTAACATCATTACTAGATTTGGTGTCCCTCATACCATATTGACGGACAACGACACCAACTTCTGTTCTTCTGAGGTAAAGAAATTGTATCAAGAATACAACATTAAGTCCAACCATTCATCTCGATATCATGCAGCGGCTAATGGCCAGATAGAGGCCTTCAACAAGACTCTTTCAAATATACTGCAAAAGATGGTGGATAAAGATAAGAGGTCATTGCCTGATAAACTCTTTCATGCTTTATGGGCTTATCGGACTACCACTCGCAATGCAACGCGGTCTACTCCATATTCATTGGTATATGGAACAGAAGCAGTCTTGCCAATTGAAGTTCAATTGCCTTCACTCAGAATAGAAATTTGTGATCAGTTTTCAACAGATGAGCGATCCCAAAAGCGGTTGAATGAATTGGAAAAGTTAGATGAGAAAAGATTGTGCACTTTGCACCACTTGGAAATCTATCAGAATCGGATTGCACGAGCTTTTAATAAAAAAGTTCGTCTTCGTTCATTCATTCAAGGAGAATTGGTATTGGTTCTCAGAGCACCAATGATACCAGGAAAGAAGCCTCCCAAGCTTGAACCAAAATGGGAAGGACCTTATTCAATACATAAAGTATACTCCAATGGAGCGTATTCTCTGATCTCAATGGATGGAGAACATGTCACGACTCCAACTAATGCCAGATTTCTGAAGAAGTATTTTGTATAAACACAAAATATTGTTCCCAGAACCAAGACTCTTACAATTGGTTCATACAGCAATGGTCCAGTATGACCTTAAACTGCAACTTCGTCCAACATGACGTTAAACTGTGTCACCTTCAATGTCCAAGATGACATTAAACTATAAATTGTCCGAGATGACATTAAACTATATTGTGTCCTAGAAACATGACATTAAACTGTGTGGCACTTTCATCATCCATCATGACGTTAAACTGTAAAAAGTCCCCAGAACTGATATCCTCATATTGGTTCACTTTAGTCCTAGCTACAAGACTTCAAACTGTACAACACCAGTTCGTCCTTGCTATATGACGTTAAACTATACAGCAATGGTCCAGTATGACCTTAAACTGCAACTTCGTCCCACACGACATTAAACTGTGAAAAAGTTCCCTAAACCGTCCAGCATGACCTTAAATTGCATCATCCCTGGTCCATGTATATGACCATAAACTATTTGCAAATCCCTTATGTCCAGCAAGACGTTAAACTGTGACGTCCTAAAATTACATGACGCTAAACTGTATAAAAGTCCCTCACGTCCGGAAAGACGTTAAACTATATAATCTCAAAAGTCCAGTATGACATTAAACTGCACCATTCACGGTCCATGCATATGACCTTAAACTATTCGCACCTTCGTCCGACGTGACGTTAAAGTGGTACACTCTTTTTCCTTACTACATGACATTAAACTGCACAGTCCCCCTTTCGTCCAATATGACGTTAAACTATTTTATCCCCATCGTCCTAACTACATGACGCTAAAATGTACAGAAAATCCTTGATATGTCCTACATGACATTAAACTGTATTTTGTCCCTGCTACATGACACTAAACTGTGCAGCACCAATAGTCCTAACTGCAAGACTTTAAACTGCATAATCCCCTTTTTATGTCCTACATGACATTAAACTGTACATCGTTAAGGTTTTTATTACCTCTTGTTTCTCACACCGAGTATGAATCACGCGAGCTTAGAGCGAACATCAACCATAACACTCCCTTTGGGCCACTAACCATGTGTAAGTCCCAACAATATTTTTTATTAGATCATTGTCCACAAGAACAACTTGATCATTGATTCATTCTTTAATTGAACTACACGGACTTTGATCCTTGCCCTCCAGGCTGGGTATGTAGGCAACCTCCCAGGGTTCAAGCCCAAAAACAATCTCTTCACATCGGTTCACCACAACCTCATATGATGTTGATTTGTGAAACCGCCCCTGGAATCAATATCTTTACATTGATTCACTTTCGTCCTTGTTATATGACGTTAAATTATACAACACTTTTTGTCCGGTACGACAATAAACTACAAATATTCTTTGATTTCCTCATTTGAGAAGGAACCATTATTGACATTGATTTTTTTTTCAATCATGGTTTTCATTTTCAAAAGACTACGTGCATACATGGTAATGCCTGAACTTTTTATCTTAGGTTAAACCATCATTGCACTAAAGTCCCCTTTCACCCTTCACATGTACGAACCAAATTTGTACAAAGGGCATTTCTAGAACTACGTGGACTTGATTCCCATCCTTATGGGATACGTAGGAACATTCGAGTGTCCCTCGAATCCAGTCCCAAGTCTTTTGGGCCTAACCCCAAATTTCACTTTCAGTCCCTTGACTGAAAAATCCTCATGAAAACACACACTGTGTATTCATTATTATGGTCCGAATTCTATGACCCTAAACTAAGATCACTCATACTTTCGTCCTGCACGACGTTAAACTGCATTTCAAGAACTACGTATGGCTTGATTCTCATTCTTATGAGATACGTAGTGAAGTCCAAAATTTCAATTCAGGACCCAGTCACAACATGATTATGGTTTTTCATTGACCTATGTATCTCTATATACATTGGACAATACCCATCTTTATGTGTTATAATCCTAACCATAAATATTTTCAGATCTTCATAACCCTTTTTCATGACTTCTAGTCACAAAAATGTCAAACTTCAAAGAATTCTTTTGCCTGACTATGCAGCATGTGCCCATAGGTGGCCTTGCATAAATAGTCCACATAACAGACTTGTCAGCCAAAAGATGCTATTCATTTGACCATGCAGCCAATGCCCATAGGTGGCCCTGCATATTTCAACCCCCTAACGGGTTTTGTTAAATAATAGTAACTTCATTCTTGGGAAGAATGCCTCTTTTGTCCTTATTTGTCTTAAACGACAATATGAAGGGATCCGCAAAAAAAAAAAAAGCCATCCTTAACATATTTGTCCCATATCCTTTTTCATGATCTGAAAGTATTTGAGTCTATGGTTTATTCTTCTTCCCTACGTTTGGGTCAGACCTTCGTAGGAGTGATATTCATCCAGTTCTTCAATATTCTTGTTTGGAAATATCTTCTCCATATTCAAGTACCTCTTTCCATACAAAAAACTCTATACTTTAGAAAATTTGAATCTCCATAAACTTTCACTGGCTTTTAGCACTAGGAAAGTAAATTTCTGGGAGTTCTTTTGCCTGACTATGCAGCACGTGCCCATAGGTGGCCTTGCATAAACAGTCCACATAACAGACTTGTCAGCCAAAAGATACTATTTATTTGACCATGCAGCCAATGCCCATAGGTGGCCCTGCATATTTCAACCCCCTAACGGGTTTTGTTAAATAATAGTAACTTCATTCTTGGAAACTAATTCTTCTAATGCCTTTTAGCTCTTTTTCATATCATTCCTCAGATTCAAATATTCTTAAGCCATAGTTTACATTTTTCCCCTCATACTTGAGTATGGTAATATGTTTTCAGATAAATTGTCAAGGAATTGAATCCATTTTTAATCCATTTTCGGTCAAATCTATTTCGACCTTAAATATTAGCCCCTTTATGTCCGGCGCGCATGACTTTAAACTGCCTACACAAAAGACAAAGGAACTCTGAATAAAAGTCAAGTTCCAGCTCACTAAATATACATTTTTTTTGTATGATTTAGGTAATATTGAGCAGTTAAAAGATTCAAAGTTTGTAGGGTTATTTGTAATAATCCTAGTAAAAATCAAACTATGCTTACTAGGCCCATTGGCTTAAGTAAAATTGAAGCAGGTAATGAAAGAATGCAGGTACAAATGATTGAAGACAAAAGTGTTTTTTATTGATACACAGGAGATAGAAAGACATCCACAGACTGGAGTCTCTTCTCTTTTTCAAGAATTACAGAAGATTGTCAACATAAGTCTTCATTTGATGTATAGCATCCTGAGCCTTATTAGCAGTTACTTGAAGCTCGTGCACTTGACCAGCTTCACTCTTTTCAGCTTGCTGAAGTGCCTTCTTAGCATCTGCAATGGCTTTCATGCCATTCATATGAGTTTCATCCAATGATTTATTAAGCTGATCAAGTTCCCCAGTAACAACATCTAACTGTTGCTGGAGTTGCACCTGTTGGATGACCTTTTCTTTGATTTTTTGCTTCAGATCCTTCATCTTGACAGCATAATCAGCTTCAGCCTGGGATATCGCAGCCTCAAATTCGCCTATGTTGACTGACAATTTTACTCTGGTCAAATCTTCGCGACTTGTCTGCACTTTCTCCCTCCTGAAAATGATCTGTTTCACCGCATCATGGATCTTTTCATACCCAAAACCACCAAGTCCCATTATAACAAATTGGGATGACAATCGGGAAATTTTTGATGGTAGCTCTTCTAAAGGCACCCCCGATATGATGTTCCATATGTTATTCCATGCCTTACGTCGTGAAAAGCTGAATGCTTTAAGCATATCTGGATCTGATTCAATATCATCGTCAGAAGGGGGTATGTAATCTGGAATTAGCGCGCTTAGGGAGGTGCCTTGTCCTGCTCTTTCCCCCCTGACTTGTGCTTCTTCACTTTCAATTCCCGTTGGGGCAGAGGCTGAGGCCTCATCTTCGGATCTAGTCATTGCAGTTGATGGTCCTGCATGATTAATTGAAAGGTTTAGTCAGCTTTAAAGGATAACAAAAGAATGGATTGTCTTGCGAATAAAGTACAATCACAAATATTGTTATCCATTACCCAATGGTGGTTCAGCAACCTAAGAAGACTTCTCCCTATCTTTCCCAGTTTCAACAGGATTTTCAAGATGGGTCTCAGGAGAGTTTATTGGATTTAGCTCTACTTGAGCTAATGTTTCTGCAATGATAGGGTTGAAATCAGTGTCCACACCCTCTTCGGGTATTGGCAGTTCAGCGGCTTCTACGGAAGAAACTGCATATTATTTTCCATCATGGTTAGAAGTATTTTTTTAAAAAAAATTTTTGGGCGAAGGGTAGCACTCACGCCCAAGGTCTTCTAAATCACATGACAACTTAGCATGATCATAAAATTATTCAAAAGTCATTCCTTGATTCATCATTTCATCCAATGATACTTCAGAATCTTGGTTAGTCTCACCAGTGGGAACATTTGCTACGTCTTCTTGCCGACTTATGTCCTGCAACCCCTGACCCTGGACATCATCTTTAGTAATAAGAGGGATACTGGGAATGGATGGTAGCTCTTCTCCAGGATCAACCAAGTCATCCTGGGTCTGTGATTGTTCTACAGCACCTTCCACGACCTTTGAAGAAGGATCAGTCCCTTCCCTCAAGGGGGAAATTGAAGAAGCCCCTGCAATCCTCAGAAATATGAGTAACCATATGATTATGGGTATAAACTCATGATTGTTCGAAGGACTTACCACTACTAATGAAACGTTTAGCTATGGATTTCCTCCTTCATTGCCTTGGATTCTTTTGTTTTTTCGGAGTATCAGTAGTCTCCCTTATTGGCACTTGGATTGGAGAATGAAAGGCTATGTCTAGTGCCTCATTCATGGCCTGCTGGCCTGGAGATATCTCGCCTGGTTCGCGAGGAGAATCAGCAGAAGCCCCGATAGCAGTACCACCAGGGCTATATTGTGGCGAAGGAACCCCGGTTCCTTTCTTTGCAAGCTTCAAGATGAAGAAAATAACTTCCTTAAGTAACAAAGCTTCAACTAAAATCAAGTTGCAAAGAAAATAAGGAAAGAAAACTTACATCTTCAGGAGCCATGTACTCTTGCCATTCCTCATCTCCAGAACCACCATCCCCCTCAGTGGTGCCACGATCAATCATTTCCTTCACCCGCCTGGTGATAGGAACCGAATTATCAGTGGCATATATGAGCATTTCCAGCTCTCTGATGTAAGCTCGCACTTCATTGGGGTTGTCTCCGTATTGAAGGTCTTTAGAAGCTAGAAGATATCCTATCCCAGGAAGTTGTAGGCCCTCACACAAATCCATCCAGGTGGTCTCAGTATCACAGTATAAGCTCTGCCATAGCTGAACAACCTCTGGTCTTAGATATAAAGGCTGTGAGGAAGGTCCTACAATTTTTGATTTTAATTTCTTCCCGACTCCTGCAACTACAGATAGAGAATAAGAAAGTAAGACTTATTACTTTATAAATTAGTAGTGATTGAAGTTATTACAATCAAATAACTCACCAGGAGCTGATGGAGTGGGTCTTTTAACTCTGGCCGGAGGATTATATCGGGCACGAAACCGCTTTGATGCCGGTTGTGCCTCATCATCCCTATCGTGATAATCCGATGAATCATTTCTAGAGGAGGAGTCTGTTGAACCTATTTCAGGTGGAGAAGTGTCACCTTCATGAGGAAGAGTTTCTTTCTCTACATTCCTCTTCCTCTTTCCCACTTGATATACTGGGTGATTCAATATCCCTTTAGGGTATGATGCTATCCAGTGTTCGGCATAAAATGTAGTCAGATAATGTGCCGCTTTTTCAACTGGTAGATCAAATACTGCCCCAGTCTTCTCTCTTGATGTCAGCAACCATAGTTGTCGAGAAACCATTGGATGTTGCTCTAACCTGACATGTACTGGAGGGGATACAACAATCTGTTGCAAACATTTGAATTGGCGTGCAAATCTATATGGAGCATAGGCCTCGCATATGATTTCTCCATCAATCCTGGCTACTAACACGCCATCCCTGCAAGCTAGCATGTATGCCCTCAAATCCAAATGGGCTTTCCCATCATCAACAAACCGCCCGGATGGCGGACTTCCATAAGGAAAGAAGTTGAATTCCTTATACATGCTTAGTCTTACTTTCATGTCATAACCATTAACATCTAATGGAGCAATTCCAGAGAATGCTTGCACTGATGGTCTGAAAGAGCTTCCAGGAATTTGTAATCCATTCTGTACATTGTAAGTCCTGAAGTGAGTGGCGATCCATCCCCACAAAACCTGGAATGGTCCCACTATTCTTAAAGGAGATTTACCCTGGAAGACGTGAAGTAAACTCCTGTGAATCTTTGCTAAAATGGGGGTAGCTAACCCAACCATTTTTCCCTCAGCCAACTTGGCCGCAATGACGAAGGTCCATGGCCTAACGCCTCCCTTCGAATCCCTGATCGGCAAGAGATAAACACTGAGCCACATTGCCAAGAAACCCGCCAGACGAGTTTTCTTTGGAATTCTTTGATTCACTTCATATCCCCATTTTTCAAACTCTCCTGCTTCTAGAGTTGGCCAGAATGTGCCAGGAGCTCCTCTCTTATCAGGTTTTGGACAAGTGGTAGGACGTCTGGGCCGGGTATCCTTGGATTTCTTTTTCTTGGATCCTTTTTCTTTTGGCTCTATCCCTTTCTTCTCAGTAAGAAACACATTCATCCATTCTTCCGGATGAATATCTTTTCTAAAATGAGTTAATGAGGTCTCTGAACTCTTGAGCCTGTGAAAGATTTTAAATAATTCTCGAGCCAAAGCAGGAGTCTTCTCTGGATCATTCCAAGTCACCTTGGGAGGAATGAATTCATCATACATATCGCCCAAGATTGGAGCTCCTGAAATCTTGTGGACATCCCACAAACTGATACCTACTTCTCCATGAGTCAAATGGAAAGAATTAGTCGCTGGGCTCCAGTGGCTGAGTATCTCTGGCACGAAGTTATCATGTCTGTAAATATTTGTTTGCCCAACCCAAACAGCCTCATATATTGCAGCTCTCTTCAGATCCTCAATAAACTCTGCACAAGTCTGTCGCACCCAGTATACCCACATCCAAGTTGGCTTCACACCTCCCCCAGGACGGAAATCCCAACTTTTCTTCCAGCCTTTGGATTGATCCATCTGAGCATTTCGGAAGATTGAAGGATGACAATGTGGTTGAAGCTCAGGTGTATGTTTTTGCAGATCTGGTGTGCAAGGGCTATGATGCATCACATAAGACTTCTCCACTGTTCCAGCAGTTTGAAATACTCCTCCGCCTAATATATTTGCTGAAGCAAAATTGGTATAATTCTGAAACCACGAAAATGGAAGATAATTCTTTACTTCTGGAATAATGACTTCTTGCAGATGACCATGACCATACAAAGGTAGATAAGGGCAGTGAGGAAAGTCACGATGATATTTCTTCAGATACTTAGCCAAATCTGGAAGAGTACTGTCTTTGACAGTATAGTAATCAGGGCCAATGATATCCATCATATCATCTATCCGCTTGCTAGCCAGTTCATCAATTAATCCAGGTCTAAGAGCCATTGAATCTGCACAGGAGTTGAATAAATTTAACTCTTAAATGAGTTTATTTTTTCATAAAATTTTTGAAAGAATTCGAAAAAAATGGCTAAGGCATTAAGGCGCGCAAGTATGGAGATGTCGCGCAAGTAATACATGTTCCGCACAAGTTTTTGTCGCGCAAGTATTACCGCGCAAGCCCTATTACCTTGAGAGTAGCGCGACAGTGAGGAAACAGTGAAAACAAGAGACTTGCGCGGCGAGGAAGACTTGCGCGGCGAGAGCTCGAGAAATCCGGAAATCCAGATGCATGTAACGGAGGTGAGGCCATGTATTTATAGGCCAGGAAGCCTACCTGCGCGCCACACCCAGAGCGCTTAAGGCCTGCGCGACGCAGACTTGCGCGCCGCCCTCTGCGCACTGAAAGACTTGCGCGCCCTCCCTTTTCCTTTGTAGGGATTCGATTTCCTCAGAGTCAAATCCTCATTTCTCTCCGGATCCAACTCTGAGGGGGGACTTTTGTTGACGCTCCTTTCGTCACAGAATCTAAAGATCGAAAAAGGGAATATCTCAGCTGAAAGTGATTCATCCTTTGAAGAAAACATGAAAAATCGACAAAGGCATGAACAAAGGATCAATAGCAAATCCACCGCGCAAGTTATACCACTGCCGGGCAAGTGTACTTGCGCGGCTACCTTGGTCGCGCAGGTGACTTGCACGACCTAAATGGTAACCGCCCGGTAACCGCCCTGGGTCTTCTTTTGCCTATAAATAGACCCTATGGGCCCCCCATTCGAGAGGATCTTTTTCCAGAAACTCGGATTGAAGCTCCCGATGCCCAAGTCTCTTCTCAAAGCTTCCGGAACACTTCTAAGGTAATTTCTTACCTAGAACGGAAGATCTAAAGAGAAGAAGGAAGGCCTAAGTGTTGAAACTTATCAAACACTTGCGCGCCGACTTAATTCCTTCAATATAACTTGCGCGTCCCTTTTTTGGAAGAACCTCAAGGGGATTCTAAAGGGTTTTATCAAGAGTCGCTCAAGTATTTCAAATTCTGATTGAAAATCGTGCAAGTACACCATGTGTCGCGCAAGTATACTTGCGCGGCCAATACTTGCGCGCCGCCGCAGGACTTGCGCGCCTTTCAAGACTTGCGCGCCCCTATCTTTTTGGGTGCCCATCTTGCCCATTTTTCCCCTCTTAAGCCACTTCACCTTTCCTTTTCAAGATTCAGTCTTCAAGACACTCTTCAAAGCCATTTATGGCATGATTTCTTGATTTGACTTTCTTATCTGAAAGGAATTCTGTGGAATCTCTCTCAAAGTCTAGTGATTTAAATATCCTTATGTCACTAAAATACGGAGAGTTCATTCATTCAACCTCATCCTTTAAAATGAGAGAATCTTAACATGGGTCTCCTTTTCAGGAATAATCCCCAGTTATAAAACCTTCAATCTGGTCATCTTCCTCAGGAGTAAGCCCCAAATTCTTAAAGTTCCCAATCTTGGGCATCCTCCTCAGGAGTAAGCCCCAATCAAGTCCTTTAATCTTGGGAATCTTTCTTAAGAATAATCCCCAACCTCAAATATGGGCATCCTCCTCAGGAGTAAGCCCCAAACCCAAGTCCCTTAACCTGGGTCTCCTTTTCAGGAATAAGACTCAGTCATAACCTTGGGTCTCCTTTTCAGGAATAAGCCCCAAGTCCCCTTAAATTTCTCTTAACCAGTCATAATTTACCTTTGATTTGGGTTTCCTTTTTAGGATTAAAACCCAATCATAAGTCCCCTCCTAACTTGGGTATCCTCCTTAGGAGTAATCCCCAAGATTAGAGTATTCAAATCTCCATGAAGCACATATAACTTTATGGACCCTGTTCATGGATTTTGTCCCTAAAAGTAGATCCTAAACCTTCATCTATCTGGGCAGTCATCCATACATAAGCCCCAAATAAATTCTTATGATTTCATCTTTCATGGCACAATTGTCTAAATTTTACTAATACCTCTTGTTTCTCACACCGAGCATGACTCACGTGAGCTTAGAGTGTAAAAGTAATTATGACATTCATCTTTAAGCCATCAATCATAAACATCATACTCCATTTCTCGAACTACGTGGGTTCTGATTCCTTTTCCAAAAACAAAGGATACGTAGGTAGCCCATTTATGAGTTCGATCCCAACTTTGAAATAATCTCTGTCCTTCTGAATGACGATAAACTTCAAGTGCCCCACTGAGTGGCTTTAAAACCAGCCTGGTCATCATAATGACCAAGATACTTTTATATAAATGTTTTGAAGGATACCATTGACCAAGAATCTCTAAACATATATAGATGATTCTCTATTGATGAAGAACCTCGAATACATATAAAAGATTCTCTAAATTTATTGCATATTTAATCATTGATTGTTAAAACTAAAGGAAAGCACATTTTATACTTGGTAATGTAATAAGGATTCACGAACATAACTTAAATCTATAAAGAGAGTCCCGGAGTAGACAATAATTCCCCTCAAAAAGGTGTGATGAGTCCGACCTCCCATCCTCTCGACCAATGAAAATTCCTAAGCCTCATTAGTCCTCAAGCTAATGAGCGCCTGCCTTTGGAAAGTAGGTCCAAACGGATGTGGAATCATTGGATGTTTCCGGTTCTACAAAAAAACCCGTTAGAAACTGATCGGAACGTTTGAATCTCCCGTCCAGGAGGTCATCCCCGGATTCTGCGCGAAATAGACATTACATATGTGCACTTGGTTTTTCTTTTATATTTTCAGTTCTGAGTTGGAGTTGGTTGGTTTCTATCTTATCTCTCTCTTCCACATGTGTTCTCTTAGAGGGTAATTCCTACCATTTGTGTGTTTACTATACCCTCGGTGCTAGTCACCAACCTGGGGCCTACTAGAGGTGGGACTCAGGGGTCATTATCTCCCTTATCACATTGCCGACCTAGGAGGGGTACACTTTGTGGGGAGGGGTTCGTGACATAAATACCTTCTAATAGATTGACCAACCCTTTTGGAGGTTATGTGAAGAGGAATATCAATCCTTGCCACTAGAATGTCATGGAAATTGGACATTCTGAGTTCAATGGTGAGGGCTATTGAGACTTGATAAAATAGTGGGAGACTAATTAAAAATTTATTATTTCTCATAAAATGTAATCAAGAAAGTACCAATGATCTGCTCTTTTAATTGTAGAATAAAAATGACAAGCTTGTCAACCACACCATCCTTGCGATCAATTATGGATAAAGACAACATCCTCACCAGTAGTAACTTCCAGGAATGGTTTAGAAGCCTTCAGGTTATCCAACACCATGAACGGACGTCTTATGTGTTGGAGTCAACATTACCTGATCCGCCCGCCAAAGAGGTACGTGATGAGGATTTCCTGGTCTATGAGAAACATATGAATGAAATGGTCGACGTTCAATGTTTGATGCTATCATCAATGTCTAGTAAGCTCATGAAGTCTCATGAAAACTTGAATGCTTATAGCATGCTCGAGCACCTATGTGGTCTTTACCAGGAGAGAGAAAGACCTGAAAGGTTTGAGATCTCTAAGGCACTCTTTCAGAGTAAGTTTGGAGAAGGTGCCCCAACTGAGCCTCATGTAGTCAAGATCATTGTCTACATTGTGTGCCTGGAGGTTCTAGGGTTTAAACTCCCCGAAGAACTGGGAACCAATCTCATTCTCACATCACTCCCTCATAGATTCTCTAACTTTGTTGTCAATTTCAATATGAACAACATTGAGAAGTCTCTATCTGATATTCTTATCCTCATTCACCAAGTGGAAAAATATATGAAGCATGAAAAGCCTTATGTCCTTATGAGGAATAAGAGGAAAGGGAAGGAAAAGTGATTTAATCCCAAAGCTTCTTCATGGTCTTCCAAGAAAAGGAAGATCAAAGGGGAGGCAAAGGAACATGAGGCTGTTTGTTTCTCATATGGAAAGAATGGCCACTGGAAGAAGAACTGCACCCAGCTTAAGAAGCAAGGAGAAGCTTCAGGTGCATTTGTTATCGAATGCAATCTATCTGTTTCTACAAATTGGGTATTAGATACAGCTTATGGTTCTCACATATGTATCCAAATACAGGAACCAAGTAGATTCATGAAGATTGATCAAGGGGAGGTAGATCTACAAGCAGCCAACAAATCCAAACTTGCTGTTGTAGCTGTCAGGTTCTACCACCTCACATTGCCAACTGGGATGAACTTGGTGTTAAAGGGGTGTTATTATGTTTCTTCTATTAATAAAAACATTATTTCTATATCCATATTAGATATAGATGAATTTGTTTTCAATTTTATAAATGAATGTTGCTTCTTTTACAAAGATAACATTTATTTTGGTAGGAAAAATTTATACAACAGTCTTTACGTGTTGGATTACACGAACCAAGTAATGGCAATCGATAACAAAGATACTTCACATGACTCATACCACACCCAACTTTGGCATCACCAGCTATGTCATGTAAATGAGAAACACTTGACAAAGTTACATCAAGATGGATATTTAGATTCTTTCGAACTAAAACCACTTGGCATATGTCATGCATATTTACAAGAAAAAATGACTAAAGACCCATTTAGTGGGAAATATGAAAGGGATAAAGAACTTTTTGAATTATTTCATACCGATGTGTGTGGACCATTTCAAATTTAACCAAGGGGAGGGTACTCATACTTCATAACTTTTACTGATGATTTTAGTAGATATGGATATATCAACTTAATGAGGTATAAGTTAGCTTCTTTTGATAAGTTCAAAGAATACAAGAATGAAGTTGAGAACCATCTTGGTAAGAAGATTAAGAAACTACACTCAGACTAAGGTAGAGAATATCTTAATCAAGAATTCATTGATTACTTACGGAAGTTTGGGATCCTATCCCAACTCACTCTTCCAAAAAATCCCCGTGGAATGGTGTGATCAAAAGGGGGAACCACAAATTGTTATACATGGTGAGATCAATGATGAGTCATGCAAGTCTTCTATTATCCTTTTGGGGATATGTGTTACAAATAGCGGAACACATACTAAACCAAGTACCAACTAAATCGATAAATGGTATTCCATACGAGTTCTGAAGTGGAAGAAAAGCCATGTTATCAAATTTATATGTGTGGGTAGCGAAGCATTTGTTAAGGCCTCTTCAGGTAACAAACTCGCACCCCAAGGAACAAAGTGTACCTTTATTGGATACCCCCAAGGATAAAAGGGGATATTACCTATACAACCCCTTAGACAAAAAGGTTATAGTGGAAAGACATTCATATTCCTTGAGAGAGAGCACATCTCCAAAAGTGATAGTGGGAGTGAGATAGAATTCGATGAATTCAAGGATTAAGGTACATAAGAGTTGGCACAAAAACAGATTCCAAAAAGCCCTATGGAAGAAGAATATGTTCCAGAGACACAAGTACTATATAGGAGTACAAGAGAGGTTAAAAAACCAGAATGTTGCGATTTTCAAGTTACCGAGGATGGTGACTCATTATTAGTTGATAATAATGGTCCTCTAACCTACAAGGAAGCAGTAAGTGGCACAGACATTGCCAAGTGGAAAGAATCCATGAATTCTGAAATGGATTCCATGTATCAAAACCAATTCTGGATTTTGGTAGATCCTCGAGTTGATGTAAAGCCTGTTTGTTTAAAATGGGTATTCAAGAAGAAAATGGACATGGAAGGACAAGTCAGTACCTATAAGGCATAACTGATTGCAAAAGGGTTTAAATAACGTCAATGAATTAACTATGATGAAAAATTTTCACCAGTTGTAATGCTGAAATCCATCAGAATTCTTATTTCCATTGCAGTTTACCATGACTACGAGATTTAGAAAATGGATAAAAAAACAACCTTCCTTAATGGGAAACTTTAGAAAGATTTCTACATGACACAACCTAAAGGGTTTGTGACTCCAAAGGATTCTAATAAGGTATTCAAGTTGCAAAAATCCATTTATTCATTAAATAAATCATCTAGGTCATGGAACATTTGTTTTGATGAATACATAACAGATTTTGGTTTTATCAAGAATGAATTTGAGCCTTGTGTCTACAAAAGGTTTAGTGGGAGTGCATTCGTTTTTCTAATAGTATATGTTGATGAAATATTACTTATTGGAAATGAGATACTAGTCTTACAGTTTGTTAAGGAATGGTTGAATCAATGCTTCTCCATGAAGGACTTGGGTGAGGTAACATATATTCTTGGGATCAAGATTCATTGTGATAGATCCAAGAGATTTTTGGGCCTAAGTCAAAGTACATACATTGATAAGATACTGAAGAGATTTAGTATGGAAAAATCCAAGAGGGGATTTTTGACAACGTCACATGGCATTCATCTTTCCAAGAAAATGTGTCCTCAAACACATGAGGAAATAATGATAATGGCAAGGACTCCATATGCATCAATGATTAGGTCAGTCATGTATGCCATGCTATGTAATAGGCTGGATGTCACCTATGCATTAAGTGTGGTAGGCAGATATCAATCTGACCCAGGTGACTGCCATTGGATGGCAGTCAAGACTATCCTAAAGTATCTAAGACATACTAAGGATATGTTTCTGGTTTATGGAGGAGATGAGGAACTAGTTGTTATAGGATATGAATATTCTAGTTTCCAGACTAATCAAGATGACATGAAGTTGCAAACTGGATTCATATTCACTTTGAATGGAGGTGCAGTGAGCTAGAAGAGCTCAAAGCAGAGTGTGGTCGCAGATTCTACAGCAGAGTCCAAGTATATCACAGCTTCTGAGGCAACTAAAGAAGTAGTTTGGATACGAAGATTCATCTAGGAGATGGATGTGATACCTAGAAATAAAGATCCCAACACACTGTACTGTGATAATACAACAACGGTGGCTCTCGTAAAAGATCCAAGGTCACATCAGTGGACGAAGCACATACTTTAGAAGTATCATATTTTGAGGGATTTTTCTCAGAGAGGTGAAGTTTTAGTGAGTGGTATTTCCACAGAAGATAACGTGGAATACCCCTTAACTAAATTATTGACTCAACAGAAACATGATCACCATGTGAGGTCTATCGGACTGAAAGTCATGGGCAGTTGGCTTTAGTCTAAGTGGGAGTTTGTAAGAGTTGGAATCCTAGAACCAACTGGTTGTACTTTGATTACATGGATATTTAATGTATTTAAATATTAAACATCTTATTACATATTGTTCATTGTTCTGCATGACTATGATGTAATAATATCTTAGAGTATTTGTTTTATTGATAAGGTCATGGTAGTTCCCCACTATGATGTGAACCTTGAAATGCTATAACAATGTTCTTAAATGTTCTATGGTTGGATGACATACTATGAAGGGATACATATCATGCCGACCGTCAGGTGTGAGTAATCGTAAACAGATGATACATCCTCTCATTAAGTTCTCACTTGATAATCTCCAAGACAGGATATTATGAGAACAGACCCGCTAGTAGGAATGCCACATGTTTTAGTGTAATTAGATATTTCTATCTTCAATCATGTGTAATTATCCTTAAACTTTAATATTATCATTAATATGTGTCATGACTCGCGTACTTTGATTTACTAACGAAAATCGTCACACAAATAGTTGTCGGAAAGTGGGGTACGTTGGGTGTGTCACGAGTGACATGATATTAATGGATAATTTGAGGAAGAATTTTTCCCTTCTATTTATGGAAGTTGATATCTCGGCCCTTTGATTGAAATAGAACCATCACGTGAAATTCTATGGACATGGTGCAACGATGAGTTTATTTCAGGTAGTCAAAGAACGATGTATCAAGTATAAAGGTTGATGAAACTATCATGAAACCTTCTTGATGAGATATTGAGACAAAGTGATTATATTACACAGTGAGCATTCATATGTGGATCTCGTTTTTGCGACTTTATGTTCTTTCTCTTGGGTGCCTTGAACCGCTGCTAGACATTACTCTTGGACTTTAGGCAAGTCCACCTAATTCCAATGAGAAAGAATCCTAGAGGGTCACACAATAAGTGTTTTTGGTGGTCTCAATTAAATTCTATTTGAATTTAATTAATGAAATAAATATTATTCTCAAGACCGTGGAATAATTTTATTCAAGTTAAGATGATCACATAAATTAAATAAAATATATTTATTCATTTTATTGAACATTTAGTAAATATTTATTTAATATTTTGTAAATAAAATATTTATTTAAGAGAATAAATTGTTTATTTATTTATTTGGGTGTTCAATAAATAGAAGTGGAGTTCGAGCGGACCAAGGCCGGTCCGGTAGTAAAATAATTATTTGCAAGATGCTAAATAATTATTAGTTGGCACAAGTTAAAATAATAATGATGCTGCTATTATTTTGTGATGCGTAATTTTATTCATAATTTCATTTTTTACAAGTTGGCACACCATAAATAATGACACGATATTATTATTATGAGCCTGGGTTTTCTCTAAGTTCATTAATGTATTTAATTGTTGTTATGCAATTAAATATTGTAACTGAATTTCCATGAATATAAACAGAAAAGTATGTCTATTGTGACATGGAGAACACACCACACACTTGGTGAATTGAGAATTGTTGAGATAAACAATTTCTCTCTCAAATCCTTTTCCCTCCCCTCTCAAGAATGAGATACATTCTTCAAGGCTGAAGAAAAAGCGATCAAGAACGACCGACACAAGACACTCGCTTCACCGCGCTATCACTCGGAGAATGATTGGTGTCGATCGAAGGCCGTCAGAGCACGTGTGAATCACCACTATAGAGATTCTAGTTTAGATCCTCACAAGCACAATAAGATAATCTGAAAGGGTCATTCCAAATGATCAATTTCATCAATAAAGAAAATACCGAAGATCTAGGTATTATTTTATTTATGAAATTAATTAAATTAATTAAAAACATGATGTGTAAGATTCTATCTTAAGGTTTAGAGCCTCTTTCTTCTTTATCTAAATATTTGATTCTATTCTGTGGAGACTGGCATTCATCGTCGTATTGATCCCAGAATAATCATTGATCATGGTAAAAATTAAAGGTGGGTGTCATCCCAACCATGCTTCCACTGTGCCCAGAACTGGTTTTGTTCTGGTTTTTCGGCCATGAAACGCCCAACGGCTCCGTATCCAATGATTGATGGACCTTCTTTCCAAAGGCAAGCGTTTGCTGGATGGTCTGACCAGCGACTCTTAAGAACTCACATTGGTCGAGAGGATGGGAGGTCGGGCTCATCACACCCTTTTTGGGGGGAATTATTGCCTATTCTGGGACTCTATTATAGATTTAATACGTATTCATATGTTCGTGAATCTTTTGTTTATACCCAAACATAGCATCCACATATTTAACCTTGGTGGGCAACGAACAATTCGGCACAGAGGTTCAGAATCATTTATGCCCGAGGTTTACCATCCCTTGTTGGATTAATGACCCCGAAGGGTTGGAACTCTCTTGAGGAGACACTAGGAATGGCGCGGTGAACCGATGTGGAGATGATCGGATCGACCGATTGTTGGGCTTGAACCTCAGGGAGGCTTCCTACGTACCCTTTCTAGGAGGCAGGGATCAAAGTCCATGTAGTTCGCATATATATTTTAACGTCATGCTGGACGAGGGTGGAACTCGACGTGAAGAAACGACCGAGTGGTGGGCTTGAAACTCATGGAGGATTCCTACGTACCGTGCTTTGTCATATATCAAAGTCCTCATATTTCGCTTAGGTGTCGGGGAACCGACGTAAAGAGAGACTAGGTGGTCTGATGGGTGGTGGTCTTGAACCTCATGGAGGCTTCCTATGTACCCTGTCTAGGAGGTAGGAATCAAAGTCCACGTAGTTCTCATAGGTTTCGGGGAACCGACGTGAAGAGATACCAGGTGGTCCTATGAGTGGTGGGTTTGAACCTCATGGAGGCTTCCTACGAACCCTGTCTAGGAGCCAGGGATCAAAGTCCACGTAGTTCGCATATAGCTTGGGGCTTACGCTCTGGGGCAGCCCGGAATGATGGATTGGGGCTTACACTCTGAGGAGGCCCATAGGAGGATGTCATGGTCGATGCTTACTCTAAGCCCACGTGATTCATGCTCGGTGTGAGAAAAAAGAGGTAGCAGAGACCAGAGGATCACATCATGAAAGGTGCATCCGTGAGAAGCGGAGTGGGGCTTACGCATGAAGGCGGCCCAGGGTGATGGATTAGGGATTGCACTCTGAGGAGGCCCAAAATATCGGGGCTTACTCCGAGATGGATGCCCGGGGCGACAAATCCCAATAGGAGAGGGAAAGGGGGGTGCTCCTGTGCCCATCTCCTCTCTTGCAGTGCGCGAGGGCTTCCTTCCGATAGCTATTTTACAATCTCCGAGGAACCCTCAACAAGTGGAGGGGCAGAAAGGGGATTCCCGAGCTCAGACTCCACATAAACATGGGAATGTGAACCCAGGAATGCTTCGGGAATCTGCTCAAGGGTCGGGGAAACCCCTTTGCCCCTGTTTACCGTGGGTATGTGAATTCAAAATGGCGCACTGATGCACCTAAAATTTATACCACGTGGATCCAGTGGCTCTGGCGGAGGCCTCGGCTCGGGGCCGATGAATAGGCCAATGAGGGAGTCATGGAGGACCTGGCTGGATCAGAAGGATTTTACCTGGATCTAGAAATGAGAACACCAAAGTATTTGGCGAGCCACCGAGAGGTATGGGTGGTGGCGCCCTTCACGTGGCGAAGTTCCACGCGGCTGGAGAAGCCGTCCACGAACCAGGGTGGTCCGCAGACTGATTGGAGTCCCACGAACCAGGGTGGTTCATGACATTAGGTTCAATCCGCAAACCAGGGTGGTTCGCGTCTTCGGGTTCAATCCGCGAACCAGGGTGGTTTGCGGAGGGTTCCAGGCGGGCAGTGGCAGCCAAGGGCGGCGCCGATCGGAGGCTCGTCGGTCGGGGCTTCGCCCGCGGAGGAGGGTGATACGCGGTACGACGGATGGGAAACGAGGAATAAACTCCCTGGTCCACGGGGAAGTCATCTGTGAAGGGGGTATGGTTCGCGGTTCTCCTTTTTTTGTTATTTTAGGTTCGCGGTTCACCAAATTATTATGCATTTTCCGATTACTTCTTAATTCATATACCTAATGTGGTTCGCGGATGGGAATTTAGCTGTTTGCGAAATCTGAAGCCTTCCTTCAACCGATCTCCATCCGAATCTCCAATCCCTCTGAATCTGATTCCAGCTCTCTGATACCCTCTTCTTTCACCCTTGGTCTCCTTTTATAGAGTGGGGGAAAGGAATGTATCTGTGGCCACGCGGTGCCTTTTACGGAGGCCCATAACCAAATACCCGGTTCACAGATGACTTGGTAAATCCACGATTCGCGATGGGTACTGAATGCTCCCCCCCTCCGCGAGGTGAACTCAGGGAGTGCTCCGCGTCTGCGGAGGGTTCCGCCTCTATTCTGTAAACGACAGCAGGTGTGGCTTGAACTGGTTGACGCGGTCTGCGGTTGGGGCAGTTCGTGATGGTGAACCGGACTGGCACCCATCCTGTCTCGTGACCAAGGAGGCTCTCCGCCTCCATTTCACGAACATCAATGGTTCGCAGAGGGGGTGCCTCGCGGTGCCTGGCCACGTTGCACTTCCATGGACCGGTTCGCGGACCGGTCCTTTTTGTGTCTCTTCTTTGATTATTTGTCCCAATTCTTTAGGGTGATTTGGGTAAAATTTCCTTTGCGGATTTTTGAGGACCCTACAAATGCCCCCCATCAGAATGGGGTCTGATCGGAACGAAGAGGAGGCCATTCCGATGCAAAGTGGTCCTAAAACTGAGATGGTTTGCGGTAGAAAGGTGGACCCGGTAGGGGACCACGCCTATAAATACAGGGAGCCATCACTTTTACTTTACTGAATTCTTCACGAAACCAGAGCTCCTTTGCCTCCGTGTGTTTTCTCCTTCATGAAGTGCCTCATCCGCGAACTGACAACAACCTCTGCGAACCATTCCTTCTTCGCGGTCGCCTTCATCCGCGAACCAACTTCCCGACCACAAACCATTACCCTTAATTAATTAAAAAGTAAGTGATGACGGGTTGTGGAGGAACTTGCTTTGCATTTTCGATGCTCCGTGGACTAAATATCTCTTGAACTTTAAAAAGTATCTGAGTCTTCCGAATAAACTCGGGATTGAATTTTCGCGGAGCAACTTGGTTTGCGGTTTCCTGGACAATGCTCCGTGGGCCAGGGCTTTGCGGACTGATTTCACGAAGGGCTAGTTCACGGGATGATGTCATTGCGAACCATCTTCCAAGGCCTCCTTGTGGATTTGATGATGAAGGCTACTTAACCATTCATTTGGTTATTTTTGTCCAGATTTTTATTCCGGACTGATTTCTCTCATTGTGCAGGGAGAAAATATGGTTCCCCCTCGTTCTGCACTGAGGCCCGCTGTAGATCCTCTCTCAACTGCTGACCAATGCCTGAAGGACATGGCTGGCTCTGTTCAAGATGGAGTCCGCCACTCCCTACCATCTTCCTTCCTTTCCGACCGGCTCTCCAAATCACAGCAGGAATATCCTTTTTCTAACAGCCTTCCTGCCTATGGGTTCGGTTTATTGTCCGATACCCCGATTCTGGAACCCTCCCGTGACAATAATCCTGAAGCATGGATATTTACCACCACTATTCCCCAGTTCATGATACCTACCAGCGGACGACCTGCCTCGAGGGGTACAGCTGTCGGATCTGTGTTGAATCACCTTCCAGTATCTCTGATAGGAGAACCACATCAACAAGAAGGAACAATCCATTGCTATCGGAGTATTTCCTGCAGTTCCATGGTAAGCGACCAGCATGGCTGGCCGGAGAATCGGGATCTCCGACCAGGAGGAGCATTTAAGTCATTGGATTGGGGGTGGCCCTTCTGGGTTCACCAGAGCTGCGCAGAATTTGGGGCAGAGTTGCGAGCCGTGGGCTTGTATGAAGCTGCCTGGGTGTCCCAAACCTATACCCACCGGCCTCAAGCCCTCACCAAGAAACTTATGAGTCGTTGGAGCCCGGACACCAACACCTTCCATCTGGTCCATGGGGGAGTGGGCATTAGTCTATGGGACATCTTTCAGATTTCGGGGGTCCCCATCATTGGGAGTATGTATGAAGAGTTCCTTCCTCCTTCCTCTATGTGGGAGAACGAAGAGAGGACTCCCCACCTAGTGAAGCAGCTCATTAACCAGGCTCGGAAGCACTCATAAGATACGTATCCAAAATGGCTCATACCATACCTTGAATGGGTCAAGGCTTTTGTGAGAAAGAACAAATCTGAAGAATCTGCAGCTCTCCCACGCAGGCCCATGAATTTCCCTATGATGGAGTCTTATAAACAGGGGGTCATCTATTGGATGACTTTGGAGCAAGGCAATTTTCGTGGCTGGGGTTGGGAGCTTATTCCAGATGTCGATCGATTGCTCCGCCTAGCAGCTTTTCTGGACATGTTCTTAAGTGGCTGGTTATTACCCGTACGTGAGGTTGGTGGCGTGCGGGTCACCAATTTTGTCATGGCGGTACACTTGGCTACCAGTAACATTATCAACCTAGCTGTCCCAGTACTGGCCAGGATTTACCGGTTACTTGGTAACATTACTGATGGGAATCGGCCAAACCGAGTGGCCGAACCTTTCCAAATTCTCTGGGGATGGTTAAGCGTACACATCAAGAACTGCTACACCTTCATCAACCCTCTTCAGATTCTGGGCACCACATTCCGGACGTACTTGCAACTGACCAGTGGGGTTATGCCCGAAGAGTGGGCGACCCAAGAGAAGGATAATCAACAGACAGTTTCGAACAGGCATCTGCTATCAAGTCGAATTTTGAATTATGACTATTTCAATTTTCATCCATTTTCTTCCTCGGTCGGTGCAATTATGAACACCATAACAGAAGAGTTTAGAAAGTAGGGCTACCTCCTCTCCCTCCGAGAGGGTATTTTGGTGGCTTCTATTAGTGGAGAACTGATCTGCAAGGGGTACGCGCCTTGCTGATTTGGGCGTCAATTTGGCTGCGTCCAAGCACAGTGTCCCCCCCCGCACTTAATGGTGCCTGTGAGAACCGTCATTTGATGGCGGCCAGACAATTGTGGTTGATGTTTACCCAGGAGGATACTAGCTGTGAGGTTACGACCCCCATGCTTGCGGACTCCATACCTTTCTTATCCAAGAATTATGCTGACTCCTGGGTATAATCATACCCAAATGGACAGCTAGGGACATTGGTTCCCACCATCTCAAGTCCCAAATCATCAAAGAGCAAAAGGAAGCGAAAGGAGGATGGTGCTCCAACTAGGCCGGGCAAAATCCTTCATCACCCGACTGGTCCCGTGCTTCCGGGGAAGATTTTAACAGAAAGAGGTGTATCCTATCACGCCCTCAAGGCTGCTCGAAGGGGTTTGACTATCCCCACCGATGCTACCTTTCCAACGGCTTGGGGCCAATGGGATGAATTCAAAGCCTGGTCAGCCTTTCACAACCAGTACCCCTATCCTCTGTGGCAGTATCTTCAAGAATCAGAGGTAGCTTTCGACGGGCTAGGCTACATATCTTCTCCCGCTGACATTATTTATGACACGGACCCTGAGAGGGCCGTTCGATATCTCCAGGACCTTGAGGTCTATATTCACGCACGCCGGGGGTATGCGGTGTTGACGCATCGAGTCCAGGCCATGCTGCTCCCGATTACTGATGAGGAGGAACAGGGAAGTGACCACTCTTCAGGGGGTGATGATTTCAATGATCTCCCTGTCACAGTTGATGTAAGGGAATTCCCCTCCCTTTCCATGAGGTCCCGTCCACAGGTAGCCCTAGAGAGTTCTAGGGCGGTGGCAGGATCCATAATGCAAATACGGCCATTGGCGCCCTTACCAGCTTCTACCGCCGCTCGACCTTCTCAGGTTGATCCTCCCCAATCGTTGATTCATGGCATGACCGAATTCTCGGAGGCTTGGAGGATTTGGGATGACCTGAGGGTCAGTGGTTCAGATGAAGAAGTTTGGGCGTTTCTTCAAACATGCCCTCTTAAACTTTCAGGTATCGGGACAATCTTTACTCCACACCACTTGCAGTTGGAAGAGGATTTAGATGAAATAGTAGTCTCATTAAAGGAGATGGATGCGTACATTCATTCACTCCAAAATCATCTCTATGGGATCATTCAGGTGTCTATGATGATTATACGTCATGAATTGTCCGACCCTGAAGAAGAGGTTGCTCTACTCACCCATTCTGACTTCTCCCCCCCCCCTTTGTTGTGGAGTTTCTAAGGTTTCTTCCTTTTATTCAGGGTGACGAAGAATCTCAGGGGGTGATTCCTTCTTTGGAGTATACCCCTCTTGGTACCGCGGCGGGGGAGCATGCGATTTCGCCCACAGGGGTCATCGAGGAAGGATCCCCTGGCGCAGCTGAGCTCATGGAGGCGACCATCGCAGACTCAGCTAGGGTCTTTCCTCCTCCCATCCCTTCCATAATTCTGGGCGAACTGTCCCCTGGGCAGATCCAGAGACGACAATAGGTGTTCTGTTTATTGGAACGGCTCAAACAGGGAACGTTGGGTAATCATGACTTCCCGTTTGCTCATTTTCCAACTTGCATTCTTAGACTTCGTCAGTCGTTAACTATTTGATGTACGGTGTAGGACCACTCGGGGATCTGGCTGTGGCTACCCACGTGATTCTACATTCTGCCTCCTTTCCATCTACGGAATCACCCGTAATCACGCCTGGTCATGACGAGATGGTGAGCCCTGCCGGAGGGGCTGACGATATGGACGCTTTACTCCTACCTTTATCAGTTAGAGATATGCCAGAGGAAGAACCACTGGTATCCGAGACCCCTGCTGATCAGATAACCTTTTCAATTGCGGAGGACTACGGGGTGCCCATGATCGCTGAGGGGGATCCAGATATGACGGAGCCAACCACCCCAGGTCCAATGGATCCTGTGATGATGGAGGAAGAGCCTGCCATTAATCCAGTTTCTGGGAACCTGGAGCAGGCCATTATCTTGTTCACCGGGGAAGTGATTTATTCGAGCTTGGTATCCGTAGGCAACCACTTGGGGACGACTTTGGAAACTACAGGCCTCAGGCATGGCCTCAGGCCCTGGACCCCTCTGGGGGCTCCCCGAATTCCCTTGTCTATCGAATATGTGGCATCCTCTTCGAGTGGCTGTCGTGGCAGTGAAGAGCTTGCGGACGCCGATGCCTTGTTGATTAGGAGTAAGTTCCCCGGTCTCCTGCCACTTGCTCCTTTTTCTTCCCTTTTCTAATTAGGGGTACTCATCTGTCTTATTGACTCTCGGGCTTCAGGACCACAACCTATGGCGCTAACAATTGTGTCGCCAGTCGGGGGCGAAGCTGCCACAGTGCTAGGGTTTGTGGGTGAGGCCGCCTTGGGTCCCTCCTTGGTGAGGTTCATCCCCGAATATGTGTCCTCATCTGGGAGTGATTCGGATTCTGATCAAAAAGTCCTCTCCAGCCTTCGACCCACTCGACAAAGACTGATCTATCAAACGCCCTTGGTCGAGATGCCGACCAAATTAACGAGGCTACGCAATTTGTTTATGTTGCTGGAATTTGATGGCTTCGACTATCATGGTGTTTATGATATAGTCAAGCAGGTAGTAGCTGATTGGGAGAGGCTAGGTGATTTCAAATCTCACCTTTCCGCTGCTCAATCTGAATCCTATCTTTCTGCGACTCGGCAGCTCTGCCTAACAGAGGCTCATGACCACACCGGGGTCGTCGTAGGGCTTCAGAGAAAAGTTATTGAGAAGCGTTCTCACTTGGAGGTGCTGAGAAATGAGATACAGCAGCTACAGCAGGAAGAGGTCAACGTCGCCGCCATGATTGGAGAAGGGGATCAGCGGATGGAGGAGGAAATAAGGGAAAGCACAAAGGCGGCTCAGGAGGCAGAATAATTGCAGGCTAGTGCAGAAGCTGAGATGGCCTTACTGCAGAATCTATCTCAGACAATCGAGGATTCTCACCAGCGCCTGATACAACTTTGTGAATCTGCCGAAAAACTCATGTAATCACCTTTCGCGCAAGAGGAGGCTCTGGATTGTGGATGCCCTTATTACCTACTTTTTTATGGAACAAAGAAACATTTCTCCTTAGTGCCCTTGTTGCATTTTCCTGTGATAGAAACTATTTGGTACGATTGCTGCATATGTTAATTCCCAGAACATTGAATAATCCAAGTCCAGGACTAAAAATAAATCAAGCTCTAACTTTTTCCTGGACCATGGGATCTAGTGAGCATAGTATGACTATTTCTAGGATTTTATAGGAAAACCCTACAAACTTTTTTTGTCTTTTTCTTCTTTTAACGCCCTGATTTTTCTTGGGCCCATTTGGTATGGACCCAGTGGGTATAACCTGACTTTTTCTTAGGTCGCCCTTTTTGGGTTTTCGGCCTAACAGGCTTTGTGCCTCTTTCTTCTGTGGGTGGTTTAAAGTCCTGCTGACAAGACTATCATTACTGATGTTTTAGGTCGAACAGCTTTGACCAAATATGGTGGGGCGAGGGCCCCAATGGGGTTCAACTGATTAAAAGATGTCTTAATACCCTTCATACGCATGTGGGAGGGAAACATGTTTGAATTTGAGCGACATGTAGGGCATGTCTCAGGGCATGGGAGCCGTGCCGGCGTATAGAGGTAAGAAGAGAATTTCCTAAGGAAAACTTGCCTTTGGTAGACGGGCTAGGGGCAATCAATATGCAGAGCCGCTGAGGGCATGGTATGCATAGTCATACAAAGGCATCCTTAAATCAAATACTTATCCATTTCTGATGGCCAGGGGACTTCATGGAAGTCCGGATTATGGAAACCACGATGGGTGGCATGGAAAATTATGAAAACCACCAGGGGTGGCTCAGAAGGGGAGTGTGACATCTAAAAGGGTTTTGGGAGCATCTGTACTAATCATGAGCATGGTACAGAGACCACCTCCCTACGCATTTAGTTAGCGTAAGGGATGGTTGAGGCTTGATGCAGTTTAAAGTCATGCAGCTGGGACATCATCTGAAATGGAACGACTTCTCCTGGTTCTAGGTAATCTCATCAAAGACATTCCGCCGCATTCAGGTTGGATTGTGGAAGATGTTGGTAAACTGTAGCTCAGAGGGTTTCCAAATCCTGGGATAGAAATGGGGGCTCAGAGGCCAAGAGGCATACAAAGAGAAGCATTGCCTAAGGAAATCTTGCCTTTGGTAGACGGGCCAGGGGCGATCAATATGCAGAGCCACTGAGGGCATGGTATGCATATTCATACAAAGGTGTCCTTAAGTCAAAGACTATCCACTTCTGATAGCCGATCAACTTTAGGGAAGTTGAGATTTGGAACCACCCAGGATGGATTATGAGAGTTCGACTTTTTTTTTCTAAGTACAGAGTATGGTTTATGATGAGAGGGTGCCTGAATACAGGGGAAATATCTAGACTAAACTTCCTGAGAATAGGTGAAGTAATTCTTTCTCATGCTGGTGTAAGGCGGTGGTTTGTGTAGGTCTGACCCGTGTACTGAAAGATGAAGAAAAGCCTCTATTTATCATTGAACCCATGAAGAGTATGACCGTGTAGTTTATCATCATGTGGTTGGGACATAATCCGTTCAGTTTGGCGTCATGCGGCAAGGACGAGAGGCATTTTTGAAGGTTGTTATGTAGTTTAACATCATGCAGTGAGGACAGTGACATTTTTAAAGGTTGTTATGCAGTTTAACGTCATGCAGCAAGGACGGGGGCATTTTTAAAGGTTTCTATGTAGTTTAACATCATGCAGCGAGGGCAGAGACATTTTTGCAAAGTATGATCTTCATTATAATTTAACTGGGATTGAATACATCAACATTCCCTAGACGTGGGGGGGGGGGGGTTGATTGGTGTAAATCATGGTTTCAGGGATTCTTGGATCAGGAAAGGTGATATGGGGGCTCTGAGGCCGGTAAGCGTACGAGGCTAGGAAGAGCATCGCCTGTGGAAATCTTTCCTTTGATGGACGAGCCAGGGGATATCATTATGCAGAGCCGCTGAGGGCATGGTATGTATAGTCATACAAAGGTGTCCACGAGTCGATGAATTTCCACTTCCGATGGCCATGAATGGTTATGAGGATCCGCAATTATCTGAGCCACGAAGTCTGTCATTTGGCAGGGGAATGTCTAGACATGTCGGGGATATCCGTCCTTGGTTTCTTGTTGAGTTTCAAAGAGCCCCCTGCATTGATCTTTTCTCTCTCTTTTTTTTGCGCGGGGGTGTGCCTTCATTCCATGCAGTTTAACGTCATGTGATAAAAACGAGGTACTACTAGTTTATCAGTCATAGAGCTAGGACCATTGGGTGACTATTGCTGTAATCACTCGAAGGATAACTGAGTCAACATGTTCTGATATACTTAGAACAGGGCGGGGGATAAAGTTCATAAACTGTAACTTTGAGCTTTCCCAGATCAGGAGGTATGGTGTGGGGGCTCTGAGGCCGGTAGGCGTACGAATCTAGGAGAAGTACCGCCCGAAGAAATATTTCCTTTGATGGATGAGCCAGGGGCTGTCATTATGTAGATCCGCTGAGGGAATGGTATGCATAGTCATACAAAGGTGTCCCCAGGTCGATAAATTTCCACTTTCGATGGCCATGAATGATTATGAAAATCTGCGATTGCTCGCAGTGCAAAGTTCTGCACGTGGGGATAATGGTGTCCGGGTATACAGAGAACATCTTCACTGCAATTGTTCGTTGAGTCAAAGTAGCCTAGTACTGGCTTGATGTTTGTTGATACAGGTCGCTATGTGAACCATTGGAGGACACACAGGCTATCCAGATAGGGAAACCTTGGCAACACCTGAATGTGAAAAGGTGAATGAACTTGTAAACCACTTCGCCATAAACTTCTAGATCAAGAGGTATGGTACGGGGGCTCTGAGGCCGGTAAGCGTACGGAGCTAGGAAGAGTGTCGCCTATGGAAATATTGCCTTTGGTAGATAGGCCAGGGGATATCAATATGAAGATCCGCTAAGGGCATGGTATTCATAGTCGTACAAAGGTGTCCACGGGTCGATGACTTTCCACCTCCGATGGCCATGAGTGGTTATGAAGATCCATAATTATCCGGGCTGTGGAGTTTGATTTATGGAAAGAATGTATCCAAATGTGCAAGGAGTATCTATATATCGTATCTTCATGTGTCCTGGGTGGGTCGCGATGAAGTCCGTGCAGTTTAACGTCATGCGGTGAGGACAAACTCCATGCAGTTTAACGTCATGCAGTAAGGACGAAGGTGACTCGATGTGAAGGAAAAAGGGGGTCTGCACAATTTAACGTAGTGCAGTAAGGACGACTTCCATGCAGTTTAGCGTCATGCGGTAAGGATGAAGATACACACCCCGTGCAGGTCTGGTCCATACACGGGGTAAGGGGGTATTTTTAATATCATTGTCCATGCAGTTTAATGTCGTGCGGTAAGGACGAGAAGTACACCCCGTGTCGGTCTGGTTCGCACACGGGGGGAAAGGACATCTTTTTTTTTAAAGGGGCTGGGCCAAGACTAGGGATCTTGGCGTCGCTACGTATCCTGTGAGGGTATGAATCAAGCCGTACATAGTTCTATGGAATGAGTACACCCCGTGCAGGTCTGGTCCATACACGGGGGAAAGAAGGCATTTTTTTCTTTTATTCAGGGGGCTGGGCCAAGACTGGGGATCCTGGCATCGCTACGTATCCTATGAGGGCAGGAATCAATCCGTATGTATTTCTTTAGAATCCGTGTAGTTTAACGTCATGCGGTGAGGACGGAGTCCATACAGTTTAACATCATGTGGTTAGGACGATGAGTACACCCCGTACAGGTCTGGCCCATACACTGGGGGAGGGGTATTATTAACTCTTATTCATCCATGCAGTTTATCGTCATGTGGTAAGGATGAACTCCATGAAGTTTAATGTCATGCGGTGAGGACGTGAATACACCCCGTGCAAGTCTATTCCGTACACTGGGGAATGGGCATTTTTGTTTTTTTTCCTTTTTTTGAGGTGGCTGGGCCAGGGTGTGGAATTATGGTGTCAGTACGTATCTTGTGAGGGTATGAATCAAGCCTCATGTAGTTCTCTAAAAGATGATACACCCTGTACAGGTCTGGTCCGTACACAGGGGAAGAGGGTGTTTTTATATCACCTTGTCCGTGCAGTTTAACATTGTGCGGTAAGGATGAACTCCATGCAGTTTAACGTCATGCGGTGAGGACATGGTCCATACAGTTTAACGTCATATGGTCAGGACTATGTCCATACAGTTTAACGTCACGTGGTCAGGATGAGGGCCATACAGTTTCTATGCGAAATACTTCTTTAAGAATCTCACATTCGTAGGAGCGGTTGTAAATTGTCCATCCATAGAGATCAGGGTATATACTTCGTTGGAGTAGACCTTGTGTATAACATATGGTCCTTCCCACTTGGGCTCCAGCTTTGGAGGCTTCTTGTTGGGTATCATTGGGGTCCTAAGGAATAACAATAATTCTTCTTCCAAGAAAGACCAGAGGCAGACCTTTTTGTTGAAGGCTCGTGCGATCCGGTTCTAGTACACTTCCAGGTGGTGTAGAGTGTGCAACCAATTTTCGTCTAGCTGTTCCAATTCACCTAGCCACTTTTCTGAATGCTCATCATCAGATAATAGATCACATATGATAACACAGAGTGAGGGAAGTTGGAGTTCAATGGGCAGGACCGCCTCCGTGCTGTACACCAATGAGTACGGGGTATACCGAGTAGCGGTGCAGATTGTGGTTCGATAAGCCCAAAATGCATGGAGGAGTTTATCCAGCCATGACTTCTTGTATTTGTCCACCATTTTCTGGAGGATGTTGGATAGGGTCTTGTTGAAAACTTCTATCTGCCTGTTGGCTGCTGCATGGTAGCGGGATAAGTGGTTAGCCTTGATACCATACTCGTGGTATAGCTTTTCCAACTCAGCAGAGCAAAAATTGGTGTCTTTGTCCGTCAGTATGGTATGATGGACACCAAATCTAGTGATGATATTGGTTTTCACGAAGCTGACAATATTTCTTGCCCCGACTTCCTTGAGGGGTATGGCTTCTGCCCATTTGGAAAAGAAGTCGGTCGCCGTGAGGATATACTTTAGATGTTTGGCCATGGCGGGAGGATATGGTCTCACGACGTCCATCCCCCAGACGGGAAACGTCCAGGAGTACTTATCTTGATGAAGTAACTCTGGGGGCTGGTGTATAAAGTTGGCATGAATCTGGCATGAGTGGCATTTCACGATAAAATGCTCGCAGTCTCGTGCCACTGTGGGCCAGTAGTACCTAAGCCTTCGAACCTGATGGGAGAGCTTGGTCCCTAGTTGATGTGCTCCACATGATCCTCCATGTACTTCAGTCACGACGACAACGATTTCTTCTCCGTCAATGCATCTGAGGAGCACTCGATCGAGGCCTCGTTTGTAGAGGACCTCTTGCTGACCCGCGCCGCCATATAGGACAAAATTAATTGCCCTTATCCGTATTTTCTATCGTTCAGCCCTGTCTAATAAAATCTCTCCCTGTTGAAGGTAGTTTGCGATGGGGATCATCCAACCGGTGTCAGGAGCATATGGCTCGGGGACAGGACTGACTTCGTGGATCTCTTTCGTCTTAGCTTGAACAAATGGAAACACCATTCGACGGTGAGCAATGCTGATGATCGTTTCATCCTGGTCTGGGTCGGCTAGGGCTGTGGCCACATTGGCTAATGCATCATCTTGAGCGTTCTGGGACCGGGGAATATAAGTCAATGTAGGTTCTATGGATAACTCATACATTAACCCTCGGACATGGTCAAACAGGGGGATCAACTCCTCCTTTTTAATAGCATAGTCACCATTGACTTGGTTGATGACCAGCTCCGAGTCACCTTTAACCTTAAGGTGTTGTACTTGTGCCTGGAGTGCGAGATCCAGGCTAGCAATGAGGGCTTGATATTCTACTTCATTGCTTGTACATCCCTCTGACAGGAGGAAGGAATACGAAAAAACTGCCTTTTCTGGGGACATGGGTATTATCCCCAGACCCACTTTGTTGAATCTGGGATCCTCCATCCTCTTCCCGGTGGGGCTTCAGGATGCGCCATCAAAGTAAATTTCCCATGCTGGGAACTCCTCTTGAACTGAGAAGATATCTTCATCAGGTAGTTCAGCATCCGGTGCAGTGGTCCCTGTTGAAGGGTGTTTTTCCAGAAAGTCTGCTAATGCCTGGCCCTTGATGGATTTTTGAGGCATGAACTGGATGTCGAATTATTGCAGGATGACCGCCCATCGGGATAGGCGTCCAGTTAGCATTGGGAGACTGAGGATGTACTTGAGCGGGTTACTCCATGAGATCAAATGGACCTCATGATACTGTAGATAATGTCGCAGCTTTTGAACCGTGAAGATCAAGGCCAGACAGCTCTTCTCAATATTTGAGTATCGAGTCTCAGCATCAATCATGGTTCGACTGAGGTAATAGAGACTGTTTTTGCTGCCGGCGTCGTTCCTCTGTGCGAGTAAGGCTCCCAATGACTGTTCTAGGGCCGTCACATATAGAATGAGAGGCCTTCCTTCGATCGAGGGCATGAGAACCGATGGGCTTAAGAGGTACTTCTTCAAGTTGTCGAACGCCTCTTGACAGTCATTCGTCCATTGGTACGTGACTCCATTCATCATCAACCTGGTGAAGGGAAAACATTTTCCTTCCAGGTTGGCTATGAACCACCTAATATAGGCTATGTGTCCTTGGAATCCCCTCAGATTAGTTAGATTTCGAGGAGGTGGTAGACTCAGGATAGCCTTCGTCTTCTCAGGGTCAACTTCGATGCCACGATGGCGTACGACGAAGCCAAGGAATTTCACTGAGGTAACCCCAAAGGCGCATTTCAAGGGGTTCATCTTCAATCTATGCTGTCGGAGCTTGTTGAAGATGGTCTCAAGGTCCAACAGGTGATCCGAGCTTCGTCTGGACTTAACCACTAGGTCATCCATGCAACATTCAACGAATTTCCCCAGGAACGATTTAAAGATCTGATGCATGGCATGATGATACGCGGTGACAACATTATTGAGACCAAAGGGCATGACCCTTTAATAGAATACCCCTTGAGGGACCCTGAAGGTAGTGTATTCTTCATCTTCTCGGGCCATCCTAATTTGATTATATTCTGAATAGCCATCCATGAAGGATAGAGCCTCATACCCGGCCGTCACCTCAATTAAAAACTCGGTGATTGGAACCGCAAAGTCATCTTTTGGAAAATGCTGATTAAGGTCTCTGAAGTCAATGCAGACACGGATTTTCCCATTCTTTTTCTTAACAGGGATGATGTTGGACAACCAAATGGGGTACTTGACCTCCCTGATGAAGCCTTCTTTAATGAGATTATCGACTTCAGCCTCTATCTTGGCAGCATGTGAGGGGTGTGTCATTCTAGCGGCCTGTTTGTAGCCCTGGTGGTCTTCTGGAAGACCCAGGTGATGCGTCGCTACCTCGGGATTGAGTCCTGGAATTTCTGTGTAATTCCATGCAAAGACATCCCGATGTTTCCTCAGGAAGGAGGTATATACCTTGTGTTCCTCGGGAGACATGGCCACGCTAATGAGAGTGGGCCTCAGGTCTTCTTCGGTACCCAGGTTTATTTCCCTGAGCTCGTCCACAGTGGTGGAGATACCCTCCTCAAATGCGGGAGGTGCATCTCTGAGATCTTCCCCCTCTTCTTCTCCCAAGTCCTCATCTTCTTGATCTGACAGGGAGAGAGTTTCCAGTCTGAGCCTTCGAGGGTTTGAGGGAGAGGCATCGTGGGCATCCCTGCTTGAGTATTCGTCCCCAAATCGAGGGTTAGTAGACGTTCCCGCATTTTCGTGCTCGGCCATCATGGATGAAGTCATGAGGACATCCGAATGCGTGTCCGGACTTGAACTCCTACTCTCAACACGGTTGATGGGCAGGACATAATCTCTGCCAAGCTGCCTGAGGGGGTCATCGGGGACCATTTCTAGGCCGTTTGGAGCGGGGATCCAGTCGACATTGTCGACCAATGGCTTCTTCTTCTTTTGATCATAGAACCCAGCGTTGATGTAATGTGACTCAGAGAGCTCGAAAGGGGCCTTGTCGGTGTGCAACGTCCCGCTTTGTCCATTGACGCAGTACTTGATACACTGGTGGTAGGATGAAGGAACGACCATGTGCTTATGGAGCCATGGCCTTCCCAGTAGGGCATTGAATGCTGTGCTCTGCTGAACCACCAGGAATTCCATGTAGGCTACTAGGTCACCAAAATGGGTCTTTAGCTTAATCTGTCCCATTGGTTTCTGCTCACTCTTTTCATAACCTAACAAAGTTGTGGCTGAGGGAATTAGATCGTCCTCACTGTAGCCCAACTTACGGAGTGTCCGTAGGGGAAGGAGGTTAACTCTAGATCCATTATCTATAAAGAATTTTCAGGTCTCAATACCATTCAGCGTGCCAGACACATATAGCGGTCTGATGTGTCCTTTCATGATGGAATCTTCGTCCTGATCGGTGAAGGAAATCACCACATTTCATTCATCCGGGCTAGTCTCCATCTGGTAAATCTCGGCGGTAGCTACCTCAGCTTGGAATTCCTGGGGGCTGATCAAAGCTTCAATAAGCGCCTCCCTAAGGTCGGCTGACAAACTCAGGGCATCCAGGATTGACAACTTGGCTGGTACTGACGCCATCTGCTTAAGGATGTCATATTTTCTCTCCAGCGGTTGACACTTCTCCATTGGCGGGAGAGTTTTAGCGGGTGCTTTGAGAGCTGGAGCATTTGACGAGGAGGGACCGGCTGCAGGGACAGATGTCGATGGTGTCCCCGCATTTTGAGGACTTGGCCTGGCCTGTCTGTTTGTGCGCACTAGGCGACCAGAAACTTGCTCCTCCTCTGGTGGGTATCACAGAACAACAGGGCCAGAGTGGCTGCTTGTGGAGGTGGATGGGCATTTCCTTTCCTGCCGAGTCCGCTGAAGGGCTCTCCCACAGTTTTCTGCAATATTGACAGTCTGGGCTGGGGTCCAACCATAGGGTTGGTTTCGGCCACGGCTGCGCCTTCCCTGGTATCCCCTGCCTCTGCGATTCCTCCTCTCGGCTCCTCATGCAGGAAACTCCGATTCGTAATCATACCCTTCATCAGGGAATGATTCCATGAGATGGATGACATTGATAGAACCAAAGATTGTCTCTTCATCCTCTGACAGGTCAACCTGGTCGGTTGTCTCTGATGGTGCCGTTTGGTGGGTTGGTTCCCATGGTGCCAAATTCGAGGGCATGAAATCCGCCAGGGTCGGGACTAACTTTGGCCCCGTCGCAGACTGCTCCTCTTGTGATTGCTTCCTCCTTTGACTTCGTCCGGATGACTGGATTGTGGAGGGTTGTGAGGCTGATGTGGTCGGCTTTGCGGCTCCAGGGGATGCTGGTGGAAACACCGGCTGCTGTAGTTGAGCTCGAAGTATGCCCTGGGCTCGGTTGACAGTGTTCCGAGTCATCCAGTTGTCAAATTTCTGCCCCTGCTTACTGGTGAATTTCTTCCCCCACTCATCTTTGTCAGAGTCGGTGGTAGAGATACATGACACATGTTCTGGGGGTGGTCCCAGCTCGACTTTTCCGGAATCTACCATCCTCTGCAGGAGGTCTTTGAAGACGAAGCATTCTCGGATACTATTCCCCAACATCCGATGGTAGGGGCAGTAATACGGCTTGTCATCGCGGCTGACTTCTTCAGGTCTCCTCGGCTCCGGGAGGCGGAGCAAGTTGCAGTTCATGGCGGCAATGAAGTAGCCACGAACTTGATCGTCTCGGAACAAGTATAATTTTTGTCTTCAATCCTCAATCTGGTTCCGCTTTGGTCCTCTCTGATCATCCTGTTTAGGCAGGGGCGGCCGCTGATATGCAGGGGGCCCTTGATGATTTGGTGGAGGCCTGAGTGGCGGAGCAGGCATAGGGGCCGACATGAGTGTGATAGCAGACGCTTCAGCTCTAGGAGCTCACTTCACCGGAGCTTGCGAGGCTATTCAGGACTTTGAATTAGTCCACTGCAGGGAGTCCTCAATTCTCTGGGCAATAGCTGAGAGATAGCGGAAGCCAGTGGTGCACTCCACCGGTATGAGCAGTATTCGCAGCTCATATCTAAGATTATCGATGCATATGGATAGCATCTCATCTTGAGGCATTGGCCTGTTCATAGAATAGGTCAGACCTTTCCATCTGGCGATGAAATCCGAGACCCTCTCGTTCTCCCTCTTCTTGCAGTTCATAAAATCGCTGACTGTTGTTTTAGGCAGCGTTGAGCTGAAATGGAACATGAACTGCTGCCGGAGGTCCTCCCAGCTCTTTATCGACTGGGCTGGCCGACTCATTTACAAGACGAAGGCAGATCCTTGCAAGGTCCGTACGAAGCATCTGAGTTTCACTACTTCTTGTTGTTCCGGAGTCCCCATCATAGGGTCTCAATAAGATGCGTAGTACATCAAATGCTACTCCAGATCGCCTTATCCATTTAAGATGGGGAATACAGGGCTCCCAAAATTGGGTGGAGGTGGTGTGTTGGTCACCCAATCTAGGTAGGGTTTCTGCTCCGGCTGTATCGGAGCGTGTCGACCTTCCATCGCTTCCAATCGAGCTGTTAGTGCCTCAATGGTATTGGTGCGTCCCTGGTTTACATCCTGTTGGGCCCGGTCTGGGGTAGGCGTAGCCCGAGGCATTGCCTGAGGATCTGAATTGGCCGACACCAAGGGTGCATATTCCATTCGGGGTACCCTCGGAGGGTTCGGGCATACTTTCTCCGGTTGCCTCCTAAGTGGAGAGAAATCCTGGTATTCATCATCCATGTTTAGGTAGTTGGACGAACCAGGCGCCTCATTGGGCAGGAGCCCTGATCGTGCTTCGTTTGCCGGGGAAAGCCTTAGCCTTTGAGGTGCACTTGTCGGGAGTGCATGACGTAACTCTTCTTGGGATGCACTTTCAATAAGGTGGTTCCTCTGGAGCAGCTCGGTGTTAAGCCGCCTCAATTCTTTTATCTCTTCTTCCTGTCGAGCGAACCTCTCTTCGAGCGTGATTGGATCATTTTTATCGAGAGAGGGGGACGGGTTAAGGGTAACTGTTCCTTTGTTCTTATCCTTGTTGGAAGCTCACAGGGTAGGTGGAGGGAGGTTAGCTGAAGGGGAGACCATATTTAAAGCGGTCCTTTGGTTCCGGGTGTGTACACCTAGGGGTTCATTGTGAGTCACAGCCTGACTGGAACCGTCGTCTCCCGATCCATCTGGATTTTCACTTTCTCTGGTGTCACCCACGAGGTTATCCTCTATGGCATTGATGAATGCATATTGCGGGGTGGAGGGGATTTCATCTTCAAAATAGGAAGAGGATCTCCTGTGTCTTCGGTTGGCCTTCCCTTTCATGACCTGGGATTTCCCTCAGACTTCTTGAAGAAGGGTGACGTGGAGAGTTCTTTTATGCAACCTTATGGTGTGCCTTCCTCTCGAAGGGGATGATGATTCGAATGAAGGGATAAGACGGGAACCTCCTCTTCTGACTGTCCTCCCTAGATGAGAGAACACCGACTCTCATGGGGGAGGTTGTTGTTGAGGGGGTAATAATTCCCCCAGCCCTGAGGGCCGGGGTTGGCTCTATTCCCTGGACGTTGAGTCTATTCCCGGTTTTATTGGTCTTACGGGGGCATTTTTTGTTAAAAATTCCCCCATCCCTGCAGGCTGGGGTTGACCCTGGATTGCGGCAGTGGCTGCGACTATCACGACCTGCCTGATCTCGTGTGCCCCCATCCGGGGGTGAACCAGATCTGGTGCCGAATTCACCTGTGGATCAGTCCCTTATGGGGAGGAATACATAGATCGTTTATTGGCCTCTCTTAGGCGAGAGGCCTGTTGTATTCTCTCGGTGGCCTGATTCAGGAGTTTTTGAATGGATCGTTCCCACCGGGCCTGACACTTCTGGGACTTACTCGAGGCTCGAATCTGTTGGGTGTGTTGCCTTTCCTAAATAGGGGGTCCACCCGATTGTCATCTCGATGTGACGACATTACACGATACCATGCCGAACGGGTTTTTCTGGGCGGGGAGCGGAGTGAAATGAAGAGCTCCGTGTTCCCCCCATCCCCTGATATGGACTCCTGTCGGAGCGTCACCGATGAGGTGGTGCAGTTCGTGCAGTGCACGGAGGCAAGATGCCTCCATATTCCCTTTGCGCCTCTCGAGTCTTTGTTGTCGCGTCGAGTAAAGGGCCTCTAGGTCGATGCGATGCAGGAGGTGCCCTATCATCTTGACATGGTTTACATACTTGTCATAGGGTAGGAAGCTTGACTTCAGCCCACGGAGGGTCGTCCATATATTATGGCGGATGCCGTGCATGCATTCTTCCGACAACTCCCTGGGTATGTCATACTGAGAGGTGGCCGTGGGCCAAAACATAACTGGTATATCATTCCTGGCCAATCATTTCCTCAGGTGCAGCATATTGGCATACTCCTCCGCCAGTGATTCCTCTACCTAGTCAGCCCAACTAAGTCTCTCACTGTAGTAAGAGGTAGTGGGACCGGTAGGTATCGAATTGTATTGTGGGCGATTCCGAGGTGGTTCAGAATATGAACGCGGACTTGGAACGAATCCTGATCGAAGAAGGGCGTCGTTAGCGACAAGATGGGAATCTGAAATGCTCGATCCCGTCCTTCTGAGTTCCTCGACATACGAGGGATTTTTGGTGCTTGATTCGGCAGGAGGAGGACCTTCCTGTCGATATAATATGTCATCTCGGGGAGGACCTTCAAAATGTCGGCTGTAATGGCGAGAACTACCATTACTGCTTGATGCTTCACTATATAGAGGACTTTTGTAGTGCACACCCTGGGGAGGACCTCCAAGGCATGTTGCAGTAAGGGGAGGACCTTCTGGCTGCATGGCGTTGTTACGGGGAGGACCTTCGTAACAACTTCCATCATGGTGAGGATGACCATCATGGCTTGACATTCGACGCACATCCTGGGGAGGACCTTCTTGTTGCTTGGGGCCATTGCGGGGAGGACCTTTGCAATGGCGGCCATGGTGGTGAGGACTACCATCACAGCTGCGGCAATGGAGAGGAATACCATTACTGCTACCTCAGGGAGAATATATGCAGGATACATCCCGGGGAGGGGCTCCAGAATGTACCGCAACGAGGGGAGGGCATTCTCGTTGCTCGACGTCTCTACGGGGAGAACCTCCGTTATCAGGGTGGCGAGGACTACCACCGTGACTTGATGCCTGGCTGCGTGTAGTTATGTGGTAGTGTAACCCCTGGGGAGGACCTTCAAGGTAGTCCATGACAAGGGGAGGGCCTTCTTGTTGTGATGATACATCACTATGGGGAGGACCTCCGTAGTTGCTACTATGATAGAGAGGACTACCATCATAATATGTGGTCCCACTACATGGAGAGTGATTGCAGTGTATACCCCGGGGAGGACCTTCAGGGTGGACCGCAGAAAGTGGAGGACCTTCTTGCTGCTCGATCTTATGGTCACGTGGAGGGTTTCTATGAATCACATCAAGAGAGAAGCTCTCGTGACTGATCGTTATATGCCCGCGGGGGAGGCCCCCATGGGTGCTCTGGGGAGGACCTTCAGAGCTGCTGATAGCGACATTATGGGGAGGACCTTTGCAACTGCTACTGCCACTCCCATAATATGGTAATGGGTGGGAAGGGTTTCGAGCCTTTGATGCATGCTTAGCGGCATCGGAAACCCCAGCTTCCAGCAGAGCGGAGTCATGAACTCGCTATTTATTCTCTGACTGCCTTCGGCGCATTCGGGGCGCTCTTTTGCGAGCAGTGGGGACCGTCTGCTATTGACAATGGCCTTCGCCTTTGGGTCCCTGTATAATTGGGTCCCGTGACATTTCCGGGATACACCGGCAAACATCTTGACTTTTAGCAGGGGTATATGCCTGTGCTGGAGCATCCACAATGATGGACGGGTGTCCCCCAGTTGGAACGAGTGAAGCTGCTCGATCCGGTTGCCCCTGCATTGCGGAATATGGCCGACGACCCTCCTGGGATGAAGCAGGGATGCAGATCTTCTCTGAGGCGGCTATCTCGTCTCTTAGATGAGTCGCCTCAATTGGGGAGACGGGATCACGGGCCTGAGTCCTTTCTATTTCCACTGATGAAATTACATGTTGGAAAGTCTGCAGGATATGATTTGGGATCGATACCTGCTCCTCCATAATTTCCAGGATATGTAGAGAGAAATCTTTGGCTGGAACGAGTATGAAGGCCCATTCCGGTATCGGAGTAGGAATATCCTACTCCGGTCCTCCAGTGGTTAGTGGGTACTGACAAATATCCCGTGTCGGGGCAGGTGAACGAGTCTACCCCTATACCGGGATACACCGGTTTCTATCTCTGTTTGCCGACACATCGGGGTGGCAGACTTTACTTGCATCTGTAAGGATCTCGCCCTACATATATTGATTTCCCACCGTATCGAGTTGGTGTCATTTGTTAGCGGGGAGACGTGCCCACCTATGATTTGCCGCCACATCTGGGTGGCAGGCTTTGTTGATCGCCACCATATCAGGATGGTGGGCATCTGAAGCAACTGCCAGGAGTAGGTCCTGCAGGTGCTGGGTCGCCACCACGTCAAGCTGGTGGGCTTCACGACCCTGGGAAGGGAGAGGTGCTTTCCTGGTAAGTGTCATCCTACGTGAGCGACGGGCTTGATAGAGCTCGGCGGGGATGCGCGTCGGCTCGTATGATGCCGCCATGTATGGATGGTGGGCTTGGGAGGATTGAACAGGTGTAGGTGCCTGTTCGTGGTACATCTCTGTGGATGAGCAGCGAAGATCCTCCTCAGGGACCAGGGTGATGACCGGTCCTCGATTGTACATCTGCCACCTTCGTCAGGTGGTTCGAGGGGCCGGAGCTTGTGGAACATGGGCCTGAATCCTCAGGGAAACATCCTCCTCAGCGCGAGGATGTTGAGTCACGGCGTGACTACGACGACGCCTTTCGGCGGGGGCCTGAGAGCGGAACCCCCGTTCGACAGGGATGAAGTCCTCAACGTCGACCTCATCTGCCTCTCTAAGATAGGGGAGGTACGCATTGTCCCGTTCCGGGGATAGACTCCCGAAACGGTTGGAGACACCGACAGGGGCTGTCTGGATCTGCCTTTGTGGTCGTTGCTGGGTAGGTGACCAGCGAATCTTGATGGATTGGAGGGCGTGCATGGCCGCCTCCACCGTTGGGAGAGTACCATTCGCGTGGTACTATCGGATCAACGCATCCAAAACCCAACGTTGAAGACACTGGGTGGGTGATGGGGTCCTCCATTGTTGAGGAAGTCTCGTCCTTGCGTCGTTGGAAGCGCGCACTTGCGAGTTCCTTTGTGATTCCATTGGATCGAAGGGAGTTCTGAAAGTAGTGCCTGTGAAACATTTTAGCAAATACAAGCAGAAAACCCGTCAAAGCAGCATCTCATGATCCCATGCGTAATTAACGACCTTGCTTGGACCTCCTTGAGAGTATAAGGGGGAACAGGGTGAGATTAGGTTAAATCCGTCATCTTTGGTTAAAGATTCACACCGGGTTCACCATTTTTGGTTTCTTTCTGGTTTTTCAGCCACGAAATGCCCAACAACTCCGTATTCAATGATTGATGGACCTGATTTCCAAAGGTAGGCGTTCGCCGGATGGTCTGACCAGTGACTTTTAAGAACACACATTGGTTGAGAGGATGGGAGGTCGGGCTCATCACACCCTTTTTTGGGGGAATTATTGCCTAATCCAGGACTCTCTTATAGATTTAAGATGTATTCATATGTTTGCGAATCTTTGGTTTATACCCAAACATAGCATCCACGGATTTAACCTTGGTGGGCAACGGTCAACTGGGCACAGGGGTTCAGAATCATTTATGCCCGAGGTTTACCATCCCTCGTTGGATTTATGACCCTGAAGGGTTGGAACTCGCTTGAGGCGACACTATGAATGGCGCGGTGAACCGATGTGGAGATGATAGGATCGACGGGTTGTTGGGCTTGAACCTCAGGTAGGCTTCCTACGTACCATATCTAGGAGGCAGGGATCAAAGTCCACATAGTTCGCATATACAGTTTAACATCATGCTGGATGAGGGTGGAACTCGACGTGAAGAAATGACTGAGTGGTGGGCTTGAACCTCATGGAGGCTTCCTACATACCATGATTTGGAATGGATCAAAGTCCCCGTAGTTCGCTTAGGTGTCGGGGAACCTATGTGAATAGAGACCAGGTGTTACGATGGGTGGTGGGCTTAAACCTCATGGAGGCTTCCTACGTACCCTGTCTAGGAGACAGGGATCAAAGTCCACGTAGTTCACATAGGTGTCGAGGAACCGACGTGAAGAGAGACCAGGTGGTCCGATGGGTGGTGGGATTGAACCTCATGGAGGCTTCCTACGTACCCTGTCTAGGAGGTAGGGATCAAAGTCCACGTAGTTCGCATATAGCTTGGAGATTACGCTCTGGGGAAGCCCGGAATGATGGATTGGGGCTTACACCCTAAGGAGGCCCGTAGGAGGATGTCATGGTCGATGCTTACTCTAATCCCACACGAGTCATGCTCGGTGTGAGAAACAAGAGGCAGCAGGGACTAGAGGATCACGTTGCGAAAGGTTCGTCCGTGAGAAGCAGAGTGGGGCTTACACATGAAGGCGGCCCAAGGTGATGGATTGGGGATTACACTCTGAGGAGGCCCAGAAGATCAGGGCTTACTCCGAGATGGACGTCCGAGGTGACAAAGCCCAGCGGGAGAGGGAAAGGGGGGTGCTCTTGTGCCCATCTCCTCTCTTGCAGTGCACGAGGGCTTCCTTCTAATGGATATTTTACCATCTCTGAGGAAACCTCAACAAGTGGAGGGGCAGAAAGGGGATTCCCGAGCTCAGACTCCACATTACCGTGGGAATGTGAACCCAGGAATGCTTCAGGAATCTTCTCAAGGGTTGGGGCAACCCCTTTTCCCATGTTTACCATGGGTATGTGAACTCAAAATGGCGCGCTGATGTGCCTGAAAGTTATTCCACGCAGATCCGGTGGCTCTGGCGGAGGCCTCGGCTCGGGGCCGATGAATAGGCCAGTGAGGGAGTTGCGGAGGACCTGGCTAGATCGGAAGGATTTTACCTGGATATAGAAATGAGAACACCTAAGTATTTGGCGAGCCACCGAGAGGTATGGGTGGTGGCGCCCTTCGCGTGGGGAAGTGCCACGTGGTTGGAGAAGCTGTCTGCGAACCAGGGTGGTCCGTAGACTGATTGGCGTCCCGCAAAACAGGGTGGTTCGTGACTTCAAGTTTAATCCACGAACCAGGGTGGTTCACATCTTCAGGTTCAATTCGTGAACCAGGGTGGTTCGCGGAGGGTTCCAGGTGGGCAGCGGCAGCCAAGGGCGGTGTCGATCGGAGGCTCGTCGGTCAGGGCTTCACCCGTGGAGGAGGGTGCTACGCGGTACGACAGATGGGAAAAGAGGCATAAACTCCCTGGTCCGTGGGGAAGTCATCTGTGGAGGGGGTATGGTTCGCGGTTCTCCTTTTTTTTGTTATTTTAGGTTCGCGGTTCACCAAATTATTATGCGTTTTCCGATTCCTTCTTAATTCATACACCTGCTGTGGTTCACGGATGGGAATTTCGCTGTTTGCGAAATCCGAAGCCTTCCTTCAACTGATCTCCTTCTGAATCTCAAATACCTCCGAATTTGATTCCAGCTCTCCGATCCCCTCTTCTTTACCCCTTGGTATCCTTTTATAGAGTGGGGAAAGGAATGTATCTGCGGCCACGCGGCGCATTTTGCGGAGGCCCATAACCAAATACCCGGTTCACAACTGACTTGGTCAATCCTCGATTCGCGGTGGGTATTGAATGCTCCCCCCCCTCCGCGAGGCGAACTCAGGGAGTGCTCTGCGGATGTGGAGGGTTCCGCCTCTATTCTGGGAACGACAGTGGGTGCGGCTTGAACCGGTCGATGCGGTCCGCGGTTGGGGTGGTTCCTGACAGTGAACCGAACTAGCGCCCATCCTGCCTCACGACCGCAGAGGCTCTCCGCCTCCATTTTATCGAACGTCAATGGTTCGTGGAGGGGGTGCCTCGCGGTGCCTGGCCATGCTGCGCTTACATAGACTGGTTCATAGACCAGTCCATTTTGTGTCTCTTCTTTGATTATTTGCCCCAATTATTTGAGGGATTTGGGTAAAATTTCCTTTGCGGATTTTTCAGGACCCTACAAGAACCTTCATCTTAATACTCTTCTTTATAACATAGTGAAAAAGAAACATAATAAGGATGGGTTCAAATGATTAGTATGGGGTAGCATATAACAAAAATTATAGTGAAATAAACATGACACAAATAACATGTAAGGAATTAATAATAACCAAATAATTCCATTTTATTGATAACATGAGCATGTGATATATCCATGGATAATATAACAATGTAAATAATTACATGGAAAATAATAACCGATTTAATAGTGATGGAATGAATAATTTTGAACATCATAAACATACCATCAATGCCTTGTGCTAATAAATCATATATAAATGGGTAAGGATTACATCAAATACCCTAGCTAGTTTGTCTCAAGAGTCCTACCAATGCATCGAGGGGATATATAATTCTGGGTTGCACCCATAACTAATTAAGACCAATTCATTCAACTTATTAATGAATGAATAAACAATACAATACACAACCAACATGGCTTAGTAATCAATAAACATACGTATTGAAATAACAAGTTTATAGAATGTTAATATTTCACCAGTTAATAAATGGAATAATTTTATTTTTAAGAATCCTACACACCAACACCATGTATAGTAATGGGTATATGGTAAAGGTAAAGCTATAAAAAACAATATATAAATAGTGTAAGTGATATAGAATATATTATAATTGTCCCAAACCCGCACTCCTGGATCTGGTGCTGAAATCATAAACATTACATTTTTGAATTTGATACTGTTGAAGGTGACCCAATTCTCACTATCCAAAACTTACAACATCAAAAGGAAATATTGGATCACTTACATTATCAAGGACCTTTTAGGATTAGAGTTTTAGAAAATTAGGACAAAATCTTACATAAACAATACACATGTCTTTAAATGACCATTTCTCCCACTTAACCTAACTTTACTTATTTCAAATCAATTCATCATCATCATACATATGAAACCATTATAGTTACAATTCATTCAAAAAACTTCTTGATAACATGGGGAAAAAGAAACCTAAGAAGGATGAGATCAATTAATAAGTAAGGGTAAACATAAGTATTAACAATTGACTATCATTAGTGACTATAATATGATCATAAGGGTATGATGAAATAATCAAAGTGCATGATCATAACATAAGAGAACCCATAACCATTAATACCTGGATCATCAAACATGAAAACATGGAATAAAGATTTCACAAAGGCAAGGGTTATCAGAATCAATAATCATGGGCCATATGATATCAATCTTGACCAAAAGAAACATTAATAACCATAGTAAGAATAATGAAAATATACTGGTATCTTGGGAAATTATCTTCATAAAACCCTTATATAACCCTTACAATTGGAACAACCATATGAATAAATTCTAATATAATTCTCTATAGAACATAATCATTAACTAAATCATTGGAGTTCTATCTATGAACATCCATCGTATAATATATATCTAGCTCACCCAGTGCTATCTGGGAACACCCATCGTAGAAAAATATCTATGAACCATAAATAAATTACATAGATCTTACACTTCATCATAAAAATCATAAAAACCATAAAAAAATCATTATTAATTTCATAACTTGATTAAAACGTGGAAAAGAAATGGGTTCAATGATAATCTATTTGAAACATAATTAACCCAAAAAAAAGAAATGGGTTAAATAACGCTATCTTTGAAACATTATTAACCCGTGAAAAAGGAACATGTTCCATAATGATCTCTTTGAAAGATGATTAACATATGGAAAATAAAAGGGTTCCATAACAATCTCTTCGAAACAATCTTAATCCATCTAGTTAAAAAATGAGGATGGTATCATTATAAAATTTTCCTATTGGATCATAAGTAACAACAAGGGTTGTTGACATTAATGAATGTAAATGCCATTAAAATATCATTAAAAACATTTTTGAGGAAAATAACCTTTCTATCTTGAAAATCACTTTTAAAAACTAAAAAATCACAAAATATTGTGAAAATAATTTTCATTGAAAACAAACTTGGAAACATATAAAGGAAACTTCAAGTAAAATAATGGACATGATGGTGGGAAAATCAATTCATTACATAAGTGTTAAATTATTTTCAATACATTTTAAAAAAGGGATCCAAAAGTGACCCATTTAGAAATATTTAAGAAATTTCCTTTTAATTTTTTTTAAAATAAGGTAAAAATCATGTAAAATGGATTTAGAAAAACATTTATTTTTAAAAAAGAACATTTTTGAAAACATTTTATAAAACATGGATATGGAAGAGAAAGGTACATGATAAAAAAAATACAAGATCAGTATCACTTACAATTTTTTTAAGATGGTGCCTGGCCAGAAAACCAAGGCACTATAAATATAAAAGAAAAGAGTTATAAAAGTCTAAAAGACGGAAGCATATTACAATATTTATTATGAAAAGGAAGTAAGTCAATAGGAAGTTCATCAAGCCAGGTAATTTCTTGATTTAATCCCTTGTTTTCAAGACCATCATCAACCATGTTAGCTTCATGATATATATGAGTGATGATGTAGTTGATGTCATGAAGATCACAGATGCAGTCCATCCAACGAGTGGTGATCGGCCACGCAAGATGTATCACACCTTTCCAAACAACTTGCACAATAGTGGTCGAATCTCTCTCCATCCAGAGGTTGTTCCATCCATGTTGTTTGAAAAAATAGACGGCATGAATCATACCCATCATTTCAGCTTCCAGAGAGGGAGAAATGCCACAACTACCATAGAAGTAACCAACGATCTGACCAGCATGATTACTGAAGATGGCACCACAACCCCAAGGGTCAGGATTGAATTTGGAAGCTCCATCCACATTAACCTTAATCCATCATGGAAGAGGGGCACGCCAGAAGACTTCAAAAGTATGGAGAGGTTGGAAAAATTTTCCATCAATATGTAAACATCGAAGGATGATAAATTCTTGCACCATGTTGTTGTAGTGACCTTTTTGGATTGAAGCAGTTTTTCGAATGGCAATAGGAATCTATGTTTTTCCTGCATTAAGACTAGATGAACATTTATTATAAATAATCGCATTTCTATCATACTATATCACATGGTGAAGCTTAGCAACAGTAGAAAGAAAAATGTTTTTAATTTGTTGATAACTATTAAGATCCGTATATCTATTTAATTGAGTTTTGAAAGAGTCATGCATCCACCATCTGCAATCAAAAATATCAAAAATATAATTCCAAAGAGCAAAATCAGTGGCACAAGAAAGAAATAGATGATTAGCATCTTCTCTGTGCTGATTGCAGAGGCTGCATTTAGAATCGAGTTGGAAACCAGACAATTGAAGACAGTCATCAGTGGGAAGTCTGTTATGAAAAAATAGACAAATAAGAGTAAATCTTGAGGGTTTTATCCAAGGTTTGTCAAAAAAATTTAACCACCCAAAATCACTATCAGAGTTATAAAAAAATATTGTAAAAGTTTTTAGAATCAAGCATACCATTGTGAGAAGGTTCCCAAACTAATAAATCATCAGTGTTTGAGAAGGGGTAGGTGTCAATGAAATTCATAATGTTATTAGGAAGAGGATCATTATGAGAATTAAGAACATATCTAATAGAGAGGTTGGTGTTCACAGGGTTTTGGTCAAGGGAAACCCTAGAAATTAAAGGAGTGCCAAACCATTTATCTAACTAGAAGTTCAGGGAGGAGTTTCTGGAGACCATCCACCTAGAGTTACTCATAATGGAGGAAAAGGAATACTTTATGGATGGCCAGATAGAGGAGGCAAGAAAGGTAGAATTGCCTTTATTAAGTTTCTGAAGAAATCTATTTTTGAGGAAGTTGATAGACTCTAAGTTATTATAAAATAAGTTCCAAGTGATCCTAGCTTGTAGAGCCTCATTAAAATGTTTAATATTTTTTATGCTGATACCTCCCTTCTCAATTGGTTGACAATAAGTAGACCAGGGTATGGTGATAAGTTTCTGTTCCACGGTGCTACCAGTCCAAACAAATTTTTTTGATTGAGGTGTTCATTTTTTAATAATACTAGCAGGACAATTGTAAACCATCATAGAATAAAAAATTTTAGAGACAACAATAGATTTGACCAGGCTGATTCTACCCGCCATAGAGAGGGATTTGCCTTTCCAAGAGGAAATCTGGTTTGTAACTTGATTGGAAATTTCAAGGAAATGACAAGATTTGGGTCTTCCCCAAAAGATGGGGACACCTAGGTAATTAAAAGGTTGAGAACATTATTTTATACCTAATTCATTTATAATACTACATTTCCTATTAGAGGGAAAATTATTACCAAAGTAAATAGAAGATTTGTTCCAGCTAATCATTTGACCAGAAATTTCCTCATAGTGCGCAAGGGCACTTTTGAGGGTGCAAATATTTCTATTATCACCTTGAAGAAAGAGAATGATATCATCAGCATACAACAGGTGAGTAGGAGCGTTTATATTTTGCAAAACATGGATGGGTTTGAGTTTGTTTTGATCCACCAGACATGTGAGGAGTCGGCTAAGATATTCCTCCTCAATGGAGAAAATGATGATAGAAATAGGGTCCCCTTACCTGACACCTTTAGTATATTTGAAGTAACCCCTGGGAGAACTGTTAATAAGAATGGAGTTTGAGGCTGAGTTGAATAAAGTACAGATAGTAGTGATAAAAGCATCACTAAAACCAAAAGATTGAAGCACTTTAAAAATAAAACTCCACTCCATGGTATCAAAAGCTTTTTAATATCAAGTTTAATGGCAATATTACCACCTCTATTGATTTTTTTAAGGTTTTAAAGCACTCTGAAGCAAGAAAAATGAAATTTTGGATGGATCTACCTTTTATAAACCCAAATTGATTCCAAGAAACTAATTTGTGAGTGATAGAAGAGAGTCTGCTCACAATTATTTTCGTGATGATTTTATAGAGGGTGTTAATGAGGGAAATGGGACTAAAAGAATGGATCTTAGAAGCATTGTCAACCTTTGAAATTAAAGAGAGAAATTGGGTGTTTAGACCATGAGGGAGAACACCATTGGAGAAGAAGGATTTAACAAGCTTGCAAACATCAAAGTTAATAATATCCCAGTAGCATTGAAAGAAACCATTACTAAAACCGTCAGGGCTAGGAGCACTATTAGGGTTTAAACCGAAGACCGTGTCTTTAATTTTATGATCAAGCGGGATGCTAAGAAGAAAGTTTTTATCTTCACCGCTAACCACCATCAGAATTATCTCAGGTAAGAGGTCTTTGTTTCTATCTGGGCCATTAAAGATAGATTCAAAATAAGACACAATATGGTTGGAAATATCATTTTCATTGTCTAAAATGTTGTCACCATCTTTTAAAGAGGCAATAGGTATACAAGATTTCCGATCTCTTTGAAGGGAATTATAGAACTTAGTGTTTCTGTCCCTGTTGGATAACCATTTTACTTTAAAAACTTGTTTTCTCATCCTCTCCTTAAAAGTGATCAAATAATTGATAGTTATCAAAATTTTGATTTCATGGTTCAGATCAGTGCTAAATTTAGAATTTGTGCTATGGTTTTGAAGCTGGTTAAACTCATTCTCAAGGAGTATAATATCCCTGTCTATTTGTTTGACATGAGATCTAAACCAAGATTTGAGCATCTGTTTAAGAGATTTTAATTTGAAGGGGAAATCAAAGGCATCATTGCAATGAGTCATGGAGAGCCAAAATTTATTTACTACGTCAGTGCATTCAGTGTTAGAGAACCAAGAATTATTAAATCTAAAAGGAAGAGGACGTTTAATAGTGTTAGTGGAGACATTGACCAAAATAGGGTGATGATCAGAGTGAAGATTATGAAGGGTGGTGCTGGAAATAGTGTCCCATTTATCTAGGGAAGGAATGTTTGTAAAGGATCTATCTAGTTTGGAGGCAACCACTCTATTGTAATTTTTTCTATACTATGTGTATTTGGCACCCGTAAGATTTATTTCAATAAGGTTTTTGTCTTCGATAGTGGTTTTCAATTCTCTCATGGAGATCGTAGCATGTGAAGGACCAATTTTCTCACTGGAGTTGAGAATAGCATTGAAGTCTCCAATTATAAACCAAGGTGCCTGAGTGCTATTGTTTATATAGGTGAGATAATCCCAAATAGGTATTCTATCTTGATATCTGTTCTTGGCATAAACAAAGGAGCAGATAGTACGAGTACTATCAAGGACAAAATAACAAGTGAAGACTTGATCCGATATGTTAAAGATATTGACATTTTGAATGGACGAGTGCAAGAAGATCCAAAGAGTATCAACTGTAGAGAAATTTTTAGTAGCGCCAGTGAAGGTATAACCATACTGACAAAAGTGGTGGAAATTGGGAGAGAAACTGATTTTAGGTTCAACAATAGCAAAGAAAATGGGATAGTGAGTGATAATCATTCTTTTTAAAATAGAGAGGGTGTCAGAGTTGGAAATACCCTGACAGTTCTAGAAAAGTATCTTCATTTATACCTAGGTTTTGAGTTAGAACTCCCTTTTTTTGTTTCCTGAGCCCTTGTGTCTAGTAGATCTTCTAATTTGTTTGGAGTTAGATGGGATCTTGGTCATATCTTGACTACTTGTAGAAGTAGGAGGGTTCTTTGTGCTACCTGTTGTAGAGTTCTCCTTCACAGGTAAGTCTATAGTGTTTATAGTGCTATTGGTATCATTTTTATCCTCATTTTGAGTATTCAAGCTCACAACATTTGCAGTCATAATACTGTCATAAGATATATCTAATGATTTAGTGTTGGAATGCAGGGGTTGTGTACATGGAACATTTAAGGTATGGCCATGAGTTGATGTACCTGAGTGCCTTCCTAGTTTCTGCCCAGAATCCAGTGGTGGGGAGTCCCTCATATTCGAAGGAGCACCCTCTGCATTTATCTGCATACCCGGGACAACATGCTCCATGTAGTTGCCCAGAATTTCATCATGTGAAAGTCTCATATGGTAGACATTGCCTATTCCAATTTATTGTACAACACAATCAATTAACATACCACCGTCCACATCCGAGTCAGGTTTTAGCTTTTATTTATTCTACTTAGGTGCAGTTTCTAAAACCTGCTTGGTCTCAAGTAAAGAGATAACTTGGTTATAAAAACAACCTATATAGGATTCCTATTGAAGTTCCCTTTCTGCTGTCTTAGATTTATCCTTGACAGGTAACTCTATGGTGGTTTTAGTGCTATTGGAATTAAATTTATCTTCATTATGAAATTTTATGTTCACAACATTCATATTCATGACACTGTCATTAGATTTTATACCCACTAAATTAATGTCAGAGTTTGTACCTGAAGGAGATGGGTTAGTGCCATGAGATGATGTGCCTAGATGCATTTTTGATTGCTGTCCAGGATCCAGTGAAGGCGTTCCCTTGGAAATAACCTGTTTGGGCTCAGGGAAAGTGCCAGCCTGTTTTGGGTCACAGCCTGCAGAGGGTTCCTGTGGATGCAGAGATAGTATTGCGTTATCATGAAGGATTCCTCCAGCTTTACCCAAACCCAGAGATGGGGGAAGGTGGCTATAGTGTGTTGCCTCTTGTTGTGAGTCTGTACCTACAACCAGGTTACCAGCAGAGTTTCCAATATCTTTCCCCTTTACCTTACATTCAAGCATGTTGCTTGTTCTTAGGGGAACATTACTTGAATCATGAACATTGGAAATAGTAATACAAGTGGGGGTAGATAGCTCACCTATTTCATTCATCCCCATTTCCTTTTCCTACTGATTTCGAATAACATCCATAATAGTGGATTCAAGATCATTAAAGAGGTTACTTTCATCCTCTTCTACAAGATCAACCTAGGAGGTTACAGATTTTGATATAGTGGATTTCTTCACCCATACCTCATTCTTTTTTTGTAAGATTCAGGGATTTCAGTGTTGGTTGAATTTCCTTTTTTTGTTTTTTTATTTCCTTCTATTCATTCTCTATCGGTTGGACTACTTGTTTTCTAATCACCCTATAATTTTCTATTGTGTGGCCAATAAGTTTTCAAATTTTATAGAATGTTGGGTTTTTCTCATACTCGATCCTAATTTCATCAATAAACAAGGGAAGAAATGAAAATTAAACATGTGAACCACATTCATAACTAGATGAGAATAAAAGATATATGGATCATGAAAATAAAATCACATTATTTTTTTATAAATAAACTTGAACATAAAAATTCCTGAAGGAAAACAAGATTGTAACATAAATCCTTCACCGCTTTGGTAACTCTTCAATCATAATCCCCATAAAAGAATATGTGATTTCCTAGACCCAAATTCCACTTAGATGTGCCTTGAACCCGATTGGACACATAGACTCAAGTAAATCTCCCCAAACACCAGAGGCTGTCGACTAGCAGTGAGAGCCTAAAGTATATCCATGGGGAGACTATACCGTCATTACCAGAGTAAATCATAGTGGATCAATATAACATAATATATAAAAATAGAAAATAAGTAGCGAAAGTAATATAAGTAAACATAAGCCACAACAAACACAAATAAAATTAATAAACAACCAATAATTTATATAAATATATAAAAGATAATGATGATATTCTATGTGTCTAGAAATCTAGAAAACATGTATACAAGAAGAAGAAAATAGTTTTATAAAAAAAAAGAAAAAAGAAATCCAAAAACTATCCCAAGAATCCTAAGCTCTAGCTCAGCCATTTACTACCAGGTCCATCCTAAAACAATAAGCAATCAAGTGTATGAAGCCTTACACTTCACTTTGTCAACACTTGCATATATATAGTCTACCCAGGTACCAATGGAGCCCAGATAGGGTGTGAGATAAATCTCAATTGGCCACCACCAATAGTGTCTATAACATCCTGTCCATGTAATATAAACTGAAATAGTGTGCAAGCATGCATATATGAAAGTAAAGCAGTATAATAACGTAAATACCCAAGTACCTGTTTGTAGAGACCCGAAACTTGACGTACATTGACATTACATTACATTTGCGGAATACTTAGTACATAACAAAAACACACACACAAGGATCGTAATAGTTTAGTGTCTTTGGAAACTCGGAACGTAATCTTCTAATCGTGGTGAAAGATCTTCAACATCTCCTATAAAGATCTTCCTTTTTTTTACCTAAATACTTTCTTTATATCCTGGGGAAAAGAAAACATAAAAGGGTGAGCTCAAATGCTCAGTAAGGGTAAACAAAAGAAAAATCAATCACTTCATATTCATAAGAACATAACTTTTGGAAATCTTAACCTGCAAAAGAGAGCATAATTTCATAAGATGGGATAAATCATGGCAGTGAAATGTAATCACAATAATCATAACTTAAAACATGAAACTTTGTGGCATTCACACATAATCATAGAGAATCATTTCTTGTTAGTCAAGACTCATTGCCAAGACTATCTTAGTGGACAAAGTCCCTTTCTGAATCGAGTAACCCTCGTTTCAGTCCTGTTTCACTGAACCGGTATAACCTACCGTTCCAGCCCTGTCTATCTCATGAGATATAAAATATTTACCCAATGAATTGGAGGGAGATATAGGTCCCACCCATCTTATAATGAATCCTTTCTTATGTGTGCCACATAATCATAAATCATACATCATCGCATAACACATGTAACAAAAATGGGATTCTTGAAACATCATGACATCATAAAACAATTCATATAAGATAAAGGAATTCATAAAAATATTTCCATCACAACATAATCAAATCCATGTAATAATAGGGATAAAAACAGAACCCTTTTATTATCTTAGATGGAAAATAATTTTGATAAAATACTTGGACTCCATTCTTGAGGGAAATATCCTTTCTACTTCAAAAACATTTTTCCTTTCTTAACATGTCATACAATTTTAAACTAAAAGAATTTGATTAAAAATAAACTTGAAAACTTTTAAAGGAAGCTTCTTGGAAATAATTTTTTAAAAATCCATTCATGCCGTATAAGTTAAAAAAAACATTCTTCGTACTTTTGTCGGAAAAGTAAAAAAGTACCTCGTACGAAAAATGACAAAAGATTCCTTTCATATATTTTACTAAAAACTCACTGAAGGGTAAAATAGGTTTTAAAAAATTGTATTTGGATGGAAATAACATTACATATTGAGGAAACATGGATGTGGATGATAAAATACACCCCAGTAAATACTAAAGTATAAACAATCTCGGATAAAAATGAGATTGTGATATTTCCCTTACCTTAGGTCTGATTTGCTTCGTATGTGTCCGAACCTCCTGTATAATGATTTAAATAATGTCATTGACTTATTACAGAATCATATTCATTGTTATGATATCATATATGGTTCACTTATGACATTATATTACCCGTTCTTTTGTAAATTCCATGTTAAAGAAGCGTTTTGGGTAAAATCGTTTCATTTATCGTAGGTGTTTTGACTTGTTGTTCTTGACATCATTATTACTTATATCATGATTTACTTACTTCCAGAATATAAAATATGATTTATATATCATATATATTCAGTATATATAGATATATAATAGATAGATAAATAAAATGAAAAACACCGTTCATGGAGACGGTAGTCTGTACGTACGCATGAACGCTGTTTTCCTTTCCTTATTGTCTTGAAATGGAAGTAAGTAGATAACATACATATATATATATACATAAATCCAGTAGCTTTATAATGTCATATATTTCATTATTATTTCTTATATATACTTTATAATCATTCTTAAATGGTTAACATGGAGAATGAATCTCATCGCGTCGTGGAGACGGTAGTCCGTACGTACGCACGAGCGATGATATCATTTCCATAAATATTGAATTGAATTGGAGTGGATTATACAATATATCAGAATCAATATGATGTTGTAATAACTATGTATAGTTATTCTTTACACCATTATACCCATCCATGTAAGGTGGTGGTGGAAAATAGATTACACCACGGCGTGGAGACGGTATTCCGTACGTACGCACGCGCGGTGATTTCTTTTTCCGTAGGATGGATAGATGGTGAAATAGGGTTGTTTAATACTTATAATAACATATCAGTATATGAGTGATACTGATGTTATTACTTCATAATGAAACAACCTAAGAAGAAGAAGTGGAAGAAGAAATAAAGATGAAAGAATTGGTAACGGTAATTACCTCTTCTTTGAAGCGCCTCTTTGAGACCTCCTCTTAGGGCACTAAAATTGGTCTTTAAGGAAGACCAGAACCTCTAGGATGTTTCTAGGGAAGTGGAGAAGAGATTTTGGCAGGGGTTGGCCGAGCTTGAGTGCTAAAATTGGTGTGAGGAGGAGGGGGAGGAGGTGTCCTTTTATAAGGGAGGAGAGGGGCACCTTAGGAATATCTCAAAATATTACTTTATATTAAAGTCAAAATCAGTTTATAATGGTTACAAAGGGTCTTATTTCGAAGCTAAAGTGGGGATGGGTCGAAATACTATCAACCAATAATATTTAGACAAGTTTAGGGAATTATTTTAACCTTATCAATTAGATTTAACTCTAAGTTAAATAATTTAACTTTTACCGTGTCTTTTTGTTTTCTTTCACTATATGGTTAATACACTTACTATAACATGCCAAAAGAACCCCAAATTGTTTATTATTAATATATATATCCTTATCTAAGTTATTTGGCCGAACCTTAGATTTTTAGGAATAAAATAACAATTAATAATATAATATTTGATTTAAAAACTATTTTGTGTCAATTTTGACACTATTTGATATATGATTTTTGTGAAAGTCATAACAGAATTATATGTTCAAACCAAGTTAATTAAATACACATTAATATATCATAGTAACCTAGAAAATTATTGGAATTCATAAAAAGTCTCAAATTACATTTATTTTGGTGTTTATAACATCAATTATGTCAATATTTCATTAATAAGATAATTACTGCATCATCATTGTGTCATAAATAAATTAAATTATTTAATGTCTAAAAATTACAAATAAAATACCATTATGTAGGAAATATTTTTAGCTTTCTAATGAATATTTAGAGTCGAATTTATCTTATGTATAACCCCATATTAAAAATGATTTACTTATTAAACTTTGATTTTAACTATTTTAACCCTTCTTTAAATAAATTAATAATAAATGTCCTAATCTAATCCAAGTGGGCCTAAATGGACATATTTTATTCCTAAGTTTGTTTTTGATTGAATTACACTTAAACAATAGAATTATGACATGTGTTAGGGTAATATTAATATCATATTTACCCTTAGTTACCCTATTTACTATTAACCGCGGTAAAAAAAGGTAAAAAGTTACTATTCACCAAAAATTATTTTCATCTCATTGAACCACATTTTAGTCCTTGATATTAACCGTGTCTCTCGGATTTTCGAAATTCCATTTACAGAAGCGGTAAAATTAAGTTTTATGAAAAATTCAGTTTTTTAACTACCACTTAGTGGTTTCACTATTCATCGAAAATTGAAAGTTTTCAGAAAAATACCAAAAATTAGGCCTAAGCTATATTTGATATTATGAACTCAAAAATGATGTCTATTTTACCAAATTCAAAACATATCAGTTGCATTAACTAATTTAAAAATTAATTCTCGCCGTCAAAACAAATAGCGTATTTTTAAGAGATAATAACTATCAAAAGATTGACACTAGTTTATAACTGGTTTAAATGTAAAATTACATCCAATGACCAACATTGTATTAAATTGTAAAAATATATTCTAAATATACTTTAAAACCACTCAAATTACTATTAATTATTTCAATTAAAAAAGTTATTTTTAATTAAAATTTAGTAATTTTCACTATTCATCAGAATATGAAAGTTATCCGAAAAGTACCAAAATTTCACCCTAAGCTAATTTCGATATTACGAATCCAAAAATGAATTCCATTTTGAAAAATAAAATTTACAAAATTTCAAAAAGTGGTTATTACTATTCATAACGGCTAGTTTTAATAATATCTTAATAGCATATCGTTGTTTAGCGAAACTCGGTGTTGCGTACAACACACGCTATCGTGGAAGGTCGCGATTGCGTATAATTCAAGCCAGGTCAAAGATGTGTATTGTGAAAGCTCCTTTTGGTGTAGCGTATAACACAAGACATTAATAAAATTAAAAAGAATATTTTTCATAAAATCTCAGGCTGTTACACTGTTGTTAGGTCTGAATATACAAAGTAACATGCAAGCAGGGGTGAATTGTGTCTTTCCAAATTCTTCCACAATTCTAGATTTTTACACCCTATGTAATTTATGCAGATATGCTGTATTTTTCTTCTATATGAAAATATGCAGCGGATAAAAAAAAAATAAAGAACACAACTTTTTATAGTTTTTCAGGGCACAAAAATCTCGATGATACCCTAGTCCACTTTACCAATCACTTGCTCTGCGAGCTTTATAAATTCCACTAGTATGGTCCTCTTATCATAAGACCAAGAATCAATAACTGAATGCAGGTAATTGACACCTTTACAATACTAAATACAAATCCTTCTGGTTCTATAATAGATAACCAATTATCCATAGCTTAGATTGAGAAGCTGATACTCCACCACAATTGAGTATGGGCAGTTGAAACTCAAATAAATCAAAGGAGACTAATTTGTTGAAATAGGTTAAACTTCACAATTTCAGCAACACACAATTGGTTGTTGATGGATATTCTTATTCAGAAATAATAGTCTTCATGAGAGAAAAAGTCTTCTACGATCCAGGTTTTACATAGATCTTAAATTTAATGTCCGCAACAAAATAAATCAGTCACAAACTTATAGTAGAATAAGATAGAACATGCATATCTCCAAAATTTAGTTCTTTAACGGAGTTGTTCGTTTGCTATAGCACTATAAAAAGTTTTTCAATAAAGAATTTGTATATGTGAATCACTTATCACACACACATATAAATAGATATTCTGAAGGAATATATAGAATAAAAAAACTTTATTTGGTATTCTAGATCCAAAATAACAGCTTGATAGATCGTAGAAAGTCAAATTTCAATTGAATAGGAGAGTCATAACATCCCTTAGAAATATGAGAGATTCTCTTCGATGAAAATGGTTCTTTGAAATAATTAAAAAAATCATTGAATCGGTATTCAATTCTGAATTGACCATTGTAGTAATCTCAGATTGAAAACACATCTTAAAGAACTTTGCTGTTGAGAACACAACATAGGGTTGAGCTGCGTAGCATAGGGTTCCCACCAATGTATGGTTTCTTTACCATACTTTCATCTTTATATAACATAGATAAAAAAGTAGCATTGGGATGATGATCTATACATTTATCATTATCAACATAAAATCCCAAATATAGCATTGATTAACCATAAATTCAACTTTTCCAAATGTGGGGTTGCAAACAGTAAATCCGGACTCCAACATAGGGTTGCTGATCCATACTTGTGTCAGTTTTCTGAATGTAAGGATTCCAATCCAAACGAAAAATCTTTTAGCATAACATAGGGTTAAAAATAGAGTTTCCAAAATCATTCCCATAACACTAAATTCCTTTAAATAGAATATAAATTCCAGTAAATTTTAATTAACATAGCTTTATTATAAAACAAACTTGGGAATTTGTGAAAATAAAAATCATCATAATTTATAAAGTATTATTGAGACAATACATTCCCAAAAATTTCACCATTTTTAATGATAAAAAAACCCATAACATAATCCTTAACAAAAATTAAAGAAAATATAGGATTTTTAAAACAAAAAAGTAGATATAGTTTTTTTTTGAAATTTCGATTTCAAAAAATTATTTTCATAAAGAAAAATTTTCAAAATAAAATGTTGTGGTTGAAAATATTCTCCCCGTCTCCCCCAGAGATAGTTTCCATTCCATAAAATTAAATATTCTCCCCCTTTTTATAATATCAGAAAGATGATTTGAAAGAATCAATGAAATAAACCACATTTAATATAGCACATAATTATAAATAAATAGTTATGAATTATGGAATAAGAAAAATAAATCTAAGATTGGTAGTGAAGCATTGAACTGAAATAGAAATAAAAATAATTAAATCTAAATATGAATAATCTAAATTTAAACAGACATTCAAATGTTACAAAAAGTTAGAGTACAATCCATAATAAACTAGGGTATTTAAAATTAATGGTTAGAGTTCAGTTTCAGAAGGGACAAAGGGTTCTTATGGATGAGGAAGGGCATGAACATCACTACTAAGATCAATCAGCTTCAGCAAAAGGATTTGAAAATGGTTGTTGAGAACTTATATCTAGTGCTAAAGAAAATTCTTCAAATCATTTCCAACCTTTAAAATTTCAACCAAATTTACCTTTACAAATGCATTCACGACTTCTTCTGACTGAATGAAAGAGGTAAACTTGTATTTAACTTGATTAATCACTGGTCCCAACTAGGATTCATTCAAAGTTAATTGAATCTCCATATGTCTTTGATTGTATAACATAAAATTTAAATTAATGATATCACACTTAAGAGTGTGTATCCTATCATTAAAATTGGTCATCACATAGTTAGTTACTTCAAACTTCCTAAAAAATTATGGCGGTGTCTGTTGAGAAGAAGTAGATGCTTAATTTCTTGCAATGAGAGACTGAAACACTCTCCCTATCATCAAATTAAACTCATAAAACTCTATATTATTAATATATTCATCCTTTAATGAAAACAATTCTCTTAACATCTTGGACATAAGCTCCTCATGATCTCCAAATGAAATGATATTTTCTTTAAATTCTCTTAAATTAAGCTTCTGAGCTTCAAACTTTGACATCAGTACTAAAATGAACTTGTATTCCTTAACCTTTTTATTCTTAGCTTCTAATTGTTCTCTTAAAAATGAATTCTAAGCCTCTAAAAATAGTATTTTTATAACTTGGGCAATAGAATATGAATATGAAGATTCAAGAGAATTAGATTCTTCTTGATCAACTTCAATTAAATCTAGGCTTGGCTCACCAACTCCTTCTGGTGTGTTTCCCAAATCAAATCCTCCCAAAACACCAGGATCAGGAACAATTTAATTACCAGGGTAAGTGATATCTTCCTTATGAAGCTCTTGAATTTGAACCTCCTGCTCAACCTACTCATTCACTTGAGCCTCACCCCCCGTTTATCTTTTCTCACCAAGTGGAGTGGCATCCACTTCTCTAATAGGGGCTTTAAAAAAAACTTTTGGAACATTAACTAAAACTCTTCTTCTTTTATGAACAAGTGATTCTTTTGGCCTTAAAGTGTATTCCTCATCAGGCCTTTGAAGAACTGATCCAACTGAAGGGATAATCCTTTTCTCCCCAGCTACTAACAATTTTTTTTCATTTCTTCACACCAACTAGTAGCAAATTGTTGCATGTGTTTCTCCAAACAAAACCAATCTTCTTAACTATTCCAGTATCCAAGATATTGTTGTGGTGACTATTCTTTCCAAAAAAATATATTCACAATATTTCCTTTTCTTTTCAAAAAGAAATAAATAATCCTACCATAGGGATAATATCTAATTTATTTATTCTCATGACAGTAATGGTTTAGATATCTAATAATAAAATGAATAAAATTAAACTTAGAATTATTCAGAAGCAGAAACAAGATATACATGTCTGGATAAAGGACCTTCTTAAGCTCAGTGGTCCTAGGAAAGATCCATGATTGAATAAACTTCATCATCACATGATAGTCAGGAGAAAGTTCTTTCATAAACACTTTTTTGACAGTTCTTGTTCCAAACAAAGAAAACATAATGTCCTTAGATATATGTCTTCCATTACCGATACATCTTAAATCAAATTTAAACTCCCCATCACGGGGAAAATAGAGCATCTCTGCCATTTCCATAAAGGATAATAAAAATTACATATTATCAATGGAAGAGACAATATTGTCTTCTTCAAAACCAAGACCGAAAGAAGCATTTTTACAGAATTCTTTAACTTCTATGTCATAAACCATCAACATGTTATCTTCACCAAAATCATAAACCATACCTTGAAAATGCAATGCTTCCTTAAGAAACAGATTTATAGAATCTAGATAGTTTAAATATATTACCTTTACCTACAACACCTTGTGAGCTTTTCATGAAGAATATACATTGTTATCCAACTCAACATCCATGAATCTTCATGAGGTTTCCATCTCTTAAGGTTTTTGGGCTGAAGAGATTGACGGTTTAGGGTTTTCAGTATAAAAGAATTGAAAGAGAGATGTACTCTGTAAGTTGTGTAGGAGAGGAGTATGAGAGGGAGAAGGAAGATGGTTTTCTCATGATGATCAAGGATGTACTCATTAAGTTTTTAATTTTGAAAATACAAATAAAATAAAATAAAATTGAATTTCTTTTCAAAACAAATAAAAACCAAATCGAATAAAACATATTAAATAAAAATTACCAAAATAAAAGTAGAGAAACTGAAAATAAATTAATAAACAATTACTTAAACTCAAGTATTCCTAAATCCCACTTAATAAAATCAAAACTAACACTGGGAAGTGGTTTAGTAAAAATATCAGCTAATTGATAATTGATATTAATAAATTATAAAGATATATTATTTTTAAGAACACGATATCTTAGAAAATGATGCCTTATATTAATGTGATTAGTCTTAGAATAACTTATAGGATTTTTAGAAATATTAATAGCACTAGCATTATCACATAAAATAGGAATAATATTAAAGTTTAGTCTACAATCTAGTAGAGTGTTTTCCATCCAAAATACTTGTGCACAACAACTGCCATCAGAGACATATTCTAGCTCAATAGGTGATAGAGAAACTGAGTGATTTTTCTTACCAGACCATGAAACTAAAGATTTTCCTAAAAAGTGACTAGTTCTTGAAGTACTTTTTTTATCTAATCTACAACCTCCAAAGTTATCATCTAAATATGAAATTAAATTAAAATAAGAAGTTTTTGGGTAAAGAAGAAATTGAAAAATAGTTACTTTTAAATATCTAAAAATTATTTTAACAGTAGTAATATGAGATTATTTTGGATTTGATTTAAATCTAGCACAAAGACATACAAAAATAATGTCTGGTATTCTAGTAGTAAGATATAACAAACTATCAATCATACCTCTATATAAATTATTGTCAACTAGTTTCCCAACATCATCCAAATCAAGTTTTATATTGGTACACATCGGAGTTGTATATGTCTTGTTGTTATCAATTCCAAACTTCTTCAATAAATCAATAATATACTTACTTTTATTTAAAACATTTATATGATCTTTTTGATAAATTTTAAAGCCTAAAAAGAAATTTAGTTCTCCCATCATACTCATTTCAAATTCTTTTTTCATTAGATTTGAAAAATCATGACAACGTTTTTATTAGTTTATCTAAAAATAACATCATCAATATAAATTTGGACTAATAAAATATTAGAACAAAAGATTTTATTGAAAAGTGTTGGATCTTCCAATTCAATAGTAAATCCATTTTTAAAAAGAAAAAACTTAATCTTTCATACTAAGCTCTAGGTTCTTGTTTAAGGACATAGAGAGCTTTGGTAAGTTTAAAAACATAATTCAGTTTTTGAGGATTTTTAAAACCAGGGGAGTGCTCAACATAAAATTCCTACATTAAATAAACATTTAAAAAGGTATATTTAACATCAATCTAATATAATTTAAACATCATGTGAGATGCATAGGCTAAGAGGAAATTGGGTTAATAATTCCCTTACCTCAAGTTCATCTTAATTCAAACATGTTTAAACCTCCTATATAATGGTTAAAAGAGTGTTATAAATATCTTATAGAAACATATTAATGTTTATAAAACCACATATGATAATTTAATATCATAATTTTACCCTTTAATTATTAGTATTTTGTTCATTCCATTGTTTCAGGTGCGTTCTTTACATGATTTCCATGGACGGTTTGTATTTGATTTTCTTGTTGTATAGAAATGAAATTACAGAAGTGAAATGAAATGGTATTAATATGTTTCCATAATATTAAATGATTTTATCACTCATTTTGGTTATATGGTATGAGGATGAATCATTAGATAAATCTTTAGTGATACCCGTTTAGATCATTTTTGCAGTTCTTTAATAATCACGAACTAGTTTCATTATATAACATAATATTATGTATATATTTTAACTCCATAAAATGAAATAGGATATGTAATAAACTTTAAATTCTTTTTCAACAATTAAAATGTTTTTATAACCAGTTTTGAATGATGTAATGAAAATTGTAAACACAACGTCCACAATTTTTGTAAATCGGCACATCACGGACGTTGTTTTTATTTTTAGAATAAGAGGAAGAGGAGAGGAATAATGATGATGGATATTTACATAAACATGATAAAAATACAGCATATATATCATAATAGAGATTTAATGCATCTTTTATAAGGATATTTGAAGAGATTATAAGAAAAAATAATAATTGAAAAGAAAACACAAGAAAATGGAAGAAGATTATTACCTCTTGATCTTTTCTCCTTGAGATCCTTCTTAAGGAATTCGGTTTTGGCCTTTTGGTGAAACCAGTAGGTCTTGGATGTGGGGAAGATCCATGAGAAGAATATTGGGTAGAACATATATAATTATCAAGTCTTGAGAGGTGTGAGAGGAAGAGGGAAATGAGGGTAGTATTTATAGTGGAGGAGAGGAGGGGTTTTATATTATTTTAATCATTAGTTTAATATTTTTGCTCAAGACTATGAGTAGTATTGATTAATGTGAACCAAAATAGTAATAAGTTCATTTGACTTTGAACCAAGTGTGCTTACATAATCCTTTCATCACCTATGATGCAGTAAAACAAGTATTTAGCATTTATCATAATTTATCATATTCTACTAATCATAAAAAATTAAAGAATTTCAGAAAAATATCAAAAATTAATTCTAACCATTTTTTGATGTGTAGAATTAAAAAATAAACTCTATCTTTTGAAAATAATTTTATAAACATAATTAATTTAATTTTTAAATAAAACCATAATTTATTTGAAAAATACAATTTTAAAATTAAAACTGTTTTTTCTAACAATTTGAAAAATTACTTAAGGTCTATTAAAATTATCTTCTAATAACAAGTCATAAAAATACTTATTTATGAATACATTTTATGAAAATAAATTTTCATTTAAATTATTAAATTAATCATAAAATTGTAATTAAATATATATGACTTAGAAAAATACCAACGCTTAATCAATAAATTTCAAAATATTTATTTACTTATATTATGACATAATTATATAATATTGAAACTCATAAGATAGCTAAATTCTATTTATTATTTCATTGATGAATCTACTATTCATAAGGGTACATTACTATTCATAAGTTTCAGCTTACTATTCATATGGGCACATTACTATTCATTAGGGCTAAGTTACTATTCATAAGGGTACATTACTATTCATAAGGGTCATGTTACTATTCATAATGGAACATTAATATTCACAAGGGTATTTTACTATTCAAAAAAAATTAAGTTTTTTCTATCAGACTCCCAAAAACTTACTGATTGCAACCGGGTATTTTTGTTTTTTGAAATTGAAAACATAGAAGCGGAAAAATTATGTTTAATGGTTAGTTTATAAAGGCCACATAGTATTTAGTAGTTCATTTAAGCATATAGTGTTTCCTTTAAAAATATTGGGATGTTACAATTTATGTAAAGCATAAATATTTTAGTGTCCAAGTCTTCTATGCCAAATCCATGATTCATTTGTCTTAGAAGTTAAACAATTCACTTTCTATTTACATAAGGAATTTAAATCCAAAGTATAAACATTTTCTGTTCTTGGTGATCTAAACTTAAGCAACTTATCTTTACACACAAAGCATGAATTGTTATAAAAATCAATATAAAAACCATCATCACAAAGTTGATAAATACTTATCATATTGTTCTTTAATTATTTCACATATAGTACTTTGTTGATTGAGATAGTTTTTGGATTTCCAATAGTTCCAACTCTAATTATTTTTCCTTTGGTATTATCATAAAAATTGTCAAGACTTCCATTTATTTGTGTCAGTGTGTAAAAATTTTATGGATCTCCACTCATATGCCTGGAACAATCACTGTCCATATACCATATATCATTTTTATTCCTACGACCTATTACCTGAAAAAGCAATTAAAAAAATGTTTTTTTGGTACCCATATTTTATTGGGTCTGACAATGTTAGCTAGTAATGATTTGGGAATCTAGATTTGCTTTGTTTTTATATCATTTTCTTCAACCAAACTCTTAGAAATAAAATCTCTTTTAATGACACTTATTTGAGTATTTTTCAAATAACATTATTAGTGACATGGCCTTTTGTTCCACAATTATAATAGGTTTTATATTTAGTATTGGGCACAAAAATAGTTTTTATAAAATTTTGATTTCTCACCCTTGATTCCTATTCCATATCTTTCCCTTATAATGAAATTATTTCCAAGAATTTCATTTAATATATTTTATACTTTAGTAAAAAAAGATCAAAACTCTTAAAAGTTTCTACTTCATCTTGTAAAGATTTGATCCTTTATTCATGGTCAACATAGTTTGTTGTAGATGAGTTGAATTTGTCCATCAACTCTTGATATTGTTTAAGTAAGGTACATCTATCTCCTAAAACTTCATTATGAATATTTTTTGAAGACTTGTGATTCTTTATCATAGAATCATATTTTTCTTCTAACATTGAACAATAGGAAACTAGTTTGTCATTTGAGAAACTACTAGTTTCAGAATCAAAAATAATAATAAGTTTGCGCCTTTTCCTCTTTTTCATTAGACATGAAGCACATGTTCGCCTTTATATTTGATTGCTCCTTCTCTGAATCAAACTTTGAAGGACTGATGGAGTCTTCAGATACACTCTATATAGATTTTATTTCTCTTTTTACTTTATTCTCATAATCATCATTTTTCTGGTATCGCTTTTTGGCCTCTTTCTTTCATCTTTCAGTCGAGGACAATCTGGTCTAATATGACCCAATTTCTTTCACTCATAGAAACAAACTTCTCTTGGTTCTTTATAACCCTTCCTAAAGAATTTTCAGAATTATCTTTTATTCTTGTAAAACTTTCTGAATATTCTAGCTAGTTGATCCAGTTTCATCTCAGAATATGAGGAATCTAAATTTTTCTATTATTTGTCTTATTTCTTTGATCTTATCCAATGTTTCTGAGATGTTAATTTCAGAGTAGTATTTTCTTTCTTTACTAATATCTTATGATATTCAACTTCATCTTGAATTTCTACTTCATACAACATAAATGTCCCAATTAGTTCTTTCATATCCAGATCTTTGACTAGTGATGATTCTCGAATAACAAAAAATATGCCATTCCATTTAAAAGGTATCACTCTTATTACTTTTAAAGATTGATCAGATTGTTTGATGGGTTCACCTAAAGATTTAATATTGTTGATAATTTCTATAACCATTCCATTCATTTGAGTGATGATTTATCCATTAAACATTCTAAAGGTGTTAAACTTCAGATTTGTTATTGCATACACCATCTGTCTTATATTATCTATTCATTCATAGGCAACTGCAATAGTTTTTCACATCTCATATGCAGCTGGACATTGTGATACATGATTAAACTCATCTGGTCCAAGATTACAAATAATAAAATTCATAGTTTTTGAATTCATGTAATATTCAGCTTCTATTTTAGTATCCCATGTTTCAAGTTTCTCAGGAATCTTATATGGGGTAATGACCTTTAAGTAAACTCCAAATCCAAGATTTTTAAGATAGATAATCATCCTTGATTTCTAACACCCATAATTTTCTCCATTTAGGTATAGATCTCGAATCATTTACATTCCTTATCTTGGATCAACCATTTCCATATTTGTATAGACCTTATAGTTTTTATCTTACTATATATTTATCCAAAATCTCTCCTCAGATACCAATTGTTAGGTCAGGATATAAAAATTAACACACAAGAGGGGGTGGATTGTGTATTTTCAAATTATTCCAAAAATTTGGATTTTAACACCCTATGTAATTTATGTGGATATGATGTGTTTTTATTCTATATGAAAATATGTAGCGGATAAAAAAAATATAGAATAAAATTTTTTATAGTGGTTCAGGGAATAAAGATCTCCTAGTCCACTCTACCAATCACTCTCTCTATGAGCTTGGTAAATTCCACTAGTATGGTCCTCTTATCACAAGACCAAGAATCCAAAACCGAATGTATGGATTTGACACCTTTATAATACTAAATACAAATCCTTATGGTTCTATAATAGAGAACCGATTATCTAAATCTTAGATCAAGAAGATGATACTCCACCATAAATGAGTATGAGTAGTTGAAACTCAAATAAACCAAAAGAGATTGATTTGCTGAAATAGGTTAAACTTCAGAATTGCAGAAGCACACAATTGACTATTGACGAATCTTCTTCTTCATAAATAATAGCCTTAAAGAGAGAATGAGTTTGAAGAGATCTAGGTTGCACACAAATCTGCAATTTAAAAGAAGCAATAAACCAGAGTAGTCATAAACTTACATTGTAACAAGATAGAACATGTATATCTCCAAAATGTAGTACTTTAACAGAGTTGTTTGTTTTCTACAGCACTTTAAAAATATTTTCAATAAAGTAGTCATATCTGTGAATCAATTATCACACACACATATGAGGATATATTCTGAAGGAATATATAGAATAGAAAAACTTTCTTCAGTATTCCATATCCAAAAGAATATCCTGATAGATCATGGAAATTCAAATTTCAATTGACTAGGAGAGTCATAATTTCCTTTAGAAATAGGCGATATTTTCTCTAATGAACACAGTTCTTTGAAACAATCAAAACTATCATTGAATCAGTCTTAAATTATGACTTGACCATTTTAGTAGTCTTAGATTGAAAATGCTGCTTAAAGAACTTCACCATTGAGAACACAACGTAGGATTGAGCTATATAACATAGAGTTCCTTTGCATAGCGTAGGGTTCATTTTCATAGCATATGGTTCCTTTGCATATCGTAGGGTTCCTTTACATATCATAGGGTTCCTAAAAATGTATGGTTCCTTTACCATACTTTCATATTTAAGTAACGTAGGGAACAAAGCAGTGTAGAAATGATGATCCATACATTTATCCTTGTCAACATAAAATCCAGAACACAACATTGATTAACCATATGTTCAAAATATTCCAAATTTAATGATTCCAATCCAAATGAAAAATCTTTTATCGTAATGTAGGGTTGAAAAAAATGTTTCCAAAATCATTCCCATAACACTAAATTCCTTTAAATAGAATATAAATTTCTATAAAACACACTTAACAAAACATTATTAGAAAACAAATAGAAGAATTTGTGAACATCAAAATCTTCATAATTTATAGAGTATTGTTGAGAAAATACATTCCCAACACCTGCTTCAGCCCTTGGTTGATGTTTGAATATGTAACCGGTTCATTAATTAATTTAAGTTCCATTTTATGTAAATAAGTCACATGAGGTAATACTACCACTAAAGTATGATATGACAACAATAGTGAAGGATCCAAGGAATACCAAATAATCATAATGTTATTTATAACAAAGAGGTTCCAAGGTAGTAACCAAGGAAACATAAACCTGAAGGGTCACCAACTCAGTAGTAAGTACAGCCTGGCTAAGGGGTAAGAGTGTAATCCAAGGAGCATCGTCCAAGGCATTTTACAATAGTATGATCTAACAGAGTCCTAGGAATACATACAAGGTAAAATGGGATAAGATATGGCTAGGCCCAAGGATTTAACCAAGGCACCTCATGTACGTAGAAGCCATGTTGCATCCAAGAAATCCTGTAATAGTAAGAAAGGATCCTACAATTCTATACCAGACATCCACTGATAGATGATGATTGGGTTCTAAGGTGGGTCTCAACCAAGGCAACCGACATCCTTGAATCAAAATGGCATCTATGAGTTCTCAAGGAATTCCCTCCGAAATCTGAGAATTATATCAAGTATGAACACCCCTATAAGTATGTCAAGGTTCATATGTATAATTATACACCTTAAATTTAATTAATTTAATAAATTAGGCCATCTAGTAATTATTCCAAAGTTCATTCCATGCCTTTTATACAAGTGACAAGGCATCTCAATACATGAAACCCTTTATAATTCGTTAATTTAAGTCATGTAATAGTTAAGACATTTGATAAGTCATAAGGTTCAAGCATTTCCTTTCATTAGTGTGACAAGGTGAAGGGTAATTCAACCATTTAATCCATTTTATATTTAAATACTTGGTTCTCTCCTTTAACTTTAATGACATGAAAAGGTTGTGCTAAGGAAAAGCAACCAACCATTCATTTATAATAAAAAATTCCAAGTCATATATATATGATGTACATGCTAAATCCATTTACAATTTATTAATCAAGTTCAATGGAGGCACTTACCTTAGACAGGTCAAGTGGAAAGGGACCATGATACTATCCATTATTTGATTCAATAACCAATTATTATAAGGAGGTTTACCATTAGAATGGTCAAGCTTAAACACACCCGAATGGTCAAAGGAGTCAAAACACTAAAAACCCAATTATGGAACATCACCATACATGGGATGGTTAAAGTCGTGGATGTAAACACCAACAATAGGTTATATATATAGCAAGGGTCTTATAACACAATTCTAATGACTACAAGAATGATATATAAATTCAAAAAATGATGCCTGATGAAATCTGTATGATGATACATTAATTTATAAAATGATGGAAATTGAGGAATGACTTATAAACCACCCACCACATACTTGTATGACTCTCTCCATCTAGTATCGGCCTCTAGTTTATCTTAGATTAGAGTTGATATAAATAATGGATCAATTCCATAAAATTGGGGCATATGAGATTACATCTAAATAGAATAATTGATAGGACGAAGATTGAAGAAAGATTAAGAAGGAATTGAGAATGTATTGGTGAAGATATAAGGAGATGAACGATAATCAAATCAGACTTCAGACAAATGATCCATCTTGATTCCTAGTTTAGGCCTTTAAAAGAAAAAAAGGAGGAGAAATGGAGGCTTTGTCTGCTGGAAAAACAAAAGGGAGAGAGGGTTTAATTAAAACATGAATTAAGGGTGAAATCTTCATTTCACCCAAAAAATACCCTTCACACGATTTTGCTACATGGTTTGGCCAAACTATGTGTGAATCATGAACGAACAACTATAGGAAGGGGCACCCTCTCAGTTAGGCTGCATGGTTAGGGAAATCATGCACCGAACATGAAAAATATATCTGTTAAAATCACATACATTCTCTAACAGCCATGAAACCCAAATTGCATGGTTAGATCAAACTGTGTGCCCTATTCCAGCATACTGTCCAACCTCACACAGTTAAAAAAAAGTATGTGATAGGCCTTTTTATCCCAAAAGATAGGTTTTGGATTCTGAAAAATCCCCAGACACCCCAAGACCTTCACTGACTCATTAGGAATCCATATGAGGTCCAAAATGAAGAATTAGAACAAAATTTAAAGGATCCATACCTAAGTGAGAAATTGGGTTCTTATAGTCTTCCCCCCTTAAAGGAACTCATCACTGAGTTCACCTTCTAAGGGTGGATAAACACAATTTAAAAACAACTCTGGACACTGGGCATGTGCATCGGTCTCCTTCTCCCAAGTCTCATCCTTTATATGGTTTTAATACCATAACACTTGTACTAAAGGGACCAAATGACCTTAGAGAGCCTTCATGCTCCAATCAGTGATGTGTATAAGATACTCCTAAAAGTTAGCATCGTCATCTAGCTCAACTTCATCATGTTCAAAATTATGAGATGGGTCAACATGATATCTCTTAAGTTGTGAAACATGGAAGACTTCATGCATTGCATAGTACCTTTGAGGTAATAGCAACTGATAGGATACCAACCTAACTCTCTCCAAAATCTCAAACGGACTGCCATAACTAGGAGACAACTTCCATTGTCTCTATATCTGTATATTCCCTAGCTTGGGTGATACCCGCAAGGAAAACATGATCCCTAACTTCAAACTCTAGAGGCCATCTATGACGATTGACATAAGATTTATATCTATACTGAGCAGTAGACATATGCTTCCTGATCAGTTGAACCTTCTCCGAAGTCTCCTGCATAAGATAAGGACCAAGTAGGGATGCCTCTAGCCAGCACAAGGGTGGACAAAATGACCTACCATACAGGGCTACAAATGGATCTATCTAAATTGTCACTTGAAATATATTATTATAGGATAAATCGATGAGAGGGATATGCTTCTCCCAAAAACCACTAAAATCAAGAATGCATGCCCTGAGCATGTCTTGTAAAACTTGTATCGTCTGTTCTGACTATCCATCTGTATAAGGGTGAAAGGATGTGCTTAGAAGCACCCACGTACCCATAGATTTTTTCAACCCCTTTAGAAACATGACATGAAACAAACATCCCTATATGAAACGATAGTATGAGTAACCCCATGTAGTCATATGATCTCATGGATATACTGTCTTCCCAACTCATCAACTGAGAAAGTATCCCAAATAGAAATAAAGTGAGTACTTTCATCAGTTTATCAATGACAACCCATACAACGTCACTACCTCTAGGTGGACTAGGTAAACTAACTATAAAGTATATGGAAACATATTCTAATTTACATTCTAGGATTGGAAGTAACTGTAATAATTGACAGCCTACAATGTATCGTTAATTCCTATGGGGATAACCAAATTTAGTAATTTATTAAAACTCAGACAACCTAACTAAAAACATATTATATAGAAAGTATGAGTGTTGAACCCACATGGATGATTCATATGTTCTAAATTAATTAAGGAAACTAAAATTGAAATTGTTTGATATTTGAAGGAAAGAAACAAATAGTAGCAAGGATTGGGTTTTAATATTAGGAGAGTGGCATGACAGGTTTATTGATTTTCAGGTTCATGTGCTAGGAATTTAATTAATAATGAATTTATTTAGTTTTGGTGTTAGAACTGGGTCAGTAGGGATCCTTGGTATGGGCACCCTGCACTAATTCAGTGATTTCATTGTTGGAATGGTCATCTACTAAATGAAATCACAAAACTAGGCAACCCAAAACCTCATTTAAACATAATTGGCCTAGATTTCATAATGGTCATATGAAAACTAAGACCATTAATTTATGAAATGAATTAAACAACTTCATAATTCAATAATGGTCATGAAATATGAAAATAAAATGAATTGAAATTGAATAAATGGTCTATAGAAATCCTAAAAATGAATAATAAAAATAAATAATCCCTAGAATCACATCCCCCTACAATCACATAACTTAGCACAAATAGAACTGCTTGATCATTCTAGGAATTATGAGAACAAGTAGCATGGATACCCAAAGAAGAAATCCAACGAAGAATATTAGCTAAGTTGGGATATATATCATCACTATTTCGTCTGGCACTTCGTCGATGTTTCACTTGCTCCTACTGGTCCTAGAGTGTATTTTAAGGGAGGAAGGGGCATGTATTTATAGGTTTTTACATAAAAATCATCGGTCATGGTGTCTATTTTTTTTTTCAGTGCATCAACACTTACATGATGCGTAATGTACTTTCACATCATGTAATCTTGATTTGGGTTTTCTCCGCATTTTTTGAATCTATGTGAATCTCGCACGGACTTTGACTCCTTTCATGATGTGTGATTGGGAATCATGATGTGTAACTTCAATTCATAGCATGAAATATCATCACAACTTTTCATGTGTGGATAATTCTTATTGAAAAATTCATGATGAGTAATTGAATTAAATGGAATGTAATTATTTTACTTCAGTTTTTCTAGCTTCATTCTTCCTTAAAAATCTGGTGTCGCGCCGTGAGTGAAGTGAAGTGGCACCAAATGTATTTAAGATCATAATTTCACCCCTTTTCACTCCTTTTACAAATATTCATTGAATCATTCCATTAAACATAAAATAAGTCAATCCGTTCCAAAATTGGAAAGATTATTCATTTAAATACAAAATATAAACATTAAAACTCTCTAAAATATTTGCATAAAATACACTTATCAGCAAAATTGTAGGTCTATGATGATCCTTCTTCACCTAATGACAAGTGGAACACCTAGTGGTAAAGCATACTATCTAAAATTTCCTCCCAAGTCCCCAATACCAGCGTTGCATGTATCGATACATTTTGAAGATTCTTGGATGAGATTCCCACTAAGAAGCATGTGATTCATGCATAAACTCCTCCTTCATATCTGTAGGAATATAGACATGTCCATGTATACATAGGATGTTATCTCTATCCACATAACAATCTAGAGGTGGGTTATCTTTTGAAATACTCTCATAGAGAACTGAGCCCTTAGGATTTAAAAATTTCCCACTCTTCACCTTCTCAAGGAGGGAATAGGTAACTGCCAAGGATGAGAGAAAATAATTATCATGACTGTCGTGAAACTCCATATGCAACATAGAAAACAAGTCCATTAATTTCTATTCATCACTAACTTTCCATATGGCATGTGCCTAAGCTTTCCAGCTTAACACATCAGTAACTATATTTCCCTTTCCAGGCATATAGGCAAGATCTAAATCAAAGGACCGAAGATAATCAACCCATATTCATTATCTAAGATTAAATTCATGGTATGTAAAGATATATTTGAGGCTATTATGGTACATATACACCAAAAGCACTCACCCAATAGATAGTGTCTCTAGAAACATGAGGCATGGACAAATGCTGCTAGCTCAAGGTCATGCATTGGGTAATTTATCTCATGAGGCCTCAAATACCGAGATCTATATATAATGACTATATCCTCTTGTATCATCACTAACCCTAGGTCAATGCTTGATGCATAATAGAAAACTATATAACCTTTATCAATCTCTAGAATAATCAGAATAGGTGCCGAGACAATCCTCCCTTTATACTCTTGAAAGTATTTCTCGCACTCTTCTAACCATAGGAACTTGACACCCTTCCTTGTAAGACCAGTAATAGGTGAAAAAAGGCATAATAAGTCCAGTATGAAATTCATGTAATATCCAACCATACCCAAGAAACTCTGTATATCAAACACATTTTTGGGATGCTCCTAGGAAACCACATCACTAACCTTCTTTGGGTCAACATAGACTCCTGATTACATGATAATATGACCCAATAAGTGAACCTTGTCAATCCAAAAGTGGAACTTATCAATATTAGAATAAATTTGATGCTCTATTAGTGTACTCATAATGATATCAGGGTTCTTAGCATGGTCTTTATGCATGTAAGAATACACCAAGTTGTCTTCCAAAAAAACTAAAAAAAAGGAATCCAAATAGGGGTGGAACACCCTATTCATCAGATCCTTGAAAACAGAAGGAAAATTCATGAGACTAAATGATATAACGATGTACTCATACAGAATACCTGCAATAGAAATCTATAAGAGGTATGTCTAATGGACTAAATTGCACAAGATGATAGCCCGATCTCAGGTTAATCTTAGAGAAGACCCTAAATCCTTGAAGATTGTAAAATAGATCATCTATGTGAGGTAGTGGATACTATTTCTTGAACTTAATATGGTTCAACCATCTATAATCCACACATAGATGAAGGGTCCCATCGACCTTCTTGGTAAGAAGCATGGACAAACCCCAAGAGAAAGTACTGGACCGTATAAAACCTTTGGCTTCCAAATCCTCTAACTACCACTTGAGCTCCCAAATCTCAGTAGGTTCCATCCTGTATGAAGTAAGGTACATAAGAGATCCTCCTAGAATGATCCCAATTATAAACTCTACCTCTATCTTAGGAGGTAAGTCAGAAAAATCATTGGGAAATACATTCCTGAAATAATCTACCACTTGAGGGAATTTAGCCTGATCTAAACCTTGATCCTCCATGAATAGATTGTAAATATGGTCGGTCACACCACCTATCCCATGATGATCTTCTCAAAATCTACTTGACTAAACATCCCACACAACCTTATATAGATAACTGGTTCTCTATAGTGATGTAAATGATACCCTGTAGTGGTAGTAGTCAAAAAAGGTGTGATATCGAACCAACCAATCCATCCAAATAATGACATCGAATCTCATCACCTTGAGAACAAAGAGGTCCCATAGAAAGGGATAACTGCCTAACTCAAGGGGAATACACCCTCTGATCATACTCCCAATGGTGTATCTAGGGTCATTACACTATAGCAACACTATATCTACAACCCGAGATATTCCATGATAGATAAAGAGATAAAAGAGTGTGAATCACTTGTATCAAATGAAGTAGATACTATAGTGGAGGCTACTATAATAGTACCTCATAATATAGATGTTCATGTAGCCTGATCCTCGAGTATCATCTATAATTCATGAAACTAACCTGACCCATGACCCTATGCAATAGCTGGACTACTACGATCAAAACTACACTTCTGGCACTGTTGGTGATTAGGATTCTGGCTACCATATCCTCGACTTGCTCCTTGTCCAGTCTTATCGATGCTACTATAACTCTTGACTGGAACAACATAAAAGAACTTTATCCTGAAGGTGGAGCTGATGCAGAACCTCTTCCAGTAGAAGCTGATGGAAAGGTCCAAAATAATCTCTAAAGATGCCCTATATGGACACAATCCCGACATTCTAGAGGGTCTCTATCACATTGAGGATTTAGGTTCCCCTATCTTCTACACTAGTGACACACCATCGAGATACTAACATGGGTACTATGGATACCACTACCCCGATGAGAAACCTTGAGAGACCACTTTCTACTACTGAAAGAACTACTGGCCTACCTCAACATTGATCCTTTATTCCAGGTACTTTCACTTCCCCTTAGGTTGTGCTAAGTGATAAGAGTTTTATTTAATATTTCAGAAAAGGTTGGTTGGAAAAATACATTCACATAAGTCCAGATGGAATACTAAATCCCATCCTCGAAATGTCTAGCATGAGAAAGATCATCACTGGCTAGAAGCGGTGTGAAGAATTGCAACTCAGTGAAATGAAATGAATACTCCATAACTAACATATAACCTTACTCAATATGTATGAAATCTCTAGATCTATCAGAATTCAGCATATGATGAAATAAATAATCATATATGAAAGTATGGAAATAAGAACCTACCATGCCCTTATGATGACCGACATAAGTAAATGCATCCCACAAACTCTTGGAATAATCATGTAGCATGTACGTAGTATTCTTGACCATCCGCTCTAGAGGCATCTTCAGATGCTTAAAGATAGAAAAGTTGACCTCTATCCAATACTCACCAGCCTATGGATTTACATCCCCTAAAAAGTTAAGAGGATGATACAACTTGAACTCATAGGTAAAATCAACCATCATAGGTGCAAGCCATGGAGCACCATGCATGGACTACATCAGATGTAGGAAACTATCTCAAACTTGAGTGTTAGTGCCCAAATCAGGTATAATAGGTGGTACCTCAATTGGAAATCCTAGAGGTAATACCAGAAGATCATGGTACAACACATCTTTAGCATGATCTTCACCACCCTCCTAGCACACGACATAAGGACATCACGGTGGCATTGGTCTAAAAATTCCAAGCACACACCACAAAACAAGCTTAAGTAGATAGATAACAACACTAGTAGAAGCTAAATGAAAGAAAGGGATCACTACCAATAACATTCTACCCCAAATACCTACTTAGAAGGGCATGTATCAGTGAGTGATCAAGTATTAGTTACACGGGTTCCAGTAGATGAAGGGTCAATGACACCTTGCCTCATCATTTACTGGTAATCATTTCATTTCATTTCATATTTAATTTCTAGGTTCACTCCTTTACCATTCATAAACATGAAAAGGAAAGATAAGGATGTGAAAACTTTTCATTTTAAAATTCAAGTTTCACTATAAACTTTTATTTGATTATTTCAATACACCAAGGTTCATTTAGAATGGATAGCTATTCCTAGTGAATCAGGGCCCATAAAACTTATCACTAAAATCAAAACCTATTTAATTTTAATAAAATTGATTGAATCAGTAAATTACTAATCCCAACCCATGGGGGGCCATAATACCTCATGAATCGAAACCAAAAATCCCTCAATCTTAGCCAAGTAAAAGCACATACATACTATAACTACCACAGAATCACTAAACAATCATAGGCATATCAAGAAATGAAAATTAGTTGAATTCACCTATATGGAATGGCAATATGCATTGAATGTGAATTATAGGTGCCTATGATGATGCATGAAATAGTGATCCTTTCCCTCATATCATCAGACAAGGACAAAATAAAATATCAATCAGAATAATAATAAAAAACACCACATAGCATGTGAGTCACCTAATGGTGAAATGATATCAACTATAATTGAAAAAACCAAAATAAAAATTATAGTTCAGGAAACCTAGCCTTTACCCCGAACATGGGTTTGTGATTCCCAAGCATGAATTATAACCAAGTTCCAAGAATTACCAATCTCCAATATATTATATCCAAATAGTAAAGTAACAAACGAATCGATTTGATACCACTTTGTGATATACCAAAACCAGATTCCACTTAGAAGTACCCCAATCCCAATTGGACACATGCCCTCAAACACTTCTCCCTAAACACTAGAGGTTTTCGACTAACAGAGAGGGCCTAAGGTTTGTCCGTGGGGTGAATATGCCCTCATTACCAGAGTGGATCAAAGAGAATAAATATAATATGACATATAGAAACAATAAATAAGTAGAAAAAGTAATATAAGTAAAAAAAATCCACAACAGAATCATACATGAGTAATAAAAAACCAACAACTGATATAAATATACAAAAACTGATGATGATATGATGTGTATCTAGAAAGCTGAAAAATAGGAATACAATCTGTAGAAAAGTATTCTATACAAAAGTAGAAAAAAGGAATACAAAAACCATACCATGCATCCTGAGCTCTAGCTCAATCATCTACTACCAGCACTATCCTAAAACTCCAAGAAATCAAGTGTCTAAATTTTTACACTTCCCTTTGTCAACACCTGCATACATATAGTCTACCTGAGTACCAATGGAGCATAGGTAGGGTGTGAGATAAATATCAGCAGGCCACCACCAATGGTTTCTATAACATCCTATCCGTGTAATATAAACATAAATAGTGTTCAAGCATGTATATATGAAAGTAAAACAATACAATAATGTAAATACCCAAGTACCGGCTTTACCCCTTTCCTGGTGTCTGAACATGTAACCAGTTCATTAATTAATTTAAATTATAGTTTATGTAAATAGGTTACATATGGTAATACTGGCACTAAAAATATGATATTATATCAATAGTGAAGGATCCAAGGCATAACAAGGCATCCTGATGTTATTTATAATAAAGAGGTTCCAAGGTAGTAACCAAGGAAACCTAGACCTCAAGGGTCCCCAAATTAGTAGTAACTATAGCCTGGATAAAAGGTAAGTGTTTAATACAAGGAGAATTGTCCAAGGCATTACATAATAGTGTGATCTAACCAATTCCAAGGAATACATCCAATATAAAATGGGATAAGCTATGGCTGGGCCCAAGGATGTAACCAATGCACCTCGTGTCCATAGAATCTATGTTGGGTCCAAGGAGTGTATCCAAGGCATATTGTAATTGTAAGAAAGGATCCTATGGTTTCATATCGTGCATCCACTAATATATGAGTATTGGGTTCCAATGTGGGTCTCAACCAAGGAAACTAGCATCCTTGAATCGAAATGGTGTCCATGAGTGCTCAAGGCATTACCTCAAGAATCTGAGAACTATCTCAAGTATGACCACCCCTATAAGTATATCAAGTTCCATATGTATAATTAAGAACCTTAAATTTAATTCATTTAATAAATTAGGCCATCTATTAATTATTCCATGGTTCATTACATACCTTTTATACAAGTGAAAATGCATCTCAAGATATGAAACCATTTTTAGTTCATTCATTTAATTCATGCAATAGTCAAGACATTTGATAAGTCATAAGGTTAAAGCCTTTCCTTTCATTAGTGTGACAAGGAAAAGGGACATACATCCATTTAATCCATTTCATAATTAAATACTTGGTTATCTCATTTACCTTTCATGATATGAAAAGGTTTTACTAAGGATGAGTAACCACCCATTCATTTATAATAAAAAGGACAAGTCATATATATACGACATACTTTCCAAATCCATTTAAAGTTTATCAATCAAGTTAAATTAAGACACTTACCTTATATGTTTCAAGATTATAGGGACCATGGTACTATCCATTAGTCAATTCAATAGCCAATTATTATAATGAGGCTCACCATTAGAATGGTCAAGCTTAAATACACCCGAACGGTGGCTCAAAGGTGTCAAAACACTAAAAACCCAATTATAAAATATCACCCTACATGGGGTTCTTGAAGATGTATACATAAACACAAAAAATAGGTTACATATATAGTAAGGTTATTAGAACATAGTACTAAAAACTACAAGTATGGCATATAAATTCAACAAATGTTTCCTGATGAAATCAACGTGATGATATGAAAATTTATAAAATTACAGAAATTGATGAATGATTTATAGAACACCCACCTCATACTCAAACGACTCTACTCATCTAGTATCGACCTATAGTTTGGATTGAATTAGAGTATATATTAATAACTTTTCAATTCCATTAAATTGGGGAATATGATCTTGTATCTAAATAGCATCGTTGATAAGAAGAAGAATAATGAAAGATTAAAAAGGAATTGAGAACATACTTTTGCAGATCCAAGGAGAAGAACGATGATCAAATTTGAATCTGGATGGGTGATATATCTTTATTTCTAGTTTAGACCTTCAAAATATCAAAAAGGAGGAGAAATAGAGGCTCTATATACTAGAAAACCAAAAGGGATAGAGGATTCAATTAAAACGTGACTTAAGGGTGAAATATTCATTTCACCCAAAAAATACCCTTCACACTATTTGGAAAAATCATGAGAAAATCATGAATGAGAGGTTTTATGAAGTGGAACCCATATGGTTATACAACACAGTTAGGGAAACCATGCACCAACTATGAAAAACAACTCTATTAAAATTGTAGACATTCTCGCATGGCTATGCAGCCCAACTCACACTATTAGATCAAACCGTGCATCATATTCCATCCCACTATCCAACCTCACCCGATTTAAACAAACTATGCATCCTACCTCACATGGTTTAAACTAACCATGTGACATGCCTTTTTCTCTAAAAATCCAGGTTCCAAGCTCTGAATATTCCCTAGACACCCTCGATACCTTCACTAACTCATTAGGCATCTGTATGAGGTCCAAAATAAATAATTAGACCAAAATTTAAGGCATTCATACATGAGTGAGAAACTAGGTTCTTACAGAATAAATTCAAATGAAACTTTAAATATCATGAAAATAATAAGAAATAATATATAAAATGTCAAAATGGTATTATATACACATCAAAAATAATATGGGTTCATATCATAAACATATTTTCCAAATAAAGGAATTTGGGAGGATTAACCCTTAAAAATATCATATCACTGACTTAAGAGTTAATAAATGGAGAGATTATGTGTAAAAGGTAAATACATACAAAAAAAATAGAAATATATAATAAAAAAATTTATATATCAATTCACATATAATCATATCATAATAGAGTCAATTAAAAATTTTTATAACCCAATGAAAGGAAATTGAGTTAAGAAACTCTTTACCACTTGGTAACTTTGAAGTCAATACACCTAGATAAATTAATTAAAATTGAAACATATAATAACATGATGTAATAATGATTCATGATATTACCATTTAAATTTGAATTATATACACCACACAATAATTTGTTTTGGTGAATATGGTATATGTCACATAGAGATAAAAAGTGAGACGAGAAAAACTATCACTTTCAGTCCATACATTCCTTGTATGTCCTTTAACTCCCATATAATAAGATTAAATCAATTATTTTATTTTTTAATAACCTTTTAAAAGTTTAATACCTTATATTTAAATCATTTATTTTATTTTTTTAATGACATATTCAAAAACTTAATCAGTTAAGTCCACATTGGGTTTTTTGAGGACATTCAGTTCATTGTTTCAAAATATATTTGGTGTGTTGAACGTGGTCAAAGAGGTCATTATTTCAAAATATACAGAATAATAATCATGAAATAATTATTTAATTTATTCATAAATTGTTATTTTAAAACCAATCATTAATTATGGTTATGAAAAATGTACTACAACACGATTATTGAGACGGTAGGCCATACGCACGCATGAACAACATTTCAATTTTTCAACTATCACTATGGAAAGAAAGAAAGCAATATTTTATATTTAAAAAATTATAATCATATAATAAATAACATATCATTTATTTTAATATACTTATATATATCATTCATGTTTTATAGTGATGGAAAAAGAGTCACATCACTTCGTGAAGGATGTAGTTCACACGTACACACGAATGACATTATGATTTTTTAGTGTAAAAGATAAAATGATATAATATATTTTAATAATTAAAAATATGTAATAATATTATATTTTTTCATTTTAACAAATATATTCATTAAATTTATCCTTATTACCTTCCATGTAATGACTTAGTGAAAAACGAATCACATCACTTCGTGAGGTGGTAATCTGCCGTATATAAGAGCGACATTATCGTATCCCCCATGGAATGAAACCTAAAAAAGTATATATTATATCATAGATTAATAAGTATATATTTTTTTCAAATATCATATATTTACTTAAAATCCATCAATATAACAATCTGTGAGAGGTGATGATGGAAAATGAATGACATCAATTCGTGAGGTGGTAGTCCTCCATACACACAGATGATGATTTTGTAACCCATTTGATGGAAGTGGTGATGGATTTAGGTTACTAAATTATCATAAATAAAATATAATTATAGGTATTATAATGGTTTTATTATATAATCATAATTTAATTACATTTTAATTAGGTGGAAGAATAAATAAAATAATAATGCTCGGTTGAGCACAATACATATTTTTCAGAGAACCTTCTTAGGTAAGCATCAAAAGCCTTATTTGAATGAATTTATGATCAAAATAATGGATATAGGATGTTAGGAAAGATTTAAGAAAGATATTTGGGTAGGTATTGGTCGATACAAAGGGATTTGAAGGTGTGAAGAGGAGAGAAGAGTGGGTGGCCTTTTATAAGTGAGGTGAGTGACACTTGTAAGTTTTGAAAAGAAAAATGTGTACCTAGATTTTTCACATACCCAAAGGATCCAAAATAGAAAATTAATAAGAATTATAAATTATAATTTATAAATATGAAAAAATAAGGTATTTTATACAAAATGTTTGGTCATTTTGACCCTTTTATTTTTTTTCTAACCCCTCATTAAACCTGTTTTCACCTTAACCGTGGTAATTAGTTTTTAGTATTATCACTATTCATTATAGTAAAAAATTAATTCAAACTTATTAGATAATATAAATTATACTAATTTAAAATATTTAATCAATTTTACCAAATTCAATTCATATAATTGAAAAATTTTAATTTAAAATTAAACTCGACGACGCTATGAAAAAGCAGGTTTTCCAGAAGTGTATTTTTCAAGAAAAAATGATTTTATATTAACTATATGAATGGTAATAATAATTTTATGGATATTAATTATTATTTAATTATATAATATATTAATTTAATTTAAAAAATTACTCATTTGGGATTATTTTTTTTATTAAAAAGGATAAACACTATACACTTTAAAACAATTTTTAGAAAAATCCCATTTTTAAACCCAAAAATAAACTTACAATAAAATCCAATATAAAGATTTTTAAAATTTAATAAAGTGGAATAAGTAAAATAAATAATAATTATACTACTTTAAATCATATTTAAAACATAATGGGACTTTTAAATTACTTAATTTACTGAAAATAGATGACATTTTTACAAAAATCAGTTTTTTCACTATTAACTGAAAAATAAATATTTTTTTGAAAAATACACAAATTACACCTTAAATAAATATTTATATGATTATTTAAAAAATTAATTTAATTTTATAAAATTAATTTTCTAAAATATCTAAAAATTAATTATAATACTTTCTCACAAAAAGCTATAAAAATCATTTTTGTAGAAAACCTATTTTTGAAGAAAAAAGTTACTTTACTAAAAACCGATTGATTATTTACTAATAATTTATAAATAATTTATATTGAGTATAATATATATATATATATATATATTTCATTAGTTAGTTAATACTATTCATACCATCCAATTTAATGACTATGTTATAACAGTTATATATTTTGTGGTTCATTTAAGCTCAGTGTTGCATGTTGAATACACTATCAAACATAATGATATTATTTTAAAATCCTAGGGAGTTACATACTCAACCATTAATAAATTTACTCCTCACAATTTTAACTTGGACTTAGTAATAAAAGGTTTGAAATTTGAAAAAAATACCTATGTTGGAAAGCCACATTATAAAAAGGGTTAATAAAACCTCCTCTCGATAACAGAGAAAAATAAGTAAGAAGGTTATATATAATAACACATACTAGGTTTCTAAATAGTAGAACATAGGTGGGAATTGATTATTTGGATATCTAATAAAAGTGTAAAGTCTAAATAATTATATAGAGTGATAGAGATACATTGATCACAAGAAAGTGAATGATCATGAGAAAGTCAACAAACACAAATCAATAAACTAAAGAGGTGTTAAAAAGGTCATTGATATCCTCATAAATGATAATAATAGGTCATTTTTTCAAGATCCCTTTTCTACATTTGAGGAATTACTTACCATATATACTAAGTAAATAAGGAAATATACTTGCTCAATAAGTTGAAATTCATTTATTTGATCAATTTCCATTACAATCTCATCTTTTTCTCCAAACGATGAGTATTCAAGATGATTTTCCATGACCGAAGCATTAAAATCAAATTTTAAAGGACCCCATAAAAATAAAATGGATAATCAAACTATTACACCTATCTTTAGACATTAACCAAAAACAAAATGGTTATAAAATGTTAAGATAATTACCAAAATGAATAAATCTTCATATGATGAAATAATACATTAATCTCTAAAATTAAATAGGAATACCCAAAGTTAAAAATAAATCATTCCATATATAAATGACCATATATCCCAAATAACCTTAATAACCTAAAAATTAAATAGTGTTTTAACCTCAATGGTTATATCATACCTTTTATCTTACAATCCCAAAAATACAGTGAAGTTATTCTGAAATAACATTAATCACTTAGTCACCAAATCATTTTTCAATCCCATGGTAATCTATATGATAAAAAATTTGTTCCCAAAATTACCTTAATATTCAAGATAATATAGACCCAAAAGGTTATAAATACCATAAAATTTATGTTCAAAAAATGTAAAGGAATACTTCACATTAAACCAAAGATTTACATATTCTTCAACCCTATAAAATGTACCCTAAAGTATCTTTAATTAATTTAAGATCTCACACTAAAAACCTAAAAAGGGGTGTCTATAAATTTGAACTTATGATAAAACTTAATCTTATAGACCTATGATAGTTTCCAAAAAACTTAACATAAACATATATGAAAACATCATAATCTCCAAAATTGTCTAAACCCTCCTTTGATACCAACTATAACATCCATAAACCCACACTCCTAGATATGGTGATGAAATCATAAACATTACATTTACAACTTTGATATCAATGAAGGTGACCAAATTTTCTCCATACAAAACTTATAATATTGAAAGAAAATACTGGATAACTCACATTATCAAGTAACATTTCGGTTAGTGTTTTATAGAATTAGGACAAACTATTATATAAACAATTATTAAGTATTTAAATGAGAATTTCTCCCACTTAATCCATATTTTCTTATTTAACATTAAGTCATCGTCATAATCCATATGAAACTATTCTAGTCATAAATCAATCAACAACATCCTTGATTGTTGAGTCAATAAGGATATCTTATGACTTCTCCATTCCTTATGGTTTTATGTTTTGAAAATCACAAACAATTTTCCTTAAGTTTTGAATTTTTTCTTAAGTTCTGAATTTTTCATTCTGTTTTAATTACAGTTTTTGTCATTCAGTTTTATGATTCCAAATCTAGTGAAAATGTCTTTCAGTTTTATGATTCCAAATCTGGTACAAATTTCATTCAGTTTTATGATTCTGAATCTGGTACAAATGTCATTTAGTTTTATGATTCTGAATCCGATAAAAATTTCATTCAGTTTTATGATTCCGAATTCGGTACAAAAGTAATTAAGTTTTTTGATTCTGAATCTAGTACAAATTTCATTCAGTTTTATGATTCTGAATTTGGTACAAATTTCATTCAGTTTTATGATTCTAAATCTGGTACAAATTTCATTCAGTTTTATGATTCCAATTCTGGTACAAAAGTCATTCCGTTTTATGATACCGATTCTGGTACAAATGTGATACCGTTTTCACAATAAGATTTACTTTTTCTTAAGAATTCATTTTCCTGAAAATGTTAGAGTTTTTTAATGTATCATTCCAATATTATCAGATTCTAAGTTTTCTTATACTTAACATTTATCTTTAACTTAACATCATTTCTTATACTTGAAACGATGTTTTACAATCTGTTACAAACTAACCGTTGTATGTTTGACACGTGTCCAGGTCCCTCCAAAATTTAAGGAAAATATGACCATTGGAGTGGAGCCAACAGTTGGGAAGTTTTTCCTATAAATACAAGTCCATTTGAACGAGCAAAAAAATATAGAGAACAAGAATGAACAGTGAATGAAAAAGAGATCAAAGTTTGTGAAGTGATTTCTAGAGAGAGAGGCTCTTACAACTCTAAATGCTTTATGCGGATGTCATGAACAACTTGTTCAGGTGTGAACAACTTGTTCATACTCGCTTTGTGAAGACTTCAATCATGATGATCATGGGCTTCCGTGTTTGGAAGACAGAGGTTTTGATTTCCTTCTAAATCGAGGGCTTGTGGGGATAGAAAGACAGATACTGATCTTCGGATTGAGGTCTTACCTGGGTTTAGGTAAGACAAACTTTCTTTAAAGTATAAATCAAGTTACCTTTATCTAAGGTTGTGGATACCCTTCTCTTTGGGATTAAAATAATCTTATTGTTACTTGTTTTCAAGTTGTTTTAATTCCACTACTATTTTAACTTTGTTAAAGTTAGAAAGTATAATTTTCTTATACTTTGTAATTCCGTTACTATGATTTTATAAAATATTCTATACGATTTAGGATAGAATATTTCCTTTAAGAAAATCTTTCTTAAGTTTTTATATTAAGGTAGTAAGTTTAAGAAAAGGTTTATTTAAGAGGTTTAGTGAATGTTTGTTTAACTTTGTTAAACTAAGTTTTCTTAAAGTTAAAAACTAATATTAAGAAATATATTTCCTTAAAGTTAAGAAACTTTCTTTAAGAATTTTTTATATCAAATTTAAATGTTCCAAAGGAATTTATAAAGAATAAAATTCACCCCCTCTTGTATTTGAGAATCTCATTATACATATTAGATCCTACAATTGGTATCAGAGGAGGTCTCTGAAATACTTATATCCACATATAAGTTTTCTTTCTCAAGTTTTATTTTTCTTATTTGGTTATAAACTTTTAATTCTAACAAGTTTTGTGGAAAGAATTTTTTTTAGTATGGCAGGCATTCATATTGGATCTCTAGATAATCTCAATCCTACTAGACCACCAATCTTCGATGAAAATTACTATGAGTTTTGGAGAGATAGAATGAAGACCTTTGAGATAAACACAGGTGTAGAGAACTACATTATCTTAACTGGAGATTATAAGATTTCTGATAAGGAACTTAGAACCTTCACTAATCCAGAAAAGGTGGAATACCATCTGAACTTTAAGGTATGAAATACTTTGATTTGTTCCATGAATTGAAATATATATAACCAAATTTCATCTTGTGAAGCTGCAAATAATATTTGGAAGAATCTTGAAGTAACTCACTTTGGAACTTCCAAAGTTATCGAAACTAGAAGAGCTATGATCAGAGCTGAGTATCATGGTTTATACTTTCTTTATGGAGAACCTATATGTAAGGTACAACAAAAATTTATGACTATTGTCAACATCTTAAAATATATGGGGGATAAAGGTTTAGATGATGAGATTCTTGTAGACAAGATTATAGATATCATTCCCAATGAATGGGAATCTAAGAGAACTGTTATAGATGAGAATAGAAAATTTACACAGATTTATCTTGATGAACTGTTTGGAACTCTTATGCAACATGAAACCAGAATAAAGAGAGATGCTGATAATATTAAGAAGAATAATGGAAATGGAGGTGTTTATTTTACAACTAATTCAAATTATATGAAAGCTAAGACTCCTGATATAATTAAAAGATCTAAATTTAATAAGGTTGTTATTCAATCTGAATCTAGTGAAAGTGAAGCTTTCGAAAATGAGTTAGAAAATCTTTCTCAGAGGATGAACAAGATTGTAGGATAGAAGAAATTTCAATATAGATACAAAAAGAAAGATGGAAAAGATAATAAAGATGGAGAAGTGACATGCTATGAATGTATAAGAACATGCCATATTAGACCTGATTGTCCCTTACTTGAGAAAAGAGACAAGAAATACAGGAATTCTGAAAGACACAAGAAGAATTTCTACAGATCAAAGCATAAGAAAGTCTTGAAAGACAATGACACTTAGAGTATCAGTGGTGGGGATTCTTATGATGATTCTTCTGATTATGAATATTTTGAGCAAAAGAATACTGGTCTAATAGGCAGAGCTCCATTTCAAAATCATTTTCTTATGGCTATGGTACGAACTGCTGAATCCTTAACAAATATTTCTTTAAGTGAATTTTTTTTTGGATAGAGCTTTTTCTTCAGATGAAGAATCTTCTTCATCAGATTATGATAATGATTTTCCTTCCTATGAGGAAGTTTCTAGATTTTATAAGTTTCTTAAAAAGAGAAATTGTAAAGTTTCTAAGAAACTTAAAAAAGAAAATTCTAGAGAATTTATTTTAACAAAAGAAATTTTGGATCTTACCAAATATCTTGATAAGAAAAATGATGTTTTAGAAAATCTTTCTAAGAAACTTGAGGAAGTTAATTCTGAGAAGGATAAACTTTCTAAGGAACTTAAAAATCTATTTTTTGATAAAGATGTTTTAGAGGACAATTTTAACTCTAAATCTTTTATTCTTGAAGATAAGAATTTAGTCCTGAGACTAAAATCTGAAATATTTTCTTTGAAGAAACTTCTTGAAAATTTTACTTCTGGTAAGGAAAATTTTGACAAGATGTATTCTCAGATCTGAACTCATAGTAATAATCAGGGTTTAAGTTATTCTCATGAAAAACCTATTTTTAGAATCAATTATTTTGTTTCTTCAAGAGCCCCTTCGTGTACTAAATTTCAAAGTAGTGGACATTAAAAGAAGAACTATTCTTTAAATAAAGTTCAATCCCTTGGGTTTCATAAATCTTAATTTTCTAAACAAATATGGTTGCCTAAGATTTTATTATTTAACAACTCCAGATCCAAGCAAGTTTTGATTCAGAAAACCTAACTCTTTCTTTTTCAGGACAATGAAGGGAGTACCAACAACTTATGGTACATGGATAGTGGATTTTCCCCGCACATGACTAGTAACTAATACTATTTCAAAAAGATTTTAAATACTAAGGGTGGAAAAGTGACTTTTGGAGATAACTCTCAAGGTGAAATTGTCGGTATAGGTAACATTATTCTTCTTGGTAAAGCTAATATTTCAAATGATTTTTTGTAAAAGGAATTAAACACAATCTCATTAGCATAATCCAATTATGTGATGAAGGTTAACTTGTTAAATTTATAAATGATAGATGTTTAGTTCAAAATTCCAAGGATGAGTTTATTCTCTCTTCCATTCTGCATGAGAATATATATACCTTAAACCTAGAAGACCTTAGAAGTCAATATCTACCTTTCCTTAGTGCATTTGGTGATCAATCATGGATTTGGAATAGAATACTAGGACACTGTAACTTAAGGAATCTTAGTAAACTTTCTAAGAAATATCTTGTTCAGGATCTACCAGAACTTAGGTTTGATTCTTCAAAAGTCTGTGATCCTTGTCAATATGGAAAGAAACATAAATATAGCTTTAAATATATAATTTAAGTTACAACTTCTAATGAATTACATTTAGTGAACATGGATTTATTTGGTCCAACAAAAACTGGAAGTATTGGAGGCAAATACTATGTGTTTTTCCTAGTTGTTGACTACACTAGTTTTACTTGGGTCTACTTTCTTACAAAGAAATATGAATATTTTTATTATTTTAAAACCTTTATAACTCAAGTTAAAAACAAGAAAAATCTACCATTGATAACTATTCATAGTGATCATGGTGGAGAATTTGAAAATTATGATTTTGAAACTTTTTGTAGTAAAAAAGGTATTACTCACAACTTTTCATCTCCAGGAACTCCTCAAAAAAATGGTGTTGTCGAAAGAAGAAATCATATTCTTCAAGAGATGACTAGAACTATGTTGATTGAATATTCTATAGCTAAACATTTTTGGGTTGAAGCTGTAAGTACTACTTGTTATACTATAAATCGAGTTTTAATAAGACATTTTCTTAATAAAACACCTTATGAGTTATGGACTAGCCGAAAACCAAAAGTTTCTTACTTCAAAATTTTTGGTTGCAAAGTATTTATCTTGAACACCAAGGATAACTTACATAAGTTTGAACCCAAATCTGATGAATGAATTTTCTTAGGTTACTCTACTAACTCTAAGGCATACATAGTTTTTAATAAAAACACTTGCACTGTGGAAGAAACAGTACATGCTAATTTTGATGAAAATGATCCTTTTGTTTTCAAAAAACTTGAATCTATTCCTGATATATTTTCTAAAACTGATCACCAACCTTTGAAAGAAGATAATTCAGTCAAGCATAATTTTCAAGAAAATATTTCTGAAATATTTACACTTGAAGATTTTCTACCCTATGTTGATGAACAAGTTTTTCAAAATCCAAGTCAGTTATTACATAGAAATCAACCCAATGATAATATCATTGGAAATGTTAATCAACCAGTAAGAACTATAAGTTCTTTATGGAATGAAGTTGAACATGTTGAATTTCTATCTCAATTTGAACTAAAGACTCCTGAAGAAGCCTTGAGTGATAAAGATTGGATAAAGGCTATGTGAGATGAACTCAATGAATTCGTAAGAAATCAAATTTGGACTCTGGGTGAAAAACCTAAGGAAACTTTTGTTATTGGAGTAAAATGGGGTTTTAGAAACAAATGCGATTAAAATGGATTTATTGTTTGAAATAAATCAAGATTAGTTGCTAAAGGCTATAACAAACAAGAAGGCATAGACTATGAATAAACCTAGGTTCCTATAGCAAGACTTGAATCTATTCGTATTCTTCTATCCTTTGCAGCATTCTTTAATTTTAAACTTTATCAAATGGATGTAAAGTGTGCTTTTCTTAATGGTTATGTACAGGAGGAAGTCTATGTAGATCAACCCCCTGGTTTTGAAGATAAAAAATATCCTAATCATGTTTATAAACTTACCAAATCTTTATATGGACTTAAATAGGCCCCTAGATCTTGGTATGATAGACTTTCAGGATTTTTGCTTCAAAATAACTATGTTAAGGGAACTGCTAATCCAAGTCTTTTTATCAAGAAAAATACTAAAGATGTTTTGATTATTCAAATATATGTTTATGACATCATCTTTGGATCAACTCAACAATCCTTAATTGATTCCTTTGCGAATCTTATGAAATATGAGTTTGAGATGAGTATGACAGGTGAGTTAATTTTTTTCCTTGGTTTTCAAATTTCTCAAAAACCAAAGGGAACTTACATATCTCAACATAAGTATATTCAAGATCTTCTTAAGAAGTTTGGGTATGACAAAACTAAGTGTATAAGTACTCCTATCAGAACCTCTAATACTCTTAATACCAATGAAGCAAGTAAACCTGTGGATCCAACATCTTATAGAGGGATGATAGGAAGTTTACTTTACTTAACAGCTAGTCAACACAACATAATGTTATCAGTATGCTTATGTTCAAGATTTCAAGAAAATATTAAAGAATCCCATTTAAAGGCTGTAAAAAGAATTTTTCAGTATTTAAAGGGAACTTTAGATTTGGGACTTTTTTATTCCTCTAGAAATGTTTTTGACATTAAAAGTTTTTCAGATGTTGACTTTGTTGGTTGTAAAATGGATAGAAAGAGTACATTCAGAACTTGTAATTTCTTAAGAGATTCCTTAGTTTCTAGGTCTTGCAGGAAACAACATTCTATAGCACTTTCCACTGCTGAAGCTAAATATATAGTAGCTGGAAGTTTTTGTGCTCAAGTATTGTGGATGTAACACACACTCACAGACTATGGTATGAGTTTTACTAAGACTCAAATAATGTGTGATAACACAAGTGTCATTGCTCTAAGTAAAAACCCTAGTCATCACTCTCATGAAAAGCACATAGATATTAGAAATCACTTTCTTATGGATCACACACTTAAAGGAGATATTATTCTTCAATTCATCGAAATTCAAGAATAACTTGCTGATATTTTTATAAATCCATTACATTCCGATAGATTTGAATACATTAAACAGAAGCTATGAATGATTTTTGTAAGGTAATCATTCATATCTACTTTTTTTTAAATCATCTCCTAACATTAAGTTACTCCATATTTCAGGGGGAGTACATATGTTTTTCTTTCTTTATTTTTCTTTTTATAAGAAAATTATCTTTCTTTAAGAAATTATAAAATTATTTTAAAAAAATTTCAGAATTGAAAATTTTGGAATTGAAAATTTTGGAATTGACATTTTCAGAATTAAAACCCCAAAATCTGAAACTTCCAATAGAATTATTATAATACCGATAAATTCTCCAGAGTATTCCAAAAGGTACATTTTTATACTCTTTATTTCCTTACTTTAAGTTTCAATTATTGGTATTTCAAAATTTTGAATTTCGGTTTACCTTACTTCAAAAGATCGAAATTCATATTTCTTATATTCATCCTCAACCGACAAATCAGATCAGGTTATTTTTATCCATTTGATTATCTTATGGAAGTTGAATGGTCATAACTATGTATATATAAGGGGTGCCTCATTTATAAGCACCACACCAATCTTACTGACCTCTGTTCCGAAGTTCTGTTGCCATCAAAGTCCTCATTCTGATTTCTTTGTCTCTTTTATCCCGAATGACTCCTGAATCCTCAGTAGATCAGATGCCGATTAGAAAGGAAATAAAGGATTGGTCAATCTTTAGGGAAAGTTTGGTATGCCCTAACTTCTTTGAAAAGTATGAATCCCTTATCTCTAAGGTGATACAAACTAATGGTTGGGAAAGTGTTTGTGTGGCTAAGGAGAAAAGTCAGGATATGGTTTCCCTGATATGGTTATTCAGTTCTATGAATCTCTTACATTATTTAAAAAGGATGAAAAGGACTTGTTTTAGTTCAAATGTTATGATAAGACTTAAAAAGTTCCCTATAAGAAGGCAGCAAATGTTCTAAATATACTGTATGAAGGGGAAGCTATTCTATGATCTCAAAAACTTCTCAAGAAGGAAGGTTCTTTTGAAAAAGTCAAGTCTTTGGATTATATTGGTCTTAAGTATGTTAAGAATCCAAAGATTACAAATATTAAAACAAATCATAAGTTGGTAGCTCTCTGGATGCAAGACTTTCTTATTCCAAGAAAAGGAGATAAGGAATCTATAAAGATATGTGATATTTTTCTTTTAGATTTTCTTGTCAACATAAGGAAGATCAACTTAGTTAAGTTCATCTTTCTCACCATCTAGGCAATAAAAGGCAGAACCATCAGATCTCAAATTCTTATATATCCGGAAACTATCTGCAGGATAATTGTTATGTTCCTTCAAGAACTGAATGTCCCATGCCGATCAGTCTCAAAGCCTTTTAATATATTGTTGCTCAGTGATGACACTCTAAGGAGGATGAAGGTAGAGTTTATTCAGGAATCAAAAACTTTTGAAGAAATGTTTGTCCAGAACAAAGGTGATGTTATGAAATCTTCAAAATCAGTACCCAAGAAAAGGAAACATGAATAACCAAGCTTACCGGTACCAGTTCATGATGTCCCGGTATCAACACGTCCTCCTGCAAAGAAACCAAAATCCTATTCTGATGAAACAGTTACAAAGTGGAGAGAAATGGAAGCAACCAAAAAAGAAGGGGATCCTTCCTTTGTCCTAAACCCTATAGAGTCCAAGGCCTTAAAAATCAAGCAAGATGAAAATATTAAGTAAGAAAAGAAGGAGAAAATCCTGAAGAAGAAATCCTTGGAAGCTCAAGTGTGTCAGTCCTTACTAAAATCTATAGAAAAGAAATCTCAATAAGTACCCAAACCTCAAGTTGTTCAAAAGAAGCTGACTATCACTCCAAAAATCCAGAAATCCAAGAAAGTTCTATCTTTATCAAAACCTGTTCAAGAAATAGAAGATAAGATTACTCAAGAAGATTATGATGATGTTTTAAGGGAAGTGGAAGATTATATTGGAACTCCATTGAGTTCAGTTTCTAAATCAGTTTTTGAAGAACAAGTTGAAGAAGAAGTTGAAGAAGAAGTTGAGGAAGAAGTAGAAGTTAAAGAAGAAGAACAAGTTGGAATTTAAATCGAAGAATAAGATAAAGAAGAGGTTGATTAATAAGGTGGTGAAAAGGAAGAAATTTAGGAAGAAGAAAGTCAATAAGGATCTCAACATCATGAGTTTGAAGGGGAAGAAGATGATAATGTTATCTAAGTATCTGACAAACAATCCCCAGTTCGAAATCCTGGAAAAGGGAAGAATATTTTGGTTTCCTCATCTGATAAAAAAACACCTCAAAAGTGTTCTAAGAGAATAGAGAAACCGGATTCCTTAACTCTAAGAGGAGTTGAGAAAGGAAAAGATATTTCAGGTTCTGAATCCTCATTATCTGTTGAACATGACTTTGTCAAGCTATCTTTAAGAAAGTTAGTCAGCACCATTCTGGTTCTCGCAAATATAGATGCCCAGAGTCAAATGATGCAAGAAAACCTGAATCAAAAGATGGAATCAACCAATATACTTATGGACATGGTGGTCAAGCAAGAAGCAGACTTCAATAATCTTTTGATTGATTACAAATCTTAGAAGGTGACTTGTAAGAAATTATCTAATCACACCAAAACCATTAATGAAGAGCTCAGATAGTTTAGTGACTTCATGGATTCAACAAAAAGAGCCTTAAATACTTGTGAAACTGAGTTCAACAAGGTCAAGGAATCAATCTCTGAGAAGGTTAGTCAACTCAATTTTGTTGCCTGATTTTTAAGTAGTGAGAAGGAAGTTAGACCAGAATTAGTGAAAAAGGTGGAAGCTCAAGAAGAGTTCATTAAGAATCAAGATGTTAGAATCAAAGCTCAGGAAGAAAGGATCTTGTCCTTAGAAAATAAGAACTAGGATTAAAAGATCTTGCTAAAGAAGCTTCAAGAAGATCATAAGGAGTTCAAGAAACTCAAATCTTTGATAAAGAAAATAATGTTAAAGAAAAAGAAGGATGGATGATTTTTTTTCATTCCGATGTTTTTTTGTAATCTAAACTTTATTTCCAAAATTTTATTAAGATGTTTATTGCATATTCTGCTTTTGTTTTCACATGTATGTTTTTTAACCCTTACAGGTACATCTTATACTTCTCCATTTATTTTTAAAAATCACAAAGGGGGATAATTTATTTGAAGGAAGAATTTAATAAAGACTCTAAAGGGGGAGAATATATTAAGGGGGAGTATGGTAAGAAAGAATAATGCCTAAGGGGAAGTTTCTTTTAAGAAGAGACGTTTATCTAAGGGGGATATTTTTTTCTTAAGAAATAAAATCAGATGCTAAAGATCAAGAATACGATCCTTGGAAAACATAACCTAATGGGGAGTTAGTCGTATTCATCCAAAATCTCATTCAAAGGGGGAGATAAGTTTTTTTGTACTTGTTTGTAAAAGTCAATATATTCATCCTTAGAAAAGTTGTTTGTGCTTTCTAAAAAGGGGGACATTGTTGAGTCAATAAGGATATCTTATTACTTCTCCATTCTTTATGGTTTTATGTTTTGAAAATCACAAACAACTTTTCTTAAGTTCTGAATTTTTTCTTAAGTTCTGAATTTTTTCTTAAGTTCTGAATTTGTCATTTCGTTTTACTTACAGTTTTTGTCATTCAGTTTTAGGATTCCAAATCTGGTACAAATTTCATTCAGTTTTATGATTCTGAATCCAGTACAAATGTCATTTAGTTTTATGATTCCGAATCTGGTACAAATTTCATTCAGTTTTATGATTCTGAATCTGGTACAAATGTCATTCAGTTTTATGATTCCGAATCCGGTACAAAAGTCATTCAGTTTTATGATTCCGAATCTAGTACAAATGTCATTCAGTTTTATGATTCTGAATCCGATACAAATGTCATTCAGTTTTATGATTCCTAATCCGATACAAATTTCATTCTGTTTTATGATTTCAAATTTGGTACAAAATTCATTCCGTTTCATGATACCGATTCTGGTAAAAATGTGATATTGTTTTGACAATCCAATTTACTTTTTCTTAAGAATTTTTTTCTTGATAATGTTAGAGTTTTTTAATGCATCATTCCAATATTATTAGATTCTAAGTTTTCTTATACTTAACATTTATCTTTAACTTAACATCATTTCTTATACTTGAAACGATGTCGTAAAATCTGTTACAAACTAGCCATTGAATATTTGAAATGTGTTTAGGTCCCTCCAAAATTTAAGGAAAATATGACCGTTGGAGTGGAGATGACTGTTGGGAAGTTTTTCCTATAAATACAAGTCCATTTGAATGAGCAAAAAAAGACGTAGAACAAGAATGAACAGTGAATGAAAAAGAGATCAAAGTTTATGAAGTGATTTATAGAGAGAGAGGCTCTTACAACTCTCAGTGCTTCATGCGGATGTCATGAACAACTTGTTCAGGTGTGAAAAACTTGTTCAGACTTGCTTTGTGCAGACTCCGATTATGATTATCGTGGGATTCTAGGTTTGGAAGATAGATGTTCTGATTTCCTTCTAAATCGAGGGCTTGCGGGGATAACAAGACAAATACCGATCTTCCGATTGAGGGCTTACCTGCATTTGGGTAAGACATAATTTTGTGAAAGTATAAATCAAGGTACCTTTATCCAAGGTTGTTGGATACCCTTATATTTGGGATTAAAAGAATCTTATTGTTACTTTTTTTCAAGTTGTTTTTATTCCGTTTCTATTTTAACTTTGTTAAAGTTAGAAAGTATAATTTTCTTATACTTTGTAATTCTGTTACTTTGATTGTATCAAAAATTCTATATGATTTAGGATAGAATTTTTCCTTTAAGAAAATATTTCTTAAGTTTTTATCTTAAGGTTTTAAGTTTAAGAAAAGGTTTTTTAAGAGGTTTAGTGAATGTTTGTTTAACTTTGTTAAACTAAGTTTTCTTAAAGTTAAAATCTAATCTTAAGAAATAGATTTCCTTAAGGTTAATAAACTTTCTTTAAGAAAGTTTTATATCAACTTTAAAGTTTCCAAAGGAATTTTTAAAGAATACAATTCACCCCCTCTTGTATTTGAGCATCTCATTATACATATTCGATCCTACACTGATAACCTTGGTGAAAGGAAACATAATAAGGGTGAGATAAAATGATTAGTAAGGGTAAACATAAGAATTCACAATTGGATATCATCTGTTGGTATAAGATGTGCATAAGGGTATGATGAAATAATCAAAGTACATGAGAATAACATAAGAGAACTCATACCATGCAATACCTGGATCTTCAAACATGAAAACATGTCATAAGGATTTCACAAAGGCAAGGGTCATTAAAATCAATATTCACGAGCCATGTGATATCAATCTTGATCAAATGAAACATTTATAACCATATAAAATATAATGAAAATTTATTGGTATTTTGGAACATTATCTTCATAGAACCTTTAAAGAACCCTTATAATTGGAATAACTATATGACTGTCTTCCAATATAATTATCTAGAGAAAATAATCATTACTTAATGAATTGAAGCACTATCTAAGTGCACACATTGTATAAGCTTTATTAGGTTTTCCTAATTCTATCTAGGTGCACCCATCGTATAAAAATGTCAATGATCTATAAATAATGTACATAGAGCTTACTCTTCATCGTAAAACTCACTACTACTAAAGTCGCTTTTATCAGCGCTAAAAAAACACCTTTATCAGCGCTTTTTTGAGCTCTATAAAGTACGACGCTAATAAAGGGGGGTCCCTTTTATCAGCGCTATTTTTTAGTGCTGATAAAAGTCAAAAAAAATTGAAAAAAATTAAAATATATATATAATTCGTGGGATCCCCCTTTTAACAATGCTTGTTCCCCCAATCCACCCCCCCTCAACCCACATGCTGCACCCCGCTTCGTTGCACCCGCGCGACCCTGCTGCCACTGGAATTTGAACACAGGACCTCCCCCCTTGCGGGCTGCAACTTTACCACTTAGCCATTTTGTTTTGTTCTCCCTTTAATGATATATCAATTTATATATATATATATATATATATATATATAGTTATATGTATTCATATATTAATATGGATCCATATTAATATAAATTTATTTAGTTATATTAATATATATATATATATATATTCGTATATATATATATATAGATATAGTTATAATTTTTTATCTATATATTTATTTGTATATTAATATATATATTTATAAGATTAATTTCAAATAAATTTATAGAATATGTGTTTTTACGTGTGTTTATAAATAAATAAATAAATAAATACATATATACAACACACACACACACACATATATATATGTATGTATATAGTTATAAATGAATACATAGAAATGTGGATGTGAAAAGTCATCGAGAATGTTAAAACAACTATAACTTCTAATCTAGAAGTCTGTTTCAACTCCAAAACTAGTCAAATTGACGAACATGAAACGATCTTCGATATGATTTGTGGTACAAGCAAAACAGACATCTGGATCAGAAGTTAGAGGTGTTTGAATGTTAAAATGACCATAACTTCTAATCCAAGAGTCCGTTTCAGCTCCACAATCTGTTAAATCGAAGAAAATGAAATGATATTTGATATGATATATGGTACACATTTATTATACATTGGTATCAGAAGTTATAGCTGTTTGAATGGTAAAAAATCGGGGTACCCCAACTAAAAACTCATTTTTGGAGGACTTCTAGGCCTTTTTCGGCCTCGAAAAAACATTAGATGGGTTTTAACCACACATAGTGCTGTAGATCTCGTCACAGGATTCGATTTGATATGTTGTATAGCTCAAATAGAGTCTCAGATCAAAAGTTATGGCCGTTTAAAGTTTGAGTTGCGTTTTCAACATATTTTTGATCTTTTATTTATTTATTTATTTTTTTTATACTCAAAGTGTTATTACATGACTATTGGTGGATAATAATTACATAATTATTAATTAAAAATATTTTTTAAATTATTTTATAAGCCTCTTTTACTAAATATCATATACATTCATATTTTATTTCCCTTCATCATTTCTAAAACATATTTAAAAAATAAATATTATATTTATATCAATAAAAATAGATTTATAGCTTTAAATAATAATAATTTTTTTTTTTTTTGAATTTTACCCTTTATCAGCACTTTTTTACTAGCGCTAATAAAGGGGGGTCTTTATTAGTTATTTTTTTAGCGCTGATAAAGACCCCCTTTATCAGCACTTTTAAAAAGCGCTGATAAATGTGTAGCACTTCCCTTGCCCCGTTTTGTAGTAATGACTCATAAAAATAATCAGGATTCCTTTTATAACTTGATTAACCTATGGAAAAGAAAAGTTTTCAATATTAATCTATTTTAAACATGTTTAACCTATAGAACATAAAATGGTTCTGTAATAATCTCTTTGAAAAATTATTGACTTATGGAAAAGAAACATGTTCAATAATGATCTCTTTGAAACATGATTAACCCATGGAGATGAAATAGGTTCCATAACAATATCTTTGAAATAATAATAATACATCTAGAGAAATAATGAGTATGGTATCATTACAAAATATACCCATTGGATCATAATTAACAATAAGGGTTTTTGACATTACTGAATGAAAATACCATTAAAATATCATTAAAATCATTTTTGAGGAAAACAACCTGTTTATTTTGAAAAAAATTTAAAACTAAAAAATAAAAAAAATAAAAAATACATTTTTTTAATAAAAACCTTAGAGACATAAAAGTATACTTAAATGAAAATCATTTTCACGACAACAGGAAAAATGGTTCATGTCATAAGTGTTAAAAATAAATATTCTTTTGAAAGTATTTTTAAAAAAGGAATTCAAAAGTGACCCATTTCAAAAATGTTAAGAAATTTAATTTTAAAAACTTTTAAAATTAGGTAAAATATCATGTAAAATGGATTTAGTAAATAATTTATTTTTAGAATATTTTTGTAAACATTTTAGAAGACATGGATGTGGAATAGAAAATACCTGATCTAAAAGAAAAATACAAGATTAATATCACTTACAAATGACTTTCTTGATGTTTATTCAATCAATAAGGGAGTAAATAGAAATTAAACATGTGAAAAACATTTATAACAAGAGTATAATAAAATATATGTGGTTAAATAAAATAATATCACATTATTTCCTCCTAAATAAACTTGAACACAAACTATCTTGAAATAAAGGAGATTGTAATGTAAAACCTTTTCCACTTTGGCAACTCTTCAATTGCAAGCTACATGAAAGAATAAATTTAAAATAAAATTTAAATATAATTAACCTAAAGAGAGCAATGATATAAAATTTAAAAAGGAAATTATATACACCTCATAAAGAATATAGGTGTATATCATAAACATATGTCCCAAATGAAAGGAATTTGGGATGATTAACCCTTACAAAGATCATATCACTGAATTGAGAGTTAATCAATGAAGAAATTTTGTATAAAAAATTTAAATACATAAAAAATTTTAAATCCGTAATAAAACAATTTATAGATTAATTTACACATAATCATATCATAATGGAGTTAATGAAGAAGTTTTATAACCCAAGGAAAGGAAATTTAGTTAAGGAAATCTTTACCACTTGATAAATTTCAAGTTAATCCCATTGGATAAATTAATTAAAATTAAAAAATAAAAACAAAATTATGTTTGAAGGATTCATAATATTACCAATAAAATTGGTAGTATAAACAACAGAAAATAAAAAACAAGTGGTGAATATGCCATATGTATCACACAAATAAAAGGGGAGACAAGAAAAACCCTTACCTCGAGTCCAAAATTTCCTTGTATATCCTTTAACTCTGGTATAATAAGATTACATGAATAATTTGATTTATTAATAAAATATTAAAAGTTTTATAACTTATAATTAAATCATTTATTTTATTTCATTTTAATGAAATATTTAAAAACTTAATCAGTTAAGTCCATATGGGGTGTTTTGAGGACGTTCAGTTTATTATTTCAAAACGGATTCAGTGTGTTGACCATGCTCAAAGTGGTCATTGTTTTAACATTTAAATAATAATATATCATAACATAATTATATTTTTTATTCATTAATTATAATTTTAAAACTAATCATGAATACTGGTTTTGAAAAATTAACTATGTTATGATCACGGAGATGGTAGGTCATACTACACATGAGTAATGTTTTCATTTTTCAATAATCATTATAGAAAGAAGGAAAGTAATATTTTATATTTATGGAATTATAAAAATATCATAAATATAATATTATTTATTTAAATATAGTTTTATATATAATCCATGTGTTTTGGTGATGAAAAAAAGAGTCATATCACTTCATGGAGGTGGTAGTCTTGAACGTACACGTAAACGACATTATCATTTTTTAGTTTAAGAAAGAAAGTGATATAATATATTTTTATAATGATAAATATGTAATTAATATCATAATTTTTTCATTTATATCACATATATTAATTAACTTTATCCTTATTAACTTCCATGTAAATCATTAGGTAAAAACAAATCACATCGCTTCATTAGGCAGTAGTTTGCCGTACACACGAGCGATGTTATCGTTTCCCCCATGTAATGGAAATTAAGAAGGTATATATGATATAATAACTCAAAAAGTTTAAATACATTGCATATATAATATATATAATTTATATCCATCATTATAACAATCCATGAGAGGCGATTATGGAAAATGAATGACATTGGTTCGTGAGGTGGTAGTCCACAGTACTCAAGAATGATGATTTCGTATCCCATTTGATGAAAGAGGATATGGATTTAGGTTATTATATTAAAATAATAACATATAAGTATATGTGATATATTTTTGTTATTATATAATAATAATTTAATGATATTTATAGAATGTGGAAGAAGAAATTAAATAATAACGCTCGATTAAGCACAATAACTCTTCTTGAGACAACCTCCTTTAGTAAGCACCAAGATCCTTCATCGGATGTATTTATGATTAAAGTAATGGATATAGGATGTGGGGAGTGAATTAATTAATACATTTGGGTGTTTATTGTCTGATAAAAAGGTATTTCAAGGTGTTAATAGGAGAGGATAGTGGGTGGCCTTTTATAAGTGAGGTGAGCGGCACACTTGTAATTTTTGAATAGAAAAAGGTATACCCACATTTTTCAGATTTTAAAAGGATATAAAATGTACCCTTATAGATAATTAGATATTATAAGGTCTAAATATGTCCATGAAATATATTTAAGACAAGTTTTAAAGTCATTTATACACTTATCTTTTTAGTTTAAACCCCCTGTAAACTCGTTTTTACCTTAATCGTGATAATTAATTTTTACTCTTTTCACTATTCATTATGGTAAACAATTAAGTTGATATTATTATACAATATAAATTATTATTATTAAAGATATGGAGTATATTTTACCAAATTATATTCAAATAATTGGAAAATTTTAATTTAAAAATAAACCTGTAGATACGATGAAAAAGCTGGTTTTCAAGAAGTCCATTTTTTAAGAAAAAAAATGTTTTTTTATTAAATCTATGACTAATAATAATAATTATATGAATATAAATTAATATTTATTTATATATAATATATAAAATTCATGTAAAATATTCCTAATTATGTAGTATTTTAATTAATTAAATAATAGAAACATTATGCAATTTAAAACATTTTTCAGAAAAATCCTGTTTTTGAACCCAAAAATAAACTTGTAATAAAATACAATATAAAGATGATTAAAATGATTTTAATTGAATTAAATATAACTAAATAATACTTTTGTTACTTTAAATAATATTTAATTTATAATGGGACTTTTAAATTACTTAATTTATTTAAAAGAAATGACATTTTTACAAAAATCAGTATTTTAACTATTTATTGAAAAATTAATATTTTCTTAAAAAATCCCAAAATTCCATCCGAATTAATTTTTTTTAAAAATTTAAAAAATAAATTTAAGTTTATCAAATCAATTTTCTAAAATCACTAGAAATTAATTATACTACTTTCTCAAAAAAATCAATAAAAATAATTTTTAAAGAAAACATATTTTTGAAGAAATAAGTTACTTTACTAAAAATTGATTTATTATTTACTAAGAATTTATAAATAATTTATATTGAATATGATATATATATATATAATATAGTTAATACTATTAATACTTGAAAACTTAATGGCCAGGTTATAATGGTTATATAATTCATGGTTCATTTAATATTGGTGTTTCATGTTGAATATTCTATAAAAAATAATTTTATTTTTAAAATCTCTAGGTGTTACATATATCCATTAAATTATAAGATATGGATATGAATAATAAAAATAAATTTAATGGGGAGATGAATATTGATAAAGAACATAACCCCTATGAACAAGGTAAAGTATGAACTATAAATTCAAAAGATCATTTAGAGGGAAATACATGAAACATAACACCAAAGTAGACATAAATATTATTTTTAAGTGTAATAAAGAGAAAAAACTATAAAAATAATTTATCACACATTTGAAAAAATATTAATTTTATATGTTACTTAAAAAATCCATTTCAAATGGATGAAATACGGACATTAAAAACATTAATTTTAAAATAATTAAAAATATTGAAACCTAGAAAAAAGATAATTTTAAAGATAATAAATATGGAGTGGAAGATAAAAATATTCATAAGTGAAATGAAATACCTTTATTTATTCTTATAAAACATTAGTATTTATTTTAAAATGAAAAATTACCAAAACAATGGGAATGTAAACTACTTTAGAAAAACATAAAAACATGAAGAGGAAAATTCATTTAGATAAATGATCATACAATAAGGAAGATAGGTTTATGTGAAAAAATATAAAAATGATATTCTTATCAATGTTTTGTAATGAAAGTCAAAAAATGATCCATGTTTAAAACATTAAAAATATTCCTTTTAAAACTTTGTAAATAAATTCAAAGGTAACAAAAAATGACCTTAAATAATCATTGAAGTAGTGATAATAATATAATTGAAACAATATAATGAATACGAGCATAAAAGATAACTTTTTAGGAACAAAAAGAATAGATAATGTCTGATCTATTTATAAGAAACCATTTAGTTGAATTGTAAAATAAAGGGCTACAAGAAGGTATTAAAATATATAATACTAAATAATAACTATAGGATAAAAAAATTGAAGGAATTTAAAAGAGAAAGATATAAAATTTATCTAGATGTAATGTTTTTCATAAACAATATCAAATTCAAAGTGTGTCTGTAAAGAAAACTATTATGAATAAATTAAGGTATAAAATAAAATTCCATAAGGAAGTAAAGGAGTCCATAAATTCATCAGATATTAAAATAAAATATTAATTTAAATATTTAATAACTTTAATTTGTGTTCTATAAGAGAAAATATATAATCAAAGGATAATATATAAAATTTGGGAAGCCTTGGAAAGGAAACCCTTTCCAATAATGTAAAATGTGATATATAAATATATAAATAAAGTGATTATTTGAAATAAATTTAAATACATAAAAAAAGTTTAAATATAACATAAAAAAATCATAGGTTATAATTCACATAATATTAGAGTAACATAATCAATGAAGGAAGTATATAACTCAATGAAAGTAAATTGAGTTAAGAATCCTCTTGTGGGTTTGGTAATAAATCCAAAACACATGGATAAAGATCAGGAAATAGATCTTTAAATCACATGAATAAAATGCGATTTATTCTAAGAGAAGTTAATGGTGAGTAATTACATCATATTAAATAAAAATAGGTACATAATTATATATACATCTTAAGAAATGTAAATTGATACAAATAGCCCTTAGCTTAGGTCCCATTTTATTTCTTCACATTTGAACCTCCTATATAATTTTTTATTATTAAAACTTGAATCTAGAAGTGAATTATATTCCCTTTTTTCATTATTTTTTAGTTATATAAGTTATAATTTATTTCTTAATATTTAATTTTAATAGATAATGTATCGAAGACATGTTTTATTTAAAATTATCTCATTTTGTTTCGATTTTATGATTTTGATTACTTAAAAATCATCGTTTTGTAAAATAATTTAAAAAAATATTAGAATAAATTAAAATACATTTATATTAAATAATATACACTAACCATTTATGTATGTGATTACAAGTAAAGTATTGAAAATGTATTTGTAAGTTGATGAAGTAGACCATTATCGAGACATGTCAAAATAAAGGAGAGAGAGAGATAGTATATTATATAAAGAGATTAAAACAGTTATGCCAGAATCATAATAACATTAACATGTTATATAATTATATCTAAAATATTTTATAAAGGTATAAAAATGGAAATGTTTTGGGTGAGTATAAATAATAAGAGAGAAAAAACAATGAAAGAGAATCCGGGTTACATTTTCATTGAAGATTCACTCCTTTACTAAATCCTTGAAGGATTGGGGTGTGGGTAACTTTAGAGAATCCCTAATGTCTCCAGGAGGATTAGGAGAGGGAATATGAGAATTTATTATCTTTAAGAAGTGAATGGGAAGTGATTTTACATGCTAAAGAAGAGGAAATATTTATATTTGAGGAGTGGGGTATCTTTGGTTAAAATATTGATTATTTTATCATTTAGAACAAAGAATTTAAATAAGCATTAATTAAGATAAAAATTATTGGTATATAATTAAATAAATTAGGTATAATTTACTTCTAAACAAATACAAAACCAAATGACATCTTGGAATTACTTAATTAATTTTAAAGAATCAAAAATATTTTTTAATAAAATAAAATATAACTGTAGTTCCAAAACTTGAAAAAGAATTTTATAAATTCGAAATATTGTTTTTAGATGCATTATTTTACTCATTAATAATTATTTGGTTGATAGAAATGTTTAATAAATTTTTAATCCACACTTACACCATTATTATTTCATAAAAGTTGGGGTATTTGTAAGAAACTGTATTTTTTTACTATTCACAAAAATCAACTATTTCAAAAAAATAAAAAAATCACTCTAAACTAATTTTTCCATGATAATTTAAAAAATAAAGTAATTTTTTCAAATTAAAATTATAAAATATATTAATTCAAATTTTAAATGAAAAATATAATATAATAAAAAATATTTTTATTAAAGAAAATTACTTTTAAAACTTTAAGTGTTCTTAATATTATTTTATATCAATTACTAAAAAATTAGTGTTAATATATTAGTTTGAACATTGATAAATTTAATTATAATAATCCTTTAAAATTGTTCCATTTTATTTATTAATTTAAAATTATATAATATATAGAAAAATGAAATTCTTCAAAAAAATATGCCCTTTTAACACTAAATGTTTTTAATCATGTAATATTGAATTTAATTATATACATCATAACCATTAATTATTTTCAATATATTTTTATTATAAAAAATAAAATTATTATTTAAAATATAAATAATGATATACATGGATTTAAAATAAATAATTTTAGCTATCTTATTATTTACTTGTGGTTTTACTCTTCTTGTAATTTTCTTAATGATATTTCACATTTTACTCTCATGATGTATTAATGTTTATCTTGAATTTTAAAATATATCATGATTTAGTTTAGTCTGGTGTTGTGCATGATAAAATATATTCAACATGTTATTTATTTAAAGGAAAATACATACATAATTTTGAGGTTTCACAATCTAATCCATTAAATAAATTGAATCCTTATAATTTTAATTTTTCTCATCAATGAAAATAAATGAGGATATTCTTAATATAGTCATGAACCTTGATATAAAAATGTATTAAAATCCTTTATAATGGTTTATAAAGATCTTGTTAAACATTCAAATAATATCCTTAGGAGTGTCAAAATAAGTTCGTAGTTAGGCCCTCTAGTTATGAATAGAGTGAAGATTGAGTTAATACCCAAACATCATTTTTAGGGTTATTACACCTAGGTGCATTAAAGAAATTGCCTTTGTTTACTTGTAGTATCTAGATAAGGATTCCATTACTAGGAAACCACATACCCTTTACTTCATCAAAATTTTAGGATGTTTTACTATATTTTAATTTATCCTTAGCGATTCCATTAATGCATCCTAGTCCTAATTATCAATAATAATTAAACCTAAATTTATTAAGATCATTACCACTATATTCTAAACCCAAATTTCAAGGAATACTATGTTCCAAGAAATAAACATACCCTTTAATCCCCAAATAACATAAAATAACATATCAATTAATATATACCTTAATTATATATACTCCCAAAATTATATTAATATATTCTCAAATAACCTGAATTTTCTTATCATGAAATTATTTTTCAACCCTTACAATTATCTATACTTCTAATCTTATATTTCCAAAACCGATTAACCCTATGTCTTAATTAATGATAACTACCTCAACGTCAAATAATATATCATCCAAAAGGTTTATCTATACCTCAATCATGTATTCATTCAAAAAACCTAATATAAATATATAAAATATCATTAATGGAATTAAAATATAGTTACATAAGACCTTAAAAGGAGGTATCTATTCCTTTAAACTCATGAAAAAACTAAAAATTATTAACACATGATGGTATCCAAAACTCTTAAATTATCCCAATTTTATAAAATATTAACCTATAAATTTATATAAACTTAGTTTGTTCCTAAATGTGATGCCCGAGACCCATAATCTCAGGTATGGTGTTAAAAAATATTATTTGTAATCTCATTTTAATATAGACTCATGTGTCCCAAACTTAACCTTCCATAATTAAAATATCAATAATAAACATTAAGTAACTTACATACCCAAGACCTTTTAGGTTTATAGTTTTATATAATTAGGGAAAAAACCTTTAACTAGTAAAACCCATATATTTTTCCACAAATTAGTCATTTTTCCACTAAAACTAGAATTCATTATATTATAATAAGTAATCAAAATATCCCAAAAAATTATCCACACATGAAACCCTTCCAGAAAATAATACTTAATACTCTTATTCATAAAACAAGGGAAAAGAAACATAATAAAGGTGAGATAAAATTCCCAATAAAGGTTAGTGTATAAAAAAAGATATCATGGAATAAACATGGCATGAATAATATGACAGGAATAAATAATAATCAAATAATTCCATATAACTAATAACATGAGCATGTATTATATCGATGGATAACATAACAATGGAAATAATAAAATGTATGATAATAAATTATTTTATAGTGATGGAATTCATAATTCTAGACATCATATATAAAGTGACCCAAGCATTTTACACATATTGTTACATGATTCTTAACATAAATATCCAATAAAAACAAACCAAGGATCACAAGTCCTAATGTATTTAGAAGTCTAGATACATAAATCACCAAAAATAAAAAAAACACAAAATATTTATTTTATTCCCAATAATTAGCTCTTAAATACCTTAGGCCTCCTAAAACTACATAGGATAACCCAAGGAATACATTAAAGAAATGGGTCAGCTATAAATCCCAATAATAGAATAAATAAGTTAACGAGGTATAACATGTGAGTCAAATGACATAACATGATATTATAAAAGAGTGTGATTGCGAATAATCACATGAGAGCATACCATAAAGAACATGGTATCATAAGATCATGGAAATATAGGAAATTTGTGACAACATATAACATGACATAAACATAAGTCAAAGATATCCTCCAAGATAACATCACATGGTGGATAGAGTCCTATCGTGGATTAAGATTACTCCCTAATACCATAAATAAAATCTCATGAGAAATAAGAATTACACAATTCATTGGAAAACTATTTTGGAACACACATTGTAACATGTACATGCTTATGTGTTCCACAAAGGAAATCAATCATAAGGCATAAAAATAAGAATTATCCATAGAAAGAAATGGGTTGTATAATCATTCCTCATATTATAGTCAAGTGAAATTTCATAAATATTCCAAAGAGAAGAAAAAGTTAGATATTATGGACTTTAATATCCAAGTAAAAAATAATATGTCTTTAAATAGGGTGTTCATTTGGGAATAAAGACTTTAAATGATCATAACATAAAAAGATTAAGGGATTGAAAAGTTCCCCTTAATCGGGTTTGATTTTGAAGAAGGCATTTGAGAAATGAACATAGGGAATGTATTACCCCATAAAAGGAAGGGATAATAATCTAGGTAAGTATGTGATATAAATATATATAATTTATAATTATTTAATAATATTAAAGGGATAGATAAAGTGATTTAGGGAGAGAAAGTTCACAATTCCAAAAAAGAAGGGTGGATCCTAGAGATCCCTTACCTTATGTTGGAATCCATAATGCACTTTCACATAAAATCCTAAATAAATTGAATATATTAATTAATTAATTAATTTAAAACATTTTACATCAATATTTTATTTATTATAATTTATTATTTTCATTTTTAAATATTTCAACGAAATATGAAGTGTAATTTTTCTTTTCTGATAGTGATCATTTTATATTTCCAAGGTCAGATCACTTGTGGATAATTATTGATTAACTTGTCAAATGGGACTACAAATTGATAAGTGAAATGAAATTTTATTAATGTCCTTAATTAAATTTAAATAGTCCAAAATATCCTTTTTTTGTTCCAGTATATGGATGATTCACTTAGTAAAAATGTTGACGTTGTGAGGTTAGTTCATTTAGTCTGTTTTATCGACCACCACGAACTAGTTTTGTTTTATTTAATATTATGTATTTATATTAATTACAAAATATCAAATAAGTTATAATATACTTATTATCATATTATTAAACCATAATAATATTTTTATGAACATCCTTAAAGGCGTTGGTGAAAAATGATGTATGTTGTTCATGGAGGTGGTGAACTAACCGTATTATAAACAACGCTTTTGTTTTAGAATCAATTGAGGGAAAGAGAAGAGGTTGGATAGTAAATATTCCATCAAAAAATTAAAATTATACTATATATAATATTATGGAGTTACTATTACATGTTTTATGGAGTTAGTTTTTGAGGATGAGGAGGTAGAAAATTTAAATGAAACGGTTGATGGAATTACCTTCTCCTTTAGATATCTCATCTTGGGATTCCACTTAATTCACATTGGAATGGTATTTTGATGAGATAAAAACACTATGACTTGGTTGAGAGGATTGTTAATATATTTGGTTAGAAAATTTTTCATACTCCATGGATTATAAGTGTGAGAAGAAGGGGTGGTGAGGCATTGTATTTATAAGAGGAGGAGAGAGGTGTTTATGAATATTATATTCATTAGTTTATTATTTTGGACCAAGACTATAAATTTTATGGATTATTGTGACTATATACAGTAAATTTTGAATTTTATTTCAAACTAATGGGTGATTACAAAATCCATAACTAAAAAATTCATGTATTTATCTTATAATGTTAAATATTTTATTTTTTCATATTTCACTATTCACAAAAATTCAACTATTTTAGAAAAGTACAAAAAAATAACCCTAAATTTTTTTTATGTATAGTTAAAAAAATGAAATCCATTTTATGAATATAATTTTCTAAAATTTCTAAATTTAATTTTTAAATAAAACCCTCATTTATTTGAAAAATGTTAATTTTAATATTATGATGAATTTTCAGACCCTTTGAAAAATTACTTGAGGCCTCATAAAATTATCTTATCATTATAATATAACATAATAATAATTTAAAAAAAAATTATGAAAATTAAATTTCTTTTAAATCCTTATATAAAATTTCAATTAAATAATTTTTGTTTTACATAAACACAAACACTTAATTTATCATTTTTAAAACATTTATTTACTTTCATTATGATATAAATATATCATAATTTTTATTTTATGAGATACCTTAATATTATTTTACAATTCCATAGGTGAGGATAATATTATAATGGTTAAATTACTATTCCTAATGGTTAGATTACTATTTCAATGGCTAGATTACTATTCCAATGTTTAGATTACCATTCCAACAGTTAGGTTTGTAATAGTCACATGGGTTCTTTACTTCCTATGAGTACCACATATTTTATTCACTATTTATTAACTTTTATTATCTCATATATATATATATATATATTCATTTTAAAAAATTCATATTCCATCCCTAACATTTTTCTGTATTTCTAAGTGTTTCCCATGAGTGAAATTATTCTAGGGGATCGAGAATGTCTAAATTTTCCTATTATTATTGTCTTGTTTTTTATTTTTTTCCCTTTGTAATAATTTAAATTATTATGGTGATTTATATTCTATAAATGTAATGTTTAAATTAATTTTTTTGTTTTTATCTTGTGGTTTATGTGATTCATAGTTATATAATCAGAAGTGAAATTCCATTTGATAAAATTCAAGATCGTTACATTATTCCCCCTTAATAAATTTCACCCGTGAAATTTTATTTTATATACTAAGGTGAAAAAGGTATGGGTATTTATGCTTCCTATATTCCTCCAGTTTCTATTTTTCCTCCTTGTACTTATGGTTTCTCTATATTAATTTGACTAAGTGAGTTGTCTTATTGTGTAGAAATTTATCTCTATGGTCCAAGATATTCACCAGCTTCTCCTCACAAGAGAGATCATTTTTAAGATGTACCACCTTTGAATTAAATACATATGAGGGGTTTGGTATGAACTTCCTCATTAGGGATATGTGTAATATACCATTTACTTGAGAAAGGGTTGGTGGGAGTTTTAGTTGATAGTAAACAACTTCGATGTGATCAAGAATCTCAAAGGGGTCGATGTACCCAGGACTTAACTTTTCATTATTAAAAAATATCATGACTCTATTCCATGGAGATATGTGGAGGAATAATTTTTCTCCAACATCAACCTCCAAGTCTCATAATTTATTATCAGTATAGATCTTCTACCAACTTTGAGCAGCCCTGATGTGCTATTCAAAGGTCTTTACAATTTCTACCATTTCCTCAACTATTTCAGGACCCAAATTTTTTTTTCATAAACATCATCCCATAATAATAATGTTCTACATCTCTTCCCACAAAGTGATTCATATGGAACCATTTGGATGCTTGAGTGAAATCTATTATTATATGAGAACACGACTAAATGAGGATGGTAATCCCATAATCCTTTGAAGTACATCTAGAATTCTCTCAAGATGTTTTTAAGTGTATGGATATTTTGATTAGATTGTCCATCCGTTTTAGGGTGATAAGACAAACTAAAGTTCAGCTTAGTGTTTAGGGAATGTTGTAGAATCTTCTATAAATTATAGAAAAACCTTGGATCGTGATAATATACAATTGATAATGATGTTCCATGTGGCCTCACCACTACTATGATGTATATCCTTATAAGTTGATTGATTCAAAAGTCCTGTATAATTGCAATGAAATGTATTGTCTTTACAAGACGATCCACTACAACCTATATAAAATTATTTCTTATTGATGTATTTAGAAGATCAATGAAAAAGTAAATAGTGATGTTTTCCCTTTTCCACATAGGTATGTGTATTAGCTACATAATCCTCTTCAATTTTTTCCTTTAATCCATCACATACTAACATACCAATAATTTTGATGTATACTTTGCGATCTACTTATTAAAATTATCCCAACAATATTTCTCTCAGAGATCTTGATACATCTTTGTGCTCCTTTGGTTTATAGAGAAGGCCAATCTATGTGAATCATTTTACAACTCCTTATTTATCTAAGGATTTTATGGTACACGTAGTCATGACCCAAATATTATAAATCCTTCTTCATTAATTTTGAACTCTATGTATTTCTCTTTTCTTATAGCTTCCACATTCTTTTATATTTCCACATAATCTCATCGAGCATCCATTATCTTATCCCGATGGTATGGTTGAGCAATCATTTGAGAAATTAATGAGATGTTTATGACTTTATGATTCCCATGTACATACTTTTAAAGTATAAAAATATTAGATCCTTCTAAATTCTCATCATTGATAAGGTTATCAGATACTTTATACTTAGATCATCTTCCACTTTATTTTCTTTCCCAAGATGGTAGTGTATTGAGTAGTCATAGTCCTTGATCAAATATAACCATTATCTCTTGAGAATATTAAGCTTTTTTATGTGTGAATATATATTTTAGGTTCATATGATATATATATATTTCAAAGTTATCCCCGTATAAATAATGATACAAGATTTTAAACATGAAAATCACTGCAGTCAAATCCAGATCATGCATTGTATAGTTCTATTCATAAAATTTCAACTACCTTGAGGCATAGGCTATCAATATTTCATTTTTCATTAGTACATATACTAATACATTTTTTAAATCATCACTGTATACCACAAAAAGTTCCTTACTTGTTGGTATTGTAAGTATTAGTGCAACGATAAGTCTCTTTTTATCAAATCTTTGAATATCTATTTACACTCACTATCCTAGACAAACTTTACCCTCTTTTGAGTCATATTGGTTATTGGGTTTGACAATCATGATATGTTTCTCCCAGATCATTGTTAATACCCAACTATCCTAAGGAAACTATAAATATATATTACTGATATTGGTCTGGGACACTCAACAATTTATTTTGTCTTAGAAGGGTCCATATATATCCATTTGTTGGTGACAACATAATCCAATAATGATACATCCCCCATCCAGAACTAACATTTAATGTAATATGAATATATATTATTCTTTCATAAAGTCTTTAGTATACTATTCAAATTCTCTTCATGCTCCTCCTTTATTTTAGAGTATATCGTAATGTCATCTATAAAGAATACCAATTTTTTAAGGTAATCTCTAAATACTATATTCATTAAGTCCATAAATATTATTGGAGAATTAGTGAGTCCTAGGGAAATCATTTTGAACTCATAGTGTCCATATGTTGTTTCAAATTTAGTCTTGGGAATATCTTACTTCTTCACATTTAATTGGTGATATCCCAACCAAAGGTCCACCATTGAGAAATATTAGGCCCCACATAGTTAATCAATCAAGTCATCATTATATGGTAGGGGATACTTTTTTTTATCATGATTTTGTTGAGATTATGATAATAAATGCACAGGTGTATTGACATATCCTTCTTCGCGATGATGATGATCAGTGTACCCCACGGTGAAGCACCTAGGTATCTAATTTTTTTTAATATTTTATTATAAATTATTATTTAGTTCTTCTAACTTGATAGTTTCCATTCAGTAAGGATTATTAGATATAGGTAGAGATCCAGGTATAAGTTTGGTTAAAAAATGAACCTCTCAGTTCGGAGTAAGACCTAGAAATTCTTTAGAGAATATATTAGTTTAATTCCTCATAATGTCTATTTCTTAAAACATTATTATCTATTTTTTCTCAATCATTTGATCTATATATGATTTCTCCTAGGGAAATAATATCCACACTTGAGAAAAATATTCCAAATGAGATTTATCCTCCTCCATACACTTTCACAGAATTAGAGGATGATTTGGGATGTGAAGACTAATGTCCCTCTCCAAAAAATTGTTGTTATATTTATATAAGGATAACTAATCCATGAAAAATATACCACCAAACACCACTAAAGGATATATGATAAAATTTTATAGGGGGTTCAGTTTGAAAAAAAAATTTGGGGAGGAGTTATATACTTGGGATGCAATAATTGATCCATTTTCTATTCTAATAGATAGCTAAACCCCAATGTTTTTGGTTTTGTTTGAATAGTTCTAAAAAAATTCTAGATATGAAATAATTCATAGAACTAGAATAAAGAAGCATGTTTTATATTCTTGAATAAATGAATAGTGTACCTATCACCACATCATTATCAGGATCCACCTTATCAGTAGTGATAGTATATTCCCTTTATTTATCTCTAGTTATTAGAGTTTATTGTCATTGGTTGTCTCTGAAAACCCTTTTCTTAGAGAATTAATTTGCATAATTACCTTATTTATTGTATTTGAAACACTATTCTATAAGATGAGTGTTGATATGAACCTTATTTTTATCTATCACATTTTTGGGATTATTCATATCCCTTCAAATTTGATGGGCATGGTTTCCCTCTTTTCCACACTTGAAGCATCTCCTAGTTCTCTTGAAATAGTTTCTGAGATGCTTCTTTCCACACTTTTGGAATTTGGGAAGATTGGTTTCTTTTACACCATGATATTTATCTATATATCCTATTGAATTAAACTCCATTTTAGTATTTTTTATATCTAAGACCATGAGACCATTGAGAATCACTGATCTCTATCTTAATCTTAAGGGAACAATGTAAAATCTCTTCATAGCTGTAAAAGTCTCAGATTGCTAAAGTTTTTTTTGACTCAGCTTTAAATCACTAAAGAAACTATCCACCTTACTTTAAATATTGATAACAAAGTAGAAGGAATATAATGAAAGCCTTGTGAAGTTTTCCTTATACACATTGATAGACTCATCTTCATTTTTAATTAGTCTGAGGAAATCCCTCTATATTTTAAATATGAAGACTTCATGGAAAATATTTATTCAAAAATATTTTCTTGAATCCTTCCCATTCAATGGAATAAATTTCCTCTTTTTTACTTCTTTTTCTTGATCAGTGTCCACCACTGATCAACTTACCACTCCATATGATAAACAAATAGTTCAACTTTCCATTATTATAAGTATTGTAGGAAATAAAATACATTTTAAATGGAGTTAATCTATTCTTCCATGATGATAGGATCATAATATACACCAAATATAGGAGGAATTTTTCATATAAAGGAATATATCACAAATTTATTTTTCCTAGGATAAGAAGGGTGTTCCAAATTATTAAATTTATTATTCATTTCATGAGTCATATGATCTAGTACTACCATGAAATTCACATCTCAGAATACTATATGGTTAGGCATATCATTAGGAAAATCATCACATTTCCCATCACGTTGGTTGTTAGAACAGTTCCTCCTATTTCCCACCACTAACTAGAATAATGCAAATAAAAGTTAGGGATGATAATACTTAAACTAAAAATCATATAAAAAGGGAAACTATGAACATAAGAGAAATAACCTATATATGACATGTAAATACTAACTTACGAATTTCTAGATTTAAATCTAGATTATCTATGGTAGTTTCCCAAATATGTTTTTTAACCTAATAATCTATTCAAGTCCTTCATAGTGGTTCATAAAGAGTTTGGTGATTTTCCAAAGTATATCCCCCAGAAGTGTCAAAATAGATGTGCAACAAGTCCTCTTTGTCACGCAGTAGTTTACAATCAATTTAAAACCCAACACATACTTTTTGGGGTTATTACCCCTAGGTATAAACATGCCAGAACCACATCCACATATAGCATCCAGACTGGGATATCATTTCTTAGAAACCACTTACTATATACTTCACCAAATTTCTAGGATATTTTCTTATACTTAGACTTATATACGGGGTTCTAACTAAATTATTCTAGTCATAATCCCTAAAAATAATTATACCTTCCCCCAATTCCAACTATAGTGACCCATACCTTTTATACATATTGTTATATGATTTTTAATCTAAATATCCAACAAAAACAAACCAAGGATCATATATCCTAGTGTCTTTGGAAGACTAGGTATATAAAACATCAAAAAGAAACTAAAACTGAACATCTTTATCTTATTATCCATAATGAGCTCCTAAATCCCTTATATCTCTTAAAACTACATAGGATAACTTGGTTAATACATAAAATAAAGGGGTGAGCTATAAATCTCGGTAAGGGAGTAAACATGGTAATGAGGAATAACATGTGAGTCAAATAACATAACATGATATCATAAAATAAAGAGATAATGAATAATAAAATGGGAGAATAACATAAATAATATGGTATTATAAGATCATGGAAACATAGAAAAGTTTCAACAATATATAACATGGAATAAACATAAATCAAGGCATCTACCAAGAGAACAACACAGGTAGACAATGTCTCATCATGAATTTGGTTTACTCCATAATCCTTTACATAATATCCCATGAGACAAAAAAATTAACCAATTATTTGGATAATTATCTAGGGACACCCATCATAACATGTATATTCTTATGTGTTCCAAAAAGGAAATCAATCATAATGTATAAACTTAATAATTACCCATGGAAAGAAATGGGTTTCATAATCTTGTATCATATCATAATCAAAGGAAATTTCATAAAGATTCCAAATAGAATAAGGAATTAGATATTATAGAAATTAATATCTATTAAAATAATAATAGGTTTAGAATTATGGTGTTTATTTGGGAATAAATACTTTAAATGGGTGTTACGTAAAATGATTAAGGTATAGAAAAGTTACCCTTAAACGAGTTTGATATTAAAGAAGGAATTTGAGAAATGAACTTAAGGAATTTATTATCCAATCAAAGGATTGGATAATAAGATAGGTATATATGTGTGAGAAATATATACATTATTTAGAATCATTTCATAACATAAAATAGAAAGATAAAGTGAGTTAGATAGAGAAAGTTCAGACACTCAAAGAAAAAGGGTTTTATAGAGAGATCCCTTACATTATGTCCAGATCCATTCTAAACTTGCACTCAACATATTAAATAATGAAATTGGGTTACTTATTTACTTAATTTATGAAAGTTTCCATATATATGTTATTTATTATAATTTTATTATCTTCATATATAATTATTTTAATGAGATAGAAATTTTAATTTCTCTTTTATGGGAGCATTAGTTTCATGGTTTCAAGGTCAGATCAATTGTGGATAATTATTGATGTCCATTTAAAATGGGACTGCAACTCTAGAAGTGAAATAAAATGGTATCAATGTCAGTAAAAAAATTTTAGTGGTTCCAAATATACATTTGTGTTCTGATATATAGACGATTCACTTATTAAAAATGTTAGCATTATGAGGTTAGTTCATTTATTCCATTTTACTGACCATCATAAACTAGTTTAATTTTATTTAATAAAATTTCTATATATTTATTAAATAAGATGAAAAATTTATAATATACTTATTATCATTTTATTTAACCATAATGATATTATTATACATATCCTTGAAGGCTATGATGAGAAATGAAGTATGTTGTTCATTGAGGTGGTGAACTAACCATATTATAAACACTATTTTCATTTTAGAATCAATTGAGGGAAAGAGAATAAGATGGATGATATATATTATAATAACACAATAAAATTATATTATATATAATATACTTTATTTATTATTCCATGTTGTATGGAATTTTTTTTGGAGGATGAGTAGGAAGAAAATTAAAAAGAATTGGTTGAGGGAACACCTTCTCCCTTGGAGGTATCCTCTGGGGATTACACTTAAGGAAACTTTGAATGGTCTTTGGATAAGACCAGTAGAACTAGTAAGTAGAGGAGATGATTGTAAAGATATTTTGTAAGAAATTTTGCAATATCCAAGGATTATAATTTTTGAGGATAAGGGGAGGCGAGGGGTGGTAATTATAAGGGGAGGTGAGGGGTGTTTTTGAATATTATATTCATTAGTTTATTATTTTGGATCAAGGCCATAAATAGTATGTATTATCATGAATATATAGAGTAAATGGTTCATGTGAGTTCAAAATAATATGTTATTACATCATCCATTCCTAAAAAATTCATGTATTTAAGTTATAATGTTAAATATCGTATTTTGATGTATTTCAGTATTTACAAAAATTCAAATATTTTAGAAAAATATGAAAAAATAATCATATCCTTTTCTCAAAATTTATATTTAAAACATGAAATCCATTTTATGAATTTTATTTTCAAATCTGATAAATTTAATTTTTAAATAAAATCCTCATTTATTTGAAAAATACCAATTATAATATTATGATAAATTTTTGGACCCTTTAAAAAAATAATTAAGGTATCATAAAATTATCTTATAATTATAATAAAATATATTTTTTTTATAAATAAATTTTATGAAATTGAAGTTTATTTTAAATATTTATATTTATTATAAAAGTGCATTTAAAATATTTATGTTTTAAGAAAACACAAACACTTAATTTATCATTTTTAAAACATTTATTTTCCTGTACTATGATATAAATATATAATAATTTCCTTTAATAAGATACATATATATTATTTTACACTTCCATAGGTGAGTATAGTATTCTAACAACCATGTTACTATTCCTAACAGGCATATTACTATTCCAATGGCTAGGTTACTATTCTAATGGCCAGATTACTATTCCAACAGCTAGATTTTTTATAGTCATATGGGTTACCTACTTTTTATAAATACATCCCATTTAATTAATTATTCAACCACTTCTATTATATATATATATATATATATTCATTTTTAAAATACATATTGCATTACTAACATTCTGCTTCATTTCTACAATGTTGTTCATGAGTGTGATTATTCTGGTGGATTTACAAGATCCAAATTTTCCTATTGTTTTATTTTATATTTTTTATCACACCATAAAACTTTCAATTATCATGGACATTTTTATTCTCTAAATTTAATTTTTAACTTTATATAATAAAATTTTGTTGATTTTATCATGAGGTGTGTGTGCTTTACCATTATATAATCATAAGGGAAATTCTAATTGATGAAATTTTGGGTTGTTATAATAAATATAACGTTAAGTAATTATTCCAAGAAATCATACATAAATGAGTAAGTACTATGTGAAATACACAAGATAGTTTATTTTATGAGACCTACCAATTCAACAAAGGGATATATAAATTTGGGTCCCAACCATCACTAATTAATTCCATTACATTCATCATACAAAGGAATTAATAAACATCATAATAAATTACCCTCATTCTTTATTAATCAATAGACATTCATATTGAATAAAAATTATACATAATTTAAATATTTCCACACTATATAAATGAAATAAATTTCTTGGTTATCACCCTTTAAACTAACAACATATATGGTAATGGGAATATGGATATGTCAAAAATTAAAAACACAATATATAAATAGTGGAAATGATATAAAATATATCCATGTAATTAAAGGATATGGAAGAAATAAGAAAAATAAAGTTAAGATGGAGACAAAGAGTAAAAGAGAGCATAAAACTTATGTACAAGGTGAGGTAAGAACTATAAATCCATAAGATCATTTATATGGTAATATATGAAACATATCTCTAAAAATTATATATCTTTTTGAGTTTGGTAGAACATTGGAATTAAAATTATAAAAAAAAATTTCTTAAAATTTTTGTAACATGATTTTTTAAAAAATTTATATATCACTTAAAAAATACATTCAAATTGATTAAAAGAGAAAATTTAAAACCTTAATTTAAAAATAATTCTAAATATTTAAACCTTGAAAAGAAATAAAGTTAAAGATAATAAATGTAGAGTGAAATATAAAAATATATATAATTAAAATGAAATAAATTTATTTATTCTTCTAATATATTGTACTTTATTTTTAAAATAAAAAATCTTCAAAATAATGGGAATAAAAATTACTTTGAAAACCTTGAAAACTTAAAGTATAATAATTATTAGGATAAATGGTAATAAAATAATGAAAATGTGTTCATTTAAAGGATGTTAAAAATTTATATTGTTTTCAATATTTTGTAAAGAATGTAAAAAATGACATGTGTGTAAAATGTTAAAAAGATTCATTTTAAAACTTTGTAAACAAAGTTAAAGGTTATATAAAATGACCTTAAAAAATAATTTAAGTATATATAATAATAATATTAAAATAATAAAATGAATATAAACATTGAAGAGAAAGTTTCCCAATTGTAAATAAGAGATAAGGTTGACTCCACTAAAAAGAAACCTTTTGGTTGAATTATGAACCAACCGGAAGTGAGAAGGTAAAAAGACATGTAAAACCTAAAAATAACTATAGTAGAATAAAATATATGGGTTTTAAGATAGAGAAAGATCGTGCAACTTCCCCAAATAGAAACGTAGTCATAAACAATATCGAATTCAAAGTGAGATTGGAAAGAAAACTATTACAAATAGAGTAAGGCATAAACTATAAATCGATAAGGAAGGAAAAGAGACCATAAATTAATCAAAGTTGAAATTAAAATATTAAGGTAAACATTCCAGAACTTTAATTTTACTCATATAATAGGAAATATGTAATTTAAAGACGATACTTGAAATGCCCAAAGACTTGGAAAGGAAACCCTTACTAAGAATGAAATATATGATGTATAAATATATCAATGAAGAGATTAAATGAAAGAAATATAAATAAATAAATAAATTATAAATAAACATAAAATAATTATAGGTTATATTTTACATAATCTTAGGATAACATAATCAATGAAGGAAGGATATAACTCAACGAAAGGAAATTGAGTTAAGAATCCCCTATCAATTTTAATAATGAACGAAAAAATAATGAAAGGAGATCATGAAATAAAATTTTAAATCACATGAATGACATGTGATTTATGAAAAAATAATTCAATGGACTATAATTACATCATGTCAAATAAAAATCGGCTTATAATTTGAAATATGTCTCAAGAAATGGAAATTGAGACAAAGAACCATTGAATTAGGTGCTATTTTATTTCATCATGTTTATTCCAAATATATATTAACCTATGTTTATTAAAACATGAATAAAAAGTGAATTATATTAATAATTTTCATTATATATCATTTTTAATCATTAGAATTTATATATCACTATTTCGTTTGAAGAGAGAATGTCTTACATATTTATTTTCTTTTAAATTATCCCATTTTGTTTCAATTTCAGAATTTTGATTATTTTTAATTTATCATTTTTTAAATTTATTTATATAAATTTATAATAAATTAATATACCTTTATATTAAATAATATACACTGACCAACCATATAGGTGGTGATAAGTAAAGCATTGATAACTTCTTTATAAGTGGATGAAACTGACCATTATTGAGATTTATCAAAAGATAGAGGAAGTATATGATATAATTTGATTAAAATTGATATAAAAGTATTATAATAATATTATAATGTTATATACTTATTTATCAACTATTTTATAAATTTATAGAAATTCAAATTGGTTGGTAGAGTAGAAAGAATACGAGTGAATAAAATAATGAAAGAGATTCATGGTAACGTCTTCATTAAAGATTTAATCCTTTAATATAGCCTTGAAGGATTGGGGTTGGGTAACTTAAGAATTTTAATAAGGGTACTAGGAGGCATAAGATAAATTAAATGGTAAGAACTTGGGATTTGAGAAGTGATTTTCCATGGTAAAGTAGAGGATATATTTATACTTGATGAGAGAGGTATTTTTTGGTTAAAATTTTGATTATTTTATCATTTGGGCCAATGTAGTTTTAAAATTATTAATTCCCTCAAAATTTATTGAATTATTCATAAATAAAGGAAGGTTATTCAACTTAAAATTTAAGACAAAATAAAATGGAAACTTGTAATTACTTAATTAAAGGTAAAAAATCAAAATAAATTTTTATTAGAATAAAATACAACTTAGGTTTCAAAAATTTAAATATAGGTTTCTAAATTCAACATATTTTTTTAAATACATTATTTTAATACTTAAATATATGTTTTTATAATAAAAATTTTTCATAAATTTTTATTTGATGTTTGATTAGAAACTAAATGAGGCTAATATTAATTGTTAATATACATAATATTAATGTTATTTATTATTAATAAACACCATTTTAGTTCATTTTACACTTTGAACATCATTTCACATTATGATTGTAATACCTTCTTTAAATGCACTATTATGTGGTACATTTTTGAACATCATTTGAAGCACCCAATGATTCATCTAATTTTAAGGAATCTAATTATAAATATTTTAATTTTATATTATTTTGAACTGGATATTAACTTCAATATGAAATTTTTTCATTAAAGGATCAATGAAAGATTCATAAAGGATGATGGAGATATTTGGTAATGAAAAGAAGCAATTCTGGAGAAGGCAGATTGGACACCAGCCCACTGATGAGAATGTGGGGCCCAAAGAACAGGCCCAATGAATCCCAAATTTCGTGGTATTATAGAAGAAATGTATAGGAACAAATCACTCTTCAATATTAAATGCTAATTCGTCCTCCATTGTGTCCATTTAGGCGGCCCAAGTTAGAGATAAAATTCTGGGCCAGATTATGCGGCCCAGAAAAATAGTCCACTAATATGATCATATCTCGGAATACACAACTAAAAATGGGCCAAAATTTTACAAGAGGTTATAAGACATACTAGGATCCATTTTCTTATTCTATGTCCCACTCTGATTCGGAAATATAGAAGGTCTCCCAAGCGCGTCTGTTCGGTGAAGGAAAGCTGGCTGCCACCTTGGGTCAAGGGTGGAAAAATCAACTCTCCCTTACTTTCCACCCACATATGGCCTACCACAATTAATTGAGGAGACTTGGACTGTTGGAGACTCGACCCAAGGGCTCAAAAATGCCTATTTAAGTTAGTGGTGTTGGAGTATTGAAGGATCTTTGGTGCTTGGTTTCATTGTAGTGTTATGCTGTCGCTTTGTGTTTATAATCACATTTCTTTCTCATGTAAGTTGATTAATTCACCTTAGTTTATTAATAAAAGTTCTTAATTTACTCTTATTCTGTTCTCCTAATTATCACATTGATACATTTGGTTAAAGGTGTGAATTTATTCACACCATACCTTGTGATATTTATCACACAACGAAGGAGTGATCGATTTTTGTTGTTGTTTTTACTTCTTCAATTCCACCCTCGTAAGTCTACTTCCTGCTTCCTTTGAAGACATGTCATAAATGGAGGGCTAAATATTTTATGGGTTGATACAAGGGAGTATAAAGGGGATGGATTGGATGTTATTTATCTCTCCATTAATGGCTAATCACTTCTTTTAAATGAGATGTTTATTTGATGATTTTAAAACCTCTTCATCCTTATTGAATTTAAGGTCACACATTTCAAGTGCTAATACGAACCTATACCTTGGAGTGCTCAAAACTTTGATCCTTCAAATGTATAGGTGATTAGTATTAGGGTGTGTAGGCATTAAACCAGTAAGTGATGATTTCTTTTGATCTTCTTAAATGAATCCATCTCAATTATAAGAAATTGAAATCATTAAAAAAGGAATTCATCCAATCCACCCCGAGCGATAACCTAGGATCAACTCATTACCTTAATTTGAATTAACCTAAATATGTTATTTATCCTTTAAAACCATCTTAAATCAACCTAATTTGGCCAATTCATAGCCAAAATCAATCCATAGAATGCACGTGTTTGTAGGTACTTCTTAGGTCTCTGAGGATTCGACAACCCAAACTAAACTACAAGGACAGTCCTACCTTCTTATTTTGGGTAAATTTGAGAGATAATAAAATTTTGGCACCATTTTAGGGGACCCAAGTAAGTAATCTAAACACCCATTCTATTCTCCCCCATTTATTCTTTTCTCATCCAAATTATCTTATCTTATCCCTTTCTCATTTTTTTTCTGTTGGCGCATGTCCGCCTACACCCGCGATCAATCAAACCGTCTAGTTAGGGTGAATAGTTCTGCGATTGGGGAGTCAAGTACACCAAGGGAACTATTTACATTAAATCCTAATATTACTAATACTCCAGAGTCCAAAATTGATTCTATTTCAATGGAAGGTCTTCAAAGAAACCAACTCATAAACCCGGGTGGGAACCAAAATGGAAACCCAAATGAGGCAGCCCCAAACTCGGGGAATGCAATTGATCAAACCATAAATGACTACCTCACACCTTCTTGGACCAATGACCCCTCATGAATTATACACAATTCCCTAGGATATTCCAATTACATCTTTAAACCCCATTTCCTAAGCCACCTTCCCACATTCCATGGAATGGAGTTCGAGATGCCCTACCTTCACATTAAGGAGTTCAATGACATCGTAGAAACCATGTGTCCCCCACATCAACTAGAATTAACTAAGATGATGCTATTTCCTTTTTCTTTAAATTATTGAGATAAAGATTGGATAAAAAATTTGATACCATCATCCATCAACTCTTGGGACCAACTACAAAGAGAATTCTATAAAAAATACTTTCCCCACCACAAAACAATTGCATTTAAAAAGAGTATCCAAAACTTTTTTGAAAAAGAGGGAGAGTCATTATATGAAACATGGGAAAGGTTCAAAGAAACTCTAAACATGGTTCCACACCATGGTTTTTCTATTCCTGAACAAGTGAGAATTTTCTATGAAGGGATGGGTCCGAGGAACAAACAATTCCTTGACATGACGTGTAATGGAACCTTTAAAAACAAAGCCCGAAATGATGCTTATGAGTATCTAGAAATCCCTTCTGAACAAAACCAAACTTGGGGAACTTCAACTTATTCTGAAAAGACACAAATAAATACTATAATTCATACACTTAGAGAATAGGAAAGCCTTAGGGCTAAACTCGCAACACTCTCTTGGAAGGTTGAAGAGATAGACCGTAGGAAAGTCCATGAAATCCAAACTGTTGACCCAATTTGCACAATTTGTGACAAACATGACCATAAGACAGAAAACTTCCCAACCATTCCATCCATCAAAGATGTTCTTTTAGGAGGACCCCCAGTGGGAGTAAATGCTTTGAACTTTCAAAAGCCTCAATACCAAAACAACTTCAACCCAAGGTATAATGACCACCCAGGCTTCTGCTGGAAAGATAACCAACAACCTAGCCAACCACAGGGACAAAATCCTTACCCCCATCAGAACTACCAAACCCATAACCAGTTCCAAACCCAACCTATCCAATACCAATAGTCACCGGTCTATTTTCAACTAACCATACCACCTCCAAAATATCCCCATGGGATAAACCAATCTTCTCAAGCACCAACCCAAAATGTTCCACAAAGCCCACTAGAACAACTGTGAAAACAAATGGAGAGGATGAACTCGGAAGTATCTTCCCTAAAACAAGAACTTCAAACCATCAAAACTGGAAAGGTACCCATGCCTACTCAGAATATTCCATCCTCAACTTCAAGGGGAGAGTCAAGTTGCACTCAAACAAGTCATGCAAAACTAAAGGTTGTGACTATTTTAAGAAGTGGGAAATCAGTTGAGAAACCTGAACAACTAATTCAGAACCCACCTGAAGATTCAAATATGGATGAAAATTCAAATGAACCAAATGATCAAACTGAAAAACACGATAACATTGTCAAAGAAACAACTCTTTAATAAACAACCCCACAACCTGCACCATTTCCTCAACGCATGAGGGGGAAAACCGAGCCTGAATTGAGTGAAACATTGATGGAAATATTCTCACAAGTCAAGTTAAACATTACTCTTCTCGATGAAATCCAAACCATACCTGCCTACTCAAATTACCTTAAAGACCTGTGCACTTTTAAAAGAAAATTTTCACATAAAAACCAAGTCCTTTTGGATGCTAATGTGAGTACCACCATTCAAGGGACCATTCCTCCTAAGTTGAAAGACACAGGTTTCCCTTACATCAATGTTGAACTAGGAGAAAGCAAAGTTGTCAAGGCCTTGTGTGACCTAGGTGCTAGTTTCAATCCCATCCCATATGCTGTGTACTTCCAGTTAGGCCTAGAAGAGTTCCAACCCACATCTATCACACTTCATCTTGCTGATCGAAGAATTTGGGTTCCAAAGGGGATTTTAAAGGACGTTCTGGTAAAGGTTGAAAACTTCATCTACCATGATGACTTAATTGTCCTTGAAAACCATCCAAACTTAGGAAATAAGGAACAAACCCCAATCATCCTTGGTCGTCCTTTCCTTGCAACAATCAACTCTGTTATCCGAGTCCGAAATAGGAACATGACCATCACCTTTGGGAACATGAGTCTAGACTTGAACATCTATAATGAAAGCTCACAAATAGAGGATGGTGAGGAAATTCATGAATTAAACATGATAGGAAGAATTGATAATGAATCCATAGAACATCAAGGAATATTTGATGAATGTTTAAGTCAGGATGAGATTGATTTCCTTTGCTCACATAAAGGAAGTTTATCTCCTTGGCTTGAATCATTTTCAAATTGATCTTATGATGAAGTCTTAGGTCCAACAAATAGTGAAACCTTTCAAGAAACCACTTTCATGGAGACCACTCCAACTTCCTTCCCTAAATCTGATTAAGCTATTTTAGTAGATGAAACTTCTAAATGTGGGGAATCAATCCTATCTAAAACTTTAGGAAATAAAATTGATCTTAATCCAATGTCCCAATCTTCTGCTGAAATTCTGAACCAACCTGATCTTGAATTGAAGGAACTTCCCACTGCACTCAAGTATTCCTTCCTAGGGGACAATCAAACACATCCTATTGTCATTTCTTCTTATCTTGAAGACAATCATGAGAGGATGCTTCTAAATGTCCTTAGGAAACATAAGAAAGCCATTGGTAGGACCCTGTCTGATATTCCTGGGATTAGCCCACTTATCGGGACTCATAGGATAGTTCTAGAATCTGATTCAAATCCATGTCGTCAACCTCAACACCGACTCAATCCCAATCTCATGGAGGTAGTAAGGAAGGAACTTCTAAAATTGTTAAAAGATGGTATCATCTATCCCATAGCTGAGAGTGAGTGGGTGAGTCCAATCCAAGTGGTTCCAAAAAAGGCTGGAATCACAGTGATAACCAATGAGGATGGAGAGATTCTTCCAACAAGGGTGAGTAGTGGATGGAGGTTCTGCATCGACTATAGGAATCTAAACTCATTTACCAAGAAGGACCATTTCCCCTTACCATTCATTGACCAAGTACTTGAGGGAGTGGCAGGTCATGCATTCTACTGTTTCTTAGATGGGTACTCGGGGTACAATCAAATTGAGGTCTCCCTAGAGGATCAAGGAAAGAATACATTCACATGTCCATTCGGTACCTTTGCCTTCAAACGCATGCCCTTTGGTTTATGCAATGCTCCTGGAACCTTCCAGCGGTGCATGATGGGAATCTTCTCAGACATGGTAGGGGATTTTCTAGAGGTCTTCATGGATGACTTCTCTGTGTTTGGGGATACTTTTTAGGGATGTCTACGGAATGTAGAGAGAGTCTTGTCAAGATGTGAAGAAAAAAATATGGTCCTAAACTGGGAAAAATTCCATTTCATGGTTAAAGAGGGACTAGTTCTAGGCCATTTGGTCTCAGTTAGGGGGATTGAAGTTGATAAAGCCAAGTTTGACATCATTCGTCACCTTCCATCACCCAAAACTGTCAAGGAAGTGAGGTATTTCTTAGGACATGCTGGTTTCTATAGAATATTCATCAAGGACTTTAGTTCAATCTCCCATCCCCTTTGTGATCTCCTAGTTAAGGATACTCCATTTTTTTGGATAGAAAGCTGTGAGGGTTCATTCTCAACCCTCAAATCCTCTCTCACCTCTCCTCCCATTTTGAAATATCCAAATTGGAACCTTCCTTTCAAACTTATGTGTGATGCCAATGACTTTTCTGTAGGAGCTGTGTTAGGACAACATTGTGATAAAAATCCTTATGTCATTGTTCATGTAAGAAAATCCTTAAATGATGCCTAAATCAACTACACCACCACTGAAAAGGAGTTACTTGATATTGTGTTTGCCTTAGAGAAGTTTAGGTCCTACCTCTTAGGATCCCCCATCACTATATTCACTGACCATTCTACACTAAAACATCTCTTCCAAAAACAAGATGCTAAGGCTAGAATGATTAGGTGGGTCCTTATCTTACAAGAATTTGACCTCACAATCAAGGATAAAAAGGGTGTTGAAAATGTTGCAGCTGATCACCTCTCTAGGATGGAATTCAAAGAGAAATCAAATCACATTTTTGTGTCTGATTCATTTCCTGATGAAAACATATACTTTTTGAGTGACTGCCCCTGGTGTGCCGACATAGCCAATTTCTTAGTTACACGAGTCATTCCAAAATTCTTAGGGACTCAAGCTTGAAGGAAATTCCTTTCTGATGTTAGACACTTTGTGTTTGATGATCCATACCTCTATAAGTTCTGCCCTAACCAAGTCATTAGGAGCTGTGTCCCAGAATCCAAACAAGAGTTCATCCTTAAATTCTATCATAGTGAGGCATGTGGAGGTCACTTTTCCTCTAAGAAAACATCTGCTAAGATTATTCAATGTGGTCTCTTCTGGCCCACCCTATCAAGGGACTCCTACACATTTTGTCAAATTTATCCTAGGTGTCAACAAGTAGGGTCCATCACAAAAAGGAATCAAATGCCACTCACTCCCATCTTAGTGGCTGAAATATTTGACTGTTGGGGAATTGATTTCATGGGTCCCTTCCCAAACTCTAGGGGATATCTTTACATTCTCTTAGCTATCTATTATGTCTCCAAATGGATTGAGGCCATTCCTAAAAAATCCAATGATCATCAAACTATGATTAGATTTCTCAAGGAAAACATCTTCTCTAGATTTGGAATTCCTAGGGATATCATTAGTGATCATGGAACTCATTTTTTCAATCATCTATTCTCATCACTCATGGAAAAATATGGAATTTCTCACAAAGTGTCCACTGCTTACCACCCACAGACCAATGGTCAATCTAAGTTAGCCAATCGTGAAATCAAACAAATTCTTGAGAAAACTGTCAATCCTTCTAGGAAAGATTGGTCCGAGAAACTCTTGGATGCTCTTTGGGCATATCGTACAACATTAAAAACCATCCTAGGAATGTCACCATATGGGTTGGTTTATGGAAAAGCATGCCATTTACCTGTTGAAATTGAGCATAAGGCCTTTTGGGCAATTAAGAAAATGGATTATGACCTCTCATTGGTCGAAACAAAAAGGAAATTAGATCTCAATGAACTGGAGGAATTAAGGATGGAGGCTTATGAAAATTCAAGGATCAATAAATCTAGAGTTCAAGCCTAACAATATAGGAATATCAAGGTCAAACATTTTGAACCGGGAAAACTTGTGCTCTTGTATAGTTCAAAACTTCATTTACACCTGGGAAAGTTAAGGTCTAGATGGTCAGGTCCTTTCATAATGCATCATGTATACCCCCATGGGGTAGTAGAAATTCAAGATCCCACCAATGGTCAGACCTTTAAAGTTAATGGCCATAGAGTCAAACCATTCATTGAACCATTTCAAAAATAGGAAGTCATTGAAGACTTGTGTGAACCAACCTTAGATGAGGAAAATAATTAAACAATTAGGTGTCCATGTTGGGATAACAACTTTAAACAAAGCGCTGCATGGGAGGAACCCCATGGTTTTCAAGTTTCCTATCATTTTGTTGTTTTAATAAAATTTATATTTTAAATAAGATTAATTAAACTTTTTTTTATATTTAAAAAAATAGACTGTTGACTTGTTCTTCTATTATGATTATGGATGGGTAGGAAATAGGATCACTATATTTATCCGTGTCACGTGGTGTGATCCTTGAGTAAAACCTTACCCAGAAATATAAAAAGAAGACAATGTATCATCAGTTTATATATATACTTATATTTTACTTTTTATTATTATATATATATATATATTTGTTTTGTTTTGTTTTTCTTTCTTTCTTCTTTATTTCCTTTTTCTACTAGGGAACTCTACAAGTGACATGGATATCAAAGGACTAAATTGGAGTAGCAAGAACTTCAACTTCAACCACTAGGTGACTTCATTCCATGATCCTCATTTTCAATTTCCTTTTTGAACTTTCATTCTCTACCTCTACCCCCTTCTAAATTTTCTTTTCTTTAAACACTGGGGACATTGTTGTTTTAAGTTGGGGGGAGATAAAATAAAAAAAATGATTTGTGTTAAAAAAATGAATGATTTGAAAAAATGTGTAAATGGAAGGAAAAATTCCTTTAACTTTGAACATGGCAATACACATTGCACACTTTGAAACTGAATATCAAATAATTTAGCATGCCCTGATTCTGATTTTAATCCTTCTATAATTTAATGAGCATAGATTTTGGAAAGTGTGGCTGTCCAATGTGATATTTCATCGTTTTTATTTTCATCCAAATAAAAAAAAGGTCACAATGCACATCCTTTGGATAGTGGGATATTAGTTTGAGTTCATGGGGTCCCCCAAATAAATATCATAGGTTTGGTGATCATTTTAGTTTAATTTGAGTATTCAAAAAAAAAATTGTGCATAGAGCAATAAAATGACCTAATGCGTGGCTTTCGGCACTTGGGGATTGTGACTCCATAGTTGTCTGGCGCAGAGTTAGTAATTTTATCTCTATTTTTGGTAATTTGAATTTGTTTTTGACTGATTTAACTCAATATGATGCCCAATTATGTGGGCTTCACTTGGTTCCCAAAGGTCTTTGAGCCTGGGAGTCATTGGAAAAGTCTCGCTACATGGGTTGACTCTTTTGAGTGCAACTTCAATTACCATGGCAAAATTGCAAAAAAAAAATACAATAAAAAAATTTTGAATAGTCATCTTAATATTGAAATGTGATTCCACCTAGCACTTCCGTCATTTCCCTTTTGAATAAAGATGAACCCCCATGTCTATTGTGATTCACAATACATCCTCATACTTAATTGATATTGGATGAAATATGACAATGAATTTGAACAAAGGAATGAGCTTGGGATTGTGATATGCTTATGAAACTATCATCTATTAAAATATTTTGATGGGTTTCATTATTTTTTGGTATATGGGTTTCTGGTGATCATTTTGTATTAAAATGTTTTTGGAAAAGAGAATTCGAATTTCATATTGTTGAGATATATTTTGCTCGGGACTAGAAAAACTTAAGTTGGGGGGTGTGATTAGCCACTAAATGAGGATAATATTCATTTTTAATATACATAATATTCATGTTCTTTATTATTCATAAACACCATTTTAGTGCATTTTACACTTTGAACATCATTTCACATTATGATTGTAATACCTTCTTAAAATGCACTATTATGTGGTACATTTTTTAACATCATTTGAAGTACCCAATGATTCATCTAATTTTAAGGAATATAATTACACATATTTTAATTTTATATTATTTTTAACTGGATATTAACTTTAATATGAACATTTTTCATTAAAGTATCAATGAAATATTCATAAAGGATGATGGAGATATTTGGCAATGAAAGGAAGCAATTCTGGAGAAGGTAGAATGGACACCATCCCACTGATGAGAATGTGGGTCCCAACATACAGGTCTAATGAATCCCAAATTTCGTGGGATGCTAGAAGACGTCTATAGAAACAAATCTCTCTTCAGGATCCAATGCTAATTTGGCCTCCATGGTGTCCATTTAGGCGGACCAAATTAGAGATAAAATTCTGGGCCAGATTCTGCGGTCCAGAAAAACATCCTACTAATACGATCATATCTCGAAATAAACAACTCCAAATGGGCCCAAATTTTACAGTAGGTTATAAGACATACGTGGCTACATTTTCTTCTTCTATGAACCACTATTATTCGGCCATATAGAAGATTTTACAAGTGCGTCTGTTCGGTAAAGGAAAGCTGACTGCCACCTCGGGTCAAGGGTGGAAAAATCAACTCTCCCTTTCTTTCCACCCACTTATGGCCTACCAAAATTAATTGAGGAGACTTGGACTGTTGGAGGCTCTACCAAAGGGCTCAACAATAACTATTTAAGGCAGTGATGTTGGAGGATTGAAGGATATTTGGTGCTTGGTTTCATTGTAGTGTTATGCGGCCACTTTGTGTTTGTAATCACATTTCTTTATCATATAAGTTGTTTAATTCACCTTAGTTTCTTAATAAAAGTTTTTTATTTACTCTTATTATGTTCTCCTACGTATCACATTGATACCTTTGGTTAAATGTGTGAATTTATTCAAACCATAACTTGTGATATTTATCACACAACGGAGGAGTGATCGATTTTTATTGTTGTTTTTACTTCTTCAATTCCACCCTCGTAAGTCTACTTACCGCTTCCTTTGAAGACATGTCATCAATGGAGGGATAACTATTTTATAGGTTGATCCAAGGGAGTATAAAGGGGCTGTATTGGATGTTATTTTTCACTCCATTAATGGCTAATCACTTCTTTTAAATGAGATTTTTATTTGATCATTTTAAAATCACTTCATCCTTATTGAATTTAAGGTCACACATTTCAAGTGCTAATACGAACCTCTACCTTGGAGTGCTCAAAACTTTAATCCTTAAAGTTTATAGGTGATTAGTATTAGGGTGTGTAGGCATTAAACTAGTAAGTGATGATTTAGTTTGATCTTCTTAAATGAATCCATCTCAATTATAAGAAATTGAAATCATTAAAAAAGGAATTCATCCAATCCACCCCGAGCGATAACCTAGGATCAACTCATTACCTTAATTTGAATTAACGTAAATATGTTAGTGATCCTTTAAAACCATCTTAAATAAACCTAAGTTGGCCACTTCATAGCAAAAAAAATCCATAGAATGCACGTGTCTGTAGGTACTTCTTAGGTCTCTGAGGATTCGACAACCCAAACTCGACTACAAGGACCATCCTACCTTCTTCTTTTGGGTAAATTTGAGTGAGAATCAATGTTTATATCATGATAATGTCACAAATGTTTCAGTATTTGTAAAAAACTATATTTTTTACTATTCACTAAAAAACCGTCTTCCTCAGATAGCATAAAAAAATTCACCCTTAGAAAATTTCAGCATGAATATTCCAATAATTAAATGATTTTTATCAAATTAAAATTATAATATATAGTAATTTAAATTTTAAAAGAATTCATATAATATAATGAAACACTATTTTTAATAAAAAATGATTTTTTAAACATTAAGTGTTTTTAATATTATTTCATATCAATTAATAATTAAATTATTGTTAATAAATTAGTTTTTCCATTGAAAAATTTAATTAAATTAATCTTTTAAAATCATTAAATTTAATTTATTAAGATAAAAATACATAATATATTCAAAAATACAATTCTTTGAAAATTAAGCCTTTTTTAAGACTTAATTATTTTAATAAAATCCAATTGAATTTAATTATTTATCTCATAAAAATTAGATTTATTTAATTAATTGGTATTAAAAAACATCAAATTATTATTTATAATAATAATAATAATATTTAAGGAATTAAAATAAATCATTTTAACTATTTTTTATTTTCTCTAGGTTTTACTTTTCTTGTAATTTGTTAATGACATTTAACATTTTATTTTCATGATCTATTAATATTTATATTGGATTTTAAAATATATCATGGTTAATTTTGGTTTTTTGTTTCATATTATACAGGCTATTAAATATAGTATTTATTTAAAGGAAAACACATACTAAAATATCAAGGTGTTACACTCTACACCCTTAAATAAATTGCATCCTCGTAATTTTAATTTACCATAACAATGAAAATAGATGAGAGTATTATTAATATAGTAATGATTGATGATATAATATTATATTAAAATACTTCATAATGATTTATAAAGAATATATGAAACATTCAAATAATACCCCCAGGAGTGTCAGAACAGGTGTACTGTTAGACCCTCTTATCATTCACCGAGTAATGATTGAGTTGACACCCAACCAACCATTTTTAGGGTTATTACCATTATGTGCATCATATCTAGAGACTACATCCACTTATAGTATCCAGACATAACATTCATTACTTGTAAACAATATACTCATTACTTTACCAAAATTTCAGGATGTTTTCCTATATTTATATTTATCCTTAGTGTTTATACTAATGTATCATTTTCTAAATTACCAATAATAAGTAAAAATAAATTTATCAGCATCTTTCTTACTGTATTATTAACCAAGAATTCATTAGAACATGTTATCCTAGTGTTCAAATTAAACTTTATTCCCCAAAAAACATAAAATCAAATATCAATTAATATATACCTTAACCATATATACTCTAAACAAATATCAATATTTTCCCAAAATAACTTGAATTTCCTTATCAAGAAATTACTTTTCATCCTATAAGGTTATCTATATTGCTGAACATATATTCCCAAAATCAATTAACCCATTTTCCCAATTCACCATAATTACCTCAATATCAAATCCCATATCAACCCAAAGGGTTATATATACCTCAATCATCCATTATTTGAAAAAAATCAATAAAAATCTAAAAAATATAATTAACCTCCTTAAAGTCTAGACACATAAGACCACAAAAGGGGGTATATACTCCTTCAAAATTATGATCAACCTTAAAATTATTAATCCATGATGATATCTATAACTATTAAATTTTTTTAATCAAATAACATCATAACCTATAATGTTTTATAAACCATCCTTTGATATCAACTGAGATACCCCAAACCTACACTCCCAGATCTTGTGTTAAAAACATATTCTTTATAAACAAGGTTTGATACTGATAGAAGTTTCCCAAAGTTAATTATCCATAATTACAATAATAATAAAAAATATTGAGTCTCTTATATTCCCAATAAACTTTAGGTTTAGAGTTTTATAGAATCAAGAAAAAAACTTTAACTGAAAAAACCAATATCTTTTCCCCCAAATGATATTTTTTCCCATTAAAATAAGAATTTATTATATTATAATAAGTCTTCAACATCACCCACAAAAATTACGCACACATGATACCATTTTAAAAAAATTATACTTAATACTATTGTTCATAACATGAGTAAATGGAAACATAGTAAGGGTAAGATAAAATACTTAGTAAGGGGTAGCGTACAAAAAATGCTATCATGAAATAAACAAGGCACAATTAATATGACATGAATAAATAATTATGAGATAATTACATATATCTAATAACATGAACATGGAATACATCAATGGATAAAATAAAAATTTAAATAATCATGTGGAAAAAAGTAACCAATTTCATGGTGATGGAATTTATAATGTCATCCATCATAAACATACCTTCAATAACTTATCCTAAAGAATAATAAATAAACAAGGATTACACCAAATACCCAAGATATTTTGTTTCATGGGACCCAATAATAAATTGAGGGGAAAATTATTTCTATTCTTATCCCATCAATAATTATTTCCAATGTATTATTCATATTAAGTAATGGATAAAAAGAAAAATACATAACTATTATGGATTAAAAAATAAAAAGGGCTTTAGAATCATCGAAAAAATGTTAAAAGATCAAAAGTTTAGTAAAAGTTAATAAAGGTTAAAATCCCACGAATGAACTCTATAGTTTCTTGAATAATCACTTTTTTTGTGAATTAATCTATCATAAAGTATAAAAAGAGTTTGTGAATCATGTTGATCACTTATTAAGTGTGATAATATATCACCAATCATCATTATTTATAGCTCTAAGGTGAGAATTATAAGCTAACCATGTACCTCCTTCATGAATTCCACTATTGTTTATGGATCCTAGGAGTTTATTCTATCCTCCCTTGAATAACCTTACTCATTTATGAAGTGTCTCTATACCTCTAGAACTGATTTAGTTTGCGGCTCAAAGGCTGGGGTTTCACCCTCTCCACACAGTTCCATCCTAAGCATGAATCATTTATGGTTACATTATGTGAGAAATATGTGGTTTCATACTCCCTATATGACTTCCTGTTATGGTAAATGGTTATTACATATTTCTTATAAATACTACACAACTACCTTAGAATAGACATAGTGGATCTATAGAGAATTCCATTGAAGAGATACTTATGAATTTGAAAAACTTTGAGGAGATCTAGAAATCCCTTCACAAAGAAATACTAGATAATTAGGGGATTTAAATAAATGAAACCAAGAATAAATAAACTCATGAGGACCCTTCACAAAGGAGGTTCGTAATCATCATCATGAATGATAGGATTTCTAGAATATTTTCAAATAAGAAGGTCCTGAAGCATCTTTGTGAAAACCCTATAATTTTGGTCCTATGTGATAACCCTCTCGATGCATGGAAACCCCCTATTAAAGATTGATCCCTCCAAGGTTATAAAATTAACTCCTCTTAATTTCACTCAACTATATAGAATTAGGTCCCATCATGTCCATTTCTTGAAGAAATCAGGTAGTGAGTAAATATACTGCTCTAATATCCTATCCTTTTCCTAGGTCTCCTACAAGAGCCATTGTAAGACAAATGACCATAATAGAATCCTATCACTAAGGCTAAAAAACCTAAAAGGAATAATCAATTCCTTATAAAACCACCATATTCACATGATCAGGGAATTCACATTAGTACACACTCCTTCGATCATATATTACCTTAATAAGATGTTTCTCCCGAATTGTCCTCCTAGATAGGTAAAACCCTCAAGGTGATCACAATAATGTATTCCCTTGATAATGAGGGTCCCTATCATAAGGAAATTGGAGTGTTCTATCCTAGATCAATATGATCATCCTGGATCATAATTCCAATCAATGATCCATGAGGTTTTGGGCTTCCTTTCTAGGCGTAATCCCCAACCATGTTCCCATAGACGACTTTATCATCTTGAATAATTGAAAATAAAAGGACACCCATCATAAGGAAACCCAATGTGTAAGAACCATTGAATCATTTGTTGTCATATCTTCCATTACACAGACATCCTGGTCACATGAAGTTAAACTGCACAACAACATACTTATTGCATGATGTTAAACTGTATGGTATGATCCTTTCACATGACCTTAAACTGTGCACCTAGAACTATGTTCTCTTTGATTCATATTAACTAGGATACATTAGAGACCTATTTTAGGTTCAAACCTAATAATATCTCAATCCATGTATTTACTAGGTCCATATTCCCTATAAACCCATCTTCATGGGTCTATATTCCTCATCAAATCACCCACACCATCCGTCATCAGCCTATATTCCACATGAGCTCAGATGTCTTTCCAATGGGTCCATATTCACTAAGAAAATTCATAATTATTTTATATTCTTGATGAGATCATTTACTACATGTTGGACCTTATCCTTGTGATCCAGACTAACTATATGTATCATGGGGATATATTCCCTGTGAAACAAACCTATCCTTATTGAGCCATATTCCCTTTATGTTCAAAAAAGGGTTTCTCATGAATATGTCCCACATAACCATTATTATGCACCTATCACCTATAATTACATTTTATATGACTTTAAACTACATTGAAGTGGTCATGGATTAATGAACTTAAGAGGTACCATCACGGTCTTTATCATACAACCTTAAACAGTATGGTGTGTCTTGTTTAGTTGCATCGAACTATGTTGGTTTGGATTCCATTCATATATATACATAGGAATCCCTTACTATGGGACCAATCCAAACACCATAAAAACTCATCACCTATTTAAATGGTTATAAAATACAGATCACCTAGCTAAGTGGTTTTATATAAAAGTATAATCAAGCTAGAAACCAAAAGATAAAGAACCTATTATACATATGGATGATACCATCAATAGAGAACCTATGATATATAAAGATGTTCAAATTGATATATAACCTATGATATATAAAAATTTCTATATCAACACATGCTGATGACTGATCACTGACATAGGGTTAACTAGTACCGCACTGGGAATTGGGAAGGAATCACTAATACATCATAAATCTATAAGAAATTTCAAGAGAAAGTAATAATTTCCCTTTAAAAGTTATATATATTCTCCACCTCCAATCCTATTTACCCATTCACATTATAAGGTGTGGATGGTAATTCCATAATGACCACTTAAATTTTTAAATAATGTTCATGTTAGAAAAACAAATTGTAGGAACATTTTCACATTAGAAACAAAATAGTGAACACAACATGAATATTTCAACTATAAAAATGACTTTTCAAACAAGATATTTATTTTTATGTTTCATTAATGAGTTTTTTTGTTCTTTTTTATTCTTACCAAACATTTATAAATACTTGTAACATCACCCTTTAATAAAAAATATGACATTATCTCAACATTATATGTATGAATCATATATTATGAAAGATAAGGACCCATCAAATAAGATGATGATATCATCAATATAGAATCACCAGTGAAAAGTTATAATTGTGTAAGCACAAGAGTAATACCTCAATATTAATATACCCACCCTAGAGGTGGAATGAGAAAGCCTTCAAACTATCAAGCCATGAAAATTAGTTCAAAATTAGAGAAGGCTCTTGGTGAAGTTGGTGGTTCCCATTTCAAACTCAAATCACTTTGGAAGTATCTTCCCCATGAATGATAAAAGGTATATACTTTAACTTATGGATATGGAATATGAGTTTGATAAATACCTCACCACATCCCAAGAGTCTCTTAGGAGGGATATTCTTAACCAGAACCATTATCAGCACCATGTTGTCCCATACCCTTATAAATCCACTGAGGATTCTTCCCAAGAGATCTCGACTATGGTCATTTAGGTTAGGGAACCCAGAAGGAGATCTCACTACAATATATGCTCCAATGGAGTTAGAGAGTAGGACTATATTCATGGCAATTAAAAAGAACCCCATCAGTACAATCTCAAAACTATTAAGGTGCTGGATTAGATCTCTAATCCAACTCATCAGAATTTCCATCACACTCCAGCAATATTAGGAAGATCATTACAACATATTCATGTAGCAATTAGGGTAAAACAATATTATTTCCCCTACAAATGAATCCCAATAATATATCCCAATGAAAATAAGAGGAAATGAGTGGGAAAATATCCCCACTCTTATGGAGGAGCAGACCTATATTCGTATCCCCATGGAAGACTATCATCAACATATTTTGTATGAGATCAAAGGGAAAGCCTATATATCTACCAATTCCCTATAGAATTGTCAACATATCCTAGAAATAGGAGTTTAAGTTCATTTCTATCGTATATCGATGCTCAAGATGGGGCATACATATATCCTTTCCCTCATCATTGGAGAATCTCATCAATATACTTCAGAAGCTACTCAAGAGTGGGACCATATCCACAATCCCATTAAAAGGATCATTATCATGTCCCAATGAGGAATGAAAAACTGGATTTGGCTCATATCCATGTTCCAAAAAAATATTATTTTTATATTATAGTAGATAATTCAAGGAAGAATAATACCCCTTCTGATCTCAAAGGATATTACTGGAATGTTTTAGAATCCACTTAGAAGTAAGACTATATTATTATCACCTTTTAGTAAAAATAATTCCATATAGATATCTTGAAAAAAACCAAAATTCAATCACATATCCTTGACAGTCTTGAATAATATCATTGGAATATTTTTATGGTGATATAAAGTTAGGATAATATTTCTATATAATATCAAGAATTAATTTAGAATATTTTTATAGAAACAACAGAGTTTCTTAGTAGGACTCCCACTTGTGAATGTCATTGTGTGTAATGCACAATCAAAACCAGATAGAGAATATCCAATAAGAAATCTCACTAGGGGAATATACAACCCAATAAAATTCTCATAACCTTTCCCTAATCAATGTTTTTGTTATTAAAGAACTTAATTATCTCTCAATAGTGTCCTTTGAATCTCATTAATCATCATTAGATAGAGGAAGTATCCAAAATTGCAGAGTCCCTCCTCACTGTGCTGTGATCAATAGCTCTAAAGGTCCTCTTCGAAGCATTCACCATGAAATTAGACCTTTAATAGCATAAAGATCTATCATGGGAAATTTTCTCATAGTGAGAGATACAAAAATCATCTCCACAACTGGAAGATCAATAGATAAGAAGGTTCTCACTTTTCTAATGAATAAAGAAATAGTTTTCTATGAAGTTCCTCCCTGTGGATTCCAGACTATTGATCTTGAAGGTACTTCCTAGGTTATATACTAAAAAACCCCCCCTCCATGTCCATACATTATTCCATAATAGAATTCCTCCCAATAATGGAAAATATGAATACAACCATAGAGGTCCTCTCCATGGAGTTCAATACTATGGTCTTCCCTATAACAATATATCATGTTAATAATAAGGTCCTCCACTTATAAAATCTACCCTGAGAATTCTATCATATTGAGAGGAACTTCAATTACTAAGTCCAATCATGACAAGTGCCTCATCTATGATGGGGTATATATATTCTAAATTAAAGGATAACCCTTGGAAATGATTATTGTCTATGAAACCTTTAGATTATCTAACCTTCAATGTAGTGGATGGGATTTTGAACAACCCCACTCCCTTTAATAAGGTATCCAAAAAACAATAACTCTGTTCTAATCCAGTGGAGGAATCCTTCTTAGAGGATAAAAAGAATACCATGGTTATGAGGAAACAGTTATCCAAAGACAATATACCTTCTATTTTTTGGACCAAAGACAATATACCTTCTATTTTTTGGACAATATCCACCTCTTATTATGATATCCTTGAGACATATAGTTAGGGATGAATACATTATCCATGGATGGATCTATGAGTGACTCATCTCCATCTTAATAAAAATAAATTTTCATATAGGAAGTATGTAAACCATGTTAGGAAAATAAGTAAACTTTTCCACTAGATCGACCTCATATCCCATTTTGTTTAACAATATCCAAATTTTGGAAGGAAACATGAAGATATCCAACATGAATAACTTAATGATATTAAGTATATATGTCAATTGTTTATTGATTCCTCATCTTATGTGAACATTAAAGGTTGGGGTGAGTATGTAGAATTTAATTTTACCTTTCTCTATAGCCGGTAGAGTCCATAAAGGAATGTATCCTGAAATGTTCTTACATTAGGATAGGTCTTAGGCCTGAAATATTCATGAGGTGACTAGTTAGTATAGAAAAATCCTATCATCTTCAAATCTTAGAAGTGATGAACTTAATGGGATCAGTCCATTAAAATAATCCTACATCAATCCTAAAAACATATTGAATTTGATTTGTTTTGAGAAAATCTAAACCCTTAGCTACAAAATTACCTTCAACAACCAATATATCATGCTCAGTATATGCACTACATTCAGATCATGCTCAAACTAAATTCATAAAAATCAAGTGATAGAAGTAGTATCCACCACAACAAAAATACAAGAACAACTATAGCCCACAATACTAATGGAATTTTTACCACCACTACCACCCCTGTGATTATCGAATCCCCATTAGGACAATGGTGGTAGAACTGAATCAACCCCTGCCCATAGGGCTAGAGGAACTTATGTAACAACCTTCCCCTTCCCCATAGGTCTTCATCAGACTAGGGGAAACTTCATAAGATAGGAATTCAAATTTTATTTTATTAAACAACCCATTATTCTCACTGGAAACATGCTAGATGAAGATTGTAAAGAAATTCCTCAATATTACACTTTATAAATCACTTGTGGGGAGCATCATATGGAGAAAGTAAAGCCTCAAAGAGGATGAAATATGAAGCATTCCATCTGGAAAATGAATACCAAGGAGTATTAAAATGTTCCCTCTAATCAATATTCAAAGTATAACCAATCCCCTTATCCTTTTTATGAGGACATGATCGCCCAATGTATTATACACTAGTGAATGTCATCAGTGTCAGAACTACATATAACATAGAACTCAATGTTAGCATGAAAGAGAAAAATGATGAATTTTATCTCTGAAATATCACCCACATTAAAAAATTGGATAATTTGTGCATAACTAGAATCATATACAATCTGAAAACCTAAGAGGGAATATATAAATTTATCTACAACCTCTCTAGTGAGCTTTAACTAAAGAAAATGGGAAGTGGGTAGCTACATCCCACCCACCACTAGAGGAAACCAAAGATCCCACCATATAGGAAAGGTTTAATTTATATAAAGTTGAGTTAGATAAACTCACATGGCTAAATGATAAATTACTCAGAGAAAATATTTTGACAGAGTAAAATTTCCAAGAAGATAAAAAAATTTCTCCTTTGGTTGATCATTCCTAGCCAGAGAAAACTGCCCAACCTTTGATGGAAGACTCCACCCATTATATATTTTTTAAACTCAAGAAAATGGTGTATTAAAACCTGATAAATAATGGACAATAGGAGCTCCCCATATTGGGAAGAATCCAGTTCCATGTCAAGTAAGACAACCCAGGCCAATGCATACTGGGTATCAACAGTAGATGTGATCATCCCAACCACATCAAGCTTCACCCACTATGTCAACGCAAATGTTTTCTAAACTAACCACACATTAATAACTTCTTGACTCTATTTAGTCCTTGTATGTCTAAATAAAATCCATAAAAGGGTGACACATGGATGTGTAACCAAAAAGAAAATAATATTCTGAATGGGTCAACACAACTTCTCCCCATCAGACTTTGTCAATATTTAATGGAAGTGGATACCTAGAGAAACATTAAAAATATATTTTTGTCTTCATGTGTCCCCATTAAGGGTAAAATAAGGAAGAAAAAACAATTCAATATTATATATTTCATATAAAATATATAAGGATTAGATTTCTTATGGTACAAAAACTTACCGACTGGATATTTTAAAGGCTGGGAAGACCTATATAGACAATTTATTTAATAATTTATCACCATATTGAGAAATATGACAACCAATGATCTCTATAATTACAAGAAACATGATAAAAATATGGTATCATACATCATTTATTGATTAAAGGGGTTGAAAAATTCCCTAAATATGAAACGCCTGAAGGAGTAGTTACTTGAGAGATACATAGAAAATTTCCACGAGGAGTTGAAGATACAACATATCATGTTGAAGTATCCATTAATATTATTGGATTTCAAAAATATTTCCCATATATTGGAAAAATAAATTTGATAATCAATGTAAAAATATCATTCAACACTAATAACTTGAGGAATGAGTTTTGACAAAGAATAAATGTATTTTATTACAACTAAGACATCTTAAACACCAGCTCCGACACCCAAACCAATCTAGTATCATGTGGTGACTCTCTTAAATGATAGAAAAACAAATAGAGACTCTGAAAAGAATTTAGAAAATGGTATACATTTCCACCATTTTATTATAATAATAATAAATTATATTCTTTTAGAAGGAATAAAGTCCCCAGGTACTTCATTGCTAGCTTGGAAAATAACTTTCTCAAGATTCTTGAGGCTAAGAAACCCAATGAAATTATCCTCAATAACCCCCAATTATTTCCACTAACATTATATGCTAGGGAAAAACATTAAAGGGTATTTTTTATTTAAATAATTCTTTTAGAAGATGGTTGATTTTGGGTAGTTAAATTTTATAAATCTACTAGCACAAGTAGATTGTGTCTATACCATCCCATAAGAAGAAGAAGAAGGAAAATGAAAGTAAATCCCAAAAAAGTTTCAATTTTTTTTGATGATTTCATGTCTATAAAGTTGGTCAACAAAAAAAATCCATCCTTATGGTGAAATTGAATCAACCTATTGTGACCCCATTTCCCTTAGATATGACTAATCTAACTCCTTTAGCATTGTAATCATAAAAAATTTAGAATAATTGGTTTTAAAAGAAAGAGGAATAAGGGAAATAAACCATTATAATTCCTAATCTAGTTTAAACTCTCAAGAATTACTAACTCCTTGATTGGGTGGACAAACATTATCACATAAAATGTTCTTATAGGCATCGCCTATCACGACCCATCCCCCAGAACCCATGCCATGACTACCCTAAGCCCGTATCTCATAGTCCATGGGCTAGAAATAACATTGAGTAATCATGTCCCACAAGTGGGAGGAATTTTCCCTATAAACTGTACAAACACACCCATCTACAAGAAAAAGTTGAAACTAAAAACACCAATTAAACATGGATGAAACCCACTAAGGAAACCCACTTAGAGTAAGGTACAAAATTGAAAGAAAAGGGACAATAATACAAGCCCAACTTAAAAGGAAAAGTACAAGCTCATGGATATCATCTACAAAAAACCCTACCTGAAGGGTAGGTATAGTAAGCTGTCTAAATGTTTCTGAAGTATATCATGTTCATTGGGTCACCCTGAAGCACCCCTATCTTCGGTTCACCAGGCACTCTGTCAAAGCTTCCAATCGTCTGCACAAGACACGACATGTGCATGCAAAGCCTATGCAGGGGTGAGTAAAACAATACTCAATAGGGACCCCAAACCACAAAGTTATCACTAAGAAATATACCACAAATAAATCACATGAAGAATACCACAAAAGAAATCACATGAAGTATACCAAAAAAGAATCACTAAGAAATATACCACAAAGGAATCACACGAAGAATACCGCAAGGAATCACATGAAGTATACCACAGAGGAATCACTAAGAAATATACCCAATAGTCTACCAAAGAGGTATATGAAGTGTAGCCTCTAAGAAGTATAATCAAGAGAGTTACTAGAGTCATCTCACACTAAGTATAGGTCTATGGTATGTAAAAAGGATTGTCGCAAGAATCGACAGTACCCTCAAGTAGTAACACACAGAGTGTAGGTAACACACTGAGTGTTAGTAACACACGGAGTGTAGATAACACATGGAATGTTGGTAACACACAGAGTGTCAGTAACATACAAAGTGTTGTAAAACACTATAGGAACCACACCCTAAGGGGACAAGGGAGTACCGACTCAGTCTAGGTAAGATACATAGTCTAGGTAAGAAACATAGTCTGGTTAAGACACACAGTCTAGCTAAGAAACACAGTATAGGTAAGACACACAGTCTAGGTAAGACACAAAATCTAGGTAATCACATAGCTTATAGGTTGCAACCAACCATAGGATTCTATCCTTAGCACACTTGTTTTGGGAGAACCTAATCCTCGATCCAATAGTCCATATGCTAAATTACACAGAAACTCACTTAGAGTATCTCAAAAGGAACACCTTGTTGTTAGGATCCCAATGCCACAAATGTATTATCAAATAGGCACATGGTTTGAGAGTTATGGTCATTTAAGTAAAAAGGGGTTGGTTGGGTCTGGGTCCGGTCCGACCCGGCCCACCCCGTCTGGGTGTAAACTACTACTGGCCCAGCCCGCTTGCTCTAGCAGACCAGTTCGTCCGACCAAGATGTAGCAGCTACCGCGTATGATCCCTATCAACATGGGGTGTCTACTTTGTTTGACGTGGTGGTCCACCGTGTGACCACCACGTGATGGTCTAGCTGGACCATGACCCCTCGGTCGCATGATGCGGCCCCTTCTGCATCTGCCGAGGCCCACCACCATCCTCTTACTGGAAGCTCCTATCCATTGCCCTGTAGTGGCTTCCATGGTGATCTTCTCCACCAGACATTGAGCCGATGCTACCAAGTGGCCATGCCGCCACACGCCACTGTCAGCGCCGCTGTGCGCCAGCGACGACTCCCCTTGCACGAGCCACCACCGTCGATGTGGTGGCCCGTTTTTCGAACCGGGAAAACCCTCATGATCCTTGGGTATCTTTCTTCACTAACATGGGTTCAAGATCTTATTTTCATATCTCTGAGGGTCTGGTCACATTCGGAACCTCCTAGAAAAGCCCGACACAACCACGGGGGTCCGTCGGCAAAGAATGCAATAACAGGGATAATAAAGGCACCGAGAAAACCCTTTAGAACAGATCTAGTACTTTGTTCGTATCGACCAAAATTCATTCTTATTAATAGGATCATGAAGAATAGATTAAAAATCACAAATATTTAACTCCCACATTAATCCCACATTTTTACCATTCTACATAAATGATCAAACCACAAATCAACCTGTTCATGGGTTGGTTCACGTTAGTCGTTAGAAACAAGAACGGGGAAAGAAAATCACAAAAAAATAAACCCCCTACCTTGAGAATTGTATTGATCATTTATGAAGCGTGAGTCTCGCATTCGTCATCCATCAATCCACCAATGCCTGTTCTGAATCCAATTATTGATCCACCACCATTCATCGTTCATCGAAGAGAGTATTTGCCAATGATTTTTCCTTATTTTTTTCCAGAGCCTCTAGGGATCGTGAATATGATCTTATATCCCTTACAAGATATTAAATGAAGACATTCATTTCAGCATCATTGTTTTGCTGTGTTTCTATATCTCCATGTTGTTTCCTTTATAAAAGAAAAAAAGTACCTTGCTGCTGCATCGTAGCATTGTTACGTCATCAAGAAACATTAAAAGAAAATTAAAATAAACTTTTTAAGTTTATTTTTATTGTTATTTAAAACATCTAAAAAATATTTTTCATAGTCGACCCACAATGGTTGAGTTTAGGGCCTACCTAAGAAAAACCCACTACTTTGAACACAATAGTTCCCTCAGATTTAAAATCCGAGCACTCATTTAAAAGATACAAAAACTGAGTATGCGCACTATTTTTTAAGAAACTTAAAAATAGTTCAAACATATATTCTTGGAACCTCAGGCCTCGGTATCACTTGTCGTCTCAGTGCCTGGTCTCAAAATAATCCCATATAAAAAAAAATTACATGAAAAATCTGGGACATTACATTCTCCCCACCTTAGGGATTTACATCCCCAAATTCCAAAACAAGGGCTAAATAGAAAAATGGAGATGCTGAACATGAATCCGAGTCTCCTCATCCCAAGTGATCTTTTGGAGATTCCTGTGCTACCTATGAATGCGCAATAGAGGAATCAACCATCCATGAAGGATCCTGTACCATCGATCATTAATATCTATTGGGTACTTCATGAAAGACGCTCCGTCGTCAATATCTAGCTTTCCCCAGTCAATGATGTGAGATAGGTCATATATGTATCTCCTCAGATAGGATACATGGAAAACATCATGCACCCGCTTTAACTATGGAGGTAGAGACAAGTGGTATGCCAACTCACCTTAAATACATAGTATTAGAAATGGTCTGATGACCCTCAAAGATAACTTGTCACCCTAGAAAAATCTCTATATCCCACGTCGAGGAGAGAACTGAAGGAACACATGTTCTCCCACCTCGAACTCAAGGGTCTCTATCACCTATCAATATAGGACATCTAATGGCCCTATGTAGTCTTCATCCGCTCCTGGATGACTCGCACCTTCTCTATAGTAGCCTACACCAAATCCAGGCCCATGAGAACTAACTATTCAGGGTCATTCCAACAAAGTGGCGAACTGCAGGGTCACCCGTACAAGGCCTTGAATAGTTCCATACCGATGGTGGAGTGGTAGCTGTTTTTATACACAAAATCTACCAGGGGTAGACGATCCTCCCAAATATGGCCAAAATCAAGGATGCAAGCACATAGAATGTCCTCTAAGACCTAAATGGTCCACTCCATCAGAACATTTGTCTTTGGGTGGAAAGATGTGTCCAAGCACAGCTGAGTCCCAAATGCCTCCTACAATCCCTTCCATAGTTGCGATGTAAAGCATGTGTCACGATCTGAGACTATTGTATATTATAATCCATGGAGTTTAACTATCTCCTACACGTAGAGGCATCCCAAGCTCTCTACTAAACCCTGTTCTCGAATCTATAATAAGTGGGTTGACTTGGTGAGTTAGTCAATGACCACCCAGATGGTATCATGCCCCCTATATATATGTGGTAAACCTGTCATGAATTCCATCAATATTCCATCCCACTTCCACTCCGAAACCTCAATGGGTTTAGTCAAACCCGTTGGAACCTGGTGCTCAGCCTTCACTTTCTAACAAGTGATGCATCTAGAGACAAAATCTTCCACTTCCTTCTTTATCCCAGGCCACCAAAACTGATGTAGGAGGTCCTGGTATATATTTTCCACACCTGGATGTACCTCCAAAGGGGATGTATGGAACTCCCTCAACACCTCCTCCCACAACGTCATTGGTATAAGTGTGTGTACTCTAAAAAGGATGACGTGCTCCCCACATTTCTAATATCCATTAGGGGAATGCCCTATAGAAATTTGAGAATATATAGTTTCACAACTGATATCTCTGAGCTGTGCCTCCTTGAATCACTGTAAGAGTGGAGGGGTAACCACCATCAACTAAATATAAATTGCTTCATCTCCATCCACGAAGAATATATAAAGTGAGGCAAACTAATATGAGGCCTCGTTCAGTAGCTATGAACTCGATCTTCGGCTGATAGAATTTTCCACCACATTATCCTTCCCAAGAGTACAAACTCTCTCGAAGTCATAGTCCTAGAGAAACTCTATCCAACGTCGTTATCTCAGGTTCAGATCCTTCTGGGAAAATATATACCTGAGATTTTTATGGTCTAAGTAGATGATAAATCACTCACCTATAAGGCAGTGTTTCCACATCTTCAATGTGAATACTACCACCACAAACTCCATATCATGGGTCATGTAGTTATTCTCATATGGTCTCAAATTCCATGAACCATAAGAAATTACCGTTTTACCCTACATCAGGACACAACTGAGCCCAATTCATGATGTGTCGCAGAACACCACGTACTCGACACCGTCCTCTGTTAATCTCAGGATGGGAGCACTCTTCAAAATCTTCCTCAACTTTTGAAAGCACTCCTATCACTTTTCCATCCATATGATGGGTTTACCCATTTGTGTTAAGGCTATCATGGATACTGGTACTCGGGAAAAGTTGGGTACGCACCTTCGATAGTACCAAACCAACCCAAGGAAACTCCAAACCTTGGTAACATTCTTAGGTGGCTCCCAAACAATCAGGACCTCTATATTTTATATATCTACTGTAACTCCAGCCTCTAAAATGATGTTTTCTAGAAATTGGACCTCTCATATCCAGAACTGACACTTAAAGAGCTTCCAATAAAGCTGGTGCTCTTAGAGTAAGTCTAGGACCATCCTTAAGTGTATCACGTGCTCCTCCTCAGATGCTGAGTACACAAAGATGTCATCAATAAATACCACCACAAACCAATCTAGGTAGAGTTATAATATCTTGTTCATGATTCCCATGAACACTACTAGGGAGTTCGTCAAGCCAAATGGAATCACTAAGTAATACTAGTGGTCTTATTAACATCTGAAAGTCATCTTTGTTATGTATTCATACCACACCCAAAGCTGATGATAGCCTGATTTGAGGTCTATCTTCGAGAACCATCTTGCTCCTTTCAGCTGATCAAAGACATCATAAATCCTCAGTAGTGGATACTTATTGTTCAAGATCACTTGGTTTAGGTTCCAGAATTCCACACATAACCTCAAGCTCCTATCTTCCTTCTTGGAAAACAAAATTGGGGTTTCCCATATTGAAACATTGGGACACACGAATCCATTCCTCTGCAAGTCCTCTAGATGTACCCTCAATTCATGAAGCTATATGGGATCCATCCGATATTCCAGTGTAGATATTAGTGCCATCTCAGGGTATAGGTCAAGGGATAAGTCTACCTCTCTATAAGAAGGTAGTTCTGGAACATATTCTCAAAATATTTCCTTGTACTCATCCACCACTACAAGAAATTGAGGAATCGTCTCATCCACTACACCAAGGGTCATGATATCCAACCAATGTATGATTGGCAGCACCATCCTATAAGAAAGTCCATCCTATGATTCTCCGGTTTCCTTCTCAAAGATAAAGGAGAACCTGGTCCTATCTCCACAGACACACCGCATTGTGTGCCTGAAACAATCGATCTGAGTATGAACTATGGATAACCAGTCCATACCCAGAATGAAATCATAAGGCCTCGATGCTTCCACCAAGATATCCAAACATAAACTCTCACTCCCAAGAGTAAGGTCACACTATCAGCATCAGTGTGTCATCATTGAATCTTCTTCCGTAGGAGTCTCTAAGCATAGGGATCGAGTCAATGGTTCCACTGGAATCTTCCTGTCTTGAACAAGGGTCATGACAAGAAAAGAGTGACCAGAACCCATGTATATAAGAATTATATCTTGGGTGGAAAAGACACAGATCTTACCTCTAATCATCCCAGGAGTCTCGTGATCGTAATTCTCCATCACATGGAGTTGGTATCATCCATGTCCACTAGCTCCATGAGATCAGGGTGGACCACCTGACAATGGTGGTGGTAGTGCCTCAAACCTTTTTACACCTCCTTCTTCTCATTCTTCTCCTCCTCCACATCCGCTGCTTGGTGGAACGCCCTTTTCCTACCTCTACCACTACCTTGGGGGTTCCTCAAACGTCTCCTGGTTGGTCTTACGGTTGGTTAGACAATCTTTATCCAGATTCCCCCGACCAACACACGACTATAATAGTCCAAACTTCAGTTCAATATCTCTACCATGTGATCCCACACTACTGATCCCATGTCATGGGGTCATCCCCTAGACCATGTGGTCCTCTTGGACCTTTGCATCAACTGTTGGCTACCTACTGCTGAATACTCTACTACCTATCATCTGGCGGTAGCTCCCACCACTGGTGCCTCCTCCTCAAGAAATTTCTCTACTACTAGAGATTTCTCCAGCTTCCTAGAATGTGTAGGGATGCTATGATATATCATCGACTCCATGATCTCCCCGCGTAGTCTCAGATCGAAGGTATGGGACTTGAAGAATAGTTCCTGCACCATATCTATAAAGTAGTAAGAAAGATCCGCGAATCTCACCGAGTACTCTACTACTGACTAGATTCCCTACTACAGGTGCAATAACTCCTATATACACATAGATTATAACATCTTTGGAAATAAATCCTCCTTGAAGAGGTGCTTGAATTCTAACAAGGATAGTGTTTCCTCCTCATGCGTCTGAGTCATTAGGCTCCACCATTTCCCTACCAAACCTTGATTAAGGCTCGTTGCTAGGATTTTCATCTAGTCGAGAGGCATCCTCACTAAGTATAAGACTCATGTCCCCACCTCCAACTAGTTACCAGCTACCTGAGGATCTATGTCACCTCAGAACCTAAGAGGTCACTTCCTCTAGAACTCATGAAATACACAAAGATTGTGTGCACCCTCTAATAGTAGTGTTGGTAGGAACTACTGCTCTTCAGGTGGTGGTATCACCGGCACACCACCAAGTGGTGCTATCTCTATAAATGGTACCTGAACTGATTCCTCATTACTCGACATACCATCCTTGTGGTTGCACAATAGAATCCTGGATGGCTATTTGTGTGGAGGCATCCTGAAATAAAACAAGATATACCATGGTCAATATAGTATACTTGGTGAGTTGAATCTAACTCAAAAATGACATGAGAACACACTTAATTACTATATGATGCACGAACCATTTATTTCCCATGAAACTATTGTTTTCATGTACTAATTCAAAAAGAAGAATTTAAGGTCCTGGTGTATGTATACATTGGCTGACGCACCAATACCGGGTTCCCTAGCCTGAAAGATGAAATCCAAACACTTAACACTGTTCCCCCAAAATAAGAGTAAAATCGACCACCTTCTAATACCACTCTATCACAAATCCTCCTCTGGAACCCATGCTGTGAATACCCCAAGCCCACCTTCAATAGGCCAGGGGCTGGAGACTAGCATCGAGTACGCATATCCCATAAGTGGGAGGCATTTCCCCAAGTACCTATACACACGCATCTGTCTCCAAGAAATAACTGAAATTGAAATAACTGAGTAAACATGGATGCAAACCACTAAAGAAACCCACTCAGAGTAAGGTACACAATAGAAAGAAAAGGGCCCATAATACAAGCCCAACTGAAATGGAAAAGTATAAGCTCCTGGTATCATTTGCAGAAAACCCCACTTAAAGGGTAGGTACAATAAGCTGTCTAAATGTCGTTGAAGAGTACCACATCATTTGGGTCACCCTAAAGAACCCCTCTCACCATTCCACTAAGGAATCCATCAAATCTATCGATTGTCTGCACAATAAACGACACGTACGAGTGAAGCCCGTGTAGGGGTGAGTAAAACAATACTCAGTAGGGACCCCAAACCACAAAGGTATCACTTTAAAATATACCACAAAGGAATCACATGAAGAATACCACAAAGTAATCATATGAAGTATATTGAAAATGAATCCCTACGAAATATAACTCAATGAAATCACATGAAGAATACCAAAAAGAATCTCACAAAGTATGACATAAAGGAATCACTAAGAAATACACCCAGTAATCTACCGAAGAGGCACATGAAGTGTATCCTCTAAGAATTATAATCAAGAGAGTCACTAAAGTCAGCTCACACCATGTATAGGTATATGGTGCATAAATAGGCTTGTCGCAAGAATCTATAGTTCCATCAATTAGAAGAACATGGAGTGTAGGTAACACATGGAGTATCAGTAAAACACTGAGAGTAGATAACACATGGAGTGTTGGTAACACATGGAGTGTCAGTAACACACAGAGTGTCGTTAAAGACTAGAGGACCCATACCCTGGTGGGATAGGGGAGTACCAACTTAGTCTAGGTAAGACACATATTTTAGGTAAGACACAAAATCTAGGTAATACACAAATTCTAGGTAAGAAACATAGTCTATGTAAGACTCACAGTATAGGTAAGACATATAGTCTAGGTAATCACTTAGCTTCTAGGTTGCAGCCAACCACAGGATTCCATCATAAAAACACTCATTCTAGGAGAACCTATTAATCGAGACAATAGGATGTATTCCAAATTCCATAGAAATTCACTTATAGTATCTCAAAAGTATTGACTTGTTGTGAGGGTCCCAATTCCGCAAACGGCTCATCAAATAAACCCAAGATTTGAGAGTTATGAGAATTTAAGTAAAAGGGATCGATGTGGACTGGGTCCGGTATGACCCAGATGGACCGACCTGACCTGGGTCCCACTTAACCCAAACTACCTGGTTGACCCAACCCATTGGGTTAGGCATGCACCAGATGAGCCCGACCTATTGCTAGTTTCGTCCGTCGACTGCAGTCCGGTCTACTAAAGCGGAACGATTCATCCGACCAGGATGCGGTGTAGGCCGTGTCTGCTCCCCATAAACGTGGGGTGGACACTGCATTTGATGCAATGGTCCTCCATGTGACCATCCCGTGGTCCAGCTAGACCACATCCCCTTGGCCGTGTGATGCTACCCCCTACGGCTTCCACCAAGGCCTGCCACCGGCGGCGACTCTTCTTCTGCGGGCCACCACTATCACTATGGTGGCACAATTTTCAAACCAAGAAAACCCTCATGATCCTTGGGTCACTATCTTTACTACCATGGGTTCATGATAAACTTTCCATCATTATAGGGGTCTGGTTGTGTTTGGAACCTCCCAGAAAAGGCCGACGTGACCACAGGGGTCTGTCAGCAAAGAATGCAAGAACGAGGATAGGAAAGGCACCAAGAACACCCTTTAGAATGGATCCAAGACTTTGTTCGTGTTGGTTTAAATTCTTTCTTATCAGCAGGATCATGACTAATGGATTAAAAATCAAAAATATCTAACTCCCACATCAATATCGTATTTTTAACCATATCATATAAATGATCAAACCACTGATCAACCTATTCGTGGGCTGATCCACATTTTTCATTGGAAAAAAGAACGGGGAATGAAAATCAAACCAACATAAACCCCCTACCTCGAGGATTGGATCGATCATTGATAAATCATGTGTTATGCATTATTCATTCATCAATACACCAATTACTCTTCTAAATCCATTCATCAATCCACCACTGCTCATCATTCATCAATAAGAGGATTTTCCAATACATTTTCCTTTTTTTTCGGAGCCTCCAGGGATCACGAATCAGATCTTGTATCCTTACCAAGATATTAAATAATGAAACGCATTTCAGCATCATTGTTTCACTACATTGCAGTGTATCCACATTGTTTCCTTTATGAAAGGAAACAACTACCTTCTCGCAACATCTCAACATTGCTACATTTTCAAGAAACTTTAAAAGAAAAAGAAAATAAAAATTTTTATGTTTATTTTTATTCTTATTTAAAACATCCAAAAAATATTTTCCACAGTCGACCCATGATAGTCGAGGTTAGGTCCTTCCTAAGAAAAACCCACTGATCTGAACACAAAAGTTCCCTCAGATTTCAAATCTGATCAGTCGTTTAAAAGACACAAAAACCAAGCACACGTTCAATATTTTTAATAAACTTAAAAATAGTTCAAAAATTTATTCCAGGCACCCCAGGACTCAGAATCACATGTTGTCTCAACACTAGGTCTCGAAATAATCCCATATAAAAAAATTACATGGAAAATACAAGACATTACATTCTCCCCACCTTAGGGATTTATGTCCAAAAAATCCAAAATAAGGGCTAAATAAACAAATGGGGATACTGAGAAAGAATCTAAGACTCCTGATCCCAAGTAATCTCTAGGAGATTCCTATGCTGCCACTAAATGTGCACCAAAGGAATCAAATATTCACAAAGGATCCTCTTTCATGGATCCTTGATCTCTACTGGGTACTCCGTGAAGGTCGCCCGATCGTCAACGTTCATATCGCCCTAGTAAATGATGTGAGATAGGTTGTGTATGCATCTCATCAGTTGGGATATGTGGAAGACATCATTCACCCACTCTAACTAAGGAGGTATAACTAAGTTGTATTCCACCTCACCTACTCTACATAGCATCAGAAATGGTCTGATGAACCTCAGAGATAACTTGTCACCCCATCCAAATATTCGTATCCCACATCGAGGAGAGACCCAAAGGAACACATGGTCTCCCTCCTTGAACTCTAAGGGTTTAGATCACCTGTTAACATAGGACTTATGAAGACTTTGTGTAGTCTTCATCCGCTCCTGGATAACCCACACCTTCTCTTTAGTAGCCCGTACCAACTCCGGGCCCATGAGTGTTGACTCTTTAGGGTCAGTCCCACAAAGTGGTGACCTGCAGGGTCACCTGTACAAGGCCTCAAATGGTGCCATACTAATAGTGGAGTGGTAGATATAGTTATATGAAAACACCACCAGGGGTAGGTGATCCTACCAAATATGGCCAAAATTGAGGATACAAGCATATAACATGTCCTTTAGTACCTGAATGGTCCACTCCATCTAACCATCTGTCTGTGGGTGGAAAATTGTGCTCAAACACAACTGATTCCCAAATGCCTCCTATAATCCCTTCCAAAACCAGGATGTAAATATTGTGCCACGATATGAGACTATCATATATGGTACTCCATGGAGTTGAACTATCTCCTACACATAGATGTGTCCCAAGATCTCTACTGAACCCTATTCCTGAATCGCTAGGAAGTGGGCTGACTTGGTGAGTCAGTCAATGATCACCTAGATGGTATTGTGCCCCCTGGACATACGTGGTAAAACTGTCATGAAGTCGATCAATATTACATCCCACTTCCACTCCAACACCTCAAGGGGTTGAGTCAAACCTGCTGGAACCTAGTGTTAGGCCTTCACTTACTGACAAGTGAGGCATACAGGGGCAAAATATCCCACTTCCTTCTTCATCCCCAGTCACCAAAACTAATGTTGGAGGTCCTAGTACATATTTTCCACATCTGGATGTACCGTCAAAGGGGATTTATGGAACTCCCTCAACATCTCATCCCATAGTCACTAGTATAACTATGTTTCCTCTGAAAAGGATGATGTGCTCCCCACCTTTTGAATATTCATTAGGGGAATGCCCTGTGAAAATTTGAGAATATGTAATTTCACAGCTAATATCTTTGATCTATGCCTCCCTGACTCGTTGTAAGAGTGTAGGGGTGACCACCATCAACCGAAGATAAGATGCTTCATCTCCATCCACCAAGGAAATCTGAAGCGAGACCAACTGTTTTGAGACCTTGTTTAGTAGTTGTGAACTCGATCTTCAACTAAGAGCATCTACCACCATGTTATCCTTCCCAAGAGTATATAATCTCCCAAAGTTATTGTCCTAGAGTAACTCTAGCCAATTCCATTGTCTTAGGTCCATATCCTTCTGAGAAAATATATACCTGAGACTTTTGTGGTTTGAGTAGATGATAAACCGCTCTCCCATAAGGTAGTGTCGCCACATCTTCAATGTCAAGAATACCACTTCCAACTCTAGATCATGGGCTACATAGTTCTTCTCATGTAGTCTCAACTACCATGAATCGTAATTAATCACTACTTTCCCCTACATTAGGACACAAATGATCTTGGTTTTTGATGCATCGCTACTTGAAACCCATCGTTGGTAATCTCAATATGGGAGCTCTCATCAAACTATCCCTTAGCTGCTAAAATCTCTCCTGGAACTTTTTCATCCACATGAAGGGTTAAACCCTTCATGTTAATGTTTTCATGGATAATTCTACTCTGGAAAAGTTCGGTACGCACCTCCAATAGTACCTATCCAACCTATGAAAACTCTAAACCATAGTAATGTTCTTGGGTGCCTCACAATCAAGCACCACCTCTATCTATGCTGGATCTACTACAACTCGAGCCTTTGAAATGATGTTTCCTAGAAATTGGACCAATCCTATCCAAAAAAACACTATGGGATATTCCCATAAAGCTGGTGATCTCGAAGTAAGTCTAGGACCATCCTCAAGTGTATCGTGTGCTCCTCCTCGGACGCTGAGTACATAAGGATTTCATCACTAAATACCACCATAAACCGGTCTAGGTAGGGATGGAAGATCCTGTTCATGATTCCCATGAACACTACTAGGGAATTATTCATGCCAAAATACATCACTAAGTAATATTAGTGGCCATAGCGACATCTGAAAGTCATCTTTGAGATGTACTCATCTGACACCTAAAGCTAATGATAGCCTGATCTGAGGTCTATCTTTGAGAAACATCTCACTCCATTCAGCTGATCGAAGAGGTCATCAATCCTCAATAGTGGATACTTATTATTCATAGTCACCTGGTTCAGGTGCCGAAATTCCACACATAATATCAATCTCCCATTTTCCTTCCTAGAAAACAAAACTGGGGCTCACCATAGTGAAAAATTGGGTCTCATGAAGCCCTTCCTCTGCAAGTCCTCCAGTTGTACCCTCGATTCATGAAGCTCTATGGGAGCCATATGATATTATAATGTGGGTATAAGTTCCATCTTGGGGTACATGTCAAGGCACAAGTCTACCTCTCTACAAGGAGGTAGTCCTGGAACATCTTCCGGAAAGATGTCCTCGTACTCGTCCACCACTGTAGAAAAATGAGGACTCGTCTCATCCACTGCACCAAGGGTCATGATAGCCAATCGATGTGTGATTGGCTACACCCTTCTTAGTGAGAGTCCATACTATGCTGATCTAGTTTCCTTCTCACCAATAAAGGAAAACCTGGTCCCATCTCCACAGACACACCATACTATGCACCTAAAATAGTTGATCTCAGTATGAACTATGGATAACCAATCCATACCCAAAATGATGTCGTAAGGCCCCGACATTACCACAAAGAGATCCCAACCGAAACTCGTACCCCCAAGAGTAAGGTAACACTGTTGGCACCAGTGTTTGATCATAAAATCTTCTCCTATAGAAGTCTCTAAGTGTAAGGATCGAGTCAACGGTTCCACTGAAATCTTCATGTCTTGAACAAGGGTCATGGTGAGAAAAGAGTTACCAGCACCCGTGTCTATAAAAACTACAGATTGGGTAGAAAATACACAAATCATACCTCTAATCATCCTAAGAGTCTTGGGATCATAATCCTATATCACCTAGAGTTGGCCTCACCTTTGTCCACCAGCTCCCTGATCTTGGGGTGGACCACCTGGGGGTGGTGGTGGTAGTGCCTCAAACCTCTATCAACCTCCTTCCAATCATCCTGCTTCTCTTCCATATCTACCACTTGGCAGACCACCCTATTCCTGCCTCCACTGTTTCCTCGGTAGTCCCTCAACTATATCTTGGTCAGTCGTATGGCTAGTTGGACAATCTCTAGCTAGATGCCCCCAACCGTCATATGAGTAGAATAGTCTAACCTTTGTATCACTCGCTATGTCATTGGAGACCCGCACCACTGATCCTATGTCCAGGGGTTATCCCATGGAATGTTTGGTCCTCTTGGACCCCTATGTCAGATGTCAGCTACCTGCTATCGAAGACTCCACTACCTGTGGCCTGGTGTTAGCTCCCACCGCCAGTGCCTGCTCCACAAGAAATCTCTCTACCAGTAGAGCTCTCTCCAGCACCTCAACATGCATAGGTATTCTAAGGGATATCATCGATGCCCTGATCTACCAGGGTAGTCCCTACTCAAAGGTACATGCCCTGAAGAAGGAGTCCCACACCATATCTATAGAGTAGTGAGAAAGATCTGTGAATATTTCCAAGTACTCTGCTACTTACTGGATACTCTACTACAAGTGAAGTATCTCATGTATACACATAGAGAATAACATCGTTGGGAATAAATTCTCCCTAAAGAGGTGCTCAAAGTCTAACCAGGATAGTGTCACCTCCTCACGTGTGTGAGTCATCAGGCTCCACTATCTCCCGGATGAGCCCTAATGAAGGATCATGGATAGGACTGCCATATGGTCATGATATGTTCTCACTAAGTAGAATACTCACATCGCCACCTAAAAACAATTCTTAGCTACCTAAGGATCCGTCTCACCTCATAACCTAGGAGTTCACTGCCTCTAGAACTCATGTAATATGCTTAGACTATGTGCATCCTCTACTAGTATCATTGGTAGGAACTACTACTATCTGGGTGGTGGTATCTCTAGCAAAGGTCCCTGAACTGATGCCTCATCACTCGATAGACCATCCTTGTGGTTGTGCAATAGAATCCTGGCTGGCTATCTACATGGAGGCATCCAGAAACAAAACAAGATGTACCATGATCGATAGAGTAGAATTGGTGAGATGACTCTGACTCAAGAAGGACATGAAAAAAGACTCAATTCCTATGTGATGCATGAACCATTGATTTCCCCTACAACTAGTGTTTTCATGTACAGAGTTAGAAAGAAGAATTCAAGATCTTGGTGTATGGATACGTCGACCACCGCACCGACACTGGGTTCCCTAGCCTGAAATCTGAACTCCAAACACTTAAAATTGTTTCCCCAAAACAATAGTAAAACTTATTTCCCTCTAATACAACTCTATCATGACCCATCCCCTAGGACCCATGTCGTGGCTACCCCAAGCCCACTTTCCATAGTCTAGGAGCTGGTGACTAGTGCTAAGTAGGAATATCCCACAAGGCAGAGGAATTTTCCCAAGTACTTATACGCAAGCACCCATCTCCAAGAAAAATCTAAAACTGAAACACTAAGTAAACATTGAGGAAAACCACTAAGAAACCCCACTTATATTAGGGTAGAAAACTGAAATAAAAGTGGTCAGAATACAAGCCCAACTGAAAAATATAAGTATATGCCCTTGAATCTCATCTGCATAAAACCCTACCTGAACGGTAGGTATAGTAAGTTGTCTGAATGTCACTGAAGCGTACCACATCCATCGGGTCACCCTAAAGAACCCTTGTCACCAGTCTGTCAAGGACTCCTTCAAAGCTATCGATCATCTGCACAAAACATGACACATGTGGGTGAATCTCATACAAGGGTGAGTAAAACAATACTCAGTGTGGACTCCAAACCAAAATGGTATCACTAAGAAATATACCAAAAAGGAATCACATGAAGAATACCAAAAAAGAATCACAAGAAGTATACAAAAAAGAAATCACTATGAAATATACAATAAATAAATCGCATGAAGAATACCACAAGTAATCAAACAAAGTATACCACAAGGAAATCACTAAGAAATACACCCAGTAGTCTACCAAAGTGGTACATGAAGTGTAGCCTCTAAGAAGTATAATCAAGAGAGTCACTAGATTTAGTTCACACGAAGTATAAGTATATGGTATGTAAACATGTTTGTCACAAGAATCCATAGTACCCTCAAGTAGAAAAACATAGAGTGTAGGTAACACACAGAGTTTCGGTAAGACACAGAGTGTAGATAACATAGGAATTGTTCGTAAAATGGAGTGTCAGTAACATATAGAGTGTCATCAAAGACTAGAGGACCCACACCCTAGTGGGATAGGGGATTACTGATTGAGTCTAGGTAAGAAACATGGTTTTTGTAAGACACACAATATATGTAAGACACACAATCTAGGTAATACAAACCATCTAGGTAATCACATAGATTCTAGTTTGCATCCAGTCCTAGGATTCCACCCTTAACACACTCTTCATGGGAGCACCTACTCCTCAATACAATAAGATACATGCCAACTTACACAAAATCTTACTTATAGTATCTCAAAAGGACCATCTTGTCACGGGGGTCCCAATTCCATAAACGGATCACCAAACAGACACATGTTTTGAGAGTTATGGGTGTTTAAGTAAAAGAGGCCAGTGGGATCTAGGCCTGGTCCAACCCAGGCGGACCGACCCAATCTAGGTCCCACCTGACCTTCCCTGGATAGGCCCGGCCCACTACCGGACTGGTCCAACCTAGGTGGACTAACCCAACCCAGGTCCCACCTGACCTGCCCTGGCTAGGTCCGACCTGGTCCGCTAGTTCCATCTTGATCCATTGAAGCAGATTGGTTTGTCCGACCGGGATGAGGCGGTTGCTGCATTCGCTCCCTGTCAACACGGGACAACCACCACATTTGATGTGATGGTCCTCTACGTGACCTCCCCATGGTCCAACTGGACGACGACCCCTCAGCCGTATGACACAACCCCCTGCCACTTCTACCGAGGCCCACCATCGGCCTCCTGCTAGTGGTTCCTGTCTACTGCCCCGTGATGGTTGCTTCAGGGATTTCCATCACCGATCTTCAAACCGATGGCCACTGCTGCCAGGTGGTCGCGCCGTCGCACGCCACCGCCGTGCTCCGATGGTGGTAGCGCTTTTTTCGGGGGCCACCACCTTCACCGCGCTGTCCCATTTTTTGAACCGAGAAAACCCTCATGATACTTAGGTCATTGTCTTCACTACTGTGGGTTCAAGATCATCTTGCTGTCGATCTGGGGGTCCAACCATGTTTAGAACATCCTGGAAAATCCTGACGTGACCACAGAGGTCCGTCGGTGAAGAACGCAAGAAAGAGGATAGTAAAGGCACCAAGAACACCCTTTAGAATGGATCCAAGCCTTTGTTATTGGAGAACCAAATTTGTTCTTATTAACAAGATCACAAAGAACAGATTAAAAATCACAAAGATCTAACTCCCATATTAATCTCACCTTTTTAACCACCTTGTATAAATGATCAAACCGCAGATCAACCTATCCATGGGACAGTCCACGTTCGTCTTTGGAAAAAAGAATGGAGAAATAAAATAACATAGAAATAAACCCCTACCTCAAGGATTGGACCAATCATTGGAGAAGTGTGAGTTCTGCATCCGTCCTTCATTAATCCACTAACACCTTTTCCGAATCCAATCATCGATCCGACACCATTTGTCATTTATCAATGAGAGGATTTTACAATGTATTTTCCTCTTTTTTAGAGCCTTTAGGGATCTTGAATCTGATTTCATATCCCTACCAATCTATTAAATGAAGAAATGATTTTCAGCATTGCTGTTTCGCTGCATTATAGTGTCGCCACACTGTTTCGTTTATGAAAGGAAACAACTACCTTGTCACTATGTTGCAGCATTATTGCGTCGTTAAGAAATGTTAAAAGAAAAATAAAATAAAATTTTGAGTTTATTTTTATTCCTCTTTAAAACATCTGAAAAATATTTTCCATAGTCGACCCGCGTCGGTCGAGGTTAGGTCCTACCTAAACAAAACCCGCTACTCTGAATACAACAATGCGCTCAGAATTCAAATCCAAACACTCGTTTAAAAGATACAAAAACCGATCACACGCACTATTTTTTTAATAAATTTAAAATAGTTGAAACATTTATTTCAAGCACCTCGGGCCATTGAATCACGTATCATCTCAGTTCCTGGTCTCAAAATAATCCCATATAAAAAAATTACATCGAAAATCAGGGACATTACATCACCCCACAAAATTGAGCATTAATAATATGACGGTTTATAATATGGTTCTATAAAGGCTATAAACTTGAAAAAACCCTTCTCTGATGAAGAGAAACCATACAAACCCAAGTACCTTATCCATAATTTGGGAGCATGGGGAGAGGCCATGGAAACTGAAGAGGTCTAAGAAGAAGTGGTTAACATGTCCCCTTACATTTGTGAAAAATCTCCACTAATCCCATATACACTGAAGAAATTCAAATAAATACACTTTAGTAGGCTCTGTAGATGAATCACTTCACTCCTAGACCGTCCAAGGCCCATTTAGATCCAATTATATTGGAGGAATTACTAAAAAAATATGCTTATTTGTTGGTCCACATAAAAATATGGGGGGTATTCCTCCAAATTCTGGTCAAAGAAAGCATCCATCAGCATAATTTGCCTCTATTACCAAGCCTCAGACCAGGGTGCAACCTCATATTGGGAAGAATATGACTATGGTCTAAAAATATGACATCTTGAAATGACTTAATATTGTTAAAGTTATTCTCTCAATCTAGGATGACCTCCATCTTTTGAAAGAGCTCTCATAAGTGCTCTTTGTGGCATTTTTAATCCCTCAAGAGGTTTAGGATGAAGTTTTTGTGGTGGAGGTATATCATGCAAAGATTGTCCTTATGGAATGCCACATGGTCATATCTATCATAGGAAAAGACCAAGATTTCAATATATAAGGGCACATCACAACCTTTTACATTTATAAAAAATGTGATGGTGTCAATTCCCATCGGTCTCTGATTTAAAGTGAATCTAGAATAAATCTCATACAAGTCATACCCTATGAAATTCAAGTTATAAAAAAGATGATTTTTCTCCCTCTACTCTAATAATCCAATGGTATTCTATGTTCAAGAAAAATATTTTGTTCCAAATTAATATTTGATCCCAATTTAGATACATTTTATTCAATTTGGAGTTTATGATTGTTCACCAAAATAGGGATTTCAATGATTTTATTGGAAGACTGTGGCTTTATTCACATGTAGAAGTACCATCATTATACGATTAGTGTCTCAAATATTTTTCCAATAGATAGGTGAGAGTGTTTATGGTGATAGTGATCTTTTGACTCCCTTGAATCTCAATTCATGGACATGGGGTATAACGACCCAGAATTTTATCAATGGAAATCCCCTTCTTATAATTATGCCATATAGTATAAATCAAATAGATAAAACAATAAAAACATTATAAATGAATAATTAATGATGTAAGAGGTATTTATAGAAATTAAGGAACCTATACCAATAGAATAGTAACTTGGCCATTGGAATAGTAATGTAACCATTAGGAATAGTAATCTAGCCAATAGAATAGCAACTAAACCTATGAAATTATAAATAAAATTTATGTATACTATAAATGAAAATATGGTATATTTATATCACAGAATAAGTAAATATTTTTTTAAAAAAATGATAAATTAAGTATTGATATTTTTGTAAAACATAAATGTTAATTTGCAATTTTATAATCAATATAATAAGTCAAAAGACAAATTATTTTCATAAAATAAATTCATAAATTAATATTTTTTGTCTTATGATTTTAAGATAATATTATGAGACCATAATTATTTTTTCAAAGTGTCATAAAATCATTTATAATATTAAAATCAGTATTGTACGAGTAAATGATGATTTTAATTAAAAATGAAATTGATCATATTTAGAAAATTATTTTCATATAATAGAGTCCATTTTTTAAATCTAAAATTTGAAAAATTATTGGGGTGAATTTTTGATATTTTTTGGAAATAGTTGAATTTATGGTGAATAGTGAAATATAGTAATTTACGGTATTTAACATTATAAGTAAATGAATGGATTTTTGAGTCATTTATGATGTATGGATGATGTAATCAATATTATCTATAATTATACTTATCATTTTACTATATTTATTCATGATAATCATCACTATTTATAGTCTTGATCCAAAATAATAAACAAATGAATAAAATAATAAAAACACCCCTCTTCTCCCAGTATAAATACTACCCCTCCAACTTTATCTTTTAATTTGTTTTCTTTCTTATACTTTCTTTACCTACCATATAAAAAGTAAAATGATAATTATAGTATAATATACATACTATAATTTTATTTTGTTAATGGTATATCCATCACCAAATCCATTCTCTTATCTTTTTATCTTAAAAACAAAAACATCGCCCGTGACGTGGCGAATCAATAGTTTCATGAATGATAGTTTTTAGTTTTCTATTAATGACTTTATGGATGGTCATAAAACTATTATACTGGTTAAAAAAGATTTGAAAATTTATATTAAAACTTTTTTTATGTTCTATAACTAATATATATACATAATATTAAATAATGAAACAAATCTAGTTCTTGATGATCAAAAATTCACCAAAATAAACAAAAGTTCATCATTAATATTTTATCTAATGAATCATTCTAATATCTGAAAAAATTATATATGAGACAATTTAAAATTATTTAGGTGAATAAATATTATATAATTCCACTTCTATAGTTTTTTCCATTTGAAAAGAACTCACATAATTAAACTCAAGGGAATCGATTATAAAATCATGAAACGAACACTCCAAAAGCCACAAAATTAAACACTATAAGTCAATGAAATTTCCATAAATGAACCTAATAAAATTATAAAAAATTAAATAAATGTATAATAGGGTCTTAATTAATTAATTAATTTGACTATCCAGGACACTAAGTACAAGTACATAACACTTTTGGACATATGGTAAGGGATTCTCTCCGAACCCCCATTTTTTCCTTTAGGTTAAACTTTCCCCCCATTTACCCAAATGTAATTCATAATTATTCTTATATACTCATATATTTTTTTATGTTCTAAATATATGTACCTATCTTAATTATTTTTTATTTTATTGAAAAATACATTTTTTAAAAGGTTCCCTTCTCAATTCCTATTGATAAGAAAACCCGATTAAAGGGAAATTCCCAATTTTGTACCCATTCTCAAGTACACTACATAATAAGTTTTAAGCAACCATTATTTTTATAAAATCACTAATTTTATCATGAAAAATTATCTATATTAATTTTGGGTTTTATACAAATAATTATTCCTTTTTCTATTTAAAGGCTCTTTAATATTTTCCTTAATACCGTATTAAAGTGGATCATTTCTAAAGTTTCTTAAACACTTTTTTACTTGATTTAAATTTATTTGTAAATAATTTATCATTATATATTCCTATTTTAAATTATTAATTTCCATGAGTGATTTAAATCCATTCTTTCATGCACACTTTTATGATACACCCATTTGTTATACTCTATGACATCATTACGACACCCATTTATTTCCATGGGTAACCCTTATGTTTATGTTTGATTATCAATGTGGAATATGTAGTAATGAAAATGTAATGATGGGTGCACCCAGATATTTCTCCAATGAATTGGATAATGTTTTTTCTCATGATATGTCATCTTGGGACATTGAGTAAACATGATTCCTTTATGGGACTTTTTTCACCATGTGATATAGTCTTGGAAGTTATCCTTGAATCTTGTTTATGTCATGTTATATGTTTCTTAAAAATTCTTACGATGCCACGATTACATGATACCATGTTCAACATTTCATTCTTCCATATTTTTATTCATGTTCCATGCATTCTTATGTCATCATGTAATGCCTTATAACCCATATGCTATACTTTATTTTTATGATTTTTCTCTTATTGGGCTTTTTTGATCATCCCTTTTATCAATGTATTCCCCAAGTTATCCTATGTATATGTAAGAGCTCAAATGAATTTAGGAGTTCATTGTGGAGGATTAATATAATAATTTTTATTCTATTTCCATATTTCAATTTTATTTACTTAATATTGAAAAGACACCATACTTTATAATCCATGGTTGGTATTATATGGTTAATTATGATTAAAATCATGTAATAATATGTGTAAAAGGATATGTCCATTATAGTTGGTTTCATATCACAATATATTTATTTTTGTATATTAGGACTAAAATACTTTAGTAAGAACCCTAGGGATAATTATATCCCCATGGATAACTTATATTGAAACTCAGGGAATCACAATACATGATATAATTTATATTTTCAAGTTTACCCTTCTATATTTAATTTTTCATTTTTATATGCTTATTATATAAGCATTAAATACCCCCATAATTTTACTTTTTAGTTAATTGATGGAAATTGAAGAACCCATTCTAATAGTCAATATGACAGGAAATGTGACGATTTCCCTAATGAAATGCCAAATATTATGGGAATGGGATATCAAAACTTCATGATACTACTTTCTCAACTGCCCCATGTTTTGAATAATAACATAAATCATGTGGAAAAACCTCATTCTCTTAAGAAATATAATGTTTTGGTTGTATCCTTTATATGAAAAAGGTCCCCTATATTTAGTGGATCTTTTGATCTCATCATCAAAGAACAATGGATTAACTCCATTGAGAAGATATTATCTATACTTCAATGCTAAAAAGAAGAAAAAGTCATAGTGGTTGTCTATTGTTTTGTTGGGGAAGATTATTAGTGATGGAAACTGATCAAAAACATAAATTTTAAGAAGGAAATTTATTCCATTGAATGGGATGATTTTAATAAAATATTTCTCAATAAATAATTTCCCCGAACTCTATGTCTTAAGATGGAAAGGGAGTTTCTCTAACTAAAGAAAAAGGAAGATAATTATATAAGGGTTTATGAGGAAAAATTTATAATTATTTCATGATATTCCTCTGAATTTTTCATAAACACTAAAAGGGTGGAAATATAAACAACATATAAAGATGATTTAAGCCTCAGCCAAAATCCATATATCACATTGGGAAAGGACTCAACCAATTCCACATTTATTTGTCTCATGAGACCTACCGATGCACAAAGGGGCTATAGTGGGCCCTACCAGACACTTACTGTGTCCAATACATTCATCATATGAAAGGGGGGAATATAAACAACATATAAATTCATATTGAAACTAATATATGAAATGTACTTAACATTCCCCAATCATTGAACATAAACACAAACCATTCAAAATAATATGGTGAGTGATATCAAAATACAACATCCATAGTCAAAATAACTAGAAACCCTTCAAGAAAATATTATAGATTATATATTAATATATAAAACTTAATTAAGTACAACATTCAACAAAGGATGTTGACATAGAAAAATATATTTATAAATGAGACCATTGGAAAATTCGTGAGGAAATAATCCTTAAACATTCCAAAGTGTATCATACCACCTTGAAAAATTCAAATCATAATACCTTAGAATATCATGAGAAAAAGGAGACTCTTGATATGATATACCAAAGGGTAGTACATACACCACAAGAAATAAATAAGTGGTGAACAATGAATATATCTCATAAAAGTTAATGAGAGATGAGACAAATTCTTTTTACTTTTGAAAGTATATTTCTTTTTGAAAATCATTTATATTTGACATGAAACAATATTTTAAACATGAATAACCCATAAAATAACATAATAGGACATTTTAATTATATTTTAGGCATAATGGATGTACCACTGAATTGAAATCATGTAAAAATAGTTCTTAAGATTATTTATAAATAAAACATTTTAGAGCATTTTAAGGAAAGTATTAAAGAGAATTTTAAAGTGGAAAGACACATTTGTTATCTTAAATCTAGAAATTATCCAAGAAAATTTTTCATGATAAAATTAGTGTTTTTATAAAACTAATGGTGGATTGAAACATATTTTTTAGTACACTTGAAAACGGGTAAGAATTTTAAAGTATCCCTTGAATCAGGTTTGTATTTTAGAAACAATTTTGAAAGTTCCTTTTAAAACATGAAACTATCCCTAAAAATGGAATTATTATAGTTGGTGAAAATATATATAAAACTCACACATAATTTATGAGGAGTAAATAATAATACACAAGAGTTTTTATTGAGGTGATTAGACAATAAAAGTAACCCGAATGAAAATGGAGGTTCGAGTGGAAAAACCCTTACCACTTTGTAATCAATCGATTCATATGACCCAAAATTAATAATATTAAAATGATACATTGAATACCAAGAAAATAAGTATATTCATGATATGTTCCATCAATGGGAATTATACATACACCATACACAAGTATTAGTAGTGAATATGGGAAACCTCACAAAAATGGAAGTGAGATAAAGAAACCCCTTACCTTAAGTACGAACGTGTTCCACTCTTGAACTTAAGGTCCTGTAATATGAAATTAGACTTATTAATACCGTATTTCATAACCTATTAGACATTTATTTATTTTATAATAATTATTTTTAGTTTATTTATGCCCTTCTTGATAAGTTATTATATTGAATTTTGTTGTTCCGTAGTGTTTGTTTTTTTTATTTTTATAATCGGTTCACTTGTTCTTAAGTAATGGAGTTCATGCAGAATGGATGTAAATATCTATAATTAAATCCACATATTATTTATGATTATGTATAGGAATTATTGGTCATAATATGGTTACATGGAATGAGGATGAATTATTATATAGAACTTTAATGATAACTGTTTTAGTTAATTTGTGGGTTTTGATTACAACAAACTCATTTTTCTTTATAACTTAATACCATTAGTACAAAAGGATTACAGAACCTTAAATAGGGTATATTAAATATATAATAATCTGGTTCAACCATAACAAGAATGGTTTAATGACCAGAATTGATAATGATAATAGAAATTGAAATCCCATCGTTCTTGAATGTGGTAAATTGACACATCTCTGATGGTGTTCTTGCTACTAGTATAAAATAAAGTAAAAGGAAGATATGATGATATCTTATTACACTATTATGACCAAATTATACTACATGTAAGGTAATTGATTCATCACAAAATTTTGATAAGGATAGGTAATAATATAAAAAGGAAACAAATAAACTTGAAAGGAAAGACAAAGAATTGAAAAGAGGAATTTACCTCTTGAACCAAACTTCCTTGAGAACCTCTTTAAGGGAGAGGTTTTGTTCTTTTTATGAGATCAAGGATTTATCGGCATGGGAGAGGAGGTTGGGAGGATATTTGGATAGAATTTGGAGAAGGCACAGGGCTTGAGAGGAGTGAAGAGAAGAGGGAGTGATGGGGGGGGGTTATAGTGGAGGGGAGAGGGGGTTTCTCAATTTTATATTCATTAATTTATTATTTCTCCACAAGACAAGGAATAGTGAGTCTTCCATGACCAAGAATAGTAATTTTATCATGTGAATCCGAATCAATTGGGATTACATCAGTAGAACATCATACATGACTCTATAATTAGTGCATTTATCTCATTTTGTAAATTATGGTATTTCACTATTCATAAAAAATTCAAGTATTTCAAAAAAATCCAAAAAATTCACCCCAACCATTTTTTGATGTGTAGAATACAAAAATGAAGTCAATTTTTCAATTTTTTTTTTCTAAATATGATTACTTTAATATTCAATTAAAATCATAATTTATTCTAAAACAAAATGTTTTAAAACATTTATTTACTTATTCCAAAACATAGTTATATTGTACTTCAACTTGAATATTATTTATATACTATCATAGGTAAGGTTAATATTCATTAGGGTATATCACTATTAATAAGGGTATGTTACTATTCATAAGGGTAGGTTACTATTCACCAAAAAATAAGTTTTTCTTATCGGACTCCAAATAACTTACTCATCGCAACCGTGTATGTCATATTTTCGAAATTCACATCACAGAAGTGAGAAACTTATGGTTAATTAGCTAGGTTATAATAAATTAGTGTTTATAGAGACTTAGTGATCCATGCATTCTATAATAAATCTATTTGTAAATTCTTGGGGTGTTACATTATCCCCTCCTTACAAAAATTTTGTCCTCGAAATTTGAAATTGAACTTCGAAAGTTAATGGTCAATACTTGAAAATTCCCTTATGGAAACCCACATCAGAAATAGAGTTAATAAAATATCCTCCTAAAAAAAGGTCAATGGATATGAGGTGGTCACCCCAAAAAGTATGCTTTCGAATGAGGTGACATTAGTTAGAAAAAAAACTGGACATGAAAGAAAAATCTAACCATGAAGTTCTGATGGAACATGATAAAGGAAATGTTCATATGAATGATGATTACTAAAAAACAATAAATTAAAAAAAATAAATTCATCGATATTATCAATGACAATGATAATAGGAAAACATTTTATTTAAGACTATTTTCCTTGATTCGAGGAATTATTCCACTCTATAAGAGTATAAATATACATTTCTACTTATAAAATCATCCTTTTAATGTAGTTTAACTATCTATACCTCATATCATAGCATGGGTTATGAAATTTGATGAAGCAATAAATTAACCTCTAAAAGCTCATATAATGATCAACTTAAACCATTTCATAAAAGGTTAATTTTTTTTGAAAATATAATGATTCAACACATTATAATAAAGTGCTCTAAATTTAAAATATGAACTTATCATTAACCGTTAATCAATAAGAAGTATCTCTAAAATTCACATTCCAAACATGTGAATAATTTCATCATGTATCCTCTTGAAATATCATAATAACTTGAATTACCATAAAAACCATATTGGAAACATGCATTCTTCTATATTCCTTAAGTAAGATACATGTTATTGGATATATTCCTTAAATCCAAAAGTGTTGTAAACTTCATTGATGATAGAATACACCACTTCTTGAAAAGTCAATATTCAGTTCTAATGTAGTCAACACTTATCCAAATCAATCATTTCTTCATCATTATCTCAATATCAGATATATATTAAGGGCTTTCTTTCCCTCAATAAAGTTTTTTTTCTAAAAAGTTTATCTTGACACTGACTCACTTTTCCTTGGGACCATTCATCATATGACCACAAATCCTCAATGAAAGAGTACTGCATTACAATCCTTATATATCTCATAATTCATACCACCGGTACATTACAGGAAAAATATACAAATGGAATGATTTTTGAGTAGGCATATTAATCATTCTACTTCATCTACGGTAGAATCATAACTTGCTCATTATCCAAAATCATAATTTGGGGTATATTCCTTTGGTGATTGGGAAATTGATTCGTATAGTGTCCCATATCCTTACAATTGAATCATTGTACATTGGAAACCATTTTCTTACCCTTACAATCATGAACTTGGTGTCCCTTTTATCCACACTTATAGAAAACACCCATTCCCTTCAAGCATTTACCAGGGTGATTCTTTCCACAGTTATCACATGTGGGAAAACACTTCTTTATCTTCTTCCATTTATCCCTGTATCTCTCTGCCATCCTCTTATTCTTCTGTTTCCCTTCAAATCCATACGACTCAGAGAATTATTTACATACCTTGTTAAAACATGATATTATTTCATTATATGATAAGGATACTTGGGAGACAATCTTCTTTTGAAAAGATAGCTTAAGACCATTAGAGATATGATCCTTCTTACTCTTTTCATCCCATGCATTGGTGAAGTTCTCATTCCTTCTGATAGGCTCCATATCTAATCAATTCCATATTATATATTAGCTCATAAAATTATGAACTCTCTATAACTCAAAATATGGTATAACACATAACAAAAATTTATGCATCGTAAATCCTAAAACCATATAATTTGGTTACTTTGGGGACATAAATGCCTCATAATGGTGGGTAAATAAAATGTAAATTATCCTAATCATATCCCCCGGTAGTGTCAAACCAAGAGTGTAGTGAGACCCACTGTTGTGTACCAGGATACCCCAGGTCAATCCCGAAACTCCTTGTTAGAGTTTTCACTCCTAGGTACATCTACGCTAGATCTATCTCTAATGTTTATATCCAGAAAGGGATGTTTTTTCTAGAAAAGTCCACATAATACATTACTTACCAAAATTCTAGGATGTTATTTTTTGTTTATCCTCAAATAACATCTTATGGATTTGTTCCCTAATGTAATTTTTCTAAATCTAGTTCCCAAGGTTTCTACTAAACTTATTTTGATACCAACTATAAGGACCTAACCTTAGTTGCCCAAAACCGGTGGCTTATTTGATTACATTGGTATATAAACAAGGAATAAGCATCCTGAAGGGCTGATCAGTTTAGTAGCCTTGAAGAAACTAGATACATACATGGAACCCATTTTACATTTTTAAATGAAACAAAATATGATACATAACAAAATTTAACAAACTTCATCCTTGAAAACTCAATAAATGATCTCTTCTTCTTAACCTGGGGAAGGAAAAACAAATGAAAGGGGTGAGATCAAATGATAAGAAAGGGTAAGCTATATAGCTAAAGATATCATAACATAAACACTAGGCATGTTGAATATATAAAAACATGTGCCTTTAACAAAAACTTGAACACATTATGGCAGGAATAAGAGTTGAGTAAGTAATTCCATAAATAAACATAATAATGGGTATTCTACTAGTAAAATAACCTTATGAACCATAAATTCTATTTTCATAATGAGGGAAGTGAATATGACGAACATTCAGAAACATTTTTTCAAGGCCTCAGCCAATAATTCTAAAGATGATTTAGGCCTCGACCAAAATCCATATATCACATTGGGAAAGGCCTCGACCAATTCCACGTCTATTTGTCTCATGATACCTACTGATGCACCGAGGGGCTATAGCGGCACCAACCCGACACTTACTATGTCCAATGCATTCTTCATATTAAAGGGGGGAATATAAAAAACATATACATTCATATTGAAACTAACCTATGAAATGTAGATAACATTCCCCAATCACTCAATATAAACACTAACCATTCAGAATAATATGGTGAATGATATCAAAATAGAACATCCATAGTAAGAATAACCAGAAACCCTTCAACTACATATTTTAGATGATATCTTAATAGATAACCCTCAATTAAGTCCAACATTAAACAAAGTATATTGACATAGACAAATATATTTATAAATGATACCATTGACAAATTCTTGAGGAAATAATCCTTAAACATTCCAAAGTTTCACATACCACCTTGAAAAATTCAAATTATAATCCCTTATAATATCATGAGAAAAAGGAGACTCTTGATATGATATACCAAAGGGAAGTACATACACCACAATAAATAAATAAATGGTGAACAAGGCATATATCTCATAAAAGTTAATGAGATATGAGAAAAGTCCTTTTTTACTTTTGAAAGAAGATTCCTTTTAGAAAATCATTTATATTTTCCATGAAATAATATTTTAAACATGAATACCCCATAAAATAAAATACTAGGACATTTCAATTATATTTTAGGCATAAATTATGTCCCACTAAAGTGAAATCATGTAAAAAGAGTTCTTAAGATTCTTTATAAATAAAATATTTTAGAGCATTTTAAGGAAAGTATTAAAGATTTTAAATTTGAAAGGAACATTTGTTCTATTAAATCCAGAAATGATCCAATATCAATTTTCATGATAAAATGAGTGTTTTTATAAAACTAATGGTGGATTAAAGCATATTTTTGAGTACACTTGAATACGGGTAAGAATTTGAAAATATCCCTTGAATCGGGTTTGTATTTCAGAAACAATTTTGAAAGTTCCTTTTAAAACATGTAACTATCCATAAAATAAGGAATTATTATGGTTGTTGAACATATATATAACACTCACAAATAATTTATGATTAGTACATAATAATACACAATAGTTTCATTGAGGTAATTAGACAATAAAATTACCTGAATGAAAATGGAGGTTCGGGTGGAAAAACCCTTACCACTTTGTAATCAATCAATTCGTATGAAAAAAAATTAATAATATTAAAATGATACATTTAATACCATGAAAATAAATATATTCATGATATTTTACATCAATGGCCATTATACATGCACCATACACAAGTATTAGTAGTGAATATGGGAAACCTCCCAAAAATGGAAGTGAGATAAAGAAACCCCTTACCTTAAGTCCGAATGTGTTCCGCTCTTGAACTTAAGGTCCTGGAATTTGAAATTAGATTTATTAATAAATTATTTCATAAATTATTAGACATGTATTAAGTTTATCATAATTCTGTTTAGTTCATGTATTCTCTTCTTAATAAGTTATTATATTGAATTTTGTTGTTCCGCAGTGTTCATTTTCTTTATTTTCATAATCGGTTCACTTGTTCTTAAGTATTGGAGTTCTTGTGGAATGGATTTAAATATCCATAATTGAATTCACATATTATTTTTGATCATATATAGGTGTTAGTGTCCATAATTTGTTTACATGTCATGATGATGAATTATTATATATAACTTTAATGATAACTCTTTTAGTTAATTTGTGAGTTTTGATTACAATGAAGTCATTTTTCTTTATAAATTAATACCATTTGTACAAAGGGATTACAGAACCTTAAATATGGTATATTAAATATATTATAATATGGTTCAACCATAAAAATAATGGTTTTATGACCATAATTGAGAATGATAATATAAATCGAAATCCCATCGTCCTTGAATGTGGTAAACTGACACATCTCGGATGGTGTTCTTGCTACTAGTATAAAAGAAGAAAAAAAGGAAGAGATGATGATAACCTATTCCACCATCAGGACAAAATTTCTATACATTTAAGGTACTGGAGTCATTACAACATTTGGATAAGGTGAGTTAATAATATAAAAATAAAACAAATGAACTTGAATGGAAAGACAAAGAATTGAAAAGAGGAATTTACCTCTTGAACCAAACTTCCTTAAGAGCCTCTTTAAGGGAGAGGTTTTGATCTTTTTATGAGACCAAGTCTTGCTGGATTGGGAGAGGAGGTTGGGAGCATATTTGGACAGAATTTGGAAAAGGCACAAGGCTTGAGAAAAGTGAAGAGAAGAGGGAGTGATGGGGGGGGGGGGTTACAGTGGTGGGGAGAGGGGATTTCTCAATTGTATATTCATTAATTTATTATATCTCAGAAGACTAGGAATAGTGAGTCTTCCATGACCAAGAATAATAATTGTATCATTTGAATCCGAATCAATTGGGAATATATCAGTAGAACATCATACATGACTCTATAATTAGTGTATTTAGCTTATTTTGTAAATTATGGTATTTCACTATTCATAAAAAATTCATGTAGTTCAAAAAAATCCCAAAAATTCACCCCAACCATTTTTCAATGTGTAGAATACAAAAATGAAGTCAAGTTTTCAAAAATATTTTTCTAGATATGATTAATTTAATATTTAATTAAAATCATAATTTATTCTAAAACAAACAGCTTTAAAACATTTATTTACTTATTCAAAAACATAGGTATATTGTACTCCAACTTGAATATTATTTATATACTATCATAGGTAAGGTCACTATTCATTAGGGTAAGTCACTATTAATAAGGGTATGTTACTATTAATAAGGGTGGGTTACTATTCACCAAAAATTAAGTTTTTCTTATCGGACTACAAATAAATTATCGCAATTGTGTTTGTCAGATTTTTGAAATTCATATCACAGAAGTGACAAACTTATTTTTACATGGCTAGTTTATAACAAAGTGGTGTTTGTAGAGACTTAGTGATCCATGAATTCTATAATTAATCTATTTGTAAATTCTTGGGGTGTTACACTGAACCTCTTAGAAAATCCCATCTTACTTTCTTTTGTGGATTTTGATGCTATATTGGGTATGGATTTGATATATTTATACAGATCCAACGTCAGCTGTCATGAAAGTGATATCACTCTTCACATCTTGAGGCATCCTCCAATTCTGTACAAGTGTAAGGAGGAGGATGAATATCATTCAGAATCATCATCTGAAATATGCATATTATTGCTTTATGAGCAAGTATATCTAGCTGAAATGATTTAGATAATGGATACAATCATGATAGAAGAAATTACCATCATGAGGGAATACACTAATGTGGTCCCTGAATAATTTCCTAGTCTTCCTCCTCACTAAGAGGTTGAGTTCTCAATTGAACTTATTCATTGATATCTTCCTATATCAAAGACACATTATAGAATGGCCACCATTGATTTGGAGGAACTGAAGAAGCAGTTACAAGAGTGTACAAGGGTTTTATATGTCCAAGTGATTATCCATGGGGTGTTCTAGTCCTCGTTTTCAAGAATAAGGATGGATCGATGCACATTTACATTGATTTTCATGAGCTCAACAAAATCATGATAAAGAACAAGTACCCCCTTCCACAGATAGATGAATTTTTCAATTAACTATATGGGGCCAAGAATTTCTATAAGGTGGACCTTTGATCGGGATATCACCAATTAAAGGTGAATAAGGAAGATATTACAAAGAATACCTTTTGAAAAAGGTATAGACACTATGAGTTCATAGTGATTCCCTTTGGACTCACTAATTATCTAGAAATTTTCATGGACTTAATGAATTAATTATTTAGATATTACCTCAACAAATTTATGGTAGTATCTATTGATGATATTTTGATATACTCCAAGAGAAAGGATGAACATGGGGAGCATTTGAATAGTGTTCTAAAGACCTTTTAATGGGATAAAATCTATTCAAAATACATTAATTTTGAGTTCTAGATGGAGGAAGTGTCATTATTGGGGCATGTAATCACTAGTAAAGGAATATCTATGGACCCTTACAAGATAATGGATATCGAAGAGTGGCCTAGGCCAACATCTGTAATAGGGATCCTTAGTTTCCTTGTTCTAGATGGGTATTACCGATGATTTGTGAAGAACTTATCATTATTTTAAAACCAAAAAACCAAGATGAATCATAATGGAGTAAAGTTTATCTAGAGTAGTTAATGAAAAGAATGCTTCATAGAGTTGAAAAAGAGGCTGATCACTGCACCAGTGCTCACACTACTAACAAGGGGGGAACTATTTGTGGTATAAAAAAATGATTCAAAGAAGGGTTTAGGCTGTGTACTAATTAAAAATGATAAATTTATAGCATATAATTCAAGGTAGTTGAAAATTCATGAGAAAAAAATCCCACACATTATTTACTATTGGTATTTGTGATCTTCATATTAAAAATATAGCAGCATTATCTCTATGGGGAGAAATGTGAGATATATACTAATCATAAGAGTCTAAAATATATATTCACATAGAAAGATCTTAATATGCACCATCAAATATGGTTATAGCACATCAAGGATTATGAAGGCTCAATCCACTACCTTCCGGGTAAAGAAAATAAAATGGAATATTCTCTATGTATAATGGATCCTACAACATTATCAATGATGATAATTGAGAAGGATCTAATCTTCTTAGAACTATAAAGGATGGGCATGGGAATAATCAAAGAAGGAAAGTAATCAATACTTTCCCAAATGATTTCTCAATTTCCCCTTATGTAGAAAATAAAGTATTCTCAAAGAAAGGATGAGGAAATTCAGAAAAAGGTAGAAGATATCAGAAAAGAGAAATCCTCAAAGTTCAAAATTGATGAGGAAGGAGTCATAAAATTTGGTTCATGACTATATGTAACATACAATCTAGAGATAAATAAAGAGATCCTCAATTATGCATATATCTCAACTTTCTCTATTTACCTAGGAAGCAAAAAGATGTGTCGAGATATCCGAGAGCACTATTGGTGAGACAATATGATGAAAGAGATTGCAGAATATACATCAAAGTGCCTGGTATGTCAGCAAGTGAAAGATTAAAAACAAAATTCTAAGGGAATGATGCAACTATTACCCATACAAACATGGAAATGGGAAAACATCACCCTGGGATTTATCACTAGACTTTCAAAGACATCTTAAATAAATAATGCTAAATGGGTTATTATGGATGGTATTACAAAGAAATCTTATTTTATCACAATTACAAAGGATTTCTCACTAGATCAAATTGAATAGATATACATCAGAGAAGTGGTAAGGTTACATAGAGTAACACTATCAATTGTATTTGTTTGGGATCCAAGATTCACCACCAAGTTCTGGAAAATTCTCCAAAATTCTCTAAACATTGAACTGAACTTCAATATGGATTATCATCCTCAAACTGATGGTCAATATGAGTGAACTTTTAAAAAAATATAATATATGTTGAGAGCATGTTATATGGACTTTAAAGAAGGATGAGACCAACATATACCTCTGGTTGAGTTCTCTTACAATAATAGTTTCCACTTAAGCATCCAAATGGCTCCATATGAATCCCTTTGTGGGAAAAGATGTAGAACACTAGTGTTCTAGGATGAAGTCGGTGAACAAAAGTTATTAGGACTTTAAATGTTCAAATAAATGGTATAAAAGGTGAAAACCATTCAGTATTATATATGTATTTCCCAACTTATACATAAGAGCTTTGCATACAATCATTCACAAGACCTGGAGGTTATGGTTGGAGACTAGTATTCCTCCACATATATCAATGGTGGAGGATCATGATGTTTGAGAAGAAAGGAAATATGATTCCTAGGTGCATTGACCCCTTCAAGATTCTTGATCATGTCAGAGATGTGGCCCATCGATTAGCACTTCCACCTACCATGTCTCAAGTACATGATGCATTCTATATATCCCTCTTGAAGAAGTACAGACCAAATCCTTCATATTTACTAAATCTAGTGGTGATATAGTTGGAAAATTATATCTCTAATAAGGAGTATCCAATGAATATCTTGGACCATAGAGATAAATTTCTACGCAACAAGGATAATCACCTATTTAAAGTACTATGGAAGAACCATAAGTATGAAGAGGTAACATGAGAACCAGAGGAAGCAATGAAGGAGAAGTACCCTCACTTATTTTCAACATAGTATGGAAATTAGAATTTCAAGGTTGAAATTTCATAGGGGGGAGAATGTAACAATCTAGAATTTTATCAATAGAGATTCCCTTCTTATAATTATGTCATATAGTATAAATCGCATAAAATCACATAGATAACACAATAAAACTTTATAAATAAAGAATGAATGAAGTAATATGTATTTATAGAAATTAAGGAACCTATATCAATGGAATAGTAACCTGACTGTTGGAATAGTAATGTGACCATTAGGAATAGTAAACCGGTTAATAGAATAGTAACCTCACCAAAGAAATTATAAATAAAATTATGTATCTTATAAATGAAAATACGATATATTTATATCATGGAATAAGTGAATAAATGTTTTAATAATGATAAATTAAGTATTGATATTTTTGTGAAATGTAAATGTAAATTTAAAATTTAATAATTTAAATAACAATTTAAAATAAAATTTATTTTCAAAAAATAGATTCATAACTTAATATTTTGTTGTATTATTCAATTAAATGATTATTTTAAATAAAAATGAATTTTCTCATATTTGTAAAATTATTTTTATAAAATGGAGTCCATTTTTGAAATCTATATGCTGAGAAATAGTTAGGGTGAATTTTTGGGTTTTTTCTAAAATAATTGAATTTTTGGTGAATAGTGAAATATGGTAAATTATAGTATTTAACATTATAAGTAAATTAATTAATTTTTGAGTCATTGATGATGTATGGATGACATATAAACCATTATCTCTGACTCTTCTTCTCATTTTAATTTATTTAGTCATGCGAATCATCACTATTGATATTCTTGATCCAAAATAATAAACTAATGAATAAAATAATAAAAAACACCCCTCTCCTCCCACTATAAATACCACAACTCACCACCTCTTCTACTCACACCTTATTAGACTTGTATATTTCTTATATTCTACCCAATTCATCTTCCAAACATCTTTCTCATGTATTGGTCTTTCTGGTCTCACCAAAAGACCATTTCCAAGTTCCTTAAAGAGGTTCTCAAGGAGACGACACTCAAGAGGCAAAACCCTCCCTCTTTATATTTTAATATCTTTTCTTTATTATCCTCACCCACCACCCCTATACAAAGTAACATAAAAAATTAAGTATCATATATATACTTTAATGTTATTGTGTTAATGGGATATCCATCATCAAATCCCTTCTCTTCTCTTTTTATCTTAAAAACGAAAACATCGTCCATGATGTGTCGAATCACCACCTTCATGGATGATGATTTTTTATTTTCTTTTTACACATTCATGGATGGTGTTAAAAATATTATAATGTATAAAAAATATTTTAAAATTTATATTATAGTTTTTTTATGTTTTGGAACTAATATATATATGTAATATTAAATTATGAAACAAAACTAGTTCGTGATGATCAAAAATTCACCAAAATAGACTAACATTCATCATTAACATTTTATCTAATGAATCATTATCATATCTAAAAAAATAATATATGGGAATGTTTAAAACTTTTTAGGTAAATAAATATCATATAATTACACTTCTAGAGTTTTACTTCCATTTGAAAAGAACTCACATAATTAAACTAAAGGGAACCAATCATAAAATCAAGAAATGAACACTCCAAAAATGAAAAAATTAAACACTATAATTCAATGGAATGGCCATAAATAAACCTAATAAAATTATAATAAATTAAATACGTGTATAATAATATCTTAATTAATTAATAAATTAATTAATTAGATTTTATTATCCATGACATTAATTATAAGTTCATAACACTTTTGGACATAAGGTAAAGGATTCTCTCTAAACACCCATTTTTCCTTCCGGTTACAATTTCTCTCTCTTTACCCCAATTAAATTATTAATTATTCTTATGTAATCCACATAAATTATGTGTGTATATTATAAATATATCTTTACCTATCTCAATTATTCTTTATTGGATGGAGAAATACACGTTTTATAAGGTCCCCTTCTCAATTCCTCTCGATAAGCAAGCCCAATTAAAGAGAACTTACCAATTTCTTACCCATTTTAAAGTACACTTCATAATCAGTTTTAATCCACCATAATTTTTCTAAAATCACTAATTTTTTCATGAAAAATTATTTTTTCTCATTTATGGATTTATAAAAACAATTATTCCTTTATATTTTTTAAATATTCTTGAATATTTTATCTGAAACCGCACTAAAGTGGCTCATTTCTAAAGTTTATTAAACATTACTTTTACATGTTTTCACTTTAGTTGAACATAATTTATCATGATATATTCATATTTTACCTTATTAATTTCCATGCATTATTCAAATACATTCTTTCATTGACACTTTTATGATACACCCATTTGTTATGTTCTATGACTTGATTACGATACCCATTTCTTTCCATGGGTAACCCTTATGTTTATCTTTTGTTATTAATGTGACACATGTATGAATGAAAATTTTAATATGGGTGCACCTAGATAGTGATCCAATTCATTGGGTAATGTTTAGTCTCATGAGATGTCATGTTGGGATAAGGAGTTAACATGATTCCTTTATGGGACTTTGTTTACCATGTGATATGGTCTTGGTAGTTAGCCTTGACTCATGTTTATGTCATGTTATATGTTGCTCCCACATTTATATGCTTCCATTATTACATGATAAAATGTTATATATGTCATTATTATATATGTTTATTCATGTTTCATTCCTTTTTATTTCATTATGTTATGCCTTATAACCCATATACTATTCTTTATTTTTATGTTTTTCCCTTACCGGTATTTTTAGCTCATCCCTTTTTTATATTTATTCCCTAGTTTATCATATGAAGATTTAAGATATCAAAGGAAGTTAGGATCTCATTATGGATGATTAATATAATGATGTTTTATTATATTTCAATTTTTTTAGTTTATGCTCCAAATATTCCAAAGACACTAGAATTTACAATACTTGGTTTATATTTGATGTTTAATTAAGATAAAAATCATGTAATAATATGTGAAAAAGTCTAGGGATGTTATATGAAATTCTATAAAAGGGAGGGAAAATGGACGCTGTCAGATGATCCCTTCTGAATCTATACCCCAAACAATCTACAAATGGATCCTTTCAATATAATCAATGAGTATAGTGAATGTCCCACCCATGATGTTATTTTAAGGAAATAAATGTGTTATTTAATTGTTTTTTATCCTTATACATCATTTATCTATGTTTTTACATTGAAATTAAAAAAAATGGGATGTAGTCACATGCACATCATTGACTCACAGTTAGAATTAATTGTGCATAAAACCATAAAAAGCCGACTGGTTGGGTGATTGAGGTGATTTTCATAGTTGGTGTGAAGTTTCCTTAATCATTTTTCAAAACCATGTGGTCTAACTAGTTTTTAAAAATATTTTAATTACTAAACCACACCTGTTAACTTAAATCTCTAACATACCCATTCTATCCCCCACTTTACCTAGGTATTCCTCATATATGGGACACCCTTATACCTCCCCCTAGGGCTTTAATCCAAGTGGTTTCTTTAAGGATCCATCAAGTTAAACACCATGTAATTGGTTCCTCTTCCTTCCCCTGACCATAACCTCTCTTTCATCTTGATTATTTCATTACCCTAATTTCTTTGTGGCTTAATTCTTATGTTGTCCAGATTAATGTATTGGGTTTTAATGTTTATAGTTCACTCTTTCCTCCTAAGGATCCATTATTCCACTATTAAGAAGATTAACTCAGTTGTTAAGTGACTTGGATTGATTAATGTATCTATTTCTATATCCCTTTGGTTTCCAAACCATTAGTTCTTAGATTTTACAATTGGTTTCATAAATGTTATGGAACATATTATATACAAGTTTTGAATTGATTTTTGGAGAACCTTGTGATTAAAATATTACCTTTATAATTTGGAAAATGGAATAGCATTTTTTAAGTAGAAATTGGAATTGATTATGAAATTTTTAATTAAAATGAAATGTTTAGTGATTGATGCGGTGTTAACTAAACTCCATGGGAATCCTTGGTTACTTGGGTAGGTTATCCAAGTTGGGATGATGTCCCCCACTACTATATTTGAAAGTGAAATAGTTTATGTGGATCCCCACTAGCTAGTGGCATAGTTATATATCTACTCCACTAATTGAGGGAAATGCGTAATTAGAGACATAATATTTATAGATTCCCTATCAGTAGTGACCATAGGGTGTAATCCCATGATGTTCATTTGAAAATTAATTTGAAAAATATTCTCATGAATTATTTATTTTATTAATAGTAATACATCTTGTTGATAGTTTTCAAATAGAAAGTTCAGAGGATATTTTCATTATCTGTGTTCAAACATGGACATTTGGTTTTTCTAATAAAGGATATATAGGAGTACTTTGTGGGATCCTATAGGGCTTGTTTCTTATATCCTAATGTGCACCTTTCTTGAGGTGTGAAAAATATATTATTTATTTTTCCTAATACTATATAGTGGTAGACCATTATTATCACACTTGAGGAGCATTCAAAATTCAATAACTTATTATTTCAAATTCAATTTTTTATATTTTTGGTATTTTATATTTATTAAAGAAATTAAATTTTTAGTTTTTTTTAGTTTTAGGTAATGAAAAAAAAGAAAACAAAATATGAATATTCAAACAAAATGAAATTAGAACGAATAAAATATCTTAGGAAATATTTTAGAGAGAACCTTCATCTCCTAAAAAATAGTTCCATACTTACATAATGAACACACCCCATCACATTTGTGGAAATAATATTTTACTCAGATTGTGAATATTTTGTTCACTTAATGATTTCCATGTACACTACACATCCACCTCATCAATCAAAGGAGAATAAAATAGAAGAAGAAGTTAATCCTAAGGTGGAAAGTGGAGACACAAATGTTCATTTCCCACTAAGATACACCTCAGAATAACTCTAAGAAAATATAAAACATTTAGTGTGAATATGAAAGGATTCATTTTGATAATGGATTTCTCCCCTTGAATATTCCTCGAGTTATTTACTCATTATTAAGAGTATAAGAGATCATAGAGATTCGAAGGTGGGAAGAAATGAGAGAACATAAATAAAAAGATACAAATTGAGAATACAAAATTAAAGAAAATAAAATATATAATAGAACTAATATAAAATTATATAAAAAATATAAGAAAATACCCTAAAAAAATCCCCCAACTTCCTTGTTTCTGTCATATTTATAGAGTGAAGGGGAAGCTCAGATCAAAGAATGCAAATGGGAAAGTTGAAAAAATTGAGTCAAAGAGTATCCCTATTTTTGTGCCATATGTTTGAAACTAAAAATGATTGAACTAAATGTTCTTACAAGTGAATTAAATCATTTTATTAAATTATTCTATATTTTTTTAAAATATAATTTCAATATGAGAACATATGAAAACGTTAAGGTCTGATCATTGAAGTAAGGACTGGTTTAGTGAGTCCAGTCCATCTTTGAATTGTGGGCCTATGATCTCCATAAAATATTCTTATCTAATTTCTGAAATTCCAATAAAATATGCATCTCTATATGTCTATATTTTTTTTTTCAAAAAATTATGAATTAAAATTTTACACATAAAAAATTTCATAATAAAAATACTTAGATAGAAGGGAAAAAAGGAATTTCATACAGTTTCAAATTTCATGATCAAATTAAAACTTTTTATTAAATCATCAATTAAAAATTATTAATTTACTAATTAATATAAAAGAAAAATAAAAACACTTAAAAATCCATAATTAATACATTTTTACAATTCAATTGAAATTAGTACATTAATATGATTATGAGACAATTACCTATAAATTAATAATTTTAGTGAGATTTTAAAAATTAAAATTCAAGTTAAAAGTATTAAAACACTGGATCTATAAATTATTCCACACTTAAAATTTTACTCTTGGGACCTTAATGAATTCAACTAACAAAAATAATTAGTGGATTTAAAAATCAAAATCAATTGAAAATAAAAAACTTAATAATTATTAACTAACAAACTTAATAATTATCCTTACTATATTTAAAAATCACAAACCATATATGAATAGAATCAAATATTTATTAATAATTGAAAATATCACACCTCCTATAAAATTTATATCCAATTCCTCACTTCTATTTAATCTAAATTTCATGTTTTAGGTTTATGAATAGAATGGAATTTAGTGTAATTAATATTTTAACAAGTGGAATTATCATGAATCCCTCATTCAAAATCTTATATACCAAAGTTCCATTATACACTTCTTTGATACAACCCAAATGAAATTATTTTAATAATATTACCCACCTTTTCATCTAGTTTTAAATATTACCCTCCCCCAAATACATACATTTGTTATGATTAGGCACTAGATTTTTTATTTTTCCTGTTTTTACAAAAGTTTCATTTTGGAAAATATCACATCCATCCCCCAACCCCACATGATCTTCTCTTGACACTAATTTTTAATATTGATAACAAGATCATTGATCAAGTAATGGTGATTTTAGACCTACCCAAGGAACAACCCACACTTTTGTATTTGAATATTTTTTTCTCAGTTCCTAATATCTCATAACATCATGTTGGATCCCAATTTATGATTTTAGTCATGTTTCAAAGGACTTATATGATGTATTTTTATTTCCCCCCTAAGGAGTTCCTTTTAAAAATTAAAAATTTATTCAAGTTTGAGTTCAAAATTATTGTTTCCTCCTGTTATAATCCTAATTCCACTTAGTTATTTTCATTTTAAATCCTTCCCAGTTCCAAGGAAAAAAATTCCATGAAGGTAGTGAAATATTTCCTAGGAAATCATAAAAATTAAATAACTTAAGAATTAATACAATCATAAAAACTAGCATGATGTTTTTCACTATAAGGAAAACATTTAAATATTAAAATTGATTAACCTAAAACAAACTAAAAATTAATATTTTAACACAGAACATGAAAATCCTAAAAATATTGGTACCACTACCCCACATATAGACTGTTACTACCTTCTTTTAATTAAAAATTATTTACTCAAATTGAAAGAAACTTAATTGGGTAGAAAAATGTCATGTATGAAAGATTAATAAACAAAATTATTTTAGAGAGAAAATTTTAGTTATTCTAATAAGTGATACTCACTAAAAACCTATAAGTAAAATAAGAAAAGAAAACATAATAAATTTAATGAAATAAAAAATAAAAAATAAAATAAATAAAAAAGGAAAGGAAAAGGGATAAATATTAGTTTATACCCTAATTGGGCCCTAGGTTTTGAATTCCCCTAGAAGGTTAGTTATATATATAATCTAAATTTTGATGGTGGGTGGAGCTTCTTTGATTTAAACCACCCCATGTTGTTTTTTTCTAGATTTTTATCCTTCACACTAGATATAGAGGATCATGTGGATAGGGTACACCAAATAAATCCCCTTAACAATGAGATATATCTTTCCTTGCAGGTTTAGAATAAAGAGTAGGTCATCCTACTTTTCAAATGTTACATGTGAATCATCATCTTCTTCTTTTAGGACTGGTGGAAAATATTTTGCATCAATAATATTTTTTAGAGGGGAAGTCAGAAAATAATCCAATTTGAATAAAATTAAAATAATATGAATTTAAATCTAAATCTCCCTCATCAATTTTATCTTCATATTTTTTTTATCCATGTATAATCCAGGTGATCTCCTAATATACTCCCTCTAATAATAATTTAATAGATTTGGGAATCCCCATGTGTTCCTCATCAGGTGATTATTTATTTCCTTTTTTACCCTCCTTAGAAAACCATGATTGGGTTGAATCTTAAATATATAAAAGTGGGAATTAATTATCAATTAAATTTATATAAAAATAAATGAAATTGAGTTCAAGAAATATTTTTCCCCCATAGTCATTTCAGCTTGAGTTTCTTTTCCATTGGAATTATTTTCTTAGAGGGAAGTTGTTATATATGGAAGTAGGTAGTCCGACTCCTATATATTTTCTTCAAATTCCATAACATGGGTGGATAATTCTTATATGTACAGATATATGTTGATATGTTATGTTTCTTTAACTATGGGGGGATCATGTGACATGTTAATACTTATAAATGCATCCCAAAATCCTTCTAAATCTTATTTATCTCCTATATTCATGTTAGAAAGAAAGTATTCTTAATGAATTATATTTAGCCATGGAAAAGTGAGGGGTGATGAGAATAATTCTTCCTATAACTTCTTAGTGGCCACCTCTAGCCCTTAAAATTGAAAAAATAGTGGGGATACATCATCCTTCACCAGCTCTGATTCAGTTTCGGTTTAGGTTTCTCCAACTGCAGCTCTTGAGATACATATAGTTATTCAATGAAACGTTTTATTTTCTTTTTATTAGTTTTATATTTTATCTTTAAATCCTTAAAAATTATATTCTTTATCATTGTAAATTTATTATTATTTTGGAACCTTATTGTAACAATTTCATGCATAATAATTTCAATTATAATATATTAAAGAAAAATAGTTTTTTATATTTATTTATGTGTAAAAAAATATCTTTTTTACAAAATAAGAATAGAAATAAAAAGTGAAATAACTACTAGGATCCTTGGAAATTATTTCATGTTTTGACATGCCTTCCATGGAGTGTGAAAAATCTATTTTTTATTTTTTATAAGACAACATAGTGTCCAACTATGATCGTCACATTTGAGGTGCTTTCATAGTTCAATTAAATATTATTTCAAATTCTCTTATTATATTTTTGGTATTTTTTATTATTTAAAGAAATTTAATTTAATTTTTTGGGGTTTTAGGAAAAAAATCAATAATATATATATATATATATATATTTATATATATGAAAATAGAATTAAATCACTAAGAATAATGAAATTCTTTTAGAAAATCATTTAGATATTACCTTCATCGCCTAAAAATCAGTCTTATGTTTATTTAATGAATAATATCCATTGTATGTGTTACTAGGTTTTTCTCACTCCATCATATGTATGAAACATATATCATGGGGTGTGAAAAATATATTCTTTACTTTTCCTAAAAAAACATAACAGTTAACTAGGGTCATCTCACTTGAGGAGTTTTCACAGTTTAATCAATTATTATTTCAAATTTAGTTATTATATTTGGGTATTTTCTATTAATTAAAGAAATAAAATTTTAGGTTTCTTAGTTTTAGGGAAATAAAATTAGAAAATAAATATGAATATGTAGACAAAATGAAATTAGTAAGAAGAAATGAATAATCTAAAAAACTCATTCAGAGTGAATCTTGATCGCTTAAAAATTAGTTTTATATTTACTTAATGAACACACTCCATCATATGTGGGAACATTATATTATAATTAGGTTGTGAAAATTTAGTGCACACAATTATAACCAAGTACATAACATATCTACCTCCTAGATTGAGGGAGAATAACATATAAGACAAATCTAAGCTTCAAGTTGAAAGTTGAGACACAAAGGATCCTTTACCACTAAGATCCCCCTTGGTCTAACTCTAAGAAAATATAAATCATTGAGTGTTAATGTGAAAGGACTTGGATTGACACTGGATTACTCCTCTAAGAGATTCCTCAAGTTAGCCACTCCTTATCATGATAATAAGAGATCACAATGAAATGAATGTGGTAAGAAATGAGTGAACTTAAATTAAAACATGGAAGTATGAATGATAAATAAAATAAAATAAAATTTTGAAGAAAACTAATATAAAAGTGTAGAAATTTGTTTACTAAATCCTTGAGTGAATCCCCCCACATCCTTATTCTCTCCTATATTTATATAGTTAAGGGGTGGCTCGGGTCAAATATTATAAATTTGAAAGTGAAAAAACCATATTAATAAATATATCTATTTTTATGTCACATGATTGACCCATTAAACATCAAACTAAATGTTTATCAACTTGAATTAATTATCCAGATTCAAGTCTTCTATATTTTTTCAAAATTTCAGCCCAATAAGAGAATAGATGGAAATTTTATGGACTAATCTTTGAAGTAAGGTATAGTTTGATGAATTTAGTCTAGTTTTGAATTGCTGTCCCATTTTCTACATCAAATATTCTGATCTATCTTGTGGAAATAAAATAAAACATATATCTATATATATTTAAATTTACCTAAAAAAATTAAAAATAAAATTTAACAAATAGAAAATTTCATAATAAAAATACTAATGTATTTTTGGATAGAAAAAACTAGAATTTCCATGTAGTTTCCAAAAATAATGCTCAAATTAAAAATTCATATTAAATCATCACATAAAAACTATTATTAGAAATAATATCTAATATGGATAAAATCAATTTAAAAACCATAATTAATTCATTTTTTCAATTCAACCCAAATTATTCCTTTGATATGAATCTAGGAATATTACCCAAAAATTAAGAATTTTTTTTTGGGATTTTAAACATTAAATGTCAAGTGAAAAATATGAAAATATTGTCTTTCCCACCTGTATGCACCCACAAGTGTATTCAAAAATTTTTTACATGGATTTATGTAAGGGAAAGGAACCACTTAGAGGTGGTGGATGTCATTGATAGTTTTATTTAAGTTGATAGAGGGGGTATAGTGGAATGATCCCCTATGTCACACTATATGGATAGCTATATATTTTTTTTTTATTTTTTTCTTTATATTTTAATATATATTCTACTAAATAAGTATCACCTTATCGAAAATCTATCCCATCCCATTTTCATTTTGGAATATTTAGTTGTATTTCTCTTTTTATTTTAGTTTTTCATTTTTTATAATGTGTTTTATAGTGAGTTTCTGTTGATATTATGTTATTTATACTGATATTATCTCTATTATTACCACTCCTATAGATGCACGTCTCATAAATAAATGTTAGAGACATTCTAATTTCTCATATAGGAATGGTTGTTTTAATTGGGTAAAACCATTCCCAAAGAGTATTATAAATGCACAAGAACTAGTTTCCAACCCACGAGGATCAAGAATGTTCTTTGGACCCTAACACTGATGGGTTCAGGTTCCTAGGTTAGGGTAATATTAGGTTGGTTTTTGAAAAAAATGGTTTCACATTACTAGATTTTTTGTTTATGATATTTGGAATGTCTTGTAGATAGTATATGGGTTTTTGTGGATTAAGGGGCAGTTGTGATGACATTTTTGGCCAACATTTTTCATACCAAACCTTAATTTTCCTAGTATGTTAGGATTTTACCATTGTAATTTTGGGATTAAATTATTATTTAATCTATGTAACATGTGTACATACTACATGACATGAAAGGAGATTGTATTTCATTAAATTACATGAATTGTTCCATCCCTTTGTTTTGTCAGGATTCAACATAGATGTGGGATGGGTTCTGCCTTTTATGGTTTGATTGAGGTATATTTTAAGGCCTTTCTCAATCACATGAATTGGGTTTACCATCTATTTTGTCTTCCATAGAAACTCCCAATGATTCCCTCATCCATAACTGGGTATAGACCTGATTTTCAAAGGCCAGTGGTCAACTAGGTTTTTAGGTCCATTGAATCTTAGGGACTCACATTAATCAATAGGATGGGAGGTCGGGATCATCGTACCCTTTTAGGAGGGATTATTTCATACTCAGGGACTCTCTTATATATTTAAGATATGTTCATGAATCTCTTCCCGATCCCTATACGAGACCATATACCCTAACAAAATGACTATAGGTTAATTCTCTTTCATATGAAAAATACTAGGATCTCTTTAGTGAATCCACCTATATGTATTCGAGGTTATTCATCATTTTTTTGTTAAAGGGAAGTTTATTATATATTAAAGCCATATAACTGAGTTCATTAGATCTTGCTTCCATGTAAGGAGCCAGTTAATATTCTAAGGATGTGATTGATCCATTATGGGGAATCCTACATATCCTGATTATTATAGGAATAAAAAACCACATAGTTCATTCCTCCCATTAAATTTAATGTCATGCGGTGAGGAAATATGTTCGGGTATTTGGACGCCAAATATTTAATCTCTAACCCTAAGGGGGTGTCGTACATATCCTAATTATAGTGATAATCATTGTTTTTTAGTTCTCATGGTTGTAGGATTTATGTATCAAGGTTTCCCATGTCATTATAGAGACTCATAGTGTAGATGGTATGATTACCATAACGACCTAAGCACACGTGGTCTATGATCAATGTGAGAAACAAGGGATGGAAAATGATCATTTCATTGCTCATGATGCATGAATTATGCACTAGGACTTCCTTGAAATGATTTATCAAGGGAATCAGGTCTTGAAGAGACGTATTATGTATCTTGTTCATGGAAGGAATCAGTCATTATAGCTTAGTGGGTTTCATAGTCTACTAATAGATGATATAGGGTGATCATCTGTCAAGAATAATTGAGTCTTTCTGGTTGAGGTGTTAGAGTCGCAGAAGGACTTATACCGAGAGGGGCGATTTACTTGAGCTTGGGCCTTTGGAGGTCATCCTACGTATCCACATCATGGCAGGAATTAGAGTCATCATAGTTCAGTTTATGTTAGGTCTTACACACTGAGGTTTTTATATATTATTTTGGGGGTTTTTAGTGTAGATGTTATGATTTTATCAATTCCCTAATTCCATGTGATCCATGATCATTGTTGGAAATAAGGGATAGAAATTAAACAATTTCATTGATTTGAATAAGGGACTTAGATGCTTGGATTGACCTAGATGATCAATATAGGGCTCAAACCTTAGGGAGAGGTATCCTACGTATCCTGGATATAGTGGGAATCAGAGTCGTCATAGTTACCTTTATGTTGGGGCATACAAGCTGAGGATACCTTATATTTGGAGCCTACATACTGAGGCTGCCATAAATTCAGGGCATACACACTAAGGATTCCCTATATTTGGGGCTTACACACTAAGTTTTCCCTATATTCAGGGCTCACACACTAAGGATGACCTATATTTGGGGATTAAACAATGAGGTTTCCCTATATTTGGGGCTTACACAATGAGGATTCCCTGTATTCAGGGCTTACACACTAAGCTTTCCCTATATTCAAGGCTTACACACTGAGGCTGCCCTATATTCAGGGATTACAGACTGAGGTTGTCATATAGTCAGAGCTTACACACTGAGGCTTCCCTATTGACACGGCCTTCTTGTCTGGAGGGCGTTGTATGACCCAATTGTCATGTTTTGGGAGCCATTTCATGACCTAACTTGAAACATATGGAGGGTGTCGCGAGAGTCATTGTGGCATAATCTGAGGGGTGGCACATTTCTTAGACGACACCTATAGGAGACATCGCGAGACTTGGACGACGTGTCTAGAGGGAATCGCGAGTCCTAGCTGACTTGCCTAGAGGGTGTCGTGGGAGCTTGGTTATCATGCCCGGATGTTTTCGTGAGACTCATATGACATGATAAAACACCATTATATGAGTTAGGTGATGTGTATGAAGTGCATAAAAAGTCTTGGGTGACAGTCCCAGAGGGTTTCATGAGATCAAAGCGGTGTCCACAGGGGGAGACCCTATGGATCAATTTTACATGTCTAAAGTATTCCACATGTCTCAGATGGCATACTATAGGAGTGTCGTGAGGTCTAGAAAACATTTCCTGGGGATGTCGTGTGTCTTTGGGTGACTCACACAGAGCACTCAAGGGCCAACGAGCATGTATTTTACTCATTTCTTCCACTTTTAATCTCGGTTATAACCCTTGTGTTGCAAAGTCCTTAGGTTTATTTAGTACCAATTATTTTGCGTCTCGTGTGACCTGAAAGACATGAAGTATGTTATTCCTAAGTCTTTCCAGAAGTCCTTTATATGATCTATGAATGATCACACGAAGTGCCTTATGTGTGGCACATGATTGCACCGGCTATCCGTCGATGTATTACCTGATGGAAAGTTTCTGGCCGCATGATCAGTTGCTCCATGAAATCCACAGAGGATGAGATTTGAATCGTCTAGAGTCCAAGCATCTAGAGTATCAGAGTCCAACCTTTGAATTTGCGGTACCTTTTTCATGATGGGGAGGGGAATTTATAGGCATCACCACCCTGGTTGTTCAGTTCTTTGTGTGGCCTATCTATCGTGAGTCCATGCTAGAGTCAGTGAAGGGGTCTAGCGCTAAGCATATTCGTGAGTCTCTATTGTGGACCGCTCTGAGCATGTCACCTGATTTTTAGCGATCGTGATCCACTTCCACCAGTGCTTCCTTTACTAGATTATATCCAATTAATGGGGAATTTTTTTATCATGCAGATGTTTCAAAGGACGTATATATTGTTAGGATGACATGTCCAAGGGATTTCAAACGATAAAAGTGTCTATTGGAAGGCACTTGCGAGACCCTGAGTGACTTTTCTTGGGGTCTCGCGAGAAAAGGATAGTTTGTCCAGAGGTCTTGCGGGACCACACTGTGAGTGTGTTGGGCACATCACATGCCTTTTAGAGACTAAAAATACCTCTTTCCTCCTCCCTTTCTATCTCATTTGTTTTATCCTACAAAGTTTGGGAGTCATGAAAGATTTTATGTCTGTTATTGGGGATATTTCTTCTATTTTTTGGTGATGTGTTATGTGACTGATATGGGTCACATGGGGGTGCATGATCATTCTATGGAAAAATCTATTCGTTCATCCTTATAGTGATTTTGAGTTACCTGGGGTGCTTGGAATGGTGAGGATGACAAGCCAAAGGGCTCTTGTGAGGCGAGGTAGATGTATCGTTGAGGACTCGTGGATTCTTGTGGGTCACCAATGGCGTGTCACATGTCCTTCTGTGACTAAGAACAGCTCTCACGTCCTCCCTTTATTTCTCCTTTATTTTATTTTAAAAATTTTAGGGATTATATGAGTTTTCATGAGCAATGTATGGGTTTTGTTCTCGATTTTTTAGTGATGTCTCGCCTGAAAAATATGGGTCATATGAAGTGTGCGCAAGCATGTAGTGGACAGGTATATATGTTTGTCCTTAAAGCACTAAAGGGGATGCCTGTACATACCCAAGGACTTCCATGTGGTGGGGAAGAAAATACAAAGGGATTTCGCGAGACAAGGCAGACAAGACACTGAGGTCTTGCAGCATCTCATGGGTCGCCTAAGGAGCGTGTTTCGTGTCCTTCAGCAACCGCAAACACCTCTCACCTCATTCCCTTTATTTCATTTGTTCCATCTTTCAAAGGTTCAGGGATAATGTGAGTTGGCTTGGATATCATATAGGAATTTTATTATTTACAATGATGATATGGAATGTGAGCTTATTGACCACTAGGGGTCTATCTCTTTGAATATCATGACGTATTATTTTTGAAGGATTCCAGGTGTTTTGTCAGGAACTTGCAAAAGAAAAACCATGCAGCCTAGGGGTGATCATTCGATTGTTCGTGAGTGTGTCGTAAGATTAATATGGGATCTTATGATGGTCTGCACACCTTGTCTTGGTCAGTCATCCTGTTTTCCTATGCCGCATCACATGATTAGTGCTGGATCTCACGAAGATATGCCGAAGTTGTCAGGGACAGTTTCTCTACTTGACTTTGATGCACCACATGTTCATTTATAGACCTCACGCCAACGTTCGGACATTTTCAAAGACAACCGTTTTTATTTTCCTTTGATATGTCACATGTTCATTGGTGAACATGGGTGTTTTCATGTCAGGGTGACATGCCAAATGGTGCGTGGCATGTGTTACGAGACATCGTAGGATTGTCGCATAACCCAAGCCACTTGAATGTGTCCTATGACTAGAGGTTTGGATGAGGGTGTTGTATGTCATTCAAATCCTTAGGTGATCCCATAAAGGTGGTTGGGTGATAGAGTCTCACACACACATGGGAAAATCACCGCACTTATTTTGTGTGTCTGATAATGGTGGCACATCTTGTAAACATGGTCTGCCATCCATCATGTGTACTTACTTATTCTCTGATATGAAGATACGCTTGGTACGATAAATCTTCAAAACACTGTAATTCTCGGTGTTTTTCAGTGCGGACTGCATACGCGCCTTGTATGGACACTACAATTCCTTCTTTACATGGGGGTTTTCCCAAGATCTCTAATGCTCACTTAGTTAAGTGGACGTAGTGCCTCTCTTCTTCTATTGATGCCAGATATTCTTCAGATGGATATTTTCCTAGGAGCTCCATTGCGCACTTCCCCAAGTAGGTGTTTCTCTACTTAGAGCACTGTAGGTTAGTACAAGGTCTTCTAAACTGATCACCATGTCCATGCACATCATACTTTGAATCCATGCACTGACCATCATCACATCATCGCGTTTCAACATGGGGGATTCATGTTTTCACAAGTCCTATATAGGGTATTTTATGTGTGTGCTGCAGAGGCTCTTCACGCATGGGGTATTCCTCAGGCTTTCTATTTTGTACAGAGACCCTTATTCATGGAATTCATACACAACTGGGGGAGGAATCGCATGAATTATTCACTACACATCATGTTTTTCATACCATCTTCACTAGTCGATAATAGCTTCTCATGGGATTGGACCAGAAGTTCGATGGCACACCTATCCAAGCAGGTGTGCTGTTGTTGTTCTTTTCTACTCACATGAATCTGTGTTACATATATGATTATTCTTCTTCCCATGACATTATATCATGCATGGGGTCTTCTCTTGATTTATTTCATTCATAAATTTCATCATGAGGAGTTGTGGTGTAAGAAAGCTCATCTGCTCATGGCGTTGTTGGTGTGTAGTATTGATTCCAAGTGCGATATAAAAACTGGAACTCTTTCACAATGAGGTTGTAGAAGAGATGCGCCACATTATTTATCCATCGCTATAAGTGCAGTATTTTTCCTTCCGCGACAAAGTGTGTGATGCGCAAATGTGAGCATCAACAAATGCCCCCCTTAGAATTAGATTTGTTCGAAATGAAAAGAATTTGATTCTATGGTAAATATATGGAACTCTGTCATATATATTTATGATGATGGGTTCATCTTTCAATACATTATCAGTGAATGGATATTATGAACTTTATATGTTTTTTCCAATTTCCCTTTCATCCGTGATATGCATGACATTCTGTTGATCCTATATTATGAGAATCGCCAACGACACCCATCCCTTGCTTTATATGAATGAACACGAATGACTAGAATTGAATGTTGAAATTATAACATATTCCCTTTTTGGTATTCTCGTGAATGCCCACTCACACGAGATTCCATATTGGTAATCTGTTCTAGCTATCTTGAGATTACTTGATCTGCAGAGGGATCACTCGGGTATGAGATATGTCCTGGGGGAGAGTTCTTTATCTCTTGACAAATATGATTGGCTTGGTGAGAATAGATTGATGTTCAAGTCCATAGGGAGGGCCTTTCAAGATTTTGAAGACTAAATCTCTGTCACGCTTTATTTTAGGGTCTTTTAGCTCGGAACTAATATTTCTTTAATTTAGGGTCTTTCAACTCAGACCTTCAATTACTTTAGTTTAGGGTCTTTTAGCTCAGACCTCATATTACTCTAGTTTAGGGTCTTTTAGCTCAGACCTCATATTGCTTTAGTTTAGGGTCTTTTATCTCAAACCTCATATTTCTTTAGTTTAGGTTCTTTTAGCTTAGACCTTCTATTTATTTAGTTTAGGGTCTTTTAGCTCAGACCTCATATTGTTTTAGTTAAGGGTATTTTAGCTCAGAAATAATATTTCTTTAGTTTAGGGTATTTTAGCTCGGACATTCTATTGGATTAGTTTAGGGTATTTTAGCTCTGACTTCATATTTCTTTATTTTAAGGTATTTTAGCTTGGACCTAATATTGATTTAGTTTAGGGTATTTTAGCTTGGACCTCATACCGCTTTAGTTTAGGGTCTTTTAGCTCAGTCCTAATATTGATTTAGTTTAAAGTCTTTTAGCTCAGATCTAATATTGCTTTATTTTAGGGTCGTTTAGCTCAAAACTTCTATATAGTCATGGGATATGATGCAGACATACCAGGAATGACCTAAAAACACTCTGAGGTTCTGGGTTCTGCCATGGCGTTGTTATGGCTTACAACGATCGAAATGTCCTTTTTTAGAGTGACAAATTTTTTTGATAGGCATAGGTGTATATGAAAGACCTGTAGACATGAATTCATAGTCAAGAAAAGGGTCCTTGAAGTTGGGTATATTTTCCAAGAGCTATGGACGATTCATGGAGATAGCATTGGAGTTGGAATACTAGGGATACTAGGCCTGCCTGGGTAGTTGGAGTGTGGATGATGTAAATAATATCTCAAAAGTTTGAGACCATGAATATGATATGATGTTGACATGCCAGGTATGTCTCATGAAATTATGAAATGTCGGGTTCCACCACGGTGTTGCTAAGGCTCACAAGTATTGAAGCTCCTTTCTAGAAAAGAGATGACACCTTCAGTTAGCGTGACAAGGCCCTTATGCATCGGTAGCATTCCATGTGAAAAGATGATCTCCAATTATTTTCGAGGGCTATAGAAAATTTTTGAGGACTCAAAAATTTAGATGACGAAGTTGGGTAAGGGAAAAAACTATCCAGGAAGGGTTCTGGGACCCTAGGGCAGTTTAGCTCCTAATGAGAAGCTCGATCCCTAGGACCCGTGGTTTCAAATCATGAAGTGCAGGCCATTAAAGGTTAGGAAACAAAGTGTCTCAGTCTATCCTTGAGAAAGTTGATAAAACATGGTGACATAATAGTGAGGATATCGATTCATCTTGGGTTGTTTGGTGAGGGGATTGTAAATCATGATCCAGTGTGCTTGAGTTAGGAGAAAGATATGGTACAACCATACATGGAGTGGTTCAGAAACACTAGGGTGTTGAGTGATTCTGCGATGATGTCGGGGTTCATGGGAATTAGTATGTACTTTTTCATAATGATGCATTTGGTTGACGACCATAGGTGCATATGCTAGATCCATAGGCATGTATGCATAGTCAAGCAAAGGGTCCTTGAAGCCGAATATCCTTTCCAAGGGCCATGTAAGGTTAGAGTGATTTGAGACACCCCAGCTCATGAAGTGTGATTTTTGGAAAGTGTAAAATCCCATGGAGGATTCGAGTATCCTAAAAGTTACGTCACCGCCCAACGAACACATTCTCATGGTGAGAAGATGTGACAAATTTTGCTCTAACTTTTTCTCAGACTAGTGGGTCCATCAAGTATAGCTTGGATTTTACTAGGGCTACAAGGTAGACCCCATGAAATTTATCCTTTTATTTTTGTGCCCTAATTTTTGCCTAAAATTTTAGGATGAAGAGTTTAACGGGCAGAGACTTGACTTTTTCTCAGGTTACCCTTTGCGAGTTTTTGACCTGACAAGTTTTGTGTCTCTTTTTTTAGCAATTTAAGGTCTGAAATTTGGACCATTATGTGCTGGAGTTTAAGGTCATACAAATTTGACCAAAATGTAGGCAGTTTAAGGTCATAACTGATATAGACCTAATATGAAGGATGATAAATAAGATCTTAATCAAGATATCCAAGGTCAAGAGTACTCTAATATCTCCCCAAGCAGGGGATGGGAATATTGTAAGTCATGGATCAAGTTTCTCAGGTCATGATTAATGATATAGGACAGTCATACATGGAGTGGTTCTGACACACTGAGGTATTGAGTGTTGCTGTAATGATACCAGGGCTCACGTGAATAGGAATTTCCTTTCCAAAGTGACGCATTTAGGCTCATATATGCAGGATACATAGGCATGTATGCATAGTCAAGAAAAGGGTCCTTAAAGCTGGATATCCTTTAAAAAGGATTTGTAAGATTATAGAGAACTGAGATGCATGAGACATGATGGTATATGGATTCTAGGTGCTCTTGAAAGATAGTATAAGAACTCCATACTCTGGTTGACAGAGGTATGTCTCTCATGGCCCTTTGACGAAGGATGAAAAATGGAAAATGGTCTGCATAGTTTATTATCATGTAGTGGGGATGTTTTTTCATGTAGTTTAACATCATGTGGTAAGGACATTGGAGCTGACATGAATTCCTGATAATGTTACGTCTAGGCCCAAACATGGAGGATTGGGTGTCACTATGTATCTCATGCAGGAGATAATCAAGACACATGTAGTTCTGGAAAGTTGTGCAGTTTAATATCTTGTGGTGAGGACTGATGCAGACAGACGTGAAAAGTGGTAATGTTGAGGATAGGCCCAAAGATGGAGAATGGGTGTCACTATGTATCTCATGAGGATGAGAATAAAGACACACATAATTCTGGAATGGGAAATACTCTACGCAGGTATGAACCGTATAAGGATGTAGGCATTATTTTTGTTGTGAGTTACAGCTGGTCCTAGGATTGGAGATCCAAGCATCACTACGTATCTCACGGGGATGAGAATCAAGAAACACATAGTTCTGGAAGTTCCATATAGTTTAATATCATGCGGTGGGGACAGAGGTGAGCCATCATGAATTTATGGGAACATTGTGATTGGGCCCAAGATTGGAAGTCTGGGTGTCAATACATATCTCATGAGAATGAGAATCAAACCACACGTAGTTCTGAAAATTCTATGCAGTTTAGCATCATTCAATGGGGATGAAGGTGAACCGATATGACTAAATGGAGATATTTCAGTTAGTCCCAAGGATGTAGACTGGGTGTCACTACATATCTCCTTGAAAAATGAGAATCAAACCACACATAGTTTTGGATATGCATGCAGTTTAGCGTCTTATAGTGAGGACTAGTGCCTGTTGAGGTCGATACACATTTTTCATGTGGGGATGCATTTTCCATAATACCTAATCCCATATGATGAATTCTCTATATGAGAAACAAGGAGTGGAAATGTCCCCATATAGGATAGGGGTATTGTGTATCATGTGGTGGCTAGAACAAGATACAAGATCGAGGTGTCCCTATGTATCCCATTTGAAAATAGAATCAATCCATATGTAGTTCCATAAGAACTATGAAGTTTATCATCATTCTACAAGGAAATAGGTGACTCGACATGAATGGGGATGAATATCATGGATCTATGAATTTTTATGTCATGCGGTGAGGAAAATCGTCCACCCTTCATGAAGGGGGAAGTTCTGGGTCCGTGTAGTTTAATGTCGTGTAGTAAGGACACTGAATCACCCATCATGAAAAGGAAAATAATCCTACATCTTGACCCAAAAATAGATTTTTTGGTGTCCCTATGTATCCTGTGATGATAGGAATCAAGACACACATAGTTCTTAGGAAACCATTTAGTTTAATGTCTTGCGGCAAGGATAGACTCCATACAGTTTAACGTCAAGTGTTTAGGATGAAGGATGTCGTGAAGTTTAACATCTTACTACCAAGAAAAACTTGTACAGTTTAACATCATGTACCTAGGATGAATAGTGGGACTTACACTGATGTGGATGACCTACTACTAGAGTCTATGTAAATTATTTCTTGAGAAATATTTCATTGGTGGGTGGTGTAACACACTCCCCACCCATTGTGGCCAATGAGTAGGCTTCATTATGATAGAACTTATGTATGATGTAAGGTCCATCCCATTTGAGATTCAATTTTGTGGGATTCTTTCCTAGTATCATTGGGTTTCTGAGATACAAAACCCATTCTCCTTTAAGTAATGAACGAAGCTGCACCTTTTTATTGAAGTCCCTTGCAATCCGACTCTGATGAATTTCCATATTGTGAAATGTGCACAACCCCTTCTCATCTAGCCATTCCAAATCATCCATCCACTTTTGAGATTGTTCATCATCTTAGAGTTGTTTTCAAATGGATATTTAGAGTGAGGGAAGTTGGAACTCTATTGGTAACATTGCCTCACTCCCATACATCAATGGGCATGGCATTTCTTATGTAGCAGTACGCGTGGTGGCACGGTAGGCCCATGAAGATTGGAGGAGTTTATACATCCATGAATTATTTTTTTTCACCATATTTTGAGGTATATTTGATAGTGTATTATTAAAGGATTATATCTATCCATTTTTTACTGCATGATAGTGAGATGAGTTATTATACTCGATGTTGTACTCATAGTAAAGCCTCCATGGAACAGAAGTTGGTGTCGTTTTCCATCAATATTGTGTGAGGTACTTCGATCCTGGTAATGATATGAGACTTCAAGAAGTTGATGATATTATTCGTTCTAACTTATTTGAGGGGAATTTACTCAACCAATTTGTAAAAGAAGTCGATAGCTGTGAGGATTTATTTTAACTACTTAGTAGTGGCTGGGGGATATGACCCCACAACATCCATCCTCCAAATGGAAAATGAAAAAAATATTTAGCTTAATGTAGAAATTTCAGGGGCTGATGAAAGAAGTTTTCATGAATCTGTAAGGCATGAAATTTCCTAGTAAATTCTACAAAGTATTGTTTCATGGTTTTTTAGTAGTATCCCAAACTTCTGATTTGGTGGGAGAGTCGAGTTCTAGATTGATGGGCACCATAAGATCCTACATGGACTTCCTTCATGAGGTTAAGAAATTCTCCTTATACTATGAACATGAGGATAATTCCATCAAATATCCATTTTTATAATAAGTTTTTCTCATTTGGACCATCCTCCAGAGTAAAGTTTGGTTCCCAGTGCTAAATTTGTTCTCTTCCTGCATGATCTTTTAGGAGAGTCCCATCTCAAAGATAACCAATTATAGGCTGCGTCCATCCAGGGGTGTTCATTGGTTCATCACGCTCCGGGGAAGTTTTGAATTTATTTATCTCTTTTTTCTCACATATGATGATTGATGAGACCATTCTTTGATGTGTGATATGGAAGGTTTCTTCCCCCTGATTAGGGTCAGTGAGGATAGAAGCTATGTTACATAGTGCATCAGAATGAGAATTCTGTGATCAAAGAACATAATGAAAGGTGGGATCAAAGGGGAATTCTTCTATCAATCCCCTGACCTTTCTAATGAGGGGGGGTCAACTCTTCATTTTTAATGGAATATTCACCATTGATCTACTTTATCACAAGTTTCAAGTGCCCTTTGATATTCAGATAGGATATGTGAAGCTGTAGAGCTAGTTCTAATCCAACGATGAGGGGTTGGTACTCATACTCATTATGTGTACAACCTTTGGATAGTGAAAAAGAGTAGGTAAAAACTGGTTTTTCTGGAAAGACAAACATAATCGCTAGACCAACCTGATTGTGCTTTGGGTTTTCCATTATTGTGCCAACAAGACTCCAGAAGGTGACATTAAAGTACATCTCCCATGTTTGTGGAGTGTCATGGGCATAAAATAAATCTTCATATGGTAGCTTGGTGTCTTCCGGTGTATTTTTGGAAGAAGGATGTGTTTTAGGGAAATCATCTAGGGATTTTCCTTTCAACGACTTATATGATATGAAATGAATGTCATATTTCTGTAGAATGACTATACATATATTCAAGCACTTGGTCAACATGGAGAAACCAAGGATGTACTTGAGTGGGTCAATATGAGAGACCATATGGACTTCATGGTGCTATAAGTATTGCCTTGGACTTTTCATTACAAAGATGAGTGAAAGGTATTTCTTTTTGAAATCATAATATCGTGTCTCAGTACCTATCATGGTACGACTAGGGTAGTAGAGACCATTTTATCTTCCTGTATCATTTTTAGTATGAGGATGGCACCCAATGAGCATTCCATGGCATCCACATATAAGATGAGTGGATTCTCTTCCACCAAAGGCATCCGAACTGGTGAGTTCAGTAAGTATTGCTTGAGAATTTTGAAGCCTTTCTAGAAATCATTATCCCATTGGTAGGTGATTCCATTCTTCATTATCCTGGTGAAGGGAAGATATTTTTTAGGAAGTTTGGTTATGAATTTCTGAATGTAGGTGAGGTTCCCTTATATTCCCCTCAGTTCTTTGAGATTTATTGGGGGTGAAATTTCTAAAATAGAACTAGTCTTCTCTGGGTCCAATTCAATGTCACGGTGGCATACAAAAAATATGAGGAATTTTCCTGGCGTTACATCAAAAACACACTTTAGTAGATTCATCTTTAGACTGTGTTGTCATATCTTGTCGAAGATTGTTCGGTGATTTGTGAAGTGACCACATCATTTTCAGGATTTGACGACCAGTTATTCAACATAACACTCGATATCCTTCCTGAGAATGGATTAAAGATGTGATGCATGGCGTGCTGATATGTGGCTCTGGAATTCTTTATTACAAAGGGCATGACCTGATATCAGAAGATACCTTATAGCGCTCTGAAGGCAGTGGATTCTTCATCCACATGGGCCATCTTGATCTGATTGTACCCCAAGTACCCTTCCATAAAGGAAAGGTATTAGGAGCCAAAAATTGCATCGATCAAGTGTTTTTTGATCGATAATGGGAATTCGTCTTTCGGGAAATGTAGGTTAAGGTCTCTGAAGTCAATACATAATATAATATTCTCATTCTTCTTCTTGACATGGACAATGTTGGAAATCCACCTTGGGTATTTCACTTCTCGAATGAATTTGTCTTTGATCAATTTTTCAACTTCCCCCTCTACATTTGTGGCATGAGAATGTGCATTCTCCTAGACGCATGCTTGAAGCCTCAATGCTCATCGGGTAGTTTGAGATGGTGTATAACCACATTTGGATTGAGTCCAATAATTTCTATATAATTCATGGAGAACACATATCAGTGTTTCTTTAGAAATGTGATGTACATATATTTCTCTTAAATGGGCATGAAAACACTAATCAGAGTATGTTGTGGGTCATATTTTTTTTCCATATTTATTTGTATGAGCTCATCTATTGTGGTGGAGACACATTCCTCAAATGCTGGAGGGGAATTACTTAGACCATCCTCATCCATTTCTGAGTTCATGGGGATTTATTCAGGTGAAGATGATGATTTGAGGCCCTCTCCATAAATATTAGGGTGAGGGAGGCAATTAGAATAGACATCGTCATCCCTTTCTATCTGATTCATTGCAGAGAGTCGCCAAATCTAGTTTTTGTCACCGAGGACATGTGATTCTTAGGCTTCTGGGATTATATTTACTATATTGACCATATTTATGGGGAGCACATAATCATCATAGAGCATGATCTAGGGATTCATAGGGGTGGTCCCTAAGCCATTGGAAGCTATAACCTGTATATCATAATCTACCATTGGTAACTTACTTCCCTTATTAAAGAATTTTTTTTAGCATACGTGGCTCCACAAGTCTTGAAGGGAGCATTGTATCCATGTAGTATGACAAAATTTCCATTGATGGGGTACTTCAGAAATTGACAAAATGTCGATGGTAACACCATGTGGCTATGGAGATAGGGCCTTCCAATCAGGGTATTTTATTAGGTGTATTGCTAGATAAACATGAACTTGACCTCAGATGAAAGTTCCCCAAATTGGGCATCATGTTTGATCTTCTCAGGCGGTATTTTCTCATGATTATCATATCCTTGAATGCTCAAATTTATAGTGGATAAGTCCCTTTCGTTATACCTCAAACGTCGAAGAGTATGAACTCAGATAAGATTGATATCAAATCCATTATCAATTAGTACCCTTTAGACATTAACATTATTGAGTCTTCTTGAAATGTATAAGGGAATGATGTGTCCTTGGATGACCTCCTTTTGACCTTGATCATTGAATGAGATAGAAACATTGCATCCTAAGGACATAGTCTCCACTCGATAGACCTTGGATGCATAGACTTCTATCTCAAATTCCTATGGGATTCATAGGTCTTCAACAAGTGCCTCCCTAAGTTATTTTGAAAGATTAAGAACATCAATTATTGAGAGCTTAGCTGAGACTATAGCTAGATATTTCATAACATCTTACTTTTTGTGCCAGAGGTTGATGTTTTACGATATGGGGATGCTTCTAGGCATGTAGTTCAGGAGATAGAGCATTTGAGGGAGGTGGTCTTGAAACTTTCATAGAGGTTGAGAGAGTATATTCCTCCAGTAGCGCAGGTCACATCGACCTTCCCCATTTTCTAGGATGATTAGATTGAACCACTATTAAGTGGTCATGCAAGGAAATCAGATGCAGCCGATTGTTGGAGGGATCTGAGGGACCTCATTACCTCTTTTGAGTACGATGGAGCACTTTTCCATAGGTATCAGATGCATATATATCTTCCATGGGGATATGGTCAGAATATTGTGTCTGACCACACCCGCACTGTCCCATATATCCTTGGGTCTGGCCCATGCGGCCTCCCATTCCCCGGTTATGTGTGGGAAAACCATATTCGGAGGCATACTCATCATTTAAGAAGGGGTTTAACAAGTTTATCACATTTATATAACTGAATATGAGTGGTTCTTCTGATGAGGATTTGGTTTGTGGGGTGGTTCTTGTGTTTCAGATGTCATAGGGAAGAAATCTGCAAGAGTTAGGGATTAATTTGGAGTAGAATATGTTTCTTCCCCCTCTATCTCTTCCTACTTTTGGTGGTCACGCCCACCCACGGGAGGAACATATGATGTCTTCCTTTTAGGTGGTGTAGCTATCATGAGTTTGAACAACTATTCTTTTATAGAGGTATTATCTTGATCAACTATGTTCTGAGTCATCTTTTTGTCAAACTTTTGCACTCACATGGCTGAAACATTCTACCAACTATTCTCTTCTTCTGACTGGGTGATGGTTATGTAAGAAAACTACTATAAGGAGTTGTCTAACATCTCTTGCCTAGATTCGACCACACCTTTATGGATTTCCTTTAAGATGAAACAATTATAGATATTATGACCCAACCTACTTTGAAAAGGGTAGTAATCGGGATGGTCAATGAGGTTGACTTGATCAGGCCTCCTAGGTTATAGGAGTGTGAGTAGGTTATTATCCATGGATTCCAAGAAATAACACAGGACTTGTTCATTTCAGAAGGAGTATACTTTTTAATCCATTCCTCAAATCCCTGAGTGACCCTGATTTCTCTGTGCTTTTGACCGAGTAAGATTTTGTAGTGGCCGCTTGACAGGAGGTGTTGGGAAGTTTGAAGCTTGCTTGGGTGCTTGTATGGGAACCACTATGGGCTCGTGAGAAACAAATTTGACTTCTTCTCTACCTAGATTCTTCCCCTATTCTACGGGCGTGAGTCAAGACTTGGATCGGGTTCACTAAATAGACTCTTCAAGATGTTTCACCATTTCAGAAAACTCTCATTACCTTCCTAGATATTTCATGAAGATTAGGGGTGCCTTCAACTCATCCTTGATATTTTTAGCACAATGTTCTAGAAGTTTCTCATATGAGTGGGGGATGCTAAGTGAATAGGTTAATCCTTTACACCTTACTATGAAATCAAACACCCTCTCATTCTCATGCTTCTTGTAGTTCATCAGGTTGACGATAATCATTTTCCTTAATGTTGAATTGAATTGATAAATGAATAGATGATGAAGTTATTCCCATCCCACAAAAGATCCTACTAGAAGAACGATGTACCAAACAAAGGCTATCCCTACCATTTTATTTACAAAACACCTCAGTTTTTTAGCCTCCTATTGATATCGAGGTCTCATCATTGACCTACATTCGGATATGAAGTGTGTGAGATGTTGTGTAGGTTAACCTATACCATCAAGGGTAGAAAAGGTGGGGTTGAAGAAGTTGGGTGGAGGTAGAGTATCATCCACCCATTTAGGTTATGGATTCCTTACAGGCTGTATAGGTGCGTTCCACCCTTCCATGGCTTCTATTTGAGTGTCCAGGGATTCAGTAGTGGTAAGTAAAACTATGGGCACTACTATCTGAGCCGCCTCCCTTACACAGGGAGCATTTGGGGGATGATGAGTTGATCCTACTTTCATATCCCACTAATACTTGATTCGTCCTATGACTGAACAATTACCCTAGAGAGGGAGAGGATGTTTCTATAATAAAGGTATGTCCATATCATTATTGGCTTCCTAATTTATGTAGGCTAGATGTATAGATCTAGATCCAATATAATTCTTTGATACCTATCTTTCTATAAGATCTTTTATGGTAGGGAGAATAATTGTCTATGGATGGAGATGATATCCAGAAGGAATATTTCCCCTAAGTAACTCCTCATTTATTTTTCAGAGAGCTTTTATTTCACTCTCATATTATGACAACTATTACTCTATGGATGGAAACTGAGATATAGTCGCATTATTCTTTTTTTCTTTGCTAGTATTCGGATGAGGAGGTGGAAAATCATTGTTTTAAGGTGCCAAATTTTGATACTTCTCTAGTTATGGATGTGCACAACCTCATTTGGTGTTTCCAAATCACCCTCCTCCCAGGGTACATGTTTCGTGTTAAGACCCTGTACATTTTTCATCTTGATCAACATCTTACATGTTGAAAGTGACGACATTCACAGAGGCTTATAAGGTCGTGGTTTTTGTTCCATTGCTTTTTATGCAACAAGTTGATTTTGAATATCTTCATAAAGGCCGTTATCTGAACCCTTGTCCTTATTGATCTGTTTTGGATTACAACCCCGATGTGGTCTGATTTCATTGGTCATAAAATCCTCCCATCCTGGCCTATGAATAGTGGCTCTCATGGAGTTTCCAGTCATGATGCCGAGCGAGCCCCAAACAACAGAGGTTTATCTTGCTGTGGGAGGAATATATGGGACACCGATCATTCATTTCTTCCCCCCAAACTAGAGAAGAGTTATTCTCTATGTGGTTGTGATGATGATAAAAATCCCCCTAGCCCTATGGGGTTGAGGTCATTTGGGGCTTCCATTGGCACTGATTGTTCTAGTTGTTGTGGATCGAATAGCTCTAGTCGGGGACTTGATAATTCCTAAAAAAAACATGAAGATATAAATTCCCCAAACCCATTGGGGTGGGGGTGATCTGGAATCATCACTTATGTCATCAGGGTACTCTCAAGGGACAATGAACCTAGTGATGATGATTGAGATATAAATTCCCCATCCTAGCAGGCTAGGGTTCACCTATGGCTATTGAGGGTATGTCCTAAATCCTCTTGGGAATTGGCGACACGAGGGGTGGATATGGTGGTAGATATTCTCATAGCCTAGGGGGAAGAGTCTGCTCCTATATGGCTACTATAAAAGATGCTACTATAGCTTAGGTGATGTGGTGTAGCTATGGTCGTGTGGGAGCTGGGTGTGATGGCAACCCATGGTGAGAATTATTCCTTATGGGATGTTTTTTGGATGATCACAACTTCAATTTACCTATTTGTAATGACTTATTATTATCTCAAGGGGCCTAGTTTGAATTCCTTTTGGATATCCTTTCTCCCTATCCATTGTGACTAGGCACCGTTGAAGTAGGGGAATTCTGATGTAATGATTGACTAGCCCAAGTGTTACCTAGTCCCCTGATTTCACCAGAGGATATAACATTATAGGATTCCATATATGAGGGGTTATTCTAGTCCAAGGGAGTGGAAGAGTTTAGAACCCCATAATTTACCCTTCCTCGAATATAGATTCATGATGTGGCTTCAGAGATCAGTTGTTGAAGCATCATGATGCAATGGCAGCAGGTGTGTTGCAGATTTTCACTGTGCTTTTCTGGTTTTGGATCCCGAGCTATGAAGATAATAGCTAGGTTGAGATGGAAATAGGGAATCTTTATTTTTTTGAAGGTGACACTCATATCCTAGATAAGGGAGGTATATATCCTTCAGTCGCTGATGAGTAGCCCACATAATTTTGCACATATAAGGAACACATTCCTTTTCTAGCTCGTCTGGGATATCATAACTGGAAGTAGCGAGGTTCCAGAACATTATGGGGAGGTTTTTTATAGCTAACTCTCTCCATATTTTAATTTTGACCTCCTCCTCATTAGAATTTTGAGCCTCCATTCAGTCAGACCATAGAAGATGGCTCTGATGGTTGCCTAATGATGGGAGTGGACTGTTGCTGGAAGTTGATGGAGAACCATATATGGTTGACCTCGGTGTTTTGAGTACCTCTCTGTATCAAAGTGTTAGGGTTTGGTTCACCTCTCTATATGGAGGTGTATAGAAAAAGGGATGATTTCCTTCTCTATGGGAGATATCGCCATGGGAAGGTTGACCACAGTGGATGTCAAGAATATTGTCCCTACAATCCATCTCCACACTATCACGAGGAGGACTATCGTGGTAATGAATTTCTTATACTTCCACTTTTATAGAAGAGTCAATGGAACCTTGTGGTGTTTAGAATGTGTCTCAAACGACCCCAAGGACAATATCATTGAGTATATTAGGAATATGGGACATGTTTTTCATCATTTTTGGAATATTTTTACCTTCCTTTTATGATTATTCAGGGATATGAGCCTACTGTGGGACGGTTTTCAGAACCTATATATAACTGCCAGGAGTTTTAGGAGTATGATCCCACTACTGAGAAGCTATTGTAATATGCCAATAAATAGTCTCATTATTGGCATGGATATTATCATATTCGGAGGCATGTGCCATTATCACTTGGGGGTCCTTAGTCAAGACCGAAGTATGAACCTGATCTTGAGTCTTCAGGATATGCTATTAGTATTTCTTGTCAAGAATATGAGCTCACCCTAAGGAAAATGCCATTCTTACCTAGTGAGCCCCATTTGGATCAGGATCATGATCCTATCTTGAATATTCATTCCCCATTGAAAGGTATCGATATACCTCTGGAATGGGAGAAGGAATATGAGCCTCCTTTTGTATTTCCTTCGAATGATTCTAGAGAAATCATTCATTGATGAAAGTAGGGATATGTGCCTTGCTACTATGATCTAATGGAGTATTACAAGAAGATTAACTGATGGGAATATGATCTTTTCTTGAGGTTTGTTCCATTATCAATTGGTTATACTTGGTGATAACATGGATATATGCCTGGTCCTAGGCCTTTGGAGTATGCTGTTGGATTTTTTTGATAGGAATATGAGCCTGTCTCGAGGCTTGTAGCCATCTCACATGGTGAGACCTAGCCAGAATAAAGGTATGATCCCAATCCTAGAATTTTGGAATATGTCGCTAAAATTTTTTGACAGGCATGTACCCCTGTACCAAGGTGTGTTCCGCTCTCACCTGGTGAGCCCTGACTGGAACAGAAATATGAGCCGGGTTCGATGCCTCACCCTTTATTAGGATATACCAATAATCCTCCTAGATGGGAGAAATAATGTGTGCTTACTTTGGTACAACCACTTGTTATCAATTATTAGAGTGTTGGGTTGTCCTGGCTGTAGGGATAACAGTGTGTGTCTGTCCCTTTATCTATAATAGTGCCAGAATATGTTGGAGGAGCTCTTCAGTTGTTACTAAAATATATTTTCATTTTAGAAAAGTGTGTGCAAGGATATAAGCCTACACATTCTCCATATCCATTATCTATTGAAAGATATCTTTGATCGAAGTGGGGATATGTGCCCACTTATGTCCTCCTTGTGCCATCAGAGTATACCGATGGGTTTCATGCATAGTGGTTGGAGTATGAGCCTCCCCCATGCTTGCTGTGGGAATATGCTCACATAATTTTCCCAAGATAGTAAGGATATGATACTACTTACTAGTTACCTAAAGAGTATACCAGTAGGCATCATTGGTAGGAGTGGGGATATGATCCCTCTCTTGGATATCCAATGCCTTCCTCCTTCGATGAGTATTCCTTATAGCCCATGCATGGGTATCAAAGTTGGATGTGTGTCAAATGGTACCCTCAGTAGGTGACTGATGGGTATCGGCGGGGCGGTTTTGGTGACAACGGTTGACAGGTGCCCTCCTCGATAGTACCTAAACTGAAAGGGATCCATATTCATCCTCCTGGTCCACCTTCATCAGATATTGAAGGTGGAAGTTTTCACACTCCAGGGATAAGCTCCCGAAGCGGTTGGTCATAGCGATAAGGTCTACTAGCTTAACAACATCCTTTTACAAGCAATATAGATTCACAAGCTACTGTTATTGGAGAATATCATGGGAAGCTTCCGTGGTTGGGATTGTAACATAGCGTTGGTACTCCCAAACCATCGTATTCATTACCCGCTGTTGGAACTGTCAAGCAGGCGAGATTGACTTGTGACCCACGGGGGTTACAATAGTAGATGAGTTACTAGAGTGAATGATGGATGATGAAGAAATTTCCTCATATTGGGAGTCTATCGATGAGAGAAGTATCTATAATCATGAAGAAAAAAAGGAAAAAGGGTAATGATCAGTGCTATATCATAGACATAAAATGCTCAATCATATATGTATGGTAAACAAAATTGTCTTGTATTCCCTTTTGAGCCATTCTGCTCATGTGGACTTATCAATGTGAGGATAGAATTATAAGAATTAGGGATTATAATGGTCTTAATTCTTTGTTTTTATGTATAATTTTCAAAACAAATTGGCCTAAGAAATCCACGTCAAGCCCTATGAATGTTGTTTTCATATGAAGAGCAAGTAACATGGATTGACAAACTATAGACCGGTCATTTTTTATTGGAGATATTCACATCGAGTTCACCATTTTTGTTTCTTCAGGATTCGACATGGACATGGGATGGGTTCCCCCTTTGATGGTTGATTGAGGGATATTTTAAGGCCTCAAAAAATCATATGCATCAGGTTTAACATATGTTTATTCTTCCCTAGAAACTCCCAATGGTTCCCTCATCCATAGCTGGGTATGGACCTGCTTTCCAGAGGCTAGTGATCATCTGGGTTTTCAGGCCCATCAACTCTTAGGGAATCGCATTGGTGGAGAGGATTGGAGGTTGGGCTCATCACAACCTTTTGGGGGGAATTATTTCCTACTATGAGACTCTTTTATAGATTTAAGATATGTTCACGAGTTTCTTCTTAATCCGAATATGGTATCAGCTGCCCAAATGAAACAACTATAGGTTAATTCTCTTTCATATGAAAAAGACTAGGATATCTTTAGTGAATCCATCAGTATGTATCCAAGGGTCTTCATCATTTTTTGATAATGGGATATTTATTTTATACTGAAGTCGTATAACCAAGTTCTTTAAAGAATACTTCAATATAAAGAGGTGGTTAATATTCTGAGGAGGGGATTGAGCCATTAGGGGGGTTCTATGTATCCTGATTAATATAGGAATCAAAACTGACATTGTTTGTTCGTCCCATGCATTTTAATGTCATTTGGTGAGGAAATATGTTCAGGTACTGAGACACCAAATATTTGAGCTCGAACCCTAAGGGGGTGTCCTACGTATCCCAAGTATAGCAAGAATCAGAATTGTCATAGTTCTCATGGTTTTAGGGTTTATGAATTGGGGTTTCCCATGTCATTATAGAGACTCATAGTGTAGATGATATGATTACCGAAACTCCCTAAGATCACATGAACTATGATCAGTGCGAGAAACAAGGGGTGAAGAATGAATATTTCATTGATCATGATGTGTGACTTATGCATTGGGACTGCCTTGAAATTATTTATCACATGACATGAGTCTTGGAGATATGTCTTACATATCCTGGTTATGGTAAGAAACATAGTCATAGTATCTTGGTGGATTTCTCAATCCGTTGATGGGTGAGATAGGGTGATCATCTCCCAGGACTAATTGAGTCCTACTGGCTAAGACGTTAGAGTCATTGAAGGACTTATACCAAAAGGTGTATTTTACTTGATCTCGGGCCTTAGGAAGGCATCCTACGTATCATGGTTATGGCATGAATTAGATTCATTGCAGTACAATTTATATCAGGGCTTACAAACTGAGGTTTCCCTGAACCATTGTGGGGGGGTTTGTAGTGCAGATGTTAAGATTTTTGTAATTCCTTAAGCCCACATGATCCATGATCATTGTGGAAAACAAGGGATATGAAGTAATAAATGTCATTAATTTGAATAAGTTAATTTGATTCTAGGATTTCACTAGATGATCAATATAGTTCTCGAACCTCGGGGAGTGGTAGACTACATATCCTGGATATGGTAGTAATTAGAGTCATCTTAGTTCTCCTTATGTTGGGGCTTACACACTGAGGACACCCTATATTCAGGGCTTACATACTGATTCTGTCCTATATTTTTGGCTTACACACTGAGGCTTTCCTATATTCGGGGCTTACACACTATTTTTCCCTATATTCGGGGATTACACACTGAGGTTTCCCTATATTCGGGGCTTAAACACTGCGTTTTCTCTATATTCGGGGCTTACACAAAGAGGTAGCCCTATATTTGGGGTTCACATGAATGCCCTATTTTTGGAGATTACACACTGAGGTTGTCTTATTTTTAGGGCTTACACACCGAGGATGCCCTATATTCGGGATTTATACATTGAGGTTTCCCTATATTTGGGGCTTACACACTAAGGTTGCCCTATTAGCATGGCCTTCTTGTCTAGAGGGTGTCTTATGACCCAGTTGGTATGTTTTTGGAGCCATCACATGATCTGGATTGACACATATGAAGGGTCTCACGAGATTCATTGTGGCATAGTCTGAGGGGTGTCGTGTATCTTGGTTAACACCTCTAGGATACATCGTGAGACCTGTCAGACATGTCTGGAGGTCATCATGATTCCCATCTAACTTGTCCAAAAGGTGTCGCGAGATCTTGGTTATCATGTATAGATGCTTCCATGAGACTTGGATGACATGAGAAAATGTCGTTATATGAGTCAGGTGATGTGTCCGAAGGGCATCACAAGTCCTAAGTGACAGGCCCATAGGGTTTCGTGAGATCAAAGTGGTGTCCATGGGGGGAGACTCTGTGTCTCACTCTAACATGTCTGGAGTATTCCATGTGTCTTATATGGAATTCTAGAGGATTTCTTCGAGGTCTAGGTGACATGTTCTGATGTTTTTTCATGTCTTTGGGTGACTCACACGGAGAAAACGAGGGCCATCGAGAATGTATTTCGCTTAGGTATTCCACTTTTAATCTCAGTTATAACCCTTGCACTGTGAAGGCCTTAGGTTTATTCAGTACCAGTTCCTTTGAGTCTCGCGTGATCTGGAAGAAATGCAGTATGTTCTTCGCAAGTCTTTCTAGAAGTCCTTGGTTTGATCTATGAATGATCAAGTGAAGCACCATATGTGTGGCACATGATTGATCTGGCTCTTCGCTGGTGTATTATCTAATAGAAAGTTTCTGGTTGTGTGATCGGTTGCTCTGAGAAATCCACATAATTTGAGAGTTGAATCGTCTAGATTCCAAGCATCTAGAGTCTTAGATTCCAACCTTCGTAGTCACAGTACATTTTGCATGCTGGGGTGGGGGATTTATTGGCATCACCACCCCTGTTGTCCGATTCTTTGTGTGGTGTATCTATCACAAGTCCAGGATGGAGTTGATGAAGGGGTCTATCACTAATCATCTTCGCAATTCTATTCCATGGACCACTCTGAGTGTGTCACCTGATTTTCAGAAATTTAAAGTATTTTACACCAGCGCTTCATTTATTGGATTATAATCAATTAATGGAGACTTTTTTAATCATGCAGACATGTCTAAGGACTTCTATATTGTCATGATGACATGTTCAAGGACCTTCTCAAGATCCAAGTGTCTGTTGGAAGGCACTCACGAGACCCTGGATGACTTTTCTTGGAGTATCATGAGACAAGGATGGATTTTCCATAGCTCTCGTGGGACCGTGTCGTGGGTGCACTGAGCACAATGCACACCTTTCAACGAACATGAATACATATAGACTCCTCCTTTTCTATAGACTTTGTTTTATCCAACAATGGTTGGTGTTGGATTTGGTTCCCTATAACCTATTACTTTTTTACTTTATAATAAACTCGTATTCATGGATTTGAATATTAATAAATACCTTATCACATCATGATTTTTCTTCTAAAATACAATGCATATGATAATGTCATAAGGATGGTCGTTGCACTAAAGGGTCACAACAGATCCTTGCTATGATGAGAACCCAAAAGTTCCATAATGCTATTCTTGAATATATGTTTATGGTCGGATGATGTTATTTGAGGGACATAAATAATACAGACCATTAGAAGTGAGGACTCATAAAACATTGAGGCAGCTTATCATGGTGTGATCCCTTGGTAATATTCAAGAGGATATTATGAGAATGAGACCCGCCAGTAGGAAATCCACATTTCATAGTGTCATTGGATGTTCCTATATGTGGATGTGTGTATTGGTCCTTAGACTTTAAGATTATTATTAATGGGTATTACAACTCACACACTTATATGTATTGATGAAAACTATGATGACACACTGTTCACGGGGAGGTAGGATATGTTGGGTGCATCACGGGTAATACTGCATTAATAGATAATGCGAGAAAGGATTTGTCCCTTCTTTTCCATAACAGAATTTGATATCTCAGGCCCTTTGATGGAATTGATATAGCCTAAATAAATACATGGACATGGTGGGGAATGTGCAAGTTCCATTCCAGAAAGTCAAAGAAAGAATAATCAATCACATGGGTTGATGTCACTAGCATGCAACCCGCTTTATTCGAGATATCGAGACAAAGGGATTACATTACTCGGTAAGAATTCGTAGGAGGTGACACATCATTGCAGCATTGACTTATTTCTCTATGGGTGCCTTGGCATGTTTCTAGACACTAACCTTGGACCTTAGGTAGTATTCTTCTAATGCTACTGAGAAATATACCTAGAGGGTCACACACTATGTGTGTCCATGTATCTCAATTAAATATTCATTTAACAAGTTGAATAAAGATTATTCCTGATTATGGTTTAATAATTATTCAAGGATGCCTGATCACATTTATTTTGACTCTAGTTATTTAAGAGAATATATTGTGGGTGAAATAATATATTTATTAGAGAGTAATGGAGTGATATTTATTTAATAAATAAATAGTCATTATTCAAGGTCTAATAAATGTGGTGGAGAAAATAAAGAAAATGGAAAAAAGCACAAGCCATGTAGTTTTTTGGGGGATTTGTGATAAATAATAATATTTATTTAATTAAATAATAATAGGTGTAATTAGATGGGGCATGTCAAGTGATAATAATAGTCAAATGTTATTATTAGACATGAGGTCTTACTAAGAATTAAATAAAATGAATAAATGCCTTTGGGTAATTAATTTATTTTATTATTCTAAGTAATATAAATATCAATTATATTATTATCATTAGACTATCCATTATTTGTGGTTGTGAACAATGAATTTGGAGAAATCTCTCAAGACAAGAGATAATTCCTTTCCTCCAAGAACGCTTTCAAGTTATGAGAGAGATCCTCCTCCACTAGATCAAGGAGAGCACTTTGGAAGAGACTCTTAAGGCGATCGAAGGCTAACATCACAAGCGAAGTCTCTTCCATGATATCACCAGAAGATCCCTTCAGCGACATCCAGAGATATGTGGAGAATGTGTGGATCAATACTAGAGGAATCTTACACTTGGATTCTATGATGAAACGATGGATCACATTGGATCGTGACTGGAAACATCAATAGAGAGAGAATTATATCAAGGTAATTCTTGTCTTTTAATTAAATTAATTATAAGCAACGTATGATGATCCTATCTATGGTTCTGGGACTTCTTTATTTCTTTATTATTATTCATTCTATTATGAAGATCTGACATTTTATCATCGTGACGGATCTCAGATTGATCATTGCTAACATTTAAATTAATGTTTGGTACACCCATCCATGTGCTTCTGTAGCGCCTAGAACCTATAGTTTGGGGTCATGAAAGATTATGTGTGTTTCCTGGGATATTTCTTAAATTTTTTGGTGATGTGTTGTGTGACCGATATGAGTCACATAGGGGTGTGTGATCATTCCATTGAAAAATCTATTCATTCTTCCTTAGAGCACCACAGAGTTATGTGGGGGTGCTTCACATGAGGAGGATGACAAGCCAAATGGCTCTCGTAAGGTGAGGATGATGTTTCTCCAAGGACCTAAAATTTGTTTTGGGTCTCTAGTGGCGCATCACCTATCCTTCTGTGACTACAAACACCTCTCAACTCCTATTTTTATATCTCCTTTGTTTTATTTTATAATGGTCAAGGATTATGCGAGTTTTCACGAGAAATGTTTTGGATTTCTACTTGATTTTTCAGTGATGTTGCAACTGACCAATATGGATCATATAGAGTGTACACAAGCATGTATCAGAAAGGTATATTTGTCTATCCTTATAGAGAAAAATGGGATTCCTAGACATACCCAAGGACTTCCATGTGGTGGGACTAACAATCCAAAGGTCTTTCATGAGATGAGACATATATGACACTGAGTTCTTGTGGCATCTCACGGATCACCTGAGGAGCATGTCCTTCAACGACTACGTAAACCTATCAAATCATTCCATTTAATTCATTTTTTATATCTTTCAAAGGTTTAGGGATCATGAAATTTGGCTTGGATATAATCAAGGAATTTTATTCTCTCTAGTGATAATATGTCACGCGAGCTTAATGACTACTAAGGGTCTCTCTCTTCCCCTTATTTTTGAAGGATTTTGGGTGGTTTGTCAGGAACTTTCCAATGAAAAACCATACGGCCTGGGGGTTCTAATTCGGTTGTTCATGTGTGCACCATAAGATCAATATGGTATCTTGTGATGGCACATGTGCTTTTTTTGGGTCATTCGTCCAATTTACCTATCACATATTGCATGATTAGTTCTGGATATCATGATGACATGTAGATGTTGTTAGGGAAAGTTTCTATACTTGAATTTGATGCACCACATATGTAATGGCCTGGAAATTTCATTTATTTTTTTAAATTATATGGGATTATTTCAAGACCATACGCTCAGACGACACCTGATTCTGAGGCCTGGTGAGCCCAGAATAGAATTTTTAAATTTTTTAAAAGTTATTTTAATTATTCATGTGAGTGGGTTTTTCTAACTATTAAACCAATGCTCGGATCAAAAATATGAGGCCACTGTTGAACTCAAGATGTCAAGATTCTCCTAGAAAAATCCTAACTTCAAATGATGAGGGTTGACTGAAAAAGATAATTTTCAAACTTTTCAGAAGAAAAATAAAATAAAATAAAAAGTTATTTTATTTTTCTTCACCGTTGAGAAGTGACAAAGAGGTGACGATGAGTCACAATAAATATCCCATTAATGAGTCTTGTTAAATTGAAGTATAACAGGTATGCTATTTCATAAGTGAAACAATGTAATAATGTGATGACACAATGTAACAGAAACATTTCATTGTGTTTCTTTTTTTCTAATGAGATTACGATTTGGAGAATGAGAGATGGAAATTTCTCTAATGGATGGACGTCAAGGGATTTTCTCTCCAAAGATGAATGTAATCGAATCAAAAAGCAAAAATGATGCATTGAAAAACAGATCTGAGATCAGAGATTGATGAACACCCATGGATTTGAACAGATCAACATCGACTATGAACCTTCTCCAAGTAAAGGTTTGTTTTATTCTAAGTTTCCCTATTCTTCTTTCTAAAACAATTAACATGGATCAACCCATGAATAGGTTGATCCGAGGGTCATTAGTTCTTTCAGTAGGGTTCTGTTTCTTGGGGTTTTTCATCGGGATAAATTTTGATACACCTACAATCTTCTTCCCCATGTTTTAAAACCTCTAATGCAGAACGTGTGAGATGACATGAAAAAGTCCCGAGACCCTATGCCTTTGTGAATTATTCATGGCCACACCTTTGAAATGAAATCAAAGAGGATTCAATGCCTTAGTAGGGAAGGTGGCATCCCATGGAGGTCAAAGGTGGATGTGACACAAGGAACTGACCACTAGAGCAGTCCTGGCAGCCCACAATGGCAGCAATGGGCATGTGGTGGTGTGCCACACTGGCGCGCCAAGGAGGGCCTCAACTAGATTGGTCCACGGAGGTGCATCAAGAGCCATCATCACTTAGGATAGTGTCTGGAGACAGAATTTGGCCATCTGGCTGCGTCGGTGGGGCAGCCCGCACCACACATGCTGCAGTGTGACCTGGACCCACAGAAATCCATTAGTAGTACAGAGAAACTTGGTCCGCTACATGGACCAATTGATCGAGGAAGGAGGCTCCACCTATTGCCAGGGGTCGTGCAATGGATGCGGCATAGCCGCATCTGGGATGGAGGATTCGGTCCGCTCAAAGGCGGGCTGGGCTGGTTCTTGCATGCCACGTGCAACCTAGAAGGTCAGGCCGACATTGAAACACCCTGACCCAAGTTTCTTGGAGCTGGTGTGTTATTATAATATATTAGCATGATTACAAGGCATAAAATCTTGAAGGACATAATATTTTAGTAGATTTAAAAACAAGAATCATACATAAGTTCAACATTACAACTTGAAATGAAATACAACATATTAGTTTTTTTTAGAACATCCACAACTATAAGTTTATCTTTGTAGGTCAATCCTAATTAACTTATTCATGTCCTGATAAAATGAAACATAAGAAAGGGATGAGCTTAAATGCTCAGTAAGGGTAAGTAATATAGAATAATATATCATAAATATAAAAATTAAGCATAGTGAATAATTGAAAACACATGCCTTTAAAAATAAACATGAACATAATATGCCGGGAATATGATCTAAGTAAACATTTCCATAATAAAACATAATCATGGGTATTATACTAGTCGAATAACCACATGAACTATGAATTTCTAGATTTTTAATGAGGGAAATTCATATGCTGGACATACCATCAAGGCCTTGACAAAGACATCTAACAATGATTAAGGCCTCAGCCAAAACTATATTTTAAAAAATGGGCAAGGCCTTGACAAAGTCCATATCTATTTGTATCATGAGACCTACCGATGGATCGAGGGCTATAGAGGGAACCACCCATCACATACTATGTCCAATGAATTACTCATATGAAATGGGTGAACATAATCAATATATACATTCATATTGAAACTAACATATGAAATATCAATAACTTTCCCTAATCATTGAATATAAACACTAACCATTCAAAATAAATTGGTGAATGATATCAAGATACCACATCCATAGTCAAACTAATCAGAAACCCTTCAACAACATATTTCAGATTATATCATAATAGATAAAGATCAATAAAGTACAAGATTCAACAAGGGTTGTTGTCTTAGATGAATATACTTTTAAATGAGACCATTGAAAAATTATTAAGGAAATAATACTTAAACATTCCAAAGTGTCCCATACCACCTTTAAACATTCAAATAGTAATCCCTTAGAATATCATGAGAATAAGGTGACTCTTGATATGATATACCCAAGGGAATTACATACACCACAAGCATGGAATAAGTGGTGAACAAGGTTGTTTCATAGTTCCTTGGAATGTGTGTTTTTTTAAGAATCACTGCTTCCATTCGGTTTCCATTGGATTTATTTGTGTAATTGAAAACATCCAACAATTCTTTATCCAAAAGGGACCTACTTTCCAAAGGCATACATTCATTGAGTTTGAACTTATGATACTTAAGAAAAAGCATTGGTTGAGAGGATGGGAGGTTGGACTCATCACACCCTTTTAAGGGTAATTATTGCATACTATGGGACTATCTTATAGATTCAAGATATTTTCACAAATCCTTTTTAATTCACCAAGTATATCATAGATTTCCCTTGGGATTTTCAATAAATTATTAGCATGTGTTAATTTTAGAGTCATATGTATGTATTCGAGGTTCTTCATTAGTGAATACATCTGTATGTATTTGAGGTTCTCCATCAATGGCATCGTATCATATACTATTTAGAGATTCTTTTAACCATCATTATGATGATACTAGTTTTTAATCCACTTAGGGGGAACTCTATAATTTATTATCATTCAAGGAGACGAAGGTTGGGGTTTATGTTGGGATTGTACCCATAAATGGGTTACCTACATATCCTTGTGAAAGTAATCATAACCCTCGTAGTTTGATGCCGCTTAATGGGACACATCATACCTTTTAAGGTCATGTGATAAGGACCTAATTGTATAGTTTAATGTCATGTGGTAAGGAAATCTAAGTAAAAGGTGATTAGTCAAGGTTTGGTGTGGGACTTATGCCTAAACAACCCAAGGAACTTGGAAGGAATATAGGTTTCCATGTAAGATTATATCATGTTGGATATATAGACCAGAAAGAACAGGGTTGATTTGAAGTGTTGGTTTTGAACCTCAGAGAGGCTTCCTACATATCCCATTTGGATGGGAATCAAATACCATGTAGTTCAATGGGTCTTATAGAAGTGTATAGTCCTTTGAGAGAAATGAGTTTGGACGTACTTTCTAAAAAGGATGCCTTGGTGATTTGGTGGTATTAATTTAGGGCTTAATCATAAATAGGATTCCCATTTATGGATGAAATGAGATAGATCTCGGGCCTTAGGACGACTTTCTAACTATCCCAATTATAGTGGGAATTGGATTCCTAGTAGTTCAAGAGTTTAAGGGGGGATTAATTTAGGGATTAATCCTAAGGAGGATGACTAGATTAAAGAAATTGAGGTTGGATTCTTGAAGAGGATATCCAATGATCTCAGTCCCTGAGAAGGATTCCAACGTATCCCAATAATAGTGGGAATCAGAGTTCTTGTAGTTCATTCATGAGAGATTGTGTAGATGTTGTAATCATCATAGGTCTCTAAGACCACGTGAGTCATGCTCAGTGTGAGAAACAAGAGGATGTGAAAGATTCAATAAAGGCACCCACACTTTTCCTGCTATGATTGTGGAAGAGGATTTGCCTATGATGGTGATGGTTGAAGAGGATGAGGAGACCAGGGAAGAGGGTGAGGCAACGATACTTCCCTCTGTTCTCTTTAAATTGGATAAGGATCCAATTTAATGAAGGAGCGAAGGTGAATGAATTAGATATGAGCAAGACTGAAACCTCATACTTTAAAGGATAGGGTCTAACACCATGATGGATACCCTAAAATTGGTCCTAGTATGGGAGGGAAGCATCTCATTTTATTGAATGAAAAAACAAGTGTAAACCATACCTTCCCTACTAGAGACCCGAGGTTCCAGATTTTAGAGATGAAAAGGGGAGGACAGAACCCAAACCCTAATTATCCAAACTAGGAACTTCCCAACACTATTTTGGGGAGAAAGGTCCATGTGACTGTGGATATAAAAACCCAAATACACTCCATGAATCCTAACCCCATTGCCAAAAAATGTGGGAAACCTCTAACTGTGAATATACAAACCCAAATAGGAGACACACTGATGTGAATTTCCCAAAGGTTTGATGAGTTAGGTGGTTTTGGTGGAAGTTTTAACATAATACCTTTCAAACAAGGGATCCAATGATGAAGAATCCTTTCCATGAATAGCTTTGAAAAAGGCTTGATGAAAGGATTGTAGACTAAAGGGATTAGGTGAATCAAATAGGGGTGACCATGTAAGAATATAGCGCACAAGTATGGACACACAAGTAGACTTGGGTGACCTGATGTTTACTTAAGTGACAAACAACCTAGATGTTAATACTTGGGTGAGACTTGGCTCAAGCCTTCAGGAGTACTCATAGGTATTCCCAGAAGTGGGGTGCTCAATTTCCTTTGAGAGGAATGGGTGGTGCGCAAGTGTTTCTGATTCATGGAGTTTGGGAACTTTAGGCGCACAAATGTTATGAATTTCAAACACTAAAGGGACTTAAGTCATATGATACTCCTTCAATTCATCTGCTCTTGGTGTTAAAGAACTACCTTGAAGGTTTCAAAAGACTAGGGTGAAGCACTAGGGTGACCAGAGCAGTGATTAGTCTTCAGGGAAATTCATCCGTACAAATGAAGGCCCCAAGTGTCAATTTATAGGAAAATAAGTAACCTTGGGTGAAATGGTGGTGGGGTGTGCAAGTGGGTAGTGCACCATAACTGGGTACATAAGTACCTTGTGCGCCGATGGATCCTCAATTTTACTAGGGAAATCCAATTTTCAAGACTTTTCAAATCTTAATTTTCTTCATATGTTTTCTCCTGTTTTTTTCTAAAGAATTTACCTTTGTCACTTTTTAAACTCTGTGACAGAACAATGCGTCAACAAAATTCCCCCCTCAGAATTGGATCCAGAATGAAAAGAGGATCCTATACTGAGGTAAGGTTATGAAAAAGTAAAAAGAGGTTTCTATGGCATGAAAGTGATAGCGTACAAGGTAAATGGGTGTGAAAGGTGTTGGTACATAGGGTAATTTTCACCGGTTATATATAGGGGATTCACTTCAGAACAAATTACAAAGACTTTTGGGAATCCATCTCTCGGCGTGCAAGTCTTTTCGCTCAGACGCTCCTGTCGGGCACACTTCATCTTCATGTTTTTGATATGCACACCCAAACTAGGGTTCAACATGTGCATGCTGGATTTATACTTGCACACCAAGTTCATACTTTCACACATTAATGCCTTTGTAAAATTTTCTTAATTTCTTTATAAAAAATATCCAAAAATGATCTTACTTTTAAAGATGAATTTTGATCTCTTTTGCGGGTTCAATGGCCCCTAAGAGAATTAGAACTGCTGATGAATTGGACAGTAATAGAATTGATAAAATGATAAAGATTGTCGGTCATGATTACTTTGACGTCTATGACACCACACTCTCAGACTTGGAAAAGCATATGAGGAAATATCACTTCAATTTTCCTAGGAGTACTTATTTTCCTTTGTATAGTTATGGCCATCTGTAGGACGTCAACATACCAGACCCAAAGAATTATATTCCACTTTCTTGGTTTCAATACTATACCAATTTCTCATCTACCAATATTTCTATTTTGGGTACATATATCAATGCTGGGATAGTAGATAAGGACCATTTCATGCATCATAGTCTGTATGCTACATATTTGAAATCACATACACATGAGTTACAACCACACTACTATTTGTCCATCTTTTGAGATTCTTAGACAGACTAATCAAAATGCTGGAATAAATGTTGGGATTTCCATCTACGAGGGGTGTTAAACTCACATGGATGTGAGCGTATTGGGTGTACAAGACATGTGGAGTGTTTATGGATTACTTGAAAGGTTTTGGGATTTATGAGACTGTATGGGTCGGGAAAACCTATGTATATAGGAATGATGATTTTGTTCCAGAGTTACTGAGCCGATGGAGTCCAAAAACTAACTAATTATATTTGACATATGGAGAAGTAGACATCAGTTTTTGGGATGTCTACAAGATCTCTAGATCTCCAATCCTTGGAGATATGTGGGATGAGTTTATTCCTCCCAAGGTAACATGGAATGACTCAGAAAAGACAACATCCATGGTTTGTGAGTTAATGAAGATATTTTATAAACTCAAGAATATGGACACAATAAAGACCGACACTAGAAGGGATATTCATCCAGAGGAGTGGATGGAAATATTCTGGGTAAAGAATATGGATAAGGGTCCCACTTTCATGCGTCCAAAAATATTTCCAAAGGAAGAAAAGATAGGTACACCCGAAAATTTATAGCCAACATTAGAAAAAGGAGAGTTTGACAAGTGAGGGTATGGAGTCAAATCCAAAATTACTACAAAGACACATCTTTAAGGTTTCCTGGCCATGTGGATTAGTGTGTATCTATTAATGTTTTGAGATTATAGGGGACGTGTAAGGCCAAGAAATTTTGTTATCATGACCAAGATGGCCAAGAAAAGGATGGTAGAGTTGGCTACCCCTATTTTGGAAAAGATTCATAGGATCTTACTACATATTTATAGAGGTAAATCTCCTTTCATAATAGTAGGACCATTCCAGGTGTTATGGGGGTGGATCACCACTCATTTCAGAACTTATGCTGTGAAAAGTGGGGTACAGGTCTTTGGAAGTTATTTCCGACCATCTGTTCAGGATTTCTATGGTATTTCACCTTTGTCTCTGAATGCTTATGATATCAAGTCTAGGTTGGGTATGTACATAAAATTTAATATTTTTTACTTATGGTAATCCACCTACGAGGTGATTTTTTGATGATGGGACAACCATATTAGAGTTAAGGTCATATATTTTAGCTTGTAGGTATGATGTATTGGAAACCAATATTGAAGGATAAATCATATATGAGGTCTATGCTCCTTATAGATTCATGCATCAATTCAAATGTCTGTAAAAAATTACCGTATCTCATCCCATGCATGTCAGATTAGAGAAACATATGATGGTAGCCTGATAACTATGGTTGCTAACAACTGTGGAGAAAACTGAGGCAATATTTAATTTACCTACCACCGATGTAACAAGCTGATTTACTATCTGGTATGCTGAGAACTAAGTCGTGTCATACCCTGAAGGGGTGTTAAACCATGTTATCCCTCGAGTAGGGATAAAGAGAGGCATAAGGAAGGAACTCTTTTGTTTAGAAGGTAATTCATCATCATCAGGGGATGATTCATTAGAGTCAGAGTGTGGAGGTGTTGAGGATCCAAGCTCTCTAAAGTGACCTCATGCAAGATATAATCCACAAGATCCATGCCATCAATATCTACTGAAGTTGTATTGAGGTAGTCTAGTCTCCATCTTTTGGAAGGGAAACGAGTCCTATTTTCTCATCCTTCATATGTGACTCCAGGAATTGGAAAGAAGCACAAATCCAAAACTATAGGATCCTCTTCAAAACCCTCTGGGATGTACTCTGAATATATACGAACAAAGGCTGTTCAAACATGGAAAAGTTTTCATTGTGATTCTGAAACCACATGGATAGATTTATGTGCAAGGTTTCATATTCCAGGGATATGGGATCTACGAGCCTCTTCCGATATTCTCTTTAAGAACAATCATGATGAAGTGATAACTTATATCCGAGAACTGGAAATGCTCATATACGCAACCAAAGAATCAATTCCCACCACAAATTGGGTGAAATAAATGATATATCGTGGTGCCACTTAAGGTAATGACCTTTCATTAGATAAAGAATGGCCTTATTTTATTGATCTTGAAGATGTAAGTTTCCTTTTTCTCACATTATTTTCTACTTTGGAATTTGAATTTAGTCAAATCATTGTTACTCAGGGGAAATATCATTTGAACTTGAAGCTGGCTAAAGGAAAATTGACTGAAGTTCCATCACCACAATATAGACCTGGTGGTACTAATATTAGTGCTACTAGATCACCCCGTGAATAAGGAAAGATATATCTGGGCCAACAGGCCATGGAGGATGAGATAAAAAGGGGCTTGCAGTCTCTAATACATGTTTTTAGAGATGATGATGCAATTCCTCCCAAGAAGGTGAAGAAACAAAATCAATGAAGAAAGAAAACCACAGTTAAACGTTTTCTCAGTAGTTGTAAGAATTCATGAAAACATGAATTTTAGCCTTATTCATTTAAAGTGTTTAAATCTTTTGGAATTGAAGGATCTTATTCTTTTTCTTCTCTTAAATAAATCACTGATAAGATTCAAGAAACTATAGAGGGTGATTTTGAAAAAGCACAAATTCCTACCAACCCGGTGATTCCAGAAGAGGAATTTAGGTAAAAGGAACCAACGTCTGTTCCTAAAATTGATCTTATTTATACTATCAATAGAGAGGAGACCTCTAGTAAAGTAGCAGTGATTTATAAGACACTAAATTTAACAACAACTGACTTCCATCCTGTGATACTTTAGGTTCAGCGCATGCACCAAAAAATTCTGTGACAACTGATGCTGACCCCACAATTGTTTCTAAGGAAGTTTTTCGGGGTTAAAGGTTGTCAGAGGAAGGTTTCCAAATAACTACTCTGAGTGATCTCATGTGTAAGACTAACATGGGATCTTGGATATCATTGGATACTATGATGAATCTTGGCATGTCTTTTGAAGAAGTTTTAGAACACATTAATATACCAAATGCTTTAAAAGATTTTAAAATTCCTTGTATAAAACCAACTGGACATGAGTTTTAATTTTTAATCCTATTAATCTTATTATGATTAATTTTCTAACCATTATTGGTTAAAATATGCAGTTCCATCTAAAGCAATGGCTGCAGTGATGATGCCTAAAGGAAGCGTCGACATCACTTTGAATCCTATGATTGTGGAGGCATTGGATTGGGTGAATCTTGAGATGGGAAACCTTCCTGAGATTCATTCAGAGGATCCTAAGAAAGTTAAAGCAATTATTCCCCACCAAGATACATCAACCAAAATTGTTGAAACTGAGAATAATGGGGAGGAGTCTTCTCAAGCTTTCGAACTATTGTTAAGTAAGGGATACCGATATTATGATTGTGATCACTCTTGTTATCTTTGAAACTAACTGTAACCATAATTTTTAATTCACCATATAGTATTATAAACTTCAATGGATAGATCCGGAGGTGAAGCCTCTACATCAGCTCAAACAGTATTAGGAAGTGAAGCAACCACTATCAACGAGGAAGCATAATAGGTAACTTCTTTAAGTGCATTAAATCTGAGAATACATTCCTCCTTACAACAACGATTCTGAATCAAACCCAAAACTACAAAAGGCTCTTCATCTTGCACGTCTCAAGGCATGAAAAAATATGTGTAAGATAATATCTTAAATTACCCTTGAAGAACTGCCCTCACGAATTCCATGACTTCCATCTCTATTCATTAAGATGGGATTTGGCAGTTTTGAATACCGTGAAATTCATATTGCGGTGAAAGAGATTATCCAAAAAAGGGAGTAAGATCAGATTCTTTAGAAATATTTTATAAAAACGTGACTTTTGATCAACACTGATGAATTCTAAGCAGCATTATCCCAAGATGAGGCCAATCATACTGCAAAGTTGAAAGAACTGAAGCAGAAAATTAAAGAAAAGACTGTTCAGCAGCTGCGTCTTCAACAAGAGTTATACATTGTCATAGGGGATCTTGACCTACTTCATGACTCAATAGGATAAGTCTATAAGGATGGTGTAAAAGCCATTGCAGATGCTAAGGAATCACTTCATCACACTGAAGAGAATGAAACTGGTCGGCTAACCGAATTTCAACAGGCATCTGATGGGGCTCAAGAGGCCATTAATCAAATGAGAAGTTATGTAAAAAAACTATTGTGATTTATGGCAGAGAGACTCTAGTTTGTGGATGCTTCTCTATGGATTTTTTACTCACAAATGAAACGCATTTTGTCTTTAATCATCTGTGTCTTCATCCTTGTTATTTTTTTACCTAAGCCAATGGGCCTAGTAAGAGTAGTTTAATTTTTAGTAGGGTTATATAGACAACCCCACAAACATTGTATCATTTGGATTTTTATTGATCAATATTTTCTATAACTGACAAAATTTAAGTCTAGCAATCTGAGACATGGGATTTTGTCTAGAGTGCTGATTTTAGGTTTTCAATCTAGTGAGTACTATGTCTCTTGTTATTGGCAGTTTAAAGTCATGAATGTCAAAATAAAAAGTCTAGTGTTTAAGTTCAAGTATATTTGACCATAAATTTTGTAATTAGATCCCAAACAAGGACCATTGGTTAGGAATTTCTGTAATATTCTTTAAATACTTACAAGTGGAATATTGAGTCATGATTTTTATGGTCTCCAAATCTAAAACTTGTATTATCATAAAGGAGGTATTTTTCAAGAATGAGGTTACCATTATTTGATGAACCTGTAATGGAGGATGTATTATACAAGACCAACTAGGGCATATACTTCATATCCAAACAGTTTTATCTTTTTACTGATAGTCCTGTTATATAGGAAAATTTTATCTAAGGCCTCTGGGGGAACTTACTGCATAGTCAAGAAAAAAGTGTTCTTAGTAATTTAATATTTTATTAGTGATAGACAAGGTAAAATAATATTTGAGTGACTCAAGACCACAATGGGTGGTTTTTATAAGGAAATGGATTTTAAGAATAAAGGGTTATCTATACCGACATATGTCATAAATGGGAAAACAACCTCGACACAAATTTGGTGTGTGATGAATGGTTAAAATATTTCAGAAAGGGGATTTCTGATATCATGCTATGTAGTTTCAAAGTCATGTAGTGTGGAATTTATAATGTTCAGTTTTTATTCATGTAGTGAGAACATTATATTGTGTAGTTTTAAGTCATGCAGTGACAACGTTACATGGATTTAATTTAAGGTATTTAGATTTGACCAAAGGTTTGATATTCTCCATCCATCCAAATTTAAATTTTTATTAATCCATTTTTAAGGAAAAATGGGAATCCATAGTTCAAAAAAGGTACCAATACATGCTAAAGGAGCTCACAAAATGATTAAACACAAGACTAATTTTACTGGACTCAGATACTCTATAAAGTTCCCAGTGCAACAAACTAACCTGGGTTTTTCGATCCTCTCTGATAAGATCTTAAAGGTGAGAAATCATCATTTCCATTATCTGATCAAATTTTTCTGAGTTGATATTACTCTGATTGAATCCTGGAGCCAATATTTGAGATTCTCCAATTTGTTGATAATTTGTTTGGAAATATAACACCATGTTTAAGTATTGAAAGGAAGAATTGTAAAGTGTGATTTGGGAATTTTTGGATCTGAAGAATGATATGGGAAAAGGGATAAAAGGTATTAGAGGAATCCATTCCTAAGAACGAAGTTACCATTATTTAACAACCCCATTATGGGGGTTGTATTATGTAGAGATGACTAGGGAAAAGTTGTATAGACAAATAGTGGCATCTTTTGACTGACATTCCCATTATGTAGGAAAAATTATGCAAGGACACCTAAGGGAACATACTGCATAGTTAAGAAAAATATCTTTCAAAAGTTTGGCATTCTATTTCTAAAGGTCGAAGAAAGTTTAAGGAGATTCATATTTTTCACAACATAGAGTTCGGTTTATGGAGAAAGGTACCTGAATATAGAGAGATTATTTCCAATCATGATTTCCAAATAATCAGAGAGATAAGATTTCTATGAAGGTTTGACCCAGATATAGGAAGGATGACATTTTTAGTTTTTAGTCATATGAATAAGACCAAAATAGAAATAGTATATGATTTGTGGTCAAATGATCTAAGGTTATTTCAAATTTATCTGAACATATGGAGAGGGAAATGTGTAAACCATGGTCTTGAAGACTTTCAGATCGAGAGAAAGGTAGTGGAAAAAATATATATAGATGAACCCTTTAAAATACAGATTTTTGTATATTTTCATCAAAGTTTAAAGGGGAAAAAATACACTTTAACCAAGAATGAAGTTACCATTATTTAAAAAACCCATTATGGGGGTTGTATTATGTAGGGCCAACTAGGGCATGTGCTACATATCCAAATAGTGGCATCTTTTGACTGACATGCTTGATATGTAGGAAACTTATGCAAGGACACCTAGGGGCATGTACTGCATGGTCAGAAAAAAGAGTTCTTAGATATTATAAAATCTCCCACCAAAAACAATAAAAAATTTTATGAAGATATGAAAATATTCAAGATTAAGAGTGTGAAATATGAAAGGGGGTAATTCTCAATACACAAGAGAAATATTTAAATCAATATTGGCCATGATTTTTGAGTCCCTTATATAGATCTGACTCATATGTAAAATGGGGACATTCTTGTTTCCTTGGTGGGATCTCTAAGGAGATAACCCAAAGATAAATACTCCTACATAGATTATTCATTATATGTGGAAGAGAGATAAAAATTTATCCCATGGCTGGGAATAGGAGCTGAGGCCTAGCTTTTACTATGTATCTCAATGTGATGATAATCAAGCCATACATAGTTCTTTGGGTGCTTAGAATTTTAATTTCATGCAATAAGGACATTATGTTGTGTAGTTTAGAGTCTTGCAGTGAGTACATGAAGTGATTCCAATGTAAAAAAGAGAATATTGTGGCTAGGCTAGGGAATTAAACCCAGGTGTCACTACATATCTCGTATGGATGAGAATCAATCCATATGTAGTTCTTTGAACATTCACTATACAAGTTTGATCCATACATAGGGAATAAAGGGTTTTTTTATCGTGGCTGGGCCCAAGACTGGAGATCTAGGCGTCTCTATGCATCCCATTAAAATGAGAATCAAGAAAAATGTAGTTCTTGAAAAAATCATTTCTCACACTAATTGAGTTTGATATGGGAGATGATGCTTTTAACACATTATGGATGAATGGTTAAAGTTAAGACACAAAATAGTATGAAGATCAAACTATGTATCTTAAAAGAGCACACTATATAGATCTGGTTCATATTCGAGAGGAGAAAAGGGAAATAATGTTTTTGTGTGGTTATAGCTGGGCCCAATATTGGAGATCTAGGTGTCTCTACATATCTAATTGAAAATTAGAATCAAGCCACATGTACTTCTTTAAATGAGGCCCTATGAAGATTTGATTCAGACATAGGGAGAAATGGAACTCATGTGACACTAAGGATTAGTAATGGTGTCAATGATTCTTACATATGGAAGCTCTTAACATCAAATAAAGCACACGTTAATTGTATAGTTCAATGTCATGTAACGAGTAAAAATGATGTCATGTAGTTTAACGTCATGTGACAAGGACAAATATGCTAAAAATTTTATCATAGTGCAGCATGGACACTTATGGTTGTTATACAATTTAATGTCTTGTAACTAGGACTTTGTGCTGTGTAGTTTAGATTCATAAAGTGATGACATTGTACTGTGCAATTTCAAAAAGTACTTTCCATGAATCTCACATTGGTTGGAGTTGTAATAAGTTCTCCATCCATTGAGATTAATAAATAAGCTCCATTTGAGTAGACCTAATGTATGGAATAAGGCCCTTCCCATTTTGGATCAAGCTTTAGAGGCTTCCTTCCTGGAATCATTGGAGTCCTGAGGACCAATACCAATTCTCCTTGAAGAAATGAATAGAGGAGAACTTTCTTGTTAAAGGCCCATGCTATTCTATAAATGATTCAAAGTATGCAATCACTTTTCATTTAATCGTTCTTTCTCATCAAATTTTTTCTGAGACTTTTCATCTGTAGATAACTGATCACATATTGAAACTCGGAGTGAAGGAAATTGAATTTCAATTGTAAAAACTACTCTTGTTTTGTACACCAATGAATATGAAGTTTCCTGAGTGTTAGTACAGGTAGTAGTCCGATAAGCCAATAAATCATGAAAATTTTTATCATTCTAAGATTTCTTATCTTTATCAACCATCTTCTAGAGTATGTTTGATAGGGTCTTATTGAAAACCTCTATCTGTCCATTGGCCACCGCATGATAGTGAGATGAATGGTTGGATTTGATATTTTTCTCCTGGTATAAATTATTTACTTCCACAGAACATAAATTGATGTCGTTGTTTGTCAATATAGTATGAGGGACACCAAATATGGTGATAATATTAGCTTTGAAAAAAACTAACAATGCTTTTGGATCCAAATTCTTTGAGAGGTACTACCTCATCCCATTTAGAGAAGAAATCAGTAGAAATAAGAATGTACATGAACTTCTTAGCCATATCTGGAGGATAAGGACATACTACATCCATTACCCATGTGGAAAATGGCTAGGATTATTTAGCTATATGTAACAATTCTGGGTATTGATGAATTAAGATGGCATGCACTTGTTAGGGATGGCATTTCTTGGTGAAATCTGTGCAATCCTATGTCATTGAAGTCCAGAAGTATCCAAGCCTTCAGATTTTATTAGAAAGCCTATGCCTAGACTGGTGAGTTCCACAAGCTCTTGCATGTACTTCTTTCATGATAGATGTAGTTTCTTCTCCTTCAATACACTTAAAGTGGATTCCATGAAATCCTCATTTTTAGAGGATCTTCTGGTGATCTGGACCATCATAAAGAGTAAAAGTGTCCACTCATCATCAAATATTTTCTTATTCAGCTCTATCTGGTGGAAGTACTCCATTTTGAAGGTATTCCATTATGGGTTTTATCCATCCCGTGATATGACCATATGGCTCGTAAATAGGGCTAGTTTCATTAATTTCATTTATTATATTTTGAACAAAAGGTGAAACCACATGACGATGGGAAATACTGATGATTATATCATCTTGGTTTGGATCTTCTAGGGCTATGTCTACATTATCCAATGCATCATCTTGGGAATTTTTTGATCGTGGGACATAAGACCGTGTTGGCTCTAAGGGAAATCCAGCCATTAAATCTATGACATAATCACACAAGGGCATTAAATCTTATTTTCTGATAGAATAACACCCATTGATTTTTTTGATTACTAACTATAAATCACCTTTCACTTTGAGGTGGTTCACTTGTACCTGGAGTGACAATTCTTGGCCTACAATGAGATCTTGATATTCTGCCTCATTGTTGGTACCACCTTCTGAAAATAGGAAGGAATATGTATAGACTACCTTTTCTATGTAGATAAGTTCAATTCCTAACCCAACTTTGTTGAGTTTAGGGTTTTCCATTCTCTTCACCGTTGGACTTATGGAAGCACCATCAAAGTACATTTTATATGTTTTGGGATTATCTTGAATAGAGAATACCTATTAATCAATAAGTTTAGTATTCAATGATATATCTTCTTCATATGGGTGTTTAACATGGAAATCTGCGAAGGCCTGAACTTTTATTTATTAATGAGGCACAAACTGGATATCGAACTATTTCAAAATAACTGCCCACCATGCCAAACTTCCTGTAAGTATAGGAAGACTGAGGATAAATTTGATCAGTTTGTTACAAGATACCAAGTGGACCTCATGATGTTGCAGGTAGTGCCTCAATTTATGTACTGCAAAGATTAATGCCATAAAACACTTCTCAATACTTGAATATCGAGTCTCTGTGTCAAGAATAGTTCAACTGAGATAGTAAAGGCTGTTTTCATTTTCATCATCATTTTTTTGGGAAAGGAAGACACCAGTGATTGCTCTAAGGATGTCACATAGAGAATAAGTGTATTTCCTTCAACATGTGGCATTAATATTGGTGGACTCAAGAGGTATTTCTTGAGGGTATCGAATTCCTCTTGGTAGTCTACAGTCCATTGATAGGTGACTCCCTTCGTCATTAATTTGGTGAAGGGTAAACACTTGTCTGCCAAATTAGTGATAAAGCACTGAATATAGGCCAAGTTTACTTGAATTCCTATTAATTATTTCAAATTTCAAGAATATTACATGATAAGGATTGATTTTTTCTTTTTAGGATCAACTTCTATGTTGTGATGGCATATAATGAAGTTGAGGAATTTTCCTGAGGTTACCCAAAAAGAAATTTTCAAGGGATTCATCTTCAAATTATGTTGCTGAATTTTACTAAATATGGTCTCAAAATCAGTCAAGTGATTATAAATTTGTTTGGATTTAACTACCAGATCATCCACATAACATTTGAAAAACTTTCCTAAGAAGGGTTTGAAGATATGGTTCATGGAATGCTGATATGTTTCACCTGCATTCTTTAAGGAAAAGGGCATTACTCAATAGCAAAACACACCATAAGGGGATCTAAAGGCTATAGATTATTCATCCTCTGATCCATTCAGATTTTATTGCACCCAGAGTATCCATAAATGAAGGAAATATCTTCATAGCTAGATATTGTATCAATTAAAATTTATGTGATTGCAACTGGAAAGTAATCTTTAGGAAAATGATGATTAAGATCTCTAAAATAAATGAAAACTCTGATTTGACCATTCTTCTTTTTGGCTGGGACAATTTTGGTCATCCATTTGGGATATTGAACCTCAATAACAAAGTTATCCTTAATAATCTTGTCAACATCAGCTTCAATTTTAGAGGCATCATTTGGGTGTGTTCTTCTTGATGCCTGTATGAATCCTCGATGCTCTTTTGGAAAACCCAAATGATGAGTAACTACATCGGGATTATGGCCTGACAGTTTGGTATAGTTCCAAGAAAATATATCTCGATGTTTCTTTATAAATGCAGTATACATATCTTACTCTTCAAAAGTCATGCCCACACTAATTAAAGTGGAGTGTGTATCTTCTTATGTACCCAAATTTATTTCTCTAAGCTCATCCACAGTGGTGGATACACCTTCCTCAAATGATGGAGGAGGGTCCCTAAGATCTTATTATTATTCTTCCTTATGTGTTACTTATTCTATTTCTTCATTCATAGTAGGTAATGAAGCAAAAATTTCAAATCTAGGGGAGGAGTTAGTAGTTGAACCTCCTGAAGAAGAGGAAACCATTTCTGACCCTACTGATGATGAAGGGTCTTCCTAGAGTATTGAAGAGGCGATGATGGGTTGGGAATCAACATCCTTGCCTTCCTCTATCATTGCTACAACTTTTTCTAGCCTGATTGATGAATAAAATACTTGATGAAGTTCGGTGGATGAAATGAAGACATCTTCATTTAAGCTTTCACCACTGCTTGGTAAATCTATAATTTCTCTCATGCTGTCAGGCTCGATTGTCACAATTGAAAATATAGAAGTCACTGGATGATTTCTTGGATTTGGGTCTATCCTTTAAATTTTATTGATAGGAAACACATAATCTATACTCAGATGCTTGAATGGGTTAACTGGGATATTTTCTAGGCCATTTAGAGCATTGATTCTTGTTACCTCTTTTTCCATAGAACACATTCCCTTCACGTGATAGAATTCTACTTTAATATACTGATATTTACACATTTTGAACGGAGCCTTTTCACCATACAATGTCCCAATTTTACTATTGAATAAATACTTGAGACATTGGTGATATGATGAATGAATGGATGCATGTTGATGTAGCCAAGGCATTCCAAGTAGAATGTTGAAGGTTGTGTCCTAACGGACAACCATACAATTTGAATCAGACACAAGATCTCCAAAAATAAGTTCTAAGTGTAATATCACCTAGAGTTTCTTTATCATTATTATCATAAACTTGAAAGATTAAAGTGGAAGAAGATAAGTTAGATTCAGTGAAGCCTAATTGACGAAGTGCACAGATAGGAATGAGGTTGACTCATGAGACATTATCAATGAAGGCTCGTAAGATGTCTATATCATTAACCCTACCAGATAGATACAAGGGCCTGGTATATCCATGTACAACATCATCTTCATCTTCATCTGTAAAAGATATAACTGCATAAAAATCTACAGGATTATTCTCTATACGGTAAACTTAAGCAGCAACAACTTTAGTTTCAAACTCTTAAGGACTTTAAAAAGCCTCAATAAGTGCTTCTCAAAGATTTTTTGACTTATTCAAGGCATGAAAGATTGAAAAATTGGAGAGTACTTGGGATAACAATTTTAAAACATCGCACTTTTGGTTTAGAGGTCTGCATTTTCCTGCATGGAGATGCAGTTTTTCAGGTGACTTAGAAGTTGATGCTCCTAATGTAGATATACCTTGTTTCGGGGCAGAAGTTTCAAATACTTCTGTTTTTTGGTATATTAGACTGACTAGGTCTATCTACTTGTTGAGATAATGATGGTGCAACCTCTAATCGGTCCTCTAAGATAATCATTTCAGGACTAATCCTGTCATGCATGGGAGAATCTCCTTGTTCTTTTTGAGCCTACTAAAGGGATCTCCCATGAGTTTCCACTGCATACACGGTTCGAGCAGGGGTAGAGTTAAAATAGTGTTTTCTAGAATACCCATGTCTTCCCCTGTATCCTTGACTTTGTATTATTCCTCTATTTCCCCAGTTAGGTATCAGTAATTCTGGCTCATTATAACCCGAATAATCATTTGCTTAGGTATCTGTTAAGTGGATAACGTTAACAAAACCAAATATAAATTCTTCATCTGATAAAGATTCTACTTGATTGGTTAGTTATAGTTGAGTCATTTGGAAGGGCAGTACCCATACTTATGAAACAAATGGAATGAAATCTTCCAAAGTCAACGAAAAATTTGTCCTTGACATGAGCTTGTCCTATTCTGACCACTCTTTATCTTTTTTATCACATTTCTTCTTTGAAGATTGACCTTTAGAGGAATGATCTTTTGATGAATATGGATTTACTATGGTGGAAGTGGAAGAAGACACAATTGTCTATTTCAACTGTGTTTGTAGAATGGCACGAGTTAGATCGATCGTTTTCCTGATCATCATATCATTATACTTCTACAAACTTTTGTTTTTAACTTCCTTCCACTCACATTCTTTCTTTGGATTAGTAGTAGTAACACATGCTACTTGGGATGTTGAACATTTCAGTTTCACTTGTACATAGTCTACCATTTTTTGTAGTAGGTATTTGAAAAAAAAACACTTCTGAATGGGATGCCCCAACATTTGGTGAAAGGGAAAATAATTTGGAAGATCTTCATCTCCTTCTTTGTTCAGTTTCTTCAGCCTTGGAAACTAAAACAAATTGTTCTCCAAAGCTGAAATGAAGTAACTTGGAACATTTTCAATTAGAAAAGAATAATTTTTTTTTCTTTAACTCCTCAAATTGTCTCTGCCTTTGATATTTTTGATCATCTTGACGATGCGGTCATTACTGTAGATGCTTAGGACATGGATCCCTTTGGTATGATGAAGGTTTTGAAGTGGAAGTAGGTATAGGTGCCGGTTTGAGTGTGACTATAGTAGCCTATTCTTTCCCTCTTCTCATTCCTAGAGATGATTAATTACACTAGATTTAGCTTTATTTTCTACAATGTAATCCTCCTACTGTTGGGTTATTGAAGCAAGGTCTCAAAACCCTTTTGTGTATTTCATAGGGATCAATGGTGTGTGTAAATCATCATGCGGATTTTCCACAAAAAATGGCAGAAACTCTTCTTGAGGGAGTGCTAGATATAAGTAATATGTTAATCCTTTCCATCTAGAAATGAAATATGAAACTCTTTCACTATCCCTTTGTTTGAAATTTTTAAGATAAAAATTGTTTTCTTCGGCAGAATTGATCTGAATTAAAGAAGGAATTTCTGATAGAGATCTTCCCATTTAGTAATTGAAGACCACAATCTTGTATACTAGACAAAGGATGGCCCCTATAATGATTGTAAAAATCATATGAGCTTTAATACTTATTATTGTTGAGGAGTCCCCATCATGGGATCACAATGAGAAAAAAATGTGTTAAGTGTTGTTCTAGATATCCCAAGCCATTAAAGATTGGAAATGTAGTATTCAAAAATTTTGGTGGGGGAGGGATTGGATCCATCCATTTAGGGTAAGATTTCTTTTCTGGATGTACTGGAAAATGTCGTTCTTCTATAGCTTCCAATATATTTTTTAATGCATCAATTGTATTCATAAGCATTTGGGGAATATCCAGATGAGTTGGGACCTGTACAGGTACAAAAAATTGAGCTTGAATTGGAGAAATGACTGGAAAAACCAATGGTGGTGGTTCTGCTAGTATTTGTCTTGGATAACCTATGTTAAAAGGCCTATAAGGATGTGTTTGATCTTTCCATAGCTATGTACACAATAGATAGAATTCATTATCCATATACGTAGTTGTAATAAATCCTCTTTACTGAGAAGTTTCTATAGGATGTGCAAGTTGAGGATCTGCTTGGGGAGCATGTTTGGCAGAATTGCTACTTCGAAGTAACTCTATATTGAGTCTTTTAAACTTTTTCATCTCTTATTCTTACTGGGAAAATCTTTCTTCAAGTGAAAGAGATTGACCTTATCCAGTTTAAAATTGAGACGTGATATGACTTTTACATTTCACCTTGTTAGACGCCTTTCAAAGGGGTGGGAGTTGGTTACTTGAGGGAATACTAAGATTCTAGATAAGTTTTTGATTTTAGGTATGCACACCACCTTAATTTGATTCAGTGTGTACTGTGTTATGGATAAGAAATTTATCTTCTAACTCCCCTAAACTAGACTCATTCTACGGAGGATCTTCTTCAATGGTATTAATGGAATTCACTGACACATAATGCATTGATAGAATTCTGTCAGTATATTTGAAAGATCATCTCTTTATCTGTCTTCCATGAGAATCTATTTTCCTATATACTGAATTCCCAAGAACTTTTTGATATATAGTCACCCGAAGGTAATACTTGGATAGTTCAATTGTGTGTTCAGTTTGTGGCTTCTTCCCTAATCATGAGAAAACTGACTTCTGTCGAGGAGGGGATTGAAGATGTGAAAAATCCCCTAGCCCTGTAGGCTGGGGCTGTTCCTATTATTATTATTCTTCAAAACCTCAAAAATTGTTTATTTAATTCTAAGGTTGAATTAAACAAGCCCCTATCCCTGCAGGATGGGGTGGCTCTTGAACTGCTATAGTTGAGATTCACACAACTGCTCTTTTAATTTTGTGAATTTTGGTTTGGATATTGGCTAGGTGAATTATCCAAAAACCACCTAATTCACATGTTTCAGAAGACCATTTTGATATTTCAGACATTTACGCCATATAATGGCTGACATCCTCTAAGCGGGAGGCCTTCTTAAAGTTCTCAGATGCTTTATGAAATAGTATCTCAATAACTTACTCTCTTTGGGCCTGACTCTGATGAGAGCTAGTTAAGGCCTGTTCTTGAGTGTATACTTGATTACACACAAAATCTATTGATTGTAGCCGACCGTGGGAAATAAAATTGTATGGGACCACTTTTTGAGGGATTTTTTGATTTTGGAGTGTATTTAAATTCAATACTCCATGTGTACCCCATCCTATAATACGAACACCAGATGGGGTATTAAAAATTAACTAGCGTAGCATATTTAATGCATCAAGGCATGCATGCTGAAGGGTTCTCTACTACTTTTAAACCTTTGGATTTCAAGAAATTAAGACATATTCCAAGTCTATTTGGTATTTCAACCCTTATATTAACATTACATGACTTTGATATTGATCATATGGTAATACTTTGGCTTTCAAATGATGAATATTTTTCCATAATTTGAGCTGGATATCATGAATGCAATCTTCTTCCATCAATTCTGGAATTTTGCATTGAGAGTTTTCCAAAGGCCAGAACATGACTGGTATTTCGCATTTAGCCAATTGTTTTCTCATGTTCAACATATCTTCATCATCTTTTATTAGAGGTTTCTCCACTTGGTCTAACCAAAGTGGACGCTTATCGATTATTTTATTACAAACAATGGAATTAGTTTATTTTTCCTCAACTACATTAGAATTCAAATGACGTAAGAGAGGTTTGGAGAATGACCATCACCTTAGGATGTATTCTGATTGAGAAAGTATTTCACCTATTAATAACAATGCATCAGACATGACTGGCCTTACGATGGAAAGTTCCTCGAGACAAGATGGCTTTATCATTACTACATTGTAGATTAGAGAACTATCATAACAATGTGAAACACTACTGCAAAGATAAATTTCACAACGGATTCCATCATGTGGAGGACCACCATTGTGGATTACAGCAAGGGATAAATCCTATTTCTCCTTGGTCTTCTGGCCACACTGAGGGTTTTTGTGGTTCTCATCCGGAGATAGGATCTCTATATTGAACAACTTTTCATGAAGTAAGCCTTCATGACGAAGTGTCTGATGAGGAACTTTAGAATTACTACTACTACTACTACTCCCATAATTTGGTAATGAGAGGGTAGGATCTTGAGCTGCAACAGATAAATTTCTAAGGGCTTGAGAACTCCATGATTAAGAGGAGACATATAGAAAATTGGATCTTGAATTTCCAACTGTGTTTGGTGAGACTTCTTCTTGGATGCTCTTTTACACATAGTTGGGACCACTTTCTTAGAGAAGTGGTTGTCATTGGTGGGTGTATGTGCCTTCCTTGGAGTGGTTATCAGAATGGGCTGATTATCTCCAATTGGAAAGGGTGCATGTTCCCAATCCAGTTGTCTATATGATATGGGGGAGTATGCACCATAAGCCTCCTAGATTGAAATAGAGGTACGTATCTGCTACGAGATGAAATGATGATGTGTCATCCCAGGTGTGGGGATAGAGTTATGCATCTATTACCCTAGTACTGCTGAATTTGTTGTTATGATATTCAAGCATGATTCTAGAATTTGGGCAGAAATTTGTGTCTGCCACTTAACCATTGCTAGGATATGTTTGGTGACTTCAGCAGCCAGAACGAGAATATATGTCTATTCCATATCTGGAGCAGGTTTATGTGCCTACTTTTGTCCTCCCTTTCTTGTCAGTGAGTATTGATAGTACTCATGTTTGGGGGCAGAGAGTTGAGTCTGCCCTAGGTTTTTCATTAGAGCTTTCCAAATGACTTCTCTGGGTGCTTCCAAATAAGACTGTTGGTAGGATTAATGAATGCTATTAGGTGTATGTACCTTCTGGATGTTTTCCATCATGTATGGTTGACCAACTCCTTTCAATGATGATGGAAAAGACTGCTGATAGAATTGGTGAGTGTAAGTAGGTGTATGTTCCTGCCTACTAGTTGCCACAACATTTGATTGGCGGGATTCCTTAAATGTAGTCAGACGAGCCTACTGACTGAATGATAATTTTTAAATAGGTGTATGTGCTTGTTCATGGTACTCCATCAGATTTAACTGGCGGGATTAGTGGGTTTCTACAAGACGAGTCTGCTAGCCAGCAGAATTAGGACGAACGAGTGTATGTTCCCATTCATTGATTTCTATAAAGTTAGTATGATGGACTTATTTGGGTGGGGGGAGGTAAGAACCTTCTCCTTGTTGTCCATACGTTTTCCCCAGTGGGTTTTCTTGTGCACCCAAGTTTGAGGGACCTGGGCCGAACAACCAAAGGCAACACCCCCATCATGTTGGGGGTTCACTACCGCACGATTCTGCTGAAGATGATTGTTGGTGGGAGTCCTTGGGAAGGACCCATACATATTTTAATTGAGTCCATGAGGGACCTCTTGATCTACCTCCTAGTAGTTTTGGAGGGACTGGTTGTTGTGTTCTGAGGATAAGGACCCGAAACGGTTGAATACGGTGGTTGGCACCTGCTACTTCTTGACCATCAGTCATCGCTGACCGGACGATCGAGGGTTGTTTTTAACTTGGAGAGCCTTTTGGGTAGCCTCCAAGGTTGGTATATTACTATGTTGATGATATTACAATACTAGTACATTTGAGACCCAGCTTTGAAGATGCTGAGTTGGTGATGATGTCCTTCCAGCAGATGAGTATCCAGCTTGAGTAGCGTTCGGGGCATTCACGAGTGAAAACTTGAAGAAATCCATTTAAAGTAAAGGGATTTCTGAGAAAAAAAGAAAAAATAATAAAATACATTAAATAAACATCTTTTATATGGATACATGCATGATTGATTCCTTTTTCTGGACTTCCTTTATCAATTGATAGGGGCCTGATAGGTGGGTAACACTATTAACTTGGTTAAGGATTCATGTTGGGTTCACCATTTTTTGTTTCATAGTTCCTAGGAACGTGTTTTATGGTTAATAATCACTACATCTAGGTGGTTTCCATTGGATTTATTTATGGAACTGGAAGCATCCAATAGTTCTTCATCCAAAAGGGACTTTCTTTCCAAAGGCATGCATTCATTGAGTTTGAAATTATGATACTTAAGAACATGCATTGGTCGAGAGGATGGAAGGTAGGACTCATCACACTCTTTGGGAGGGAATTTTTGTCTACTCCGAGACTCTCTTATAGATTTGAGATATTTTCATGAATCCTTATTAATTCACCAAGAATATCATAGATTTCCATCGGAATTTGCAATCAGTTATTATCATGTGTGAATTTTAAAATCATCTGTATGTATTCAAGGTTCTTAATTAATGAAGAAATATATATGTATTTGAGGTTATACATCAATGGTATCCTCTCATATACTATTTATAGATTCTTTTAACCATCGTTATGATGATACTAGTTTTTAAGTCACTTAGGGAGGAACTCTAGGATTTATTGTCATCTAGGTAGATGAAGGTTTGTTTTGATGTTGGGATCGTACCCATAAATGGAATCCTATGTATCCTTGTGAAAGGAATCAGAACCCTCTTAGTTCATTGGTGCTTAATGGGACACATCATACCTTTTAAGGTCAAGTGATAAGGACCTAACCATATAGTTTAATGTCATGTGGTAAGGACATCTAAGTAAAGGGTTCCTAGTCAAGGTTCAGTGTGGGACTTATGCCTAAACAACCCAAGGAACTTTTAAATAATATGGGTTTCCAAGTAAGATTAGATCCTATTGAGAATATAGCCCAGAAATAACAGGGTTGATTTGAAGTGTTGGGTTTAAACCTCAAAGAGGCTTCCTACGTATCCCATTTGGATGGGAATCAAAGCCCATGTAGTTTAATGGGTCTCATAGGAGAGTATAGTCCTTTAAGAGAAATTAGTTTGGGCCTACTTCCTAAAAATGATGACTTGGTGATTTGGTGGTTTTAATTTGGGGATTACTTCTAAGGAGGATTTACATTTATATATGAAATGAGATGGAGGCAAAGCCTTAGAAAGGCTTCCTACATATCCCAATTATAATGGGAATCATAGTCCTTGTAGTTGAAGAGTTTAAGGGGGGCTTAATTTTGGGATTACTCCTAAGGAGGATGTCCAAATTAAGGGAATTGAGGTTGGATTATTGAAGAGGATATCCAATGAGCTCGATCCCTAAGAAGAATTCCTACATATCCAAATTATGGTGGGAATCAGATTTCTCATAGTTCATTCATGAGATATTGTGCATATGTTGTAATCATGACAAATCTCTAAGCCCACATGATTCATGTTCAGTGTGAGAAACAAGAGGATGTGAAATATTCAACAAAGGCACCCACACTTGTAGAGACCCGAAGCTTATCGTACATGGAAATTACATTACTTTTGCAGAATACTTAGTACATAACAAAAACACACACACAAGGACCGTAATAGTTTAGTGTCTTTGGAAACTCGGAACGTAATCTTCTAATCGTGGTGAAAGATCCTCAATATCTACCATAAAGATCTTCCCTTCTTTTTTTTACCTAAAACCATTATTTATATCCTGGGGAAAAGAAAACATAAAAGGGTGAGCTCAAATGCTCAGTAAGGGTAAACAAAAGAAAATCAATCACATCATATTCATAAGAACATAACTTTTGGAAATCTTAACCTGCAAAAGAGAGCATAATTTCATAACATGGGATAAATCATAGCAGTGAAATGAAATCCCAATAAGCATAACTCAAAACATGAAACTTTGTGGCATACACACATAATCATAGAGAATCATTTCTTGTTAGTCAAGACTCATTTCCAAGACTATCTTAGTGGACAAAGTCCCTTTTCTGAATCGAGTAACCCTCATTTCAGTCCTGTTTCACTGAACCGGTATAACCTACCATTCCAGCCATGTCTATCTCATGAGATATAAAATCTTTACCCAATGCATTGGAGGGAGATATAGGTCCCACCCATCTCATAATGATACCATTCTTATGTGTGCCACAAAATCATAAATCATACATCATTGCATAACCCATGTAATAAAAATGGGAATCTTAAAAATCATGACATCATAAAACAATTCATATAAGATAAAGGAATTCATAAAAATATTTCCATCACAACATAATCAAATAAATGTAATAATATTGATAAAAACAGAACCCTTTATTATCTTAGATGGAAAATAATTTTGATAAAACACTTGAACTTCATTCTTGAGGAAAATATCCTTTCTACTTCAAAAACACTTTTCCTTTATTAACATGTCATAAAATTATAAACTAAAAGAAGTTGATTAAAAATAAACTGGAAAACTTGTTAGGGAAGATTCTTGGAAATAATGTTTTAAAAATCCATTCATACCGTATAAGTTAAAAGACAACATTCTTCTCGTACTTTTGTCGGAAAAGTCAAAAAGTACCTCGTACGAAAAATGACAAAAGATTCATTTCATATCTTTTACTAAAAACTCACCAAAAGTTAAAATTGGATTTAAACTATTGTATAAGGATATAAATATTACATATTAAGGAAACATGGATGTGGATGATAAAATACACCCCAGTAAATACCAAAGTATAAACAATCTCGGATAAAAATGAGATTGTGATATTTCCCTTACCTTAGGACCGACTTGCTTTGTGAGTGTCCGAACCTCCTGTATATGATTTAAATCATGTTATTGACTTATTCCAGAATCATATTCATTGTTATTATATCATATATGGTCCACTTATGACTTTATATTACCCGTTCTTTTGTAAATTCATGTTAAAGTAGCGTTTTGTGTAAAATCGTCTCATTTGTCGTTCGTGTTTTTAACTTGTAATTATTCATATGATTACTTAGATCATGATTACTTAATTCCAAAATATAAAACATGATTTATATATATATATTCATAATACACATATATAATAAATCAGTAAATGGAAAGAAATACACCGTTCATGGAGACAGTAGTCCGTACGTACGCATGAACGCTGTTTTCGTTTCCTTATTGAATTGAATGGAATTAAGTAGATGACATACATATAAATATAAATAATTCCAGTATCATTATTATTTCATATATTGAATTATTAATTATTATATATACATTATAATTATTCATGAATGGTTAATCATTGAGAATGAATCTCATCGCGTCGTGGAGACGGTATTCCGTACGTACGCACGCGCGGTGATTTCCTTTTTCCGTAGGATGGATAGAAGGTTAATTAGAGTTGTTTCATATTTATAATAACATATCAGTATATAAGAAATACTGATGTTATTACTTTATCATGAAACAACTAAAGAAGAAGAAGTTGAAGAAGAAAGAAATTGAAAAAGATCGGTAATGGATATTACCTCTTTTTGACGCGCCTTTTCTTAGCCTCCACTTAAAGAACTAAGGATGGTCATTGAAGAAGACCAGGACCTCTATGATGATACTAGGGAAGTGGAGAAGGGATTTTGTCAGGGGTTTTCCGAGCTTTAGTGCTCAAATTGGTGTGAGGAGGAGGGGGAGGAGGTGCCCTTTTATAATGGAGAAGAGGGGCACCTTAGGAATATCTCAAAATATTATTTTATATTAAAGTCAAAATCGGTTTATAATGGTTCCAAAGGGTCTTATTTCGAAGCTAAAGTGGGGATGGGTAGAAATACTATCATCCAATAGGATTTAGACAAGTTTAGGGTATTATTTTAACCTTATCAATTAGATTTAACTCTAAGTTAAATAATTTAACTTTTACCGTGTCTTTTTGTTTTCTTACACTATATGGTTAATAAACTTACTATAACATGCCAAAAGAACCCCAAATTATTTATTATTAATATATATATCCTTATCTAAGTCATTTGGCCGAACCTTAGTTTTTTAGGAATAAAATAACAATTAATAATATAATATTTGATTTAAAAACTATTTTGTGTCAATTTTGACACTATTTGATTTATGATTTTTGTGAAAGTCATAACAGAATTATATGTTTGAACCAAGTTGATTAAATCAACACTAATATATCATAGTAACCTAGAAAATTAGTGTAATTCATAAAAAGTCTCAAATTACATTTATTTTGGTGTTTATAACATCAATTATGTCAATATTTCATTAATAAGATAATTACTGCATCATATTTGTGTCATAAATAAATTAAATTATTTGATGTCTAAAAATTACAAATAAAATACCATCATGTAGGAAATATTGTTATCTTTCTAATGAATATTTAAAATCTAATTTATCTTATCTACAACCCTATATTAAAAATGTTTTATTAAATATACTTTGATTTTAACTCTTTTAACTCTTCTTTGAATTAAATAATAATAAATGTCCTAATCTAATCCAAGTGGGCCTAAATGATAATATTTTACACTTAAGGTTATTTTTGGTCGAGATACACTTGTCCAATAGAATTAGGACATGTGTTAGGGTAATATCAATATCATTCTTACCCTTAATTACCCTATTTACTTTTAACCGTGGTAAATAAAAGTAAAAAGTTACTATTCACCAAAAATTATTTTCATCTCATTGAACCACATTTTACTTACAGACATCAACTGTGTCTCTCGGATTTTTGAAATTCCATTCACAGAAGCGGTAAAATTAAGTTTTATGAAAAATTCAGTTTTTAACTACCACTTAGTAGTTTCACTATTCATCAAAAATTGATGTTTTTCAGAAAAATGCCAAAATTTCATCCTAAGCTATATTTCATATTCCGAATTCAAAAATGAAGTCTATTTTACCAAATTCATAACATAGAAGTTGCATTAATTAATTTTATAATTAAATCCCGCTGTTAAAACAAATAGCGTGTTTTTAAGAAACAATATCTATCAAAAGATTGACACTTGATTATGTCTGGTTTAAATGTGAAATTACATTCAATGACCAACATTGTATTAAATTGTAAAAATATATTCTAAATATACTTTAAAACCACTCAAATTAATAATTTATCACTATTAATTATTTCGATTAAAAAAGTTGTTTTTAATTATAATTTAGTAATTTTCACTATTCATCAGAATATGAAAGTTATCCGAAAAGTACCAAAATTTCACCTTAGGCTAAATTCGATACTCCGAATCCAAAAATTAAGTCCATTTTGAGAGCTAAAATTTCTAAAATTTAAAAAGTGGTTATTACTATTCATAACGGCTAGTTTTAATAATATTTTAATAGCATATCGTTGTTTCGTGAAACTGAGTATTGCGTACTACACACGCTATCGAGGAAGGTTGTGATTGCGTGTAATGCAAGGCAAGTCAAAGATGCGTGTTGTGCAAGCTCATTTTGGTGTAGCGTACAACACAAGACATTAATAAAATTAAAAAGAATATTTTTCATAAAATCTCGGGCTGTTACATTCTACCCCCCTTAAAATGAATTTTGCCCTCGAAATTCGTCGGGGTTATAAATGGTTTACTATTCGAAAGTTTATTTAATAGAAACCCACATCGTAAAAAGGAATATCAAAACCAATCTTTAAAAACAAAAGTATGAAACGTAACGGTTACCCAAATAAACTAATCACTGGGTTTCCACATAGGTGAAAATATGGATATGGAAGAGAAATCTAACCATCATGTTCTGATGGAGAGTGGTAGATAACATGGCTATGGAAAAGCCAGTAATCACAAAGCCATAAATTTGTGACGATCTAAGGTACCATCTGATTCATCAGATCACTAGGACAACATTTTTGGTTTTCAAGATCGTTTCCCTAAAGTTAAAGAATTTGAATTAGAATAAATACTTACTTTATGTTGGTACAACCTCACTGTTGTTCGTGCCTTTAACAATTTCCACTTCATCTCTTAAATAAATGAAGTTGATTTTGTTATTCATGAAGTGTTAGCAGATCATGTGATAGAATGACGGGTCATTCCATCTGTCTCAAAAGGTTAGCAAAATTTATATACATAAGTCGATCTATAGTGAGATTAATCATATATGGTTCCTAAAATGGACTTATACTTTATATATCATACTGATTAATATAATAAAACTAGTTTCTACTAAATAGGGACTTCCTGTAGGCCAGTGGTAGGCAATAAAGGCCAGTCGCACTTCGGTTGTGGGTTCGATTCCCACAGCCTTGTCCGACGCGATGGGCTGTCGCCCGTTCTGCAGGTTGTCCTTTTTCTAAAACTATATTACTATAACATCCCATCGAAAAAAAACTTCTATCCTTAAAAAATACTAACTTATGTCCAACATAATCCATTCCAATCTTTAGGCTTATCCATAATACTGCAGTCCACTCTCATAACATAGTGAAAACTATTACCAGAGATTTAACACCATCGTCGATCCCCATATATCATAAGATATGTTTTGTTGGTCACATTCCAAACATTCAAAGTCCTTAATCATGTATTCTCTTGAATACCTTAGTGAAAACATGAATGCAGTTAAAAGTTAACACTTTCCACATACCAAAATCCTCAAAATTCTATATACTCAAATCATGATATCACTTAGTCCTTATATCAATCATGAGCTCATGAATACTGTTAAACATTTAATTTTCTCCTTATCCCTTCATTATGCGCATATCATCTACATTCCAAAAATATCTGAATAACCATTCATGGATACTAGTAACATTAATAAAACACTTTTAAAACTCAAGGAAAGACAACAATGTAACAATCCTTATATGTCTCTTTATTCCATAGTACCATGAAATTTCTTATACAACATTACACATGATAAACATGTAATCATTTCACTACATTCTTAAACCATTAACTGAGCTTCAACAATTCTTTCATCTCACATATCATTTGTAGTCTCTTCATCATCATCCACATAAATACTACCCATACGACCATACTGATTCTCTTCATGAGTCTTTCCCTTAGGGCATTGGTTTGCATAATGCCCATACATTCCACATTTAAAACACTTAACCATTTTTGATGTCGTAGCAATACCATTATCCTCATCCATGTTGTTAACTGAACCTTTTCCTTTGCACTTACTTTCTTTGTGTCCTTCTTTTCCACACCCAAAGCATCTTCCAGTTCCCTTGAAACATTCTCCTTGATGCCTCTTCCCACATGATTTACATAGGGGAAATTGAACTTTCTTTCCTCTATGGTCATCATGAAACTCCATCTTTCTCTTATTAGCTGAGTCAGGAAACTTACCAAATTTTACTTTATTGATCATATTATGAGATTGCTGATTCGGCATAATAATGATGTTTGGACTTCCAAATCCCATTTCATTTGGTTGCTCATAAAGAATATCATTCCATTGTCCATCATATCCTCCATTATCGTGAATCATCTTGTTTCCAGCCATTTTCTAAAACCCAAAAAGAATAGTGTGAGAGGCAAAATAATGCTAAGGAAAACAACATAGTAAAGGGGGAGTACCCTTAATATCTAACATCTTTGGTTAAATTCTATGATCGTTAGCGTAATTCTAGAACTATAACCTATACGTATACTTAACCTTAGGGACATCCCTAGACATACCTTAGAAATATCTCTAGGGATCTCACTAATGTTTTCGCGTCCTAGTTTCCAAAGGTTGACTAAACCTTTCCTCTGATACCAACTATAACGGTCTAGAATTACTTCCAGTGGACTATAATTGATACCTATCAGGGCACTCCATGGGCGGCTACACCCCCTGGGCGGGACACACCACCATCCCCAATGGCAGCCATTTCCTCATGAAGCCCTTGGGCGGAGAGCCATGCTTCGTCCAACGCTCACATGTGAGAGTTCCCAAGGATCGGATACATTCCTACCTCCTTTTCCTCTGATACCAACTGTAGAGACCCGAAGCTTATCGTACATGGACATTACATTACTTTTGAGGAATACTTAGTACATAACAAAAACACACACACAAGGACCGTAATAGTTTAGTGTCTTTGGAAACTCGGAACATAATCTTCTAATCGTGGTGAAAGATCCTCAATATCTCCCATAAAGATCTTCCATTCTTTTTTTTTACCTAAAACCATTATTTATATCCTGGGGAAAAGAAAACATAAAAGGGTGAGCTCAAATGCTCAGTAAGGGTAAACAAAAGAAAATCAATCACATCATATTCATAAGAACATAACTTTTGGAAATCTTAACCTGCAAAAGAGAGCATAATTTCATAACATGGGATAAATCATAGCAGTGAAATGAAATCCCAATAAGCATAACTCAAAACATGAAACTTTGTGGCATACACACATAATCATAGAGAATCATTTCTTGTTAGTCAAGACTCATTGCCAAGACTATCTTACTGGACAAAGTCCCTTTTCTGAATCGAGTAACCCTCGTTTCAGTCCTGTTTCACTGAACCGGTATAACCTACCATTCCAGCCATGTCTATCTCATGAGATATAAAATCTTTACCCAATGCATTGGAGGGAGATATAGATCCCACCCATCTCATAATGATACCATTCTTATGTGTGCCACAAAATCATAAATCATACATCATTGCATAACCCATGTAATAAAAATGGGAATCTTAAAAATCATGACATCATAAAACAATTCATATATGATAAAGGAATTCATAAAAATAATTCCATCACAACATAATCAAATCAATGTAATAATAGTGATAAAAACAAAACCCTTTATTATCTTAGATGGAAAATAATTTTGATAAAACACTTGAACTTCATTCTTGAGGAAAATATCCTTTCTACTTCAAAAACACTTTTCCTTTCTTAACATGTCATAAAATTCTAAACTAAAAGAAGTTGATTAAAAATAAACTTGAAAACTTGTTAGGGAATCTTCTTGGAAATAATGTTTTAAAAATCCATTCATACCGTATAAGTTAAAAGAAAACATTCTTCTCGTACTTTTGTCGGAAAAGTCAAAAAGTACCTCGTACGAAAAACGACAAAAGATTCATTTCATATCTTTTACTAAAAACTCACCAAAGGGTAAAATTGGATTTAAACTATTGTATAAGGATATAAATATAACATATTAAGGAAACATGGATGTGGATGATAAAATACACCCCAGTAAATACCAAAGTATAAACAATCTCGGATAAAAATGAGATTGTGATATTTCCCTTACCTTAGGACCGACTTGCTTTGTGAGTGTCTGAACCTCCTGTATATGATTTAAATCATGTTATTGACTTATTCCAGAATCATATTAATTGTTATTATATCATATATGGTCCACTTATGACTTTATATTACCCGTTCTTTTGTAAATTCATGTTAAAGTAGCGTTTTGGGTAAAATCGTCTCATTTGTCGTTCGTGTTTTTAACTTGTAATTATTCATATGATTACTTAGATCATGATTACTTAATTCCAGAATATAAAACATGATTTATATATATATATTCATAATACACATATATAATAAATCAGTAAATGGAAAGAAATACACCGTTCATGGAGACGGTAGTCCGTACGTACGCATGAACGCTGTTTTCGTTTCCTTATTGAATTGAATGGAATTAAGTAGATGACATACATATAAATATAAATAATTCCAGTATCATTATTAGGTCATATATTGAATTATTACTTATTATATATACATTATAATTATTCATGAATGGTTAATCATTGAGAATGAATCTCATCGCGTCGTGGAGACGGTATTCCGTACGTACGCACGCGCGGTGATTTCCTTTTTCCGTAGGATGGATAGAAGGTTAATTAGAGTTGTTTCATATTTATAATAACATATCAGTATATAAGAAATAATGATGTTATTACTTTATCATGAAACAACTAAAGAAGAAGAAGTTGAAGAAGAAAGAAATTGAAAAAGATCGGTAATGGATATTACCTCTTTTTGACGCGCCTTTTCTTAGCCTCCACTTAAAGAACTAAGGATGGTCATTGAAGAAGACCATGACCTCTATGATGATACTAGGGAAGTGGATAAGGGATTTTGGCAGGGGTTGGCTGAGCTTGAGTGCTCAAATTGGTGTGAGGAGGAGGGGGAGGAGGTGCCCTTTTATAATGGAGAAGAGGGGCACCTTAGGAATATCTCAAAATATTATTTTATATTAAAGTCAAAATCGGTTTATAATGGTTCCAAAGGGTCTTATTTAGAAGCTAAAGTGGGTATGGGTCGAAATCCTATCATCCAATAGGATTTAGACAAGTTTAGGGTATTATTTTAACCTTATCAATTAGATTTAACTCTAAGTTAAATAATTTAACTTTTACCGTGTCTTTTTGTTTTCTTACACTATATGGTTAATAAACTTACTATAACATGCCAAAAAAACCCCAAATTATTTATTATTAATATATATATCCTTATCTAAGTCATTTGGCCGAACCTTAGTTTTTTAGGAATAAAATAAAAATTAATAATATAATATTTGATTTAAAAACTATTTTGTGTCAATTTTGACACTATTTGATTTATGATTTTTGTGAAAGTCATAACAGAATTATATGTTCGAACCAAGTTGATTAAATCAACACTAATATATCATAGTAACCTAGAAAATTAGTGTAATTCATAAAAAGTCTCAAATTACATTTATTTTTGTGTTTATAACATCAATTATGTCAATATTTCATTAATAAGATAATTACTACATCATCTTTGTGTGATAAATAAATTAAATTATTTGATGTCTAAAAATTACAAATAAAATACCATCATGTAGTAAAGCGTTTTATCTTTCTAATGAATATTTAAAATCGAATTTATCTTATGTACAACCCTATATTAAAAATGTTTTAGTAAATATACTTTGATTTTAACTCTTTTAACTCTTCTTTGAATTAAATAATAATAAATGTCCTAATCTAATCCAAGTGGGCCTAAATGATAATATTTTACACTTAAGGTTATTTTTGGTCGAGATACACTTGTCCAATAGAATTAGGACATGTGTTAGGGTAATATCAATATCATTCTTACCCTTAATTACCCTATTTACTTTTAACCGTGGTAAATAAAAGTAAAAAGTTACTATTCACCAAAAATTATTTTCATCTCATTGAACCACATTTTACTTACAGACATCAACCGTGTCTCTCGGATTTTTGAAATTCCATTCACAGAAGCGGTAAAATTAAGTTTTATGAAAAATTCAGTTTTTAACTACCACTTAGTAGTTTCACTATTCATCAAAAATTGATGTTTTTCAGAAAAATGCCAAAATTTCATCCTAAGCTATATTTCATATTCCGAATTCAAAAATGAAGTCTATTTTACCAAATTCATAACATAGAAGTTGCATTAATTAATTTTATAATTAAATCCCGCTGTTAAAACAAATAGCGTGTTTTTAAGAAACAATATCTATCAAAAGATTGACACTTGATTATGTCTGGTTTAAATGTGAAATTACATTCAATGACCAACATTGTATTAAATTGTAAAAATATATTCTAAATATACTTTAAAACCACTCAAATTAATAATTTATCACTATTAATTATTTCGATTAAAAAAGTTGTTTTTAATTATAATTTAGTAATTTTCACTATTCATCAGAATATGAAAGTTATCCGAAAAGTACCAAAATTTCACCTTAGGCTAAATTCGATACTCCGAATCCAAAAATGAAATCCATTTTGAGAGATAAAATTTCTAAAATTTAAAAAGTGGTTATTACTATTCATAACGGCTAGTTTTAATAATATTTTAATAGCATATCGTTGTTTCGTGAAACTGAGTATTGCGTACTACACACGCGATCGAGGAAGGTTGCGATTGCATGTAATGCAAGGCAAGTCAAAGATGTGTGTTGTGCGAGCTCCTTTTGGTGTAGCGTACAACACAAGACATTAATAAAATTAAAAAGAATATTTTTCATAAAATCTCGGGCTGTTACAACACTTTTCCTCCTCTATTTGTGGAAGAGAATGCACCTATGGTGGTAATAGTAGAAGAGGCCGAAGAGACTAGGGAAGAGGGTGAGGTGACAAGCCTTCCCTCTATTCTATTTACATTGGAAAATGATCCAATGTTAGGAAGGAGTGAAGGTGAAGTAAGTAGAGAGGAGAAAGACTGCAACCTACTACTTGAAAGGTTAGAGACTTACACTAGGATGGCTTCCGTAAAATTGGTCTTTCAAGGGGAGGGATACTTCTCATTTGCTTGAATGGAAAATCAAGTGTGAAATGTACCTTCCCTACCAGAGACCTGAGGTTCCAGATTTTGGAGATGAAAAGTGGAGGACATAACCCAAAACCTAATACTCCAAACTAGGAACTTCCCAATGCTATTCCTAGGAGAAAGTTCTATGCGATTCTGAATATACAAACCCACAGACACTCCATGAATCCTAATCCCATTGTAAAACAAATGTGGGAAACCTCTAACAATAGATATACAAACCCAAATTAGAGACCCACTAATGCGACTTTACAAAAGGTTTGATGATTCTGGGGGTTCTAGTAGAGATTTCAACATAATAACTTTTAGACAAGGGAGCCAATGAAGAAGAAGCCTTGTGATGAATTTATTTGAAGAAGGCTTGATGAAAGTGAAGAACCTTTGTGGTGTTCTGTTTAACAAAGTTTTTTACTTATTTACAACTAATCTTTTTTTAAAGAATGTTTTTTGAGTTATAGAAAATTGAAGTTGCTGTTTGCTGAAGATTTACTTAAAGAAGATTATGTTTAAGAACAAAAAGTCAGAAGTTAAGAAAATGTCTCAAACTTTCTAAACATAATCAAACGATGCTTTTCTGATCTTAAAGTTCTCACAAATCATGAAAAATTTCATGATAAAAGCTGTTGAAGAAATGGTTAAGAGGATTTTTTTTTTCACTAAGAAAGATCTTGAGCTAGAAATTCAGAGTCTACTTCCTGAGCCAGAAATTCGGAGTCTACTTCCTGAGCCAGAAATTCGGAGTCTACTTTCTGAGCCAAAAATTTGGAGTCTACTTCCTGATCCAGAAATTTGGAGTCTACTTCATGAGCTAGAAATTCGGAGTCTACTTTGTGAGCCAGAAATTCAGAGTCTACTTCCTGAGCCAAAAATTCAGAGTCTACTTTCTGAGCCAGAAATTCAGAGTCTACTTCCTGATCCAGAAATTCAGAGTCTACTTCCTGAGCTAGAAATTCAGAGTCTACTTACTGAGCCAGATATTTGGAGTCTACTTCCTGAGCCAGAAATTCGGAGTCTACTTCCAGAGCCAAAAATTCGGAGTCTACTTCCTAAGACAGAAATTCGGAGTCTACTTCCTGAGCCGGAAATTTGGAATCTACTTCCTAAGCCAGAAATTCAGAGTCTACTTCCTGAGCCAGAAATTCGGACTCTACTTCCTGAGCCAGAAATTCAGAGTCTACTTCCTGAGCTAGAAATTCAGAGTCTACTTCATGAGCTAGAAATTCAGATTCTACTTACTGAGCCAGAAATTCAGAGTCTACTTCTGAAGCCATAAATTCGGAGTCTACTTCCTGAGCCAGAAATTCAGAGTCTACTTCGTGATCCAGAAATTCGGAGTCTAATTCGTGAGCCAGAAATTCGGAGTCTACTTCCTGATCCAGAAATTCAAAGTCTGTTTCCTGAGCCAGAAATTCGGAGTCTACTTCCTGAGCTAGAAATTTGGAGTCTAGTTCCTGAGCCAAAAATTTGGAGTCTACTTCCTGAACCTGAAATTTGGAGTCTGTTTCCTGAACCTAAAATTCGGAACCAGTTTTCCTGAACCAGTTTTCCTGAACCAGTTTTCCTAAACCAGTTTTCCTGAACCTATTTCCTGAACCTAAAATTAGAACCAAGATCTAGCCTTATCATTTTGAGGAAGATATGAAGAGTTCAAGATAACCCGAATTTCAACTTTACATAAATCTCAAAGAAATTTAAGGAGATTTGAAGAAGTCAAAGATTAAAGATTAAATGCGAGATATTTGTGGAGTTTTTGAAATTTGAGGAAGCGGGAAAGTTTTTCAAGATTCCTGCCTTTGTTTTCTGAGTTTCCTATAAATATGTGCTCAGATCATTCACTCATTAGAAACTTTTACAAAATGTGGAAAAGGCGGAGCACTGAAGAATTCTAAGTGAAAATTTCACACAATCTTGAATAAGTTTCCTTGAGTGTTTGAGAAGAAGAGAATAAGATTTATCTTATCTTTCTATGAAGATCAGTTTCAGAAAATTGGATTCAAGAAATCGGATTGAAGATTCGGAGTGATCACTTGTACGGAATCATCTTATCTTGCTGAGAAGACCGGTTTCAGAAAAATCAGATTAAAGAAATCGGATTGAAGATTCAGAGTGAGCATTTGTGGAGCTGCATAACAATTTTCTTATTCTTGTGTTTGGATCATTTGTTCTTTAAGGAAACATTGTAAACTGAAGGTATTCAGTATAATCTTTCCTATCGGGATATAGAAGGTGTCCAACAGGAGTTGGCACAAGTTGTATTCACTTCTTCATTATAGTGGATTTCCATAGACTCACGGGAGTGGCTATGGTAATGACGTAGGTTCTCTTATTGACGCCGAACCTTGTAAATCTTGTGTGCATTTCTTGATTTACCTTTCTTTCATGCTTGAGTTTCTTGTTAAAGGTTGATAAGGAAATAAATCTTAACAGGTTGCAAGGGTTAATTTTCTTAAAGTTTTTAAACTTATAAAAAGTTAAACAACTGATTCAACCCCCCTTCTCAGTTCTTATTCGATCCTTGGAACTTTAAGTGGTATCAGAGGGAGGTTCCCTTGTTTAATCCTTATCATGGAGAATATCAATTCTGTCAACAGTAGAGGAATTCCAACTTTCTATGGCAATAATTATTATGGATGAAAAAATATGATGATTCTTTATCTTATATCTCTTGGCCTTGAAGTTGTTGATGCTGCTACTATTGGCTTTCCACCTATTGAGAAAAATGATCCTATGACATTTGCTGATAAGAGAAACATAGAAGTTGATGGAAATTCTAGAAATACTATTCTCATGTCCTTATCATAAAATGTTTATCAGAAGGTGATGGGTCCCACAACATCAAAAAGCATGTGGGACAAGCTGGAAAGTGTTTTTTAAGGAAACACAAAAGTCAAGGAGGCCAAGCTACAAATATGGCATAGTAAGTTTGAAGACATTAGGATGAGAGATGACGAAACAATTGATGAATATTTCACCAGAGTTAATGAAATTGTATGCAACATCAGAGTATTTGGAGAAGACTTGGAAGATTCTACAATTGTGAAGAAACTTATGAGAAACTTTCCGGACAGGTTTGATTCTAAAATTTCAGCTTTAGAAGATAAGGATGATTTATCTCTTGATGAACTGTATAACATTCTTGTTGTTTATGAAATGAGGAAAGCTCCAATCGTTAAGAAGAACATGAAAGATGAAATGAATTTTGAAGCTATGAGAAATATGAAAATCCAAGATGATGATGAAACAGATCCTTGCGAGTACGTTGATAAGGAAGATGAAGAGTTGAATGAAAAAATCATGTCTCTCATATCCAAGAACTATTGAAGAGGAAGAGGAATGTATAGAGGGAAACTTCCTCTCAAATGTTTTGAGTGTGGTGGAATCAGACACTTTGCAATGAATTGCCCTAAGAAGAAATTTGGAGAATATCAAGATGTTTCTAATGAGAATACTCAATTGAAGAAGTATAACAAGAATGAAAAAGAAGAGAAAACTTCTAAAGAATTCAGGAAGAAGTTTTCTGGAAAGAAAAGAAGTATGTTGAGCAAGAAGGTTGAATCAGAATCATCTGAAAATGATTCATCAGAAGATGAGAGTAAATAAAGATTTTGAACCTTCATTGCAAAAGTTGAGAAAAAAAATGTTTCCTCAGAAAGTGAAGAAGGTGGTGAAGAATCTTACAGAGAATAACAGCTAAGATCCAAACTTCTTGCATGTCTTGATCAAAACAAATCTCTCAAGAAATAAATTCGTGTGATGAAGAAAAATCATGAATAATTTAATGATGGAAGTAAAGATGTTACCAAGAAGGAAGATGAATACATTCAAGAAATTTTAAGTTACAAACATAGAATTTCTGAACAAGGAAAGATGATTGACGATCTTAACAAGAGGCTGGAAACTAAAGAAGAAGATATCAACAAGTTTCAATCAAAAGTTATTGAATCTGAAAATACCCTAAGGAAGATGAATGAAAACTTCTACAAAGCTGAGACTTCCGAGATTTCTGAGAAGGCTTACCATGAGAATCAGGTGAAATATTCTCCTATCAAAAATAATATTTTATCTAATTCTTCTAACATTTCAGGTTATGGAAAAATAATTAGTAAATCTTTGGTGGATAAAGGATGTGAGAAACCTATCAATCCTACAAAAGTAGAAAACTCACTCAAAAGTAGAGATGACCTACATCCTGAGTTTTCTAGAGCTAAAAGAAGTTATCAACCTCAACAAAGTTTATATAAAGAAAGATCATTCTTTAATAAAAAATCAAGATTTGAGGGCTATTGTTGGTGTTTTTGAATTTATGGGCATAGAGCTTATAATTTTTGGCACAATTTATCTCTACCCAGAAGAAGGTTTGAGCAAAGTGGAAGAAATAGTGAAAGAAGAATGATTAACTTTCCATACTCACAGAATGTTAAAAAGGTGAATTCTCAAGATGTAAAAAACATTCCAACAATGAATCAATTTGAGTGTTTGGAAGAAGTTTGTGGAAGATGTGATCCATCTGGTCATCATGCCGAACGTTGTATGACTCTCCTTCTAGAACAAGTTTCATATGATATGAATGAAAAGAAATCTGAAAATAAGAAGGTTGATGAAAGAGATTTTGTTGTTGAGACATATTTGAAAGCAAGCAACATGAACAAACCATGGATTATTGATAGTGGTTGTTCCTCACACATGATTGGTGATATAAAAATTTTGGAACATGTTGAAAGTCCTGATGGAGGAGCGGTTAATTTCGGAAATGATAGTTCCTTAAAAATTAAGGGAATCAAAACGGTAGAGATTGAACCAGAGAAACTGAAATCTAAAGAAGTCTTGATTGTTGATGGGATAAAACATAACTTACTTAGTGTAAGTCAACTTTGTGATGATGGAAAATAAATTATCTTCAGAAAGGATTCTTGTGTCATCAAAAGTGTGAAAAATGGAAAAGTGATTACAAAAGGAGAAAGAACCAGTGAGAATCTCTTTCAAATCTGAGAATCCATTAACTCTTGTTATTTGAGTGCTGAAGATGAAAACAAGTTGTGGCACCGAAGACTTGGCCACCTTGGTTAGAAGAACATGAGTAAGCTTTCTAAAGTTTATGTTGTTCGAAATTTTCTAGAACTGAAAAGATGAGATGAAGATGTTTTCATTACTTTCCAGAAAGGAAAGTTGACTAACAAAATTCATAAAAGAGTTGAGATTCAATCTTACAAACCACTTGAGATTATTCATTCTGATCTGAGTGGGCTGATGAGACATCAATCAACAAAATTAGATTTATACTTTATCACCTTTATTGATGATTTCACCCGGATAAAAAACATCATGTTCCTGAAACATAAGTCAGAGGCTATTGAAAATTTTAAATTCTTCAAAAGAGATGTTGAGAAAGAATTAAGAGTTTCCATAAAGAAGCTGAGAATAGACAATGGTACCGAATTCACATGCAATTATTTTGAAACTTATCTAAGGAAGCATTGTATCAAAAATCAGTATAGTGCTCCCTATACTCTACAACAAAATTGAGTAGTAGAAAGGAAAAATAGAAGCTTGGTGGAAATGGGAATAAGTATGTTATCATAATACAAACTTTCAAAATTATTTTGGAGAGAAGATTTTAGCACTACTGTACATGTTCAAAATATATGCTTGTTGAGACCAGAAACCAACATGACTTCTTATGAGATGTGGTATAACAAAAAACCTTCTTTTAATTACTTAAAAGTTTGTGGAAGTCCATGCTTGCTCAAAATCAAAAATCCAGACTTAGTAAAGTTTTATGATAAAGATGAAGAAGGAATATTTATGGGTTATTCACCGAATGGAAGAAGTTAAAAATACTGGATCAAACGTTTACAGAAGTTGGTGGACTCATATGATGTAAAGGTAATTGAAAATCCAAGTTCCTTCACATAATCTGTTACAAATACCGAGGAAGATAAATCAGAGAATTCCCACCAGAGTGAAAGTAACTCAGATGAGTCACATGGGGAAGAAAGTGATGCTGGGAAAATAAATGTGAGTTTTCTTACATTACAAAAACATGTTGAATATGAAAATATTATTAGGGATCAGAAAGATCCAGTTCAGACAAGAAGGAAGTTAAGATTAGAAAATCAGACTTCCCTTATCTCAAAAGTTGAACCCGAATCAGTTTCAGAAGCTATTAAACATAAATAATGGGTGGATGCTATGAATGAAGAACTGGATTAGATTGAGAAGAATGAAACATGAGAACTTGTTCCGAGGCCAGCAAATAATAATGTTATAGGAACCAAGTGGGTTTATAGAAATAAATTGAATGATCATGGAGAAGTTACAAGAAACAAAGCAAGGCTTGTGTGTAAAGGGTATGCACAAGTGGACGATGTGGATTTTGATGAAACATTTTCCCCTGTTTCAAGGTTGAAAACTCATCAAATGTTTCTTGTAGTGGATGCTTATAGGAATTTCAAGGTTTATCTGATGGATGTAAATTCATCTTTCTTAAATGGTGAAATTGAGGAAGAAGTTTACATTGAAAAACCTTGTGGGTTTTTTCTTGATGAGGATGAAAAAAAGTTTGAAATTTGAAGAAAGCCTTATATGGGATGAAACAAGCTCCACAATCATGGTATTCAAATCTTGACAATTCGTTGAGAAAGATGAAATTTTTTAAAGGAAAGGTTGATAGCAACTTGTATGTTAAATATATTGAATCCAGAACATTAATTGTAATCATTTATGTGGATGATATAATTTTTTTATAGAGATAAAGAAAAGGTTTGTGAAAAGTTTACTGAAGAGATGAAGAAAAATTTTGAAATGTCAATGTTGGGAGAATTAACTTTCTTCCTTGGATTACAGGTTCAACAACAAGAAAACTACATTTTATTGTCCCAAGAAAAGTATGCCAAGGAATTGTTAAATAAGTTTGGGATGGAAGAATAAAAAGAAGTTTCAACTCCTATATCAGTGAGAAAAAAGTTGATAAAAGATGAGGCTAGGAACTGTGTGAATCAAAAAGACTTTCAAAAGTTGATAGGAAGTATTCTTTATCTTACAGCTTCAAGGCCTGATATTGCTTATGATGTGACTCTCTGTTCTCGATATCAAAGTAATCCAAAAGAATCACACTTGTTGGTAGTTAAGAGGATTCTGAGATATGTTAAAGGAACAAATTCACATGGGCTGTTATACAAGAGAAACAATGAGATGAAGTTTCATGGTTATACTGATGCTGATTGGGCTGGTGATTGTAATGATAGAAAATCAACATCAGGAGGGACATTTTTCTTAGGGGAATGCTGTGTGAGTTGGCACAACAAGAAACAAAGTTCAGTAACTTTAAGTACAACTGAATTCGAATATGTTATAGCTACTCAGGCTTGTACTCAAATGATGTGGATGAATGTTCAGCTAGAATATTTGAAAGTGAAAGTTTCTAAACCTTTGAATATACTCTGTGATAATCAAAGTTCCATTGATCTTTCTAAGAATCCTGTTCAAAATTCAAGATCAAAACAAAATGATATAAAGTGCCACTTTTTAAAAGAGAAAGCTTCTTATAGAGAAGTCTTGATGGAATATATTTCAACAAAATATCAGATTGCTAATATTTTTGCAAAAGCAATGTCAAAGGAAAGGTTTGTTGAACTGAGGCTGTAACTCCATGTTCATCCTCCTCCCATGACTTCCTAAACCTCAATAGGAAGTAACCCCCACCGTGCTTTGGATTATGTTGACAAAGGGGGAGAGTAAGTTTTCTTTTATGAATCTAAATTTTTGGTTATCATATAATGGGGGAGAGAGAAAGAAAAATGAGAGAGGAAAAGAAAAGTGAGAAAGAAAAAGATAAAAGTTGAGGGGGAGTTTGAGTAAGGTGAAGTTTATCTTTAAATGGCCGCAGATTTTTCTTGTCAATGAGGGATGAAAATCATTCAAAAACATTACTTTATCCAGTATTGTGGTGTTAGAACACTCTTTTTGAGAAAGGCTATGTTTTGGTAAAATTCAAGAACTTGAGATGTAAAATTTTTGAGAGGTGAAAACTTGTTAACAAGGGTTGCCAAAAAATCCAAAGGGGGAGATTGAAGATCCTTTGTGGTGTTCTTTCTAACAATGTTTTTTATTTTTTGACAACTAATATTTTTGTTAAAGAATGTTTTTTAAGTTACAAAAAATTGAAGTTGCTAGTTTCTGAATATTTCCTTAAAGAATATTATGTTGAAGAATAAGAAGTCAGAAGTTAATAAAGTGTCTCAAACTTTCTAAACTTAATAAGATAATGCTTTTCTGATCTTAAAGTTCTCACAAATCATGAAAAATTTCATGATAAAAGCTGTTGAAGAAATGGTGAAGAGGATTGTTGTTTTTCACTAAGAAAAATCCTGAGCCAGAAATTCGGAGTCTACTTCCTCAGCCAGAAATTCGAAGTCTACTTCCTGAGCCAAAAATTCGGAGTCTACTTTGTGAGACAGAAATTCAGAGTCTACTTTGTGAGCCAGAAATTCAGAGTCTACTTTTGGAGCCAGAAATTCAGAGTCTACTTACTGAGACAGAAATTTGGAGTCTACTTCCTGAGCCAGAAATTTGGAGTCTACTTCCTGAGCCAGAAATTTAGAGTCTACTTCCTGAGCCAGAAATTTGGAGTCTACTTCCTGAGCCAGAAATTCAGAGTCTACTTCCTAAGCCAGAAATTCGGAGTCTACTTCCTGATCCATAAAATCAGAGTCTACTTTATGAGCCAGAAATTCGAAGTCTACTTACTGAGCCAGAAATTCAGAGTCTACTTCCTGAGCCAGAAATTCAGAGTCTACTTCCTGAGCCAGAAATTCAGAGTCTACTTCCTAAGATAGAATTTTGGAGTCTACTTCGTGAGCTGGAAATTTGGAGTCTAATTCATGAACCATAAATCCATAGTCTACTTCCTAAGGAAAAAATTCAGAGTATACTTCCTGAGATAGGAATTCGGAGTCTACTTCCTGAGCTAGAAATTCAGAGTCTACTTCCTGAGCCAGAAATTTGGAGTCTACTTTGTGATCCAGAAATTTGGAGTCTACATTGTGAGATAGAAATTTGGAGTCTACTTCCTGATCTATAAATTTTGAGTCTGTTTCCTGAGCCAGAAATTCGGAGTCTACTTCCAGAACATGAAATTCAGAGTCTGTTTCCTGAACCTAAAACTCAGAACCTGTTTTCTTGAACCAGTTTTCTTGAACCAGTTTTCCTAAACCTGTTTCCTGAACCTAAAATTAGAACCATGATCCAACCTTATCATTCTAAGGAAGATATGAAGAGTTTAAGAAAACCCGAATTTCAACATTGCATAAATCTCAGAAAAATTTAAGGAGATCTGAAGAAGTCAAAGATTGAAGATTAAATGTGAGAGATTTGTGGAGTTTTTGAGATTTGAGGAAGCGGGAAAGTTTTTCAAGATTCCCTCCTTTGTTTTTTGAGTTGCCTATAAATATGTGCTCAGATCATTTTCTCATTAGCAACTTTTACAAAATGTGGAAAAGGTAGAGTGCTGGAGAATTCTATGTGAAAAGTTCCTACCATCTTGAAGAAGTTTTCTTGAGTGTTTGAGAAGAAGAGAATCAGAATTATCTTATCTTGCTAAGAAGATAAGTTTCAGAAAATCGGATTCAAGAAATCAGATTGAAGATTCGGAGTGAGCACTTGTGCGGAATCATCTTATCTTGCTGAGAAGACGAGTTTTAGAAAAATCAGATTCAAGAAATCGGATTGAAGATTTAGAGTGAGCATTTATGGAGCAGCTTAACAAATTTATTATTATTGTGTTTGGCTCATTTGTTCTTTAAGGAAACATTTTAAACTGACTGGAGTCAGAATAATCTTTCCTATTTAGAGATATAAGGTGTCCAACAGGAGTTGGCACAAGTTGTATTCACTTCTTCATTATAGTAGATTTTTATAGACTCACAGAAGTGGCTATGGCAAGGATGTATATTCTCTTATTGAGGCCGAACCTTGTATATCTTGTGTGCCTTTATTGATTTACCTTTCTTACATGCTTGAGTTTCTTGTTAAAGGTTGATAAGTAAATAAATCTTAACAGGTTGCAAGGGTTAAGTTTCTTAAAGTTTTGAAATTTATAAAAAGTTAAACAACTAATTCAACCCCCCTTCTCAGTTGTTATTCAATCCTTGGAACTTCAGAAAGGCTTGTAGACTAAAGGGATTAGGTGAATCAAAGTGGGGCTCCCAAGTAAGAATATGGTGTGCAAGCATGGGTGCACAAGTAGACTTGGGAGACCTGATGTTCACTTAAGTGATGAACAACCTGGATGTTGATAATTAGGAGAGAATTGGCTCAAGCCTTCTGGAGTACTCACAGGCATTCCCAAAAGTAGGGTGCTCAAGTTCCTTTGAGAGGAATGGGTGGCTCGCAAGGGTTTCTGATTCAGGGAGGTTGGGTGCTTTAGGCACGCAAGTGTTATGGATTTCAAACACTAAAGGGACTTAAGTCCTATGATCCTCCTTCAATTCCTCTACTCTAGGTGTTAAAGTACTACCATAAAGGTTTCATAAGACTAGGGAGAAGCACTAGGAAGATGAGAGAAGCAATTAGGTTTCAGGGAAATTCGTCCATACAAATGAAGGCCCTAAGGGTCTATTTATAGAGAAATACGTGACCTTGGGTGAAATGGCGATGGGGTGCGCAAGTGGGTTGTGTGCCATAACTGGGCGCACAAGTACCTTGCGCGCTGATAGATCCTCAGCTTGACTTGGGTGATCCAATTTTCAAGCCTTTTCAAATCTTGATTTTCTTCATGTGTTTTCTCTTATTTTTTCTAAGTCATTTCCCTTTTTCACTTTTTAGACTCTATGATGGAACAAAGTGTCAACAAAGGCATATAATTCATAAAAGTTAATGTGAGATGAGAAAACTAATTTTTAATTTTGAAAGAAGAGTTCTTTTGGAAAATCATTTGTATTTTCCATGAAATCAGATTGTAAACATGTATATAAAATGGAAGGTCATTTAAATTATATTTGAGGCTTAAATAAAGTCTTATTGAGGTGAAATAATTTAAAAATATTTTTTAAGGAAGCTTTTATAAATAAAACATTTTAATGCGGTTTATGGAAAATAATAATGGTTTTAAAGTACAAAGGCATGTTTGTTTTCATAAAACTAGAAATGAACTAAAATATAATTTTCATGTTAAATTTTTTGAATTTAAAAATATAAACATGGCATAAAACATATTATAGAGTTAACTTCAAAATAGGTAAGAATTCGAGAAGTTCCTTGAATCGGGCTTGCATTTCGGAATTTGTTTTTGAAATATTATTTTAAAATATATAACTCCCAATAAAATAATGAAGAATTATAATTGGTACACATATATATAACATTAAAACATAATTTATGAGGATTATATAGGAATAAATAATAATTTAATTTAGGTGAGTAGAGAATAAGAGCAACCCGAATGAAAATGGAGGTTCGTGTAGAAAATACTTAAAAGTTTGTAATCAATTGAATCGTATGCCCAAAAATTAATAATCATAAAATGATAAATTTAATATCATAAAAATAAATATATTCATGGTATGAAATATCAATGGTCAGTATACATACACTATACACAATCAGTAGTAGTGAATACATAATATCTCACAAAAATGGAAGTGAGATGAAGAAACCCTTACCTTAAGTATGAAGGTGTTCTCCACTTGATCTTAATGACTTGAATAATCAAATTTGGGTTCATTAATTAATAAATACATAACCTAATATAAATTTAATTGATTTATTTTAACTATATTATGTTCATTCATGGCCTTTTTTATGGGTTTAATAGGTTCAATTTTATTGTTTTGGAAGCATTTTCTTCTTTAGTTTTCATGATCAGTTTTCTTGTATTCATGATTGGAGGTTCATTTGAAATGTGGTTAAACATACATAATTGTTAATATATATATTATTAGTAACATTATAGATATATAAATTATCTTATATTGATCTTGTTTATATTCCATGTGGATGACTCATTAGATAAAAGTTAACGATAAACACTTGGATTAACTTGGAGGTTTTGTGCATAATGAATTTGTTTTGTATTATTATTTTATATAATGAGTGTGTAAAGATTACAGAATATAAAATAAAATAAAATACATATATTTTGATCTGGTTCAACCATTATAAAGGTTTCATGACCATTCTTTAAGATAGTAATGAAAATTGAAAACTCATCTTCCTTGAACGTGATATTTAACTCATCTCAGACGGTGTTCTCATTTATAGTATAAAAGGAGGGAAAAGAAGAGATGATGATGGAATATTACATTATCATAAAAACATTATAGTATATATAAGGTACTGGAGTAGTCATTAATTGTCACGACCCGACCCTACCCGGGCTCGAGCCGCAACTACACCAAGTCCGCCTCCATAGGCCAGGGGCTGGCGACCAGCGCCGAAGGCACAATAACTCGGGGAGGCCTTTGCCTAAGTACCTGTACACACACACGCAAAAAACTCAATACCAAACTGCAGAGTAAAAGAAAAGAAGTAAAGAAAAAAGAAAACTGCTATAAATAAACCACAAATATGCATCGACCTCTAACAATACAATGTACAAGCCGAAAAGAAAAGGGAAAAAACACGCGCCCAACCAAAAAGTGCCACAACCCGGAAACAGGTAAACAAAAAGAAACACATGTCGGGTCTCCCACCTAGAACTCGGCCATGACCACCGCACGCAGTCCAAGCTCCCAAGCTCCTACGCTCCACTGAAGTCACGCTCCACCTGTCCGTCGTCTGCAAGGGCACACCAAGTGCGGGCAAAGCCCAAGCAGGGGTGAGTATAAAAATACTCAGTAGGATACCCCGAAGGCTCGAGGGAGCAGCAAAGGAGGTACCGAAGGGTGAGCATTAGAGCGAACAGAAAAAGTAGAGGAGTACAACAAGGAGTGCAATAAAGAGTCCAACTCAACCCAACAAGAGAAAGGAAGCTAGACTCGTCCAAACACAATGAGCAGGAAACGGTGAGAAGGCGAACTCCTCGTCGAGTCTTTTCTACCTATAGCAGGAGAGTAGACTCGTCCAACCATGAGAAGCTAGACACGGAAAACACGTGGCATACCCCGCGCGTCTTCGCCTCTCCTGTAAGGAGAGTAACCAAAACCCAAGGAGTGGGTACTCGTACGAGGTATATACATATCCTTATGCTCAGCAAGAAGCCCGAACAACGTCGTAAGGGGATCTCCGTCCCGTAGCTCAGCCCAAGAAAAAGTAGCCAACAGTCCCAGAAGTAAACTCCATCGATGCCCAGCATCCCGCACGTCTACCCCGAACTACAAGACAAGGGGATCAATCACCGCACCTCGACACTATCCACTTTGGGCGGTACTGACTCGCCCGCATGGTTTTAGATCGCGTCACAAGAACGCGTCTCAATGGGGAAAGTTCCCCTCGTACTTGAGAGTTCTAGGAAAGTCAAACCACATATCGTCACTTCCCTACAGTCGAGAGGTCTCCTCAAGGTCAAACTGTCACAACACTGACCCGTATAACCAAGGGTCCCACTCCGGTAATCACGGAGGAAAGCCACAGACTAGCCTAGTAGTAAGGACTGAGTATGGAATGCCAACCGGTGTCCCACTACCCAGCCTTGCTGGAGGGTAATTCATAATACATCATCCGGCGACCCACTGCCCAGCCCCACTGCAGGGTAGACCATAATAAGATACTGGGTGACCCACTGCCCAGCCCTGCTGGAGGTTAATCCATAATACATCATCCGGCGACCCACTGCCCAGCCCCACTGGAGGGTAAACCATAATCAGATATCGGGTGACCCACTGCCCAGTCCTGCTGGAGGGTAGACCCTAATACATCGTCAGGCGACCCACTGCCCAGCCCCGCTGAAGGGTAGACCTGGATTAAGTCGACATGCGACCCACTACCCAGCCTTGCTGGAGGGTGAACCCTAAGAGGTCGTCGGGTGACCCACTGCCCAGTCTCTGCTGGAGGGTGAACCCTAATAGCATCGGGTGACCCACTGCCCAGTCTCTCTTGGAGTGTAAACCCTAGAAGTCATTGAGCAACCCACTGCCCAGCCCTACTGGAGGGTAAACCTGAAGAAGTCGATGAGTAACCCACTACCCAGCCCCGTTGGAGGGTAAAACTCAGAACTACTCTGGCCATCTCTACCGAAGGGTACACCACTGGCCAACCAAACACGGAGTGGGTATCGCGCAACCACCCAAATCCAGAACAACTCACCCCATATGAGGTGCAGCGTCTGCTCCATCACTGGGTGTCACTAGCACCGCTACCGGCCAAACCATCGAGAACAAAACCAGGGGGAGACCACTCAACCCTGCTGCGCAACAAACGAGCATAGATCCAGGGGAAAAACTCCACCCTGCTGGTCAAACAAACGAGCGCAGAGGGACCCTCTACGTCGCGAGAGGTCAAGTACGCAAGAAGATCATGACACGCACGTGGGGCCCACATGACGTGTGGCCCCAAGTCAACCCCAACTGAGCGCACAAACATCCTCAGGTACAACCAACCACATGTACCTCCAAGCGCACCCGTATACTCCTAGAGTATACCTCGTTTTAGCCCAAAGGCTATCGTGCACACGGCACCCAGCATCAACGCAAAGGCGTGACGTAGAAACTCCACATCAAAGGCCCAGGCACGGCCAACCACAACTCGTGATCCACTTACTTCACTCTCCCAAGAGTGCGCGATCACACGCCAAGGGACCGCTACAAACAAGGTAGGGCGAACCACCACCGGAGCACCTTTCATGCTTCTACATTTAATAAGATCACGTATAAGGCTCCACACAACCAAACGGATCGCACTTTTGTAATCCTCGCGGAAAAACACGTCAAAAGCACTACTCACTTGAGTGCAACAAATATCCGGAGAAAAAGGCGCATCCCGGCGCACCGCACACGAGCAGTGCCACATGAGACCTGCATCCCAGTCCCGAAACTCAACAAACGGATCGCATCGTTGAAATCCTCTCGAAAAAGTACACGAAATGGACTACTCACTTGTCCAAAACGGTCACCCGGTGATAAAGCTGGAAATCACCGTCAACTCCCGAAACGTCCCTCACGGGGCCCACACCATCATGCGGAATTATAGCGGGCAGACTATGTCAACGCGTTGCCCTCGGAAAAACACCCAAAATCAACTGCTCGCACGCCCCGAACGGACATCTGAGGAAAAAGTCACTACTGGCTGCGCGCAGCTCAAAAGACGGGCCGTGGGGCCCACACCTCAACTTCGGCCTCAACGCCTGAAACCACCCTGGAAACCTCCGCCTCGATTCTAGGGTCCCAATGCCACTGACGGCGCTTAATTCAGACGTCGGACGCGTCCGCGCCATCCAAAACAAGATTCTCAGAAAAACGACAAACCCCTCGACGTACGTGTCGCACCACCGAGGCCCCTCGTTTCGTGAATTAAAAATTCCCAAAACCATCTCAATGTGTTCCCCTCGAATCAAGGTCCGCGCTGCTGCTGACGGCGCGCAAAACGGACATCCGTAGCGAAAGCTACGGACGTCGGAAGTTAGAAGGGGGGGACCCCTTGGGCCGGACCGGCCCGCGGCACGGCCGCGGGCCCGACTCACTTTGCCGCGGCCAGCTGGCCGCGGCCTGCCGACACCCGACCGGCCCGGACGGCCGGTCTCGCTGCACCCCACGGAGACCCGCGGTTCGCGGGTCTCTGTCCACCGAGGTCGCGCCGCGCCGCGACCCCGGGTCGCCGCCCCGTTCCGGCGAGCTCGACCATCGTGCCGAGGATCGCCGACGCCAGGCGCTCCCGCTGAAGAGCACCGCCGCCAGCCGCCACCACCGGAGTGCGCCGCCGCCTGCCGCCGGACCACCTTGCCGGTAACCGTTCTCGTGGCAGGAAAACTTCCGAGGACCACCGGAAACGATCCGGTGGTCGAAAATTCGATCCGGATAACATTCCGGAAAGCTTGGGACAAGATCTATGCGATTATGGGATTGGATCGAAGATCGGGCAGCAAATATACAATGTAAAATTAGGATGATCATGGTGTGGGAAAAATAAAAAGAAACAAAAACAACTCCTACCTCTTGGGCGATGCCCAGAGCTTCATGGGAAGTCCGCCGCCGCTCCGCTGCCTTGTCGGAGTTCACCTCGCCGGAGGTCGCCTCGCCGGAGGTGAAGGAGGGGGGGAAGGGTTTGAGGAAGAAGAAGAAGATGAAGAAGAAGGGGGGGGGGTGTTTAAGTACAAATCACTTAAACGCCCACCCAACAGCCCCGAACCCGAACTCCCGATGGGGTCGGGATTTAGCCTCCCCTAGGCTAAGAACCACGCTCTAAGCGCAATGGCAGTCTTAGAATTTTATTCCAAGACCCTGTTCCAAAGTTATTAAACTTAGCGCCCGAGGCCCCAAATTACGAAAACGCCCCTAGGTCCATTTTTTCACAAACGGTCCGCGCCTGCAAAACTTACACCCCTCCTAGGGTAAACGGCATGCTCCGAACTCAACGGTGCCCTTGATTTTCCAATCCGAACCACTGTTTAAGAGATACTCGAGTTTCACCATTAAACGAATAAATTAATTAATTAATTTATCCTTTTAACGTTCCAGAAGCGGGCGAGGGGTCCAAACATCCCGCGCCGACAAGTTTTATGTTATCCCTAGGGTAAACACCCCATTTCGGACCCATCCGTACACTCAGATCTCTGATCCGGAACTCTGTTTAGGAGTTATCCCATTTATTTAGTGTTTCCATTGTGAACGCACTGAAAATTTAATTCCGGCCACTCCGGGGCTCAGAATCGCACGCCGTCTGAAGGCGCTGCTCCGGAATATCATCAAGAATATTCAAAAGTCTTTCTCAACAAAAACCTGGTTATTACATCATTCCCTCCTTAAATATTTTTATCCCCGAAATGCAAAATTAGGGAGCAACACAGGGTACTAAGCCCACACCTGGCTTTCCCATACCCAGAAGAACCCACACACAGCTCTGCGTCACCGCACACAGACCAAAGGATTGATCTGTTCATGCGAGGTCGACCCTTGCTGACGTCGTGCACCCACTCTAGACTTTGGGGTTAGGGAAAGGCGGTAGGGAACCTCGCCATCCCTTTGCACGATCTCAAACGGCCCGAAGGCCCTCGGGGGTAGCTCACCTCCCCGGTCAAACCTCTACGTCGCACGCCGCGACTGGAATCACCGCCCACACCTGGAACAAGGCCCGGTGATTCCCTCCTTCAGAATATCCATATGGTGAAACACCCAAGGATATCTGGTCACGCAAGGTTCCACAGTCGATGTCTCTCAACCAAGACTCTCTTACATGCTCGGAAGCGAAGGAGTCAACACCATCGACTAAAGGAAAAGGTCTCACGCCTTTTTCCTTACCAACACAGGGTTACACCCGACGCCCTGCGTCACCCTGGTAACACCTCAAACAAGGATCAGGGAGAAAAGTATTTCACACAAAGATCCCAAAAATTCTACTGAAAAAGTTAGAAGAGTCGCAAGGTGTACCTCTCACCATCCCATGCTCTGCAGGATCATAGACATCCAAAGCTCGCGGCTACCCGCGGTCCCAACTGTCAAATCCCGGAGCCTAACGTGGACCGCCTAGTGGTGATGGGGAGATCTCGTAACGCCGTCCCCCACCTCCAGCTCCTCCCGCTCCTCCGATAGCACCACCTCTCTGGCCACTACTCCGATCACGGCGCTGCCTCTGCCGTGGTGGTGCGCCTGCTGCCTGCCCGAAGCTCTCAGCAACTCGGGTCAGGCAGTCTCGTGCCAAGTGACCTCTCCCATCAGAAGCATAGCACCGGTGCTCTCTGGGATACCCTGGTGCCCTCTGGCACCACTATGGTGTATGACCACAGCTCGAGATCCACTCATGGTAGGGAATCCTCGACTGAGGCCCTGCGCCTTTTCGCTATAGTGGTATACGTCCACGTCTCCGAAACCGGCAGTGGGAAGGCCACCTATATCGAGGTCCTGTCCTCCAGCGCCTGCTAGCTACGACAGACATCCCGGCTCCGTTGCGCCCACTGCCACTACCAATCGCAAAACATGACATGAATCCCTCTGTCACCAGCTCCTGCTCTAGCACCCCAGCATGTGGAAATGCCCAAGGGTACTCTGACAGCACGGATCTCTCGGCGGAGACCCTGCTCAAACTTCCACGCTCGGAAGCTGTCGTCATGGACCAAGTCTGGGTAAAAGCGTGCACAGTCTGCAAAACTAGCCGCATACTCAGCCACCGTCATCCCTCCCTGCTGAAACTGCAGGAGCTCCTGAATCCGAACAGAGTGCAAGAAGGAGGGGAAAAACTCCTCACGGAGCAACAATTGAAAGTCGCCCCATGAAAGAGACGACTCTTCAAGAAACCGAGTCACCAGACTCCACCAATTCAAAGCTGATTCACAGAAAAGGTTTGCTGCCAAATCCACTCTCTAATCTATCGGCGTCTGCACAAGCCTGAAAAGGCAAACCACTACCTCAAGCCAAACCTCTGCTGCCTAAGGGTCTGGCTCACCACTGAACCTCAGTGGTCCCTACCGCTAGAACTCACGGAGCGCGCTCAACCTGCACTCAAGCTTAGCCTGATCTGCTGAAACTGCCTACTGCTCAACAGGTGGGGGTGCTGCTACCGGCCCACTCGGAGAAAGGGGCTCACATGATGGGTCCTGGACTGAGGCCTCGTAGCTCACAGGGTCGTCATCACGAACCGAAGCTGGTATCCTGGCTGGCTGTCTTCGCGGAGACATCCTGAATATTATCAAGGAGTTCCGCGGTCAGATGAGCATATATGTATATACCGATAACAACGATGGGGAGCTTACTCAAGAAGGACAGCCAAAGACTCGATCCTATGTGATGCACAAACCAATTTTCCCTACAACAAGTGTCTCAGCATGCCGAGTCGACAAGCGGGTTATCAAGGTCCTAGTGAATGGATACGTCGGCCGCCGCACCATCACTAGACTCCCTGGCCTGAGAGCCGCTCTCGAGACACATTAACACTGTTGCCCTATATCCCAACCAATTCATCTTTTAGGGACATCCGCACAACGTCCCAAGGAACGAACCACCTCTGATACCACTTTGTCACGACCCGAACCTACCCGGGCTCGAGCCGCAACTACCCCAAGCCCGCCTCCATAGGCGAGGGGCTGGCAACCAGCGCCGAAGGCACAATAACTCGGGGAGGCCTTTTCCTAAGTACCTGTACACACACACGCAGCAAACTCAATGCCAAACTGCAGAGTAAAAGAAAAGAAGTAAAGAAAAAGGGAAACTGCTATAAATAAACCACAAATGTGCATCAACCTCTAACAGTACAAAGTACAAGCTGAAAAGAAAATGGGCAAAACACGCGCCCAACCAAAAAGTGCCACAACCTGGCAACAGGTAAACAAAAAGAAACACATGTCGGGTCTCCCACCCAGAACCCGGCCACGACCACCGCACGCGGTCCAAGCTCCCAAGCTCCGACGCTCCACTGAAGTCACACTCCACCTGTCCGTCGTCTGCAAGGGCACACTAAGTGAGGGCAAAGCCCAAGTAGGGGTGAGTATAAAAATACTCAGTAGGATACCCCGAAGGCTCAAGGGAGAAACAAAGGAGGTACCGAAGGGTGAGCAGTAGAGTGAACAGAAAAAGTAGAGGACTACAACAAGGAGTGCAATAAAGAGTCCATCTCAACCCAACAAGAGAAAGGAAGGTAGACTCGTCCAAACACAAGGAGCTGGAAACGGTGAGAAGACGAACTTCTCGTTGAGTCTTCGCTACCTATAGCAGGAGAGTAGACTCGTCCAACCATGAGAAGCTAGACACGGAAAGCACGTGGCATAACCCGCGCGTCTTCGCCTCTCCTGGAAGGAGAGTAACCAAAACCCAAGGAGTGGGTACTCTTACGATGTATATACATATCATTATGCTCAGAAAGAATCCCGAACAACAACTTAAGGGGATCTCCGTCCCGTAGCTCAGCCCAAGAAAAAGTAGCCAACAGTCCCAGAAGTAAACTCCATCGATGCCTAGCATCCCGCACATCTGCCCCGAATCGCAAGCCAAGGGGCTCAATCACCGCACCTCGACACTATCCACTTTGGGCGGCACTGACTCGCCCGCACGGTTTTAGATCGCGTCACAAGAACGCGTCTCAGTGGGGAAAGTTCCCCTCGTATTTGAGAGTTCTAGGAAAGTCAAACCACACCTCGTCACTGCCCTGCAGTCGAGAGGTCTCCTCAAGGTCAAACCATCACAACACTGACCCGTATAACCAAGGGTCCCACTCCGGTAATCACAGAGGAAAGCCACAGACTAGCCTAGTAGTAAGGACTGAGTCTGGAATGCCAACCGGTGTCCCACTGCCCAGCCTTGCTGGAGGGTAATTAATAATATATCATACGGCGACCCACTGCCCAACCCCGCTGAAGGGTAGACCATAATAAGATACTGGGTGACCCACTGCCCAGCCCTGTTGGAGGGTAATCCATAATACATCATCCGACGACCCACTGCCCAGCCCCACTGGAGGGTAAACCGTAATCAGATATCGGGTGACCCACTACCCAGCCCTACTGGAGGGTAGACCCTAATACATCTTCAGGTGTCCCACTGCCCAACCCTGCTGGAGGGTAGACCTGGATTAAGTCGACAGGCGACCCACTGCCCAGCCTTGCTGGAGGGTGAACCCTAAGAGGTCATCGGGTGACCCACTGCCCAGTCTCTGCTGGAGGGTGAACCCTAATAGTGTCGGGTGACCCACTGCCCAGTCTCTGCTGGAGGGTAAACCCTAGAAGTCAGTGAGAAACCCACTGCCCAGCCCTGCTGGAGGGTAAACCCGAAGAAGTCGATGAGTAACCCACTGCCCAGCCCTACTGGAGGGTAAAACTCAGAACTGCTCTGGCCATCTCTACCGAAGGGTACACCACTGGCCAACCGAACCCGGAGTGGGTATCGCGCAACCACCCAAATCCAGAACAACTCACCCCAAATGAGGTGCAGCGTCTGCTCCATCACTGGGTGCCACTAGCACCGCTACCTGCCAAACCATCGAGAACAAAACCAGGGGGAGACCACTCAACCCTGCAGGTCAAAAAACGAGCACAGAGCCAGGGGAAAAACTCCACCCTGCTGGTCAAACAAACGAGCATAGAGGGACCCTCTACGTCGTGAGAGCTCAAGTACGCAAGCAGATCACGACACGCACGTGGGGCCCACACGACGTGTGGCCCCAAGTCAACCCCAACTGAGAGCACAAACATCCTCAGGTACAACCAACCACACGTACCTCCAAGCGCACCCGTATACTCCCCGAGTATACCTCGTTTTAGCCCAAAGTCTATCATGCACATGGCACCGAGCGTCCACGCAAAGGCGTGACATAGCAACTCCACCTCAAAGGCCCAGGCACGGCCAACCACAACTCGTGAACCACTTACATCACTCTCCCAAGAGTGCACGATCACACGCCAAGGGCCCGCTACAAACAAGGTAGGGCAAACCACCACCGGAGCACCTTTCATGCTTCTACATTTAATAAGATCACGTATAAGGCTCCGCACAACCAAACAGATCGCACCGTTGTAACCCTCGCGGAAAAACACGTCAAAAGCACTACTCACTTGAGTGCAACGGATATCCGGAAAAAAAGGTGCATCCCGGCGCACCGCACACGAGTGGTGCCACGTGGGACCCGCATCCTAGTCCCGAAACTCAATGAACGGATCGCACCGTTGCGATCCTCTCGAAAAAGTACACGAAATGGACTACTCACTTGTCCAAAACGGTCACCCGGTGATAAAACTGGAAATCACCGTCAACTCCCGAAACGACCCTCGTGGGGCCCGCACCATCGTGTGGAATTATAGCGGGAAGACTGCGCCAACGAGTTGCCCTTGGAAAAACACCCAACATCGACTGCTCGCACGCCCCGAACGGACGTCCGAGGAAAAAGTCGCTACTAGCTGCACGCAGCTCAAAAGAAGGGCCATGGGGCCCGCACCTCAACTTCGGTCTCAACACCTAAAACCTCCTTGGAAACCTCTGCCTCGATGCTAGGGTCCCAACACCACTGACGACGCTTAATTCGGACGTCAGACGCGTCCGCGCCGTCCAAAACAAGATTCCCGGAAAAACGACAAACCCCTCGACGTACGTGTCGCACCACCGAGGCCCCTCGTTTCAAGAATTAAAAATTCCCAAAACCATCTCAATTTGTTCCCCTCGATGCAAGGTCCGCGCTGCCACAGACAGCGCGCAAAACAGACGTCAGTAGCGAAAGCTACGGACGTCGGAAGTTAGAAGGGGGGGGGACCCCTTGGGCCGGACCGGCCCGGTCCGGCCGGTCCGCCCACAGCCGGCCCGGCTCACTTCGCTGCGGCCAGCTGACCGCGGCCTGCCGACACCCGACCGGCCCGGACGGCCGGTCTCACTGCGCCCCGCGGGGACCCGCGGTTCGCGGGTCTCTGTCCACCGAGGTCGCGCCGCGCCGCGACCCCGGGTCGTCGCCCCGTTCCGGCGAGCTCGACCGCCGCGCCGAGGAGAGTCAACGCCAGCCACTCCCGCTGAAGAGCACCGCCGCCAGCCGCCACTGCCAGAGTGCGCCCCCGGCAGCCACCACCACCGGAGAGCGCCGCCGACCGCCGCCGGACCACCTTGCCGGTAACCGGTCTCGTGGCTAGAAAACTTCAGAGGACCACCGGAAACGATCCGGTGGTCGAAAATTCGATCCGGATAACATTCAGGAAATCTTGGGACAAGATCTACGCGATTATGGGCTTGGATCGAAGATCGGGCAGAAAATCGACAATGTAAAATTAGGACGATCATGGTGCGGGAAAAATAAAACGAAACAAAAACAACTCCTACCTCTTGGGCGATGCCCGAAGCTTCATGGGAAGTCCGCCGCTGCTCCGCTGCCTTGTCGGAGTTCGCCTCGCCGGATCTGCCTCGCCGGAGGTGAAGGAGGGGGGAAGGTTTTGAGGAAGAAGAAGAAGAAGAAGAAGTGGGGGGTGGGGTGGGGTGGGGGTGTTTATGTACAAATCACTTAAACGCCCGCCCGACAGCCCCGAACCCGAACTCCCGACGGGGTCGGGATTTAGCCTCCCCTAGGCTAAGAACCATGCTCTGAGCGCAACGGCGGAATTGGAATTTTATTCCGAGACCCCGTTCCAAAGTTATTAAACTTAGCGCCGAGGCCGCCAAATTACAAAAACGCCCCTGGGGCCATTTTTTTCACAAACGGGCCGCGCCTGCAAAACTTACACCCCTCCTAGGGTAAACGGTACGCTCTGAACTCAACGGTGCCCTTGGTTTTCCAATCCAAACCACCATTTAAGAGATAGTCGAGTTTCACCATTAAACGAATAAATAAATTAATTAATTTATCCGTTTAACGTTCCAGAAGCGGGCGAGGGGTCCAAACATCCCGCGCCGACAAGTTTTATGTCATCCCTAGGGTAAACACCCCATTTCGGACCCATACGTACACTCAGATCTCTGATCCGGAACTCCGTTTAGGAGTTATCCCATTTATTTAGCGTTTCCAGTGTGAACGCACTGAAAATTTAATTCCGGCCACTCTGGGGCTCGGAATCGCACGCCGTCTGAAGTTGCTGCTCTGGAATATCATCAAGAATATTCCAAAGTCTTTATCAGCAAAAACCGGGTTCTTACATTAATAATTGGATAATAGGCATGGATAAGGTATAATTGAGAATGAATTTAAAAGAGAAGAAGAATAAATCTTACCTCTTGAATATTTCTCTTTTGAAACCACCTTAAGGCTCTTGGAAGTGGTATTTTTGTGAGACCAAAAGAACTATAATGCGTCAAGGGATAAGGAGGATGGAATTTTGTAGAGGTTTTCTGAACAACAAATCTTATGGTTATGAAATTTGTGAAGGAAGGAACCTCCTTTTATAAGTGAGGTGATGGGTAACTCTGAAATCACCAAAATTATTAACATATGATAAATATATTATAGGGTTTAAGACTCCAAAAGGCCTAAAACTAAAGGGTGATTACATTTTCGAAGTGAAATTATCATTTTTGGACTTGTTAAATAATTTTGGGATTTTTAAGCAATTTAATAAAAACTTTTATTCATGATTTTTTTATCAAGATAAAAACTATTCATATCTATGACTTTAAACACATCAAAACAAGTTTAGAAATCAAATAAATTTTTATATTATATCATATAAATTTCATATTCATCTTGTTAATCCGTGAATTAGCTTAAAGATATAAAATTATATTTATTTTATTATTTTAATAAAATTTATTTTATTTATTCATTAATTAAATTAATATTACATCATCTTTGTGGAAGCCATTATTGTATTTATTTGTTGTCTAAAAATTAAAAATAAAACTTTACGAGAAATATAATTTTATTATATTTACAAATACTAGTATTTTTCGAATAAAACCTTTAGAAAATATCACATTTAAATATTATTAAAATTAAAAACTATAATGTGACAACTTGATTTCCTTTTGAAATAACATATTATAAAGGATTTAATGTGATTCATGTGGTTCCAAAATGTCCCAAATTAGAATAAAAGCTTGATAATATACTAAAAATGATTATATAAAATGTTTTATCCAAAATATGGGTCATTTAATAATCTTATAATTTTAATTAAAGACATTTTATTTATTTTTCTTATGCTTGCATAAGCGCCGCATCAGTGTTTCATAAGCATTAATGTTAATTATTTCATATATAAAAATTAAAAATAAATTACTATCATAAATATAAATTAATTAGGTTCAAAATAATAATATTATTTTATTTATTATATATATTCACTCTTATACATTACAGGACATCTTCTTAAATTTTTTATTTTGTCTTTGCCTTGCACAAGCATTGCACAAACATTTGGATAATACTCTTTTTATATAACACTAAAATTAAAAATTAAAAATAAAAGAGATAAATAATACATAATAATTAATAAATAAGTCATGAAAATATTTTTTATCACTCAATTATTATATAAATTACCAATTTTGACTTTGTTAGTGCAGCATAGGCACTACGTCAACATTGATAATGAGTTTTATACTTATCATGAAAAAATATACTTTTCATGTTCTAAATTAATTCTATACAATATTGAAATTTTAATATAATTATTTAGTTATTAATCAGTTTAAATAAATTTTTAAAACATAATAATTTCATGATGATGTCATGAAAAATGTCATATTTTATAAAAAAACTGTATTTTTTACTATTCAAAAAAATTAAACTATTTCATAAAAATCCCAAAAAATAATCCAAACCATTTTTTGACATATAGAATCCAAAAATGATCTATATTTTAAGAATATAATTTTCTAAGTATGAGAAATTTAATTTTTAATTAAAATAATCATTTACTCAAAAAATACCAATTTTAATATTATAACTGATTTTACAACACTTCGAAAAATTAACTAGGGTCTCATAAAATTACCTTATAATCATAGGAAAACAAACAATTGATTCATGAATACATTTTATGAAACTAAATTATCTTTTAAATTAATATATTAATTATATAATTGAAATTTATTATTTATTTCTCATAAAAATACCAACACTTAATTATTAATTTTTAAAATTTTCACTCTCATTTATAAGGTGCCTAAATTCTATTTTTACTTACATTGGTGATGCTACTATTCTTAAGGGCCAAGTTACTATTCATAAGGGTACATTACTATTGAAGTCACTATTCATAAGGGTATATTACTATTCATAAGGGTCATGATACTATTCATAAGGGTAAAATACTATTCATAAGGGTCTAGTTATAATTTATAAGGGAATGTTACAATTCATAAGAGTAGGTTACTATTCACCAAAAATTTAGTTTGTTCTATCAAACACCAAAAATCACCCTAAACGCAACCGTGTATATCATATTTTCAAAATTCAAATCACAGAAGTGGAAAAATTATGTTTATTGGATTGGTTATAACAAAGTGTTGTTTTGTAGAGACTTTGTGTTTTATGCATTCAATATTAAAATTATTTTTAAATCCTTGGGGTGTTACAGGAAGCGGGCCAGGTCGGGCCCAACCGATCTGAGTGAGGCCCAGTAGGCCAAGCCGACCCCTACTACTCCAGGTTGGGCCCGGTGGGCCAGGTTAGAACTGGGTTGGGTTGGGTCAGACCGGACCGAGACCCAACCGACCCCTATTTCACTAAAACACTCGTAACTTTCAAATGGAGCACCCGTTTGACGACCCATCTACAACATTAGAACCCTCATGACAAGGCACTTCTTTTGTAATGATTTAAGGAGACTTTCATAGAAGTTGGGATATGAATAATGGCTTGAGAATCATATTCTCTCAGAATCAAGCATGCTACGGGTGACCCTGCGTGAATATGCTACAAGCAAACCTTCATGGATCAGCCACAAGAGACCCTACATAGATCAGCTAAAAGAGACCATTTGTGGATAAGCTATAAGTGACCCTATGTGGATCAGCTATGACGACCTAAGAGGGAATCGAAATTTCATGGATCAACTATGATTACCTAAGAGGGAAGTAACCCTATGTGGATCAGCTATGACAACATAAGAGGGAAGTGTCACTGTGTGACTCAACAGACCCATGATACTCATTAGGGATGAGTACCTCAGTAGCCCAAAGTGTTCAGTTCTATGACTTATTGTCATGAACCATCCTCAGGGCCCGTGTCGTGACTATCCCAAGCCCGTCTTCCATAGGCCAGGGGCTGGAGACTAGAACCAAGGCGTAATTCCTGATAAAAAGGGAAGGCATTGCCATTGAAAAGTAAACAAACACCATAGATCAAGCAACCAGAAGTAAACACTAAGTAAAACTGGGTACAATAGTAAGTGCGAAAAAGTAAGCGGGCCAGAATACAAACCCAAACTGAAAGTAAAGTACAACTAAAAAGGGGAGTACAACAACTGAAAAGTAAAGAAACAACGTCGAGCTGTCCACTGGTAGTCCCACCTGAAGGGTGGGTACAGATAGCCTCCACAGCTCCTCGGGTCCAGTCGTCTGCTCCGAGTACGTCGCGCCCAGTGGTCCACCTCTAGGTACTGTCCTGCTCCACAAGCCTCAACCACGATCAGTGCTGTCTGTCGTCTGCAACCAACACAACGTAGTGCGGGCATAGCCCGTGCAGGGGTGAGTATAAGCTACTCAGTAGGGACCCCGAGACCCCCGAAGGTCTCCCAGAATCTACAAAGGGTAATCTCCAAAATAAATATGCAATCACGAAGTAACAAACAACACTACCTAGGTATATGCCCATACATATACCTAAGTTATCAATTCCAGTTCGGCTCCAACATCCGAGCCCAAGTTCGATCACGTCCACACAGGATAACACAACACAATCCACATAGGAAAGCAAGTCAATCAAATCGAAGATAATGATTGGAATTCAAGATTCATCTCACACAGGTATACTTCTTCGTAAGACGATAGAGATGATCAGTTGTAGCCACTAATTCATCTAAGCCGTCGGACCCACACATGATCGATAGGTACTAACCCCCGCAATGACCCACACAGGATCTGACCCACACAGGATCGGTATGCGCTGGCCCACACAGGACCGCTGAGCGCTGACCCACACAGGATCAGACCCACACAGGATCGGTAGCAATGACCTACGTAGGATCGCTGAGTGTTGTAGTCGTCTCCGTCGAATCCACAGAGGATTTCTGTACAGTCGTCATCGTCATCGTAGTCGCAGCCGATTCTAGGGTTCCCGCACACAACAAGCTCATTCGGGAGGGTCCGCTCCACGAGCCGAGGGGATGATACATCAATTGACACGATGTTCGGAGTTGATGTATCCAAAAGTTCTGTATCGTCAATAGGAACTCAACGTCACAGACGACACGTCAATCGGACGCCCGGTCTGAGAGTTATTGGCTTTTTCGTCCCAGGGGCCCGGTTGGTTTTTAAGTCATAACCAACCCGACCATACTCCAACTGCATCCAAACCTTGAGCGGAGTAAGCCAAAAGGTCCGTCTCACTAAGAGGAATCCAACAATGTCGACGACACGTCAATCGGATGTTCGGAACTCAAGTTATAAGCGTTTTCGCTCCGAGGGCCCGGTTGGTTTTGTGTACGAACCAACCTGTCTGAACTCAAAGTTCTCCAAAACCTTGAGTGTAATATACTGAAACAACCCTCTCGATCCAAGGATCGCATCACAGCTGGAGGTGCATCGATTGGAGGTTCGTAGCCCAAGTTATGGGAAAAAGACCGCAAGAGGTCCGAACCCGAGACCCCCTGGGTCGGCCCGAACTGGGCGACCCGACCCGGGTCCGGGTCAGGCCCGGCTGGCATGACCTGGCCCGGCCTGGGCGCGGCCCAGCCTGATGCACTGGCGCGCTGGCGGTCCACTGGCGAGCTCGGTGTAACCGAGCTGGCGGTCAGGGGGGGGGGGGCAGCTGCCCCCTGTTCAATTAAACGCGGCCCCCGACGTGGGGGCCGCTGCTGTTCGGCCAGCCAGAGGTTACGAACCCCCGGATTCTCCCCTGACCGGTCGGCCCTCTCCAGCCGACCGGCTTCTACCTCCATGGGACCGGCTGGTCCGGTCCCCCCTGCTCCGACGCCGGCAGCCAGAAACTGGCCGCCGCTCCCTGGTCCGCTGCGGCCTAAGGCCGCTGCCTTGGTCCATCCGGTGGGGCGCGACGACGCCACACCCCTCCGCCGCGGCCCCGCTCCGGCCGCGGTGTTTTCGTGATTCTCTGGCATGGCGCGACGACGCTGCGCATTCTTTCCGCATGATCCCACACAGTGCCGTTGCACCGCCTCACTTTCCTTCGAACCGCAACAACACAAAGATAAGGGAGGAGGGTTGGCCGTGTTTGTGCGGTCCGGCCCCCCTACCATTAATTTATAGCAAGCGGTACAATTTTTAACGAGGAATGATGACGGAAGAAATCACGAATAACAACAACAATAAATCCCCTACCTCGAGCGTAGTTGAATGAAGGCTCGTCACGGAATTGTACGTCGCGGAAGGTGGCGTCGTGGAAGAAGGTTCCATACACATTGACAGAGATCGTCCGAGGAGGAACGGTGTCTACCTTACTTTGACGCATGAAGAAGGAATGAAAGAAAGCGCGTCAGGTCATCGATCTCTGAGGAAGGCATCTCTCACCGTCGTCTGTCGTCGGAGGTCGGCGTTCTTCGCGTTCTTTGTCGAGGAAGAAGAACTTCAAGACCTTGATCAAAATCTCCCAAGCCTTCACGCACAATGAACCCCTTAATAAAATAAGACTTGTCTTATTATTATTAACTCACAAGCCAACATCTTTGAAATTCAAAAAATTGAATCAATCAATTAATTGAATTAATTGAAATGTTTAAATCGCCCAATTAAAAGAGGTGTTTCATAACAGATAAAAGCAAGGGTTGACTTTCATTTAAAGGGGGGTGCAGGTGCGTTACCTTATTAAGGGAGGAGGTTTCGTGGAAGTTTAAAAGGAGGGTCTTGTGTGGGCCCCACCCCACAAATATCCTACCTAGTGGAGTATGATATAGTGGGTACCACTTCATCCACTTAGCTTAGGTTAAACTACTTAAAAAAATAAAATAAATTGGTTGCCCCATTTTATTTTATTCATTTACTTAACCCAAAATTTTAAAAACCACACCTGGGAAAACACAACTCCAGAAAAGGTGTTCCTAAGTAATTACCAGCACTGCGATTCCATCGATGTCCTTTGATTTTGATTCCGAGCACCGGTTCAAAAGTTAGGAAATCCCTCTCATTCGTTCACTGAATGTACCCGAGCTAAACTTCGGAAAAAGATTCCGGGCACACCGGGCCTTGGAATCAGGTGCCGTCAGAAACTGCAATCTTTTAAAATCCCAAAGAAAATTAAGAAATAAAATTTCCTCGAATTTTACGAGTCTTTACATTACTCCCACCTCAGTGATTTACGTCCTCGTAAAGATACATTATGAACTAGGGAAACAAATGTGGGTACTGAGCACACATCTGAGCCTCCCGCTCCCAAGTGCTCTCCTGGAGGTTCCCGTGCTGCCATCTGATGCGCACTAGAGTAATCGACCATCCATGTAGGACCCGCTCCTGTCGATCCTCAATCTCCACCAGGACCTCTGCAAATGTCTCCCCATCATCAATGTCCAGCTATCCATGGTCAATGATATGCGTTGGGTCATTCACATATCTCCTCAACTGAGATACATGGAAGATGTTGTGCACCCGGTGCAACTGAGGTGGTAGAGCCAGGAGATAAGCCACCTCGCCAATCCTGCTGAGGACCTGGAATGGTCCGATGAAGCGTGGAGATAACTTGCCGCCCTAGCCAAATCTCTGTAATCCACGTCGAGGTGAGACCCACAAGAAGATGTGGTCGCCATCCTCGAACTCAAGTGGCCTCCGCCTCCTGTCAACATAAGACTTCTGCCGACTCTGAGCTGTCCTCATCCGTTCCTGGATGACCTGGACTTTCTCTATCGTGGCCTGGACCATCTCAGGTCCCACAAGTGCTGACTCCCCAGGGTCTGTCCAGCACAACAGTGATATGCAAGGTTGGTCATACAACGCCTTGTATGGTGCCATACCGATGGTGGAGTGGTAGCTATTGTTGTACGCGAACTCCACCAAGGGTAGGTGGTCCTCCCAGCTGTGACCAAAGTCGAGGACACATGCGCGGAGCATGTCCTCAAGAGTCTGAATGGTCCTCTCCATCTGACCATCCTTCTGAGGGTGAAAGGCGGTTCTCAGACGTAGCTGTATCCCGAACGCCTCCTGAAAACCCTTCCAAAGTCGGGAAGTAAAGCAAACATCTTGATCGGAGATGATAGATAATGGAACACCATGAAGCCATATAATCTCCTGAACGTAGAGACGTCCCAAGCTCTCCACTGAGCCCTGCTCTCTGATGGGTAAGAAGTGAGCCGACTTGGTGAGTCGGTCGACAATCACCCAAATGGAGTCATGACCTCTGGAAGTGTGTGGAGGTCCAGTCACAAAGTCCATAGATATCCCGTACCACTTCCACTCTGGGACCTCCAAGGGCTGTACCAAGCCTGCTGGTACCTGGTGCTCTGCCTTCACCTGCTGGCAGGTGAGGCATCGAGAAACAAACTATGCCACATCCTTCTTCATACTCGGCCACCAGTGCTCTCGTCTAAGATCCTAGTACATCTTAGCCACTCCTGGATGTACCGCTAAAGGGTAAGTGTGAAACTCTCTCAGCACCTCCTCCTGTAAAGCAACCGTTACCATGGTATGTACTCTAAAAAAGACCTCGTGCTCTCCTCCTAAAGAGAATCCATCAGGTGCCTGTCCTAAGGATATCTGCGCACGCCATGTCTCACAGTCAGCGTCCCCACGTTGTCCCTCTCTGACCCGTTGTAGTAGTGGAGGAGTGAATGTGAGTGACTGAAGAAAGGCTGCTCCATCTCTATCCATGAAGGATATCTGCAAAGAGGCTAGCTGCTCTGTCACCTCCCCAAGTAGCTGAATGCCCGTCCTCCTGCTGAGAGCATCAGCTACTACATTTCCCTTTCCAGGAGTATAGACTATCTCAAAGTCATAATCCTGGAGGAACTCGAGCCATCACCACTATCTCAGGTTCAGGTCCTTCTGTGATAAGATGTACCTGAGACTCTGGTGATCAGAGAAGACTGTAAAGCGCTCGCCCATCAGATAGTGTCACCACATCTTCAGAGCGAAGACCACTGCTGCTAACTACAGGTCATGGGTAGCATAGTTCTGCTCATGCTGCCTCAACTGTCATGATCCATAAGCGATCACGACCCACTCCTGCACCAGGACACATCCGAGTCCGTTTCCTGATGCATCGCAGTAAACTACGAACCCAACTCCCTCCTCCAATAGCCTCAAGATAGGCGCACTGGTCAATCTCTGTCTCAGCTTCTGGAAGCTCTGCTGACATCTATCTGACCACACAAAAGGATTACCCTTCTTCGTCAAAGTCGAGAGTGGTTCCGAAACTCTGGAAAAGTCTGGCATGAATCTCCAGTAGTATCCAGCTAGACCCAAGAAACTCCGTACCTCCGTCATGCTCCTGGGTGGCTCCCAAGCTAGCACTGCGTCGATCTTCACAGGATCCACCGCAACTCCCACCTCAGAGATGACGTGTCCCAAGAAGTGGACTTCACGTAACCATAACTGACACTTCGATAGCTTTCCGTAAAGCTGGTGCTCTCAAAGTGTCTCTAGTACAACCCACAAGTGATATGCATGCTCCTCCTCAGTGGTCGAGTATATCAAAATGTCGTCGATGAAGACCACGACAAATCGATCAAGGTATGGCTGAAAGATACTGTTCATGAGACCCATGAACACTGTTGGAGCGTTGGCCATGCTGAAAGGCATAACCAAGAACTCATAGTGGCCATACCGACATCTTAAGGCCGTCTTCTGCGCGTCCTCGTCTCGAACTCTGAGCTGATGATAACCTGATCTAAGGTCTATCTTTGAGAACCACCGTGCTCCCTTGATCTGATATAAGAGGTCTTCAATCCTCGGTAGTGGATAATTATTCCTCATGGTCACCTAGTTCTGGTGACGATAGTCGACACAAAGTCGCAAGCTCCCGTCCGCCTTCTTGGCGAACAAAATCGGGGAAGCCCAGGGTGAAACACTGGTGCAGATGAATCCCTTGCCCTGCAAGTCCTCCAACTGTACCCGTAGCTCTCGAAGCTCAGCAGGGGACATCTGATATCCTAGTGTGGATATCGGGGCTGTCCCGGGGTACAAGTCAATATAGAAGTCTACCTCTCCACGAGGAGGTATCCCTAGGACATCATCGGGGAAAACGTCCGCATACTGATCCACCACTGCAGGAAAACCAGGACTCCGCACGTCAACTGCTCCTAGGATGAGGCTAGCCAACTGATGAGTAATGGGATGTCCTCTCCTCTACGAGAGTCCATCATATGCTGCAAAGGCTCCCTTCTCGCCGGTGAAGGTGAACCTGCTCCCGTCGGTGCGAACACACCGCACCTTGCGCCTAATACAGTCAATCTGAGCATGGACTGTGGATAACCAATCCATGCCCAAGATGACGTCGTAAGGCCTCGACGCCACTACAAGAAGATCCCATCTGAATCTCTAACCTCCTAGAGTAATCTCACACTACCGGAACCAGTGTGTAATCGTCGAGTCTGCTCCTGTAGGAGTCTTTAGCCGCAAGGATCGAGCCAACAGCTCCGTCAGAATCTCCGAGCTTCGAACAAGGGCAGCGACAATGAAAGAATGACTCGATCCTTTGTCTATAAGAACTGCAGGAAGGGTGTAATAGACACAGATATTACCTTGAATCATCTCGGGCGCGCTGTGGTCGTAGGCCTCCGCTGCCTGAAGTTGTGCCTGTCTCTTCCCATGAGTTCCTTGTGGTCGGGGTGGACCTCATGGTGGTGGTGGTAGAGACTGAAAGCGTCTCCCACCACCTTCTACTCGGCCAGCTCCTCTGCCTCATCCGCCTGATCCCTACAGACTGCCATGGTCGACCCTCTGCCTCTGTCTGGGTGGTTCCTCAACCGTCTACTTGTCCTCGGCATGGCGGGTTGGGCAGTCACGAGCCATGTGGCCCTGCCCGCCGCATGTGTAGCACTGTCTGCCTCTCGTAAGACTGGCTCTGCGCTGTGTGACCTGCACCTCTGAGCCAATGTCTTGAGGTCATCTGCCTGAGGGTCTGGTCTGCCTGGACCCTTGTGTCATCCGTCGACTACCTGCTGAAGAATACTCTACTACGTGCCGCCCTGCGGTAGGTCTCACTGCTGATGTAGGCTCAGCAAGGAAGCTCTCGATAAGAAGGGCTTGCTCTAGTACCCCTTCCTATGTCAGAATGCTGAGGGAGATCAGCGATGCCCTGATCTCATGCCTCAATCCCTGCTCGAAGGTCCAGGCCCGAAAGAATGGGTCCCGCACCATGTCCGTCGAATTGCGTGAGAGGTCTGTAAATCTCGCCGAGTACTGGGCGACCGTCAAGATGCCCTGCCGCAGCTGTAGAATCTCCTAGATGCGCACCAAACGGAGGGTGTCTGGGACGAACTCTGAGCGGAAGAGGCTATCAAAGTCCGTCCATAGGAGATACGCCTCATCGTGCACCTGGAGCATCAAGCTCCACTATCTGCCTACTTCCACGTGTAGGAGGCTCGCTGCGAGGATCACCATGAGGTCAAATGGTGTCCCCACTAACATGAAAACTCGTACAACTGCCTCCAGCCAATCCTCGGCTACCTGAGGGTCCGTCTCCCTGTGGAACCTAGGCGGTCACTGACACTGAAACTCATGCAGTTCACTAAGGCGACGTGCACCGTCAGCGGCTGGGGCTGGTAGCATCGGTGGCTCGGCGGGTAGTGGTACCGCTGGTGCCTCTACTGTCAAAGGGCCTGCACCGAGGCCTCGTCGCTCGGTGGGATGTCTTCATGCACAACGCTCAGAACCCTAGCTGGCTACCATCGTGGGGCCATCCTGAAAAGACACAGGTGCGCCACAGTCAAATAGTATACCTGATGGGCTGACACAAAGTAATCACCAAGAAAACTTGAAACACACATGCAATCAATGTTTTCCTGCATTAAGTCGGAAATCAGAAGTCAGGGTCCTGGTGTACGGATACGTCAGCCGCCGCACCAACACTGGACTCCCTGGACTGATTAACCACACTCAATACCCTTAACACTATTGCTTCATATAGAAGAAAGATCAGAGTCTAGAGTTCTTCGGTAGAACCGAACTCCTCTGATACCAATTTGTCACGACCCGTCCTCGGGGCCCATGTCGTGACTACCCCAAGCCCGCCTTCCATAGGCCAGGGGCTGGCGACTAGTACCAAGGTGTAATTCCTGATAAAAAGGGAAGAAATTGCCTTTTAAAAGTAAACAAACACCACAGAGCAATCAAGAAGAAGTAAACACTAAGTAAAACTGGGTACAATAGTAAGTGCAGAAAAGTAAGTGGCCCAGAATACAAACCCAAACTGAAAGTAAAGTACAACTAAAAAGGGGAGTACAACAACTGAAAAGTAAAGGAGCAACGTAGAGCTGTCCACTGGTAGTCCCACCTGAAGGGTGGGTATAGATAGCCTCCACAGCTCCTCGGGTCCAGCCGTCCGCTCCGAGTACGTCCCGCCCAGTGGTCCACCTCCAGGTACCGTCCTACTCTGCAAGCCTCAACCACGATCAGTGCTGTACGTCGTCTTCAACCAACACAAAGTAGTGGGGGAATAGCCCGTGCAGGGGTGAGTATGAGCTAATCAGTAGGGACCCCGAGACCCCCGAAGGTCTCCCTGAATCCACAAAGGATAATCTCCAAAAGAAAGATACAATCACGAAGTAACAACCAACACTACCTAGGTATATGCCCATACATATACCTAAGTCATCAATTCCAGTTCGGCTCCAACATCCAAGCCCAAGTTCGATCACGTCCACACAGGATAGCACAACACAATCCACATAGGAAAGCAAGTCAATCATATCAAAGATAATGATTGAAAGTCAAGATTCAGCTCACACAGGTATACTTCTTCGTAAGACGATAGAGATGATCAGTTGTAGCCACTGATTCATCTAAGTCGTCGGACCCACACATGATCGATAGGTACTAACCCCCGCAATGACCCACACAGGATCTGACCCACACAGGATCAATATGCGCTGGCCCAAACATGACCGCTGAGCACTGACCCACACAGGATCTGACCCACACAGGATCGGTAGCAGAGACCCACATAGGATCGCTGAGTGTTGTAGTCGTGACCGTCGAATCGACGAAAGATTTCTATACAGTCATCATCGTCATCGTAGTCGTAGAAAGTTCTAGGGTTCCCGCACACAGAAAACTCATTCGGGAGGGTCTGCTCCACGAGCCGAGGGGCTGATACATCAACTGACATGAAGTATGGAGTTGATGTATCCAAAAGTTCCGTATCGTCTACAGGAACTCAACGTCACAGATGGCGCGTCAATCGGACGCCTGGTCTGAGAGTTATTGGCTTTTTCGTCTTAGGGGCCCGGTTGGTTTTTAAGTCAAAACCAACCCAAACGTACTCCAACTGCGTCCAAACCTTGAGCGGAGTAAGCCAAAAGGTCTGTCTCACTAAGAGGAATCCAACAAAGTTGACGACACGTCAATCAGACGTCTAGAACTCAAGTTATAAGCATTTCTGCTCCGAGGGCCCGGTTGGTTTCGTGTACGAACCAACCCGTCCGAACTCAAAGTTCTCAGAAACCTTGAGTGTAATATACCGAAACGACCGTCTCGATCCAGGGATCCCATCACAGCTGACGGTGCATTGATTAGAGGTCCGTAGTCCAAGTTATGGGCAAAAGACCGGAAGAGGTCCGGAAATGGGGGTTTCAGGCCCGGACCGACTCGGCCCGAGACCCCCTGGGTCAGCCCGAACCTCGTCAACACGACCCGGGTCCGGGTCCGGCACGCTTGGGCGCGACTCGACCCGGCTGGCGTGGCCCGGCCCGACGTGCTGGCGCGCTAGCGGTCCGCTGGCCAACTCGGTGTAACCTAGCTGGCGGTCAAGGGGGGGGGGGGGCTACCCCCCTGTTCAATTAAACGCGGCCCCCCACATGGGGGCCACTACTGTTTGGCCAGCCGGGGGTTACGAACCCCCCGACTTCTCCCCTGACCGGCCGGCCCACTCCGGCTGGCCCGTTGCTGCCACCACGGGACCGGCTGGTCTGGTCCCCCTGCTCTGACACCGGCGGCCAGAAACCGGCCGCCGCTCCCTGCTCCGCCGCAGCCTAAGGGCATGGCGCGACGACACCTCTCCCATCTACTGCGGCCCCGCTCCGTCCGCGGTGTTTTCGTGATTCTCTGGCGCAGCGCGACGGTGCCACGCATTTTTGCCGCATGATCCCACACAGTGCTGTTGCACTGCGTCACTTTCCTTCGAACCGCAACAACACAAAGATAAGGGAGGAGGGTCGGCCATGTTTGTGTGGTCTGGACCCCTCTCGTTAATTGATAGCAAGTGGTCCAATTGGTAACGAGGAACGACGACAGAAGAAATCACGAATAACAACAACAATAAATCCCCTACCTCGAGCGTAGTTGAACGAAGGCTCGTCGCGGAATTGCACATCGCGGAAGGAGGCGTCGCAGAAGGAGGTTCCGTACACGTTGATGGAGATTGTCCGAGGAGGAATGATGTCTTCCTTCCTTTGACATGGGAAGAAGGAATGAAAGAAAGCATGCCGGGTCGTCGATATCTGAGGAAGATGTCTCTCACCATCGTCCGTCGTCGGAGGTCGGCGTTCTTCGCGTTCTTCATCGAGGAAGAAGAACTTCAAGACCTTGAGCAAAATCTCCCAAGCCTTTACGCACAACGAACCCCTTAATAAAATAAGACTTTTATTATTTTTATTAACACACAAGCCAACATCTTTGAAATTCAAAAATTGAATCAATCAATTAATTGAATTAATTGAAATGTTTAAATCGCCCAATTAAAAGTGGCGTTTCATAACAGATAAAAGCAAGGGTTGACTTTCATTTAAAGGGGGGTGCAGGTGCGTTACCTTATTAAGGGAGGAGGTTTCGTGGAAGTTGAAAAGGTGGGGCTTGTGTGAGCCCCACCCCACAAATACCCTACCTAGTGGAGTAGGATATAGTGGGTCCCACTTCATCCACTTAGCTTAGGTTAAACAACTTAAAAAAATAAAATAAATTGGTTGCCCCATTTTATTTTATTCATTTACTTAACCCAAAATTTTAAAAACCACACCCAGGAAAACGCAACTCCAGAAAAGGTGTTCCTAAGCAATTACCGGTGCTCCTCGAATTTCTATTTCGAGCACTAGTTCAAAAGTTAGGAAATCCCGCTCATTCGTTCACGGAACGTACCCGAGCTAAACTTCGAAAAAAGATTCCAGGCACACCGGGCCTCAAAATCAGATGCCGTCAGAAACAATGATCTTTTAAAATCCCAAAGAAAATTAAGAAAAAAAATTTCCTTGAATTTTACGGGTCTTTACACTTATAGACTTGTTTTTACATACTTTAGATTATACCTGTGTTAGCTGTCTTCCTTCTTGATCATGTTTTGTGGATTTATTTATGGTATTTTCTTTGTGGTTAGAGGTCCCTACTTAGTATTTTGTTACTCAAAACTGCATGGAATATGTCCGCACATGTTGTGTCTAGTTTAGATGACTGACACCTTGACGGAGGACATGGTGGCCTAGGACCTGGTGGTGCTCAGTGAGATTTGGCAGACGAGGCGTACTTCAACAACTCCCAATAGCTACTCTACACGTACCCATCAGGTGGGGTTTTTAGCATATGGATTTCTAGGGATCCTTGTAATTTGTATTTTTTAGGTTTTCTTTTGTTGGGTTTGTATTCAGGCCCATTTGACTTGCAGTTTGTACCTATACTCAGTTGTTGTTTTTAGTGGCATGTATGTTTCCTTTCCAGTATTTTTGTGGACATGGTTGTGTATGCGTGCATACAGGTACTCAAGAAAATTTATTCCACTTGAAGGTTGACGCCTTCAGTGCTAGTCTCCAACCCATGGCCTTCAGGAGGAGGGCATAAGGGAGCCACAACACGGGCCCTGAGAGATGGTTCATGACAAAGTGATATCAAAGGTGGTCGGTTCTACCACAAAGACTGAAGGTATGTTGTTTTGATTTTGGGCAAAAATGTTAAATTTTTCAAGTTAATCTTTGAGATTCAGGGTGTCCAGTTTTGGTGCGGTGGATGATGTATCTATACACCAGGACCTTGAATTCTACTTTTCGGCATTATACATAAAAATATTGGTTTCATGCATCATATAGTTATTGAGTGTTTCCTTATGTTCTTCTTGAATTAGAGTCAGATTGCCAAGTATAATCTAAAGACCATGGTACATCTTGATCTGTTTTAGGATGGATCCACGCAGATAGCCAACTAGGATTCTGATGCATGACTGTGAGGAAAACCCACCTAGAAATGAGGTGTTAGTTTAAGGATGCATGCTAGAGTTGTCCCCACCGGGTGGTGCACCAATATTACCACCACCCATTGATTAGTAGTTACTACTGGCGTTACTTGTAGAGGACGTGCATAGACTCAGCGCTTTACATGAGTTCTAGAGACAGAGACATCCTAGGTTTAGGGGAGAGACATATCCTCAAGTCATAGAGGACTAGATGGAGGCAGTAATGTGAGTCTTCTGCTTGGTGAGGAATCCACTTGACTAGATAGCTGTTCTAGTCACAATACTACTATAGGGATCAGTGGGGAGATGGTGGAGTTTGACCATTCAGACACATGAGGAGGTGGCACTCTCCTGGGATGACTTCGAGTTAATTTTTTGGGAGGAGTTATTCCCCACAACTTTTCACTTAGTATGCATACAGAAGCTACTTCACCTACAACAAAGCAGCATGTCAGTGGCTAAGTACTCCGTGAGGTTTACAGACATCTCCCATTATTTTACAGATATGGTATATGGCCCTTTCTTTAGGGACTAAACCTTTGAGCAGGGAATCTGGTGGGATATCAAGGAGTCAATTATTTCCCTCTGTATCCCCATGAAAACTGGAGTGCTGTAGAGAGCTCTACTAGTATAGAGGTTCCTTGCAGAGTAGGAACCGATAGTGGGAGATACCGCCAGGCGATAGGTGGCCAAGGTATTAGTGGCAGGTAACCCAAAGATGACGCAGAGGTCCAAGTGGGCTAGACCATCTGGAGGGAGACCCAATGACACATGATAGATGGTGGAATGTCTCTTGGGAAACATGAGTCAATAGTGGAGCAGGGCATGATACTCATGCAGCATACATGAACACATGGATCGTGACTGCCCGACCCTCCGCACAAATAATTAGAATATGTTTGAGGGAATACTGAGGTAGAGGTAGAGGTTAGAGTGAGGAGGTCTACAGGGTGGTATACTTGGCAGGGGAGCAGGCCGAGCAGCAAGTGGTGGGCGACGGTTCGAGGTACTGCCACAACCACCTCTAGGTGGTCCACCCTGGCCTTAGGGAGCTGGTGGACAAGAGCAGTCTTAGCTTTAGGCAGTGGATTCCTATGACCACGACACTCTAGAGATGATTAGAGTTACGATCTGTGTATTATTCACCTTAGCTTTAGTTCTTAGAGACATAGATGTTAGTCACTCTATCCTTACCAAAGACCTTTCTTGGAGATCAAAGATTCTGGTGGAGCCTTTGGCTTGATCCTTATGAATAGAGACTCTTACAGGAGGGAATTCGATGATTACACACTGATGTCGATGGTGTGAGATTACTCTTGGAGGTGAGAGATTTGGCTGGGATCTCTGAGTAGTGGTTTCGAGGCCTTACGACGTCATCTTTGGTATGGACTAGTTATCCACAGTTCATGCTCAGATCAACTATATTAGGCATAGAGTGCGGTGTGACTATAAAGATAGGACCATATTTTCCTTCACCAATGAGAAGGGAACTCTTGCAGTGCAGGACAGAACTTCTCAGAGGAGCGTGCAGCCGATCACTCACAAGTTGGATAGCCTCACTCTCAGTGTGGTGGATTAGAGGAGTCCTAGATTTACTATAGTGGTGGATGAGTATGAAGATGTCTTTCTTGGGGATGTTTTGGGACTAACTCTATGCAGAGAGGTATACTTCTGCATCGATCTGTACCCCGATACAGCACTGATATCCATGCCAGTATATCAGATGGATCCTACAGAGCTTCACGAGTTGGGGGGTAAAACTATAGGACTTGTAGGATAAGGGGTTTGTAAGGACCATTGTTTCACTATGGGTAGTCCTGATGTTGTTTTACAAGAAGGGAGGTGAGAGTTTGAGGTTGTACATGGACTTCCAACGCCTGAACCAGGTGACTATGAAGAAAACGTATCCACTGTTGAGGATTGATGACCTCTTTGATCAGCTAAAGGGAGTGAGATGGTTATTAAAGATGGAAATCAGGTCTGGCTATCATCAGCCTCAAGTATGGGATGAGGACATACCAAAGACAACCTTTAGATGTAGGTATGGACACTATGAGTTCTTAGTGATGCCCTTTGGTGTGACCAATTCCATAGTAGTATTCATGGGACTCATGAAAAATATATTACAGGCTTACCTCAATCATTTCATGGTGGTCTTCATTAATGAAATCTTAGTGTACTCGGTGTTAGAGGAGGAGCATGCTACACACCTTCAGATAATACTAGATATACTCCGAGAGCACCAGCTTTATTGGAATCTCTCAAAGTTCTAGTTTTGGATTCGTGAGGTCCACTTTCTGAAATATGTCATCTTAGAGGATGTAGTTGCTATGGATCTGGTGAAGATAGAGGAAGTGCTTTCTTGGGATACACCCATGATCATGAATGATGTGCAGAGTTTCTTGGGGTTGGATGGATACTACCAAAGGTTCATGCATGACTTTTCCAAGGTATCATAACCCTTATTGGCTTTTACATAGAAGTTATAGCCCTTTGTGTGGATGGAGAAGTGCCAGTAGAGCTTCTAGGATCTGAGGTAGAGACTGAAGAGTTCCCCCATCTTGAGACTACTAGAGGAGGGAGTTGGGTATGTAGTTTTTTGTGAGGAATCAGGGACTGGACAAGGTTGTTTCCTAATGAAAGAGTGAGTAGTGATCACCTATAGTTCATGAAAATTGAGTCAACATGAGCAGAACTATGCGAACCATGACCTGGAGTTAGTTGTAGTGGTCTTTTCTTTAAAGGTGCGACGACACTACTTGATGGGTGGGCGGTTTACCATCTACTCTAACCACAAGATTCTTAGGTATATCTTCTCCCAAAAGGATCTAAACTTGAGGTAGTGGTTATGGATGGAGTTATTATAGGTCTATGACTTCAAGATAGTCTATACTCCTGGTAAGGGGAGTGTGGTGGAAGACACACTCAACATGAGGTCTAGTTTGCAGCTGCTGAGTGAGGCAACACAACAGCTATCCATGATACAGATATCCTTCATAAATGATGATGGAGCAACATACCTTCATTAAATGATTGTCACTCCCACACTATTATAGCAAGTTAGGGGGAAAAACTTTTGGATGTTGACTGAGAGGCATGACGTGGTCATTTATCCTCAGGACATGCTTCTAATGGATTTTAGATAAGTGGGGAGAACACCATCCTTTTTAGAGGGAACACAGTAGTACTAGTGGAGTTGCAAGAGGATATTTTGATGGAGTTACATACCTCCACCTTGGCGGTATATCTTGGAGTGGAGAAGATGTACTAGGATCTTCGATGCTAGTACTGGTGGCTGGGATGAAGAAAGCAGTGGCCAAGTTCGTTTCACGGTTCCTCACTTGTCAGCAAGTGAAGGCTGGGCATTAGGTTCCATCAGACTGGGCATAGAAACTCGAGGTACCAGAGTGGAAGTGGGATGCTATCTTTTTTTACTTCATGATGGGATTACAACACATTTCCAAAGTTCACAATTCTATCCGGGTGATCGTTGTTTGAATCACTGAGTCGACAACTCACTTCCTACCCATCTGGGAGAAGGGATCAATAGAGGGCTTGGGACACCTCTATGTTTAGGAGATAGTGCGGCTTCACGGGATGCCTTCGACGATCATCTCAAACTGTGATGCTCACTTCACATCCTAGACGTGGAAGGGATTACAAAAGGCATTTGGGACTCAGATGTTCTTGAGCACATCCTTCCACCCATAGAGGGATGGCCAGACGGAGCAGACCATACAGAACTTGAAGGACATGCTTCGTGCTTGCGTCCTTCATTTTGGTTGTAGTTGGGGGGACCACCTACCACTGGTGGAGTTTTCATACAACAACATCTATCACTTCACCATTGGAATAGCACCATTCGAGGCTTTGTACCAGTGGACTTGTAGACCACCTCTATGCTAGAAAGGCCCAATGGAGTCATCATTCATGAGTCTAGAGATAGTATGAGCTACCACTGTGAAGGTGAAGATCATCCAAGAGTGGATGAGAACTACACAGAGTAGGAAGAAATCTTATTTTGATAGGAGACAGAGGCCCTTAGAGTTCGAGGAGGGAGACCATGTGTTCCTCAGGGTCTCACCCCGACATGGATTGTAGAGATTTGGTCGGGGCGAAAAGTTATCTTTGAGATTCATTATAACTTTCCAGATTTTGAGTAGAGTTGGCGAGGTGGCATACCGCCAAGCTCTCTCCCATAGATGCACCGAGTGCACGATGTTTTCCACGTGTCTTAGTTGAGGAGGTATATGCATGATCCATCTCACATCACCAACTGGGGAGAGATGGAAATTGACAATGGGGTGATATTTGTAGAGTCCCTAGTGGAGATAGAGGATTGAAAGGAGTGGGTCCTTCATGGCCGATCGATTACTCTAGAGCACATTTAGTGGAATCACAAGAATATCTATGAGAGCACATGGGAGTGGGAGGCTCAGATTCATGCCCAGTACCCCCATTTTTTTATCCATTTTTTTGGCTTGTGGGGATGTGAATCCCTAAAGGTGGGGGTAATATAATGTCTCAGAAATTCCATGTATTTTTTTTTTCAAATTATATGGGATTATTTCAAGACCAAAAGCTCAAACGACACCTGATTCCGAGGCCTAGTGAGCCTGAAATAGAATTTTGAACCTTTTTAAAGTTATTTTAATTAAGCATGTGAGTGGGTTTTTTAACTATTAAAATGGTGCTCAGAGCAGATATCTGAGGGCACTATTGAACTCATGACATCAGGATTTTCCTAGAAAGGACCTAACTTATACTGGTGATGGTCGACCAGAAAAGATAATTTTTGGACCTTTCGGAAGAAAAATAAAATAAAATAAAAAGTTATTTTATTTTTATTCATGATTGAACGATGACGACGAGGTGATGATGATTGACAATAAATATCCCATTAATGAGGCTTATTAAATTGAAGTGTAACAGGTACACTGTTTCATAAATGAAACAACGTAACAAAGTGATGATGCAACGTAACAAAAACACTGTGACACATTTATTTTTTTAATAAGATTACAGGTTGGAGAATGAGTGCTTGAAATTTCTCTGATGGATGGATGATAATGGATTTTCAATTTTAAAACGAATGTCGGTGAATCGTAAAGTGGCAACGAAACCTTGGAGAATAGATCCGAGACTAGAGATCAACGAACGCCCATGAATTCGAACAGATCGACACCAATGACGGACCTTCTCCAAGTAGGGGTTTGTTTTGTTCTGAGTTTCCCCATTATTCTTTATAAAATAATGAACATAGATCAACCTAGAAACAGGTTGATCTATGGGTTGTTTGGTCTTGCAGGAGGGTGCAGTTTTTTAGGGTTTTGCATCGGGATAAATTTTGATAGAACTGAAATCTTCTTCCCCATGTTTTAAAACCTCTAACATGGAGGTTGTGGACTGACACGAACAAGGCCTCACCCTCTCCTCCTATGTGAATTCTTGTGCGTTTTTTGTGGTCGCACCTTCTAAACGATGACACAGAGGATTTGAGGCCTTGGTAGGGAAGGTGGAATCCCATAGAGGTCGAAGGCATATATGACATGTGGAACAGACCACCAGAGAAGACTCAGTGGTCTACAGAAGGAACCACTAGCGGTGGCCATGGGCGGGTGGCGACGCGCTGAGGAGGGGTGCGGCCTGCCCGGACCATGATAATGCAACATGAGTCATCGGTTGGCGACGAGATACAATCATTCGACCACGTCGGTGGGGTAGCCCGTGCCTCATGGGCCGTAGCGTGACCTAGACCTGCGAAAAGTTGTGGGTTGTGCGGTGAAACCCGGTCTGCTACGTGGTCCAATTGACCAGGGAAGTCGGCGCCACCTAGCATGCCGGGGTGTGCAATAGACGTGGCATAACCGCATCTGGGATGGAGGAGTCGGCTCACTCAAAGGCGGGCTGGACTGGTTCTGCCGGCCCGGGCTGGTTCTGGCGGGCCATACCCCCAGCAGAGCAAGACAGGATAGGCCAGACCCAGTTTCGGCCGGTCTGACCGGTTCAGACCAGACTCGGACCCCACCGACCCCTATTTTACTAAAATGCCTGTAACTTTCAAACTGAACATCAATTTAACAAGATATCTATGGAGTTGGAACCCTCAAGACGGTACACTTCTTTTGTAATGCTCTAAAAAGACTTTCATGGAAGTTGGGATATGATGAATGTCTTGAGGAGTGGATTCTCCAGGAATGAAGCTTGCTATAGGAAACCTTGCGTGGATCAGATATAAGTGACCCTTTGTGGATTATCCATAAGAAACTCTTCGTGGATCATCTAAAAGTGACCCTACGTGGATTAGCTATTTCAACCTAAGAGGGAAGGAACCCTATGTGACTCAACAGACCCACGATACTCATCAGGGATAAGTACCTCAACATCCCAAAGTGTTCAGTTCGACGACTGATAGACTTGTTTTTACATACTTTAGATTATACCCGTGTGAGCTATCTTGCTTCTTGATCATGTTTTGTGGATTGTTTTTTGGTATTTTTTGTGGTTTGGGGTCCCTACTGAGTATTTTGTTACGCACCCCTGTACGGGCTATGCGTGCACGTGTTATGTCTGGTGCAGACGACCGACACCTTGATAGAGGACTTGGTGGCCAAGGACCTAGTGGTGCCCAGTGAGATCATGAAGAAGAGGCATACTTCTACGAATCCTAGCAGCCACTCTACACGTACCCATCAGGTGGGGTTTTCAGTAGATGGATTTCCAGGGGTCCTTGTATTTTCCAGTTTTTAGTTTGTCTTTTGTTGGGTTTTTATTCTAGCTCATTTCACTCATAGTTTTTACCTTTACTCAGTGGTTGCTTTTAGTAACATGTATTATTCGTTTCTAGTCTTTTTTGGGGATGTGGTTATGCGTGTGTGTGTGTGTACTGGTATATAGGAAAATTCCTCCCACTTGCAGGCTGATGCCTTTGGCGCTAGTCGCCAACCCCTTCCCTTCGAGAGGCGGGCTTGGGGGTGTCACGACACAGGCTTTGGGGGACGGGTTGTGACAACATGTTCATTGCTAGACCTCACAAAAACATGTGAATATTATCAAGGATTTTTTTCTTTTTATTTGATATGTCGTGTGTTCATGGCTGACCGAGGGTGTTTTCATTTCAGGGAGGCATTCCAAATGGTGCATGGAAAGTGTTTCAAGCCCTCACAAGGTTTCCACATAACGCAAGCCACATGAATGTGTCATGCGACTAGAGGTGTTCATGTGGGAATTGAATGACATCCAAATCCCCATGCGATACCTAAAGGGGGGAAGGTGATAGAGTCTCACGCATGCACATGGAATATTTATTTTCTTCACATGGAGATATCAATCGCAACCTAAAGATCTTGATGAACACATGAATATTTCATGTGTGTGGTATATAATTTCATCGTATTGGCATAGTGTATCGAGTCATGAATATTATTTCATGCTCGTCTTTTGCTGCACATAAAATAAATTATTTAGGACTTGATCAAAGCCAAATATTGAGCTACTGTCCACAATTCCTCACATAACTGGGTATACGGTTATTTAATCTTCTTCTGGGTAGAGGCGGGATCATGATATGTGATCCCTTCCGCATTCACCAAATGATGTAGGTGAGCTCTTAACCATATATTTGCAGTAATATGAAGTCCACACGGTATTAAAACCCTTACCAAGATGAGATATGTGGTGCTACTGCCATTCATGAGAGAGGTTATGAGAACATCATTTTTTTCACGGGCGATTTCTTTTAACACACACCTTTTCACATTAATGAAATAATGGTTCTCATGTGGGAAGATTTAGCAGTAGGGTTTTTTTAGTTTAAGGGGGTAGGGTTTTTATTAATTGGGGAAAGGGGGTGGTGTAGCACCACTTGAAGTGGCGCTTTGCACCCCCACCCACTTTACACGCCCCACCCCCTTTAATATATATATATATATATTATTAATAATTATAAATAAATATATAATTGTAAATATTTATAAAATTTATTAAATCTATTTGTAATTATAAATAAATATTTTAAGATATAATAAATACATAAAAATATAACAGTAAATTTTTATTATAATTATATATAATTGAAAATAAATATATTATAAATATAATAAATTAATTATAAATATAAAATATTATAAATTTATAATTAAAAATATAATAAACATAATAAATATATAATTGTAAATATAATAAATATATAATTGTAAATAAAATAATATAACTATAAATATAATATAAAATATATAAAATATAATATAAAAAATATAATAAAAATATAATAAATATAATAACTTTATTTTTAATATAAAACAGAATAGATATAATAATAAATATATTATAAATATAATAAATATATTATAAATATAAAATACAATAAATATGGAATTAAAAATATAATAAATACAATAAATATATAAGTGTAAATATAATAAATACATTATAAATATAATAAATATATTATAAATATAATAAATTTATAATAAATATATCATAAATATAATAAATTTATAATAAATATATAATATTTTATCTTTAAAAATATTATCAATTTAATTTACCTCTAAATTATATACACTTATATATAAGGGGTTTTTAATTAATTAGGTTTATTTATAACTATATAAATATATATTTATAAATATAGATTTATAAATATATTTATAGATATAATTATAAAAAATTTCATATTTTCAAATATATATTTCAAAATATTTCTAAAGAAATGAAATTATTTATATATAAATATAATTAAATATATATATATATATATTTATAATTATAAATATATACATATTTATTAATATACATATATAAATATAATTATAAATATATATTAATAAATATGACTATTTACATAAATATATACAAAAATAATAAATAAATAATAATATATATAATTTTATATTTATTTATTTACAATTATAAGTATATAAATATATATTTACATATATATATATGTAATATTTATTTATAATTCTTAATATATAATATTTATATTATATGATTCTTAATGTATAATATATAATATAAATTTATTACATTTATATTTATTATATTAATAATTATCAATATAATTAATATATACTTATAAATATATAAATATTTATTTTATATTTAGAGTATATTTCTTATATTTATAATTATGCAATTATATATTTATTATATTTTATATTTATAATTAATTTATTAGATAATAAATATATAATAATAAATATAATAAATTTATTATAAATATAAAATAGAATAAATAGAATAAATATATTATAAATATAATAAATTTATTATAAACATAAAATAAAATAAATATAAAATTATAAATATAATAAATATATAAGTGTAAATATAATAAATACATTATAAATATAATATAAATATTATATATATAATAAATTTATAATAAATATAAAATAGTATATCTTTAAAAATATTATAAATTATAAATTTATTATATCTCTAAATTATATACACTTATATATAAGGGTTTTTTAATTAATTAGGTTTATTTGTAACTATATAAATATAGAATTATAAATATATATTTATAAATATATTTATAAATATATTTATAAATATAATTATACATAATTTCATTTTTTTAAATATATATTTTAAAAAATATTTAACGAAGTGAAATTATTTATATATATAGTTATGTAAATAAATCCATATTTGTAAAAATATATTTTTAATTATATTTATATATAAATTGTAACACCCCAATAATTTAAAAATAGATTTATTATAGAATGCATGGATCACTGAGTCTCTACAAACACCACTTTGTTATAACCTAACTAAGTAAACATAATTTTTTCACTTCTGTGATGTGAATTTCGAAAATCTGACATACCCGGTTGCGATTAGTAAATTATTTAGAATCCGATAAAAAAACTTAATTTTTGGTTAATAGTAACCTACCCTTACGAATAGTAACATACCCTTATGAATAGTGATATACCCTAATAAATAGTAACCTTGCCTATGATTTAATATAAATAATATTCAAGTGGAAGTACGATATACCTATGTTTAGGAATAAGTAAATAAATGTTTTAAAACTGTTTTATTTAGAATGAATTACGATTTTAATTAAATATTAAATTAATCATATTTAGAAAATAATTTTTGAAAAATGGACTTCATTTTTGGATTCTAAATGTCCAAAAATAGTTAGAATGAATTTTGGTATTTTTATGAAATACTCAAATTTTTTATGAATAGTGAAATACGGTAAAATACCATATATACAAATTATTAGTTAAATACACTATTTAGGACATTGTAAGTGATGTAAGCCCAAATGGTTCTAACTCACATGAATTTATTACTATTCTTGGTCATGAAATCATCACTATTTTTGGTCTTGAGGGAAACTAATAAACTAATGATTAAAAAATTATGAAACTCTCCTCTCCTCCACTATAACCCTCCTCACTCCCTCTTCTCTTCACTCCTCTAAGCCTTGAATCTCCTCAAATTTCTTCCCAAATACCATTAATTAATCACTCCCCACATCCAAAAAGCTCTTGTTATTTCCAGAAGACCAAAATCCCTTTCCTTAAGGAGGTTCTCAAAGAGGTTATTTCAAGAGGTAAAGCACCTTTCTTTTTCATTTAGTTTCATTTCAATTTATCTTCTTTTGTTATTCTCTCCGCACCTCCTCTGTTCAAATGACCATGATAGATCCAGTATCATCTATATACTATAATTATATCATGTGAAGGGAATAACCATCATCAATATCTTCACTCTCTATCTTTTATTTTATAAACGAAATCAACGTCCATGAGTTTCCAATTTATAACCTTCGTGGATGACAGTATTTCATTCATCAATTTCTCCTTCATTAGTGGTCATGAAACCATTTTTATGGTTGAAACAGACTACAATATATTTATTATATCCTATTTAATAGTCATGAACCAGTATATGTACATATTATTAAATCATATTACCAAACTAGTTTCTAATAATCAAAATACCGCTTAAATAATCTAAATGAATGTCATTAACAATTCATTTAATAATTAATCCCATTTCCATGTAACCAAATTATGTAAATGACCATTTAAACTTCAGTATGTTCATAAAAAATATGTAATTTCAATTTTTTAGATTTACATCCATTCCACATGAACTCCATTACTTAAGAACAACTGAACCAATTATGAAAATAAAGAAAATGAACATTCCAAAACGACGAAATTCAATACAATAACTAATCAATAAGGGAATAAATGAACTAAAAATAATTATGATAAACTAAATATATTTATAATAGGTTCTTAAATAAATTATTAATAATTATAATTTCATATTCTAGGACCTTAAGTTCAAGAGAGGAACACATTCAAACTTAAGGTAAGGGTTTCTTCATCTCACTTCCATTTTTGTGAGATATTCCGTAATCACTACTATTACTTGTGTATGGTGTATGTATATTGTACATTAATGTTTCATATCATTAATCTATTTATTTTAATTATATTACTTTTATCATTTGATGATCATTAATTTTGGGGCATACGATTTGATTGATTACAAATTTGTAAGGGTTTTTCCACCTGAACCTCCATTTTCATTTGGGTTAATTTTATTGTCTAATTACCTCAATGAAATTATTATGTATTATTGTGTAATCCTAATAAATTATGTGTGAGTGTTCTATATATGTTTACCATCCATAATCATTCCTAATTTCATGGGGAGTTATACGTTTTAAAAGGCACTTTCAAAATTATTTCTGAAATACAAACCCAATTCAAGGGATCTTTTTGAATTCTTACCCATTTTCAAGTATACACCAGAATATGTTTTAAGACACCATTATTTTTATAAAAACACTCATTTTATCATGAAAATTTATCTTGGTTCATTTCTGGATTTAAGAGAACAAACATGCCTTTTCACTTTAAAATTCTCTTTATTACTTTCCTTAAAATGCTCTAAAATGATATATTTCTAAAGAATCATATGAACTCTTTTTATATGATTTCACTCCAGTTGGACATCATTTATGCCTAAAATATAATTTCAATGTCCTAGTATTTTATTTTCTAGGATATTAATGTTTAAAATCTGATTTCATATAAAATATAAATGATTTTCCAAAAGAACTCTTCTTTCAAAAGTAAAAAGGATTTTTCTCATCTCACATTAACTTTTATAAGATATATTCATTGTTCACCGCTTATTTATTTCTTGTGGTGTATTTAATTCCATTTGGTATAACATATCAAGAGTCACCTTATTCTCATGATATTCTAAGGGATTATGATTTGAATGTTTCAAGTTGGTATGGGACACTTTATAATGTTTAAGGATTATTTCTTCAAAGATTTTTTCAATGGTCTCATTTAAAAGTATCATCACCTATGTCAACGTCCTTTTTTGAATCTTTTACTTCATTGAGGTTTATCTCTTATGATATAATATACCATATTTAATTGAATGGTTTATGATTAGTTTGACTGTGTATGTGTTATCTTAAAACCATTCACCAATTTACTCCGAATGGTTTGTGTTTATGTTTAATGATCGGAGAAAGTTATTTACATTTCATATGTTAGTTTCAATATGAATGTGTTTGTTGTTTATGTTCACCCCATTCATACGAGGAATTCATTGGAATTAGTAAGTGTCAGGTGGAGCCCTCTATAGCCCCTCGGTGAATCGGTAGGTCTCATGAGACAAACTACGGTCTTGCCACAAGGCCTTAACAAATTGGTTATTTATGGTCTTGGCACGAGGCCTTGGCAGTATGGTGATGATGTCCTGAATTATACATTCCCTCATTATGAAAATAGTATTGATGGTTCATGTGGTTATTTGACTAGTATAATACCCATGATTATGTTTTAATATGGCATTACTAACTCAGCTCTTTCCAGCCTTAATGTGTTCATGTTTTTGTTAAAGGCATATGTTTTTAGTTATTGAACTTGCATAATGTTTATATATCTTCTCCTATATTTCTTACCCTTACTGAGAGTTTGATCTCACCCCTTTCTTATGTTTTATTTTCCCAGGATATGAAGAAGTAAATTATGAATGACCTGCAAGCATAATCTTGGAGGCATGGATGTTTCTAATGGAATAAATTAATGTTGTTTTTTTCTTTTCATGTTTTAATGTTGAACTCATGTATGTATCTTGATTTCCAAAACTACTAAACTACTCGGTCCTTTAGGATTTGATTCCTTGTTTATATGCTAATATATTAAATTAGGGCACCAGCTTCGGGCAACTGGGGTTGGGTCCTTACATAAATAATTGGAATTCTTTAAATATATTTTTAAATATATATTTGAATATATGAAATTATTTATAATTATATCTATAAATATATTTATAAATCTATATTTATAAATCTATATTTATATCGTTATAAATAAACCTAATTAATTAAAAACTATTATATATAATTATTTATATAAATTTATAAATTTATGACTAATTATTTATACAAATAAACCATATTAAATTTAAAATACATAATTATATAATAAAGTAAATATTATATTTAAATAAATTATTTATATAATTATATATTTAAATAAAACTTATATTTATAATTATATATAAATATTTAAAAATAAATTAACCTTATATTTAAAATTTATAAATTTATATATTAATATATAAATAGATAAATAAACCATATTAAATTTATTTATATAAATATAAATAAATATGATTAAAATTATTTATATAATTAAGTAAAATTTATATTTTAATTTTTTAAAATATATAATTATATATTAAGTAAACATTATATTTAAATAATTTATTTATATAATTATTTATTTAAATAAATATTATATTTATAATTATAAATATAAACATATTTATATAATTATAAACATTTATTTATAAAGGAAGATTTATAATTATAATTATAATTATATATATATAATTAATAAAGATAATTATAAATATATATTTATATAGTTATAAAAATTTATTTATAAATAAATTTTACATATTTTTAAACATATAATAAATTTTTAATAACGACATTATTATTAAAAATTATATTTTTTATACTCCTATTTTGATTAAGATTTATTTTTAAATATATAAGTATAAATATTTATAATAAATATATCATTACTATCATAAATAAATATGTATTAACATTCTTAATAAATATACAATTATAAATATTTATAATAAAAATAAAAATATAATTATATTTACAAATATATTTATAGTTAATATATAATTACTACAATAAATATTTATAAGTATAATAAATATATACTAAATATATAATTATAATTCTTTAAACATATTTATAATTATATAAATATGGATTTATATGCATATATATAATCCTTATTAAATTTAATAAATGTATTATAAATATAAAATAAATATTTATATATTTATAATTATATATTTATTATATTTATATATAATTATAAATATTGATTTATTAAGATAGATTTATACAATATATATATATATATTACATAATATGAATTATAAATAAATATAATAAATATAATAAATATAATTATAAATATATATTTATAAATATGAATTTATAAATATGAAATTATTTATATAAATATATGTTTATATAATTAATAAATATAATTACAAATATCACTAAAAATAAATATTTATAATTATATAATATAAATATTTATAATTATATAATATAAATATATATAAATATATAAATATATATTAATAATTAAAAATAAGTGTATATAATTTAATGATATAGTAAATTTATAATATTTTTAAATATATATTTATTATATTTACAATGTATATATTATATTTATAATATATTTATTATATTTATAATGTATTTATTATATTTATAATATATTTATTATAGTTATAATATAATTATTATATTTATAATATATATATTTATAATTATATGTAAATATATTAAATATAATAAATTCTTACAATTACATATTTATTATTATATTTAAAATTATATATTTATTATTATATTTACACATATATTTATTATATTTTTTATTATATTTATTGTATTATAATATATATATATATATAAAATAGGGGTGGGGCATATAAAGGTGGTGGGGGAAAAGAGCCACTTCTAGTGGTGCTTGAAATAAAAAAATTACCATATGAGGATTCCCCATCATCGCGTATTTCTCAGGCTATCCTTGAAAATCCCTATATTTTCACTGTGGATTTTTCTCATCTGTGACTTCACAGCCACATGAGGTCATGCATGCGTGGAGGATTTCAAAAGAGAATAAATGCATGGGTATCGTGGAGGAAGATTTAAATGGTGAAAGTGACCATGATATTTTTAAATATTATCATGAACAATTCCTTGTCTTTAGCTTGATTTATAAGAGAGTTTGGACGAGAGTAAGACAAAAATCCTAGTTTTAAAAGGGCGATATTTAAGGAAATATTTGAATGCTTAGTTTTAGAAACTATGAGAATAGTGGAGCTGGAGATACTGAGTCTTACAGGAGTTTGAAGATCGAATATTATTCAAAATAGTATTTACATAATCTGCGAATATATATTTTGTGAGAAAGAACAAAGAGTGAAAGAAAAGGAGATCCAATACTGCACCTATTGGAGACGTGAGGTATTGAGGAAAGAATGAGATAAAACTAGTACTGCATGAAGAGAAATTTCCTTGGGTGCTGAAGAAGAAAAAGTGATCTAGCGCTGCATACCAAAGTGCCTTTATAAACGATGAATAAAAAGAAAATAAGGAAGTGAGTTCGATTGTGCTTCATCAAATTAAACCCAAGCTAAGAAGATGAGAATTCCATCATATGATGCTCATATATTGTATAAGTATGAAGAAAACTAAGGAAACCCATTTTTTGCTTCAACTGAGGAAGAAGATCACATCCACACTGTCTAGGAGGGACACAAGCTTTCCATCATTGATCTGATTCAAAAGGTGCATGGGGATCTTGTATTCTATAAGGAGTTACAAACCAAGAAGTTGTTGCCTACCTTGTACATGGTTGGTGTTAGGATAATGAGTTTAAATCCATATGATTTCTTGTGCTTTCTTTGATAATAAAAAGGAAGCCATTTGTGCGTGGGATAACAACCACCATACGCCGGAAAGTTAGTCATCCTTAGGGAGGCGAACCTCATCAACAAACCTCAGTATTCTCTTGTGTTGCTTTACTAATTTATATCTACATGCATACTGACCGAGAGAAGGAGAGAAATATCTAGTCATTGAACAAGTAAAAAGGTGAATAAGGGATAAAAGTTTAAATATGGTTAAAAGTACACCAACACTCATTCACTACCCATAATGTTGGACACATCCCTATGTGATTATAAAAATTGGCATTAGAACATGAAATCCCTCTAGTGGATTCTCATATTTTCAAATTTTTAAAGATTTGATTTTTTCTCTTTTTAAAGATTTTATGAAGTTCCGATATGAAGAAACTTATGAATTCCCTATAAAAGTAGAATGGAAGAAATGTCCGATGAGACTATAAGTAACAAGAAGAAAAGGAATGCAAAAATATTGAGAAAATCCTCATCAAAGAAAGAGGACTCTTCACAATTTGAAGGCAAAAAAAAGTGACAGTATTTATGTTACAACTGATAATGAGTCATCTCTTAATGATGGGGGTGATAATAAGACAACTCTCTTATCCAAGGGGGAAGAAAAATCAGTTTCTCCACACTATGATTATAAAGAAAACAGATCTGGCATGGAAGGTGCTCTGTTAGTTCAATCTACTACCAAGGATTTGGGAAACCCTTCTACCTCAAAAGTCCCAAAACATTCAAGTGACCAAGAGTTATGTGGAAATTCTTTCCAAGATTACCCTTGAGAGGATCCATGCACTAGTGGGAGTGATTATACATCTACAGATTTACAAGATGAATCAATTGGTGCACTAAAAGATATTCTGTATAATGCCCCCAAAAAAATTACCTCATATATTTGTGGAATTTTTAGAAATATGGGGGATGAGATCACCCACTTATAATATGAGAATTAAAGGATAAAGAATGATAGGAGCCTGCTGTGCATGTGGGGGGAAGTTATTTAATTCCCATCTGGGAGGGGCTGTTGTTGGGTTGGGTGCTTCTAACTGTGGTGTTTTCAGTTAGCTAATAATTGGGTGTTAAGTTGCCGATAATAAGTAGTTCCAACAGTTATAGTGGATATCTAGAAGGTTCCAACTGTATAGATAATAGATGGGTCTAGCTGTAATTGTCAGCTACTAAGAGGAGGTTTCTCCATAAGGTTCACACTGTGTCATTAATGTCGGCTTAGTCCAAGCAATTCGTTATTTTAATAATCACAAATCACATTTATGTTTACTCTCATCCATTCTTTGTTTTGTGAAAACTAAAGCATTCATTGATTTTTTGTTAAGTATGAAAACGATCGTGGCTTATAAGTGATTGTTCATGGAAAGTATATGACAAAGGAAATAAATGACCATAAAAAGAATCAAACGGACAAATGATGTCTCAAGCACCCGTCGTAATAAAAAATGAAAAAGAAATGGTTGACCACAAGATCAAACTATCGACCGCAGAGCTAATGGTGTGATCGAACGAACAAGTAAACAACCATGTGACTCATATATATTGCATAATAGAAAGACTGTATCAGATTGTTAGAATGAAAAAAAGTATGGAATTGATCGTAAGTAAAAAAGATCATACGAAAGAACAAAAGATCGATTGAATGTTTGTTCAATCGATCATAAGAACAAACTCTCAATAATGCGAGTTTACTTCAACTTTCTTTTCTAGCTAGATTAGAGTTCCTCATATTAGAGAAATAATTACCAGAGCTTGCATGCAATTGATCATCCTCATTTTGAGTTTGGGAATGCCTTGGAAGAATCAACGAATGACAGAACCTTAAGAAAACCTGTTGTGAATGAGGTAAATGAAAAGTATAGACCCATGTTAAAGTCAATTCAGAATTGTATCTTCTTAAGGTAGGGAGATTTTAGTTATATCAGATATATAGATTTTTTCGTTCTGTATCTAATAGTTCATGGAATTCTGATCAACTTGCCTCATTTTTTAACGAGGCATATGGAAAAGTTGACCAAACCTTTTTCAAGATTCAACACACTTCCTTAACCTATGTTTATCTATGTATTGTTGAAATAGAAGAGAATAGTTCCTATATAAGTTTAAAGGAGTGAGATTCTGGATGGTGTCTATTTGAATTAAAATAACTATAAGATAATGAAAATTGGTTGGAAACCTTGGAGAAAGAGGTGGATGGGTGATGAGGAGATGATTTATGAAATATTCAACCCCGTTTCTCATCCCACTAGGCCAAAAGATATAATTGACCTTGGTTTAGAATCATATAAAGTAGTTAAAGCCAACTAATCCTCAGATGAATAAGGATTTAAAGCCCCTGAAATTTTAGATTAAGAAGATAGAAAAGATTTTTAGGAAAGTCTAGAAAGGATTCCAGTTCATGAAGATCCAGCTGAGATATAGATAATGAAATAAGAAGTAATATATCATATTCTTGATGTTCCTTAGTCTTCTATTATTTCAATTGAAGTAGAAAAAGAGCCTGATGTTCTTATATTAGATGATCCTATTGAATCAAGTTGTATAACAATTGAGGGGGAGAGAATCCCTAGATATTTGTTATCTGGACCAGTCCTCACAAACATTAGAAGTGGTAAGGATGTGGATCCTAAACCAGTGGAAAGTCCACCTATGTTTGAGATAGGGGTTGCTCCAAGATGAAATTTTGAGCCTTTACATATAAATCCATATTTCTCTAATCATCTTGAGTCATGAAATCACATTCATAAATGGATGAAAAACCCACTGTTGTAGTATCTGTCACTTCCAGTCCGAGTGATAGGAGGTAGGGTAACATATTATTATTTTATCAATGATAATTACTTCCATCAAATGTGAGAACACCTTAACTATTGATTGAGTTAATATTGTCTACATTTTAGAATTTTTATTGGATTTTTATAGGGGATGTTCGTTTTGATACCACTTGTAGAGCCCTAGGCCAGATTGACAACCAGGAGAGAATCAATGATCTTATTTTATGAATTCCATCTCTTTTCAGTTCAACCCTTTTAACTAGTTAAAGTTCTTGATCCACTCAATATTATCTCATAACCTCATCTAGTATGCAGTAGTAATGTTGGAGAAAGCTGCACACAGTATTTAAAAGGTTTCATTGAAATACCCACAAATTTCCATGTTGGATAGACATACCAACATGGATTCTCCACTAAATATTCAAATAGATACAACAAAAAATTGGTTAGACACCCCAACCGTAATCCTTCATCAACTAGTTAGATACCCCAATTACAAACAACAATCAGTTATACACCCCAACTGTAACTCACTCTATAGTTTTAATCCAATGGTAGAAAGATATCCTTCTTTAGAGCTGTTTCTACACATCCTAAAGAAGATCTTCCTTCACAAGTGAATAGGATCTAATTCCCCTGTGTACAACACCTTCAATAAGTTCAACATTTATAAATGGATAACACCACCAATTGTCTTTAAACTCCTTCCATATCTTGATAGATCTGGATACTCTTCAACTTTCTCGAATATGAAGGGTTTTTTAGAGGCTAATAAAAATTATTAGAAATAACAGAATTAATTAAAACCCCTTTGTTAAGGGTATCCACTCAAGATAATATGAAACTATGTAAAATACTAAAATGAAGAAATATTGTAAATCTGGTGTAACTTGCACCTAAGAGCCACTACATCATCCACAAACTCCATCGCATGGTTTTGATAAAGATCACTAAGTGTAAAAAGAATCCCACCTATGTGGTGTATCCACAAGCTAAAATGATTCATCCAATGTTTGGATGAGATTCACCTTTTTTCCATGGTATGCTAGTAAATCTATATGAAAATGAGGAATATTAAAGAGAGCAAAGAGTTTCTGGGAGGTTTTTCTAAGCATGATGGAATTTCCACCTTCACTGCCATCGCATAGTAGTGGTTAAATAAAAAATCAAGGATGATCTTTGATTATCCTCTCATATATTTAAGAGTTGAAACACATGAATAAATTCCATGGTTGGTTCACGCATCATGTGCATTTAATTCTTTCTGTTTCATCTCATGAAATGTTTCATTAATGATACCTTATGTGGAAGACTGTATTGAATGATAAACATTATCATTCACTTGCATATATAGCTGTATGAAATGATATATCCTATTTTGCATGAAAATCATAATTTTCATGCAATACAAATTATATCCTAATCATATCATATAAAAATATGGCATTAGGGTATAAATCCTTAAATTTCCCATTTTCACTAAAACCTAATAGAAATTGTGTCATTCCACATCATATTGTATCAAATACGATAACTGAAAAATATTATCCAAAACTCCTTTAGGATATCTTCTAATTCACTTTTGGGAAGTTATCAATAAATTCACCTTATATCACATCACATGCAATACCTTGTGAAAATCCATCCAAAACACATTTGGATTAACTCTAAAACACTTTTAGAGTAGCTGTTTGAGTCAAAATCAATCCATATTCAGTTAACCACAAAAGTGAAACCCCATAGGCCTTTATATGATTGAAAACAAATATGAATATCTGGATCCATAAGTACAAATAAAGAGCATCCTTTTGCCAAGAATAAATGATACTTAATATATAAAGGGAATTGGGGTGATCTCTATCAAACACATGCATCTCTATACATATTTCCATCAGTCTGTATAATATGGGAATGTTCATTCTCATATTTTTCCTTCATCAAAGACATCGAGTGAACATGGGACACAGAGCGTGTCAATCCCATGTAGCCAACTCATTTATTCTTGATTCTTAGAGTATAGGTGGATCTGATCAACTAATACACCACATGTTATTCATCCTTATGAATACGTACATCATATTTCCCTTATCCTGATAGAAATATAATATCTATGTGCGGTCACACACTCCCATAATATATCTCAATCGAGGGACCATATGTCATACTCATCATATGAGAGGAAAAATCACATATTGTTTAAGCTCCAAATGATGACATGATCACAACGTACCCAACCACCTCTGCATTAACTAAGTCAATTTATAGACTTTTGTAAGTAGGGTGTCAAAGTATTTATGTTCTCATGATAGGTATCTCACAAACCTCATGTAGTGGGAACTTAAATATGATCCATGCACCCCTAGTATATTAAAGAGATCTGTATGACAATCCATGTGGTATACTGAGTAGGACATCTAGTGTACACAAAGAATCCTATTCCCTATTTTGTGCCTCAGGAGAATATTCAGTATCTCTATACAAGAATCATACCCAAGCTAACCTCAACATTTTTTCACAATCTATAATACTCCATGATAGACATCATTTGGGGATAAACTCAAAGTCATATTTTGAGATATCAATTATCTTTTGAATTTCATGAAATGTATATCTATATATAAATTTATGTATCCAACATGAAATAATGATAAAATTGAGGCTTCATTTAATATGTGTTTGAGTCTGGGTCCCACATCTGTTTTTCATCATTATATTTCCCTAAAAATAAACTCCCAGGAATCTCTTAAGATGTATTTTGGGTATTGGATCCACCACTCTATCATTATACATGGTATCAAATGGAGTCTGATCCAAAAACCCTCTGTCTCATTTGTTTAACTTGGTTTGGGGTTCATTTTTTTGCCCTGCCAGCCCCAGGCCCTTGGCCATCGTTGCGAATGGCCTCTGCCCCTAGTGGCACCCTCCTACCATCGTGAATGGCATCTGCTCCAAGTGGAGCCCTCCTCCCATTATGAGTGCGACCTCCACCCCAAGCATCCATCCTCTGTTCATGCTCCACCACCTCTATCTCCAACATTCCTTCTCCTGTGCAACTACACCTCTACAACTAAGCCCTTGTATGATGGTGAAAATCCAGCAACTCGTTCGCTTTCATCGGTTCTATTACCAGGGAGGATATGTTTGAATCTTTTTCCGCGTTGATGTTCGATCCTATCATCGTCTCCAGATCCTGCAATGACACCTCTCTCCTCCCTAGTCTAGGTCGTCTCCACCACATAGCACCCCAGTTTTCTTCCTCACACAGGTTGGCCTTTCATATCTAGACCAATGAGCGAAGGTCCTAGTGGGAACCTCTGAACCCCTCTCTTTCACTCTCCATTCATTTGGCCTAGATATCCCACACCCCCTACTCAAAGACCACTCCCGGAGGCTGGAACCCCATTTCTCATTCCATTTAGATCTACGCACCACCACACGACTAACCATGATCCTAAGCTCCTCCACCATGCGTCCTCCCCCGAATTTCCAAATATCTTCATCCGTGAGTGTGCCCCCCTTACCAGCAGTGCTTTGGACCCAACTACCTCCCTATGATGGACCTCTTCGGCCCTATGTGAGTCTTCCCTTGTTAGCACTCCGTCGAATGTCTCTATATAGATTAGAGACCCATCCTTTTCAGCGACATATTCCATCATCCATCATTTTCATCTCAACAGGAAGATGCGGTCGGAGATGATTTATTTTTTTAATCTTGTTTTGTAATCAATCAGGGTATGTCTAGCATATTGAGTGAGTTTTAAATGTTTATTTTTTGCTTTGTTTTTTATTTTATTTGGTATGTTTTATTTATGTATCTAATCTTGGTAGACTTGGATTGAGGGGGAGTGTTGGAGTCTATGTCCCACATCAGGTGTGAGTCTTTTATCATCTTTATATTTCCCTATAAATAAACTCCAAGGACTCTCTTTAGAGGTATCTTGGTTATTGGGTCCACATATCTATCATTATACAATACTACACATTTTAATATTCTTAAACTCTTTAAGAATATTTAACAATACCAACATAAGCATCAGTTTATCATATAATATATGATAAACTTCCAGTTCATCCTTATGTTTGCTACACTTTATGGGTTTTGTTAACACAATACATTAAATGTTATGATGTCAAATTCTGTTTACGTAGAACTATTTATAAATTTATCATCATCATCATAATTATCCTGGGAACCATAGTCCATCAAAAATTTTCTTTGATATGATGTAACTACTTAAATTTTTATTTACCAATACATCATAACTCTCTTATTAAGTAAAATTTACTTTAAACTTAGATTGGTGTAATTATTTATTTGTTGATTTTGAACTTATTTAAGTCCAAACATACTCCCACTATCCTCTTCGACATTATATTCTCTTAATAATATTTTTCTAAGATACACAAACCCTTTTTAGTTGAGAAATAACATTTATTTCCTTTTGGTAAGAATATTAAACAAATAAACTATTGTTTCTCTATCATATCGAATATTTTGTGTGTTTGGAACATTTTTTTAAAAAGAAAAATGTATTAAAATGTACCACTTATGGGTGGTGGGAACACATTGTCACATATTTTAATAAATATCTAGATAAACACTAGATCCTAAATAAACAATTTAATCCAAATATTATTCTTAGAACATGTTACAGAAATTGATGAATCATAAACAATGTGTGTACAATTAGTCATCTCATGTTGTTACTAATAACTCTTTGTTATGAAACATTTTATCTTATCAAATAAGTGAAATGAGTTGAAAATACACATATTTTACATAGATTTATTTAAGGCTGATAAAATCCTTTATATTCAAATCCTCTATGTAGAAACTATTTACTTCATATCATGAATAAAAACTATAATATCAATCAATTATTCCTTCGATTTTGAATTCCTATATATTTATAATACTTTGTAAAATATACATTCGGTATCAAATACCTTTAAAAATCAAAGAATTAATTTCTATATCATCCATAAATGACATGGGAATTCCATGGAGTTTTACAAACTTCTTTAGTTATATCTTGGATAATCCAATCAAATTAAATTGTTAATTTTTATTCCTAACAACTCTAGGTTTTAATGAATTTTTTTGGAGTATGTGTCCCACATCAGACTTATGTGTTTTTTAATCTTTATTATTCATTATAAATAGACACCAAGGCCTCCCTTAAGAGCCATCTTGGGTATTGGGTTAACCATTCTTCTCATAATTCTATATGGTATCAGTGAGGGTTCTATAACCTTATCCCACCATTACCTCTCTCTATTTATCTCAAATAAAATCTACGATTTCTCCCCTAAGGGGGTGGCGGCCTCTCGGGCCAAGGATCTATAAGTCATATATCGTGGCTACTCCCTTCGCATCTTGTACGTCGCTATGTGTGATAGATCCTGCCGCATCATCTCCATGTACGTCCTTGGATACTATTGATTCCCTCTGTCCCTAGGGGTTTCCCTCATTTGTCGGTCGACAACACTAATTATGCTTCATGCACCCCAGCACCCCTTCTCGATGCCCCCCAGTGCGTGACGGCCCGTGACGACCTTCTGTATGCCACCACCTCGTGTAAGAGCCACTCCCAATTAGGAAGTTTTTGTGGGAATTTTATGTCAAGAACAGACTATTTGTCTGGAAATCTACTTTGGTGGGAGTTCAAGGGGAATGAGAAATTGACACAGTGGACAACAACCTTCATTGAAGCAGTCGACAGCAAGGAAGAATCTTCATGGGTAGATGAGCTACCCATACCAACTAGAGAAATTTATGTTTTTTCTTCCTCTATTTAACAGGATCAAATTCCATGATCTGGATGTTGTGTGTATTTGTGTGATCTCCACATTTTATTTGGAGAGAAATAGAGAAACCATCCCCCTTCTCCCGTGGACGTAGGTCATCCAACCAAACCATGTAAATCCAAGAATTCTTCCATTTTCTTCAATTTTTATGTATTTTCAGTTACCTCTCACCTCCACTGCACCCTTACAAGTGGTATCCAAGGGAGGGTGTTCAATATGATAGAGCTAAAATGAGTTTTCTGATGATTGGAAAATTGAAATTGGTCAGAAAATTTTCTGAGCCCAGATCTGTTAAGAGGAAGATAAGAAGATTCCAATGGCGCAAGCGGTGTTGAAAATATAGTTTAAATGAGCCTTGTAAAGCAAGTAAAAGTTATGGTCAAACCATGAGTGATTAGTAACCCTGTTCCAGAGAAGATGATACTATTCTCACCATTGGTGAAGTTTCCAGTGTGATTCTAGAAGCTGTTCCGACATGCCACGTCAGCATCATGTCATTGCTATGTCATCAGGTGATCTAGACCGTTGAATTTGTTTTGGTGATATCTCGACCAATCAGACTCTATTTCAATGATCCAGAATTCTATTCCCACTATTTTGACCATTACAGAGGCATTAGTATGGTTATTTTTTCAAAAAATTTAATCCATGAAGTGGTTTTATCAGGGTGCGACATCAACGGTGGTAATCTCGTTTTGTGACATCGAAGATGGATGGTGGAAGTGCATTACCATAATTTGATATCGATAAGTTCTATGTTTGGAATAATTTCAGATTGTGGAAAAACACAGTGAAACATATTCTTGTGTAGGAGGGAATGATCATACCAATGATCGGAGAAAATCCCAAGAGAACCAATGAAAATGATTGACAGGAGCTCAAGATGCGGGTCATCAACACAATTTGATTGTGTCTGGAAAATGACATAAAATAATTGGTGTTGGATGAGACCCCACCAAAGGAGATGTGGAGGAAGTTAGAGAAGCATTATATGGTAAAGTCACTCACCAAAAAATTATTCTTGAAGAATAAATTGTAACAGTTGCGGATGAGAGAGGGAATGAATTTGTGGGATCACACCAACGAATTCAAAAAAATCCTGACATAGTTATTGGGGTTCAGTGTGAAGGTTGAAGAGGAAGACAAAATACTTTTAGTTTTTTCATCTCTACCAAGTTCATTTGATGGACCTGTGACTGTATTGCTCATGGGGAAGGAAAAATTGAAGCTAGACGAGGAGATGGTGTCACTTCAAGATTCAGAGGCATTCTGAAGACCTACGACACATTCAGGTGAGAAAATCATGGTGATGCGAGATGATCAATGTGGGAGGAGCTGACATTGAAAGTTATGAGGTAAATAATGGTAGCCAAAATCAAGGGGACGTGATCCTAGAGAAATCATGTGTTTTTGGTGTGATAAAAAGGGTCACAATAAAAGTGATTGTGGAGAGCGAGAATGGTACATTATTGGGAAAGAGAAAGATGAATAGAAGTTTTCAAACATCACAAAATTATCGGTAGATGATTAAGTCTGTGTCACAACATGAAGCTTATAATCAGATGAGATAGTTTAACGGGGAGAAGTGCAGTGCCATTACTACAAAAGATATAGGCACATGAAGAGGGAATGCCGATTTTTAAAAAGAAATAATGAGCGGGCTCAAAATACAAAGGAATACATATGGGTTTTGTATTCAGGGAGCTCGGTACATATATGTACAATGAAAGGTTCATTTCATACTTTTCAGTAGGTGTAAGATTCAGTGAGAATTGGTGATGGGTTATCATGAGATGTTTGAGGAGTCGAGGCAGTGAAATTGAAGACACCTGATGGTGGAGTACGCAAACTAGATGACGTGAAATTCATTTTGAGGATGAAACAAAACTTTCAATCATTAAGTAAGTTCGATGCAAGAGGATACAAGATTTCCATAGTGGGTGGAGTTTTGGAAGTCTCACATGGGTATGAAATGATACTTACTGGGAAGGAGTCCCAAGGGTTGTATAATTTGATGGGGACCATAGTCAGCCCAAGATCGATTGAAGAAAGTGGAAGCGTGACATCATCTGGCGTAAAGAATGGTGTTATATTTGCCTATGAAGTTTTCAAAGTCTGCATGGAGATTACAGGTCTAGTTTCTACCCTAAATTAGTCATCAGGGGGAAATTTGTGGGGGGAAACTCTAAATTAGGATGTGTTTTGTGGGAGTTGTTTGTCAGCAATTGACTCTTTGGTTGGAATTTTACTTTGGTGGGTAGTCAAGGAGAACTAGAAACCAACATGGTGGACAATAGCCTTCATTGGAGAAGTCAACAGTAAGGAATAATATTCATGGGTATATGATCTACCCATACCAACCAGAGAAATTTATGTTTTTTTATTCCTCTATTTAATAGGGTCAAATCCTATAATCTAGATGCTGTGTGTATTTGTGTGATCCTATGCATTTTATCCTGAGATAAATAGAGAAACCATCCCCTTTCTCCTGTGGATGTAGGTCATCTGACCAAACCATGTAAATCCGAGTGTTCTTCCATTTTCTTCCATTTTTGTGTGTTTTGTGTTACCATGCACCTCCCCTGTGAACTTACAAAAAGTACAGGTCTAGATTATCCTCAAGGGGTAGGTCTACGTCTAAGTTAGGACAAGGACCAAGAACACAGAGTTTATTCAAAATATTCTAGAAGTGTTATGAGGTACTAATGACCCTCATGAAACGTTGTATTTTTTTTTGTAGAAAATAGAGATAATCTTAGAATTTTTTTGAGACTTCTAAGGTAGTTAAAGTAAAGTGAACCTCTTTTATGTTGGAGGGTCCTAGACTAAAGTAGTGGGAAAACATAGTATAAGTGAAACTAAATTATAATCTTGATTGGTAGGGCTTTAAAGTGATATTACCCAAGCAGTTTTATTCAGATATAATTGATCTTGCTAAGCCCCGGGAGTTTGTAATCCTTAATAAATTTGAACAGATATTGATAGAGTACATAAATTGATTTGTAGATATTTCACACTTTGTGATAGAGATGATAAAAAATGAATGGATAAATGCTGTTAAGTTTGAAATGAGTCTCCATCCAAACATTTAGTTTTATGTTTTCCTATTGACACTTAAAACCTATATGAAGGTAGTAGATTGATCTATAATGGTGGAAATTGATGAATTTTGTATGATTGGTTTGATTGAAACCTTTAACATGGTTGGAGGTTGTGAGAGTAGACTCCCTAAGATAAATTGGAAGCTATAAGAGTCTAAAAGAGGTATTAGTAGTGGTTCTCAACCACCTTTAAAGTAGGAATTTTTAACTAAAGTGGGGAGTAGGGCTCTTACTTACCACCAATATAAAATGGAAGGCTAAATGAATCCTTCTAGTATATATATTCCTAATGCAACATGATTTTGTTTGAAATTGTGACACCTTTAGTGATTTTTCATGAATAATCCTTCAGTAAGAAGTAGTTCCAGTTCTTTTACTCTAATAGGATTTAAGCTCTATTAGATACATCAAAACATGTAGGGACTGTCTCTCAAGGATGAGGAGGAAGAAGTGGATCATATTATGGGAAACGTTAGTTGAGGAATCATCCCCAGGCTATTGACACACCCTAGACTCAAGTTGAGATTAGAAAACTACATTATATAGAGATAGATCCCATAGAATCTGAGGAGGAAAAAATGATAGTGAGAGGAATTTTTTTTACTTCACCCATGTTTTTTTATTTATCTGATACTTGTGCTTATCACTCAATTTTTCTACTCATGTGGTAGATTTTTTGAATAGTTTCTATGATATCATTCCCTACATGATATATATATTTAATTCTCTTGGAAAAAATAGCATGGTATTTTCCCTTATTATGTTATCTCTTTATCCAAGGTAATTGTTTTCTAGGATTTACTTATCCTTAACATGAATCTCTTAGATATAATATTTGTAATTGGATGATAGATTTGAAAGATCATATCTATTATTATAATTGATGATCATCTTTCACTTCCCTTGATGGGAGTGTTTGAATATTTTAAGGGGAGTGGGATACTTATTCAAGATGAATGGTTCCTCATATTCCTAAATTTTATAGGTTTTCTTTCTAAATATATTATATTTTCTTAGAGGCTGATGAGGAGGGCCTATGGAGTGAGTTACCTCCCATGGTTAAATAGTTTCTTGATGTGTCCCCTAATGAATTATTAGGATTACCCCTAGAGTGGGAAGTCAAGTTTTCTATCGATCTAATTTCAAGGATGCAACCAATATCCTCACCTTCACATTTCATCGATCCAACTGAGATGAAAGTGTTGCAGATCTATCTTGATGATTTAAAAGATAATGGATTTATTCACCCTAGTGTTTCCTCTTAGGATACTATAATTCTCTTTTCTAAAAGGGATATTGGAACTCTCCGATTATGCATAGATTAATAGAAGCTAAACTAGGTCATTATTAAGAGCAAGTACCCATTACAACATATTGATGACTTTTTTGATTAACTAATGGTTGAAATATTGTTCTAAAAAATTAATCTCTGATCAAGTTACGACCAGCTATGGGTGAAGGAATATGATGCCCCAAAGATGGATTTTCAAAGAAGATATAGGCGTTATGAGTATATTTTGATACCATTAAAAATGACCAATTCATCAAAACTATTTATGAATTTTATGGGGAATATATTTCATAGAAACTTGGAATCTTTTTTCACAGTTTCTATAGATTATATCATAACCAATTCTATGATTGAAAAGGAGATAGTAAGACATATGAGAATAATCCTTGAGATTCTTAGTGATCATTGTCTCTATGTAAATATATATAAATTCATCTTTTGGATTTGGTAGTATCCATAAAATGTATTTAAGATATATATCATCATAGTATTTTTAGGTTATTATCAAAATTTGACTAGGGACTTTTCAAAAATCCATCTCATTTCACTACACTCACTTGAAATGGAATAAAGGTTTTATGGAGATTAGAATATCAAGATTATTTTGAAGAGTTAAAACATAATATAACATTGTCCCATATCCTGATCTTTCTATAGGTAAATTAAGGTTATATAGTTTTCTATAATGCTTCAAGTATGGGTTTGGGATTTGTCTTGATGAAGGATGATCGTGTAGTAGCATATGACTTGCTATAAATTTAACCTCATGAGCAGAATAATCCAACCCATGACCCAGAACTGGTATCCTTTATGCACATACTTATTTGTTATAGACACTATTTATTTGGTGATAAATTCACTGTCTACATTGACCAAAAAATACCATGTTACATATTCTCTTAAAAATATTAAAACCTAAGGAAGAATTGGTGGGAAGAGTACCTTTAAATTTTTTAATTTTATCTTTTTTACACATTCATTAAAGGGAATGTTATTATTAATGCTCTAAACATGAAGCTTCCATATTAATAATTGAACGAGTCTTATGAAGAATGAAACATCATGGTTCTATTGGATGAATTACATATATAATTGAAAGAGGATGATATGATTGTATTCCTAGATATTTATTTATTGACTCTTTATTTATCCGAGCTCATCTCCCAATATAAATTAAAGGTTGGAGAATAGTAACACATTAAGAGAAATATATATGATGGGGAGACTAGCCTTGATTAGTATCTATCAATAGAATTCATTACTGATATAAATAATAGGTGTGTAGTTTCATCATATATGAGGAAGGAAGTGATGGTGGACATACATTAGTCCTAATGGTCCATCTATCTTGGTTCAACTAAAACATTATATGTTATGAGGAATTCGTATTCATGGATAGGAATGATTCGAGACGTATCGAATTTTGTATCTAGACAATTTACTTAACAATTAGTAAAATTTATACATCAGATATCTTCATATTTTCTTTAGCCTCTTCCTATCTATACTTGGAAGTGGGACAAGGTGTACATGAATTTAACTATTGGATTTCCATGTACACCTCAGGGAGAGAATGTTATTTTGGACATCAATGATTGGATAACAAAGTATGTTGATATTATAATAATAAAAGAAACTACTAATGTTTATGAACATGATAAGATCTATATGAAGGAAATCATGAGACTATATGGTGTTCCATATTCTATTGTAACTAACAAGGATCGTCATTTTTCTTCTTGATTATGTAAAGGCCTCTATGAGGTGATGGGATATTTAGTTACACTATGAGTGACCTTGAATCCCTAATTGGATGACAATATGGAGAAAGAAAATCAAATTTTAGAAGATATAATATGATATTTTGTTTTAAAATTTATAATCTCATGGGATCCCCATATAAAATTGGATCAATTCTCCTACAATAATAGCTATTATTCCTCTATTTGAATGGTCCCTTTTGAAGCTTTGTACAGTTGGACATGTAACTCTCTTTTATTTAAACCAAGGTTGGTGGAGAATCCCTCATGGTATAGTACCTCATCCTTGAGATAGTAGATAGGATTTAGTTTATTTAACAATGTTTTTAAATGGATCAAAGTCATTATAAGTTTTACACTATCCATCAGATAATCCCTTGGAGTTCTTAGTTAGTGATATAGTGTTTCTAAGGGTGTCGCCCCGACTAGATATCTGGTGGTTGAAAAAGTTGAGGAAGAAAAATCTGAGATTCATGGGTCTTTTTGATATCATGGGAAAATTTTGGAAGGTTTCAAATTTATTATAGTTACCACCATATTTGGAAATTCATAATTTGTTTAATTTTTCTGAAACTTCTCAGGTGATAAATTGGGAGGAAGTTGAATCGAATCCTAACGTCTCAGTAACTAAGCACCCAACCTGAATAGTTGATTATCATGTTAAGGTAATCTATGGGAAATTGATCAATTTTTTTTGAATATTTTGGAATCATGGGAGTAACTCCCATGATACTCAAGACTGAGAGTCTCTTTTAAGGAATAAATTAACTCATTTTATTAATGATCAAATATAATGCTGACTTTATAGTTATAAAAAGTGATATAGAGGGGATAATTATTAGATAAACAATTTCATTTTTAGGTAATAAATGTGTTATTTAATTATTTTTGTCATTATAATTCATTTATGGGTGTTTTTCCTTTGAAAATTTCAAAAAAGTGAAACAGACACATGTACATGGTTGGTTCACATTTAGTACTAATCATATCGAAAACCATGAGAACATGAAGATTTGTAGATAAAGGTGGTTTTCATTATTAGAACATGGTTTCCCTAACCATACATCCCAACTGTCCAAGTTCCCAAGTTAATACAGTGTCATTCACACGATTGGTTTATAGTTTGGAAAATTGTGTAGGCAAACCATGCGGTCTGCCCAAATTTTAAAAATGATGAAATTACTAAACAACATCCACCTAAATTAAAATCCATAACCCTAATATTCTCTATATCACTCTACATAAGCCTACATCATGCATGAGACACCCTTTACATTTATTAGGGATTGAATATAAGTCGTTTCTTTAAGGATATTTTAAGGGAAACACTTGGTAAGTTGTCCCTCCTCCTTATTTTGGTTCTAATATCATTTCCTATTGATTATTTTTTTCACACTAAGGACATGGTAGCTTAAGAATTGTGTTGGGTTAACTAAATGGATTGGGTATTAATTTTTAGGTTTCAATCTTTCTTATTAAGGATCCCTTCTTCCCCTATTATATGGATTCTCCTGGTTTCCAAGCGATTTGGATTGATTAAGGTAGGTGGTTCCAAATCCCTTATTTTGTTAGCTCAACTATTAGTTCTTGGATTTTCTAATTAATTTCATTAATTTTAAGGAAGATATTTTTTCTAGATATGAATTTATTTATATATACCCTTGTGATTAAAATTCCACTTTTATGATTTGGAAATGGAAATAACATGTTTTGAGTATAAATGGGAACACTTATGATTTTTTAATTAAAATAAAAATGTTTAGAAATTGACGTGATATTAACTAAACCTCATGGGAATCCTTGGGAACTTGGGTTGGATAAAATATATGGGACATGGTCCTTGGACACTATCTATACTATTAAAGTAGTTAATGTGGTGCCCCTACCAGAAATTTATGAAATTCTATATCCATTCTACTAAGTGAGAGAACTGTCCTAATTAGTGAAGTAATATATCCTAGCTCTATAAAACTAATGAATTTAGGGTGTAATACCACGATTCTACATTGAAAATCAACTTGAAAAATATTTTCATTCATTCTTTATTATAGTTTTAATAATCTATATTATTGGTTGTTTTCAAATAGAATGTTAAAAATCCATTTTGAATATTTATGATCAAACTAGAATGTTTATATTTTATAACAAAGGATTGATATTAAGAATATAGTGAGATCCTACAAGGATTTTTTGTCACAAATTTCATACACCCACACATATTTATAGAACTTATTCATATGGATATGAGCATGGTAAATGAACTACTTGGAGGTGAAGGATGTTCTTGATAACTTTATCTGAGTTGATAAAGGTGACATGGTGTGATGAGAACTAATGTCACACAATGATGGGTAAATATTTTGTTTGTTTTTTTATTTAAGGTTGTATTATATATTCTCTTAAATATGTATCACCTTATTGAATTTACTTCCTATCTATTTTATATTTTTGAAACTTCAGTTGTATTTTCCTTTTTTATTTCAATTTTTCATTATTATGATATTTTGTAACTGCTGTTTTTCTTTGATATTATGTTATGTTATGTTGATATGTTGGTTATTATTTATAATCTTACAGATGTATGAATCAATAATAATTTTCAGATTCATTCCATGGTCTCGGATAAGATTAGTTGTTTAAATTGGGTGAAACTATTTCCAAAGAGTATTATTGATGCCTCAAAACTAGTTTTTGGATTTTGGGGTTCAAGAATTCCCTTTGAACCTTTCCACAAACTAGATCAAGTTCCCAAGTTAGGGTAATCTCCATTTGGGTTGTGATAATGAATATTATGAGCTTTCCATAAATTGGATCAAGTAAATTACCCTAGATTTGGGCATGGTCACCCCTATAATTATGATATTGAGTAGGTTAGTTGAACCTTTCCAAACAAAATAGAGATTCCATTACAACAATGATAATGATGTCACTAATGAAAATATTTCCCCATTATTTTTTGGACTAAGGATTCCCCCACATATTTATTTTAAGAATTCATAGATGCTCCATCATCATCAATGGTAGTAGATAAATCCCCTACATCATCTCCATAATCTTGGGATATTGACACCTCTTCTACCCTTGATAATAGCATAGAGTAAGGAAAAAATTTCAAGAATTCCCCTGATAATGATTCCCATGCATTGGCACCCTGGAAATCTATAGACACCATCTATTTATTCAAAAAGAGATGAAAATGTCCCCATATAATCTTATTGATCCAAAAATGACCCTATATAATCTATTTTTGACTATATAGAGGAAGAGGAGGAAGAGGAAAAAGACCTCAATGTTATCCCTCCATCATTTGAGGAAGTATTCTTTACCAACATTGATGAGCTCAAACAAGTTAATCTTGATACATAAGATGATATATGACTCAAATTTATTAGTGCAACAATGTATACTAAAAAGTAGGACACACAGACACACACATATATATATTTCTTGAAGAAACACTGGGATGTATCTGTATGGAAATATATTTAAATGCCTGAACTAGATCCTAATGTGGCCACCCATCATTTTTCTAGGGACCCAACCTTAAAAATTTTATATTATATCTTTTTTGAACTAGATTTCACATTTTGAGGATATTTTTATTTTATATTTTTATATAATTAGGAAAAACTCTTACACAATAAACCCACACATTACAAGTGGACAGTTATACTAAGTATCCATTTTCCCACCAAAATAATCCTTTTAAAATAAAACATGTTTTTTTCCTCATATATCTTCACAATTTTAATCTTGTCCCCATCTTTATCCCTACCCATCCTTTACCCTTTTAAAAAGTTTATAAATGTGGGATTAGTATAAAAAACTCATTAAGGTACACAAAATTAAATAAATCCATTATTCCAATGAAAAATAAGAAAAATCATATAACATTTACCTTTACCTTAAATGTTCTTCAAATGTATGAAATAAAAAATTTTCACATGAAAAACAAACACATGTTTTTCTCAAATAAATCCTTTAAAACCCATATAAAGTAATTTAAAACTCCTTTTCAGTAACTTAGAGAATCATATTAATAAAACAATTTCAAACCCTTTTTAATTTTAATAACCATATGACCAACTTAAAATATAATCCCTACCTAATGAATTAGATATCTATAATGGGGATCACCCTTTGTATAATCTATATCAGGATCACTCGTGAGATATAATGGGGATAAACCCTTTATATAAGCTATATCAAGCTCACTTTTGAGCTATAATGGGGGTCAAACCTTCGTATAACCTATATCGGTCTCACTCGTGAGAAATAATGGGGATAAAACCTTCATATAATCTATATTAGGCTCACCCATTTTATATAATGATCAAGTATCATATCATGAACTGAACCCTTTAAAATTATTATAAACCCATGTGTAAAACACTTTCAAATATAAAAATACCCATTTTTTGAGGATTGAAGGAAAGGAGCTCGTACTCGCTGCCGTGCCGTCACAACGATACCCTAGATCCATGCCACCGGGACCTACTCCCCCCTCCTAGTCGGATGGGGGAGTCTCGCATTCATCGTCATCTAAGAAGGATGACTCGTTTTCTTTCCATGATCTTTCTCTACCCTTCCTTAGGTTCTCTATTTCCCCAAAAGTTTCAGATCTCTTCTAGGAGGTTCCCTAGTTATCTCTGCTCCCGGCGGAGCTTAATAGTGCTGTATATCTGTGCAAGTATACCTTGGTGTCTCGATTTCATCCTCACCGACCCTAGGTCGAAGTATTTACCCAGTTTGTATCTGAATCTTGGAAGCTTCATGAGCATGCGGTCGTCGAGTTGCTTGATCAAAGACACATAATGGTTTGTTTTGCCTTGGAGGAAGATATGATTTCCGCTAGGTCCTGGGTGCCTCAAAGGTGTGGTGGCTCTTCATTTATTTATTCCAGTGGAGCTTTGAATTCCATATGCAGTGTGATCCTTCGTCGATTACAACATGGGTTAGTCTCCCTGGTCTTCCACTTTTGTTTCAAAATCCTTCTCTTCCCTGTGACATTGGTAACATGATTGGGTGATATTTATGCTCAGATCAATGTGATAAGTCTGTGTCACACCCAATTTTCCTATAGGTCGATGTAGAAGTGGATGTTGTAAAGCCGCTAGTGTGTTGTGTTTAGATTACTAATGGGAAGGATTTATGCTGGATGCAAGAGGTATTATTTGAATCGTGGATGCAGTTCTGTGTGGGGTGTAGAAGGTTTGGGCATATGGAGGCTGTCTGCTAAAGTGGAAAGGTGGGTGTTACCTCATAGGTGGTGGAAAGGGAGTGTAGTGGTGTCCATGATGTTTGTGATACTGGGAGGTCAGGTCAGGCAGTGGTGAAGGATGTCCTTGGGGTGGCTCTGTTAGAATCTGGAAACATGAATCTAGGTTTGAGTTCTCCTGTGGAATTTGCAGTGTGTACCAATACTGAAGATTCTTTTGGGTAGGGAGCCCAGTTTGAGTCTTATTGCACTACCGTTGCATTAGTTAAATAGAAATATGATGGGAATGTGGAGAGAGAGATGAGGCAGGGTCTTCTTGCTACTGCGCCGAGTCTTGCTTATAGTATGAAGATAGTGCAGGTGCCTATGAACCCAATAATGATGCAAGTTTTTGATAGGCTAAAGGGTGACCATGGAGTTGAGACCCGATCTGCAGTGGAGGGGGTGTTCCATCTACTGTTGGTTCCTCTCTCTGAGGAGCCTTTGTCCAACATGGACGGGGTCTTTGAGGATATGAATATGGGTACTCATGGCTCCGGTGGAGTTATGACCTGAAAATGGTTTGAGAGTCTGAAGCATGAGGAGCTACCTATGCTAATGTAAGGTCCCCAGGTGATTGAAGGTGTCATCTCACAGGCTGTAGTCACTAACAAAGGAGGTTCTTTTGAGGAGGCAATAAAGAGGGAGTCTTCCATTGATCCTAGTAACTCTCAATGTGGGGAACACACACAATGTTTAGCAATGATTGATACTAATAGTCACTTTGAGCAAGAACGGGGAGAGAATGAACGTTACCAAGAAGTGCGTATCTCTAAAAAATGGGGGGACCAATCTAATAGTGAAAAGGATAATTATAGTGACAGGATCCGAATCTCTTATAGTGAGATTGTTCATGGTGGAAAGAAGAATGTATCAGGGAATGAGAAAGTTCTCACTGCTCCGCCAAGAAGAAAGATGAAGAAAGACTACTCTTCTATGCTGAAGCCGATGACTACCAGATCCTCTGTCAACAAGGGAAAAGGCATGCAGTATTTTGATGAGTTCATATATTTGGAAAATTTAAATCTTAGAAGGAAGTATGCCAAGACTGTGACACACTATGAAAGATCGGAGTGGGAGTCTGCTACTGCGGATGAAGCAATGGATCATGGTTATAGGGATGGGTATGATTTCTATGATATGTATTTGCTTTTATAGCTTGTGATGCTTTCTTGCTATACTTTTCCTTTGTCTTAATAAATGGTCAGAGACGTTGTCTCTGGCTGATATTTCCTGGTAAAAATTCCCATTTTTTGTAAAAATAAATTTTAAAATATAAAAACTACACACATAATAATGAAACTATTTTCTATAAAAATATATATGAAAATTTATAAATGAAACATTAAATAAAATAAAGAATCATGAAATCAAGAAATTTAATTCATGCTATATATGTTAAAAAACATTACTTTTGACCTTTGTAAAAAAAAGATGAAAGAGAAACATTAAAAGATGTTTTTTAAAAGAAGGTCCATTACATAAAACCTTAGAAAGATCCATTTTTGAATTTTTTTTATAAAAATTATAAAATTATTTTTTAAAACCATTCATGTCCATATAAATAATTTCTTAAAAATAATTTTAAAAAAATGGACATGAAAGAGAAATATTTTGAAAATAAATCTTTAAAATGATGTTTTAGTTAAAGAGTCTCTTACCTTGAGTCTGAATCATCACAAAAATTATTTATCTTACTCAATAATAAAATTAGGTTAATTTATACTTTATTTAGAACATTTTTCATGTTTATTATTAGTTTTATATCACTTATTACCTTGTTATAAAAATTGATTAATTATTTATGTTCACATAGGATGTTTTGACAATATTCAGTTCATAAGTCCAAAATGGATTTAGTAGGCTGAATTTGGTAAAATAGGTAATAATTAAATCATCTCAAGAATAATATTAATGTAATAATAATAATTATTATACATAAATTATACTATTAAATCCATCAATTAATTATTTCTACGAAAAATGAACTATGTTACAATCTTAGAGACGGTAGGCCGCACTTACGCAAGAGTAACATTTCCATTTTTTGATGATCATTATGGAAAGAAGGTAAGTATAATTTTAATTTTATATAATGATAATAATATAATTAATATAATATTAATAATTTAAATATATTTATATATGTCATCCACATGATGTGGTGATGAAAAATGGATCACATTGCTTCATTGAGGTGATAGTTCACACGTACGCATGAACAACATTATCATTTTTCTTTGCATGAAAAGATATGAATATAAATGATACATTATCTTTATATAATTATAAATATATCACTAATAAAATATATATATATTAATTCCATAATTATAACTAATATTGACAGACAGTGATGTAAAATTAATTAAATCAGTTTGTGAGGTGGTAGTTCCCTATAGACACAAACAATTAATTATTTTTCCATTTGATGGAATTAGAGAAGGATATAGGTAATAAAACTTAAATAATAATATCTAATTATATGTTGGATACTTAATTTATTATTTCATCATGGTAGAAGAAAATTTTATGTAAGTGTAAAACATAAATTAAACAAAAACACTTGATTAAAAACTATACCACTTCTTTGGAAAATATCCTTTGATTAACACCTTAATACCTATAAGGTGAGTGTTATGCCTAAGATAATGACTATAGATTGTGGAGAGAGATTATAGGAAGGTATTTGGGTATATATTATCTGAAAAAGGGTTTTTAAGTGTGAAGAAACAAGAAGAAGAGGTTCCCTTTTGTAGGAGAGGGGAGGGGAACTCTTTGAATTTCTCAAAATATTAAATTAATATAAATTAATTTTCTATTTCAAATGGGTCAGTTTTTTTATTTAGAATATAGGATGATTATGGATCTAAATAAATTTATAATATGAAGATTATACAAGTTTTTACAATTTTTTAGTCATTATACTTTTGTTTTTACCATTATTTAACCTCTTTAGCTCTTACCACGATAACATGTGTTTTTACTCTTTAAAGGTTAATATAGTTATTATAAAATTCAAAAAGACAATAAATGGATTATGGATGAAACTTTTAACCTTATACCAGTTATTTGGATGAAATTATTATTTTTATGAAATTTATATCATTTAATAAAATATTATATATTTTAATATATTATTAATGTCAATTTTGAGACTATTCATTAATTTGACTTTTAAAAATATAAATAAAACCAGATAAATTAGAAAAAAATATTTAAATGAATCTATATAATGTTAAATTATTCTATAAAATTAATTTATCATATTAATTATATAAAATTATTTTTATTTTAATAGTTTTCATAACTTTTATTTTATATTTCCATTAATAAAATAACTACTCCACCAGCATTATGTAAGAATTTAAAATATTTATTTCTTCACTAATAATTAAAAATAAATTTCCATGATTAAAATAAATATTTTAGATTTCCAAATAATATTCATGGTCAAATATATCTTCTGTATTACCACATATTAAAATTTTTAAACACATTAAAAATATTAGTGTGGAAAGTTTGAATGTTCTTAAAATAAAATACTATAAGGAGATTAAAGTCATCCAACTAGAAAAATGATATCATAAATTTCTAAAAGGATGATTTTAATCTAAAATATCTTATAAAATAAAATTAGGAAAATTTTTAGGGTAATTTTATAATCCTTATCATTATTATTTTTACCCTTAATTACCCAAATTACCCTTAACCGTGGTAATAAAAATTTCTATGTTTACTATTCATATTATCCAAAAATAAAAGGGAACTATTTAATAAATTTTGAACTTATTATTAAAAATATGGAATCCATTTTTCAAAATTCAAAACACATATTTGGATAAAATTATTTTAAAATTAATCCTCTAGATGGGGCGAGCAAGTGAGTTTTTAAAGTGAAAATGCTCAAAATTTTACTAAGTTTTTACATATAAATTCAATATAAAAATGATTAAAATGAACTTTATTGGATTAATATATGTATTATTTATAAAATATTACTTTAAAATAAATTTTAAATATAATTTAAGTTTTTAAATTATTTAGAAGAAAATTCAGTTTTCAATTAAAATGCAGTATTTTTCACTATTCTTCAAAAAATGAAACTTATGAAAAAATACCATAAAATAAGCCAAATATAATTTAGAAATTATTATTTAAAATGTTAAGTTCATTTTTTCAAATTAAATTTATAAAAGTTTCCATATTTAGTTTTAAAATAAGTGCGCCATCAAAAGGTGGCACAATTCCCTTTAGAAAAATATAGCTTTTATGCATAAAATTGGATTTGTTATTATATTATGACTATAAAATCTATGGAATGAATGTAATTTTTTTATAAATGTGTGTAAACACAATATATATAGTCCTATTCATACCCTTCAATATAATGTCTAGGAAATAACTACCATATTTAAACAATAATAATTTATTGTTCGTTTAAGCTTGTTATGATGTATCTTGTACGCTATCGTACACAATGTTTTCTTTTAAAAATATTGGGATTTTAAATTCTCCCCCACTTTAATAAATTTCACCCTGACAATTTGAACTCAATATTTGTAACCAATGTTTGACTATTCAAAATAATTTTATTGAAATCCTAGATTAGAACATGGGTCAACAAAAATTTTATTTGAAAAGAGAGAAATGAGAGTACGAGGGTCACATGAGATAACACATATTGTGGTTCTATGTAGGAAAACATGGACATGGAAGAGAAAAATAAAAATCAAGTTCTAATGGATAATTATATATAAAATTTTCATTATAAATTTAACCATAAAAAACTATAAATATGTGATGGGTTGAATTTTCATTGAATTCTTATTAAGAAAATTAAACAGATAACATTTTTTAACAAGAATTAACATTATTAAAATTTTGAGGATACTTTTGGTTTAATTTTTTAGATAATTATCACAAAATCTTAAATATTAAACCCATAAATTACTATTGGAAACTTATCACTCAGTTTCCATTTCTTTTTTCCTCCAAAAAAATATTTTTATAAGAAAATATAGTCCCCCTTTATGAAAAATATTCACAATATTTTCATTAATATCATCCTTGTCATAACTATTCCTATGAAAAACATTTTAGAAGTTGGTATGATCACAAAAATATCATTAAGGTACATAAAAATAAATAAAACCATTAATCTAGTGAAAAACATGAAAACCCATTTAATGTTATTTGAGAAAATGAAACAAAACATTTTTCACATGAAAAACTCACACACATTTTTGTCAAAAAAAGCATTTTGAACCCCTAGAAAGAAAACTTAAAACCTATTTTCATAACTTAGAGCATAATATTCATAAAAACTATTCAAAACCCTTTTTAATTGGGATAACCATATGGAAATATTCCAATATAACCACAACCCAATGAATTTGAAATCTATAATGGGAATCACCCTTCGTATAAGATATATCAAGAACACCCATGAGCTATATGGGGTATTAACTCTTTATATAAGGTAGTTTTGGCTCAAAAGTGATCTATAATGGGACCCAAACCTTTTTATAAGCTATATCAATCTCAATCATGAGTTATAATGGGGATCAACCCTTCATTTAAGCTATATTGGGCTCACTTGTGAGCTAATGGGGTTCAACCCTTCAAATAAGATATATAGGGATCACCCGTGCACTATAATGGGGCTCAGACCTTTGTATAATCTATATAAGGAGCACCTATTTCATTTAATTATCATTTACAATATCAGGAAAAAAACCCTTTAAAACACTTTTAAACCCATGTGTAAAACTCTTTCGTATATGAAAATACACTTTTCTTGTAGAAAATCACTTTTAAAATATAAAAAATACACACAAAATAATGAAACCATTTTATTTGAAAAAAAATATGAAATTTTTTTGAGGAAACATTAAAAAATTAAAGCTTCATGAAAGTATGAATTTCCATTCTTGATGTATATGTTAATTTTTTTTGACCATTGTAAAAAGAGTTGAAAGAGGAAGTTTAAAACTGCGTTTTAGAAGAAAGTCCTTTACATAAATTCTTAAAAAGATTCATTTTTGAAACAATTTGAGAAAAAATAAAAAATTCTCTTTTTAAAAAATTAATTTCAATTTAAATTATTTATGAAAAAAAATTAAAAAACATGGACAAGAAAGATAAATATTTAGAGAATAAATCTTTAAAAAATTTAAAATGATGTTTTAGTTAGGGTACCTTACCTTGAGTCTAACTCATCACATTCATTATTTAAATTACTGAATAATAAAATTAGGTTAATAATTTAATTTATTAATAAGATTTTTATTGTTTATTATTCATTTTATACAACTTATTACATTTTTATAACAATTACTTAATTATTTAAGTTCATGTCAAATGCTTTGATGATATTCAGTACTTGAGTCTAAAATGAATTTGATATGATGTCTATAGTCAAAGTGGTAATTAATCCATAATCTATAGAATAATATTAATGAAATTATTATTATTTTTATACATCAATTATAATTTTTAATAAAACCATTTTGAATGGTTAGAAACAATGAACTATGTTATAATCATGGAGATGGTAGGTCGTACGTTAGCATGAGTAACGTTTCCATTTTTCAATTATCATTATAGAAAGAAGGTAAGTATAATTTTATCTTTAAATAATGATAATAATACCATTAATATCATATTGATAATTTAAATATATTTATATATATCATTCATGTTATGTGGTGATGAAAAATGAATCACATAACTTCATAGAGGTGATAATTCACCCGTACACACGAACGATGTTATTATTTTTTTGTGTAAGGAAAGGTATAAATTTAAATGATATATTATTTTTAAATAATGATAAATATGTCATAAATATCATATAATAAACATGAATTCCATAAATATAACTAGTATTGAGAGACGATGATGGGAAATGAATTATATTGGTTTCTGAGGCGTAGTCTGTTGTGCACACAAATGATGAATCCTTTTACCATTTGAAGGAATTAGAATTGAATATGGATCATGAAATTAAAAAATTACAAATTAGTATATAGAGGATACTGTATTTATTATTTTAACATGGATAAAGAATATTTTAAGGAGGTGGAAGAATAGACAAAATAGAAATCCATGATTTAAAATGTAACACATTCTTCAGACAATATCCTTTTCTTAACACCTTAACACCTCTAAGGTGAGTTTTATACTTAAAATAAGGACTCTATAACGTGTTTAAGGATAATAGGAAGGTATTTTGTCAGATATTGGAGGAAAAATTGGTTTTAAAGTGTTATATAAATAGAATAATAGGTTCCATTTTATAGAAGGGGAGTGACACTCTTTGAATTTCCAAATATATTAAATTAATATAAATTAATTTTCAATTACAAAAATAGAAAAAGTGATTTATTTGGAATATAAGATAATTTTTTCTCTAAATATTACAATAGAATAAAATTTATTTAAGTGTTATCTAAATTTCTACCCTTATCTTTTGGTTTTAACCCTTATTAATTCTTTTAACTCTTACCATGACAACATATATTTTTATAATTTGACGGTTAATATAGATACTATAAAATGAAAAAATAACCATAAATGAATCATGGATGAAATTTTAAACCTTATCCTAATAAGTTGGTTTAAATTTATATTTTTATAAAATTAATATTATTTAATAAACTATTATTTATTTTAAAATATCATTAATGTAAATTTTGAAACTATTCATTACATTGAATTTTACAAATACCAATGAAACAATATAACTTCAAAAAAAATATAATCATACATCAATGACATGTAAATGTAATCAATAAAACTTATTTATAATATTATTTAGATCAAATTATACTTATTTTAATATTTTTAATACTATTTATTTGATATTTCTATTAATAAAATAATTATTACACCATCATTATGAAAAATTTTAAAGTATTTATTTCTTCTATAAAAATTAAAAATAAATTTCCATGATAAATATAAATATTTTATGTTTCAAAATACTATTTATGGTATAACATAGATTCTTTTTGACCATATTTTTAAAATGTTATACTTATTAAAAACATTAGTGTGATAAGTTTGGATTTCTTAAAATAAAATACTATAAATGGGATTAAAGTCACCCATGTGGATCCAAGAGGTCATTAATTATGCCCAAGGATGATTTTTATCAATATTCACTCATCTAGTAAAATTATAACAAGTGTTAGGGTAATTTACTAATACTTATCATAATTAGTTTTTACCCTTAATTACCCAATTTACCCTTAACCTTGCTAATAAAAATTATTATGTTTACTCTTTATATTCTCTAAAATTAATAGAAGCCTTATTGATTAATTAATAAATTATTATTAAAAAAATATATAACCCATTTTTTAAAATACAAAATATAGAAGTGGCGAAAGTTAATTTAAAATTAATCTGGTAGACTAGATGAGAAAATGATTTTTTAAAGTGAAAATGTTCAAAATATTGAAAAGTTTTTATATCCAAATTTAATATGAAAAATATTTCAATGAAAAAAATTTGATTAATATATTTATAATTAATATAATTTTACTTTATAATAAATTTAAAATATAATTTCTTAATTTAAATTATTTAGATGAAAATTCAGTTTTCAATTAAAATGTAGTATTTTCACTATTCATTAAAAAATGAAACTTATCTAAAAAAATAAAAAAAATTAAACAAAAGTAAATTTTAATATTAATATTTTAAAAATTATGTTTATTTTCTAAAATAAAATATATAAAGTGTCAAAATTTTGTTTTAAAATAAGTACGCCATTGAAAGGCGAGAAAACTGCCTTTAAAAAAAATACAGGTTTTTATGCGTAAAATTGGATTTATTATTATATAATGTCTAAAAAACACATAGGATAAATGATAAATATTAGATTTAATATTATATATATTTATATATTTCATTAATATAATCCAATAAGAGTTATCTTTTAATTTTATTGGTATAAAACACACCTGTGCACATTTAAATATTTTTTCAGAAAAAGATTTCCTTTTATTTTCAAAAGGGTTTTATTTTAATTTATAATTAATTAGTCACAAAAGAATTTATTATATATAAATGTGTAAACCATATTTTCATAATTTAGTTACTTGTTTTCATATCTTCCATAATAATGGTAACATTTAAATAATGATATTTAGTTGTTCATTTAAGCTTGATGTGGCGTATCTTATACACTATCGAATACAGTATTTCCATTTTAAAACTTAGGATTTCAAATTCTTCCCCATTTAATAAATTGCATCATTAAAATTCACCCCAGTCTCAGTAATTAGGGTTTGACTTTTCAAAGTACCTTTATTTAAATCCCACATAAAAAAAACATAATAAAACATCCACTTAAAATGGAAGAAAAGAGAGTATGAAGGTCACCTAAGATAACACATACTTGGATTCCATGTAGGAAAACATGGATATGGAAAAAAAATAACTATCAAGTTCTGATGGATATTGATAGAGAACATGTTCATTAAAAGTTAACCAACACAAAATCGTAAATATATGATGGGTTAATAGGCCATTGATTTATCAGTAAGAAAATTAAACAGATAAAATTTTTATTTAATTTTTTTATTGAAAGATTATTTATCTAGAGTTGAGGAATTAATTTATCATATATACTAAGAACATATGGAGATATACTTATTTGAAAATAATAATTTCACCATTTAACCAATTTCCACCATAAACTAATCTTTTCCTCCAAATGGTGAGTATATATATATTTTAATTCCCCAAGGACAAGAATATACTTTTACAGATCAAAAAATCCTAAAAAGGATGAAAATATATTCCTCCTATCTTTATAAATTAACCAAAACCAAAATGGTTAGGATAAGATAATATAAATTCATAAAAAGAATAATACATTATATGATAAAAAACTAATTTAATCTCCAAAATTCAGTAGTAATGCATAGAGTTCAAAATAGACCATTAAACAAATAAAAATCCTTAAAATTACCCTAAAATATTCAAGATTAAGATTAAAACCACAAAAATTAGAAGGATCTGAATACATATACTTCCAAGAAAATTTTAATATTTGTCACCAAATAACATCAATGAATATTATATTCTAATACTAAAATGTATATTACCAAATCATATAATCTTAAAGATATGGTAACCATTTAATAAATAACCTAAATCACCATATATCCACAATAAAATCATATATTCTTCCAAAATATAATTAAAACTCTATTCCTCAAATAAAATATCATATTATTCGGGTTATCTTGATTATATAGGGTTCCCAAAATAGTTAATGTTTTTCAAAATAATATTAATCACTTAATCCCAAAATAATTTACTTTTTCACCAAACGTTGAGTATTTAAGATGAATTTTTCATTCCCGAAACATTAGAATCAACTTACATGGATTACTAAATCCTTAAAAGGAAAAAAATATATTCCTTCTATCTTTATACATTAACCAAAACAAAAATGGTTAGGTTAAAATAAGATAATTCCCTAAAAATAATAAATCTTTATATTATGAAAAACTAATTTAATCTCTAAAATTCAATAGTAATACCCAGCATTCAACATAGATAATTAAAAATATAAATATCCTAAAAAATTCCCCAAAGTTATACTAGATTGATATTGAAACCCAAAAATCATAAGGATTTAATCACATATACTTCTATAATAGTATTAAGATTTATTACCAAATAACATAAATGACTCTTAAATTATTATACAAACAATTTAATTACCCAAAATCATATAATCTCCAAGATATGTAACCATTTCCATAAATAACTTGAATCACCATAAATCCACAATAAAATCATATATTCTTACTAAATAGACTTAACTATTTATTCCTCAAATTAAATCCCATAGTATTATGTTTTACTTAATTATATAGGGTTCCCAAAATAGTGAACGTCTTCTGAAATAACTTTAATCACTTAATCCCAAAATAATTTTCCAATCTCATGGTTATCTATACAATATATTTTCCCAAAATTAACTTAACCTTTATTCATCAGATGTTTTAAATAAAGAAAATAATTTTATACAATTTAGGACATTACATAGGCTAGTGGTAGGAGATGTACCCTTGTCTCCCATCGGTTGTGGGTTCAGTTCCCTCGACCTTCTGGACATGACGAGGTGTCACATGGTATATAAGTTTTCCTTTTCTAAAACTATATAATTATTATAATATTCCCAAAATATTATAAAACCCTCAAAACAACCTTAATATGTTTTAACCCCAAAGGTTATATCATAACTTTCAATTTGCATTCCAAAATGTAACAGCCCATAATTACCTAAAAAATGAATGTATCCAAAAATACCATTAATCACATTAAAATTTCACAACTTAAAGCCACAAAAGGGGTTTCTAATACACTAAAATTATGATAAAACTAAAAATTATCAACCCATGATGATATCTATAACTCTTAAGAAAAAAACATAATCTCCAAAGTTATCTAAACCATCCTTTGATACCAACTGTAAGGATCTGACCTTTAACATTAAATATTCTAGAGTTTTTAAACAATAATTAACATAAAGGGATATTTTTAGTTTAGAGTTTTAGATAATTAGGACAAACTCTTACAAATTAAACCCACACATTACATGTGAACACTTATATGCAGTATACATTTTACCACCAAAGGAATCCTTATAAAATAAAAATTGTTTTCTTTTCATAACATATCTTTATAATTTTTATCTTGCCCTCATCATCGTCCCTAATCATCCTTTACCCTGTGAATAAATATTTAAAAACTTGATATGAGAATAAAAATATGAGTAAGGTACATAAAACGAAAGAAAAATATTAGTCTAGTAAAAACTAAGAAAACTCATATAATATTTACATTTACATTCAATGTTATTTGAATGTATGAAATAAAACACTTTAATACCAAAATCACACACATGTGTTTCTCAAATAAATCCTTTAAAACCCATATAAATAAATTTAAAACTCTTTTTAGTTAGTTAGATAATCATATTCATAAAACCCTTAAAAAGCCCTTTTTAATTGGAATAACCATATGAAAAACATCTAATATAATCACTACCCAATGAATTAGAGATCTATATTGAAGATAAAACTTAATATAAGCTATATCAGGCTCACCTGTGAGCTATAATGGGGTTTAACCCTTTGTATAAGCTATATAGGGCTCACCTGTGAGCTATAATAGAGATCAACCCTTCGTATAAGCTATGTCAGGATCACCCGTGAGCTATAATGGGGTTCCATCGTTCATATAAGCTATATCAACCTCACATGTTTCTTATAATTATAAAGTAACATATCACAAACTAAACCATTAAAAACTATTTTAAACCCTTCTATAAAACACTTTTTAATTTCCAAATACCTTTTTTATAAAAACCTCTTTTAAAAATAATAACCTCCCATATAATAATGAAAAAAATTATTAAAAGAGAACAAAAAAATATTATAATAGAAAAATTAAATAATTAAAGTATAATGAAATTAATAAATTTATTTCATGTTGTATATGTTAAAAAAAATTTCTTTTGACCATTGTAAAAAGAGATGAAAGAGAAAATATAAATGATTATTTTTAAAAGAAAGTCCTTTACATAAAACCTTAAAAGATACCTTTTTGAAAAAAATTGAGGTAAATTATAAAATTTAATTTTAAAAACATTCATGTCTATATAAATTCCTTCTTAAATATGTTTTCAAAAACTTAGACATGAAAGAGAAATATTTATAAAATAAATATTTAAAACCATGTTTTAGTTAAAGAGTCCCTTGCCTTGAGTCTGACTCGTCACATAAATTCTTTATCTTAATAAATAATAAACTTAGGTTAATTTATACATACTTTAGAACCATTTTTATTTTTATAATTCCTTTTATAGCACTTATTACCATGTTATAAAAATTATTTAATTATTTAAGTTCACATCATATATTTTGACAATATTCGGTTCATAAGTCCAAAATGGATTCGATAAATCAACTATGGTGAAAGAGTTCATAATTAAATCATATCCAAAATAATATTAATTCCATAATAATCATTATCATATATCAATTATACTTTTAAATCCATACATCAATTATGGTTATGAAAAATGAACTATGTTACAATCATGGAGACGATATGCCGTACGTACAAATTAGTAACATTTCAATTTTTCAATGATAATCCTGGAAAAAAGTTTAGTATAATTTTATCTTTATAGAATTATGATAATATCATTAATATAATATTAATAATTAAAATATATTTATATATATCATCCATGTGATGTGGTGATGAAAAAAACACACCACTCCGTGGATGTGATAATTCACATGTGTGCACGAAAGATGTTATCATTTTTAGTGCATGGAAATAAAATAAATAAATGATATATTATTTTTAAATAATGATAAATATGACATTAATATCATATATAAAAATTAATTACATCATTATAACTAGTCTTGAGAGACAATGATGGGAAACGAATTATATCAATTCGTGAGGCAGTAGTCCACCGTACACATAAATGATTAATTCTTTTCCCATTTGATGGAATTGTAAATGGATATAAGTCATTAAACTAATATAATAAAATATAAGTATATGTATGATACTTTATTTATTATTTTATTATGGATAAATAAGATTTTAAGTAAGTGGAAGAAGAAATAAAACAAAAACACTTGATTAAAAACGATACCTCTTCTTTGGAAAATCTCCTTTGATTAACACCTTAACACCTCTAAGGTGAGTGTTATACCCAAAATAAGGACTATATAATATATATATATATATATGTATTATAGTAAGTTATTTGGTAAGATATATGATGAACTAAAATGGGTGTTAATTTTTAATAAAAGAGAATAAGAGGTTCCCTTTTATAGGAGAGGTGAGAGGTACTCTTGGAATTTATCAAAATATTAAATTAATATAAATTAATTTTCTATTTTAAATGGATAAAAATTGATTTATTTATAATATAGGATGATTATGGGTAAAAATAAATTCATCTAATAGAAATTATACTTGGTTTGACTATTTTTAATCCTTAACATTTTTTTAAACACTAATTTAACCTCTTTACCTCTTACCGTGACAACATGTGTTTTTACTCTTTGAAGGTTAATATAGTTACTATAAAATGTAAAACAACCATAAATGGATCATGCATGAAATTATAATCCTTAAAAAAATAGGTTGGATGAATTTAATATTTTTATAAATTTTATATCATTTAATAAAATAATATATATTTTAAAATATCATTAATGACAATTTTCAGATAATTCATTACTTTAACTTTTAAAAATATCAATAAAACAAGATAACTTCAAAAAAAATACGTAAATAAATACCTAAATTTTTAAATTCAACTATTAAATTCTTTAAGAAAATTAATTATATCAAATTATTTTTATTTTTATATTTTTAGTGACATTTATTTGATATTTCTATTAATAAAATAATTACGACATCATCGTTGTGTAAGAATTTAAGATAATTGTTTCTTCACTAAAAATTTAAAATAAATTTACATGATGAGGATTAATATTTTAGATATAAAAATTATATTTATGGTTGATGATATCTTCTACATAACAACATATTAAAAATGGTATACTTATTAAAAACATTAGTGTGACAAGTTTGAATTTTCTAAAAATAAAATACAATAAGGTGATTAAAGTCATTAAAGTGGCTCCAAGAGGTCATAAATTCAGCCCAAGGATAATTTTTATAGAAAATAACTCATCCAATAAATTTATTTCATGATTTATGGTAACTTTATAATCCTTATCATAATTATTTTTACCCTTAATTACCCGTTTACCCTTAATTGTGGTAATAAAAATCAATATGTTTACTATTCATATTGTCCAAAAATAAAAGGGATCTATTTACTAAATTTAGAAATTATGATTAAAAATATAGAATAAATTTTTCATAATTCAATATTTGTATAAAATTATTTTAAAATTAATCCCGTAGATGGGGTGAGAAAGATGGTTTTTAAAGTGAAAATGTTCAAATTTTTACAAAATTTTTATATCTAAATTAAATAAAAAATTATTAAAATTAAATAAATAGTATTAATAGATATATAATTGATATAATTTTACCTTAAAACTAATTTGAAATATAATTTAACCTTATAAATTATTTAGATGAAAATCCAGTTTTCAATTAAAATGTAGTGTTTTTCACTATTCATCAAAAAAAATGAAAGTTTTCAAAAAAAATACCAAAAATTCATCCTAAGATAATTTCAACATTCCTATTTCAAAAATTAATTTTATTTTTAAAATAAAATTGATAAAAGTGTCAACATTTAGTTTTAAAAAAAGTGTGCTATTACCTTTAAAAAAATACAGCTTTTATGCGTAAAATTGGATTTGTTCTTACCTTATGACTATAAAATATATTTAATGAATGAAAAAATAATTTTATAAATGTGTGTAAACATAATATAATTAGTCTTAATCATAGAATTCAATATAATTACTAGGCGATAACTTCCATATTTAAATTGTAATATTTATTTATTTGTTTAAGCTTGTTGTGGCATATCTTATATGATATCTAACAAAGTATTTACTTTCAAAAATATCAAGATGTTACAATTTGGGATTAATAGATGATCATCATGGTTTTAAGAAATTATTCAAGAGAATACATCTAACCCATGATACCAAGGTGGAGTCCAAAGTTAAAAATATTATCAAGGTCAACTTCATTCAGTATCTATAATGCCTGAAATGGCTCACCAATATCATCTCTATCAAAAAGAAGAATGTGTAGATCATGGTTTTAATTTATTTTAGAGACATTGAATATTTTTTACCAAATTATTATTTCCTAGTTCTAATTTTAGATTTTTTTATCAATGAAACTTCATTTTACAAGAACTATATTTCATGGATGAATTTTCCTATTATAACTAGATCCAAATAGTCATTGAAGATGAGGAGGACACCAATTTATCAGAACCCCAAACGGTATACTACTATCAAGTAATTCCATTTGGTTTTATGAATGTTGTAACTATATACTAACATGCCTTGCATCATTAATCCCCTCCTAAAGAAAACCATAGAATGATGAATTGATGATCTAATAGTCAAGTCCCAACAACACTATGACTATATTTTTAATATTAAAATATTTTTCAATAAACCATGACATCATAACATAAAATTAATCCCCTAAAATTTGATTTTGGGGTGACATCATGAAATTTTCTTGTCTTTGTGGTATTATATTTTGGTATGAAACTTGACCTTGATAAGTCTAAGGTAATCCTTAACATGCCACCAACTTAAAACCTTAAAGAGTCAATAGGGTTTTAGGGATGGCTCACCTATATAATATTCTTTATAATTAACCTTATAGGAAAGTTTTTAACCTTCATTAATTTGATGAATAATGGAGTAACTTATTGGTGGGATAAATATTTTCAATAAGATATAATTAATCTCAAGAAATACTCCTTGACACCATCATTTTTAATTACAATCATAGAAGAAAAAATGATTATTCTATATATGACACCCTTGAAATGTTTAATTGTTTCCCTTATTACATGTAAAAATTATACTATGAATTAAATAAATATCTATCATCAAAGATAAACAATACTAGATACTGAGACTTGATGCTTAGGCATTTAGAAGAATCTCAAATTAGTTTTCATTGTACAAAATTTGAGATGCTACTTACAAAATCATGAGATCCATTTAGTATTTTGTGTTTTCTTTCTCAAATATATCCACAATCATGTGATGCTAATTGTTCATCTATAATGGTGGGAAATCATCCTTTAGTAAAATGACATTCTTTTTATATCTCAAAAGGAAGTTAAAGGGAAGGTGATGGAAAATTTTATTACAACACAACCTATCCCATAGAATTCATTATTTAATACAGAGTTCCTTGATGATGGAGTTTTATATTTTCATGACACAATACCAAGAATGGTAGATTCATTTTGATGGTTCTTACAAAATCTAAAAAACATTAAGGATTAATGATCCAAAAATCAATAGAGTTGGTTTGAGAAATTTACTCATCTTCTAAAAAATGGTAGTTTTACCCTATTACTTCCTATTTTCTGAAGGATGAATTGATAATGAAGTAGAATAATAATATCTCATTATAGGATTAGACCTAGACCTATAGATACCAGTGAACCAATTTTGTATCAACAGTGAATTAGAGTTGCTGCTCAATTATAATAATAGTGAATATACCATTAAGAATTAAAAATTTATCCCTATACTTAGAAATATATGAGGAGTGAAGGCATAGTTACCCTAATATCCACTAATATGTCATAATATATATTCATATAATGACTATGTGGTTGTATTGAATAATATAACACTTCACCAGAAGATCTAGACTAGGATGGAATGGTCATAAACATCACAAACTATAAGGTAGTCTATCAATTTATAAGTAATGATATAGAAGAGATCAATTAAATAAACACCCCTCCTTATCATGGATAGATGATAATCTAATTGGTTGATATGATAACTAAATAGAAATCCCTCATAATTGACAACCTCCAAAGAATTATTATTCAATTAGATCGAGCCAAGAAATAATAGATCCAATGTTGGAATATAAATTTCATTCACTATGATGGCCCAAAATCTTATAGAATCATTTATAAATGAGGATTTCATATAGTTATCATTATATTTATTATATTAGGATAGATTGTTGACTTCATGAAAGAAGTCTATGTCAGATCATGTGACACTCATTAGTCATAGAACAAAATCTCTTATCATATCAGGATTGTTGGATATTTATGCCCATTAATGACATGTGATTGCATGAGGTTCATCAAGAAATATCATGCGTTCTAGATACATACCAATTTTATCCATCAACCAACACATATGTTTCATACTGCTAGATACTCATGGCTATTCTACATTTTGGGAATTTATTTCATAGAACCATATCCCCCAACTACATCTAGGTAGTTCAAGTATATCCCTAGTGCCACTAATTTTTTCTTAAAGTTGGCCAAGGTTATATTCCTTGAAGAAGTCAAAATGAATGATTTCGTCAAATTCATGAAGTCAAACATCATTACCAACTTTCATGCCCCTTATACAATATTGATGGACATTGACACTAATTTATGATCCCATGAATTGAAAAATTTGTATCGGTAGTATAATATCTAGTATAACCATTCTTCCCACTACCATGAAGTAGTGAATGGGTAGATGAAGTCTTTAAAAATATATATATAATATACCCAATAACATGTTGTAGAAAGATAAAATGTTGTGTACAAATGATATTGTGCATGATTTATGGGATTATTCTACCAAAAAACAATACTTTTATGAAAGTAACCACATGTTCACTTGTATAAGGGATATAAGTAGTCTTACCCATTGAGGTCCATCCGCACCCAATTCATATTATTATCAATATTCTTCTAAAGATAAACATCCCTAAAAGGGATTGTATGAATTGTAACTTGTTGAGAAAAGGATAAACACATAGAAAAAACTGTAAATCCATCAAAATTATATTATGTGGGTATTAAATAATAAATCTTTCCTTTTATTATTCTATCAAAGAGAATTGGTGTTGGCTATTATAATTACAATGATACTAGGTAAGAAGCATCAAAATCATGAACCAAAGTGGGAAGGACCTTACACTATATATAAGGTCTAATCCAATAAATCCTACTCCTTGATTGTTATATATGGAGAGTTTATTAGGCCTCAAAATAATTCAAGGTTTCTAAAAAACTACATTACATATGTCATGAACCAACCCATTGGGACCCATACAAGGCCAGTGGTAAGCTATGCGTGACACTACAATCCCACCTACAATAGGATACGGGATAGAGACAAGCACTTAGTATGCATAATACTAAAATGGGAGGCCTGGGAATAAGTTCCTACACACACACACTTAATCACCTCCATCAAAGAGTGAATACATATAATAATAAATAAAACATCTGGAGATTCAGTGATGCGAGAAGAAACCTATAGGGAATACATCAACATACAACAGTGTATTATAATGGATATAAAAATGAGAAAATAAACACCCAATCAGAAATGAGGCCCCAGTATGAAAAAATTTTTAAAAAGGGGAAGGACTGAAGGGATCTTGGCTCACAATCTCCAAGGCTGACCACCGAACACGATCAACACCAAGAACCACTATGATCCCCCAAAACCAGGTCTAGAAAGGTCACCATCTATGAGTATATCTTATGAATAAGAAACAACACATGTGGGAAAATCCCATATAGGGGTGAGTATATACATACCTTGTAGGACACCCTGAAATCCAAGAAGGGGAATAAAGAGAAATAAACAATATTCATATCAACACATAATCATGAGGGTAAAGGAAACACAAAGAAATATTTTATCAAAATAAACCCAAGAAAAGATAGAAAGGGGATCTATATATCAATAACTAGATAATAATTTATAGTATACATAAATATCCAAAGGTCACATCTCATATACAAGTGTCACATGTGATCTCCAGAGAATATGGAGGCCCTGCACCTTGATACAATATAGAATAGTTGAGGGAGAACTACTCCGACAGAGGACCCACCCATCGCCTGAGCTCAAGAAAGGGAATCTAATATATAGATAGAGTACCTATACCCTCTCTAATGTAGTGGAGTTTTGTATCTACTTTTATGAATGATATGGGGTAAATGCCACCTAGAGAGAGGTAGGGGTGTACCAACCCTAATAAAACTTCGATGATCTCCCCTATCTCTTCCCCTAAGCATCCTTAAGAGAAAAATACCATTAGTATCACCTCACATCATATCTCTATCATGGAAATGAAGGTCTTCATCACGTTATATGTAAAAAAATACTCAGTATAGACTACTTATGGGCTCAAATAAAAGTCTCCAAGAAGGATATTCACAAGGTATAAGTTTCTATAAAAATAATACAATGTGTACAGAGGATCACATAGTGTATGACCCCTCTTGGACACTTGGGCATGTACTCACTTGAATACAACTTGTCCAGATATGGAACTCTATATGGCATGTACGTAGAGTAAAAAATGTGACATGGAAGCCTAGGGTATTCCCATATCTCATGACATGTTCATGCGTACTCTGTCCCATGCTTGTGTACTCTAGCTTTGCCCATGTACTTTGGCCTATGCCTTGTGTACTCTGGCCCATGATCGTGTACTATTGTGATTCTTGGGTACTCTTGTCATGTAAACAAGGTAAATGGATCATATATTGATGTACCTATATAAGGAATGAACCTAAGGGTACATAATGTGTATACTCACATAGGGTTCGGGGCGCATGCCTTCAACACATGGATTGGATGACTAAGTAGGGTCACATGGAATGGGGCCCAACCACAAACCATGTGTTTCTTATGATTTACGTGGAGTGTAGTTGGGGATTTCTAGAAATAAAATTTAATTCATGAAGATGATGGATATTCCTGTTCTGCTGCTTCCACCATGAATTTACTCATCCCAAATACTAAAAAAATATATTTATCTATGATCATCATTTCCTGATCTCTAATGGTCTAGAAAAATGAAATTATAGCTATCTACATGGTAAATATCATGACTCCAATTAATTACTGGGGTTCTGATAAAAGCATTATTCCCCAACATCCCCCAAAAAACCTCGATTGGTATATAAATAAACACAATCCATATCATTCACACAACTTCCATGAATCTGGGGGTTCGATCCTGCTCGAATCTGGCATGAAAATTTCAAACTATAACCCCATGGGAAAACAATGAAGAATTTAAATAATGTTGGGGAGAAAAAGAAAAAAGAGAAAGTTGATACCATAATTTTCTGGTAAAATCCCATACAATGATTACAAAATGTTGTACCAAAGGTGAATCAAGGGTTCATTTGATAGAACAAAATGTTTAAAAATGCTATTTTTAGGGAGGCTCATCTGAAGAAGTAAATGACAGAAAATAAATAGATTTATAATCCATGATCATAAATTGAATCAAATAGGTTGTAAATACATGAAATAATGTTCCCTACATTAACAAATGATCGATCACTTGTGAAGAATGCATCCTCTAGAGAAGAAGAAGATGATCCCATATCATTTTTTCCCATACCATGATTCTCCTTGATTGTTTATCATCAATCCTTATTCTTGATCCGTCAACACCAATGAAGCTCTCATCCTCCTCTCTAATATCCTAGGGTTATACAACTAACACCAGTGATTCATCAAAATCATGTATCTATAAAGGACAGATATGTTTTAGGATAAATAAATAAAATAAATAAAATAAATAAAATAATTAATTAATTCACTTAACGAACCTTCCAATAGTATCCATTAACTAAATGCCTGATGTCGTCCAATATTATTTTACTACTAGGGTAAAACCCATACTCTAGTAACTACTAACCCGAATGTCCCAGTGGCCTTTTTTTATTGATTTTTGATAACCCCCCTTTCAAGGGATGAGGGGGAACCCTTACAATGCCTGTAGTCTTAGAGATTACATGACATGTAGTTATTAGGAAATTTATAGACTATACTTGGAACTCCTCCTCCCAGCTTTTTCATCATGATATTATCTCTCCACCTTCACATGGATACTCGGCTAGGCTTCTCGTGGAAGCATAATATGGTCCCGATGGCAGTGCCATACCCTATCTTTCTGACAAATCCACTTAGCTTCTGCTCTGGTGAATGTGATTGCAATGAATCTGCAACTCAAGTCTACTCCTTGTAGAGTCAATATGATCATTTAAGCACAATTTTAGGTGGCCCAAAGGCCATGAGGTGGCCCGAAGGCCTTGAGGTGGACATAAATCCTAACTGGCCCGAAGGCCTTGGGTGGCCCGAAGACCATAAGGGACCCAAGGTCCAAACCGAGGACCCAAAATCCCAAACGGATGAATAATTCAAACTTCTACAGTTCCAAATAGTGTCTGTTACAGTACCTAGTATAGTACTTTCTATAGTACTACTACAATACCAGAAATATGTCTCTGCCCGATTTTAAACTCGAGTCTCTTGGATGCACTTGCCGAGTCCTCACCAACTGGGATGAGGCTCTTGTGGTCTAGTAATTACCACAGTCTTGAATTTATTATATGATGTATTTATAAATATACATACCATTTATTATAAAAAAATTCACACACAAGCATCAATATATATTAATATTTTTAGTATATTAACACAGGGGTCCTAGGAATCCCAAACATAGCCCCAAATCCCAGGAAAAAATCTAGATATATAAATATATATAGAAATATTTAAAGGATCAAACAAAAAACTAAATTCATTACATTCTACCATCAATCAAGGGTTTTCACCCTAAACAGAAAAATCTACACAAAAATGTGGGGGTAATAATCCTGATTATGGATCTCACATTCCCAGGAACTCTCTTGCGAGCTCCCATGCTTCCAAAATAATCAAATAAGAGGAATCTTCCATATATGCAAGATCCTCTCCCACTAATCGTAAATCACCATTAGGTACATTGAGAAGGTGGATCCATCCTCGATTCATATCTTTACCCAATCAATATCATGTGTTAGTTCATGCATGTATCTCCTTAGTTACAACACATGGAATATTTCATACACTTGATCCAATTATGGTGGCAAGGCCAAGTGGTAATCAAACCCACTGGTCCTCAGTAAGATCTTTATTGGTCTAATGAATCTAGGGGATTTCTTGATTCTGCAGAAAAATATCTAAAATCCTCATCACGGAAAGACTATAAAGAAAACATGCACCCTACTCAAACTCTAAATTCCGACAACATCAATCGGTATAACATTTCTATTAGTTACAGGCTGATTTTATATGATCATGGATCAATTGAGCATTCTTTATTGTTGTGTACATGAGATCTATCTCAATAAGTGATATTTCACCAATCATAGTCAAACACAAGGGTTACCTGCAGGGTATCTCATACAAGGACTTGAAAGGATCCAATATGATAGTGGAGTGAGATATGTTATTATTGAAAAAATGTATCAATGTAAAGTGATCCTCTTAGTTTTTTATCAAGTCTAACACAAAGGCTCTCAACATATAATCCAATGCCTAGATGGTCCGCTCTATCTGTCTATCCATCTGGGGGTGAAATGTTGTGCTCATCAATAATTGGGCCCAAAAATCCACTTAAAAACCCATTAAAAACTATGACATTAACCTGGAATCATGGTTTAATCTGATCATCATAGCTACCCCATGAATTTTGAAGATCACACGCACATAAAACTACCGTAATTTCTCAACTAAACTCTACTCCTTGAGGGAAATAATGTGTTCCGTCATGCTAATTCAGTTGATATAAACCTAAATAGATTCATAAAATCTATATATCTATAAATAAACCATCAAAATATCCATCTACATTCCTCACCAATAGTATTCTAGCATCTCAATAGGCTGAGCCAAACCTGCTAGAACATGATGTTGAACCTTTACCTATTGACCCATGAGACACCAAGGGACAAACTCAGAAACACTCCCCCTTATTTAAACCCACCAAAATTGATAATAAATTTCCTTGTAAATATTCAACACAATTGGATATACAACCAAGGGATAGGTATGAAACTCACTCAACACCTCCTCATGAGATGTGATTAGAACCACTATCTATCCCTGAAAAATGATGAAATTCTCCTCTCCTCTTGAATATAGATATGTCACATATCGTAAGGATATATAGTCTTGTAGAAACTCATTGTCAATGTTCCAAAATGGACCTCACTCACACACAGATGAAGAAGTAGAGTCACCACTATTGATTAAAGATAATATATACCTCTCTCCTACACCAGGGCTAGCTGTAATGAATCCAACTACTCATATGCCTCTTCTACCAATTGGGAATATGATTTCTTACCAAGGGAATCTTCCACCACATTTATCTTCCCTTGAGTATAGACTATCTCAAAGTCATAGTCATAAAGGAACTCCAACAAATACCTCTTCTCTGGTTATGATCTATCTGAGTGAATATATTTCAGAGACTCTAATGGTGTGTATAAATAATGAAATGCTCACCTAGAAGATACTGCCTCCATATCTTCAGGGTGAAGAATATAGATGAAAAATATAAGTCATGGGTCATGTAATTATACTCATGGGGTATTAAATACCTAACCCCATAAGAAATCACATCCTTCCTCTTCAAAAATATACAATTTATCACAAATCCAGAGGCATCGAAAAAAACCACACACTTAACACCCTCCAATGATAGTCTAGATATAGAATAATTTTCAAACTATTCCTCAAATCCTCAAAGGCTATATGAAATTAATCAATATAGGTAAACAAATACCCTTTCTATATCAAGGAAATCTAACATATTATAATATTGTAAAATTATTCCTTGATCCTCTATTAGTACTATTGAGTTTAAGGTCTTACGTTATACTTTTCTTACATTAGTTTTGGAAATTACAAACACCTTATTAAAGCTATATTTTACTAAATTTATATATCCCAAATTTTTTAGTATGTTTTTAGAAAAAATGTTTTTATACTAAACATATAAATAGTTCTAATTTTAAAAACATATAAAATTTTTATTATTAAAACTGATCCATTGGACTGATGGTACGTCTGATATATTAGAGAAACTAGTGATTTATCTAGTGGTTATAAAAATGTTTTGTCTATTAGTCTGACCAAAGTCATAAATATCATATTGAAAATAATTCTAATTAATAATACTAACCATTTTTTAGTTCATTTAATTGAAAATTAAATAGTATAGAATCTTGGACAATATCAGATGTAATTTTTATAGCACTGTGATAGTGCTACCAAAAACAAAATTGAAAAATGAAGTGCAGTTCATGATTAGCTATCAAGATGAAGATCCAAATCATTATGAGCTATTAAAGTGAAGGTTGCCTAATTTTGTTCTAACTAACATAGAAATATGACCATTGAATAATTTTCTATAAATAGGAGGTCATTTAAAGATTTGGGAGATGATGCATTTGCAACTCAATATGTTTGAAGATCTATCTAAGTGAACATATAATTCCTAAGATTTTTAATCTTTCAGAGAGATATAGTTCTAAAAAATCCATTTTAGGGTGGTAAATTCATTTGATATTTTTTCTTTTATATATTCTATGTATGATTATGGTTAGATCTAAGTATTATAGGGATCAAAAGGTAGGTGAATTTGACCCATCATATAGAGGGATTTTGAGACTAGTAAAATAGAGATTCACTAATCATCATATTAAGGGATTTCTTATTTAAGAAAGGAATAACTGATACTGATCTATCAGATCAAGGGATTCTAGATTTTTTGAAGATAGAGACATTTTGATCATTATATCAAGGGATTTACTTATATGGAAATAAATACCTTCATATTAGGTATTGAAACTATGTATATCTTAATTTTGGATTCCTGACTTCCATAACTATTAAGGTTAAAGAGTAGAACTAACTTTTATAAAGATTTCAAGTAATTATTAGTGTTAACATATTTTTTTTAATTGTTTATACAAGTTTAATTGTAAACTAGGAATTTAAATTAGAATGTTAGTATATACTCATCCTTTTAATAATAGTTTTATCAGATTATATGTGAGAACACTACAAACTATGATATATTAGATAGTTTTTGGATCTAATTTAAATGCTTTGATCATAATTTTTTTTGGAATCTAATCTTTTTGAATGAATAGGGTTTTTGAATTACTTTAAAAATTTAAACTTCAACTCCCCCTATTTTATCCATCATATACTCTAACAATCTAATAATTGTTATCAAATAAGGTTATACTTCTATACTTACTGAGTTTTTTACTTTTTTTTCAACTGTAAGTTACTCAGTTTTTTTTATAAAATTCATTTTAATAAAATTTATTTTACACAAACAATTATTGTAGAAAAATAGTTTCTATATTTGATAAGATGGAGGGTTTAAGTTTTGGAACCTTTGAAAATATGAATTTGAGTATACTGCCTATTTTTTATGGTGCCAATTATGACTAATAAAGAGATCATATAAAGATTTTTTTTATCAACATTGGTGTGGATAATTTTGTGATTTTTACAGGTAATTATATGTTTTATGAGAATGAAGTTACTAATTTTATGAATCAAGAAAAACCATAATATCTATTTAATTATAGAGTTATGAATACTCAACTTTGTTCTACGATAAGAAGTATATACAGTCAAATTTTTCATGTGAATCTACTGACTATATTTGGAAGAAGTTAGAAGATACAAATTTTAGAACTTATAAAGTTATTGAAACTAAAAAAGATATGTTAATATCTAAATATAAATATTTTGATTTATTATATGGATAATTAGTAGCCAAGATACATCAAATATTCATGAACATTGTTTATATTCTACATTATCTTAGAAAGAAATATTTAATGGATGAAATTTTAGTTTAGAAAATTATTTAGATCATTCTAAATGAATGGGAATATAAAATAACAGCTTTGGATGATACTATAGAGATTAAAAATCTTAATTTAGTTGATCTTATTAGTACCCTTATACAATATAAAGGAAGACTGAAAATGGATGTAGAGAAGATGAAAAATAAAAATGGAAGAGTTTATTTTGAAACTACATCTAATATTCTTATAAAAGTTCAATCCTCTAATAAAGTTATTAAATCATCGCAAACAGAATAATGTTTTTGTTCAGTCAGATATTAGTTCAATAGATAAGTCTAAGAATGAATTGGATAATTCGACAAGAATGATGAGCACGATTTTTAAAAATAAATAATTTCAGTACATATATAAGAAGATTCAGAGATATAAAGGTTATAATAAATATTCCTCAGTGGATATATGTTTTGAGTGTAAGAAAACATGAAATATAGGGCCAAATTTTCCTAAGCTAAAACTAAAGGATAAGAAATAAAGGAATTCTAATATAAATGCTAAAAACTACTACAAGCATAAGAGAAATAAGTGTATGGAAGCTTCATAAACATAGAGTTCTAGTAGAGGCGATAGTTATTATGAAAATTCTTCATAGAAAGGGAATTTTGGACTGATAAATACTGATTTATATGTTGAAATAACAAATGTGAATAAATGTCCCAGGTCTAAGGTAACAACTGCTGAATGCCTTATTAATCTTAATTTGAATTCAAATTACCCTAATAACAATGATTAGAATAATTATACATATTCAGATGAATAATCTTCCTCAAATTAAGAGGTTAATGTTCTTCTTAGTTTTGATATTATCTATATTTTCTAAATTACATGAAAATGAAAATTATAAAATTTCTAAAAACATTATAATTCCAAAGAAAAACGTGTAAATGAAAATTGAGTAATTACTATGCTTACTACATAAATATCATATATTTATAAAAAATTGATAAAAATAATATTGAAAAATATATTCTTTCAAAAGATCTTGAGAAATATATTTATTAAAAAGAAACATTTCACAATGTGATTTTGTAAAAAATAGTTTTAATATTAATACTAGTGAGGATAAAGAATTTGTTGTAAAACTAAAATCTGAAATTTATAGTTTGAAGAAACTTTTGTCTAATTTTACCTCTAGAAAGGAAAAATTTGATAAAATTTATAATCAAATTATACCTCAAAAATATATTTCTATAATGGGTTTTACTAACAAAAAACCTATTTTTAGCAATAACTTCTTTTTTTCAAAAAAGAGCTCTATTTTTTCACTAAATATCAAAGTGGGGGACACTGGAAGAAAACACGGTCTTCCAAAAAAGTTCAGTGTTTAGTATTTTATAAAGATAATTTCTTTAAATAGTTGAAATTTTATAAATATAGTATTATTGAAAAAATGTGGTTACCTAAAATTTTATTTTCAAATAACACGTCACCCAAGAAGGTTTGGGTTCTGAAGAACTAATGTTTTTGTTTTTAAGAAAATAAATAATTTACTTAAAAGAATAATATTTGGTACATGGATAGTGTTATTTAGTCATATTAATAGAAACAAATATTTCTTTAAGAAGATAAAAAATATGAAAGGTGTAAAAGTTACTTTCAGAGATAATTCTCAAGGATATATTTTTATAATAGGTAAAATTGTTCTTCTTGGAAAATATTTAATTCCAAATTTTTTATTTATTATAGGAAATAATCATAACCTTAATATGAAAATTCAACTTTGTGATTAGGGTTATATTTTGAACTTCAAGAAAGATGAATTTACTATTCACATTTCAAAAGATGAATTTATTCTTTCTGCCAATCACCATGATAATTTTTACACGTTAAACTTATAAGACCTTAAGAGTGACGATATACCTTTCTTTGGTGAAATGGAAGATTAATAATGGTTATGTAATATAATATTATGACACCATAATCTTATAACTTTATCTATGTTTTCTAAGAAAGGACTAGTGAGGGATCTACTGTAACTTAGGTTTGATACTTCTAAAGTCTGTAACCCTTTTCAATTTGGTAAGAAGCATAAGTCAATATTTAAATATTTTAGTTAAGACTCAAATTGTAATGCTTTATAGTTAGTTCAAATGGATATATTTCATCCTAAAAAAATTATAATTATTGGTGGAAAATACTATGTATATATTTTATTTGGTAATTACATTAGATACACATGGGTCTATTTTATATAAAATAAATCCATGAAATTTTTGTGTTTAAATTTTTTATATCCATAATTAAAAATGAGAAAAAACTATCCTTAATAAATATATATAGTGATCAATGTGGAGAATTTTTAAATTTTTATTTTGAAACTTTATGTAGTAAAAAATAAATTTTATATAAATTCTCATGTAATAACTCTGACCACAGAAGCTTAGAGTCGGTGATACATTTTTTATAATGGCATAGATACAAGAGATCACATAAACAAGGATCAATAAATTTATTAGTCTTTAATAACTTGATACATTAATGGTTCCCTTATTACATTGGTAATTAAACATAGAACATAAAAAAGGAAAATAAACTGCTTCCTTGTCCCTTATTCAAAGATTTCATCTTTAAAACCTTGGGAAGAAAATCAAATATAAGGGTGAGATAAAATTATTAGTAAGGTTTATATATAAAATAAACATGAATAAATAATAATTTAAGCATAATCAATAATTAATAATCAATATTATAATGTAAATAACTATAAAACACATGCGATTTAATCAATAAAATGAGAATGAAAATGAAACCATAGATTTTTTCATAGTGAAAATATCAATGATATTAATAATTGAATACTTAATGAAATAAATGTTTAATTATTGAATGTAATGTATGTAGAATATGAACCTCTACCATCAATACCTTTCACAAGATAGTTTAATTCTATGGGTAGAAACCAGTCCGATTCTTCTTAGAAACAAACATGAAGGGTTTGTTACCAATTGTTTTGTCTCATGAGACTTGTCGATACATAAAGGGGATATATAATGCTATGTCCCAATATTTAATCCAATTCAGAATCATTCATCATATATAGATTTATTTCAAGAATAATATTCCTTATTAAAATATCTGTATTCAGTATAGGATGCAGATTTATCAATATTTCCATAGTTAAAATAAAATTCAAGGTAAACACCATATATAAAAATAGTATATGATATAGAAAATAATAATATCCATGATAAAATAAATATTTACATTTAATTAAATATTCAATTATTAATTATAATATCTAAAAGGTTCATTAAATAAAGTTAATAAGTGATGAATATAGCATTTGTCCCACAAAAATTAAAGTGAGATGGAAAAACCTTACAAGGATCATATCATTAATCAAATGAAAATATTATGTGTTTTCACTTTAAATAAAAATAAAACAAGTTTAAATACAATATAAGATAATGAAAAGTCATTTTATACACAACCTTTTCTTGACATAATCAATGAAATAAAATATTAACCCAATGAATGAAAATTGAGTTAAGAAATCCCTCACCACTTTTGTAATCAGTCAAACCGTATGCCTCATAAAATTAATGCTTTTCAGAAGAAAAATTTAATAATATATAGATAAATATATTAATTATATTATATATTATAGTAATGTATTTACACCACACTCAATAAATAAGGGTTAAATAAGTAATATATATAACAGAAGTAAAATTGAGATGAGAAAAACTTACCTTATATCTAAAAGCATTATGCACTTGTACTTAATGTCCTGTATAATCAAATTAGATTAAGTAATTAATTAATAATATAATAAAAATATAATTTTTTATTATAATTATATTAAGTTTATTTATGGTCATTTTGATGAGTTATAATGTTTCATTTTATTGTTCTAGGAGCATTCATTTCATGGTTTTAAAGTCGGCTCCCTTGTGTACAATTATGATATTTTTTGTTAAATAGAAGAAAAACTCCAAAAGTGGGAAGAAATGATATTAATGATATTATATAATTTTAAATGGTCTCATATATCATTTGGTTATATGGTATGATAAAGAATCATTAGATAAAATATTTATGAAAATGTTTTATTTTGGGGGTTTTTATGACCATCAGAAAATTATATCATTTTATTAATATTATGTTTGTATTATAGTTCTATAAAATGATATATATTATAATATATATATATATATATATTAAAATATTATTTAACTAAAGTAATGGTTTTATGACCAAACTTTATGGTAGTAATGGAAAATGAAAACTCATCGTCCATAAAGGCAATGAATCGACACGTCACAGATGATGTTTTCATTTTTAGAATAAAAGAAGGATAGAAGATATTTGATGATGGATATTACATTAACACAATAAAATTATAGTATATATATGATATTAGAGTTATAATTCCACTTTGGATAATGGTAGGTGAGTAAAGGATAATAAAATAAAAGAAATTAAAAGAGAAAGGAGGATTTTACCTATTGAATATCGTCTCCTTAGGAACCTCCTTAAGACACTTTGATCTGGTATTTTGGTAAGACCACAATGTCTTGGATGTGGGTAAGAGGCTTGGTATGGTAATTGGGAATAATTTAGATAATTTTCAAGGATTATAAGGTGTGATGAGGGGTGGTATTTATAGGGTGAGGAGAGGGGTGTTTTTAATTATTTTATTCATTTGTTTATTATTTTGGCTCAAGACTATCAATATTGTTGATTACCATGACTAAATATAGTAAATAGATAATTTGAGTTTGAAATAATGGGTTATTAACTAATTAATACATGATCTATGACTGAAAACTTCAGGTATTTAACTTATAATATTAAATACCACAAATTACCATATTTCATTATTCACCAAAAATTCAACTATTTCAGAAAAATACCAAAAATTTACCCAAACCATTATTCAACATGTAGATTTAAAAAATGGACTCAATTTTAAGAAAATAATTTTTTAAGTATGGGAAATTTAATTTTCCATTAAAATCATCATTTATTAAAAAAATACTGATTTTAATATTATAACTGATTTTACGACACTTTGAAAAATTAATTATGGTATCATAAATTTATCTTTTAATGATAATAAAAGAAATATTAATTCATAAATATATATTTTTTAAAATTAATTTTCTTTTAAATCATTATATTAATGAAAAAATTCTAAATAAACATTTCTGTTTCACAAAAATACAAACACATAATTAATAATTTTAAAACTTTTATTTACTTATTACATGATTTTGAAATATCGTATTTTTATTTATGAGATTCCTATAATTTAATAGGTTTGGTTACTATTCTAATGGCCATATTAATATTTCTAACGGTCACCTTACTATTCCAACGGTCTTGTTAAAATAATAATATTTAATAGTATATCACAGTTTGTTTAATCTAAGTGTTACATGAAACATAAGATGTCAAATAAATTGAATTTATTTAAGAAGATACATTACATAAAATATTGGGGTGTTATATTCTTCAATATTTAAAAATTTCATCCTTGAATGTTTTCATGAATATTTCCTTCTAAACAGTTGAGGGCAGTTCTTCTTCATAACATCCTTAGGTTCCCACATTTCTTCTTTTTATTTTATGTTTTCTCCAAATAACTTTTACCAGTCAAATCATCCAGTTTCTCAATACTTTCTATCTTGTGTCAAGAATCATGATAGTCTCTTCTTAGTAAGACAAATAAGGTTCTTATTCCATTTTATCATAGGTGAGTAAATGTGTTGGGTCGGACATGCACTTCTTTAACAATTATATGTGGAACATATCATAAATTTTGGAGAGACTTGGTGGAATTGATAATTGGTAATATATTTCTCTAATTATTTCCGTAATTTTGAATGGTCCAATATACCTGGGGATTAGTTTCCCTTTCTTACCAATACTTATGAAACCCTTTCATTGGTATAATTTCATAAATATATGACCTTCCACTTGAAATTCCAAATCCTTTCTCCGGTTTTCAACAAAAATATTTTTCCCACTTTTAGATTCTTTAATATGAGCCTTAAAGTGTTTAACTATTTCATTGTCTCTTTAATAATTTATAAACCTGTACGTTTCCACTCTGAAACTTCATCACAACAAGTTGGAGTACGAAATAGATTTCCATATAATGCGTCATATAATGCCATTTGAATACTAGAATGGAAGCAATTATTATAGAAAAAATCTAACAAAGGTAAATATTGATCCCAAATACCTTAAAAGTCAAATGATAATGATCTCAACATGCATTCAAATGTTTTAATAGTCCTTTTAGTCTGTCTATCTTTTTGAGAGTGACAAGTAGTACTCAAATGAAGCTCAGTATCGAAAGCATTTTGAAGACTCTTCCATAATTTTGATTTAAAAAAAGGATCTCGATAAAAACAATCAATACAGGTGCACCATTAAACCTTTAAATTTTATTAATATAGAGTATTTATAGGTTTTCAAGTGGTAAATATTCTCTTATAGAAAGAAAGTGTGCTTATTTTGTAAAGTGATCAACAATATCCCATATTGTATCATTCATTCTGGGGGTCTTTGGTAATCTAGTGACAAAGAACATAGTAATTTCATCCCATTTCCATATAGAAATAGGAAGAGGTTGCATAACATCTCTAGGATGATGTCTCTTAGCCTTCACTTAATAAAAAACTAGACATCTTGACACATAGTTACCAATTTCCCTCTTTATGTTATCCCACAAAAAATATTTCTTCAAATCTCTATACATCTTGGTACTACCATGGTGTATATGGTAATTTGATCTATGAGAATAATCTAATATTTCCATTTTATCCCAAGTATTGATGGAACACATAACATCTTTCCAAATTTCATAATTATATCCTCATATACAAGTCTTCAAATATTCCATCCATAATGGCTATAATTTTCTTTTGAAAATTCTCATCATCAGATTGAGAGCTTTTTGTCTTTTCCAGTAAATATGGTTTAAAAATAATTTGTAAAATGAGTGAAATTTCCCCTTCCTTAGCAATTATGATATTCATATTTACTAAATACATGAACATAGGATCTTTCTATATCCTTATTTGGGTTATAATCCCATTATATTTCTTGGTTAATTCATATGCTACCTTATTTTCCTTTCCTAGGTGGTAGTGTATTGAGATATCATAATGTTTGAGTAACTCGAGCCATTGTATTTGATTCAAGTTTATTTATTTCCATTTAAACATTTATTTCATACTCTTATGATCTGTATATATCTCACATATTTTACCATAGATATAATGACTTCATATATTTAGAGAAAAGATTAAAGTTGTAAACTCAAGATCATGAGTAAGATATTTTTTTCATGAATATTCAACTACCTTGATGAATATGCAATAAATTTATCATTTTTTTATAAGTAAACAACCCGATTATTTCTTCGATGCATCACTATATATCCCAAACACATAATTTATTGATGGTAAAGTAAAAATTGGAGAATTGACCAATATTATATTCAATTCTTAAAAACATTATGTAGAATATTTTGTCTATACAAACTTAACCTTTTTACATATGATCTTTGTTAATAGGATATCCAATCATGGAAAATTATAAATGAAACACCGATAATAAAATGCTAAACCAATAAAACTACATAATTCAATTATGTTTGTTGGCATAGTCCATTATTGTATTTCCTTTTTCTTTACAGGATCAACTGATATTTCATACTTATAGAGAATATGGCCTAGAAAATGAATTTACTAAAGTTAGAATTCACACTTTCTAAATTTAACACATAACACTTTCCTTTTAAGAGTCTCAAGAATTATTTTCAATCGATTCTCGTGGTCTTCATAGATTTTAGAGTACACCAGAATATCATCAATGAATACTACACCAAAATATTCAAGATATTACTTAAATACTCTATTAATTAGATCTATAAAAACTGATGGTTCATTAGTCAATCCAAAAAGGAATTACTGTAAACTCATAATGTACACACCTCATCTAAAAATCTATCTTCATTATATCTTCCTTATTTACTCACAATTGATGATACCCAGGATTAAGATCAATCTTTAAAAAAATTAGATCCATGAAGTTGATCAAAAAAATCATAAATGTGAGGTTTATGATACTTTTTATTTATTTTAATATCACTAATTTCTATATATTCAATGCAAAACCTCATAAATACATCATTATTCTCAACAAATAGAATAGGGGGTGCCCATGGAGAAATACCATCTAAAATAAATACTTTATTACTTAACTACTATAGTTGTTTCTTAAACTGTACTAATTCCACAACAACCATTCTATATGGAGTCTTTGATATTAGTCTTGTATCATGTATTAAATCAATTTTAAACTCAACTTCATGCTCTGGGGGGTGTATAAGTAATTCATCAGAAAACACATCAATGTATTCCTATATAATTTGTAAATCCTAAATTTGAAGATTAATTTACTTATACCTAGATGTTGTTTTATATTCCCCCCATGAATTTCATTCAATATAGATTCTTGTGGTGAATCTAGATAAGAATCAAATATAGTTGTTTCTTCTCAAAAGATAAGAAATTCTATATCTTCCTCAAAAAGCGTAATTTTCTGCTTCTTGTAATAAATTTTCACATCATATTTTTAAAGACATCCAATGTTGAGGATTATATCAATGTCATAGTTTAAACACATAAATAATTCTTATTTTTCATAATGGGGACTTACCAACACATTTTTATAGCAATGAGACTTCCATTAGAAGTTTTGACTGACAACTACCATATTCAATCAAAAGTGAAATGTATAATTTTCTTGAAAAAATGGGTAGATATAAAAGAGTGTGATGATCAAAAATCAAATAAAACATTGTAAACAATTTTAATATAGGATTAATATACCCACACCACATAATTGGGTACTTCTACTTCAATTGTTGTTATTGCATAAGCTTGACAATCTCCCCTTGGCCTCTTCTATGGTAGATTACCATAACACTTGTGACCATTATTTTAATAATGCAAAATTTATTTACAGTTAAATAATTGAACACCATTTATTTATTTCTTTCGTTTTTCTTTATTATCTCTATGACCCTTTTATCTACACTTATAACAAACTCCCATGCCTTTTAAGAATTTCCCTATATGATTCTTTCCAAATTTTTAGCATAACAAGGATTGATTCATTTTACCCTTATTCTTTGATGCTTTACCTTTTTCATGGTTATTATAATAACTCTTCTTCTCTTTATTTCGCTTGAACATATAGTATCTAGAAAATTACTTCTCCATTTTGATGGAAATTAATATTATTTTATCACATGATGAAAATGTTTGAGAAGCCAATGCCCTTCAGAGACTTGGGTTAATACCTTATAATAAATGATCAAACTTGTTTTTCAAATCACATATGTAATATGTATTATACTTGGTTAGTCGTGTGAAGAAACCCTCATACTCTATAATACTCTTTTTTTCCGTTTTCTTTAAGTTAAGACAATTTCTCTTCATTCTAGTTCATTGCTCACAAGGGAAATATTTTTCAAAGAATGTTTCTTTTAAACCTTTTCATTCCATGTATTCTATTTTAACTTCCTCCCTTGTATTCTGGATCAATGACCACCATTTATCAGCATCACCCTCAAGTAAATATACCACTAATACTATATTTTTACATTCATCACATCCTAATACCAAGAATATCTTTTCAAGGGACTTGATCTATTGCTCAACTACCATTGTATTAGTAGTCCCACTAAAATATGAGAGACTTTTCTACATGAAATGATCTAACATAGGTTCAGTATGGTTATTCATAAAAACTTGATTAAGTGTTCATAATATGGTTGGATCCAACACCACTTGTGTTGGCTTACTCAGTGGGGAAATCCATACATTATCCATGAGTAGTAATTAAATTTCTTCTATTAGGCTATATCACTAAATAATGACACACATTGATTTTTCCCATAATCATCATGAGAATTGAGCCAATAATTCACTATAAAAAATCATTATAATTCTCATGTTTATTTAACATCTAGTTCTCAAGGTTTTTACTAAAACTTCTCTAATACCAATAGTAACAACCCCAAACAAAGTAGCCCATAGTCGGTTCTTATTTTATTACAATGAAATATATACAAGAGATAAAATCACCAAGGATAAATTAGTTTATTAGTATTAAATAACTAGATACACACAAGGTTCTCTTATTACATTGGTAATTAAACATAGAACCTAACAAAATAAAAATAAACTGCTTCCTTTTCACTTATTCAAAGATTTCTTCTTCATAACCTGGGGAAGGAAAAAAAATAAAATGGTAAGATCAAATGATCAATAAGGGTTACATAAAGTAGAAACATTAATCAATAATAATTTAATCATAATAAATAAGGCATAATCAATATGTAAAAGTAAATAACTTAAAAATACTTTCCATTTTATCAATAAATTGAGAATGAAAATAAATCCATAAATTTTTTCATAGTGAAAATATCATGGATAGTAATAAATGAATACTGAATGAAAGAAATTATTAATTATTGGATGTCATGTATATGGAACATGAAAATCTACTATAATGATCTTTCACGTTACAATTTTGTTCTATGGGTAGAAACCCGTTTGATTCTTCTTGGAAACAAATGTGAACGGTTTGTCGCCAACTATTTTGTATCTTGAGACCTGTCAATGCACTGAGGGGATATGTCAGGACCCAAACATCACTTCAAGTTTAAATAATTATTAATATATATAATTAATTCATTAACAACATGCCTTATCAAAATATCTGTATTGATTAGAGGATACCGATTTATCAATATTTCCCAAGTTAAAATAACATTCAAGGTAAACACTATCTGTAGAAATGGTATATGACTTAAAAAAAATCATATCCATGATACACGAAATATTATTATTTAATGAAATCTTCAATTATTGATGATAATAAATAAAATAGGTAGTACACAATGGAAATAAGTGATGAATATGTCATATGTCCCATATAAATTAAAGTGATATGAAAAACCCCTACAAGGAACATATCATTAATTAAATGAATAGATCATGTGTGTTCACTTTTAATACACATAAAACAAGTGGGAATAAAACATAAGATAATAAAAATTAATTTTACACATTACCTAAGAATGGCATAAATAATGAAATAGAATTTTAACCCAATGAATGAAAATTGAGTTAATAAATCCCTTACCACTTTGAAACCAGTCAAATTGTATACCCCATAAAATCAATGATTGTGAAAAGAAAAATTGAATACCATGAAGATAAATTGATTAATTATATGATTTATTAAAGGTAAATATGTACACCACACACAATAAATAATGGTTTAATAAGGAATATATCTCACATAAGTAAAAGTGAGATGAGAAAAACCTTAAATTATATATGAAATTTTTTACAATTGTACTTAATAAACTAGAAATAAAATTATATTTATTAATTACTTAATTAATAACCTCTTCAACATATATTTTATTTATTATAATTTTATTAAGTTAATTTATTTCCATTCTGATGAGTCATAATGTTAAATTTTGTTGTTTTGGGAGTATTCATTTCATGGTTTTATGGTCGGTTCCCTTGTGTTTAATGATGAGAGTTCTTATAAAATGGAAGAAAAACTAAATAATTAGAAAGAAATGGTATTAAGGAACTTATATAAGTTTAAATGGTATCATATATCATTTTTTTGTATGGTATTAGGATGAATCATTAGATAAAACATTGATGAAAATGGTTTATTTTGGCAGTTTTTACCACCATCACGAACTTGTTTCATTTTATTTAATATTATGTTTATATGTTGGTTGAAAAACATAATATAACTTATAATATATATAATAAAACCTTATTTAACCATAATAATTTTTTTATTACTGGTATTGAAGGAAGTAATGGAAAATGAAAACTCTTTGTCTATGAAGGTGTGTATCGACACATCATGAATGGTGTTTTCATTTTTAGAATAAAAGAAGAAGATAGGAGATTTGATGATGGATACTCCATTAAAAAAATAAAATATATATATATATATATATATATATATATATATATATGATATTGGAGTTATCATTCAACTTTGGATTAGGTGAGGTGAGGAGAGGATAAGAAAATAAAAGAAATTAAAAGAAAAGAAAAAGGATTTTACCTCTTGAAAATTGTCTCCTTTGGAACCTCTTTAAGACGCTTGGATTTGGTATTTTGGTAATAAAAAAATGTCTTGGATGTGGGTGAGTGGATAGTATGGGAATTGGGAATAATTTAGACAATATTAAAGTCTTAGAAGGTGTGAGGAGAAGGGGTGGTATTTATAGGGGGTAGAGAGGGGTATTTTGGATTATTTTATTCATTTGTTTATTATTTTGGATCAAGACTACTAATAATGTTGATTACCATGAATAAATACAATAAATAAAGGATATGAGTTATAAATAATGGGTTATTACCTCATATATACGCCATCAATGACTAAAAAATTCATGTATTTTACTTATAATGTTAAATACCGTAAATTATCGTACTTCACTATTCACAAAAAATTCAACTATTTTGGAAAAGTACCAAAAAATCACCCTAACCATTTTCAACATGTAGATTTCAAAAATGGACTTTATTTGCGAAAATATTTTTCTAAATATGATAAATTTAATTATAAATTAAAATCATTATTTATTCAAAAAATACCGATTTTAATATTATAACCCATTTTATGACACTTTGAAAAATTAATTATGGTCTCATAAAATTATATTATAATTATAATAAAACAAAATATTAATTTATGAATATATTTTAAGGAAATAATATTTTTTTAAATCATTATATTAATCATAAAATTGTAAATAAACATTTATATTTTACAAAAATACCAACACTTAGTTTATTTACTTATTTCATGATATAAACATATAATATTTCCATTTATGAGATACCTATACTTTCATAGGTGAGGTTATTATTCTAAATATTACATTAGTATTCCTAACAATCAGATTTCTATTCCAATATTCATGTTAAAATAATAATATTTAATAGTATATCACAATTCATTTAAGCTCGTTGTTGCGTACAACATATGCCATTAAAAAAGTTGAATTTATTTAAGAAGATAAATACCGTAAAACCTTTGGGTGTTATATTTAAGAACGTAGAACTCCACAGTAAAATGGTGTAGTTGAAATAAGAAATAGAATTATTTATGAGATTACTAGACCCATGTTGAGTTAATACACGGTTGCTAATTGTTTTGGCTTGAAGTAGTTATTACTACCTTCTTTACCATAAATTGTGTTTTAATTATTCCTTTTATTAATAAAAGAAATTCAAGATGAACTCCATGAGTTTGAAAGGAACCAAGTTTATACTTTGGTCGAACATCCTAAAGATACTTCTATAGTTAGATTAAAATGGGTATTTTAGAATACATGGGATGATAATGGAATAATAGTTAAAAATAATGCTAGATTTTTTACATTGGGCTATAATCAATAAGAATACATACACTGTAAATAAATTTATGATCTATTATAAAGACTTGATGATATTCATATACTTTTATCATATAAAGCATTCTTAAATTTCAAAATATTTTAAATGGATGTGATGTGTTATTTCCATAATGGTTATGTTCATGAGAAAGTTTATGTAGAACAACCACTTGGTTTTGAAAATACAAAAAGTATAGAACATGTTTTTAAAATTAATAAGTCATTATATGGACTTAAAAAATCCCCTAGAGCCCTATATGATAGGTTAACTTAACTTTTGTTGAATTTTGTTTGTTAATGGGTCTGTATATACAACTATTTTTATAAAATAATTAAATAAATTTATTATGATTGTACAAATGTATGATGATGAAATTATATTCGAATCAACTCAAAAGTCTTAAACTGATTCCTTTTTAGATATTATGAAGTCTGAGTTTGAAATTATTATGATGGTTGAGTTGAAAATTTTTTGGGTTTTCAAATTTCACAAAAACCAGAATTAAATTTTACATCTCAACATAATTATATAAAATTTCTTATTAAGAAAGTTTGTTATGATAACAATAAAAGTATTAATACTCCTATTGGAACCTCAAATACTTTAGATATTGATGAAGCTAGTAAACTAGTTGATCAAAATACTTTTATAGGAATGATTGGAAGTTTACTTTAATTAATAACTATTTGTCTGGATTTAATGTTCTTAGTATGTTTATGTGATAGATGTCAAGCCAATAAAAAAGTGTCCCAACTTAATTCTGTTAAACTAATTTTTCATTACCTTAATGGAACTATGGATTTAGGTTTATTTTAATATTATAGAAATGGTTTTGAGTTAATAAGTTTTTCTTATGATGAATTTGGTTAATGTATAATGTATAGGAAAAGTAATTTTGGAACATGTCATTTCTTAAGAGAAGATTTAGTTTCTTGGTCTTATAAAAAATGACACTCAGTAGAAATTTTCCCTGCTGAAGCCGAATATGTGACAGATGGAAGCTGTTGTGCTCAAGTGTTGTAGATGCAACACACACTCACTGAATATGGCATGAGTTTTACTAAAACTAAAATAATTTATGATAACATAAGTTCCATTACACTAAGTAAAAACCTATAACATCACTCACAGGTTAAGCACATATATATAAGACACCATTTCCTTCAAGATCATAAAAATTAGATATCATTTTACAATTCATCAGAAAGAAAGAACAACTTGATGATATTTTTAATAAACATCTTAGTTCTGGTAGATTTTAATATATTAAAAATAATCTAGGAATGATCAATATTGAATTATTATTTGTATATTCTTATTTTTACCAATATCCATACATTAATGAACTCCTTTTCAAAGGTGTAGTACAAATGTTTAATTTTTACAAAATATTTAGTTTTCTAAATCCTTTTATTTTTAAGCCTTTTATTTTATAAAAATGTAGTTTTTGAAAAAAAAATTGGTTTCTGAATCTATAATATTTTCATAGTAGAAAATTTTATTAAAATTTTGTATTTAGAATTTTTTTAAATAAACATTATGGTTCAAAGATTAATAAAAATCGTTTTGGAGCCAAAATTCTCTCAGAATCAAAAAATGTTTTAAAAAATTTCTGGAAAATATTTATATTAAAGAATTTATCATAATAAATTTCTATTACAAAAACCAATTTGGAAATGTTACTCATATATAGAAAACACTTCGACTATGAAAGGTGTTATTCCAATCTTTTAGTTTTTATACTTATTCATTACTTTAGTTTATCAATGTTGTTGTAAATATTATATTAATTTTTACATTTATTTACATTTTATAACTCTTTTAAAATTATATTTAACTAGAAAATTTCATAGTATAAAGACTAGTTTTTCTTAAAATAAAACTTTATAGTTCATAATTACTTTTAATCATTAGTGGAGTAAATCTCAATCGTCAGACAAGAAAAAGATGTGCAATCTCAATCATTGAATTTTATAGAACCATAACCATCACCCCACATTCCTATATAAGGTTGGGTCATCTCATGTCCCAGATTAGTTTTACATGAATTCTCCCCCAACTCTCACCACCTTATTTTTTCTCATTATGATTCTTTTTTATACATCCAATCATGATCTACAGTCTGAGTACCAACACCAGATTCAATATGATAGCCTTCGCAAAATACTCTTCAAATAGATAAATCATTAGAGAAAGACTCATCAAATGGGCATGGAATGATAAATATTATTGTATTATTAATAAAGTTATTACTTTCCAAGGATGGAAAATAATATGTGTTGAAAAAGTGGATTTCAAAAAACATAATCCTCAGATTGTGGGAAAATTTTATGCATTGATAAAATTTCATTTGGAAGAGATAATTTGTACATTTTTTTGGGGAAAGTTATAAAATTTCTTTTAAACAAGCTACTGATCATGTTAAATTACAATTAGAAGGAGAATCCTATGTCCCTTATCAAAATCTTTCAAATAATCTTGGAAGTTTTATGAATTCAAAAGAAAAAGCATACTTATTTATGCCTTTTGAAAAAGTAAGAAAAGCTTCACATATTACACTGAATACTAGGGTGGTAACCTTATAGATGTAGTGTCACTTAATACCAAGGATGGGTGATAGGGATACCCTTAAAAGTAATTGAAAATTTTATATTATACTTTTTTATTAATATGAGGTAAATCAAATTGGTCATGTTTTTATTTATATTGATTGAATCAATTAAGAAGGAATTAATAAAGTCAATGATACTCAAGTTTCCCAATTACATAAATAAAATTCTATTAAATTTTAAGGATGTTTTCAAGAATAATAATAAAACTAATTCTATGAGGGAATATATTTCTATTACTGATTAATAGACTATGGCCCAGATGAAGCTTTTTTGATTCAAAGTTAAATAAATTGTTTGATAAAACAAACAAAGATGTGTCTGATGCTATGCCAGTTAATGAAAAGGAAGTACTTAAAGAAAAGATAAAATATTAGTATTCACCACTAAAAAATAAAAATAAAAAGAAAATTATTACAAATGAAGAGTTTAAGAGGCTTATGGATCATATGGACCAAAATAAACTAGGAAATCTTATTTTCAATTTAGATAAGGCTGAGGCCTTTTCTCTAAAAATTCGAACTATTGATAAGTTTAAGGAATCCAAAAGGAAAAAGAAACAAAATAAAAGTTTTATGGAGGTGAGGATGGTGGAATGGATAATGAAGGGAGTTAAAAGAGATTCATAAGTTACACCATTTCAGTTTCTCACTTATCAATTCTTCAACCAGTCCATGGGTTCGAAATTGTTCCTCATACTAAAAAAAACTCTTCCAGATGTTGATCTAGAGTTTGAGGAATCCTCAATAATTACATAAGTAATTATACGAGTATCCCAAATAACTATAAATAATTTTAAGGTAAAAGAAGTTATATAAGAAGTTTTTGTTCAAACAGAATATGAAACCCATGTTGAAAAATTAGTTTAAGAATCAGTTCTTACATCTATTCAGAAGATAGTTGAGAAGAATAAAACAAAATAATTTTATAAAGTTGTTAAAGTAGTTCATATAACTGTGTGGTATTTTTAAGAAGAACTTGAGTAATAATTGGAATAAGTTGAAGAAGAAATAGAAACATAAATAGAGGAAGGGTCAAAGGAGACAAAAAAGTTCATCAGATTCATCTTTAACATCAACTCTATTTCCATCCCATTCTGATAAAAATATCGAGTTAGATGTTTTATAGGAAGTAAAATAATCATGAAAAGGATAATAATAATCTCATAATTATTATATAAATTTTTCATACAAGGAAAATTTAGATAAATAAATTGAAATTATAAATGTTTTAGAAGAATAAAGAGTTGAAAAGAAAGAAAAATTAGACGTTGGACCATCCAGACCACATGTTTCAGATGTTTCATCAGATTCATCCAAATATTTGGCCACCAAGGATCAAAATAATATTTATTACATTTTACAAAACCTAAAACTATTAACTAATTAGATCCCATACCCACATATCATTGAATATAGGTGTAAATATATTCAAAACTCTCTGAATGAAAAATTATGTTCATTGAAGATGTTGACTAAGATAGTCAGTAAAAATGAGGCAGGAATGAAAAAAATCAATGTTAAGTAAAATGATCACAAGAGATGGTTTAACCAAATAGTAATATAGTACATACAAGTTGATAATGATATTTAGGATCATGATAAAGAGATAATTGAATCCAAGAAAATTTCTCTTGAGTATGCTAATTTGTTTGACAAGTTTTTATCTAATGTATCAAATAGGTTATAGTTTTTTGAACATTTAAAATTCCTGAAATATTCTTGGAATGTGGAAGTCCAAGTTTTTAACAAAAAGGTTCATAAGTTGGATGAATAAAATAATATGATCCAATATTTTTAAGATGAGTTGATTAGTTTAAAGAAGAGTAAAAGAATATCAGTGAAAAAGTAGAAAGTTTAGAGTTAGAGAATCAAATACTATTAGTCATGGAGTACATGATAGTGAATTATGAATATTCAATTTCTAAATATGAGAAGTATGATGATGATTTTAAGAAGTTAAAAGATATTATCAAGAAGTTATATAGGAAAGTATGATTTCCTTTTAACTGAAATCTTGATGTAATTTGAAACTTTTTGAATGAAGGTTTAATTTGAAAGATTTTTTATCCAAATATCTTTTTTTTGATTGCATTAAAATACTTTTCAAATGTATTTTATTTCTTTTATATCTTGGATGAATAGTTATTTTAGACACAATTATTTCGTATATTGTTTCCTAACATTTTATGAGATTATTTACTTTCCTTTTTTCCTTTTTTTAAATCATAGATGGGGAGAGTTCAATTCAAATGGGAAGGAATAGTATCAAGGGGATAATTTTTTGGATATTTAATCTAATGGAATAAATCTATCCATGAGAGAAATAGTTTTAGGGTGATGAAACTATCTTAGGAATACATTTTTCTTAAGGGATAGAATTTGAAGTAACACTACTATTTATCATATTAATAATGATTAACTAATATATGTTATTAACTAAGGGAGGGTTATTATGAGAAAATAAATTTTATGATAAGTATAAATTTGATGTTTTTAAAATAAAAATGGGTTGTAATTATTTAAATGTTAATATTTTTTACCATTTTAGGTGTTTTGTTTTGTGCTTACTAAAAAGGGGGAGATTGTTGAGTTGAATGTATTACTTTATACTTTTCCTTTTCTTAGTTTTGGTAATCACAAACACTTTCCTAAAACTCTATTTTACTAACTTTATATATACCAAGTCTTTTATTATGTTTTTTAGATATAAATTTTTTATAACGAACCTAGAAAGAGTTATAATGAAAAATTAATATAAACTTTTTATCATTCAATCTGATCTATCAGACTAAAGGTACTTCTGATACATCACACCGACTAGTGTTCTTTCCAGTGGCTCGAAAAGTGTTTTATCTATCAAATTATATTAATTCATAAGTATTAGGCTGAAAATAGGTATGATTAATCAATCTAACCATAGTTCAGTTCATCAAACTGATAGATATATAGTATAGTCTATCGTACTATCCAAAGTTTATAATTAAAGTAATTAGAATTATAACTATTGAATGAAATTATTTATAGTACTATGATGGTGATACCAAAAAAACATTCAACAATGAAGTATATTTCATTATTAACTATCAAGATGAAGATCTAGATCACTAGGAGCTATCAAAGTGAAAGCTATCTGAGGTTGTTGAAACTAACTTAGAAATATGACCATTGGAAAATTTCATATAAATAGGATGTATTTTAAAGAGCTAGGATTTTATGCATTTGAAAATAAACACATATGATGATTGATATATGTGAACATATCATTCTAAATATTTTTAATCTTTTATAGCGTTGAAGTTCTATGTAATCCTTGTGAGGGTTTAAAATTCCTTAATATTTTTGATTTAGTATTCACTATGTCCGATCATAGTTAGAATAAGGGATTACAGGGATATTAATATAGGTGAATTTGATTCAATGGATCAAGGGATTTTGAGGATAAAATAAAGAGAAATACAAATCATCGAATAGAGGGATTTCTTGTTTAAGAAATACAAAGCTGATACTGATCTATTAGATTAAGGGATTTGAGAGTTTTGGAAGATGAAGACATTCCGATCATCATATTGATGGATTACATTATATGGAAAGACATACCATCATAGTAGGTGTTCAAATTGTGAATATATTATGCTAGGATTCTTGACTTCCCTAAATCTTAAGTTTAAAGAGTAGAATTAGCTTTTATAAAGACTGTAAGTCATTCTTACTATTATAAGCTTTTGTTTTACTTGTTTCTAAAAGTTCAATTTTCTTCTATGCAATTAAATTAGAATGTTAGTTTATAATTATCTTTCAAATAATATTTTTATCAGAATATTCATGAGAATGATAAGAAATATGATATCATGGATGGTTCCATGATCCAATTTAAATACTCTGATCATCAGATGAATTCTGAGTCTGATCTTTTTGACTGAAGAGGTTTTTTTGTTTTGTCTTAGTTTAAAATTTTAATCTACAATTCATACCACCTATTGTAGCCATCATATACACTTATAGTCCTAAAAGTATCCCACTGAACTGAGAAAAATCTGCACTTTGACATGCTTGTGGGTGGTTCCCAAGAAATCAATGCATCAATATTCACTAGATCCACATGTAAACCATGCTTATAGATAACATTCCCCCAAAAGTGACCCTCTTAGATCCAAAAGAAACACTTCACAATCTTACCATATAATTTGTGTTCTTGGAGTATGTTTAGTATCATCCTTAAATTCTCTACATGCTCCTCCTATGATATAGAGTATATAAGAATGTCATCGATAAATACAAATAAAAATTATTCCTAGTATGGATGGAATATCCAATTCATAATATCTATGAACACAGAAAGGGAATTAGTCACATTGAAAGGTGTCACTAGAAACTTATAGTGTCTATAGTGACATAATAAGGCTGTCTTTGGAATATAATCCTTGTGAATCCCCAACCGATAGTAGATAGACCTGAGAACAATATTTAAAAACCAACCCACACCTTTTAATTGGTCAAAATTTACATAAATCCTCAGCAAGGGGTACTTATTCTTGATCATTACCTAATTCAGGTGATGATAGTAAACACCAATCCTTAATATCCCATATGCCTTTTTCATGAATAGAATTAGATCTACTTAGGAGATCACATTAGGTCTAATAAAACTTTTATCTAAAAGGTATTCCAAATGAACCCTCGACTTTCATATCTTGGTGGGGGCTATTAAATATTCCATAGAAGATATTGGTGTGGTCCCAAGGGTCAATCCAATGAAGAAGTCCATCTTATACTATAGATCAAGTCTCAGAACATCTTTGGGAAATACATTCATAAAATGATCCACTACCACTAGAATATGGAAGCCTAATGAGCCCAATACACCAAGGGATAAACTTTCCAACTAGTGAGTGATGAGTTCCATCTTCTTTCTTGAAACCCCCAATCTCTCATCCATATGATATCTCTCTAAGATAATGGATAATCTCATATAATACGTATAAAGGAATTTAAATCTCTTATGATAAAAATATATCTTGGAACACACTAATGAAAACATGTATACACACAAGATGATGTCATAAGAATTCATTGTAATGACCAAGAGGTCCCATGAGAAATTGTCCCCACTAAAAGATAACTCACTATGCAGGCATATCTGTGATATAAAATAATCACCCCTATAGAAATCTATAGCCACAAATACTAGACTAATGACTCAAATGAAATCACTAGCTCTCAAATAATGGATTTGGAGATAAATTAATGACTCACATCTATGTCTATAAGTACTGGAGATAAAGTACGAAAGACATAGATATTACATCATATCATATTATGAGTAGCCTGATCACATCCCTCCATAGATTATAGCTTCCTATACCATTGACCGCTAGCCCTATAAGCCTAGTGTGGTCCACCAAGTAGTGGAGGTTGAAGTATCTCATAACATCACCCTACACCGATAACTCCTCCCTCTAGAGCTCTACCTACTAATCTAATAGTACCGACTCCCTGGGGGTTGCCTTGTCCATGCCTAAGAGATTCCTATTCATGAAACTGCCTCTTCTATGAACATTATTATAATTACTACCCACCATCCACAACACTTCGGGTTAGACAATTAAAAGAAAAGTAACTTCAGCTGTAACAAGCATATCATCAACCCTCATTAGGTTGACTAGATCCTATGTGCTTGCCCTAAGCCACATATCTGCATGTCTCAGTTTGGGAATGTGTATACCTATTGTGCAGAGACCCTAATGATTGATACCTCCTTGTTACCATAGAAAAATACACCCCTTGATGAACACTTATAGATATCATTTCCTAATGACACTATTCTAGTAAATTCTCTATAAATACCTCTTGATCACTCCTAGATACATACAAACTGAAAGATTATAGGATAATAGACATCAGAAAATCGTTGTTAGAAGTTTAACCATGAGAGAATCAACTCATCATGAGTCTGAGTGGTCATAACCCACAAGTGCCTATATCTCTTTGATGAAGGATGATTACAAGAGAAAACATATGATTGGATAGGGTCTAAATAAGTCTAAAAAATCGAACAACCACATTAATCCAATCCTATTCAACTTCAGGTTATATCTTTCTATGAAACATAAGAGGTATTTTCACTAGAATCATGTAATGTGACAATATTGGGTGTATCATCATCCTAACATGCTAGTGCTATCATCTCCCTAACATGTTTCTAACCATCCATATGATCTACTAGAGGTTGACCTATGTGACTCTCAATAGGTGGCAGCGATTCTCTATTATTTCCTAGAAGAAACATCTCATGGATGATTCCTTAAAATGTGTCCTCATCACTAAAATGATCAACATCACAATCTTATATTAGCATCCCAGTTCTCTATAATCATGGAAGAATCCTGAAAGTTAACAAGACATCACACGATTAGATGATAATATCTTAGGAGATGACTCAAGAAGGAATTTAATGTTGGACCAATTCTATATGATGCATGTGACCTTGGTTTCTTATAACTGATGCTTTAGTATACTGAGTCGAAAAGTAGGTAGTCAAAGTCCTTTTGTATGAATATATCAGTCACTGCACCAAAATTGGGTTACCTAGATAGAGAGCTAAAATTGAGACACTATGAAAAAAATTCCCTAATTTCCTAGACTAAACCTCACAATAAGTCCAACTCCAAACACTGACTCGGGGAATTAGCACATTTGATTCCAATCTATCCTTACCTGAACCAATAATAATTATCTTGGTCTAGTGGTAATCTAAGTGTCACACCCCAAAATAGAATTCAATAGGATAAATTCTTGAGACAATAATTGAGTATAAATAATAAAAAAATCAGAGGATTTATCCTAAGTACCTATACACACACACAACTAGATCCATGCAATAATGCAGAGTAATATAAATAACTAAAACATATAGAGTATCAATGATTTATGGAACAACCTCTAGGGAATATATAAATGTAAAAAAGTGTAATAAAATGGATATAAAAAGGTGAAAAATACAAACCTAACTAGAAATGATGTCTTAGCCTGACAACAATTGAAAAAAGGAAAAGATAAAAGAAATCCCGACTCACAATATCCAAGGATGACTGATAGAGTTAACATTTTCATTATTTTAAATGTCTATTTTAATGATTTAAACCCTTAAAATTAATCAATATGAGATAATTTTCATCATTTTAGTATTTTTGGTGAATTTTGGGCTCAACTATGAATTTTGTTTAATTCTATAAATTTAACAGTTTTATGGATCATAGGTATTTTAGGTATATCTTTTACAATTTTGATCCAAATTGATTGATTACTTTTTTATAGGATTTAATTGCTCATGATATTCATATTTTTATTTTGTAACTAGATTCAATTCAATACACAATGAACTAGAAAAATAAATAAAGAAGAAGAAGTTTCCTGGGAAATAGAATGGACCCCACATCGGTTATTGAAGCATATCTCGGTTTACATAACTACAAATGAAGTTATTATAGATGGATTAGAAATAGGCATTGAATAATAATCTTCATAGTAAATTTCATTAATAAATAATTCCATTAATGTATCCATTACATTCACCAAATTAAAATAGTTGATAAGTCTCCTCGGGCAGAAAAAGTCTTCATCAGTAATTGGAGCATAAATTTTGGGACACTTGAACCAATAAGCTGATATTTTGTGGCCACATGAAAAATAGATAATGTAACACCCCAAAAATTTTATGGTATGTTTCTATTAAATAAATTCTAGTTATATCCTATATTTCATGAATCACTAAGCCTCTATGGAACAAAACTTGGGTATTTATAAAAGATATTCCTAAACTAGCCATTAAACTTAAATTTTCCAGTTCTGTGAATTGAATTTTGAAAATCTGACATACACAGTTGTGTTCAGGATGATATTTAGAGTCTGATAGAATTAACTTAATTTTTAGTGAATAGTAACCTACCCTTATGAATATTAACCTACCCTTATTAATATAACTTACCCTTATGAATAATAATATGACTTTTATGAATGGTATCCATACCCATGAATGTATAAATAAATTTAGGCACCTTAAAATGAAGATGAATATTTTAAGTGTTTATATTTTTCAATTAAATATTTAATTAATCATATTTATAAAGTTATTTTTGAAAAATTTAATTCATTTTTGGATTCTACACATTAAAAAATGTTTAGGGTAAATTTTTGGTATTTTTCTGAAATACATGAATTTTTAGTGAATAGTAAAATACATTAATTTATTGTATAAATACATTATAAACTAAATTAACTATTCCTAGCATCATGATTGATGTAAGAACCCAAATCTAGTACTTACATTGTCTTATTACTATTCTTATTCAATGAATACTCACTATTTCTTATCTTGAAAAGAAATAAAAAATTAATGATTACAATATTAAGAAAACTCTCCTTCCCTCCACTATATAAACCACCCCTCATGCCCTCTTCCTCCCACACCACTCAAGATTTGACCCTTGCCTAAATTCTATTAAAATGTCTCCCTAACCTCCTCCCCTAGGTCTAATACCTACTAGTCTAACCAAAAGGCCAAAATAAAAAGTCTTAAGGAGTTTCTCAAATATGAGTACTTAAGAGGTGAACCTCTCTTCATTTTTATTTCAATTCCTTTTCCTAGTTCCATTATTTTGTTCTCTCTTATCACCTCACCTCTTCCAAATTCCATGATAATTCCATTACAATAAATGTAATGGATTTTCATTATGATAATGTAATATTTCATTATAATCTCTCTTTTCCCCCTCATTTTATACTATAAATGCAAACACTATCTGAGATATGTTAATTCATCACACTCAAGGAAGACAGGTTTTAAATTTGAATTACTATCTTCAATAATGGTCTTGAAACATTTTCAATGGTTGAAACAAATCATAATATATTTATTTTATCATTTTTTAGGTTTTATAATCCTTACACACTCATAAAATGAAATAATAATACAAAACAAGTTAATTGTGCACAAAACCTCCAAGCCAAATCCAAGGGTTTGTCATTAACTCATAGAATGAGTCATCCTCATGTTATATAACTAGAATAATTATAAGATAATTTATATCTATATAATTTCATTAATAAGATATATTAATGATTCTGAATTTTTAACTACATTTCAAATGAACTTCCATTCATGAATACAAGTAAATGAATCTTGAAAACCAAGTAAGAAAATTCTCCCAAAACAATAAAATTGAATCTCTTAAACCCATAAAAAGGTCATTAATAAACTTAATAAGGTTATAAAATATCAATTAAATGGTTATGAGGTTCCAGACTTATTAATTATTGAAGATAAATTTTATTATTCAGGTAATTAAGAACAATCAAGAACACCTTTGAGCATAAGGAAATGGATCCTCTCTCTCACTTTTGTTCAAGAATCTCCCCTATGTTGTGCTCTTTTATTATACTGTCCTTATGATATATAAATAATGGTATACCCCTATACCCCCTCATTAATCCCTCTCAATAACACCTGTTACCATGCCATAATGTTTGTAAGGGGTTTTCTTATCTCACTTTCATTTCTGTGGGATTTCCATTTTTGCCTCTTATTTCTTATATATTAGGTTTACTAACATTTGATATATCTTATCATGATTATATTTATAGTCATGGTATTCTATGATTCATTTGGTGGTTATTAACTTTTGGTCATACAACTCAATTGATTACAACGTGGTAACTAGCTTTGTCTTAATTTTTACTTCATTGTGACTTGCTTAGTATTGTGCACGTACTCTTTCTTTTGTGGTGTACCTACTTCCCATTGGAGATGAATTTTATATTGAAATTATATTCCATTTAAATTTCCATTTTATCATATCATGGATATTATTATTTTATAATCCGTATACCAATTTACATACGGTATTTAATTTGAATGTTGTTTTGACTGTGGGAATATTGAAGAATCTGTATCCTCTATTCTATACAAATAATGTAAAAGAATATTCATCTTATGTGTAATCTATGTATAAATAATTATTTGGACATGCAGTGGCGGTTGGGGACTACTACAGCCCCTCGATGCATCAGTAGGTCTCATGGGACTAATCAGTTGGCGGCAAATCCATCGAGTTTATTTCCAAAAATCATACGGGTTACTACCCACAAAACTAAACCATTTTTATGGTATTATGGTATCATGTGATAGATACATGACATCCAATTAAAAAGAATTATATTTATTCATTATTAGTTATTACTATCCATGAGGTTTTCACTATAACAAATTCTATGGATGCAGTTTCATTCCCAGTTTATTATTGGTGTGAGTTTTTCATTTATTCACAATGCCATATTGATTATGTCAAATGGTTTACAATTTAGTTATTATTGATTCATGCTTCCACTATTAGTAACCCTTACTGAGAATTTGAGCTCACGCCTTTCATTGTTTAATTTCAATAGGTGATGAAGAGGATATCATTTATTGAGTTCTTGTGGATGGAGTTTTTAGTTTTTGTTATGTATTGTATTTTGTAACTCTTTCGAATGTAATTTGAGTTACATCTATGTTTCTAGTTTCTTGAAGACTACTAAACTGATCATTCCTATAACATCCCAGTTCCGAAAGCCACCCAGAGGCACCCCGTACCCAGTTGGTCACATGGCCTCAAGCGCATTTCCATAAATTCCAGAGGCTTCCGCCTAAAAGCGAGGGCCTTGGGTGTGATAGTGAGGAAACTATGCCCTCATTGGTAGAGTACATAGAGTAATAGAAACAAATAAACAATAGTGGAAGTAGTAAACAATTCATATATAAGTGAATAGTGTAAGAATAAAAATGAAATATAGTTGGAGCACATACATATAAAATGATGCATGATACATATGTCTATGAGAATAGCCAAACAAGTCAAAATGCTAAATACAAATAGTAATGAACCAAAAATACAAAGAAACCGATAAAAGCTCCTCATCATCAGAAGCCTAAGCTTGGTCACATGCTCTCCAACTCCCCATCAAGTCAAGTACCTCAAGTAAAAGGGAACTTTCCCTTATCTATAACTGCAACAATATAATCTGTTTGAGCCCAAAAGCATGGCCCAAATAGGGTGTGAGACTATATCCCAATAGGCAACCACCCGAAGATCTGTGCCTAACAGTCAGTGAATATATGGCAGGTAAAAGCACAGAAGCAGTAAATAGAAAAGTACTAAACAGTAAACAATACACATTTTCAAGCATCTAATCTACAAACAGGTATGCAGCCACTCAAGAAAGTAGAACAAACAGGTAACCCTCAAGGTTGTTCTCACAGCCTAACCCCTATGGTTCAACCAACAAGTACTAGCAACCCTCTGGGAGGCACACTCAGTCTCACCCCTCTGGTTCAGCTAAAGAATTGACTATCTGGGGAAGAACTCACCGTTAATTCCCCCTATAGTCTCGTATCATACTAAAGGCGCTCTGGGGAAGCACTCAATGTCTCATTCCCCCCGTGGCCCGCATCGAGGAACTACAAACACTCTAAGGAAGAACTCAATGTCAATTCCCCCTATGGTCTCACATCGTATTACAAAGACACTCTGGACAAGGCCTTACGTCCATTCTCCCTGTGGTCTACTACACTAGGTTCTCACAACCCTATGTAAGTCAAATAAGCATAGCACGCGTATCAGCCAAAGTAACCTCAAGAACTACTTGGAAAGCATTCTACAACATCATACCATGGAAGAACAATAGTCACACCATCCTACAATACTAGGCATGGAAAACAACAACAGTCGAAAGGTAACTAGACAAAATGGTCCAGATAGGCAAGAACATGAATGGAAAACACTTCCAAAGCCTAAAAATTAGCTCAAACCACAATCAAAATCCTCTAATCTATAATACAAGCAAAGAAGGAAAACAATAGGGATGAAACAGTAAACACACAATACCCCGTTCAAGGGTATTGGTGGAATTTTAAAAAAATATTTTTAAGACTTTCTACAGAAAGGCAAAAACCACCTACCTTGATGTTAGGAGATCGGTATACTTGAACTACGAGGCTTGAATCGCCTTAGAATGTCGAATATCTATAAAAACTTCAAAAAAATTCAACCCAAGATAACTTAGAAAAGAGAAGTAATGATGAAACGAGGTTCCAGCAGAAGAGAGAACTCCCCGATGCGATTCTAACACAATCAACGAAGATCGATTCGGAGGACAGACGATCGCTTGGGGGTTCTCCGAAGATACGCGTGTTTTCGGGAGATCTCATCCGAACGAGACATAAAAGTGGACATTTATGGAAATTAGATGCAACCTCAGTGTGTTTAATGAAAAAAATAAAGTACACGGTGTGTAATTTTGGAGTACACAGTTTGTACTCACCTTTTCCATACTCCGCTTTAGGCGGCCTCCATGTCACCTCTATATGGCCATGTGTGTAGCCAGGACACGACCATCACATGACCTCTACCAGCATCATAGTATACATTGTGTACTTCGAAAATTTCCAGATTTTATTATTTTTCCTAAAAACAACCAGAAAAGGAAAAACATACCCGAAAAGAAGATTTGAGTTCTTAAAAGCTTCCCCCATTAAAGAAATTCATCTTCAAATTTCTCTAGCACGGCGTAGAAGAAGAAAACCCAAACAGCTCCAGCCACTGTGCTCATACATCGGGTTCCCTCTCCCAAGTCTCATCCTGTACCTGCCTGTGAAGCCATAGCACCCATAACAGAGGAACATACCGGCCACGAAGAACATTTGTACTGCGATCTAAAATCTAGATAGGATGCTCCTCAAATAAAGAATCCACCTTGAGCTCAACCTCCTCAGGTTTCAAGACACGAGACGGGTCTGAAAAGTAATGTCGGAGCTGAGAAACGTGGAAGACGTCATTCATAGCCCGATACCTCTGAGGTAACTGAAACCGATAGGAAACCGAACCAACTCTCTCCAATACCTCTAATGGACCAACATACGTCGGTGAAAGATTACCCTGTCTCCTAATCCTCCTGTGCCCCAATCTCGGTGTGACACACAAAAAAACCTGGTCCCCGACCTTGAACTCCAGTGGTCATCTCCGCTGATCAGCATAAGACTTCTATCGAGACTTTGCAGTAGCCATCCTCTTCCGAATAAACTCTATTTGCTCTGTGGTCTCCTGGACAAGACGAGGTCCTATCAAAGCTGCCTCTCCTACCTCCAGCCAATATAAGGGTGATCAGCATGGCCTACTGTACAAGGCCTAATAAGGTGCCATATGAATAGTTTCTTGAAAACTATTATTGTAGGTGAACTCCACAAGAGTTATATGCTTCTCCCAAGAACCTCCAAAGTCTAGAATGAAAGCTCGGATCATATCCTCAAGCACCTGAATTGTACACTCAGACTATCCATCTATCTAGGGATGGTATGCTGTACTCTAAAGTACCTGTGTACCCAAAGCCTTATGAAGCCCCTATCAGACCCGAGAAGTAAAACATGAATCCCTGTCTCAAACGATGGAGTGTGGAACTCCATGAAGATGTAAAATCTCACGGATGTACAACCATCCCATCTTGTCAACACTGAAGGTCTCCTTGATTGGCAAGAAGTGTGAAACCTTGGTGAGTCTGTCAATGACAACCCAAACTGCGTCGTTCCCTCGATGATACCTCAACAACCCCGTCACGAAATTCATCACGATTTTTTCCACTTCAACTCGGGAATGGGTAGCTGCTGTAAAAGCCCCGCTGGTCACTTGTGCTCCGCTTTCACCTGCTGAAAAGTGGAACACCTCATGAAGAAACCTAAAACATCCCTATTCATACCTAGCGACCAATACTGGTAGTGTAGATCACAATAAATCTTGGTGACCCCAGGATGAACTGCCCAAACTGAGGAATGAAAATCCCACATTAGCTCCTCGTGTATGTCTGATGGCACCCATATGAATCCCTGGAAATGCAAGATCTCATCCTTGCCTACTATCCATCGAGGAAGAGGGTCCTCTCCTGACACACTCTCCCGTAGGACTATGCCTTCAGAGTCTGATAGCTGCCTCATCCATACCTGATCGAGAAGAGTAGAGGTAACTGCTACAGAAGAAATAAATGTTTTCCCCTGTCTTTCGTGCACCTCCAGATGCATATCAGAGAATAGAGACATAAGCTGCCACTCATCGATGGACTTCTGAACTGCCTATATATGATTTCTCCTGCTCAACGCATCAACCACTGCGTTTCCCTTCCCAGGCGTATAGGAAATCTCAAATTCATAGGACTGTAGGTACTCAACCCACCTGCGCTGTCTCAAATTCAGATCACGTGGAGTGAAGATTTATTTGAGACACTTTTGGTTGGTGAAAAAAACAAAGTGCTCTCCTAGAACATAATGTCTCCAACAACGTAAGGCATGAAAAAATTCCGCCAGCTCGAGATCGTGCGTCGGGTAGTTCCTCTCATGTGGCCTCAACTACCGAGACCCATACGCAACAACTCCATCTCCCTGCATAAGCATAGATCCCAGCCTGATACCTGAAGCATTACAGTAAATAGTTTAGATCTTGCCTAGCTCTAGAAAGACTAGTATATGTGCTGATGTCAACCTCCCTTTCAGCTCCTGAATAGATGACTCACAAGAATCTGACCATAAAAACTTCCCACCCTTCTTGGTAAGACCTGTTAGCGGTGATGCTAAGCGTGAAAAGTCATGCATGAAGCGTTTGTAGTATCTAGACATCCCTAGAAAACTCCGTACCTCAAAGACGTTATTCGGCTTCTCCCAGGAAACTACTGCTCTAAATTTTTATAGGTCTACTTATACTCCTATCTATGAGATAACATGACCCAAGAAGTGAATCCGATCCATCCAAAAGTGGCACTTAGAGAGCTTATCATATAACTAATGCTCCCTCATTGTACTCAAAACGATCTTAAGATGGGTAGCATGGTCATGTGGAGTGTAAGAGTACACCAAGATATCATCCACGAAGACCACCATGAAAGAGTCCAAGTATGGATGGAACACTCTGTTCATCAGTTCCATGAAAACTACATGCGCTTTCGTGAGGCCGAATGGTATAAACATATACTCGTATAGACCATACCTTCTCCGGAAAGATGTAAGAGGTATATCAGATGGTCTAACGTGCAATTGATGATAACCGTACCTCAGATCGATCTTCAAGAACACCCGGGCTCCTCGAAGCTGATCAAATAGGTCATCAATCCTAGGCAAGGGATATTAGTTCTTGACCGTCAACTGGTTCAACTTCCGATAATCCACACAAAGCCTAAGGGTGCCGTCTTCCCTCTTCAAAAACTGGACAGGATAACCCCAAGGAGATGTACTAGTTCAGATGAAACCCTTTACCTACAACTCCTCCAACTGATTCTTGAGCTCCTAAAACTTAGGTGTAGCCATCCTATAAGGAGGAATGGACACCGATTCCACTCCTAGAACGAGCTCAATAGAGAAGTCTACCTCACGCTCCATAGGAAAACCTGAAAAGTCCTCTAGAAAGAAATCCATGAAACGATCCACCACTGGAGGAAAGTCTAACTGCGAATTACCCTGGTCATCCAGATACAAAATACTAATATGAGCTATAACTCCACCTAGACCATGATGCTCGGGTCCTGCTCTAATCACTTGGACATCCCACTCACCTCGATGAAGAAAAGATCCACCCTCTAGTGATATGAAGCTCACCCTATAGTGATAACAATCGACGACTTCCTGGAAGGGAATTATCCAGTCCACTCTGAGAATAACATCATAGCATGTCATCTCTAGGACATAGAGATCCCATAGAAAGTGATACCCAACCACCTCTAGAGGGAACTACTTGCACTGACGTACACTAACCGTCCTGGTCTCCAACGGTGTGTCTAGAGTCAAAGTATCAGTAGAGGAAAAGATGCAGAGCTCAAGGCTCTCCACAAAAGCAATGGAGATAAAGCTAGGGGAAGCCCCTGTATCGAGAAGAGCAGAAGATAAAAATGAGGCTACTAAGATCGTACCTCAAACTGTAGAGGGTCCAGGATTCTGCTCCTACTGGGTCTACTCCACTGAAAAAGCCTAACCTATACCACGACCCTATGACCCTGCCTGACCAATTTGAGCTAATCCACCATGTTGTCGCTGAAAGAGTGGTGACTAACCACCACATCCTCAACCTCCACCTCGGCCCAAACAACTGGAAGAACTCTAGTTCCCAGACTGGTGAGAAACTGGTAGTGCTTCTCCTGAACGAGGAGTCATTGATGAACCCCTGTCATCAGCTACTGGTGATAAAACCTGATAGAGGCCCTGAAGGTGACCCATCTTGCCACATGATCGACACTCCACTGGGTCTCTCTGGCACTACGACCTCGTATTCCCATCCCTTCCACACTAGTAGCATACCACCTGGATACCTGAAGATGTGTCTCGCTGCCACGGATCACCACGTGTAGACTCCCTATGACACTTCCTGCTATCAGCTGGTGAAGCACTAACTCTGTAAGGGGAACCACCCTAGCTCTCAGCTCCAGAATCTCTCAGATTTCACTCTAAAATCAGTGCCTGGTTGACGATGGAAGCGATGGAAGTCAGCCTGAAGATATTCACCTGTGAGCGGATCTCTCTTCTGAGACCATCCTCAAACTACCTTTACAAGAACAATCCATCTCCACCCTGGAGGGGTGTTAAATGCTGAAGCTTGGTGAAATGAGAGTAATAATCCATTATAGAAAGAGTACCCTACTCCAGACTCATAAACTCCCGGGCTCGGTCGGCCCTCCGGGTCTCCGGATAGAAGTATTCATAAAATACATGCTGAAACTCCTCCCACACCATAACCTGCTGATGACCCGCCTGTAAGATCATGTCAGACCACCTCTTGGAGGAGTCTCATAGCATGTACGTCACGAGCTTGACCGACCTTTATGGAGGTGTCTCTAGATGATCGAAGATGGTCATCATGGATTCTAGCCATGACTCTGTAGCCTGAGGTCCTCCTTCCTCTGGGAAGGTGGGAGGATGCTGCTGCTGGAAAACCCGTGTCAAGTATGTTGTAGTTGAGGCAAGAGGCGGAGCTCCCTGGAAGGTCTGCATCATCCTCAAAAAGCCTTCCCTAAACTGTGCATTAGCACCTGTAACCAGTATCACTACTGGTGCCAAGGCTGTCACAACATGAGGATCTGTGGGAAGTCCCTGATCAGCCATACTTGGCATCTGATCACCGCTTGGAAACTGGCATGAAACCAGAGGACGTCTCGGTGCCATGACTATAAGGTCAACACACACTTTAGACCACACTATTAAGGACTTAAACTAGGATTGTAAGAAGGGAACAGTGGAAAGAAAGAATTCAAAATTTACAAAACATGACTACACGACATGTATAAAGACTACACGACGTGTTCCCTTAAGTAATTTACATGGGCGTGTACTTTTTCAAAAACTAGTCGTGTAACACCCCAAACACACGACGTGTTATCCTAACACACGGTGTGTACCTGAATCCTCTTCCCCTGCCCAAGTCCTTCTACACGGCTGAGCCACACGTCTCTACTAAGACAAAACTACACGACATGTTCAAGATAGACATGGCGTGTACTCAACAAGCTTCACCTGGACCATGTTGTTAGTGACACGGTCAGAAACACGGCTCAAACTACATGGTATGTTCCTAACAGACACGGCGTGTACGTGAAAAGATAACATCAACCTGTGTTTTTTGTGACACGTCCGGGTACCTAGGTCAGACTACACGGTGTGTTCAAGGTGGACACGGTGTGTATAAGAAGAGACTCCACTAACCCGTGTTATTAGCTACACGGCCGGGTTCCTTGGATTATACTACACGGCATGTTAAACGAGGACACAACGTGTTTCCACCAGACTTTTCCCATCCAGTGTCAAATCCCACATGGCCTACAACACTGTCAGATACTACACGACATGTACATTATGTACACGGAGTGTACTTAAAAAAAACCATTTCTTCGCGAACGGAATAACACATGGCATGTAGTCAAAACTACACAGCGTGTATTCTAGGTTTTTCTGGACAGTAAGCCTCATAAACTACTCTAAATCCCAGAAAACACTAAAATGAACACTGAAAGTGCCAAATTCAAATCCTTGAGGGCCCATACTCCCCACGAATCAAAGTTTGGCATCTTTAAAAAGTTACAAAGAAGGTAAAAAATCCAATAATCCACAAAATTCTGGTCCATGAGGGCCCATAACACCTAAAGAACAAAAATATGGCGTTCATTCAGGTAAAACCTTACACAATCAATGCTGTTACAAGAAGCAGATATTTTTTATCAAGGAATCTATCAAAAAAACATGCATATTCTACACAACATCTATCACAACCACATGAAATTGCTAGTGTATCCTAGATGGAATGGAAATAATGCATGGCATGTGATGTCTAACAATGACTACATGATGCATGAGATGTCATACCCTCATCTCATTGGGTTGAGACAGAAATAGAACCGCAATAACAATAACGGTAACAACACAAAGCATGTGAATCAGCCAACAGTGAAATCAAATCAACTGTAAAATTTGTAAACCAGTAAAATTCCAATAAATGAGGTACTATGGCTTTTACCTATACACGGGTTAGCTACTCCCAGACACAGCTTATTACCAACTACCTATTCCATCCTATCGTTGGCTATAGGCTCCAGACAGTAAGTCAAGAGAAAATATTTCCTTTGATACCACTTTGTAACGTCCTGGTTCTGGAAGCCACCCAGAGGCGCCCCGTACCCAGTTGGTCACATGGCCTCAAGAGAATTTCCCCAAACTCTAGAGGTTACCGCCTAATAGTGAGGGCCTTGGGTGTAATATTGGGGAAACTATGCCCTCATTGGAAGAGTACACAGCGGAAGAGAAACAAATAAACAATAGCGGAAGTAGTAAACAATCCATACACAAGTGAACAGTGGAAGACTAAAAATGATAAACAGTTGGAGCACATACATATAAAATGATTCATGATACATATGTCTAGGAGAACACTTAAACAAGTCACAATGATGAATATAAACAGTACTGAACCAAAAATAAAATGAAACAGATAACTGCTCCTCAGAATTGCAAACCTAAGCTTAGTCCCTTGCTCTCCGGCTCCCCAGTAAGTCATGTACCTAAAGTAGGAGGGCACTTGCCCTTATCTATACCTCCAACAATATAATCTTTTTGGGCCCAAAATCATGGATCAAACAGGGTGTGAGACTAAATAGAAAAGTACCAAACATTAAAAAATCCATAGTTTCAAGCATCTAATCTACAAATAGGTAAGCAACCACTCAAGAAAGTATAACAAACAGGTAACCCTCTAGGTAGTTCTCACATCCTAACCCCTATGCTTCAACCAACAAGTACTAGAAACCCTCTGGGAGGCACAATCGGTCTCACCTCTCTGGTTCAGCTAAAGAATAGACTATCCGGGGAAGCACTCACTGTCAATTCCCCCTATAGTCTCGTATCGTACTAAAGACACTTTGGGGAAGCACTCAGCATCTCATTCCCTCTGTGTCCCGTGTCGAGGAACTACATACACTCTAAGGAAGCACTCAATGTCAATTCCCTCTATGGTCTTGCATCGTATTATAAAGACACTTTGGAGAAGCCCTTACATCCATTCTCCATGTGGTCTACTACACTAGGTTCTCACGACCCTGTGTAAGTCAATTAAGCCTAGCGTGCATATTGGCCAAAGTAACATCAAGAAATACTTGGATAGAATTCTACAACATCTCAGCATGGAAGAACAATAGTCACACCATCCTACAATACTAGGCATGGAAAAAAACAGCAGTCGAAATTTAACTAGACCCAATGGTCCATACATGCAAGAACATGAATGGAAAACACTTCCAAAGCCTAAATATTAGTCCACAAAACAATCAAAATCCTATAATCTAGCATACAAGCAATGCAGGAAAAAAATAGGGCTAAAACAGTAAACACGCAATACCCTGTTCAAGGGTATTGGTGGAATTTGCACAAAATACTCAAAGACTTTCCACAAAAGTCACAAAACACCTACCTTGATGTTAGGAGATCGATATAATTGAACCACGAGGCTTTAATTTCCCTAGAACATCGAAGATCAACAAAAAAAGTATAAAACGTTCAACCCATGATAACTTGGAAAAGAGAAGGAATCATGAAACGAGGTTCCAACAGAAGAGAGAACTCACCGATGCGATTCCAACACAATTGACGAAGTTCGATTCAGAGGACGGACGATCACTTGGGGGTTCATCAAAGATCCATGGACGTTCGGGAGCTCTCAGCCAAATGATACCTAAAAGGAGATGTTTCTGGCGATTAGATGCGACCCCGATGTGTTTAATGAAAAAAAGTACATGGTGTGTACTTTTGGAGTTCATAGAGTGTACTCTCCTTTTTTGTACTCCAGTTTAGGTGGCCTCCATGTCACCTTTATATGGCCGTGTGTGTGGCTATGACACGGCCAGCACACGGCCTCCAACGACATCACCTTACACGATGTGTACTTATAAATTACACATCGTGTACTTTGAAAATTTCCAGATTTTCCTCTTTTTCCCAAAAATTACCAGAAAAGGAAAAACATTCCTAAAAATAAGATCTCGGATCTTGTAGTTCCTTCAGAATTTTCATTCCTTCTAACCATGCCAATATAACAAGTAATTCACCAGCTCCAGTCTAGGTGGGTCGGGGCATTACAGTTGGTATCAAAGGAAGTGTAGTAGCATACTTGGAAACTAGATTAGAAAATATAGATTAGGGAACAATTAACTATGGTAGTATTTGAGGACAAACATACAAGAACGTCTTGGTATTTTGGTAAGGAAAATATTATGTTAATATTTCAAGCAATACATCCCTATCTGGATACTAGTAGGTAGAGGTGGCTCTAGAACAGATGTACCAAGGAGTGAAAGCTCCAACAAGGAGTTTCGGGCTTGACCTGAGGTATCACGGTACACGAAAATGGGCCTTTCCACACTCTTGATTACGAAATTCCTGGAGGATATGCTTAGGATATTTCATATTTTCTTTATAAGCCATTATGAAGGATTTAAATGTAAATTATTCCTCAAAGCAACCATTTTTTAGATTGTGGGATTAGCCATGCATAGGATCTCAATTTATTCTAAGTATTTTGTTAAGTTAAGATTATACATTATGATTCATAACCTAATATAGTGTGTGCCATTATTTAGAAATGGTGTCTAATGGAATAAGGGGAATCAATACTCATGGGAAATGTAGGGATCTCCCCACTGATCAAGTCAACATAGTCAATGTTGAAGAAGATCTGATTATGACCATATTGGGACAACTTACTCAGGTTGTGACGAATAACCATGATACACCTATGTTGGATATTTTCATGAGGAAGAAGCCCCCATATTTTAGTGGGGCTACTAATCCAATGGTAGCTGAGCAGTGGATCATGTCACTTGAAAATATACTCATGGCATTAAGATGCAATGAAAATGAGAAGGTAGTGGTGACAGTATATTGTCTTAAAGGTGACACAGATCAATGGTAGTCTTTGATCCAAAAAACCATGGAGGAATAAGGAATAGAAGATATGGAATGGAGAAAGCAATGTGGGAACCTGAGGAAGTTATGAAGAAGAACCAACCACATCTTTTTGAAGTTCTTTATAAATGAAAAATTTCGAGGACAAAATTTCCAAAGGAGGGAATAATGTAACACCCCAATCATTCTATGGAATGTTTCTATTAAATACATTATAATTATAGCCTATATTTCATGAATCAATGAGCCTCTATGGAAAAAAACTTGGGTATTTATAGGTGATAGTCCTAACCTAGCCATTAAACTTAAATTTTCCAGTTTTTCGATTTGAATTTTGAAAATCTGACATACACGGTTGTGTTCAAGATGATATTTAGAGTCTGATAGAATTAACTTAATTTTAGGTGAATAGTAACCTACCATTATGAATAGTAACATACCTTTATGAATAGTAAATTACACTTATGAATAATAATATGACTTTTATGAATGGTATCCATACCCATGAATGTATAAATAAATTTAGGAACTTTAAAAATGAAGATGAATATTTAAAGTGTATATTTTTTGATTAAATAATGATTTTAATTAAATATTTAATTAATCAAATTTATAAAATTATTTTTGAAAAATTGAATTCCTTTTTGGATTCTACACGTCAAAAAATGGTTTGGGTGAAGTTTTGGTATTTTTCTGAAATACATGAATTTTGGGTGAATAGTAAAATGCATTAATTTACCGTATAAATACATTATAAATTAATTTAACTATTCCTAGCATCATGAGTGATGTAAGAACCCAAATTTATAACTCACATGATATTATTACTATTATAAGTCAAGGAATACTCACTATTTCTTGTCTTGAGAAGAAATAATAAATTAATGACTATAATATTAAGAAAACTCTCCTCCCTTCCACTATATAAACCACCTGTCACCCCCTCTTCCTCCGACACCACCCAAGCTTCAATCCTTGCCTAAATTCTGCTCAAATAGCTCCATAACCTCCTCCCCCACGTCCAATACCTAATGGTATCACCAAAAGTCCAAAATCAATGGTCTTAATAACTTTCTCAAAGAGGATTACTCAAGAGGTGAACCTGTCTTCCTTTTTATTTCAATATTTTACAAGTTCAATTATTTTGTTCACTATTCTCACCTCACCTCATACAAATTCCATGATAATCCTAGTAACATAAATGTACTTTATTTTTATTGTGATAATGAAATATTTCATTATAATCTCTCTTTTCCCCTCCTTTTATAATATAAATGCAAACACCATCCGAGATGTGTTAATTTATCACACTTAAGGAAGACAAGTTTTAAATTTTCATTACTATATTCAATAATGGTCATGAAACCTTTTCAATGGTTGAAATAGATCATAACATATTTATTTTATCTTGTTTTATGTTCTGTATCCTTACACACTCATAAAATGGAATAATAATACAAAATAAGTTCATTGTGCACAAAATCGTCAAGCCAAATCCAAGGGTTTATCATTAACTCATCGAATGAGTCATCCTCATGGTAGATAACTCGAACCATTAAAAGATAATTTATATCTCTTTAATTTCATTAATAAGATATATTAATGATTCTGGATTTTTATCCTCATTTCAAATGAACTTCTATTCATGAATACAAGTAAACGAATCATGAAAACTAAGTAAGAAAATGCTTCCAAAACAATAAAATTAAATCTCTTAAACCTATCAAAAAGGACATTAATGAACTTAATAAAGTTATACCATATAAATTACATGTTTATGAGGTTCTGGAATTATTAATTAATGAAGATAAATTTTATTATTCATGTCGTTAAGAATAATCAAGAACACCTTCGAGCTTAAGGTAAGGGATCCTCTCTCTCACTTTTGTTCAAGAATCTCCCCTATGTTGTGCTATTTTATTTTTAATACCTAATTATAGGGTATGTTTTCACACCTCCCCCATACTTCCCTTTTGATATATAAATAATAGGATACCCCTTTAACTCTCATTAATCCCTTGCAAGAACACTCGTTACCATGCCGAAATGTTTATAAGGGGTTTTCTCTTCTCACTTTCAATTATATGGGATTTCCATTTTTCATCTCTTATTTCTTATATTTTGTATAGGTGTACTGAAATTTGATATATATTATCATGACTATCTTTATATTCATGGTATTATGTAATTCATTTGGTGTTTATTAACTTTTTTTCATATGACGCAATTGATTACAATGTGGTAATGAGTTTTTTCTCAATTTTCACTTCATTGTGACTTGCTTAGTATTGTGTACCTAATATTTCATATGTGGTGTACCTACTGCCCATTTGAGATCACTTTTAAATTGAAATTATATTCCATTTAAATTTTCATATTCTTATATCATGGATATTATTATTGTCTAATATGTATATCATTTTACATATGGTATTTATTTTGAATGTTGTTTTGACTGTGGAAATATTGATGAGTCTGTATCCTCTATTCTCTATGGATAATGTAAAGGCATATTTATCTTATTTGGAATCTATGTATAAAGAATGATTTGGACATGAATTGGAAAGTGGGTCCTGTTACATCCCCTCTATTCTTCAGTAGGTCTCATGAGACAAATCAGTTGGCGACAAACCCTTCGAGTTTGTTTCCAAAAATCAGACGGGTTTCTACCCACAAAACTAAACAATTTTTACGGTATTATTGTATCATGTGCCTGATAAATTATGTCAAATTAATAAGAATTATTTTTATTCATTATCAGTTATTACTATCCATGAGTTTTTCACTAGGACAAAATCTATGGATGCAGTTTCATTCTCAGTTTATTAATGGCATGAGTTTTTCATTTATTCACCATGACATATTTATTATATCAAATTGTTTACAATTTAGTTATTATTTATTCATGCTTACACTATTTTTAACCCTTACTGAGCATTTGAGCTCACCCCTTTCACTGTTTACTTTTAATAGGTGATGAAGAGGAGATCATTTATTGAGTTCTTGTGGATGCAGTTTTTAGTTTTTGTAATGTATTGTATTTTTTAACCATTTCTAATGTAATTTGAGTTACATCTATGTATCTTATTTTTTCGAGAATACTTAACTAATCATTCCTTCATTATTTTAATTCCTTTTAACCATGATAATATAACATGTAATGCACCGACTCCGATCTAGGTGGGTCAAGGCGTTACTGATATGGTAACAAATTTTATGAAGAAAACTCCCTAATATTTAGTTATTGATTATGATAATTGAACTAAAATTTTCATAGGAATGAATCTGGAGGGAAAATTTTCCACCCCTCAAGCCTATATATATGAGTGTTCACTTTTATAAAATGTTTTTAAATAAGGAATGAGAGGGATTATGCTAGTGTATTGGAGTCTTTAAGTGATTCTGATTTTCTATTTTCTCTTTTCTTAGTTTCATTATTCTCTCTTCTTCCCCATTCAACTCTCTTACCCTTCACAAGGAGGGGAAAAAACTTTGAGTGATCAAGGAAGGGGGAGTTTCACTTTTGTAATGTCATAATATTATAATTTAATGTAAACATATATTTTTCAAATGAATGATATAAATTTTTAGTGGTGTCCAATTATCTTAATTCAATTGTATTTTAGGTTTTGGTTTCATCCATTTTTTATAGCTTTGGATAAGTAATTTTAAACTCCCTCCGCCCATGGAAATTTCTCTTGATCGAACAAATTATATTAGGTGGTGAGTGTATAGTGATCATTGGAACATGTGTGGAACTAGTGAATGATTTCAATATTTATAAGGATAAAAAATTCTCTATTGGGACTTTCCTTTGTTTTTTGGGAATTTTTTATGAACTTTTATTCACATAGGAGTGGGTTCCATTGCTTTCTTAAACCAAGGATGATTATAACTCAATCAAGGAGTCTTTTATTTATCATTAAATAGGAAGAGTGGAGGAATGATATTTATGACTATGATGACATTGAAAAAGGTGATACTACCTTGAAATCATCAATCTCTTCATCCATTGGTGTTTAACCTTTTTTTAATTGCTTTCTTTTTTTGAAACTCAAACAATTTTAAAAAACAACTTATACTTCTTTCTCAAATTTTAGTGACAAACATGATTGTTGTGAGTTCGTCTTTAGATACAACCTAGGTTAACCACTATAATTCATTTTAACTTAGGAAATATTTTTTTTGTCACACCCCATGATAGGCATGTGTCAATGAGCACCAAATTTGATCAACACCAAGAACCACTATTATCCTTTAAAACCCAGACCACCAAGGTCGCTGCTGATCAATCTATCATCTACACGAGACAAAACATATGTCTTCAAAACCCATGAATGGGTGAGAATATAAATACCCATTTGGAAGCCCAAAAACCAATAAGGGGAAGTAATAGAAATAAAATATAGTCATCTTAACCCATATGAAAGAGGGTAATGGAAACATAATATCAGATATTCAAAAAATAAACCTAATAGAAAAGAGAAATGTGAATTCTATCTCTATAACTAGATAAGGAAAAATATTCTTACTTTATCTCTAAAGGTCCCATCTTATAGCCAAGTATCATGTGTGAACTCTCAATAATATTGAGTCCCCACACCTTGCTACTACGTAACATAGTCGTGGGAGAACCAATCCAATAGAGGACCCACTCACCGCCTGATACCAATATGGGGAGACCATTTTGTAGATAAAGGAACCACACCCTTTGTAATATGGGGTATTTTTGAATCTATCTTTATGATTGATATGGGGGAACTGAAACACGAAGAGAGATATAGAAGTATTGACCACATTAACACTCCTATGATCACACTTGATCACTACCACATGATAAGCATCATTGAGAAAATCGTCCCACTAGCATCATCTCACATCATATCTCTACTTACAAGACAATGGACACCATCATTTTTTAATAGGAAAACTAATTAAGATTGGATACTCATGGTCCCAAAATTAGAGCATCAAATAAGGATATACCTAAGGCAAAAGTTCCTGAAAAAAGTACACAGTGTGTACATAGGGTTACACGGTATGTAGAACCACCTATGAGCTTGAGAATATACTCCCCTAGACATGGATTGTCTATCCATGTGGATCTACATGGAATATACGTGGAGTACATGGTGTGTCTGGGTAGATTAGGTTATGAACATGTCCTCCAGTATTTTCCCACTTACTCTGGACCATGACCATGTACTATAGCCCTAACTGTGTACTCTATCCCATGCTCATGTACTTTTTCCCATGCTTGTGTACTCTTGGTATTCCTCAGTACTCTGGGAATGTACACAATGTTCATGGATGATTTTTCTATGAACCTATACATGGTGTGTCCCTCAGGGTTCACTACAACAACCCATACTTTTCATACATAGATATTACTTCTTATTAGATGAATAGTAATTACACTACAAAAACACACGCCATAGGATCTTAAAGGTATAGTTCCTTTGGAAACTTGAAAACATAAACAACTGGTTCATAAGAGTTCTATAACATATACCACTTAGTTACTGACAACTTTCACTATTTTTAGACATATCACATGTAATACCTATCATCAAAACTTGTGAAAAAGAAACATAATAAAGGGTGATCTCAGATGCTTAGTAAGGGAAAAAAGGGAAATATGCAAACATAAAATTTGAATAAGGGTACGAGAACCTGTGAATAACATATGAAAACCATACTCTATATATCAAAGATCAAATTATTGAGTCATAACATAAATACTGGGATTTAATAAGATATTAATCATAATGAAATAAAAGAAAATGAGAAATGAGAGAATAAAATTGACATAATACATGGAATTATGTCATACACATAAGCATATAAAAAATTTGCATTATATTCATGGATCATTTCAAATTATATCATAGTGGAATGTGTTCACTCTCCAAACCATCATAGTATTCAAGGTTCACTCCCAAGACTATCATACTGGACAAAGTCCCTTACATAACTGAGTTCACTCCCCATTCACATCTTGTTTATCTCACAATATATAAATCTTTTCCCAATTAATTGGAGGTAGATACAGGTACTACCTATAACATAATTAAAATCATGCGTATGTGTGTCTAAAGATCATAAACCATTCATCATATCAGAACTAATGAAAATAAATAGTAATTATAAGTCATTCATCATATGAGAAACCATGAAAATAAATGGGTTTAATGAATAATTTAATTATATAATTACCTATGGAAAATAAAATGGTTTCATAATAATTTCATCATTTCATCATAGAATAACCCATAGAAAAAGAACCGGGTTTCATAAATAATTTATCATGGTATAAAACATGGACATGAAATGAGTTTCATAAATATCTAGCCATCATAAGCATAATCCCTTTAAAGAAAGAATAAGAATGGTATCTATGGATCATATCCCTAGTAAAGAATAATTAAAAAAAGTATTTCATATGTGATGGAAAATGATTTTGAAAATAAAATCACATGGAACCGTATTTAAGTAAAATAACCTTTATAATTTAAAAAATATAAAATATTTTCAAGACTCATTTATTTGAAAATAAAATTAGAAACATATAATGGAATCTTTAAAAATCATTTAGAACATTTCTTGAGGAAAAAATCCTTTCCAATTTGAAACACTTTTTAAAACATAAATCATTTTCTTAATTATTTTCTTTTAAAATAACCATGGAAACTTATAAAAGAATATTTAAAAATCATTTTAAACATTTCTTGAGAAAAATATCCATTCCACTTTGAAAAAAACTTTCTTAAAAATAAAACATTTTTAAAATGCATTTCTTTGAAAATAAATTTGTAAACATATAATTTATTCTTTCAAACATTGGGTGGTCATGATGGTACTTAATTCCATTCATGCCACACACATTAAAACAAATATTTATTTTTCATTTTTGGTAAAATACTAATGAGCCTTGTTTGTAAAATTTCACGAAGATTCCTTTTAATACACTTTTAAAAAAATTCAAACATGGTTAAAAATGTATTTAATAAATCCATTGTAGAATGGTAAAAGAATTTAAAAACTTTTTTATAAATTCTGGATATATAATAAAACAAGTTCTTGATCGAAGAGATAAATAAAGTCAAATTTTTAAAAAAATTATTTTGAAACATTGAGCACATAAAGAGAGTAAAATTAAGAAAAACATGTATTCTCATTAAAAAGACATATTATAATAAACTTAATGGTTTTATTTAGATATGGATTATAATATGTCATCGTCATAAGCATAAATATAAAAAATCCTAATAAATAATGAGATTGTATCATAAAACCATTACCACTTTGTTAAAATTGAATCATAAGACCCATGAAAGAATAACATTAAATGAAAAATAAAACATCATGATAATAAATAAGTTAATTATATTACATTTAAATAGGGTATTATATACACCTTATAAAATAATATAAGTGCATAACATAATATATGTCTATAAACAAGACAAAAATCCCTTATAGCTTTGGTATCTTTTGAACCATAAACCCCATGAAAGAGTGATCATAAAATGGATATGTAAATCCCAATAATTTTAAATATAATTATAATAAAATACATTCATGGTAATTATATACAAAACATATAAGAAAGAATTGGTTAATACGACATGTATCTCATAGATATAAAAGCGAGATGAAAAATCTTTTACCTTAAGTCTCGAATTCCTTCATACACATTAGAACCCAATGTATAATAAATATATGTTTATTATAAATATATTATAGAACAATAATTATATATATCACAACTATTAATATTTACTTATGATCTTTTATTACTTGTTTGTTAACAATTCCTTGTTGAAATCACGTTTTGGGTAATAACGACTTTGTTTTTCATGTATAGTTTTATTTGGAATTTTCGATCATTTTAATTTGATCATGGTTACATCATCTAAATAATTTTAACCATGATATAAATATCTAATATATTCATTATATATTTATTTATATTAATCTATAAAAATTAGATATATAAAATTAAATACATCGTTCATGGAGACGGTATGTCGTACGTTTGCATTAACACTATTTCCATTATTTAACCGATGGTACAAAAGAAAGTTAAATAATAATTCACCATTATAGAATAATTATTATGTAATATATATAATATATATTTATTTAATTTATTATTATTACCTTACATGCAAAGAGTTGGTGAAAAATGAATCATATTGCTTTGTGAGGTAGTAGTCCGTCGTACACACGAACAACATTATTATATCCCCATGGGATGGAATGTAATAAGGTTTATATCATATGATAATTATATAAGTATAATTATGTTATAAAAATCATATATCTAAATTTAATATATCCTTTTTACCATCCAGGTAAAATAGAAATCAAAAACACATCAAATCAGTTCGCGAGGTGGTAGTCTACCAAACACACGAGCACCGTTATTGATTTCCAACAGGCTGGTGGGTAAGAATGAAGGTGTGATATTTTAATTATATAAGTTTAATAATATCATAAATATATTATATAAATATTAAATTCATAATTATATCTATATGTGAGTGGTGGTGATGGAAAATAAATAACATCAGTTCATTAGCCAGTAGTTCACCGTACACACGATCGATAGTTTTGTTTCTCATTTGATGGAATAGGTGATGGGTATAGTTTATTAAATTATGATAATAAAATATAAATATATGGGGAGATATTGGTGTGATTATATCATCATAATTTAATAATATATTTAGGATTCATAAAAAGAAATAAAATGGAAATACAAGTTTAAGGACTATACCTCTTCTTTGGAGAACCTCTTTAGGTTTACACCTAAGGAATTTTTAGGAGGGATTAATAGCAAAAATAAGGACTATAGGATGTTTTTATGGAATTAAAGAATAAATTTGGGTAGTTATTTTCCAATCCAAAGGGTTTTGTAAGTTTTAATAGGAGAGTATATGGGGTTTCCTTTTATTAGAGGGGGAGAGGACACACATGGAATGTTTGAAAAGAAATAAGTGTAACCACATTTTTCACATGAATAAAGGATCCAAAATTAGTAATTATAAAAAAATATATTTTACGGTAAAAATAAGTCCATAAAGTTGGATTTGGAAATATTTCTTGGTCATTTTACCACTTAAATTTTTAGTTTAACCCTCAATGAACCTGTTTTAACCTTAACCGTGATAATTAATTTTTACTATTTTTACTATTCATTTTGACCAAAAATTAATTCAACCTTTTTATATAATATTAAATATTATTATTAAAAATTATGAATCCATTTTTACAAATTCAATTAACATAATTAGTAGAATTTAATTTAAAACTAAACCTCTAGATGCAACGAAAAAGTGGTTTTCCCAATAGAATATTTTAAAAAGCTTAAAAAGTTTTTATATAAATATTAAATATGAAAATTGTTTAAAATGAACTAAAATGGATTAATAAAAATATAAATGAAATAATTTAACTTTTAAAACCATATAAAAATAAAATTTATCTTGTAAATGATCTGAATGAAAAGAAAGTTTCCAATAAAAACCACTATTTTCACTATTTACTAAAAAAACAATCTTTTAAAAAATTTATCAAATATTAAATCCAATTTAATTTTGTAGTTATCATTAAAAAATGAAATTTATTTTTCCAATTAAATTTTATAAATGAGTGAAAATTAATTTTAAAATTAGTGTACAAAATGGTACAAAACTACTTTTTTGAAAAATATAGTTTTTAATCTTAAAATTGGTTTTATTCTAATCTCATGTGTAAAAACCACATATGATGAATGTTAAAAATTTGATTAAATATATAATATATAAATATAATTAAAATAATTATTATTTTTTAATTTATTAAGTTAAAATGCGTTTATGCATAGAAAAATAATTTTTTAGGAAAACATTTTCTTTACTTTCAAACAGTTCTTATTCCATTTTTTATTAATTGGTCACCAAAAATTCATTTTATATAAATTTGTAAACTATATATTTTCATGATTTAATTAATCCTATTTATAATCATCATTAAAATTTCTAGAATATTACTATAATATTAAATAATAATAATAATTTAATAGTATGTCACATTTTTCTAAAAATCAGAATTGCATGTAGCACAAGATATCAATGAAAATAAGTTTACTCGAAACAATATTTCCTAAAAACTCAGGGTGTTACATGCAAGAAATATATACTTACACTAGAACAAAGGCATGTTCATTCAACACATATCATGGCTGCTTGAGTAGGATAACATGACATGTGGGGTCGGCCACATGGCATGTGATATTTATCTCACCTGAAACCATAGTCCCCGCAAAAAGGGGAATATACTGTGCATGTTCTTCTTAGTTACATGGTGTGTATTTGGGGTTTTATAGAAACCAAATTTCCATCACATAGATTCTGTATCTTCCTCTTTCTCTACTTCTACCATATATTGACTCACCTAAAATATCTAAAACCAAGGAAAACTAGCTTTGATCCTTGTTTCCCATCCTCTAGTGGCTAGAAAACTAAATTTCAGCTACCTGTGCAGTAACTATCATAACTCTTATTACCCTTAGGGGTTCTGATCCATGAATATATCACCATAATCCCAAAAAACCTTATTTCATTCATAAAATTCCATTATAAATATTATTCATGCATCTTTCTAGAATCCAGGGGTTGGATTGAAATCAAATATGAATCAGTATTGTGGAACCACAACCTCATGGGATAGTGGTGCAGAAAATAAAGAACAATGGGAAAAATAATCACAAGAACATGGTGATATCCTAATTTTACCATTAAATATCATCCCATGATTACACAAAGAAGAACCAAAGTCAAAGAAGGTTCACATATGATATAAACCAAAAATTTCAAAAATTATATTTGAAATCAGTCTCATCCGAAGAACATAAATCACATAAATAAGCATATATATAATCTATGCTCAATAATTGAATCGAATAGGGTGTAAATCAATAAAATAATATACACTACCTTAAGAATATATTTATCACTAGTTAATAACATATTTTATAGATAAGAATAAGATGATCCTGCTACGTTTGTTGTCCATCTCATGATTCCCCACAATCATTAAACAATAATATTTATTCTTGATCCATGAACACCAATGAATATATCCTACTCCTCCTCTCTAATCTCTTAGGGTTATCCACATAACTCTGTAGATTTTTCATAAAGAAAAATATAGAGTAGGTTTAGGGTTTAGTGAAAATAAATAAATAAATAAAAAAATAAAAAAATAAATTCACACAAATCACCAACAAAAGGTCACCCTTAACCGAACACCCAACATAAATAAACTTTTTATTACAGCAAGGTTAAACCGTACATTCTAAAAAAACTATTGTATCATATTTTCAATCCATGGTATCAATCAATGTGAAATCCATTTATTCTAAAAATATTCATGAATGCGATTTTTTATTACAAATGGTTGGGGAGGGGGAATTACAAAGCTATAAATAAAATACACCACACACACATGCAGTCAGATAGGGAGACTCAGACTGAAGACCTCCACATCAACCCATGTGGCCACTACCATTAAGCTGCACCGTATGGGATACAAGTGATTTATTATATATATTAGTATTCTCAATATATTATCACCATGTTCCCATAACACCCAAATAATGACCTCACATAGATGATAAAAAAATCTAGAGATATATATAGAAATAATAAAAGGATAAGAATATAAAAAATGAAGTTATTATGACATAAATTTTATATCGGTTTGAAACATCCTCACTATATGACATTAAACTACATGGATTTAAACTACACAACCCATTTTAATCTTAGAAGAACAATATTAAAATTTCATATCACCCACATCCTTTTTTATAAAAATTAAAACTACATGACAACTTTCCCATTAAAATTTTACTACATGATATGTCCTTATCATATGGAACTGAAATACATAGTTAACTTTCACCCCTATCTGTGATGACCCACATCATCATGGGTTGTGAAAATGATGGGAAATTTGTTCTTTTTACTACCAAAAGTGTTTAAGTAAAAAATAGTCAATTCTCTTGTGATATGATCACATATAATTTTTATGACCACTCCACTAGACTTAGAATAAGATTTTTACCCTAGGACAAGAGTTTGGTGGAAATCTATGCCATTTGAATTTTTAGTAAGTATTTAATATTTAATTAATTAAATATTAATTTATTCACATGTGTTCATTTCATGAAATCTTTTAAATAGAGAATTAGATTCAGATTCTATCTCTATGGTTCATTTTGGAATGATGGATTTTCCTAGGTGAAGAATGACCTTGTATCGGTCACTAGGGATGTGTTTGGGCCCCTTTTTCTTTATTTTTTTCTATATTCATTATTCTTTTTTTATATTTTCCATTTTATTTCTCATATTTTCCCTTTTTATTCCTATTAATTACCCCAAGGGGCTTGGAATCACTCATATAATAGAGGGATAGAGAGAGATGGATAGGAAAGGGAGTGGGAGGGTGTGTAGTTGGGAGTTTGTCTGAGGCTCGGATTGGAGTACAAGGCCTATGGGTGGTAGATTTATCGTGAATCATCGATGGTTTCAAACAGTAGTTGGGAACGTTTATGTTCTATTCCATAAATCCCCATATATTAACCTTTCTTATGTTTTGAATTATTTTATGTGCTTTTAGGGACCCCGTGTGGGTCGATCTAGGATTAATCGAGGAGAAACATGGGTTTCATGCCTTTTAGAGGGGTTTCTATTCGGGAATAACCATTTACACACTATATAGTTTAGAGATAAAACTTCATTTGTTCTTAAAATTTAGGGAATATGAGTTTTAGGGACTATAAACCATGTATTTGGGGGTACACTAATTTTATTTGAAACTTGGGGTGTACCAGGGGGAACATGTCCATGTATGATACACAACAAAAAACTTTGTGAGGGTATATAGGTAGTGGACATTTTATATACTTTTCATAACCCCATGTGAGGGTAAATTCCTAGAAACCTGACTATAGTCCCCTTGTGGGATAAACTAAATATATAGGGAAATATTCTCCATGTAGTCTGGTGGTTTACATACCGAGTGGGGATGAGGTATGTGGAATGGAACCACGTTTAGGGTACATGTAGTGTACGAAGAGGAACATGCCATATATTTTGGGAAATTACAAACTAAGTGACATGGGGAACAAAACTAAGGAGGACCTTTGTGGTTACACACTATGTACCTAAAGAACATGTGATGTACTTCTTTCTCCTTGGCTAATTTTTCATATTTTTTACCCTAGTGTAGGAATTGGAATTATGAGTACACCATTCTAATATTTTTTCCACATAGATCATGAAGGTGTAATACTTTTAATATTTAGAGACCATTTGGATGGTAATTTGGTCTGTGATATCATTTTTTGGATAATTTCCTCAAGTTTTTATTTTAGAATCCTCTTGGGGGTTGGGTTGGGAGTTGTGAGTCCCAAGTAAGGGTTATTAGGTCATTAGTTGGAATAAACTGTGGATTCTAGTCTAGTGTTATTTTAAGTACTTTCAAAATAACCCTATATGGTGGGATCAAGTAGTATCTCTAAGAAGATATTTTTTTGTCCTGGAGTTCTGAGACCGATTGCTCAAGGTTATAACTATCGAGTTTTAGCTCTTTGGTTTGATGAGTCTAAGGTTATTTCAGCCTTTGGGAAGGGTTGATACCATGGAATTATAGTTATGTAAAGGTTTCATTGAGTTGTTTAGTTTGAGGGATTGTTTATGATAACATTGTGGTATGGTTACTAATTGAGCGATGAGTGGTTACTATAGTCAGTAGTTGAGAATTCTCATGTGGTATGGTCTAGATTGTGATGAATATCCTTTGTGGAGGGTCCTCATATTAAGGTGGTCATGAGGACCATTGAGAATGCCCTTATTTATAGGCTTGTACTTTGGATAACCATTTGGGTGAATTTATGATTGAGGATCAGTTGGAGGCCCCTAGGATATGTTCAAGATGTTTTCACACTGGGTGTGACCCATGATTTTTTAATGAGCTAAATGAACCCTTCATAGGGTTTCCTTCTCTTATTGTATGATTTGGGCTTATTATGGATCTATGTGTGGCCCAAGAGTTTGGTTGTAGTAGTAGACTCACTAGTTGTCCATCTCTTTATTATATAACGTTGAGTATCATGGGAGCCTCATGTTTTGGATTGTAGCTAATATGGTTCATTAAGATATGATGGATTCTATTTTGTTGGATAATAAGATCCTAGGTGCTGAGAGTGGCCCCGTGATTACTGGATGAGAGTTGATTAGGACTACTAGTTCAATTTTTTGGATGATGGGTTCAAGGTTAGATCACTTCACATTATATTAGTCATTGACCATGACATTTGAGGTAGTTTCTACTCAATAATGGGGTTTTATGAGGATACCCTTGGCATATATTAGATTAGGTGTTGGCCCTACATTTTGATATGGTTCTCTATTATGCTAGAATTCTATGATTAGATAGGATAAAGGAGTTAATGGATTATCTGGATTAGTGAATCCCTTTTATAGTTGAGTATTCTCCTATTATTGAGTGGATTCAGGCTTGTGAGGTGTTGAAGCACTCATAGAGTGGGTTATGTGTACTATGGATACTATTTCACTCTCAAGTCCCATGGACTCCTTATTCTCCCAGGGTTATCTATAGATACCTACATATTGGGTATATAGATGGTTCCCAATTTGTTTTGAAGAACCATTATGACTGATGAGTTCTCTAATTGTGTCAACCTAGATGTTCCTATCACCAGTTCAGATCATCCTATTGGATTCTTAGAGCCAGTTAGATGCACTTTATTGTTTATAAACCTATGATAATTCCTTGGGGTCTATAATTCATGCATATTGCATCTAGGCATCTTGGATATTTAGTGAATATCTAGAGAATGCACCAGGTTTCATGTGGCTGGGTGATCCACATGCTTTAAATCCAATGATAGGGTCCACATAAGGTATATATTTACTTTGAGTGTTAGACTAGAGACCATGGTTGGTTGTTTTACTTTTATTTATTATACCCCCTTTATTTTAATGAATTTTTTTATTTTATGAAAAACATTATGATTCTTGGATAGGATAGCCATATCACATGTGTATTCACTTATTATGATAGTAGATTATAGGTTCACCATTGAGGGTGTCCTACTAATATTTATTTCTCAGCCCTGTATGCGCACCTCGGTGTTCATGCATGCATAATTTCCACTTACAGGTTGGATAATAGGTTGGAAACTGGGTGGGTTTGAGTCCTAATATTTCTTAATAGAGGCAATCTTCTCTTGTGGAGACTTAGGATTGGACTGGTTCAGATCGTGTGTCATGGAGACTAGGTATGTGTTTAGGCTCAATGTTAGTAGTATAACAAATTGTATTTAATTTTAGTTGTTTATTTCATATATGTGGTCGACCTAGTGGGTGAATCTCTGTTGTATGTTTCTTATGATTTAAGAATGTATGACAGTATGCTACACATTATTTATTATAGCATTCCAATATTTTAATTTATTTATTATGTTTACTCAGATGTTTATTCCTATGGATGATTTGGTTATTTTCACTGTTATTTTACTATGAAAAGAGGGTATAGTCTCCCCCATGACATAGTTTTAGACCCTCATTACTAATAAGTGACCTCTGGAATTCAAGGAGGTTCTCTTTAGGACTTTTGAAGAGCCATATCAGGTGATGTTTCAGGTTGAAACAAAATGGTTCTTTACATTGTTACTCATTCTCATGTGATTCATACAATTTGTGAATGACCTATAGTTTCTCACACCAAGAATGACTCACACGATCTTAGATGCTATAGTTGATAACCCAGTTAGCATGATTGAGTGGTATCTCATTCAACAATAGGGAAATATGTCCTAGACACATGGCTATAAAATACAACGAAATGAGTCCACCTGGTGCAACATTAAACTGCTCAAAGTGACCCACTTTCTATGGCCTCGTTTCCCTATATGAGAGACTGATACAAGTATATATTCTTGGTGAATGGTTTTCCCCTTTCATAATCTTACACTAAAGACAATTATACTCCCTATGCATGATATTAATTTTGATAGGGACCAATATTAAGAACAATATGTGGAGTCAAACCTAACGCTTTAGGATACATCCATATCTATATATAATGTACCATAAGAACTATATGTGGCTTGATTATTTTCAATAAAAGATAAATAGTGAAACCCAAATCTTCTATCCTTATCTCATCCGTGAATCTCCATCACATTCAATCACCATAATCATTATATGAGAGTCATATTTTTGTAGGAGTTTTTTATATGTTTTCATTGTCCACAATTTTCAGTTTTTACCAAATTCTAAATGCCCCTATATAATCTTCATCATTATTATAAGGTGTTAAACTATATAATCGAGTTCTTTATTGCATAACCCTAAACTGTATAAGACCTCCATCCTCACTAAAACATGTTAAAATATAAATCCAAGGTCCTAATCACACAAACCTAAAATATAAAACACCTTATTTCCAATCAAATGATAGTAAATTTCATAATATAAATAACACTATAAAAAACCTCTCAAATTGTTTGGGTTGGTCTATTTTTGGGACTTACTTTCCATATAAGAGATCCTGATATGTGTAATATAAATTAATGTTTACATCAATCTCCACTAATATAAAACAACCTTTTCTTAACAACTAATGGTGTATTTATTACTATTAACACAATATATGTAGTAATTCCCAGGTATCTAATATCAGAACCAATAACAAGCTCAATGTCAATTATTATTCCCATTCTGTCTTGGTATCAGAACTTCATTTTATTAATTTCTGGTTCCCTCTCCTTTCTTAGTGCTAAGACATATTGATATCATTTTCCCTGTATAATAAAAACTATTTGTGGCTTGATTCCTATTCTTTGGGATATATATTGAATCCAAAATTTTCTTTCATATGACCTATAAAAAATTATACTCACAGTGATTATGCCTCAGTAATAAAACCCTTGTTAATTCACATCGGGCTATATCCTTCTTTTTCTAAATAGGGAGATTATTTCACTCATCGTTTCTTGTACACGATCCAAACCTGTATAGTGGTTTAGTATATCATAACTATGTGTGTCTTGATTCATATTAACACATGATATATATTAATTCCAAGATATTCAATCTTGGACTCAACTAAAATTTCCAATCACATCCACTACTTTATCTTGATGATCAAATCTTCTCCTTTCAGGTTGGATTTACCTTCAATGGGTCCAACCTTGAAATAAAGATATCTTTTTTATGCATAAGATAGATTGATACAAGAACTCATATATATGGTTATTTATCTATAAACCCATGTTTATTTAAAAATTTCCCCTCCTACATAAGATCAAAATATATACAAGAGCTTTAAACATAAAATCCTTTATCTATAAGACAATATTTCAAAAATACCTCCACCCACAAATGATATTTTCCCTAAAGATGTTATGGATAGGGTATCATTTTTCTCTAAAGATATTTTCATTTAACTAATTTATGACCTTAAATATTCCCTTATATCATGTTCCTAATATTTTTTGTCGAAATTCACAAATATACTTAAGACAATATAATAAATTTTATGGTAAAGGTCCTCATTAAATAAACTTAAACTATATAATGATTTCATCCTTATAATATTTGGATGAACTACATAACATATGGTTCATCTTGTATGACCATAAACCACTAAGAATGATCTATGCTATGTGACCCACCTTCACACACATGAGAACCAGATCCATGTAAGGGTGTATGTAATATTATACCAAAAAATTGGTTTAAATAACCCTTAACCCTAAAATTTATGGTTCTTGGGTCACCCCCACAATCATATTTCCAAATTAATCAATTAATTTCCTTGGATACAACTATGGGGTCTATAATATTTCCAATACTATACTAGGATATTTAATTGAGCCTCCCCTACACTTGAGATTGATTTGTGATGGGGATAAACATAATTTAAGAGCTATATTTGAATTGATTCATGTTATTTTAGGTTATGTAGTGATGCATAGGGTATATATTTCAAATAAATCCTCAAATCATCATTTTTTACACTCTATCATTCTACCAAAAATCCTAATAATAGTTATTTTAGTACTAATATGTTCCAACCATCTTTTCGATGTTTCCATTAATATGTCACACTTCATGCCTTAAGTATTTGAGTCACCATAAATGTAATGTCCTATGATATGGAACTCTCTCACATGGACAAAACAGGTTGGTTACTAAACCTCAAGTGTTCCACCCTATATTCCAGAGGCTGCCGACTAATATCTGGGGAGTAAAGAACATAGTGGGAAGAATATATCCTCCCTAGTATAGAGTTTAAATAAAGAGGAAATAAAAAAATATCAGATTAACTGAAATAGAGGAAACCTTAAAAAACAAAAAATAAATCAAACAATAAATTTAACCTGAAAAATCCAATGATAATAATAAAATAATGTAATGAGAGGATAGAATGTAATTAAATTTAATATTAAAATTCATATAGACAATAGAACAAGATGACATTAATAAACCTAAAATACCTTGATATAGAACCCCATGTCAGTCCTATCTTCATGCTCTAACCCATTCAGAAATAAATAATCAACAAAAAAGTCCTTTTCCCTTACCTAATTGAATCCATGCAATCTTCTTGGGTACCAAATGGCCACCCAAATAGGATGTGAGTAAAAATTTGAAGGTCGAAACCACCATGTCTAAAAAAACTAGTATGATAGTAAGTGTATGAAATAAAGAAATAAATAATAGTATTAACTAATAAATTAATACAATATAACAATTAACCTGCTTCATTACCATTCCATAATAATTCTAATAATATAGCATCTCCACAAAAAATTTAAACAAAAGTCAAAGGCATAATCATATAACTAGGAAAAATTCCTATGTATAATAATTTTATCATAACCAGGCCAGAACCTATAAGCATTACAAAATAACCGTGCCAAGACCTAGAATAATTACATCATGATTAGGTCAATACCTATAAGTATTAAATCATATTGGGATAATCCCTATAATAATTACTTTATAACCAGGACAATCCCTATAACCATTATAGAATAATCGGTCCAAGACTTATAATCATTATAATATAACCAGGACAAGACCTATAATCATTTCAACAGAACCGAGTCAATCTATAAAAGCATTACAACATAAGATACAACAAAAGTCATAATGTTAAGAAGAAATCAATATTACATTAAAAACATCAAAGCTCAAATCATCCAATTAACTTTTATCTTTCAATTCATTTTCATTCATCAAGTTATTTATTAAACCATTATCATTCCAGTACACACCACCATATCATATCATTGTATCTCTAGTCACTTCAATAAACAAAAAAGCAATTTTCCATGTTGATATCAAAAGCAATCACCTAAGGTATCATGTAATGCTAATTCATATTTTAATCCAATAGATAGTTCAATATAATTCAATGGTAGGATCATCCTATGGTTATATGCATGCTAGGTCTCAATACAGTTGGAAAAGTGATACAAAAATTAGTACAAACACATGATTATCATCACCCATTATTATTTTTACCTTAAGTATCGATTTCCTTTGTACATGTTCGAACATACAGTATAATAAATGTTTTTTTATAAATAAATTACATAACCATGATCATATATATCATACCATATATGATTTACTTATGATCTCTTACTACCCATTTATTAATAATTCCTTGTTGAAATCATGTTTTGGGAAATAACACTTTGTTTTCCATGTATGTTTTGATTTGGTATTTTAAATAATTTCACATTGACCATTGTTCCATAATATCAAGAATTTTAACCATGAAATAAATATCATATATATTTAGTATATATTTTTTTTATAGTTATCCATAAAAGTAAGAGATATAAAATGGTATACAATGTTCATGGAGATGGTAGGTCATGTGAACGCATGAATGTTGTTTCCATTTTTTAATAGATGGTAAAAAAAGAAAAGAAAATTATTAGGTCCAGAAGGCTGAATACCCTGAGAGGGGGGGGGGGGGGTGAATCAGGGTATGACTAATTTAAAATTAACACCTGTTCTGATATTGTTTTTCTATTAAGAAAAACACTCTTCCCTCTCTTTCCTATTGCACAAAGTAAATAGAAAGTAAAGCATGCACATGACACAACAATTTTACTTGGTTCACCGCAAAGGGCTACGTCCAAGGAGCATACGCCGAAAAGTTTCCGGTCGTACCAATTCCACTAAACTTCACTAGTTGTGGATTAAAATGTTCGGGCTAGATCACTTCTATACCTAGGCTCACTGCCTTTACAATGCTTAGGGTCAGCTCACTGCTTTCCCAATGGTAGCTCCCTGTTTCTCTCTCTCTGGCTCACTGCCGGTGGAGAGGATCACCTTGTTTCTCTTCCTTTGCTCACTGCTCTTGGAAGTAATCCACTCAAAGTCTATAGACCTATAGGTCTCTTAATTTTCATGAAAGAATGAATCTTACTCATTATGTAGATGCTCTATTGAAGTAAAACTTTCACCCGTAGATGAATATCTCTTTGCACCGAAGGTATCAGGCAAACTTTCAGCTTCCACACAGACCGCAAATCACTGCTGGAAATAAACCTTACTTGGTGCACAAGTCAATCTCGGTGCCCAAGTATCGGCGCGCAAGTCACAACGGGCGTGCAAGTCCTCCTTAGACACTTGTTCGACTCAAGCTTCCTCAACTCGAAACCTACGAGACTCACTTCCTTTTACGCCCAATCCAATATTGGCGCGCAACTCTACACTGGCGCTCAGCTTCAAACACTGGCACACAACTATCACCCTGGAGCGCAAGTCCCACCTATGCGACCACAGACACCACTTGCGCGACCACCACAACTGCGTGACGGGAGCTCTGATTTCTCAAAGTGTTGAACTCCGGTATAGAATGAAGAGGGATGGTCTAGTATTTATAGGCAAATTGACCACCCTGCGCGATAGCGCTCTAGTCACCTGCGCAACCCAGTCTCGGCGCGCAAGTCTTCTGTCCTCCTAGACACTTGCGCGACCAACTCCCAAACATGCATGAACATGTTTACTTATCCATATTTTGATCTTCTGATCTTGAAAAACATATGGCGCGCAAGTTTCCTATACTCCAAGTCCTCGGCGTGCAAGTCCCTTTGCCAAAAACACTTTTCTCCATTTGTCGATTTTGAGGCCCAAAAATTTGGCAAACACTGGAAAACGGCGCTACCTTGTATCTATTCTTTTGTACCACCTCCAGACCATCCTTTCCTTTTGTTGAAGTTCTTGAATCAAACATGGATCATTGACCTCAGATCTTGAACTTGAAATTTCATCATGAAATCCTCTTTGTCAAAAAATTTGTATGTCATTGTTTTGCTTTGTCAACAATCACCACCCAGATTTCCACTTTGTTAACAAACACAATCACCTCAAAAATGCTTCAATGATACCTTGAGGGATTTTTGCCCAACAATATCCCCCTTTGGGTTTCTTGACAACACTTCCATAAAAAGATACATCGTTGATACTTCATCCACCATTCACCTTTTGTGAACTGATAGCGATCAAGGATTTACTCAACACATACTCTAAGCCCACATGAGCAATGATCGACATGAGAAACAAGAGTAAATGAAAAGTTCATCAATGAATCATTTCATCTCTGACATCCAATTTTGACACCAAACTGATACCAATTTGTACTAAACTGATACCAATTGTTGAAGGACTTGTTGGAAGACCAATTTTGGTTTGGAAATATTTTTACCACATTCCAACATTACTCTTCTGCTTTTATCACGATCCGTAGCTGTCGTGATATCTATTCTTTGATAAATCACTTCTAGCATCGTCAGATTTAATACGCCCCCCCTTTATGTTCACAGCTTCATCCCTTGTCAGCTGAAAAACCACTTTAGCCCTATTTCCTGTGTTGCCCAAGCTAATGTCTGGATAAGCATGTTCAACTAGCTTCAAATCCCCCTATCTGGCTGCTCCACTTGTCAGCTTCTCCCCATATCATTCATGATTTATCAAATCTCCACATTGTCTCCCCCTTGAACAATCAGTATTTTCTCCCCCTTTGTCAACAAACCCAAAGGACACTCCTTTGAAGTCTGTAACATAGTAGAGAACACATATCAGCACATTAGGGGAAAATACATCATACCTCGGGGAGAGGGGGGGGGGGGGGTTCCACATCCACACTATTTCAAGTGTGGGGAATCGACTGAACTCCCAGAGCCAGTCGATGCCTCTCAAAAGCTTCCTTGGTTAAGGCCTTTGTCAGAATGTCTGCAACCTAGAGATCTATAGGCACATACTCCAACTTCACGATTCCCTGTTGAGATTTATAGCACTTGAGTTATCACACTAGATTCCGATCGGAGAATTCACTTCAACTCCCATGTCTTCAAGCTGCTTCTTCATCCACAATAATTGTGTGCATGCTTGAGTGGCTGAAATATACTCAGCTTCTGCGGTGCTCAATGAAATGTCATATTGCTTCTTGCTAAGCCAATAAATACACAATCCACCAAGATAGAATGCACCACCTGATGTTGATTTTCTATCATCTGCTGAACTGACATAGTCTGCATTAGTATATCCCAATAACACTGATTGAGATCTGTCATTATACATCAGACTGAAATCCACGGTGCTTTTGATATAACAAATTATTCTTTTCACTGAAATCATGTGGATTTCCTTGGGATTACTCTGATATCTCGCTACTTGGCATGTGGCGAATATAATTTCAGACATTGTTGCGATCAAGTAAAGAAAACTACTGATAATCTGCCTGTTTTCAGTGAAATTAACTACCCTTCCACTATCATCTTTTGATGATTTCATCCAGGTAGAAACCAGAGTCTTCTTCTCCTTGTAATTTTCAATTCTAAATCTCATCAGAACCTTCTTTTCATACTTCTGAAAGCCACCTTTACTATTCTTCATTTGAATCATAGATTCTGCAAATATTGATTCAGCATTGAATACCATTCTCTCAGTGCTTGTTTCAACCCATATAATTCCTTCTTCAGCTAAAAAACCTTGTTTTCATCCACATGAATAAGAGAACCATATGGTTTCTCGATATGCAATTATTCCTCCAGAATCCCATTGAAGAATACTTATTTGATGTCTATCTAGAATACCTTGAACTTTTGTTGCACTCCAATGGCTAGGAATAATCTGATTGTCTCCTGCCTTGAAATCAGTGCAAATGTCTCATCACCATCTATTCCCTCTATCTGGGAGTCTCCTTTGCACATCAGTCGTGATTTGTTCTGAATCAGTGTGCCATATTTATTCATCTTGTCTTAATAGACCCATTTAGTACTGATTAGGTTTTTATCATTTGGCCTCAAAACAATCTCCCACGTCTGATTCTTCTCAATTTTGATCTAGATCTTCATTCATGGACTGAACACAGTTTTCATCTTTAGTTGCATCAACAAATAATTTCAGCTCAACCTGAGATAGAAAAATTCCTGCTGTAGTGATTTCATTTTCCTTTTCTGAACTGAAGCTGCTTGATCAACAATGATATTATGTCTATCAGTTTCAGCTCAGCTCATTGGTTTCCCTGTAGACACATACTTGACACTTTCTTATTCATCATCAGTGTCTTCTTCTGAATCAGCATCAGCCACTTCTTCTCCCCCTGTGTTGCTTTCTTCCTCAACACTTTCGTCAGGAAATTGTTCACTAACTCATTTTTCAGTGGCTTAATTTCTTTCAGCTACTTTTCTCTGTGTCATTGTTCAATGACGTCATTTCTCTGAACATCTTCTCTCAGATTTTTGTTAACACACCTTTGATTTTCTCTCACAGCTTCTTGTTATCCTGAAAACAGTCAGCTGATACCACATTGTTAGAACAAAATAGATAATCATGAAAACCTGTGTGTTGATGCTTTTCCACCAATCATTCTTCATGATCATAAACATTCATCCTTCATATCATATTGAGATCATGCATCTAATTAGGATATAGAATGATCCCTATGTGTTATGCAACTCTTCCAGTTGTTAGGCCCAATAGTTTAGACCCATAACTAGTCTTTTCCTCCTGCATCATTTTTTCTCATCTTCCACTCAGAGTTGAGCCATTAACAAAATATCTAAGCCTACTGAGTTAAAACTCGGTGCAGGAAACAAGAGATAAAGTTAATAACACAATCACTTCCTATTGTGCTCTGATACTCCCTTTATTCTTCAACTCTGGTGCCTGATTTGAGTCAATTGAAACTCTGAAGCATATCATTACTACACTTTGCATCTTTAGATGCCACTTCCCCTTGGATTGTATCTCCCTGAAACATGAAACACTTGAATCACCTATCAATAGCATTTATATACATAGGGAGAGGGGTTCTTCTGGGATCCTCAAGATGAGGATGGTGGTTGATCCTGATGGGTCAACCCTTTGATTCTTTCCTACAGAGAATCACACTTCTTCCTTACTTCTTCTAACTGCCGAGCCAACTTCAACTGCTCTGGCCATATGACTAAGCATTCATTACTCACATGATGAGCCTTTTTCTGATATGTAGATTCTGTAGGCTTGGACTTTCTCACCATTTGGGGTTTAAACCCACTATTACACATTTCTTTCTTTGATGTTCCACCAAAATTCCATTTCCCTTGATTCCTTCTCTGGGTAGGAATCTCTCCGTTTGTCATCTTCCCTTGCCTCTTCCTCCATTATAGGGATTTTTCTCTTTCCTCCACTTCTCGCTGAGGAACACGACATGTGGATTTTTCAATGCATTCTTTGTTGATATTTATTTTATCAGATGTCTGAGTCACCACACTCTTTTTCACTGGTGGTGAGTCCTCCATTGAACGTTCATTCTTCTTTATCACAACTGGAGTAGATCTCCCCTTAATCTTCCAGGTTTGTTCACATTCTCTCCTTGGGAGATGTTGTGAGTATGACAGAGGAGGTGACTGATACACCTTTCGTTCAGCTCCATGAGATTCCCCTGAGGCTCTAAGCCTATTATTCTCCTTTCCATGTTGTCTCCCAGTGTAGAATTTCTCATTATGCATCACTGGAGTTGAGAATCTCCTTTCGAGTTTTTTTCCTTTCTTGCATTCTTCTTGCTAAAATTTCATTCCATATGCCCATAATCAGAACATATAAAACATTTTCCATTAAAGGCATACCTCATTCCCTCATTTCTCTGTCGAGATGTTGATGAAAATTGAGTTCTTCCTCTGACATTGATCTCCTGATCTTCTTGACACATACTCATGGTGTGTCCCATTCTTCCAAAATAATAGCATCTAATGAATGATTTCCTCTGAGAGACTCTTCTCTCTGATTTCTCATGATTCTTATTCTTCTTATTCTCAGATTCGGTAATGTTTCTGTTTTCACAGCCTGAAATGTATTCCATATTCTCTGAGCAGAATCTTGATGTGTGGCCATGAATCCCACAGAAAAAGCACATATCAACACTTCTTTTTGTAACTTTCCTCTTAGGCCTATCTCCAGCACCTGTAGGGTTTTGTTCACATCTGGAACTATTCACAACTCTCTTTCTATCATGAATGGGAGGTGATTCATTAAATCCAATACCAGTTTTCCCAAACTGTATGGTCTTTGAGTTGAGAGAATTTTTTGTTGCCTCTTTTCAGAAATAGAAAATTTGCTTTTCATTTCATCATCACCTGCCAAAGGATAATAAAATAGTAAGTGCAAGGCATCATTTATTTTAGGCTTTCCTCTAGCATTGGATTTCCCTATTTCCTTCTTCACTGATTCTAGATCTTCTTTCAACTTTTGAATCGTTAATTCACTTGATTGAAGTTGAGCATCAAGTTATCTCTTGAGATAATTTCCTCTATTCATCTCAACTTCCAATTCTCGTTTAAGCTTTTCCACCACTTCAGTTTTCTCCCTTACCTTCAATTTTTCTTGAGCAACAGAATGTTAGCAACACACATTCTCTTTTTGTAGCCTTTGATTCTTATAAACTAGTTCAGAAAGCTGTGTCACAGGATCATAATTTTTAGATTTCATGTTTTTAATCTCGTCTGTGTTCAGATTCTTCCCCTTGACATCATCTATTTATTTTTCTACCTTTGTAGATATCTTTATCAATTCTTCATCTTGAGAATCATTTTTCTCCCTCAGATCAGTAGCTACGTCAATAAGCCTTTGATTCAAACTTCTTAGATTTTGGATCTCTGTTTCCAGTGCTTGGACCCAAATATCTTTAGATTTAATTTCATCAGTGTTTCTAACGTCACTTGAAATATCAGGTTCTCTGATACACTTGACTTGATCTTTCACTTTTCTATTCATGCCATCGATATCCCTTTTCTATTCTTCAATATTAATCTTATACTCACTAACTGATTCTGAGTTCTCTCATGTTGATAACTTGAGTTTCTCAATTTCTTCCATCAACTCAAACTTCTTTTCTTCCTGCTGCTACATATAGAGTTTGGCATCATGAACAACTTTGTTATATTTCTTTGTTTTAGCTCTCCAAACATCTATCTCCTCAAGAGCAGCCTCTAACTCAGCTCGCATATCTATTCTTCCTTCAATCTCTTCTTCTATTTCAGTATCACTCTGATGCTCATGTACTTCACTCATTCCAACATCATGATTGAGTGAATCAATCTTTTACCTATCATATTCTTCCAAAACTTCCTTCAGTAAGCTGTTTGATTCTTTTAGTTGAATCAAACGTTTTCCAAAAACACTTCCACACTGAGGGAAATTACCTGACTTCTGATTCTCCTTTGATGCTTTTCCTTTTCCCATGGTAGATTGAGATAAGAGAAAACTGTATCTTGAACCACACAGATTGACTACACCAAGTCGAAGCAAACAAATATGATAAAAGAAACCACCCATCAGATACCAATTGTTAGGTCCACAAGGTTGAATACCCTGAGAGGGGGGGTGAATCAGGGTATGACTAATTTAAAATTAACGCCCGTTCTGATCTTGTTTCGCTGTTAAGAAAAAAACTCTTCTTTGTCTTTCCTATTGTACAAAGTAAATTGAAAGTAAATCATGCAAAAGACACAACAATTTTACTTAGTTCACCGCAAAGGGCTACGTCCAAGGAGCATACACCGACAAGTTTCCACTCGTACCAATTCCACTAAACTTCACTAGATGTGGATAACAATGTTCGGGATAGATCACTTCTATGCCCAGGATCACTGCCTTTACAATGTTTAGGGCCAGCTCACTGCTTTCCCAAGGGTCACTCCCTGTTTCTCTCTCTGGATCACTGCCGGTGGAGAGGATCAACTTCTTTCTCTTCCTTTGATCACTGCTCTTGGAAGGAATCCACTCACATTTTATAGACCTGTAGGTCTCTTCATTTGCATGAAAGAATGCATCTTACACTTTATGTAGATGCTATATTGAAGTACAACTTTCACTCGTAGATGAATATCTCTTTGCACCGAAGGTATCGGGAAAACTTTCAGCTTCCACGGAGCCCGAAAATCACTACTGGAAATAAACCTTACTTGGCATGCAAGTCAATCTCGACGCGAAAGTATCGGCGCAAAAGTCACAATGGGCGTGCAAGTCCTCCCCAGACACTTGCGCGACTCAAGATTCCTCAAATCGAAACCTGCGCGACTCACTTCCTTTTACGCCCAATCCAATATTGGTGCGCAACTCCACACTGGCATGCAGCTTCAAACACTGGCGCGCAACTATCACCCTGACGTGCAAGTCCCACCTGCGCGACCACACACACCACTTGCACGACCACCACACCTGCACGATGGGAGATCTGATTTCTCAAAGTGTTGAACTCCGGTACAGAATGAAGAGGGGTGGTCCAGTATTTATAGGCAAATTGACCACCCTGCGCAACGGCGCGCAAGTCACCTACGTGACCCAGTCTCGGCATGCAAGTCTTCTGTCCTCCTAGACACTTGCGCGACCAACTCCCAAACTTGCGCGAACCTGTTTCCTTAGCCATATTTTGATCTTATGATCTTGAAAAACATATGGCGCGAAAGTTTCCTATACTCCAAGTCCTCGGCGCACAAGTCCCTTTTCCAAAAAACACTTTTCTTCATTTGTCAATTTTGAGGCCCAAAAATTTGGCAAACACTGGAAAACGGCACCACCTTGTATCTGTTCTTTTGTACCTCCTCCAGATCATCCATTACTTTTGTCGACGTTCTTAAATCAAACATGGATTGTTGACCTCAGCTCTTGAACTCGAAATTTCATCATGAAATCCTCTTTGTCAAAATATTTGTATGTCATTGTTTTGCTTTGTCAACAATCACCACCCAGATGTCCACTTTGTCAACAAACACAATCACCTCAAAAATGATTCAATGATGCCCTGAGGGATTTTTTCCCAACAAAAATAATCACTAACTTTATAGAATAATTATTATTTCATATATATAACACACACACATATATTTACTTTTTTATATTACCTTCTATACAAATTGTTAGTGAAAAATGAGTCACATTGCTTTGATAGGCGGTAGTCCGTCGTACACACAAGAGACGTTATTGTACCCCCATGAAATTAAAAGTAAGAAGGTATATATGATAAGATAATTATATAATTATAATTATTTTAAAAATATAATATATATTAATTTAATATATTTTTATTACCATCTAAGTAAAAGAACAATTAAAAACAAATTCATCAGTTCGTGTGGCGTCAGTCTTCCGTACACATGAGTGAGGTTATTGTATTTAAATGGGTTGAGATGTAAGAAGGTAGGTGTCATATTATAATTATATAAGTTTAATAATATCATAAATATATTATATAAACATTAAATAATTCATTATATATATCCCCTATAGGTGTTGATGTAAAACTAATAACATCGGTTTGTGAGATAGTAGTCTGCCGTACGCATGATTGACAGATTCATTTCCCATGTGATGGAATAAGAGATGAATATAGGTTATGAAATTAACATAATAAAATATTAATATATTTGATATAATATTGTTATTGTATAATAATTGTTGAATAAAATTATCAGGATTTAGAGGAAGAAATAAAATAGAAATGAAATTTCAAGGACTATACCACTTCTTTGGAGAACCTGTTTAGGTTTACACATAAAGAATTTATAGGAGGGATTAATAATAAAAAATGAATATAGGATGTGGTTATGGAATTAAGTAAATATTTTGGTAGGTATTGGACGAAATAAATGGTTTTTAAGTGTGAAGAGGAGAGTATAAGGGGTACCCTTTTATAAGTGGTAGAGAGGACACACATGAATAGTTTGAAAAGAATAAAGTGTTCCCACATCTTTCACATGAAAAAAGGATAAAAAATTTGTAATTACATAATATAATAGGTTATAAGGTCTAAATATTTTAATAAAACAGTATTTATACAATTTTATTGGTCATTTTACCCCTTATCTTTTTAGTTTAATCCCTTATTAAACCTGTTTTGACCTTAACCACAATAATTAATTTTTATTGTTTTTAATAATAATTTTGATAAAAAACTAAGTTAAAATTATTATATAATATAAATTATTTTTAGTACAAATATGGAATCCAATTTTAAAAATTAAATTCACATACTTTGAATAATTTTATTTAAAACTAAACCCACAGATGCGATGAAAAAACAGTTTTACAAAGAGAATATTTACAAAAGTTTAAAACATTTTTATATCGAAATTCAATATTAAATTGATTAAAATAACCTAAATTGGATTAATAAATATATAAATAAAGTAATTTTACTTTTAAAAATATATAAAAATTAAATCTATCTTGTAAATGATTTGAATGAAAATACATTTTCTAATAAAAACAAATATTTTTCACTATTCACTGAAAAAATTATATTTTTAGAAAATTATATAAAAATCACTCCAAGATAATTTTGAAATTATGATTTAAAAATGAATTTTATTTTTTCAAATAATATTACTAAAATTGTGAAAAATTAATTTTAAAATAAGTGCATAAAATGTGGTGAAAGTTTTTTTTAGAAAAACACATTTTTAAGGGTAAAATTGGTTTTATTTTTGTCTCATGTCTAGAAAACACATAAGATGAATGTTAAATTTTTTATTAAATATATAATATATAAAATTTATTAAAATAAGTTAAAAAAATAATTTGTTTTATTTATTGATGTAAAACAAATTTGTATGCAGAAAAATTTAGTTAATCATATTTATACTCTCCATTCCAATAGCTAGGAGTAAAACATATATTTTTGAAATTTAGTTAATCATATTTATACTCACCATTCCAATATCCAAGAGATAACTACCATGTTAAATAATAATATTTTAATAGTAAGTCATGTTTTCTTAATACACGATGTTGAGTGCAGCACTGGTGGAAACAGCGGCTATAACAACAGTTGTATACCAATGGTTCTATAAAACTATTGGTATAAGAGGACTACACCAATGGTTTGTTAAAACTATTGGTATACTAATTTTAGAAACAACATATCCCAATGGTTTTCCTAAACCGTTGGGATATCCTCCCTTTTTCTAATATATACCAACGAGTTTTTTAAACTTTTGGGAAAATTTCCCCCCAAATAAAAAATCCCTATCCGCGCGATTGCATCCCTAAACTGATGCTCTCCCAAATCTCTCTCTTTACCCTAGGCTACAAAACTCCTTCCACCCGATAGATCCATCTTCAATCAACAAATTTTTTTGTTCTCTACTTCAAATATGTAAGTTCTGCCTTGGATTTAATGTTATGTATCTATTTTTTGTTTTCTCTTTTTATTTTGCCTAAACGAGAGGTCTATGCAGTTTATGGTTTTGCCACATAGATCATATAAGAAAGATGATTGTGTACATTCATCATATGTGGCATGTAAGATTCACATGACAATTATATTCTTATGTGTGACTGAATTTTTAAATGACATAGGGTTTAGTTGTATAAAGTTTCCATAATGAGTTTTATATGGGTTTCCTATATAACTTGTTAGTGGAATTATACCCACCCAAACCATAATGTTTTTTGAGGAAAGAACACGTGGATCTTATTTTGGTATGTTCTATGATGATTTAAATAAATTCCATTGGTGCAATAGAAGTATTTTAACACTTGGGTATTTTTTTATTAATTTTATGGATTTTTAATTGTTTAAAGTATCAATGTTAATCAAAAAAATATGGTTTATGATGGGAATGATTCACCTTGATTATTTTGATACCCTTGTGCCAGTAAAATTGAAGAAATGTATAATTATTTCTCTCCTTTTAATTTTAATTACTTGAACTAATTTAGGAATCATGATTATATGAAGAGGGAGGTGGGATGTCCAAGGAGTGGTGTGGGGGGGGGGGTTGTGGGCTGTCCAGGGAATGGGGGGGGGGGGTGTGCAGGTTGCAGGTTGGGAGGGGGGCTGGGCTGTCTAGGTGGGGGGGGGGGGGGTATGCTGGCAGGAGGGAGGGTGCAGGTTGGGAGTGGGGGGTGTGGGCTGTCGATGGGGGGGGGGGGTGGGCTATCAAGGTGGTGGGGGTGTACAGGTGGGGAGGGGGGGGGGAGGTGCAGGTTGCAAGTTGGGATGGGGGTGTGGGTTGTCCAGAGGGGGGGGTGTGTAAGTAGGGTGGGGGGATGTCCTGGTGGGGTGGGTGGGTGGGGGGGGGGGTGCATGTGAAGAGGGGGGTGTGAAAGTTGGGAGGGGGGAGCGGGTGTGGGTAGTCTATGGAGGGGGGGGGGATCTAGATGGGGGGGATGTCTAGGTGGGGTGGGGTGGGGTGGGGGTGGGCTTTGCAGGTGGGGAGGGGGTGTGAGCTGTCTAAGGTGAGTGTGGCCTATCCAAGGGGTGGGATGTTTCGGTGGGGTGGGGTAGGGGGTGGTCTGTTCATTGAGTTTTATATACTAGTCAATGAACACAAAATGTTAATTATAATAACAGATATTTTCTATGGTTTACATGAGATTCCATGCATGCCACATGTAACATGATTCCATGAAGAAACATTGAGAATCAGACTCAAAAATTTAATATATCATTTTTATTGAATTTCTTTTGGAAAAATGACTTATAACAATTTTTTTATAGAATGGATAGAAGTTGGATTTATGAAACTGATCGGATCAAAAGTTATTTTAAAACAATTTGGAGATATTTTTAGATTTTTCTTTTCATAATTATTCCGATAGTGGTCATATACACTGCCCATGTTACAATTATGTTGGAAGACCTTGGTTGAGCCCTGAAGAAGTTAGCTACCACATAACCACATGTGGTTTTCTAGAGAACTACTATGTATGGTATCATAATGGGGAGAAAATGAAATCTCAAAATGTTGATGATCCAAATGAGACTGGATTGGAGAATTTGTTATATGACCGATTTCTATTTATTCGTTATCATGAAAAAGAAAGGATTTTGACCCAAGAAGAGTTTTATACGAGCAAAAATGATGTTTATAATGAAAATGATGATGTTTTTAGGGTAAAAAAGTTGAATGATGCTGCCACAACTCTAGTATATCGACCATGCAGTAAAATAAAAAAGCTACAATTTTTAATCTGATTATTTCATGGGAAAACTATGTATGAGATTTCTAATACTACCATAGATTTAATTCTTACCTTATAGAAGGAAATACTTCCAGATGATGTAGATATTACCTAAAACCACTATATGGAATTAAAGTTATTTGAGGAACTTGGATTTTCAACAAACAAAATTCATACTTTCCTGAAATATTGCAGTTTATTCTGAGTGGAAACTACTAAACGAAATGATTTTATAAAATGTGGAACATCCCAATAGAATCCAAAACCCAATGGAACACCATCCCGTGTTCCACATAAAGTAATGTGACACTTTCGATTGATCCCCAAACTCTAGAATATTTTTATGTCTGATGAAATATCAATAAAAATGAGATGGAATAATACAGAGAGAAAGAAGTATAATAATGAGTTGGTTCACCCTACAGATGGATTTTCCTGGCATATATTTGATGCTAAATATCCTGATTTTTTAGTTTACGTGAGTAATGTGAAGCAGGGTCTTTCATGTGATGGTTTTAATCCATTTGGGTATATGCTTACTTCTCATAGCATATGGATGGTTTTTATACACATTTATAACCTTCCCCCATGGTTGTGTATGAAGAAACCATTCACTTTCATGAGTATACTCATATATGGCCCTTCTGATCCCAACAATAATATAGATGTATACATGAAACCTTTAATAAAAGAGTTGAAACTTCTTTGGGATGTGGATGTGCACAGATATGATGCATGTTTGAAAGATATATTTCAGATGCATGCTATGCTTATGTGGATGATAAATGATTTTACTTCTTATGAAATGATATCTGGATGGAGCATGAAGGGAAAACTATCATGTCCTATTTGTATGAAGAATACACGACCCAGAAGACTGAAACATCACTATAGTTTCAGTTTTATGGGATATCAAATATTCTTTCCAATGGACTATCCATATATAAATAATCATCAAATATTTGACAATACAGTGGATATCTATGATCCAAATTATTGTATATATGGAACTGATGTGCTTAATGTTTTAAAAGAATTCATTTTTTTATTTGGGAAGGGTCAAATGAAATCTAGAATGAAAAACAATATTTCCATTGAAACCTATTACAATTGGAAGAAGAGGAGTATCTTCACTAATTTTACTTATTGGTCAACTAATTTATTACATCATTTATTAGACGTAATACACATTGAAAAAAATATATGTGAAATGTTTCTTTTGGTTCTTCTAAATATTAAGGGAAAGAAAAAGGTGATTTACAAAATCACCGTGACTTGGTGGATTAAGGCATCAGACCATAATTATATCCTATGCATATTAGTGAAAAAAATGGAAAGTTCCATGTGCTTCTTATTTGATGTCACCTACATGAAAAAAGAAATTTCTAAAAGTACTAAAGATTATTAATGTTCCTAATGGATATTCGAGCAACATATCTAAACAGGTCAACAAAAGAGAGTTGAAGCTAATATCTTTGAAGAATCATGATTATCACATCCTCCTGTAAGAGTTGACTATAATAGAAATCCATCATCTTTTTTATAATAATTTAAGGGTGGATTTTATTTTATTGTTCCATTTTTTAGAGATATTTTTTCTATGATTTTTCCATGTATTTCTTAAAAAAAATGTTGGCAGATTCCCCATTAATTTTCTATGAGTTAGAGAAAATATTTCCTCCATAATTTTTCTCATTCATGTTGCACCTAACTATTCATATTCTAAATAATATACTTCTCATAGGACATATTTCTTTTTTTTATATGTAACCAACTGAAATAAATATGTATACATTAATGTAATATGTGCAAAACCGAAATCATCAGGAAGGTTCTATCATAAATGGTTACTTAGATCATGAATGTATTAATTTCTACTCTATGTATTTGTCTGATCTTACTACAAGAATGAAGAGACCAATGATAGATTAAGAAGAAAAGAATGAGAAAATTGAAACCAGTTTTCCATCACGTCCTCAAACAAGAGAAATTCCTAGATCATATACATTGACGACATTAAGCCTTGACGTTTGGGAGATGGAACATCACATAGTTTTGTTCAATTGTGATTTGTTCAATGAATACATTAGGTAAGTAAATTGAATATGTATATCTTACATATCTGTTAAATTATTCTTATTTTTATCTGTAGGGATCATAATTAAATGATAAATAGAAAGCATCATTCTTTATCTTTGAGAAAGAGAGTGACTTTTCATAGCAAAGAGTTTTCTTATTGGTTAACATTGAAAGTAAAAATATTAATGATTAAAATAATTAAATCAACATTTATTTAAGATTAATATTCCTTTATATTTCAAGTATTGAGTTTTCTTGTTGACTCTGTCTCTTTGGAAATAAGAGCTTTGTCTTTTGGTCCTAATACCGTGGTTCGTGACTATAAATAAATTGTTATCAATGGGTACATATTTATTAACATTTAATGAGAAAAGAACATGAGAACAAAACATTATGGAGTTATGATTACTACCACAACAGACTGTTATGCCAGTGCATCAGATAGTATACTATGATTTGAAAATTTAGGTTATTATGGAGTCGTTGAAAACATAATAATATTGGATTATTACTCTCATGGAAGATTTACATTGATGAAATTCCAATGGTTTGATTCGATGAAGAGGTAGGTAACATTTATTTATGATTGTGGTTTCGAGTAATTGATATGACTATCACTCTTGATACCAATGAATGATATATATTGGAATAAATGGAGAAACATGTTTTTTTAATGTCATAGACCATCTTCTACCAGAATTTGGTTTCCTTATTGAAGTAATTCCAAGACATATTTTTGATAATGGTGATGATGGAATTGAAACCATCCCTGCTTCCATTGGAACTAATCCATTTATTACTTTTGATGACTCTAATAGCTCAATTTTTAGAGTTGATTGTGAACCTAAAGTTGTGGTGGGAAATATATAGAATCATCCATCCATGTTTTCAATTCTTTTGGTTTAGCTCTACTTGGGTTGTTAAGGTTGGTACTATTCAAATTTATTTAATATTGATTACAAATATATTGTATCCAACTTGAACATAATTTGAATTTTCAATGATTATTGGTTGTAATTTTATTTGAATTTCATTTTCTAATTTGGAATTGAACTATATTCAAACCTAAGAAACCAAAATTTCTAACTTGTTAAAAGTGACCCTTTATCAGCTCTTCTTTTAGCATTGATAAAGGGACCCCTTTATCAGTGATTTTTTTAGTAGCACTGATAAATAAGGGCTTTATCAGTGCTTTTTTCCTAGCGCTTATAAAATTTATATTTAAAAAAATCATAAAAAATAATATATTGTTATATAAGTGTATTTATATTGATATAAATATAATATATATTTTTTAAATATGTTTTAGATATGTATAAATAGACTATTACATTTAATATATATTAAATTTAGTGAAAATGGATTTAAAATATTTTAAAAAAATATTATTAATTAAAAATTTACTATTTATCATCGATTAATAATCATTTAATAAAAATTTGAAGACAAAAAAAATAAAAAAAATGAATAAAAGATATAAAATAAGTTGAAAATGTAACTCAAACTTCAAACGGTCATAACTTTTGATTCGTGTGTCCGTTTGAGGTCTACAACATATCAAATCGAAACATGCGACAAGCTCTACGCGCTAGTGACTGAAGGGAACCTTTGATCACGTTTATCAAGGCCAAAAAGTCCTAGAAGGCCTCCAAAATAGAATTTTTAATCGAGATACCCTGATTTTTTAACATTCAAACAGGTATAACATCTCATCCAGATGTCCTCATGGCCTGTGCCACATATCGTATCGAATATTGTTTCATTTTATTTGATTTTATTGGTTGTAGTGTTGAAACAGACTTCTGGATTAGAAGTTATGGTCATTTTAACATTCTATGGCTTTTTAAATACACACACACACACACACACACATATATATATATGAATTTATTCGTATATATATATATATATGTGTGTGTGTGTGTGTGTGTTTGTGTGTGTGTGTTGTATATATGTATGTATGTATGTATGTATTTATTTATAAACACACATAAAAAAAGATAATTTATAAATTTATTTAAAACTAATCGTATAAATATATATTAATATACAAATAAATGTATCGATAAAAAATTATAACTGAAAATATATATATAAATAAATATAAATATAAATTAATATATGAATAAATATGTATATATATATACTAATATATTAATGAATATAGATATATTAATATAACTAAATCTATTTATATTAATATGAATCTATATTAATATACGAATAAATATAACTATATATATATAAAGAAATGAAAATATATATTAATATTAATATAAATAAATAAATATATATGTATTAATATAACTAAATATATTTATATTAATATGAATAAATATTAATATACGAATAAATATAACTATATATATATATATATATCATTAAATAGAGAAAAAAAATGAAATGGATTAGTGATAAAGGTGTAGGCCCACAAGGGGGGAGATCGCAGATTCGAGTTTGGGTGGAAGAAAGGAGGTGCACGCGGTCATGTTGGGCGATGCACGAGCAAGGGAAGCACATGAGAGAGTGAGAAGTGTATGCCTGGCGCTGATGGCGGGGGGGGGGGGGGGGGGGTCAAGTGCTCTTAAAATCTCCTCCCCACACATTATATATTCTTTTTTTAAATTTTTTTTAACTTTTATCAGTGCTTTTTAAAAGTGTTGATAAAATGTTTCCTTTATTAGCACTAAAAAAATCACTGATAAAGGACCCCTTTTATCGGAACTTTTTTAGTGCTGATAAAAGGGGCTTTTATCAGTGGTTTTCTGAGCACTGATAAAAGGGACCCCCCTTATCTTCTCCTCGATTAACACCACTTTTTTTAGAGTTGTTAATGCACTTTTCTAGCGCTGATAAAGTCCATATTTGTAGTAGTGCTTTAACATTTCACTAGATAATGAACATAATGGTTTGTATTCTTCTGAAAAACATGTATAGAAACTTGCATCATCTACCTAGGCTAAAGAAAATATTTTTTTCTTAATTTCAATATGTTCTTTACCCCTTATAAATCTGGTAGATATATTATCCTTGTTCATATGTTTATATCAACGTTTAAAACTATCTTAAGGGTTTATTTATTCATAATATATACCATTCTGAATTTTGTAAAGGCATAATTCAATATGCTCTCTTTCATGGTTGTTGAGTTAAATAAATCCCTAGAATTAATGTTCCATCATTTTAATACTTCCAAATTTAATTTCTTTTATTAAGACATTTTTAGGAAAAATGGGACACCAAATTTCACAAACAGGATACCACTACGTGCTAAAAGAGCTCACAAAATGGTTAAACACTGGACTAATATTACTTGAATCAACTACTCTATAAAGTTCCCAGTGCAACATACTAACCTGAATATCTTGATCCTCCATAATAATCTCTTCAAGGTGAGTAATCATCCTTCCCATTGTCTGCATAAATTCCTCTGAGTTTATTTTACTCTAATTGAAGCCTCAGTCGAGTATTCTATCTTGTTTATCTGACCACACTTCTTGTTTCTCTATGGAATCAATATGCAACCTTCATTCAAGAATTCTCTTGATCTCCTCTTCTGAGACATTGGGTCATATATCTTGTTCCAGAATTTTTTACTTGGAGTGCATGATATGTTTCAATAATCTTTATCCTCTTATTCTCTGTCTATTTTATACCTACTAGATTCTCCACTTTCCCCCTTATATAGGGCTGTGCTTTCCTTGTTTCTACCCTTCTTATATGACCTAGTCTCTATTGGTTTTGGAAAGTGAGAGTAATACTTGAGTCCCATTGTATTTTTCCCTAGAACCACATTACATTTCCTTGAATCTCTAATGGCCTTTCCCCCTTTCTTCCTTCGAGTACTGTGAGGACCTTTCCCTTGACATCGGTCCATACTATCAACTGAAGGGTGACTAAAACTGCCATCACATGAAGAATCATCCTCCTAAGACAATGGAGGTTCTTGAACTTCCAAGATAACAAAACTGTTCCCCATATTTATCATTGTGCCTTATTTGAGGGGTCTCTGCTTACATAGACACTACTCCTTACCTGCTTTATTCTCCAAGCCAGATTTCTCCCCCCAGACCCAGCCTTCAGATGTGTAGCACCGAGGGTATTTGGTTCTAAAGACCTCAAGACATTCACTCTGTCCAGTTTCCCTTGTCCAATGTGAGATGTTTTAGCCAACTTCCATGATTTTAATAGACTGGTGACACATAATAAATAACCATCCTAATAAAAATTAAATTTCTTTATTACATCTTGTATGATTTATTGAATTCATTATATATCCATTCATGATCACCTAAAACAATGGATAGTTAAAATATCTATGAATCCCCTTATTCCCTCTCATATATTTTGTTTTTTGGGTTACACATTAGTTAACCTTTTCTAATTAATTCCATATTTGTTTTCAAATGTAGGAAATGAAACCAATTGAAGAGAGGTGACGAAAAAAGATGATGGACAACAATCATCACATGGTTGAGATGGGAATTCCGCCACTAGTGCATGTAGTGAGTATTTTATTTCAAATATATATTTTTAAATAATATATAATATCATATGATTAATTTTGTTTTAATTTTTTTTTTCATGATCCACCTCTTAGGAGACAATTGTTTGATGAGCAACCTTATAGTGGTCCTAGTACTCAAGCTGGTGGTATGAGGGGGGGAGGTGGTATGAGAGCTATGGGATCTGGTCAGCATACCCAATTAGACTTTGACCCTCTCTTTAACACACCATCTACCCCACATTCTAATCCTGGTGTGTCATTAGGGACACATGAGTTATTTAGTCCTCCAATGTTTTCACCACCCTTTACATCTGAGTCTCCTCACCCATCTTTACCATATCTGATGACGATTCCCACTCCCCATCCAGCATTCATCCATCCATCTGTGCCATATTCTTTTACTTATAATTACTTCTCTTAGAGATTCTATATTCCATCTTCTTCGAATCATCCTCCTCCATAGTATGTCCCTACAGAGAAAACACTAGGGCCCAATCCACCTATATATAGTGTTCCTTTAGTTTCTGTAGATCCAACATCGCCCATTGATCAGACTGCCACAAGTATATTTATAGAACCCTATCAAATTTTTATACCATTATTTACTTTCATTATAACATGAATTGATACAATATTTTTTTTTCTTTCATAACAGATACATCTACTAATAGGGAGTGGGGGCAGGGGAGTACATGCATGAATGCGGTGTGGAATTTCCACACACAGTTGATGGTGGACTATAATAAAGACAATCAAATGATTGAAAAAACCGGGCAACAATGTTAAAGTTTTTTGGTGGCGCTTTCCAAATACTCCGAAATCATTCCTATCTACCCACTCTCATGGAGACAATTTCCAAATGATGTCAAGGATAATTCTTGGGCATATATATGGGTATAAAAATCTGTTGTATTTAATTAAATATATTATTTTTGTATTTATATGAATTAATATTTTGGGTTTAGCTTCGGTTTAACTTCCCTAATGGTGAGACTGCACGACCAGAACATTTAAAGGATTTAGGTGAGATTTGGAGAGCCTATAAGCATGAGTTGTATATTGGATGGCGTGATAGAGTTGTAATAGTGTTATATGCGTACTTATCATGGATGATTTTATGATTGAACAATATTGGAAGATTATTACTCATTGGACAACTATCCATTTTAAGGTATTAATCACATTTGATGTATTTAAATGAAAATTTTCATGTTTTTCATTCATACTATATTTTTTATTATTGAATTTTATTTAGGAATCATCTAGAAGAAAGAAAGAAAACATTAATGCTAAAAAATTCCTCCACATTTTGGGATGTACTACGATGTCAGATTATGATAGGAAGTAGGTATGACAGTTGTTTATAAATTTTCTTTATGAATTTCACTTTCTATTGTTTCCTCCATAATTTATTCAATTTCAACAAATTTCATATAATTATTGTTATGAAAATAATTATTGGTAACCTATTATTAATTATGGTTTTCTACATTCAATGTCATTATAGAGGAAAACATTGAATATTTAAGGATGTGTGCCTCGAGCAAAACTATTTTACTCGAGTGAAGGAAAAAATATGGAAGTGTGGTTAACGAACCGACTCAGCAGCAGATTGTAAGTTTTAGTTTGTTGATTTAAAATTTTAATATCTATTTTTTAACAAAATAATCTCTTTATATTTGTAATAGGATGCTTTAGAGGACCTTGATACCTAGGAACCTGCCAATTTTGGGTCAAATGATCACTTACATCAGGTGTTGGGAGATGAACATCCTGGTAGAGTATGCTTCCAAACTAGGAAGAGTATAGTATCAATGAGTTATTGGAACTCTTCATGTATGTGTTGTAGTTCCATCAAGTTCTAGTAGGTTAAGGAACATGAAAAACATGCTGAAAAAAGGGCCACAATGATAGAAGAACAATCTGATAGAGAAAACAATACATTTTTGAAACTGATAGAAGTTTTATGTTTAACACTTCCACTAGAGGCCAACACATATTGTGATGAATATATGTCGTTAATTAATTCTATATATGGTGCAATAGGTGGGAGTTCTAGTGGTGGTTGATATGATGTTGTTCCTAGTGATGACAATGGCGAGGAAGAGGTTGCGGTGGAGGAAGAGGGTGAGGAGAAGGTCGAGGCAAAGGAGGAGGGCGAGGAGGCGTCCAAGGTAGAGGAGGAGGGTGAGGAGGAGGTTGAGGTAGAGTACAAGGGTGATTAGGAGGGAGTTGAGAAGGGAATGGATGATGATGGGGAGAATGATGAGGACACAGATGAGGCTAATGATGATGGTGATGATAGTGATGGTGATGAGGGATAGATTGACCCGTTACATTTTTTACTGATATTACTGGCATTTTTGGTTTGATGATCTGTTGTGCTCGAATATATGTGTGATTAGGTAGGTCACATTATATTTATTTCATTATCTATAAATAATAAAACTTGACTTGATGATTTTCTTTGGCAGAATAAATGTGTGACTGATTCACCACTACCCTAGACACACCCACCCCCTAGACAACCCCCACCCCCTGGAGAGCCCCCACCCCCTGAACACTCCCACCCCTAGACATCCCCCACCCCTAGACACCCAACCCCTTGGACAACCCCCACCCCCACACACCCCACCCCCTAGACACCCCCACCCCCCTGAAAATCCCCCAACCCCTAGACACCCACCCCCTGGACATCCCCCATCCCCCGGGACACCCCCACCCCTGGACACCCCACCCCTGGATAGCCCCCCACCACCCTGGACACCGTATTAGGTAGCCCCCACCCCCTGGACACCCCCACCCCCTTGGACGTCCCCCACCCCCTAGACACCCATCACCTCCATGGACACCCTACCCCCACCACCTGGACACCCTTGACACCCCATGGATATCCCCCACCTCTTGGATACCCCCACCCCCTAGACACCCCACCCCCCTGGACACCACCCCATCCCCTATACACCCCCCTTGGACATCCCACACCCCCTGGACACCCCCACCCTTGGACACCCCACCCCCTTAGATAGCCCCCACCCCCTGGACATCCCCACCCCCTGGACACCCCCACCCCCTTAGATAGCCCCCACCACCTAGACACCCCCACAACCTAGGCACCCCTACACCCTGGACACCCCACCCCCTGGACACCCCACCCCTGTACACCCCACCCCCTTGGACAACCCCCATCCCCTAGACAACCCCCACCCATGGGACACCCCCACCCCCTTGCACAACCCCCCATGGACACCACCCCACCCCCTAGACACCCCACCCCCTTGGACCGCCCATACCCCCTGGACATCCCCCCGCCCCCTGGACACCCCCGCCCCCTGGACACCCCACCCCCTTGGACATCCCTTCCACCCTTCGAACACCCCACCCCCTTGGACAACCCCCACCCCTGGATATCCCCCACACACTGGAAAATGAAAATTTTGAAGTCATTTATCCATTTTCATATCTAATTTCATGTGAAAAGTATTATTCAATCTTCAATCACACTGATTTCATCTAAAATCACCCATGCTTATGAATTCAATTATGAATTCATATTCTGTATACCATATTATTCATGCCATATGTGTCATATTATGTATTCCATATTAGTTATATTCTATTATGTATTCCATATTAGTAATTTATCCATATTCTGTATGCCATATTATGAATTCAATTTTTTATTCTATATTCTGTATGTGTTATACATAATTAAATTATGTATTTATTGAATTATGAATTAAATACACTGTACATAATTCAGAATTCCATATGTAATTCATAATTTCTTTTATATGTGTTATTCATTCATAATTCATAATTCAGTACATAATTTATTTTGTATATATTCAATTAAGAATTCAATTATGAATTCTTTATTGGATAGGGTAATTGGGTTCTGAATTGAAATCTGAATTCAATTTAATTATAAATTTTGTATTCAGTTTTTCATATATAGTCTTATAATTTCAGGTGCACGGGGGATTGTAGAGGGGGAGGAAGGCTGACCTACAACTGCAATTGTATCAAGGCTATAAAAACAGTTGCAAACCATTGGTATATGTGTGAAAAGTTACTTTAAACCAACAGTTTACATAAAATTGTTGGTAAAAATATATACCAATGATTATTAAACTGTTGGTATTGAACCTGTAATCAGTCTTTACCAACAGTTTTATGTAAATCGTTGGTAAAGGATTATTCCAAAAGTTTCAAAACCATTGGAATATATCTGAAATTCATTAATTTTCGATAGTTATCAACCATTGGTATAAAGTTATACCAATGGTTAGCAGAAACCGTTGGTATAATGTGCATTTCAGAGCCATATACCAATGATTATACGACAATTGTTGGTATATGTCTATCCCGATATCTAACTAGCCAATGGTTTAAACAACCGTTGGTATAGTTTTTCTAACGATTTTCAGGCCTTTAGCAATGGTTTGAAATTGTTGGTATAATTCATGTTTCTAGTAGTGTAGCTCAATCTATTAACGAAATTAAATTAATTCAGAAAAACTATTTCATAAAAACCCAGAGTGTAATATAAAAAACAATTATACTTACATCTGGTCTTGGGAATGTGAATTTGATCCATTTATTGGATTATTGAGTAGGGTCATACAACATGTGGGCTCGACCACATGATGTGTGATATTTTTCTCACATAAAACCCTAGATATTGTAACAATGGGATTACACAGTTCATGCTCCTCCTGGTTACACAGTGTGTAGTCATGGATTTATAGAATCCAAATTTCCTTCACAAAGATGCTATATCTACCTATTTTTATATTTACACCACCGATTAAATCATTTAAAATGTTCAAAATCAAGGATAACTATCTTTTATTATCATTTCTCAGCCTGTGGTGGCTGGAAAACTGAATTTCAACTACCCGTGTGGTAATAGTCATGCCTCCCTTTACTGCCTGATTTTCTAATCCACAAATATACCACTATAATAACACAAAAAACATTGATACATACATTAAACACTAATCTCTATCTTATTCATGTATCCCTCATGAATATGGGGTTTCTATTGCACTTGAATTCGGCTCGGTAATGTCGAACCGCAACCTTGTGGGCAGCAGTGAAGAACAAAAAGAAAAGTAGGAAGAAAAATAACAAGAACAAGGTGATACCATAATTTTCCTATTAAATACCATCCAATTATTAAAAAAATAGGAACCAAATTCAAATAAAGGTCACATATTATATAAAAAACGGTTAAAGAATTCAATTTCAAATCAGTGTCATTCGAAGAACATAAATCAAAAAAATAAGAAAATATATAATCCATTATCTTAAACTAGGGTAGAAATACATGAATAAAATAAACTACCTTAATAATGGATTGATCACTGGTGAATAACTTATCTTCTAGAGAAGAAGATAATGATCCTACTATGTTTTTTTCAGTCTCACAATTCTCCTAAATCGTTCAACATGAATCCTCATTGTTGATCCACCAATGCCAACAAAGTTCTCACCCTATTCTCTAATCTCATAGGTTTCTCCATATTACTCTAGAGATTATTCCTAATAAAAAATTTATATATTAGGGTTAGGTTTTGGTGAAATTAAATAAAAGAATAAAGTAATTAATTCACTTAATGTACCCACCAATGGTCATCCTTAACTAAATGCCCGATATGAACCAAATTTATATTGCAGCTAGGGTAAACCCCACATTCTGGAAATAATTGAAGTGTCATATTTACAATCTAAGGTCTTAATTAATGAGAAATTCATTTATACATAAAATATTAACATGTTTTCTTTAATACATATATTACTATTTTTAATATATTAACTTCGGTGTCCGATGACACCCAAAAAATGTACCGAATTTGAGGAGAATGAAATAAGAAGATATATATAGAAATAATAAATGGATAAAACTAAAAAAATAATAGTCCTGAAAACATAAATTTTAAATTGGTTTGAAATGTCCTCATCACATGACATTAAACAACATGGATATAGTCCTAACCACATGGATTTTATCTACACAACCCATTTTTATCATGGCAGCATAACATTAAAACCGCATAGCACCCACATTATTTTCATATTAAGTAAAAAATGAATGAAAAATTCATCATTGAAATAGAATTACATGATATTTCTTCACCATACAGAACTAAACTACAAAGTTAACTTTCACCCATATTTGTGATGACTTACATCATCATGGGTTGTAAAAATCATGGGAATTTTGAAATTTTTTCTCCAAAAAATTTTTAGGGGGAAAAATAATAAATTATTTTGTAACATGATAACATATAAATTTTCTAAACACTATATGTGTCTTAGAATATGGTATTTACCCTAGGGAATGAGTTTTGTGGAAGTATGAGTAGTTTTAAGTTTCACTGAATAATTAATATTTAACTAATTAAATATGAATTTATTTATGCATGTTCATTGGGTGATATCTTTTTAATAGAGAATAAGATTGAGATTCTATCTCCATGGTGAGTCTAGAATGGATTTTCTTCTAGTCTAGGCATAACCTTGTGTTGGGCATTAGGGACGGCCCATGCCCATTTTCATTTTTCTCTTTTTCTTTTTTCCTCTTTTCTTTTTTCTATTTTATTTCCCCTATTTTCCAATTGGATTCATATTCATTCCCCTTGGAAGATTTACATCACTCATATTATATTTGTATAGGGATATGGATAAGAATAGGATAGATACAAGGAATTGTTATATGTTTGTCTGTGGCTCAAATTGGAGAACAATGATTGTGAGTGATGGAATTGGCATGAAGCATCGATGGTTTCTGCACATAGGTATGAAAATTTTATAATTTATTCCAGAAATACCAATAATTTAAGTGTTACTTATGTTTTAAATCCTTTATGGGTTGTTTGGGACCCCATGTGGGTTGATCATGGCTTAATCAGGGAGAAATGAGGTTTCAGGCCATTTAGTGGGGGTTCTATTAGGGAAAACCCTTGTACAAGGTGTGTAGTTCCGAGAACGTAGGTTGTGTGTTCTTAATATTTGAGGAAGATGAGTTTTTGGGACCACACACCATGTAATTGAGGTACACACCTGGTAGTGGTGACTTGGGGTGTACCGGGGGCACATGGCTATGTAGGGTACATAGTCAAAACCCAAGTGAGGTACATAGATAATGACTATTTATTGTTCTTAGCTAGACCATGTGTGGGGGTACCTAGCCATGCACATGGATGAGGACCCCATTTTGTATAACATTCATGTACGTTGTGGTGTATGACATGTTTTCTATATGTTTACATGATGATTGGGGATGAGGTATATGGGAAAGTACCCCGTTTAGGGTTCACACAATGTACCAAGAGGAACAAGCCATGTACATTGGAAAATCACAAGCCAAGTGGATTGGGACACATGATTAGGGAGGAACTTTGGGGTTACATACCATGTACCTTTTCCTACCTTGGCCCATTTTTCATGTTTTTTATTCTATTGTTAAAATTATAATTGTGAGTACTGCATTCTGAAAAAGTTTCTATATAGATCATAAAGGTGGAATCCTTTCATATTTTAGAGACTATTTGGATGGTTTTTTGTTATGGGACAACATTTTTAGGGGAATTTCTTCAAGGTTAGGCTTCAAAATCTTCATAGGGGTTGGATGGTGAGTTGTGAGGCTCAAGTGAGGGTTCTTAGATCATTAGTTGGAATGGATTGTGGATTCTAGGTTAGTATTTTTTGAGGTTATTTTAGAAAGATCCTAGAAGGTGTAATTGATTAGTATCTATGAATAGATCTTGGATTTTCCTGGTATGATGATAATTGTTGATCGAGGTTAGTGTAATTGAGGTTTGTCTCTAGGGTTTGAGGAAACTAGAGATATTGTAGCCTTTAGGCTGAGTTGACAAACTAGAATGGAGGTTACAATTGGGTGTCGTTGATCTATTTACATGAGTCTGGGGGACTCTTGAGGATGCATTGGTGGGCATGTTACTAATCGAGTGATCATCAATTATTATAGCAGGTGGTCGGAAATCCCTGAATTGTATGGTTTGGATTATGGTGAAGATCCCTGGTAGAGGTTCCTACTTTTTATGTGGTCATGAGGACCATTGAGAATGCTTATATTGATGAGTTTATACTTTGGAGTACCCTTTGGGTGAATTGTTGATTGAGGATTAGTTGGAGACCTCTAGGGTACATTTAGGATGTTTTTTAACTATGGTTTTCCAATGATTTTGGATGATCTAAAAAACCCATCATAGGGTTTCCCACTCATACTGTGGCCTTTGGGCCTATTTGTGGTTCTATGAATGGGTATGGCCTGAGAGTTTTGGTGAACTAGGAGAGTTCCATGTTATAAGTCACTTTATGTTGTGACCCTGAGTACCATGGGAGACATGAGTTTTTTTTTCCTGATATGGGTCATTGAGAGACCGTGGTGACTATTTTGCTAGTTGATAAGATCCAAGGTTCTTCTAGAGGCCCTATGATTATTGGAAAATATTTGATCTTTATTGCTAGTTAAACTATTTTGATGGTGGGTTTGAGGTTTGATTTTCCCATGTTCATTTTCCCATTGGACAAGATATTTTAGGTATTTTCTACTCAATACTATGGTGTGAGGATGATACCCATGCGAAATATTTGTTTAGGCATTGATCCTATGTTTTGATTTGGTTCCCTCTTTCGCTATTTAGCTACGATTAGATGGGATTAAGGAGATAATAGATGATCTGGATGAATTCATCCACCATCTAGTTGAGTATTATCCTTATATAGAGTTTCACTAAGATCATGAGGTGTTGAGGAACTCATAAAGTGGGTTACAATTACCATGTATATTATTACACTCCTAGGTCCCACAGATTTTGTGTCCTCTTAGGGTTATGTATAGACCCCTCCATACTGGGTCTAAAGCCGGTGCTTGATTTATTCCATATGACCCTTGAGAGTAATGGTTTCTCTAAATGTTTCAATCTATATGTTCCTATCACTAGTTCAAATCATCTTACTGGATTCATAAATCCCATTGGATTCACTTTGTTGCACATATTCTTATAGTTATGCCCTGGGGTTTGGAATTCATTCCTGTTACATTAATAGTTCTTGGACCTCTAGTGATGATTTGGAGGAAAGACTGGTTATCATGTGGCTGTGTGAGAAACATGTTGTAAATCCTATATTGGGTTATAGTGTCGGTTTATATATACATCGAGTTCTAGGCTGGAACCCACAGTTGATTGTTTACCTTGTATTTGTAATCCCCCTTTATTTTTATGCATTTGTTTATTTTATGACAACTATTATTATTTTTGACTAGGATATGAATATCAAATGTTTATTCACTTTTTATGATAGTTGACTATAAGTTTACCATTGGGAGTAGCCTACTGAGATTTATTTCTCACCCCCTGTATGTGCACATGGTTATGGAAGCATGCCTGATTTCTACTTTCATGTTATTGAATAGGTTGCATAGTGGATGTGGTTGAGTCCCAATGTTGCTTGATTGGGAGGAACCACTCATGTGGAGTCTATGTCATAGATACTAGGTATGTGGTTAGGCTCATTGTTAGTACTAGATATTATTTTATTTATTTTATGTTGTTTATTTTTCATTTGTGATCAGATCAGTGGGTGGGATTATGTTGTATATTTTTAATTCTTTAAGTCTGTATGACTGTATTATGGACATAATTTTTTTTAAATCATGCCTTTGTTTTAGTTTATTTATTATGATTACTCTAATGTTTACCCATATTGATGATATAGGTATTTTTTCTATTATTTTACTCCAACCGGTGGGTATAGTTTTCCCCACTTCACCCTTTTAAACCCTCATTGCTGGTCAGTAACCTCTAGAATTCAAGGAGGCATGCACGAGTCCTTGCAGCGAGCCAGATTAGGTGATGTGTCAGCTCAACCCGAGGTGTTTCGTTACAATATCACTTATTCTCATGTGATTTAGAAAATCTGCAAGTCACCTATATTTTCTCAAACTAATAATGACTTACATGAGCTTAGAGGATCTATTTTATTACCCCATTAGCATTATTGAGTGGTATCTCATGAAAAAATAGGGAAATAATCCTTGCCACATGACTATAAACTACATTTCATTGAGTCCACACTGTAATACATTAAAATACTCAGAGTTACTCACTTTCTATTGAATCATTTCCTTATATTAGATATTGATCTATGTAGAGATTCTTGTTGCATGGTTTTATCCTTTCATAAACCCACACCAAAATCTATTCCACTCCCTATGCATGATCTTATTTTAAATAGGAACAAATCTTAAAGACTATGTGTGGATTGAAACATGATGCTTTAGGATACGTAGTGATGTATGATTCCCTTAACCCATACCCATTCATAGACTCTACTCACATCAATTATGCCCATGTGATCATAAACTACACTAATTCATGTTAGGTTTTTTCTTTCATTATTTCACTAGGAAACCCATATATATTTATCCTACAGTTCTATAAATGATCCATATATGCACATAATGGCCCTTAATAACTATATGTGGATTGATTCTTATCAATAAAAGATACGCAGTGAGACCCAAATCTCCTATCCTTTGATCAACTATGAATCTACATCACTTTTATTCACCTTACTCTTTATACGAGGGTCTTATTTTTATTGAAGTTTCTAATACATTTTATTTTTCTACAACTATCAGTTTTCACCATATTCAAAATGACCTTATATAATCATCATTCTCAATAAAAGATGTTAAAATAAAAATTCAATGTCTTTGTATCATATCCAAAAACTGAAGAACACCTTCATCCTCACTACATGATGTTAAACTATAAAGTCAAGGTCCTCATCACATGAACCTAAACTATAGAACACTTTATTTATCATTGCATAAAATAAAATTACGTTACTTAAAAAACACTACACATGTCCTATATAATTCATTTGGTTGGTCTATTTTTTAGAAATACATTTTATACATGAGATCTTGATCCATGTAATGTGTATCCATCGATTCTCACTAAGATAAAGCAACCTTTTCATAAGAAATTGATTTGGATTGATTCCTATTAATACATGATATATTGTAATTACCTAATCTCATATCTTATTCCCAACCACAATCTCAATGTCAATTACGATCATCCTTCAATATTGGTTTCAGAACCTCATTTTATTCATGTCAGGTTCCCTCTCCTTTATTGGTGCCAAGAAAAGTTTATATCATTTTCCCCATATTATAAAAAATATATGTGGATTGATTCCTATTCATTGGGATATATAGTTACACTTTTTTTTATCTTAGGACCAACAAAAAATTCAAATCACAGTGATTGTGCCCCTATAATGACACTCTTGTTAATTCACATCAGATTATATCTTTATTTTTCTCACTTGGGATCTTATTTCACTCATCTTTTCATATACACAAGCCAGATCTGTATAGAGGTATGGTATATCATAAGTGAATGTGTATTGATTTCTATTAACCTAAGATATGTAGAGATTCCTAGAACTTCAATCTTGGACTCGACCAAAAATTCTAACCACATCTCCTACTTCATCTTGATACTCAAGTCATCTCCGATCATGTTGGATTTCCATTCAATGCGTAAAACCTTTATACAAATATATCTTTTTTGTGTGCATAAGATAGACTGATGTATGACCTCATATATATGGTTTCTTATCTATAAACCTATGATTATTTCAAAATGCCCCATCCAAAATAATATTCATATATGTATAGGATATTTCAACATAGAATCCTTTTTCTATAAGATTGTACTCCAAAAATCCATCCACCCACAATTGCTGATTCTCCACAAAGATATAATGGATATGGTCTCATTTTCCTCTTAATATATTTTCATTTAACTAATTTATGACCTTAAATATGATCTTATATCATTTTTCTATTAAAATTATGCAAATTAAAAAACGTCTTTGCATCATGACATTAAAATTTAGGGTATAAGTCCTCATCATATTACCTTAAACTATATATGATTTCATGATTGTCATATTGGGATGTATTAAATGACATATGGTCTATCTTTCATGACCTTAAACTACATAGAGTGATCTGTTCTATGAGAAACCCATTTAATTACAAGATAACCTGATCTATATAAGTGTGTATAACATATGGGACCTAACAATATTTTAAAATTCCCCTTTTCCCATAAAGTTTATGGTGGTTGGGTCCCCCACACTCATATTTGGTTATGAATCGATGAACTTCCTTAGATACAACTATGGGGTCCCTTATATTTCCTATCATATACTAGGATATTGAAGTGCCCCTCTACTACACTTGATCTTGATTAGTGCAGGTTATATAATAATTTGATAACTATATGTGAATTGATTCATGTTATTTTAGGGTATGTAGTGATGTATAAGCTATATATTTCAAACCAATCCAAAAATCATCAATTTTAACACTCCATAATTATCCCTAAATATAGTAATCATGTTTTTTTTGGGATTAAGATGTTCTATCCATATTTATAATGTTTCCATTCATATTTCACATTTCATGCATTAAGTATTTGAGTCACCATAAATTTAATATCCCCTGATCTCGAACACTCTCACATGGCCAAGATGAGTTGGTTACTGGACCTCGAGCATGCCTCTTCATATAAAAGAGGTTGTTGACTAGTAGTGGGTGTGTAGAGAACATAGTTGTTAGAATACACCCCTGGTATAAATTTGTAATAAAGTGAGAATAAATGCATATTATATTAAAGGAAATAGAAAAAAATTATAACACAACATATAAATCACACAATAAATGTCAACTAAACAATCCAATGATAAAAAGAGAATAATGTAATGATAGGATGGAATGTAACTAAATTTCATGATAAAAGTGATAAAAATAAAAGAACAAGATAAGAAAATTAATCCAAAAAGACCCTGATCCCAAACCCACATCCATCCAATCTCTAATCTCCAACCCGTTCAGTAAGAAATAATCAAAAACAAGGTCCTTTTCCCTTGTACAAACCTATATTCATGTATTATTATTAGGTACCAAATGGCCACATGAATAGGGTTTGAGTAAAACTAATTTTTTCAAAACCACCATGTATAAACAAAATATGTTTAATATTAAGTGAATGAAATAAAGAAATAAATAGGAGTATTAATTTATCAATTTAATATAATATAACAATTAACTTGATTTTGGACCATGCTGGAATAACTCAGATCATGTAGCATATATATGTGAACCATAATCACAAGTCCAAGGAATTATTATATAACCAGGGAAAATTCCACTCTATAATCATTTCTGCATAATCAGACCAAGTCCTATGCGTATTACAGCATAATCGAGCCAAGTCCAAGAAGCATTACATCATAACTATGATAATCTGTATAAGCATCACATCATATCAGCACAAGATCTATAAGAATTACATCATCACCATGATAATACCTATATGAATTATAGTATAAACAATCCAATCCCTAAAATCATGACATCATAACTGGTCCAATCCAATCAGGTATTACATTATAACCAGGAAAATCCCTATAAGCATTACAACATAAGATACAACACAAGTTATAATGGAAATAAGAATGAAACATTACAACATAAACCTAAATGGTCAAATTATCCAATTACCTTTTATCTTTCAATTCCATTTCATTCATAAAGTTATTTCTTAAACCATTAACATTCCACTATACACCACCATATCATATCAAATTATATCTAGTCATTTCAACATAAAAGTAATCCATTTTCCAAGTTGAATCTATTATAAGCAATCACCTGAGGTCTCATGTCATGCTAAATAATATTTTAAAAGAATACATAGTTTATTATTATTTAATTGAAGTCTCACTCTATTTGTATTCTTACTCCATGTCTAAACACTATTGAAAAAGGGATCCAAAAGTGTAGTACAAACACATGATTATCACCACCCATTATTCTGTTACCTTTAGTCTCGACTTCCTTCGTACACATTAAAACCTATAGAATAATAAATATAGGTTTATTATACTTATATTACCTAAAATTTAATTTATATATAAAACTATAATTTATTTACTTAAAATATTTTATTACCCGTTTATTAGCGATTCCTTGTTAAAATCACGTTTTGGGTAATAACTCATTGTTTTTCATGTATGTTTTGATTTGGTATTTTAGATCATTTTACTTTGATCATGGTTCCATAATCTCAAGAATTTAAACCATGATATAAATTTCATATATATTCAGTATATATGTGTTTATAAAAATCCATAAAATTTGTTGATTTAAAAAGAAATATTTCATTCAAAAGAAAAGTACGCATGAACATTGTTTCCATTTTTTTAAAAATGGTAAAAAAGAAAATTAAATAATAATTAACCTTTAAAGAATAATTATTATGTCATATATATATCAAATATATTTATTTAATTCATCTCTATTACCTTGAATGCAAAGTGTTAGTGAAAAACAGATCACGTCACTTCATGAAGCAATAGTTTTTCATACACACGAGCGATGTTATCGTATCCCCCACAAAATGAACATTAAGAAGGTTTATATTATATGATAATTATAGAAGTATAATTATGTTACAAATATCATATATATTAACTTAAAATATTCTTCTTACCATCTAAGTAAAACATAAATAAAAAACATAACACATCAGTTCACAAGGCGGTAGCTAACCAAACACACGAGTGACATTATTATTTTTCAATAGGTTGGGAGGTAATATGGAAGGTGTGATATTATAATTAAAAAAGTGTAATATATAATAAATATCTTATATAAAAATTAAATCCATCATTAAATCCATCCTTTAAATGCGGTGCTGTAAAATTAATAACATCAGTTTTTGGGGAAGTAGTCCGTCAAACACAAGATCGACGATTTCATTCCAAATTTAATGGATTATGAGATAGATAAAGGTTGTTCCATTGACATAATAACATGAAAATATATTTTATATAATATTGTTATTATATCATAGTAGTTGAATTATATTTTTTTGCGTTATAAGAAGAAATAAAATGTGAAATAAAGTTTAAGGACCAAACTTCGTCTTTAGAGAACCTCTTTTGGTTTACACCAAAAGCATTTTTAGGAGGTATTAATAATAAAAATAAGGACTATATGATGTAGGTATAAAATTAATTAAGTTATTTAGGTAATTATTTTACAATTCAAACGTTTTTGGAGGTGTTAATATGTGTGGAGAGGGGTTGAACTTTTATAATTGGGGGAGAGGACACATATGAAAATTATAAAAAGATTAAAGTGAAACCACGTTCTTCACATTCCAAAATACTCAAAAAATGGTAATTATTAAACATTATAGGTTATAGGATCTAAATATTTCCATTAAATATGTTTTTGAAAATTTTATAGTTCATTTTAACCCTTATCCTTTTAGTTTAACTCCTTATTAAACCCATTTTAACCTTAATCGAGGTAATTAATTTTTACTGTTTTTAATATTTATTTGAAAAAAAATTAGGTTGAACATATTATATAGTATTAATAATTCTTATTATAAATATGGAATCCATTTTTCCAAATTAAATTCACATAATTGGCATAATTTAATTTAAAACTAAACCCATAGACACGGGGAAAAAGCGGTTTTCCAAAGAGAATATTTTCAAAATTTTGAAACGTTTTTATGTCAAAATTCAATAATAAATTCCTTAAAATAACCCAAATTAGATTAATAAATATAGAAAAAAATAATTTTACTTTTATAACTATATAAAAATAAATTTTTTCTTTTAAATTATTTGTATTAAAAGGATGATTTTAATAAAAACTAGTATTTTTCATTATAACCTGGAAAAATTATATTTTCAGTAAATTCTCAAAAATTTACTCCCAGATAATTTTTAAATTATGATTTAAAAAATGAATTATATTTTTAAAGTAATTTGAATAAAAATTTGGAAAATTAATTTTAAAATGAGTGCGCAAAATGCGACAAACTACTTTCTAGAAATATATAGTTTTTAAGAAAAAACAATTGGTTTTGTTCTTATCTAATGTCTAGGAAACACATAAAATGAATATTAAACATATAATATATAAATTTCAATAAAATAACTCAATAAAAGTTACTTTTTAAAATTTATTGAGGTAAAATGTGTTTGTGCGCAGAAAAATAGTTTTCTTATAAAATGATTTCCTTTATTTTCAATCATTTGTTGTTTTCATTTGTAATTAATTAATATCCAAATAATTCATTTTATTTACATGTGTAAACCATATATTTTCATAAGATTTTTAATCCTATTCATACTCTCCATTCCAATGTACAAGTGATAACTATAATATTAAAAAAACAATATTTTAAGAGTATGTCACGTTTCGTTAAAACTCAAGGTTGTGTGTAGCGCAAGCTATCAAAAAATTTAATTTATTTGAATAAAATATTTCATAAAAACATAGGGTGTTACTTTCATGAAATTTATACTTACACTTGGTAATGGGAATGTTCCTTCGAGACATAGATTCACTACTTGAGTAGGGTTATATGAAAATATGTTTTGGCCACATGACATGGGATATATATCTCGCCCAAAACCCTGGACGCCACAACAAGGGGACTACATTGTGCATGTTTCACCTAGTTTTAAAACTAAAGTTCCTTCAACCGAATGTAATATATGACTATTACACTGATTCCAACACCTATTGACTCTCATAAAATGTTTTAAACCAAGGACAACTATATTTTATCATTGTTTCCCAGCCTTCAATGGCTGGAAAACTAAATTTCATCTACTTGTGGGGTTAATATAATGCCTCCCATTCCACCTAATGTTTGGTTCATGAATATATCACAATAATCCCACAAAACACCTTCATGCATCTAAAAAAATAAAAATATCTATCTCATTCATTATTTTTTCATGAATTTGGGGGTTCGATTATGCTCAAATCTGGATTGGTAATGTTGAACCACAACCTCATGGGCCAACAGGGAATAAAACAATGAAAATTTGGGAGAAAAGTCATAAGAACTATGTGATACCATCGTTGGACAATGAAATTCCATTTAAAAATTACATAAAGAATAACCAAATTCAAATCAGGGTCACATATGATATAAACAAAAAGGTTCAATAATTCTATTTGAAATTGGTCTCATTCGAGATAAATCACATAAAATAAGAAGATATATAATCCATGCTCATCAATTGAATCAAGTAGGGTGTAAATCCAAGAATTAACACACACTACTTAATTAATGGATTGATATTTGGTGAATAACATAATGGATATTTAAGAAGATTACCCCTATATGTTCATTGTACATCTCATGATTCTCCTCAATATTTCAACATCAACCCTCGTTCTTTATTTTCCAATTCCAATGAATCTCTCCTCCTCATCCTCTCTAATATACTAGGGTTATGCGGATAAATCTAGTGATTCATCAAAATGATGCATTTATAGAGGATGGTTAGGGTTTGGTTTAATTAAATAAAAAAATAAATTATTTAATTCAATTAATGCACCCACCAACGATCTCCCTTAACTGAATGCCCAAAACCAATTAACTTTATATTGCTCCAAGGGTAAACCCCATGTTTTGAAAACAACTGCTAGCTCAAATTTCCAATCTAATTTCATGATAAATGGGAAATCCATTTATTCTAAAAATATACATGCTTGTGATTTAATATACATACATATATATATATTAACTATGGGGTCCTAAGACACCCAAATAATGCACTAATTATGAGGGAAAAAATACAAAGATATATATAGAAACAATAAAATGATAAGACTAAAAAAAACTGGGGATGTTAAAGAATAAATTTCACACCAGTTCAAAACATCCTCACTGTCTTACATTAAATTATATCGATATAGTCATAGATACATGGCTTTAAACAGAACAACCAATTTTCATCATATTAGCATAACATTAAAACTGCAGAACACCCATATCCTTGTCATATGAAGTAAAAATACATGAAAAATTCCTCATTAAAATAAAACTACATAATATATACTCACCTTATGGAAATAAACTACATATTTAACTTTTAACTTTATATGTGATGACTCACATCGTCACAGTTTGTGAAAATCATAGGAAATTTGAACTTTTTACACCTAAAATTGTTTAGGGGAAAATAGAAAAATTATCCTATAATATGACAACAAATAATTTTTTTAACCACTTAGTCTATCTCAAAATAGAGTTTTTACCCCATGAAAAGAGTTTGGTGAAAAGCTGAGCTGTTGAAATTTTCATGGAATATTTAATATTTAACAAATTAGATATTAATTTTTTCACGTGTATTCATTCAGTGATATATTTTAAATAGAGAATTCGATTGATATTATATCTTCATAGTTGAGTCCTTAATGGGGTTTTCTTTATAGGATAGGTAAAACCATGCATCAGGCACTAGGTTCTATCCTATTCCCCTTTTCTTTTCTTTTTTTATTTTTCTTTTTATTTATTATATTATTTCCATTTTATTTTCCCTATTTTTCCATTGTATTCCCTTGCATGGACCTTGGAGGATTGAATTTGGTCATATGAGAGAGCGATAGAGAGAGGGATAAGAAAGAGAAACGTATGAGGTTCTTCTAAGGGTTTATATGAGGCTCAGATTAGAGTACGATGCTTGTGGGTGGCAGATTCAGTGTGAAGTGTTGGTGGTTTACACATGTATGTAGGACCTTTTTAAGTTTTATTCCAAAAATCCATGTAGTTTAGGTTTTTTTATGTTTTAAAACCTTTATGTGTTATTAGGGTCCCCATGTGGGTTGACCTGAGCATAAATAGGGAGAAATAGGGGTTTCAGGCCATTTAGAGGGGTTTTTATTTGGGAATACCCATGTACAAAGTGTGTATTTCAGAGAAAAAATGCCACATATTCTTTTTATTTTGGAAATATAAGTTTTTGGGACTACACATTGTGTATTGGGGGAGCATACCATGTAGTGGTGACTTAGGGTGTAATGAGGGAACATGTCTATGCAGGGTATAAAACCAAAACCCATGTGAGGTATACAACCAATGTCCATTTACTATTCTTGGAAAAACCCAATGTGGTGGTAGATGTCTAGGAACATGGCTAGGGACCCCATGTGGTCTAAACACCATGTATGGGGCGGTATACGCCATGTATCCTGGTAGTGTACATGCCTAGTAGAGATGAGGTACATGGGAGGGTACCCTGTTTTGGGTACACACAGTGTACTAATAGGAACATACCATGTACTTTTGGAAATTACATTTCAAGTGACCTAGGGAACACATATAAGGAGGATCTCTGGGGTTACACACTATGTACCCAAAGCCCACACTGTTTACTTTTTCTTACCTTGGACCATTCTTCATGTTTCTCACCCAAGTGTTGGAATTAGGTTTATTATTACTCTATTATATGTTTTTTTCACATAGATTATGAAGTTATAATCCATTTAGAATTTAGAAACCATTTGGATAGTGTTTTGGTCTGGGATATAATTGGTTGTATGATTTCCTCAAGGTTTCATTTTAGGATCTTCTTGGGGGTTGGGTTGAGTTTTGCGAGGCTTTATTGAGGGTTGTGAGCTATTAGTTGGAATGGATTGTGAATTCTAGGATAGTGTTGTTTGAGGTTATTTCAGATGGATCCTGGATGGTGGAATCAATTAGTATCCTTGAATACATCTTGGGTTTTTCTAGAAAGATGAGACTAATTACTCGATGTTAGAACAGTTCAGTTTTAGCAGTTTGGTTTGAGGAGACCAGAACTATTTTAACTTTTGGTTTGGGTTGACACCATGAAATTGTGGTTATGGATCAGTGTCATTGAGTTGCTAAAATGAGTCTGAGGTACTACTGATGATTCCATAGTGGTATGGTTAATGATTTAGTGACCAGTGATTACCTTAGTTGGTGGTTGATAATTCCCTTGTGGTATGGCCCAAATAATGCTATGAAGACTTTTTGGAAGGTCTTACATTTATAGTGGTCACAATGACTATTGAGAATTCCCCTGTTGACCGGATTTTACTTTGGATTCCAGACATTTAGGATATTTTTACACTAAATGTGTCCTTGGATTTTGGATGAGATAATGAAATCCCTCATAAGGTTTCTTGATATTACTATGGACTTTGGGTCTATTGCGTATCTATGGATGGGTGTGTACCAATAGTTTGGGTGCAGCAGAAGAGTCCAAATTTGGATGTTACTTTATGATTTGACCCTACGTATCGTGGGATCATTGAGTTTTTTATAGGCCCTAATATGGGCCATTGACATGCCTTGGTGGAAATTTTGTTGGATTCTGAGTTCTAGGGTGCTAAGATATGCCCTGTGATTGTTAGATAAAAGTTGATTAGTGTTGAATGTTAAACTATTTGAATGGTGTGTTCGAGGTTGGATTTTACCACATTTTTTTGGTCATTATAAATGATATTTGAGTTATTTTATACTTAATATTACAGTTTGATGAGGATACCCCTGGGATATATTTTACTAGGTGTTGGCCCTAAGTTTTGACCAGGCTCTCTCTTCCATTATATATCTATGATTAGATGGTATTAGGTAGATATTGGACGACATGGATGAGTTCACCCCCCTCTAGTTGATTATTCACCCTATATATAGTGGCTTTATGCTCGTGGGGTGTTTAGGAACTCCAAGTGTGGGTTATGTGTACTGTGGATACTATTATGCTTCTGGGTCCCATGGATTCTGTGTGCTCCTAGATTATGTATAGATCCCTCCATGTTGGGTCCATAGATGGTGCCTGATTTTTTTTGCAGGACCTTTCGAACTGATAGGTTCTATAATTATGTCAACCTAGATGTTCTTATCTCTATCAAATATCATTCTATTTGATTCCCAGTTCTTGCTATATGAGATTTTGTGTGTGTGCGACTATGGTTTTTCCCTAAGTTCCAAAATTCATACCTATTGTGTTTATATGTCTTGCAGATCTTATGAAGATATGGTAGGCATTGTGGTTGTCATGTGGATGGAGAGACACATGCTGAAAATCCTTTAGTGGGGTCCAGATAAGGTATGGATTTACTTCTAGTTTCATACTAGAACCCACAGTTGGTTGATTTCCTTGTATTTGTTATGCCCACTTTAGTTTCATAAATTTGTTTCCTTGATGTCGTCTATTTGATTTCTAGGATATTCATATCACATGTGCATTCACTTATCATGATATAATATTACACATTTACCATTGGGAGTGGCATTCTGAGATTTATTTATCACCACCTGTATGTGAACCTTAGTGTGTATACAATATCGATTACTACTTTCAGGTTGGAGCATGAGATGTATAGTGGATGGGGTTGAGTCCTAGTGTTTCTTGATTGAGAGTAACCCCTCATGTGGAACCCTAGGATTTGGCTAGTGAAAATCCTATGTAATCGATACCGGGTATGTTGTTAGTCTCAATGTTGGTTGTAGATCCTATTGTATTTATTTTCAGTTGTTTATTTCGTATATGTGATCATCCCACTGGGTGACCGTATATTGTATGTTTTAGATGCTTTATGTATTTATGATAGTATGATGAACATAATTTATCATAACAAGCCTCTATTTCAGTTTATTTATTATTCATAATTTTATGTTTATTCTTTTGGATGTTTTTTTTACTTTCATTGTTATTTTAATATGATTACTGAGTCTAGTATCCCCCAATTCACCCTTTTATACCCCCATTGTTGGTCAGAAGCCGCTGGAATTCAAGGAGGTGAATTTGAGAATTTATAGTGATCCATATTGGGTGACGTTTCATGTCAAACTAGGATAGTTCATTACACTATCACTCATTCACGCGTAATTCAATAAATTAGCTAATCACCTATAGTTTCTCACACCATGCTAGAATCACATGATCTTAGAGTCTCTAGTTAATTACCCTGTTATCATGATTGAGTGGTATATCATTCAACAATAGGAAAATAAGTCCTTGCCACGTGACTATAAACTACATACTAATGAGTTCACCCTACGTGACATTAAACAACTCAAAGTGACCCACTTTATATGGCCTTATTTCTATATTTTAGATATTTATTTGTGTATAGATTCTTGGCACATGGTTTTCTCCTTTTATAAGACCACACCAATGGAAATTCCACTCCTTATACATGATCTTAATTTTTATAGGGACCAATATTTAAAATTATGTGTGGATTAAAACCTGATGATTCTAGATACATAGTGATGCCTAAATACCTTAACCTCAGCCCAGTCGTAGAGTCTACTCACATTGGTTATTCCCATGTAGTCATAAATTCCACTAATTCATGTTGGGTGTTGTATTTCATTCTTGCACCAGGACATCCATATATATATATATATATATATATATATCCTCTTTTTTAATAAATGATCCATATTTTTATATAAGGGCTCATAAGAGTTATATGTGGCATGATTCTTTTCAATAAAAGATACGTAGTGACACCCAAATCTTCTATCCTTTGCTCTTCCATGAATCTCCATCACATCCAATGACTTTACTCCTTATATAAGAGTAATATTTTTATAAGAGTTTTTGGTACATTTTATTTTTCCAAAACTTTTAGTTTTTACCAAATTCAAAATGCTCTTATAAAATATTCATACACACTGTAAGATTTTAAACTGCATAGTCAAGGTCCTTTTTGCATAAACCTAAACTGTAGAACACCTTCACCCTCAATACAAGATGTTAAAATATAAATTCAAGGTCCTCATCACACGAACATAAATTATAGACACCTTAGTTTCCATCACATGAAATTAAATTGTATCACATAAAGAACACTATACATGACCTCTCAAATTGATTAGGTTGGTCCGTTTTTGAGACATACTTTCCAAACATGAGATACATATCCGTGTAATACATTTTAATGTAACCATCGATCCACACTAAGATAAAACACCCCTTTAATAAGAGATACATGTGGCTTGATTACTATTAACATATAATATGTATTAATTTCTTGGCCTCCTATATCAGACCCAACCCCAATATCAATGTTAATTTTCATCCCCATTCTGTCTTGATTTCAAGAACCTCATTTTATTCATGTTAGGTTCCCTCTCAATTCTTAGTATAAATAAAAGTTGATATCATTTTATCCATATTATAAAAACTATATGTGGATTGTTTCTTATGACTTGGGATATATAGTGACATTTAATATTTATATCTTAGGACCATAAAAAATTCTAATCATAGTGATTGTGCCTTGTTAATGAAAACCTTGTTAATTCACATCAGTTTATCTCCATCTTTTTCTCACTAAGGGTTCTTATTTGACTAATATTTTCTTATACACAAGCTAGATCTGTATTGAGGTATGGTATATCATAAATATGTGTGTATTTATTCATATTAACAAATGAAATGAAGTTATTCCTAGATCTTATATCTTAGACTCAACCAAAAATTCCAACAACAACTCCTGCTTCATCTTGATAGTACAATCATCTCCTTTCATGTTAAATTTCCATTTAGTGGGTCCAAAATTAAAACAATGATATCTTTTTGTGTGTGCATAATAGATATTAATAAAATACCTCAAATATATAATTATTTATATATAAACCTTTTGGTATTTCAAAATACACCCTACTACATAAGATCTGGATCTATATAGTGGATTCTAGAAAATAATCCTTTGTTTTTAATCCAATACTTCCAAAATCCCTTCACCCACAAATGCTATTTTTTGATAAGGATGTTATGGATAATGTCTCATCTTCCTCTAAAGATATTTTCATTTAACTAATGTATGAACTTAAGAATTCCCCTAGATCATGTTTCTATTAACTTTGGGAAATTAATAAATGTCCTTGATACATGACATTAAACATTATGGTACATGTACTCATCATATAAACTTAAACTATTTAATGCTTTCACCCTTATCATATTGGGATAAACTACATGACATATGGTATATCTGGTATGACCTTAAACTATTTAGAGTGATTTGTGCTATGTTACCCACCTTTAATTACATGATCACCTGATCCGTGTATTGGTGAATGACATGTGGGACCTAACACTTGGTTAAAATTCACATTTTCTTATAAAATATACATGGTTTGGGTCCCTCCATACTCATATTTGTATATGTGTCAATGAATTTCCTTGGATACAGCTACGATGTTCCTTCTTTTTCCAATATTATACTAGGATATTTAAGTGTTTATCCCCTACACATGATCTTGTTTAGTGCAAGGTCTATTCATCATTTAAGAACTATATGTGAATTAATTCATGTTATTTCAGGGTATGTAGTGATGTATAAGTTATATATTTCAAACCCATCCTAAAATCATTATATCTTTGTTGTCAGTCATTATCTCGAAATAGCATAATCATGGTTAGTTTGGGATTAATATGTTCCATACATCTTTTCAATGTTTCTATTCATATGTCACATTTCATGCCCTATGTATTTGAGTTACTATAAATTTAACATCAACCAATATAGAACTCTCTCACATGTCCAAACTACGTTGGTTACTAGACCTCAAGTGTGCCTCCCTATATGCTAGAGGCTATCAACTAGTAGTAGGGGTGTACAGAACATAGTGGGATGAATGTAACTCTGATATATAGTTTTAATAAAGAGGAAATAAAAAAATATCATAGTAAAAGAAATAGAGGAAACATTACAACATAAAAGATAAATCAAATAGTAAATTTCAACTAAACAATCCAATGAAATAATAGAATAATATAATGACACGATAGAACATGATTTAATTTCATATTAAAATTCATATAGATAAAATATCAACATGACACAAATAAATATTAAACTCCCCTATCCCGAACCCCACATCGGTCATATCTCTAAGCTCAAACCCACCCTCTCAGTAAAAATAAAAAATGTCCTTTTACCTTGTAAAAAACTATATCAATGTAAACGAATTGGGTACCAAATGGTCAGACGAATAAGGTGTGAGTAAAACTCAATAGGTCGACACTATAGTATCTAAAAAACTATTCTAATAGTATGTTCATGCGATAAAGTGATAAACAAGATGATTTATTAATAAATTAGTACAATATAACAATTAACTTGATCCAGAACCATTCTGAAATAACTTGGAGGATGGTGCATCACCATTCCAATTTTAACCATAAGTTCAAGGCATAATCATACAACTTGGAACAAACTCTATATAATAATTTCAAAGTACTTAGGCGAATCCCTATAAGAATTAAATCATAGTCATGATAAGCCCAAGAATCATTATGTATAACCAGGTCAATCCCTATAAGAATTATATCATATTAGGATAAGACCTATATGAATTATACTATAACTGAGATAAGACCTATAAGCATTACAACATAACTGAGACATACCCTATAAGAATTACTTCATAATTGGGAAAAACCCTATAATAATTAAAGTATAAATGAGACAAGTCATATAATTATTATATAATAAGATAAAAAACAAGTTTTAATGGAATGAAGGTAGCAACATTACATCATAAACCTCAAAGGTTAAATCAGATAATTACCTTTTATATTTAAATTCCCTTTCATTCATTATGTTATGTCTTAAAATATTAACATTATAGTGTACACTACCATAAAATATTAAATTACCTCCAGTCATTTCATCATAAACGTAAGCAATTTCCAATGTTTAATATATCACAAGCAATCACATGAGGTCTCATGTCATGGTAAATCACATTTTAAGCCAAGAGTGAGTTCATTATCATTCAATGGTAGGCTCACCCTATGGGTAGAGATAAGCTAGGTCACTGTACTATTGAAAAAGTGACCCAAAGAGTGGTATAAATACATTATTATCACCACACATTATTCTATTAGTCAACAAACATGTCTTTTCGGAATAATTGCAAAGTATTTCACTCACTAAAATAAATAGAGATAGACCATATGACAATTTCCCAACCCGAATGCCACTAAACGATTACCTAAGATAGAGGGTCACATTGACTCAAGAGTGACTAACCATATGCTAGAGGATTTAAACTAGTAGCAAGGGAATAGGGTGTGAATGTGGGGAGACTATGTTGTTATGTTAGAGTGTAACATAATGATACCAAACATAACAGTCAATAGAGGAAGTAGTAAATCAACTTGATCGAAGATAAACATCCAAGTCATGAATATATAAACAATTCTAAAGGTAATATTATATAGAATATGACGAGTCATGTCATGCATCTAAAAATCAAAAAACAGTTATATAAGAAACCAATACAATACTTGTATTAAAATACAAAAAGGTCCAAAAAGAAACTATACAAGATAGAATAATGAGCTTAGATCGGTCTTATGCTCTCCTTCTCCTAGAAACAAGCAGTCAAGAATCATACAATTAGAACTTTCCCCGGTCCCTATATACACCCATGAATTATTTCTAGGTACCCAACGACTACCCAAATAGGGTGTGAGATAACACTCAGTAGGAATATACCAATAATGTCTATAACAAGTTCTATCTATGTATAAAAATCAAAAGAGGTGTGAAATTTATACAATATGTTTTACAATATTGAAGATGAAGTTTGATCCTATACAACCAAACATGGCACCCTATAAAAAAATTTCAAGCTACCATAAACAAGGGAAACTTTACAGCATACAAGCAGGTGTAATACTATCAATTTCATTATTGTAATTAGATATCCATAACTGAGCTATCTACAAAGCATAAAAATATATCCACAATAAGATTTCCATGTAATCAAGTGTATAACCTATACCACATCTAGGTGGTATAATCTAGTATAAAATTTCCATCATGAACATGAAGGGTTGAATCCAAGGTATAAAATACCACGACATCCACATTGAGTCATAGAAGCATCTTAATGGAAACTTAGTAATGAAATGGTTTGATTCCTTGGAACATTTCAATGGATCATGTCTAATGTGAGTCTAATATAGCTGAATCCAAGAGGTATCAAGGCCCATGACATCCCATGGAATCAAGATTCTAGGAGTAAAAAAGTCGAATACATCAATTACCATAAACAAGATCCTTGGGATAAACATCCATGTCGTCTAATATAACCAGGATCCAAGGTATACAAACCAAGGAATACACAACCATAACCAATTCATCATCTCAATTAAATCATCATTTTATAAACATTCACATTCTGTGAGTTCTTCTAACTCATTTACACAATTTTTATAAAATCTATTCAAAAAATTTAATTATTTCACATCATGTAATCAAATAGATAATGATGTGTAACCATATTCAAATAAATTCAATTCAATTAATTTAATTTAAAAAACTTTGAAATTAAGGGCGAGCTAGAAGGCACTCAATGGGGTGGTATAACTTTGGGAAAAAGTAAGGGTGAACACCATGTGTGGACTAGGATGAGGCTAAATGACCTCAAACCCTAAAATTCTACTCAAAGGGGAAACCTAATCATTTCTAATTCATTCAATTTAAACATTTAATTAATTTATAAGGAAACTATAAAATGTTTAGCATGCGGCACAATGGCAAATAGGCTTATAAATTAACAAACTTGTGGAAAAATCTTTAGAGCACCTACCATAGGTCAATAGTAGAGAACTAGTCCAATATCAATCTTTTATTTGGTCCAGATCAAGAGAAAAATGAAGAACGCATGGAGAACCTATAAATATGCCATATTAGATTGAATCTAAATAAGTCCTTCGATACCATGACAAATAATGAATTTAACAATATGATCAAAGAATATACCAGCTCAAATTTAATGAGACTACCAATGTTCGATTTCAAGCCCAGATGAAGAAACAAGATCAAATGATATGGATTGATCTTTAAAAGGATTCTACCATTCCAATGCTATTCACTGGAAAAGAAATAGGAATATAGGTTTATGTTTTAAAAAATTTTAAGGGAGAGATGTTCATTTACAATCTTTTAACTTGGTCACATGGTTAGAAAAACCATGCACCCATCACTATCCTAAGGAGTACCTCGCAAGATTTATCAGCATGGTTTGGGAAATTGTATGAAAACCATGTGGAATTCCTATAATAAAAAATTAGGCATATTTCTCATGGTAATGGAATAATTATTACACAATTTCCTCAAATATTGCGGCATCATATATCCCACTATCAATCCCCACATGGTTTAATCAAACTATGCAGATTGGGTCACAATGTTTTTACTAGCCATGCAGCCTAGACACATTTTCTAGAAAGACCAGGCTTCAGGCTCTGAATAATCCCCGAACACCCATGAAAATACTATGGTCTCAAAATTCATTCAATTTTGGTCAAAACCTAGGAGTTTAACCAAAAATATTTATGTATACATGATAGGAAAACCTGGTATCTTAAAATCATTTTCCCTTAAAGCAATTCGTCCCTAAATTTCCCTTTTAAGGGTGGTCAATAATTTCCTGAGAATAAATCCATCCACTGAGCACATACACTGGAATCCAATTACCATATCTCATACTATAAACAACCATGCTTCCATATCACCCTTACTAGAGGAATTGAACATAATTAGATAACCTTCATTCTTCTATCAATGATATGAATAGGATACTCTCTGATGGAATTATCTATCTATAACTCCACCTCATTTGGATATAGAGTGCGTGAAGAGTGGGTGTGATAATAAATGGAAGACATCATGCAAGGACCAATACAATTGAGTTAACTACAACCGATAGTCTATTGGATCGACTGTCTCTAGAATATTGAATGGCCTTACATATCACAAAGATATCTTACCCTGTCTCCTGATATGTTTGTGTCCCAAACATGATGATATAGGTAAAAATACCTGATCCTTGACCTCAAACTCTAGAGGTCATTAGAGACGATCAATATAATATTTCTATCTAGACTGTATGGTAGTTTTGGATTCAAATGGACCTTTTATAAGTCTCCTATAAGATATGTGGTCTAAGAAACACTACCTTAACTTCCTCTAACTAGAATAGGGGAAATCAACATAGCCTACTATACAAATCCTCATAAGTTACCATATGAATAGTCACTAGATAACTATTATTTTAGATAAACTCAACTAGGTAAATATTCCTCTCCCAAGAGCCCCTAAAATTTAGGACTCATGCTCTCAATATGTCCTTAATAACCTCAATTGTGTGTTCTGACTGGACATTAGTGTCAGGGTGGTATATTGTTCTTAAAATCACCGATGTACCCAACGATCTCTATAAACTCTTCTATAATTGTGATGTAAACTAAGATTCCATTTCTAAAATGATAGTATGAGGGACCCCATTAAGTCATACTATCTCAGGGATATATAACCTCCCAATATTAGTCATTCAGAAGGTTTCCCCGATCAGTAGGAAATGAAGGACCTTTATGAGACTGTCTATAACATCCCACATTGCATCCCTACCTTGAGAAAACATGGAAACCTGATAACAAAATATATCACAACATCATCCCAATTAAACTCAAGAATGGGTAACTACTATCAAATACCAACTAGTTTCTGGTGTTCTTCCTTCACATATTGATATGTGCTATTAAGCATGAGAAGTCCTATATGAATAGCCTAAAATATCTAGATATCCCCAAGAAACTCTGTATATCAAATATGTTCCTGGGATTCTCTTAATAAACTATATATCTCACATTTTCTTGGTCAATAAATAAATATGTCTCTAATATAATACGGCCTAGGAAGTGAATATGATCCATCTAGAAGTGGAAGGTTTTGAGATTAGCATATAATTGATACTCTCAATTTATCCAAAATGATCTCAATTTGTTTTTCATGGTAATTTTGATTGTAATTATACAAAAATATGTTTTACTTGAATACCAGCACAAAAAAATATAGATATAGATGGATAAATCTATTCATCTATTCTATAAAAATTGCTGGTGCATTTATGAGACCGAATGAAAAAACAAGGTACTCGTATAGATCATAGTTGCTACAAAAAGTTGTAAGAGGTATCTATTTAGGTCAAACATGCACTTGGTGATAACCCAATCTCAACTCAATTTTTGAGAACACCATCGCTCATTGGAGATGATAAAAAAGGTCATTCATCCATAGTAAGGGATACATGTTCTTAACTGTCAACTAGTTCAATTTTCATTAATCCACACATAGCCTGAGGGTACCATCTGCATTTTTCCTAAACAGGACAAGATAACCCCATGGAGAAGTACATGATCAAATACAACCATTTTCCTCTGAGTCTTATAGATACCTCTTGAGCTCTTACAACTCCTTAATATCCATCCTGTAAAAAGGAATGGAAACTATTTAAGCTCCCAACACTAGCTCGATGGATAAATCCACCTTTCTCTATGGAGGTAAAATAGAAAATTCATATGAGAAAATGTTCCTAAAATTATCAAATATAAGAGGGAAATAATTCTAATTCATTCCCTAACCATCCAAATATAAACTATCATTCTAGGATTTCATCTCTCCTAGCCCACAATGCTATTGTACAACAAATATTTCCTAGACATCCCATTGACCATTATGAATAAAAACTCCACCCTCCAGTGAAGTGATTGTCTCCCTTTGGTGAAAAAAATAAAAATGATCATGATAAGAAACTGACTAGTCCATCCTGAGTATCATAAAAAACTTGATAATCTTGATGGAAAAAAGATCCCATATGAAGTGACACCCACCAATATCAAGGTGGAACTCCCTACACCAGCGTACACCCTTCGTTCTAATTCCTATTAGAGTATCCAAGGTTATAACCCGATAAGAAAACTGAAAAAACAAGCCAATGGATCTCTAAAATAGGTATAGATATGAAACTATGAAAATCACATATATCAAAAAGATTAGATACTATAGTAGAGGCTACTAAAATCATACCTCTCACCATAGAAAACCTGATTCTCTATTCCTTGGGGATAGGTTGTAAATAGTATATATGTCCTAAATTAAAACCCTATGAGGCAACCTCGCTACCTGGAGTAAGATTTATCAACTATATAAGTACAAATGGTTCCTATATTCCTCATCCATGACTACTACCTCACCCTGAGCAATCGATACTACTCATGCTCCTATCCTGCCATGGAGCTATAAAACCTGCTTCTGAAAAAAGAGTCGAATTCGATCCCCTTTCACTAACTAATATAAGGAAGGTCCAAAAAAACATAGTACATGGACCATACCACTACAATCTCGACACTCAATTGGTTCTATAATACATTTATTCCTCATATATATCCATATACCACATTGATGATAGAAAAAAGAGTTTCAAACACTAAAATAATGGCTAGTACTCTGTTCATAAGAGGACTCAAAATAGTGCTTCCTTTCAGAAGTTTATGAACCACTAGGGTGAGATACTAAACTACCCTACTCTTCACCCCAACTTACCTCATGCTTCACTTTATAATAAGCACCATATTCTCTATATCTGCATTAGTATTTAACCAAAACATGTTTACCTATGATCAAATGGAATACCTGAGAACTTATTCAAAGCATCTCACCCTCAATGCCTCATCAACATGATATACTATCAAAAAAAACTTGAACTCTATAAAGAATGACACAAATTCCATAAAGTTCATTATGCCCTATTCTAGATGCATATACACCCTAGGACACTCTTCTCTCAAAGTGTCAGGGAAAAGGTATTCCTAAAACCTGGATTATAAATCCATCAAAACCATATCTCATGGTGCATTATACTAGTTCAAAACATCCAACCACCACTTTGTTGATCCCTATAACATATATTTCATGAGATTTAATCTCCTCTCAAGAGGTGTCTCTAGATACTCAAAGATAGAAAATTTAGTATCTAGCCATTGCTTAACAACTAGTGGACATCCACATGTTGGAAATGTGGGTAGATGTGGCTGCTGGAACACATGTGTCATCTAATATATAGGAAAGGTAGGTTGTGGTGATCCCTGGACAATCTGTATGAATTGCATAAAACTCCCGCAGAACTATGCCTCAACACCTATGTCCAGAAAAATAACTGGTTCCACCAATGGAATTATATGATCATATACTACTATCCTATGACTACCACCTCTGGATCATGGTCATCTCTACCCTCCTAGTGTAGTGTCCCAGTTTAAGGTTACTGCCAAAGGTATCCCGAACCTGGTTGATCACATGACCTCAAGCGCATTTCTCCAAATACCAAAATATTACAATTACCAGCAAGGGACAAGGTATGAAATTTGGTAAACTATTCCCTCATTGTAATAGTAAACACTATGGAATAAAAAATAATAAACAAGAGAATAAGTAGTAATAACATAACTAAAGTAAACAGTGGAAGACTGACAGTATAAAAAACATTGGCATATGTAAATAAATGATGCATGTCACTTGTATCTAGGAAAGCATCCAGAAAATTCACAATGTTGGTAATAAAATACAGAAACCAAATTATAGTAAATTGTAAAATTCAACACCATTGCAAGCCTCATCTTGGTCCCATGATCTCTAGCTCTAATAACAATCAAGTACCTGATGAAGAAGGGCACTTTCCCTTATCAATATTTGACACCATATAATCTGTTTGGGTCCAAAAGCATAACACAAACAATGTGTGAGAAAAATCCTAGTAGGAAACCACCTAAGGATCTATGCCTAAATATCAGTGAATATATATACCAGACAATATGTAAAATAAAGAAATAAACTAGGAAGTACTCAAAAGTAAACAATCCTACAGTCTTCAATTACATTAATTTTCATTTATTAATTATTCAAAATGTTGAATAGTGAATCCTAGGATCTAGCCTAATCTTTGTATCTCTCTATATAATATTGATAATAAACATCTCATAAGACCATCTAAAAAAACTAGTAAGACAGAGTCCAAGCTTGTGCTTCGGCTTGAAAGTCTTGTCAAAATCATTCAACATTTATAAAAAACCCTCTCAGAAGCTCTCATGGTCTAAACAATTTGGTTTAACATAGCATTAATCAACTACATATGACCACCTAGTTAGCTCTCATGGTCAATACCCCTGGGTCCACATGAAATCAATACTTTATAAATGACCTTCGGGTAGATCTCATGGTCAATACCCCCTAGGTCAACATAGCTAAAATAATTATAAATGACCTCCTGAGTAGCTCTCACAGTCAATACCTCTCGATCAAATTCTATACCAAGGATCTCATAGTCCTTTGTAAATATGCATGTAAACCCCCACAATTTTCCCATTCCAAGGCTCTCATGGTCCATTGGAAGATCAACACGCATATAATATTCAAATATGGCTCTACATGCAATTCAAACTACTACATGGATCAAATTTAAACAAAGCATAATCACATGCATCACATATAACAAAAAAACTCCATCCTAAACAACTAATGGCAAGAAAACAATTTATTCCTCATAGGATACCTAGTCCAAATGGCCAATAACAGTCAAACAAAGAAACACACCCATGGTGTAACACCCCGAGATTTTATGAAAAATATTCTTTTTAATTTCATTGATGTCTTGTGTTGTACTCTACACCAAAAGGAGAATGTACTACACACATCCCTGACTTGGCTTGCTTTACACGCAATCACGACCTTCCACGATAGCGTGTGTTGTTCGCAATATCGAGTTTCACTAAACAACGACATGTTATTAAAATATTATATAAACTAGCCATTATGAATAGTAATACCCAGTTTTTGAAATTTTATAAATTTTATCTTTAAAAATTGACTTTATTTTTGGATTCGGAATATCAAAATTATCCTAGGGTGAATTTTTGGTATTTTTCTGAAAACTTTCATTTTTTGATGAATAGTGAAAACACTGTGTTACTATTTAAAAATAGAATTTTTATTTAAATAATTATTTATTTTATTTAAAATTATTTTAGGTCAAAATTGATACATAATACCTATATAAATTCAATGTATTTAATTGGAGTAATTTTATAATAATTTTAGATATATAAAAATTTTATTGAACTTTTCACCGTCTTTTACCCACCTCCTAGGAGAATTTGGAAATTCACATAAAACTTAATTTTACCGCTTCTGTGAGTGGAATTTCCAAAATCCAAGAGACACGGTTAATATCAAGGACTAAAATGTGGTTCAATGAGATAAAAGTAATTTTTGGTGAATAGTAACTTTTTACATTTATTTACCACGGTTAAAAGTAAATAGGGTAATTAAGGGTAAAAATGATATTATTGTTACCCTAACACATGTCCAAATTCTATTGGATAAGTTTAATTCGATCAAAAACAACCTTAGGAAGAAAATATGACCATTTAGGACCGCTTTTATTAGATTAGGACATTTATTATTAATTTATTTAAAGAAGGGTTAAAATAGTTAAAATCAAAGTTTAATAACTAAAGAATTTTTAATATAATGTTATACATAAGATAAATTCGACTATAAATATTAATTAGAAATCTAAAAACACTTCCTACCTAATGGTATTTTATTTATAATTTTTAGACATTAAATAATTTAAGTTATTTATGACACAATGGTGATGCAGTAATTACCTAAATATTTAAATATTAAAATAATTGATGTTATAAATACCCAAATAAATTTAATTTGAGACTTTTTATGAATTACACTAATTTTATAGTTTAATATGACATGTTAGTATTGAATTAATTGACTTTTTTCGAACTAATCATGCTGTTATGATTTTCACAAAAATCCATTACCAAATAGTGTCCAAATTGACATAAAATAGTTTTTAAAAAACATATTATATTATTAATCGTTATTATATTCCTAAAAATATAATGATCGGCCAGGAGACTTATATCATGATAGGTGTATCATTAATGGACCACTTGGGGGTCGATTTGATGTATATGGTGTGTTTATTAGCTATATAATATAAAAATACAATGTGACATGGTAAATGTCAATCTAATTAACTAAGAGTTAAAACTAAAATATAAGGTTAATATAATGACCCAAACCTGTCTAAAATCTATTGGTCAAGAGGATTTCGACCCATCCCCACCTTAGCTTCTAAATAAATCAATTTGATCTATTAAAAACCAAATATGACTTTATTATAAAATAACATTTTATGTTTTTTCAAAGGTGCCCTTCTCCTCCCTTTTAAAAAGGGCACCACTTCCCTCTTCTCTTTACACCATTTTGAGCCCTGAAGCTCGTCCAAACCCTACCCATTTCTCTTATCGACTTCCCTAGAAAAATTCTAGAGGATCTAGTCTTCTCAAAAGACCAACTCTACTTCCTTAAGAGTAATCTTAAAGGAGGTGCGTCGAAGAAGAGGTAATCTCTTCTTCCGATTCTCTCAAGTTTCTTTCTTCTTATACTTCTTGTTATATAGTGGTATCATTATAAAGTAATAACATCAGTATTAATTATATACTTATATGTTATTATAAATATGAAACAACCTTATTTCACCTTCTATCCATCCTACGGAAAAGAAAATCACCGTGCGTGCGTACGTACGGAATACCGTCTCCACGTCATGGTGTAATTTGTTTTCGACCACCACCTTACTTGGATAGGTATAATGGTGTAAATAAATAACTATATATGATTATTGTAAAGTTATATTGATTCTGAAATATTATACATACACTTCAATACAATTCCACGATCATGTGAATGATATTATCGCTCGTGCGTACGTACGGACTACCGTCTCCACGACACGATGAGATTCATTCTCCATGTTAACCATTCATGAATGATTATAATGTATATATAATGAATAATAATGAATATATGACATAATAATGATACTGGAATTATGTATATATATATGTATGTCATCTACTTAATTCCATTCAATTCAATAAGGAAACGAAAACAGCGTTCATGCGTACGTACGACCAACCATCTCCATGAATGGTGTATTTCATTCCATTTATCGATCTATCATATATATGTATATGCTGAATATATATTATTATATAAATCATATTTTACATTCTGGAATTATTTAAATCAGTATATAAGTAATAATATCAAGAAAAACAAGTCAAAACACGTACAATAAATGAAACGATTTTACCCAAAATGCTGCTTTAACATGGGATTTACAAAGAACATATAATATAAAGTCATAAGTGAACCATATATGATATCATAACTATAAATATGATTCTATAATAAATCAATGACATTATTTAAATCATTATGTAGGAGGTTCAGATATATACGAAGCATATCGGATGTAAGGTAAGGGGTAACTTTTCCAATCTTGTTTTTATCTGAGATTGTTTATTCGTAAGTATTTACTGGGGTTATATTTATCATTAATGTACCTATTTTCTAAAAATGGTTTCATGTATGTTTAATGTCCTTTTTACCCATTTTTTTACTTTTACCACATGTTATGAAAGGAATATCTCTTTTTTTACCATACGAGGATCTTTTTGACTTTTTTCCGAAAAAAGTACGAGGAGAATGTTTTTTTAACTTATACGGCATGAACACATTTTTACAGTTTTATAACGCTTTATTTTAATGATGCTAAATCTACAATATTTCATGACTATCTTGAACAAAATCCTTTTCTTTTAAAATTTCATGGCATTTTGTGAAAAGAAAATGATTTTCAAGAAAAAAGGTTATTTTCCTCAAGAATTCATTTCAAGTATTTTATCAAAATTATTTTCCATCTAAAATGACATTATTTAATACGTTTATGTTTAAATTATATTGTCTCCATTATTTACAAGGTTTTATTCTTCTTATGATGAAATGATATCCATTTTTTTATATGGATTATGTTATGATGGGATGATGTTTATGAAACCCATTTTATTCTTTGGGTTATGATGAATGATGTATGATTGTTTTGTGGAACAAGTAAGAATGATTTCATTATGAGATGGGTGGGACCTATATCTCCTTACAATGCATTGTTTAAAGATTTATATCTCATGATATAGAAATTAATGGAACTGTAAGTTAATCCAGTTCAGTAATACAGGACTGTAATGAGGAGTGAACTCGATTCAGAAAGAGACTTTGTCCACTAAGATGGTCTTGGTAACAATGCCTTGGCTACTATAGAAGTCATATATTATTCTTAATGGTTTCCACAATCACATATTTTATTCCCATTCTATTTTATCACGATTAATGTTTCTTTCTGATCTATGCCTTTTGTACTACCATGTTTTATGTCATTGCCCAAGATTTTGATGTTCAAACATTATGTTCATGTTTTTAAGTTCAAATGTATATGATTTGTTTTATTTTATCCATGCTTACCCTTACTGAGCATTTGATCTCACCCTTTATATGTTTTTTCCCCAAGATTTAAAGAAAGGTTTTAGGTAAGAAAACCAAAAGGGGAAGATCTTTATGGGAGATGTTGAAGATCTTTCACCATGATTAGAAGATTACATTCTGAGTTTCCAAAGACACTAAACTATTACGGTCCTTGTGTGTCTATTTTTATTATGTATTAAGTATTCCGCAAAAGTAATTTAATATCCATGTACGCAAAGCTTTGGGTCTCTACAATTGGTATCAGAGGAAAGGTATAGTCAAACTTTGGAAACTAGGATGTGAAATCATTATTAAAAACCCTAAGGATATATCTAAGCATAGAACAATCTCAGTGTTTTAGAAATGGCCATGAACAACCTATGATAAGACCTTAGGTGTGAAATTTTATTCTTGATTATGTGTTTTTCCTATTATAATTATTGTTTCTCAAACTTCTTTTTGGGTTTTAGACGATGGATGGAACCTTAAGGAACCATGTTGATCAATGTAATGGACAATGCAATGATTGTCCTCCCGAACAAACCAATGTTATCGGTGATGGAGTGAAAAATCTTATTGCTATACTTACGCAAGCTATGAATCATTCTGGACTTCCGAATGATCAGAGAAGGGAACAATATTCTATTGAGTCCTTCATGAGGCAACATCCACCTTCTTTCAATGAGTCTTCTGATCCACTCGTTGCTGAACAATGGATCAGCACCATTGAAAAGATATTTTCCATAGTTCTCTGTTTGGAACATGATAAAGTCATTCTAGCTGTTTACCGTTTAGAAGGTGAAGAAGACCAGTGGTAGACTCTAATTAAGAATACAAGGCCCCAAGATAAAATTGAATCCATGGATTGGGATTAGTTCAAGAACTTGTTTTTTAGTAAGTACTTCCCTTTTATTCTTTGAAAAAAGATGGAAAAGGAGTTCCTTGATCTTAAGAAAAAAGTTGATGAATCTGTTGGTATATACGAAGAAAATTTTACAAGGCTTGCAAGGTATGCATCTGGGTTTATCATCCAACCTGAAAGTAAAGTTGATTGATTATTCAGTGAATTAAAACCAAGTCTTTGAAGGGCATTAGCTATAAGAGACTTCAATAGCTATGAAGAAATTGTGCGTTGTGCTATCAAGGTAGAAATGGAAGTTTGTGTTACATATCCATCTCATGGTTTGGATAAGAAATGAAAGATGGAGTTCAAGGAGAAATCTCAGAACAACAGTGAAAAGAAGATGAATGTTTATTTATGCTCAAAGTGTGGAAAGAAGCATGGTGGAGATTGTCTTAAAGGGATTAGAAAATGTTTTATGTGTGGAAAAGAAGGTCATTGAGCAGCTGAGTGTCAAAGTAATGGAAAAAGGGTTTCTAATGGTGTGAATAAATAAAAGACTACAGAGAACGAACCACCAACGCTTCAATGCTTTAAGTTCAATGAAAGGGGGAATTATGATAATCAATACCCTAATCCGAGGGTTAATGATGATCGTTGTGAGAAACCTCTTAAGGCAATGGACAAAGGGAAGTCACATGAGATCACTATTGGTGATGTTGAATATGAAAACGATGTGGTGGAATGATTAAGTATTTATGTAATGGGATTCCAATATAATGTTGTATATTCTATCGTGGAATATTGGAATATTTATGTATTGGTCTATTGTGGTTTTCAATAATTTTATGGTACCGGTAAACATTGAAAGTGATTGAGATATTTTTGTAAAGAAAATGATATGCGTGTAATGAAGGGATAAGGAGAAAATGAAATGTTTAACAGTATTAATGAGCTCATGACTGATATAAGGACCAAGTTATATTATGGTTTGAGTATATAGAATTTTTGGATTTTGGTATGTGGAAGGAGTTAAATTTTGATAGCATTCATGTTTTCACTAAGGTTCAATGGGTATTCATTTTTCAAGAGAATACATTATTAAGGAATTCACATGTTTGGAATTTGACCAACAAGATATATATATCTTATGATATACGGGTGATAAATGATTGTATTCAATGCTTGGTAGATGACCTTTCTAGTAATCATTTTATTTATACTATGAGATTGGGAAAAAGTATTTTGGATAAACCTAAATATTGGAATCGATTAATTTAGACATCAGATAGTATTGTTTAAGGCTAGAACTTTCTGTTATGTTTTAGAAAAAGGAAAACCCATAGGACGGGCAACAACCTGTCGCATCAGACATGGTTGTGAGAATCGAACCCACAACTGAAGTACGACAGGCCTTCATCACCTACCACTGTCCTACAGGATGTCCCTAGTTAGTAGAAACTAGTTTTATTTTATTAAGCGCTATGATAGCTGAAGTATAAGTCCATTTTAGCAACCATTAATCTAAGCATAGATGGAATTCTGTATATTTAATAAATTGTGCTAAACTTTTTGTGATAGAAATAGATGGAATGACCTATCATTCTATCCCATAATCTGCTAACACTTCACAGAAGACAAATTCAACTTTATTTCTTAAAGATATGAAGTGAAAATTGTTCGAGGAACGATAAATAGTGAGATGATACCGAAATAAAGTAAGTATTTCTTCTAATTCTAATTCTTCGACTTTAGGTAAATGATCCTGAAAAAAAAAATGTTGTCCTAGTGCTCTCATATCTGATGAATAGGATGGTACCTTAGATCATCACAAATTTATGGATTTGTGATTGTTGGATTTTTCATAGCCATATTCTCTACCACTCTTCATCAGACATTGATGGATATATTTCCCTTTTATATCCATATTTTTCACCTATGTTCTCATATGTGGAAACCTAGTGATTAATTAATTTGGGTAACCATTATGTTACATAATTTAGTTTTCAAAGTTATGTTTTGGAAGTCATTTTTACAATGTGGGTTTATATTAAAGAAACTTTCAAGTAGTAAACCATTTATAACCCTGACGAATTTCGAGGGTGAAATTCATTTTAAGGGGGGTAGAATGTAACACCCCGAGATTTTATGAAAAATATTCTTTTTTAATTTCATTGATGTCTTGTGTTGTACGATACACCAAAAGGAGCTTTCACTACACGCAACCTTGACTTGTCTTTCTTTACACACAATCACGACCTTCCATGATAGCGTGTGTTGTACACAGTATCGAGTTTCACTAAACAACGATATGTTATTAAAATATTATATAAACGAGCCGTTATGATTAGTGATACCCACTTTTTGAAATTTTATTAATTTTATCTTTCAAAATTTACTTCATTTTAGGATTAGGAATATCTAAATTAACCTAGGGTGAATTTTTGGTATTTTTCTGAAAACTTTCATTTTTTGATGAATAGTGAAAACATTAGGTTACTATTTAAAAATCAAATTTTTATTTAAATAATTATTTATATTATTTAAATTTATTTTAGGTCAAAATTGATACATAATACCTATATAAGTTCAATGTAATTAATTGGAGTCATTTTATAATAATTTTTTATATATTAAAATTTTATTGAACTTTTCACCGTCTCTTACCCACATCCTAAGAGAATTTGGAAATTCACATAAAACATAATTTTACCACTTCTGTGAGTGGAATTTAGAAAAACCAAGAGACACGGTTAATATCAAGGACTAAAATGTGGTTCAATGAGATGAAAATAATTTTTGGTGAATAGTAACTTTTTACATTTATTTACCACAGTTAAAAGTAAATAGGGCTATTAAGGGTAAAGATGATATTATTATTACCCTAACACATGTCTAAATTCTATTTGATAAGTTTAATTCGACCAAAAAAAACTTTAGGAATAAAATATGACCATTTATGTCCACTTTGATTAGATTAGGACATTTATTATTAATTTATTTAAAGAAGGGTTAAAATAGTTAAAATCAAAGTTTAATAACTAAATAATTTTTAATATAGTGTTATAAATAAGATAAATTCGACTATAAATATTAATTAGAAAGATAAAAATATTTCCTACCTAATGGTATTTTATTTGTAATTTTTAGATATTATATAATTTAATTTATTTATGACACAATGGTGATGGAGTAATTACCTAAATAATGAAATATTATAGTAATTGATGTTATAAATACCCAAATAAATGTAATTTGATACTTTTTATGAATTAACCTAATTTTATAGGTTAATATGACATTTTAGTATTTAATTAATTGAATTTATCTAACTAATCATGCTGTTATGAGTTTCACAAAAATCCATTACCAAATAGTGTCCAAATTGAAATAAAATAGTTTTTAAAACAAATATTATATTATTAATTGTTATTATATTCCTAAAAATCTAAGGTTCGGCCAAGATACTTATATCATGATATTTTTATCATTAATGGACCATTAGGGGGTCTCTTGGATGTATATGGTATGTTTATTAACTATATTATATAAAAATACAAAGTGACATGGTAAATGTAAATCTAATTAACTAAGAGTTAAAACTAAAAGATAAAGTTAATATAATGACCCAAACCTGTCTAAAATCTATTGGTTGAGTGGAGTTCGACCCATCCCCACCTTATAGTATAAATAAATCAATTTGGAGCTATTAAAAACCGAATATGACTTTATTATAAAATAATATTTTATGTTTTTCCAAAGGTGCCCCTCTCCTCCCTTATAAAAAGGGCACCACTTACCTCTTATCTTCACACCCTTTTGAGCCCTGAATCTTGGCCAAAACCTGCCCATTTCTCTTCTCCACTTCCCTAGCAACATTCAGGAGGTTTTGGTCTTCTCAAAAGACAAACTCTACTTCCTTAAGAAGAAGCTTAAAGGAGGTGCGTCGAAGTAGAGGTAATCTATTCTTCCGATTCTCTCAAGTTTCTTTCTTCTTCTACTTCTTCTTATTTAGTGGTCTCATTATAAAGTAATAACATCAGTATTAATTGTATAATGATATGTTATTATAAATATGAAACAACCTTATTTTACCTTCTATCCATCCTATAGAAAACTAAATCACCACGCGTGCGTACGTACGGAATACCGTCTCCACGCTAGGGTGTAATCTGTTTTCGACCACCTCCTTACTTGGATGGGTATAATGGTGTAAATAAATAACTATATATGATTATTGTAGAGTGATATTTATTCTGAAATATTATACATACACTTCAATAAAATTCCACTATCATGGGATTGATATCATCGCTCGTGCGTACGTACGGACTACCGTCTCTACGACGCGATGAGATTCATTCTCCTTGTTAACTATTCATGAATGATTATAAAGTATATATAATGAATCATAATGATACTGGATTTATGTATATATATGTATATGTATTTCATCTACTTAATTCAATTCAATTCAATAAGGAAACGAAAACAATGTTCTTGCGTACGTACGACCTACCGTCTCCATGAACAGTGTATTTCATTCCATTTATTGATCTATCATATATATGTATATGCTGAATATATATTATATATAAATCATTTTTTACATTCTGGAATTATTTAGATCAGTATATAAGTAATAATATCAAGAAAAACAAGTCGAAACACGTACGATAAATGAAACTATTTTACCCAAAATGCTGCTTTAACATTGAATTTACAAAGAACGGGTAATATAAAGTCATAAGTGAACCATATATGATATCATAAAAATGAATATGATTCTGTAATAAGTCAATGACATTATTTAAATCATTATACAGGAGGTTCAGATACATATGAAGCATATCAAACGTAAGGTAAGGGGTAACTTTTCCAATCTCATTTTTATCCGAGATTGTTTATTCGTAAGTATTTATTGGGGTTATATTTATCATTCATGTCCATGTTTTATAAAAATGTTTTCATGTATGTTCAAAGTCCTTTTTACCCATTTTTGACTTTTACCACATGTTATGAAAGTAATTTTCTTTTTTTTACCATACGAGTATCTTTTTGACTTTTCCTGACAAAAGTACTAGGAGAATGTTTTTTTTAACTTATATAGCATGAACAAATTTTTATGGTTTTATAACGCTTTATTTTCATGAAGCTTAATCTATAAGATTTCATGATTATTTTCAACAAAATCATTTTCTTTTAAAATTTCATGGCATTTTGTGAAAAGAAAATTATTTTGAAGAAAAAAGGTTATTTTCCTCAAGAATTCATTTCAAGTGTTTTATCAAAACTACTTTCCATATAAAATGAAATTATTTAATATGTTTATGTTTCAAGTATAATGTCTAAATTATTTACATAATTTTGTTCTTCTTATGATGAAATGATATCAATTTTTTATATGGATTATCTTATGATGGGATGATGTTTATGAAACCCATTTTATTCTTTGGGTTATGTTGATTGATGTATGATTTTTTTTGTGGCACAAGTAAGAATGATTTCATTATGAGATGGGTGGGACCTATATCTCCCTCCAATGCATTGGGTAAGGATTTATATCTCATGATATAGACATGGCTGGAATGGTATGTTAATCCGGTTTAGTAATACAAGACTGGAACGGGGAGTGAACTCGATTCAGAAAGAGAATTTTTCCACTAAGATGGTCTTGGCAGCAATGCCTTGGCTAATATGGAAATCATATCATGTGATTAATGGTTTCCACAATCAAATGTTTTATTCCCATGCTATTTTATCATGATTAATGTTTCTTTATGATCTATTCCTTATGTACTGCCATGTTTTATGTCATTGCCCAAGATTTTGATGTTTAAGCATTATGTTCATGTTTTTAAGTTCAAATGTAAATTATTTGTTTGATTTTATCCATTCTTACCCTTAATGAGCTTTTGAGCTCACCCTTTATATGTTTTATTTTCCCCAGTATTTAAAGAAAGGTTTTAGTTAAGAAAACCAAAAGGGGAAGATCTTTATGGGAGATGTTGAAGATTTTTCACCACGATTAGAAGATTACAATCCGAGTTTCCAAAGACACTAAACTATTACGGTCCTTGTGTGTCTATTTTTGTTATGTATTAAGTATTTCTCAAAAATAATTTAATGTCCATGTACGCCATGCTTTGGGTCTCTACACATGGGGGGTATCATAAACAAGGTTATACAATCTTATGCATAGAAAACAACCCATAACCAATCAACCAAACCATAGTAGGTATTAAATAGGGTCAAAATAAAAAAACATGCATTACCCTAAACATGTGTATTCAACACTTTAGGCATAGATAATCCAAATACAATCAAGGAAAGACACAAAACACCTACCTTGATGTTGTATGATGGACACTCTTGAACATAGGCCCTTGAATCGGCCTAGAAAGATGTAGATCTATGAAAATGGTAAAAACAATCAACCCTAAATAACTCATGAGATATGAGAAATTTGGAAGATATTCTATAAGGGAAGAAAGGACTCACCAGTAGGAATCCAACGCACTTGGCGACATCTCAATCAAAGCTTGGACAAAGGAATGAGATGATATCAAATTTTCTCGGCATTTCGTCACTCTTCTATTTGAGACATGGGAATATGAAGGGATTTCTAGTGATGAGACGCGATCATGCTCTGATTAATCAATTAAAAATAAATGTACATGGTGTGTTCTTTATAGATACACACCATGTATCATCCTTTACCAGGTCCCACCTTAAGCAGTCCTACCACATCATCACACAGTCATGTACGCAGCCATGACAAGGTCTGGGTGTGGTGCCAGAGTACCCAGCCTGTACAAGGAAGTACATGACGTGTACATAAAAAGTTTTCCCTTTTCCGTTTTTCCAAAAAAACAACACGAAATACTGATCTATACCTAAAATGAAGATCTGGGTTCTTACAAACTTCCCCCTTAAAAGAAATTTGTCCTCGAATTTCCCTTCCAAGGGTGGAAAATAAGAAACATCAAATAACACTAGCCACTATGATCGTACGTAGACCTCCTTCTCCCAAGTCTCACCTTGTAATCACCCAGGCTTCCATAGCACTCATACCTGAGAAATTGACAGTCCACGGTGAACCTTCGTTCTGCGATCCAAAATTTGAATAGGGTGATCCCCAAAGGATACATCCACCTCCATCTCAACCTCCTTAGGTTAAAAAACGTGAGATGGGTCCGAAAAGTATCGCCATAGCTGAGAAACATGGAAGAATTCATGCGTATCCTGGTACCTATGAGATAACTAAAATCGATAGACAACTGGCTTGACTCTCTCCGAAACCTGAAATGACCTAATGTATCTCGGTGAAGGCATACCATATCTCCTAATCCTCCTATTTCCCAACCTCGGTTAGAGATGTAAGAAAATCTAATCCCCGAACTCAAACTACAGAGGTCGTCTCCATTGATCAACATAAGATTTCTAGTGAGATTATGTAGTAGTAGCCCTCTTCCCAATCAACTCCACCTACTCAGTGGTCTCCTGGACAAGATGAGGTCCTAGAATAGCTGCCTCGCTTACCTCTAACCAATATAAGGGTGATCTAAATGGCATACCGTATAAAGCCTCATAAGGTTCTATATGTATTATTTCCTGAAAAATATTGTTGTAGGAAAAGTCCAATAGGGGTATATGTATCTCCCAAGAGACCTCAAAATCCAGGACACATTATCGAAGCATGCCCTCCAAAACCTATATCGTGCACTCAAACTAGACATCTATCTGTGGATGGTAAGCTATACTCCGAAGTACCTGTGTACCCAAAGCCCTCTATAGTCCCTGCCAGACCCGAGAAGTAAATCAGGCTTCCCTATTTGAAATAATAGAGTATGGAACCCCATTCAAACATACAATCTCTTGGATATACAACCTTCCAAGCTCATCAACCCTGAAGTTTCCTTGATCAAAATGAAATGTGCAACCTTTGTGAGTCTATCAACAACAACACAAACTGCATCATTCCCTCGAGGTGATCTATGTAAACCCATGAAAAAATCCATCATGACATCATTCCACTTCCACTGAGGAATGGGTAACTACTGTAAAAGCCCTTCTGGTCACTGATGCCTTCACCAGTTAACAAGTGGAATAAATTATAACAAAAATAGATATATCCTTTTTCATACCTGGCCACCAATTCTGATGGTGAAGATTTTGATACATCTCCATGAAACCAGGATGAACTGACCAAAATGAAGAATGAAAATCTCACATCAACTCCTCACGTATGTCTACTAACACCCATACAATCTCATGAAAATGAAAGAACTCATCCTTTCCTACAATCCATCCAAGAGTAGGGTCCTCACCTGACACAAACTCTTATAGGACTAGGCCTTTGGAATCTATTATCTACCTCATTCACACTTGATCCAGTAGAGTAGAGGAAACAAGTATAGAAGAAAGAAACATCTACACCTATCTAACGTGCACCTCCAAATGCATCTCAAAGAACAGAGCCATAAGCTGCCACTCACTTATGGCCTCCTGAACTGCCTGTATCTGAGACCTCCTACTTAATGCATCTGGAACTTTGTTTCCTTTCCCAGGTGTGTAGGAAAGATCCACGTCAAAGGGCTGGAGGTACTCAACCCACCTTCACTGTCTCAAATTTAGATCACATTGAGTACAAATATACTTGAGGATTTTTTTGATCAGTGTACAAAAAAAAATATCTCCCAAAAGATAATGTCTCCAACAGTAAAAAGCATAAACAACTGTAGATAAATAAAGATCGTGCATCAGGTAGTTCCACTCATGTAACCTCAACTATAGAGACCCATACAAAATGACCCCTTCCCCCTTCATAAGCACTGATCCTAGCCTGATACCCGATGCATCACAGTAAATGGAGTAACTCTTGCACAACTAATAAAAAATCAGTATCGCCGCTGAAGTCAATCTCCCTTTCAACTCATGAAAGGTTGAATCATAGGAATCTGTCCATAAGTACTTCACAACATTCTTAGTCAGGACCATCAATGGAATTTCTAAGCATGGTAAGTTCTTAAAAATATCCATGTAGTAACCAAGAATCCCTAGAAAACTTCATACCTCAAAGACATTCTTCATCTACTCCTAGGAAACTACTGCTCTCACTTTCTCGAGGTCTACTAATACTCCTATCTTTGATATAACATGGCCTAATAGGTGAATATGGTCTATCCAAAAGTGGAGTTTTCAGTGTTAAGAATATAAATGATGCTCTCTCAGTGTACTCAATATGATATCAATAAGGGTGGCATCGTTGTGTCAAGTGTGAGAGTACACCAAGATATAGTCCATGAAGACTACCGAAAAAGAATCCAAGTAAGGATGGAACACTCGGTCCATCAGTTCCATGAAAAATGCTGGCATGTTTGTGAGGTAGAACAACATAACCAAATACTCTTATAGACCATACCCACTCCAAAAGGTTGTAAGAGTTATATCTAATGATCTAACATGAAACTGACGATAAACGGATCTCAAGTCAATCTTCGAGAACACATGGGATCGTCGAAGCAGATCAAAGAGATCATCAATCCTCGTAAAAGGATATCAGTTCTTAATCGTCAACTAGTTCAGCTTCCGATAATCCAAACAAAGTATGGGGGTACCATCTTCCTTCTTCACAAAGAGGACATGCGAAACCCAAGGAGAAGTACTGGGTGGATGAAACCCTTTTCCTGAAACTCCTCTAACTGCTTCTTGAGATCCGGTAACTCCGGTGTATCCATCCTATAAGAAGGATCCGACACCGGTGCCACTCTTGAAACAATATTGATAGAGAAATATACCTCTTGATCTAGTGGTAAACTAGAAAATTCATCTGGAAAGACATCACTGGAACACTCCACCACTAGAGGACATTTTATCGGTGAAGTCCCATGGTCATCCAAAGATAAACTAGCAATATGGGATGTAATTCCTCCCAACCCATGATGGTCGGGTCTAGATCTACTCACATGGACCCCCCATTCTCCCTTGTGTAGAAAAGAACTGCCATCTAGTGTCATAAAACTCATCCTATGGTGATAGAAGTCAACAAAGGCCTGAAAGGAGACCAACCAATCCATTCCAAGAATGACATCATAACATGTCATCTCTAATAAATAGAGGTCCCATAAGAAGTTGCCCCAACCTCAAGAGGTAACTCCTTGCACTGACATACACTAGTTTTCCTAATCCCTAGAAGAGTTTCTAGCTTCATAGCATCCTTAAAAGTAAAGAAACAGAGCCCAACGATCTTCAAAACATCAATAAATATGAAACTATGTTAATCCCTTGTATAAAAAAGAGAAAAAGATAAAACCAAGACAACTAGAATTGTACCTCTAAAAGTAAAGGGTCTGGAATCCTGCTTCTACTGGGTCAGCTCCAATATAAAAGTATGACATGTACCGTAACCCCGTGACCCTTCCTGACTACCTTGAGCTGATCCACCCTGCTTCTGATGAAAAATTATCATCTGGCTACCACGACCACAACCACCTTCTTGGCATGAACTGCCTAAAAAACTCCAGTTCCCTGACTGAGGAGAAACTGGTGGTCTTACTCCTAAATTTGGAGTCACAATCAATCCCCAATAACTAGCTGATGGTGAGAAAAACCACCAAAAACTCTAAAGATGACCCATCTTGATGAAAGATCAGCACTCAAATGGGTATCTCGAGAACTGAGGTCTCATGTGTCCACTTTTCCCTCCCTAGTAGCACCTCACCTGGATTCCAATAGATATATCCCTGCTATTGGAATCACCATTTGAAGGCCCCCTAAGACGCTTCCTACTATCAGATGAAGGAGTAGCAGCCCTGGATGTTGAACCACCCTAGCGAACAACTCCCAAATCCCTTAGATTACGCTTGGTAATCAATGCCTGGTTCACTATATCCATCACTGACATCAGTTTAAGGAAATTTTATTACAATTAGATTTCATTCCTGAGACCATCCTCAAATTTCCTAGCCAAATATAACTCGTCACCTCCCAAAACTGGTGCGAAGCGCTGAAGTTCTGTAAAATGAGAAGAGTACTCCATCCATGAAAGAGAGCCCTACTCCAAATGCATGAACTCTTGGGATTGATTGACCCTCAATGTCTCGGTGTATAAGTAGTCATATAAGTTCCCCTGAAAATATTCCCAAGACATGTCCCGATGATGTCCTTCCTGTGAGATAACATCCCACCATATCTTGGTGGAATCACATAGCATGTACGTCATGAGCTTTACCCTCCTCTCTAGAGGAATATCTATATTCTAAAAGATAGAAATCATGGCCCCCAACCATGACTCTTCAGCCTGTGGTCCGCCATCCCATGAAAACGTGGGAGGATGCTGCTGCTGGAACACCCTTGTCAGCTCTGACATAGACGGGGAATGATTCAGTTCTCCCTAAAAAATCTGTAACATCCTCAAAAATTCTTCACAGAACTATGCATCATCACCTGTGTCTGGTATAACAGCTACTTCCAAGATGGGCACGATGGGAGGATCTGCTGGTAGTCCCTAATCTACCATTTCTGGTGTCTGATCATCGCCCTGCACCTGGCATACAACCAGAGTATGTCTCAGTGGCATTACTCTGCAAGGTCAAGCGCAAAACTCAGTTCAAGATTATCAAGTATAGTAACTTACAAGTGAAAGAACAAAATATGAGAAGAAAAATATTCAAGTTTTATAAAACAGAGTTACATGGTGTGTATAAACTCCACACTACATGTTACTTTATGCTTTTAACATGGAGTGTAATTCTAAAAATTTCATCTAACAACCCTTACCCACAATGTGTTCCTCACGATACATGGAGGGTACATGAATTTTCCCTCCTTACCAAGTACTTATACATGACTAAACCACATGGGGTCTTCCGGCGGAACACTACACAACATGTTCACCCTAGACAGGGTGTGTACCACTTAAGTTACATACACCCATGTTATTAGTCACATAACCAGATACATGGTCAACTCTACATGTCATGTAATGTCTAGAAACATCATGTACTAGTTAAGCCTCATCGACCGGTGTTGTTGGATACTCGGTTCTTTACAACACATCATGTGCTAGTTAAGCCTCATCGACCGGTATTTTTGGTGACATGACTAGATACACGGTTCTTTACAACACATCATGTACTATCTAAACACGACGTGTTCTACCAAAAGTTTCCTAACCCCATATCTCTACTCACATAGTCAGTCACATGGTCAAGAACTACATGGCGTGTACTCCCAGTACACGGTGTGTACTTAAGAAAATTTATTTATTCTAGAATAGAAGAAAAAATGGCGTGTGTTCATAACATCACACACCGCGCTGTCTAGGCTTCCAGATAGTAAGCCTCTGAAACTTCTTCCGAACCCTTAAAAATATAAAATTTTGACCTACTCCAGACAAATTCTGACCCGTGAGAGCCCATAATCTCGGTAATCAAAGTTAGGAATCCTTATTCATATCATAACTTTACCAAATTCAATTATAGTTTAAACATGATCCACCGAATTCTGATCCAAGAGGGACCATAAAACCATAGGGATAAAAGTTATTCATCCATCCAAATGAAACTTTATAATTTCCAATACCCGGTCAAAACAGTAGGTATCGCTATCATGGTATCTATCAGAACAACATGCATATCTAGCACAACATCTATCACAACAACCTGAAATTAGTAATTCAACATAAATGTCCTGACAAGAATGCATGACATGTGGTCTTTAGCAGGTTCCTATATGATGCATGATATTACATGCCCTCATCTCATCAGGTTGCAATAGAAATATAACCACCATGATATAAATCATAACAACAAAAAACAAGTGCGTCACCCAATCGTGAAATCAAATCAATTGTAACAATTTCAAAACCAGGAAAATTACAATATGAGAGGTAAATTTGTTATAACCTATAAAATAATTAGCTAATCCTAGGAACAACTTATTACCAACTACATATTCCTTACTATCCTTGTCTATAGGCTCCAAATAGTAAGGCAAAGTAGAAAAGAACCTTCCCTATGATACCACTTTGTAACATCCTAGTTCTGGGTGCCACATAAAGGTTCCCTGAACCCAGTTGGTCACATAACCTCAAGCGCATTTCCCTAAATGACAGAGGCAACTGACTACCAGTGAGGGCCAAAGTATGGAATTGGGGAAACTATGCCCTCATTAGAAGAGTAAACATAGCGGAATAAAAAATAGTAAAAAATAACGGATGCAGTAATACCATACAACAAAATAAACAATAAAAGATTGATAATATAAGAAACCCCAACATATGTAAATAAATGATGCATGTAATATGTATCTAGGAAAGTATCCAAACATGTCAAAATTCTGGAAATACAATACTGAAACTAGAGTATAGAAAACAGTAAACTCCAAAATAATCAGAAGACTAAGCTTAGTCCCATGCTCTCCATCTCTTACAACAATCGAGTACCTAGTAAAGAAGGGTAATTTCCCTTATATATACCTGCAACCATATAATCTGTTTGGGTCCAAAATCATGTCCCAAATAGGGTGTGAGACGAATCCCAATAAGAAAAAACCCATTTATCTTTTCCTAACTATCAATTAATATATATATAGCAGGGAATATGAAAAATGAAGCAATAAACTAGGAAGTAATCACTAGTAAACAATCCTACAGTTTCCAATTACATTCATTTTCATTTATTAATTATTCAAATAGTTGAATAATGAATCTTCATATATAGCTTATGCTCTATATTCCTCCATTTAATAGTAATAACAGATATCTCAGAAGACCATCTAAACAGACTAGTAAGAATGATTCCAAGATTCTCCTTTGGATTGGATGACTCATCACAATCATTCGACATTTATAAAAACACTCTAGGAAGTACTCATGGTCTAACCCCTTTGGTTTAACATAGGACTAATAAATTACAGACCACCACCTGGGTATCTCTCAAGGTAAATACCCCTGGGTCTACATGTCATCAATAATTTATACATGACCTCTGGGTACCTCTCACTATGAATACCCCATGGGTCAACATAGCATACATAATCATAAAGGACCTCCTGGGTTTCTTGAATAGTTAATACACCTCGGTCATAGTCTACACCAAGGCTCTCACAATCCTGTATAAATAAACATGGAAACACCCACAGTTTTCCGGGTCTATGGCTCTCATTTTCCATTGTAAGATCATCTCTCATACAACATATATTAAAGGATCTACATGAAATTAAAACAACAACATTGCTTAATTTTAATCAAATAATAATCACAGGCATCACATATAACAAACAACTCCATCATAAACAAATCAAGGCATGGGAACATGATATACATCATAGGCAACCTAGGAAAAGTGACCAATAACAGCCAAACAAGGGAACACACCCATGGGGTGTCCCATTAATAAGGGCATACAATCTTATGTATAGGAAACAACCCTTAATCGTTCAACCAAACCATAGTAGGTATTAAATAGGGTAAAAATACAAAACACACAATACCCCAAACACGTGTATTCAGAACATTAGGCATATAAAATCCAAATATAATCAAAGAAAGGATCAAACCACCTACTTAGATGTTGTGTGATGAACACTCTTGAACGTCCTCCCTCGAATCGGCCTAGAATGAAATAGGTCTACGAAAAGGGTAAAAATGATCAACCCTCTATAACTAATGAAATTGGAGAAATCAGGAAGAGAGGATCTAGGGGAATAGAGGAATCACCAGTGGGAATCCAACACACCTGGAGGCATCTCATTCAGAGCTCAGACGTAGGAACGAGAGGAGCTTGATGTTTCTTGGTGTTCCGTCACTCTCTTATATGAGAAACAGAAAGAAGAAGGGATTTATGGAGATGATACATGACCCCAAATTGATTAATAAATTAAAAAAAGTTCAAGACATGTTCTTTATAGAAACATGCTATGTATTAGCCTTTACTGGGTCACACCTTAAGCGGCCCACCACGTCATCACACAGTCGTGTACACGGCCATGACATAGTTTGGGTATAGTGCCAGAGTACACGGTGTATACTTAAAAAATTTTTATTCTTCCCTTTTTCCTAAAATACAACCCAAAATAATGATCCATAAGTGAAATGAAGATCCGGGTTCTTACACCTAGCATATGACTCGAGGTTTTTGTGGTGAAATGTCTCTACATTTACAAACACACACCTAAAAAAATGATTAATAATCAAAGGATCACAGATAAAGTCATAGGATAGGTTGAATCCTTTCTATAAATAGATCAAACCCCTCTACCGACTCTTAAATCAAGGATTGGGTAAAAAGAAACAATCATAGAAATCACTAGAGACACCGTTGAATTCTAACTCTAAATCTAGGTCAATTTCATTTTATCTATTCCTACAAATTCAATTTCATTTAAAACCACAGTCATTCATATTTATCATTAAATGGATAAACCAAGTGTCTCACCACTTTTTATCCATGAGGTTCTATGAACCTCATGAACCATAGTGTGGTGTCTACTTAATCCATGATATAACATGTTCCATTCCATGAAACCAATGGTTCATGACTCAACGTGCCATAGTTAACGATTTAAGGTGTCTACTATAGCCTAAAAAGAAAAAAATGTTTAGGTTATGGAAGGCACTCTATGTACCAATTATGTTTCTCAATTTCCTGAAAAAATAACTTATCTAACAAAAAGTATATCACACAAGGGACATAACACAGAGTCATGCAGTCAAGCAATGCATATTATATGAAATGGAATAATGAATGGAAGGTGAATCATAGAAGGTCCCTAAAATGATGCATCATATTCACACCATCATCTCATAAGTAAATGGTAAAACATATCCAAAATCATATAAATTTTAACATTAAAATTCAAATTCATCACCCAACAGTGGAATCAATTCAACTAAAATAAGTAAAATCCATAAAACAATAATTTATATTCTAGAAAATTTGGAATTTTCTTGAATATGGATTAGCTACTCCAAGGAGCATCTCATTTCCAATTTCCAATACCTCACAATATCCTCTTCATTGTCTTAATATAGTAAATCCAAAAAGAAAAGAAAGCTCTGATACCACTTTGTAGCATCCTATCCCAGATGCCACTAAACAATGACTTGAGCCAGTGGGTCACATGTCTTCAAGAACATATCCCCACATTCTAGAGGATACTGACTAGCAGAAAAAGCCCAGGGTATGTTAGTGTGGATACTATTCCATCATTCTATAATATAGTACAACAGTAGTAAACATAATAGTCAATAGTAGAAGCTGTAAATATACCAAACATAAGATAAAAATCTAAGATAGGAATCTATAAAAATTTCCAAACATAATATTATATAAAAATGATATGTCATTTCATGACTCTATAAAGAAGGAAAATAGGTATATATGAATCCAATAGAATACATGTATCAAAAAACCAAAACTACCAAAAAGGATCTATCAAAGATAACATCATGAGCCAAGCATGGTCTTATTCTCTCCCACTCATAAGAAACAAGCAATCAAGCATCGTACAATGAGACCTTTCCCCAGTCCCTACCAACATCCATGAAGTCTATCTAGGTACCGAATGAAGGCCCAAATATGGTGTGATATAACACACAGTATGCCACCACTAGTGATGTTTATAACAAGTCAAGTCATTGTATAACAAGATAAATTAATGTGAAATATGTACAACATCTATAACAGTACTGAAAATAATGTGTGATCCTATACAACCAAAAATTTATCCCTCTAAACAAATATGAAACTCCCATAAACAAGGGAAACTATAAATCACACAAGCCAGTGTGATTTTATCATTTTAAATGTTTTAATAAGAAACCCATACACGATATATCTACAAATCATATAAAAAATATCCACAAAAACCTTGCTGTGTATTCCAGTGTATAATCTATTCCAAGACCACAACATATAATCTAGTATACAATATCCATCACGGCCATGCTATATAATCATGTTTCATCCACAATGGATATTCCATGAAATCAAAAGTTTTAGACCATGAAGCGCTGGATTCAAGGTATAAAAGACCAAGGAGTCCATGTCGAGTCCCAGGAGAATCTCGATGGAAAATCAGTAATGACCTGGTTGGATTCCTTGAATCATGTCAATATACCATGTCTAACATGGTTCTAAGAATTCTAGACCAAGGGGTATCAAGGTTCAATGCATCATATGGAATCAAGATCCCAAGAGTAAACAAGTCCAAGGAATCCACTATTGTAAAAAATATCTGTGAGAGAAACACCCATAGAATCTAAAAAAATCAGGATCCAAGGTATACCAACCAAGGCATCCACTACCATTACTAATTCATCATCCCATTAAAATCATAATTTCATAAACATTCACAATCCACGATTACTTACAAATCATTTCCACAATTTCTATAAAATCGATTTTAACAGTTTAATCATTTCACATCATGTAATCACATGGAGAAGGAGGCATAACCTTCTCTGAATAAATTCTATTAAATTAATTCAATTTAACAAGATATTAAATCATAGGTGATCTAACATTCACCCAATGGGGTGGTAGAACACTGAAAAAAATCAATGATGCACCACATGTATTACCTTGGTTGATGCTAAATGAACTCCAAACATAAAATATTACTCAAGGAGGAAACCTAACAGGTTTCAATTCATTCACTTTAAACATTTAATTAATTTATAGGGAAACACTAGAAATTATGACATACTACACAAATAAAACTACGCTTATAAACACCAAACTTGTGGGAAAAGTTATAGACCACATACCATAGGTCTTTAGTAGAGCACTAATCTAGTATCAATATTTTATTTAGTCTAAATCGAGATAAAAATGATGAATAGAAGAAGAACTTGGAAATATTGTATATTAAATTTTACCTAAATAACTCCAACAATACTAATAAAATCAAATAATGAAACAATATGTTAAAATAACTTATTAGTGTGAATATAACGAGTTTAATGGTGTTTAATTCCAAGTCTAGATAGAGAAACATGATCAAAATATATGGATTGAGTTTCAAGGGGAAGTTACCATGCCAAGGATGTCTATAGAAAAAGAAAGGGGAATATAGGTTTATATTTTAAACACTTTAAGGTCCAAATGGTCATTTACCCTATTTTAACTGGGTCACACAGTGTGGCCACATGGTCAGAAAAAACATGTTACATCCATGCACCCCTTCACTTTCCAAAGGAGGACCTCACATGCATCATTCACATAGTTTGGGAAACTATGTGAAAACCATGTGGCATGCATATGCTAAAATGTATAAATCTTTAACACTGACATGCGGTCCTGGTTTCATAGTTTTCTTAAACTCTGAGGTCTCCTACAACCCACTATCTAACCCCACATGTTTTACTCAAATGGTGTGGATTGGGTCTCATGGTTTTTACTAACCATATGACCTAGCTTCTGTTTCCAAAAAACCTAGGCTCCGGGCTCTGAATAAACCAAAAACACCCATAAAACTTCCATGATCACAAAATTCACTAACGTTAGGTCATGAATAAATAGTTTAATCAAAAATAAAAAGGATTTTACCTAATAGGAAAATTAATTATCTTATAAACCCCCCCAAATTAAATCAATTCATCCCCAAATTTCCCTTCCAAGGGTGGTCAAGAATCACCTGAGATTAACTCTTACCACTGAGAACGTACATTAGCCTCCCACTCCCAAGTCTCATCCTATAAACGATTGGGATTCCATAGCTCCCATACTAGAGGAATTGACCATCCATAGGGAACCATCATTCTCTTATCGATGATTTGAATATGATACTCCTCAATTGGCACATTTATATATAAATCCACCTCATCTGACTGTAGAGTGTAATATGGGACTATGATAGCAATGCAGTTGAGATACATAGAATATGTATTGTATAGACCAATACCACTGAGGTAACTACAACCAATAGGCAATCAGTACAACTCTCTTAGGAATTTCAAACAAACTGGAATATTGTGGAGAAATCTTACCATTTATCATCATCTGTCTCTATCCCAACCTCAGTGAGATATGTATAAAGACCTGGTCCCCAACCTTAAACTCTAGAGGAATTTGATGATGATAAACATAATATTTATTTCTAGACTATGCACTATCCATATTCATCTGAATCAAATGGACCTTCTTAGAAGTATCCAACATGTGATATAGTCTAAGAAAAACTACCTCACCTACCTCTAACAAACACAAGGGTGATCGAAATGTTATAACATGAAAAGTCTTGTAATGTTCCATTTGATTATTTACTTGATAATTTTTATTGTAAGAGAAATAAAATAGGGGAAAATGCCTTTCCCATGAGCTCCCAAAATCTAGAAAACTTTCTCTAAGTATGTTCTCAAGAACCTGAATTGTGCTTTGTAATTGGACATCAATCTGAAGGTGGTTCTATTCTTATAAGAACCTATGCACCCAAAACCCTCTAAAAAATATACCAGAATCAATATGTAAACCATACATCCCCATTTGAAATGATAATGTGAGGGAAACCATGAATTTATACAATCTTATAGATATACGACCTCCCAAGATCATCCACCAAGAAGGTCTCCTTGGTCAATAGGAAATGATAAACCTTTGTGAGATTGTCCACAACAACCCACACTGCATCACAACCTCAAGGTGACCTTGGAAACCCTGTCATGAAATCCATCATAAAATCTAATCATTTTCACTAAAAAATGGATAACTACTTTAAAATACCTTCCAGTCTCTGGTGTTCTTCCTTCAACTATTGAAAGGTGTTATTAAGCATGAGAAGTCCGATATGAAATAATTTTAATATCCAACTTTCCCCAAGAAACATTATATGTGAAAGAATTTTTTGCGATGCTCCTAGAAAGCTATAAATCTCACCTTCTCTAGGTCAATAGATACTCCTATCTCTGAGATAATATGACCTAGGAAGTGTATCTAATCCATCCAGAAGTGTCACTTTTTGAGAATATCATATTACTGAGGCTCTGTTAGTGTATCCAAAATGATCGTAAGATTTTTTTCATGGTCATGTTGATTGTGATAATAAACCAAGACATCATCCATGAATACCACCATAAATGAATCTAGATAAAAATGGAAAACATAGATCTTCAAAACCATAAAAACTATAGCTGCATACATGAGACTGAAAGACAGAACAACATACTCATATAGAACATAATTGTTATAAAAATCCGTACGAGGTATGTATGTAGGTTGAACATGAACCTGGTGATAACCCGATCTCAAATCAATTTTCGAGAACATCTGAGATCACTAGAGAGGATAAAAATGGTCATCTATCCATGGAAATTGATACTGGTTCTTTACCATCAACTTGTACAATTTTATGAAATCCACACATATCCAGAGGGAACCATCAACATTTTTTACAAAAAAAGACTAGAAAAACCACACAGAGAAGTGTTATGTTGAATTAACCTGATCGAACTAGAAACAACCATCCAAATAATGATACTAATTCTACCAAACCTGATTCTAGAGTGTAGATAATTTCAAAGGTTTCAATTTGATTGGTCGTAGAGCCTGAACAGATTTATGGATCAAATGTTATAGCTATTTGAACATAATATTATGAAGTTGGTTCACATAGCCTATTCACAAAGCCAATTAAAAGAGGTTTTATTAATAGATATACCTTCACAAATGTTTGAATCCTTGAAAGTAAAATTCATGAAAAATATTTCCATATTTTTAGTTCTACCTTTGTGAAGGTGAAATCATTTATGGTGTTCCTCCATGATTCTAATGATGCTTCATGACCACGTGAATTCTTGAAAATGTCTTCACGAGTCGAATAGATCCATTATCCTTTATAGGAAACACAATTTATTTGTGTAATTCTTCAAATATTAATGAAAACCATGCCCTATAAACACACCACCATTCCTTTATTCAAAGAGGATATGCCACTAGGTTGTGAAATTGCGCTATCAATTCATGAAGATCCTGAGATTCATGAGAAAATCTTATACAAGGCCCCCATGCATCGTTAAACCTCCTCTATTGAAATATTGAGAGAATCCACCCAAGGTGGAGATGCCTTTTGTGAAGCCCTATGCCTTTCAGAAAGGAAGAAGGCCTTCTGAGGCACAAGAGGCTTCGTGAATCATTCAACCTTTATGAAGCAGTCCCCTTGGGAATCATGAAATTCTTCATGAGACCCTCAGATCTGCGAAGCCCCATCCTTCGTGAGACCCTAATATATTGTGAAACTCTATCCATCATGAAGCCTTATCATTCATTAAGCTGTTACATCCATGTCCTATAGTCTATACCATGGGGGTTGCACCCCCACACCCCTGATCAAGATCAATCCCGAGCTGTGGTCCTAGGTCTTCAGACCAGTCCCTTCACTATCATCACTAACCCCAAAAAAATTGAAGAGTCTCACCAAGAAAGTTTTGGGTTGGGTCAATGACATTTTGGGTTTCACCCTTATACAAACCCAACATCCACCCCACAAATTACCATGATTCGAGATACTACTATACACCCCCCTAAAATACCTTGAGTCGACCTTCTATTCTAGGTCCCTTCCCCTTGTCTTGAGTTGAGATTATCATCTTGGAATCCTTGAGCAACTTGAGTTTAACCATTCCTCATGAATCTCTTGAAACCTCATCACTTGGGTCCTATACCGGGTTAAACCAAAGAGGGATGCACTTGTATAAGTCCCACGCCATCCATTTCTCAACATCTTCTTCCCATTAGATATAACTACATGACTTTAAACTACAGAATACCCTATAATTCATGAATAGGATTCGTTATGCGTCATGCATAAGATGACTCATGCCCTGATCATGAGAAGAGATTAATTAGCCCTCAATATATGACTTTAAACTGTAGCATACCCTATATGAAAAATGTAGGATGACTCTTGTTATAAACATGATATTTCTTATGCTATAAGTGTAATATGCCTCCTCTTGAGATGATCCTAGTCTTCAATACATGACATTAAACTATAAAACACCATATATGAGAAATTAAGGATGGATTCTATTATAAATGCAAGATTCCTTATACCTCAAGCATGATATTCCACATCATGAGACGATCCCAGTCCTCTGTACATGACGTAAAACTATAGAATACCTTATATAACAATGATATGATTCCACCTATGACAAAAAGGATATTACTTATGTATAAAACACATGATTCCCCATTCCATGATCATGAGATGACCACCAAACAGCCACAATGTGCTTCTTCAACAAGTGTAATCCCCAATTATATACCTCTACTCACCAACGGGTCATGATTCCCTCATGAATCAACATGAGAAAGATAGATAATAATCCCTATAGTGTAAGCCCCACATGTATCTCTACTGCTCCCAAGCAGCCCCCATTGGACACCTTATGAGATGTAAGCCACAACTATATCCCTCGACCAATTAGCAGGCTAAGATGGTCTCATGACCTGACATGAGGATGAAAGAATGGGAAGCTTCCATGAATAATACCTACACACCAAATCACTTAACATGATGTTAAACATTAATCTTATCCCATTCAATGGACATGGTATGACCTCCTGACCTGACATGAGGAAGGTAGGATGAGACACTTCCATGCATAATCCTCGACCACATCATCACTGAAACTAGAAGCATGTGGACAAATACCATGTGTAAGACCCATCCTCATCATTACTTCTCCATATCATCACATGGGTAACTACCATGTGTATTCCCAATCCTCATCATTGATGATCCATAACCTCAACTGGGACACATCCATGCATAATATTTAACCATATCATCACTGCTCCTAGTAGCACATGGTCATCTCCCACATGTTTGACCAATCCTCATCATTGCCGCTCCATAGCAGCACATTGGTAGATCCCATGCATAAGACCCATCCTCATCATTGCTTACCCATAGAATAACATGATAATCTCCCATGCATATGCCCCATCCTAATTATTTATTCTCCATAAAATCACATGGGATGCTTCTATGCATAATCCCCAACAACATCACCGCCACTCCTAGCGGAACATGGGTTTATCCAATGCATATGAGCCAACCAAAAGATCCAATTGGAATCCTTCTAAGTGTATGCTCCAACCAAAGGGACTCATAACTACTGTAATATAAAACCATTCTGAACAAAGTTTTCTTTTATTCCCAGCTAACTGAGATATATATGAAGCCTCTCTGAGGTCCAAACCCAACATCCACATCCACCCTGATGTTCTCTAGGCCACATCCCTGGTAAGATCTTGCACCTCAACTAGGAGACCAAATCTCCCATAGGCCCCTCAGGAAACTAAATATATAAAACCCACACCAAATACAACCAATATAAATCCTCTTGGGAAGGGTATCTTTCACTAATAATCCCCACACCACCCCTCATCAATGCACCCTTCATGACACAACGTCCTTACCACATGACATTAGACTGTATCGAACGATCCTGTCACATGGCCATAAAACGTGGCATCAAACTATGTGGGTTTTGATCCATATCCTCTAAACAAGGTATATAGGATTCCTTTATGAGTTTCAATTCAAACCAATGGTAAACCTAGGTGATCCCTTCTAAGGGACATACCTACCATATCTTCCTCCTTGGGGAGTTAGATCCAACCGTCCCAGATTCGTCTCCCGGGGGCATTCTGATCTATCCATCAGTAAACCATCATGGTGTGACATCTTCCCCTTATGGGACACACATATTGGATTCATATCCATAGGAAATTATGATCTATCTATTATTAAACCTTCACTATGTGACATCTTCCCTTTACAAGACACACCTCTTAGACCTCTCTCCATGGGGAATTTTGATCCATCCATCCAGGGTTCGGCTCAAGGGGTATTATCACCGACCTTCATAGTGTGACATCTCCCATTTATGGGACACACATCTTGGATCTATCTCTATAGGGAATTTTAATCCATCCATCTAGGGTTCACCCCAAGGGGGCATTGTCACCAACCCTCGTATTCTGAAAACTTCCCTTTATGGGATACACCTCCTAGTTCCATCTCAAGGTACATTTTGATCCATCCATCCTAGGTTCTCCTCCATGGTGCACCTTGATCTATAAAATTTCATCTCAAAAAGACATTAAACTCATGCCTTGATCTTTCTCTTATAGACATCCCAATCTATATCCACAAGACATTAAACTTATGACATAACCCTAAATACACCTCTTGTATAGCATGGGATGTCTGAGGTGAAAGCCTTGGAAGATATGTGCCCATGGTGTTAGATACCTCATGTAAAACATGGTATTATTAAGGTAAAAATCCTTGTAAGATTCACTATCCTATCATTGTTACCTCGTGATTGGCATAATATGCCTTGGGCTCAAAGCCTAAGATACCTCACAAGAGATTCCATTCTAAGTGGAATAACTTATAGGTTCCCAACACCCAATGTATAGAGATTACAAAACATTCCTAGTATCACTATCTACTCTAATGAAAGGTTTCTACCCTATCAACCAGAGCAACATAATTAACCTTTGTCCACAAAGATATGGAATCATGAATGAGTTTACCAGACATGAGTCAAATCTACGAGGAAGAACCAGACTAGGTGATGATTACTAAGGATGAATCCATGAAAGGAGGAACTAACATCCCATCATCCCATTTTTATCAAGGATCCAACATCACTATCCATGGTTGTAGAGGTTTCCCACCTTTGTAAAGTGAGAATATGGGGAAAACAATACATGTCACTGCTGTGATGCGCACCCCAACTGAAAAAGAATTATAAATAAAACCATTTGACTAAAAGTATTATAGCTACATCTTGAGATCCTTTAACTCTGTAGTAGAAATCCTGTAAGGAGGAATGGATACTGGTGCAGATCCTAGCACTAGATCAATAGAGAACTAAACCTCTCTCTAAGAAGGTAAACCAAAATATTCATCCATGAAAACATCCCTAAAAAAAATCAACCACTATAGAGAAACTAGTTTAATTAATTCCTCGATCATCCAGATATAAACTAGAGACATGGGACATTATCCCTCCAAACCCATGATTCTTTGGTCCATCTCATCACACCTGGACATCCCATTCACCCCTGTGTATAAAAACTTCTCCATATTGTGATTTGAAAGTCACCCTTTGGTGATATAAATCAACACAATCTTAATAAAAATCCTCTAGTCCATCTTTAGTATGATATCTAACTTGATACTCTCGAGGAATAAAAAGATACCATATTAAGTGAAAACCACCAATCTCAAGGGGTGACTCCATGTAATGGCATACACCCTCTATTCTAATCCCCAATAGAGTATCTTGGGTCATAATTACATCAAAAATATGAACAAAGAGCCCAAGGATCTCCATGAAATTTATATATGAAACTATGAGAAGCACCAGTATCAAAAAGATAAAATACTATATTTTATTCTAATGAGATCATACCACTCACCGTAGATGACCTAACTCTTTGGTTCTTAGGGGTAGGCTATATATAATATATATGGAAAGAACCATGACTCTGTCAAACAACCTCACTACACGGAGTAAGACCACTCAACTATCTTGGTATAATTGGTGTCTGGATACCTCATCCATGACCACAACCTCATATTGAATGACTTATACTACTCCAGATCCTAGACTTACACAAAGATATAAAACCCTATCTTGAACATGGAGTCATATATGATACCTTTCCACCGACAGCTGGAGGGATGGTCATACAAAAACATTGTACATGTCCCATACTTATGTAAGATCGGCACTCGACTAGGTCTCTATCACATTGATTTCTCATATGTCCCCATCTTCCACAATGATGAAAGAAAAAAGAGTTTATAGTATTAGCATTCTGGCTGGTAATCACCTCACGATAGGCCTTAGAATGGTTTTTCCTACAAGAAATTGCTGAACCACTGGGATAAAAGACTGAATTTCCCTTCTCTGCACCCCCAGATTCCCATAGGTTCCACTATGTAATAGGATCCCTATTCACTATATATGTAATAGTTTTTAACCTAAACAAGTTTACCTATGATCGAATGGAATGGCTGAGACCTTCCTCAAAGTATCTCAGACTTGATATCTCATTAGCAAGATATATCGACCCAAAATGTTGAAGCTTTATAAAGCAAGCCAAATATTCCATAACGGTCATCGCACCCCATTATAGATGCATAAAATAACTGGCCTACTCTACTCTTAGAGTCCTGGGAAAAAATTAGTGGATTGTAAATCCATCCAAACCATGTCTCATGACATATTATCCTTGTTTAAAACATCCCACCAACACTTCGCTTCTCCTGATAACATATATGTCACAAGATTCACTCCCTCTCTGGAGGTATCTCTAGATGATCGAAGATAGAAAAGGTATTCTATAGCCATAGATAAACATCATATGTACCTCTATCCCATATAAATGTTGGTAGATGTTGCAGTTAGAACACATGCATCAACTCTTCCATAAACAAGGAAGATTGTTGTGATCCTTGAACAGTCTACATGAATCAGATAAAACTCTCATAGAACTATTCCATAATTGACTGCTTAGGGTATCTTTCATAGCCTTACTAGGAAAGCACTATTTAGGTTATAGATGTTACTCTATGTACCAACTATGTTTCTCAATTTTTTGTATAAATCACTAATCAAATAGTAGGTATAGCACATAAGTCACATATCACTAAGTCATGTAGTCAAGAAATTCATCTTATATTACACAGCATAATGCATGGAATGTGAATTCTTGAAGGTTCCTAAAATTATGCATGATATTCATACCCTCATATCATCAGGAAATGGTAAAACAAATCCTCAATCATATAAATGATAAAATCAGAATTCAAGTACATATCCTAATAGTGGAATCAATTCAACTTTAATAAGAAAAATCCATAAAATATCAATTTCTGTTCCAGTAAATTTAGCCTTTTCCAATACATGGGATAGTTAATCCTAGTCACAACTCATTACCAAATTCCAATACCTAAAAATATTCTATCTGTTGTCTAAAAATACTAAATCATGATATAAAATAATGCTATGATACCACTTTTCAGTGTCCCATCCAGGATGCCACTAAACGGTATCCTGATCCAGTGGGTTACATTACCTCAAGCATGCATCCTTGCATGCAAGAGGATATCACCTAGTAGTGAGGGACTAGGGTGTGACTGTGGGGAGACAATTCCCTCATGTCATAGTGTTGGATAACATAATTAAACATAACAATCCATAACAAAAGTATTAAATCAACCAGACATAAGATAAACATCTAGTACAAGAATATAAAAAAAATTTAAAAGGTAATATCATATAAAAAATGAAATGACATGTCATGTATCTACAAAGAAGGAAAATAGGTATACATGAAACCAATAAAATACATGTTTCAAAATACCAAAAAGACAAAAGAGAAACTATCCCTACTTACATCATGAACCTTTCTCACTTCTGTGATATATTTCTCTTAATAAACAAGAAACCAATCACCGTATAGTGGGCCCTTTCATTAGTACCTAACTTTATCCATGGACTCTATCTGCGTACCCAATGGAGGCCCAAACCGAGTGTGAGATAACACTTAGTAGGCCACCACCAATGGTGTTTATAACAAGTTTATTCGCTGTATAATAAGATAATGTAGTGTGAAATGTATACAACATGTATTGCTATACTAAAAATAAAGTGTGATCCATTCCATCCAAACATGGATCCCTGTAAACAAATGTTAAGCTCCAATAAATAAGGGAGACTATAAAGTATACAAGCTAGTGTGATACTATTAGTTTTACAACTGTAATCAAATACCCATACCCTGGCTATCTCCAAAGCATATAAAAAACATCTAAAATGGCCTTTCCATGTAATCCAATGTATAAATTATACCATGGATACATTGTATAATCTAGTATAGATTATCCATCATGACCACACTGTATAATCAAGTGTCATCCACAATGAATACACCATGTAGTTAAAAGTTTTATACCAAGAAGGGGTGGATTCAAGGTATATAAGGCCAATTCATCCACATCGAGTCCTAGAATCATCTTGATGGAAATTCAGTACGACATAATTGGAGACCTCAGATCATGTCAACAGACCGTGTCTACCCCAAGTCCATGAAATTTATATCCAAGGGTTAGCAATGCTCAAGGCATGCTTCAAAATGAAGATCACAAGAGTAAACAAGTCCAAGGTATCCACTACCATAAATAAGATCCATTGGAGAAACCTCTATGGAATTTATTGGAATCAGTATCCATTGTATACCAATCATAGAATCCACTACAATAACATATTCATCATCTCATTTCTATAATCATTTCATAAACTGTCACATTCCATGAGATCTTCCAAATCATTTCAAAAATTGATTTAAAAACCATTAAACTATTTAATCATTTCACATCATGTAATCACATATAAAAGATGACATAACATTATCCTAATAAATTCAATTTTATTTATATAATTTAACAAGATCCCAAATCAGAGATGAGCTAACACGCACCCAATGGTGTGGTATAACGTAGGGAAAAAGTAAGGATGTACCCCATAAGTGGCCTAGGATGAGGCTAAAAGACCTATAACCATAAAATTTTACTCAAAGGGGAAACCTAACAGGTTACGGTTCACTAAATTTAAACATTTAATTAATTTATATCGAAATACAAAAAAGACTAGAATACAGAATAATTGAAACAAATATTATAAAATACCAAAGTAGTGGGAAAATTTATAAACCACCTACCGTAGGTGTATTGTAGAACACTTATCTAGTATTGATCTCTGATTCGGTTCAGATAAATAGAAAATTAAATAATTACCAAAGAACATGGATGTTTGGAATATTAGATTTCACCTAAATAACTCTATCGATACCAATACAAACATAGAATGAAACAAGATAATCGAAAAATTTACCGATGAAAATCCAACGAGACTAACAGTGTTTGATTTTAAGTCCAAATAGGGAAATAAGATCAAAATATTTGGATTGAACATCAAATGGAAACTCCCACACCAAGTCCATCTTCTAGAAAAGAAAAGAGAAGATAGGTTTAGGATTTAAAACATTTTAAGGGTGAAGTGGTTATTTCACCTCATTTAACTTGGTCACATAGTTTGGTGGTATAGTTGGCCAAACTATGTGCCAACCATACACCCATCACCATCCAGAGGAGGAAATCACACGATTCATGTATATGGTTTTCAAGATCAAGTGAAAACCATGATTTATTTATTTGCTAAAACTACTATAGTTTTCTCATGATGTGGGTATAGTGACCCATCTTTTTTCTTACAATACTATTACATCATTTTAAAGATTAAAAATATAACAGTGTTACAAAACTAGGATCCATAGGTTAGTGTCTTGGGAAAATTAGTACCATATGAAAATTTGACATAATAAAACACCAACATTAATTTAATTCCTTCTTCTCTTTCTTTTTTATAGGGCCACATGTTATCCTTTGCATAAATAGTCACCTAAAGATATACATCAAAGAAAGGGGTGAGATAAAATCTCAGTAAGAGGATAGATAAGAACATGAATTAATATAACATGGAGTGATAATAATAATTATCATCATAAAAAAATAATAGTATAATCATCATAATTATGAGAGGAATAAATATATAAGTGTATGGAATTTGGAAATGCATAAAAATGAAACATCATGTCTTAGTGGTAAAATACCACACATAGTTGTGAACAAATCTATCATCATGTTCAGGAATAATATATTTGAATACTCATAAAATCATCATTGTGAACAAATATAGAATCATTTTGATCCATATTTCACCTTATCTCATGAGATACATCACATTAACTAATGCATTGGAGCACTATATAATTTTAGACTCACCCGTCACATCATAGAATTTACACAATCATTCATGCCACAAAGAATGTATATCAATATTAGATATAAAATAAACCTTGTAAAGGAATGGGTTTCATTTCATAAATAATAATTTTAGGAACAAACTTTGGGGTATCAAAAAATATATTGCACACTAGTATATGAATCATTAATTTTTGAGTAAAGAAGAAACAATCTCAAGAGAAGTAAAATATGTGTTTTTAAAAGGAAGAGTTCTTTAAGAAAAATATTTTCATTTGTCATAAAATCATATTGGAAGAATTTATATTATAGATATAAAAAGTTAAGGAAAATAAAATTATATTTTAGGAATATTAAAAGAACATACATACTGAAATTTGGCGCAAATGAGGAATAACCAAAAGAAAGGAAATTAGGTTTGGGAGTCCCCTTACCTTATGTCTGAATGATTTATTCAATTTAACATCATGAATAATAAAATCATATTAATTAATTAATAAATAAATAACCTATGTTACATTTATTTTATTTATTATAATTTTATTAAGTTTATTTATGGCTATTTTTATGAGTTATAGTGTTTAATTTCGTTGTTATGAGAGTGTTCTTTTTCCTGGTTTTCATGACTTTCTTTCTTGTATTCGTGATGAATGTTCATATAAAATGAGTATAATTTTATAGAATTGATATTATATATTTTAATTGAATTTAAATAATAGTAAATTATCTTATATATCATTTGGTTATATTTTATGAGGATGAATCATTAGATAAAATGTTAATGATAATCATTTCGATTAATTTGGTGGTTTTTCGATCATCATGAACTAGTTTCAATTTACTAATTAATATTATGTATATTTGTTAGTTCTTGAACATAAAAAGGGTTATAAAATAAATTTTAAAATCTTATTTAACCATTCTAATGGTTTTATGACCATCCTTGAAGGTGGTATAGGAAAATGAAAGTGCATCATCCATGATGGCGGTAAATCGACACATCACGAAAGATGTTCTCATTTCTAGAATAAGAGTGAGAGGAGAATAGGTTTAATGATGGATTATTTCATTAACAAAATACAATTAAAATATATTTAAGATAATGGAGTTATAATTCAAATCTTATAAGGGTATATGGGTAGAGAATAATAAAATAAATTAAATTGAGAAGAAATTAAATGAAAAAGATAGAGGATTTTACCTCTTAAAATTTCCTCCTTGAGATCCTCTTTAGAAGGATTTGTTTTGCTATTTTGTTGAGACCAATAGATAATATATGTGAGTGAGTGTGTTGGGAAGAGGTTTGTGTAGAATATTTACAATCTTTAAGGATTTTTAGGTGTGAAGAGAAGTGGTGGGGTTGAGTAGTATTTATAGGGGAGGAGATAGGTTCTTTTTGATTATTTTATTCATTAGTTTATAATTTTGGCTCAAGAATATCAATAGATTGAACCTTATCACTAAATATATTGAAATAATTAAAGAGAGTTTGATATTATGGGCTTACATCATCCAAACATATTCTATGACTAAATAATTCATGTATTTGTTAAATACCGTAAATTACCATATTTTATTATCCAAAAAAAATTCATCAATTTTAGAAAAATCAAAAAAATACACCCTAACCATTTTTTTCACATGTATAATTAAAAAAAATTCCAATTTATACAAATGATTTTTTAAATATGATAAATTTTGATATTTATTTAAAATCATCATTCACTCAAAAAATATTATTTTTAAAATTATAACTGATTGTATGACAGTTTGGAAATTCACATAAGGTCTCATAAAATTATTTTGTAATCACAAGAAAAAAAAATTCATTTATGAGATTATTTTATGAAAATAAATTTTCTTTTAAATTATTATATTAATTATAAAATTGTAATTAAATATTTACGTTTTAAAAATACCAACATTTAATTTATCAATTTTAAAACATATATTTACTTATAATATGATTTAATTATATCATATTTTCATTAATAAGATTCAAAAATTTTATTTATACTTTTATAGGTGTGGTTACTATTCTATGGGCTGGATTTCTATTCATAATGGTCATGTTACTATTCCAAAGGGAAAGTTGTTATTTCTTTGATATAACTTTCTTAATTTCTTAAAATATCACTTATTTCATTGTTCATTTATGAGGATGATGTTTTTATTAGGATTACTTTGCTATGTTTTTTGTTTTATACTATATAACATAATTATAGGAAAGGAAATTCTATTGATAAAAATTTGGGTCATTACATTCTTTCCCCTTTTTAAATTTCACCCTCAAAATTTCATTTTACATAAACATGTCAGGGTATTTATCTTTCATTGTTTCCTATAGTTCCCAAATATCTTCTTCATAATTATGGTTCATCCAAAAAACTTTGACCAGGTGGGTTTTCCTTTTGCATAGAACCTTATCTCTTGGGTCCATAATATTTACCGACTGATCCTTATAAGAGAGACCATTTTCCAACTATACGACCTCTGAGTTCTGTACATGTGAAAGATTTGGTATGTACTTCCTCAATAGAGATACATGTAACACATCATGAATTTGATCCATACTTGTTGAAAGTGAAAGCTGATTTACCACTAATCCTATGAGATCATGGATCTGAAAGGGGACAATGTACCTTGGGATTGGATTCCCTTTCTTTCCAAACCACATGACTCTCTTCCATGGTGATATTCTAAGGAAGACTATATCTACAATATTGAACTCCAACTACCTTTTATGGTTGTCAGCATTACTCTTTTATAGACTATTTGTAGCTTTGATGTGTTTTTAGATTGGTTGAACCTTCTCTATAATCTCTTGCATAATATTAGGTCGAAGTAGCTTCATTCACAAAATTCTCCCAAAAGTTTGGAGTTCTACAATGATTTACATATAGATCTTCATATGGATCCATATAAATGCTCGAGTGTAAGCTGTTTTTGTATGAGAACTCAACCAATGGAAGATGATGATACCATACACATTTGAATTCCATTAAGTTGGATCTTAGCATATATTCTAGTTTTAGAATAGTCATTTTAGATTGACCATCAGTTTGGGGGTGATAGGTCATGACAAAAATCAATTCAGTACTCAAGGAATATTAGAGACTTCTCTAGAATTTATATACATACCTTAGATCATGATCAGAGATGATCAAAATTGGAACCCTATGTAGCCTCACCACTTCCTTTACATATATCCTGGAATGTTGTTCAAGATATAATTCTCCATGAAAAGAAATAAAGTGGGTAGTCTTGGAGAGTCAATCAACCACAAACCATATCATATTGTTTCCTCTAGAGGTCTTCGACAGACTACTGAAAAATTCTATATAGAAATTTTCTCATTTCTACATGGGTAAAGGGAGTGGTTACATCATCCCCTTGGAATTTTTTCATTCCAATTTAATGTGATGGCATATTAATCACCTTGAGATATGATTCATAATCTCTTTCATGTTATCCTAATAGTAGTTTACTTAGAGATCATGATACATCTTGGTACTTCTGGGAAAGATAGAGAAAGATGAGCTATGTGCATTATCAAATAGCTCATTATTTATCTTAGGTGATGAATGCACACACAACCTGATTCAAAAATTAATCACACCATCATCATCATAAATGTGGAACTCTTACAAATTCCATTCCTTTACCACATTCATCTTTTTTTGAAGATCCAAATCATCCCTTTTTGCCTCCTTAATCATATCATGGATAGACAGTTTGGAAATAATTTGGTAAAGGTACCATATATTCCTTACCATTATGATTTCCAAATACATCCTTTTCATATCCATGAAGACATGGCATTTCTCAATACGCATCATCGATAGAGTAGATGGTTCTTTTATAATAAGAGCATCAACTACCTTATTTTTCTTCCCATAATGATAGTGAATAGAAAAATTGTAGTCCTTAATTAGCTTTAACCATATTCTTTGACACATGTTGAGTTAATACTATGTGAATATATAATTTAGACTCTTGTGATCGGTATATATGTCACACTTTTCACCATAGAGGTAATTATTCTAGATTTTCAAGTAAAAAATCACAACTACTATCTCCAGATCATGAATTAGAAATTCTTCTCATAGATATTCATCTCTCATGGGGTATAAGCTATCACTTTATAATTCTATATGAGTACACATCCAATGCATTTATTTATAACATCACTGTATATCACACAACTTTCTCCATTTTTTCATAATGTGAGTACTAGTGTAGTGATCGGCCTCTTATTTAGCTTTTTGAAGATTTCCTCACATTATTCCATCGAGACAAAATTTACTCCTTTCCTTGTTAACATTGTTAGTGAGATATAAAATCATGAGAAATTTCATAAAAAACTTCAGTAATACCATGATAATCTAAGAAAACTATGGATATATATGACACTAGTGGGTCTGGGACATTTCTTAACTTCCTTCATTTTTGAAGGGTCTATATAAATTCCTTTACTTGTGATCATGTGTCCCAAGAATGTGACTTTATATATCCAGAAGTCACAGTCGATGAACCTGGCATACAATTTATCCTTCCTTATGTTTCCAAATCAGTCCTTATATATTCCTCATGTTCCCCTTTGCTCTTGGATTAGATAAGAATATCATAGTTAAACATGACCACAAATTTCTCAAGTTAGTTTCTAAAAACTCTATTCATAACATCTATAATGATTACAGGGGCCTTAATAAGTCCGAAGGGAATCACTATAAGCTCATAGTGCCCATACCTTATACAAAAAGATGTCTTTCAAATATATTACTTCTTCACCTTCATTTGATGATATCCAGAATGAAGATCCACCTTTGAGAAGTATTGATATCCTAATAGTTGACCGAACAAGGAATCAATTCATGAAAGGGGATGCTTGTTCTTTATCGTGATTTTTTGAACTCATGATAATTAATGCATAGGTTCATTGATCCATCCTTTTTCTTAGTCAATCGGACTAGTGTACCCCAGGGTGAAGTACTTAAGCATATAAAACCCTTGACTATATTCTCTTGTAACTGCTTCTTCAGTTCCTTCATCTCAATAAAGGACATTCAATAAAGATTAAAAGATATATGAAAAAGTCCAAGAATAAATTCAATTGAGAAATCAACCTCTCAATTGGGAGGAAGACTAGAAAATTCTTCATGGAACACATCAGTGCAGTCTCTCACAATGGGAATGTCATTTATCATGATTATCTCCTTGGTCTCAATCATTTGAGCTAGATAATATTGCTCATAAGGCAATAATATCCACAATTGAGATGATTATTCTGAATGAGATTCATCCTCCTCCTTACACTTGTATATAATTGGTGGATTCCTCAGGACGTAAAGAGTGATCTCCATTTATTTTTAGTTGATGTTGGGATTATAAAAACATATCCAATCCATTTCTATTGTAGTGTCAAATTCCACCAAGGGAAGTATCATGAGATTTGATTGAAGAATCTTCCGACACACGTCAATAGTATAAGAGTCTAACACATGGGTTGCAAGGATTTAAACACTAGGTGTTTTTATAGATATCTCTACATCATAGTTTTGAGGCTTTAATTAAATAGTTCTATAAAACATTCAAGATATAAAGGAATTCATATAATAAAAGAATACTTTTTTCATTTTTGAGTGAATAGGAATTGTAACTTTTATGACTTTGTTTTATTGATCCACTTAAACTGTTGTGATGGAATGAGATTTCACTTTATCATTTGGGCTTGGTGGATGCTATTGTTGATTACCCTTGATAACTCAAGGTTCAGTGCATATGATTTCATAGTGACCTTGATCTCTATAGTTGATGCACTGAACCATGGGTGGTGCTTGTAACACGCCAAGGTTTTATGGACTATTTTTTTCAAATAAATTAATTTTTATTGATACCTTGAATTGAAATAATTAAAAAATTCCTTTAACACATCAATAACTTGGCATAAATTACATGAAACACCAACTTGGTATACATTACACACAACACCAACTTAGTGTACATTTCACGCAACACTGAGTTTATACGAAATATATTTTTTGTTATAATTATTCAAATGAGATAATTATAACCAAGACATTAAAAATTGTAATATGAATAGTAATAACTAATTTTCAAATATTGTTTATAATGTTTTTATATAAATAAAACATATTGATAACAAAAGATATAATTTTTGGTAAATTCTTTATATGTTTACAAATACTATTTTCTTAAATGAATTACTTTTCATTTCCTTATATAAAAAATAATAAAATTAATTTTAGAAACATTTATAAATTTCATTTTATATAATTAACTTTATTTTTAAATTTATAATTTCAGAATTATATTATTTTGATTTTTTTTGTATTTCTCAAGGAAACTTCATTTTTTGATAGTGAAAAAAACTGAATTTTAATTCAAACTACATTATTCATCTAATTTATTTATAAAGTTAAATTAAATTTTAAATTGATTTAAAAGTTTAATTATATTATATTTTTATGAATTAATACAATTAGTTCATTTTAGTCAATTTAAATTTGAAATTGGGTATAAAACATAGCAACAATTTGGATGTTTTTACTTTAAAACCCACCTTGTCGTCCCATCCATGATATTAAATTTAAATTAATTTCTACCAATTATATGATTGGAATTTAAAAAATGGATTCCATGTTTAGAATTAGGAAAATTTATAATACATAATAAGTTCAAATTATTTTTTGACCAAAAATATTGGTGAAAATAACTAAAATTAATTACAACAATTATGGTGAAATTAAGCTTAACAAGGGACTAAACATTAAACATAATGCCCAAAACAACCTATAAAATTTTGAAAGTGAAATTTTGTGGCCATATTTTGACCCTATTTACCATTGGATTGATTTTTCTCCATTATTGAATCCACATGACATGAGGAGAATGTGGGAGGAATTCCTTTTCCCAAAATTTACAAGAGTATCAATCTTTCTCTACTATAAAAGGCCTCTTATCCTCATACTTCACAACACCTCTCAAACCAGTAAGGTACAACCAAAATATGGTCAAATATACTTCAAAAATACCTAAATTATTCTTTGAAGCCTTTATTTGGGTATAAATCCATCAAAGGAACCCCTTTGGTGTAAATCAAAAGGATCTACCTAATGAATAAGTTACATCATTCCTTAAGCTCCTTTCTATTATTTTATTTATCCACCACCACATCTATACTTATTAGATGGTTATACAAAAACAATACTAAAATCAATATATCGATATTTTTTATTCCAAGTGTTTTATCCATACTTACACACAATTCCTTCTAATGGGTGATGAACATACTATTTATGTGTGGAAAGAACTACTTCCCCACAAAACGATGATTGCTCATTTTTCCATTACCAACTTTTAGGGTAGGGAATTATGATGGATATGCTGTTATATATGATATATATGATATTTATTATTATTATATAATTATTTTATAACTCATGTCTTTATACTTTCCATCTTTTTTAAATACGATAACATCGTTTGTGGATGTGTGGACTACCGCCCCCTCAAAGAGACGTGATTTGTTTACACTCTACATGGAATGTTTTAAGGATTTGTTTAGTGAACATATATGATATATATAATATAAAAATTTTAATGGAATAGTTATATATATATATATATAAATATATACATATATATATATACATATATGCCATTTACTTATTTTTTCTTTCAATACGACAATAAAACGGAAAAAACATTAATGCGTACGTACAAACTACTGTCGCCATGAACCATGTATTTGATTTCATAATTCAATGTTACAAGGATTATTACAATAGAAATATACTGAAAATACATGATATTTATACCATGGTTTAAACTCTAGAAATCATGATATAAGTATAAGGACCAAATATATAGCAAATTAAAACACATATGAACAACAAAGTAGATATTACCTGAAGTGAAATCTAAAAATATAATTGTTAACAAGTGGGTTATATAAATTCATAATAAAACCATATATGGTATTATATATAAGAATAATTTAATGTGATAAATGTATAATAAAATTATATTTTTTATAAAGAAAGTTTGTATGATTACGATGAGAGTCAAGACACAAGGTAAGAGAATTTCATCTTACTTTTTTATTTCCATGAGAAACAAGCCTTATTCAACAATTATTTACTTTGTGTGGGGTATATAATTCCCATGAATGTTTTATAAAATTATTATAATTAAATTTATGGTTATTTAGACATCCATTATATTATCTTTCTTTCATGGGTCTTTTTTTTCAAAATTTACCAAATCAGCAAGATAGTTTTGTCTCAATTTTCATTCTTTGAGACTCGTGTCTTGTTGTGAACCTAAAATATTTTTAAAGGTGTATATAATTACATTTGACATGTTATACCGTGAATATAGTTATTTTAATGATATGTTAATCTTCATGTAATTTAATTTTCATACATGGAGATTATGATCCAAATTTACCATGTGGTAAGAGTTTATTGAAACAATCTCATCGTTTATTGGGATTGTTTACACTCATTATTCCATTAATGAAATATTATGATAAATATATAAAAAAACTCATGAATTTTCTTCTACTATGTTTATTCAAGATATATTCATGTATTATCATCCTTTTTACACTCTTTGGTACTAAAGATAATTAATAATTTGTTTTTAAGTAAAATCTGACTGTATCTCTCTCTTCGATTGGAAATATATTTTATTTAAAAAAATCTATTCAAAAATGTTTTCAAATGATCCTTGAAGAAATATTTCAAAGAAAAAATATTTGAAAAATGTTTTATTGTTTTAAAATCTTCCATTATACATGTTCAAATCTATTTTTAAATAAAAAGGTTTTCAAGAATGTTTTATGTTTTAAAAAGAATATTCAATATAGAAAAGTATATTTTCCTCAAGAAATGTTTTTAAAGATCCTTAAAAAGTATCTCCCATATATAATGACATCCATTGGTATTACTCATGAATTTCTAGCGGAATGATTCAATATTTAGATTCATATTATTTCTTGGAATGGTTTATGTTTTGATGACATGATGTTTATGAAACCAATTTCTCTTTCATAAGTTACATGCTTTTGAAACCTACTTATTTTCATGGGTTATGTTTTTGATTAAATTATTATAAAACATGTTTCCTTTCTCATAGGTTATGATATTATTACATGTTTATGACACCCATTTCATTTCATGGGTTATGATATGATTGTTTTGAATTTGTGGAACATGTTTGTATGATTTCATTATGAGATGGGGGGACATATATCTCCCTCAAATGCATTGTGTAAAGATTTATATCTCATGAGATAGACTAATACATTAATGGGAGTTAACCTTGAATACTAAGACAGTCATGGGATTGAACCAAGACTACCAAGATGGTATGAGGAATGAACTCATATTACTTAGATTTCCATGAGAGTAAACCATGACTACCAAGAATGAATGGGGAGTGAACAATAAAACTAAAAATGGTGTTTGAAGAAATTCACTGAATACTTTTGAAATCATTTTATATAACTATGTGTCTTTTAAAACTCTATGTATTATTCTTAAGTTATGATTTCATAGCATATGTAATTTATTTCCTTATGATTAATGCATTATGAACTATCAATATTTATTCCAGGATTCATGTTTATGATCTTAGGATATGTAGGGTATGATTTTATAATGTTATGATCACATTATCATACCCCTATGCTCATGTTTTTTCTTACATGTATCCCTTATTTACCCTTACTAAGTATCTAAGTTTACCCCTTTTTAAGTTTCCTTACCTAGTCTATGATAATATGTATTATGTTTGATGGTTTTAAGAAGGGTTAAAGTCATGAAAAACCTCATGGGAGATAATATAGTTCACTTATGTAATACTGTTTATGTTTCCATGTTTCCAAAGGCTCTAGACTAGTATGGTCTTTGGTCGTCTTTTTGTATAATATTTTAAGTATTCTATAAAAGTTTTTTAATGTTAATATATGAAAAGTGAGGGTCTCTATAGTTGGTATCAGAGAAAATATTTAGTTATCCTTTTCAATATAGGATGAGATGACCTTAGTGAGAACCCTATGGGAATTTATAAGGGTAAGTATAAGGATTTGGAAAAGTATATAAAAATTTCATGGAGTTTTGGTAAAGGATAGAGTGAGTGGTTTTATATAAATACATATCTATCTAACACTAAAAGTACATGTTTCTCTAGAACAGATGTACATATGGGTAACAAATCTGACAAGGTGTTCTGGTCCTAACTCGACAGAACTTGGTACACGAAAAAGGGCCTTACTACACACCTATTTTGACACTCCTAGGGGATATTATTTTGTAATTAAAAAATTATTCATAAATAAAAATAACATATTTAAATATAATTTGTCTATGAATAACCTAGGATATACCTAATATGTCATATATTAGGGAAGATGTCATGATTTAGACATCTTATTTGTGACTTTTCATGATTATCTGGTTACCCAATATGATAACTATTTCTTACTCTATGATTTTTGGTTTTAGTAAATGGATAAAACCCAAAGGAACAACATTAATGGTGACTACGATAAAAAATGCAACGATTGTACTCATGATAAACTGAATTCTCTGGGATATGGAATGAAAAATATTGTCGTTATACTAACCCATATTTCTAAAGCTATGAATCATGGTGGAATTACAAATGAGAAAAGGTGGGAACAACATTATGTTTAGTCCTTCATAATGCAATGTATGCCTTCTTATAGAGGTTCTTCTAATCCACTTGTTTCTGAATAGTGGATCAGAACTAATGAAAAGATATTCTCTGTTCTCTATTGTTTGGAGCATGAAAAAGTCATTTTGATAGTTTATCAGTTAGAAGGAGAAGCAGACCAGTGGTGGACTCTAATTAAGAATATGAGGTAGGATGATGAAATTGATTCCATAGATTAGTAAAAGTTCAATAACTTATTTTTCAATAACTAATTCCCTTGAATTATTCATACCAATATGGAGAAATATTTCCTTGAGTTGAAGAAAAGGGATGATGAATTAGTTGGTACCTATAAGGCTAATTTCACAAGTCATGCAAGGTATGCTTATTGAATTATCATCCAAACCAAATGTAATGTTGATAGGTTATTCAGTGGATTAAAGCCATGTATTATAAGGGTGTTGGCCATAATAGAAATTAGTAGAAATAAATGGATTAGGCATTGTGAAATCAAGGTTGAAATGGAGATTGGAGTCATGTATCAATATAATGGGTTTGACATGAAAATGAAGGTGGGGTTTAAAGGAAAATGTAAAATCCATGAAGAGAAGAAGATGAGATTTCCTTTATGATCTAAGTGTGGGAAGAAGCATAAAATAAATTACTTTAAGTGGTATAATAAATTTTTTATTTCTAGAAGGTAAGGAAATTGGGCATTTGATTGCTAATGTGATGGGAAGAAGTTAGAAAACAATACGAATAGAGAAAAAGCTACATAGAATGAACCACCCATGTTTCAGTGCTATAAGTGTAAGAAAAATGCGCACTATAGTAATATGTTCCCAAACCTAGGGGGTGATGATGATCAACATCAGAAACCTCTTAAACCAAGGGATAAGGGGACATCTCATGAAATCAGTATTTTTGATGAGTGGTGCGATAACGATGTGGTGAAAGGTACTCTTACCATCCAATCTAGAAATATTAATGTCTTATTTGATTCCATATCTACCCACTCTTTCATATCTAAAGAATTTTTTAAGGGTTTTATGATTCCACCAAAACAATTAGATGTGAAATTATTAGTATATACCCCTAAGAGTATGATGACTTAATCCCAAGTCAGTGATTCCTCTATGGTCAATTTCTATGGGAATGTGTTTCCTGCCAATCTTTTTATTCTTACATTTATTGAATTTGATGTCATATTAGGCATGGATTGAATTTCATTGCAAAAACACCACTTCAACTATTGAGTAATGGAAGTTATGATTGATATTTCAAACCCTCATATTATTATCCTTCAAGGTGATGAAAATTATGAACATCCTATGGAGACTACATCTAGTTTATGGGTCTTAATTCCCATCCATAAGGGATATTTATCTCAAATGGTATGGGATAAAATCAACATCAATGATATTATTATTGTTTTATAATTTGGGGATGTATTTTTTGAAGAGTTTCCTAGCCTAACAAAAAAAACATGAAGTTGAATTATCAATATAAATTATACCTGGTTCCAAACTAATTTCAATGAATTCTTATAGAATGGCCATGATTGAGTTATAGAAATTGAAGAAGAATCTCCAAGAAAACCTTGACAAGGGATTAATTTAGCCATGTGTGTCACCTTGGGGTGCACCATTTTTTTTGGAGAAAGAAATATGGATCAATATGAATCTACATTTATTATCTAGAGTTGAACATGATCATAACCCAAAAAAAGTATCCACTTCCCCATATTGATGACTTGTTGGATCAATTATGTGGAGCTCCATACTTTTCAAAGATTGACCTTCTTTATGGAGCTAATTAATTTAGGTTCAAAAAAGAGGATATACCGAAGACAACATTTGATACAAGTTATGGACACTATTTATATATAGTAATGCATTTTGGTCTCACTAATTCCCCCACTATATTTAGGGATTTAACGAATATAGCCTTGATAGTTTACCTTAACCAATTTGTGTTTGTCTTTATAGATGATGTTATTATACATTCAAAGATCAAGGAAGATAATAAAAACCACTTAAGAATTGTACTAAATATACTAATGAAGAAGAATATATATGAACAATTTACAAAGTGCGAATCTTGGATATAGAAGGTTTCATTTTTGGGTCACGTAATCTTAAGAGATGGTATAATAGTAGATCCATAAAAGAAAAAGGATATTGAATGATGTAATAGACCAAACACAGTGTCTGAGATCTGCAATTTTCTTGGTTTAGTTGGATATTATCGATTATTAGTAGGTAATTTCTCATTAATTTCTATTCCTATGACCAAGTTAACTCATAAGGATGCCAAGTTCCTCTGGACAGATCAATGTTAGGAAAATTTCAAGGATGTAAAGACAATGTGAGCTAGTAAACCTGTTCTTACATTAGCCTATAGCGGATAAGGGTTTTTAATATGCAGTGATGTATCTAATAAGCGATTAGGATGTGTTATTATAAAGAGTAACATGGTTATCACTTATGAATCACAACATTTGAAGATTCGTGAGAAAAATTATCCAACTCACAATTTGGAGTTAATAATGAATTTTTTTTCATTAAAGATATGGAGGAATTATCTTTATAGATAAAAGTGTCATATATATATAGAAAATGACAGTCTAAAATATATATTCATATAGAAGGAGTTGAGAAAGCACCAGAAAAGGTTGTTATAAGATATAAAGGATTGTGACTGATCAATACATTACCACCCTAGGAAAGTGAAAAATATAGCTGGTTCATTGAGTCGAAAGGATATTCCTAGATTATCCAAGATGAGGATAAAAAAGATCCAATATTTATAGATTTTCAAGGGATGTATCTAGAAATCCTAAAGTAAGGTAAAAAATTTGTATCTTTATCAAATTAATGTTCAAGCCTCTGTCTAAGTGAAGATTAATGAGGCATAGAAGAAAGATGTAGAGATACTAAATAAAGTTAGAAATGTTCCTTACTTTATCCTTCATCAGGATGGAATGATGAGGTTATGTAACTGTGTATGTGTTCCTTTCATACCAAATTTGAAGAAGGAGATGTTAAGGGAAGCTCATTGTTCTTCATTCTATATTCATCCTAGGAGTAAGAAGATGTATATGAATTTTAAAGAATACTACTCATGTGATGGAATGAAGAGAGATATCAAAGAGTTTTTATCTATGTTCTTGGTATTCCAACAAGTTAAGGCTAAATGAAAAAGTCTAAAGGGATATTGTATCCATTTCCCATACTAGAATGAAAATGGGAGAACATCACTTTGAATTTTGTCATTAGACTAGTCAGAAACTCTAAAGGGTATTATTCTACATGGGTGGTAGTCGATTGAGTTATAAAGTCATCATACTCAATCACTATCCAAGAAGACTTATCTTTAGATCAGCTTTCCATTATATAAGTTAAGGAAGTAGAAAGGTTACATAGAGTACTGAATTCCATTTTATCTGATTAGGATATGAGGTTTACCTCCATATTTTGATGAAGTATTCAGAAAGAACTTGATATAGAATTATGTTTTAGAGCTTCTTATCATCTTTATACCGATGGTGATTCTTAAAGAACAGTTTAAAACCTAGAGGATATGTTGACGTCGTATTCTCTAGATTTCAAATGTTGTTGGGATAAACCCCATCCTATAGTTAATTTTTCTTAAAACAATAGATTTCACTCAAGAATTCAGATGGAACCTTTTTAATTCCCCTATGAGAATAAATTTATAGATCTAACATGTTGGGATGATGTTGGAGAAATAAGGATTTTAGGACCATAGATCACTGGACAAATAGATGGGAAGGTTATAACCATTCAGCAGTATATCAAGACAAATCAAATTTTGCAGTAAAGTTAGGATAATAATCATTGACCTGATCTATAATTTTAAGTTGGTAAAAATGGGTTTATATTAATATCTCCCTCTAAGAAGGTTATGATATTAAAAAATAATGGGAATCTAATCCCTAGGCATATCGATCCCCTTGAGATTCTCAATCATATCTGGATATTAGCCGATCTCTTGGAGGTTCCTCTAAATATCTCTCAAATCTATTATGCGTTTCATGAATCTCTCCTAAAGAAGTACATACCTAACCCTTCACATGTATTGAACTTAGATATCATACTGTTGAAGTAGGATCTTTATTATAAGGAATAACTAGATGAAATTCAGGATCATATAGAGAACGAAAAAATACCACTCACTTGGTTAGAGTTTTGTAGAGAAATAACTAGTTATAGGAATATATGTGGGAATAGGAGGAAATGATTAATTATAATTATCCTCATTTTTTCACCTGAATGATGAATTTTGAGGGAAAAATTCATTTTAAGGGGGTAGAATGTAACACCCCAACATTTTATGGACCTTTTTTGAATGAATTAATTTTTTTGATGCCTTACATTATAATAATTCAAAAATTACTTTCACATGGAACTAACTCAATGTATTTTACATTCAACACTTACTTGGAATATATTATACACAATACCGACTTGGTGTACATTACACACAACACCAAGTTTCTATAAAACACCATTTTTTGTTATAATTATTTAAAAGAGATAATTATAACCCATATGTTAAAATTATTAATATGAATAGTAATAAATAATTTTAATTTTTTTATATAAATAAAACATATTGATAATGAAAGATATAATTTTTCGTAAAGTCCTGATATGTTTAAAAATTATATTTTCTCAAATGACCCACTTTTTAGGTCCTTCTGTGATAAATAATAAAATTAATTTTAGATGAATTTTGAAATTTAATTTGATAAAATAAACTTAATTTTTTAATTTATAATATTTAAATTATCTTCGAGTGAATTTTAGGGATTTTTCTAAGAAACATCATTTTGGATGAATAGTGAAAAAATACTGAATTATAATTCCAAAATTCTTTTTCATATAATGTCTTTATATGGTTAAATTATATTTGAAATTGTTTTTAAAGTCTAATTATGTCATATTTGTGTAATATAATACAATTTAGGTCTTTGGAATCAATTTCACTTTGAAATTGGGTATAAAAACTTAGCACACTATTGGATGTTTTTACTTTAAAAACATGAATTATCATCCCATATGTGAGATTAAATTTAAATTAATTTCTTCCAATTCTATGATTTTTATTTGGAAAATGGATTCCATATTCAGAATTAGAATAATTTATAATATCTAAAAATTCAGACATAGTTTTTACCAGAAATATTAGTGAAATCAATTAAAATTAATTACAATGATTAATGTGAAATTAAGCTTAACACGTGATTAAACCATAAAATTAATGACCAAAACGACCTATAATTTTATCCAATAGCCATTGGATTGGACTATTTATACTCAATCCTATATTGTCTTAAAATTTTCAATTATGGGATCGAAATGACATGGGAGAAATGTGGGGGGAATTCCTTTTCCCAAAATTTACAAGAGTGCCAATCCTTCTCTATTATAAAATGGCCTCCTCTCATAACACTTCTTCAAAACTCCATAAAACACTTAAGTTTGGCCAATATATAGTGAAATATCCTCCCCAAAACCACCCCTTTCTCCCTGATTCCTCTTTTGGGGCATAAGACCATCTAATGAAGCCCTGTGGTGCAAACCAAAAGGAGCTACCCAAAGAAGAGGTAACATCCTTCCTCAAGATCCTTATTTTTATTTTCTTTATCCAACACCTAAAAAAATACTCATTCCATTATTATACCAAAAAATATTATCCTCAATATATTTAGATGTTTATATTCTATGATTTAGACCTATACTTACACACACTTCCATCTAATGGGTAACAAACATACTATTTATGTGTACAATGAACTATCATATCACGAAACAATGATTGTTCGTTTTTCCTTTACCAAATTTAATGGTTGATAATCATGATAGAATTTTTTATATATATTACATATATTATATTTATTATTCTTATTCAATTATTTTATAACACATTCCTTTATACTTTCCATCTTGTGTAAATACGATAACACCGTTGGTAGGCGTGTGGACTACCACCTCCTAAAAGGGATGTGTTCATTCACACTCTATGTGGAATTTATTAAGGATGGGTTTATTGAAATCATATTATACATATGATATAATAATTCTACTAGAAAATTATATATATACATATATTCAATTTAATTTATTCTCTTTCAATATAAAATTTAAACAGAAACAATATTCACACGTACGTACGACCTACATCTCCGTGAATGGTGTATTACATTTCATACTTCCATATTATATGGATTATTATAATAAATATATTATGAATATAATTTATATTTATATCATTGTTTAAATTAAGGAAATCATGATATAAGTATAAGGTCCAAATATTCAACAAATTAAGACACAGTTGAAGAACAAAACCGATATTACCTGAAGTGAAACCTTAACATAGAATAGTTAATAAGAGGGTAGTAAAAATTTAATATAAAAAAACATGGTATTAGAAATAAAAATATGGTTCTATGATATATTTATAATAATTTTTTATTATACAGGAACTATGTATGAGTACGATGAGAGTCAAGACACAAGGTAAGATAATTTTATCTAAATTTTTATTTATGTGAGAAACATGAATTATTAACCACTATTTTGTTGTCCATGATGTATATACTATCCATGAAAGTAATATATTATTACTATTATTAAATTTATGGGTATTTACATATCCATTCTATGATCTTTTTTTCACGTTTTTTTGTTTCAAAAGTTACCAAATCGGCAAGATAGTTTTGTATCATTTTTATTTCTTTGAGACTCATGTTTAGTTATGCACTTAAATTATTTTTTAGGAGTATATAATTCTATTTGACATGACATAACATAAATATAATTGTTTTCATGATATTTTAATTTTCACTTAATTACATTTTCTTACATGGAGAGTATGATCCTAAGTTACCAGTGGTAAGATTTTATTGAAACAATCTCATCGTTTATCAGGATTATTTATGATTATGCTTGAATTGATCAAATATTATGATAATTCTCTCAATAAAACTGATGAGTTTTATTTTCTTATATTTATTAAACATACATACATTTATTGGCAGAACTTTTACCCTCTTTATTAATTATGATAATTAAGAAATTATTTTTAAGAAAAATTTGACCGTATCCCTCTCTTTGGTCAAAAATATATTTTATTTCAAAAATAATGATTTCAAAAATGTTTTCAAGTGACCCTTGAAAATAATTTTCAATGGAAAAAGATTTAATTTTTTTTTTCTTCCAAATAAGATTTTATTAGTTTTCAAAGCTATTTTATAAGAAAAAAGGTTTTAAAAAAGGTTTTATGTTTTCAAAAGCATTTTTCAATGTAGAGAGGATATTTTATTCAAGAAATGTTTTTAAAGATACTAAAAATTAATTCCCAAATATGATGAAATTCATTGGTATTAATCATGACTTTCTAGGGAAATGATTCAATGTTTCCATTCAAATTATATCTCCAAATGGTTTTTATGGCATGATGTTTATGAAACCTGTTTTACATTCATGTGTTATATACTTCTGAAGCCCACTTATTTTAATGGGTTATGTTTTTTATGAAATGATTATGAGACCTATATCTTTTTCCATAGGTAATGATATGAATACATGTTTATGACACCCATTTAATTTCATGGGTTATGATACGATTGTTTATGATTCATTGGTACATATGTGTCTGATTTCATTATGAGATGTGTGGGACCTATATCTCCCTCTAATACATTGGGTAAAGATTTATATCTCACTAGATAGACTACTATTGACTTGGGAGTGAAACTTGACTACTAAGATAGACAAGGGAGTGAACCATTACTACCAAGATGGTATGATGAGTGAACTCATACTACAAATATGGCCATGGGTGTGCACCATGACCACTAACATGGCATGAGAAGTTAACCCATACCACTAAGATGGCATTGTTAGTAATACCTTTACCACTATTGAAATAATTTTATATTATTATGTGTCTGCCACAACTCCATGCATTATTATAATGTTAGGCTTTCATGGATTATTTTTTTATTTCCTTATGATTCATGTATTATAAACTACCACAATTTATGTCATGATTCATGTTTATGATCTTATGATATAAAAGGTATGATATTATGAAGTTATTATAGAATTACCATACCCCTATTCTCATGTTTATACTTACATGTCTCCCTTGTTTACCCTTATCAATCATCTAATTTTATTTTTTCCTTCCCCAGGCTATGAATATATGTATTATGTTTGATGTGTCTAAGAAGGGTTATAGTCAAGAATAACCTAGTGGGAGATAATTTAGATTACTTATGTACCAGTGTTTATGTTTCCATGTTTCCAAAGGCACTATACTTTTACATTCATTGGGAATTTATTTGTATAATAATTTAAGTATTATAAAAAAGTTATATAATTTTATTATTTGAAATGAAAGGGTTTCTATAGTTAGAATCAGATAAAATTTTTAGTTATCCTTTGGAAAACAAGATGAGAATACCTTCGTGATAACCTTATGTGAATGTCTAAGGATAAGTATTAGGATAAAGAAAAATATAAGAAAATATCATAGTGTTTTGGAAAAGGATAGAGTAAGTGGTTTCTTAGAAATACATCCCTATCTAGATACTATAAGTGGTTATGGATCTAGAAAAAATATACCTAGGGGTAACAACTCCAAAAAGGTGTGTCGGGCCTGATTCAGTGTAACCAGGTACATAATAATGGGCCTTTGTACACACATGGGTTGACACTCATGGGGGATAAGCTTTAGTAATTCACAAAATATTCATGAACCATCATTAAAGGTTTAAATTGAAGTTGGATATGAATAGATTTAGAAAAACCAAAGGTGTCATAGAAGGTTTCATGATTTAGAAATCATATAATTGAATTTTCATGATTATGTGGTTCCCCAATAGGATAGTTGTTTCTTACTCTATGATTTTTTGATTTTAGTCAATGGTTGGAACCCAAAGGAACCATGTTAAATATGATTGTGATAGATAATGAAATTATTTTCTGCATGATAAACCAAATTCTATTAGATCTATAATGAAAAATATTTTTTCTATTCTTACCCAAATATCTGAAGCTATGAATCATGGTGGAAATCTAAAGGACCAAAGATGGTAAAAACATTCCTTTGAGTCCTTTATGAGGATACATCCACCTTCTTTAAGAGGGTCTTCTGATCCACTTGTGGCTGAAAAATGAATTAATAATATTGAAAAGACATTCTCCATTATCTAGTGTTCAGATCATGAGAAAGTTATTATAGCTATTTATCAGTTAGAAGGTGAATAAGACCAGTGGTGGACTCTAATCAAGAATACAAGACAACAAGATGAAATTAAATCCATGGATTGGGATGAGTTTGGGAACTTATTTTTCAATAAGTACTTTCCTCAAATTAATCATACCATGATGGAGAAAGAGTTCCTTGAGATGGAGAGACAATGAATATATTGGTACTTAGAAGGCTAATTTCACAAGGCATACGAGGTACTCTTTAATAATTATTATCCAACCTGAAAGTAAACTTGATAGGTTATTTAGTGGATTAAAGACAAATCTCAAAATGGTATTGGCCATAAGAGACTTTAGTAGCTATGAATATATTTTGCATTGTGAAATCATGGTTTAAATGGAGGTTGGATTCATGTATCAATATCATGGTTTTGACAAGAAAATATAGATTGATTTTAAAGGAAAATCTAAAAACCATGAAGATAAGAAGATGATATTTCATTTATGCTATATGTGTGTGAAGAAGTAAGGAGTAAATTTCATTAAGGGGTATAAATTTTTTTTATGTGTGGAAGGTAAGTCCATTGGGTATTTTATTTCTAAAGTGATGGGAGTAAGTTAGAAAACCGTATGAATGGAGTAATTGTTTCACAATATTCACCTCCCATTTTTTAGTGATACAAGTGTAAATAGAATGGGAATTATACTAATCATCACCCAAACCCAAGGGATGGTGATGATGATCAATGTTAGAAAACTAACAAGCCGAGGTGAAAGGTGAAATCTAATGCAATCTCTATTTATGACAAGGGACGTGATAATGATGCTTTAAAAGATACACTTACCATCCACTCTAGAACTGCTAATGTCTTATTTGATTCTGGATCTACAAGCTATTTTACATCTAATGATTTTTCTAAGGGTGTTAAGATTACACCAAAATGATTAGATTTGGAATTAGTATTAAAAACCCCTAATGGTACGATGATTGAATCCCAAGTCTATGATTCCTCTCTGATTGAAATTTGTGGGAATGTGCTTTCTACAAATATTGTCATTATTACCTTGGAAGAATTTTATGTCATATTAGGCCTGGATTTGATTTTTTTTCTTAAATCACACATCAATTGTCTTGTAAGGGAAGTTATGTTTGATATTTCAAACCCTCCTATAATAATACATCAATGTAACAATAAGTATAAACTTGTTTTGGAGATTACAATTAGTGTATGTTTCTTAATTTCTATTCAGAAGGGCTGTCTATCTCAAATGGTTGGGGAGAAAATCAACATCGATGATATTCCTATTTTTCAAGAATTTGTGTATGTATTTCAAGAAGATTTGGATAGACTTCCACAAAAATGTGAAGTTGAGTTTTCAATAGAACTCATACCTTGTTCCACACCAACATAAAATACTCCCTATAGAATGTCCCCAATTGAGTTGTAGTAATCGAATAAAAAACACCATGAAAACATTGATAAGGGATTTATTCAGCCAAGGGTGTCACCATGGGGTGCACCTGTTCTTTTTCTGAAAAATAAAGATGCATCAATGAGACTTTTCATTGATTATCGAGAGTTGAACAAGATCAAAATCAAGGATAAGTATCCTCTTCTCCATGTTTTTGACTTATTTGGTCAACTGTGTGGAGCTAAATACATTTCCATGACTGAAAATAATTTTAGATATTATAAATTGAGGGTCAAGAAAGAGGATATAGCCAAGAATAAATTCCTTACAAGGTATGCACACTATGAGTATATAGTAATGACTTTCAGTCTTATTAATGCCCCTACTATCTTCATGGATTTAATGAATAGAGTCTTTATAGATTACCTCAAACAGTTTGTGGTAGTGTTTATAGATGATATTCTACTTTATTTAAAGATAAAGAAAGATAATGAAAACCACTTGGGAATTATACTAAATACACTTAAGAAGGAGAAGTTGTATGAAAAATTTACAAAGAATGAATTTTGGCTACAAGAGGTTTCATTTTTTGGGTCACAAAAATTCAGGAGATGGTATAACAATAGATCAAACAATGACGAAGGCTATTGAATACTATCTGAGACCATCCATGATGACTGAGATCCATGATTTTCTTGGTTTATCTAGATAATATAAATAGTATTTGGATAATTTCTCATGAATATCTAATTCTATGACTATGTTAATTCATAAAGGTGACATGTTCTTCTGGATAGATGAATGTGAGGAAAATTTCGAGGAACCAAAGAGAAGGTTAGTCAGCACACCTAACTTACATGACCCTATAGTGAAGAAGGGTTTTTAATCTATAACTATGCATCAAAGAAGGTATTGGGATGTGTTAATATGCATAATAACACAATTATCACTTATTTCTCGTGACAACTGAAGATTCATGAGAAAAATTACCCAACAAAATATTTGGAGTTTGGATTAGTAATTTTTGATTTAAAGATATGTAAGAATTATCATTATGGAGAAAAGTGTGATATATATACTGATCATAAAGGCCTGAAATATATATTCAGACATATGGAGTTTATTATGTTCCAAAGATGATGGTTGGAGTTGATAAAGGATTATGAGTGATTAATAAATTACGAACTTGGGAAAGCGAACAAGGGGACCAATTATTTGAGTTGAAAGATCATACTAAATTATCCATGATGAGGATAAAAAAGATTTCATATTTATATATTTGAAAAGGATGGATCAAGAAATCCTGAAGGAAGAAGAAATATGTTATATTTCTCAAATTAATGTTCAACCTTCTACCTGTATGAAAATTATAAAGGTGCATAAAGAATATATAGAGTTGTAACAGAAAGTAAGAAATGTTCGTAAGTTTAACCTTGATCAAGATAGAATGATAAGGTTTAAAAACCATGTACGTGTTCCTTTAATAACATATTTAAGGAAGGATCTATTAGAGTAAACTAATAGTTATTCGTTCTCTATTCATATTAGATGTATAAATATGTATAAAGATTTGAATGAATAATTTTGGCAGGATGTTAGGAAAAGAGATATCAAAGAGTTTGTATCCCAGTACTTGGTATTCTAGAAAATTAAGGCTAGAAGACAAAAGTCTAAAGGTATGTGGCATCAATTACCCATACCAGAATATAAATGGGAGAACTTCACTATGGATTTTTTCATTGGAATACCCAAAACATATAACGAGTTTAATGATTTATAGGAGGTATTAGATCACCTTTCAAATTCATAAAACCTTATTTATATTAGAGAAGACTTCTCTTTGAATCATATTTCCAGGATATATATTAATGAATTGGAAAGGTTGCATGGAGTATCACATTCCACTATATCGGAATGGGATATGAGGTTTACCTTAATGTTATATCAATGTCTTCAGAAATAACTTCACAAATAATTGAGTTTAAGCGCTGATTATCATACTTAAATAGATGACCAATATAAAAGAACAACTCAAACCCTAGAGTATATGTTGAGATCTTTGTTCTCTGGATTTCAAAGGTAATTCAAATCAACACATTCATTTAATTATATTTTATTACTAGAATATATTTCACTCATGAACTAAAAAGGCACCTTATAAAGACATCTACGGGAAGAAGTTTAGAGCTCCAACATACTGGGATGAAGCTAAAAAAATAAATCTATTATAACCTAATATCACTGATGAAATAGTAGAGAAGGTTAGAACCATTTATCAAAATATCAATGAAAATTAGAGTCAGCATAAAAGTTATGTTGATAACCATAGGTGTGATTTATAATTTTAAGTTGATGAAAAGGTTATTCTATGAATCTCTCCCTATAATAAGGTTATGATATTTAGAAAGAAAGGGAAAAGAATCCCTAAGTATAATAGTCCCTGTGAGAATCTCGATCATATCAAAATAAAAGCCTATTACGTGGAAATTTCTCCAAATCTAACTCAAGTATATTATGTGTTCTATGTATCTCTATTGAAGAATTACACACTTAACCCTTCATATGTACTGAATTCATAGGTCATACTTCTTGATTAGGATATTTCTTATGAGGAACAACCAGTTGATGTTCTGATCATACAAAGAAAGTTATACGAAACAAGACAACTCACTTGGTCAATGTTTTTTGAAGAAATCACTAGTTATAAGAATATATGTGGGAAATTTAGGATATTATGAAGCATATGTATCCTTATTTTTTACCCAAATGATGAATTTCATGGAAAAAATTAATTTTATGGGGGGGGGGGGTGTAGAATGTAACATCTTGAGTTTTTATGGAACTTTTTTTGTGAATTAATTAATTTTAATTAATGTATTTAATTGAACTAAGTCAAACATAACTTTAACATGACAATGAATGGGAATATATTACATGAAACACTAACTTGGTTTATTTTACATGCAACGCCGACTTGGTGTATATTACACGCAATACTTAGTTTCTATGAAATGTCGTTTTTTATATAATTATTTAAATAAGATATTTATTAACTAGACATTAAACATAGTAATATAAATATTAATTACTAGTTTAAAATATTTTTTATAATATTTTTATATAAATAAAACATATTTATTATGAAATATATATATTTTTGGTAAATTTATTATATGTTTTAAAATACTATTTTTCAAATGAACTGTTTTTCATGTCCTTTTGTGGAAAAAAATTATATTAATTTTAGATGAATATAGAAATTTAATTTCATAAAAAAAAATTAATTTTTTAATTTATAATATTGAAATTATCTTAGGGTTAATTTTTGGGATTTTTATGAGAAACATCATTTTTGGATGAATAGTAAAAAATACTAAATTTTAATTCAAAATTTATTTTTCTTCTAATTGAATTATAAGAAAATATTATACATTGAATTGGTTAAAAAGTTTAACAAGATCTTATTTTTACCAATTAATCCAATTTATGTTATTCATATCAATTTCAATTCAAAATTGGGTATAAAAACTTAGTAAACTTTTGGATGTTTTTACTTTAGAAACATGCATTGTCGTCCCATTTACGGGATTATATTTAAAATAATTTCTTCCAATTATGTGATAGGAATTTTAAAAAAGGTATTCAATATTTTGAATATGAATAATTTATATTGTATAATTAGGTGAACATAGTTTTTGACCCAAATTATTAGTGAAAGTAATTTAAATAAATTAAACGATTAAGGTGAAATTAAGCTTAACAAAGGACTAACACTTAAAATTAAGGACCAAAACTACCTATAAACATTTCCTAGATACATTTGGTGACCATATTGAGAACTTAACCTCATGTGTATATAATTTTTCCCATTATTGGATCCACTTGAATTGGAAAAAATGTGGGAGTAATTCCTTTTCCCAAAATTTACAAGAGTGCCACTCCTCCTCCACTATAAAAGGCCATCTATCCTCACACTTCTTAACAACTATAAAACCAATTAGAATCATAAAATATATGAATAAATATCCTCACAAAAACCCTTTATTAATCCTTGAATCCTCCCTTTTGAAAAAAATCCATCCAAGGAATCCCTTTGGTGCAATCCAAAAAGAGTTACCCAAAGAAGAGGTAGCATCCTTCCTCAAGCTCCTTTATTTTATTTTATTTCTCTACCAAATCAACTCTACTTACTAAATTATTGTACAAAAAAAACCTAACATCAATATAATGATATTTTTTTACTCTATAGGTTATACGTACACTTAAAAACACTTCCATCTAAGGGGTAACATACACACAATTTATGTTTACAGTGAACTACCGCCTCATAAAATGTTGATTGTTCATTTTTTCTTTACCACCTATAATGTTTGGTAATTATGGTGTAAAAGATGTTTATATTTTATATATATGATATTTATTATTCTTTAGTAATTTTTTTTACAATACATTCCTTTATACTTTCCATCATGTTTAAATAAAATAACATCATTTGTGGATGTGATGACTACCACCTTCTTAAAGTGATGTGATTAGTTCACAATCTACATGGAATATATTAAGGATGAGTTGGGTGAAGTTATATGATATATATGAAATAATAATTCTAAAGGAATAATGATATATATATATACATATATTTCATTTACTTTTTTTTTCTTTTAGTACGACAATAAAACGGAAACAACGTTCATGCATACATACGACTTACGTTTCCAAGAACGATGTATGCCATTTCATAATTATATATTATATGGATAATTATAATAATAATATAATGAATATAAATTATATTTATATCATGTTTAAAATTATTTAAATCATGATATAATTAAAAGGATAAAAGATATAACAAATTAAGACACATGTGAAGAACAAAACCGATACTACCCGAAGTGAAACCTTAAATAGAATTTTTAACAAGAGGGTAATATAATGACATAATAAAAATCTATATGGTATTATATATAAGAATATAGTTATTTTTTAGATTTATAATAATGTTATATTTATTAAATAATAAATTTTTATGAGTACGATGAGAGTCAAGACACAAGGTAATGGAATTTTATCACACTTTTTATTTCCATGAGAAACATACCTTATTCACTACTCTTTTCTTTTGCATGGTTTATATACTAAAAATGAATGTATTATATGATGATTATTATTAAATTTATTTTTATTTACATATCCATTATATTATATTTATTTCATTGTTTTTTTATTTCAAAATTTACTGAACTGGTAAGATAATTTTGTCTCAATTTCCCTTCTTCGAGACTCATGTTTTGTTATAAACCTAAATTATTTTTCATGGTGTATATAATCAAATTTTAGATGTTATATCATTAATATAATTATTTTGATGATATTTTAAGCTTCATTTTATTTCATGTTCTTACATGGAGAGTATGATCTCATGTAATCAAGTGGTATGAGTTTATTGAAATAATCTCATTCTTTATCAGGATTGTTTATGATTATGATTCAACTGATGAAATATTATGATCCATATAAATCATTTTTTTATAATACTATATTTATTAAAGATAATTCCATGTAATAGTATCATTTTACACTCTTTTTTACTTAAGATATGTAATAAATTGTTTTTAATAATAATCTTATCGTATCTCTCTCTTTGGTCGAAAATCAGTTTTATTTAAAAAATCATGTTTTGAAAATATTTTCCAATGATTCTTAAATATAATTTTAAAGGAAAAATGATTTTAATTTTTTTTTATTCTTTTAAAATATTCCTTTATAAATATTCAATGAAATTTTCATAGAAAATGGGTTTCAAAAATGATTTAAGATTTGAAAATAATTTTCCAATGCATAAGGGATATTTTCCTCAAGAAATGTTTTTAAATATATTTCAAAATTATTTCCCATATAAGATCAAATATATTGGTTTTACTCATTCGTTTATAGTAGAATTATTACATGTTTTCATTAATATTATTTCTATGAATAATTTATGTTTCGATGGAATGATATTTATGAAACCCATTTATTTTTCCCCGGTTATATGATTTTGAAACCTGCTTCTTTTCATGGGTTATGATTCTGATGAAATGATTATGAAACCTATATATTTTTCCATATGTTATGATGTGATTACATGTTTATGACACCCATTTAATTTCACCCTTTACAATATGATTTAATGAATTTTTGGTACATGTATGTATGATTTAATTTTGAGATGGGTGGGACCTATATCTCCCTCCAATGAATTGGGAAAAGATTTATATCTCTTGAGATAGATTAAGATAGTATTGGGAGTGAAGCCTGACTACTAAGATGGACATAAGAGTGAACCATGAATACTAATATAGAATGAGGAATGAAATCATACTACAAATATAGACATGTTATTAAACCATTACTACCAATATGGTATGGGTAGTGAACCCATACTACTAATAAAGCCTTAGAATAAATGACTTGACCACTATGGAAATAATTTTATATGCTTATGTGTCTACCAAAAATCCATGTATTATTCCTATGATATTATTTAATGGATTATTTTCTTTATTTACTTACAATTCATTTCTTATAAACTACCATGAAGTATGTCATTATTAATGTTTATGATCTTATGATATACAAGGTATGATATTTTAAGGTTATGATCACATTCCCATACCCCTATGCTCATGTTTATGCTTACATGTATCCCTTATTTAACCTTAATGAGTATTTGAGATCATCCATTTTTATGTTTCATTCCCTAGTTTATGAAAATATTTATTATGTTTTATGTGTCTAAGAAGGGATCTATTCAAGAATAACCTGGTGGGAGATAATATAGCCCACTTATGTATGATTTTTTCATGATCCTGCTTCTTTTTATATAGAACTCTCTCGTTAGACACCTAGGTTTTTGGCTCACTTATTATTCAACATTTGACCATGGTATGGGATAATCTAATAAATGGAGTTTCCATGCCAGACTCCAAGTTCGGTCCTGTTCAATGTTCTTATCAGTGGTTTGGGATTTGTTGATTGTTCATGGTCATGGTTTGGTGGCGAGGCCCTTGTATGACTCTTCCTATATTTCTTCAATATTTTAGGGTATTTATTTTTCATAGGTTCTATACCTCGGCCTATTAAACCCCACTCTTCCCTCACGTTATTCTATGACTATCCTTTTTAGAGATAGAGCAGTTGATACAAAGAGGGTTTGGGTTATGCAGTTTGGCGGTTCATATGCTTCAGGTGCTCAAGAGTCAGATTTCTCTTATTCCTTCAGTTATTGGTTTTCCTCTTCATCGATGATGCCTATGCTCCAAGCCCTCAGTAGTTCAATACCCTGATTTGGCCCTACATTCCATTGGGCCTCTCCCAGTCAGATCTAGATTGGTGTAACTTTGAGGTTTTGGGATGTGGGTTGGTGGTCGTTGGTGCTCTAGGCATGACATGTGTCAGTGTGAAGGCAATTACTAGTTTGTTCGATATACCTGTTGATTCCTCCTCATTTCTATTGATGAAGGGTTGTTATATTTTTTTTATGAGATGTATGATCCATTTTATTTTTTCTCGAGGAATATCTCAATTCGTGTTTCTGGTAGGGAAGATTTTCATTTCTGGTGTGGTGTTGAACGTCGAAGTTGACGATGGTGATGAGATTGAAACGAAAATGGTGTGATTTTTTTATTTGAAGAATGAAACAGTGTGATATATTTGGTGGTATTTTCTATGTTCATCGACTATGTATTTGATGGTGGATGGCAACAAGACCTGGGTTTTTAGAGGATGGAGAAGCAACCTAGCTGTGATGGTGGACAACGACATGAATGGCTGTCATAGGTGGCCCATGGATCTAAGCCCCTCGAGCTAGATGTCCTTTTGTGTGTTTGAATTTTTAGTCTATGAAATTTTTCTACTAGAATCTGTGTTCTGGTTTTAGGTTTTTTAATTTTTTTATTGTGATCACTTGCCTACTGGAATGTGGTATTTGGAATTTGTGAGGTTCCCTCTTTCCCTATAAAGTTGTTTTTATAGAAATATAAAATGATTTGGAGGAAGGAACTATACTAGTACGATCTTTGGGTGTCTTTTTATATAATGTTTTATGTATTAAAAAAATGTTTTGTAATGTTAATATATGAAAATATAGGGTCTCTATAGTTCTGTCCTTTCCTCTGTCACATTGGCCAGCTTATTAATGTCTCTTTGACATTCATGAACTTATTGGACTTATCTCCAACACTTGAAGTATTTACCCACCCCTTTGAGGCAATTCCAATGATCCTTCTTATCATATTTTTGTCATATGAGTGGTTGATATTTCTTTCCAAATTTTTCATTATATTCCCTTCTTAAAACTCCATATTTCATTCCTTATATCCATAGCCATGACACAATTCTCCCAAATCCATCTTCACTTTAAGATCACATTGGAAAACTTAACTCCCAAAGTCTTGGATTGTTAGAGACTTTCGATGGTTTGGTTTTAAACCACTAAATAATATATCAATTTTTATTATAATTGTTGATAAAAAACCCATGAAATAACTTGAAAGCATTTTAACATTTCTTTATAAGCCTTGAAAGATTCACCATCCTTTTGATTCACCTCTATAAACTCTCTATCCATCTTCATATGAAGAGTTTTATGAAAGTACTTGTTAATAAATATTTTCATAAAGTATTCCAACTCTATCTCTTCAATTTAGTCCTTTAAATTAATATTATTAATAAATGAACTCCATTGATTGGCCTCTGTATATAAATGATAAATATATAGAGTCACATTCTTCATCTCATAATAGTGAAGCATAGAAAAGATATTCTTTATTGAGTTGATCCACTATTCCATGACTAGTGGATTGGAAGATCCTCTAAACATTAGTGGTCTTTACCACATAAAAGACTTGGTACCCAATTTCTCACTCTTAGGTTAAGGAGAATATTCCAAATTATTCATGTGTTTGTTAATAGACTAAAAAAATGGGTAAGAATCACCATGAAATTTTGAACTCCACATCCCAAGGCATTGAGGATGTCATTCGAGCAATAACTTTATTTTCCATCACATGGGCTATTAGAATGGTTTCTAATAGTTTCCACCATTTTATAAAATATAAAATGTTTGAAGAAAACATAATTCAATAATTCCTAAATAAATAATTTATTTCTTTGTGCAACTAACTCTAACAAAATATCTCATAGGATCCCTATGTTTAGAAGTTTTCTAAAAAAATAATCTTGGATGCTTACATATACTTAGTCTTTCACTAATGTTTTATAATCATAATTCCCAATTTAACTAAACCATGCTACGATACTAACTATTACAACCCATATTTTTCTTACATTACTATTACATCATTTTAAACATTAAGAATATAATAGTGTTACAAAACTAGGATCCAAAGGTTTTGTGTCTTTGTTTAATTAGGACCATGAAAAAATTTTACATAATAAAACATGAACATTATTTTAATTCCTTCTTCCTAATATTATTATGGGGACACATTTTCTCATTATCATAAGTAGTCACCTGAGGATATACATCAATGAAATGGGTGACAAAAAAGCTTAGTAAGAGGATATATAAGAACATGAATCAATATAACATGGTGTGATAATAATCAGTATCATCATAACATAATAATAGTATCAGAATTATAATCATGGGAGTAAGATATAGATAAAGGCATGGGATATGGAAATCCATGAAAATGAAACTTTATGTCTTAGTGGTTAAAAACCACAAATAGTTGTGAAAAGAACTATCGTCATGTTCACACATAAAATATGTGCATAATCATAACACCATCATTATGAAAAATATAGCATCACATTCAAACATATTGAACCTTATACCATGGGATATATCATGTTACTCAATGCATTTTAGCTCTATATAATTCTGGGTGCCCCATCACATAATAACATTTACATAATCATGTATTTTACATAGAACATATATCTATATTAGAAATAAAACCAATTTAATTTAATAAATCGTACATTAATGAAAAAATTGGGATTCCAATAAAAAATTCATTCTGGTATAGGAATCATCGGTCTTGAGTGAAGAAGAATCAATCTCAAGAGAAGTAAAAGATGTGATTTTAGATAGAAGAGTTCTTTGAAAAAAAATTTGAATTTGTCATAAAATTTGATTGGAAGCATGTATATCCAAAAAATGAAAAGGTAAGTAAAATTAAGTTATATTTTAGTAATATTAAATGAATATCCATACAAAAATTTGGAAGAAAAGTGGAATAACCCAATGAAAAGAAAATTGGGTTTGATAATCACCTTACCTTATGTTTAAATTCCTTATTCACTTTAATATCCATGATAATTAAATTAGAATCATGAATTAATCAATATAGAACCTATTTTAGACATATGTTATTCATTATAATTTTATTAAATTTTCTTATATACATTTTGGTGAGTTATAGTGTTCAATTTCATCATTCTGAGAGTGTTTGTTTTCTTGGTTTTCATGATCGGTTCACTTGTATACATGTATGGAATATTGTGTAAAATGAGTATAATTTTATAGAATTTAGATTATATGTTTTTAATCATCTTCCATAATATTAAATGATCAAATATATCATTAGGTAATATGTTATGAGGATGAATCCTTAGATAAAATGTTAATGATAATTATTTAGATTAATTTGGTGGTTTTTTGATCATCATGAAATCATTTCATTTTCTTATTTAATATTAAATATTTATGTTTGTTCCAGAACATTAAAAGGGTTATAACATAAATTTTAAAATTTTTTCCACCATTATAATGGTTTTTTGACCTGCCTTGAAGGAATTATAGGAAAATGAAAGTGCATTGTCCACGATGGCTGTAAATCGACACATCATGGATGATGATTTCATTTTTAGAATAAAATGGGGATAAGAAGGAGTTTTATTATAGATTATTACATTAACATAATAAAATTACAATATATTTATGATACTAGAGATATCATGAAACTTGGATAAGGGGTGGTGGGGAGAGAATAATAAAAGAAAAGAAATTAAAAGAAAAATAAATAGGATTTTACCTCATAAATTATATCCTTGAGAATCTCCTTACAAAATAAATAATTTTATTTTCAATAAAGACCAAAATTTTATATATTTAGTCAAAACCCTCAAAAAATCACCTAACATGAAATCACAATATGGAAATGAAAATGCAGTTGCAAAAAATGCACATAATAAAATACAGTAAGCCTCAACAGAATAAAATCAATTCTCATTTGGATTCACCCTAATTAACTTTTCACTCTGGATGATTTATCCATCAATGTCCTATAGTAATTTCAAATATAGCAGCAATAGGAAATGATCTTTAAAATTTAATCCAAACATGAAGGAAATTTGTGAAAAATAATATTTAGATCAACATCCATAAATTTTGATCAATAAATAGAAAAAAGAGTAACAAGAAAAATCTGAACATTTAGAAATCTATGAACTATAATTTTAAAAATTGAATATCAAATTTGAACGACCACTAGAATCTCGTGTCAAAACTCATACCTACATGAAATAACTACAATGAGAAAAACAACCAATGATCACCAGAGAATTGATGCAGAATCCACAAAACCAAAATCTTTAGTGGAAAAAGCACCATTTTTGCAGGATACCAAATCCATTGTGGAGAATCACCAAGAACCCATGAAATGGTTCCAAGATTCACCGCAATATAAACTGAAACATGGAAGTATAGAAGAAACCGAAGGTCAAACAAACACTAGGAATGAATTCTTATGAATCCCTTTTGGTAGTCACTTACAAAACCATTGTTAAACCAAATATCTGATAACAACCAAGCCATATACCTCAAAGACACCAAAGATAAGTCAATGATTCTTTCTACTGGAATATTTCTAATAGGGCAAAGAGGAATCTATGATGAGGGGATTTGGGGAGACTTAGATGCGAAAACACCACTCTCAGTTGGGATCTGTATAGGCATGACCACATAAGAAGAACCAATATACGAAGCTTAAGGCCATATACTAGGAGGTAACGATGCGAGAAAATGACAATTAATAAGGAAAATTATAGATAAATGAGATCCTCATCATAGTTAAAGAAGAAGTAGTGTGAAAGAAAGAAACAAAAGAAGAACGTGTCTGAAGTCCGAAATCCTCGACTTAAGAAACCCAATCTAACCATTGAAATGAAAATAATATTAATATAGATACATGAATGTATTGAGAGAAAGTAAGGGTAGAATCCTTAAGGTCGGAGGGGCCTTCACCGCTATTGGAGGAAGGCCACCGAAACCCTATCAACCAGTGAACTCGTGGAATGATGATCCATGCCTTGAGAACCTCCTTGGGGGGATTAGTATTGGTCTTTTGATGATAATAATGGCTAATGGATGTGGGGTAGATGGTTCAGAGGAATACTATATAGAATTTGGATATTCTTCAAGGCTTCTGAGGTGTGAGGAGAAGAGGTGATGAGGGGTGGTATTTATAGGGTATGAGCGGGGAGTTTTTTTTATTTAATTCAATAGATTATTATTTTGGATCAAGACTATCAACAGTTCTAAATTTATCACTAAATATAATAAAATAATGCAGGGGAGTTAAATATTATTCTCTTACATTATCCATAAATAATCTATGAATAATTAATTCATGTATTTGTTAAAAATCGCAAATTACTATATTTCACTATTTACTAAAAATTCAAAAATTTTAGAAAAATACCAAAAATTAAACCTAACCATTTTTAAGGTGTTGAATTAAAAAAAGAACTCGATTTTATAAATATGATAAATTTAATTTTTAATTTAAATCATCATTTACTAAAGAAATACTAATTTTAAAATTATAATTGATGTCATGAAACTTTGAAACACTAATTAAGGTATCATAACACTATCTTATAATCAAAAGATAAAAAAATATTAATTTATGAATATATTTTTGTGAAAATAAATTTTCTTTTCAATTATTATATTATTTATAAAATTATAATTGAACATTTATGTTTAACAAAACCACCAACAATTAATTTATCAATTATAGAACATATATTTACTTATATTATGATATAATTATATCATATTTTCATTTATACTATTCAAAATTTTTATTTATACTTTCATAGGTGAGGTAAATATTCTATTTTCCATATTACTATTCCTAATGGTCATGTTACAATTTGAAAGGGAAAGTTACAAATACTTCATTATAGTTTCCTTAATTTCTTAAAAAATAAATTATTTAATTATCTATTTATGAGGATGACATTTTTATCAGGGTTACATTGATATGTACGAGTTTTATGTTGTATAACATAATTATAAGAAGGGAAATTCTGTTAATAAATGTGTAGGTCATTAAAGTGGGCCCCTGGTTGCACGGTTTCCTCAAACCGTGTCACATACTGCATCCCACTGTCCAATACCTAACGGTTTACTAAAATCAAGTAGTTTAGATTACAAAATTTATTCTAACCATGCATCCCAACTACCTTTCCAAAAATCTGGATCTCTAGGCCTTGAACAAGCCATGGACACCCTTGAAACTCTTATGATCTCTAGATTCACGCATGTTAGGTAAACACCAAGGAGTTTAACCTAAAACAAAAAGATATGTACCTCATAGGAAAACATAAGATCATACACCATTGGGATTTGTTTTAGAATTACTACCTTAATTCGGTGATCAAAGATACACTCTCAACTTGGAACACTAATAAGGAATAAAAGAGAAAGAGATCACATGGTAAAACATAGATCACCCAGGAATGAAGATCAAAACCTGATTCAATAGAGTTCAAGTGACCACACCGCTATAATAGAGGATAGTAGAATAAAGGATAAAGATACAGAAAATGAACTCATTAGAGGTAAAATTCTATACTAATACATTCATAAGGGAATAAATCACTCTAAAATTCCTGGGAGTCACCATATGGTTCAAGAGAGAAGGATGCACCCTGAATGAGAAATAAAATCAAACATGCAACATAGTTTAAGACCACTAGACCCAAGATATTGTAAATTCGAACCCCATCACCTCAGGTAAAATTAACATTTTTCGACCATTTCACAGAGTGAAAAAGTTTCACCGCATGTTATCTTTTCATGATTTGTATGAGTTCATGGAATCTGTCTGAGAACGGATTTACATTGTGCAACAGGTTCATGACGTGAAAGTGTCTTGTAGAAAGTTCAATATAAATACTTAGAAAAATAACCATGTCAACCCATACCCCCAATGGACCTCCTCTTAATCCTTTTTCATATTTACCTATGCTCCATTAATTCAAAGAGGCATACAACTCTAAACATTATTATTTTTTGCCTATAAAAATATCTCTATTCCCAAAGAAAATCTTTGACCACTAGGATTTAAAAGAAGAAGAACCCAAATATAAGTGGTTTAACCCAAACTCAAAGAGGGAAATACCTGAAAAAGGACGATATCTAATAACCTCCCCACTATATAAAATATCATCCCTGAGATACTCCAAGAACATCTTTGGTCCCTCAACAAAAATGTCTATCCATTATGCTCACATATCATATTCCTTCCCCTATGTCTCCTCTTGAACATTTCCATGTTTCCAGTTCACTTAAACTAGCGGTATAGTCTTTCCTAGGATACACTTATCACTATAGTTCATAATTTGTATTTGATAATCCTCAAAATACACATCTACATTTAATTTCAACATCATCAATTAATAGCGCTTGAGAGTGGTTAGGATGAAATCATTGAAGCTATGATACATGATACACATCATATATAGCACTATAGTGCTCTGGAAGGTCCAATCAGTATGAAACCAGACTTAACCTTCTCACTAAATCATATAGAACAACAAACCTAGGATCTTGCTTTCCATAATTCTTGATAAAATGTTTTCCCAATCTAGGAAACCCATGAAGGATATATAACCCACATAAAAATCCAAAGGTCATATCCACTAGTTAGTGCAAGATTGTTTCTTTCTCTATGTGGTCACCAACAACTTCCTAATCAAATAGACCTACTCAACATATCATGCATGAGACTAGGTCCAAAAAGAACCGACTCACCTACCTCCAACCAAAAAATTGGTGAAAAAATTTCCATCTATACAATTCATTGAGAGGCTACATCTATATTGATGAATTGAAGCTATTATTATATAAAAACTATACGATTTCCATATGATACTACCATAAACCACTGTAATCCATCATACAATATTGTAAAATATCCTCTAGAATCTAAAATTCATATTTATATTTTCCATCAATTTGAGGATGATATGTTTTAATCAAAATTACCTATAATCCTAGAGCTTTCAGAAGATCCTGGCAGAACGGAGACATGAAATGAGGATCTCTATTAGAAATGATATTTCTTAGAAAACTCTGAAATATAACTACTTACCACATGAAAAAACTACCCATATAATCAAATTTGGAGGTCTAACTAATGGAAACAACATGGTATAACTTCCAAAATAAATATAAAATCACCCATAATAAATAATTCTTACAAGGTTTACTGAGTAACCCAGCCACAAAATTTATAGTGACATCATTCCATTTCTATTCTGAAATATGTAGAGGCTTCAATGAACTAGGATGCCTCTACTTCTTAGCTTTCAAATTCTAAAAAGTAGAACATATTTCTATGAATCTCACTACCTATTTTTAATTATTTTCCACCAGTACTATCTATATAGATCACGATACATCTTTTTGAGACCTAGGAGTACCAACCATTTTGAATCATGAAACTCCATTACCAGATCCTCATATAAGACCATATGAAACCATACTAAACCATAGTAAAGAAGAGAATTAACACTACCAAGAGACCATCCAGATGTTGTCTCACCACCATATAAGCGGTCCATCAAAGATAATACCTTTAGATCAAATAAATGATTGATGTTGTTCTGGTCTAAAAGCATTGGTATAATTGTTTTCAAAGTTAGAGATACTCTTACCTAGGACTCATGATCATTTAGGTGCATGCATTCAATGATTTCCATAAAAAAACTCATCAGAAGACTCCCTCACTACCTCTATCTATGTCATTAGGATCAATTAATCAATAATGTGGTATCCATTTCCTTATGTATAAGCTAGCTTGATGTCAAAAGACTATAGATACTAAACCCACTTCCCCTGTGACAGGTCTAGGTCCTACTGAGAAAAGATGTACCTAAGGCTATTGTGATCCGTGTACACCACAAACCTATCACACAAAAGATAGTGTCACCATTATCTCAAGGCGTGTACCACTACAGCTAACTATAGATCATTAGTAATGAAATTCCTCTCATTTGGTCTTAGTATTCTAGATCCACAAGAAACCAATCAATCATTTTGTATTGGAACTACTTCAAGACCAACTCTAAATGTGTCACAATACCCATTATATTCCATAACAAAAATAGGTATGTTTTGGATCATTTCTAAGGTTAAACCCCTATTAAATTATTAAGAAGATTTATTAAAAGCATCTGACCAAATAAACATAATCCATTTCTTGGTCAGCCTTGAAATTGATGTTTTAATATGGGATAAGTCCTGGATGAAATGATGATAATGCCTTTATAGACATAGAAAAATATAAATCTCAAAGAAATTATTGGGATTCTCCCAAGATACCATGACTGAAAAATTATCTAGATTCAAAAACACTCCATCCTATGAGATTACAATGCCGAGAAGTATACTTTATCAATACAAAAACATCCTCTAGATAGCTTTGTGTACTCTCCAAGTGTACTAAAGATGATGTCAAGATGTAGGAAATTATCATATTCTACATGAGAGTACACTAATATTTCATCGATTAAAACCACCACAAACTGATCTAAAAAATGTTTAAAGATCCGGTTCATCAAGAACATGAATACCACTATCTGGTTATTCAAACCGAACATCATCACCCCAAAATCATTCAATACGTACTTCATCCTAAAATACATATGAGGTATGTCTAACGGTCTCACTCTCAACTGATTATATCATGTTCTCATGTCAATATTAGAGAAAATATCAGAACCTCTCAACTGATTGAAGAGATCTTCGATGTGCAGAAGGGGATGTTAGTTCTTGACTATCATCTGGTTCAATATTAGATAGTCCACACACAAGTGGAAAGTCCCATTATTATTCATGTTGAGGAGAATGTGAGAACCCCATGGTGTTGTACTAGGTTGTATGAAACCGATATCTTCTAGATGATCTAAATTAACTTATAATTCCTAAAGAATTGCTAGTGTCATCCTATAAGTTGGGATAAAAATTGGATCTTCTCTTGTAACCAACTCCATCGTGAACTCAATCTATTACTTAAGTGGTAATCCATATAACTCATTAGAAAAGACATCTTGAGAATGATATAAAATTGGAGGAACAATATCCTATTTTTTTATAGCATCATATAAATGAATACATACTATTTGATCCATTATACAATCAAATATACATTTAATTTGGTTACGTACAACCATCCTGAAGATCCCACTCACCCCAATAAAAATAGTTTCTTCATTATAAAGATATAAATGTACCTCTCCTCTAGTATCATTTGATAAGATTATTCTATAAAAATAACTTATCCATACCTAGAATCAAATAAAAACTTGTCATTTCTAATAGAAACACTTCCCAAAAGAAACAATAGAAAACATTTTCTTTATAAGACACCGTGTCACATTTGAAATTCTCAGACTGCACTCATAATGGTGTATTCATCATCAAAACACCATCCAAAATTTCCACAACCAATCCAAAAAATTTATAAACAAGAGAAGAACTAATGGAATGTGATGATCCAATATAAAAAGACACACGCTATGGTTGATGATATAAGAATCATACCTCCGGCGCTATAAGATCCCACATCCAAACTAGTTAGAGTGGACTACTTATCATGATGCTAACCTTCTCCTCTACACTAGAATGTAGTATGACTCCCCTACATTGTTCCCTCTTCTTGATGATTCCACTCCTATACTAGGGTACCACACACCCTACCTTGACTTGAACGTCCAATGGAACTCTAGTTAAGAGTATGATGATGGGTAGGTGTGTCCTTCCTGGACTCTAGTGCCTATCCTAACCCCTATCATTTATTTACATCGGCATGCCCCTAGAGAACATCTTTAGGAGTCCGAACTCGTTGCAAGAATGATACTCCAAATAATGGTACATACATTGAGTCTTCCTGTGACCAAACATTCCACACTAAAATCAATGTAATGGAACAAAATATTGAGATAGATTCCCACTACCCTGGCTACTTGTCTTCCTATTTCCTTAGTGATAACTATCATATCAGCACATTTTTTTAGTAGAATAAGATCAAACAGTTCATCAAGCTAAAAAAACTTAGATGCTTCTCAGGGCCTCACAAAAATCCCCTTCCACTATGAGATCTTGATTCATCATGTCAGAAATTATACATAATAGAAAATCATTCACGTGTGACCTGATCTCATAGAAAATCCCATACTGAAAATGCCTCTCCTTGGAAATATCATCAAATACTAAATATGGCACAAAGTGTGGTATGTTAGTGAAACTTCAAACAGAGTCCATCACTGACATCCCTCCCACATTAGTTGGATGAACTTGTGAGCCTTTTCATCCCTCAAAGTCTCAAGATAGAAGTGGATCAGTAACTTCATGTCGAAGTCCTTCCAGGATAACCCCTCTTTTAATTAAACTTTCTCTAATGTGTCATAGAAACTCTTGAATGGTCCATGATCCATGTATGCATCATGCTTCACCTTCCTATCTATACGTGTCATTTTTTTCTTGAAGATATTTTGGTCTGACTTGATCTAGAACTCAGATGTCTGGGGGAATCCCTCACGAGCGAATGTAGGTAGATGATGCTGCTAAAACTCTCTTATCATCTTATACATTGAAGTTATAGTGTGAAAAACCGACCTTTCCATGGATCACATGAACCTTAAGAAGATTTTTTTGGAGCTAATAATTCATCTGATTATCAGGATCTATAGGAAGCATTGATTTAGATATGTTTGTATCATGATGATTTGTACTCTCATGACATTCAATTTAAAGAAAATGTGCCTGAATATTGTCTACAAGAGAAAAAAATCCTTAGAACATTGGATAAAAAACATGTTCAATATCAAAAAGTGAAAATAATAGATAACCATTGGCTCATGGTATCTCTAAACATGGATTATCAAGTGAATTTTCATGACCTAATGGTTCACTTATTATCTTTTTCATCAGATATAATAGGTATATCATTTCAATGTTCATACCAAAAAATATATCACATGAAATAAATATGTCCCTATCATGAACAATAAATTTCAATATATATATCCCTATATTCCTGTCATGATCCATTCATTCTTATCTAAAACCATACCAATCAATGAGAATAAATCTCAAGAAAGAGTAACATTAGACAACATATGAATCCCCCAAGGTGAAATAATATCAACCTTAACAAATGAACAAATTGACCAGAAATCCCATCCTCGTGCACTTATATTTCTCCCCATACGTCGGTTAGATAACCCTATCCACAAGATCATTACTAAGTCCTGACACATTCTTAGTCTCTTTTCTACGTTACCCAAATATTGAAACTACATAAAATAAAACATAAATCTCTAATACCACTTTGTAACATCCCCCGATCTAGCACTCTCTCATGTGGACAAACTAGGTTGGTTACCAGAACTCAAGAACGCATCCCCGTATTCGAGAGGTAGCTGACTAGTAGTGGGGGTGTAGAGAACACAGTGGGGAGACTATACACCATAGTCTAGAGTTGTAATACAATGGAAAGAAATAAATACCAGATAAATGGAAGTAGAGGAAATAGTATAACACATCAGATAAATCAAACAATAAATGTCAAATGAACAATGCAATGATAGAAATAGAATAATAAAATCATAGGATAGAATGTAACTAAAATTCATGATAAAATTCATACAGAAAAAAGAACAAGATAATATAGATAAACTCAAAATACCCCAATATTGAACCCCACGACAGTCCCATCTCCAATATCCAACCCACACAACAAGAAATATTTAACAACAAGGTATCTTCCATCATCAAAACCTAAATCCTTGTAATCATATCAAGTACCCAAATTAAGACCAAATATGGTGTGATTGAGACTCAACAGGTCAACACCACAATGTCTAAAAAAACCAATTTGATAGTAAGTTCATGCGATAAAGTGATAAACAAGAGTATTAATTAATCAATTAATACAATATAAAAATTAAACTGATTTAACACCATGTTGGAATAACTATGATCTTGTAGCATCACCATGCCAACCGTAACCAAAATCCCAAGGCATAATAATATACCCCCAAAAAATCCCTACGTATAATCATTTAAGAAAAATTGGGCCAAGCCCTATAAGCATTACAGAATAACCCAGCCATGTCCTATAACATAAAGTATAATAAGGCCAAGTACTTTAAGAATTACAACATAACAGAGCCAATACCTATAAGCATTACTGTATTACAGAGCCATGAACTATTAGCATTACAAAATAACCAAGATAAGCCCTATAAGCATCATAACATAATATACAACCCAAGTCATAATTTCAAGAAGAACGCAACATTACATCATAAACCAAAAAGGTAAGATCATCCAATTACATTTTATCTTTAAATTCTATTTCATTCATCAAGTTATGTATTAAATCACCAATATTATAGTATACACAACCATATTATATCAATGTTTTTTCTAGTAATTTCAATAAAAAAATAATCTATTTTCCAAGGTGAATATATCCCAAACAATCACCTAATGCCTCATGTCATTCTAAATCATATTTTAAGATAATGGATAGTTCATTATCATTTAAGGGTAGACTCACCCCATGGGTAGCCACAAACCTAGTCTCAACACTATTGGTTCCAAATGAATCCAAAGAGTAGTCCAAACAGATGATTATCATAACCCATTATTTTTTTAGTTAATGTACACATTGTGTGGGTGAACTTGAATAGTATTTCAAAAACTTATATAATTAGAAACACACCATAGGGATTTTTTAGACCACTAACCTTAATCCCGAGATCACAGATACACTCTCAATAGGTAACACTAAAAATTAATGAAGGTGATGGATATCATAGGGAAAACCTAGATCACACAAGCACCAAGATAAAAACCCTATTCAATGATGGTCAAGAGACCACACCTCTCTAATGATGGAGAGTGTAATTAAATAGAAAACCAAAGTGAATTATCTTAATTTAGATCAAATTCTAGAATAGGACATCCGAGAGGGAAGTAATCGTCCCAAAATCCCTTAAAATATCTATAAGGTTCAAGAGAGGAGGTTGTACCACAAAAAAATGAAATCATACGTGCAACGTGGTCTAAAAATACTGGTTTTGAGATATTCATGACATGAACCCCTTTCATGATGTGAATTTCTGAATTTATAAGACACCCAAAAAAATTCATCACCTCAGGTTAAATTAATAGTAATAAATCTTTTCACAATGTGAACTAGTTTCATGACATGTAAACTTGTCATTATTTATAAAAATTTATGGAATATTTTCAGGGAAGGATTCACGCCATTTAATAGGTTCACGGTTTGATAGTGCTCAGTAGGTAGTCCCGTAGAAACCCTTAGAAAAATCCTCGAGTCAACTCAAACCCACAAAACACCTCTTCTTAAGATTTTTTTAGATTTACCTAGTCTCCATTAATTCATAAAATCATACATCCATGAACATTAGTTCATTTTTCCAAGAAAAAGGACTCCATTATCTAATAAATGGTTCATCCACCATGTTTTAAAGGAAGAAGATCCCAACTAAAATAGGTTTAACAAAAAATAATAGAGGGACATACCAATAAAAATATGGGATGATACAATAAACCTTTGATATTTATAGGTAATGATTTAATCTAGACCCAATATACCCAACTAATTTTTAATGTTCATTGATCCAATCATATTCATACCTTCCAACTAGAGGAATCCCTATCCTAAAGAAAGTATTATTTAATCTCTATATTCCTATGAAAACATTATAATAGGACTCTTTATTAAAATATGGAAAATAGTTAACCCTTGCATACTTGTCAGATATCATACCATGATTCAGATAGTTTTGAACATGACTTTAATATTTTTCAATCCTTGTTCTATGGTGTTGGGGTGCTCTTTATCTTTAAGCCCTATCTGGGGTGTCATGTCACAAACCTATTATTGAACCAATAAACTTGACCTTAAATTTTATGAACTACACCACGATGGTCTATAATGACATTGGGATATCCATTCACATAGGGTTTTCCATACCCTTGTTACAAATATTGTCTCAATTTTTGTGAAATATATGTGACATTAAACTGTATCCCCCAATGGTAAATATTATAAAACCCTTAAACTAAAAATTAAAAGACAAAAACTTTGTTAGGTCAAATTTTTTTAAAGAGGATACTTGAGAAAAAGTAAAATTTATACTCACTAGGTTGTCCATTTCATGATCTATGAAAAAGTTCATGCGAAAAAAGAGAAAAGGTATAAATATTGTGTGGTCCACCATATGGCCCTATAAAAATTCAAGTTATGCTTCCTGGGATTTCTAAAAAGAAAAAAATATAGAACAATTTCATATTGAAAATCTTTAACCGGAATATGTGTTCACTATATAGAAGAATAACATCTAGCATGCCCAACCCCTTCTTTAGTTATTTCATTTCCATAATCCAACTTTATTCCTTGAGTATTTAAATCTTCTTAAACCTTTCATGGTTATTAGTAATGAGTCTATTTGACTCCAAGTGACACCTTACATGGTCAACATCATCAGTGCTTCTATATTTGTCCTTTCCAACCATAGGAATATCTATCTTTAGGAAAATGTCCTCTTATCTCCATACTCTCTTAAAACATCTTGATATGACCCATAATTAGAATGTGGTTTTGGATTTTCATTATGAACATATCCCATATGGTTAGACCCTAATTAATATTTCCTGAGTTATATTTTAGACAACCCATAGTCTAACCATTCAAGAGTATTTGAGTACCCTTGATGTTACATAGTCTCTCATTTAACTTATTTTTTAAAGATGAATATGAAATTAAAATTTTGAACCTTTACTGGTCCTTGTCATGTGACCTTAAACCACATGAAATAATGGCTCATGCACTATGAACTTTATCTATATGAACATATTTATGAATTATTCTACATTGGAATAGGGCTCTAAGTCATGTTGAGTTTTTATTTTCCCTTACCACATAGATGGTCTCCCCCTTTCTCAAAGCTATATGGCCTTAAACTATAATGACATGTAGTTGAATATGTCCAACTTAAAACACTAGAAATAATTTTCCCGTACACTATGACTATAAAATATATGTACCACTCCTTGAGGTCTTCTATATTCATGAAGCTGGGCTATCTATTCAGATAAGGTTAGATTTACCCATGTTTCTATACAAAACACCAAACTTTAGGTCAAATCCATCCGAACTTAAACACTAGCTACGTTAGGGTAGATTGTAAGTCCTAAAACTAGGAAAATAAATAGACATAACAAATACAAGGTTCAAAACCCAGAAAGGAAATCCTCCAAAAAATTTATTCTTATATATATGGTTATTTATATTTTAAGAGTTAGAAAAAATTGAGCACTCAAAAAAGGTAAAGGTATAAAACAATTTAAGTGAAAACCCATAAAGGTTGGACCGATAGAAATACATATTTCTTCCCAGTATGTATCACCCATATGAGTCTTATGAAATAGTTAATTATATAAAATAAAACAACAAAAAACTTTTGGGGTCCATAATATGATCCCACCAGAGATCAAGTTGTGTTCGTCAGGACCCTTAGTCTAGGATAAATATAGAGATCCCATTTGTTACCTCTCATATATATGTTCTAGAGATCATCCTCAACATATATTTTCATAAATAGTTTTAGGAGATACAAAATTAATTAATGGACTCATGGTTGGGCTAAGAGTCACCTTCAATTAAAAAAATATTTTCAGTGACTGACTCACTTAGTGAGGGACTACTCTTAACACATCATAAATGAGATTTACCTACCACATTAAATGTTACAATAGATTTAATTGGTTAGGGTATCGATGAATAATCATTTTTAATTCTATTTCATTTGTTAGAATTGTTGAAATTGATACACATAGTATACTAGTTGATAGAAAAGAAACAGAATCAGATGATAAAAGAAATGAATTCTCAACTAAAACTTATGGGATGTTTATCCTCTTGGTTATTTTCACCCCATCAGAAAGCATGGAATGTTGATCATATGGAATATATTTCCTTAAAATGCTTTGGGATATCCATCAACTACTGAGGGAATCACATCATTCATACAAGAAGAATGTCTAGGGGACACCTATGACTTGAGCATACTTGAATTGTCACATTTCATGGATTCACAAGAAGGAAAATATGGTACATCATAATTGCAAAAAAATACAAGTCTAGGAGATACAAACCTACTTTAAGAGATTAATTCTCTATAGTGATTCTGATGAAAAAATCCTTAGTTAAGTCCACAATCTCCATGCGGTCATCCAATGTCCTGGGAGGAATGAGAATGATTGTCAACTCATAAGTATTGAGGGATGGTTATGACGCTTTTTTGAATTTTATCATATTCATCACTCCTGTAAAAGAACATTCTAGAAGTGTATATGTTATTTTATCCATGGAAGACAAAAATCTAAAATTGTATGCCTCTTAGGAATCACCACTAACATTATCTTGAAAGGCATGAGGAACATCATAAACTGACCCAAATTCTATTTAGTTTTTTATATTATCGCTCCCATTGAGGCCTCTTCCATGATAATAGGGACTAAATATACTTGGGGTGATGAAACATTAGAATCTAAAAACCATATAGTATCACCTGATGGACATGGATCCACAAGGATAATGACAAATTCAGCTGGGCACCCAGTTAGAATTCACCTCACTTTTACTTCTCCCATTTCTAAATTTATATATTCCATTTACAAGTGTATAGGGGTATTATACCATTGGAATCTAGTACCCTCATTATTTTTTTTTACTTAAACACACATCTTAAAAAACACTACACTAATATGATGGGAAAAAATTATTTGAGAGATAAGAATGCAAGTATAATACTCACACACTATTCCCAAGTAAAGGCATACTAGTATGTAATTTTACTACCACCTTCTAGTAGTGTACCATGAGGATAATCCAATTGGAGGGTTATTTGGTGGGGATAAAGGAAGGAACAATCCATAAAGATTGAAGATTACTTCCCACATATGCTCCACCATATAAGGGGAGCCTTAATCTTAGACTTATTCCACTAGAGGAACATCTAAAGAAATGATCAGCCCCCTGGTTGAATACTCTAAAAAATTCATTGAAATATTTTCCATAACCCCTAATAGAGTTAGGGGAAATTGGAAAATTACTTTTAATAATAACACAAATATTATAAGGGTGAAAATTATACTACCTATCCTCATGAAGTGATTTCCTCTTTCTCAGCTGTGACAACTCGATATGTCAGTATCTCAAGGACCCAATCCATATAAAAGGGAATAAATTTGGGAGAATAAATCATTGACTATGCATCTATGAGGTAATATCTAACCTCCCTAGGATGGACTTCATTGGAAATTTTCATGGGTGTGATCACAAGACCAAAATAGATCAATGAAATCTCCACATCCTAGAGTAATATCAAGCCTTTCTCATTAAACCACTTGATTTTATAGGCATCCAATTCCTTAAATGAAATTGGTAATAGATATTCAATTATAATAGTTGGGGGAGAAGGGACCATTCTTTTTGAGGAGTGGGATCCAACCACTTGATCTTCTTCCTTGTATTTATAATATTGATGGCTTCTTTGGAGCATTCCATTTATAAGGCATCCTCTCTTCTATTTATGGCAGATACTATTAATTATATTTAGTTATTTTTGGAACATTGAATTAAAGAAACATGACAGTTAATTTACCCTCTGGATACAACTATATTTAAACCTCAATGTATTTTTTCTCAAGCCCAACAATATCTTTAGAAGGTGGGAGGAAAAACCAGAAACATATATCTTCTCTTGTAAATATTAACTAGAACTGTAACATGTATATAGATTCTATTGGGATTGGAAAATTATTATGGGATAATGAAGTTTCTTATAGATTCTATGAAAATTCTATCATATGTAACACCCCCAAGAGTTTAAACGAACACTATATTTGATAGCGTTTTCAATACACAACACTAAATTTAAATGACCCATGATATAATATTAAAATATTATTATTCAAACATGACTAATTTAATCTAGAAATTAAAATTAGTAGGTATAAAAAATATTAAATACATTATGAAATATATATACAGTCCTAATGAATATAATGTTTTGATGAATTCTTAATAAATAAGAACTCAACATTTAATAAAGATATTTTATGCTATAAAAACTCTATTTTCTTAAAAAAGAATTTTTACGAGTTTTTGTTAAAAAATATCATAATTCATTCATGGAAATTTTATAAATATTATTGTAAAAAATTAACATATTTTTTTAAATTATAATATTGGTATTCTCTTTGGTTGAATTTCTGGCATTTTTAAGAAAATATTATCTTTTCAGTAAATAGTTAAAATTGCCGATTTTTATAAAATTATAATTTCTTTTTAATAAATTAAGTAATTTAAAAGTATCATTAATTTTTTCAATTTAATTTAAAATTAATAAAACTATTATTTATTTAAATTAATTATTATTAATACACTTAAACCATCTTTATACTATATTTTAGTATAAGTTTATTGTTTAGCTTGAAAAATAATTTTTCAGAAAACTCTATTAAAGTGCATGATGTTTCTAAATTTTAATTAATTAAAATAATAAAAAATGAAGAATGATTTAAATTAAATTTTTTATGTATGTAAATGTGAATTTAGATTCATTTTATTATGATTAATTTTCATATATTCAATATGAGATCATGTTTTCCCAAAAACATGTGTTTCATGAAAAAACATTTATCAACACATCTATGGGTTTAATTTTAAATTAAATTATACCATTTATGTGAGTTAAGTTTATAAAACAGATCCCATATATGGAATCAAGATTATTTATATTATATAATAAGGTAAAATTAACTTTTTAGCATAATTAATAGTGAAAACATGAAAAAATATTTACCGCTGTTAAGGTAAAAAAGGGTTTACTGGGAGTTAAACTAAAAAGTTATGTGTTAAAAATAACCCCAAACATGTATAATTTAACTTTTATGGTCATTAATGGATCTTATATCTTCTAATGTTCTAAAATATTCCATTTTATAGACTTTTTCCATGAGAAAAATTTGGTTGTAGTTCTTTCTTTTCAAACATTCCTAATGTGTCCTCACCCCCACTTATAAATGGCCACCCCTCTCATATCTTATTCAAAAGTCCATAACCAATTATTTAAGACCATAAATACCAATATAAATTCTTTATTTCCATCCCCTAATCCTATAATTCTTGATTTTATTTTAAATCCATCCTAAAAAATCTTTTCATGAAAACCTTAAGTAGTTATTCGAAGAAGAGGTAACATCCTTAACCGAGTGTTTTACTTTATTTATTCTTAAAAATAATTAAAATATTCTTAAAACATAATTATATAATATAATGAGTATCTTAAATATAATAATATTTTTATTTTATGTCCATTACCTATAACCATATCCTTCTCTCTCTAATGGGAAACAAAATCATTGATTGTGTGTATGGAGAACTACCGCCTCGCGAACTGATATAATTCATTTTCCAACACTGCTACTCGTGGATGGATACAGTGATATATATAATGATTATATTTGATATTTATGATATAATTATACTTTTTTTATTATAATATCACATATACCTTATTATATTCTATTCCTTAGAGAATACGATAAAGTCACTTGTGTGTACGATGAACTTCCGCCTTACGAAGTGATGTGATTCTTTTTTAAACTATGATTTTCCTGGAAGTTTATAAGTTTTAATTTAATTTTAATATATGATAATAATTACATATTAAAAATTATGTAAAATTAATGTATCATATAATTTCTTACATTACCACCCATTGAATAAATGATAACGTTGTTTGTGTGTACGGTGCACTACCACCTCGTGAAGTGATGTGAATTATTTTTATCATCACATCGCATGGATGGTATATATAAGAATATTTAAAGAACTAATATGATATTTATGATATAATTATTTTATTTTAAGGATAAAATAACACTTATCTTCATTCCATCTTGATCATAGAAAATTGGAAACGTTACTCATGCATATGTACATCCCACCATCTCCATGATTGTAACATAGTTCATTTTTTCATAATGATATTTCATAGTGTTTTTAAAAAATATAATTTATATAAAAGAAGGATGATTATTTCATGATTACCATTCTGGAAATTATTAATTAATAATTAATTTTACTGTAGTAAACTTACCAAAGGGATTTTGAATATATGATTCGTTCATCGTTAGAACATCCAATGTGAAATTAATTTGTTAAATAATTGAATGTGACATGGTAAAAAATAAAAAAAAAGGAATAATAAAATTTATAATTTTAATTAAGAAAGTTTATAACTAAAATAATTATATTATTAATGAATATAAGAAACATATGTGATAATTCAGACTCAAGGTAAGGATTTCATCTCAAAACACCATTCTTCGAGACACAAGTTCTTTTATTAACCTAATTTAATTTGTATGGTGTATATAAGAACAATTTAAATATTATTTCATGAATGGTTATTAATAAATGGCATTTTATGTTACAATTCACTTACTTCATTCATGGGGTTATGATTCAAAATCACCAATTCGGTGAGGATTTATGTTTCAATCACATTTTAATTTGGATTATTTATGCTTGACTTTCCATTATAGGAAATTATTTGATCATTATCTAGTAAAATAATTTAATTTTATTATAATATGATTATTAATGAACATTTTATGTAATCATACCAATTTCCTCTCTTCTATACTTAAAATTATTGAGTAAAGGAATTTAAGTAAAATCGGATTTATTTATATCTTTAGTAAAAAAATCTTTTATTATGTGTCCTTGTTTTCATTATAATGTTTTTCAAAAATTATTTAAAAATATTCTATGATGATTTATATTCATTTTTACCCATGCTTAAATTTTAAAAAATTGTTTAAAAGGATACTTTTTTTCATTTTCTGAGAAAGGTACTTTTCTTAATAAAGAGTGAAATGAATGATTTTTAACCTATGCGACATGTAATAAATATCCCACCATTATGAAAAATATTTTATTTAAAGATTAATTTATTATATTATAATATTATTTACAATGAAAATTATTTCCAATATATTTTGTGAATTTTTGGTTTTTTAAAAGGGATTTTCAAAGTGTAAGGGTTATTTTTCTCAGGAATGTTTTTAAAAATATAACAAGTATTTATATTCATCAATGAAATTAACCTATAATGTTATGGAATGATTATAAATTATATACTTATGTATCTAACATATATACCAAGATCACTCTCCCTTAATTTTGTGGTTTAATACATTCCTTTTGTTTATCTTTTAAATTCATTTATTATGAATTTTTTTATTATGATATGTGACAATATTATGAAACCCATTTCTTCCAAGGGGAAGTTTTTATGTATATGGATTACTATTGATTTCATTTATATGGAACTCAGAAAAAATTACCATGTTATGATGGTTTCTACGATATATAAATCCAATTAATTGGGTAATGTTTTAGTCTCATGAGACTTAATATATGGAATTAGGGAGTAAACTTAATCCATTATGGGACTTTGTACACCATGTGATATTTCCTAGATATTGTAACACCCCGAGATTTTATGAGAAATATTATTTTTAATTTTATTGATGTCTTGTGTTGTACGTTACAAAAAAGGAGTCTTGCACAACACACAACCCTAACTTGGCTGCATTACACGTAATCGCGGCCTTCCTCGATAGCGTGTGTAGTACGCAATACCGAGTTTCACTAAATGAGATATTATTATAATATTATTTTGAACTAGCCATTATGAATAGTAATACCCACTTTTTGAAATTTTATAAATTTTATATTTCAAAATAGACTTCATTTTTGGATATTGAATATCAAAATTATCTTAGGGTGAAATTTTGGTACTTTTCAGATAACTTTCAAATTCTGATGAATAATGGAAATTACTAAATTTTAATTAAAAACAACTTTTTTAATAAAAATAATTAATAGTGCTAAATTATTAATTTGAGTTGTTTTAAATTATATTTAGAATATATTTTTACAATTTAATACAATGTTGGTCATTGGATGTAATTTCACATTTAAACCAGACATAAACAAGTGTCAATCTTTTGATAGTTATTATCTCTTAAGAACACGCTATTTGTTTTGACGACGGGAACTAATTTTTAAATTAATTAATGCAACTGATATGTTTTGAATTTGGTAAAATAGGCATCATTTTTGAATTCATAATATCAAATATATCTTAGGCCTAATTTTTGGAATTTTTCTGGAAACTTTCATTTTTTTATGAATAGTGAAACCACTAAGTGGTAGTTAAAAAAATGAATTTTTCATAAAACTTAATTTTACCGCTTCTGTGAGTGGAATTTCGAAAATACGAGAGACATGGTTAATATCAAGGAATAAAATGTGGTTCAATAAGATGAAAATAATTTTTGGTGAATAGTAACTTTTTACTTTTTTTTACCATGGTTAAAAGTAAATAGGGTAATTAAGGGTAAAAATGATATTATTATTACCCTAACACATGTCATAATTCTATTGGAAAAGTCTAATTCGACCCAAAACAACCTTAGTAATAAAATATGACCATTTAGTCCCACTTGGATTAGATTAGGACATTTATTATTAATTTATTTAAAGAAGGGTTAAAATAGATAAAATCAATGTTTAATAAGTAAATCATTTTTAATATAGGGTTATACATAAGATAAATTTGACTATAAATATTCATTAGAAAGATAAAACGATTTTCTACATAATGGTATTTTATTTGTAATTTTTATACTTAAAATAAATTAATTTATTTATGACACAATTAGGATGCAGTAATTATCTTATTAATGAAATATTGACATAATTGATGTTATAAATACCCAAATCAATGTAATTTGAGACTTTTTATGAATTACACTAATTTTCTAGGTTAATATGACATGTTAGTATTGAATTAATTAATTTTTTCGAACTAATAATTCTGTTATGATTTTCACAAAAATCAATTACTAAATAGTGTCAAAATTGACATAAAAGAGTTTTTAAAAAACATATTATATTATTAATTGTTATTTTATTCCTAAAAATCTAAGGTTCAGCCAAAATAATTAGATAACGATATATATCTTAATAATAAACAACTTGGGGTTCGTTTGTCTTGTTATAGTAAGTTTATTAACCTTATAGTCTAAGAACAGAAAAAGACACGGTAAAAGTAAAATTATCTTACTTAAAGTTAAATCTATATGATAAGGTTAAAATAGTAAACAAAACTTGTCCAAATTCTATTGTATGAGATTATTTTGACCCATCCCCACCTTATCTTCGAAATAAATCAATTTGGATCTATTTAAAACCAAATATGGATTTATAATAAAATAATATTTTTAGTTATTCCAAAGGTGCCCCTCTCCTCCCTTATAAAGGGAACCTCCTCCCTCTCTTCCTCACACCACATTGAGCCTTCCAGATCGGCCAAACCCTGCCAAATTATCTTCTACACTTCCCTTGAAACAACCTAAAGGGCCTGGTCATCTTAAAATACCAATTTTAGTGCCCTAAAAGGAGGTCTCAAAGAGGTTCTTCAAAGAAGAGGTAATGTCCGTTACCGATTCTTTCAAATTTATTTCTTCTTATACTACTTATTCTTTAGTTTTTTCATTATGAAGTAATAAAATCAGTATAAATCATATAATGATATGTTATTATAAGTATTAAACAACCCTATTTCACCATCTATCCATCCTACGGAAAATGAAATCACCGCGCGTGTGTATGTATGGAATACCGTCTCCACGCCGTGGTGTAATCTATTTTCAACCACCACCTTACTTTGATGGGTATAATGGTGTAAAGAATAACTATATATGGTTATTATAACATCATAATTATTCTGATATATTATCCCATCCACTCCAATTCTATTCAATAATTATGGGAATGATATCATCGATCGTGCGTACGTACGGACTACCGTCTCCACGACGCGATGAGATTCATTCTCCATGTCAACCATACATGAATGATCATAAAGTTTATATAATGAATAATAATGAAATATATGAAATAATAATTCTACTGGATTTATGTATATATATATATATGTATGTCATCTATTTAGTTTCATTCAATTCAATAAGGAAACCAAAACATCGTTCATGCGTACGTACGGCCTACCGTCTCCATGAACGATGTATTTCATTCCTTTTATCGATCTATAATATATATATATGTATATGATGAATATATATTATATATAAATAATGTTTTACATTCTGGAATTATTTAAATCAGGATATAAGTTCTAATATCAAGAACGACAAGTTGAAACACATACGATAAATGAAATGATTTTACCCAAAACGTTGCTTTAACATGGAATTTACAAACAAATGGGTAATATAAAGTCATAAGTGAAACATATATGATATCATAACAATGAATATGATTCTTTAATAAGTCAATGACAATATTTAAATCATTATACAGGAGGTTCGTATACGTACGAAGCATATCAGACCTAAGGTAAGGGATAATTTTGCAAATCTCATTTTTATCTGGGATTGCTTATTCGTAAGCATTTACTGGGGTTATTTATATCATCCATGTCCATGTTTTATAAAAGAGTTTTCATGTATGTTTAAATTCATTTTTACCCATTTTTTACTTTTACTACATGGTATGTAAGGAATCATTCTTTTTTTTACGTTACAAGGTACTTTTTGACTTTTCCGGCAAAAGTACGAGAAGAATGTTTTTTTAACCAATACGACATAAAAGGATTTTTACGGTTTTATAAAGCCATATTTTTATAAAGATTCCTCTAAAATATTTCATGATTATTTTAAACAAAATCTTTTTCTTTTAAATTTTTATGACGTTTTGTGAAAAGAAATTGATTTTGAAAAAGAAAGGATATTTTCCTCAAGAATTCATTTCAAGTGTTTAATCAAAACCATTTTCCATCTAAGATGACATTATTTCACATGTGTATATTTCAAGTATAAAGTCTCTATGATTTACATGGTTTCACTTTTCTCATTATGAAATGTTATCCATTAATTTTATATGGATTATGTGATGATGGGACAATGTTTATGAAACCCATTTTATTTGTTGGGTTATTATGAATGATGTATGTTTATTTTGTGGCACAAGTAAGAATGATTTCATTATGAAATGGTTGGGACCTATATCTCCCTCCAATGCATTGGTTAAAGATTTATATCTCATGATATAGACATGGTTGGAACGGTAAGTAAATCCGGTTCAGTGTTACAGGACTGAAACGAGGAGTGAACTCGATTCAGAAAGGAACTTTGTCCACTAAGATGGTCTTGGCAGCAATGCCTTGGATACTATGGAAATCATTACATGTGCTTAATGGATGCCACAATTACATGTTTTATTCCCATACTATGTTATCATGATTTATGTCCCATTATGATCTATGCATTATGTACTTCCATGTTTTAAGTCGTTGCTCAAGATTTTGATGTTTAAACATTATGTTCGTGTTTTTATGTTCAAATGTATATGGTATGTTTTATTTTATCCATGCTTACCCTTACTGATCATTTGATATCACCCCTTTTATGTTTTCTTTTCCCTAGGATATAAATAAAGGTTTTAGGTAAGAAAAAAGGGAAGATCTTTATTGGGAGATGTTGAAGATCTTTCACCACGATTAGAAGATTTTATTCCAAGTTTCCAAAGACACTAAACTATTACAATCCTTATGTGTCTGTTTTTGTTATGTATTAAGTATTCTGCAAAAGTAATGTAATGTCAGTGTACGTCAAGCTTCGGGTCTCTACAGTTGGTATCAGAGGAAAGGTTTAGTCAACCATTGGAAACTAGGATGCGAAAACGTTAGTGAGATCCCTATAGATATTTCTAAGGTATGCCTAGGGATGTCCCTAAGGATAAGTATACGTATAGGATATAGTCCTAGAACTACGGTAACGATCTTAGAATTTAACCTAAGATGTTAGATATTTAGGGAACTCCCCCTTTACTATTTTGTTTTCCCTAGAATGATTTTTTCCCCACACTATTCTTTTTGGGTTTTAGAAAATGGCTGGAAATATGAAGATTCACGATAATGAAGGATATGACAGACAATGGAATGATATTCTTCATGAGAAACCAAATGAAACGGGATCTGGAAGTCCAAACATCGTTATTATGCCTAATCAGAAATCTCATAATATGATCAATAATCTCTACTTTGGTAAGATTCCCGACTCATATAATAAGAGAAAGATGGAGTTTCATGATTATCATAGAGGAAAAAAAGTTCAATTTCCCTCATGTAAATCATGTGGGAAGAGGCATCAGGGAGATTGTTTCAAAGGAACTGGAAGATGCTTTGGGTGTGGAAAATAAGGGCACAAAGCCAATAAGTGAAAAGAAAAAGGTTCAGTTAACACCATAGACAAGGATAATGGTATTGCTACGACATCAACAATGATTAGATGTTATAAATGTGGAATGTACGAGCATTGTGAAAACCAATGCCCTAATGGAAAATCTCATGAATAGAATCAGCATGGTCATATGGGTAGTATTTATGTGGATGATGATGAGGAGACGATAAATGATATATGAGCTGAAAGAAGTGTTGAAGCTAAGTCAGTTGTTTTAGAAGGTAGTGGAATGATTGTATGTTTATCAAGAGATATGTTGTATAGTTAATGGTACTATGGAGTAAAGAATCATCTAAGGATTGTTACACTATTGTTTTTCCTAAAAGTATTTTAAAGTATATGTTGAATGGTACCAGTAACCATAGAAGGTTATTCAGATATTTTTGTAAAGTATATGATATGCGCATAATGATGGAATAAGAAGATAATTAGATGTTTGATTGTATTCATGAGCTCATGATTGATATAAGGACTAAGTGATATCATGGTTTGAGTATATAGTATTTTGAGGATTTTGGTATGTGGAAAGTGTTAACCTTTAACTGCATTCATGTTTTCACTAAGGTTCAATGGGTATTCATTTTTCAAGAGAATACATGATTAAGGCCTTTGAATGTTTGGAATGTGACCAACAAGACATATCTCATGATATATGGGGATCAACGATGGTATTAACATGCTTGTTATATGAACTCTTTGGTAATCGTTTTCACTGTAATATGAGTTTGGACAATAGTATTTTGGATAAGCCTAAAGATTGGAATGGATTATGTTGGACATAAGTTAGTATTGTTTAAGGATATAAGTTTTTTCGATACTATTTATTGGATGTTATAGTTATATAGTTTTAGAAAAAGGATAACCTGCAGGACGGGTGACAACCCATCGCATCGGACAAGGCTGTGGGAATCGAAACCACAACCAAAGTGCGACTGGACTTTATCACCTACCACTGGCCTACAGGAAGTCCCTGGTTATTAGAAACTAGTTTTATTTTATTAAGCAGTATGATATATAAAGTATAAGTCCATTTTAGGAACCATATATGATTAATCTCACTATAGATCGACTTATGTATATTTAATAACTTTTGTTAACCTTTTGTTTGAGACAGATGGAATGACCCGTCATTCTATCACATGATCTACTAACACTTCACAAATAACAAATTCGACTTCATTTCTTTAAGATATGAAGTGGAAATTATTCAAGGCACGAACAACAGTGATATTGTACCAAAATAAAGTAAGTATTTATTCTAATTCAAATTTTTCAACTTTAGGGAAATGATCTTGAAAACCAAAAATGTTGTCCTAGTGCTCTTATATCCGATGAATCAGATGGTACCTTAGATCGTCACAAATTTATGTCTTTGTGACTGTTGTCTTTTTCATAGCCATGTTCTCTACCACTCTCCATCAGAACTTGATGGTTAGATTTTTCTTCCATATCCATATTTTCACCTATGTTCTCCTATGTGGAAACCCAGTGATTAGTTAATTTGGGTAACCATTATGCTTCATACTTTAGTTTTTAAAGATTGGGTTTGGTATTCATTTTTATGATGTGGGTTTCTATTAAAGAAACTTTTGAGTACTAAACCATTTATAACCCCGACGAATTTCGAGGGCGAAATTAATTTTAAGGGGGGTAGAATGTAACACCCCGAGATTTTATGAGAAATATTCTTTTTAATTTTATTGATGTCTTGTGTTGTACGTTACAACAAAAGATTCTTGCACAACACACAACCCTAACATGGCTGCATTACACGCAATCACGACCTTCCTCGATAGCGTGTGTAGTACCCAATACCGAGTTTCACTAAATGAGATATTATTATAATATTATTATGAACTAGTCATTATGAATAGTAATACCCACTTTTTGAAATTTTATGAATTTTATCTTTCAAAATAGACTTAATTTTTGGATTTTGAATATTGAAATTATCTTAGGGTGAAATTTTGGTACTTTTCGGATAACTTTCATATTCTGATGAATAGTGGAAATTACTAAATTTTAATTAAAAACAACTTTTTTAATCAAAATAATTGATAGTGATAAATTATTAATTTTAGTGATTATAAAGTAAATTTAGAATATATTTTTTTACAATTTAATAATTTTTTGGTCATTGGATGTAATTTCACATTTAAACCAGACATAAACAAGTGTCAATCTTTTCATAGTTATTATCTCTTAAGAACACGCTATTTGTTTTGATGACGGGAACTAATATTTAAATTAATTAATGCAACTGATATGTTTTTAATTTGGTAAAATAGACATCATTTTTGAATTCATAATATCAAATATAGCTTAGGCCTAATTTTTGGTATTTTTCTGGAAACTTTCATTTTTTTGATGAATAGTGAAACCACTAAGTGGTAGTTAAAAAAACTGAATTTTTCATAAAACATAATTTTACCGCTTATGTGAGTGGAATTTAGAAAATCCGAGAGACATGGTTAATATCAAGGACTAAAATGTGGTTCAATGAGATGAAAATAATTTTTGGTGAATAGTAACTTTTTACTTTTTTTCACCACGGTTAAAAGTAAATAGGGTAATTAAGGGTAAAAATGATATTATTATTACCCTAACACAAGTCCTAATTCTATTTTACAAGTGTAATTCGACCCAAAATAACCTTAGGAATAAAATATGACCATTTAAGCCCACTTGGATTAGATTAGGACATTTATTATTAATTTATTTAAAGAAGGGTTAAAATAGTTAAAATCAAAGTTTAATAAGTAAATAATTTTTAATATAGGGTTATACATAAGAAAAATTTGACTATAAATAATCATTATAAATCTAAAAAGTTTTCCCACATAATGGTATTTTATTTTTAATTTTTAGACTCAAAATAATTTAATTTATTTATGACACAATGATGATGGAGTAATTATCTTATTAATGAAATATTGACATAATTGATGATATAAATACCCAAATAAATGTAATTGGAGACTTTTTATGAATTAAACTAATTTTCTAGGTTAATATGACATGTTATTATTGATTTAATTAACTGTTTTCGAACTAATAATTCTGTTATGATTTTCACAAAAATCAATTACTAAATAGTGTCAAAATTGACATAAAATAGTTTTTAAAACAAATATTATATTATTAATTGTTATTTTATTTTTAAAAATATAATTTTCGGCCACAAGACATATATAAGGTTATATATCTTAATAATAAAAGAATTGGGGTTCTTTTGGCTTGTTATAGTATGTTTATTAACCTTATAGTGTAAGAACACAAAATGACATGGTAAAAGTAAAATTATCTAACTTAAAGTTAAATCTAAATTATAAGGTTAAAATAGTAAACTAAACTTGTCCAAATTCTGTTGGATGAGAGGATTTAGACCCATCCCCACCTTATCTTCGAAATAAATCAATTTGGAGCTATTTAATACCGAATATGGCTTATAATAAAATAATATTTTTAGTTATTCCAAAGGTGCCCCTCTCCTCCCTTATAAAAGAGAACCTCCTCCCTCTCTTCCTCACACCACTTTGAGCCTTCAAGCTCGGCCAAAACCTGAAAAATTCTCTTCTCCACTTCCCTAGAAAAATCCTAGAGGGCCTGGTATTCTTAAAAGACCAATTTTAGTGCCCTAAAAGGAGGTCTCAAAGAGGTGCTTCAAAGAAGAGGTAATGTCCGTTACCGATTCTTTCAACTTTATTTCTTCTTCTAATTCATCTTCTTTAGTTGTTTCATTATGAATTAATAACATCATTATCACTAATATACTGATATGTTATTGTAAGTATGAAAAAACCCTATTTCACCATCTATCCATCCTACGGAAAATGAAATCACCGCGCGTGCGTACGTACGGAATACCGTGTCCACGCCGTGATGTAATCTATTTTCCACCACCACCTTACTTGGATGGGTACAATGGTGTAAATAATAACTATATATGGTTATTATAACATCATAATTATTCTGATATATTTTATCATCCACTCCTATTCTATTCAATAATTATGGGAACGATATCATCACTCATGCGTACGTACGGACTACCGTCTCCACGACGCGATGAGATTCATTCTCCAGGTCAACCATACATGAATGATCATAAAGCTTATATAATGAATAATAATGAAATATATGAAATAATAATGCTACTAGATTTATGTATATATATATGTATGTCATCTATTTAGTTTCATTCAATTCAATAAGGAAACGAAAACAACGTTCATGCGTACAGCCTACCGTCTCCATGAACGGTGTATTTCATTCCTTTTATCGATCTATAATATATATATGTATATGATGAATATATATTATATATAAATAATGTTTTACATTCTGGAATTATGTAAATCAAGATATAAGTACTAATATCAAGAACGACAAGTCGAAACACATACGATAAATGAAATGATTTTACCCAAAACGCTGCTTTAACATGGAATTTACAAAAAAACGGGTAATATAAAGTCATAAGTGAAACATATATGATATCATAACAATGAATATGATTCTTTAATAAGTCAATGACATTATTTAAATCATTATATATTAGTTTTGGATACGTACGAAGCATATCGGACCTAAGGTAAGGGATAATTTTGTAAATCTCATTTTTATCCGGGATTGCTTATTCGTAAGTATTTACTGGGGTTATTTATATCATCCATGTCCATGTTTTATAAAAGAGTTTTCATGTATGTTTAAATTCCTTTTTACCAATTTTTGACTTTTACGACATGGTATGTAAGGAATCTTTCTTTTTTTTATGTTATGAGGTACTTTTTGACTTTTCTGGCAAAAGTACGAGAAGAATGTTTTTTTAACGTATACGACATGAAATGATTTTTACGGTTTTGTAAAGACATATTTTCATGGAGCTTCATCCAAAAGATTTCATGACTATTTTAAAAAAAATCTTTTTCTTTTAAAATTTCATGACATTTTGTAAAAATAAATTGATTTCAAAAAAGAAAGGATATTTTCCTCAAGAATTCATTTCAAGTGTTTTATCAAAACCATTTTCCATCTAATATGACATTATTTCATATGTGTATGTTTCAAGTATAAAGTCTCTATGATTTACATGGTTTCACTTTTCTCATTATGAAATGATATCCATTTCTTTTTTATGGATTATGTGATGATGGGATGATGTTTATGAAACCCATTTTATTTGATGGGTTTTTATGAATGATGTATGTTTATTTTGTGGCACAAGTAAGAATGATTTCATTATGAGATGGGTGGGACCTATATCTCCCTACAATGCATTGGGTAAATATTTATATCTCATGAGATAGACATGGTTGGAATGGTAAGTTAATCCGGTTCAGTGTTACAGGACTGAAACGAGGAGTGAACTCGATTCAGAAAGGGACTTTGTCCACTAAGATGGTCTTGGCAGCAATTCCTTGGCTACTATGGAAATCATTACATGTGCTTAATGGATGCCACAATTACATGTTTTATTCCCATACTATGTTATCATGATTTATGTCCCATTATGATCTATGCCTTATGTACTTCCATGTTTTAAGTCGTTGCTCAAGATTTTGATGTTTAAACATTATGTTCATGTTTTTAAGTTCAAATGTATATGCTATGTTTTGTTTTATCCATGCTTACCATTACTGAGCATTTGAGCTCACCCCTTTAATGTTTTCTTTTCCCCAGGATATAAATAAAGGTTTTAGGTAAGAAAAAAGGGAAGATCTTTATTGGGAGATGTTGAAGATCTTTCACCACGATTAGAAGATTTTATTCCGAGTTTCCAAAGACACTAAACTATTATGATCCTTGTGTGTCTATATTTTTATGTATTAATTATTCCGCAAAAGTAATGTAATGTCAGTGTACGTCAAGCTTCGGTTCTCTATAGATATCTAGCCTTGACCCATGTTTATTCCATGTTATACGGTACTACCATATTTCCTATGATTCCATGATATTGTGATACCATGTTATTTATGTTATTATCCCATGTGATTTATATAGTACTTTATCATTTATGATAACATGTTATACCTTTTACTCATATGTAATTATTCCTTATCATGTTTATTCCCTTACTGTGTACCTTAGGTCACCTATTTCTTTATGTATTTTCCCAGGTTATCCTATGAAGTTTTAGAAGATAAAATGGATTTAAGAGAAAAAAAATGAGAATAAAATAATGATTTTTATTTCATTCTACCTTTTATTGATGTATTATGGACATAGTCTTCTAAATAGAATAGGCCTCATGATATATGGGTTATATTAACAGATGTTTATGTTAAAAATGATGTATTAATATTTGTAAAATCAATGGGTCACTATAGTTTGTATCATAGAAAATGTTTAGTTAACCATTGTAAACTAGGATGAAAAAACTCTAGTAATAACTATAGGGATAAGTATAAGGATATGTCTAAGTATTGGAAAATATCCTTTAATATTAGTGAACTTTAGAGATAGTGGTTTCCAAGAAATTAAATCCATAACTAGATATCATATGTAGACGTAGATCTAGAATAGTGTTTCCTAGGGGTAATAACCCTGAAAAGGGTGCATTTTCCTAGACCGAGTGTTCACATAGTGCATGATAATGGGCCTTGCTGCACACCGTGTTTGAAACACCCAAGGGATATGTTTTAGAAAATCACAGAAACTTTACTAACCATCATGGATGAATTGAATATATGAAAATAATGGATGACCTAGGATAAAAATAATGTTTATTGGGTGGATAAGTCTAAGGTCTATTTTTAGTTTAGCGGAATAAATACCCCTTCTGAGGTTTTTAGTTATGGAAATATGATATGATTTAGAGTATTTTTGGAGACATTTAAGGCAATATAACCCTTGGGTTTATTATGGGTTTGGGTAAATAAGGGTTATTAGAGGAAGAGTGAATTTATATTTTGTGAACATAAGTTTAAAGGTATTGGTAACCATTATGTTTTTTATATATTTTATGTTAAGGTAATAACATTAAAATAAGACTATTTGATTTTTTTTCGAAAAATAAGCTGTATAGAAAACCATAGTGGTTAAAAAATGATTTAATGATCACTAATATTTGAAGTATTTTAATATTATTTTTGGAAAATGTTTCATTAGTTTTAGATGTATATTACCTTGAGGTTTAACATAAAGGATTATTTTATAAGAACACTATTATATTTTTAGAGATGTAACCTGAAGGGTAATTAATAAAATTTTAGGTTAGAACCTTCTTTCATGTTGATGTTATTGAGGTTATTTGGTATATAGGGTTATTCATTTAAGGAATTATCTATGTTAAACCACTATTTTCAATGTTGAATTTTGGATATTAATATATTTCACATTCATTTGGGGTATTATCTTACTTTTTATTAACTATTTTTGTTTTAATAAAGATAGGAGGAATAATATTTTAATCTTTTATAAATCTTATGATTTGTTAAAATTTAATTTTAGTGCTTTAGGAATAAAAAATTCATATGGGATATTCATTATTTAGAGTAATAGGTGTAGTGGAAAGTGATAGAAGTAAAACCAAAGGATGAGGTTGTGTTTATGAAATTAAATGATCTTAAGTAAGTATAATTTCTAGTGTTCTCTATCTTAACAACAAAAGAATCATTCAAATCCAGGGAAATGATACTGAGACAAAAAACTTATCATATTAACTTAACATCTGATGAATAAATTGTCTTTTAATTTGTCATAGATTTATTGTTTTTTTGTTGTTGACTTTATCATGATCATTCACTTTCTTGTGATCAACGATCTCTATCACTATCCATAATTATTTATTATTTTCTTCTATGTACATATCCGCACTTTCCACCAATTTTCACCTATGTGGAAACCTATTTATATTATTACATTGATTTTTCCCCTTCCATATTTTTATGTGGAAGTTTTGATAACCCTTTTTATGGTGTGAGATTTCCAAAAAAAGAATTTCAAATTTTATAACCTTGATTACTGATCACAAGTTCAAATTGAGGGGATGAAATTTATATAAGGGGGTATAATTATACAACCATCGTTTTTAAAAGAACAAATTGTTTGATTGTGAGTTAAACACACAACACTGTGTTTAAAAAATATCAATATGATATTAAAATATTATTATTTAAACAAGACCAGTTTAACCTAGATGATGAATTGATACGTATAAAAAATATTAAATAATTTACGAAATATATATAAAGGTCCTACTCAATTAAAAATTTATTGATAAATTCATAATAAATAAGAACTCAACTTTTAATAATTATATTATATTCACAAAAATATGTTTTCCACATTTAAGATTTTTAATGGTTTTTGTGAGAATATATAATATATTTTTTAGAAATTTTAGAATTTATTATATAAAATGAACATAATTTTCAAATTTTAATTTTAATATAAACTTAGGTTAAAATTTTAGGATCTTTCAGTAAATATTATATTTCCAGTGAATAGTGAAATTACATATTTTTAAAAAATTGACTTTTCTTTTTAAGAAATAAAGTAATTTTAATGTCCCATTATTAATTTAATTTAATTTAAAATTAATATATGTATTATTTATTTATAACAAATCCAATTAATACACTTAAATCATAATTATAATAGATTATAGTATAAGTTTATTATTAGGCTTGAACCACATTTTTTCCAAAAACTACATTAAAGTGCGTAATGATTCCCCATTCTAATTAATTAAAACAACCCCAAATGACGAATTTTTTAAATTATATATATATATATATAATTTAAATTAATTATTATTACTTTTCATACAGTTAATATGAGATCATCTTTTCCATAAAAAACACTTTTCTTGAAAAACAATTTTTCCGACACATCTTTAGGTTTAATTTTAAATTAAAATTTGAAACTATTGTATATTAAATTTTGAAAAATAGGTTATATATTTCAATACTAAAAAATTATATTAAAAAATAATTTCAACTTAATTTTCGACTATAATGAAAAGTTAAATTGTGAAAATTATTTACCGTAGTTAATGTAAAAACATGTATACCTGGGGTTAAACTAAAAAAGATAAAAGTTAATGTTTCCAAAACATATCTAATATTTTTATGGTCATATTTAGACCTTATAAATTGAAATTCATTAAAATTTTCTATTTTTGATTCATTTTGGTTGAGAAGAACATTGGTGTAATTCTTTCTTTTCAGAATTTCTAAATGTCTTCCCTCCCCCACTTATAAAAGACCACCCCTCTCCTCTATTCCTCACACTTACTAAATCCATTGGTTTAGATAATAACTAAACAAATATATTTATTACATCAATCAACTCATACCATAATCCTTATTTTTGATAAAAAATACTTCTAAGAATGGATTCAGTGAAAACCTAAAGAAGTTATTTGAAGAAGTGGTAATGTCCTTAATTGAGATTTTAATTTTATTTCTTATTAAAACTCCTTAAAATATTATTAATAGATGATGATATAATTTCCTAAAAATATTAAATATAATAATATTATTTTATTTTAGTGGAACGACCTACAAACATTTATATCTATCTCGAATGAGAAACGAAGTTGTTAATGATGTGTACAACAAACTACCGCCTCAGGAATCGCCATAATTATTTTTTTCATCACCAATTTTGATGGATAGATATGGTGATGTATATAATGATTAAATATTATATTTATGATATAATTATAATTATGAAATTACAATATAACATATTACTTTTTATTTTCTATTCTTTTGGGAATACGATAACATCGATCCTATATACAACAGACTACCACCTTGTGAAGAGATGTGATCCGTTTTTCACGAAAGCCTTACATGAAAGGTAATAAGGATTAATTTAATGATAATATTTTATAATAAGGAAATATTAAAAATTATTTAAAATTAATATATCATATACTGTAAAACCCCAGGATTTCATAGCACGTTATCTCTTTAAATTAATTCAGTAGCTTGCACTACACGCAACACTGAGTTGAAGTGCACCACAACTTACCAAAACCAGCCAGTCAAAAAGTGGTTATGAATATTACTAACTGAATTTTTAATTTTATATAATCCATATAATTTTAACACCCATATTATGTGTTTATTAGACATAATATAAGAACAAATTCAATTTTCAGCTAAAAGAAGTATTTTTCAAAAAATAAAATTTTACCGCTTTTAATAGAGAACCCTTTTTAAATCCAATACTTGACACTTTTATATATTTAATTTGAAAAAATATACTTATTCTTTAAAATATATACAAACAAATTTAGTTTCTATTGGTTTTTGGTGTTTTTATAATAACTTTCATATTTTGATGAACAGTGAAAAATACTAAATTTTAATTGATTTTTTTTAATCAAAATAATTTATAGTGTTAAATTATCAATTTGAATGTGTTTTAAGTATAATTAGATTATATTTTTATCATTTAATCCAATGTTGGTTATTGGAATTAATTTTACATTTAAATTGGACATAAACACATATCAATCTTTGGATAGTTTTTACTTCTCAAAAACCCGCTTTCTGGTTTTGACAATGGGAATTAATTTTAAATTAATTAATGAAACTTTTTTGTTTTGAATTTTGTAAAATAGACATCATTTTTAAATTTGGAATATCAAAATTATCTTAGGGAGAATGTTTGGTATTATTCTGAAAAGATTCAATTTTTTGATTAATAGTGAAAAACATTACGTTATTGTTTAAAAACAATTTTTTAATTAAATAATTAAAAAGATAAATAATACCTATATTGGTTCAATGTAATTCATTGGAATCATGTTATAATAAAATTATATTTATCAAATTTTATTGAACCTTTTAATACCTTTTACCCACCTTCTAGTCACATTTGTAAATTTGCATATAACATAATTTTACTACTTTTGTGAATTGAATTTCAAAAATCCGAGAGACATGTTTGACATCAGTAAGTAAAATTCGGTTCAATAGAATGAAAATAATTTTTCATGAATAGTAACTTTTGAATTTTATTTACCATGATTAAAAGTAAATATGGTAAGTAAAGGTAAAAATTATATTATAATTACCCTAACACATGTCCTAATTCTATTGGATAAGTGTTTTTCTACAAAAATAAACCTTAGGAATAAAATATAATCCTCTCTAATACTCTTGGATTAGATTAAAACATTCATTATTATTTTATGTAAGGAAGAGTTAAAAGTGTTAAATTAAAATTTTCATAACTAAAACATTTTTAATATAGAGTTATAAATTAGATAAATTTGACTATAAATATTCATTAGAAATATAAAATTACTTCCTATATAATGGTATTTTATTTAAAAATTTTAGACATTAAATAATTAAATTAATTTATTACACAATGATGATGAAATAATTACCTTATTAATGAAAGATTAAAATAATTATTATTATAAATATAACAATAAATGTAAATTGAAACTTCTGATTCATTAAAAGAATATTCAAGGTTTATAGGACATTTTGGGATTGATTTAATTTATGTGGTTCGAAATAATCAAGTTTTTTCCGACTTTCACAAAAATAAAATACTAAATTGTGTGAACATTGACATAAATGAGTTCTTAAAACAAATACTATATTACAAATTGATATAATATTCCTAAAAATCTAAGTTTTGTCAAAAGGACTTAGATAAGGTTATATATGTCAATAATGAACAACTTGGGGTTTTCTTGGTAGTTTATATTATGTTTATTCACCATTTATTATAATAATACAAGAATAAATGGTAAAGGTTAAACTATTTAACTAAGAGTTAAATCTAAAAGGTAAGGTTAATATGGTTACCTAGAACTATCTAAAACCTATCGATTGAGAGATTTTCGACCCAACCCCACCTTATCCTCTAAATAAATCATTTTGGAGCCATTATAAACCGAATATGATTGTATAATAAATTAATATTTCAAGCTTTTCCTAAAGTGACTCACACCTATCTTATAAAAGGGTACTTCCCCTTAACTCAAAATTACTCCTCCATAGCCATTTGGCTCAGCCAAACCCTTCTCAAATATCCTCAAAAATACCCTCACTTCATCCTAGAGGCCTTAGTTTGATCATAAATCCATCTTAAGAATCCATTTTGATCAAATCAAAAAGAAACACCTGAAGAAGAGGTAATAATTTCACCACCTCTTTCGAAGTTATTTTTTTCTAGCACATCCTATTTTGTTGTTTTTTCCATAACAAAATAATAACTCCTATAACTTATACATACTATGATGTTATTATATATATGTTAAAATCATATTCATTATTCTATCCACCCAATTAATGACAAGTCACCATACGTGCGTATGTACGGCTTACCTTCACCATGTCATAGTGTAGTTTGTTATTACACACTTCATTATTTGGATGAGTATAATAATGAGTAGACATTATGTATATAATTAATATAACATATTAATTATTCTGTATATATGATATACCATCCAATTACATATGATTTCACCATCAATAGAATAATATTATTGCTCGAGCGTACGTACGGATTACCGTCTCCACGAACGCGATGAGAATCATTCTCCATCGTAACCATTCAATAATAATTTTCATTTTATGTTTAAAAATAATTTTTAATAACTTAATATCATTCTGTATACGAATCAAATACATACTATCCATAAAAAATGGCTTACATAACAAATTATATAAAGGAAAATGAATCAGTTAACACCCAAAACAATGATACTTTTGAAATATTATTAACAAAAAAATATTAGAAGATCATATATGATATCATATTTAGGTATGTGGTTATTGTATAATTTAATAACAATTAATTAACTATTATACAAGAGGTCAATGTACCCTTGACTAAGGAAAAGTACAAGGTATAGTTAATTTTACAATCTCTTTATATATCCAAGGTTGTTTATACTAAAGTATCTACTAGGACTTCTTTATCATCCACATTCATGTTTCTTAAAAATGTATTTCAAAACATTTTTACTATTTCCAAGAATATGGGTTAAAGTCATTTGTACCCTTGTTTGAATTTCTATAAAATATTTTGAATGAAATCTTTCCGTTATTTTCCAAACAAGGTACTTTATGACCTTTTTGAAAAATTATGGTAAGAATGTTTTTTAACATATACAACTGGTGAAACTACATTTTACCATTATAACACCTTCAAAGCTTCCATTTAAATTTTATAAGAATATTTTAAAAATAAATGTTTTCTTGTATAATTACATTACTTTTAAATGGTTTCAAAATTTCTCTCAAACCGTTTTGATTTCATCTTTGTCAATATCCTTTGATGAATTTTACACTTTTTTGAAGTTGATTTATAATGATACAATATTCCATAGTGTGTTGAAGGTTTTGGGATATGTTTGACTATGGATTTTTTATTTTTATACCGTTAATGTTTTATGGTTAATGTATTAACATTTAGTATGCTAGTTTTAATATGAATGTTTATGTTATTTTTCAATCTTTTCATATGAGGAATGCATTGGACTTAGTAAGTGACTGGTGGAGCTCGGTATAGCTCCTTGATTCATCGGTTGGTCTCATGAGACAAACTACTGTCTTTCCACAAGGCCTTGATAAAATCTTATTTGTTGTCTTGGAACGAGGCCTTGATTATGTGGTTTTGATGTCCGAAATTATGCATTCCATCATTATGAAATTTCATATTGATATTACATCTGATTATTAGACTAGTAGAATATCCATGTGAATATGTAAATGGAATTATTTGACCTATCATTTCCATATTATGCGGACTTTTAAGTTTAAAAGGGTTTTTTTTAGTCTTATACATTACCTTAAATGATTATTATTATTTATGATAGTTTCTGCTATATTATTATCCTTACTGAGCATCTGAGATCACCCCTTTGTTATGATTTCTTTTTCCCAGGATGTGAAGAAGTATATTATGATTAACCTACTGGATTAAGATAAGGTATATGAGTGCGTTCAAAGGGGACATAATGTGGTTGTTTTTTTATTTTATAATGTAATATAAATCATATGTATATATCTAGTACTTCCAAGGATACTAGAATAATCAGTATTTCTTGACTTGGTCTCTTGTGATCATGCCAATGTTATTTAATAATACTCCTACTCTGGGTAACTAGGGTTGGGGCATTACATTTACTTTCTTACCTTACCATTCATTGAGTTATTGATAACGTTGTTCGTGTGTATGGTGAACAACCTCCTTGTGAAGCGATATGATTTCATTTTTTATCATATCACATGGATTTTAGATGTAAAGGTATTTGAAGAAATATCATTAGATATATTATATAGTTATCATCCAATAATTATAAAATAACACTTACCTTATTTCCATTATGATATTTGAGAAATAGAAATGTTACCCATGAGTGAGTAAGACCCACTGTTTCCATGACTGTATCATAGTTCATTTTTCATAAAAACATTTCATTGTTTAGTTTAAAATTATAATTTATATATCAAAATGATAATTATTTCATTATTAACCTTTTATAAATGATTAAATAGTAATATCTTGGACCTTAGTGAACTTACCAAAGTGATTTTTGACATATGAGTCGTTTATCATTAAAACATCCAACTTGAAATTAATCGATTATGTAATTGAGTATAGAATGGAAAAAAAATAAAATTAAAGGAATAATAAACCAAAATATAGTTATTAATAAATTAAATAATTAAAATAAGTTTATTATTCTCTAATATAAGGAACACATGTGACGATTTGGGCTCGAGGTAAGGGTTCTATCTCAAAAATTCATTCTTTGAGACACATGTTATTTTTTGCTCCAAATTTATTTTATATGGTGTATACAACAAAGCATTAAATTTTTTTATCAAGAATAAATTTTAATTCAATTTATTTCAATTTATATTTCACTTATTTATTTCATGACCGTTATGATTAAAAAATAACCCAGGTGGTATGGATTTATGTTTCAATCTCATTTTAATCAGGATTATTTATGATTCAATTTACGTTGTAGGAAATTATTTAATAATTATATATTAAAAACATTTAATTTTATTGTACTATGTTTATTCACACACTTTTCAAGTAATATTATCATTTTACTCGCTTTAATACTTAAAACTACTAGGTAAATATTTTTTTTAAGGAAAATCAATTTTATATGTCCTTTAGGTTAAAAATATTTTCTCTTACGTGTCAATTATTATATTTTAAATATTTTAAAAAATTATTATAAAAAATTCTATAATTATTTAAAGTAAATTTTACCCATATTGAATTTTTCATTTTTTAAAATTAATCTGATTATGATTTCTTAAATGATGTACTTTTTTTCCAAAGAGTGAATGGAATGATTTTTTAAAATTATATCGCATGTAAAGAATTACCCAACTCATGACTATTATTTTTATTGAAGATTAATTTATAATAATTAATTGTTATTTCTAAATAAAATACTTTCCATAATATTTTGTGAATTTTTTGTTTTTCAGAAGCTGTTTTCAAATTGGGAAGATTATTTGTCTCAAAAATGTTTTTAATATTTTTGAAAATATTTATATTCATAAATGGAAGTAAAAATTGATGTTATATAATAATTATAAATTCTATATAATTTTATCACACACACACATATATATATATATATATATGAATTTCTCACTTTACCTTACATTGATGGATAATACATCCCTTATGTTCATCTCCCAAATTCCGTCATTATTAAATGTATTTTGATTATGATATGTGACAAGTTATTCAACCCATTTCATCCCATGGGTAATTATTATGTATATTCCTTATGATTTAGTTCCCTTAGGTAGAACACATAAATCCTGAACATGTTATGATGGGTGCATTTTGATAGCGCTCCATTACATTGGGTAATGTTTGAGTCTCATGAGATGTCATGTATGTGATTAGGGAGTAAACCTAATCCATTATGGGACATTGTCCACCATGTGATATTGTCTTGGGAGTTATCCTTGACTCATGTTTATTTCATTTTATATGTTTCTACCACGACTAGGATTCCATGATCTTATGATACCATATTCCTTATGTTATTCTTTGATGTGATTACTTAAGAACTTTATCATTTACAATATCATGATATACCTTTGAATCACATGAAATCCTTACTTGTCATGTTTATTCCCTTAATGTTATATTTTGTTAACACCATTTTACATGTATTTTATGAGGTTATCCTATGTAGTTTTAGGAGGTCAGATGTATTAAAGATTGATTATGGAGAATAAAATAAATCAATTTTTTTAGTCTTCCTTTCTTAGATATATTATGAATATAGTTTTCCAAAGACACTAGGATGCATTATCTTTGGGTTGTAATTAATATATTTTTTTTAAAACACCATGACATATTATATGTTAAAGGAATGGGTCAATATAATCTAATATTATAAAGAAAAATATCCCTCACAGATCAATTTTTATAAATCTAGGTGGACAAAATACAATTCCTCTAGGATACAAGGTATCTTAATCACTTTTTAAATCATATCATATTTTTTATTATAACACTAGTTATAGGTTTTTATGGAATTTAAATTATGAATATATGTTTATTCATCATACTTTCTACATCTTTATCACTTGACTTTGATGTGTGTAATCCACCTATGTAATTAATATGAGACCAAGAGTAAGCCACTAGGATTGGTTGGTCAATTATGAAATTGTATCCCCCCGTGCATGATAAGATCCAAACCAAGGTAAAGTAGAATGATATACATATTCTAAATGGTTACTTCCCATTACTTATATGCATAATGATGTGGTATAAGTTCTACAAGGCTATAACCACATTTTTTTTAATCTTTTGGTTTCTAAATTGGCCACCATTATGAATGACATGACTTTAACACTGATGTGGGACTCATGAACTGGTATAAAGTATCCACATAGGAACATAGGATCCTAGTGGTGACCTCCTAAACCCATTTATAAAAATGAACCTATAGAATCCCATGTATTTTACACATATTATTATTTTATTTTTAACATAAATATAAAATAATCAAAACCTAAGGATCGAGAGACCTAGTGTCTTTGGAACACAAGGTAAATAATACCTAAAAATGAAACTAAAATACAAATAAAATATTTAAATCTCTATAAAAATATTTTAATTCCCTAAAATATCCTAAAACTAAATTGGATAATCTAGGGAACACATAAATATAATGGGTGAGATATGAATCTTATTAAGAGAATAAACATGTTGAAGATGCATAAAAAATGAGTGAAACGACATAACATGGTATCATAAAAGATAAGGTTCATGGATAGTCATATGAATGCATGAAATAAAGAATATGTAATAATAATATCATGGAAACAACGGAAAGTGGGAATAATATATGATATTTCATAATCATAAGTCAAGGATAACTTCTAAGGAAACAATACATGGTGGATATGTTCCCATTAGAGATTAAGTATACTGCCAAATCCCATACATATAATCCCATGAGACATAATTTTTACCTATGTAATTTTATAAATATCTAGGAAAAACATTGTAAAATATACATGAACATGTGTTCCACATATGTAAATTAAATATAGGATATAAACATGTGGATTACTCATAAATAGAAATTATTTTTATAGTCATGTCATATAGAATAACAGATGAAATTTAATAATTGATTCCATGAAATAATGGATCAAATAATTATAGTATGTCCATAGATAAATAAACAAGAATGTCACAAGAAAATTATTTTTGAGTGAATTGAATTTAAAAAATGACTGTAGAAATAATTTTGAAAATATTCCTTTTTAGAGGGGGTTTAGGAAAAAGGGAAAAGAATAATTAAAGAGGAAAAGTGAATAATAATTTCGATAAAACCAAAAATAAAATAAAATGGTTTTCTATAATAAAATATGTGATTTTAGAAACCATTTAAGGTTATTTTATATCATTTAGTTATACTTTAAAATAGGAGAATAAAATTGAGAAGTTCCCTTTAATTGGATTTTCTTAACGAAAGATGTAACGCCCCGACCCCAGTTACCCAGAGTCGGTGCATTATTACATAACATTGTCATGATCACAAAAGATCACGTCTCGAATTACCAATTAGTTTAGTATCCCTAGAATTACTAGATACATTCATAAAGTTTACATTACATTATAAAGTGAAAAACTACGACAACATCTTGTCTCCATAGACCACACTCATATCCACTCATACTATCCCTGCAGATCATTCATAAAATACTTATTCATGTCCTAGGAAAAATAAAACATAGAATGGGGTGAGCTCAGATGCCCAGTAAGGAAAAAAATATAGAGGAAACTTTCATAAATAAGAATAAACATTTAAGGCAATGTATAACTGAAACAAAAGCCTTTTAAACTTGAACTTCAGCATAAAATGGTCGGAATTAAATGAAATAATGCCATTTACTTATTCACATGGATATTATACTAATTGAATAATGACATGAAATATCAATAACAACTTTCATAATGATGGAATTCATAATTCCAAACTATCATAACCACATAGTATAGGACTTGTGCCAAGACTACAAATAAGATTTTGTCAAGGCCTTGTGCCAAGACACTAGTTTCTCTCATGAGACCTACCGATGCATCAAGGAGGTATAGAGGTCTCCACCTGTCACTTACTAAGTACAATGCATTCCTCATATGAACAGTTTTAAACACGACATAAACATTCATATTAAAACTAGCATACGAAATGTCAATACTTTATCCATAAACCATGAATGGTATAAAAATAACACATCCATAGTCAAATATATCACAAAACTTTCAATACAACATGGAAGTTTTGTATCATAATAAATCAACTTCAAATAAGATCAAAATCCATCAAATGATGTTGGCATAGATGAAAATGATTTGTAAAACTCTTTGAGAGAAATATCCATTTTTCATGAAAATAATTAAAAGTCACACAATTTAGAAAGGAAGACATTCAAATATATTTTTGAATCAAAGTGTCCCATACCACAATGAGACTTTTGAATGTAATTAACATTTTAAAAAATTCATGTCCATTTAAATAAATCCTTAAAATCATTTTGAAAACATGGACATTAATTAAAAATATTTAGAAAGATAAATCTTTTAAACATTTAAAATTATGATCTTGATAAATTTTACCTTTCACAGATTATTAAAATATTCATTTTGAAATAATTTTAAAGTCAAAAAATTATAAAAGAAAACATTTACTATCAAAATATTCTTATAAGTTTGTAAGGGAAGCTTCGACAATTTTATAACGGTGGAAAATAGCTGCACCCGCCGTATAAGTTAAAAAAAATACATTGTTACATTAATTCCGTCGAAAAGTTTAAAAATGACCTTGTTTGGAAAACGACAGAAATATTCCTTTATAAAATTCTTATAAAAAGTCAAACAAGGGTATAAATGAATTTAACCCATATTCTGTAAAATATTAAGAATTTTTTGAAATACTTTTTTAAGAAACATGTATGTGGATGATAGAGAGGTCCCAGTAGATAATTACATATAAACAACCTCAGATAATGAAGAGATTGTGAAATAAACCCTTACCTTGTAATTTTACTTGGTCAAGGGTAGTTTAACCTCATGTATAATATTTAAATCATTTTTATTAAATTATAAAATAATTATATACATAAATATGATATCACATATGATCTTTTAATACTGTTTTGTTAATAATATTTTAGTATTATCATCGTTTTGGGTGTTCACTTACTCGTTTTCTTTTTTATGTTTTGTTACATAAGCTGTGTTTTTTATCCATAGGTTGTATCTTATTTATATACATAATGATATCATGTCCTTAAACATTATTATTAATCATCAAATGAAAATTAGTCTTCAATGGATACGATGGAGAATGAATCTCATCGCGTTCGTGGAGACGGTAGTCCGTACGTACGCACGAGCGACAATATCATTATTTTGATATTAAAATAATATATAATTGGATGGTGTATCATATATAAAGAATCATTATCATGTTATATTTATTATTTACATGAATTACACTTCATTATTATACCCATCCAAATAATAATGTATTGAATAACAATTACACCACGACGTGGAGACGGTAAGCTGTACGTACACATGTATGTTGACATGTCATTCAAAGGATGGATAGAATACTGAATATGGTTGTACCATATTTATAATAAAATCAAAGTATATATAATATAATGTAGTTGTTATTTTAGAATGGAAATAACAAAGAAAGAATAAGTGGAAGAAGAAACAAACTTGAAAGAGGGTGGTGAAAACATTACCTCTTCTTCGAGTTCTTCCTTTTGATTTGATCAAAAGGGATCCTTAGGATGGATTTCTGATCAAACTAAGGCCTCTAGGTTTAAGTGAGGGAAGTTTAGAGAATATTTGGGCAGGACATGGTCGATCCAAAAAGCTTTGATGTTTTGAATTAGATAGAAGGGGGAGTGCCCTTTTATAAGAGGGGTGAGGGGCACCTTAAGATAAACTTAAAATATTATTTTATAATAAATTTATATTCGGTTTGTAATGGCTCCAAATTTATTTATTTCAAATATAAGGTGGGTATGGGTAGAAATTAACTCAACCAATAGGTTTTAGATAGGTTTGGGTCACTTTATGAACCTTATCTTTTAGTTTTAACTCTTAGTTAATTAGTTTGACATTTACCATGTCTCTTTGTATTTTTATATTATATGGTTACTAAACACACTATAAACTTCCAGTAGACACAAAAGTGGTTAATTAATGATAAAAATATCATGATATAAGTCATTTTGCCAAACCTTAAAATTTTAGGAATATAATATCAATTAATAATATAATATTTGTTTTAAAAAATCTTTTATGTCTATTCTGACACTATTGGGTATCTTGTTTTTGATAAATTTATAACAGAATTATTACTTCGAAAAAAATTCATATAACCAATCCTAAAACGTCATATTAACCTATAAAATTATTTTAATTTATAAAAAGTCTTAAATTACATTTATTTGGGTATTTATAATATCAATTATCTTAATCTTTCATTAATACAGTAATTTATGCATCATCATTGTGTCATAAATAAATTAAATTATTTAATATCTAAAAATTATAAATAAAATAAAATTACGTAGGATATCTTTTTATATTTATAATTAATATTTATAATAGAATTTATCTTATGTATAACCATATATTAAAAATGTTTTAGTTATTAAACTTTGATTTTAACTCTTTTAACTCTTCTTTGAATTAAATAATAATAAATGTCCTAATCTAATCCAAGTGGTACTAAATGATAATATTTTTTTCCTAAGGTTGTTTTAGGTCAATATAACCTTGTACAATAGAATTATGACATGTGTTAGGGTAATATTAATATCATTTGTTACCTTAATTACCCTATTTAATTTTAATTGTGGTAAATAGAAGTAAAAAGTTACTATTCAACAAAAATTATTTTTATCTTATGGAACCATATTTACCTCTTTTATATTTACCATGTATCTAGGAGTTTCAAAATTCCACTCACAGAAGTGGTAAAAATTAAATTTTATGTGAATTTGAAAATTCTCCTAGGAGATGGGTAAACGACAGTGAACAGTTCAATAAACTTTTTATATATCTAAATTATTATAAACCAACACCAATGAATTAAATTTAACTTATATAGGTATTATGTATCTATTTTTACATAAAATAAATTTAAATAAAATAAATAAATATTAAAAAAAAATCGGTTTCAAACTATAACTTAGTGTTTTTCACTATTCATCAAAAATTGAAAGTTTTCATAAAAATACAATAAATTCATCATAAGATAATTTCAATATTACAAATACAAAAATTAATTCTATTTTACCAAATTCAAAACATATAAGTTGAATTTATTAATTTAAAATTAATTCTCATTGTCAAAACAAATAGCCCGTTTTTATGAAACAATAACCATCAAAAGATTGACACTTGTTTATGTATAATTTCAATGTGAATTTAATTCCAATGATAAAAATTGGATTAAAGTGTAAAAATATAATCTAATTATACTTCCAAAACATTAAAATTTATAATTCAACACTATAAATTATTTTGATTAAAAAATTTATTTTCAGTTAAAATATAGTATTTTTCACTATTCACCCAAATATGAAAGTTATCATAAAAAAACCAAATATTTATGGAAACTAAATTATTATGTACTTATTATAAAGAATAACTTTATTTTTTCAAATTTAATATATAAATGTTTCAAATATTCTATTTAAAAAGGGTTCACCACTAAAAAAAGGTAAAAGTGCATTTTTTGAAAAACACTTCTTTTATCTGAAAAATATGAATTAGTTCTTAAATTATGTCTAAGAAACTTATAATATGGATTATAATATTATAAGGATTATATAATGTTCAAAATTCATTTAATACTATTCATATCCACTTTTGAATGGCTAGTTTGGTAATCTTGCGGTGCGCTTGAACTCGGTGTTGCGTGTAGTGAAATTTATTGAATTACATTGAAGAAATATGGTACTATGAATTATTGGGGTGTTAAATTCTTCCCTCCTTCAATAAATTCTGTCTTATAAATTTGAAATTGTTATTCAAAAATAAAAGGTTGAAAATTGAAAATACCTTTATGGGAAAACCCACATTGGAAAATTGGTTAATAAAATTTAGTCTTAATAAGAGGATAAGGGGAATGAAAAAGTCACCACCAAATTATGATACTGATTAGGAGAACTTTAGTTGAAATTATAGACACATAATTAAAGGAAAAACATAAATATATATAGAGAGTGATTGAGGTCATCAATCACAAACAATTGTAGAATTGTGGGCCTCAAATCCACAAATATATAATGATTTAAAATATCATCAGAATTAGGATAACACATTTTTGGTTTTAAGATCCCTTCCCTAAAGTTTAATAATTAATTTATCCATAAAATTAGAGGGAATATATATATATATATTTATGTATAAATACTTGATAAGTAGAGTTTTATCCTTCAACTAATTCCTACCACAAACTCATCTTTCACTCTAAAAGATTTCAAAAAAAATTCTATTTATCCTAATCATATAGGGTTTCAAAAATAATGAATTTATAATTCACATATCAGACCCTTTAAAAAAACTACATTATTCAATCCAGGACATCATTTGGGTCAGTTATAGGTGATACACCCTTGCCTCCCTTCGGTTTTGGGTTCAAGTCTCGCGGCCTTTCCGGATGTGATGGGTTGCCGCCCGACCTCCGGGTTTTCCTTTTTATGGAAAATCAAAAATAACCATAACAATAGTATCCAATTTAAAACTTAATCTATTGCAACCTTTAGAATTATCCAAAATACTTATATCCAAAATCTCAGTACAAAGTTTATAGGTAATTTAAACATAATGAGTATCCTTTTTTCCAGTTTTTATCATGTGAACGCCTTTATCATGTATTCTTTTACAACCCCACAACATACTAAATTACCATAATCTACAATATCTTATTCCAAAATCACTACCTCATTATCACCATATTAAAGATTACCTTTCCTTCAACCATTTATTTTCCAAAAAAGTGTAGCTTACTATTAAGTCACTTTTCATAGAACCATATAATCTCAAATCCTCAATAAAATAGTACTACAGTAAAATCCTTTTTTATCTCCATAATTCATGTAACCAGTATACTATTGATACAACACTCAAATGAAATAATTCTATAATAACAACATAAGAACACTATTCATTCTTCTTCATCTGAGGTAGTATAATAACTTGATTATTATCCAATAACATCATTTGCAGTACTGATTCGCATAGTGTCTCAACACCTTGAAGATGAATCATTTTACATTTGAAAACTTTTTCTTACCCTTTAAATCACGTACTTGGTGTCCTTTTTATCCACACTTAAAACAAAATCCCATTCCCTTAAAGAATTTACCAAGGTGATTCATTCCACATTTATCACATATTGGAAATTCCTTCTTTCTCTTATTCCTTTTATCCATATTTCATTCTACCATCCTTTTCTTCTTTGTATTCCCTTAAAAGCCATATGACTCAGATAATTATTTACTTATCTTATTAACACATGATACCATTTCTTCATATGTGGAGAAAACATGAGAGACTATTTCCCTTCTATATGTTAGCTTAATACCGTGCAAGATATGATCCTTCTTACTCTTTGGATCATACGTATTGCTGGAGTTCATATTTATTCTTCTATGTGCCATTTCTTTACAATGACATACACTAGGTCAGTTTATGAAATATAATGAATAATTCCAAACCTGTAAAATACCTAACATAGATTGAACAATTTATGTATATAATCCATAATCATAAAAATGTTTTCTTTGAGAATGTATATACTCATAAACCCTTCCTAATGGTTTGTAAAGAAAATGAGAATTATCCTAAGCATATCCATTGGGAGTGTCGTAACCAAGAGTGCAACAAGGCCCGTTGTCGTGCAGCAGTTCCTGTTCAAGTCTAGCTAAAAGCGGTGTTTTTGGGTTTTACCCCTAGGTACATCTGTGCCAGAGCCGCCTCTACATGTTCGTTTCCAGACATGGATGCATTGCTCAGAAAACACACAAAATATCTACAATACCAAAATTCTAGGAAGTTATTCTATAATAATATTCAAAGTCTATCTTATGGTAATGTTCTCTAATCAGAGTTTATTTAAATCTAGATTCCAAGGTTTGTACTAAACTTCCTCTGATACCAATTGTAACGCCTCGACACTAGTTACCTAGAGTCAGTGCATTATTAAATAACATTCGCATGATCACAAAAGATCATGTTTTGAAAGACTGATTGATTTAGTAGCCTTAGAATCACTATATACATTCATAAACTTTACATTAAATCATAAAGTGAAAAACTACAACAACATCTTGTCTCCATAGACCACACTCATATACCCTCATACTATCCCTGCAGGTCATTCATAAAATAATTCTTCACATCCTAGGAAAAATAAAACATAGAAAGGGGTGAGATCAGATTCCCAGTAAGGATAAAAATATAGATGAAACTTTCATAAATAAGCATAAACATTTAAGGTAATGTATAACAAAAACAAAAGCCTTTTATTCAGGAATTTTAGCATAATATGGTAGAAATAAAATGAAATAAGGCCATTTATTTATTTACATGGATATTCTACTAATAGAATAATCACATCCAATATCAATAGCCACTTTCATAATGATGGAATGCATAATTTGAGACTATCATAACCACATAGTCAATGCCTAGTGCAAAGACTACAAATAATATTTTGTGAAGGCCTTGTTCCAAGACACTAGTTTGTCTCATGAGACCTATCGGTGCATAGAGGAGTTATAGCGGGATCCACCCGTCACGAACTAAGTCCAATGCATTCCTCATATGAACAGGTTTAAACATAACATAAACATTCGTATTAAAACTAGCATACGAAATGTCAATACTCTCTCCATAAACCATGAATGGTATAAAAATTACACATCCACAGTCAAACATATCACAAAACCTTCAATACGACATGGATTTTTTGTATCATAATAAATCAAATAAAAATAAGATTAAAATCCATCAAAGGATGTCGACATAGATGAAAATGATTTGTAAAACTCTTTGAGAGAAATATCCATTTTTCATGAAAACATTTAAAAGTCACGCAATTTAGAAAGGAAGACATTTAAATACATTTTTAATCAAAGTGTCCCATACCACTTTGAAACTTTTGAAAGTAATTAACATTTTAAAACATTCATGTCCATTTAAATAAATCCTTAAAATCATTTTGAAAACATGGATATTAATTAATAATATTTAAAAAGATAAATCTTTAAAAAATTTAAAATTCTGATCTTGATAAAGAGTAACTTTCACAAATTCTTAAAATATTCATTTTGAAATAATTTAAACATCACATAATTATAAAATAAAACATTTACTTTAAAAATATTCTTATAATCTTGTAAGGGAATCTTTGACGATTTTTTAGGGCAGAAAATAGCCGCACCCTCCGTATATCTTAAAAAAAGACATTGTTACCTTAATTCTACCGAAAAATGTTAAAAAAACCTTGTTTGGAAAACGACGGAAAGATTCCTTTATAAAATTATTATAAAAAGTCCAAAAAGGGTATAAATGAATTTAACCAATATTCTGTAAAATATTAATAATGTTTTGAAATATATTTTTGAGAAATATGGATGTGGATGATAGAGAGGTCCCAGTAGATAATTATGTATAAACAACCTCAGATAATGAAGAGATTGTGAAATAAACCATTACCTTGTACTTTTCCTTGGTCGAGGGTAGTTTAAACTCCTGTATAATAGTTAAATCATTGTTATTAAATTATACAAGAATCATATACATAAATATGATATCACATATGATCTTTTAATATTGCTTTGTTAATAATATTTTAGTATTATGGTCGTTTCAGGTGTTCACTTACTCGTTTTCTTTTATATGTTTTGTTACATAAGCCATGTTTTTTATCCATAGGTTTTATATTATTCATATCCAGAATGATATCATGTCGTTAAACATTATTCTTAATCATCAAGTGCAAATTAGTCTTGAATGGATACGATGGGGAATGAATCTAATCGCGTTCGTGGAGATGGTAGTACGTACGCACGCACAAGATACAATATCATTCTTTTGATATTAAAATAATATATAATTGGATAGAGTCTCATATATACAGAATAATTATCATGTTATATTTATTATTTATATGAATTAAACGTCATTATTATACCCATCCAGATAATAATGTTTTGAATAAAAATTCCACCCCGACGTGGAGACGGTAAGCCGTACGTACGCATGTATGGTGACATGTCATTCAAGGAATGGATAGAATACTGAATATTGTTGTACCATATTTATAATAACATCACAATATATAAAAGATACTGGATTTATTATTTTATAATGGAAATAACAAAGAAAGAAGAAGTGGAAGTAGAAATGAACTTTAAAGAGGGTGGTGAAAACATTACCTCTTCTTCGAGTTCTTCCTTTTTATTTGATCAAAAGGGATCATTAGGTTGGATTTATGATCAAACTAAGGAGTCTAGGTTGAAGTGAGGGAAGTTTAGAGAATATTTGGGCAGGGTTTGGCCGAGCCAGAAGGCTTTGAATGTGTGAATTAGAGGGAAGGGGGAGTTCCCTTTTATAAGAGGGGTGAGGGGAACCTTAGAAAAAATGTAAAATATTATTTTATAATAAATTAATATTCGGTTTATAATGGCTCAAAATTGATTTATTTAGAGGATAAGGTGGGGAAAGTTCGAAAACCACTCAACCAATAGGTTTTAGACAGGTTTGGGTCACTTTATTAACCTTATCTTTTAGTTTTAATTCTTAGTTAATTAGTTTTACTTTTACCGTGTCTCTTTGTATTTTTTTATTATATGGTTAATAAACTTACTATAAACTTCCAATATACTGCTAAGTAGTCCATTAATGATACACCTATCATGATATAAGTCCTTTGGCTGAACCTTAGATTTTTAGGGATATAATATCAATCAATAATATACTATTTGTTTTAAAAACTATTTTATGTAAATTTTGACACTATTGAGTATTTTGTTTTTGATAAATTCATAAAAACATTATTAATTCGAAAAAAATTCATATAACCAATACTAATATGTCATATTAACTTAGGTAATTATTTTAATTCATAAAAAGTCTCAAATTACTTTTATTTGGGTATTTATAATATCAATTAACTTAATCTTTCATTAATATGGTAATTACTGCATCATTATTGTGTCATAAATAAATTAAATTATTTAATGTATAATTTATTAAATAAAATACCATTATTTAATTTCTATATTAAAAATGTTTTAGTTATTAAACTTTGATTTTAACTCTTTTAACTCTTCTTTGAATTAAATAATAATAAATTTCCTAATCTAATCCAAGTGGTGCAAAATGATAATATTTTATTCCTAAGGTTGTTTTTGGTAAATATAAACATTTTCAATAGATTTAGGACTTGTGTTAGGGTAATATTAATATCATTTTTTATCCTTAATTACCCTATTTACTTTTAACTGTGGTAAATAAAAGTAAAAAGTTACTATTCACCAAAAATTATTTTTATCTTATTGAACCATATTTAACTCATTGATATTAACCGTTTCTCTCGTATTTTCAAAATTACACTCATAAAAGCTGTAAAAATTTAATTTTATGTGAATTTGTAAATTCTCCCAGGAGATGGGTAAAAGATGATGAAAAGTTCAATAAATTTTTTATATATCTGAAACTATTATAAACGGAATCCAATGAATTAAATTGAACATATATAAGTATTATGTATCTACTTTGAACTAAAATAAATTTAAATAAAATAAATAATTATTTAAATAAAAATTCGGTTTTAAACTATAACTTAATTATTTTCACTATTCATCAAAAATTGAATGTTTTCAGAAAAATACAAAAAATTCACCCTAAGCTAATTTCGATATTCCAAATCCAAAAATTAAGTCTATTTTACCAAATTAAAAACATATAAGTTTCATTTATTAATTTAAAATTAATTCTCGTTGTCAAAACAAATAGCGTGTTTTTATGAAACAATAACTATCAAAAGATTGACGCTTGTTTATGAATAATTTTAATGTGAAATTAATTCCATTGACCAAAATTGGATTAAAGGGTAAAAATATAATCTAATTATACTTCCAAAACATTAAAAATTATAATTCAACACTATAAATTATTTTGATTATAAAGTTGTTTTCCGTTAAAATATAGTATTTTTCACTATTCACCCAAATATGAAAGTTGTCAGAAAAACACCAAAAATTTATTGAAACTAAATTCTTATTTCCTGAATCTAAAGAAGAAGTTTATTTTTTAAAATTGAATATATAAATGTTTCAAATATTTAATTTAAAAAGGGTTCACCATTAAAATATGGTAAAAGTGAATTTTTTGAAAAATACATCTTTTATCTGAAAAAAATGAATTAGTTCTCATATTATGTCTAAGAAACTCATAATATGTATTCTAAAATTATAAGGATTATATAATGTTCAAAATTAATTTAATACTATTCATAACCACTTTTGAATGGCTAGTTTGGTAATCTTGTGGTGCGCTTGAACTCGGTGTTGCGTGTAGTGTATGTTATTGAATTACATTGAAGAAATAACGTACTATGAAATCTTGGGGTGTTACAAAAGAGATTGAGAAGGGAACATTTTAAACATATATATCCCCATAAATGAATTGTAAACTAAGATATGTGTATATGTTAAAAAATATATATAAATAATATCAAATATATAAATAAGAAGAATAGAGTGAGACAATGTGTTAAGAGAGAGAAAGCTTAACCCCAAAGAAAATTGGGTGGTTCAAAGATATCCCTTAGCATAGTTATAGAATTGTTCTGTACATGGACTAAAGTTCATGTAAAATCTAATGATATTACTTAATTACATAATAAATAAAATTTTAAATCAATATTTTATTTATATAATTATTTTTTGTTTATTTAGATCAAATTAAATGAGATATAATGATTAATTTCATTATTTCGAGGTTGTTTGTTTTATGGTTCCAAGGTCAAATCACTTGTTAATAATTATTGAAGTTCATATAAAATGGAACTTCAAATAATGAATTAAAATAAAATTATATTAATTTCATTATTGGAATTTAAATGGTACCAAATATCCACGTGTTTTCTAATATAAGGATTATTCATTTAGTATAGACATTGTCGTTATACTATTAATTCAGTTAGGCATTTTTTCTGACCACCATGATATGGATTCATTTTATTTAATTAAATTTTTATTAATAGACTATATAAAATTAAATAAGTTATAATATACTTATTATAATCATATTTAATCATAATATTATTTCTATAACCATCCTTTAAGGTGGTGGATAAAAATGAATTCCATTGTTCATAGAGGCGTTGAACCAACCATATGGTGAAAAACATTTTGTTTTAGAATCATTTGAATGGAGGGTATAATATTGATATTAAAATATAATAATAAAATATAAATATATTTATTATACTTATTTTGTTATGTATATTTAGAAGGAAACCATATGGGGGTGGTAGAAGAAGAATAAAATTGAAAGAGTTTTGGTTGATAATTTACATCTTCTTTTAATTTTATCATATTAGGATACTAAGTAAGTATCTTTAAAATGATCTTGGGTGAAACAAAACATTATTGGGATTTGGGGAGATATATGAGGAGAGAATTTGGTAGAGTTTTACTAAGATTAAATATGTAATAAATCCTTTTTATTACATAACATTTCATTACATTATACAAAAATGAGGATATAATACATGTAAACTTAAACATTATTCTAATAAAATTGAGATGATTATTAAAAGTTTTATACTAATTAAATTTAATACATATCATAACCTAGGGACAAAAATCAATGTAATGGATGAGCATAAGGCCCGGTAAGGGAAAACAAGGGAAACAATTTGAATGTATTCTTGAGAAATATCAATATGAACTTGAAGAATATAATAAAGGAATAAGAAAAGGAAAAAGTGTAATATCATAATAAATATATATTTATTCATAACATGGTATTTTGGATAAAATATTTAAATGATACATTCATGAGCCTATCACCAAGGCTTGTCACCGAGGTTTCATAAAAATTACCAAGGTTATTCACAAGGTATCGTAAAACATGTCATCTCAAGAGATTAAATTATTTACCCAATACATTGGAGTAATATCAGAAAATACCCTTAATATATATTAATTAACATGAGTCAAATATTTAATAATAAAACATTTCATAAGAAACCCATGGAGAATAAAATAAATGGGGTTCATATCAAAATCATGGTGTTTTAAAAAAAACTGCTTAAAGAAAATATATTTTTGCCATTACTAACCCACTAAAAAAAAGAAAGGATTCATGTATGTTAATAAAAAAAATAAGATATATAATTTTTAAATCTATGTGAATACCCCTAAAAAATAAATTGTTTTGGGATTTCAAAAAAAAGATAATTTATTGAGAAAAAGAGAGAAATTTTGGGAAGAAAATTCAGTGGCATAACGAGTATGAAAAATGGATTTATAAAACATTAAAAAGAGAGGGTACTGGGTATCCAAATAATAAAAGACTCTTAATAAAGTAAAGATATATAATAAAATGTACATAAGAATTTTTTTTGGTAATTTTAATGACATACCACATAAAAAGGGAACTTGAAAGGAAAAGATAAGTTGATATTTTTCTTACCTTGATGAGTAACTCCTAAAGCATGAATATTGGTACCTTGGGGATTAAAGACACATTGGGAGGAACCCTTGAGAGGTAAAACCATTATATATTAAGGGAGTATGAAATGGGTGTGAATGTAAATATAGAAATTGGTGGGTATTCGTTGGAAAACTGGTGGATTTTTTTATTAATTTTCTTGGAGACCTCTGTAGTGGTAATTGGAAAACCATGTGCCTACACATGGTATTATCCCATGGTAACAGAAAAATTGGACATATATAATGTTATTTTAATCTAGAAGAGTCAACCACAATTTTTTTACTTATTAAATCATTATGAAATATTTATGATTCCATTAAATTTATCAAAAAACTCAAACTCTATTCGTACTTGTCACGAAATATAATGTATTATAGAAAATTTCAAAAAATTCACCATTATGTAATTTAGGCACACAGATATAAAAAATGATATCTATTTTTTTATAATAATGATCTAAATATGATAATATTAACTTTTCAAAATAAAAAACCTTCTTTATTAAAAATAATAGCGGATAGAGAGTGCATAGTGAAATTTTTGACACTTGAAAACAAAATTATGATTTATATTTAAAAAGTAGTATTTTAATAATAAAATTTCATTAAAATAAAATTATTTATAATAACATATTTTATTACATTAAATTATATGTTTTCAAAAAAGTAAAAAAAATTTCCCGAAAAATCAGTTTATCAAAATTTATCTCCATTTTATTAAGAAAAGATATTCTTAAAACAGAAATGAGGTAACAAAAATTTTATTTATATAAAGGGTTTACACTTTAAGTAACCAGGGCCTAGACATATAACCCCTTATAACACTCTAATATGACTTAAGTGTGAGGTGTGCGATGGTGATAAACTCAAGGGGTATCTTGACTAACATCATCTGAGTGGTAATTTACACTAACTTGAACTTCTCCCATAAGATATTTCATTCAAGACTCACTTGTTGAAGCTCAACTTGGGATTGGTCTAGGGTGAGGCCAAGTGATGCTAACTCCCTCCCAAGTTCTATCAAATGGACTTCATACGACACAACTCTACTGGTTGAGGCCATCATTTCTTCTTTCATTATTTATTATCCTTTGTCATTTATACTTATAAACTATAATTATAATGTAATTTTTTTATAAAGAGTATATTTTACAACAATATTATTAACCAACAATGATAATTGACCAAAATTCATATAACGGTCGAAACCCAATGGTTACATTTCAATTTATACTTACTTCATTATCTATGAGATATAGTTTTTTTGTGTATAAAATAATATAATACACATTTTTAGAAAACAATTATCATTAAAAATGTTTGGGTCATTAAATTCTTCTCTCCATAAGTGATTTTATCCCAAAAATTGCAACTTGTTATGTCACTTGAGAAAAGGTATGCGAACTTTTTCTTCATTGTTTTGTCTATTTCCCATATTGGTTCTTTATATTTGTATTTCCTCCACAACACTTTGATGAGGTGGGTAGTGTTGTTGTGTTGAACCTTATATCTATGGTCCAAGATCTCCATCTACTTCTCCTTAAAAGAGAGGTTATGTTCCAGTTGAACCACATAAAGATTCAGTACCTATGAAGGTTCAGGTATGTACTTCCTCAAGTGAGATACCTAGAATACATGATGATCTTGAGCTATTTTTTTTGGAAGTGGTAGACGATAGGAAACTAGTCCTATGAGATCTAGGATTTCATAGGGGCCTTTATACTTGGGGTTAATCTTTCCTTTCTTCTCAAATTGTATGTCTCTCTTCCATGGTGATATTGAAAGGAACACTTTGCCACCAAAACCAAACTCCAAGTCACTTAGATGGTTTTCAGCATAGCTCTTCTTCCGACACTGTGCAGCCTTAATGTGTTGTTGGATGGAAATAACCTTTTCTATCATTTTAGAAAAAAGACCAGGACCAAGATGTTTTCTCTCACCAACTTCATCCAACAAGTTGGATTTCTACATCACTTCCCATATAGAGCTTCATAAGGTTCTATTTAAATACACGATTGGAATATACTATTTTAGGAGAACTCAACTGATGTTAGATGTTGATCCCATCCACCTTTAAATTCCATTGAGCATGTTCTCAGCATGTTCTCAAGTTTTTGAATAGTCCTTTCAGATTGTACATCAACTTAGGGGTTATAGGCCATACTAAAAGTTAATTCTATATTCATAGCACATTAAAGACATCTATATAATTTTGATGTGAACCTTGGATCAAAATCAGAATTGATAGAGAGTGGTACCCTATGAAACATCACCATTTACTTTATGTAAATCTTGGAAAGTTTATCAAGAGATAATTCTTCTCATATAGAGATAAGATGGAAAATATTGGTGAGATAGTCCACTATAACCCATATCGCATTATTTCCTTTGGATGTTTTTGGGAGACAAGGGAAAAATTCCACATTGACATTATCCCACAATCATACTGGTATGGGTAGTGGTTGTAATACCTTTTTTGGAATTTTTCTCTCCTCCTTCACATGTTGATACACCAAAAACCTTGTAGTGTTGTTGTTAATATCCCTTTTCAGGTTATCCCACCAATAATGATCACGAAGGTGCCACTACATTTTAGTTATTCCATGTTGAGATTCATCCATCAAATCATTCTTTACTTCCAGAATAGATGGAACACATAGATTTATATGAAATTTTAGTACACCTTCTTGATCAATATTGAACTAAAGAAACTTCCCATTCTTTATTTCCTTTATATTATAATGAAACAAAGGATATTATCTTTTTGATTTCTTGATATTCTCTAGTAAATATGGTAGATAAATCATTTGGGATAAGGTTGATGAGGTCCCTTATCTTATGATCCCCATGTCTATTTTTACTAGGTCTTGTATCAAAGGATCTCCTTAAATCCTCATCATTTCCAAAACAATAGGGTATTTCTTACATAATGCATTAGTGATTTTGTTTTCTCTTCCAGGGTGATAATGAATTGAACAATCATAGTCTTTGAGAAGTTCCAACAATCTCATCTATCTCATGTTCAATTACTTTTTTGTAAAAATATACTTCAAAATTTGGTGGTCTATGAATATATCACATTACTACCCATAAATACAGTGCCTCCATATCTTCAGAGCAAAAACAACCGCAACCAACTCCAGGCTATGTGTTAGAAAATTCTACTCATGAGGGTTTAGCTATCGATATGAAAAAGTAATCACCTTGTCATTTTTCAGGAGGAAACACCCATGAAATTTTAGAGATTCATCGCTAAATATAAAAAATCATTCTCCTATAGAGGGTAGAGTTAACATAGGTTCTATAACCAATATATTCATTAGCTCTTGGTAAATTTATTCGCCCTCGTTTGTCCAGATGAATGCATCCCATTTTCAAGTTTAATTGGTTAGTAGATTAGAATGTTTTTATGTTTTTTTCTTAGATGTCCTATAATATCTTACCAAACCATGAAAACTATGAATCATAGATACTTTTGTAGGATAAGTCTACTCCTCCACAACCACTATCTTGGTAGGATCAACTAATATTCCTTCATTGGTTACAGTACTCCCCATGAAGGCAACTTGTTGTATCCAAAATTCACATTTTTTGAACATTCCAAATTAGCGTCTCCTTCCTCAGAGATTCAAATATAAATCTTAAATTATCGACATGATTCACATTAATTTTATAATATATTAGAATATCATCAATAAAAACCAATAGAAAGTTATCATGTTTTTTCATAGAGACTCTATTAATCAAAACCATAAATATAATAGGATCATTAGTGAAGGAAAAAGACATAACAACAAACCCATAATGCCCTTATTTTTATCAGAATGTAGTGTTTGGGATATCTGTTTTCTTCACCCTCAATTGATGATAACCATATTGAAGATAAATCTTGAAGAACAATTGATCCCCATAAATTTGGCCAAATAAATGCTCAATTCTTGGAAGAGGGTACTTGCTCTTCACTATTATCCTATTAAGTTATCCATAATCAATGCATATATGAATTAATACATTATTATTCTTTACAAAGAGAACATGTGATCCCCAAAGAGACACATTTGGTTAGATGAAACCCTTCTCCAATAGATCTTGTATTTGTTCTTTAATTCAACAAGATCTATATTTTTCAATTCTGTATAGAGTCTTTGATATCATCTTGATTCCAAGAACATGTTCAACGGAGAACTCGAACTACCTTTTTGTGGGAGGTCTTGAAAACCCATAAGGAAATATATCATTGTATTAATGAACAATGGAGACATTATATATACATATAATTCCATTTATTTTTCATTTTCATAGATCATCTTCATAAATAAGGCTACAAGAGGTTCTTCTAGACAGAGCTCAGGTCGAGATATATCTTCTTTGAAAAAAACTATAAGTTCTCCGTTCAAGACAACCAATATTTTATTTATTTTTTATTTGATATTATCATTATAATTTAAGATCCATTTTATCCTTAGTATAATTTAAAATTACAGTATGGGAATGACCAGTAGATTTGTGATGAGATTGTGTTCGCCAATGTGAATACTAGAGTTTTAACACATGCGGATGATTGTATAATCCCTCTTGGAGTAATTACTAGTAACTCAACTTCTATTAGTTTAGGGATTTATTCTATTTTATTTGAAAACATGGAGGAAATAAAAGAATGTGTAGAACCAGAATCAAATAAAGTACTTTCTTTCTTTGATAGAAAAATGAGAGTACCTTCCGCCACATCATTTAGAGATTCAACTTCAGCTGTCATGATAGAAAAATACCAGCCTTTCTCCCTTGGAATATGATGAGGTTGATAGTAATTCCCCTCCATCAACTTTGTATTTGGAAAATCATTAGAGAAGTGCCCAGGATATCCACACTTGAAGTATTGGACTTCAAGAATGGCCTACACCATCTTCCCTTTGTTAGTAGTGTTCAGAAGTTTAGTCTTAACCTCACTAAGATAGTTCCAATAAAAATGTCCATATCTTCCACACATTTAAATTTCTCACTTGTGAGAAAGAATCTCCCTAAATTATTCTTACCACATTTTTTCATGTGCAAAGTTGGACTCTCTTTCCTTTTCTTCCATGATCAAAGTTACTCCCCAAGTATGGTTTTATTGATCTATTCTTTTCATTCAATCTATAGTACCACTGTGTCTCTCCAAACTCTAGTTCAACCTTCATAGAACTTTTCAGATAACTCCTCATAGCTATTATAGTCTCTATTGACAAGATTATTCTATTGATGGGGTCTTATCCCACCTAAAAATCTACCAAACTTTTAATTAGGACCCATGAAAAAGATAGAGGTGTAACATGGATATCTTGTAATGTTTTTCTCATAGCATCCCACATATTCATTTTCCTTATGCTTAAGATCTAGGAATTCCTTCGCTATTTTGATTCACATCGATTAAATGTAATACTTTATGAAAATGGTTCCCCTAAATTCTTCCCACTATATTGATTTAATATCCCTTCTTGGTGTTGTGTTTCAAACAGTGTCCACCACTGATCAACTTCTCCCACTAAGCGGTACAAAACCATGGTAAATTTCACTTATTATGAACAATGGAGTATAGAAATGATATTTTCCATAGAGCTTATCCATTGTTTAGCAATCAATGGGTTAGTAGATCCACTGAAAAAAGGTGGTCATTGATGCATAATGGACCAAACAGAATTTTTTCCCTTACAAGTGAATACGGTCTCTCTGATTGATTCAAGTTATTTCTCATAACTTGAGTTAGTTGATTCATCATATTTATTATGTTTTTGATTATGCCATCCATTTGAAGGATGTCAGCACATGGTCCATTGCACTCACCATTTACATAGTTCCTTATATTTCTCACCATTTTCCAAAAGAATAAAACCTTTTTGAGAAATATGTTTATTTTAAGAAGCATATAATTCTATAATAATTTTATTTATTAAAACATCATGCATAAATATATAACTCATTAAAAACAATTAAATTTAATATATATCCTTCATAATGGTTCATAAAACCCTATGATTAACCAAATATATCCCACAAGAGTGTCTAACCAGGTGCGCAGTAAGGCCCATTGTCATGTACCAAGTTACACCGAGTAAAGAGCGATACACCTTGCCGGTTTAGTTACCCCTAGGTACATATTTTCCAGAACTATATTCTCTTTTTCATATCCAGACATGGATTTATTTTCTCAGAAACCACTTACTTAATACTTCACCAGAATACCAATATGTTTTCCTATATTTAAACTCTTCCAAATGGTTCTTTATAATGTTTTCAAATCACAATTTCCACTAATATCTAAACAATTAATTGATACCCACTATGTCATCCCACCTTTTTGTCACATATACTTTTAATTACATTATACAAAATAGAGCATCTTTTAAAGTTTTGTTTCATGGAAACAAGGTACATATAACATGAAAAAATAAACCATATTATAATACAATTTAAAGGATTATTAAATGTTTCATCCTAATTAAATTTATTGAATCTAATAACCTTGGGAAATGCATAAAATAAAAGTGTGATCAAAATTCTATGTAAGGAAAAACAAGGGAAATAATTCACATGTGTTCTTGAGAAATATCCATAAGAACTTGATGAATATAATAAAGCCGTGTGAAAAGGAAAAAAGGACATATCATTATAAAAATAACTTGATTCATTAAATGGTAATGAGGATACTAAATTTAAATAGGACATTCATAATCATATCTCTAAAGTCTGTCACTAAGGCATCATAAAAACTTCCATGGTTATTTACCAAGGTATCATAAAAAATGTCATCTTTAGAGATTGAATTATTTACCAAATTCCTTGGAGTGATATAAGGGATAAACCATCATATATATTAATTAATGTGATCTATATATATAAAAATAAACCATTTAATAAAAAACCCTTGGATACTATAATAAATGGGATTTATAACAAAATCATGATGTTTTAAAAAAAGTTCTTAAAGACAAGATCTTTATGTCATTTTTAAACCACGAAAAGGAAAAAAGGTTTTATGTAATTTAATCCAAGAATAAAATAGATAATTTTGAAATATATTTAAATAACACTATAAAAAATAGATTTGGGTATTCACAAAATAATATAAGATAATTTTTCAAGAAAAATAGATAAATTTTGAGAAGAAAATTAAGTGGCATAATGGGTATGAAAAATTGTTTTTAGAAACCATTAAAAAGATAGGAGAAAAGGGTATCAAATTCATAAAATACTAATAATAAAATATTTTGATAGCATAAAATGGATATAATAACATATTTTAGATATTTTAAAGACATTCCACATAAAAAATTGAACCTGAATGGAAAGGATAAGTTGGCATTTCCCTTACGTTGTAGAGTAACTACTAAAACTAGAAGATTTGGACTGTGGGGGATTAAGGAAACCATGGAAAGACTCCAAGGGAGGTAAATATATTATAGATTCATGGATAATGAAAAGGGAGTGAAGTTAAATTGATAAATGGGTGGGTATTTAAAGAAAAAGTGGGGGATTTATTTATTAATTTTTTTAGACACCTTGGTATTGGTAATTAAAAAACCATGGGATTGCCCATGGTATTTTCCCCTGGTATTGGTAAGTTGGGACACCTATTAAGTTATTTTAATATAAAAGAGTCGATAAAAATTTTATATTACTTATTAGATCATTATGATATAATTATGAAGTCATTAAACTTATAGAAAAACTCAAAATGTATTTTTTACTATTCCTGAAAAAATGATGTATTTTAGAAAATTCTCATAAATTCACCCTAACCAAATTTAAACATGATTATTTAAAAAATTAAACTTATTTTATCATAAAAATTACTTAAATATTATAATTTTATCTTTTAAATGTAAAAATATTAATTTATTAAAAATAATAGCGAATAAAAAGTGCATAGTGAAGTTTATTACACTTGAAAAAATTATTTTTTCATTTATATTTAAATATGAGTGTTTTAATAATACTATTTAATTAAAATAAAATTATTTATAATACCTTAGTTTGTTATAATAATTTATATCTTTTCTTAAAATTACAATGCCTATCCAAATAAATCAATTTATCAAATTCCATCTCAAAAGAAAAACTATTCTTAAAATGGAAATGATAGATTAAAAATTTTGTTCATAAAATGGGCTAACTCATTAAATAATTAGGAAATTAACAAATAAACCCTTATAAAACCCACATACGACCTAAGGTTGAGGTTTGGGATGGTGATAGACTCATGGGGAAACTCAACTAACATCGCATGAGTGGTAATTTCTACTAAATTGAACTTCTCTTAAAGGTGATTTCATTCAAGCCTCAATTTTTGAAGATCGACTTGGGCTTGGTCAATAGTGAATAAGAATGATTATAACTCCCTCCCAAGTTCTAAAAAATTGAATTCATATGGTACAAATCTTCTGGTTGAGGCCATAATTTCTAATTAAGTGGAAATAATGTGGTTATTTATTTGAAAAATACTAATTTTAATATTATGATCAATTTTATAACACATTGAAAATTTACATAATATCTATTAAAATTATATTATCATTATAATAAAACATAACATTAATTTAATAGACAATTTCATTAAAATAAACTTCCTTTTAAATCTATATATTTTTTATAAAAACACAAATAAAACATTAATGTTTTATAAAAGTAAAAATAATTTTTTTTTCATTTTTAAAACTTTTATTTACATGTTTCATGATATAAATATTTCATATTTTCATTTTATAAGATACCCTAATATTATTTTACACTTCCATAAGTGATGATACTAATCAAATGTTCATGTTACTATTCTTAAGAGTCAAATTACTATTCCAAAGGTTAAATTACTATTTCAACAGTTAGATTACTATACCATTAATGATATTTGAAATGGTAATATGGGTTCCCTAATTTATATAAAAGAATTATATTTAATTAGTTCTTTATTTAATTCTATTTTATCTCTAGTTTATACATATTTTAATTATTAAAATGAATATTTTCTATTTTATTTCTATAGTGTTGTCCGTGAGTACGACCATTATAATGGATCGAGTATATCAAAATATTTATATTATAATTATCTTATTTTTTATTTTTTTGACTCATTATAATACTTTCAAGTTTTATGCCCATATTTATTCTCTAAATTTATTTCTTAAATTAACAAAATATTGTTTGTTTTTTCATGTGGTTCATGTAATTTATATAATACTACACTACTCAATATGAAACAATTATATAGTCATAAGGAAAATTCAATTGATAAAATTTTGGGTAATTACATTTTCCCCTTAAGAAATTTCGTCCTCAAAATTTATTCTAATATAAAAATGTTGAATACAGGTGAGGGTACTAATGCTCCATCACATCATCTATATCCCATGTCACCTCCTCACACTAATCATTCAACCACAACACTTTGACTAAGTGAGTTGAATTATTATGTATAACTTTGTATCCATAGTCCAATATCTCTATATATTTCTCCACATAAAAGATTTCAATTTCTAGAAATACCATCTTTGAATTTAGTACATGTGAGGTATTTTGTATGGGATTCTCTAAGAGGGATATGTGGAACATGTCAAGTACATAAGATAGGGTTGGTGATAGTGCTAATTTAGAGGCCACATCTCCAATGTGATCAAGAATATCAGAGGCAGCGATGTATCTAGGACTTAAAACTCCCATATTCCCAAATATCATGAATATATTCTATAGATATAGGAATAGAAATAATTTATCTCCAACCAAAAGCTCTTGGTATATCAAATAGTTATCAATATAGTTCTTTTTTCGACTTTAAGCTACTAAATGGCCTTGAAAGTTTCTACCATTTCATTGACCATTTCAAGCCCTAGTAGACTACATTCAAAAAAATTCATCCTAGAATATATGTGTTCTATATTAATTCTCGTAGAGGTCTTAACATGGATCCATTTAGATGCTTGAGTAGAATCTATTATTGTATGAGAACTTATCCAGAGGAAGATTTTGATCCCATCATCTTTTAAAGTATATCGAGAAAGCTATAAACATGTCCTCAAGTGTCTGGATAGTCCACTTAGATTGACCATCAGTTTGGGGGTAATAATATATACATAAGTTATCTCAGTGTTTAGATAACACTAAAGGAATTTCCATAACATAGAGGTAAACCCTATATATAGATCAAATAAAATTAATAGTGGTATTCCATGCAACGTCTCCACACCCATGATCTATATCATTATAGTTTGATCAAGTGAGACATCCTATCGAATTAAAATGAAATTTTTTGTATTTATAAGAAGATACAATATAACCTATATGGAATTATTTTGTGTGGGTATCTTCAGAAGATATTTGGAAATGTTCTTGGTGATGTTTTCTTATTTCCATGTGTGTATGGGTAATAGTTTCATCATCCCCTTGTATAATCATCCTTCTAACTTCACTTGTTGACACACCATTAATTTTTATGTATATTCGAGGAAATATTTCTTTATATTTTACCACAAATAGTTATCTTATATATCTTGTGTAGAGACCCGTAAATTTCCAGGAAATTTTTTTCTTAATTTTCGTCGGAATTTTACAAGAACGCAGATTCTAACGGCACCTGATTCTGAGGCCCGGTGTGCCCGAAATCATTTTCCGAAGTTTGGCTCGGGTACGTTTAGTGAACGGACGAGCAGGTTTTTCTAACTTTTGAACCGGTGCCAGGAATCGAATTCTGAGGGCATCGATGGAATTGAAGCGCCGGTATTTGCTTAGAAACGCCTCTTCCGGAGTTGCGTTTTCTCGGTTGTGGTTTTTAATTTTTGGGTTTTAAGTTATGAAATAAAATAAAGTTGTGCGAAAATTTTATTTTTATTTCACTTAAAGCCGCTTAAAGACCACTTTAAGCTGTTTAAGCTCAGTTGAAACAGATAGGGTGCAATCCAAAATATCCTACCCATTTGGTAGGATATTGGTGGGTTGGGTCCCGCACGATCCCCACTGTTTCATTCCGCTAAGTAACGCACCCGCGAAAACCCGTCATTATAAAAGTCAACTGACGCGTTTTCTTAATTTCTTAACGCAACATTTAATTGGGCGGTTTTATTCGTTGAATTAATTGGGCGGTTTTAATCGTTGAATTAATTCGATGAATTAATTTAATCATTTCTTAACCTGTTTTCAATCCGTTGGCGTAATAATAAAATAAGACCAACGCACGACTTCTGGAAAAATGCTCGTTGAGAGGTTTTGACAACTTTGTGCCTTCATCCTCCTTCGCGAAGAACGCAAAGAACGTGAAGAACGAGAAGAACACGAAGAACGTCATCACCCTCGGAGATTGATGGCGCTTCTTCCGAGACGTTCTTCCCCGCAACGATCTCCGATCACCAACTGCTTGAGGTAGGAGATTTCGGGTTTCTTTTAAATCTTCTTTGTGGTTTATAACAACACATGGATTTAATCGATATAATTAAATCTTCATGTTCTTGAACCTCGGAGTTCGTCGACGCGTCACCGTATTCCGCGACGATGCGACGCCCTTCCGCGACGACGCGACGCCTTTCCGCGATGACGCGACGCCCTTCCGCGACGACGTGACGCCTTTCAGCGATGACGCGACGCCCTTCCGCGACGCGATGATCGTCTCCTTCCGCGGCGATCAAATCCGCGAAGAACACGCATGCGACGACTTGACGTGGTAGGAGTTGTTGTGAAATTATTTATATTCCCGTGATCATTTCCTTTAAAATGAAGAACCTGGTTCATAAGAACAATTTTAATTCATTAATTTTTTTTGGTTATGTTTTCTATGTGTTGATTAATCCTCCCGATTGACACCGCCTAACGCGGAGGGTGCGGGCCAAACGAACACGGCCCGACAACCCTCCCCATTTCTTCGTTATTGTGCGGATTTGGCAGGCAACAATAAAATGTGACGCAAGGGCGATTTGACATTTCTGCAGTGAAGAACAGGACCCGGGAGGAGCAGCGGCGCAGACGGGAAGGAAAATGGACCACCAGAGCAACTCCGTTGGCCAGAGGCGGTGGCGGCCAGCGGACCTGCAGCCGCGCGGGTCCATCTCACACGCACGGGACGCGGCCTTTTCCGCGTCCGTTGACTCCAGCACGGCCCCTCGAGGGCCGCGACTTCTTCATCCCGCGGGGGCAGCGCCCCGCGGCTCCCTCAGTCGGCCACTCGGCCGAGCCGAGCCAGGCCGGTCCGACCGGCCGGGTCGTGCCCTGGCTGGACCGGGCCGCGCCGAACCAGGTCCGACCCGGACCCAGGTCGGGTCGACCCGGTTCGGGCCGACCCAGGGGGGGTTGGGCCGGGTTAGTCCGGGCCCAGACCCACCGTCTTCAGACCATTTTCGGTCTCTTGCCTATAACTTGAGCTATGGGCCTCTTAATGATGCGCCGTCAGTGGCGATGCGATCCTTGGATCAAGACGGTCGTTTCGGTATATCGCAATCAAGGTTTTTGGAAACTTTGGGTTTGGCCAGGTTGGTTCGTTCACGAAACCAACCGGGCCCTCGGAGCGGAAACGCTCATATCTTGAGCTCTGGACGTCCGATTGACGTGCCGTCGACTTTGGTGGATTCCTCTTAGTGAGAAAGATCTTTTGCATCACTCCACCCGAGTTTTGGATGCAGGTGCAGTACAGTCGGGTTGGTTTTTCCTTAAAAACCAACCGGGCCCCTGGGACGAAAAAGCCAATAAGTCTCAGACCAGGCGTCTGATTGACGCGCCGTCTGTGACGTTGAGTTCTTGCTGACGATACAGAACTTTTGGATACATCAAATCTGGACATTGTGTCAATTGATGTATCAGCCTCTCAGCTCATGGAGCGGACCCTCCCGAACGAGCTTGCTGTGTGCGGAAACCCTAGTGCTGGCTGCAACTTCGATGATGACGACTGTGCAGAGATCCTCAGTGGACTGCGACGATGAAGAGTACTGGTCTTGTATCCTATGTGGGTCCCAGCCATGCTGGTCTTGTATCCTATATGGGTCCCAGCTTAGATGATTCAGTGCTGGTCTTGAATCCTATGTGGGTCCAAGCATAGATGAATCAATGAAGAGTGCTTGTCTTGTATCCTATGTGGGTCCCAGCCATGCTGGTCTTGTATCCTATGTGGGTCCCAGCTTAGATGATTCAGTGCTGGTCGTGAATCCTATGTGGGTCCCAGCATAGATGAATCAATGAAGAGTGCTGGTCTTGAATCCTATGTGGGTCCCAGCCATGCTGGTCTTGTATCCTATGTGGGTCCCAGCATAGATGATTCAGTGCTGGTCTTGAATCCTATGTGGGCCCCAGTATAGATGAATCAATGAAGAGTGCTAGTCTTGTATCCTATGTGGGTCCCAGCCATGCTGGTCTTGTATCCTATGTGGGTCCTAGCTTAGATGATTCAGTGCTAGTCTTGTATCATATGTGGGTCCCATCATAGATGAATCAATGAAGACAGCTGGTCTTGTATCCTCAGTGGGTCCCAGCTTAGATGATTTAGTATCTATATCTGATCATCCCTTTCACCTTTTTGACGAAGTATTCCTGTGTGAGCTGAATCCTGTTTACTCTCCTTTGTAGATTGTGTTGAACTATCCTGTGTGGATTTACTGTTTACTCATCTTTGTGGATTTTGTTGAACTATCCTGTGTGGATTTACTGTTTACCCTCCTTTGGGGATTGTGTTGAACTATCCTGTGTTGATTTACTGTTTACTCTCCTTTGTGGATTGTGTTGAACTATCCTGTGTGGATTTACTGTTTACTCTCCTTTGTGGATTGTGTTGAGCTATCCTATGTGGATTACTTTTTCTCTCCTTCGTGGATTGTGTTGTGTTACTCTGTGTGACTATACGTTTTGCTTTCTTGTGTGGACTGGGTTGTGCTTGGGCTCGGATGTTGGAGCCGAACAGAATTGATGACTTAGGTATATGTATGGGCATATACCTAAGCAGTGTCGGCTGTTACTTCGTGATTGTATCTTTTTTTTGGGGTTTATCCTTTTTGGATTTCGGGAGACCTTCGGGGGTCACAGGGTCCCTAGTGAGTAGCTTATACTCACCCCTGCACGGGCTATGCCCGCACTTCGTTGTGTTTGTTGCAGACGACGGACAGTGCTGATCGTGGTGGAGGCTTGCGGAGCAGGATGGTACCTGGAGGTGGACCACTGGGCGGGACGTACTCGGAGCAGACGGTTGGACTGAGGAGCTGTGGAGGCTATCTATGCTCTCCCTTCAGTTGGGACTTCTAGAGGACAGCTCAATGCTGCGTCTTTTCTTTTCAGTTGCTGTTTTTCCCCTTTTAGTTGTACTTTACAGTTGGGCTTGTATTTCCGGCCCCTTTCACTTTCAGCACAACTTGTTTCAGTTTTTACTTAGTGTTTACTCTTTCCTATTGCTTAATCTGTGATGGTTGTTTACTTTACAAAGGCAATGCCTTCCCTGTTTATCGGGATTTACTCCTTGGTGCTAGTCGCCAGCCCCTGGCCTATGGAAGGCGGGCTTGGGGTAGTCATGACACGGGCCCCGAGGACGGGTCGTGACATCTTGATACATATTAATGCTCCATGGGTGGATGGAGATGTTTGATCTATGTGAATCATTTAGAATATCCTTATTTACTCATGATTTTATAGTATAAAAAGTCATGAACCATATATTACAACTATTTCTTCGTCAATTTTAATCTTTGAGGATTTCAATTTTTTTATTGCTTCCACGTTCTTATGAATTTTTATATCATCCCTTTGAGCATTATTTATAATCATCAGAAGGGATGTTTGGGAAATAATTTGAGAAAGGAATAATGATGTTCCTTCCTTTATGATTTATTTCTCAATATTTTCCATGTATAAAATGATAAGATCCCTCTCAAATGTCATCATGGAAAAGGTTTTAGGATATTTTCTTCTTAGAGCATCACTTACTCTATTTTCTTTATTATGATAGTAATAGATTGACCAGTTTAAAATGTTGAAAGATATATCCATTTTCATTGGTAGATATTAGGTTATGTATTTTCAAATACATATTTAAGGATCTTATGAACCATAAAAATTTCTTACTTATCCTCCTATAGATAATTATGCTAAATATTTAATATAAAGATCACTACAACTAACTCCAGATCATGTGTTGGGTATATCTTCTCATGAACTTTTAACAAGTTTTGGAGTATTCTATAAATTTATTATTTTCCATCAGTACACAACCTATGAAATTATTTGATGTATATCTATATACCATGAAAAGTTACCCACTTGAGGGTTGTGTGAGTAAAGGTGCAATGATATGCCTTTTTTGAATTCCTTGAAGATTTATTAAAATTCATTGGTCTAGAAAAACATTACTCCTTTCCTAGAAATTTTTTTTAGTAGGATGGAAAATCATGACATGTTCCTTACAAATCACCAGTAATAACATGATAATTTGAGTATGTTATGGATTTATATTACAAATGGTCATCTGGACCACCCCACAATTGCCTTTATTTTATTAGGGTATATAGATATCCTTATTTTGGTGGTAACATTCCCTAATAATGATACTTCTTCTAACCAAAACTAACTTTTACTATAATTTTCATATAACTTATCCTTTAAAAATCCCTTTATAGTAATATTGTAATGTTATATATCCTTCTACTAAATTTTAGTGTATATCAGAATATCATATATATAGACTACCAAAAATTTATTACAAAAATCTCGGATGAATCTTTTCATTATGTTTGTGAAGATTTCTAGATAATTAGTTAATATTAAGGGTATCACTATAAATCATAGTTTCCATACCTTATATAAAACGTAGTCTTCGGAATAAATTCATTCTACACCTTAAATTGTCAATTTTTTGACTAAGGGTACACCTTAGAAAAATATTGGGCCCCATGTAGTTGATCAAATGAGTTATCAATCCATAGTAGAGGATAATTTTTATTTATCATTTTTTTTTTCATGATAGTCCTTAAAATGGAAAATTAAGACATCCTTATTTTCGATAAAAGGATTGAAACACCCAAAAGTGAATCACCCAGGCATATAAAATAATTATCTGGGTTCTCATGAATCTAATTCTTCAGTTATTTTAACACAATGATGTTTATTATATATGTAGTCTAGGATATTGCTAGAGATCCGGGTATAAGTTCAATTAATAACTCAACCTATTATTTAGGAGGGTGAATAAGAAACACTTTAGTGAATATATCGACATAGCCCCTCACAAAGGTCAGTTCTTCAAGAATGATTATATATTTTTACTCAATAATTTGTGCTAGTTATGATTTCTAATAAGGAAATAATATCCCAGATTGATAATGATATTCCAATGGTGATTCAACCCCTTCCATACAACTGTATATTATTAGAGGATGACTTGGGATATAAAAAATGATATCCCTCTCTAGGTATTTGATATTGGATTTATATAGGGATATCAAATTCATGAAAAATATACCATTAAATACTACTAATTTATGTTTTAAATTATTATATGAGAGGTTAAATACACAAATATTTACTGCAGAAGCATTATATACTCTAGATTCAATAATTTCCCAATTTTATAATATAACAGATAACTTAACTCCCACATTTCTTGGGTAGTGTTTGAGTAATTATACTAAAATTTCATGATATGAATGAATTCATAGAATTAGAATAAAATAGTATATTCACTATTATTTCATTAATAACTAGTGTACCTGGCACTACATTGCTATCAGGATCCACCTATACAACAATTAAAAAAATACCCTTCCTTGCTCTCTGGGAATTAGGGTTTTTTAATGTTGATTGTCTTAAAAACCACTGGATTTGGGAATAATTTTTATTTTTCATGTTTTTCTTATATCTTAATCATTTGGATACATGATGAGTGTTGTTTAGAAATTTATTTTCTTCAATTTGATTAAATGGATTCTTCATCTCCCTTTGACAATGATTAGCCTAATTCCCTTCTTCTACACTTGAAGCATCTCTCCATTCCCTTGAGAATGTTTGGGGGATGAATCTTCCCACATTTTTGTCATGTGGGAAGTTGAGTTTTATTTTTCTCCATGGGATTTATACGTTTATCATCATGAATAAAACTATATATTATTCTTTTTAACTGTATCACCATGGGACTACTGGGAGTCACCACCTCCATCTCGAACATAAGGGAACAAAAAAAGTCTCCTTATAGTTTTCAAAGTATCGAATCACAAAATATTGTCATAGATGAAAATTTAATCCACTATATAAGAAGTCCCCCATAATTTTATCATAAATTAAAATTCCAAATTCATACAATTAATTCCTTATGATGTTTTCTTCACATTCCATAATACACCAAAAAACCCAAAGGACTTTATAAATTTTATTTGTTAAGGATAATCTCATTTAAGGAAACCAAATGATCCTATATCAACCAGGGTTCTATCCCTAAAAGCCTCAAAATTTGGGGATTTGATTTGGTGATGAATGTGGTTGGTGGATAGATGTCTCTTTAGGAAGAGGGAAAGGGGTCAGGCTCATCATTGTAAGGATGCTGTAGTGCCAATATCGATCGATTGATGGTAGACTATTAGTTATAGAAAGATGAGGAATAGATGATGGATAATGTGAGAGTCATGGTTTTCAGTCTATAGATAGAATAGATGCTAGCATCAAGAGATGGGAGACATGCATCGTGAGCTTCGGTGGAGGGAAAAAATATTTTCTTGAATCCCACCCATTCCATGGATTCTATTTCCTCCACAGATTTTTTTCTGGATTAGTGTCCAAAACATATCAATTTATTTCACTATGTGATAAATATACATGAAAAAATTCTCTTATTCCATGAATTTAAGGATAGATAATATATTCTAAATAGTGTTAATCCATTTTTCCAAAATGAGAGAATCAGAAGATACACTAAATTTAGGAGATCTTTTTTATATAAAGGATCAACCCACAACTTTCTATTTTAGAAGAGAAAGTTGGTGTTCTATTAGATTTAGGTTATTGTTTATAACTAGAGTCAGTTTAACCATTACTACCATGATTTTCTTAGGTCCCATTCCCATCATGTAAGATATCTCATTAGGGAAATCATTATATTTCCTATCACATTAGTTTTTGGCAGTATTCCTATTATTTACTTCTATTAACTAACAAAATGTAAATAAGGTGAAGGGTGAGAAAACTAAAACTAAAAATCATGTAAAATGGAAACAATTAACTTTGAAAGAATTACCTATAAATAAGAGGTATATCCTAAATTATAAATCTCTAGGTTCCAACCTATTTATATTTTTTTAATTTGTGTATTATATTTGTAACCTAAAAATCTAATTAATTCATTCAAAGTGTTTTTCTAAGAGTTTAAGAATTTTATAAAGTGTGTCCCCTTGGAGTGTCAAGCCAGGTGTGTAGTAAGGCCTCTTTATCATGCACCATGTACTGGTCAAGTTAATACCCAATTATCCCTTTCAAGGTTATTACCCAAGGTTCATGTATTCGAGATCCATATCCAATTTTTGTTTCAATACATGGATGTAATTTTTTGGAAACCACTCTCTCTATACATCACCAAAATTTCTGGATATTTTCATAAATATATACTTATCCCATGTGTTTCTACTAATATATTCTTTTTTTAATATCTAAAAATAACAGTACATTGATCTGGTAACAACTATAACAACCCATGTCTTTACACATATTGTTACATGATTTGTAAAATAAATATCAAATAAACCCAACCTAAGTATTGAGAGGCCAAGTGACTTTGTATAACTAGGCATATAAAACATTGAAAAGAAACTAAACTAAAATATCTTTATTTTAATCTATATAATGAGATTCTAAATCTCAGTAAGCTCCTAAAAATACCTAGAATAACCTATTGAATACATAAAGAGTATAAGATATTTATAAATCCTTGTAAGGTAATAAAAAAAAGCATAACATATGAGGGAATAATAAGATATCATAAAATATAGAGATTATGAATAATCATATGCGATAATGACATAATGAATATGGAATAATAAGTCCACAGAAACATAAGAATGTGGTAAAAATATGAAACATGGAATAATCATAAGACAAGTATAACTTCCAAGAAAACATCACATCATGAAAAAATTAAAAAATGAACCAAAATTTATGCACATAAATTTTACATCATTTTAGATGAATATTAATTACATATCAATATGATCCACACAATAACTTTAACAGTTTAATGTATTTGAAAAAATGGATACATAAAAAACTAAAATATTAAATATTTACATTATTTACCATTATGTTCTTCAAAAGAAGAACCCATATTAGACATATTATACTAAAAAACTTTCATCAAATCTAGGAGAAAAGGAAACAAAAGAAAGGGTGATCTCAAATTCTCAGTAATGGTAAAAAAGGGAGATATCAATTAATGATTATTTATAAGTATATCATAATCATAAGGGTAAGATAACATGGGAACAACATTTGAAATTAATGCCCATATATTCCTATAATAAAAACTCATTAAATAATACATGATAGTTTATAAGACATAAATCACAATGCAATAAAAAAAATGAGTTGGGAGAGCATAAAATTGGAATAAGATCATGTCATAACAGGATGGTATAATGTGTCTCATATTAATAATTATGGAAATATTATTTCAAGTCTAAATACCCAAATATTTATTACATGTTAGGGTTGGGATAACCACCCATTTATCATCTTTTTTAATTGGATAACCTCTATATACCATCTTTTGGGATTGGGTTAGTCTTCAATATACTATCTTTTAGGTTAGGGATAACCTCCTGTGTATCCTATTTTAGGATTGATATAAACTCTCATATACTAAATTTTAGGCTTTCGATAACCTCCCACATACCCTAAAATCATATAAAACATTAATATTTACCCAATGTATTGAAGGGATGTAATGAAACCACCCATAAATTAATCATATTCCATCCATATGTATTCCATAAAATCATGAAAACATTTATCACCTCAAAAAAGATTAACCAGTGTAAAAGAAAATGGGTTTCATCAGTATTTCATCAAATTGATCATAAACCATCCAGTAAAAGAATAAAGACGGTAAAATGTTGTCATATAGCTAGTAGCGTATAATAAATTTCAAATAATATTGTAATAGATGATAATACATTTAAAAAATCATTGGAATATTTCTTTGGGAAAATAAAATTTTCAATTTTAAAGAACTTATTTAAAATATATAAATTTATAAAATATTACAAAATAAAATTCTTTGAAAATTACAATAAAAAATTATTATAGAATCTTAAAATAAATAAGTAGTCCTGATGATAGAAAAATCTGTTAATGTGGTGTATGTTACAATAATCACTCCTTTCATATATTCGATAAAAAGTAAAAAGTAACAAATTTCAGAAATAATAAAAAGAACCTATTAAAATATTTTTAGTTAAAATAAAATATAGTAAAAAATTAATTTAAAAAATATTTATATATTTTTATACACATTCATGAAATTTTTTTAAATTGAATATTGGTATGAGAGAAAAATATTTCTGACCGATGGAAGAATTAAATATTATTTTCATTAAACTAATTATTGTATCTTGAGTAATTTAATAGAGGAAAATTGAATGGGAACATTTAATATATTTAAATAAACCTAGGATAAGGAAAAAATAATATTTGGTAGAGAAAGATCTTATAATTCCATCTTCAAAAATTTAGTCATAAATAATCCAGGTGAAAAAGAAATTGTAATGTAAAACCATTATCGATTATGGTAAATTTTGAATCATAATCCTATGATAGAAATAATTTCAAATGAAACCTTAAATACCATTAGTATAAATTTATTCATGATATAACATATCTAATGTTTATTCGATGCACCTCATAATGTAATATAGGAGTATAACATAACATATTCACCAAAGAAGATAATTTGAGACAATAAACCATTACTACATTAATAAAATTTAAATCCAAATACATTGGATAAAATAATTCAAATTGAAACTTTAAATATCATTAATTAGGAAGGATACATTCTATAAATTTTCAATTGGTAATTATATAAATCCCATAAACATAAATAGGTTCATAACATCAAACATTTCTCAATGAAACAATATTGTGACAAAGAACACTAAGATCAAGTCTGCCTTTCTTTGTAAGTCCCCCAACCCCCATTTTTAATAAATTTTAATTCATTATAAATATTTAAAATATATATATTAATACATAATATACTCTATGTCTCCCACTTAAAATATTTAAAAATCCATTTGTTAATAAATTTTTATTAAAATTGTTTTTCGGTTGTTAATTGTTTCATTTTTCATGAATGATTCAGTTTGTTAGTTCCGATCCCCATACTTTTATCATGTTTACATCATCATCATTATCTCAATAATTTATTTATAGAAAATTTAATCATTATATACACTATTATAACCATTCATTTAAAGTGGTGATGAAAAATTATTTACATCACTTCGTAGACACATTAATCCATTCGTACACAAGAGTGATGTTGCCACTTTTTATCGGATTGAACAAAATAAAGGAAAATTACAGTTCAAATTTAAATAATAACTTTGGTATCATAAATATCATATATATTAATTAAATATATCCATATTACATACCATGTAAATCATAAATAAAAAACAAATCACATCGCTCTGTGGAGGTGGTAGTCCACACATACACACGAGCGACATTTTAATTTTACCTTAGATTAGAATGAAAAGAGATAGATTGATCCTATAATTACAAAAGAAAAATTATTAAAATAATATCACATATAAATACTTAATCCATCATAATAACCAACCATGAAATATGGTGATGGAAAATAAATCATATCACTACAAGGAGGCAGTCGACCACACATATGCCCAGGTGATAATTTCATCTCTAATTTGATGGATAATAGGTGGGTAATGGTTTTGAAATCATCATAATAACAAAAATTTATATTTATAATTCATTATTAATCAGTTTTTTATGGATAAAACAAGTTTAGAAGAGGTAAATTTAGAACAAAAAATTAAAATAGCTCGGTTAGGATTTATAACTCTTCTTTGAGAGATCTCATTTGGCTTACACCTTAATCCATGAAATATTGGTTTTAGAAGAAGAAAAGAATATATATGATAAAGTTAAGGAATATAAGAAGGTTTTTTGTATTTATTTTTGGATATAGAAGGGTATAATATTTTGAATAAGGGATGAGAATATGTTTCCTTTTATTAGTGAGGGGTGGGGGACACCTAGAATTTATTAAATGATTAGAATAATATAAGGCCACATTAATGTGAAATTTGATAAAAATGGCCAAAAATTAAATTTTAAGACAGTATCGGGTTAAAATATCTTTGAAAAATAATAATTATACAAGTTTTTAGGACATTAATACCCTTATCTCTTGGTTTAATCCCCAGTAAACCTATTTTAACCTTAAGTGGGGCCACAAAATTTCACTACTTTTTCTATTCATTATTACCAAAAACTAAATTTTTCGTATTTTATTATATTAATTATTCTTATTATAAATATTTAATATATTTTAACATATTATATTTATCAATGTTGTTGATTTAATTTTATATAAGTGCACCAAATTCAATGAAAACCGATTTTTTGATAAATGCATTTTAAGTATAAAACTGAATTTACATTTATGATTTTCCTTATAAAAACCATAATATGAATGTTAATATATTATATTGAATATAATATATATAAATTATAACTCAACAATTAATAAATATATATAAATTAAATTTACTAGGATTGAAACACATTGCTCTCTCAGAAACATTTTTTTGTAGAATGCGTTCTTAAGGACAAAAATTACTTATACCAAAATCAAGTATAATGTTGATTATGTTATAAATAATTATATTATTTATTATTTAATGATAATTATGCTTAATTAATATCAACTTAAAAATAGAATGATAAATTTATATTACTTTATTTAATAAAAAGAAATGGAAATTTCACAAAAATATGTATTTTCACTATTCACGGACAAATAGTTGTTTTAGAAAAATACAGAAAATTCACCCTAATTTACTATTTACCAAATTATTTAGAAAATTATATTCATTAACTTAAATAAAATTTCTAAAAATTTTATTAATTAATTATAATTTTTGTGTGTGAAATGAAATTAAAACTATTTTTGAAGAAAAAATATTTTGAAATCATGATATAAATTTACTGAAAATTGATTACTTATTTGTTATGAATTACTAAATAAATTAGAGTAATTTAAAACAATTATACATATATTTCATAATGTTTTGTTTACTATTCATACATAAAAATTTAATGGCTATAGTGTAACATAAAAATTTAAATTATATTTCTATAGTATATCACAGTTCATTTAACATTTGATGTTTTGTTTTAATAAATCTATAGAGCATAGTATTCATTTAAAAAATTTATTTTGGGTATTATATTATTCCCCATTAAATTATATTAATCATCATAGTTTTTATATTTTTATCCAATGGTTTGATATTCAAAAATAAATTTTTTGTAAACCTTCATCATAAAAATGTATAATAAAACTTATTTTAAAAAGGGGAAGTGGGAAAACATAATGGCTACCGGAAATAACAAAAAATAATGTTCCCATATAAGGATAAAATCAGTGAATATTGGAAACATGTACCTGTAAGTTAAAGATAATTTCAAAAGAATAATATTTATTTACAGAGAACATAGTCATGAGAAAGTTAATGACCACAAAACCATAAACCAGCAAGGGTTCAAGAGACCATAAATTCTTAAAATAATTATTATAAGAAGGAATGTTTTCATTTTCCAGATCATATTCCTAGAGTTTATGGATTCTTTAACTATAATGATATAATAAAAAAGTACATACACTACTACAAAAGAGTCCATTAACAGCGCAATAAATGTAATGATAAATGGGTCCTTTATCAACAATATTAAAAAGCATTGACAAAGGAAATCATTACCATATATTTTGGATGCATTGATAAATGCCACCATTTATATGTGTATTTATTTCATACTAATAAAGGGCCCCTTTATCAACGATTTTACAATCACTAATAATGGGGAATAATACAGTGAGATATTATAATAAAATGTAGTACCAGAAACAGGACATACTATAGTATGCTGTGTTAGAACACTACAACACCCGAAATATCACCAGAAATTATCAAAATCAGATCGAAATATATAATTTAAATGAAATAAAATTTACAACACAAATCTAAGAAAAACACTATTAGAGTGAAAAAACACCTATATAAAAGAACATACCACCCCTAATAGAGAAAAATAATTCCCCAATATAAGAAAAAAAATCATATTTTATTAAATATTTAAAGAAATAAATTATACAAAAAGTGTTAATTTTAAACTAAATTTTGAGTCATACTCGGCACACTGTGTATCAGATTGAATTACAATTGATTCTTGCATGTCACACCATTTATTGTTCATCTTAAAGAATTATCTCTTTGAAAATTAACTAAATAAGTATATGAAACAAATGATAGGGAAATTAAATAAGTAATATCATATAGAATGATGAGAAAACATTGTAGACTCATTCTCTTGGTTTCAGCATTGTGATACATGTTTGAAACTAAAATGAAACTTATATATTAAAAAGATTCACTTAGAGTCATACAAATCACAGCTTGCATCATATTTAAGTGAAACTAATTTCTACATGTCCCAAATGACTAATGGATCATTGTACTAATGTATCAAAACAATCTATATGTGTTTCCTTGTTTTTGAGTACGTCACTTGTGTTTTTTTTACTAAAATGTCATTTCAAAATAGAAACACACACTTTGAGTCATACCAGTTGTTAAGTCAAAAGTCTTCTTTTGACTTCTATATCATGTTTTGGAAATCACAAATGTATTCTATCATATGTTTGTATATTACAATTGTCTTTTATCATGTTTATCATATCGTACGATGTTGATCGTATCGACCAAATCGTATAGTACTAACTCTGTCAAACGTATCGTACTGACTCTGTCAATCGTATTGTATCGACTCTGTCAATCATATTGTACTGACTCTGTCAATCGTATCGTACTGACTCTGCTATTCAGATGATCATTATTTGTTTTGGTACTTTGTCAAAAACTCTCTCTGCATATGAATCGTACTCATGTTTTACATTTCTATATATCTCTTGTCCTAACAAAACGATGTCGTTGAGTTAGTTATAAACTAATCAAATCGATGTCGTGCTTTCTGTTTCAATATGACCGTTGGAGGCAATATGACCGTTGGAACCCGAGGCCTATAAATAGGAGGTCATTTGAAGCTGAGAACACAACGATGAACGAAGAGAACGAATGAAGAGACTCTGTGAACTACGAAGATTCTAGAGAGAGACATTGTGACTTCTCTCATCAGCCTTGTGCGTCCGATCATCGTATCGAGGGCTTTCAAGTAATTGAAAGACAGAGGTGCCGATTACCTGCAAAATCGAGGGCTGCCGGGGATAGGCAGACAGACGTGCCGATCATCGTATCGAGGGCTGCCGGGGATAGGCAGACAGACGTGCCGATCATCATATCGAGGGCTCATCAGGGTGTTGGTGAGACAGACCTTTTATCCTAGGTGAAAGGATAACCCTTCTCTTTGGGTTAAAAGAATTGTATTACTTTTACATTTCCGCTGTTAACTTGTATTAGAAAGGGATTTGTATTGTTTCCTTTCTTCTTTACATATTCAATTGTAATTGTTTCAATTACAATCATTCTATTACATATTGTATTGATTGGTTTTATACGCTTTAAGGTAGAATCATTTATATCTGTATTACTCTGATTATTGTGTTCATCTTGAATACAATTGTTTTACTTTACAATACATCATACCTTTTACATTCAATACAATTGTGGGTGTTTGTATTTGTATTAGTTTAAGTTCATTTAATCTAATCTCTTTGTTACTAAAACTCAAAGGTTTTTAAACCTACAATTCACCCCCCTCTTGTATTGTTTCATCTAATAGACTTTTATATCTACTATTCGATCCAACAATTGGTATCAGAGGCGGTTTTCCACTGATTTGTATTATTAGCTTTATTTCTTATTACTATCTTGAATACTTACTACACTAACGTGTGGAGTGGAAAAGTTGTTTTTGTTATATTAGATGGCAGGAATGAATATCAGATCAATAGATAATCTGAATCCTTCTAGACCACCAATTTTCGATGGGAATGATTATGAGTATTGGAGAGATCGTATGAAGACTTTCGTCATCAATACCGGTGTAGAAAATTTTATTATGCTTACTGGGGGTTACAAAATTCCTGACAAAGAAGTTAGCACTTTCACCAACCAAGAGAAGCAAGAATATCAACTGAATTACAAGGTACGCAATACTTTATTATGCTCTATGACCAGGAATATATATAGTTATATATCTTCATGTGAAGCAGCCAACTGTATTTGGAAGAAATTAGAAGTCACTCATTTTGGTACATCCAAGGTTATAGAAACAAGGAGAGCAATGCTTCGAGCAGAGTATCATGGATTTGTTTTTCCTTATGGAGAGCCAGTATGTAAAGTGCAACAAAGGTTTATGACAATTGTCAACAGCTTACAATCTATGGGAGAAAAAGGTCTTGATGATGAAGCTCTTGTTGATAAGATTATAGATATTATGCCAAATGAATGGGAGTCAAAAAAAACAGCTATTGATGAAAATAGAAAAGTTTCCCAGATTATTCTTGATGAACTCTTTGGAACTCTTCTACAGCAGGAGACAAGAATGAAGAGAGATGCTGATTTCAATAAGAAGAAGAATGGGAATGGAAGTGTAGCTTTTGCATCTAAAGCTAAAACACCTGAAAGGGTTACAAGGTCTAAATCCAAGAAAGTTGTTGTATCTGATTCAAGTGATTGTAATCTTTCGGATAATGAGTTAGCTAATCTTGCTCGGAGGATGAACAAGATTGTGTGAAAGAAAGATTTTCAATATAGATTCAAAAAGAAAGACAGGAAAGATAGGAAAGATTTAGAGGTAACTTGTTATGAATGCAAGAAAGCAGGACATATAAGGCCTGATTGTCCTTTACTAAAGAGGAAAGATAGAAAAGAGAAACACTCTGAAAGAAACAAGAAAAGGTTTTATAAGACAAAGAAAGGCTTGAAGGAAAATGATACATGGAGTGCAAGTGGTAGTGATTCCTCAAATGATTCTTCAGAATATGAGACGTCAGGACAAAGGAATATTGGACTTCTAGCCAGACTACCAATTGAAGATCATTGTCTCATGGCTAAGGTACATAATGCTGAAGCTGTTACAAATGTCTCTTTAAATGTAAATTATGTTGATAATAGATATTATGAATCTTCAAATGATGAACCCTCATCATCAGAAGATGATACATTACCTTCTTTTGAAGAAGTTTCTAGATTTGCTAAGTTACTTGAAAATGAAAATTCTAAACTCAAAAAGAGATTTGAAAAAGCAAATTCTAGAATTTCAATTTTGACTGAAGAAGTATCAGATCTTTCTAAAGATCTTGATGTGAAAACTTCTGATTTTGAAAGTATTTTGAAAACCCTTGAGAAAGTCAAATCTGAAAAGGATAAACTTTCTAAGGATCTTGAAACTGCTATTTCAAAGAAAAATATTTTAGAGTCTAACTCTAGTTCAAATTCAAATGTTTTAGAAAATAAGAATTTGGTTTTAAAATTAAAGTCAGAGATTTTATCCTTGAAAAAGTGTTTGTCAAACTTTACTCATGGAAAAGAAAACTTTGATAGGATGTATTCTCAAATTAGACCGTTGAGAAATCGTTCTGGTCTTGGTTATACTTATTCCAAACCTGTTTTTAGTAATAACTATTTTGTTCCTCAAAAATCCATTTTCGGTTCCAAGTGTCAATGTGGTGGACATTGGAGAAGAGATTGTTCTCTTAACAAAACTCAATCCTTAGGATTTCATAAAGCTCATTTTGCTAAACAAATGTGGATTCCTAAAATTCTTTTATCTAACCCTTCTGGATCCAAACAAGTTTGGATTCCAAAAATCTAATTGTTTCTTTTTTAGGGAAACGAGAAGTGTATCAATAAGAACATTTGGTACATGGATAGTGGTTGTTCTCGACATATGACTGGAAACAAAGATTTCTTTGAAAAGGTTATCAAAACAAAAGGTGGAAAAGTTACCTTCGGAGATAATGCTCAAGGAAAGATTGTTGGTATAGGTAATATCGTTTTCTTGGAAAAGTTCTTATTTCAAATGTTTTATTTGTAAAAGGTCTTAGGCACAATCTCATCAGCATAAGTCAATTATGTGATGAAGGTTACCTTGTGAATTTTAGAAATGATAAGTGTCTAGTTCACAATTCCAAGGATGAATTCATTCTATCTGCCCATAGGCAAGAGAATGTTTACACTATTAACATAGAAGACCTTAGGAACCAAAACTTACCTTGCTTAAGTGTAATAGAAGACCAATCGTGGCTATGGCATAGGAGACTAGGACACTGTAATTTGAGAAACCTAAGAAAACTCTCAAAGAAAGGACTTGTAAAAGGGCTACCGGATCTTAGATATGATTCTTCAAAAGTCTGTGATCCTTGTCAATTTGGCAAGCAACATAAAACTAGCTTTAAACTAATTAATGAAGTTTCAACTTCTAATGCATTACAGCTTGTGCATATGGATCTGTTTGGTCCTTCACAATCTGGAAGCATTGGAGGAAAATACTATGTATTTGTTTTAGTTGATGACTTTACTAGATTTACATGGGTCTACTTTCTCACAAAGAAATCTGAAGCCTTTTCCTATTTCAAAACTTTTAGAGCCCAAGTTAAAAATGAGAAAAACCTACCATTGATAACTATTCATAGTGATCATGGTGGTGAATTCCAAAATTCAGATTTTGAAACTTTTTGTAGTAAGAAAGGTATTACTCACAATTTCTCAGCTCCAAGAACTCCTCAGCAAAATGGGGTTGTTGAAAGAAGAAATCGTATTCTTCAGGAAATGACTCGAACCATGTTGAGTGAATACTCAATTGCTAAGCACTTTTGGGATGAAGCTGTAATTACTACCTGTTATACTATAAATCGTGTTTTAACTAGACCATTTCTTAATAAAACTCCTTATGAGTTATGGACTGGCCGAAAACCTAAAGTTTCTTACTTCAAAGTTTTTGGATGCAAAGTATTCATTCTAAATACAAAAGATAATTTACACAAATTTGCACCAAAATCTGATGAAGGAATCTTTCTAGGCTATTCCACAACCTCTAAGGCTTATAGATTTTTCAATAAAAACACTTGTACTGTTGAAGAAACAGTACATGTAAAATTTGATGAAACTAACCCTTTTGTTTTCAACCAACCCAATCCTACATCCTCGGATGTGTTTTCTAAAAATGTTTATCAACCTATATTAGAAGAACATTCTGATAAGGAAAATGTTCAAGAAAGTATTCATGAAACATTTACCACAGAAGATTTTCTACCATATGTTGATGAACAGGTTTTACAAAACCCAAATCAATTGTTTCTTAGGAATCATCCCAGTGATAACATCATTGGTGATATAAATCAACCTGTAAGGACCAGAAATTCCTTAAGAAATGAAATAGAACATCTTGCTTTTCTTTCCCAATTTGAACCTAAAAGTCCAAGTGAGGCCTTAGGTGATGATGATTGGATCAAAGCAATGTAGGATGAACTAAATGAATTTGAAAGGAATCAAGTCTGGACTTTAGTTGAAAGACCTAAAGAAACAACTGTAATTGGTGTAAAATGGGTTTTTCAGAAACAAGTGTGATGAAAATGGAATCATTGTAAGAAATAAAGCAAGACTCGTTGCTAAAGGCTATAATCAACAAGAGGGAATAGACTATGAAGAAACATATGACCCTGTAGCTAGACTAGAATCTATTCGTATTCTATTAGCCTTCGCAGCATATTTCAATTTCAAACTATTTCAAATGGATGTCAAATGTGCTTTTTTAAATGGTTTTGTTCAAGAAGAAGTTTTTGTCGAACAACCTCCTGGTTTTCAAGACCCAAAACATCCTGATCATGTCTTTAAACTTACCAAGGCTCTATATGGTCTTAAACAAGCTCTTAGAGCATGGTATGATAGACTTACAGGATTTCTTTTACAAAAAAATTATAGAAAAGGTACAGATGATCCAACTCTTTTTATCAAAATGGAAAACAAAAATGTTTTGGTTGTCCAAATCTATGTTGATGACATCATATTTGGATCAACTCAGAAATCTTTAACCGATTCTTTTGAAAATTTAATGAAATATGAGTTTGAAATGAGTATGATGGGTGAGTTAACATTCTTTCTTGATTTTCAAATATCTCAAAAACCAGAAGGAACTTATATATCTCAACATAAGTATATTAAATACTTACTCAAAAAGTATGGATTTGACAAAACTAAAAGTATTAGCACCCCAATTGGTATCTCAAATACTCTTGATCTTGATGAATCTGGGAAACCAGTAGATCAAACAATTTTTAGAGGTATGATAGGGAGTTTGCTATACTTGACAGCTAGTCGACCCGACTTGATGTTTTCTGTATGCTTATGTGCAAGATATCAATCTAATCCAAAAGAGTCTCACTTAAAAGCTGTAAAGAGAATCTTTCGGTATTTAAAAGACACTATGGATTTAGGACTTTTCTACTCTTCTGGAAATGATTTTGTTTTAAAAAGTTTTTCAGATGCTGACTTTGGTGGTTGTAGAATGGATAGAAAAAGTACATCTGGAACATGTCATTTCTTAGGAGACTCTTTGGTTTCTTGGTCCTGCAAGAAACAACACTCAGTAGCACTCTCCACTGCTGAAGCTGAATATGTAGCAGCTGGAAGTTGCTGTGCTCAAGTATTGTGGATGCAGCACACACTCACTGACTATGGTTTGAGTTTCTCCAAAACTCAAATTCTGTGTGATAATACAAGTGCCATAGCTCTTAGTAAAAACCCAGCACATCACTCTCGTGCAAAACACATAGATGTTAGGCATCACTTTCTTAGAGATCACACACAAAAAGGAGATATTATTTTACAATTCATCGGAACGCAAGAACAACTTGCTGACATTTTTACAAAACCTTTACCTTCCGATAGATTTGAATTTATAAAACAGAAGCTAGGAATGATTACATTAAAATAATCATTCATATCTACTTCCTGTTTTACATCTCTCCTAATAGTAAGATACTCCTCGTAGATAGGAGGAGGACATTTCTTTCTGTCTTTATGTTTCTGATCTTTAACTATTTACTCTATTTATATATGTTTCTTTTTCTGTTTATCGTATTGACCATTTCAATTTTTCTGTTTATCGTATTGAAATTCTTTTCCATCGTATCGTTCAAAATTTTGTATCGACCGATGATAGTATTGAAATTCTTTTCCATCGTATCGTTGAAAAATTTTGTATTGACCGATGATAGTATTGAAATTCTTTTCCATCGTATCGTTCAAAAATTTTGTATCGACCGATGATAGTATTGAAATTGTTTTCCATCGTATTGTTCAAAAATTTTGTATCGACCGATGATAGTATTGAAATTCTTTTCCATCGTACCATTCATTTTTTTTATCGACCGATGATGGTATTGAGATTGTTTTCCATCGTACTGTCAGTTCATGGTAACAAGATTATTTTCTATCGTACGGTCCGATCACAGTAATGACTTTATTTTCCATCGGCATCATATTTTTTTTTCTCTCCTTACGATTGTGTTTACTTTTGATTCATACCAAAACCAGCAATCACCTTATGTTCTCCGACGGGTTTCTTTTCACTCTTCTCATTTTTTTTTTAATTTTTTTTTGTTTTAATCCCAACTATTGATATGGTATTATCTAATCTTGACCGTAGAATATCAATGGTCATCTCTTTATTGCCTATAAATACCCCCCTCCCCTCCCCAAACCCAGATTGAAGTTTCAGGAATTGAGGCGAAGCTCTGCTCCACCAGCTATAAACCATCGTACGATCTTCTCATCGGCAGAACCTTTATGTCTCAATCTTCTGCTAATACTCCTGCCGAAATGTCTTCAATGACTTTTACAGAGAAAGACTTTCACAGAGAAAGGTTAGTATCCCGAGACTTTTTCGATATGTACGATTCTACAATCAAGAGGATCATTTTGTTTCAAGGATGGGAACATCTCTGTGTGGAAAAGCCTGATATTCAAGATCAAGTTCTTTTTGATGAAGTTTGTCAGTTTTACAAAACCGTTTCTTTCGACAAAGATATGACTATAAACTTTGCTGTGTACGATAGAAAATTATCTATGTCTGTGAAACAAGCGTCACATTTTCTGAATGTTTCTATAGAAGGCGATGCATTCTCTCCATCTCACAAACTACCAGAGGAAGTTGGTACGTTTAATAGAGAAAGTGCTGAAAAAACTTTGTTTGTTATTAATGAGGAAAAGAGAAAATTATCTCATCTTTCACCGGACAATCGGTTTGTCACTTTATGGATGCAAGGTTTTCTTATCCCAAGGAAAGGGGATAGAGAAACCCTTAAAGTTTCTGATGTCTTTATGCTCGACTATCTTGTGAATATGAGGAAAGTAAATCTCATGGGATATGTTTTTGAAACCATCAAGAATGTCAAGAAAGGAGGGATTAAATCCCAGATAATAATGTATCCAGCCATTCTTACGAAATTCATTCTTGAGAGTATGAAGTTTTGTAACATTCCTTTGAAAGGAGAACCTATGGATTTGAGGCCATCTTTGATTAATAAGAGTACGATGAAAAAGCTGAATGTTTGTTTTGATTCAAATTCAAAACTTTTTGTCAGAGATGTAGAAGCTGAATTGGCTCAAAATCAATCGGCACCTATGCCAGCCAAGGACAATCAATCCACCGGTGTTACTCGAAAGTCTGATCCTCAAACTAGTTCAAAACCAAAGAAGAAGCCGAGGTACAGTAAGGAAGTTGTATCCAAATGGAGAAAGGACAAGGAACAGAGAAAGGAAGGTGATCCAAAGTTTGGTCTTGACCCTGCTGAGGCCTTTGCAGAAAGAATAAGGGTAGAAGAAACCCTTCAAGCTGAGAAGAAAAAGAAGACTCTTTTGAAAAGAAAGGCTCAGGACTTTGATATCTCTAAAGTCTTGAAAGCAGTTGAAGATGCTAGTGCTCAACGAACTGTGGAAGTGCACCAAGAGCCCATCGTACAGAGTCTGCCTGAGAAAGAAAAAGGAAAACAAGTGATAGAAGAAGTGGAAATAGAAGAAGGAGATTTTCTTTTAGAATTTCTTCAAAGTTCAAAGTAAAGTAGAGAGGAATCGCTTCAAAAGCTCAGCGAAGGTGTTCAACAAACTCCTCATGCCGATCAGGAAAGATCTCCGGACATGATGTCATCTCGAGAAAAGCAAGATGCTCAATCTTCTCAGTCTGATAAAGTAGTTGTCATTAGTGACAAAGTGGAAGATGAAAGAAAACAAAAAGAAAAAGCGAAAGGGAAACAGCCAGTTGTTGATTCAAGCAGATCGTATGAACTAGCATCGTACGATGAAGATACTGATTCAGAGTATACAATCTCTCTCAAGAAGACTGATTACATTGTTCATGTTTTGAGAAGGATGGAGAAAACCATTCCTTATTTCCTGAGGCTGGAAGGGAATATTGATTTTATTACTGAAAATCAGAGAAAGAAGTTTGGATCTGTAAAAGAATTGAGGAAGAAAGTTTTGTCTGTAGAAGCCGATATGAAAGTTCTTTCTGAAAGCTCAGTTGCTCATAAGAAGGCTTGCAATAAGATGACCAAGTGGTCCTACAAAACAGAGAGCTCAATCAATGATCATGAAGTAGTTATTGAGGATATAAGGAGGTTATCAAATGAGCTAGAAATTGCTTTCAACAAGCTTGATAAAGAAACGGTTGAAAGGCTGAACCTTTTATCTTCTCAAAGAGCCGATGTTCCTTCAGTAAAAGACTTGCAAGATAGGATGAATGTTTTCCAATCTGAATTCTCGAAAGTTTCTTCTTTCAAAGATGAAATGGTTTTACTGAAGAATCAAAATTCTGTGTTGTCCAAGGATAACAAGACTCTGCAAAACAGAATTGATACTCTTGAAGAAGTAATCAGAGTACAGGATGAGACCATCAGAAATCAAGATCAGATTTTTGCGGATCAACAAGAGCTTCTCAAAACTCAGGGTGAATCAATTTCTGAAGACAAGAAGGAGATCAAGAAGATGAAAGCTGTGCTTCATGAGCTTATAAAGAAAGAGAAGGAAAGAGAAAACAAATGATTGTTGTATTTGTTTCTTTTGGAACTTGTTCGTTTTGTAATAACTCTTATAATCCTTTCTCTTTTATCCATTATCTTGTATTACTTCACTAACTCTTTCAGACAATTCGAGATTACTCCTTTCTTTTTGTAAATCACAAAGGGGGAGAATATTTACAAAGCAAAGTTTGTTTTACAAAGGGGGAGAATGCATTACAATGCTCTTAAGGAAAATCTACGAATACAATCCTTAGGAAAGTCAATACCTAAGGGGGAGTTAGTTGTATTCAATTTTCTTATTCAGAAGAGTTTTTAAACTCAGGGGGAGATAAGTATTTCTGTTTCATTTACTTTGTGTATTTGTGCTTTCCAAAAAGGGGGAGATTGTTAAGTCAAAAGTCTTCTTTTGACTTCTATATCATGTTTTGGAAATCACAAATGTATTCTATCATATGTTTGTATATTATAATTGTCTTTTATCATGTTTATCGTATCGTACGATGTTGATCGTATCGACCAAATCGTATAGTACTAACTCTGTCAAACGTATCGTACTGACTCTGTCAATCGTATCGTATCGACTCTGTCAATCGTACTGTACTGACTCTGTCAATCGTATCGTACTGACTCTGCTATTCAGATGATCATTATTTGTTTTGGTACTTTGTCAAAAACTCTCTCTGCATATGAATCGTACTCATGTTTTACATTTCTATATATCTCTTGTCCTAACAAAACGATGTCGTTGAGTTAGTTATAAACTAATCAAAACGATGTCGTGCTTTCTGTTTCAATATGACCGTTGGAGGCAATATGACCGTTGGAACCCGAGGCCTATAAATAGGAGGTCATTTGAAGCTGAGAACACAACGATGAACGAAGAGAACGAATGAAGAGACTCTGTGAACTACGAAGATTCTAGAGAGAGACATTGTGACTTCTCTCATCAGCCTTGTGCGTCCGATCATCGTATCGAGGGCTTTCAAGTAATTGAAAGACAGAGGTGCCGATTACCTGCAAAATCGAGGGCTGCCGGGGATAGGCAGACAGACGTGCCGATCATCGTATCGAGGGCTGCCGGGGATAGGCAGACAGACGTTCCGATCATCGTATCGAGTGCTGCCGGGGATAGGCAGACAGACGTGCCGATCATCGTATCGAGGGCTCATCAGGGTGTTGGTGAGACAGACCTTTTATCCTAGGTGAAAGGATAACCCTTCTCTTTGGGTTAAAAGAATTGTATTACTTTTACATTTCCGCTGTTAACTTGTATTAGAAAGGTATTTGTATTGTTTCCTTTCTTCTTTACATATTCAATTGTAATTGTTTCAATTACAATCATTCTATTACATATTGTATTGATTGGTTTTATACGCTTTAAGGTAGAATCATTTATATCTATATTACTCTGATTATTGTGTTCATCTTGAATACAATTGTTTTACTTTACAATACATCATACCTTTTACATTCAATACAATTGTGGGTGTTTGTATTTGTATTAGTTTAAGTTCATTTAATCTAATCTCTTTGTTACTAAAACTCAAAGGTTTTTAAACCTACAATTCACCCCCCCTCTTGTATTGTTTCATCTAATAGACTTTTATATCTACTATTCGATCCAACACCAGTCAGATAATGTGTTGATTTAAAATGATACCGATATCTACACATCATAAATATATTATGAATAATTATCATAAAAGATGAAGAAAATCTGAGTGCTTTTTCTTAGTTTTCAGTAAGTTGAACTTTTTGAACTAAAATATCAATTTTAAATTGATAATGAACAATTTAAGTCATACCAGGAATATAGCATATTATATTGAGGTGGGGATGATTACTACACATAATAAATGAATTAGGATTTACTTCCTAATGTATCAATAGAATTTGAATGTGTTTTCGTAGTATTGAGTATGCGAGTTGCTATTTTACTAAAATTAATGTCAATTTAATATAAAAAGATGCACTAGGAGTCAAACCGGTCACTCCGTGCATCAGATTTAGGTGAGGCTGATTCCTACACATTCCAAATGAAATATTTATCATTTTAATAAATCATTAAAAAAAAATATTAATGTGGTTTATTAGTTTTGAGTATGTCACTTTTGTTTAATAAAATTTAATTTTAAATTGGAAACACACACTTTGAGTCATACCCATCATATAGTGTGTGGTTATTATGTGATAATAATTATGATATGTAAAAAATGAATTAAAAATCATTATCCTAAATTATGAAGATAATATGAACATTTTTTCCTATTTTTTTGAGAGTGACACATTTCTGTACTTAAATGACAATTTTAAACTGATAATAGACACTTTAACTCAGACCGAGAATATCTTGTATAATATTTAGTTGAGGGTGATTCCTACAAATCCTAAATGACTTATGGATTTCCATACTAACATTTCAAAATAATATGAGTTCATTTTTTCAAATTTGATTATGCCACTTGTATTTTTTTCTAAAATTAATGTCAATTTTTAATAAAAAGACACACTTGGAGTCATACCAGTCATACTGTGCATCAAATTGAGGTATGTATAATTCATACATCCCCAAATGACTTATGTTTAATTTCAATAATGTATAAAAACAATAAAAAACCATTTTCCCGTTTTTGAATAAGTCAGTTGTGTTTTTTTACTAAAATTTCATTTTAAACTAGAAACATGAACTTGACGTCATGCTGATCACATTGTGTATTGGTTTAATATGATACAGATTATTATATGTCATAAATGAATTATGAATTTTTTTCCTAAATAATCAAGACAATTTGATTGTGTTTGTTCAGTTTTCAGTGGGTTGTGTTTTTTGAACTTTAATGTTATTTTTAAATTGATAATGGAAAATTGAGTCCTAAAGAAAATATCACATATGAGATTGAGGTTCACTTGATTACTAAAAATAACAAATGACTTATAAATTTTTACCCCAAAGGAAAACAATATTAATGTGTTTTTTTTGGTTTTGAGTATATGATGTGTGTTTTAAACAAAACCATAAATTATAAACTATAAACATACAATTCTTGTCATACCGGTCAAACAGTGCATCTGATTGAGGTATGCATGATTGAGTATTTGACGTGTCTATTTATTTTAACCATCTGTACCAAGCCATAAAATAAAGAAATATACCATTTGGATGGAAGAAGAAACCCCATGCTACCTGAAACACCTTATCCAAAAGTACCATGTTCACCAATTTCAGGCTTGTTGCATATGATTAAAGAAAAAATATTAATTCCCAAAATATCTATTAAAAAAATAAATAAAAATGATAATAAAATTAAATTAAATATAGTAGATAAAATGGTGATAAAATTAGTGAAATAAATAGTTGAAATTTACCTTTTTATGATGGTTATATATAATGTTGACTCATTTACTCGTTGTTATCTCAGTTGTAGCCTCGAAGTCTAATCTCTACCAAGAACTAGTAGCTTTGAACAAACCAACTCAATAAAAGAAAAATAACGAACCTATATAATAATTTTTTATTTTAGTAATACTATAAATTAATAAATTACATAAAAATGAATCATTACATTAATAAAATGTTAATTTTATACTAAAACCATACAATTAAGTCATACCGGGCACACAATGTATTTATTTGAGGTATGGTTGATTCCACTGTATTCTTTTATCCTACAACACACTCAACACTACTAGTTATCTAACAACAGTTCAATTTGATAACCCAGAATGTTGAATGCACTGGAGAATAAATATAAAATTGTGTCATCATGAGTGAATTATCCTCTTTGAGTGCATGACTTACTACATGGGTGAATCATCCTTATTTAAGAAAGAATTTATTCCTAGAAAAAATTTTGCATTATTTTAAACCAATCAACATTCATTAATTGAACTAAAATAAATATTTACAAAAGAGTTTTTATAGAATATAACAAAAACGAATCTTACCCATTGACTATTATTGAGAGAAAAAAATCCATGATAAACCATTTACCTTATTTTAAGAAAAAACTTCACTATGATCTATTATGTGTTTTTAGAAGATACTAAACTCCATTATAAACTATTTTCTCCATTCTGAAAAATTTAAACATCTATATTACCCTTTATATCATCCAAATGACACTAAAACATATTGCATCCATTAAATATTCATGGATTGTGCTATAGATTACTATATCCATTTGAAAATTCTAGGTGATTATAAATTCTTACATAACATCATAATTTTTCTATCCTTTTAGAAATATCCATATTCTCATGTATTTTTTATTGAGAATGATGATGAGTTTTTTATTAATGATCTTATGACCATGGATTATTTTGCATAATGAATTTTAACATGCATAATGAATGTTACTTGAATGGATTTCACAAGAATTTATTATATTATATAATAAATCTAACTGATTGTAAACTAGCATAAATAATTCCACCACCACCAAAGTGAAACCACTATATTGATATTTTCAAAAAATTAATGATTTAGTCAATACACACTACTGGAAAATGGACCTATCCCCATGGTTTTCCCCAAAACCGTGGGGATAGACACCCCCCCCCCCTATACCCACGATTTTGGAAAACCATGGGGATATGTGACTTTTCATGACCTATACCCACTGTTTTCCAAAACCGTGGGTATAGGGGGGGTCTATACCCAGGGTTTTCCAAAACCGTGGGGATAGGTCCTGAAAAGTGACTTATACCCACAGTTTCCGAAAACCATGGGTATAGGGGTACCTATCCCCATGGTTTTGGAGAAAACCCTGGGGATAGGTCTGGGATAATATACCTATACCCACGGTTATGAAAAACCGTGGGTATAGGTCACTTTTTTGTGCGCGAGAAATTTTTTTTTCCTCGGGAAAGAATTTTTTTTTGGCGGGAACCCTATACCCACGGTTCTTCCCTCTATACCCACGGTTTTTGTAACTATATTTAACTAAATATATATATATATATATACATATAGGTGATGTTAGGGTAGTGTTTAGACGCGGTGTTTTCAGCGAAGAGGATGCGAGATCGAAACTCGGCAGCTGCATTATTTTAGGACCTATACACACGGTTTTGAAACCGTGGGTAAAATCCATTGACACCGTGGAAAATGGCTATGTTTCGGTGATATGGTGGCAGGACACCTATACCCACGGTTTTCCAAAACTGTGGGTATAGGCTAGGGACCTATACCGACATTGTTCCAGCCCACGGTTCCCAAAACCGCGGGTATAGGCTATAACCACAGTTTTGGGGGCTATACCCATGGTTTTGAACCGTGGGTATAAGCCGTTTTTCCAGTAGTGAAAATTTTGTATTTATTTATTTTTTAGCGGTTTTGGATCAAGTTTATCGAATATTTTTCAAAGGGTATTCATTTAAATTTTTAGTGTTCCACAATAATATTTGAAACGAGTTTTTAATTTTTGTGTATTTCTTCATAAGTTACTTTATTTTCAGTTCACGTAATGTTTCCTTTGACACCATCCCTCCTTGATGACCATGATATCTCATTGTTAGTTTCCTTCCAATAGTTCACTCATACAATTTCTCGATCGGGTGTTTTATTAGACACAAATTTATTCAAACATTTGAGTTTGATTATATACCTACATGATGATTGGATTAGTGTATTATGACTCCCAAGTGATTATTGGATCCAATACTAAGACCCTTTATTTATAGTGTAGAGAACTCATGAAAAAGAAATTGCTTAAGTGTTTCTTATTATTGTTCAGCTTGTTCTTTGTGAGGGGATACTTTCACACTTCATTAATATTTGATAGTATTTGGAATGTCATAATAGAAATTATATACTATGATAATCATTTAAAAATTGGTGATGTTTGTTTTGTTTCTTAAAAATATTCCCTCACATAATTTCCTATAAAAATATGTTGACAAGTGGTGATGTTTTTTCCAATAAGCCACATGAAACAATTTCACCATGGATTTTATCTTAAGTGACAAGTGTTGTGCACACTTTTCAACAATTTTTCTCAAAAAAAATCTCGATAGGATCCCTATTATACTCCATTTCCCAAAAATTTTATTGTTTTCAAGCTAGTGCTTCATCTCCTCCACAACCTTGGTCTCCGCCTCTACCTCCTCCTCCATGCTAGTCTCCAACTCTGACTCTGCCTCCAACTCTACCTTTTCCAGGGCTAATTTTTTATTATTTTAAGGTCAATGATTCAAAAAAAATTGATTTTATACATTATACTTCTCCTTTAGAAACAAATCAAAAATAATATATAAGAATTATGGCACTGATTCATCACATTAGAAATATATTTCTAATGTTATAAATCATACTATATCACAAAAATAGCAGGTAATCACAGAAATTTCTTATCAGAAAACATTGTGACAATTTTTACACTATCCAATAATCTCTAAAAACAATTATTTTTCTATTGAGTGATAAGGTTTTTAGAAATATTGATAGTACTGATAATATATCGACAAAAATATGTTTAAGAAATATTTTCAATGAAATTATAATTACCTTATTAAATTAACTATTTGGGGATTCTAGTATTTTCATTCATTATGACCTCTCTCACAAATCTACAAACATAATATCTACAATTGTTTCCATTATCTTGTTTTGAACACTATAGAAACTTTGAAAAAAAATAAGTAAATTGTTTTAAAATAAGTTTTGAAAGTTAAATTTCTCAATATATACCTTAATAACTTTCCATTTGTAGTAATCCATACGCCTTATCTATCCAGACATCAAATTTATTCCATGATTTAGCGTATATTTAACAACCATTATATCATAAAAAAATCTTGTTAAAACATAGAATGAAACATATAATTCCTTGTTTATCTATAAAATATTTATTATAGTGTATTAAAAATTCACAGTATAAATAATTTTTTGTTGGTTTGTTGGATATACATACATTGGATCCAAAAGATAAATATTGGGGTTATCCCGATTGACAATGATCGGTATCTAGTGATGAATAAAAAAACATATACAATTAAGTAATGAAAAAATTAAAAATATATTTTATGTGATTATATTGTAGAGTTTTAATTATACATTATAGGTACTAAAAAGAGTATATCATCTGATATTTTTTTCTCAAATTATTTGAGTATCTAATCTTTTTTATTATCACAATACTACAAAATGAGCCTTTAACAGTGTTAAAACAAACTTTATCAACACTATAGAATCTATAAATAATAGAGCAAGATTAAAACACCAATGATTTTATCAGCGGTAAAAAATTACTGATAAAGGGGGCCTTCATCGGTGCCTATATAAGTGTAAGAACCCGGGTTTTTGAACGAAGTACAGATCCTTTTATTTTCAGTTTAACGATTCTATTGAGGCCCATTGAGGATGCCTAACTTGAATGAGGGAGTTATGGAGGTGTTTGGGGCTTGTTCGGAGCCCAGAATGATGTTTTAGGCTAGAAATGGCCTGGCACACGGTTTGCGCATGACCTGCGCACGGCCTGGGTAAACCGTGCGCCTTGGTGCAGGACTACCAGAGGCAGGGGCACAACCTATGCACGATTTGAGGAAACCATTGGGGGTGGCTGTATGGTTGCCCCTTGCCTTCCAGGAAGGCATGCACAGTCTCTGTACGATCTGTTAGACTATACGGATAAACCATGCGACCTACTGTGTTTTGGAATTTAAATAATTTTTAATTAAATTAATTAAATCTTTATAAAAACCTAAACCTAACCCCATTCTTCAAACCGCACAGCAGGGGGAAGAGCTTTCAAGAGGCTTTGGGAGAATTTGAGCCTGCTTCTTTGTCTGATCTCCGTTTTGAACACCATTTGTCTTGTTAGATCCGCAACGGTATGCCCACCATTAATTTTTAATCCTTCTCGATTCTTCTGGTTATAACGAACGCAGATTGGATTAAGGCTCATATGCCCTAATTTCTCGTTCCTCATCTGTTCTTCCAATTTCTTCCAAACCAGGATGAATCAGAGCCTGATACTGGATGAGCTATCTAGTACGAGCCTAAAGTAGGTGGTATCATGCATTTCACTGATTGTTAAGCTGTTTATATATGTCGGAGTGCCGCACGCCCACTTTTGGGGTGTCACATGAACCTGAATTTAACCCTGTTATTGCCTAGCATGTTGTAGGTAATATGAATAGGGTGGTATGTGCTTGACTTATTTTGTACACCTTGGACATGAACCACCCCATGGAGAGTTTCCTTGAATGACTCTTTTAAGGATTTTTGACCCAAGATTCCTTTGAGGCATGTTTTTCCATTCCCTTGTGGGTTGTTAAAAATGGGAATTTAATATGAATGGAATTTAAATAAAATGAAATTGTAATTGAAATGGTTTTGGGTATGGGATGGAGGTTTCCCCCTTGACCCTTGTATGAAAATTCTTGAATTTCTATCCCATGTGAGTTAAATGCTTTGAACTGCTTTAAACGTGAAACCAAGTCATGGGTGAACCATGGAACCAATGTGTGTTGCATGGACGAACTCATACAAGACTTGTTACTGAAGTGACAAGTGAATCATGGATCCCACATGAGATGCCATGGATGGACTCAATAGGGCATGATATGTCATGGGTGATACCTGGATCCTATTTATAGGATCTCGAGGATGGTCTCAGATGAAAGACTATACCGCACCTAGAGCGAGGCTGGGTACTTAGGAGGTTCCCCGGAACAGGCTTGTAGGGTGTTGGTGGATTTTTCTCCCTGAACGATGCCTAGTTTCTGAATTGAGTATTCCAAGAATGGGTTCAATGAATGGTTGAACTCGTGAATGAAATGATTAATGAATGGAATGGATACCTCAATCAACACCAATCCAAAGCACAATCATGGGTCGGTCTTGCTAGTTTTCCTTGTTTACTGCTTTCCATATTACACTTCCGTTTTATATATTCACCGACAGATTAGCACAGATCTTTTGTGGTTCCCTACTGGGATTCAATATCACACCCTGTTTGGGTCATGTTTTTGGACCCAAGCAAATTATATGATTTCAGGTAATGAGGAGGAAACAGTCCATAGTATAGGTACTTGACTGGCTACTCAGAGTAGGAGTGCACGGGACCAAGCTGAGGCTTGTGATGCGACAGAGGATACATTTTGGTTTCATTTTGGGATTTTGTATACTTCTACTGTGTTGTATTGACTTGCACCATCCCATATATATATATATATATATATATATATATATATCAGATCCTTCTGTTTGTTATCTATTTCTGATGTCTATGTGTTGTCTACTGGTTACTTTCTTCCATTGTTGTATGTTTGTAATTTCAATGTTTTCCTTTGGTAATGAGGGAATAATCTCCCCACAGACTCAACTAGGCCCTCACTGCTAGTCGGAAGCCTCTGGCATTTGGGGAGATGCGCTTGAGGCCATGTGGTGACCGGTCTGGCTACCAGAATGGATGGTATGTCAGGTCGGAACGTTACAAAGTGGTATAAAAGGGAATTTATTTTTCTAGTTTGACTTACTATTTGGCGACTATAGACAGAAGTAGGAAGTTAAGGGACTTTGGTAATAAACTGTGCCCGGGATTTGCAAACCCGCATACTGATAAAAGCCAAGTCTCCTCGTATGGAATTGTGTTTCTAGTTTTAATTATTATAGTTGTTTTGATTTCACTGTTGGGTGACACACATGGGTTTTGCTGATACTATTGATGTTATCGCGGGTTCTATTTCATTGCCACCCGATGAGATGAGGGTTTTCCATCTCATGCATCATATAGGCACCTTGTTACAAATCACATGTCATGCATTATGTCATGCTATCTAGGATGCATTAAATATTGCATGCTGTTGTAATAAGTGTTGTGATAGCAATTTCATACTGTTTTAATATTTGATTGATAGGTGTGCCTACTATTGTGTTAGATTGGGTGAAATGAATGAAGAGTGACATCATATTTCAATTCATAAGGTGTATGTGCCCATATGGATTGGGAAATGATGCACCAATGGGATGTAAATGCTAAATGAAATTGAGTTCCATAGTTATACGGGAATTGAATTTTGATTGATGAGGTGTTATGGGCCCTTAGGGATCAGAACTTGGTGGACCATTATTTAAAGATTTTGAAAAAAGGTATGTAAAAAGAATGAATGTTGAAAATAGAGCCTGACCTAGACCCGACTTTTGAGTGGGAAAGAGGTAGTGACTCTAGTGGTTTTTGGTGCTTGTTCCTTATACAGTCCTGGATTTAGAAGAAGGCTGTGGGTTGACATTATTTTTAGGAAGGCCTTGACCTGTCCTGTCCTAGTTATTGTGCTCGTGAGTTTCGAATCTCGTTTAAAATCCTGAACTAAGGTGTGTGTTTGGCATTGCAGAGTCATTCCACCACGACGACCTTCAGTCGTACGTCGGGAGAGTGTTGACGACCACGTTCTGAAGATGGTAGGACATGAGCTACTTGAGGAAACTCCAGTTGTGCCAGCTACGGCACCAGCGGTTCTGTGGAACACAGGTGTTGAGGCACAGTTCCGTGAGAGCTTGTTGAATTTTATGCAGACTGTTCAGGGAGCACTGCGACCTGCCCCAACTATGGCAGAGTTGACGCGTGAGTTTCAATAAAAGAATCCGCCTATGTTTTCAGGTGATGGAGGACCACATGCTGCAGAGTCCTGGTTAGAGGCGATATTAGCTATCTTAGGTCATTTGGAGACACCTTTGGAGAGGAGGGTCAAGCTCTCTCCGTAAATGCTGCATGATTCCTCCAAGAGGTGGCGAGACATGATCACCCAGTCGGATCGTCATCGGGAGATGGCTTGGATAGAGTTTCATACGGCCTTCTATGATTTCTTTTATCCTGAGACTTTGAGGGCCGATTGAGTCTGGGAGTTCTTGCATCTAGAACATGGCGCGTTATCAGTGATGGAATACTCGCCCTGTTTTACTGAGCTTCAGCGCTTCACACCTATCCTAATGGGCGATGAGCTATCGAGGGCCAGGCGTTTTGAGGATGGTCTGAGATATGACATCCGATCTCTGGTAAATATCTTTAGGTTGACTACCATTTATGGAATTGTTAACGAGGTGCTAATCACAGAATGAAACCTAAGAGAGGCTAAAGGTGCGAGCCAGAGTAGTTCGGCATTGTGATCAGGTACTGTAGTGACTGTTAGTAGGAAGCGTCGTCTGGACCTTCAACATAATGATTCTAGCAGTCAGAACCTATCTACGGTTAGCAACTTGAGGTGCTACCAGTGCGGTAGGCTAGGACACATGAAGCCGCAGTGTCCGAGGGACCCAGTCGAGTGCCGATCATGTGGAAAGATGGGTCATCTTCAACGTTTCTGCGGAACATTCTCACCAGCAGCCAGTGATAGAGGGTCCACACCAACTCCATATGTAGGAGCAGGGTCGACAGCTTCTCCTCAGACGGGGAGTTGGGGTGTGACTGGTGGATCAGGATGAGGTAGTGGTCGTGGCAGAGGTAGCCAGACATAGGGCACACCGAGACGTCAGAGTGGGCCAGCTCTGAGTAGTGAGGTTATATCACAGGGTTGTTGTTCAGGACAGATGTATGCAGTGCAACCTACTTCCGAGGATCAGGGAGAATGACTGTCTACTATGAGAGGTATGATCTTTGTAGCATCTGCTATTTCATCTTCCTTATTTGATACAGGTACATCACACAGTTTTATATTTTCACCTATAGTGAAAAGCCTTCGGCTAGTTGTGTTTTCCTCTGATGGCGTCTTGACGCTAGACACACCACTAGGAATTAGGGCAGAGGTTGTATGCCAGTGCAGAGGGTGTCACTTCGTCTGTGATCTTTATGTTCTTGAAATGATAGGTTTTTATGTCATTCTCGGTATGGATTGGCTAGTATCTTACCGACCCTACATTGATTGTTACCGCTGGAGGGTGATTTTCACATCACCCGAGGGTGCAGTGTATACTCTTAAGGGCGAGTGGAATCTCCAGGCAAGCCCAGCTAGAACAGAGCATCATGGGATGGACATGATGATGACCCAAATAGCTAGTTTGTTTCTAGATGATTAGGGTGTGAGTCAGACAGACCTTCCTCCAGTGGTTGAGCGCTTCAGGGATGTTTTCCCTGACGACTTTTCATGTTTACCTCCTGAGAGAGAGGTGGAGTTCTCCATTGAGCTAGTGCCATGAGATGTACTAGTATCCATTTCTCCTTAAAGGATATCTATGAAGAAGTTTCAAGAGCTCAAGAAAAAGCTTGATGATTTGGAGGAAAAGGGGTTTATTTGACCCAATACTTCTCCGTGGGGTTTGCTGGTTCTTTTTTCAAAAAAGGCGGACATGAATCTTAGGCTATGTGTGGACTATTAGAAGCTGAACGAACTGATGGTTAAAAACTGATATCCCTTGTTGCAGATAGATGACCTGTTTGATCATCTTCGAGGAGCTAGACTGTTCTCAAAAATTGATTTGAGGCCAAGGTGTCACTAGGTGCGTGTTCGACCTGCTGACATACCTGGTACAACTTTTCGTAGAAGGTATGGTTTATATGAGTATCTGTTTATGTTGTTAGGTCTCACGTACATGCCAACTGTTTTCATGGATTTGATGAATCACAATTCCATCCTTACTTGGACTCGTTCGTCGTGGTTTTCATGGAAGATATTTTGGTGTATTTTCAAAATCAAAATGACCATGCCAACCATATTGAGATCGTCCTAAATACACTAAGAGAGCATCATCTATATGCAAAGATTACTAAGTGCCACTTTGGGATGGATCAAATTCACTTCTTAGGCCATGTTATCTCTGAGACAGAAGTGTCTATAGACCTAGAGAATGATAAGGCTGTGTTTTCTTGGGAACAGCCCAAGAATGTGTTTTACATACGATGTTTCTTGGGAGTTGCTGGTTATTATTGTCATTTCATACAGGATTTCTCACTCATAGCACTGCCATTGACAGTTCTGACTAAGAAGGGCGGGAAATTTGTATGGACAGATGCTTGTGAAGTTGCCTTTCGAGAACTGAAAGGAAGGTTGACATCAGCACCAGTCTTGATACTGCCAGAACAAGGAAAGAGTTACATGGTCTATTGTGACACATCAGGTATTGGGTTGGGTGCAGTGTTGATACAGGGAGACAGATTCGTGGCATACAGATCTTGGCAGCTGAGGCCACACGAGAGGAATTATCCAATGCACGATCTTGAGCTAGCAGCAGTTGTTCATGCAATGCACTGTTGGAGACTCTATTTATTGGTAGAGCATTTTGTGGTGTAGACAGACCACAAGAGCCTAAAATATATCTTTACTCAGAGTGATCTTTATCTTAGGTAGCGATGGTGGGTGGAGTACCTACAGTACTTTGATTTCAAGCTAGCTTATACGCCTGGTAAGGGCAATGTAGTGGCTAATGCATTGAGCAAGAGGAATCAAATACAGGCAGTGCAACAGGCTAGAAATGAATAAAAGCATATGTCCTTGTTCTCTGAGATGCATCTTGATGTGCAGAATAGCCAAGGGAAGTCTTTTCTATCATCCTTAGCTTTGACTTCTATCCTCCTGGACAGGGTAAGTATGAGACAACTATCAGATTCGGAAGTCCTAGTTCTACGAGAAGGTGTGTCAGGTGAGGACCCTCCTCCTGGATGGATGATAGGCGACGATGAAGTTCTTCGTATCCATGAACCTGTATGGGTTCCAGCAGATATTAGAGAGGAGCTAATGCGGGAGATTCATGCTTCGGTTTGGGTAGTTCATCCTGGAGTCACTAAGATGTATCGAGACTTGCACTGATAGTAATGGTGGCTGGGTATGAAGAGGGAGGTGGCTAGTTTTATCACGAGATGCTCCACTTGCCAGTAGGTGAAGGCGGAACACCAGCGGCCAGCTGAGCTTTTACAACAGTTACCTATCCCAGAGTTGAAATCGGATGATGTTGCGATGGACTTCATGACTGGTTTGTCGAGGTCACATTGAGGTAACGATGTTGTGTGGGTTGTGGTTGATAGGCTCACGAAGGCTTCTCATTTCTTGCCGATCAAGGAGACCTTCAGTGTGGATGATATGGGAAGGTTGTATATTCGGGAGATAGTATGACTCTAAGGGGTCCTGCGCACCATTGTTTCAGACAGGGATGCTCATTTTACATCACACTTCTGGCAGTGTTTTCTGAGGGCGTTGGGTACACAGGCGCTTCTGAGCACAGCATACCACCCTCACACTGATGGCCAGTCAGATCGTATGATACAAGTTCTCAAGGACATGTTGTGAGCATGCATCCTTGATTTTGGGGGCTCATGGGAGAGGCATATTCCCCTAGATGAGTTTTCCTATAAAAAAAGTTATTAGGAGACTATACAGATGGAACCATATGAGGCTTTATATGGTAGGCCATGACAATCACCCCAGTGCTGGTTAGAGGTAGGGGATTCAGATTTACAAGGACCGTGTCTTGTTCAGGAGACCTCTGAGCAGATCTAGTTGATACAAAAGCGGATGGCTACCACACAGTCTCTTCAGAAGTCATATGCTGATCACCGTAGACGACCCCTAGAATTTAAGATCGGGGATCATGTCTTCTTTCTTATTTCACCGATGCTGGGACACAGGAGGATTAGGAGACATGGTAATATATTTCTGAGATATGTTGGGCCTTTTGAGATAATGGAGAGGGTTGGGCCGGTAGACTATCGGTTGCAGTTACCTCAGAGTTACTGAGCCATGCATGACGTGTTCCATGTTTCTCAGCTACGAAGATACTATTCAGACCTGTCTCATACCTTATAGCTTGAGGAGGTAGAGCTTCAGGTAGATGCATCCTTTGAGGAGAATACAGTTCATATCATTGATAGGAGCATGAAGGTTATCTCATGCCAGTAAGTTCCTCTAGTATGGGTGCTATGGCAGCACATCTGCTTACAGGATGAGACGTGGGAGCAGGAGGCCAACGTACGTGCTCAGTGGTTAGAGTTGTTCACAGATGAACCTTGACCACACTTCTGAGATAAATTCGGGGAAGAATTGCTATAAGGGGGGAAGATTGTAAGAACCCAGGTTTTCATACAAGGTAGATATCCTTTTCTTTTGAGTTTAACTGTTATGTTGAGGCCTATTGAGGATTCCTAACTTGACCGAGGGAGTTAAAAATGTGTCCAAGGCTTGTTCAGATCCTAGAATGATGTTTTAGGTTAGAAATGTCTTGGGACACAATTTTCACATGGCCAACGCATGGACTGGGTAAACCGTGCACCATGGTGCAGGCCTGCCAGAGGAAGGGGCACGGCCTGTGCACGATTTGAAGAAACCATGCAGCATGGCCATGTGGTTTCCCCTTACCTTCTAGGAAGGTTCGTACGGTCTCCGCACAGTTTGTTAGGTCGTGTGGGTAAACCATGTGACTTGTTGTGTTTTGGAATTTAATTAATTTTTAATTAAATTAATTAAATTTTTATAAAAACCTAAACCTAACCCCATTCTTCAAACCACACAGCAGGGGGAATATATCTCAAGAGGATTTGGGAGAATTTGAGCCCCCTTCTCCATCCGATCTCTATTTCAAACACTGTTTGTCTTGTTAGATCCACAACGGTAAGTCCTCAATTCTTTTTTAATCCTTCTTGAATCTTCTAGTTATAATGAATGAAGATTGGATTAAGGCTCATAAGCCTGAATTTCTCGTTCTTTGTATGTTCTTCATATTTCTTCCAAACCAGGATGAATCAGAGCATGATACTGGACATGCTATCTAGTATGAGCCTAAGGTAGGTGGTATCATGCTTTTCTCTGATTTTCAAGCTGTTTATATATACCAGAGTGTCGTGCGCCCACTTTTGGGGTGTTTCTTGAACCTGAATTTAACCCTGTTATTGCCTAGAATGTTGTAGGTAATATGAATAGGATGGTATGTGCTTGAGTTAGGTTGTACACCTTGGGCAGGAAGTACCCCTTGGGTGTGTTTCCTTGAATGAATCTTTTAAGGATTTTTGACCCAGGATGCCATTGAGGCATGTTTTTCCTTTCCCTTGTGGGTTGTTAAAAATGGAAATTTAATATGAATGGAACTGAAATAAAATGAAATTGTAATTGAAATGGTTTCGGGTATGGGATGGAGTTTTTCCCCTTGGACCTTGTATCCAAATTCTTGAATTACTATTCCACGTGAGTTAAATGCTTTGAACTGATTTAAACATGAAACCAAGTCATGGGTGGACCATGGAACCAATGTGAGTTGCCATGGATGGACTTATACGAGACTTGTTACTAAAGTGCTGATTGAATCATGGATCCCATGTGAGATGCCATGGATGGACTCAATAGGGAATGATATGTCATGGGCGATACCGAGATCTTATTTATAGGATCTCTGGGATAGGTTCAGATGACGGACTATACCGCACCTATAGTGAGGCCGGGTACCTAGGAGGTTCCCCGAAATGGGCTTGTAGGGTGTTGGTGGATTTTTCTCCCTGAACAATGCCTGGTTTCCGAATTGAGTATTCCAGGAATGGGTTCAAGTAATGGTTGAATGCTTTAATGAAATGATTAATGAATGAAATGGATACCTCAAGTGACGCCAAGCCAAAGCACAAGCTTGGGTCGGTCTTGCTAGTTTTCATTATTTATTTCTTTCCTTATTACACTGCTGTTTTATATATTCACTGACAGATTAGATCAGATCTTTGTTGGTTGCCTACTGAGATTCAATCTCACAACCTGTTTGGGTCATGTTTTTGGACCCAAGAATATTATATAATTTCAGGCAATGAGAGGGAAAAGGCCCTTGTATAGGTACTTGACTGGCTGCTCGGAGTAGGAGCGCACGAGACCAAGCTGAGGCTTGTGATGCGACAAGGGATACATTTTGGTTTCTTTTGGGGATTTTGTATACTTGTATTGTATTTTATTGACTTGATCCATCCTACACACATATATATATATATATATATATATATATCTCAGATCTTTATGTTTTTTATCTATTTTTGTTGTCTATGTGTTGTCTACTGGTTACTTTCTTCCACTGTTGTATGTTTGTAATTCCGCTGTGATGCTTTGGTAATGAGGGCATAGTCTCCCCACGGACTCACCCAGGCCTTCGCTGCTAGTTGGCAGCCTCTGGAATTTGGGGAGATGTTCTTGAGGCCATGTGGTGACCATTATAGCTTCCAAATTGAATGGTAAGGTTGAGACGTTACAATAATAATTGACAATGGGTAAATTATTAACATTTGTAAAAGTGCTAATAAAGGGGAATACTATATTATGTTGTAACAACACACTACATATATAGTGTATTGTGTTGTAACCGCACACCGCAACACAAAAAACACAAAAAAAATTCAACAAAATAAAGCACCAATACCAAATTTAAATGAACTAAAATTTACAACACAAATAAAACAAAAAAACACTATATTATAAGCATTTAAACCATTGGTTTATACAAATGTATAAGTAAAAATTATCACATACATTCAAAAACATCAATGTTCCTTTGTCATTGGATCCTTACCCCAACTCATGATATTGCTAAACAGACCACCCCCACTCGAGTAGAACAATTCACCAAAATAACAGAACAATTATTTTGTTAGTAATAATATATACCAATATATTAAATGAAATTGTTAATTTTAAACCAAATCATGAGTCATAAGAGGATCCCTATGTATCATGTTGAGTTATGGTTGATTCTTACATGTCACACCACTTATTGTTCATCTTAAAGCATTATCAATATGGGAATTAATTAAATAAGTATAATTTAAAAATAATAAGGAAATTAATTAAGTAATAGAATATATATTGATGATAAAACATTCTAAGCTAGTTTGCTCAGTTTTGGAAATGTGATGCGTGTTTTAAACTAAAATGACACTTATATAATGAAAAGACACACTTGGAGTCATGTCTGTCACACCATTCATCAGATTAAGTTTCATATGATACCTATAAGTCCCAAATTACTTATGTATTATTTTTATATAGTATCAGAACAATATGATCATGTTGTATTGGTTTTGAGTATGTCACGCGTCTTTTTTACCAAAATGTTATTTTAAACTGGAAACACATACATTGAATCATATCAACCACATCGTGTGTTAGGTTGATTTGAAACTGATTCCTAAACATCAGAAATGATTTATGAATCATTTTCCTATATTTTCAAGAAAATATGAGTTTGTTTTCTCATTTTTTATTTAGTGACACTTTTTGAACTAAAATGTCAATTTTAAATTGATCATGAAAAATTTGAGTCATACGAGGAACATAGTATATTAGATTGTGGTTTTTATGATTTCAACACAACAAAAATGAATTATATATCATTTTCCTAAAGTATCAAAATAATATGAATCTGTTTTATTGGTTTTGAGTAGGTAAGATGTTTTTTTTACTAAAATTAATGTTAATTTTAAATAAAGAGACATACTTGGAGTCATACTGGTCACATCGTGCATCAGATTGAGGTGAGGATGATTTATAAAAATCTCAAATGATTTATTGATCATTTTATTAATGTATTAAAAAAATTCAAATCCATTTTCTTGGTTTTGAGTACACAAATTGTCTTTTTTTACTAAAATGTCAATTTAAGCTGGAAACACAAACTTTGAGTCATATCAGTCACATCGTGAATCAGTTTTTTTTTGTGAGAAAAAAATAAAAAATGTAAAAAAATTAATTATAAATTATTTTTATAAATTATCAAAATAATTGGATAACGTTTTCTTGATTTTCAGTAAGTGATGCTTTTTGAACTAAAATGTAAATTTTAAACTAATTACAAACAGTTTGAGTCATATCAAGCACATAATATATCAGTTTAAGGTGAAACTGATTCCTTCATGTAAAAAATGAAATATGGATTTTTTTTAAACTATCAAAATGATACAAATGAGTTTTCTCTATTTTGAGCATGTCAGTTGTCTGGTTTACTAAAATTGATGTCAATTTTAAATAAAAAGATTCACATAGAGTCATATCAGTCACATTGTGAGTCGGATTGAGGTGAGGCTAATTCCCACACATCTCAAATGACTTATGGATCATTTTCCTAAAGTATCATAATAATCAGAATACATTTTCTCAGTTTTGAGAATGTAACATTCCATTTTTACTAGAATTACGTTTTAAACTAGAAACATGCTATTTGAATCATTCTAGTCACATCCTGTATCAGTTATATGTAAGAATGACTCTTACCCATCAAAGACAACATATGATTAATTTTCAGAAATTATCCAGACAATCCTTGGGAATTTTCTTAGTTTTCAGTGAGTGAAACTTTTTTGAATAAAATATCAATTTTAAACTGATAACATACACTTTGAGTAATATCATGCATATCAAGTATCATATTGAGGTAAATATTATTCCTAAAAATCAAAAATTACATATGGATAATTTTAAAAGAGTTTCAAAATAATTTGAACGTTTTTTTCTCAATTTTGAGTATGTGAGTTGTCTTTTTTACTAAAATTAATGTCAATTTTAAATAAAAATATGCACTTGAAGTCATACCAATCACATCATGCATAGGATTGAGATGAAACTAAATCTTAAACATACCAAATGACTTATGGATCATTTTTATAAGTTTTAAAAACAATATGAATGTGTTTTATTGGTATTGAGTATGTCACTTGTCTTTTTTTACTAAAATCTCATTTTAAATTTGAACCATAAAATTTGAGTCATAATGGTCACCTCACATATCTTTTTGACATGAGACTGATCCCTACACATTATAAACAACTTATTAATTTTTTTCCTAAATTATCAAGACAATATGAGCATGCTCAGTTATTTTTCAGTGAGTGACACTTTTTGAACTAAAATACTGATTTTAAACTTATAACCGACACTCGGAGTTATACTGAGAAAATCATGTATCATATTGAGGTGAGGATAATTCCTGCTCATAAAAAATGTGGAAAATGAATCCATCATAATACACCACCCCCTTTAAAGTAATAGATATATCCCATGGTCTATTTTCTACATCAGGAGGAAACACCTCCCTCTCATGGATACCAACATCGACATTCTTCATATATGGCGTGAGGGAAACAAGGTCACCGACTATATTGCTTATTTATCAACCTGTGGGAAGAGTATCATTTTTTCTTAGGATATTATTTCTATGTATTTTTAGGGGGAGCATCTGGGCAGAGGGGATGCTCTTGGGATTCACTATTTTAGACCCTCGTAGTTCTTGTTTCCATGGATCTTTGGATCTTTGGTTGTTTTGTTAGTACTTATACCTATTTATCTATAAATAAATAAATGAAGATGATGAGTGTATTAGTTTCCCGAGATACCGATTCATACACATAAAAAATTACTAATGAATTGTTTTAATAAATTATCAATACAATCCCAGGATCTTTTCTTGATTTTCAGTGAGTGGCACATTTTGAACTAAAATGTCGATTTTAAACTAACAACATACACTTTAAGTCACACTGGGAACATCATGTATCATATTGAGGTGTGTCATATTAATACACATAACAAATGAATGTTCAATCATTTTACTAAAGTATCAAATTAATCTAAATGTGTTTCCTTAGTTTTCAGTATATGCGTTTTATTTTTTATCAAAATTAATGTCAATTTTAAATAAAATGTCGTACTTAGATTTATACCGGTCACATTGTGCATTTAATAGAGGTAATAATGATTCATAAACTTTTTCAAATGACTTATGGATAGTTTTACTAAACTTTCAAATTAATATAAATGTATTTTCTCTATTTTTAGTATATAGCTTCTCTTTTTTGCTAAAATGTAATTTTAAACATAAATAACATTGTTTGAGTCATACCAATCACATAGTGTATCAGTTGGAGATGAGATAAATTAATACATGTAAAAAATGTTCTATGAATCATTTTCTTAATTTATCAAGACAATATGATCATGTTTTATTTGTTTTCAGTGATGTCACTTTTTGAACAAAAATATTAGTTTTAAACTAATAATGGACACTTTGAGTCATACCAGGAACATCATGTATCAGATTGAGGTGAGGCTGATTACTAAACATAAAATTCAAATGTTTTTATTGATTTCGAGTATGTTTGTTGTCTTTTTTAATAAAATTAATGGCAATTTTAAATTAAAAGACCCACTTGAAGTTAGACTGATTACACTGTGCATCATATTGTGGTGAGTCTAATTGTTACACATCCAAAATGAATGATGGATCAATTTTTTAAAAGTATCAAAACAATATGAATGTTTTTACTAGTTTTGACTACGCCACTTTTATTTTTTCTAAAATGTCATTTCAAATTAAAAACACATACTTTGGTTCATACTATTCACATCGTGTATCAGTTTCATGTGAGACCAATTATTACATGTCACAGGTGAATTATAATTCTTTTTACTAAATTATAAATACAATCTATGTGTGTTGTAATTATTTTTAGTAAGTGATAATTTTCGAATTAAAATATCAATTTTAAACCGATAATAAACACTTTGATTCATACCAGACAGATCGTGTATCAAATTGTGGTGGGGATGATTCCTACACATCACGGAAAAATTATGGATCATTTTATTAATGTATAAAAACAATATGAATATGTTTTATTGGTTTTGAGTTTGTCAATTGTATTTTTTACTAAAATTAATGACAATGTTAAATAAAAATAAGTACTTGGAGTTGTACTGGTAACATCGTGTGTCAGATTGAGGTGTGGATGATTCCAACACATCTAGAGGTCTAAAGAAAATCCCAACATTCATTGTTAATAGGATATCCACTGAATATATTTGTATAACTACCAAAACTGCATATTGAGTCGATGTTCTTAGCTGAAAAACATTTTTTTGGCTAAAAACATTAACTCAATATGAAATGATGGAGTTTGAAAAAGAAAGTAATTTGAAAGTTTGGTAACATTGGAAGAAAGATTATTTTTATTTCTTTTAAGGATTAATGTAAATAGTTAAAACCATAACATTACTTCCCAAAATTTATGTGAAAAAACTAAATAATTATTGGATAAAATTGTTAAGGAAACTAAATTACAAATCGTAGAAAAAATTATGACAGAATTATTTAAGTAATTAGTTGAAATTCACTATTTAATATTGGTTGTATACATTCTTGACCAATTTCCTTATTATCATTATCTTTTTGGTATCTGCAATGTCCAATCTTTCACTAGTATGATAAGCTTCAAAAAAAACCACCTCAAATCAAACAAAAGAATCAACCACTATAATAAAACAATTATTTTTTGAGTAATAATAAAAATAAATAAATAAAACCTAAATATTAAATAATACATTAATTATATGGATAATTATTTTACCATGAAAACCATAATATTACCTTTGTGATTGAGTAAAGGTAGTTTAATTACTTTTCTTGTAATGGCAGTGGAGGGATATTGAGGAAACTGATAAATTCCAACACTATAGGGGTGAAAACGTGTTAGGAGAGAAGAAGTATATAGAAGTTTAAGATTATGAAGGCATGTAAAATAGAATTAAATATTATAAAATAAAAAAAATCTACAATAAATAATGAAAATTAAATCAATATTTTATTCTATAAAATTTCAGTAAAATAGGAAAAACATATTTCAAAATTACCATTACATCTTCCCAAGGGGTTTCCTTCATTAGATTTTTTTATCCATGGCATTGGTGACATCGTCATGTGAAAAAGAATGTTATATATGAGTAGTCAAATATTTAATTTATATTATGTTAATTTAGTATAGAATATATAATATTATGAGGAAAAAGATAGTATATTAAGAAAAAATTACCTTCTCATTGAACTCTATTTATTTTTTGAAGGTTTTAGGGATTTGGTTCTTCTATATAGAATCAAAATACCCAATTTATGGTCCCCTTTAACAAAAAATAAATTGTCTATATTTTGATCGACATAAAATGATTTTGATCTACCAATGTAAGGTTCATCCTCGATTGAATTTTCATTTGATACGACATTGGTTTTGGTCACCAGGAGGACAATTGACCAATTATTGTTTGTTGGATATGAGATATAAAATACTTTAACTACTTTTTATTCCATTTTGAAAAACTCACCACTTTCACCTTCTACACTAAAATCCCCCTTCACAATTCCCATTTTAACAAATTTCAATAAACTCATATTGTCAAACCATTTTAAAAAAAATCATCCTTTGAAATGTTGTATAATCCAAATTTTTTATTTTTTCGATAATGAAATAATATGGAATATCTGTATAAATTATAATTCTATCCATGGAACCAGATATGTACATCACTTACACCACAAGTGTAACACCACTATTTTTCATCGTACTACAACAATCATATTATTTTGTAAAGAATGTATAACCATTGATTACAAAACCAGTGTAAGATATATCATTTTCATTCAGACCCCAAGATTTCCATAGAATTCGTTTGGAAATTGAATTCTGATTTATAGATAACTCCTTATAAATCTGATCTTAGAACCATATTATAAAATATTTGTTATATATATTTAATATCCATAATTCATCCCTTGATGTATTCAAATATATAAGAATTTATTTATGGGATTCAATGTATGGATCAACATATTCACCATTATATAAAATTTTAAAGGGTTCTTTATCCTGATCTATCAAAGTAATTTTAATAGCATATCTTCCAGAAATTCCTTCACCCATAAGGAATCTGCAGTAATGAGACTTTGGGAGACTGATGATGACAACATCTTATAGATAATCAGTACAGAATTGAATAGTTTCATAAAAAAATATTTTTTCTAAAATTCAACCATCCAGTTGACTTTGATTCATGAAATTCCCTTTTAAAATATTCAAATACCATTCAATGGGGGTACAACCATTTATAATGGACATGACCATAGACATGAACCTCTATAACCAAGAGAACCATTAGGTGGAACTCTAAATAAATGAATGAGATTGGTAAGAACATCTCAAATTCACATAATGTGACTGAAACCTCTGTATTCATGATTGGAAACTTCATCAGGTCTATAAATATGCTACATGTGGATTTGAAAAATAAGTAGAGCCTAGTTAATGTTTTCTATACATTCTGAGACAGAATGAAATATAAAGATACTAATATCAAATCTTACATCAAAACATGTTATTCATGTGATTTGAGTCATTGTAACTTCAAATTAGTCATTAACATGACATTCTGTATATTTTATTAATACCCCTATGGAACTTTTACACAATTAAGGAAAAGAGAAAATTGTATTTTTCTTGTCTGGAAAGAGTGTAAGATGATGGAGGATGAAAATTCCACCCTTAATCCTTCATCGATGTCAACTCTTCCATTATCCCCATGTCAATCATGTCCAACATATCCATGATTCCATCTTTATTTTTTCAAAGAATACTTAGTAACATTCCAATAACACTATCAAAAATTCTTTTATACATGCATGACATTAAGAAAATGTTTGTCAAAAAAAAATTCTAATATGATAATTCAATTAAAATTGATATCTTCTTACAAATTGATTTCATAAAGTTTTGCAAAAATGGATTATTGAAAACAATTTCAATATCTTTTGATTCATTGAATAATTCACCACCTATTACTAGTGATGATGTAGTACCTTGTTAGATATTACCCTTAAATGTTTTCATCTAGGATCAATATTTATGTCATCAAGGTAAAAATTTATGATGTCCTAAAAACACAGCCTTCAAGGAATGTTTCAACAAAATAGATCATATACATTCTTCAGAAATGGGATACCCCAATATTTTTTTAATGTTATAGTATGATGAGTTCCCATATGTGGGGAATTCATTTATCATCCCATACAACATGGTCCTCAATGTGAATTATTCACTTCTATGAGAATCATATATTATAACACCTTTATACCACATCAATTTCATATCTTAGATCAATGGATCCAAATATATATCAATAACATTACCGGGTTTCTTTGTTCTAGATATAAGTATAGAAAACATAATGTATTTTTTCTCCATGCATAACCATGGAGACAAGTTATTATTTACCAAAATGATGGAACATGAACTGTAAGTACTACTGTCTACACCAAAAGGATTTATTCCATATATATATAATACAAAAAAATGTTTCTCAGCTCATTTCCAAATTTAGTATACTCATAATAAATTTTCATCCATTAAGGAGAATCTTCTGGATGATGTAGATTTCTATGTTTAATTCTTGTATTTGAAATCCAGGTCAATTTTCTCATAGTTTTCTAACATCTATATTGTCTTTTAAAATGTGGAATGATAAGAAAGTACCATACATATTATGAACAAATTGATTCATTTTTTAGTATCGATTTGCACCAAACTTAGGGAATTTTATGAATGATTAATGGTCCTTTTGAAAAAATATGGGATGATTTGGACAAGTATGTATCTTTTTATAGATCATGAAAATTTAAAGTAGCATATTTTTAGTGTCATATGTTAAAAATGGTAGTTCATTTTCTTTTGGTATCATATCATTCCAGAGACCAAGTAGTTATGTAAAGCTGGTGTCACTCCATCTAGTACCACATTTAAAATCTTATAACTTCAATACAATTTAAAATGTTGTGTGTTTAGTATAATTGGTATAAAATGGTCTCATATAATAACTATTTAACTTCTAAAACAAATTTGGACAATTACAACGGTCATATTTATTTTCCATTTTTATTTCTTCCATGTGATCTATGACATCATTTACACTGGTATTCATATCAATTGATCCATAAACCATAGTATCATCCTAATCGGTGAGCATGTTCAGTGTTTCCACATTTTTAGTTCAATATTTATAGACCTGATATATTCCATGACAAATAAATTTTCTTCCAACTCTTCCAGACTAGTTTTTCTTGAACAACAACAACCTAAACAAGGATAAAGGATTTTATAAGGGTTGTATACATTCTATATTGCAAACTTGATGAACTCTTTAACTCCATATTCATACTATTTTGTCAAATGATTAGCGTTTATCCATTTTCAACTCATATACATTCTATTAGGTTCATAATATATTTATTTTATAAAAAAATAAATAAATAAATACATATAAGATATTCATTATAAAATGTGGATGTTATAGATAATTATAATAAGGGAAACCCAACATTTGAATTTTCAAATAATTTCACTATGCTTCGAAGAAAATGGGTAGTTGAATTTAAGAAAAGAATTATTCCACTATGGTAGGTATTATCCTATTAATTCATCCAAAGGTAAAAGTTGAAGATAACTTTCATCCTCATCAACTCTTCTCTTGAATAGTTTTTATCTCATTTTTTTGTTTGACACTCATTCACAATCTTTCATAGATATTCACCCATGTTTATTGAAATAATCAATTAAATATTCATCCATGGAATGAATATAGCTTATATTAGTACAATGAATATAAAATAAATGAGGGATGAGTCTCAAGTAACAAGTTGAAACATTAACAGTTCGAGATATAAAATTTATAACAATAAAAATTATACCCCATTTTGTTCTCTAAAAGGGAAAATATATCCCATTTTTTGATAATTACACCATTGGAACTAGTTATTAACTTATGGCCTATTAAATGTTAGATTTTGGGTGAATATTCATTCTTGTGTGTGATTAAAGGGGTCTCAGCAGGGACATGTTATGATATGTGAATCATTGGGGCCTCTATGAATTCTATATTTATAATAGAAATTTCACTTTTAATACTTTCAATCCTATAAATAAGACTAGTACAACCTCAATTAAAATGATCTATCATGACTTTATTAAATCTACTAAATAAATGAAAATATAATATATAAAGTTAAGGAGTAATATGAAACCCAAATATAATAAACCACAATAATAAACTCTCATTCCATAATCTAGAAGATATAAAATTTTATTGATATTTTTTTAATAAATAAAGAGTTATTTGATATTCATGGATGGTAATCCGAGATTCCTAGGGATGTAAAAAATACATGTATTCCAAAAATATTAAATATCTAAAAATAATTTCTAATAATTATTCCACTATATATTGAATTTTATAACCTATAGTCTATTTTATTTAGAAAAGGTGATGTAAAAATATAAGTAATTATTATATTTAATATTAATGTTTTATCAAATATTTGAAAAAATATTGAAATTGAAATTGAAATTTCAATTTAAAATTGATAAGGAATGGAAAAAAAACTTTTAGGAAAATAATATACCTAATAAATATAATGGTTTTAAACATATCTAAATTCTTAGTTGATAAACTGATTCAAGAATTATGTCTAGACAGGTTGAAAAAAATACTTATTATCAAGAATACAAAGAGTAGGATTTATAAGAAAATTTCAATTTTAGGGCCATTATGGGTTCTATAGTGATTTTGGGCACATGGTATAAAATTTTTGTCATAATGAGATAAATAATAATAACTATGGAAGATATAGAGGTTGTAAGTTAAAGGGGAGACGCCACACTCTTAAAAAATAGTTTTTAAGTGTGAAAAATCTTCATAAGTAAACTTGGACGATGAATTTCCACTATTAAGTGAACTCTATTAAACATGTGGCAAATTAAAAGGTTATATGAAGGACTATTAATATTTTATAAAAACACAGATGAATGTGAAGAATGAAATATAGACGTATTATATAAAAAGGAATGGAATGTAAGATGATTTAATTTGTGATTCCACACTAAAGGATTTAGAAAAGAAACATCCTTTAATATTAGATTTTGGTTATTAATCTCTCATAGGATATATAAATTGATGTAATTAATGATTATTGACAACTTCAAAGGGTACTTATTATTTTAAAAATGGTGGATCTCTTAAGATAAATTGTTTTCATTCAAAAGATGTTTGAAATAAAAGGAAATGTTAAAGAGTGATCTATATTTAGATGAATTAAAGTAAAAAATTCATAGTTTTATAAGATCTGTGATAATGGAAATGGAGTAATTTATAGGAATTATTAATTAGTGAGTTATCATTTCAAATATGGATATATTTTTACAAAGGTATAGGAAAATAGCCTACACAAATTCTATTTATGCGTTGATTAAATTTTATGGTAATTCTATTTGAAAGAGGAAATTGATTTGTGGTAGTGATAAATTGATCATATTAGATAACAAGACATTTAAAAACTTCCTTAAAAATGGTGGGTAGTGATATTTTTATGATGAAAAGTTAAAATGATAGATATTTTTTAATAATTATATTAGAGAGATTATTAATAATTAAAATAATAAGTTATAGATTTAAATGAAACAACTGATTTAGTTTATTCACTACGATATATATGGACCCTCAAATTATAAATCAATGCATTGTGATAAGTATTTCATTTCAACCATTAATAATTATACTCAGATATTATGAATTATATTTTAGTCATATATATATATATATAATTCTATAAAGGGGATTTAAATTTTAAGAAGAAGTATTAAGAATGAGTTTTATTACGTGGTAAAGATGTCTATATTATATTACGAAATTTTCATCAAAGGTGAATACTTCAACGTACCTCGGTGTGAGGCAAGGCGAGGCACACTTAATGCACCTTACCACTGGTGAGGTGGTGCGACCTCACCGAGGTATACCAAAGGCGTGTACCACACATGCTAACATGAGAGGTGCTGTAGTGTCATGCATAGTAAAGGAACACCATCAGCTTTTGAAATCAGGGGGGGGTGGAATGAAATGGAAACCATGGGTACATGGGGGGTGAATATCAGTGGTGAATCGGTGGAAATTGGGGGTGGAAGTCAAAATAACGATGATAAAAAAATTCAAATAGATATCACCAAACAAGAGATCAATGAGTGAGGAGGAGAAATTAACTTACATTGGATTGAATATTTAAATCATCCATGAAAAAGAAGATATATCACCAATCCTCAAATTCATTCAAGACTAGGATTTGTTCAACCCTTGAATCATTCGAGCCTTGGATTTGAGCCTTGGAATTGTTCAAGATTTGATTTGATGATGAGGATCACCGACAATACGTGGCTTTCCTGGAATGCTTGAGATATCGCGTGCGGTTCATGAATGGATATGGTTCTTGAAATAGATCAAGACAATTTTATCAGTGCTTCCTCAAAAACACTGATAAAGATACCTTTTGTTCGTGCTAATTAATTATATATATATATTTATAATAAATATATATTAATATAAATGCTGTTAATATATACATTATTTAAATATATTTATTAAAATTTTATAATAATTTAAATATATAATTATTTATGTACAATTAAAATAATTTTGTTATAATTTCCTAATTATTTAAATATGTATAATTATTTATTCATAATTATATAAATAGTTTTTTAAAAATTATATTAATTTATTTCTAATTATAAACATATAAATATGTAAATATAGAAAATATACATTTATAAATATATTTATTTAAAAATATTTATTTAGAAATATTTTTCAACATTATTAATTGATATATAATTTTAAGTGCTTGAATGTTAAAAATAAGTGAAATTGAATAATTAAAAATGAGTACACTTTTACAATATTAAAAAAATGGATAAGGTTTATTGATTAAATATAAATTATTTAGAAAATTTGGATATATATTAAAATAAAGATGAATACATATTGAAAAGATTAAAAATTTGTAAATATATATATATACATAAATAATGGAAATTGATTAAATTCCCAAAAAAAATAAAAAATAAAAAAATAAAAATATTTAAAATGAATTAATACCTAAGTGTAATAAAATTAAAAATAAATAAATAAAATTTAATGATTAAATACATGATATATTAAATGTGTCATGTTATATTTAAATTATATAATCAATACTAAAATTCGAATAAATTAAAAAAATATTAGGTGTATGTGTTTCGATATAATATTTCATTAATTACATAAATATTTGATTGGGTGAGTTCTAAATAAAAATAAATAAATTACATATATTTATGTGTAATAAATATAAAACATGTTTGATATAAATATATATTAAATTTAAAAATCAAATGCCATTTAATTATGTCCATTACTTGATGTAATTAAATAGTATTTTTATTCATGTTAATATTTAATTATAAACCATTCTTCACTAAAAATTTGACTATTTAATGTAAAGCATCAATATTTTGTATTATATATATCAAATTTATATACATTCGTATATATATATATATATATATTTAATAAATGATATTTATTAATATTATCGATAATTATTTAATTTATAAAATTTTTGAAATTTTTCTTAATTAATTTATTTTTAATTTTTGTTTGTTTAATTTTTATTTTACATATATCTATATATTTAATATATACCATTTTTAGTATTTACAATTTTTATACTGTATAATCAATTTATTCATTTTTATCAATAATTATTAAATTTATAATTGTGTAAATATTTTTTAATGAACTTAATTTTATAAATTATTTAATTAATTAATTAATTTTATTGAAGACCTTTTTTCAACACATTTTTCTAGCATTGATAAAGGTTGGCACTGTTAATGTCTTTCTTTATAGGAGTACTAATTTCTTACTCATCCAAAGTATGTTTTTCCACAGATATGATATAGGGATTAATGAATCCAAATCGTGCTTCGTACGATTTTCCCTTTAGATCATTGTAACATAAACACCTATCGATAATATGAATCATTTTTAACTTTAATAAACATATTATCTCACTATTTGGACAAATGTATTATGAAAATGTACCTTATGTAAGTATTCAAAACTGAGACTCCTATCCATTCGTGCTTGATAATATTATTTATAGTCTTGAGACAAATTATATATGTCATGAAATTTCCATATATTTCTTTTTTATATGGCATATAAGAAATACTTTAATCTTTAAATTTGGTCTCTACATTAATTTGTAATGATAAGAAATGTTTCTCTAAAACTAGCATGGAGAAGGTACTCCCGAAAGATCATTTTGATTTATTGGTCGATTCACAAGATTTTCATGATTTGATATTCTGTTTTCCTATCGCTTAATCAATTTATAATATCATAACTCACTTTAGATATATTTTCATCAACTATTATAGTGTTTTTATATGAAATTTTTGTTAAAGACATACATCATTCATCTTTGTAAAATTATAAGGCCTTGCTATCAAAGTTTAAATAAAATCATTGAATGTTGTAATATTCATATCATTAAGTGGAACAAGAAACTATACAGTAAGATAATTATCTACCTCAACCACCAATTTCATGTGGTATTTTTTGAGATCTTTCTAGTGTAGCATGTATCCCAAGATATTTTACACCGTACCCCTTGGAACAAGGCTGTGCGTGGGGGTTGACTGATAGAAATAACATACAATTGTAGCCTGTAAAATTTCAGTAATTTAATTTTAGGAGAAGTGGTTTTATTCAAATTTAAGAGAAATAGTAATTAAAAAAATGATTACCTCATGTCTAATATGTAGTTGAGGGTAATGACTAGCCTCAAATTTAGTGGGGTCATTTGGAACTTGTTCAGATCTTTGTTCCACCCCCGGTTCACTTCAATCCTTTCTCATGCATTGGTCAGCCAAATCATACCAGACAATAATATCTTACAAAGTATCTATTTGTCTCTGAAATCCTTTATCCATATTATATGTATCTATATGTAGTTTTATCTTCTCAAAATATGTTCTTGGAGACACTTCAAAACCTAATCATATAACACAACCATATTGTTGTGGCCACTTCAAATCTACTAAAATTTGTTTTTCTTTTGGTACATTCACTGCCAGATCTTGTGTCTAAAACATATAAAAAAATATGAAAAAAAGATAATTTTATGTAATACTATTTTAATGAAAAATGAATTATTATTACGTCATAATTTCACATGTTTCTTATACTTATTTTATGTTTTTATCAACTAGTTTACCCTTAATATTTACATGATCCTCCTTCCATAGCACATCATGTGGCATAGAAGTTCCTTTAGATATTGATTCATCAATATGCTTATAAACTAAGGAAACTATGTCCTTTCATATCACATAAAACTTTTATTGTTGATTTAAAAAAATTTACAAATTATTCTCTAGTGAAGCTTTCCCCATCCTTGCTTTGCGATAGGTGTACACTGGTTTCGATACCCATGGTATATTTTCAGTACCTTTTTTTTTGTTTCATAAATTAATGTTTTTGAATAAAATTGGAAAAAATAAATAATTTCAAATAATATATTATCGACTATAATGAACATGAAATTATTCCTCATTGAGAGAACTAATAAAATATATCATTGTTTTCTCCTTTATAATGTGGGTATAACTAACTGGTGGGTGGCTTTAATTTCCCTAAGAAAAGATAAGATATAACTTGGTAAGAAGAGTATGAAAGCCTATATAGGCTCTTATAGTGGACATTAAGAAAAATTTCTTATAGAAATATTCTAAAATAAACAAATTGTACAAGGAATAATAATAATTAAATAAACATTTCATTATATAATTCTTTTGTAAAATAGAGAAGTTATATCATAACATTACCATTATATCTTTCTAAAGGGTTTCCATCATTACCGGATAGACATGGTTCCATGAATCAATATCCATCTAATAATTTATCATTGTTGTGACTCCAAAATAACTAATGAGCATTGCATTATTAGGGTTAATAGGTTGGTCGTGTTTATTCCAACCAACCACAAATTTTATACCCTAACTTATTTCCTTGAATTTTTTATTCAACACCATGATGTTGTGTCAGTGCTATTTTTCTCATCAATATATATCTGATCCCCTAATAAATCTACAGTTTCATCACCAATAGTTTTCTCTTCCTTGAGATTGGTAATATCATCATGTGTATGAGACATTTTCTTCATGAGTAGTCAAACATTTAATTTTTATTGAATAAAAACAACATAAACATAGGAAAACGATTTGAGAAGGGTCATATGCATGCTCTATTAAAAACATGATAAACTCTTTAACTCCATCATCATACTATTTTTTTCAAATGAATAGAATGCATCCATTTTTATAGAAATGAGTAGTTGAATTTAATAAAATAAATACTACACTGTGGTTGGTTTTATCCACTAAATTCATCTCAAAATTAAAAAAGGACCCTCACACTACCATGAGAACATCGAATCATCCCCATTGAGTTGCACCGACTCTAATATTTATTAATTTTTCCTTTCCCTCACCTGTGTCTCAAATATAAGAGCTCTATATCCACTGTGGTTATTATGTAGGGTGTGAGTATAAAAATAAAAAAGTAAATATTAAGAGATCCCATAAAATATACAATAATTACATATTTGAGTATATGTTAAAAGTAGTAACACTCAAATTAAACATGCAAGTCAAGTCAATATATACTTACTAGGACACCATGATAATTATGTGAAACAGATTCATTTCATACTAGTGAAATATATAAATCATAACATAAGTTTATACAATGATTCTCCCTAAAATTCCAATCATTTAACTAATAAGAGGTTAACATTTGAATCATTGTAGGAGAAAAATATATTTATCTCCATTTGGAAATAACCACATCACAGGTACCTTGATAGTCTATAAGGCCCCGGCCTTAAACCTTACTTAATATTGAATTGAATGAATAATTCACATTGAGGATCTTTTCAGGTTTAGAGTTTTAGAGAATTATGACATAACTATTACATCTCAAAAGATTACAAAGTATACCCTTCCGCTAAGTTTCCATAAAATAAAAATTCTTAATAAGAAACATGTCTAGTTACATGTTTTAGATAGCATGACTTTCCCTTGATCCCATCCTTGACCCTATTCCACATTATGTCCTGTGAAAAACATTTCAAAAAAAAACTTAGGGTGAGCATAAAAAGCTCTGTAAGGGATACACAAAGAATGAAAATTGTTAGTCATTCAAAACAACAAGTAAACCATGTATACTTTATCAAAGTAATACCTTCACCTTCATGAAGTAGTAAAAACTCCTCATTGAATAAAATGTCATTACTTACCATTTTGTAACCAAAGGATTACCATAAAACCCATATAAAGAACACATAACATATAAAGGTAACTTGGGACATAAACATACTTAAGTGGAATAACCATACGGTCGACTTCCACACATAACACTTAATGGAATAGCCATACGAACAACTTCCATACATACTTAATGGAATAGCCATACGGCCGACTTCCATACCCAATGCATTGGAGGTTATAACATAACCACCTGTCCTGGTATTCACAGCACCACTCGTCATATGGTTTATCACGTAACCACCCGTCACCCGTCAAATGTCCATGTACCATTATAAAATTATAACACATAAAACCAATATAAAGGAATGATAACATTTCTACATTTCAATCACAATATATCATTTAAATATATTGACATAATAGAATCCTTTATCAAAACCATTTTCAATACCAAAATACATAAAAGAGTACATGGCATTTATTTTATTTTAAAAACATTACGACTTGTTGAGGAAGCCAAATATCAAACAATACTCCCAGTGGTGAAAAAGGTCTTTGTCACCGCGTACGTTAAAAGAAACATTCCTTTTTGTCGTTTAGTAAAACGCTTCATAGAAAAAGATTCCTTTTGTATAAAAGTAAAAGTCAAAGGGGTTTATACACCGTATAAAATAAAGTTGTGTATAAAATGAAATATGCCTCAATGAAAGGATATTGAGACGAATTCACTTACAAAGACAGTATCCTTGGATTAAGGATAAATCAATTACATAATTATGTGTGACAAACGAATAAACCAAATATAAGTGGATATTAAGTGTAATAAAATCAGATGTTATTCACACATATTCATAGAATGACATATTCAAGGAGTACAAGCTTATCTCAAAGAATCAAAATTGGGTTAAGAAGTTCCCTTGCAAAAATTTGATGGCCTAACGACATCAATACAAAATTCATAAAATGAGTTGATGAGAGATAAAAAGGGTATCTCATCACTTGGACATAAAATTTAAATCAATAAGGATATAGAAGAAAATATCCCAACATAATATTATGTGAATTAAAAGACATAACAAAATAAGTCTTTTACAAAAAGAGGAGGGTGAAAGGTTCCCTTACCGACATGGGTATCTTTCAAGACATGCACCCCGTGAAAGAAGGATAATACAAAATTGATGTAAATACTCATAAATGAAAGTATAAAACATAATGAGAAAAATAATGGGTAGTAAATACACCACTCAAAGGAAATTGTGGCAAATGTAGCATAAATCTCACGAGAATAAAAGTGAGATGAAAAATCCCTTATGAAAACTCGGCAGCCTAATGGCGCCACATAAAACATACAAAAATGGATTGATGAGATCAAATAGTGTCTCTAATCATATTAACATAAAGTTTAAATAATTAGGAATATAAAAGAACATCCCCCAACATAACAAAGAGGAGCTCAAAATAAGTGACATAAAGGAGAGTACTTAAAAAAAAGAGAGGTTAGATCTCTTACGATAATTCGGCAGCCTAACGGCACCAGTCAAAACATCCAAAATGGATTGATGAGAGAGAATAGAGTCTCTCATCATATGAACATAAAAATTACATTAATATTAATATAAACTAACATCCCAATAACAATAAAGATGAGCTTTAGAAGGAATGACATAAAAGAGTGTACTTAAAAAGAAAGAGAGGAGTAAGATCCCTTACCTCGGGTCCAACTTGACTCGATCGTTCTTTAATATCATGAATAATAAACTTGAGTTAATTTATACTTCCTTAAGAACCTTTTTCAAGTTCATTATTCCTTTTATATCACTTTTTACCATGCCATAAACTTTATGTAATCATTTATGTTAATAATGTTTGTTTTGTCGATATTTGGTTCTTAAGTCGAAAGTGGACTTCTTACAATTACATGTTGTTCGTGTGGTAAAAGGTTCATTATATCCAGAATTGTATTCATGATGTAGATATCATATATATCATATATATTCAGTATATTCATGCATTTATAATATTACATAACATTTAGAATTAAGAAATGAAATGCACTGTTCATGGAGACGGTAAGTTGTACGTACGCATGAACGCTACTTCCATTTCTATTTCATATTTAATGGAATTAAAACATAATGATACATAATAGTATTTTAATTCCAGTATGGTATCATATATAATATCATTAAATATATCCTTTATATGTACCACAAATGGTATTAACGAATCAAATCACTTTGAGGGGGCGGTAGTCCGCACTTCCTTAAATGAAGATATCGCGTTTACCCATAATGGAAACCATAAAGGTATTCCATAAATGAAAATACAGATGCTTATGTAAAACATAAAAATATTATATATCATATATAAATATAATGTCATCTTAATGGACACCCTTGAAGGTGTTAGAAGAATGTTGAACAATCATCGTTTCAGGAGGCAGAAATTCACCATCCACGGAAACAGTATGTTCTTTAACCATTAGATGTAGGTTTGTGTAAGTTTAGCTCGAATCCTTATTATAAAAACATCCTAGTATATTGAAGATACTGGATTTGTTAAAAATTAAATTAATAAAAAGAGTTTAGGGGGTTTGAGATGCAAAATAAAACAAAAGGACTCAAGTGAAGACATTACCTTAAAATCGGGTAACTTCCTTTGATTTGAGCTCAAAGGCTTCCTTGGAAAGGATTCTGCCCAAAGTGAGGCTTTAAAGAGTTATAGAGGGTTTTTGAGAGACAAAATGGGTAGGGGTTGGCCGAGCCAAAGGCTTTGGAAGTGTGGGTAAGGAGGTAGAGGTGGGGGCCTTTTATAAGAGGAGAGGAGGGGCACTCTTGGAAAGGTATAAAATGTAACTTTATTTTCAAATGCTTTTCGGATTTTAATGGTCCCACATTTATGTGTTTCAAGGATAAGGTAATAAGGATTCGAAATCCACCCATAAAATAGGTTTTGGACATGGGTAGGACTTAGATTTTACATTATATTTCCATTTTATTTAAATCGTTAAATAATGAGGTCATTGCTGCATCATCATGATGTCATAAATAATTTAATTTATATAACTTCTGAAAATTATAAAACAAATACTATGATTTAGGAAATATCTTTAGTGTTCCAATGCATATTTATAGTCCAAAATATCATTTATTTAGACAAAATTAAAAATATTTTACTTAGGTGATACATTCTTTGTTACATTTAACATTCTTTAAAAATAAAAAGATAAAAAGTCACTTTATCACAAAAGTGATTCCATGGGGCCCCCATGTTTGGCACAAGGAATCCCATGTTCTGCCATGGGACAACCAGTAGCCTTAGGACACATTTTGTGGTCATTTTTTATTATTATGATATTATCTTATTATCTTTAACTACCCGATTACTCATTAATCAAGATAATTAAAGATAATTACCGTTGTTACTATTCATAATGTCCAAAAACAAAAGAGTCTTAATTACATAATTTGGACCTTCTGATTCCAAATATTTAATTCATTTTAACAAATTAGAAACACATAAATTGAAATAATTAAATTAAAAAAACTTCCCGTTGTCAAAACAAATAACGGGTTTTCAAGAAACAATATTTATGAAAAGTTTGGAACTTGTTTATGCCTAATTAAAAAGTGAAATTAATCCCAATGACCATCATTGAATTACATGGTAAAAATATATTCTAATTACACTTTAAAAGAAATTAAAAATATAATATAACCGTATAATTTAATTATATGAAAAAGCAGTTTTGATGTAAAATGCAGTATTTTTCACTATTCATTGAAAAATGAACATTGTCAGAAAAATACCAAAAATTAACCCAAGGTAAATTTCAATGTACCAATCATAAATAATATGTTTATTTTGAAAAATACAGCTTATAAAATTGTAAAAAAGTGGATTTAAAAGGGGTTCTCCATCAAAAGGCGATTAATCGACCTTTTAAAGAATATTAGAATGTTTACACTTAAAAACTGGATTCATTTGCATTTTTAATCCTCTAACATTTATTGTAAAGAGTAAAAATATTTGACAAACATATATAATCATTTTTTAGTTAGTTCTGTTCATTCCTTCCATTACAACGTCTAGGCGTTAACTACCATTTAAAATAATATTATTTTATTATTAGAGTGCAACGTAAGATTCCCAAGAAACTCGTTGTTGCGTATTGGGTACGCCATCGAGCATAGAATCCACATTAAAGTAATATTAATATTTTATTCACAAATTTGTTTAAATATAAAGATGTCATATTCTTTATTTACCTGGGGTGTTACATCCTTACCCCTTTTGGGAATTGCGTCCTCACAATTTTAAAATTGGGCTTAGAAACATCCTTGAAAGTCCCACATCGGAACAAGAGTCGGTAAAACAATCACTTTAAAATAAAGAAAGATAAGTACAAAGGTCACCCGAGTTAACCCATACTAGGATTCCAAGTATGAAAATATGGACATGGAGGAAAAAACAAAGGGTCATGTTCTGATGGGGAGTGATAGAAAACATGTTTAGGAGAAAGTTAACCATAAGAAAATCACAAACTTGTGATGGGTTAAATGGTATTAGATTCCCCAGTAGGAAAAGTTAATAGACAACTTTTTTGTTTTAAGTAACTTTTTATTGAGGAATTTATTCATAAGGAAACATAATCACTTATCATGTTGACTTTTATCTTTTTTTAGATTCCTTACACAAACTCATATTTTCTCCAAAACACAAGTATTTAGGAAGACCTGTTCACATTAAGAGTACTATAATCAACTTCTAGAGAATCACCTAATCCACAAAAGAGAACTACATACCTCCCATGTCTTTATACATTAACCAAAACCAAAACCAAAAAGGTGAGTACAAGATCAGATAATCCAGAAAAGGATAAACCTTTATAAAAAGAAAATCTATTCTTAATCTCCAAAATTTGTCCAACAAAACCCAAAGTTTAACGAGGACCATTCAATAATCAATTTGTCCATAAAATTCTTCAAAGTAAACCAAATTAAGATTGAAACCCAAATATTTGAAGGATTTAGTCACATAGTCTTCCAAGTTAAATCGTAACATTTATCTCCAAACAACATTAGTTTATCTTAATGTCTTGTATTGAAAAGTAATTAACCTAATCACATATCCTCCATGATAGGTTAATAAATATCCATAGATAACCATAAATCAACTTACTCTTAATTCATAAAATCATCTAACTAACAAGAATCATTCAAACTAACCAGAGACTTCACGTTGTCCAGTGGTTGGCGATAAATACCAGTTGCACTTTGGTTGTGGGTTCGATTCCTGCAGCTTTGTCCGATGCGACGGGTTGTCACACGGTCTGCGTGTTGTCCTTTTTCCAAAACTATATAATTCTCAAATCATTCCCCAAAAAGAGATAAAATCATCAAAAATAACCATAACATAATTTAACCTCAATTTTATCTCATGCCTTTCACTTCCATCATATAGTAACCCATAATTACCTCAAAAGTAAGGATCATGTAAACCCAAATGGTTCTTTATAACTATGTCCACAAAAGAACATATAACTATTCATTGAATAAAATTTTCATATATTAAACATCAGGGTTACACATACTATAGAAAGTCTTCTAATGTAACCCCATCATCAAAAAAGACTTAATACTCTTAAGAATTTCACCATAACTCTTGAAGCCCTTATATGCTGACATCATAATCATTCAACATTCTTCATGATCTATTAACCATTCCTTTCCAACTTATTCTGAAATACTTCTTTCCTACAAACAAAATCATGAATCATATCCTAAGATTCCAAAATAGGGAAAAAATATTTATGAAATAATCCATACCTTTGATTGGCCATTTCCAGTTTCTTCATCCTCAATAGGAATGGAATTAGGTATTGGTAAACGAACATTTGTACGATCTTGGTGATCACATTCACAAAACTTCTTCATAGGACATGTGTTTGCATAATGACCATGCACACCACATTTAAAACATTCGATTGATCCCTCAGAAAGAACTTCTTTCCCTTTCCTCGAGTCAACTGGATGATTCCTTTTTCCATGGCAGGTTCTTGCTTTATAACCTTCATTTCAACATCTATAGCATATTTCTGTCCCATTGAAACATTTTCCTAGGTGTTTCTTTCCACATTTTTGACACATAGGTTTCTGAACACACTTACCTTTATGATTATTACCTGTAGTTCTGTAGGGATTTTTTTCTCACATATATGATTCCTTAGAGAAATCACCATGGTTTAGGTGGTCAATCATGACTCCAGATAGTTGGTTGAGGATAATCACAAGAGTTCTCATTGCAGCTCCCATATCATTCAGTTCCTTTCTCAAAAAACTGTCACAGTTTCCTTCACATCCACTATTACTTTGGAGCCTGCTAGATCCATTCATTTACTAAAACCAAAAAGGTCAGTGTGAGTATATCAAAAAAACCATCATGTACTAATGAGGAAGATAAACACTAAGATATACTTACTCATTCACTTTATCTAAAACTAGGACTCTTTCTGAAATCATAACCATTATGGTAATGTCACTTATGCTTAAAGAATACCCTAACCTCTAAAGTTATCTAAACCGACCTATGATACCAACTATAAGGCCTCGGCCTTAAACCTTACTTAATATTGAATTAAATGAATAATTCACATTGAGGATCTTTTAACATTTAGAGTTTTAGAGAATTAGGACATAACTATTACATCTCAAAATATTACAAAGTAGACACTTCCACTAAGTTTCTATAAAATAAAAACTCTTAATAAGAAACATGTCTAGTTCCATGTTTTAGATAGAATGACTTTTCCTTGATCCCATCCTTGACCCTATTCAACATTAAGTCCTGTGAAAAACATTTCAAAAAAAACTTGGGGTGAGCATAAAAAGATCAGTAAGGGATACACAAAGAATGAAAACTGTTAGTTATTCAAAACAACAAGTAAAACATGTATACTTTATCAAAGTAATACCTTCACCTTCATGAAGTAGTAAAAACTATTCACAGAATAAAATATCATTACATACCCTTTTGTAACCAAAGGATTTCCATAAAACCCATATAAAAAACACATAACATATAAAGGTAACTTGGGACATAAACATACTTAAGTGGAATAACCATACGGTCGACTTCCACACATATCACTTAATGTAATAGCCATACGGACAACTTCCATACATACTTAATGGAATAGCCAAACGGCCGACTTCCATACCCAATGCATTGGAGGTTATAATGTAACCATCCGTCCTGGTATTCACGGCACCACCCGTCATATGGTTTATCACGTAACCACCCATCAAATGTCCAAGTACCATTATAAAATTATAACACATAAAACCAATATAAAGGAATGATAACATTTCCACATTTCAATCACAGTATATCATTTAAATATATTGAAATAATAGAATCCTTTATCAAAACCATTTTCAATACCAAAATATATAAAAGAGTACATGAAATTTATTTTATTTTAAAAACATTACGGCTTGTTGAGGAAGCCAAAGATCAAACAATATTCGCGTCGGCGGAAAAGGTCGTTGTCACCGCGTACGTTAAAAGAAACAATCCTTTTTGTTGTTTAGTAAAACTCATCGTAGAAAAAGATTCCTTTTGTATAAAAGTAAATGTCAAAGGGGTTTATACACCGTATAAAAGAAAGTTGTTTATAAAAAGAAATATGCCTCAATGAAAGGAGATTGAGACGAATTCCCTTACAAAGATGATATCCTTGGATTAAGGATAAATCAATTACATAATTATGTGTGACAAATGAATACACCAAATATAAGTGGATATTAAGTGTAAAACAATCAGATGTTATTCACACATATTCATAGAATGACATATTTAAGGAGTACAAGCTTATCCCAAAGAATCAAAATTGGGTTAAGAAGTTCCCTTGCAAAAATTTGACGGCCCAACGACATCACTACAAAATTCAGAAAATGAGTTGATGAGAGATAAAAAGGGTATCTCATCACTTGGACATAAAATTTAAATCAATAAGGATATATAAGAACATATCCCAACGTAATATTATGTGAATTAAAAGACATAACAAAAGAAGTCTTTTACAAAAAGAGGAGGGTGAAAGGTTCCCTTACCGACATGGGTATCTTTCGAGACATGCACCACGTGAAAGAAGGAAAATACAATATTGATGTAAATACCTATAAATGAAATTATATTACACAATGAGAAAAATAATGGGCAGTACATACACCACTCAACGGAAATTGTGGCAAATGTAGCATAAATCTCACAGGAATAAAAGTGAGATGAAAAATCCCTTACGAAAACTCAGCAGCCCAACGACGCCACATAAAACTTACAAAAAATGGATTGATGAGATCAAATAGGGTCTCTCATAATATTAAAATAAAGTTTACAGAAAGAGGAATATAAAATAACATCCCCCAACATAACAAATAGGAGCTTAAAATAGGTGACATAAAGGAGAGTACATAAAAAGAAAGATAGAGGTTAGATCTCTTACGAAAATTCGGCAGCCTAACGGCGCCACTCAAAACTACCAAAATGGATTGATGAGAGAGAATAGAGTCTATCATCATATGAACAAAAAAATTACAGTAAGAGTAATATAAAAGAACATCCCAATAACAAGAAATATGAGCTTTAGAAGGAATGACATAAAAGAGTGTAGTTAAAAAGAAAGAGAGGAGTAAGATCCCTTACCTCGGGTCCGACTTGACTCGATCGTTCTTTAATATCCTGAATAAAAAACTTGAGTTAATTTATAATTCCTTAAGAACGTTTTTCAAGTTCATTATTACTTTTATATCACTTTTTACCATGTCATAAACATTATGTAATGATTTAAGTTAATAATGTTTGTTTTGTCGATATTTGGTTCTTAAGTCGAAAGTGGACTTCTTACAATTACATGTTGTTCGTGTGGTCAAAGGTTCATTATATCAAGAATTTTATTCATGATGTAGATATCATATATATCATATATATCCAGTATATTCATGCATTTATAATATTACATAACATTTAGAGTTAAGAAATGAAATGCACCGTTCATGGAGACGGTAAGCCGTACGTACGCATGTACGCTACTTCCATTTCTATTTCATATTTAATGGAATTAAAACATAATGATACATAATAGTATTTTAATTCATGTATGGTATCATATATAATATCATTAAATATATCCTTTATACGTACCACATATGGTATAACGAATCAAATCACTTTGAGGGGGCGGTAGTCCGCACTTCCTTAAATGGAGATATCGCGTTTACCCATAATGGAAACCATAAAGGTATGCCATAAATGAAAAATACAGAAGCTTAAGTAAAACATAAACATATTATATATCATATATAAATATAGTGTCATCTAAATGGCCACCATTGAAGGTGTTAGAAGAATGTTGAACAATCATCGTTTCGGGAGGCAGAAATTCGCCATCCATGGAAACAAAATCTTCTTTAACCATTAGATGTAGGTGTGTGTAAGTGTAGATCTAATAATTTTTATAAAAACATACTAGTATATTTAATATACTAGATTTGTTACAAAATAAATGGATAAAAAGTGTTTAGGGGGTTGGATAAGAAAAATAAAACAAAAGGACTCAAGCGAAGACATTACCTAAAAATCGGGTAACTTCCTTTGATTTGAGCTCAAAGGCTTCCTTGGAAAGGATTATGCCCAATGTGAGGATTCAAGGAGTTATATAGGGATGTGGAGAGACAAAATGGGAAGAAGTTTGCCGAGCCAAAGGCTTTGGGAGTGTGGGAAAGGAGGTAGAGGTGGGGGCCTTTTATAAGAGGAGAGGAGGGGCACTCTTGGAAAGGTATAAAATGTAACATTATTTTCAAATGAGTTTCGGATTTTAATGGTCCCACATTGATTTGTTTCGATGATAAAGTGATAATGGTTCTAAATCCACCCATCCAATTGGATTTTGACATGTGTAGGTCTTAGATGTTACATTATCTTTCCATTTTATTTAAATCGTTAAATAATGAGGTCATCGCTGCATCATCATGATGTCATAAATAATTTAATTTATTTAATGTCTAAAAATTATAAAAAAATACTATGATGTAGGAAATCGCTTTATATTTTCAATTAATATATATAATCCAAAAGATCATTTATGTAGACAAAATTAAAAATATTTTACTTAGGTGATACATTCTTTGTTACATTTAATATTCTTTAAAAATAAAAAGATAAAAAGTCACTTTCTCACAAAAGTGATTCCATGGGCCCCCCAAGTTTGGCACAAGGCATCCCATGGTCGGCCATGAGACAACAAGTAGCCTTAGGACACATTTTGTTGTCATTTTATATTATTATGATATTATCTTATTATCTTTAACTACCCGATTACTCATTAATCAAGATAATTAAAGATAATTTCCGTCGTTACTATTCATAATGTCAAAAAAAAAGAGTCTTAATTAAATAATTTGGACCTTCTGATTCCAAATATTTAATTCATTTTACAAAATTCCGAACACATAAATTTCAATAATTAATTAAAAAAACTTCCTGTTGTCAAAACAAATAGAGGGTTTTTAAGAAACAATATTTATGAAAAGTTTGGAACTTGTTTATGCCTAATTCCAAAGTGAAATTAATCCCAATGACCATCATTGAATTACATGGTAAAAATATATTCTAATTACACTTTAAAACAAATTAATAAGATAATATAACCATATAATTAAATTATATGAAAAAGTAGTTTTGATGTAAAATGCAGTATTTTTTACTATTCATTGAAAAATGAACATTGTCAGAAAAATACCAAAAATTAACCAAAGGTAAATTTCAATGTCCCAATAATAAATAATATATGTTTATTTTGAAAAATAGAGCTTATAAAATTGTCAAAAAGTGGATTTAAAAGGGGTTCGCCATTAAAAGGCGGTTAATCGGCCTTTTAAAGAATATTAGAATGTTTACGCTTAAAAACTGGATTCATTTGCATTTTTAATCCTATTACATTTACTGTAAAGAGTAAAAATATTTGAAAAACATATATAATCATTTTTTAGTTAGTTCTGTTCATTCCCGCCATTACAATGGCTTGGCGTTAACTACCATTTAAAACAATATTATTTTATTATTAGAGTGCAACGTAAGATTCCCAAGAAACTCATTGTTGTGTATTGGGTACGCAAATCGAGCATAGCATCCCCTTTAAAGTAATATTAATATTTTATTCACAAATATGGATAATATAAAGATTTCATATTCTTTATTTACCTGGGGTGTTACATAATCCACCTTATACCCGTTACATCCAAGACTATCCCTTATGTATAACCATCACATGTACTTATAGCCTAAACATCCTGAAATTAGTAAACCACAACCATTTATCTTGGGAAGTTCATTTGAAATATGGGTAAGTCTTAACATAATTGGTTACCTTAAGAAGGAAACACACAATGTGTTCCACAATACCGAAGTTAAACCTATATTCTGAAAACCTATAAAGAAGAACAAATAACAAAACAAATGTCACATCACCTTTACCCAAGACCTCGATCAATCACTAACATGTCTATAATAATACAAACTCTAACACACTATACCTATCCCTCACATAATACCCATAATATTCTAATATATGATAAAAATTATTTTTATCACATCCAAACATGTATTTCAGGTATAAAAATATTGTAATCATACATTTAGAGGTCTATTAAAAATCATTTCAAATAATATCATGTGATTATTCAAAAACAATATTATAAAGACAAATTTAAATAATTTAACAAAAAAATTAGTTACATATTACATTTAATATAATATATTCCAAAACAATTACTTTGGAGAACAAATTATTAGACAAGTAAACAAAAAACACTAGTTAAAAAATTAGTAAAAAATGTGTACAATGATAAAATGAATAATTAATAAATAAAATTCACATAAATTTTTCATTTCCTAAAATTCTAATTTCAATAAAAAATACATGTTAGATTTTATAATAATTAATATTGTTCCCTCAGTTAAAAAAATTATTTATAAATTTATATTGGTTATTTTTACAATATAGAGATTATTAAAACCATATTTGTGTATGATTACAGTAAAATAATTTCAAGAATACATTTATCCTATCAATATATATATATATATTAGGAACCATTTCATCTGATAAATAAAAAATTATACACATATATAAAAACTAGAAAAAATTTGGTATCATAAACATAAAATACATTAATCGAATAACAAAACATGGCAGTCACTTAAATATTTATATTATAGAAAGTGTAATAAAATTAATTGATCAAGATTTTATAAAACCCAAGTTTTTTCAAATATAACATATTTAAACCCATTAATTTTCATTTATTATACTCAAAACCAATCTAAAAACCTTATCAATGGAGTTATTTAATTTTTATTGAATTATTTAAATCATGAATATGATATTTTAATAGTTAATAAAAAATATATTTTCTATTTTCAAAAAATAATCTAAAATACATAAATTATAAACCCATACATAACCAACATGATCTAAATATTGTGAAATTTATATAGTTAAACTTACCATTTATTAAAATCATGAAGTAATTTATATATTTAATGAGAAACTATTCGTTACATCTAATTAGGACAAAAAGATCATGAATTTTTTATCAAAAACCAAATAAAAACTAGAACTTATTATTTTTTAAAAATATGTTTATCCCATGTATACTATAAACCCACTTATACTGAAAAATAACCAAATTGAAATTTTAATTATATCTTGTAAAATATTACATTTCGAAAATAAAATTTACTAAACATACCTATTCATTTTTTAACAATTTAAATAAGAACAAAAATATTTTAGAAAATTCCATTAAATCATATAATAGAAGGTGAGAATCAATATTTTTTGAAGAGAATTTTCATTAAAAAATCTACGTTAAATTTAAATTCATATAATATTAACATATGTATATAAATAAATATAACTATCAATGTATCATTATTTTAAAAAAGAGTAAAGAACATGTGAAATAAAAATATTGGTGGCCGATAATATATGAAGCACACAACCCATTTTCATTTTCGATCAATAGAGTTAAAATATATCAAATATAAATCATAAATATCATATATAAAGAAATATAACAGAAAAATATTTTGTATACAATTTTTTTGGCCATTAAAATTAAATTAGGGGATCAGAGAGTTTAGAAAGAGAGGGATTCATACTCTTGGTAAACAGAAGCCTACATAGTAGTTCCATTGCTACGCCGAACAGAGGAAAAAAGGAATGTTCATTTTCAACCCCAACTGAATCACACATTTTAACTTGAAACAATATATACAAATCATAATGATGAAAAAAATTCTTTAGCTCTCATTACATGCCTCACAGTGTGACAAAAACATGATGGAACTGATCCTATATGATTCAAAGTTAGTAATTAGTGGACGTCCTTGGTTCTCTATGGGAGAAGAGATGTAGGGTTCATCATGGTTGAGAAAAACAGAAACTGAAAACCATTGAACCCAAACAAGCAATCAATTTGAGAGGAAAAGGAGAAAATAATATACCTTGGATTTTAGCCCTGATTCGTATGAAAGAATGAAGAGGAGGAGTGCTGGAAGTGGGGGAGTTCTATGAGCGCATGAGAATCAAAACTGAATGAATCGCGGTTAGGGATATTTTAAGTAGATCAAGAACACTTTCATCTGTGCTTGCAAAAAAGCACCGATAAAGATACCTTTTATCAGCATCAAATTGATAAACACTTATAAAAGGAATCTTATTAGCACTTTTTTAATGCTGATAAAGATTCCTTCTAGCAGCGCTTTTTTGATTTTGATAAACCTTTATCATTATCAGTACTGAGAAAAGGTACCTTTACTAGTGTAAAAAATTTAGCACTGATAATGGATTTATAATTGTAATTATAAAAAAAACAATTTTGTAATATATTTATATATTATAATTTTGTAATTATTTAAATATAAAATTATTTATTTATAATTACATAAATAATTTGTTTAAATTTTTTTTTCATATTTATAAATGTATAATTTCATAAATATAGTAAATAAACATTTATAAAAATACTTATAACTATGTATTTATAATTATAAATATATTCATATCTTTATATATATATATATAATAAATATATTTGAATATAAATACAGTAAATATATTCACTATTTAAATTTATTTTTATAATTATAAATATATTTATATCATTATATATATTTATTTAATTATATATATATATAATATATATATATATATATATATATATATATTTAAATATAGATATAGTAAATATATTCATTATTTAAATATATTTATTATAATTTTTTAATTATTTAATATAAAATTAAATATTTATAATAATATAAATAGTTTTTTAAAGTGTAATATATATATATATATCATTATATATATATAAGAATATATACATAATAAATATAAATATAAATATAGTATGTCCATTATTTAAAAAAAATTATAATAAAATTATAATTTTTTAAATATATATATTATTTATTTATAAATATAATTTTTTTAAAAAATAATATTTTTTTATAAAAAATAATTATAAATATATATATATATATATATATATATATAATAAATATTCATTTATAAATATATTTATTTATGAATATTTAGTTATAAAAATAATCTTAACATTATTAATGAATATATATTCTTAAATACATGTATTTAAAAAATGGGTGAAATTAAATAATTAAAAATGATTACACTTTAAAATTTTGAAAAATTATTTATTTTTTATTAATTAAATATAAATAATTAAAAAATATAGATATATAATGAATTAAATATGAATACATATTGAAAGGACTAAAACATAGTAAGGAAATATATATAAACAAATAATAGAAAATGATTAAATTCAAAAAATAAAAAATAAAAATAAAAATATTTAGAATGAATAAATAATACCTAAATGTAATAATATTAAAAATAAATAAATAAAATTAATCTATTAGAAACATAATATATGAAATGTATCATGTTGTAAGTAAATTCTGAAATATACCTAAATTTGAATAAATTACAAAAAATTTAGGTGTATGTGTTTCTATATAAGATTTAATTAATTACATAAATAATTATGTGTGAAAATTGTATATGAAAATGAATTAATTAAATATATGTGTTTAAAATCAATGCAACACACATTTGAAATATTTTAAATTGAAAAATAAAACAATATTAAAAATGAATAAGACATTAATATGTTTTTAATTATTACATTTTATTCATTTTCTATATATTTATATTTAATATATATTATTTAATACTATTTATAATTAATATATATATATATAAATTAAACTTATTAATTTTTATTAATAATTATTTCATTAATGATTTTTTTAAGAATTTAAGAATTTTTTTATTTTTTATTTTTGTTTAATTTTTACAATTTATTCACATTTAATTAATTTATTTAATTATTAAAATGTATTCATTATTTATATACGTATTTAATATATACTGTTGATTAATTTATATAATCTATATGTATGTATATTAAGTTTATTCATTTTTACCATTAATTAATTAATTAACAAAATATTTAATATTTTTCTTAATTTAATCATTTTAAATTTTTATTTGTTTAATTATTTCATTTTATTAATTTTACATATCTATATATTTAATATATAATATTTATTAATATTTATAATATATATATATGTATATTCAATTTATTTATTTGAATTAACAATTATTTAATTAATTAAATTGTTAATAATTTTTTTATTTTTTATTTTTTTATTTTTTTTCATTTTATTTTGGACCTTTATCATCATTAAAAAATCATTGATAAATTAAAAGTTTATCTGTGCTTTTTGCTAGCATTAATAAAGGCCAGTGCTGTTAGAGTTCTATTTTGTAGTATTGTTACTTGATTTAATTCCATTTCATAAGAACAATTATATCATTTGGTTATGATTTGATCAATTTCCATATCCTCTAGTCTCTTACTAGAATAAATAAATATTTATGTTTCATTTTTCATGCATGAAGCACTCAAATTAACTTTTAACAGATCATAAGAACCATAGAGGAATGAAAAGTCATTTTTTCTTTCTCTAAATATTTACCAAAACCCAAATGTATATCACATTTTATCTAAAAGGGATAAATCCACATATAATTAAATAATATATTAATCCTTAAAATCCAACAAATAACACAAAAATTTCAACTTAAACCATTCAATAAATAGTAAATCATAAAAATAATCTAGTATATGTCTAACTATAAAAAAATAAAAAAAATAATCACCTATTTTTTCTAAGATCAATATAAATAGTTAACCCCAAAAAATGGAAACTAGCTCATAATCACTACTAGAAATCCTACTTATATAAACATCCCCATCCCAATGGTTTGAAAAAACCATTGCGATAGGGCCCCGATACCAATAGTTTCATCAAACCGTTGGCACAATGCTATTTAGAAAATGTTTTCTCAATGGTCTCATTAAACCATGGGGATAAGGTCTTTTTGATAAATGTGTCCCAATGGTTTTAAAAAACTGTTGGGATAGAATTCCCCAAATACACAGTGCCCAATCTCCAATCGATCTGCCAGCATTTTGACCTAAATGATAGATCCCCTTCTTCCCAGAATGCGAACCCTTCTCCCCAATAAGTGTTTTTTATTCTTCCATTTCAAATTAGTCAGTTATAACTTTGTTTTATGTTCTTCCTTGATTTATTTTCCCTTTTTTAATTTGGATTGAATAAAATACAAGTTTGTTTTTTTGTTTTGTGTTTTTATTTTCCCTAAATGAGGGATCACCTCTTCTTACTAACCTGTTAACCCTTCTTCCCAACCAAAGATATGTCCTTGATTCAATTAATTTTTCGTTCTTCCACTTCAAATGGGTTTATTTTAACTGATTTTTATGTCATACCTCCGTTTATTTCGCCTTTTTTTCATTTGGATTGATTTATATATAGGCTTGTTTTTTATTTTGGGTTTTGATCAAGAAATTTGGTGCTTGAGGATTTATTTGGAGGTATTTTATAATATTTTAGTTATCTCAAAAGTTATTTAGAACTATAGGAAAATATCAGAGCCTTGTCATGTGTGTAGTGAAAAATAAAATAATTATTTGGTCATTGGGAACTCAATGAGGCGTCTAATAAAGGGATCCTCCCATGTAGACCATTAGGTTCCCAATGGAGGTGTATTATCTGTATGGTATCTCGATGATAATTTTTTAAAATAATTAATTAAAAGAACAAATTTTGTTTAAAGAAATACCTCATCCTCCTACTCTCTTTTTAGTCTTGTTAAATATATGAGGCTCAAAAGTATCCCTATACCCTTATTAATTTTTTTAAATGTCCCTTGAATCTTGTTTTTTTAATACATTTTAGATTGAGTCTCCTAGTTGTAATTTTTACCTTGGGTATCCATTTTTTTATAGTTTTTCACATCATACTTTTTTTACCATCACTTATCCCAAATTTTTGTGGGTGTTAATCTTATATTATTATTCTATGATATAAATGGAGATTCATCCCATTATAATGGGAGGGTTTTCTTTAGAGTTTCTATTGTGGATGGTCCCTTAAATTTTTCCAAAACTTATATTCATTTTTATTCTTGGTATGATGGTAATATTAGGAATGTGGGTTTGTGTGATAAGAAATTTATTATTTATTCTAGTTGTGTTCCATAATTATGTTAAGTTATAGGGGTTGCCTATAATTATAATTAGAACTCATAGAGGGCTCCTATCCCCAAATTGGGTGTTATATCACCTTGAGAGGTACAAAAATGTGGTGTTCAGAAATTCTATCTTGATTAAACAAGAACTGCATTTGATGTGTAAATAGTGTCTGTAGGATAATAAAGAATTGGAGAACCCAAGATTTTTAAATTTCATTGGATTCAAATGATCTTACATTAATTCTACAAATTCTAATCCCAAATAAATTAATATCAACTGTAGAAACTTCACCTTTCAAAGAGAGTGAAAACACACTACAAGCTCTCATTTTTGAAATAGGAGGTACTAACCCAAATAAACATGGATCATAAATAAAAAATTACAGAAGAAGGATATAAGTATAACATATGACATGAGTCATCATAATATGTTGTCAGTAGTCGGTGGAAGATGTTGTGGAGTGATATAGTAATGATTGACAATGTATTTATATATAAATACATTCTATATTATTATTTTAATATTGATTTTATTTTTTTGGCCCTATAATACTTGATAAATCATGATAATATTATTTTCTATACATGTTATTACATTTTGGGTTTTATTCTGAAATGATAGAGAGATAATATAATGCTATTAAGAGATATTTCATAACTAGGATATGTGGACACAATCCACCAATATGGTCTTTATACAACGAATTTCCATAACATCCACTTTTTTTCAAATAATCTCACAATTTATTCCCTTATGATAAGGCACTAAATAAACTAAATTGATTCAAACTGACCTAACTAGCCTTGAAAATAAATGAATAGAACCTATCATCCCTTTACACACTAAAACCCAACTGAACTAACAAATCCTATCTATATCATAACCGAACTGACTTGGCCAAACCAACTGAATTGATTTGTAATGTCTGGATTTGACCCAAGCAGACTTGAGTAGACTCAAACAACACTAAACTACATCAAAATAAACTAAAATGAAAATAAGTGTGCTAAATTGAACCTAACTAAAAGAAATTCTATTATAATGATAAAAAATGAATTGAGTTTAACAATATTTAAAAAAACCTTAATAGGCATGCAATAATTCAATCAAAATAAAATAACCAAACCCAAAAAATATCATGGTATTATATTTATAATTTAATTTAATATCATGGTTTTATATTTACAGCATTTTTTTATATATATAGTATTTTATTTATCTTTTATATTTTGATTCTGATATAGAGTAGTGTGTCAGTTATGGTTTCATATAATGTGAGAAATTCTCATTTAATTAAATATATTTTCAGTTAAACATCAATATTATTGAATTGTTTTCCTAGAATTAATTATAACAATTTTTTTACAGAATGGATAGAAGTTGATATATGAAACCGATTAGATCTCAATCAATTTTCCAAACAGTTTAGAGATCTTTTTAGATTTTTCATTTTAAAATGATTTAGATTGTGGTCACATACACTGAACATGATATAATTGTGTTGTAAAAACATGGTTTATACATGAAGGATTTATCTACCACATAACAAAATATGGGTTGCAAACAAAATACTATATTTGGTATCAAAATAGAGAGAAACCAGAATCTAAAAATGCTGACGATCCAAATGAGAGAACTGGATTGTAGAATTTGTTACATGACCAGTTTCCATTTATTCATCATCATGAGAAGAAAAGGATTTTGACCTAAGAGGACATTGAAACGAGAAAACATGATTCATCTATTGAAAATGAGGATGTTGGCAAGGTAAAAAAATTGAATAATGCTGCCATGACTCCAGTATATCCGAAATGTGGTAAAATAAAAAACAAAGGATTTTTAATCCGATTTTTTCAAGGGAAAACCATGTATTGGATTTATAATACTTCCATAGAATAAATTCCTATCTTCATGAAGGACTTACTTCCAAATGATGTTGATATTCCCTCAAATACCTACAGGGCATGGAAGTTAGTTGAGGAATATGGATTTTTAAAAAACAAAATTCAAGATTACATGAAATATTATATCTTATTCTGGGAGGAAAATTTATAATGAAATTATTTTATAAAATGTGTAACATATTTATGGAATGAAAAAGCTAATGGAACACCATCCCGTATTCCATAGAAAGTAATGCAGTACTTTCCATTAATCCCCAGACTCCAGAATATTTTTATTTCTCATTGAATATCAATAAAAAGGTGATGGCATAATACTAAGAGGAAGAAGAATAATGATGAGTTGGTTCACCCCAAAGATTTATTTTCATGGTAGAGTTTTGATTCTCAAAATCCAAATTTTTTAGTTTACATTTATATTTTGTGGTTGGTTCTTTCATGTGATGGGTTTAATCCATTTGGGAAGATTCTTACTTTTTAATAGAACATTACCATTTTGATACACATTTGGAACTTTTACCCATGGATTTGTATGAAAAAGATTTAAATTTCATGAGTATACTCATATATGTCCCTTTTGATCCCAATAATGATATATATGTATACATGAAACATTTAATAAAAGAGTTAAAACTTATTCGAGATGTGAGTGTGTGCACATACGCTGCATGTTCAAAAGATATATTTCAGATGCGTTCTCCACTTATCTGTATGATCAATGATTTTACTACTTATACAATGATGTATGTATATATCTTGAAGATAAAACTATCATGTGATTTTTGTATGAATAATATATGGTCAAGAATACTGAAATATCATCGTAGTTTCAGTTTTATGGGAAATCAATGATTCTTGCCAATGGACCATCCATATAGAAATATTCATTTTGAATTCTACAATAACATGGATATCGATGATCCACCTCATCTTATTTATTGAACCGAAGTGCTTAAATAATTACATGATTTCATTTTTTATTCAGAAGGGTCAACTGAAATCTATAAAGAGGAAGAACATTTCTACGGAAACCTGTTACAATTAGAAGAAGAGGAGTATCTTCATTGAGTTTCCTTATTGGTCAAAACATTTTTTATTACATTTCATAGACATAATGAAAATTGAAAAGAATATTTGTGAAATTTTTATTTTGATTCTTCTAAATGTTAAGGGAAATAAAAATATGATTTATGATCTCGACATTACCTAGTAGATTGGGGCATCAGACCAGAATTTCATCCTGCATGTATCAGTGAAAATAAATGGCATCTTCCATGCGATTCTTATGTGATGACACCTATAGATTTTTTTTATAGAAGCACTAGAGGCAATTAAATTTCCAGATGTCTATTCAAGAAATATATAAAAATGGGTCAACAGAAGAGAGTTTAAGCTGAAATATTTGAAGACCCATGATTACCACATCTTTTTCATGAGTTGATTCCAATATAAATTGGCCATTTTTTTCCTAGATATGTAGTATCATCAGCTATTTGGTTGTGAATTTTTTTGGAGAAATTTTTTCAAAGATGTTTTCCAAGTATTTCTTGCAAAAAATTTTATCAGATATACCATTAATTTTTTTTGAGTTTGATAATATAATTCCTCTTTCATTTTTCACATGAATGTTGTATCTGACTATCTATATTCCAACATCAATAATTCTTCTAGGACATTTTTATTTTTATTGGAAGTATCCAATTGAAGTAAATATGCACACATTTAATTATTATGTCCCGAATAGGAATCATCCCGAAGGTTCTATCGTGAACAGATACTTGGATCAAGAACGTTTGGATTTCTACTCAATGTATTTGTTTGATCTAAATAAAAGAATAAATAGAATAATGAGAAATTAGAAAGAAAAATATGATAAAATTGAACCCTTTTTCCCATTACTTCCTCAAACAGGAGTAATTCTTTGATCATATACACTGTAAACATTAAGCCTTTAAGAGCGGGAGATGGCACATTGCATAGTTTTGCTAGTGGTTTGTGACCGTAAATCAATTGTGATCAATGGGTATATATTTAATATCACTTAATGAGTAAATAACATGGAAAAAATTATGATTATGTTATGATAACTACCTCAATAGACTATTATGCCAGTACCTCAGATATTAGACCTCAATTTGAAAATATTTCTTGTTATGTTTTCTTTGAAAAAATAATAATATTATATTATTACTAGTGTGGCAGAGTAACTATGATGAAATAATAGTTCTTTGATTTAATGATGAGGTCGGGAAAATTTATTAATGATTGTAGATTTTGAGTTATTGACATGACTCACACTCTTGCTACTAATGAACCATATGTATTGTCATTAATGGAGAAACATGTTTTTTATGTCAAAGATCTTTTTCAACCTATATTTGGTGTCATTATTGAAGTAATTCCAAGACAATGTTTTTGATGATGATGATGATGGAATTGAAACTAAACCTACTTCCATTAGATCTGATCCATTTATTACCTATGATGACTCTAATAGCTAAATTTTTAGAGTTGATTATGATCCTAAAGATGTGGTAGGAAATATATAGAATCATTTATCCATGTTCTCAATTATTTTGATTTAGCTCTACATGGGATTTTAATGTGGGTAATATTCCAATTAATTTAATATTGAATATAAATATTTTATATGTGACATGAGATTAATGTGAATTTTCAATATTTATTGGTATTAGTTTAATTTAGTTAAATAAAACTCTTTAAATGGGATTTTTGATCTTCCTGAAGTAGATTAGAAAATAAAATGAGTAGGAAATTATTTTGATTACTTCTCGATTGATCTAAAATTTTATGGCATCCATTGGAAACATGAGTATGATTGGATGGACTATCTTGTATGATGTAATTCTATAATACATTAGTGAACACTATTTAAAATTTCATTAATGTACTTCACCAACTCCCTGTTCTTGTCGATTTTCACCAACTATGATTTCTTTTTTGATCCTATGCTTCCATTCATTTCATTATAGCTATGTGTCACCTTCTATTATATTATTATATTTAGCCCTAGTAGAGTGTTCATGCATAAAATATTTAAAATTTAATGAGATAATAAATTAGTATTGTCTTTGGTCCTGGTGTATTTTTTTATAGATAAATAGTATTGTCACTAAATTTTCCGAATAAAAAATTCTTCCTCCCCGACTCTATGAAATTTTGAAAGATGTAGTTCAATCCCTTTTAGTTTCACCAATCAATTATTAGAATCAAATATCTTCCCCTTATATATGGTGTTGATAATAAAACTTACATGAGATATGACAATAGAGAATAATTGATTTTCTATCTTCTAAATATATTTTTTATGAATCAAGAAAGTCTTCTAATTCAATACTGAATATGCATTCTATATTTATTTCTAGATATTATTCTTGACCATGAAATAATCTCATTTAATTGTTTTCCTTCCATCATTATCACTTTCTCAAATTCTGGATTGAATCACAACATAAGAATCATAATTTATATTTTATGAAGAATATATCATCATCATCATTATTAATTTCTTAACTCAATAAATTATACTTTCACATCTTTAGGTTTAGATTCCCAAAAACCTTGAGTGCTGATGACATAACATCCAAATATTATGAGATAATCCTAAAAAACTATGAGATGTTATTGGATAATTATTATAAATGAAAATATATCTGAAATCTTCTTCCATAATTCCTTATTAACTGAATTAGGTAACTTTCACTTCAGCTTCCACTTACAAACATTAATATATACCTTTTCGATACTTCTTATGAATCTGATTTTAGAATTCAAAATGATTTGAAATATTCATTACTAGCTTGAGTAATATGATAATTCTTTACTTTCAAATAAGTCAAAAAACCATCATCACTAATTGATTCCATGTATTCCTTTCTCATGATGCTTTTTCTTTAAGTCTCACCTTCTAAAACACGGTACTTAATTGGGATTCACTTTATAATTTTTAAAAATATCATAACATTGATTCTTAAAAATTCACCTTCCTGATAAAAATTCCACTATTATACTGAAGGATATTAGAAATGTTAGGTAATTATAATCTCCAACAATCTCATTAATTGGTTTCATATATAAGCTTCCAAAAGTGAACTTTTACAATACTTCCTTATGAATTATAGTATACCTTTACCAATTAACTAAAACTCTACATATCTTCTCAAAACATAATTTTTTGGATATACATATATCAATATCTATGTTTTTTCCTTTATAAACAGAACATATTGATATTATATTTAGGTTAGTCCAACCACTTCATTCATTGGGAAATCAGGTTTGTACAAGCTCAATACAAACATTTTTAAGGGAATATTATAAACACCTACCAAGCTCCAACAACATTCTCATCTACACTAGGTTCTTTACCCAAACATAAATACTATACATCAATCTTCTCATAAATATATGTGTATGTTCTAGGTGTGAGTATAATAATCATTAGGATATGACGAAACATTCCACTAATAAAAACTAGTTTATATCTATATATAGTAAATAAATAAAATGTAATTCATAGATTTGACATGTATACACTTGGTTGAAAGAGTTATCACTAGATATTAAAACACATATAATTATAGATCAACTATTTGATAAATAGAGTCAATGATGTACCACATATACAATTAAAACCTGATGAATGAGTTATCACAAGTGGTGAATGGTGCATCACTAAAATAATGAACACCTGGTGAATGATTTATCACCTATAGTGAATGAGATATCAATGATCATATCTAAATAAGTAGACTGGAATATAAACTATGAAGAATGTATTACATAAAATAATAATAGGTGTATGGTTGAACAATATTTCACTACTATAATAAATATTTAGGTTAATAGGATATCACCTAAGGTGAAAAGAATATCAAAACTGATAATTGTTCTTGTGAATAGGTTATCATCGAGTTTTAAATATGTTAATTCTAAATGGGTTATCATGAACCATCAAGGTAGTGGAGATTGGGTTATTCCCATTCCAATCATTATAATAGGTGATTGGTTCTTATCCAATGGTGAACAGACTATTACTAATAATATATGTTAGAAAAGTGACCAGTATTAGAAATTGTATCAATAAACATAGGTAGACATTGTTCCTAGACTATTGTGTATTGGGTTAAATAATCAAAAAATGTTGAATTGTTAGTCATAATGAATATTAAAATATGGAAAAGTCAATTCTTAATCACTGATAAATATAATATTTCAAATGGATTATAGTTTATCAGTAATAAACATAATATAGGTAAATGAAAACGTATAATAAATATAATTATAGCCATAGTAATAACATAAACAAAGATGTGATTCATCATTTATCTACTTAGTAATTGGTTCAACCAAAAATGATCAACTCTTTTGGATACTTATTCCTAAGATGATGTACACTTATAATATATACATCATGCCTATAATCCCTCTTCATCACATTGAATGCCTTGTAATTCCCCTCCCCAAAAAAATTTAAACCGTATCCTACCTATGGTAAACATGTGAATTTGAATGTATTTTTATTCTAGGATGTGTCTTCTATCTTGATATTATTCCCAATAAATTAGTTTTTTATATCACTACATATATTCTATCTAGTTTAACATGTGGTATTCCTTAATTAAGTCATGTCACATCTTTTTTGATGTTTGGGTTACACATTAGTTATCCATTTCTAATTAATTCTATTTTTTTTCAAATACAAGAAATGAAACCTATTGAAGAGATGTGAAGAAAAATTATGATGGACAACAACTATCGAATGACTGAGATGTGTGTTCCTCCATTATTAAATGTCTTAAGTATTTAATTTCATACACACGCACAGATATATACAGATATATATATATCAATAACATATAATGTCATGTGATTAATTTGGTTTTAAAGTTTTATATAGGATCCACCCCTTAGGCACTAGTTATTCGACGATTAGCCTAGTTGTCCCAATACTTAGGATGATGGTACGGGGGGGGGGGGGTTCTACTAGAGCTAGGTGTTCCATTCGGCATACCTGATTAGACCCTGTACCTCCCACTAACACAACATATTGCAAACATTCTGATCTCAAAAATTCATTAGGGACACATGAGATATTAATACCACCTATGTTTTTACAATCATTTACATCTGATACCCTCACCAATCTTTCTCGTATCCGATAATGATTCCCACTTCTAATCCATATGATGCATTTGGCCAACCATCCATGAAATCTTCTTTTCCTTCTACTTCCTTTTCTCCGAACATCTAAATTCCTTATTCTTTGACTCCTTCGCTGGAATAGTTTGAGATTTGTGAGCATACACTAGGACTCACTCCATCTATACAGGTTGATGTTCCTACAATGCATGTGGATACTGTGGTGCCCTTTGATTAAACTACCACAATTTAATTTATTGAACCCTAATAAATTTTATTACCATAATTAATTATAATTATAATATATGTTTATATAATATTTGTTTTCAATCTATAATGGATATATCTACTAATAGGAAGCATGGGAGTACATGGATGAGTGTGGTGTGAAACTGCCACATCCAGTTGTTGGTGGACTATAATGAAGACAACTAAATGATCGAAATAACAGGGAGACATTGTTGGGGTTTCTTTGGTGATGCTCTCTAAATACTCCGACATTATTCCTGTCAGTCGACTCTCATGGAGAGAATTTCCAAAATAAGTCAAGGTTAACTCTTTGTCACAAATTTGGGTAAAAAAATATGTTGGATTTCATATTATATTATTATTATATTTATATGAATTATTATTTTGGTGCCAGCTTCATTTTAATTTTCTTAATAATGAGGGTACTGGGACAACATGAATAATGGAATTGGGTGATCTTTGTAGAGCCTATAATCATTAGTTGTATATTGGATGGTGTGATAGAGTTTACAAGAATTTAAAGGTGATACTTATCATGGATTATTTTTTGATATAACATTATCGGAAAATAATTACTCATTATATTAGTGCCACATTCAAGGTATTAATAAATTTTGATATTTATAAATGAAAATATTCATGTTTTTATTTAATATTTTTTATTATTATTTAATTTCATTTAGAAATAATTCCGAAAAACTAAAAAGAACAATGATACTAAAAAATACCTCCACACATTGGGGTGGAGTACAATGCCGAATAATGAGAGAAAGCGGGTATGACAGTCATTTATAATTTTTCTTTATGAATTTCACATTATATTGTTTCCTCTATAATTCATTCAATTTCTAAAGTTTTGGTAGAGAAATGGAGGTTGAATATCAACCCAAAACATTCTAAACTGAAATAAACTAAACTAAATAGGATCAAATCAAACCATATGTTTTTCTTTTCATCTTTATTTAAAAATAATATCCATTTGATTTTAGTTATGAAGTCCATTATTAGTTACCTATATTAAATTATGGTTTCCTATATTCAATATCATTACAGGGGAATATATTGAATAATGAAGGACATGTGACTTGAAAAAAACTATTTTACTTGAGCAGAAAGAAAAAATATAGAAGCATGGTTAACGAACCGACACAACAACAAATTGTATGTTTTACTTTGATGATTTCAAATTTTAATATTTATTTTGTAAATTAATAATCTATTTATATTTGTAAATTAATTTTTTAGAGGTCCTTGATGCCCAAGAAACTGAAGATTTTGTGCCAAATGATAACTTACATCAGGTTTAGGGTGATGAACACCCTGGAAGAATACATTACTGACCTAGGAAGAGTATAGTCATTATGATGTATTATCCCACTTTAGGTACTTGTTGTAGTATCGCCAAGTTTTAAAAGGTTAAGGAACAGTTAGAACATGCCTAAAATGGGTCACATAGTTATAATAATGTACTAAAAGGGGAAACATTACGTTTATCAAATTGTGGACAGTTTTAAGTTCATCACTTCCACTAGTGAATTTTGAATCTTGTGATGAATATAAGTTGTTGATTCATTCATTATATAGTTCACCGAGTAGTAGTAATAGTGGTGGTAAAGATGATTTAATTCCTTGTGATGATGATGGTGATGGAAAGGATGATGGTGAGGAAGAGGATGAGGGCATGGACAAGGGATAGAACCAGGAAGAGGACGTGGGTGAGGTTGAGGCCAAGGATGAGGGTGAGGATGAGGCTAAGGGTGAAGATGAGGATAAGGACGGGGATGAAGATATGGATGAGGATGAGGATGAGGGTGGGGCTGATAATGGAAGTGATGATAATGATGGAAATGAGGGACAGTTTGATGATACTCAATTACTTACATTGTAGGTTTTGTTTATTGAGTATGTTTTTTTGGTTTCATTGTAGGTTGTGGATGTTCTGTTGGTGTTTTGATTGCATTTTGAAGTTAGTTTCATTATTTACTATGTTTTGTTTTTATGGATGGTAGTTATTATTTCAAGTGAATTATGTTTTGATGTTTTTATTGTAGGTTCATTGCAATATAGGTAGTTTTGTTTTGCATGTAGTGAATTATGTTATGATTTTATGTAGTTTTGAGGTGCATTTCAGGTGTTGGTGTGCTAAGGTTCATTTCCTTTTGGGTATTTCTTTATCAATTGGGGTATGATGAAATTATAATTTTAAAATATTAGGTAATAAAGTTAAGCCAACCACATTTTTGGTGGTGAATTAATTTATACATTTTTTATTTATTATAAAAAATGTCTCCAGAATCCCTTGTTATTTTCAGTAGAATGATTCCATTCCCTCACTAAAGATCTTATACCCTATAAAGATGCTATAATTTTTCATTTTATGTAGGATTGTTTCACCAGAATTCAAATCTTAGTTTGGGTAATTAATATTTATTAATATTCTCAAATCTAACTATGATGTATCAATATGTTTACCAAAAATTATTTACCTCTATATTTAAGAATTTTTTTCCTAGAATTATTCACATACAATTGAAACATTTTTACCACCGCTGGAATCTATATGTTTATGGGATATAAATTCCTTAGCCATGATGTGGATACTTCTCCATATGATCTAACACATCCATTACCAAAAAAATGAGTCCCTTTCGCAGGAAAATAACTTCGAAAACTAGAGTGGTAGAACATATCTTCTCAGTTATTTAGGAATGTATACATTAAGTCGATTCAATAAATATTAACTTATATTTGAACTAAAAAAACTTTTTGAAAAGATAATATTTATTTGTGTCAAATGAATTCAATGTACCTTACCAGTTACTATAAATATTATCAACTAGTTCATCATGCATCCTGCTAACCTCTTTTAGTGAACTATCATTCTCAATATCTCTTTTTGTATTCACATCTATCTATGCAACTTTGACACTCTAAATAAATTTTAATAGATCCCTCAATGCATGGAGTAATTATAAAACAATAAACATAAACTATTCGTGATCAAAAAATATTTTTTGAAATTATTATTTAATTATAGACATATTATCATTGGAAATTAATGATTTTTACCCTTGTATTTCACCAATTTTTAGAGGGTTTTGTCTTATAACTATTTTATCCAATGAAATATACAACAAATAAAAATTTTCATGTTGAAATTTACCCATGAAGAACATTCAATATCTCTAAAAGGTCACCTTGAAAGGACTATATTACCTCTATATAACATCTGTTCACATAGATTTCTATAAATGAAAAAGGTCACCTTAGGGGAGGGGGAGTATACTATTAGACTAAAGATTCATCAAAGAGGGTATACATATTAGTGTCTCAATAGGGAGCCAAGGTCCCCAACATGGAATCTGGTGAAAAGATTAAAATCATGACCTGATCATTTAATACCTTCCACATGGCCATTGTTCCATGTTCTTTAGATACTGTCACATCCTGATGCCAAGAATATAACCCTCACCTTCCTCTTTTTTCCATTTCTCCTCACCCCATAGAACAAACTATAATGAAAATAAAATACATGACTAGCCATAATTCCAAGGCCAATGAGCCTTCACAAACCCCTCCATGCTGCTATAAACCACACCCCATTGAAGAAGATGCTCGATCATTTAAGATTTTGAATGTTGATAACATTGGAACATTGAGGTGAGGTGAAATAATTTATGTCTGATCACATCTTTGGTTGGAATGATATGATTTAAAATATGCCAGAATAGGAATTTGATCTTAATCAGAATATCTTCACAACAGAGGAGACCCCCCAATCACAAGCATTAATAAACACTTTAAAATACATTTGGGAATTTTCCAGATCTTATAAATCTCTTCAGATCAATTCTCAATAACACTTTTAACTTATATAATCAGAGTTGAGTATTTTCATGCATATACTCTACCTGTTTAAATAAGATTCACTATAAATCACTGAAAAACATTATACAAGTTTTTTTAAACATATATTTTAGGTTCCTTTAACTAATAGAACCTTTGTATGGTTTTATCTATCGTCTCATATCTTTAGAATATTCCTCCTTAAATATATGGATGGTTTCTTCAATCTCTCTTTGATTAATTATTCTACTAAATTTAATCACAACATTTAATTTAAATACATCTATAAAAATCATAACTTACCATCAATAACCTATTATAAAATATAATTCAAGTGTTGTAAATACTAAACTCATCAGTCAATAATAACAACCCAATAGGGATGGATTTCCATTTCTTAATATATACAGTTTTATTTTTCCCCAATATCCACTTTGTATAGATACCATCCTTGTTTTAGTGGATATCATCTCCTCTAGGTGCAGTGATATGTGATTTTGAGGTTCATTTTAGGTGTTTGGATAGTGAATATAGTAGAATATTATATTACTTAAATTGAGTTCATTTTATACTATTTATATTTATGTTGTTTTTTCCATGCTTGTATGATTATGATCAAAAGATATTTTTTTTGAACAAATGAATATCTGTCCCAAAGGTAAGAAATAAAATATGAAAAAATGTATATTGTAACTGAAATTTTGAAACTATATGTGTTCAAAATGATCCACTTTCCATGGATATGTAAAATTTTTGAGCTCAAGTGGCATGTTGTGCTTTAAAGTGTAGTGTTTTTTCATAATTATATAATGAATAAGTGGATATTAATGAATTCTAAACATCCAAATTCATGATTTAGTTTTTTAATTAGTTATATTATGTTGTATTGAATTTTTATGTGTATTCAAGTTGCATGGTTTTCTTTCTAGTTTGGTATTTTTCCAAATCATTTTATTATATATTGTCTGTATTTTTAGGTGTATTTTTAGTGTGGTGTTTTTTCCAGTGTGGTGTTTTTCAAGATTTAGTATTAGTTTTTCTTCATGTTTTGTATTCATAATTATCATGTAGGGTCTTTTTAGATGTTTTTAGGGTATTTTTAGGTGTTTTTCTTTTTAGTGTGATATTCTATATATTATCTCCATGAGTGTTTTTTTAAATTATGTATATTTTATTGTTTACATATGTTTGTTCAATAATTGTAGTGGGGAGGATGTTGTATGGTAAGTGAAGAGGGGAGGCTATTATACGTTGCTATTTATAATTTTTGGATTACTCTATACCAATAGTTTATAAATAATAGGTATAGTTTTGTCAAACCATATGTATACCAACAGTTATTATCAAACAATTGGTATAGATTTGAAAAATCCTAAGTATACCAATGGTTATTAGAAAACCATTGGAAAATCTCTATACCAATAGTTCAGAAACCAATGGAATAGTTTTAAGGCTCAATATATACCAATGGTTTCAAATTTTTGGTAAATATCAATTCCAATGGTTAGCAACAAACCATTGGTATAATGTAATTTAAATTCTCCAATACCAATGCCTGATGAATAACCATTAGTATATGCCTATACCAGCACTATAACACCCAATGATTTGGAAAACCGTTGGTATAGCCTATGTTTCTTGCAGTGAATGCCACATTCCAAACACATGAATACCAGGATTATTTATTCTTCTAAAATAATTTGATAACCTAAATCACCATAAAACCTCAATGAAATTACATATTATTCCAAAAACTAACTCTACCTTTTTTCCTCAAATAAAATCACAGACCACTAAATATACCAATAAATCAAAAAACATAATAAAATTCATCAATGATAACATAAATCTCCCAATAATTTAATCACTAGTTAATCTCAAGTTTCATAATTATATTAAATTAAATTTATCAATATAAATAAATTATTTTTCACAACTAAATATTAGTATCTCCACATCGGGAACATATTAAGGATTATCTACCCCTCAATCTGGTCTTTTCCAGAAATCTCATATTACCGCTAAATCACATTACTAGGTTATCAATATCATCCAATATATAATTTGAAATATATAATGAAAAATTACTACATAATAATCCTTAAATATTTCTTGATTCTTATAACCAAAATATAATTGATAAAACAATTCTAAAACATATTTTTGAAATAAAAACACACAAACACTTCATTCATTCCACTTCATTATTAAATCATATCCTAGGAATTATCACCTACATCCTTAATACATCCTTATAATAATATGAAATATTAATCATGTCTTAAGATTCATAAATCCTCAATTTAATAATCTTTCTAACTTTTATGATAAGAAATATTGTAAAAATAATTCATACCTTCAATATTTCTTTTCCAGTCTCTTCATCATAAATGATAAAGCATTTACTCATTCATCGTTTCCAATCACTTTATTGAGCTTTTCTATTGGAATTAAATTTTTATAATTCCTAAACATTCCATTTATAAAACATTCAACCATATATTATAGCTTATTGAAAACTGTATTTCAATTCATAAACTTAACAAAACCATTTATTTTACTTAATAAATAAATAATCTTTGTCATTTTTTTCTATAAATAAAACACAATTATGTTCCTTTGATAAATTTCATCTAGGTATTTCTTCTCACATTCTCTAAATGTATAATTTTGAATAATCATTTTTCTATGTAATTCATGGAACTCCATTTTTATCTTACTTTGTTTATTCATAAAATCACTTATGCTCTAGTTGATAAACAGAAGTTAATATTTCTTGATATAAAAAAATCTTTCACTTTTCATTTACCATTTTATCAAGTTTTTCATTAGGACAATAATTACATCATCCATCACATTCAACATTACCATAATTCCTCCGGGTCCCAGAAATTAACAAAACCCAAAATAATAACACGAGAAATAATAATATTAGTGGGAAATAATATAATCTTGAAAATAATTAATAGGATATATAAATATCGTCACCTTATTTTCAATATATGACACCATAGATTTAACATAGGTAATCCCTATTAATTATCTATTTAAATCATTCATAATGGTTCATAATCATATTGTAAATTAACCCAAAAATATCACTGGGTGATTCTAGTTAGGTGTTCAATACTAGGCTCACTCATCATGAACTGGTGATGATCATGTTAATAAAAAATATACCATATTCAGAGTGGTTACCTCTATATTAATATGTCCCATAGCTGTATCGACTTTTTAGTATCCATACAGTGATGTCTGTTTCTGAAAAAAAACATTTATTTACCATAAAAAAAGGGTATTAACCAATACTAAGGCTTTTCTTAAGGGTTATTAAGAAAGTTCAATCATAATTTTTTGAAAAAGTAACTATACCTTACTATTATAACAAAAATATCAACCCAAACTCTTCCTACAAAAATATTACATAATTCTAGATCAATATTCATTACATATCAATATTAATCATGAAAAAACAATGAAGTTTTAGCATCTTCGTGATCATGGATACATAAGTAACTGCAAGATAAAATATATACATCATATCCAATTAAGTTCTTAAAAAATAGAGCCCCTATTATACATATCATTCGTAAAATATTTCTTCATCCCCCAGGGAAAATAAAAAATAAGAAATGGCGAGATCAGATGCTCAGTAAGGATAAACAAGGGGGATATCAATAAATGAAAATATATAAGAATATCAAAAGAATAAGGGTTTGATAATATGAGATTAATATTTGAAATTCATACCCTGAAATGTATATAATCATGAGACATAGAATAAATCTTGTCAGTTCATAAGACATGAATTGTATTGGAATCCATGAGTATAATCTACAAGAGTATAACATTTGTATAAGATCTTATCATAAAAGAGTGGCATAAAGTGTATCATAATCACAATCATAGAAAATTATGTCAAAGATAACTACAAGGACATTCATCACTTATTGGGCTTGGGATAACCACTCATACACCCTCTTTTTGCTGAGTATAAACTCCAGTATACCCTCTTTTTGGCTTGGGATAACCTTCAGTGTACCTTTTTTTGTTCTTTGGATAACCTCCAATGTATGCTATTTTGGGCTTGGGATAACCTTCCATGTAACCTTTGAGCTCATAAAACAAAAATATTTATCAAATTCATTGTATTTCTATAACATAACCACGCATTACAAAACCCTAATGCATTCATATATATTCAAAAATATTAAGAAAACATTTACCACTTCCAAATATCTTAACTCGAGGAAAAGAAAATGGGTTTTTATCAAAATTTCATTATCTTAATCATAAACCTCCCAAATGAAGAATAAAAAAGTTTATATTGTATAATATCCCTAATAACTAATAATAATCATAAAATTATTTTTTATAGATAAAAATACCTTTAAAATATATTTGGAATATTTTTTGAAGAAAAAATAATTTAATATTGAAATCAAATATTTAAAATCTAAAAATTTACAAAATATTATGAAAAAAATTATTTTGAAAAAAACATGATTTTTTAATAAATATTTAAATAACGTATTAGTGATTATGACATAAAAATCCATTCATATGGTGAATTAAAAAAATGATACCCTACAAATTTTTGGTAAAAAGTCAGAAGTACCATGTTTTAAAAGTGATCAGAAGATTCCTTTTAAAAATTGGAATGGAAAATAAAATATATTTAATAATTAATTTAAATATTAATTTTTATAATGGTAAATAAATTCATTAAGACCTTTTAAATAACATATGGGAGTGGAATATAAATATTTATGATCAAAGGTAGAAATAAAGTTAGTTTTCCTTGAAAACATTATTCTGTACCTTGAGTACTTTAAGAGAGGAATATTAAATGAAAATATTTAATCTATATAAATAAAGAGTGGAGAGTAAAAGGAATAATTGTTTTGAGAAATATAACATAAAATTTTGTCATTATAAAATTAAGTATCAATTATCCTGGAAAAAATTATATTGTAAATAAAAATCTTACCACCTTGGTAACTTTTAAATCATAACCCCCATTAAGGGAATAAATTCCATTTAAACATTGAATATCATGACTAAAATTATAATAATTATATAATAAATTAATGGGGTAGGTAATACCCAAGATAAAAATATATCGAGGGAATAAAATAACATATTTCCCAAAGAAGAAAATTTGAGATCATAAGCCCTTTACAATTTGATCACATTAGAAATAATAAATCTAGGAAATAATAATTTTAATTTTAAATTTAAATAAAATTAATTAATATGTATCCATTATATAAAATTTAAATGGAGTATTATAAACACCGTGTAAACATAAATAGGTATATAACATTAAACACATATTAATTGAATAATATTGAGATGAAGAACCCTTACCTCTAGTCCATCATTATTCATAAGTTATATAACTAATGTATAATGAGTTTAAAGTTATTATAATTCCAAATAAAAAATTATTTATACCTATATCTACATATATTTACTTCATATAAAATTTAAATGGCCATTTATCAAAAATAAATTACTAAATACGTTGTTTTCAGTTGCTAACTATTTAATTTTTCATGAATGTTTTAGTTTTGAAGTATCATTACTTGTAATTTTATCATTGATACATCATCATAAATATAATAATCATGTAATTGGAATCATATTAAATAATTATATAAAATTTTATGACCATTCCTATAATGTTCTAATGAAAAATGAATTACGTAACTTCATGGAGATGGTAATCTATACGTACACCCGACTGATATTTCCTTTGTTCGATGGATGGAAAAAATAATGGTAAATGATAATTAAAATTTTAAAAATAATTATTATATCATAAATATAATATATATTTATTACATTTATCATCATTACCTACCATGTAATGTGTAAATGAAAAATGAATCAAATTTCTCTATGGAGGTTGTAGTCCACACATACGCACTAGCAAAGGAATTATTTTAAAATGGATGTAAAGGTAATAAGGTTGATAATATATTTTAATTATTGAAAAATAATTATGTCATAAATTGAATATATAATAATTATATCCATCATAATAACTAACCATGAAATATGTTGATAGAAAATTAATCATATCTCTATGTGGAGGCGGTCATCCACATATATGCATGAGTTATAATTTAATATCACATTTGGTAAAAGAGGGTTGGAATGGATGTAAAATAACAATAATAAATTAAAATTCTATTTATTTTAATTTTTAAATCATTTTTATGGACACAAAATGATAATACAAGGAGAAAGTAAAAGTAAAATTGAAAGATCATCATAAATATGTATACTTCGTTTTTAAGGGACCATATTTGACTTACACCTCAATCCATGAAAGATTGGTCATAGAAGAATACTATAAGATATAGAATTAAGTGAAAAAATATAATAAAGTTTTTGAGTATGTATTGGTGGATATATAAGTTAATTGTTTTTTAATAATGGATGATAATAGATGCACTTTTATTATCAGGGAGATGGTCATATATGGAGATTCTTATAGATTTCAATAATCTAAGGTCACTATCATGTGAAAGTAGATGAAAAATTTTCAAAAAGAAACATTTATGATAAAATAAAGTTCATATATCTTTAGAAATTAATAATTATTTAATTTTTTATAGAATTAATATACATGTCTCTTGGTTTATCCCCATGATAAACCCTTTTTAACCTTAACTGTGGTAACAAAATTTTACTTCATTTTATATTCATTATTTCCAAAAAACTATGTTGAAACTATTAATTTATATTAATTATTATGATTAAAAATTTATAATCTATTCTACAAGATTATATTTATATAATTTAGAGAATATAATTTTAAACAAGTGTGAAAAACACAATGAAAACCCATTTTAATGAAATATTTATTAAGCATAAAATTGAATTACTTCCATCCGTTGCCATGTAAAAACCATAAAATTAATTTTAAAATATTATTATTATATATATATATAATATAAATTTAATAAAAAATACTTATCAATATATATTAAATTAAATTTTTAAGGAAAAATATATTACAAATATAAAAACATTTTTTTAGAAAAATGTATTTTAAAGCCAAAAAATGAACTTACAAAAAAATAAAGTATAATGGTGATTAATTTGTATTTAATTATATTATTTATAATTAATTTAGACTTATTTTACTTTAATATAAAATTAAAAACATAATTCTTTTTTAAAATTATATCATTTAATGACAAGAAATTACCATTTTAAAAAAAATTGGTATTATTATTTATTCTCTGAAAAATAATACTTTTAGAAAAAACAAAAAAATCCACCCTAACCTTATATTAAAATGATTAATATTTTCATAATTAAAATTCATTCCCTAAAATTAAATTTATAAAAATAATATAAATTCATTATAATTTTTATTCTTAAAATACAGTTAAAAATATTCTAAAGAAAACATGTTTTTAGAAAATAAAATAACTCCACTGATAATCGAGTAGTTCTTTATTGTCAATTAATAAATAAATTTGAATTATTTAAAATATCAATATATATTTTTCATAGTGTGGTTATTACTCTTCATACCTTCCAATTTAACGAATATGTTATGATTTCCACATATAAATAATATTTTTATAGTATATCACAATTTTAAAGATCAATGTTGTGTGTTAAGAAAGATATCTAGTATAACATTCCATTAAACTAAATTTTTGGGGAGTTATAATGATCTATCATGGAATGGGTTTGATCCATAGTCCCATACATATCATATCACTAGTTATAAACTTTACCCAATACATTAGAGAAATATCTAGGATGACCCATCATTACATGTAAATAGATAAATGTGCCCTATAAGAAAATCAAACCCAATTAATAAACATAAGGATTACCAATGGAAAGAAATGGGTTCCAAAATCATGTCTTATTGCTTCAATGACTATAATGGAATGGATTCATTTTATTTAATTAAATGAATTTTAATATATTTTAGACTATGAAATATGTTATAATATAATCATTATCATCATATTTAAAAAAATATTATTTTTATATCCATCCAAGATGTAGGTGGAGAAAAATGAAGTATATTGTTCATGGAGATGGTGAACCAACCATATTTTGAACAATGTTTTAATTTCAAACTTATTTTAAGGGAGGGTGGAAGAGGGATATTCCACTATAATAATAAAATACCAATATATTTAGGATATTGATCTTGCTATGTATAGGTTTATGGAAAATATATGGGGTTTGTAGAAGAAGAATAAAATTGAGGGAGGTTTAGTTGAAAAGTTACCTCTTTCATTGGTTGTATCCTCTTAGGATACCCCTTAAGGATATGTGGAATGGTCATTGGTGAGACTAGATATTTTAGGTATATGGGGAGATATATGAGAATATAGTTTTTTCATGTTTGGGTAATATCGAAGTCCTATAACACATTAGAATAAGGGTTTGTATTTATAAGGGGAGTATAAGAGTGTTTTTGAATATAATATTGATTAGTTTGTTAATTTGACACAAGACTACCAATAGTGTTTATTCTTGGGAATATAAACTATAATTAGTGCATGTGATATTGAACCAAAAATTTCTTACATCATCCCAAATTTAATAAATAATGTATTTAACTTATAATTTTAAATATTATATTTCACAGTATTTTACTGTCCACTAAAAATTAACTATTTTAGAAAAATACCAAAAATTCAACATAAACATTTTTACATGTAGATTCCATTAATAATAATAATAATGTTATGAAATCAATTTTCTATCTGTATGATAATAAATTTTTAAATAACATCTTTATTTAACTGAAAATACCAATTTTAATATTATATTATACTTTTTGACCCTTTGGGAATTTAATTAAGGTATCATACAATTATATTATTATTATAAAAAAACTAAATATACATTATTAAACATATTTTATGAAAATATATTTTCTTTTGAATATTTATATTTTTTTAAAGAATTAGAATAAAACATAGATGTTTTACAAAAATACAATTAATTATTTTATGACATTTAAAACATTTATTTACTTGTATCATGATATTAATATGTTATATTTGTATTTAACATGATAACCTAATATTATTTTAAAACTAAATAGGTTAGGATATTATTCTAATGGTTTGGTTACTATTCCTAAAAATCAGAGTACTGTTAAAACAGTCAGATTACTATTACAACTGTCATATTATAATTCCAACAGTCATATTTGTAATGATCATATCAGTTCCCTACATTTTATAAATACCTCATTTTTTTATTTATTATTGATGAAATTATATTTTCAATCAAGGTTATATATATTTTTTAAAATGAATATTGAATTTATAATATTATATTTCATTTCTATAATATTCTTCATGGGTGGGATCGTTCAAGGTGATTGAGAATATCAAATATTTGAAATTATTATTATTATTTTTTTAATTTTTATATCATTTTAACACTTTTAATTATTATGGAGATATTTATTCTTTAAATTTATTTTTTAATTTAATAAAATGATTTTGTTTCTATCATTTGGAGCATGTGATTATATATAATTCTCGTTACTAAATAATAAACAATTATATAGTGATAATGGAAATTCCGTTGATAAAATTATGGGTCATTACAGTCCCTATTCTAGTTTTGTCCATTTCATATAAAGAATTATGATAGTTTTGATGGTTTTTGAGGTCCTTTCCCTCTTTAATTTTTTCTTTTGGCCATTTTGTGTGTTGAATACCTAAGCCTAATCAAGGAAAGGAATGTCATTATTTGGGATAATCTCTTCCCCCAAGATTTTCATGAATATAATAGGTAAATCTCACACAATATATGGAGTCCAATTTATGTTTTCCAATACAAATAAATGTGGGATGTACTTTTCATACATATTCTCCATGATTGATACTACCATGATCTGATTTATATCCTTGAGACTGATACAAATTTTTCCATATATCAAATGGAATGTAGTTGTATCTTTTCTCCACCAATTATGATAGTCAAGGAGAATGTTTTTTGCCACTTTAAAATGCCTTTGAGACCTAAAAATGCTCATATAACCCCATGAACCATAGTTAATTATTGAATTATTTACATAACTTCATCACCCAAAAATCCCACCCCAGTCCAAGCTAAAGGATCCCATAATGCGAAGGCTCCAACATAATGGAAACCCCATTTTATTGTTAGTTTTTTACTTCCTATGAATAGATAGTTGTTGTGTTATTCTAATTACAATAATCTTTATTTTTAATATGGTGTTAGAGGAGCATACCCCAATTCACATACTTGAGAGTGATTGACCTCCCTGATAAATTGAATTATTAATGAGATATTTACTTAGATTATATTGTAATGGTGATGAATCCAAGTAATCATTTTAAAACCAAGGAATGTTAAAATAATAGGGAAATGCACTAGAATCCTAAATATATACCTCAAAATCATTTTTGATATCAGATAATATCTAAAGATGGCCCCCTATAAGTTCTGATAAGAGGTGATTTCTAAGGTGAACAAAATTTCTATGGCCAGCTTGAACACTTTAAATCTCAGGGTTCCTTCTCTATTGAAAAACCTAGATGATTTAATAAGGTCTAATTTTTTTGTATCAAAATAATGACAGTTAAAGTTTGAAGAAAATGAAAAAATAGAAAATTCGAAATTCCTTCATAGCACCTATGAGATCTATATAGGCACTACACGAGCCATCTAGGGAATGCATGAGCTTCACATACACTACATGAGACATTAACAAGCCCTCATAACCGTAGTAACCTTTATATAATACTATTTACAAGTTAAATAAATAAAATGGATGTATCATGAAATTTTATAAAACTACTAGATTCACATGATTATGTCATGAACATCCATGTGAATCTATTTTATCATGGATTCCCTAGATAGAAGGATAATCTATAATTGTCCTCTATGTTTTTAAAAACCTTCAAGGTGATCATGATTATGAATTCCTTTGACAATGGGGGTATTTATCATGAGTAAATTATAGCGGTCTATCATGGATTAATATGTACATAATGGATTTTGATTCCAATAAATAATTTATGAGGTTCTTAGCATCCTTCTTATGTGTAAGCCCCAATAATGTTCCCATTAATGATTCCATCATCTTGAATCATCGACAAGCATGGGATACCCATGGAATGGATAACTAATGCATAATACCAATTAAATAATCTATTTTCATCCATTTAATGACAAAATCTTCATTTTTAGATTAAATTAAATAGAACAACAACACCCTTACCACATGATGTTAAACTACATGGTATGGTCCTGTCACACAACCTCAAACTATGCACCTTTCACTATATGGGATTTGATTCATGTTAAACAAGGTACCTCAGATACCCATTTAAGGTTCAAAACCAAAATTATCTCAATCCATTCTTCACTAGGGTCATATTCCATGTCAACACATCTTTATAGTTATATATTCTTCATGAAATGACCAACATTCTCCCTCACAAGATATATTCCATATGAGCTCGAATGTACTTCCACTGATACCATATTCCAAAAGACCCATCCTCATTGGTCCATATTTAGGATGAAATAATTTCTTACATGGTGGAAAATTTCCCCATGTAGAAAAACATAAATGTATCTCATGGATCTATATTCCAAATGAAAAACTTATCCTTATTTGGAAATATTAGCTTTGGGGTCAACCAGAAAAGGCTGTTCATCTGTATGTCTTACTCTAACCCTTTCTAGGAACCTCACACCAATAATTTCACTGAGAATGACTTTAAAATTCTTTGAAGTGACCATGGTTGTAAAACAATAAATCCACCATTATGGTTCGTATTACTTGTCTTTATAAGGTATGATGTGTCCAGTTAAGTGGCACCGAACCTTGTGGGTTCTGATTCCATTTATAAGAATACATAGAAATTGAATTTATGGCCATGATCCCAAAACTATAAACATCAAACACCTACATAAATTTTGATAAACTCAAGAACACCTTTATTTGTGGCTTTAAACAACATCATAATTAAGATAAAGAGATAATGATATAGAACCTTTGATACCCACACCATAAAAAAATAACATATTATACATATTAATGTTAACATTGATCAAGAACCAATAATTTATATAGTTATTAACTCAACACATATTGATAAAAAATCATTAGTTCATGGGTAACTAACACCATGATTGTATTTCATAATGATTCATGAATAAATTATAAATCATTAAGAGAGTTCAAGTATAGCCCAAACCCCCCTCAAAATGATCAAATTCACATGTCCCCTTTCTCTTGAACAATACACATTCCATGTAATCATTGGTAATTACCTAATGAACAAATTTCATGGGAATGAAATTCCACATTGGCAAAAGAACATGGTCAAATTTTCACAATGAAAGTAATAACAAACATGCATTAGTAATCAGTAAACATATTTATTGAAATAAAAAGTATACAAGTTTTCAATATTTACCCAATACATAAATGAAATAACTTTCTTGGTAAGAAATATTAATAATTACACTATATGTAATAATTGGTATAGGGTAATGTTAACACTGTAAAACACAATATAGTAATGGTGGATGTGATATGGAATATATCCATGAAATTAAAGGTTGTGGACATGAATGAGAATGATAATTTCAAGAGAGAGATACGGAGTGGTAGAGAACATAATATCTTAAAATAAGGTGATATGTGAACTATAAATTAATAATAGAATTTATAGGGTAAAACATGAAACATAACTCAAATAAAGTTATATATTTCAGTTTTTATAGGAATATAAATAAAAAATTATAAAAATAATTTTAATCATGGTTTAGTAACATGGTTGGAAGAAATATGTTTTGACTTAAATTAAATAATCAATTTCATTGGGATAAAAGGAGGAAATTTAAAACCATAATTTTAATTTTTTTAAATATATAAAAATTGAAATGAACTTAATTTATATTTAATAAATTAGGAGGGGATGATAAAAATATAAATAAGTGGAATGAAATTACTTTATTTATTATTTTTAAAAAATAGTGTATATTTTTAAAATTCAATATTTAAAAAATAATGGGAAAATAAATTATTTTTGGAAATGATGAAACCATAAATGATAATAAAAGTGAAAAAAATATTTATATGAAAAACATTAAAAATGAGTTTCTTTTCACACTTTCAAAAACAATGTCAAAATATGACCCATGTTGAAACATTAAAATTATTCCTTTAAAACTTTTTAAATAAATTTAATGGTAAGATAAAATGACCTCAAATAATCATTGAAGTAGATGTATGAACATTATTTAAAAAATATAATTAATATGGACATGGAAGGGAAGTTTTCACAAACATGAATAAGAGATAGGGTTAAATCCCTTTATAAGAATCTTTTTGGTTGAATTTTGAACAAAAGGGAAGTGAGAAGGTAAAAAAAATGTGAAACCTAAAAATAAATATAATAATAAAATATATTAAGTTTAATTGATAAATATAAAACAATTTACTAATATGTAAACATAGTTATTAACCATCTCTAATTCAAATTATGATTGGAGAAGAAACCATTACTAACAAAGTTAAGTATGAAATATCAAACCATAAGGAAGAAAATGAGATCATAAGTTTTTTTTGACATATAAGTAAAACAATAAGGTAAAAATTAAAGAACATGAATTTGAGTCATAGAAGATAAAATATGGAATTTAAGGATAATAATTGAAATGAGTGGAGACTTGGAAATGAATCCCTTACAAGAAATGTAACATGTGAAGTATGAATATATCAATGAGGTAATTATATAAAAGAAGTATAAATAAAAATAAAAGAAGTGAAGATAAATATAAAACAACCCTAGGGTATAATACACATAATATTGGGATGACATAATCATTAACGGTAGGATATAACTCACTGAAAGAAAATTGAGTTTTGAATCCTCTTACAAGTCTGGAAATAAATGAAAATCATGTAGAAAGAAATCATAAAATAGACTTTTAAATCAGTTTAATATAAGCTTTTTATGATAAAATAATTAAATGAAAAATAATTAAATCATTTGTGAAGTGCCCAGATCAGTGTGAATCACTAAGAGGGGGAGGGGGTGAATCAGTGATCCCTTAAAACTTTTTACTAATTGATTCCTTATCAATTAAACCTCTATGGATGGTTAAAGCCTCGATCCACTCTTCTTGTATCTCTCAGCCTTTCCTCGAGTGATGCAGTAAATGTAAAGGCACAGGACACAAGGATTTACAAGGTTCGGCACCAAAGGCCTATGTCCTTGCCATGTTGGTTATACACCCCAACATGGTTTCTACATTATAATCGGTTTGTATTACAATGGTCGATACAGAGTCCCACTGTATCTCTCCTGAGTCCCACAGGAGGGTCTTTATACTGCATCCCACAGTGTTACCAAAGTCCCACTGGCCTGCTCCAGAATCCCACTGAAGACTTCCTCCACCCTGAGTCTCACAGGGGGATTCTCCTGGCTCCTCAAGTCACACAAGTAGCTCTTCTTATCTTTAGCTTCTTCAAGTATCTTCAGCAGTCTGGGATAAAGACTGCTGGCCTTGCTCTGTACCTCTGATCAATTGAGTTGATCAGTTCTTCTCGTCTTGCTCAGGCTTTATCTCCTTCTTCTAAGGATGACATGGCCTCTCTCTTCAAGAATCTTCAACAGCCTCTGAAAAGGTCTGTTGGTCTTTCTCACAACTTCTGATCACTTCTGTTGATCAGGGTCTTCTCAATTACTGAAAACTCAGACAAATAATATCTTTCACTTCAGCTTGGCTTCAGTCTCACTCAAATCAACTTCATGCACTGAATGCATGGAAACTCTGATTCTTCAAGATCTTCTGGTCTTGGACAACTAAATTGCACACAGCCTGATTTAGCTTTGTTCACGTGTGCACGTGCATGCATGCAAGCATGCACTCCCCTTCTTCTTCTCTTGGTGCAATAAACCCACAAAGGGTGTAACACTTTTAGCACACACCTTCTTCCTGTCCTTCACACATTTTATTCCTTTTGATTACACACTTACATGTGTGTTGTACTTTAGTGTGAGAGTCTTCCTCTTCTTCTAAGTGTGTACACAGTTCTTAGTGCACACACTAGGTTCGGCCTTCACTTGTTTAGCACACACAATTTGTTCTTCGTTTTTCACACACTTAAGCTTGGCCTCTTTCCTCTTCTTGCACACACACGGCTTGGCCTTCTTTGTTCTTGTTTAGCACTCACAAGCCGTAGGGCCTTCTTCATATACTTAGACACACACACACAACTTAGGTGTGGTCTTCTTGTTTTGGACATACACTACCCGTAGGTGTGTCTTTGGCCTTCAATCCACTTCTTGCACACACACGGCCTCTTCTTCAATTGCACACACAAATGCCCGTAGGGTGTTCTTCCTCTTTCTCCTTATAGTTTATATAGTACCTCACCCGAACTCCCTACTGCCTTCAACAGCCGCGCAAGACCTCAAGATACAAGCGGCGCGCAAGGGGTGCGGCCTGTCTTCCTTTCTTCAATCGCGCAAGTCCTCTGGACAGGGTGCAAGGGCGTGCAAGGTCCTTGGACAGCCGTGAGCGAGAAGTGTGTCAAGGACACCAACTGCCACGCAAGTGCGGGCTTCAACCGTGGGCGCGCAAGGTGCTGCGGCCCCGAGTTCTTCCTGCCATGCAACAGAGGCACACAGGGGACCTCCCCTTCTTCTTTCGCGCAAGAAGTGCGCAAAAGGAACCTCACGGAGCAAGGGGTGCTCCGGGCTTCACTGCCGCACAGGGTTCTGCGCGGGGCTTCGACTTCGCGAGGCAAAGAGTGCTTCTCACGAGACTCCTCAAATATTCAGAAAGCATTTAGAATGCCTAGGCCTCTCTTTTTATAGGCAGAGGTATGCCCAATCTTCCGCGGGATATAAATCTTGAATCCCTGAAAGTTTCGGGTTATCAAGATTTTCCAAATCTTGATTTCTTTCCTCTGTTTCAACGCGGGTTCCTTCTCTTTGTTTTCCTCCACGTGCATGTGCATGCAGAATGTTTTCATGTCTCTTAAAAGTCTATCCATGCATAGCATGAATCCACCGAAGCCTCGGCAACTTCGTTTTGCCTCGGCCTTGTTCGAAATCTTTATTTTGTTGCATGCATGTATATTTTCTTGCAGGGATGTGTTCATTACATCCAGACGAACTCCATGGACACTTTAGCTCGAACAACGTTGGTCGGGAACTCAAAATCCGGTGGTCAGAGTGGCTCTGGTTCAGGCAGCGTCGCGGGCTAGCTTCGACTGAGCTCGAGGAAGGAGACGCCTCAGAGCCGTCAGATCAGGCGATCAAATAGTCTTCAACGGCCTGGATCTGAACGGGAGCGGCGCGATGAGATGTGTGGCGCAGATCGTCCGCGAGATCAGATGGATGGCCACGATTTGCTCCGCAGAAAAAATGCGCGTCCCACATCGAATCGCCTCACGGAATTTCCGTGGTTTAAAATCCAGCTCCTGCCGCAACCCCTCGATTGAACTTCCAACCCTCTCGGTGCCGCCCCGCACCGAGTTCTTCTTGCATGCGCACTCTTGCGCCCCCCCTTCCACTCGGGCGTGCCACTGGTGCCCACTATGCACACACGGCCACGCGCTCTGGCGCCCCGGCTGCGCATGCTTGATCTCTGCGTGGCCCCGGCTTACACACGGCCGCGGCCTCTCGGGCTGGCCCCATGGGATCCCCCTTGGGCGTGGCGACCTCGAGTCCCACATGTGCCTTGGGGTTGAACCCTTAAGGCAGGCCCTTGGTGGCTTCCCTTTTTTTTGCTTAAGTATAGAACAAGTACTTTGTTTAAAAACAAAGTAACAAGGTTCAAATGCCAAATGCCACTTCAGCCATTCTTCTACATTGTTTCCTCTTTTTTATTTCTTCTTCTTCATTAGAATTCCTCCAATTTTCTTCAAAATTTATTCATCACTTAGGAATGGAATTCACGAAGGGTCTTCATCAACCGAAGCTCCTGAATCAAATAATCTTCAATGTTCTTCATTGATCCAATCAGAGATCAAGTTGGATCTTCTTCAAATTCACATGCACTAAGTGATAGTGCATGGAATTCATTAGTACCACTTCATCCACTTAGGAGTTGTGGATGGTTACATGCACTAAGTGAAAGTGCATGGACTTCATTAGTAACACTTCATCCACTTAGGAGTTGTGGATGGTTCTCCTCATCTCCTCATGCATTGTTAAGACAATGCATGGTCTTCTGATATTGTTGTGACATTGTATCCAGTTGATACAAGTTCTTGGAACTTTAAGATCAGCTCATCAATCATCAGATATAATGATGCTCCATCATCATTCATTCTTCAAGTGTTTTAACTTAGTATCACCTTGATACAAGTATTGAAACATTAAGAAAAGTTCTACAATCGTCTGATATACATAGAGAATGTTTCAACCACAACATCCTATGTCACTTAGTGAATCTCCTAAGTGACATGCATCTTAGTTCCATGGCCATTCTCCTGAGTCCCACAGGAGGGTCTTTATACTGCGTCCCACAGGAGGGTCTTTATACTGCGTCCCACAATGTTACCAGAGTCCCACTGGCCTGCTCAAGAATCCCACTGAAGACTTCCTCCACCCTGAGTCTCACAGGGGGCTTCTCCTGGCTCCTCGAGTCACACAAGTAGCTCTTCTTCTCTTTAGCTTCTTCAAGTATCTTCAGCAGTCTGGGATAAAGACTGCTGGCCTTGCTCTGTACCTCTGATCACTTGAGTTGATCAGGTCTTCTCGTCTTGCTCAGGCTTTATCTCCTTCTTCTAAGGATGACCTGGCATCTCTCTTCAAGAATCTTCAACAGCCTCTGAAAAGGTCTGTTGTTCTTGCTCACAACTTCTCATCACTTCTGTTGATCAGGGTCTTCTCAATTACTGATAACTCAGCCAAATAATATCTTTCACTTCTGCTTGGCTTCCGTCTCACTCAAATCAACTTCATGCACTGAATTCATGGAAACTCTGATTCTTCAAGATCTTCTGGTCTTGGACAACTAAATTGCACACAGCCTGATTTAGCTTTGTTCACGTGTGCACGTGCATGAATGCAAGAATGCACTCCCCTTATTCTTCTCTTGGTGCATTAAACCCACAAAGGGTGTAACACTTTTAGCACACACCTTCTTCATGTCCTTCACACATTTTATTCCTTTTTATTACACACTTAAATGTGTGTTGTACTTTAGTGTGAGAGTCTTCCTCTTCTTCTAAGTGTGTACACAGTTCTTAGTGCACACACTAGGTTCGGCCTTCACTTGTTTATCACACACAATTTGTTCTTCATTTTGCACACACTTAAGCTTGGCCTCTTTCCTCTTCTTGCACACACACGACTTGGCCTTCTTTGTTCTTGTTTAGCACTCACAAGCCGTAGGGCCTTCTTCATATACTTAGACACACACACACAACTTATGTGTGGTCTTCTTGTTTTACACATACACTACCCATAGGTGTGTCTTTGGCCTTCACTCCACTTCTTGCACACACACGACCTCTTCCTCAATTGCACACACAAATTCCCGTAGGGTGTTCTTCCTCTTCCTCCTTATAGATTATATACTGCCTCACCTGAACTCCCTACTGCCTTCAACAGCCGCGAAAGACCTCAAGATACAAGCGGCGCACAAGGGGTGCGGCCTGTCTTCCTTTCATCAATTGCGCAAGTCCTCTGGACAGGGTGCAAGAGCGCGCAAGGTCCTTGGACAGCCGCGAGCGAGCAGGGTGTCAAGGACACCAACTGCCATGCAAGTGCGGGCTTCAACCGTGGGCGCGCAAGGTGCTGCGGCCCCGGGTTCTTCCTGCCATGCAACGAAGGCACACAGGGGACCTCCCTTTCTTCTTTCGTGCAAGAAGTGCGCAAAAGGAACCTCACGGAGCAAGGGGTGCTCCGGGCTTCACTTCCGCGCAGGGTACTGCGCGGGGCTTCGACTTTGCGAGGCACAAATTGCTTCTCACGGGACTCCTCAAATATTCAGAAAGAATTTAGAATGCCTCGGCCTCTCTTTTTATAGGCAGAGGTATGCTAAATCTTCCGCGGGATATAAATCTTGAATCCCCGAAAGTTTCGGGTTATCAAGATTTTCCAAATCTTGATTTCTTTCCTCTATTTCAACGTGGGTTCCTTCTCTTTGTTTTCCTCTACGTGCATGTGCATGCAGAACGTTTTCATGTCTCCTAAAAGTCTATCCATGCATAGCATGAATCCACTGAAGCCTTGGTAACTTCATTTTAACTCGGCCTTGTTTGAAATCATTATTTCGTTGCATGCATGTATATTTTCTTGCATGGATGTGTTCATTACATCCAGACGAACTCCATGGACACTTTAGCTTGAACAACGGTGGTCGGGAACTCAAAATACGGTGGTCGGAGTGGCTCTGGTTCAGGCGGCGTCGCGGGCTAGCTTCGACTGAGCTCGAGGAAGGAGATGCCTCAGAGCCGTCGGATCAGGCGATCAAATAGTCTTCGACGGCCTGGATCTGAACGGGAGCGGCACGATGAGATGTGCGGCGCAGATCGTCCGCGAGATCAGATGGATGGCCACGATTTGCTCCGCGGAAAAAATGCGTGTCCCACATCGAATCGCCTCGCGGAATTTCCGCGGTTTAAAATCCAGCTCCTGTCGCAACCCCTCGATTGAACTTCCAACCCTCTCAGTGTCGCCCCGCACCGAGTTCTTCTTGCGGGTGCTCTCTTGCGCCCACCCCTGCCACTCGGGCGTGCCACTGGCGCCCACTATGCACACACGGCCACGCGCTCTGGCACCCCGGCTGCGCAGTCTTGATCTCTACGTGCCCCAGCTTACACACAGCTGCGGCCTCTCGAGCTGGCCCCATGGGATCCCCCTTGGGCGTGGCGACCTCGAGTCCCACAAGTGCCTTGGGGTTGAACCCTTAAGGCTGGCCCTTGGTGGCTTCCCTTTTTTTGCTAAAGTATAGAACAAGTAATTTGTTTAAAAACAAAGTAACAAGGTTCAAATGCCAAATGCCACTTCAGCCATTCTTCTACTTTGTTTCCTCTTCTTTATTTCTTCTTCTTCATTAGAATTCCTCCAACTTTCTTCAACATTTATTCATCACTTAGGAATAGAATTCACGAAGGGTCTTCATCAACCGAAGCTCCTGAATCAAATAATCTTCAATGTTCTTCATTGATCCAATCAGAGATCAAGTTGGATCTTCTTCAAATTCACATGCACTAAGTGATAGTGCATGGACTTCATTAGTACCACTTCATCCACTTAGGAGTTGTGGATGGTTACATGCACTAAGTGATAGTGCATGGACTTCATTAGTACCACTTCATCCACTTAGGAGTTGTGGATGGTTCTCCTCATCTCCTCATGCATTGTTAAGACAATGCATGGTCTTCTGATATTGGTGTGACATTGTATCCAGTTGATATAAGTTCTTGGAACTTTAAGATCAGCTCATCAATCATCAGATATAATGATGCTCCATCATCATTCATTCTTCAAGTGTTGTAACTTAGTATCACCTTGATACAAGTATTGAAACATTAAGAACAATTCTACAATCGTCTGATATACATAGAGAATGTTTCAACCACAACATCCTATGTCACTTAGTGAATCTCCTAAGTGACATGCATCTTAGTACCATGGCCATTCTCCTTTCCTCACCAACACCATCACATCCTTTGTCATTCACATCTTGACATTCCTTGACATCCATTCATCTTATGACAAAATCATGACTCATTGACAACAAATGCAACACAGTGCACTTCAATTTGAAATAAGAATATTTATATTATTTTATATATGACTTATGGAATGGAAATTGACACAAAAAACCCCTATCTTAGATTCCATTTTAATTCATTATGTTTCCAATTCATTTATAATAAATATATGATAATGAAAATTTGAATAAATAATAGAAATATTATAACACCCCATGATTTTATGATATTTATTTTTTTTAAAATAAATCCAATTTATTTGATAGCTTACCTTTCACAAAACACCGAGCTAAAAAAACACCAAAATTTTATTATTTTAACACATCTTCTATCACATAGTCATTAGAATGGAAGGAATGAATGAGATTAACTAAATTATGAAAATATAGTTTTAATAAGTTTATAAAGTGAATTAATCAGTTTCTAATTAATTTGGAATGAAAATGAAAGTCAATTTAACACAAGTGAAGTCTTTTTAGTTAAAAACTATTTTATGCCCATAATGGAATTTTGTCTTTATAAATTAAATTAACCACTATTATTGAAAGATAATAAAAAAATTTAATGTTACCTATCATTTTTTAAATTAATTAAATATGTTTTATAGTATTAAGATAAGAATAAATCCAATTCTGATAATAAAAAGCTATATTTTTCTAAAAGGAAAATTTTTCTCTTCTTAAGGGCGCAACTATTTTAAAACACAATTTTTACAATATTATAATTTTTATTTTAGGAAATAAATATAATTTTTTAAATTATAGTCTCAAAATTGTCTTTAAGAATCTTTTTTTGATAAGTTTCATTTTATGATAAATAGGGAAAAATACTACATTTTAATTGAAAACTGTATTTTCATCTAATTTATTTATATAGTTTAATTTTCATTTAATGTGGCTTTAAAGTTTAATTATATCAATTAACAATAAATTAATTCAATTTAGGTCATTTGAATCAATTTGACATATCAATTTAATATTGAAACATTTGAAATTTTTGAACTTTTCAATATAAAAATAATCTTTTTCTTTGTGTCTGCGAGATTAATTTTAAATATAATCATTTTTCAACCCTATGAATTGAATTTGTGAAATTTTATTCCATATTTGGAATCATAAATTTCAAATTATTTTTTATGTTCAATTTAATTTTTATGTATAAAAAATTTATCATGATAAAAAAATTATTTACCATTATATAGGTAAAATAGTGACTAGGGTTAAAGTTAAAAGGTAAAAGAATAACATACCTAAAAATTAAAAAATATAATAGTTATTTGTGGTATTTATAAAAAATAACCAGAATAAAACACTTTAATTAAAAATCTATGTCTTTTAAATTAATTCCACGTCAACGTGGTTGGCTTTAAATATAAAATAAATATTATTTTAGTAACTTAAACCCACATCTCTTCAAGTATAAATACCCCCACACCACCCCAATTAGACCCGAAAGACTTTATGCTTAAAAAATATATTAAAAAACCTATAATCCTAAATATACCAACATTAATGTGCTAATGGAATCACAAAAATACTAAATCCAAGGTCCTTAAGGGTCTCTCAGGGAGGTGATATTCATGAGGTAATTTTCTCAAAGTACGTCTCTTAATTTCTTTTATTATTGTATTTTCTCCCCATATCTTTCATCTATCATGAAATAATTATTCAATAATCATGTAACAAATAAATTTTATTTTTATTATATAATATATAATATCCATACATTTTATTACGTCCTCTTATTCAAAGAAATAAAACTATTGTATAAATTATACTGGTTAATCACCTTTGGGAATAATGTTTCTGTTTGTTTTTAATTAACTCATTCAAATATGGTCATAAAACTATAATTATGGTCATATAAGATTTTAATTAATGTATTATAACCTATTTCATGCTTTTAAATTATTATATAACCCATACCTTCATGGTTTCTATTTTTTGGGAATAAAATAACATCGTTGGTGGACGTGTGGACTACCGCCTCCTCAAAGCGATGTGACACATTCTATTTTTACATGGAAAATATTAAAGATGATTTTAATAAAAATATCTTTCATATATTACATAAATTTGATACTATAATTATTTTATAAAAATATATAATTTACCTTTATTTCTTTTAATATGACAAGAAGATGAAAAAAACGTTCATGCGTACGTAGAACCTACCATCTCCATGAAAAGTGTATTCCACTTAATATAACTAAATATTATGGAAAATATTAAATTTAAATTCTTGAGGTAATGAAATCTTGATCTAATTAACATTAACAATAAATAACAAGTCAAAACGTACTCGAAAAAAAGTTATAATTACCTAAAACAATGAAAATATTGAGTGATTATTAACGGAAGGGTAATAATATGTTATAAAAGGATAATATATGATATTATAAATATAAATTTTGTTATTTAATAAGTTAATATCATTATTAATATAATTATATATTAGTTTAAGGAAATTTAAACTAAATGGAAGTGTAAGGCAAGGGTTTCTCATAACAATTTTTTACTTCTGTGAGACATATGCCTTGTTCACTTCTATTTCTCATGTGTGATGTATATATAATTACCTTTGATATATATTGACATTAATATAATTATATTCATGGTATTAAATGTTTCATTGGATAATTATTACTTTTTTGGGTCATACAAATCGACTAATTACAATGTGGTAAGGGAATTGTTAACCTAATTTATATTCTATGGGCTTAACTTCAACATCCCTTATTATGTCATACTATGTTTAGTTGTGAGAAGAATTTTGATTTTATTATGTTTTATTTTAATTTTTTATGTGTATTTATATTTAACAAACACAATTAATTAGTTAATGATCACTTCAATGATAATATATTTATAAGATATTTTATTTTAAATTCTATATTTTAAAATTTCCATTAAAAATACCATTTACTTCCATATCCATGTTTCCTAAAATTGTTTCCATTTTTTTATGATATAATATGATTGTATAAATTCATTTTTACTCATTTTTTACTTTTAAAAAATGGGTTTTGAAGGATTTGTATTTTTTTTCATAAAGAGGTTCATTATGACTTTTAAAAAAAATATAGAAAAATGTATTTTAAACATAAATGGAATGGGAATAAATTAACACCATAATGATGTCTTAATTAATTTAAACATAAATTACAAGCTTAAACATTTATTTTTAATGTTTTTTTTCACTTTTAATTTTGTGTAATTTTAAAATAAAAATATTTCCATAACATAAAGAATATTTTCTTCAAGAATTATTTCATGTGATATCTCACAATTATTTCCCATCTACGATAACATTATTTGATGTTACATATGATTTATTGGAGATATTATTCCATGAAATTATCTATTTTATTTTTGTAATTGTTTTATGTTTATGATTCCTTGATATTTATGAAACCCATTTTTGTATGGGTTATGCTATGATTAAATGTTTATAAAACCTATTTATTTTTATAGGTTATGATATGATTTATGTTCTTTCGAAACACGTATTTGTGGTTTTAAATATGTGATGGGTGGCACCTATATATCCCTCTAATTCATTGGGTAATGATATTATATCTATTGATATAGACATTACTAGAATAGGGATTGAACTCTATTCAAATAGGACTTGAATGAGAAGTGAAATTGGTTTAGTAATGGACTTTTTTGACCATGAAAGTATTCAGAGTGAACATAGACTCCCACAATGATTTATAGAGTGAACTATTCATCTATTAAAGTCCTAGAAAATATCATTTACTGATAATGAAATTACTTTCTATACTTGTCCATTTTTCACAATTCCATGTATTATGCGAAGTTATTCATTTGTGATTCATGTCATATAAATTTTTATGATTTATAATATGATTCAAGAGTATGATCTTAGATATGAAGGTTATGATATTAATTTATTGTGTTCAAATTATTATACCCCAATGTTTATGTAATGATTCATATCTCCCTTTTTACCCTTATTATGCATCTAAGATCAACATTTTCTTATGTTTCTTTTCCATAGGATATAAATAAAGGTATTGAGTTCGATATGTCAGAAAGGGTTCTAGTTACAATGGAATTAGAAAAAAATTTCGATGTTTTATGAACTATTTTCTTTATTTCCAGGTCTCCAAAGACCCTAAACCCATACTATTCTAGCATGGTTTTTTGTAATATGAACAATCCACTATTTAGAAGTAATATCACTGTATGAAAGAAGTGGGTCATTATAGTTCGTATTAGAGTAAATGCTTTGTTAAAATTTGAAAACTAGGATGGTATAAACTTATTAAGAACCCTATGTTTATGTTTAAGATACAATTCTAGTGTTTCAGTGATGATCATAGATAATATAGGATAAAACATAAGGAGTCATAGATTAAATATTTATAAGAAATTTCCCATTATTATGTGGTTTTATAGTATGACTTATGGTACTCAGAATATTATTGTTGGTTTTAGTTAATGGATAGAACTAGAAGTAACCATAATAACACAAAAGAAATATTATTTCCATACTCACAAAATCTATGAATCATACTTTAATTATAAATGTGAAAAGGATAAAACAAAATTATGTTGAGTACTTCATGAGGAAACAACCACATTTTTTCAGTGGTCATTTTTATCCACTAGTGGGTGAAAAATAGATCAATACTATTGAAAAAATATTTTATGTTCTTAAATGATTAGGACATGAAAAAGATGTCCTAGTTTTTTTATCATATATAATGTGAAATAGATAAATTGTGGAATCTTATCAATAATAAAAGCCAATAAAAAAACTAAATCAATGGAATGTGATTAGTTTTAGAGGATATTCCTCAGAAATTACTTCCCTCATATTCTACATAAAAAGAGAGAGACTAAATTTAAGGAGTTGTAACAAAAGGATGATGAATCCATTAGTGCATATGAGAAAAATTTTATAAGGCATGAAAGGTAGCCTCTAGTTTCATTATCTATACAAAAGATAAAATTTATGGATTATTTGAAGGTTTTTAACAAATTATTTAAAGTGAATTATCTATAAGAAACATCTACACCTATTAATAAATTTTTTTATGTACTCTAAAGTTGGGGATGGAAATCAAAGTTTCCCATAAATCAAATGGGTTTTATAGTAAAATAAAAATAGTATTTAAAGGTAATTATAGAAATCATGGAAGCACGTATATAAGATTTCTTTTCTGCTATATATGTGGGAAGAAACATGGGGGAAATTGTATTAAGGTAACAATAAAATGATTTAAATGTGTAAAATAAGGTCACCAGGAAACTGAGTGTCGAAGTGATATGTAGAAGTTAGGTAATTATTATAATAGAGATAATGCTACACAAAATTCACCCCCACTTTAATGCTTAAGTGTATGGAAAATGAAAATTATTATAATCAATGACTAAATACAAGGGTTAATAATGATGAATGACATTAGAAAACTCTTAAATCCAAATATAATGTAAAATCTCATGTGATCACTATTATGGATAGAAATAATGTAATGGTAGAATTATTGAGTTTTTATGTATTTGAAATCATGAATAATGTTTTGGAAGTAAATATAAGTTAATCAGTTGACGACGTTTTAAATATTAACATATTACTTAACAACATGAATATTTATTGATTAATATTTATAATAATTTATTTATGATTTGAGACAGAAGGAATTACTTTTCATCCAATTATGGATTTTTTGATCAACGAGTTCTGTAGGAATTACAATATCAAATTCATTCCCGGGACTAAGAAATTAAGCCAAAATGAAAGGGTGAGATCATACTTATGAGATGAAATAAAGTATGTATATATTCTTATATGATTTTGAAATAAAACGTTATCCTTTTAACATCATTTTTGATGATATCAATCACATTATTCCGACCTAATAGTTCTAGGTTTTTGTGGTCAATAACCTTATAATGACCAGGTTCTCTATCATTCTCCATTATAAATTTATATTTTTAATATTATTTCTGGTTAGTGTTTTTCCTTTTCAATAATTTCTTAATTATCATAATCCAAGTTATGTGGTGATATTCACCATTTAATTTTTCTTATTTTAAGAGGATGTTTTATTGATACCTTCTCTGATGTTTCTCTTCCATAAATTAAATTTTCAAACATCCATATTTGATTTTACAAGGGATATATTAAATTTCAAGGATGTGATTTCTTGAAATTATTTATTGTATCAAGATTCTATATTATATTTTGATACTTCCATTAAATTTCTCTCAATTTCATTATTTCTTCTATATATCTCATTTGAGTAACTAAATATGTGATCCTTCACATGTACTAAACTCAGAGGTCATACCACTAAAGAAATAAATTTATTATAACGAACAACAAGTAGATAATCTTGATCGCATGGATAAAGGTCTTTGAAAAAATACCACTCACCTGGTTAATGTTTTAGGAAGAAGCCACTAATTTTTGGAAGATATGTGTGAACCTAAGAATGTAATGAGGAAAAGGTATCCACATCAATTAATATCTGTGTAACAAATTTTTAGGGGGAAATTCATTTTAAGGGTTTAGAATGTAAAACCAAAAGATTTTGTGATATGTTTTTTTAAATAAATTTAATTTTTTGATAGCAAACCTTACACAAAACACCAGGATTAGAAAACATAAAAATATTATTATTTTAACGCAACTGTTATCACCTAGATGTTGGAAAGGAAGAAATGAATGAGATTAACTAAATTATTAACACATAGTTTATACAAGTTTATATAATTAATAATTTGGTTCCAATTTATTATAAATGAAAATAAAAACCAACTGAACACAAAGGAAGTGTTTTTATTAAATAATCATTTTTTGACCGTAATGGAATTTTATCTTTATAAATTAAATTAACCACTATTAGTGAAAGAGATTAATCAAATTTATATGTTATATATTTACTAATTTTTTGTAAATTCAATAATATATAATCGATAGTACTAAGATAATAATAAATCAAATTATTAGCATAAAAGCTATATTTTTCTAAAAGCTAATTTTAGCGTCTTTTAATAAAGAAACTATTTTAAAACTAAATTTTAAAACTCTTATAAGTTTAATTTTAAAAAATAAACTTCATTTTTGAAATAATTATATCAAAAATATTATAGTGTAATTTTTTTATTTTTCTAATAAGTTCCATTTTTAATGAATAGTGAAAAATACTACATTTTAATTGAACTTTCGTTTTTTTCTAATTTATTTATATAAATAAATTATATTTTAAATTATTTTTATGGTATTATTAAATATATTATAAATAAATAAATCCAATTTAGGTAATTGGAAACAGTTTAACATTGAAATTTAATTAAAAAACATTTCAAATATTTAAACATTTCACTTCAAAAACATGTCTTCCCATTGCGTCTACAATATTGATTTTAAATACAATTTTTTTCTAACTATGTGAATTGAACTTAGAAAAATGGATTAAATATTTGGAATAAAAATTTATAAATTAGGTTGTATGTTTTTTTAGTTATAATAACTTTTTCATGGTTAAAAAACTTATTTACTATAATATCTATAAAATAGAAACAGGGGTTAAAGTTAAAAAGAAAAAAATTAACATATATAAAAATTACAAAATTTAATTTTTTTGAGGTATTTATAGTCATTAAAAAGCCTATAATAAATTAATTAAAAATCTAACACATGGAAATTAATTTTACCTAAATGTGGTTGGCTTTAAATATAAAATAATCATTATTTTAATATTTTAAACCCACCTCACCTCAAGTATAAATACCACCCCTCACCACCACATTTAGACCAACAAGCCTTAAAGCTCCAAAAATATCTAAAAAAACATTATCCTACTCACTCTACCCACATAAAATTTCTTCTAGTCTCACAAAAAGTCCAAATCTATGATTTTCAATCGTTGATCAAGGATGTGATATCCAAGAGGGAATTTTCTCAAAGTACATATCTTAATTTATTTTCTTCTTCTATTTTCACCCCAACTCATTAATCCATCATAACATAATAATTCTTGAATCATGCACATAAAATAATTTCATTTTTATAGTGTAATATCATATATCAATCCCTTTAATTACATCCTCTTATTCAAGGAAATGAAACTATTGTCCAAATTATGTTGGTTAATCACATTTGTGAATAATATTTTTTTTTTACAATACCAACATCATGTATGATCATAAAACTATTATTTTTGTTAAATAATATTTTAATTGGAATATCATAACCTATTTCATGTTCTTTAATTATTATAAAACACATATATTTACGCTTTCCATTTTGTGGGAATATGATAACATAATTTGTGGACATTTGGACTACTACCTTCTAAAAAGAATGTTATTCATTCACTATTTACCTGGAATTCATTAAGGGTGGGATTAATAAAAATATGTGTCATATATTAAATAAAAATTATATTGGACTTATAATATAAAAATATATCATCAACTTTTCTTTCTTTTTATACAAAAAAATGGAAATAGCATTGATTCATACATACGAGATACCATCTCAATGAGTGGTGTATTACATTTCCTCTCAATAAATATTATGGATTATTATAAATATATATACTAAATATATATGATATTTATATCTGGTTTTAAATTTATTATGTTATTAAATCATGGTCTAAGTAAGATGAACAACAAATAACCAATCAAAACATACTCAGAAATACAAATCCATTGTTGTCTGAGACAATGAAAATATTGAGAGATTATTAATGAATGGTTAATAATATGTTATAAAAGGAAAACATATGATATAATAAATATTAATATGGGGTTTTAATAAGTTAATAATATACTTATAACAATTCTACAAGATTTAAAATAACATTTTACTAAAATGATGTGTAATGTAAGGGTTTCTCCTCTCACTTTTTACTTTTGTGCGATATAAGTATTATTCAACACTATTTATTTTGTGTGTTGTATATATACCTAAATTTGATATATATTACCATGAATATAATAATATTCATGGTATTAAATTTTTTATTGGATTTTTATTACTTTTGTGTGGAATACAATTCGACTAATTACAAAGTGGTAAGGGAATTCTTAGCCCAATTTCTATTCCTTGGGTTTAACTTATAATTAAATGATTATGTCATACTATGTTTATTTTTTAGATTAATTTTTATTTTATTATGTTTTATTACCACTTTTTGTGTATTTATAGGTAATACTAAAAATTTAATAGTTAATTATCACTTCAATTATATGACATTTATAATGAATTTTCTCTTAAAAATTATATTTTTAAAGATTCCCATAAAACTCTATTTTTCTTCCATATCAATGTTTATTAAAATTATTTTTGAAAATGTTTTTAATATTCTACTAATATTGTATAAATTCATTTTAACATATGTTTTACCTTAAAAAAGAATTTGGGAAATGATTTTTTTTCTAAATAAGGCTCTTTATGACTTTTTTGATAAAAATATGGAAGGAATGTATTTTTAACTAATATAGAATAAGAGGAATTTACCCCCATCATGATTTCTTAATTAAATTAAGATTTCTCTAAAATATGAAATTTTTATTTTCATGAAATTTTTTTCGATTATAATTTCACTACATTTTAAAATAAGAATGCTTTTAAAATAGAAAGCTTATTTTCCTAAAGATTTATTTTAAGTGATCTATCAATATTATTTTCCATGTATGATTTTTTTATTTAATGTTACTTATGATTTAATGTGGATATTATTCAAGGAAATTATACTTACTATTTTTATCATTTTTTATATTTTTATTATATATTGATATTTTTGAAACCCATTTCTTTTCCACAGGTAATGCTGTGATGAAATGTTTATGAAACCTATTTTTTATAGGTTCTAATATGATTTATGTTCTTATGGAATAAATATATATGGTTTCATTATCTGATGGATGAGACCTATATCTCCCTCCAATTCACTGGGTAATTATATTGTATCTCATGAGATAGTCACGATTGGTATGGGGGTTTGAACTCAGTTAAGAAAGGACTGGAACTGGAAGTGAAACCGGTTTAGTAATGGAATTTGTCCACCATTATAGTATTGGGAGTGAACCTAGACTACCTAAATGGTTTGGTAAGTGGTCCCATTCAACTATAATGGTATTGGAAAAGAGTATTGACTGATAATGAAATGATTTTATATACTTATGTGTTTTCCACAATTCCATGTTTTATGCTAATTTATTCTTTTATGATTCTAGTCTTATGAATTTTTAGGAATTATTATATAACTCAAGATTTTAATATTTGATTTGAAGAGTATAATTGTAATGGATGAGACCTATATCTCCCTTTTTAACCCTTCCTAAGAATCCAAAAGCACTATTTTCTTATGTTTATTTTCCCCAGGTTATGAAGAATGATATTAGGTCTATATGTCCCAAATTGATATAGTTATGAAGGAAAAAGTGGGTGAAAATATATATGTTGTATGAACGAGTTGTTTTTTATTTGTTTCGAAAGATGCTAAATAGATATGATTCTTTTTGGCATTGTTGTAATATGAATATTAATCTATTTAGATGTAATACCAATATATGAAAAGAGTTTGTTGTTATAATTATATACTTTTTTATACTTGAAATATTATAGGTAATGGAATTTATTTTTTACAATTTGAAGTTATGTTTTCTTTTAAATTATCATTTTTTTGATTTATTTATTTTTAACATATAATTTTATAAAAATATTTATAGAAAACTAAAATAAGGAAATAAAAATTTATATTACATAAAATACACTAACCATTAATTTAGGGGGTGATAATTAAAGTATAATAATAGTCCTCCTAGGAGGATGAAAAAATCCATTATTGGGAAATGTTAGAAGAGGGGAGATATAAAGATTATATTATATAAATAAATTAAAATAGTTATACTAGAATCATAATAACAATAATATATTATATACCAATATATGAAATATTTTATAATCTTATAAAAATTAAAATTGTTTGGAGGAGTAGAAATAATAACAGGGGAATACAATGAAAGAAACTTTGGTTAATTCTTCTTTGAATATATAATCATTTACTAAATCCTTGATAACTTGGGGTAAGGTATCTCTAGAAACTTTTTATGTCTACTGAGAGGCTCAAGATAGGAGAAATGGGTATATACTAGGCTTTGGTAACTAAATAAGAGGTGGTTTTCTGAAAAAAGGATAAAGGGTATTTATAATTAAAGAGAGAGGTATTTTGGGTAAAAACAATGATTATTTTTTCATTTATCCTAATGTATTTTGAAAATTATTGATTCTAATTAAATTTATTGATTTATAATTAATTAAATGATGGTTATCGGACTTAAAAAAATTCCAAAATCTAATGGAATATTTAAATCACATAATTAATGGAAAAAATAGAAAATATTTTTTTATTAGAATAAAATATATCTTTTGTTCAAGAACATCAAAAAAGGTTTATAAAATAAATATTTTTTTTAAATTAATAATTTTACTCCTTAAATACATATTTGGTCAAGATAAAAATAGAATTATTTTAAAAATATCAATTTTTAACATTAATAATTTTTACCACATCCCATTTAATTTGATTATTTATCTTCTAAACATTATATTTATTTAATTAATTATTATTATAACTCATTAAATTATTCTTTAAGATAGCAATAAAAATATTTGTGGAATTAATATTAATAATTTTAAACATCCTTTTATTTACTTGATGTCTTACGCTTCTTATAATTTTCTTAATGATATTTCTAATTTTCCTTAAATGATATATTAGTGTCTACCATGAATTCTAAAATATATAAGGGTTCAATTCATTTTGGTTTTATGTTTTACATAATCAATTCATCATGTTATTTATATAACTAAAAAAACATTCAAAAATCTGAGGGTGTCACCCAATATCCTTATATTGATCATAATTGTTTCCTAAATCATGGACTTTAAATTATCAACCCAAATTTTCTTATATCACTATGGAATCATTTCTCTCAAAACTTTTGTCTAATAACACACTTATTTCTAGTTACCTTAAACATTTGTGCTTCATTATTTTCAAAATGAACCATTTCATCAACATGGGACTTCAAATTATTCAAAAGCATCACATTCATGGTCATATAGTATGGGAATCCACTTTAATGGATCAATTTGTTGTTGTTATTTTTAAGATTTAAAGAAATCTCAAAAAGGATAAAAATTTCCTTCTTATTATCCTTATATTAAATACTCTATTAAGTTTATATTTATGAATTCATAAACTCATTCTCTTCATAATTTATAATAAAATATTCTTCATCTTCTTAAAATGGGAGAATTTTTTCCCATAGTAATAGCATTCACCGGTATCACATTCATTGTCCTTGTCCATCCATATGAAATATTCACACCCCATCATTTCCTATAATTAATAATTTTTTGTATAAATATATACATATATATATATATAAATAAATATAAATAAATATATATAAATATAAATAAATAAATATTATTTTTTATTTTCTATGAAGGATATATTCTCATCATCCTTTGTTAACTTTTTGCTACTTAACTTATGAAGTGACTTTTTGAATAATTAAAATATTTAATTGTGTGGAATAGGTGCCAAACAATGGACAATTCAATACAGGGAATATATTATCTTCATATTTCTAAATGTTTCCAACCTCTTTATATCTACTTTATTTTTGATAAATCCTCAATTATTGATAGTTATCACTATAATTTTGATTCCCTTATCCTTTATGTTTCTATCTTAATTTTGGATATTTTATCATTGAAAATAATTGTACATTTAACCATATAATTAGTTCTTTGATCAATCGACAACTTTTTATCACTCAAAATTCCTTTTTTAATAATTATTTCACTCTTCATAAAAAAACCATAAATATTATAGTAACATTTCAAACACACTTATTTTTTTTACTTTAAAATAAAATTTCTACCTTAATATCACTACATATTATTTAAGATATTAAATTTTATTTAATATATTATCCACACAAGTATTATGGTCATTGATTATAATAATGTTTTTCTTAAATTTCATCCTAATGTTCATGAAATCTTCAAATGTTTTTTCATAGACCCTTGATCATCCAACAATATTCTATAACTTGGTGATCTTAAATTTAAGTTGATCAATGTATTGTGATGATTATTTCAACAATTCACTAATATTAACTTTGTTTATTTACTATGGGTCAATCCCCTCAATATAACCTTCAAGTTCCACATAGAGATCAATAATACATTATTATTTATTTCTTTCGTTAATTTTAGATTTTAATTTCAGAAACATTTCCATCATAATATCCTTTAAATTTGATTTGAACTTATATTAACCCCCTTTGAAGAAAATTTCACAACCATTCTCTTACTTACTCCCCATACTCTTCTAATAAAACTCCATTCTAGATAGGTTTCTTGATTTTATTTTTTTTATAGGAAACACCATTTATTAATTTTTAAGTGTAATCAAACTCAACATCATTAATTTAGTTCCTCATCATACATAGTTATGTAATATGTCTTAATTTGCCACAAAAAATAATGAAAATGTCAGATTTCCCTCAAATATTCCTTTCCTTCACTATAATTGTCTTTTAAAAAGTGATAAGAAATCATCACTTACATTCACTTATCCATTTTTAATTTTATTAACATATAGTTTACATATAGGAAAAATTTATTTTTTCTTTAATAAGTGGATAAATTTACTTTTCAACTTGAAATTAATTTTATAATAAATTGGATTGATATGTAAATCATTGGGTCATAACTCCACAAGATTTCCTTCTTCAAGAACTAATACCTTAGGATTATAGAATGGTGGAACTCTCTATAATATTTCCCTTAGATTTATACACCCTCCATTTTATCATTGAATATATGAATATATCCAAACAACTCAATGATTTTGTTAAATAAACTATCAATGTTTTCATTATAACTCATCTAAAAATCCTTAAACATGCTGTGAAGAACTTGTAACTTTTTATTTATTTAATTTTTTTCCACATTAATAAAAAATTAACCTATTTATCCCTTATAACTTATATATATATAATGGATAAAATTCATGTATAACAAGTTTATTGATACTTTATGTACGTAATTTCTAATTGATAAATTATAATTATGTAGTTTTATATACACTTCAGTCATTATAATCTATGTAACTTCACTCACATTAATTATGTGAATAAAGAAAAAAGAAAAATTTAATTCCAATGATCTGGAAATACGAAATCATTTGGTTATTTAAAATATGGTAATTTCACTCATCAAAGAAAGAATATCCTTTTATATTTATGGTGGTATTTATAGAAAATACATTCTATTAATAGATTCAACACACTTAACCTTGTGAATTTGATACCATTTTTAATAACCACAGAATCCAAAACACACCCTAGGAGGAGATGGGGTGAATTTGGGTTTGAATTTTATTTCCTAATATTATAATGGATTTTTCTACCATGCCTTAAAGAATATTATAAACATTCCAATATCCAATATGAATCTACAATATCCAAATAAAAATAAATAAATATTATGACATGATTATTTTATTTTATTCACTATTTAGAGAAACACCAAGGGGAATACACTGATTATGTGTCGACGTACCATGATAATAACAACTACTTTTATAGTTTCAAATAGTTTTTAAGGTCTCATTATCAATACATGGTTCACTCCCTATTTTCCTATTCAATCACTAATTCAAATAGGAGGTATAAAAATTTTATGAAACATTAGAGACTCTTAATAATATCCATAGAAATGATAAATAAAAAACAACAAGGGTGTTTTCCTTTTGAAAAAATATCATCTATAAAAATCCATATATTTAGGATAGTTTCTTAAATAATTGTTTCTTGTATCTATATTCCATACATGTCAATTCTCCTTAATATATATTTTTATTCTATATCTTTATCTTCCCTCTTTAAAATAAATTTAAATTTTTTCCATTTGAATTTTCCACATGCAACTAGTTGATTGTACCTCAAAACCATTTATTGAATCTAAATTAAATATAATATGATCAATGAAAATATCTCCCTTTTTAGAAAATATTATGTTTTTAAAAAAATTTGTAATTTAGAAAATAATTGTGTGCCTATACAAATTACAGTGTGATATAATTATACCACAATCTACACTAAAAACAATGTGGTTGATTCAAATTTCAGTCCCCTAAAATCCTGAGTTATATTTCTTAAAATATTCATAGTGTGAACTCCTTATGAAATGAAATAATTTGTTAAATGATAGAAACATCAACATCACTAGAATAATGCATAATTTTACTATGATATAATGTATTTCAGTGGGAAATTTAAAATTTGGTACAACTACAAAAGGGGTATATGACACAACATAGAAAATATAGATAAACAGTTAGCATGGGGACTTGATCCCAATAACACAACCCAAACCCCTCCCAACCTTTACCACCCCAGCTGAGCATGGGGGAAAAACATGTGTGGACCATACTTCTAGGCCCATTGGGGGATCCACCTAGGTAGTGTGTGCTGCACGTTCCCCAACAAAGCAATGGCATTGAATAACACTATTCCTAATATGAATAATATTCGAGTCTAGAGGGACTCGAGCCTGTGCCAGTTCCCCCAGATAGAGAGACGGCCCAACCGGTGAACCACTCGACCTACATGCTAAGGTAAATTTAATAGGGACAGATAATTTATAAAAAATATCATGAACTAAATTTTCCACGACCTCCACATTATGACATAAAATATTCCTCTAAAACATTATAAAAGTAATTTTAGTTGATTTATTCATACCAAATCTTATACAACCTACCAACAAGAATTATGGTGTGACCAATATTGTTATTCCATGATTTTGTATACATTATAAAAATATATCATAAACTTATCAGACCACTAATAGACTTCTCAAAATATTCATGCCAATCCAAAAGTGATTGATGAAAAATAAAAAACCTTTTACAATCTATAATCCGGGATTTTAATATTCTCACCACCTTCTATCACTAGTTTAAACATTATTGAATTTTAATATCCTTATTTTCAATAACAACTTTAACAAAAATATTCACTCCCATATGAAAAATCCTTATCTCATTGATACTTATGGAATGGAAATGTAAATTCATGCCCTAGTAAAATGATCTCATTTTATCATATATCATGACACATCAAATAATATCAACAAGAATTATTATCACCTAATGTAATAAAACAAACAATTCTCACAATAAAGAGTAATCAAAATCTATACACATAGCATCTTAAGAAAACCAAAAAATATCTCTTAAAAAACTATAAGAACCCGGTTCTTCGTTGAGGTAATGATGTTGTGTTTTCCATCAATTTTCAGTTTAATTTCTTAAATATGGCATATATTTGATGCATGTTGGGGAAATGAAGGTATTAGTGGTGTCCACGGCTGGTCCAGAGCTTGGAACACAATGTTTGGATGTTTTTATTCTAGCACACAGTTAGTAAAAACCATTCGGGGTATGCCACATAGTTTGAATAAATGGTGCGAGGATGGATAATGGTGGATTATAGGCGGCACAGTTTGGGTAAACGGTGGGAGAGGAGTCACACTAATATTTGTCTAGTCTTTAGTTTTTAGAATATTTTTATAGAGGGTTTCATCATGGTTTTCATATGGTTTATAAAATGTGTGACGGTAACTATAAACTATGGACCAAACATATAGGAATCTGTCCATGAATTTCACTCGATTAGATAGATAGTGAGGATAAACCATGAAACCCCTATTGTGTTAGAAATTATATGATTTTTAATTAATTTAAAAATTATTTAAAAATTTAATTTAGTTTAATTACTCAATATCATAGTAGAGCTGAACTATGGAAAATATATCATGGTTAAATATTATAGGATTTCAGATGTACTTTCTGTCTGATCTCCGATTTGAATGTGGTTCGCCTCCTTGGATCCATAACGGTAAGGAATTATTTTCTTTTTAAACATTTTCGATTATGCAAGATATTGACTGTGGTATTTGGATTTAGGCTCTTATGCCCCAATTTCTCATTCTTCATCCATTATTCAGATTACATCCAAAATAAGATGAACCAGAGCTTGATACTGGACAATCAATCAAGCACGAGACTATGGTAGGTGGTCATGTGATTTTCATTGAAATTCAGATCATTTATATGTTTGGTGTGCTGCACACTCATTTTTTAGGTGGATACTTAATTTTAATTGATTTTTTTCCTATCATGATTTAGGTAATTATATAGGATTATTTATTCTTGTTATAGGTTGTATACATTGAATAGGGACCACCCCATGGGTGAGTTGCATTGAATGACCATTATGGCTTTGGGCTTGGATTCCTATAAGGCATTCCTTTTACCCCATGCTGTGGGATTTCAAAATATAAATTTTCTTGTGAATTAAATTTTATTTTTGATGGATTTTTTTGAACTAATTAATGGTATGAGATGGATGACTTTTTACTTAACCCCTATATCCAATTTCTTTTTTAAGCCTGTTTATCTTGTCTATGCCTTTCCTATATGAGTAAAAACAATATATGACTTGAATTGATGCTACCGGATTGAATTTACATAAATATTAGTTCACCCTTGTGATATATATTATAATTAAGACATCCGATATTTTGTTAGTCTTTTTAGCCATGTTATGCTAAAAACGACCATGTGAGTATTTAAAGGCAAGCCATTAAGGATAGCCTTATTTTACAACTACCTTAATGGGAATGAATTTCACATTTTAATGCAATTCCCATGTGAGTTATAGGATAACCATGCTAGGTAGTATATTTTTATTCCATTGAGTAGCGTTATATAAAATATTCCCATATGAGTAAATTAATGGTTAAGAACTATAAGGTTAGAAAATACTTGAGTCACCTTTTTAAGGAGAGATTCATACTATCTACTCATGGTTTTGACCTTGACATATCTAATGACATTTTTAAATGAAATGGAATTTGTTAATTGATGAATAGTATTTGGTGATACATGTAATTAATATAGAATTCAATGGATGGAATCACGTTACTATTGAACTTTATACCTTGGGTGACACATAGACCCACTCTAGGATTCCATAGACAGAATCCGTGGTTCATATTAAATTATCATGAGTGATACATGGATCAAAATGATATATTACATAGATGAAATAATTGAAGATAAACTTATTTTACAAGTGAGAAATGGATTATTATGATAATTCCATAAACAGACTCAAAGGGAATTTGACTATTATAACTAGGGTGACACTCGATTATACATTGATAAGCTCTCAGGACATACTCGATTAGATAAGACATTATACCTCGCCTAAAGAGATACTGGGTTCCTGATAGGTTTCCAGGGATAATCTTGTATGGTGTTGGTTGAAATTACACATGGAGTGAAACTTTAATTCAACCTTACAAATTTCATGGACAGACTCAGGTTATGAATTATATTATGAATGAAAAAGAATTATATTTCATCTACCAAGACAAAGCACAATATTGGATTCAGTCTTCACTTGTACTAGCTTAGATAGACTTTTGAGGCATCTGTTGTGCTACCATATACATGAGGGATGTCATGTTTTATCCAGATCTAGATATCTATAAATTTAATTTAATTGAATTGTTAAATGAAAATGAAATGAATGTTAACGAAAACCAGTACATGTTGGATTTTAACCTTAAGTACATCCTTGATTACTAATTTTATTATTGCACATTTCCTATTATATATGTACCTAACTGATTGGAACAGACCATGGGTGGTTTTCTAATAGGATTTTTTCTCACACCCTATTTGGGCTATGCTTTTGGGCCCAAACAGATTATATGATTGCAGGTAATGATAAGGGAAAACACCCTCATATAACTACATGACATTATTCTTAGGAGAAGGAGAGGATGGGACCAAGATAAGGTTTGTGATGCTACGAGGATTCTTTTAGCCATTTTTTAATTTTGTTATATGGATTGTAAAACATCCTTATATTTCTATTTTGGATGCTTTATCAGAAACATGTGAAATATAACATCATCTTGTATATGATATGATTTCTGGATTGATTATACTATTATTCTTCCATTATTTACTTCTATTGTATGGTTTAATAATTCTACAATTTTTAACTATTATTGATATTACATTGTTTCATACTATGCTAATGAGGGAATAACCACAGACTCACCTAGACCCTTGCCACTAGTGGACAACCTTTTGGAATTTAGGGATATGCACTTGAGGCCATGTGGCCCACTGGGCTCGGGGAACCGTTTAGTGGCATCTGGGATTGGGATTAAATAAATTGGTGTTAGAGGTTTTCTAGTCTTACTTACTCATTGAAGACAATAGGCATGGGTAGGGAGGAATATGAATTTGTTAATGAGATATGCCTAAGCATAGCTAACCTGTTTATAGGAAAATCCCAAATGGCCTCAAATTAAATTTCCATTTTATGAATATTTAAAATTATAATTGATTTGATTCTACCATTGGGTGATAAACTTGATTTATACTATTATTGTTAGTATGATTTTGGGTTATATTATGTTGAAACACTATGAGATGAGGGTATTACATATCATACATCAAATTTCCAGCTGATACTTTTCACATTCCATGAAATATGCCATGCCATTTAGGACGCATTACCGATTTTATGCTATTGTGATAGATGAATTGATAAATATTAATCCTGTTGTATTATGTTTATTTGGATATGTTATGGTGTGATGTATATGGATTCCAAGATTTTGTCCATGTGGTGTATGTTCCCTCTTGAATTGGAATTTGGTGGATTATGCATTAGCCTTAAAATGGATTCTGTTATGATGTTCCATAAGTGGACACAATTTTTGGATTCTTTGGGATTATAGAACCCATAGATTAGAATTCAGAGTGCTAGTAAATTGCAAAAAAAGGATGTGATAAATATGAAATGAGTATAAACTCAGTTAATGTGAATGTAAACTTGGTCGAAATCAAATGAATATGAATGAAATTGAAACTGAAATGGATTATGATAGAGAACTTGACCAGACATGACCATGGTAGTGGGATTTTGGTAGTGTCACTCGCTTGTCTGAAACCCATACCTAACCCATGGGGAAGGAAAAGGGGGAGTTCTAAAAAAATATGGTTTTTACTTGTCCTATTGGATATCTGTTCTTTTGAGATGCAAATTCTTTATAGATGTAAACTGAGGCATATTTTTGGCATTATAGAGCCATGCCACCATGATGACGTCTAGATGTATGCCAGGAGGGTGGAGATGATCACACATTAGATGTGGTAGACCATTAGATACGAGTGGATTGTCTAGTATTTCCAGCTACGATAGATGTTTTCCTACCAAACATAGGTGATGGGGAATAGTTCTGGGATGTATTTATGAGGTTCATGGAGACCATTTAGGGAGTATTGTGACCTTCCCCAACTATGGTAGAGTAGACACATGAGTTTTAGCAGTATTATCTACCCACTTTTTCAAGGGATGGTGAACTAGAGGATGAATTGTCATAGTTCGAGGTGATTCTATCCATCTTCGATCACTTAGAGACACCTCCTGAGAAGAGGGTAAATATGGATACATACAAACTATGTGATTACGCCAAAAGATGGTGGGATTTTATCACTCAGACTAATCATCATCGAAATATGTCCTTGATGGATTTTCATATGAACTTCTATTATTAATTCAATCCTAAGACACTGAGGGATTATAGAGCCCAAGAGTTCATACATCTGGAGAAGGGTGCACTATCATTCATGGACTACTAGGCCCAATTTACCGAGTTTCAATGCATAAAAAATATTCTGATGGGTGACGAGTTATCGAAACCTAGGTGATTCAAGGATGGTCTCAGGCATGACATAGAATCATAGGTAAATGTATTGTAGATAACTACTGTATATGGGATAGTGAATCGAGAAATGATCACAGAGCGCAACCTTAGGGAATCTAGTGGTGCGTTCTAGGGCTGTTCAGCACCTAATTATGGTATTGCATCTATTAGTAGTAGGAAGCATCATATGGAGCTTCAACACAGTGATATAAATAGTTAGAACATCTATTAAGGTTTCCAGGTGAGGTGATGATAGTGCAATAGGATGGGACATTCAAGGCCACAATGTACGAAAGACCCAGTGAAGTGCTGATATTGCAGAAATATGGTCCATCTATACTGCTTCTTCTAGAAAATTCCACTAGAAACTAGTGAGAGAGGGTCTACACTGACTACATGTTCAATAGCTGGGTCAATAGATTGTCACTAAATGTGGAGCTGGAGTACATTAGGACAATTGGGACATGGTGGTGGTCATGTACGTGGTATCTAGATCTCAGGTTGATAGTTACAACAGGGTGGATCATCACAGGGTTTCCCGATAATGTCATAGGGAGTCAATATAGGCCAAGCATATGAATTTCTATATACCCTGTAGGATAGGGATCTCTGACCTCCTACTCTCAGAGGTACTATACAAGTAGTCTCCATTTTAGCTTCTAAACTTTTTGATGTAGATGATTCATAGAGTTTTGTATATGTTCCTATTGTGGAGACACTTGGGATCTATGTTTATACTTATGATGGAGTGATACCACTGGACACCCCATTATAGATTAGGATGGAATATGTGCATTATTTTTGGGAGTGTCCCCAGTGGTTGGTTGGTGTCACTTCATATGGGACATATTCATCCATGATATGAAAGGATTTGATGTCGTTCTTGGGATGAAATAGTTTGTTCACTTTCAAAATTTTTTTGATTTATATATTCGTAGGGTGAGTTTTAAATCACTAGAGGGTAGGGATTTCATTCAAAAGGGTGAATGGGTTGTCTAGGGGAGCTGAGTAGGACTAGAGCATCATGGGATTGGCGGGATGATAACCCAAATTATCAGTTTATATCTATATGATTAGGGAACATGTTAAACCAATTTTCCTCTAGTGGTTGATCGTTTCAGGAACATATTCCTGGAATAATTCTCAGGATTACCTCGAGAGAGAGAGTTATATTTCTTAAAATTTATAGTACAAGGAGCTGCATGAGTATCCATTACTCTTTAAAGGATGGCTACAATGGAGTTGCAAAAGCTCAAGAGGTAGCTATAGAATTTAGAGGCAAAGGGTTTCATCTGAACCAATACTTATCCATGGGGTTTGATGGTCCTTTTTTCAAAAAAGGTGGAAAATACCCTTAGGCTGTGTGTGGATAACCATATATTGAACCAGTTGACATTTAAAAACTGATATACTCTACCATGGATATAAAATCTATTTGACGAGCTCTAAGGATATTGGGTATTCTCAAAGATTGATCTGAGATCTCGTTATAATTTGTTTCATGTTAGACCATCAGACATACCTCCCATAGTCTTCTGGAGAAGGTATGGTCTATATGAGTATTTGGTTATTATTGTTTATCTCAAGAATGTGCCAGCGGTATTCATGGAACTATTGAACCAATAGTTCCATCAGTATATCTATTTTTTGTGGTGGTTTACAAGGATGATATATTGGTTTAATCTCAAAATTTACATAACCATGCCAAAAATATTGAGATCATTTTGAATACACTGATGGAGCATTAGTAATATTCTAAACTCATGATGTTCCACTTATGGATGGATCAATTTGACTTTATGGGTTGCGCCATCTCAGAGAAGGGAGTATCATTGGACCTAGAGAAGTTAATAGTAGTAGTTACTTGGGAGAATCCTAAGAACATATTCGAGGTGAGATGTTTCTTAGGGATAAATGGTTATTATAGGTGTTTCATACAAGACTTCACAAGATTTTTAGAATTGTTTATGAGCTTGACTAAGAAGGGTCTGAAGTATGTATAGTTAGATTCCTACAAGATGTCCTTTCGGGAGATTGAAGGGAGATTGAATTCAACATCAATACTGGTTTTTACAAAGCTAGGCAGGAGTTACACTATGTACTATGATGCATCTGGTATCATGTTGGGATCAATTCTTATGTTGGAGGATTGAGTCATTGTGTATGGATCATGGAAGTTGAGGCCACATGAGAAGAATTACTTAACAAATGATCTCAATTTGGATGTGGTTTCTCATGAATTTAACTATTTGATAAATTACTTATTAGGAGATCATTTTATGGTGTTTGTAGAAAAAAAAGCTTCAAATACATGTTTATATAGGGTGATTTGAATCTGAGGTATTAAAGGTGGGTTGAATACCTTCAGTATTTTAACTTTGAGCTAGCCTACATTCCTAGTAAATGAAATGTAGTGGCTGGTTCACTGAATAGGAGGACTTAGATATAGGAAGTGTAGTAGGCCAGTAGTGAGTGAAAACTCATAGAATATTTCTATAAGATGTATTTAGAGGTGCTTGATAATTAGGGGTAGACATTTCTTTCATCCTTATCTATTACCTCTACCCTTATAGATAGAGTGAGGATGAGGTATATATCAGACTTGGAAGGCCTTGTTCTATGGGAGAGTATGGAAGGTGAGGGCCCTCCCCCGGGATGAACCAATGGCGAGGATGTGGTACAGTGGGTATATGGTCACATGTGGGTTTCTTCAGACATCATGAGGAGATATTGTGGGATTTTCATGCTTTATCTTAGGCAGTGCATCCCGGTGCCACCAAGACGTATCTAGATTTACATCATTAGTATTGGTGTCCAAGCATGAAAAGAGATGTATCTGGTTTTGTCTTGTGATGTTCCACCTATCAGTATGTGAAGGTGGACCACCAACGATCAGGAAGACTTTTACAGAAGCTACCCATTACCAAGTTGAAATGGAATTACATTACGATAGATTTCATGATAGGTTTACTAAGGACACCTTGAGGTAATGATGTTGTATGGGTTATTATTGATAGGATCACAAAAGTTTCCCATTTACTACCCCTCAAGTAAACCTTCAGTGTTGATGAGATTGAGAGGTTGTACATCCGTGGGATTGTACGAATATATGGGCCTCCACATTCTATCATTTCATATAGGGATACATGGTTTATGTATCATTAATGGAATGGTATATAGAGGGTGCTAGGTACACAGGTGATTCTGAGAATGAAAAAACACCCCCAGACAGATGGATAGTCAGAGCGCATGATTTAGGTGTATGGGGACATGCGGCAGGCATGCGTCCTAGATTACATGGAAACATACGATAAAAATATAACCCTAGTTGAGTTCTCCTACAAAATATAATTTATGATACTATTCAGATGGATTCATATGAGGATTTTTATGATAGGCCATTCAGATCACCTTTGAGTTGGTTGGAGGTAGGAGAGGTAGCTATGATGGGACCTAGTCTTGTAAAGGAGACCACATAACATGTGCATTTGATTCGAAAGTTGATGGCTATTTCACAGTCTCATCAGATATCTTATGTAGATCACCACAATCAAACACTATAGTTTGAGGTCGGGGATCATGTTTTCTTATATGTTTCACCAAGGTTGTGACACAAGAGTATCAAGAGATAGGGAAAGCTTTCTACTCAATATGTAGGGTCATTCTGCATTCTATAGAGAGTTGGGCCGGTAGCCTATAAGTTACAATTACCTTAGAGGTACCAGCGTATGCATGATGTCATCCACATATCTTAGCTGTGATGTTACTATTCCGACCCATATCATGATTTTTAACCGGAGGAGGTTGAGATTATGGAATATACATCATTTGGGGATAATCACATACAAATTTTGGATCAAAGCATGGAGGTTCTCTGAGGCTGGTCTATTCCATTAGTACAGGTTCTATGGTAGCACGATCGAGTGTAGGACAAGACCTGAGAGAGGGGGGCCAATGTACAATCAGAGTGGCCTAAATTGTTCTTAGATATAGATTAACCACCCTTAGAAGGGATGTTTGGGGATGAATTTATTTAAGGGGAGAATTTTGTAAGAATTTTGTTATTATTTGAGGTATAGATATATTTTTCGTAAATTCTCAATTTATTTTCCTAAATATGGCGTAAGGTTGATGCCATGTTGGGTTCATGAAGGTATTTGAGGTGTCTGGAGTAGCTCTAGAGTGTGGAACCGAATTTTTGTGTGTTTTTATCTTCGAACACAGTTAGTGAAAACTATGTGGGGTAGGTGGAAAAGTCTGACTAAACTATTAAAGGATAGATAATGGGGGCTTACAAGATGCAGTGTTTGGGTATTCCATGCAATATGATATTCATAGTCATGTGTTAAGTATACAATTTTCACCAGATTTTGACCAAGGTTTTCAGAATGTTTTTCGCACTATTTATAAACCATGCTGGGCAACTGTGCACTAATCCCCAAACCTATATAAACATGTGCATATTTTCTGCATGGTTAGATAAATAATGTGGATAAACTGTGGGACCCTTGTTGTGTTATAAATTTTAATTAATTTAAAAATTATTTTATAACATAATTTAGGTTCATTATTCATTCACACCATAGAGGGGAACGATGGAAAAGCTCTGAAGCTTGAATATTCTTGTATTTAAGATCTAATTTCAATCCGATCTCTAATTTCAACATGGTTCGTCTTTTTAGATTCATAAATTTTAGGCCCGAATTAATTTTTATCCTTTCTCAATTATTTGGGTTGTTGAATATGCTATTTGGATTTAGGCTCATATACCCTTTTTATCATTCGTCATGTTTTATTCATATTTCTTCTAAACTAGGATGAAACAGCGCTTGATACTGGAAGATCTATCAAGAACAATCTTATAGTAGGTGGTCATGTGATTTTCCTTGAAATTCAGATCATTTAATGTGTTGGTGTGCAGCACACCCATTTTTTAGGTGGTGCCTTAATTGAGATTAGAAAATGTTATTTCCTATCCAAATTAGGAAATTTAGTATGCATTTATATGTATGTTATAGGTTGTATACCTTGAATAGGGACCACACCATGTGGAATTTTCCTTGAATGACCATTTATGGCTTTGGCCTTGGATGCCCGTGGGGAATGCCTTTTACCCAATGTCATGGGATATAAAAATATGAATTTACATTTGAATTAAATTAAATTTTTGATTTATTTTAATTGAACTAAATAAGGTCATGGGATGGTTGACTTTCCCCTTAATCCATGTATTCCATTTCTTGCTTATGCTTGTTTTTTTTTGTCTACCCCTTTTCATGTGAGTACGTATAGGCTATGAATTCAATGGATACCATTGGATTGAATTCCCATAAATCTTGGTTCACCCATGTGACATATATTATAATTAATCTATCTGATAGATTTTAAGTCATGTAAGGTATTATATTCAAAAATTCCCATATGAGTATTTGAAGGAAAGCTTTTGAGCTTGGCCTTATTTTTCAATTTCCTTAATAGGAATTATTTGAAACTTTTAATGATTATCCCATGTAAGTTTTAGATTAACCAATCCATGTAGTAGATTTTTATTCCTTTTAACCATGTTATACAATATATTCCCATGTGAGTAAATGAAATGAAAATCCCTCTGAGGTTTGAAAATTATTGAGTTACCCCTTGAGGTGAGATTGATACTAGATACTATTGGTTTTGACCTTGTAATGTCTAATGAATGTTTAAATGAAATAGAATTTATGAAATTATAATAGTATAGGTTGATACATGTATTCAACTTAAAATTCCATTGATATACTCACACGACTATTAAACTTTATAACTCAGTGACACAAGGATTCACGCTGGGATTCCATGGACAGACTCAAGGGTTCATATTAAATTGTCACAAGTGATATATGGATTCAAAAGATTGATTCCATGGATGGAATCATTGATGATATACTTATATTATGATTGATACATGGATTCATTTGAGAATGACATGGATGGACAGAAAGAGAATTTGAATATTATGTCAAGAGTGATACTCGAGATTACATTGTGGGTCACCGTGGAAAAAATCGATTATCTAGGATGTTATACCTCACCTAGAGAAATATCATGTTCCTAAGAGGCTTTTCTAGGACAAGATTGTAGGGTGTAGGTTTAAATTGAACCTGAAGTTACACATGAATTCTACCTTAGAAATTTCAAGGATAAGATCATTTTTGGAATTGAATTATGAATGAAGTCACTTATGATGTGTCTTCCAAGACAATGAAAAATGTTGCATTCTATTTACCCTTGTACTTGTGTATATGGCCTTTTGAGGCATCTGCGGTACTACTAATTACACGGGGGATGCTAGTTTTGACACAGATATTGATATTTATAAATTTAGTGTAATTGAATTGTTAAATGAACATGAAATGAATATAAATTAAAACCATTTCATTAAGTATGTTTACCTTGATTACTCCATTACTGCTTTTCTTATCACACATTTACTTTCAAATATATTCATTGATTGATTGGAACATACCATGAGTGGTTTCCTACTAGAATTTAGTCTCACACCTTATTTGGGTCATGATTTTGGACCTAAACGGATTATATTATTACAGATAATTATAAGGGAAACTCTCTCCCATAAGAACATAATATGATGATTAGGAGAAAGAGAGAATTAGATTGGGATGAGGATTGATATGGTACTAAGATTATTTTGGAAATTTTGTACTTTTATTATATGGATTTTCAAACTACCTTGTATTCTTATTTTGGATGATTTATTAAAACATGTGACATATATCATCATTTTGTAAATGAAATGATTTCTGGTTTGTTTATACTATCAATCATCCACTATTTACTATTTTTGTATGGTTTACTGCTTCTGATATTTGTAATTCTTATTGATATTTCGTTGTGTTGCAATTTGCTAGTGAGGGAATAGTCTACTAAAAGACTCACCAAGGCCCTCAATGCTAGTTGGAAACCTTTGGAATTTGGGGAGATTCATTTGAGGACATTTTTTCCACTAGGCTCGGGGTACCTTTTAGTGGCATCTGGGTTTGGGGCGTTACAAAAAATGATCTAGACCTATCAGGGAAAACATCACATATCATGTGGATTATGTAACTCATCCATAATTTGAATCATGAACTAACTATGATGTATACAATAGTGAAAATCTATTTCTATGAAAATATACTCACCTCCTAAATATAAATATTTATCATCCATCATATTTTCATTACCTTTGAAATAATATCATCATGAAATGAAATATTAGGAATACGATAAAAATTAGAAGTGGAAAACATCATTATAGTCTCATAAAACTAATACTCTTCCTCATAGAATCTAGATAAATCCAAACTAGTATAAATCAAGAAAGAAATATTATTACTTGAATTATTTATATGAGTAATTTAAACATCCATGATAGCATTCAAAATGATATTAATCCGTGACATAGTTGTAGGTGATAGTTTCTAGAAGATGTTATCTTCAAACTTATAATCTATAACACGATTCACTCATCTAAGTTAAAAATAAATCATCTTTCACTCACTATATGTCATGAAATTCGCCACACTATAAAATACAAAGTTTAAAAATACAAAAAACCTCAATAATTTCAAAGTGTAATGAATATAAGAGTTATATATATCATTGAAATTTCCACAAAACCATCCACAAAAAAATTTCAAAAAGATTAAACTTGAAAGAACATAAATTATTTCCTTACAACAATATTATTCATATACTAATTTAACTATACCATAAGATAAATTTTCTATGTAATAAATTTAGCTAAAGAATTATTAGAGTCCTTTTATAGGAATGTCTCGACCACAACACCCTATATTGAATCATATCTTCTATTATACAAAACTATAATACCACTAATATCATTATCCTAATTCTTCTCAAACTAAATAACACCTCACTTGATTCTAAATCTAATTTTTTATCAAGAACTTATGTAAATTCTTTGATACCGACCTTCAATGACATAGTTACAGTAGAGGATCAATTAGGTTAGTGATGAAACCAAGTGTTATCCATGATGCCCTCCCCAAATAGGCCATGGGGAGGTGAGTAGAAACAAGGGTATAAATCTAAAAAATTGGAGGTTTTAATTTGAGTAACATAGATAAAGGATATAAAATATAATGAGAGTAAAAATATTATAAAAAATAAGGAATCTATAGTCAAATGATAAAAAAATAATGTACAATTAATTAATTTCACAAAAAATACCTTAAAATACCACCAAACTATAAATAATAAGGAATTTACAATCAACCATGAATTTGAATATAACTCCACGAAAACACCATGCCTGCCCACTTGAGAATAATGAATGATCCCTTGAACATGAACCCGCTGATTAAACCTCCCAAAATCTTCCTAAATAAAATATTTTCACCCCAAAACATATAAAATATATCCCAATAAAACTAAATTATGTAAAACACTACCCATAATAGTCTAACATGAATAAAATCAATTAATTCTATTTTACCTAAAAACTAGGTATTTTTGTTACTAGAATTATAAAATATTCAAACCCATGAAAATCTCAAAATACACAACTCAAGGCCTAATTCAAATCGTAATCACAATCATGACTATATTTTTATGTGAATAGAAGTATTTTTACTACAAAGAATGCCATCAAATATATTCTATAAATCAATATAAAAATGTCATAATTTTTTGTAATCATCACTTTTATTATTTCCCAATATCCAATTTTACAATAAGAAATTTATTATCACACTATGACAATTTATACAATATATCAACAATATTTAGTCTCTTAACTACATAATAAACTAAACATACTTATTTACTCATACAAACTGATTTTTTATTTATTTCCAAGAATTTACAAGAACAATTTATTAATTAATCCACCATTTAATTACTTAAAATCCAATTTCATTCACTTATTTATATATCAAAATCATGATATTATTCCTAGCACTAACTAATAAATATTTACACAATTTTCAAAAAATTAATCCATGAAGAACTCCTCATTCATTCCCCAATAAACCTCACCATCCATTATTAATTTAAAAAACAATAATAGTTATACACTTAGACACCCATCTTACACACACAATATTAGTTTTCAAAAAAAAAACCTCTATCACATTTTTAAAATTATTTTCATTCAAAAAATTGTTTCATTAAAAAATGATATTATATAATTGTATTAGTTTATAAATAACTCAATAATAAATATCATAAATTTAAAAATTTAGAAAATATATCACATCATATTATATTCACTATAATTTATGTTTTCACCTAATATTCATAACCGTCACTTTTCAATAAAAAATGATCAAGAATCATATAAATGTGCCATTAAAAAATGTATAATTCATTCTAATACATTATAAAATTCATATCATAAAAATTAGTCCCAATAATTTATTCAATATCATGTTATGAATATATTTAAATTCAATATATCTAAATATAAATTAAAATTATCAACTTAATAACAAATATAACATTCCATGATCCACACATAGAATTTAATCATTTATATATAATCATTAAAATCTCAAAACATATGTATATATGTTAAAAATTAATAATATCTATCAATTACTATCTTATTTAATCCCTTAAAGAACCAAACGAGTTAACAAAACACCTTTGAAACATATATGTAATCTTATGGTCTTAAAAGAAATTAAAATATAACAAATAAATATCTTTGAGAAGATAAAATAAAAATAATTTCATGTAAAAATAATTTAGAAACCCTTTACATAACCCCTTAATTTATCATCATTACAAAATTTAATCATATAAATTTTTTTCTTATTTAAACCGTACTTAAATGGCAAACATTAATATATTTTTTCAACACAAGCATAATTATTCATCAAAAAAATGACCTAGTCATGTTGGAAATCACCATGTACATATATACTATGAAAAATGGTAATTATAACAAACCATTATAATTTAAAAATTTCTAATTATCACTCAAACAACATATTTAATTATAAAATTCCAACACATATAACACTATTTTAATGTTTCAATTCAATAATTAAAATTATATTGTATTTTATATGTTATTTTTTTCATAAGGTAAGCAAAAGGTTGTGACATTCACATGAAAAGTAACACATCGGGCGAAATGGAGGGCATGCAGGGGAGGCGATGTGGAATGATGGTGTAGTAGAATAGTCATTGAGTGGGGATGAGATGATCTCAAAGTTTAGTGTTGCAGGTCACATTAATTATGTATTTTAACCATTGTGATTTAATTCCATGTAATAGGTTCTCTATCCTATCCTAGATACAATAAAAAAAGATGAGGTTTCTACTTTAATAAAATACAATGGAAGTATTTCCTTCATAAATTTATTTATCAATGATAAACGACATATTGAACTTTATATTTAATTAATAAAAAATTTCTTAAAAAGTAAACACAATATGAGTAAATTTAATTATCAAATGAATGAAAATACACTATAATCATGAATAGGACACTGAAAAAGGATAATACCACTTAAATCAAGTTATCGTAACAATTTACACATGGATTGGAATCTTATTCTTCACTATTTTATTACATTCGATGAATTCATCAAAAAATAAAATGAAAGAATTAATTTTATTAAGTCATGGGATGAAACCTCAATTAATTTCAACAAAAAGGTAGGACATGTGATCTAATGACCATTCTATAACTAACACAATAAGAATACCCTTGATCAACAATGAAATGAAAGATGAACCACTAAAAGAAGTTTGGAAGAGGATGAGTAAGAATTATTTGAAGAAATATCGACCTAATAATTTCTATAAAAGATGTGAAATCTCTAAACAATAAAATCAATAAATATTAAATTATAAAACTACCATTATAAAAAATAGTATATAAACTCATATAGTACCCAATATAAACCCATCAACCACTTGGCACAACCTGAACTGGTGCTTGATAGTTCAACAAGGGAGGTTGTATCCTCTATGTCAAAAAAACATGTGACAATCAAGACATGCATACTTAAATAGTGCCTAAATCATGTTATTATGACACCACCTTGATGCCTCCTGATCTTGAAAATCTGGAGTAAATTTTTATGGGAAAATAATAAACACATAAGAGATGGTTTTAGCATTATTAAAATTTAAACTAAATCATCATAGAATAATTATAAAAAATTTTCCTGACCATTAGAGCATGATAATATATGAAATACATAATCTTATCCGACATCAAGGTACCATTCCAATAAGACTTGAACAATACTAGATAAAATATACTATATTAATAGTAAATTATATCTAACTAGATTAAAATCATTAATATATTCTAAAAATCACGTAAAACTAGAAAAAAACTAAAAAATATGATAAGTGAGAGAAAAATAACCCAAGGTGTAGAAATTGGAAGTCCCATTAGTGAAATCACCCATTTAGATAACTAAAGACCTCCATAATATCCTCACATGGTCTATCCATCCAAAAGAACCACTTGATCTCCAAAATCCATGTCTTATAAATACCCATGTTTTGGGATTTTCCCTTTCCCTAGATCATTCATAAATGGATCCACATATACCCCAAATTAGGAAAAGTGTAGGGATTCGATATTATATACCCAAAAGGAAGTAACCAATCCACCCCTACCCATATTTCCTAAACACAAGTGTATGTAATGATGATTCAAAGCTATAGAGTGTGAAGAAAAAATCAACTGGATATATCCTTGATGCCATACATTAATATCAATCATAACAAGTTACCCCAATAATAAGGATGATAGATTCTTAGTTTATGAAATCATAGAATATACCAATATCCATGAGATAGGGAACAATAAATTCAAGATATTATGCCTATTTCATGGGAGAGGAGATTACATATACAAATTTCGGGAAATATTACAACCCATTACATCTGAAATAATGGAAAGGGTATATTAATTTAGGGAACTAAGAGGACATCCTATTATATCAATTGATACATTGACATCCTGAGTACCTTATTATACTTTACATAAAATCTACATACCCTCTATAATATTTTCAATAAATATCATATAATTAGTATAATATGTAACTATTATATTCATAAATCAATATTTCATCATTCAGAATGTTACCTTAATTAAACTCTTATATCATGGTAAAATAAAACATGTATGTATAAAAAATATATCTATCTCTTATCTTAAACATGTTATTTAACATAAGTAACACATTAGTAATAGTAAATAAACACACTAATCCATAAATCAAGAATATAGTATATTTTTAGGCAATGTAGTATAAAATATATTAATTAAATTCATCAAAACCATGTTTAAATTTTAAAATATGCTTTAATTTTTTTTTTAGAAAACCCCCTTTATCTTCATTAAATTACCTTATCCCTATAGTATTTCTAGGCTAACTCACTTAGAAAAGTAGAAAAGGAAGGTGTCACCTACCTAAATTAGTGAAAAATGATCTTTCATGGTCTAGAGGAATAAGATACACCTCTAATAGAATAGTTTTACTAATCCAACATGAGGGAATGTTAGGGTATAATCACTTCCAACAAAAAAGATATTATCCAAAAATAAAAAACAAGCATAATACCATTGCTTCACCCAATATTAACTCTAATAGTTTTAGGAAAATAAGAAACATGAATTATTTTATGAATTTCATAAAACTTACATTAAAATATTAAAATATTTCTCACTCTTCCCTAAACAATCAAGGTAAAAAAAGATCCTAAAAGAATAACAAACCCTTGCATAGAAAAAGTTGATCTCCCATGATAACATAGAGGCAATCATGACAAGGATTTGTGTTTTATTTGTTATAAAAAATAAATTTAAGGAGAAATTAATTATGATTGGTATATAATTAAAATGGGGATAAATATTGAGTTATTTGGATTTTGTCGGATAAATTTTTAATTAAAAAAGATTAAATTTCCCTTAATTTTAAAAAACCATCATGTTGTAAATAAGGTACTCAACAAAGACCATCGAGTTACTACTGGAGAAAAAAGAAATATTTTTCCCTCTAGGAACAAGCAGGTATGTATTCCAAGATCATTAGGAACATGGTTCTACACCAATATCATTTCCCATATATTCTAATTATATTCTTTTCCCAAATACTCAAACTCTATTCCAAATATAAAATTATACAAAAAAAGGAACTATATTATTAAAATTTTTGGGAAAAAATATGTTAAAGGTGGGATTAATTGAAAAATCACCACCGCAAGTATTCTAATCTAGAATAATCTTCAATTATATTTTTCTGGAAACAATTTTGTTTACTATTTTTTTAGTTCCCATGTTTCATCTTCAATATTTCCATGATGGAATCAAATCCAAATATACTAATCACTATTCCTTGACAAACTTTTAGTTTTTTATCGATGATAAGGTTAGATTCATTTATATACGGTAAGTATAATTCAATCTTGATATCATCCTATAATATTACTTATATAGGATCAAAAAACGTTTCCTTAATCGTGAAACATGTAAGTTATTATGAATTAAACTAAAATAAAAATTTAAATAAAGTTTATAATTTGTTTAAATGATCTTTCCTATGTTTTTTGAATCTATAATAATTATTTTCATTAAATTTACCTTGTTACCCATCCATTAGTGTCCAAATATTGGTGAAAAATAAAGAAAAAATGATCAATAGAGTTAAACTCCCTATATTTTTTCTTATGAGAAAAATATGACTTTTATCAACTTTTTGTTGGGACAAATAATTTTCAAATAAATTATCACTAATATATTATCTCTTATGAAATATCGGTCTTGATCATAGATAATTCAACTATTTCCAACTAATAAATATGCGATAAAAAAATCCCACCATAGAGGTTCTAGAAGGGATCCATTTAAATTGATGACTAGTATATATTGTTATAAGTAACTTTCAGTAATGTAATATGATCCTCCCATGAGACACCAGAATTATAAATAAAGAATAGAAAATATCTTTTGGAATACAGATGGTTAACTTGAACTATCCATCTATTTGAGGTTAAAAATAAATACTCAAATTTATTTGAGAACCATTGTCCCACTATAACCCTTGGTTGAATTGAGATGTAAACCTTGGGCCTTGATAATATAGGAAACATACTTGTATACCATGAAGATTCACAATCTATTTGACATAAATATTTCTCATCTCGTCAATAAAAGAGGCTTCCATAGAAGGTAAAAAATGGCCTACCTCAGTTAAATGGTCTAAAATCACCCACATCATATCCTAACTTAGTAAACATCTGAAAAAATGGTTAAAAACTATATAGTAACCTCATGAAACATATATACTCATAGTGAAATTAGATGAATCTTAATTTCAATCCTTTAATGCTCTACTTTAAGTCGTTTAAAAGTGATGCATCTAAATAAAAACACTACAATATCATTTTCATGCAAGAACACTAAACATGGAAATAATTATTATTATAAATTTATTTGTTTATAGGATGAACCACATATATAGATTAATTATATTATTTCATTACATCATCCTTAATACCAAAAGGGTCTATAATTATTTCATGGATGTATAGAATATAATGGGAATCTTTAGACTACTTTCCAATGATCTCTCCAACATCATATATATTTCAAATAATGCTACAATTATGAGTATTTATGTTAGATTTCATTCAATGTTCCTTATTGGATGATGTATATTAGATATGTTGTAAATATATCCCCCTCCAAACCTCAATCACATCCAAGTGGATTTCAACCATTAATGACATTAAATTGTATTCTTTCTTTTCCTATTTCACCCTTTGAGGGTGGAGTTTACTACTAAGGGAATAAAAAAATTGTTTATGATCCTGGGTGAATACTATATATCAATATCATGAAATTTAATACTTTCCTACCAAAGATGATTTATAATGACACAACCTATAACAATTAAGGATGCATAACCATAAACTTAAAAAAAATCACTTAGTTGAAGTATTATTGGAATCCGATTTGTGGTTAACCTTTTATTCATATATTTAGAAAATATATCATTTTTTTCAATCCTTATAAATTTAATCCCTTTCTTTATCGAGGATTTCATTTTAGAATCCATTAAAGAAAAATTATAAATAAATTGAATAAAATATCCCACATATCAATGAAGACTTATAATCTCAAAAACATTTAATGGGAATTTTGTGGACATTATTTAATCTAACTTTTACTATATTTAGAGATACTAGGTTCAAAAACCATATACCAAAGAAAATTTGAATCTCATATCCAAAAAGATCATTTTAATGGTTTGGAATATAACTACTGTTTTCTCAAGGTCTCCCTCAATATTCAGATATGTCAACCATGATCATATAAGGACATTGAATATACTAAGATATCATCCATAAAGGCACAAATGAAAGAGTATAAAATAGGTAAAAAGTATTGTTCATCAATTCCACAAACATTGATATAGAATTAATCAATCTAAAATGCATTACCAAATTTTCAAAATGACTACACCAACATTAAAAATATGTCTTTTCAATTTATCATATCCTTTCTTAAAGTTGATGATATCCTGAATATGGATCAATCTGGAATAACCAATTCCTCCTGTTTAACTAATAAAAATAAATAATAAATTATGGGAAAATAGTATAGATTCTTAATAATCACATGGATCAAATTTTAATAGTACACACATAGTAATGAGACCTAAAATTTTCAATCTTTTAATAAATTTTCATTATAATTTAACAACCTAATATAAATAAACCTGGGCAATCAATTGATTTTTTATACATCATAAAAATTGTAACATAATAGATAAACAAATTTAATCAGGTATTTAAATTTATAATATATTTTTTAGATTTAATTAAAAAGTAATTCCTCGATATTTGATTCTATAAATTCATTACTTAAATGATTTAAAATCTAATTTTCATTGATTAAATCATTTTGATCTATTCTAGAAAAATCATACACAACGATTATGATTTACTCTGTATAGGTTGAAGGATAAAAATATCAAATGATTTCTAGTGTAATGGTATACATAGACCAAGAAAAAATATATTAGGTTTGAGGATAGAAATTGAAAAAGTGAAGAAGATTTAAAAAGACTTACCACATTTTGTAAGATTTTCCATGGTCCTGGAAAATAGAAATGGCATGTTATAATCACAATACCATAACATTATATAAGAATTAATCCCACTAATAATATTCCTTTAAAAGAGCTATGCTATAAGACTTAAGAGGCATTGTAAGATTGTATGAAAGTAATAACTGGTCTTTATTTCCATGTCATAAATTCCATACCCTCACTCACTACTAAAATATAATGGTGCTCCTAAACTATATCAATATAACCATAATGGGATATTGATATGAAGATACACCTCTACCTATTAGTAAGATGTGAAGTGGTTAGATTCACCTCACAAAAGGGTAACATGCACATTCCAAACCTATCACCATTTTGGAGGGACTCACTCTAGGTCAAGAGAATATAATTGAAGTTCAAATAATAATTGAGACATAGTTTGAGGAGAATAGCCCTATCTATTTTCAAAGGAAAATATGGGAATGAAACCATAGTAGAAGTCTATAAAATTATTGTAAGAAAAAGTGATATAAATCTGATTGGGACTTGGGAGGGTGCATCTTGACAATAGAGAAAAAAACAAAGGCCACATAGATTACTTGTACCTTCAAAAGGCAATGGAGACTAGGCCAGGTAAAAAAATTAAAAAAATGGATTTAAAAATTATTCCTTATTTTATTATTAATTTGTAGGGGGAACCCAAAGAAGTGACGGTTGTTTCTAGCATGGTCGGTGTGAAAAAAATCGATGTTCAGAATGTAGTTAGCAGGGATCCCCTAGGACTGCTTATCCATTCAAAGGAATAAATGGGGGAGGAGTTTCTTTACAATAATTCTACTCAAGAAGAGGCATACAAGATGATGGGTAGGCCAGTTCGAGTGGCGGTTAATAGTGAGAAGTCTTCTTGGATCGACAAACACGATTTTATTCTTATTAAGGGATATAATGAAGGGAAGATAAGTAAAGAGGAGTATACTCAAACTTGGGATAAGTTGGAGAATTTATTTGAAGAAATCATTTTTGATGATACAGATACACAGGTTCACTCTAACTCCTGGGAACTTATTAAGGAGAAATCATCTCAAAGGTTTAAATTTATTTTCAATAATTTTGTGATCACTTATGAGGCCCATCCTCTTGGTTGAGCTTATGTGGTTTCTCACATTTCCTTAAAAGTGTTATTTAATTTAATTTTTAATTTTCAGTCATTCTATATTCTATGTAAGGGTATCCAGCTTCTTTATAATGGCACCACTATATTTCCAAGGTTGTGTCAAGGCAATCAAGGGGATATGTGAAGGTAATCCACACATCTAAATATTAATGTCAAGGTAATCAATACATTTTATAAAGGTACCATCGAGGTCACAAAATTTGTTTGAAGGTCATTAAATCATAATTCTACTTGTATAATGGTACTTTTGGGAAGGAATAAAGGTTATCATCAATATGAGAATAAAATAAAAAATTCCAAAAAATGGTTAGTATAAATCAAACCCCATTTTCACTAGTTCACCCAAACCGAGGGAAGATCAAACAAATGATCACATGATGATCATAAAAATGGATCAGAAGATGGAGATCCTAGGGTATGTTTCAAAAATAATATTAAATTATGTCTCACTAAAAGAAATCATAAACCTCATCCATTATAGATAGAATCAATTTGAGGAAGATAAATAACTCAATATCACATTTATAAAAATCTAGGGGGATGGATAAAAAGTTTCATATGATTATAAATATTTTCCATATTTCATTTAGTAAAGATATTCTTCTCTGGTCAATTTTAGTGTTGAAAATTATATGGATTTCCTCATTTTCAATTTAATTCAATTTTTTTCACATATATATTTATTATTTATTCATAGATCAATAATTTATCATGTTTATCAATGCTTATTATGTTTTTATGATATCAAAATCCATGTTTATAGAGAGTTAATCAATTGTGTGTAGTCAGAGTGGAATCTCAATTAAAATTATTTGTTTTTTTCATTTCAATTCTCAATGTACTACTTTATGAAACAATGATGTTTAAGAGTGGGGTTGTGATATAACCTTCATTATCCATTGACATTTCAACATCATTCAACCATTCGAATTCAATCAAATGAGTTAATGGCCTAATTTTAGGTATTTTAATATATTTTTATCCTCATACATCAAAAAATTGTGGAGGATGTATAAATACATGGTATTTAATCTTTCATTGAATTAGATGATTTCTAAAAAAAGAGAATAATGATATAATCCACTATAATTAACCCTTAGACCGCATACATTTCATGCAAACATTTTGAGTTTATATTTCATCATTATGTTTTTATTTATATGGTATTATAAAATGAATCATAAACCCTGAACTCTCAAATACTTTTATAACATAAAAAAATAAATAAATAACATAATTTCTTGACTAGTGGATATCTAGGACCATTTATTGAGCGATGACTCATGTAAGACTATAGGTTCAATTCTAGGTGTATTTATTTCTATTTGATGAGATATTTATAATAGGATTATCATCAAATTGGTTCCATTTTAGGGTGTGTGGGAGAGTTTTCACTATTTTAGCACATATATAATTAGTGTTATCAAGTTTTATTTATTTTTCAGTTTTTTATAGTGTGTTTATATTTTTCGATTCCTTATTCCATGAATTTATCTATTTACTAGGTTAAAGAAAATTTAGTGATCCATTAATTCATAATGGATTACAATTATTAATTCCATTTATAAAGGGATGGTGATATTATTTTCATAGTCAAATAATCACTAGTTTATTCTACTAAAGAAAAATTATGTCTACAAGTGTAGAATAGAAAGGAGGAGAAAACCCACAATATGGATCAAATGAAGGAAGTTCATGAAACGTTATTTTCAATATTTTAAAATCCTAATGAACAATAAAAATTCAAGGATTAGGATTTAAAATAATATAATAAAACATATGTGGGAACACTAATTATTTTAATAGTCATGGTGAAGGAATATCTTGAAGAAGAGGAAGGCCTACCACTATTTACTCTTTGAAATATCTACCCAATGGCCTTTCATTTAGATTAGGAGAAAAAGATGATATTATTGATAAAATTATTATTTATTGATTTTTTTATTCTAAACATATTGAAATTTAAATAAATTATATTCACCTTATTTTTTTACTTTGGATTCAACACTTTTCTTGCATGCCCTGGATGTTGAAGAAAAAGATAGAAAAAATAGGTCTTTACATTGAATATAAGTTATAATGTCCCATATTTTCCACATGCTTACAATAAAATTTCAAAGAGTCATTTCAAATTGATAATTAAATATATAATGAAATTGAAGAGACTGATAAACATAAAATAAACATATTTAATTAACATATTATTACAATACATTAAAAAGTGAAATACCTTACATTACTATTTTAGATTAAACTACAACCATTATTATCTTTTATGGCGATGAAGAAACATTGGTGAGATTCTTTTTAGAGGGAAGAATTGAGTATACACAATCACTAATCAATTTAAATTACTTTTCCGTTGTGTTAAATGACAAATAAGAGTTTAAAACTAAAGTATATGAGGTAGTTGATTATGCCTTTATCTATCACCACTTTGATTTGATAGAATGAATTTTATAAATATATCTCCCTAGTTTTCAAATTCCAAAATAAGACATAGTTTTGTTTTTTTTATAAAGAGGATTAAGTGGTTGTGGAAGAATGAAATGAATAACCACATTGGCTACCCATTAATAATTATGACGGAGATGCTATAAGAGATAAATAGATGGATGAAGAGTATCTTGATAATATGTTAATGTATTTATTGAATTTGTTGGGATAAGATTCAATAATAGAAGTGGATAAGTATGAAGGGACCAAGGTGGAGGAGATTATTCTACCAAATATGGATGAAAAATAATTATGTAACGAACTAAAATTCAAAAAATCCACCTACAAACATCAAGAAATAGGTTATAATGTTAGGTTGAGAAGAGGAGAAATTCTTAGTGGTGTATTAGGATAATATAGAATAAGAATAAAATTTTTATTATCGTTATAATTTAAATATAAACTCAAACTATTTTAATTTTATTCAATTGAATTTATTACTAGTTTCCCATAGATAAAAATTGTGATGTAATACAATTGAAATAGCCACTGGAAGAGGAATCCTAAAGTGTTTCGGTTGAGGGGGACCAAAATATCATCCTTCTGCCCAACTTTATGTGGTAAAAAAAACTAATTATAGGATGATCATAAATTATTATATCAAATGGGAAATATAAAAACAAGTGGATATGAGAATCTTTAGAGGTAAGAGGATGTTGTTTTCTCCATCACACAAACCACATCCTTCGGCATTTTAAAGAAAATTATAAGGCCTTATAGATATAGAAATCCAAAACAAAAACCCCTCTTATGAAGTAAAAACCTGATAATATTTTCTTACCCTCTTTGTCTATATATTTTACTATTGATCCAATAAAATTATCACCTTTAATATATTTTCTATAGGTTTACTTAAGTGAAAATCACCCTAAGAGGATCACTCAAGGCTACCTATAGAGTTTCCTGTTGTGATATTAACTCAACAATATTGGGATTAATAAAAACCATGTTGTTTATATATTCTTTACACTCATTTCATCACTACCAATTGGGTTTATTTTTATAGATTTAAATGAGTAATATTGAATATATTTTGGGGAAAGAATTAAAACCTATTTAAGATTAGTTTTGAAGATTTATTAGGATCCATTTTTATAATATATAAATAAAATTATGCTTTATTTTTTTAATTTTATGTTTCTTTGTGTTGTTTTTAGAATGAAAAACATAAGCTCTAATGTTGTATTACCTAGAGAGCAGTACCATGATTGAATGGTGGGATTTCATGGGTTCAGAAATTAGTAAAATTGGATGAATATTGAGTGAATTGTTCTAATAGTTTTATTGAAATTATGTTCTAGAACTAGGAAATTGCGTGTTATTGAAAAAAGATGATGTATAATTGGAATTATAACATTAGGAAACGTGATTTTTTTGAACTTGGACCTATTTATATTAGAATAGTTAGAAAATAAAACCTCAGGGATCTAACTCAAAATGTATTCATATAATTGTATTTAAACTAAAGTAAAATGGGGTATTATGATCCCAAAATTATGTTCTGATATTTTTATACACTTTTTGTTTGAGTAATAAATGTTCTTTATAAACTCTCTAAGTGATTTTCAGATAAATGACTGAGAAAAAAACCAATAAGTTACTAATTTTAAAAAGTAAACAGATTACGGTGAGGGAAATGTTGAATCTAAATAAATAAGGATGAAATTTACGTATAAGTATATCATTTGAGTTATATCAAGTGTAAAATGATGCATGGTTATATGTAATTAGTGGAGATTTATTATTGAAAGTACCGCTTGCTAAATGTTTACTTCCACAAAAATTTATTTTTTTCCTAATTAGGCAACTCTTACTTTGACATGGATTGAATTAGGGTATTGGTATTGATTCACATAGGAGGCACACAATTTCATGTAATAGATGAGTATTTATTTTTATTTTTTAGTGTGTCTATTTAAGCATATGTTGGAAAATCATTTTATTTGGTTGAATAGTGTGTATTGATCAGGAGTGGAATAATGTATGCATGAGTGAGTGATGCTATCCAATTTTTCCTAATTTTTAACTACTTTTAATTTAAATTTTACCCCTAATCAAGAAAAACCCGAGTAATTAAATTATTTTTGATACATTATTGAATTTTAATCCCAATTGATATATTGATTTAATCATGAGGTTTAAAGGTTTTATATATTTTTGGATTTAATTAACAAGCCATAACTTGATCTTTGATTTTCAAATGTCATTATATAAAATATTTCAATTCTGAATTTCATTGATTTAATTATTTTGATTTATTTCTGATTAATCATATATTGATATTTTAATTTCATTTTTTCAAGTTAATGGGTAAAGATAATAATGGTCTGTTTTTGTGAGGGTATAAAAATACCCTATGTAAGGGAAACATGTCTGAGGATAAAAGTTGACAAAAGGGAAGATAATTACGTAATACTTTCCACAATTTTTTAAAAATACCTTGAATGAAATTTTTTTAAAGGAATAAGTTAGTTCTAATACTTTGACCACTTCATATAACTTCATATCATCTATCCTGTGACTTTAAAAGATCTACACTGTATGAATTTTGTGACACCCCATGATCATATGAATTTAATTAAGGGTAATCATTTATAAAACATTAATTTCTTCCCATCACCGACTAACACTATGTAAAGGCTCTCTTAAACCACATCTAGGTAACCACTATATCTGAGTGATATGTAAAGGTATATCCATATATTAATAGGCTTTATAATGATCAAATTTAGCACATAAAAGGGTAGTGTACACACTCAAGAACCAACATAAAGGTACTTTACCCCTTTTAAAGGCTGAACATGGGAAAAATAAATGCCAAAAATTCTATGTTATAGAAAATTCATCAATATACATGATATATAAGGGTATTAGATCACTACATAAGTGTACCACCATGTTTCCATGGCTTATTTAGTGTTATCAAGAAACTATGTTTAAGTTATCTATACTTTTGAAGAGCTGCATCATGGTAAACCACATGTTTTGTAAAGGTACAATTGAATATATTAATATTTTTTTTAGGGTAATCACATCAAAATATGTTTTTCATAACGGTATTACATGACTAGTGTTAAGGTACTATTTTTTATGAGAAGAAAATACAAACTATTCAAAAATAGATAACGTAAATTAAATCTTAATTTTAGTGGTGTTCCCAGATTAGAGAGAGCTTGAATTAATGATACCCTTGGTAATAATTAAATGAATAAGAATATGGATTTTTTGGGGGGAGATGTTTTAATAAGAATATGTGATTGGTTTCTACCTAATGAATTATGACCTTTTACCTTTACAGGTCGAAGAAATCCAAGGATAATTAAAATTCAAGTTCAGGGTATTGAAATTCCAATATGGTGTATAAGAAGTTACATATTCTTATTAAAATCCCACCTCTCCAATTTCATAATGTTATTAAGATTCTACCTATTTTAGAGTAAGAACTTCTACAGATTTCATCATTTTCAATTTAATTAATTCTATTTTTTTATTTATATATTCTGTTGTGTTCTTCACTCCCGAAAATATCTATTTTTCTCAACACATGTCATATCCTTATAATAAATAACTCTATAGTTTTTGAGAACTAACCTATTATTGATGGTCATATGGGGATCATAGTTGGAATTGTTAATTTATACATTTTAATTCTCAATCTATTTATATGATATATGAAACAATGGAGTGAAGAGTGGAAGTACTATTAAAAAACCATTATCATTAATCATTTATACATACTTATACTATATAGATTCAGTTAATTGAGTTAATGTTATTTTTAAAGTACTGTTTGTATATTTTTATGGTTCATCAGAAAAATTATGGACGATGAGTAGATTCATGGCATTGGATTTGTATATTGAATTAGATGAATTGAACCCAAATTGCATAATTATAAAACCCACTGGAATTAACCCTGGATCATATAAATTTCTTACAAACCTTTGTGTTTGGGTTACTAAATTCTATTTTCATTCCTAATAAATTATAAATACAGTCATCAACCCCAATTTCTCCCTTCATTTTAAAACATTATAAAATATTATAATGTGAGTTTTTGAATAATGGATCTTTAGGACTGGCTTCTTATGATAGGGCCTTGGTTAGACAATACGACACATTATAATTTTTTAAAATTTTATTTTATTAGAGACTTATGATAATAAATTCATCACACAACCATTCACAACCACAATATTTCTTTATAAAAGGGTTAGAGCTCCATATGGATTAGTGATCAGTCTAGTAAACCCTTTTAACTCAGGTGCTTCCAACTGAATACTTAATTCTGTAAATTTAGATCATTAGATATAATTTAGAGGAAATAAGATAAGTTCATTTATAGTAAACATGTCAATGGAAAATTTCACTTCCCACATAGCATAAATTCATAAATTATCTCTATGAAAAACATCAGGAGAAATATCTTCCATAAGAGGAATGACCTTTCACTTTCGATCTATAACTCATCCTAGTGTGAGACTGTAAAAATATACAGTATTTACAAAAACGTTTCCCTAATTTGAACTTGATCACTGAAATGAAAATTATAATATTTGGGTATAGTATATATATAACCAATAGAAGATGAGAATGGTACCCTTCTTCACGAATATGATATAACCTCAGAACATGGTTAACTAGTACATCCCTCGAATAAAATAAAATATATTCATTTTAAAAATGATAAAGTACTAGAACTTCTCATCATTGGATTCCACCAAATAAAAATATCGAAACTTATTTTCTCTCTATTCACTTCCATAGAATGTTATCAAGATTGATGAATATATATGAGTCTTTCATATTGAGTTTAAAGAGTGATGACAATTGATCATAAATAAAAAGATGATAAGCACTTGTATCAAATAATAAACATGATAAATTAAAATATATAAGAATTGTAAATGTAACAGTAGTTTTTCCCTTCTTTAACATCCTTATATTGAACTTGTTTAAAATTATAATGGAATTTGAATTTTTCATTTGGTCGAAGGGTTGAATCTTAAAATAATCCACAGAACATGATTACAAAGACCTGAATAACTAAAAAGTTTTTTTTTGGAAGTGTTTTAAGATCTATGAGTTATCTTGAGAGTTTATAAGTGTTTTGGGATGAAAAAACACATTTTCAAGAGAAGAAGTCAAGGGTACACCAATTTTTGGAACCTAACAGCCCCTAGGAGAAACCATGAAACCTAATATATGGGTGAAGAGGGTGTCACATGGTTTGTTTAGCCATGTTACCAAAGTCAACTAAATTTTTTATTTTTCTATAAGAAATTAAAGATGGGACTGCACATCTTGTTCATTGTCGGTTAAGCCTTGTGCCAAGTCATGTGATGGGGTGTCCCATTAGAGAGTATCAACAAACGGTTTGTGAAAGGTTGGCCAATCAGTGCATCCAAAACTATGAGAGTCTAAAAAATGGATGAAATAACAATTTTGCTATACCTTATTTATGTTTTCTACCACCTTTTCCTCCCTCATTCATCTTTGAGATCCCATGTATTCTCACCCTTCCATATCCTCTTCCCTTAGTAGGTCTTCCTCACTTGATCTTATAAACTAATTCCACTCATCACATAATTTATCCCTTGGTAAGTCTATGGATCACCATTTCTCTTTTATTAGTTTCTATTATCACTTATTTAGAACATTGTGAAAGCTCATATGCCATATTTTTAGGGTTATTGTCTATTTTTACAATTTTCTCCAATTTTGGGTCAAACAGAGAAGTTACAATAGATGAGTGAAGAATCTAAGGTAGGAGGTGGGTGGTATATATGTTTTTACCCTAAAAATTCACTATTTATATAATATTTTGGTTGTCCTTACACCATATATTTTATGCACTATTTCCAAAATTTAATGTGTAAATTAAATACTTAGAGCATGCCCATGATGTTTCTTAAATACATATTTAGTTAGTTTGAGGTTGAATACTCCAACACAAACCACCAAATGAAGATGGTTTAATTTAAATGTTTTTAGTGAGAATAGTTTCACAAATAACCAAGGCACCCCTATGGGTGAATTTAGTATTCCCATTCGAGTGGAATTCCCATGATGAATAAAATGAATCAATAGAAGGATAAATCTCCTTACATATACCTTATGATCACTTTCTATGTGACTTGAGCAAATAATTAAACACGATGTATCTTATTATGGAATTTATGATTACATACCACTCATTATCATTTATAATTGGAATGATAATAAAATGTATTGTGAATATTTGTTTCCCGAAATGGGTAATTACCATGGACTTATTGTTGTTTATAAATGAAATTTTCTACTTAGATAGTTTGAAATGTAAATTGGTATAGATATTACAAATGTATTATGTTTAATTTGTCAATGCAATATATTTTTTATAAGATTAATCCATGGCTCACACTCAAGTTCTTGACTTGAAATTCCTTGGTTGGGCTTAGTGGCTATCTGAATTATATAACACCTTGAAAGATAATATGGGTTTTAACCCATAATTATTTATATGGGCTAAGAGGTTAAATGAATTACATCATACCTTGGGTGATACTCAGATTCCTTATAAGGAATTCCATGAATGTTCTTAGATGTTAATTATGAATATATACTTCCTTGAGTGATTCCTATATTCCTAATATAGAATGACTTGGATAGGATCAAAGGTTAGATGAATTATGGTTTACCTTTAGTGAAACTTTGATTCTTGATATGGAATGAATTGGATGGTGCATAGGTTATATGGGATAATATTATGACATGACTTGGGAAGCACTAGGGTTCTTGGTATGAAATTACAAGGATGGTATCTTAGGTGAATTGAATTATATCACACTTGATTTCAAATGGGATTAACCATTCTCACTAAGTCCTTCATCTCATGAAACATTATGAACATTACATTATTATCATTACACTAGGAAACAAGGTATTATAGCCACGTGTCCTAAATTTCACTTACTATTCTTATGTTTATATTTTTTGACTTATAACCATACTTACATAATGAGACCCTTATAATATTTTTATGATTATTCATAGATACCTTTATTCCTCTGGTCCTCAATGATACAATGTATCTTTATATATGTCTACATATTTTATTATGTATATAGTGTATATATTTGAATACATAATTATATATATACCGATATACATGGTGGCACATTTTTAGAGGTATTATTGATTAGGTTGAAGAAAGTATGGTTGGATAGGTGTCCTTAATGAACTTGATCCTGACTCTTTTATAATCAGTAATTCACTATTTATTTATTTGACTCACATAGTAACTTATTTTATATTCACATACTAGATTTCATTAGATACCATTGGTGGTGGCCTACTAATTTTATCTCAAAACCTACTCGGGTCACTGTTGGGTACTCAAAAAGACCTCATGGTTACAATTTCAGGATCATGGATTATGATTAATGTTGTCACTTGTGTACATGGGATCTTATAAGAAAAGAACTGATCCAGTTATTAATATGGTCTTGGAGATAACCCTTGGGGATTTTTTTCACTTAAATATTAATGTTTATGTATCACCCAATGTATGTCTATTTTTGCACATAGTAGTAAGTTCATGCATGAATATTTATTAATTTATAGTTGACTGTCAATTATCATTTATCTTTCATTGGGTATTTGTCTCCTTATTGAATATTTAATCAACTATACATATTACTGATCCAGAGGGTATAGTCTCTACACTGTACCACCTATAGAACCTTGCTACATTTTAGTAACCTATGGCTTTTAGGGAGGCATGATTGAGGCCACGTGACCTACTGGTATGACAACTATTTATAGAGTGAGTCGCGACAGGATGTTGAAAAGTTGTATCAAAGGATTATTTCCCTTTTTACTAACTATTTTAGGATAGTAGATACAGGACAAGGTATAAGTTGACACTAGTAAATAGCTCGTATCTGGGTCTATCCAACCCATATACAAGGGAATAATCATGTTTTCATGGATGTAATTATTCATAAAATTTTTGTCATAGTTTATTACTATTTCACCTCAAGTTATTGGAGTAATTTTCCATTATTTTTTAATTTTTGATATTTATTATATATTTAAGCTTGGCCCAATATGATATGGAAGAATAATTACATGCATCATTATAAGAAAATATTGATTCACATTACTTTCATGTGTCATGACATATAGACTATATTTCCAAGATTCTTGATGATTGATGGATGTGCCTTATGTGACAATTTGACATGCTTAATTGTATACCATGTATAGGTGGTTTCTTCTTGCATAACAATTTTCACAACTTATGTAATATCTTGACATTATTTTTATATTTATGATCTGTCATTGGATATTAAAATCTCTACATCAACCTAAAAGGTGTTTTCCTATATATCTTGTTGGTGGCACCTTAATTAAGAAATTATGACATGTTTGAGCGATATATCATTCTAAATATGGGATAAAACATTTATGGTTGTGGTTAAATGGGTTCTAATAACAATTTATAAACTGTATGTATCTTTTTGAATATTTTAATGTATCCCATATAATCAAAACATCATATATAAAATTTTAATATTCTAAAATTGATAATAAAAAACTAGTTTTAGTTACATGAATTGTAATTGTAATTTATAAAGAAAATTATATTTGTCAATATGAAATGTTAATGCATCTAATATAAACATGGAATACAATAAATTGAAATTCTTATAGAAAAAGGTACCCTTTATAAAGGGTAGTACCTCTATTACATGGTCATGACAACCCATATGACTAAATCCCAAAATGAACAACATGACCCAAGTAGGTTAGTTAGGTCATGTTTCTTATGAAATAATCATTCTTAGGGTGTTTTGAAACCATTATGAATTAACGGTTATGGGTTTCATTTAAATGAATCCAATTTTAAATGACATGACCCTAGTATGTTGCCTTTATCTTTTATACATTAGTGATTAACCCCATGGGGGTATATTCATGAAAATGGGATGGTTCTTTAATGTTCCCAAAAATAAATATATAGTGTAATATATAAATGTATACTGGAAATTTACATGAAATGTCACTTAACATGATAAGAATTTGTTATCTATTTTTGAGATTAATTATTATGAGGTGTCATTTAATTAAAAACCCAATTATAACTTCAAGAGTGTTTTCCTTTATAGCTTTGAATTGAAATTTTCTTTAACTGATCCCAGTTTTGAGAACATTAGGGTCAAATGAATTGTTTAAAATGAAATTATAAGATAACTTCCTAATAATGCATGCCATCATATACATAAAGATCTTATCACATTTTTCTGGAAACTAGTGCTTTATATTCCTTATATGTGAGCTTATTAAAATGATTAAATAAATTAAAATTAGTTAAATGCCTCAAAATTATTCAATTTATAGGTTTTTATAGTGTGAAATATCATGCAATGGTGAGATTTAGCTTTCCTTGATATATTCTCTAAGTGTAAATGTGAGAGTTTCCCATAGTTCATAGTTGGATTGTTACCCATTGGTACAATATACTTAATGGGTTTGTGGTTGATCCTAGTGATTTTATATTCATGAGTCTGGTTTAAAATTCGAAGACTTACATTAAAACATGGGTCATCTTGGTTTAGTTTACACCATTAGAAATAAAATAATTCCTAAATGTTATGATGAAGTTATCATGTGAGGTATTTTTTTGGTACCGATTGTCCGGAGTAGGACAATAGATAGTGAAACGATTCACCAATGTAAACTATTGGTTTTCTAGTGAGTTGGACCTCATGGAAGTATTACCATATATGGATACTCAGTGAGGTTTAACTCTTTATCCTTGATGAGATCATTTTAACCTTCAAGTGAGAAATCTCCTATTTAGATGATTGATGAGAATTAGGGATTAGTAGCCCGATGTTTCGGAATGGGTGGTTGTTACACCTATATCGATAGGTTTTTACCTTTTTACATCGATGATTCCTTAATTTTTTTTAGTTTAAACTCTTCTAAAATAGGGTTTCAAGAATGTTAAATATTTTTTAATAAATTCCTTTAACTGGGATATGGTGATCATGTGGGAAACTTTAGGCCAAGGTGGTTAGGCCTAGTTGGCATATTTTTATATTGATATATAGGGTTAGGTGATAGACTTTGATGCCCTTATTTTTTATTTGTACCCAGGTAGTTCAGATGAGTTGATTTTATCAATGAAAAACCATGGGATAGGTTGGCATGGATTGACATTTTTTTAAGGATAATCATATGGTTTTATGATTTTATTGAGACACATCTATGAAAGGTTCCTGAATTTTGTGTTATAGCAGAAAGATTCATGAGTTTACAAAATATCACCTTGGGTTCTTGGATATTGAAATTGGATTTAATGGGAATGAACTTTTGGGTGTATGGACTAGTTGACCTATGTATTTTCTATAAACTCTTCATTTCTTGAAAATAGTGCCTTGAAATGTGTGTACTTCATTAAATCATGGCATATGTAGAAGCCCAATTTTCAAATAGAGTAACAAGATATCTTTTATATTGTTAGAGACTGATATAACATATAGCATGGTAAGATTTACCTTGTTAATGGATGAACCGTGAGATCACGATTCATGTCTGAAACCATAGTATACAAGATATTACATATGTTGTGAATGATAAGTTAGTTCAATCTGGTTATGTGTTGTAAATGTTTTAAATAAAAATTGATGAATGGAAAAGTGAGAGCCAATGACCAATGGTTGAGAATAAGTTACCTCTATAGAAATGAGGACATATATATTTGGTGTAAATATAATGAAGAACCCAATGGGAAGGGACAATTAAAAAATAAACCACGTTATACAATATGATTAACTCATGTGAGGACTGTGACACAAATCATAGAGAGATATGGTGTCAGGGTTTAGTAAATAAAAATATAGCCTTATATATCATGAGAATGGATAAAGGGATCTATACAAACCTATTGATAAAAATATCAGTGTAGTCATAGTTTAAAGGTGATTTTAACACATATATCGACATCATATTTACAACACATAGAGAGTGTTTTCTATATACTAATCTATCTAAACAAATAGTTTTATGTGTTTATGGAATAAATCCCTTTTGTGTTTCTCTCAAGTAGTGATTTGAAATAATTCAAGTGGTGCATAGTACATCATTTGGCCATTTAAGGGTGGTGACGTGATAAATGATGTTTCTTTATTCGATTCGACGTGAAAAGATTATTTTCCATGCTATCAGTTAAATTTGGAAATGAGTTGTAATAAATAGGAGTCATTTAATTAGGGGAGATGAAAAATAGGATCATGAGGTTAGGAGTGGTACATCGGTTGCTAGTTGGAATCCCTCTTGGGAGATGAGTTATGGAATATTGAGGCTGGTCATTGGAATTTGTTTTTTCACTCGTATTCCATTGTGTAAACAGAATAAAGTATAACTATTATTCTTGATTAATTCTAGGTCTATGTTTGATTATAGATTTCGGTGAAAAATAGGTGTGGTTTTTATAACTGAGTTTTATTATGATGATCCATGGATGCGGGATTGGGATAGTGTTGGCACTGGTGATATAGCATGATGATGTTTTTTATTGAGAGATAGTTCATCAAGGAGGCATCAATAGAAGTCGGGTATGGGTTTTGATGAGTGTTTCAGAGGAATATAATTATGAGCTTCTAATGAGGTCATGGAATCTAGTGTTTTTAATATGTCAGATCTCAAAGGTGAGTATTTCATTGATATTCAACTTAAAGTGGATCACTATGTGTTCACCTATTTGGAAGAATGAAATAATGCGAGTAATAGTGTTGTTAATATCTTCTAAGGATATGAGTGAGGTATTAAAGTCTGCCAGAGAAATTCATGGAAAATCCATCATGACCAGTTTAGCATGGGAAATTGAGATTTGACTGTTTCGAGCTAAATATGGACCACGATCGGAGTACTCATGTGCGAATTTCTATCTTGAGTTTTGAATCTTTTTAGAATCATTGTCTAAATTATAAGGATATGTTTAAATCGGGAATGATGATGATGGGAGTACCATGGATCAAAATTTGGAATGGAAAGAGACAGAGTATGGTGGATAATTCCATTGGCTAAATGATAAAAGAGATGATGACGAGGTCATGTCTTAGTTTATATGGGATTTGGAAAGCACCACCTTAAGGTTTAGTCTTGTATGGGAGAATTGGATCAAATTTTAGTGGCTTGTTTACTGCGTTATTAATGTATATCTTATAGGTTCATCAGGCGTAGGAAATTAAAAGCGTCCATTCAAGTGTGGTTTCTTAACTTGATTAGGTCAGGTGAGGATTTTTTTTATTCCCAAATGATTCTCGAGGATGAGATGTTTTAAGGCTGGGAGATTGTAATGTCCCATATTTTTAACCTCTGGATAATTTCAAAGGAATTTTAAATTTCTATTTGGTGGATTTGATTAATCTCAGACTAATTCTCCAAACATGATTATGGGAGTTAAAACACTCAAAAGTGTTATATTTTAGATTTTTTAAGGCAAGATAGGTGTATCAAGTGTAACACCTTGATATTTTGTGAAATACATATTTTCACAAATAAATTTAATCTTTTAAATATTTTTCATTACATGAAGCATTGAGTTTTCCTTAAGATATATGAAACAAAAATTTTATCTTTTGTTACATGTAACAATTATTGCAGCTTACATTACACATAACACCAAGTTTAAACTAAATTTGACATTCTAGTAAGAAATTATTATTTAAAAGTTATCTAATTGTTTTTCCAATTATGAAAATGAATAATATTAGCTAAATTAAGAAAATATATTGTTTATATATGTATATATAATGAATTATTTGGTTAAAAATTAATTAGAAATTAAAATAAAAACCATTCGGAAATAGAGGATATCATTATCTGAAAAAACTATTTTTATGCGCACAATTGTTTTTTACCGCAAAAAAAACTCAAATAATTTTTTCGGAATTATTTTAGTCATATTAATATATTATATATTCAATAAAATTTTTAAAAATGATCTTATTTGTTTTCTAAACAATAGATAATAATAAATCAAATTTTATAGTTTAAAATTTTATTTTTTTAAAATACAGTTTGGTTTCATTTTGCTCAATTATTTGAATATTTGTTTTTTACACTTTAAGAAAATTTTATTTTAAAAAATCAATTAATTTTTGAAATAATCATTTTAATTTAATCTTATAGTTCTTTTGAGAATTTTATCAATGATAAATGTTTTAGTGAATAGTGAAAAGTACATGTTTTTATTTAAAAACTGCCTTTTCATTTAAAAAATTTACAATGTAAATTTCATTTTAAAAATTATTTAATATTAAAATTATTTAAATTAGTTATCTATTGATACAATTTAGTTCATTAAAATTAAATATCATATTGAGTTTTATTATAAGAACCGATTTTATCTTTTGCATCTTTTCTCTTTGGAAATAAGGTTTTCATCACATTTACAAGTTACATTAAATTATTTTTTTCCAATACATTGAAAGGAATTTGGAAAAATGGATTCCATATTTTTAATCAAAATAATATATATTGAATTATAATTTCAAATTAAATTTTGGCCATTGTGAATAGTAAAAGTCGTAAATAATTAATTATCTTGGTTAAGGTGAAAACAAGGTTGCTTGGGGTTAAAACAAAATACAAGGGGTATAATGACCTATAAAATTTTCTAATTCCCATTGGATGACCATAATATTACCTACACACCTCTAAGATTCGATAATAGAAAATTTTGGAGCCTTTTTTCATATAATAAATGTGAGAAACCCTTTTTAATTTAAAAAATTACAATTCTTACACTAACCTATTTTTTAAAATACCACAGCCTCTCCCCTCTTATTCATACATCCAAGACTTATTGATTCATCCCATGTAAAGACATAATGTTTTATGAATTATTATTTTTGGACTAAATTAATTTTATTTAATGGATTTACTTACATGATACACCTTGTTAACCTTGTGTTATATAAAAAACCAAGTTAATATAGCACTACATAAAACACTAACTTAGCTTGTTCTATACAAAACCCACAGTTTTAACAAAACCATGATATATTATTAATTTAGTTATTTAAACATGAATTTTATAACTTTGAAATACAATATAATAATATTAATAATAAAAAATAAGTTTTAAATATCATGTATAATGGTTTTATATAAAGAAAACATATTAATAAAAAGTATTTAATTTTTTAATAGTCTTTATATGTTTTTAAAATACTATTTTCCCAAAAACTGTTCTTTTTATGTCTTTGTGTGAATAATAATAAAATAAAATTTTATCACTTTTATAAAATTAATTTGATAAAATAAAATTATGTTTTGAATTTATAATTTCAGTATTTTCTTAGAGTGATTGTTTTGGTATTTTTAAGAAATGTTTCATTTTTCGATGAATAATCTGAAATACGAAATTTTAATTGAAAAATTCTAATCTGTTTAATTTTTTTGTAATGATAAATTACATTTTTAATTGGATTAAAAGTATAATTATTTCAATTATAAATCTATTAATACAATATAGTCACTTGGAATCAATTTTATATTTAAATTGGGTCTACAAACTTTGTAAACTTTTGATCATTTTCGTTTTAAAAACAAACTTTCTCAACACGTTTGCGACAATATTTTAAAATCTGTTTTTTCTACTTATATAAATGGAATTTGTAAAAATGGATTCCATATTTGTATTAATCATAATTTATAAGTTATAATAAGTCTATCATAACTTTTTAGCAATCTGAATAGTGAGTGTAGTAAAAATTAATTATCGCGGTTAAGGTAATAATAGGTCTACCGTGGGGGTTAAACTAAGAAGATAAGGGTTAAAATAACTTAACAACTTGTAAAAATATTATAAGATGGAAATATTTCCACCTTAAACATTCCAATTTTAAAACTAGGCTCATTTGTAATATTTTTTATCAATAATGATTATTGTTTTTGATACTTTTGATAAATTTTCATGTAGTTTCCAATTGGTTTCCTTTCCCCCACTTAAAAAATGCCACCACCACACTATAGTTCGTAAAACCTCTAAAGCCATTTGTCTTAACCAACACCTACCCAATTCTCTCTCTAACATCCTTAGTTTCATTATATAACCTCTAGTCCTCCCAAAAACCATTCCTAGGGCCCTTAATAGGAGATAAAAAAGTGGTTTATCTTAGAGATGGTAATTATCTTAACAAGATATTTTATTTTATTTCTTATTTTCCCACAATTAATTATGTCTTAAAACATACTATATAAGAACTAATTTATCCCCCATTAACTTATACCAACATGTCGAACCATAAGAATAGCTTATGACCATTTAATAAAAATAAATAAAAAGTACAGATAAGAGGCGGATGAGATCAAACAAATAGAAAATTATTCACCCATCTATCATTCATGTATATGAAGGACTTCTGCCTTGTGAATCGATGTTATTTGTTTTTCCATCACCACTTCTCAAAGCTGGTCATAATTATGGATTTACAGTTTATATATGATATATTTTATTTTTATAATGTTATTATGAATCTTTAATTATTATATCACACATACCATAATGAAATCTATTTTGTGGGAATACGATAATGTCAATCATGTGTATGGAGGAGTACCACCTCATGAAGCGATATGATTTGTTTACACTTTGCATGGAATGTATTATAGATGGGTTGAATATACATATGTGATGTTTATTACATAAAAATATTATTTAATTATAACATATTTCATTTTATTTTCTTTATTTCAACCCAATAATAGAATGAAAAACAATATTAATGCAAACGTATAACCCACCACCTCCATGGATCATGTTTTCCATTTCATTTTATTAAATTTTATGAATGAATATAAATAAATATATTATTAATTTGTATTATATTTATATCAAGGTTATAATTATGGATATTTTGGAACCATGATGAATGTAAGAGGACCAAAATTATTACAAATCAAAACATATATGAAAAATAAATCAGTTATTACCCGAGAACTAACATTAAAATGAAATTGTTAATAAATGGGTGATAAAGGGTCATATGAAATTAATATAAGGTATGATATATATGAATATGGTTCTTAAATATATGTATAATAATATTATATTTACTATACATTAGGTTTTAATGAGTATGAAAAATTTTAATACTTAAGGAAATAGATTTTAGTCTCAATTTTCTTTCTTTAAGAAATATGTTATGTTATACACCTATAATTTTTAAAAATGTGTATATACAGCCCCATTAATAGATAATATCAAGAATTTATTCATCCGAATTATATTTTAGGTTTAATGGTATTTTATTCCTTCATGGCATTTAGGAATCAATGTTATCAAAGTGGTATAGATTTTATGTTACAATCTCATCATTTAAAGTGATTTTTATGATTAGGCTTCCAATAACAAACTCTTATGATCCATATCTCCAGAAATATCATGAATTTTATTATAAAATGGTTATTCATGATATCATTAATTAGTTCTACCATTTTCACTCTTTTTTTACTTTATATAATTAAGAATATTTTTTTGAAAATATTAATTTTATTCTATCGTAAATATATTTTCTTATAAAACCATGTTTTCTAAAGATGTTTTCAATTTTTTTATTAATATATTATGAATTTAAAAAATTAATTTTTACCCATGTTTTAATTTTTTTAATTTTTCATGAAAATAATATTCATGATGTTTTCGAAAAAAATTCCAATTTGTGTTTTACTGAAAATGTAAAAGGAATCTTCATTTTAATGTGTACTATATGACCATAAGTTCTCAAAATCAAGATGAATCATTTATTCAAAAATTATTTTATAATTTTTCTTGTTTATTCTGAAGTAAAAATATTTTTGAAATATTTTATGTTTTAAAAATAAATTTTCAAATTAGAAGTGACATTTTCTTCAAGAAAAGTTTTTAATGATCTTTTAAAATTATTTTCCATCTAATATGACATCTTTTGGTGTTACCTATACCTTAATAGGGATATGATCCAAGGATACAATTAAAATTATTTATATTATTGGTTTATGTATTTATGGAATGATTTTTTTGAAACAAATTTTGATTCCATGTGTTATACCATCTGAAAATAATTGTGAAACCTTCTTCTTTTCATAGGTTATTCTGTGATGAAATGATTATGAAACCCATATCATTTACATATGTTATGATATTATGATATGTTTATGAAATAAATTTCATTTTATGGTTTTTTATGTTGAATTTTTATGATCTTGTAAAACACATAAATATGTTTTTACTTGTGTGATGAGTGGAACCTATATCTCCCTCCAATGCACTAGGTAAAGATTTATATCACATGAGATAGATTGGGACGAAATAGGGATTGAAAATGGTTTCATAAGACATGGATGGAATTGAGAGTTAAACTGATTCAATAAGATAGGGCTGGGATGAGATGTGAATCCAGTTTGGTAATGCAATTTCTCTTCTACGATGTTCTTGGAAAATTGCCTTAATTAATATGAAACTGATATTAAATGCTTATATTGTGCCACAAATTCCATTTCTTATGCCATTTTCACTCCCTCATAACACATGTAATTTTAGTATCTTATTTTTCATCTCTTAATAATAGATAATTTTTATTCCATGAATCATTATTATGATCTTTGATATGCAGGATATGATTTTCATATGTTATGCTGATATTCTCATACCTTTATGTTCTTGTTATACTTATGCACCTCTTATGTTGAGCATTACTAAGAATAGAAGCCCACTCTTTCTTATGTTTACTTTCCCATGGTTATGAAGAAAGGTTTTATGTAAGTTATGTATATGAAGAGTACTAAATGGGAAGATATTTTTTTGAAGATCTTCTATCAGATTAAAATATTGTGCTCCATGTTTCTAATGACACTAAACTATTAAGATTCTTAGGCACGTGTTTATATAAAGCGATGAATATTTATTTAAAAAATTTAATATCCACACATGAGAATCTTAGGTCTCTATAGTCACTACCTACCCAAATCAAATTATTACCTATATCCTATCATACTATAATCCATAGTTTCGTCAGAAATCCAATCTAAGAGCCCTTTTGGTTCAAGATAAAAGAAGTTTTCTGAATATGAAGTAACATCCGTGACACAACATTTTATTATATTTCTTACTCTACATAATACAATTCATATTAAAAAGTGATCATATAATGACCTCAGTATCTTCTATATACTTATATATTATTATGTTAAGGTCATAACCTATATCCTTATATTATTCTATCGAATGAGATATGAAATCATTATTTGTGTGTACGGTGGACTACCACATCACATAATGATGTTATTAGTTTTAAATCACCAAATCTCGTCGATAGATATAATATTGTATTTAATGTTTTATATATGATATTGATGATATTATTATATTCATTGAATTATAATACCACATATAACTTCTTACCTACCAACTAGTTAATAAATAATAATGTCACTCATGTGTTAGGTGGACTACCACCTCGTTAACCATTGTGATGTGTTTTTCGATTATATTTTACTTTCATGGTAATAAGGATAAATTAAATGAATATATATTAAATTTGTGAAATAATTGAACTTATTTAAATATGATACCATATAAACCTTCTAACTTTCCATTCTTTGTGGAATATGATAATGTTCTTCTTGTAGATGGCTAACTACTACCTCTCGAAGCAATGTGATTCATTTTAGGATGAAACTACAAATACATGGTAATTAAGGAAAATATAATAAATATATATGTTATATAAAACATATTTTTTTCATTTTAATATATTTTTTACCATTATTTCATTTCATCCACTGAGAAAATGGAAACAATATTCATGTGTACGTACGACCCCCATCTCTATGAACGATGTATTTCATTTTCAATATATAAATATTATGGATTAATATAAATACATATATAATGACTATATATTATATTTATATCATGGTTCAAATTATTTATATTTTTTAACAATGATCAAATTAAGAGGACCAAAAATACCAAACCAAAACATTCATGAAAAACAAAGTAGTTATTACCCAAAATAAAATTTTAACAAGGAATTCTTAATAAATGGGTAAAAAAGTAAATTAGAAAATAATATATAGTATGATATATAAAAATAATTTTATTTAATATATTAATAAAAAAATATATTTATCACACAAGTGTTTCAAATATGTACGAAGGAAATCAAAACTTATGGTAAGTGATTTCTGTCTAACTTATTTTCTGTGAGACAAATGCCATTTTCACCATGTGATTCTTTTTTGTAGTGTACATAGTGAATATAAAAGTATTTTATGATTTTTATCTCGAAAATAATAAGTATTTACATATCCACCTGATTATATTTTTTTCTTTAGGTTTATTAGTAAGGACCTGACCCCAGTTTCCTGGATCTAGTGCCTTATTTGATTTCGTTGGCATACATACAAGGAATACAAATCCCGAAGGACCAAGTAGTTTAGTATTATTGGAAACAAGATACATACATAAGTTTGTCACTACACTATTTAGGGAACAACAACATAGAAACTCCTTAGACAACACCCATAACTCCTAGGTTATTTCAGCATGTCATTAATAATAAACTTCTTCATGTCCTGAAATAAAATGATACATAAAAAAGGGGTGAGGTCAAACTCTCAGTAAGAGTAAGAAATACAATGGAAGATATTTTAAACATAAGACATTGTGCATAATTGAAAACACATGCCTTTAATAATAAACATGAACACATTATTGCAGGAACATGAGCTGAGTAAATAATGACATAATAAAACATAATCAAGGGTATTCTACTAGTCGAATATACACATAAACTTTCAATTACTAGCTTCAGAATGAGGTAAGTGCATATGACAGACATTCTGAAATCATTTTTTCATGGCCTCGACCAAGACATCTTATGATTAAGGCCTCGACCAAAATCCATATCACATTGGGAAAGTCCTCGGCCAATTCCACGTCTATTTGTCTCATGAGACCTACCGATGCATCGAAAAGCTATAGAGGGCACCAACCGTCACATAATAAGTCCAATGAATTACTCAAATGAGTAGGGATCAACATAAACAACATATACATTCATATTAAAACTATCATATGAAATGCAACTAACTTTCCCCAATCATAAAACACTAACCATTCAGGAAAAATATGGTGAATGGTTTTAGGATAGATCATCGACAATAGAGTTAGTCATAAACCATTAAATAAAATATGGTAGATGACTTCATAAATTATTAAACCCAATAATACAACGGAATCAACAAGAGTGTTCAATTAGATGAAAACACTCTTATAAAATCATTAAGCAATTCTTGAGATAAATACTCTTTTATTTTGAAAAGAAGAGTTATTTTTGAAAAATCATTGTATAAATCCAGAAGTGAGGTAAGATAGTATTTTTAGAATAAAATGAGTGATTTTATAATGATAAAGGTGTCCAAAAAAAGGTTAAATATTTCCCTAGAAAATAGGTAAAAATTTTAGAAAATCCCTTGAATCGGGCTTGTATTTTGGAAACAATTTTTGAAAGTTCCTTTTAAAATGTGTTACTATTGATAAAATAAGGAAGGGTTATGGTTTGAAAAAAATATATATATTACCCACACAGAATATATGAGGAGTACATAACAATACATAATAATTTCATTGTGGTAATCAGACAATGAAAGTAGCTCGAATGAAAATGGAAGTTCGGGTGAAAAAACCCTTACCTTAACTCCAAATGTCTTCCCCTCTTGTACATAAGCTCCTAGAATATGAAATTATACATGTTAATAAATTATTTCAGAACCTATTATACATGTTTTTAGTTGACCATAATTTGGGTTAGTTCATTTATGTCTTTATTGACAAGTTATTGTATTGAATTTTGTCGTTCTGGAGTGTTCGTTTCCTTTATTTTCATATTCGGTTCACTTGCTTTTAAGTAATGAAGTGGAATGGATGTAAATATACCGAATTGAAATTAATTATTATTTATAAACATCCAGAATTTTTAATATCCATTTCTATCATTTGGTTACATGTAATGAGGTGGAATTATTAGATGACAACCACTTCGATTATTCGGCGGTATTTGGATTATTATGAACTGGTTTTGTCATATAACATAATTATATGTACATATTCTAGTTCCTGAATATTAATTAGGTTATAATAAATATATTATAGTATGGATAAACCGTAAATATGGTTTCTTAACCAGTAATAAAGAAGAAATTTAAGAACAAAACTTCGTTATCCACGAAGGATATAAATTGGATCCTCATGGACGTTGATTTCATTTATAAAAATAAAAGGGAGGGAGTAAGAATATATATGATGGTTATTCCATTAACATGATATAATTATAGTATATAGATGATAATAGTGTTATCATGATCATTTGGACAGAGGAGGTGAGGAGAGGATAACAAAAGAACAGAAATTGAAATGAAACCAAATGAAAAAGAAGGGTGCTTTACCTCATGAAATAACCTCCTTGAAAAACTCCTTAAGGGAAGGGGTTTTGGACTTTTGGGAAGGCAAAAAGATTCTTGGACGTGGGGAGAGAATAAAGAAGGGTAATTGGGAAGAACATTGAGGAGATTCAAGGATTATATGAGTGAAGAGAAGAGGTAGTGGTGGGGGGTTTTATAGTGGAGGAGAGGGGTAAATTTTGAATATTTAATTCATTATTTAATTATTTCTCTCAAGACAACCAATAGTATTGTTTCATGTGACCATTAATAGTAATAATGGAATGTGAGTTCGAACCAAGTGGGCTTACATCATCCTTGAATAACCTATGATGTAGTAAATCATGTATTTATCATTTATCGTATTTTATCATATTTTACTATTCATAAAAAATCCAAGAATTTCAGAAAAATACCAAAAATTTACCGTAACCATTTTTTAACCTGTAGAATTCAAAAATGAAGTCCATTTTTGAAAAATAATTTTCTAAATATTATTAATTTAACTTTCAAATAGAAGTATACTTAATTAAAAAATTAACAGTTCTAATTCTACAACTACTTCTTTACCACAATGAAAAATTAACCAAGATGTTATTATCTTCGAGAAATAAAAATAATAATAAAATATACAATTCATTAAGGTCATATTAATATTCATATTATTATTCATAAGGGTATGTTACTATTCATCAAAAATCAAGTTTGTTTTATCAAACTCCAAATGACTTACTGAACACACCTCTAGATGACCATTTTTCAAAATTCAAAACATAGAAAGAGGCAAAGTTATGTTTAAGGGATAGATTATAAAATTGAATTCTATTTTATTTTCAAAACCTTGGGGTGTTACATTCTACCCACCTTACAGAAATTTCGTCCTCAAAATTCACAGAATATTACCTAAAAAGATTCAAGTATGTCATTAACATAAGATCCTTAGGCTCCAATTTTGCTTCCTCCATCTTATGGTTCCTCCATAGAACCTTCACCAGACTAGTCATCCGATTTTTCAATACTTGTTCTCTAGTATGAAGAATCTTGATAGTCTCTTCACAATAAGATAGATCAGTCTCAAGTTCCACTTCTTCATAAGTGAGTACATGTGTTGGGTCTAGCATTTACTTTCTTAACATTGACACGAGGAAGACATTGTGAACCTTGGAGAGACTTGGCAGCATTGCGAAATGGTAAGCTACGACAACAATTCGTTCGAGAATTTAAAAAGGTCTGATGTACATGGGACTTAATTTTCCCGTCTTACCGAATCATATAATACCCTTCCATGTAGATACCTTTAAGAAAACGTGATCACCTTCTTGAAACTCCAAATCCTTAATTCGGTTATCTGCATAGCTCTTTTGCCTTCTCTGAGCCATTTTGATATGGTTCTGGATAATCTTCACATTTTCCATTGTTTCATAAACTAGTTCTGGGCCCATGAGCTTTCTTTCACCAACATCATCCCAACAAGTTAGTGTACGACATCGCCTCACATATAATGCTTCATAGGGTGCCATCTGTATATTTGAATAGAGCTATTGTTGTAGGAAAATTCTACGAGAGATAAATACTGATCCCACATGCCTTGAAAGTAAAGAGAACAAGACCTCAACATGTCTTTCAATGTTTGAATAGTCTGTTCTAATTGCATATCAGTTTGTTGGTGGTAGGCAGTGCTCAAACGAAGATCAATAACTTGGGCCTTCTGAAGACATTTCCAGAATCGTGATGTAAAACATGGATCACGATCAGAAACAATTGATAGGGGTACCCCATGAAGTCTCACAACTTCATTAATAAATAGTCTTTCTAGACATTCAAGTGGTAGATCTTATCTTATAACAAGAAATTGTGCTGACTTGGTAAAACGATCGATAATGACCAATATTTCATTGTTCCTTCTAGAAGTATTTGGTAGTCCCATGACAAAGTTCATCGTGATATTATCCCATTTCCAGTCAGATATGGGTAGGGGTTGAAATACTCCTCTAGGAGTTTTCCTTCCAGCATTCACTTATTGAAAAACCATACATCTTGACACAAAATCAGCAATCTCCATCTTCATGTTTCCCCACTAGAAATGTTCCTTCAAATATATATACATCATAATGCTACCAGGGTGTATAGTGAAATTGGAACTATGAGCATCATCCAACAACTTCCTTTTTAGAGCAGGTATATCAGGAACACAAAGAATCTTTCCAAATTTCAAAATTCCATCTTCATATACAAAGTCATTGAATCTCCCATCATTCAATTCTTTAATATTCTTTTGAAAATCCTCATCATCATCCTAAGAACTTTTTATACTTTCAAGTAAAGATAGTTTGGAAACCATTTGAAAATGAATTGATGTTTCACCTTAAATGGTTTTTCCCATATCCATATTTACTAGATCCATGAAAATAGGATACCTTTGAACTCTAATCTTGTTCAAAACTCCATGATTCTTTCTGTTCAAAGAATCTGCCACCTTATTTTCCTTCCCCGGGTGGTAGTGTATTGTGAAATTATAATCCTTGAGTAGTTCAAGCCATCTCCTTTGCCTCATGTTGAGTTATTTCTATGACAAAATATACTTCAAACTCTTGTGATCAGTATAAATCTCACATTTTTCAACATAGAGATAATGTCTCCATATATTCAAAGAAAAGATTATAATAGCTAACTCAAGATCATGAGTAGGATAGTTTTTCTCATGCATTTTTAGCTATCATGATGCATAATCAATAACCCTATCATTTTTCATAAGGACACAACAAAGTCCTTTATTTGAAGCATTAATATAAATAAAAACCCCTTCATTCCCCAATGGTATATTCAATATAGGAGCATTGACTAATCTTCTATTCAGTTCTTCGAAACATTCTTCACAATTTTTTTTCCAAACAAATTTAACCCCTTTATGTGTGACCTTCGTTAGAAGGTAAGCCAGTAAGGCAACATTCTGTACGAAACACCAATAATAACTTGGTAAGACAATAAAACTGTTACCTCAGTTATGTTTATTGGCATGGGCCAATCGTGGATTGCATTTTTCTTCACCAGATCAACTACAATTCCATCCTTAGAGACAATATGGCCATGAAAATAAATCTCCTGAAGCTAGAATTCACAGTTTCTAAACATCCCATATAAATCATGTTTTCTAAGAGTCTTAAGGATAATGCACATGTGATTTTCATGATCTTAGTAGATTTTAGAGTATACCAAGATATCATCAATAAATACCACTACAATGTCATCAAGATATTCCTTGAAAAATCTATTCATTAGATACATGAAGATAGAGGATGAATTAGTCAATCCAAAATGCATTACTATAATCTCGTAATGCCCATACCTGGTTCAAAATACTGTTTTCAGAATTTCTTCCTTCTTCAAACTCAACTGATGATATCCAGATCGAAGGTAAATCTTTGAAAAGTATTGATCTCCATGTAGTTGGTCAAATAAATCATCAATGCGAGGTAGGGGATACTTGTTCTTTATCGTAATAGCATTGATTTCCCTATAATCAATGCAAAGCCTAATGGATCCATCTTTCATCTTGATAAAGAGGACAGAGGCTCCCCATGGAGAAACACTAGATTGAATAAATCCCTTTTCACTCAAATCATATAGCTGTTTCTTTATCTCCACTAATTCCACAATGGCCATTCTATAAGGGGTCTTAGATATGGGCGTTGAACCCAGAATTAAATCAATAGAAAACTCAATTTCTCATTCCGGAGGATGTCTAGTTAAATCTTCTGAAAACACATCAACATATTCTCTCTCAATAGGTAAATCCTCTATTTGAACATTCGTTTCCTAACCCACAGTTATTTCATTCTCTTCATCCATAATAATTGAATTTACTTGAGCTAATGGGGGTGGATATAGATAAGAATCATGTGGTGACGATTCTGCTCTAAATATAAGGTGTTATTTATCATCATTATCAAAAATTGTAACCTCTTTCTTTTTAAAATAAATTTTTGAATCATGGTCCAAAAGCCAATCCATACCAAGGATTATATCAAATTCAATCATGGATATGAGGATGAGATCAGCAGATAAAGAACACTTGTATGCCCTAATAGGAACTGATTCATAGAACTTTCTATCAATGATACATCCATTAAGAGTTTTGACTGACAACTCCTTTGTTAAATAAAATTGGGAAAAGATAATTTTCTTAGAAAACTGGGAAGATATGAAAGAATGTGATGATCCAGAATCAAATAAATCATTGGGTAAACTTGAGGAAACAATTAAAGTACCTGCCACCATGTCATTAGGAACTTCAACCTCTGCAGTTGTGATTGTATAAGATTTTCCCTGATCCCTTTCCTTTTTCTGTTGCATATTTCCTTGATGTTTTGGACAATCATTAGCATAGTGTCCCATCTCCTGAAAACTATAGCATTGAACATCACTAGATTACTTCTTCCCTTTGAAATCACCATCAAGATGGCCTTTCTGACCTCATTTTTAACATGATCATTTTCCTTTTAAGCATGCACCAAGGTGTTTCATTCCACAATTGTCACATGGTGGAAATTTAACTCTTCCCTTCTTCCCCATTTCGTTATTTCCTTTCGCATGGTTTTCAGCAGCCCACTTCTTTTCTTTCTTTCCCTTAAAGTCATAATACTTATAGAATTATTTTTCTATCATTATGGCACACGAAACTATATCCTCATATGATGGAAAAAATTGGGACACCAGTGCCCTCGGAGGAATGGATTTAGGCCATCCAAGAATCGATCAATTTATCTCCTTGGATTTCGTATATAGTCCGCAGCATGTCATGCTATCCTTGTGATGTTGGCTTCATATTTGGCAACATTTTCATCCTCCTTGTGCCTCAAATTCAAGAATTGTCTCTCCATATCTGCTCGCTGCTCAAGAGGGAAATATTTTTCTAAGAAGATCTCCTTAACATACCTCCATTCCATCTCTTCTATCGCTTTCTCCTCCTTTGTGTTTTGGATTAATGAACACCACTGATCTGCATCTCCCGATAGACGATATAATGCCATGAAAACCTTCTCTCTTTCATTACATCCCAATGAAAGAAATATCTTCTCAAGGGAAAATATCCACTGCTCTGCTACAAACGGGTTTGTAGTCCCGTTGAATGATGGAGGTTGTTGTCGCATAAAGTGATCTAGCATGGCTCCTCCACGAGGTGGATCTGGATGCTCCATACGGGTAAGGTTATTAATCATAACCTGAGTAAGTTTTCCAAGTATAGTTATGAGTTGCTCAGCACCAATCACAGCACCAAAGCCAACATCATTATCCTGCATTGGAGGAAAAGCTCTACAGAGAACACGTGCATTCGTGTGATTTTCATTCCTTCCACTAGGTGCCATATCTAGACAATGGCATATACTATATTAGGTTATGAATGAAAATGTATAATATTAACTTAAATATACTCATAAAAATTGAGATCCTACTCATGGATAATCCCATATTCACAAAAATGGTTTCTTTAAGGAATATTTACATTAAACTTCTTCATAATGGCTTATAAAGAAAATGTGAATTATCCTAAGCATATTCCCCAGCAGTGTTGTTACCAAGAGTGCAGCAAGGCCTATTGTCGTGCACTAGTTCCCGTTCGAGTCTAGCTCAATGCGGTGTTTTCGGGTTTTACCCCTAGATACATCTGTCCCAGAGCCGCCTCTACCTGCTCGTATCCAGAAAGGGATTTATTTCTTGAATGATTCACATAATCTATTCCTTACCAAAACACCACGACGTTCTTGTATATCTATCCTCAAATACTATCTTAGGGACTCTTCCCTAATTCTACTTTTTCTAAATCTAATTTCCAAGTATTCTACCAAACTTCCTCTAATACCAACTGTAAGGACCCGACCATAGTTGCCCGAAGCCGCTGCCTTATTTGATTTCTTTGGAATACATACAAGGAATACAAATCCTGAAGGACCGATTAGTTTAGTATTATTGGAAATTAGCTACATACATAAGTTTATCATTACAACATGAAGGGAACAACAACATGGAAACCCCTTAGACAACACCCATAACTCCTAGGTTATTTTAACATATCATTCATAATAAACTTTATCATGTAATGAAAAAATGATACATAAGAAAGGGGTGAGCTCAAACTCTCAGTAAGAGTAAGAAATACAGTGGAGGATATTATAAACATAATACATTGTGCATAATTGAAAACACATGCCTTTAATAAAAAACTTGAACACATTATGGAAGGAAAATGAGATGAGTAAATAATGGCATAATAAAACATAATCAAGGGTATTCAACTAGTCGAATATCCACATGAACATTCAATTACTAGATTATTAATGATGGAAGTGCATATTCTAGACATTCTAAAATCATTTTTTCATGGCCTCGGCCAAGACATATAGTGATTAAGGCAACAACCAAAATCCATATCACATTGGGAAAGGCCTCGGCCAATTCCACGTCTAATTGTCTCATGAGACCTACCGATGCATCAAAGGGATATAGCGGGCCCTATCCATCACATAATAAGTCCAATGAATTTCTCAAATGAGCATAAATCAACATAAACAACATATACATTCATATTGAAACTATCATATGAAGTGTAACTAACTTTCCCCAATCATAAAACACTAACCATTCTGAGTATTATGGTGAATTGTTTTAGGATAGATCATCTACAATAGAGTTAGTAATAAACCATTAAATAAATTATGGTAGATGACTTCATAAATGATTAAACCCAATAATACCATGTAATCAACATGAGTGTTGAATTAGACGAAAGCACTCTTATAAAATCATTAAGAAATTCTTGAGATAAATACTCTTTTATTTTGAAAAGAAGAGTTCTTTTGAAAAAATCATTATATAAAACCATAAGTGAGGTAAGGTAGTATTTTCAGAATAAAATGAGTGATTTTATAAAGATAGCAGTTTCCAAAAACAGGTTAAATATTTCCTTAGAAAATATGTAAGAATTTGAGAAATTCCCTTGAATCAGGCTTGTATTTTGGAATCAATTTTTGAAAGTTCATTTTAAAACGTGTTACTGTCCATAAAATAAGAAAGGGTTCTAGTTTGTAAACATATATATAATACCCACACAGAATATATGAGGACTACATAACAATATATAACAATTTCATTGTGGTAATCGGACAATGAATGTAACCCGAACGAAAATGGAAGTTTGGGTGAAAAAACCCTTACCTTAACTCCAAACGTGTTCCGCTCTTGTACTTAAGCTCTTGGAATTTTAAATTATACTTGTTAATAAATTATTTAAGAACATATTATACATGTATATAGTTTACCATAATTCTGGTTAGTTCATTTATATCTTTATTGACAAGTTATTGTATTGAATTTTGTCGTTCTGGAGTGTTCGTTTCCTTTATTTTAATATTCGGTTCACTTGTTTTTAAGTAAGGAAGTGGAATGGATGTAAATCTCTAGAATTGAAATTAATTTTTATTTATGAACATCCAGAATTTTTAATGTCCATTTCTATCATTTGTTTACATGGAATGAGGTTGAATCATTAGATGACAACCACTTTGATTATTCGGCGGTATTTGGATTATGGTGAATTAATTTTGTCATATAACTTAATTATATGCACATAGTCTGGTTCCTGAATATCAATTAGGTTATAATACATATATTATAGTCTGGTTCAACCATAAAAATTGTTTCATGACCAGAAATGATGAATAAATTGAAGAAAGAAACTTCGTCGTCCACGAAGGATATAAATTGGAACCTCATGGGCGTTGATTTCATTAATAAAAGTACAAGGGAGGGAGTTAGAATATATATGATGGTTCTTAAATTAACATGAAATAATTAGATTATATAGATGATACTGGAGTTATCATGATCATTTGGATAGAGGAGGTGAGGAGAGGATAACAAAAGCAGATAAATTGAAATGAAACCAAATGAAAAAGAAGGGTGCTTTACCTCTTGAAACAACCTCCATAAGAAACTCTTTAAGGGAAGGGGTTTTGGCCTTTTGGAAAGTCCAAAAGCTTCATGGACGTGGGGAGAGACTATGGAAGGGTAATTGAGTAGAACATTGAGGAGCTTCAAAGCTTAGAGGAGTGAAGAGAAGGGGTAGTGGTGGGGGGTTTTCATAGTGGAGAGAAGGGGTACATTTTGAATATTTAATTCATTATTTTTTTATTTCCCTCAAGACAAAAAATAGTATTGTTTCATGTCACCCCTAACAGTTATAATGACATGTGAGTTCAAACCAAGTGGGCTTACATCATCCTTGCATCACCTATGATACATTAAATCAAGTATTTAGAATTTATCATATTTTACTATTCATAAAAAATTCAAGAATTTCAGAAAAAACCCAAAAATTTACCCTAACCATTTTTTGACATGTAGAATTCAAAAATGAAGTCCATTGTTGAAAAATAATTTTCTAAAAATTATTAATTTAACTTTTAAATAGAAGCATACTTAATTCAAAAATTAACATTTCTAATTCTAAAACTACTTCTTTATCACAATAAAAAATTAACCAAGATGTAATTATCTTCTAGAAAATAAAATAATAATAAAATTTACTATTCATTATGGTCATTTTACTATTTATAAGGGTATGTTACTGTTCACCAAAAATCAAGTTTGTTCTATCAGACTCCAAATGACTTACTGAACACAACTCTAGATGACCATTTTTTGATATTCACAACATAGAAAGAGAAAAAGTTATACTTAAGGGATAGATTATAAAATTTAATTCTATTTTATTTTCAAAACCATGAGGTGTTACATTTTTGTTCAAAATTTACCAAAGTGGTAAGGGAATATTTTATCATATTTTTTTATTTAGGGAATGAGTTATATTTTTCACTTATATTCTTATACATAGTATATATACATCACATTTGAGATTTTATATCATGAATATTATTATTTTAATGATATTTAAGGTTTGATTTAATTTTTTTACATTAATTTGGATTACAATTAAAATGTTACTAAAGTTGTTACGGTTTGATGTTACAATCTCATTATTTATCAATATTAATTATAATTATTATTTTGATGATAGTATATTATGATCTAATAATAAATGAAATCATATTTTTTATTATACTATTTTTATTACTTGAGAATACATGTGTTCCCATCATTTTACTATCCTTATGAACTCAAGAATCAAAAAGAATGTTTTTAGGTAAACAGACTTTATTTCGCTCTTCAGTTAAAAAACCTTTCTATTTCATGTCCATGACATCTGAAAATGTTTCCATAAATATTTTAACATTATAAAAAGGATTTATTAAATACATTTTTACCAATGTTATAATTTTCTTAAAATTATTTTAAAAAGGAATCTTCCGGACATTTTCCAAACTAGGTCCATTTAGCTTTTACCAAAAATGTGAAAAAATATTTGTTTTAACATATACGACATGAATATAATTTCACAAATTCATGAATTTTTTTTATTTGAAGGTTCCTTTATAATTTTATAATTTTATTTTCAAATATAACGTTTTCATAAATTTTTTCAGATTTTTTATTTTTAAAAATTGATTTTCAAAGAGAACAGGGTATTTTCATTAATAAATGTTACAAGTGATCTTACAATTTTTTTTTCATATGAGATAACATCATTCAATGTTATTTAATATTTACTGAGTATAAGATCAAATAATACCATCTTTATAATGTAAGGTATATGTTTGTCATAATAAGTGATTAATTAAACCCATTTATCTTCAATGGGTTTTACCATTATAAATTTTTTAAAAAACCCACTTCTTTTTCCATGGGTTTTACCCTAATAAAAAACTCGTGAAACCCACTTATTTTTCCACGGATTATACCATGATAAAATTATTATTAAACCCAATTAATTTTCGATGGGTTAAGATTTTATGAAATGTTAAAATGATTATGAAGCATGTTTATTTTTCATGGGTTATGCTATGATGAAGTGTTTTGGAAACCCATTTCTTTTCATGGGTTCTGACATGATTAATGTTTTACTATATTTTGGAACATGCTTGTCTAATTTTCTTTATGTGATGGGTGGGAACTATATATCCCCCCAATGTATTAGGTAAAGGATTATATCTCATGAGATTAAAATAGATGGTATGGGGAGTTATCCCAGTTCATTAAGAGATTTTTCAACTATGATAGTCTTGGGAGTGAACCTTGACTAATATACTGGTTTGGGGAGTGAACCCATTCTAATTTGATAGTTTTGATAATGATACTTTACAACTAAGGAAACGATTTTATATTCTTATGGGTAATCCATAATTATATGTCTTATTCCAATGTTATTCTCTCATGGATGACGTTCTTTGATTATATTATGATTCATGTCTTATGAATTTCTATGATTTTTAAAATTACTCAAGTTTATGGTATTTGATATTTATGGTATGGTTTTATAATTTTATTCTCATGTTATAATACCCTTATGATCATATTATTCTTATGTGACAATGATATCTCCTTTTTTACCATTAATGAGCATATGATCTCACCCATACTTATATTTCCATTCCACATGTTATGAAGAATGTTTTTAAGTAAGGTACATATTAGAGGAATAGTATGCAAAAAGATCATTATTGGATAAGTTTAATATCTTTCAGTATATAAGAATATTGTGTATCTAGTCTCTAAGTACACTAAAATATTATGGTCCTCCAGCCTATTTTAATGATAGTTTGAATATTAATCTATAATTTTATCATATTCGTGAATAAAAAATATCTGGTCCTTACAGTTTTTATTAGAGTAATACTTTAATCCATATTTGTAGTTTAGGATTAAAAAAAACATCAGAAAGATCCTTAGTTATATTTCGATGGATATGTCTAGGGATATTTCTTGGTATTTCATTAACGGTAAGACTATGGATGAGTAAATATATAAGATAAAAACCAAGAATTTTGGTAAAGGATAGAGTGAGTAACTTCTAATCCCGTACATCTGTTTCAGGATACCAAAAGTTGATGTGGTTCCAGAATAGATTTACCTAAGAGTAACAACACCAAAAAGGTTTCATCGATATAGACTTGTTTAATTCATGGCCCAAAAAAATAGGCTATACTTTACACCTTGTTTGACACACTCATGGGATATGATTTGGAAATTCACAAACTCTTTATGAACCATCCGAAAGGATTTAAATAATGACCATGAAATACCAAGGTTAATCCTACGTTTTCATATATTTAAAAGAATATTCCATGATCTATACATCTTATAAGTGATTTTTTATGATTATGTTATTTTCTACATTAAAAATTGTTAGTCACACTATAATATTTTGGTTTTAATAAATAGAGGGAACTAAAAAGAACCATATTATTATTGATTGTTATAGACTATGTGTTCATGAGAAACCAAATGGGTTGTTGCCTAGATTTATGGATATTATGATTATTATTAATGATTTATCATGATATATGATTAACAATTTTAACTATAACCCACTCTTAAACTCACCAAAGAAGAGAAAGATAGTGTTTTCAGCAAGTCTTGGTGGTGTAGACCATAAAAGAAAAGATGATTTGGTATTCTATATGTCAAAAATTTGGGAAGAATCACTCTAGGGTATGTATCAAATGAAAAAGAATATGTTTTATGTGTGGATATGAAGGACACAGAGTAAGTAATTTCTAAGGAAAAATAAAAATTTCAGTTAACCCAATGTATGAGAATAATGGATTCCCTAAGGCATCATTAATGGTTGAATATTATAAATGTAAAAAATATTGCAATTATACAAATTTATGTCATTTGGAGAAAGATGATGTAAATGATTAGTTAGGTGGGATAAGTAATGGTTTTATTGTTGATGATGAATAGACTACAAATGACATATGAAATCAAGGAGTTATTAAGAAATAAGATGACAACTAATAGATAATTGTTGAATAATGAAATATAATTAAATATAATTATTAAAATGTTTATGTATTCTAATTCAAGAATCATGAAATATATAAGTATTGTTCATTGTAATGGTTTCATTATGGATTTTCAAGAATATATTGAATGGTGTTAATGACCTATAAATTTGATTTCATGATAAAGAAACATTTTACAAAAAACAAATGATTAAAGAAAGTTAACCCTTAATATGATTCTAATTCTGAGATAATTGTACTATGGATATGAATAAATTTAATTGGACAGTATTGGTGACCTTGGAACTGATTATGGATTTGTGGACAAAGTTGTTTATTCTATCATGGACAGAGTTTACAACATTATTGGATTTATGTAATTTATTTAGTAATCATTGGTTATATTCATTGAATGATGAATTATGTATGTTTTCATTATGGTTTTATAATAGTTATGGTTATTAACATTTTTAAATATAATATAAGATCAATTCATTCAAATATTTTTTATGTGACATTAATATCCACATCATATTCTTTGAAATATTAATGATATGATGAATTTGGAAATTTAGTGACCTTATTTTTATTTTTTTAGATTTCAATTTTGGTTTGACTTAGTGGATCATTGTGGTCTACTAATCATGAAATGGATTAAGTTTAACTTCATATTTTTTTAAGATAACTTATGCTAAAAATTTTGTCTTATATAATGACTAGATAAATACATAAAGAATTATAATTATTTTTTAAATCGTATGATCCACTAGTGCTTTAGAACAATATTAATCTTCATTTCATAATGTAAGAAATGATGTGAAAATTAAATGTATAGAAACAAAAGGATGATATTGTACTTATGAAATGGAATGAAATCATGTAATTATATCTTCTCTTGAAAATTAACCAACTTTAGGAAAATGATATTTACAAAAATGTTATCCTATTAGCATAATTTATGATGATATCGATAACCTCTTTCACAACTATTTAGTTTATAATTTTTTATTGTTGATTTTAACATTTCAATAACTTTCATGAAATGAATGAACATCTTCACTCTCCATCATTATTTGGAAAATAGACTTTTCTATATTTCCAAACCATCACTTCCCACCTTTGTTATCCTATTTGGAAACCTAGTATATGTTATTCCTAATTACCCTTTCACATACCTTTCTATATTTTGAAGATGATGTTTTATGAACCTTTTTTATGACGTGGATTTACCAAAAAAATGTTTTTCAAAAGTTTAACCCCTGTTTACCTGGCACATTTTTAAATTACGAGGATCAAATATATTTTTGGGGGGTAGAATGTAACACCCTGATATTTTTTGATTATTTTTTTAAATTAGTTTTATCATTTAGATATTTTATATTACAAAAAACATGGTGTTTATATTTTTTTAAATAAAACTCTAATTTTAGCATGATTTACCTGGGACACTAAGTGTATCTTAGGTTACACACAATAATAAATTTAAAATAACCATGACATACTATTAAAATATTATTACTTAATACTTATCACCTATTTGTTAGAGTTTTTAGTATGAATAAGATAAAACAAAATTAGGATAATATATGGTTTACAGATTTATATATAATAAATTATTTTGGGATTACTTAATTTTAAATTTTAATATAAACCATTTGAATACAAAGGACATCTTTCTCTGGAAAAACTATTTTTAAGTGCACAAACAGAATTTAGCTCAATAGATTAAACGAATCAATTTATCTAAAGGATTTTAAGGATATTTTATTATTATATATTCAATAAATGTTTTAACATTCATGTTATGTATTTTTCTAGAAAATAGATAAGAATAAATACAATTTTGAGCTTAAGATCTGTATTTTCCGAAAAAATTGTTTTGTTACATTTTGAAAACTTAGTTAATAATTAATTCATGAAAATTTTATATAATTTACTTGAAAAAAGTAAATAGTTTTCTAAATCATCATATAAATGTTATCATGTTGTTATTTTTTTCGAGAATTTTTTTAAAATATACATTTTTTAGTGAATAGTTAAAATAATGGTTTTTATTAAATACCCACATTTTCATTCAAATAATTTATAAAATAAAATTTATTTCAATTTTGTTTTAAAAGTATTATTTGTTAAATTATATAGATATTTTAATACAAATTAGGTAATAGGAATCAATTTCATCATGTCTACGAGATTAATTTTAATTTAAAATTATAAACTTCTATGAATGGAATTTTGGAAAATGTATTAAATATTTGGAATCAAAATAATTTATTTTTTATAATAAGGTAAATTAAATTACAAGATATTATTAATAGTAAAATAAGACAAAAATTAATTACTATGGTTAATTTTAAATTTTGTTTTCTAGTGTGCTAATATAAAAAGAAAAGGGGTAAAATGACCTAGAAACTTTCCAAAACCCCATTCTATTGACATTTTTAAACATTATCACCTATAATGATATATAATATATCATTTTTTATTCTTTTATAATTTGAAAATTTTAGGCACACCTTTTTCTTTTCAAAAATTACAACTGCGCCACTCACCACACTTATAAAAGGCCACCCACTCTTCTATCCAATTCACACAACGAAAACCAATTGTTTTAGAAAAAAATTACCCAAATCACATAATTAATTCTATAATATTATCCTATCATCCTTATTATTTTTTTATTAAATACAAATGATGAATACATTTAGTGAAAACTAAAATGAGTTTCTGAAAGATGAGCTAACATCCCTAACCGATTATTTTATTTTATTTCTACATCTACCTCCTTAAATTAATATTAATATTTTATGATATAATTACCTACATATGTTCCATATACTTAGATGTTATTATGAAAATTTAATAACCTAAATTATTCCTCTATTCCATCTAATGGGATATGAAATCATCATTCGTGTGCATGAAAAACTACCGCATTGCGAACTGATGTGATATGTTTATCATTTTTATTTTAATTAAATAGAAATAAAGATATATTAAATTGTTATATATTTTAATATGAAACATTATTATAATTTTTTAATTATTATTCCACATATACATTCTACATCTTCAATCCGTGGGGGATATAACAATTGTATTCATGTGTATGTCGGACTACTATATCGTGAAGTGATGCGATTCATGTTTCACTAACAATTTACATAAATGTTAACTAGGGTAAATATAATTATAATATTTAATATTTATTGAAAACAAATTATTTTGAATGGTAATATATTTTTTCCCTTTCTTTCAGTTCAGCCTTGGAGAAAATGGAAACAATGTTCATGTGTATGTGCCACCTACGGTCTCGATGAAAGATGTATTTTATTTTTTATATAAAAATTTTATGGATTACTATAAATATATATATTATGAATATATATTATATTTATTTCATAGATAAAATTATGTAGATTATGGAACCATGATCCCTGTAGGAGGATCAAAAATACCAAATGAAATCATACATGAAAAGCGAAGCAATTATTACCTGAAACAAAATTTTTAAATAGATTTGTTAATAAACGGGTAATAAAATGTCACAATTAAATAATACATGGGATGATATATATAATTTTTTCATTTAATTTATGTATAATAAAAATATATTTAATATATAGGAGGTTTGAACATGTATGAATGGAGTTGAGATTTGTGATATGGGATTTACATCTCACTTTTATTTTATATGAGACACATGAAATATTCATCACATGTTTCTTTTATGTGGGGTATATACTATCTATAAAATTATTTTTTTAAGATTCTAATAAAAATTATTGGGATTCACATATAAATTTTAAGACATATATTTCATGTGGTTTACGATTCAAAAGATACCAAAGCGGTTGGAATTTTTTTCTCAAATTGACTTCTTTGGGACATAAGTGATTTCATTCACTTATCTTCTTATATGATGTGTGTATACAGAACCTTTGACATGTTATAAAATGAATATACAAATTTATATGATATTTAATATTTAATTTTACAATATTATTTAATGGTATTAATATTTAGAATTTACCAACGTGGTAAGAGTTTGATGTTACAATATCATTGTTTATCAGGATAGTTTATAATTATGCTTTTGATGAGGAAAAAATTGATATAATTATCAATAAATTAAAATATTTTATTATCCTATAGTTATTATTTTAGAATAATTTTTTTAATTAACTTTTATTTCTTTATGTACTAAATAATCAAAAAGAACTTTTTTAATGGAAACCAATATTATTTTTCTCTTACATAGAAAACTGTTTTCCATACATATTCATGTTTTCCAAAAATCATCTAAAAAATATTTTTAAGTTATAAAAATAATTTATTAAACATTAAATGACCCTTGTTTTCATTGCCTAATTTTTTTGATGGATCTTTATGGCATTTTCAAAATAAGGCCCAAATGGATTTTACTAAAAATCCAAAACAAATATTGGTTTCAACATGTATCACATGAACAAAATTTCCAAATGGAATGAATTTTTTTTCTTTTAATATTACTTTATTAGTTTCTAATGTTATGTTCAAATAAAATTATTTATTTTTTGTATACATTTTATGTTTTAAAAAGATAATTTTCAATTGAAAAATAATTTTCCCTAAGAAATGTTACAGGTGATATTTCAAAATCATTTTTAATATAAAATTTAAATTTTTTATATTACCTAATCATTACTGGGGATATGATCCAATGATACAAAATTTATTATTTCTATATAGGATTTATTTTTATGATGAAAATATTTTTATGAAACCCACTTCTATCCAATGGGTTATACTATGATAAAATTCGTATGAAACTTACATCTTTTTTCCATAGATTATGTAAAGATGAAATTATTATAAAACCCACTTGTTTTTAAATAGTTATACTATGAAAAATACATATGAAATCCAATTTTATTAAATGGGTTATTATTTGAAGAAAATATGAAATGATTATAAAACATGTTTTTTTAACAGGTTATGTTGTGATGAAATGTTTATAAAAACCATTTCTTGTTATGGGTACTAATATGATTAATGTTTTATGATATTATGGTACATGTATGTATTATTTTAGTTATGTTATGGGTGGGAACCATATTTCCTGCTAATACATTGGGTAAATATTGATATTTCAGGAGATAAACAGAGCTATAATCGTTAGTGAATCCAGTTAAATAAGGGGGTATTTATTTGATGATAGTATTGGGAGTGAAACTTGACTACTATGGTTGTTTGGGGTGTGTACACATTCCACTAAAATAGTTTTGAAAATAAACATGTACTACTATGGAAATTATTTTTATGCTTACTTGTATGCCAAAATTACATGTCTTATTACAATTTTATGATCTCATGTATCATGTTATTTTATTACATTATAACTCTTGTCTTATGAACTACAAATAATTTTTATATGACTCATGTTTATGATCTATGATATGTAGGGTATGGTTTTTTAATGTTATTAAAATGTTATCATACACTTAATATATTTTTATGCTTATGTGATCTTTGATATATCCTTTTCTACCCTTACTAATAATCTGATCTTACCCTTTATTATATTTCATTTAACCTAGTTATAATGATTGGTTTTATGTAGGGAATGTATTAGAAGAATACTATATGGAGAGATATTTATTGGACATCTTAAAGATCATTCAAGAAATGAGAAGATTGTGTATATTGCTTCCACAAACACTAAAGTACTATGGTCCACGGGTAGGTGTTTATGGGATTTATTGAATATTAATATAAAAAGTTTTTATATTCATGTATATAAAGCTTTTTTCCTTAAATTGGGATTTTAGATGAGTTTTGGGTCTTTCGGTCTCAAAGAAATCATATTTGAGAAAAGAGTACTAGGGTTCATGGTTTATTAAAATAGTGAGCCGAATAAGGGAACTCTTGTGGCCTCATAAATGGGTTAATAGGGTATCACAAATGTCTTTTAATCATCCACATGAAGTTTTACAACCATGTTAGTTTTCTATGGAAAACTTCAAAGTGAATCATACGGCTTGTGCATGGTTTGCTAAACCGTGCACATAGATATGTGTGTTGGGGGGGGGGGGTTGAATCTTTTGATAGTATCTCTATATGGTTGGATAATGGTTATTAAAACCGTGAATAAAAACCACATGAATCATAAGGAGGTGAAAAATTATGATTTTCATTTTCCTCCTTTAATTGTTTTACCCCATTTCCTCTCTCAATCACCTACGAGCCCCCCCTGCATGCACACCCTTCCTTCTCCTCATTACATGGTGGATTATCCTCATTTGAGATCAAAATTGAACTCCATTTATTGGTTTGGTTATCCATATTTATGACTACGAATCCTCATGCATATTTTATTGATTTCTATTCTTAATTTTGATGTGATCTCTATGCAAGCTCAAACACACTTTTTCCATTTATTTTTCTATTCTTCTGATTTTCCCTTATTTTGAATCGAATAAAATCCTGATAATGGATGAGAGAATCATAATAGTCATGATGCATGATGTATATATGATTTCTCTTAATGTTTCACCAATTATATAATATCATCATTATTATTCATGCTAAACCATCAATGAATTGCTTCAGAAATGCAATGTTCCTTTAATGAAATACCCAGAGCATGGTCGTGATGTTCTTTATAACCCCAAACATTATTAGGGTTTGAAGACCCTAATATGAACAAAAAAATTCGGTTTATTTTATTTAAATGTTATTAGTTTCCATTTTTTTGTACAAATTATCAATCCACCCCAATGGGCATGTAAAGTAATAACTTGTAAGTAGAATGGAATAGATGAATTAAATGAATTATTAGATGGATAAATCTTATTCCGTATCCCTTATTATCACTTGTGAAGTTACTTAAATAAATAATTGAATAGTATGAATTATATTATGAAATGTATGATCCCATGACCATGCTTATATTTTATAATTAGAATGATAATGAAATGTGGCCTCATGATTTGTGTTCAAGAATTGGTGTTTCCCATCTACTTAGTGATGTTTAGAAATGAAATGGTCTACTTGAATTGTGTGAATTATAAATATTTTTGAATATTAATCATGTGATTTGTTTAATTATCAAATATGATGTAATTTTTTACAAGATAATACATGGGAGATACTTGGGATTCTGATATTAAATTCCTTAGACGTACATAGAGGCTAATTTAATTATATTTTAGCTTGAGTGATACATGTTTTTCTAATATGAAATTCCTTGTGTAGGATCATAGGTTAAATCAACTATATCACACCTTGGGAGATAATCAAGTTCTTTAAATAGAATACCTTTAATGGTATCATAGGTTTAATGAGAATATTGTTTACATTAAGAGATTCATATATTTGTGATAAAAAATGCATTAGATTGAATTAAAGGTCAAATAAATTATGATATACCTTGAGAGACACTTAGTTTCCTAACAAGGAATGCCTTGGATGGCCTCATAGGTTAATTGGGATCATATTATAACATGGCCTCGGTGACACATGGGTTCTTATTAGGAAATGATTCAGATGATCTCAAAAGTGAAATGAATTATATGACACTTGATGGGTAATTGGATTACCCATGCTGTCTAATTACTCAATGTCATAAAATATATAGCACATTATATTATTATCATTATACATGGATGTGAGGGATTATAGAAAAATGTCCAAAATATCACTTATTATTCTTATATCTAGATGCTTCAACCTATAACGATACATACATAACAAGGCTCTTATTATTTTTTTAGGATTATGCATGGATGCCTATGTTATTCCAAAATTCCTATCCAGATATATATATATTTATTTCAATATATGTTATTATATATATGGCTATTATATATACATACAAACTTATATATATGTATACCTATATGCATGGCAGTATATTTTCAGAGGTATTACATCTTAGGTCAAAGTAGGTATGGTCTACAAGGTGTCTTAAAGGAACCCGAGCCTGAATCTGTTATAGTTATTTATTTAATAATTCATTATTATACCTATACATTGCATTATTTAATATTTAGGGACTAGATTTCATTAGACACCATTAATGGGGACCAACTGAGTTTATCCCACAGTCTTTTCCGGTCACCACTGGGTACCCGAACAGACCTCAGTGTTGTAGGTTTAGGATCAATAATTATTTTGTGTGTTGCTACTCATATACATGGTATCATAGGAGCATTGGGATATTCTGGTGCTTAGTATTTTCATGAAGATAGCCCTTGGGATTTTGTTTTTTTGGTATGTATGTTTATTTATCACCTGATGTATATCTATTAATATAAACTGTAGCATGTTTATGCATGGTTATTTATTTATTTATGTTTGATTATTAATTATCATTTATATTCTATTGAATATTATGGTTTTTATTAATTATTTCTTTTACTGTACTTATTTGTATTTATAGGGTACAGTGTCCTCAATATGAACCATTATACCATCCCTTCTAGCCTAAATCCTCTGGCATATAGAGAGGCACACTTGAGCCCATGTGACGGACTATCCTGACTGCTATTTATAGATTATGAGGGCTTAGGATGTTACACCTCCCGAATAATAATATTATATTTCTTGGAATCATAAATATTTCTTAGTCCCTCAAGATAACCTTGAGGCAGTTATCCATACTTATATGATTAATAAACATATGGAAATCCATGACTACAATGCCAACCTACTCAACGTGATATCCCAAATGTTTTTATGCTACCTCCATAGGTTGTTCAACTAACTAATCTTTAAATACTTAGGTCAGCTAGGGTTTCTTTCTAACACTCTTTGATACACATATATGAAAAACTTTTGAAAATAATCATAATGACAACATAATTTTCACATACTTACCTCAAATATATAGTTTATATTAATATATCATTTACACATGCACGGATGATAATGGATGGATAGTCTCCTCAATGTAGTTGAAGAGGGAAAACCACTTCCGTATCTTCATTGAAAAAATATTACTTTTCTCATCCCTTAACTTTTTGACTTTCAACCACTTGAAGAATTATCACTTGTTATTTGGTTAGGTAATGAGATACCAAAAATATATCCTCCCTTAGATCCTATTTCAATAAGGACAACATTTATTACATCTTCAAATAAAGTTGATAGATAAAAAGGAATCAATTCAATCAAAAAGAGCCCTTTAAACATATTTCAAAATTACATTGTTTATATCTCATATCCAATCATGTATGTAGTAAAGAAAATAAAATCTATGAATTTAGCAGTGAATACAATTACATATCCCAATAATTACTTATGATCCATCAAATCTCAAGCCTTTAACCAATGTATGATGTTAGGTTAAAAATAATTGAAACATGAATCTGAAAATTTATTTAAGATATACCCTATGTATTTCTTAGCCTCACACATAATATACATCCACCTAAGACCTCCCCTTTCAATAATAAAAGTATCCAACTAATCTTTATATTTCTATGGTATTACTATTCAATTAAATATATAATGGAGGTGACCAATTCACTGACCATATTCCCATGTAAAAAAAATCATAGGGTGATGGATTTATTAATCCCTTATAATATAAGTTACTATGGGGTCCGTTAAGGATGATAATTCACCTACGACCTAGAGTAGTCGAAAAATCCATACAAAAACATAATGGTGTACCACTAGTAATATTAAAGGTGAATACTAGTCATCTATTTCATGTACAGTACTATGTGGTCATATAGGGATCATACATTATGATAAAGTACACTCAAGTTTCCTAACTTCATAATAAAATCCATGCAAACCCTATCCTATCTCCCCCTCTCTCATATCAACCATTCAAAATGTATTATACATTAAAATTTATTTTTAAACACTTAAAGAACAAATTTAAATAGTTAATGTGGAAATTATAATTAATAATAATATTAAAGGGAATTTATATTAGAAAATATCTTCTTGAAACATATTTCAGATGTTTTTGTTAAAAAATATGATGAATATTCCTCATAAAAGGAAAAAGAGTCATATATAATTGATCACATAAGGATCAAATATGATTAGAATAATCTATGATTTTTTTCCTATAATACATATATCCAGACACAACACCATAAATCATGAAAAATCATGTTTTTTTGTAAGAATAATCCATATATACATATGTTTAATTTTTGGTTGTAAATAATTATAAGGTAACAAATCATGTCCTAATGATATGTGTCATGTAAAAATTTGTTTCAGGTAAGATTAAATTTATTGTGGGTGATTGAAAGGTTACAAAATGAATAAAGTTATATCTCTATAACCAATTTTGTATAATAATAATATATAGTTCTATATGATTTGATTCAATATAAAACATGATACCATTGAATAACCCTTGAAGCATAATAATGGAATTAGAACATATAAGATTAAATTTTTATTAGAAATGTGGCTCATGTTAATGGTTTACAAAAATATAGGGACCCCGTGAAATTTATCGACTTCATTGATTGGATTCAAAAGGAATATAAATATATAAAGTATAATTTTACAACATTAATAAGTAAAAGTTGTTATCTAGTAATATTCTCATAAAATGGATATTCGGCTATAAAGAGTGTCTTGCAATTTGGATAATTATTTAAATATATTATCCTATTATTTTTCAAAATTTGGATTGTATGTGTTCATGCCATGAATCCAAAGGGTGATGAAATTTTTAGTAAAATGATGGTGATAATTTCATAATGATGCCTAAATTAGAAGAATCATGATTATGAGTTTTCAAGTGATGGAAAGTGTGGCACCATGCCGATAAATGTCATACAGTATCATAGTTGAGTCAAATAGAATTTAGAAAACCCAAATTTACAATATTTTAGGGATTTTTAGAACCTCATGTTATGAAATATTGAATCATAATTAAGGATCTATTTTAGTATAACTTTATATTATTAATCATGTGGAAATAAATATTAACTACATTGAAACTAATATATTATATCAATATCATAGAGATATTTTTATCTATTAAAATGGAATGATGATCATAGATTAAAAATGAATATTATAAACATTCCATAAATTAAAAGAGATATGAGGGGATGATATAACAGTTTATCTCACTAGTGGATTGGTGGTTTTCATCTTGTTTATTAAGGTGGAGAAAATTTTTCCATCTTTAATAGTGTAACCAGCATTATTTGTGCATAGAGATAAAGAAAAATTCTACTAAAGGAGGGGTAATATTTTTGAGTATTTGAGAATAATAAATTCTCTTATTTTTTTAGTTTTAAATCTATTTGTCAGGTTCGAATACGATAAATTATAAATAAACTAGCTGTGATCATAATGATTTTTAGTACATCAAGACATTGATTATGTATACTTATTAGGGATAGCACAAAGTGGATTAACCAAGTAAAAGTTGCTTTTTCCTCACTTTAAATTATATATTTCATTTTGTTCATTATATTGGAGATATTTGTTTCTAATAAAAATGGTGTATGATCATTGTGGAGGTTCATTTGAATGAGATTTTTATACCCTAATTCCCCAACTATTAGAGTATTTTCCTTGTTTGGGACAAAAATTTGTATCAGTGGAAAATGTTCTTGGTGAAAATTTTACAAGAATTACATTATAGTTGTAATCATTCAAAAGGTAATTACTATATTAAATGAAATCAATTTTAAATTATGGAAGAATTAGATACAAAAATATTTTGGATCACTGAGAATGAATGATTATATAGCTATTATGCACAAGATCTTAGTTGACATAGAAATAATATAGTCATAAAAGAAAGACCGAAGGGTGAGACATACTGATGTCAAAGGATTAAATAAATTAGGGGTATCTTTTTCCAATGTAATCTATATGATGATAATTTCATGATAATACTTATATTATATGTGGGAAAATTTCCTTAACATCTATACATATGATTCAACGGTAAAATAAGATCAATTGAATTTTCTTTTGAGTAGCTAAAAGGATTTTAGGTTTCACCCGAACGAATCCATTGATGTATTATTTGATTAGGTGAGAAAATGTTTATAGGACATGAGTGAACTTAGTGAAAACCCTAATGAAATCAAAATCATGAAAAAGATCCTGAGAATATTTCCAACAATAATGTTTGTAATGGTCTCAGTGTTTGAAGATAGGGATCTACAGGAATTTACATTGGATTGTCTTCATGAAATTCGCAATTCATATGACATGCGGTACAGTAAAAATGATTCATTGGAAAAGGAGGACTCTCAGGATGTTTCATGGAAGAAAATATAGAGAATAAATTTGGATATCAAAATTAAAGATGTGGAAGTCTACGATGTGATGTATTTCCATTCCTGTAACCTAAAAATAGAAAATGAAAAATTCAATGTCAAGTTTCCACTCACTTAATTTTGGTATGGAATGGTTGGGTACCACACTATAAAGTATCATATGATATTTTGAGATGATGAAAATGATGAAAAATCATTAAAAAATCCCCAAAATATCTATAAGGAAAGATAAGTTCACAAAATTAATTCCTCATGAAAAATATTTGTTTTAAGAGGATTCTACTCTAAATAGATAAAGGAGGGAGAAATTGAGGGTTGTGAATAATTAAATGAATAATTAATTTTGGATATCATAGATAATACATGACGAGATGATAATGATAGTGAAAAACTAATGTTAAAGGAAGAGCATGTAATGACCCAAAATTTATTAATGATATTTTTCCCTTAGTGAATGCATGTTGTCTTATATTGTATAATATTATTCACATATAACACATAGAAAAAATGAGAAAAAATTTATTCGATTAATGGATATTATTAAATTAGTCAATAACTAAACCCATGAAAATTCCAAATATTAAAATGGGACAAACAGTAGAAAATATAAAAATTGAAATCATAAATTTTGGATCATCCTCATCTGCTAGAATCATCAAACCCAATAATAACACTATGAAAAAAGAAACAAAATTATTTTAAACCAATCGATATTTTAGATAATAAAAATTTATTACATTGGGAGTAATTATGGTGGATGATATATTAAAGAATGAATATTTATTTATAAAAGGTAATATAAGCATTGTAATAGTAATATGACTATTGGAAAAGTAATCTGACCATTATAAATAGTATCATGGCCGTTATAAATAGTATCCTGACCATTGGAATAGTAATTTGAACATAAACTAAAAAAATTTCATATACATAGTATTTATCAGAAATTATTTAATAAAATAAAAATATTTTAATTCCATAAATTTTTTTGTAATATTAACAACTGAAATAAATTATAATCTTTTTTTAATAAACATTATTTTAATGTATTTCAATAAAATAATACATTTTTATATTAAAAATTAATATTACTAGTGATTAATAATTATTTTGAAGAAATGATTTTTTTTTGAAATTATAATAATGAAATTTTCAATGGGTTATTATTTAGTAATTTTATGGTGTACTTTAATTTGTCCATGAATTGAAAAAATACATTTCTTAACCGATGTTATTTGAATTACATCATTCATGATGTAATAAAGACCTAATAAATTCTACAAATTTTTTATTGAAAAAAACAAATTTATTGAGATAAATGAGTCAGTTATGTTAAATAATTTTTTGTACAAACCTATAAAGTATTTTTCAATGTATAAAGTCTAAATAAGTCCATTAAAATAATAATTTTTTAGTTTTTTGATTTCTATAATAAAAAAATTATGAATTACGTTTTGGAAAGACATAAAAGTTATAAAATAATTTTATTTTATTCAATTTTTTCTTAAAATTTCAATAATATGACCTTCACTATTTTTATAGTGGAAATTATGTTTTATTCTATATTCTATGTTAAAAATACAATTTTCATCAAGTATAAATACCCCCTATCCATCCACATAGAAACAACATCAATTATAATTTTTAAAACTAAATGTCTACCCATTATCATCTTATAAGCCCCATATAATTATTAAGTAGATTATAGAGTAATAAAATCATATATTTTAAGAAGTTAAATGTCGTAGAGAATGAATAACTTCAAGAAAGAAGTAATTTTCTATCAACTTTGTATTGAGTTTACTTTTTCAAGTTCTCTATCTTCATTGAATTTTCTTACACAATATTTTTTAAATAAATTAAAATAGTATGTTAAAATGTTTTTTATGATGTTAATATCCCATATATAATTTATTTATTATATAAGAACTTATTATATGTCTCACACCCCCTCTTTTCAAAACATCAAATCAATGGTGGATTAACCACCCACGAGGACGTTTCTGACTCTCTAATTATCACAATCATTATCGTTGTTTATAATAAATAATTTATAATATAAAAATTTATATATATATATATATTTGTAATACTTTATATTTAATCTTAAATAATTTATAAATAGAAATAAATCAAGATCATGAATTTGAAAAAAATATTGGATATTATATTTAAAATATGTTATCAATGTGATTCACCTTTAGCAATGGGAATTATGAAATATAATCTATTGAATATAATTGATAAATTGTGAATAAAATGAACATAATTCACTTATGTCTCCGTGTTTTAATTAACCATAGTTTATTATATATTTTGGGTGAATGTGATGAAATCAATCATGATCTTCGGTAAGGGTATTCTTGAACCCAACTCTTTCTTCAGTGTTATCCCCTAGTTCACATATTTTTTGTATGCATACTGCTCTAATATCATAAATATTTTATTTCAATATTATTTCCATCGCTTTATAGGGATGATAATTTTTCTACCATTTAAAAAATATTTTTAATTAGAGTATAATGAATTTTGAAAGAGAATTTAGTTCTCAAAACAACTTACTAACTCCTCTTCATATGCTTCTTCTATACTCAATTATTATGATTTTTATACTAAAAAATGATTTTCCATATTTATTTGGGAACCAAAAATTATATCCAAAATGTTTTTTCAAAAAACCATTATAAAATTTTTATTTCCATTGGTTTATTTTAGGACTGTGATTGTCATATGATCCCTTTACATGTGTCATACATGATTATGAAGATTTTAATGATGTGTTGGGGGGGGGAAGAAAATTTTATAGACATATAATGTTTTAGTTAATCTGATATATCTCCTGATATTATTTAAAATATGTGTTAACATGATTCTATCTTTTTTCACAATTATGTTGTTTTTATTTATGCATATATGTTATGTGTGTACATGATACTATCTCTATTGATAACTATGTGTGTTATTTGACTATTATTTTAAAATATTTCCATATTATGAATATTAGATATTCCATTCCATTTTAAAAAAATTTCCTCATGATTATGATGATGATCCTACTCTTATGATATCATGATAATTATTTTCTCAAATATGTACTATTGATTCATATCTCCAATTACTTATATTGTATCCCTCTACTTAATGGAATTTTACCTTTTCCCTTTCAATACCATATATCCATAGGTGATTACATATAATAATGATAATGTGAGATATTTTATAAATATAAAGTATAAGGATTTAATTAATGTTAATTTTTTCTTATGTAGAAGTGATATATGAGATTTATTTGACTGAAATTCTAAACTATTAGATCCTAGAATGAATTTTTATTATGTTATTTATATTAAAAATGATATAATATAAATATTAGATAAATTTGGGCTGCTATAGTTAGTATCCTAGCATGGTTTAGTAAATAAAATAATTAATATAAGAAAATATTTGGGAAATATCAATGAATAAGTTTGAGTTTTAATAGAAATATTCTAATGTTTGGTAAAGTATAAGAGTTGGTGGTCTCCGAGAAATTAAATACCCATATGGTTACTACAAGATTATTTGGATTTGAAATAGATGTAACTTGGTGTAATATACCTAAATATGGAGAATTTCATAACAAATAAATAATTATCTAGTTCATGATAAAGATGGATTACTGTACAAATAGTTTGAATATCCTGAGGCATATTAATTAGTTAAACATAATCTCTATACAAACCATTATGAAGGATAAAATACTAAATTAATCATATAAGAAACATTTTAGAAGAATAACATTATAAAAACATGGATCCCATAATATATTACTTTGAATTTAATTTTCATTAAAAATAAATTATTTAGGATGTTTTTAAAATTTTTTGGTTCAAACCATTTCTATTTAGAAAATAGTAGGAATCAAGAGAAACTAGACCATAAACCAATGTGGGTGGTAATGTAATAATTTCTTAATTGGTATTCCCAATGAAATGGTAGGTGGATATAAAAAAATCATAGTGATTCTTTCCAGGTTTTCTCAAGTATGAATAATAACCTAAACTATTTGGAACATCCACATTCACCAAAAAAGGATAATGTATCCATCAATTCATTTTTGTGGAAAATAACATGAATTTTCTGTATATACTCTGATCCAATTAGATTGGAGAAGTTATTTAACTCAATGGAAAGGGAATTTTCTAGGCTCTACTAGTCATAGAATTATAAGATTACTATAGTCGTCTATTATTTATAATGAGAAGCTTATCAATGGTGGGAATTGATAAAGAATATGAAAAAAGGAAGAAGTGAATGAAAAGGAGTGGGATTACATTATGATCATATTTATTAGAAATTATTTCCCTAAAAATATTTGAATAAATATCAAGAGATAATTCATAGATCTAAATAAAAAGGAGGGTGAATCTTTCTTGGATTACCAGAAAAATTTCACAAGGTTTTCTAGATAAACCTTAGCTTTTCTTATCAATAATGATAGAAAATTAGATAGATTCCTTAGTGTTTTAAAACAAAAACATTAAAGGCTCTAATTATTAATGAATTCAGGATTTGGTAAGAACTAGTTCGATGTGCTCTCAAATTAGAGACAATGTTTGGAGAATAGTCCCATGGACATAGAGATAATAAGAGAATAATGGAGCTTCAAAATGGCTAATGAAATGAAAAAAAATTAGAAATAATATCCAAACACCCATATGTTAAAGATACAGAAATAAATATCAGGGGTATTTCCTAAAAGGGATAAATAAATTCTTTAATTGTGGGAGATAAGGAAACCATGTTCTTGAAATATCATAGATACATGAAGAAGATGACTAATGTGATGGTGGAAAGTAAAGAACCTACTAATGAACCACCCATGGTTCAATGATTAAATTATATGGGGGTGTTGGTACTATAAAATCGATTTCACGAAACCATGGGCCTTTGAGGTAAATATACATTATAAACGACTAAATAAAAAGGAGAAAGGGAATTATTGTTCAATTACTACTGCTAAGGTGGAAAATGAAAATGAAGTCATGCAAGGTATATTTACTATTCACTCAAGAATGGTAATTTTTTTAGTTGATTTTAGTTATAGAAATTCATCTATATCGAAAATTTGATAGAACTATTTAATATAAACCCTGATACGATGAAGTGGAGATATCCATAAAAACACATTGTGGCGTGATCATTGAAACACATGTGTTGGACTATTCTCCCGTTAGAACCTGTTTGAAGTTTCATCAAATGAATATCACAATCCTTACTTTGGAATAATGTGATCCTATACTAGACATGGATTGGATCTAATTATATACATATCACATAAACTATTAGGAAAAGTAAAAATCATTTTATATTTCAAACCATCCCAAGCTCCGATACAAATGGAAGGGAGACCATGAGTCTCCTTAAGAAAATTCCTTGATAGTGTGAGTGTTTATATCAAGTGAAGAATAATATATTTCCAAATTGTCTAAGTAGAAGAATTTATTATCTTTGAGAGAGTTACCATTTTAGGGAATCTATTAATGTATGTCTTAAATTGCAGAAAAATCTTCCTTCATATCATGAGGTAGATTTCTCAACATATCTTATTTCTAAACTCACCCTTATCTCCAAATTACCAGATATGATAGATTTAATGGAAATAGATGAGTTAAAGTACTATATACAAAAAACATTTAAAAAAGGGGTTTATATTACCTAGTGTATCACCTTAGGGTCCGTTAGTGCACTTTGGTAAGAAAATGGATGGATTAATTTTGTTGTGCTCCTAGTATCTTGACATCAATAAAATCATTACAAAGAAAAAGTACCTCATAACAATTATTGATGACTTGTTTGACTGAAATCATAGATCTATGTAATCATAAAATATATAAACTCTTTTATGGATATAATTAGTTGAATATGAAGAATATATATATTCAAAATACAATTATCTGTATGAGGTATGGACACTATGAGTTCATAGTGATTCCCTTCATATATACTAATTACATTGAAATATTCATGGAATTGATAAATAGTGTCCTTATAGACTACCTTGATAAATTTTTGGTTGTATTTATTGAATCATTTCTCATTTAATCCAAGAGAAATGTGGAATATGATGAGAATATATGGATTATGCAATTGAAATTAAGAAAGGATAATTTGTACACTAAGTTTAGAATGTATAGTATTTTGGAAGTAGTAAGTCACATTCTTGGGACACATCATCACGAGTGAGAGAAATTATATGGAACCTTAGAAGATAAAGGAAATTTAGGGTTGGAATAGCACCTGAAGTGTTATAGAAATTTATCATTTTCATATATTATCTGGTACTAACAAATGTTTTTGAGAAAATAATCACGATTGTCTATCCCACTAACTAAGTTAACAGGGAAAGGGGTAAAGTATGTTTAGATGGAAGAATATGAGTAAATATTTAAGGATATCATGAAGAGGCTACTAATTATTCCTATAATCACACTACCATAATTTAGAGAAGGTTTTGTGATATACTGTGACGATTTAAAGAAATTATTGGGTTGTGTACTCAAGAAAAATAAATACATGATAGCTTATTCTTCAAAACAGTTTAATATCCATGAGAATAACTACCTGAACCATGATATGGAGTTACAAGATATCATTTTAACATTGAAAATTTTATAGCACTACTTATATGCTGAGAATTGTCACAAGATTATGAAATATGTATATTCAAATAGTAGGAGATAAAAAAGTACTACTGATGATTATTAGAGGTAATAAAGGGCTATGATTTCTCTATTTACTCTTACCCTAGAATGAAGAGTAAAGTAGATACCTATATTTTCATAAAATAACCTTATATACTATCTATAGTGTATATTGATAGAGACCCTATTTTCATGGATATGAAAATTATGGATCTATAAATCATAATTATATGGAATACATCCAGTCTTTCGCAAATAATTACCCAATAATCTATCTAGAAGAAGACCATTCAGGCCCAAAGGGGTGATTTAGAGGTTAAAAAGAAGGCGATGTCAGTAAAGGAAGGTAATCTTCATAAATTCCACATTGATGAAGATGGATTCATTTAGTTTGGTACTAGAATTTTTGTTCCTTTATCACATGAGATAATGAAATAGTTGTTTGATATTGCACACAACTCATCCTTCTCCATCCATCATGTAAGTACCAAGATTTATCCTGATATTTGGGGGAACTTCTATTTGGAAAACATGATTAAATAGATTGTTGAGTACACCTTAAAATTATTGGTATTTCATCAAGATAAAGAATAGTGATAGAGGTCTAAGAGGATGATGAAACCGTTTCCCATACCCACATGGAAATGGGAAAACATCACCATAGACTTTTTAGAGGCTTTTTAAAGACAACGAAATGATGCAATGTGATATGGATTTTAGTGGATAGTGTCACAAAGACTGACCACTTTATCATAATTCAAGAATATTTTTTACTTGAATAGCATTATAGGACATACATAATGCGATTAAGCCACATGGGGAACCACTTTTGATAATCTCTAATCATGATTAGACATCCACTTAAATTTTTTGATGAAGTCTTCAACATGATTAGAATATCGAATAGAATTTAAATATGACCTATCACCCCTAAATTGATATATAATTTGAAATGACCATTAAGACACTCATGGAACTTCTGGGATCCAATCCAATAGAATTTAATTGAGTATGTGATCACCTTTTCCCATTGGTTGATTTCTTATACAACAAAAACTTATACTCAAGAATTTAAATTTCTTCATATGAAGTTATATATGAGAAGTGATGTAGAATTAAAAAATGTTGGGATGAATTTAGTGAATGAATGATACTTTAAAAAAATATTTTGAAATAAATAATATAGTTACATTAATCCATCTAAAAAATTATAAAAGTTTCTAAGATTCGGTAGATGTGTTATGCTAACAACCATGAAAGGGACATAAAGTTTTATGTTAGAGACAAATATCTGCTTTGACTATCACAATGAAATAGAATCACAGATTTTGGAAATAATGGAAGGCTAATACATTGGTACATTATCCCCTTTGAGATCTATAATGACATAAGAGTAGTGGCCTATCAGGTATTAATTCCAAAAAAACATGGCCTAAGATCATGATGTATTCTAGGAATCTCTCATGAGAAAGTACATACCTTATCCCTTAGAAGTACTGAATTTATAGGTGGTACAACTAGTGCATGATATACCTTTTGAGGAGTATCCAGTGAAGATCATGGATGACAGAGACAAATTATATATATATCAATACAACTCATATTGTAAAATTATTTTTGAAGAACCATACATATGAAGAGGTGATATGGTTACTTAAGGGAATAATGAAATAGAATTACCCTTGAATATTCTCAATTTAGAATATGAGTGTCAAATTTCAGGGATTAAATTTCAAAATGTGGGAATAATGTAAAATTCTAAACTTTATAAATTTAATTTTTTTTCTTGAACAAACATATGATATATTGTACCGTATAGTATTATGGACACAAAATACATAAAAAAACTAAAAAAAAATATTTCATTAATCGAGTTCATTAAATTTATAAACATATAAACACATGAAAAATAAAAATATTAAAAATGAAAAATATAAAATATAAAAACTAGAATGGGTAAATTTGGATCATCCCAATCATAAAAAATCATCACTTATTTGAAAAACACTATGAAAAAAATGATTAAACTGATTGAAATTTAAGAAAAGGATAATATAGAACCTTGGGAGTAATTCTAGTGAATGATGTATAAATAAATTTATTTATATTTATAATATGTTATATGACCATTGAAAAGTAATATGACCATTGGAATAGTAATGTGCTTATGAGGAATAGTAACATAACAGTTGGAATAGAAATTAGACCTAAGAATGATAAAATTTCTTATAAATAATATTTATCCTAAGTTATTTTTGGAAAAAATAAATATTTTAATACCATTAATTAAATTTCAACATTAATAAATTATATAAATTTTAAGCAGTTTCTTTAATATACTACATTATAATGTATTTTAAAAAAATTATAAATTTTTATATTAAAAATTTAAATAAACTATGATATAAAATTATTTCGATGAAATTATCTTCATTTTTGAAATCATAACATAATTTTTTGAGGGTGATATTATGGTAATTTTCTAAAATAATTAAATTATTAGGTGAATAATAAAAATACACTTTTTTGTAATCTATATGATTTCAATTACATCATCAATTAAGGGACAATGAACTGATAAAATTTATAAACTTGGCTAAAAAAACATTTTTTATGAGATGGATGAGTAATTTAAATACAATAAACATTTTTTAAACCTATTAAGTAATTTTCCAATGTTTAAAGTCTAATTTTTTCCATTAAAAACAATTCAGCATTTCTCCACTTATTGTTTTTATAAAATTATGAATTAGGTTTTGGAAATCATTAAAAGTCCTAAAATAATTTCAATTTATTCAAATATTACATAAAAATTCAATAATATCAATATTAAAATTTCTACTTTGGAAATTGTATAAATTTTAATATTTTCTCAAAACACTCCTCTACTCATGTATAAATACCTTCTATCCCTCCCGTTATAAAACCACTTCATTTCCTCTTACCAAATATAAATATCTACCAAATTTCTATCTCCTAATAACATTATTATAATTATATATGCCCTAGATTAATCAAACTCTAGGATTTTATGAAGATAAGGGTCATCAGAAAGGAACAAATTTAAGAAACGGGTAATATCCATCCATCTTTTTATTTATTTTTCCTTTTATAATTCACTACCTCATTATTTCTAATAAAAAATTTCTAAAAACAATTAAAATATAATTTTAAAAATATATTTATAATTTATTATCCAATAAATTGTAACATTCCAGGAAAATAAATAATATTAAATTCTAATATTTATCAATATTTGTGAATAAAATGTTAATATTAATTTAAATGGAACGTTATGCTCGATGGCTTACCCGATACGCAACAACGAGTTCCTTTGAAATCTTACGCTGCACTCTAATAATAAAATAATTTTATTTTAAATGGTGGTTAACAAGTAGTCGTTGTAATGATGGGAATGAACAGAACTAACTAAAAAATGATTATATATGTTTGTAAAATATGTTTACTTTTTACAATAAATGTTAGAGGATTAAAAATGTGAATGAATCCAATTTTTGGCGTAAACATTCTAATATTATTTAAAAGGTCGATTAACCGCCTTTTAATGGCGAACCTATTTTAAATCCACTTTTTGAAAATTTTATGTGTTATATATGAAAAAATAAAATTCTTCTTTAGAATCGGGACATCAAAATTTACTTTGTCTAAATTATTGGTATTTTTCCGATAAAGGTCATTTTTTAATGAATAGTGAAAAATGTTGTTATTTTAATTCAAAAAATATTTTTAATATAATTTATTTATAGATTAGATTATCTTTTGAATTGGGTTTAAAGTGAAATTAGAATATATTTTTACCATTTAATCCAATAGTGGTCATTGGAATTAATTTCACTTTGATGTTGGACTTAAACTAGTGTCAATCTTTTGATATATATTGTTTCATAAAAACATGCGATTTGTTTTGACAGTGGGAATTAATTATGAAATTAATTAATGCAACTTATATGTTTTGAATTTTTTAAAATAGACATAATTTTTGAATTTGGTGTATCAAATATAGCTTAGGGTGAATTTTTGGTATTTTTCTAAAAAACTTCAATTTTTGATGAATAGTGAATCCACTATGTGGTAGTTAAAGAAACCGACTTTTCGTTTAAATGCAACTTTACCCCTTATGTGATTTGATTTTCAAAAATCCGACAAACATGGTTATCATTAGGAAGTAAAATGTGGTTCAATGAGATTAAAATAATTTTGGTGAATAGTAACTTTTAAGTTTTATTAATCACGATTAAAGGTAATTAGTGTGATTAATGGTAAAAATGATATTATAATAGAATGAAAATATCTTGAAACTTGTCCTAACCCTATTGGATGAGTCATGGCCGACCAAGACAACCCATTGGTCGATTTTTGGGACTCCATGGAGCCACTTGGGTAAGATAATGACATTAATGCCTTTTATTTAAAGTAAAAGTAAAAATGACACAAACATGTATTTTTTTACTAAAATAATTTTTACATGGGGTAATAAAAGTCAGCTTTTTGTACTATAAATAGTCATGGGAAAGCTAAAAATATTTCCTACATCATACTATTTTTCTTATTATTTTTAGACACTAAATAGATTAAATTATTTATGACAAAATGATGATGCAACGATTTCCTCATTATTTAACGATTTAAATGAAATGAAACGATAATGTAAAATATAAGACCTAAACATGTCAAAAACCTATTGTATGGGTGGCTTTAAGAACCCTTATCACATTTTCCTCGAAATATATCAAAGTGGGACCTTTAAAATCCGAAAATCATTTGAAAATAATGTAACCTTTTTTGACATTCCAAGAGTGCCCCTCCTCTCCTCTTATAAAAGGCCCCAAACTCTACCTCCATACCCACACCTCTCTAGCCTTGGGCTCAGCCAACCCCTGACCATTTAATCTCTCCACATACCTCTTTTCATCATTGAAGCCTCACCTTTGGGCAGAGTTTTTTCCAAGGAATCCTTTGAGCTCAAATCAAAAAGAGTTACCCGATTTAAAGGTAATGTCTTCCCTTGTGTTCTTTTGTTTTATTTTTCTTCTCCAACCCTTTAAACTATTTTTATTCCTTTAGTTTTTAACAAAATTAGTATATTAAATATACTAGTATTTTTTATGTGAATTATTTGAGCTACACTTACACACACCTTCATCTAATGGTTAAAGAACATATTGTTTCTATGGATGATGAATTTTGGCCTCACGAAACGATGATTGTTCAATCTTCTCTTAAAACCTTTCATAGTGGCCATTATGATGTCAATATATTTTATATATTATATATATATTATTTATGTTTTCTATATGCTTCTGAATTTTATATTTAAAACATGACTTTATGCTTTTCATGTTGTGCAAATGCAATAATTTCATACGAGGAAGTGTGGACTACCGCCCCCTCAAGTGATGTGACTCGTTCATGCAATACAAGGAATGTATAAAGAATGAAATTAATGAACATATGTGACCTATATAAAATATATATTATACTTGAATTATAATATATATATCTCTAATTTTTTTTTAATTCCATTAATATGAAAAAGGAATGAAAGTAGCTTTCATGCATACATACGGCCTACCGTCTCCATGAACGGTGAATTTCATTTCTTTTTATCTCCAAATGTTATGAAATAGTATAAAATGAATATGTACTATATATATATATGATATTTAAATCATTAATACTATTCTGGATATGATTTAATTATAACTACATGGACAATCATTTTCAAACAAGTTCATTTTTGACTTATGTACCAAACTTCGACAAAAACATCTAATATGAGATCACATTATTTACCAATTATTATAACATTATAATATGTGATATGAACTGAATAATAATATTTAAATTGGGACCTTAAGCAATTATAAATTTTCCAAAGTTTATTATTCAGGAATATAAAGAAACGAACAAGACAAGTCAGACTTGAGGTAAGGGAACCAACCCCTCTCTTTCTTTTTAAGCACACTCTTTTATGTCATTTCTTTTAAGATCATCTTTATTATGATTTGGATGTTAATTTATATTACTCTTACTTTAATTTTTATGTTTATATGATTAGATACCCTATTTTCTCTTATCAATCCATTTTGGATGTTTTGATTGGCGCCGTTAGGCTGCCGAATTTTCGTAAGAGATCCAACCTCTCTCTTTCTTTTTAAGTACTCTCCTTTATGTCACTTCTTTTAATCTCCTCTTTTTTATGTTGGGGGATGTTATTTTATATTACTCTTTCTGTAAAGTTTATGTTAATATGATGAGAGACCCTATTTTATCTCATCAATCCATTTTGGAAGTTTTAAGTGGCGCCGTTAGGCTGCCATGTTTTCGTAAGGGATTTTTCATCTCACTTTTATTCCCATGAGATTTATGCTACATTTGCCACCATTTCCTTTGAGTGGTATATGTAATTCCCATTATTCTACTCTTTGTGTGATATAATTTTGTTTATGAGTATTTACATCAATGTTTTATTGTCTTTATTTCTTGGGGAGTATGTTTCGAAAGATACCCAAGTCGGTAAGGGAACCTTTCACCCTCCTATTTTTAAAAGACTTATTTTGTTGGGTCTTTTAATTCACATATTGTAATGTTGAGATATGTTATTATATATCCTTATTGTTGTAAATTTTATGTCAAAGTGATGAGATACCATTTTCTCTCTCATCAACTAATCTTATGAATTTTAATGTGATGTTTTTAGGCTGTCGAATTTTACCAATGGAAATTTTTAACCCAATTTTGATTTCTTTGGGTTCAACATGTAGTTATGAAATATGTCATCCTTTTAATATGTGTGAGTGAACTTTGATTGTTTTAAACTTAATATCTACTTATATTGGGTGTATTTATATTTTTCACACGTAATTTTGAGGCTGATTTATCCTTAATTTAATGATACCTTCTTTATAAGGGATTTCAACTCATTTTACATTGAGACTTCATTGTTGTTATGCACCAATTCACTCTTATATAGTGTATATATTGTCCTTTGGAATATTATATCATGAATCCATTTATTCTCATTATATTATAAAGTTCCGATTAAACGTTATTCCTCAATTATTGTATTCAAGTGTCTCTCATTTTGTTAAAATCCCTTTAACTAAAATATCGTTTTAAATGTTTTAATGATTTATTCTTATAAATATTTCTCATTAATATCCATGTTTTCAAAATGGTTTTAAGGATTTATTTAAATGGATATTAATGGTTTAAAATGTTAAATGCATAAAAGTGGTATGAGACATTTTGATTCAAAAATATCCTTATTAAATGTTTTAAATGGTTTTTAGAATGGATTTATTGTTTCAATATCTTAAAATGTTATATTGTTATTGAAATGTGGGAATATTATGTTTCCTTTGTGCATGTTTTATGTCATATGATTATGTTATGGTTCTTGGGAATTATTATGAAGACGGGTGGTTCCGTGATAAACTAAGGGCAGGTGAGCCCGATATACCTCTCCAGTGAATTGGGTAACACGAAGGAGTTAAACGTTAAGGTTTCTCTGAATAGATTTAGGGAATATACTTTGATGGTTATTATAAACGTAACCAAGAGGGTTTCTCCCTACGTAAGAATGTTATGAATGCCTCAAGTTACCTTTATGTCATATGATTTCTATGATTTATTCATTATTTGATGAGGTATGTTAAAGTGATTATGTTTAATGATTAATGTATGATTTCATACATGGACTAATGTTTTCATTTCATACTTTTATATCCCTTACTGAGCTTTTTATGCTCATCCCATGTTTTTGAAATGTTTTTCACAGGTCATGGGAAAGGTACATGATGTGATGATAGGTTCAAGGAAGTGTCATGAAAGAATCCATGTTTTGTTTTAAAAATGATTCCATCAATGGGAAAAAATTTAATACTATCTTTTATATAACCACTTTGTTTAAATGTGGAATGTAATGCATGATTTATGACCTAATTCTCTAAAACTCTAAACCTGAAAAGATCCTCTATGTGAATTATTCATTTAATTCAATAATAAGTAATGTTTAAGGCCAGATCCTTATAGTTGGTATCAAAGGTCGGTTTAGATAACTTTAGAGTTTAGGGTATTCTCTAAGCATAATTGACATTACCATAATGGTTAGGATTTCAGAAAGAGTCCTTGTTTTAGATAAAGTGAATGAGTAAGTATATCTTAGTGTTTATCTTACTCATTATTACATGATGGTTTTGTTGATATACTCACACTGACATTTCATTTTTTAGTAAATGGGTGGATCTAGCAGGCAGCAAAGTGACAATGGGTTTGAAGGAAACTGTGGTGGTTCTCTGATTAAGAGACTGGATGAAATGGGGGATTCAATGAGGAATCTTGCGGTTGTTCTAAACCAACTATCAAGGAGTCACGATCAACCACTTGAACCTTGGTGAGTTCTCAAATGCATCATGTACGAGATGGCCAACTCGATTTGGAAGTTCAGGTAATAATTATAAAGGTAACCATTAGGGGTTATATGATCCTTACTTTTGAGGTAATTATGGGTTACTATATGTTATGGTGGAATATGAACGACATGAGATAAGATTGAGGTTAAATTATGTTATTTTTATTTTTGAAGATTTTATCATTTTGGGGAATATTATAAGAATTATATAGTTTTGGAAAAAGGACAACATGCAGACCGTGTGAGAACCCGTCGCGTCGGACAAAACTTTGGGAATCGAACCCACAACCAAAGTGCGACTGGTATTTATCACCTACCACTGGACTACGTGAAGTCCCAGGTAAGTTTGACTAATTCTTTTTAGTTAGATGATTTTAGGAATCAAGAGTAAGTTTATTTTGGGTTATCTATGGAAATTATTAACCTATCATGGAGGATATGTGATTAGGTTAATTATTTTTCAATATGAGACTTTAAGGTAAACTAATGTTATTTGGAGATAAATGTTAATTTTTACCTTGGAAGACTATGTGATTAAATCCTTCAAATATTTGGGTTTCAATATTAGGTTGGTTTACTTTGAATAATTTTATTGAAATTTTTTTTTATTGAATGATCTTTGTTGAACTTTGGGTATTGTTTGACAAATTTTGGAGATTAAAAAATATTTTTTTTTATAAAGGATAATCCTTTTTGGGTATTATCTGATCTCATAATAACCTTTTTTGTTTTAGTTTTGGTTAAGGTCTAAATACATGGTATGTATATAGTTCTCTTTTGTGGATTAGGTGATTCTCTAGATGTTGATCATAACTCTCTTAATGTAAAAACGTTATCCTAAATACTCATCTTTTGGAGAAAATATGAGTTTGTGTAAGAAATCTAGTAAAAGTTGAAAGTCAACATCAAAAATAAGTATGTTTCCTTATGTTTTAGTTAAGCTGAAAAATAAATTCCTCAATGAAAAGTAACTTAAAAAAGTGTTGTCCGTTAACTTTTCCTACTGGGGAATCCAATACCATTTAACCCATCACAAGTTTGTGATTTTCTTATGGTTAACTTTCTCCTAGACATGTTTACTATGACTCTACATCAGAACATGACCCTTTGTTTTTTCCTCTATATCAATAGTTTCATACATGGAATCCGAGTATGGGTTAACTCGGGTGATCTTTGTACTTCTCTCCCATTCTTTTTAAGTGATAGTTTTACTGACTCTTGTTCCGATGTGGGTCATTCAATAGAGTTTCAAAGCCAAATTTTGTAATTGCGAGGATGCAATTCCCAAAAGGGGAGAAGGATGTAACATCCCAGGTAAATAAATAATATTACATTCTAATGTTTATCAATATTTTTGAATAAAATGTTAATATTAATTTAAATGGAACGCTATGCTCGATGGCTTACCTGATATGCAATAACGAGTTCCTTTGAAATCTTACGTTGCACTCTAATAATAAAATAATTTTATTCTAAATAGTGGTTAACACCAAGTTGTTGTAATGAAGGGAATGAACAGAACTAACTACAAAATGATTATATATGTTTGTCAAATATTTTTACTTTTTACAATAAATGTTTGAGGATTAGAAATGCGAATGAATCCAATTTTAAGCGTAAACATTCTAATATTCTTTAAAAGGTCGATTAACCGCCTTTTGATGGAGAACCTCTTTTAAATCCACTTTTTGACAATTTTATGTGTTATATTTGACGAAATAAATTTCTACTTTAGAATCAGGACATCAAAATTTAATTTCTGTAAATTTTTGGTATTTTTCCGATAAAGTACATTTTTTAATGAATAGTGAAAAATGTTGTATTTTAATTCAAAACCTCTTTTTAATATAATTTATTTATATGATTATACTATCTTTTGAACTGGTTTTAAAGTTAAATTAGAATATATTTTTACCATTTAATCTAATACTGGTCATTGGAATTAATTTCACTTTGAAATTGGACTTAAACTAGTGTCAATCTTTTGATATATATTATTTCATAAAAACACGCTATTTGTTTTGACAGTGGGAATTAATTATTTAATTAATTAATCCAACTTATATGTTTTGAATTTTGTAAAATATACATCATTTTTGAATTCAGAGTATCAAATATAGCTTACGGTAAATTTTTGTTATTTTTCTGAAAAACATCAATTTTTGATGAATAGTGAAACCACTATGTGGTAGTTAAAGAAACTGATTTTTTTTTAAATGAAACTCTACAACTTCTGTGATTTGATTTTCAAAAATCCAACATACATGGTTGTCATTAGGAAGTAAAATGTGGTTTAATGAGATTAAAATAATTTTGGTGAATAGTAACTTTTAAGTTTTATTTATCGCGATTAAAGGCAATTAGTGTGATTTCAGGTAAAAATGATATTATAATAAAATTAAAATATCTTGACACTAGTCCTAACCCTATTGGATGAGTCTTGGCCGACCAAGAAAACCCATAGGTAGATTTTTGGGACCCCATGGAGCCACTTCAGTAAGATAATGACATTAATGCCTTTTATTTAAAGTAAAAGTAAAAATGACACAAACACGTATTATTTTACTAAAACACTTTTTACATGGGGTTATACAAGTCAGAGTTTTGACTATAAATAGAAATTGGAAACAAAAAAGTTTTCCTACATCATAGTATTTTTTTTATACACTATATAAATTAAATTATTTTTGACATAATGATGATGCAGTGATTACCTCATTATTTAACGATTTAAATAAAATGAAAATATAATGTAAAATCTAAGACCTAAACATGTCAAAAACATATTGTATGGGTGTATTTCGAACCCTTATCACCTTATCCTTGAAATATATCAATGTGGGGCCTTTCAAATATGAAACTCATTTGAAAATAATGTAACTTTTTTTGACTTTCCAAGAGTGCCCCTCCTCTCCTCTTATAAAAGGCCCCCACCTCTACCTCCTTACCCACACCTCTCAAGCCTTTGGATCGGCCACACCCTGCCCATTTCATCTCTAAAAATCCCTCTCTTCATCATTTAATCCTCACCTTTGGGCAGTATACTTTCCAAGGAAGCCTTTGAGCTCAAATCAAAAAGAGTTACCCGATTTAAAGGTAATGTCTTCTCTTGTGTTCTTTGTAATATTTTGCTTCTCCAACCCTCTAAAATCTTTTTATTCCTTTATTTTGTAAAAAAATCAGTATCTTAAATATACTATAATGTTTTTATGTGATTCATTAGAGCTACACTTACACACACCTTCATCTAATGGTTAAAGAACATACTATTTCTGTGGATGACGAATTTCTGCTTCACGAAACGATGATTGTTCAATCTTCTCTTAACACTGTTCATGGTGGCCATTATGATGTCAATATATTTTATATATGATATATATGGTATTTATGTTTTCTATATGATTCTGAATTTTATATTTAAAACATGCCTTTATGCTTTTCATGTTGTGCAAATGCGATAATTTCATACGAGGAAGTGTGGACTACCGCCCCCTGAAGTGATGTGACTCGTTCATGAAATACATGGAATATATAAAGAATGAAACTAATGAACATGTGTGACCTATATAACATATATATTATACTGGAATTATAATATATATATCTCTCAATTATTTTTTAATTCCATTAATATGAAAAAATGAAAGTAGCGTTCATGCGTACGTACGGCCTACCGTCTCCATGAACGATGCATTTCATTTCTTTTTATCTCCAAATGTTATGGAATAGTATAAAATGTATATGTACTGGATATATATGATATTTAAATCATTAATAATATTCTGGATATGATTTACTTATAACTACATGGACAATCATTTTCAAACAAGTTCATTTTTGACTCATGTACCAAAATCGACAAAAACGTCTGATATGAGCTCAAATTTTTAACCAATTATTATAAAATTATAATATGTGATATGAACTGAATAATAATCTTTAAATTAGGACCTTAATCCATTATAAATTAACCAAAGTTTATTATTCAGGAATATAAAGAAACGAACAAGACAATTCAGACTTGAGGTAAGGGAACCTGCCCCTCTATTTTGAAGCACACTATTTTATGTCATTCCTCTTAAGCTCATCTTTCTTATGATTGGGATGTTATTTTAAATTAATATTAATGTAATTTTTATGTCTATATGATGAGAGAACCTATTTTCTATCATCAATCCATTTTGTATGTTTTGATTGGTGCCGTTAGGCTGCCGAATTTTCGTAAGAGATCCAACCTATCTTTCTTTTTAAGTAATCTCTTTTATGACACTTCTTTTACGCTCTTCTTTGTTATGTTGGGGGATGTTATTTTATATTAATCTTTCTGTACATTTTATTTTAATATTATGAGAGACCCTATTTGATCTCATCAATCCATTTTTAGAAGTTTTAAGTGGCGCCGTTAGGCAACAGAGTTTTCATAAGGGATTTTTCATCTCGCTTTTATTCCCTTGAGATTTATGCTACATTTTACACCATTTCCTTTGAGTGGTATATGTAATTCCCATTATTCTACTCTTTGTGTGATATAATTTTGTTTATGAGTATTTACATCAATTTTGTATTGTCCTTCTTTCATGGGGAGTATGTTTCGAAAGATACCCAAGTCGGTAAGGGAACCTTTCCCCCTCCTCTTTTTAAAAGACTACTTTTGTTGGGTCTTTTAATTTACATATTGTAATGTTGAGATATGTTATTATATATCCTTATTTTTGTAAATTTTATGTCCAAGTGATGAGATACCATTTTCTCTCTCATCAACTAATTTTATGGATTTTAATGTGACGCCGTTAGGCTGTCGAATTTTACCAAGGGAACTTTTTAACCCAATTTTGATTTCTTTGGGTTCAACAAGTACTTATTGAATATGTCATAATTTTCATATTTTTAATGACCTTTGATTGTTTTACACTTAATATCCACTTATATTGGGTGTATTTATATTTGTCACACATAATTTTGAGACTGATTTGTCCTTAATTTAAGGATACCTTCTTTATAAGGGATTTCATCTCATTTTACATTGAGACTTCATTGTTGTTATGCACCAATTCACTCTTATATAGTGTATATACTGTCCTTTGGAAAATTATATCATGAATCCATTTATTCTCATGATATTATAAAGTTCTGATTAAATTTTATTCCTCAATTATTGTATTCAAGTGTCTCTCATTTTGTTAAAATCCCTTTAACTAAAATATCATTTTAAAGGTTTTAATGATTTATTCTTATAAATATTTCTCATTAATATCCATGTTTTCAAAATGGTTTTAAGGATGTATTTAAATGGATATTAATGGTTTATAATATTAAAAGCATCAAAGTGGTATGGGACACTTTGATTCAAAAATCTCTTTTTTATATGTTTTAAATGGTTTTTAGAATGGATTCACTGTTTCAATATCTTTAAATGTTATATTGTTATTGTAATGTGGGAATATTATGTTTCCTTTATGCATGTTTTATTTCATACGGTTATGTTATGGTTCTTGTGCATTATTATGAAGACGGGTGGTTCCGTGATAAACTATGGGCGGGTGAGCCCGATATAGCTCTCCAATGCATTGGGTAACATGAAGGAGTTAAACGTTAAGGTTTCTCCGAAGAGATTTAGGGAATATACTATGATGGGTATTCCAAACGTAACCAAGAGGGTTACTCCTTATGAAAGAATGTAATGAATGCCTCAATTTACCTTTATTTCTTATGATTTCTATGATTTATTTATAATTTTATGAGGTATGTTAAAGTGATTATGTTTAATGAGTAAAGTATGATTTCATACATGGAATAATGTTTTCATTTCGTACTTTTATATCCCTTACTAAGATTTTTATGCTCATCCCATGTTTTTGAAATGTTTTTCACAGGTCATGGGATAGGTAGATGATGTGATGATAGGGTCAAGGAAGTTTCATGAAAGAATCCATGTTTTGTTTTAAATATGTTTCTGTCGATGGGAAAAAAATGAATACTATCTTTTATGTAACCACTTTGTTTAAATGTGGAATGTAATGCATGATTTATGACCTAATTCTCTAAAACTCTAAACCTGAAAAGATCCTCTATGTGAATTATTCATTTAATTCAATAATAAGTAATGTTTAAGGCCAGGTCCTTATATAAATTTTTATTTATAATATAATCACATATTATATATCTCACACAACCTCTTTTGATAATGTCCCATCAAAATTTGGTTAAACGCACATGAATATATTGTAAACTCTTTAATTATCACAAATATTATGGATGATTATAATAAATTATTTATAATATATAAATATATAAATATATTAAGTTAAAATCCTCTAAAATAAATCTTTTAAAAATTATAAATAGAAATTAAGAAAGATTATTAAATAGAAACAAGATATGATATTATAATAAAAATATGTCATCAAAACGTTTTACCTTTTATAATGGAAATTAAGTTATATAATAAAATTATTATAAATAGAAAAGATTCAAAAAATTAAATATAATTGCCTTATAGTAATTTTTTTAAACCTAAACGTATTAGACTTGTTTTGGAAAAGTGACCCAATAAATATGGATCTAGGGTAAGGGGATTCTGGATCCCAACTTTTTCTTTAGTCTTATCTCCTAGTTCACATTGTTTTCAGTGTGGATATTCCTCTAATATCCTTAAAATTTCCATTAAATATTATTTACCTTGTTTTTAGGGATATTCATGATTCTAGCATGAAAATATGATTTCCATATCAAATACAATGATATTTCAAAAAGAAATTATTTTTCAAGACACAACACTGTCTCCTCTTGACTTTTTTTATCAACTCAAAATGATAATGTTTACGCTAATAGATTATTACACATATTCATTTGGGAACCCCAAGGCCTATTCCTAAAAGTATTATTTATGAAACCTTTATGAAACTTATTCTTTTCAATGGGTTTATTTCATGACAGTGATTTTTATATATTCCCTTTCTATGCAATATACTTGATTATGAACATTTTTTTTGATGTGATGTGTGGGACTTGAATTACATATCCCTTTAATACAATGGGTATTTGATATATCTCATGAGATTGAGTGTATTATGTGAGAACATGATACTAGATTTGTACATAACTACATGTTGTATTTTACCAATATATTAGGACGATTCATTATTATGCATATTCCACATTGCATTCATTTTTCAATTGTTTCCATCATGATATTTATGATAATCCTATGATTAATATATGATTATAAAAATTATTCCCACACATGTACCATTAATTAATTTCTTTTATTCCCTATATATTATACCTCCCTTACAGGGCTGGTATATCACCCCTTTAATATGTCCGCATCCTCAGGTGATTATATGTACTAAAGAGAATGTGAGATATTTTAGGAGGATAAAGAAGAAGGATTTAAATAATTTTACGGTTTTTTATTTACAAGTGATTTATTAACCTCATTTTCCCAATATACGAAACCATTAGATCTTGGAATTTATTATTATTTATTTATATTATAAATAATGTAATATCCTTGAATGAAAAATTGGGTTATTATATCATATATCACAATGTATAGCTGTAATATGATATTGAAAAATTTATGTTTGTATGGATGAGAAAAATATGTCTAATGATGTTATTTGCGATTCAAAAAATTATATGAAATAATAAGATGAAGATAAATGTGTGTTGAAAGAAGACTTTGAATAGATCTAATATAATAAACTAGAAAAATCAAAGAATAATATTATGTTTAAAATCAAAGTTAGAGATAATTCCAAGATTATTGATAACTTGACTAATATATTGAAGGATAAAGTCACATATATTGAACAGATGAAAATATTAATCATAGGATTATGGTAAATTATTAAATACTAAGTACGGTTCTTGAGTCATAGTATTTCATTGAAAAATATGATTGTGAATGCTATGGATAATGTGGAGAAGAAACATGGGGATCCAACTATGATATTGAAGGATTTTACAAAAACAATTTCCATAATTGGAGAAATAACGGAGATATTGACCATATGTAAAAAATTAGTGATGGTTGATACAAATAATCAATCACATACACATCATAAGAATATTGAATTGGGTGATAGAAAATAGGATAAATATACTACTATATAATAAAAAAAAATTTAAAAATAAACCAAATTATAGTGTTATTATTTTTTGAAATATAGTTCATACTTAATATTTGTGTTTTATAAAAAAGTTTCACTTCTAGAAGAAAAAACTAATTCATAGAAATTATTACACATGGTAAGTTTTTAATTTCTATAGTAGTTTGTGTAATGGTAATATATACAAAACATTTAATTAATCACCATGAATGAAAAGTTGTGTACTAAATGAGACATGATGATGAATTTCTCTATAGTTTGAATAATCAACAAGTGTGTTGAAAACAGAAAACAAACATTCCTACTAATAAGACAAAGATGATAAATCATATATTTTGGTGTAAAAACATATTCACCACCCAAATATGTCAATAATAATTCGATGATTAAGAAATTAAGACTTTATAAGGAAAATATAATAGACATTACTTTGAAATCAACATATCAGGTTGGAGTGTGAGACCTTAATAACAAATTAACATCTTATACAATTAGAAATGAAGATATTTTAATAGGAAACCCGTAAGACAAAAAAGGTTCCATTTGATTTTAAAATGAAGTGTATCTTAAAATTATTAGATCTCAGATAGAAAACAAAATGAAGACAAATACCTATTGAACAGAAATTTTATTATATTTGAAGGCCTGAGTCAAAATTATCTATGTTTGTGTCAATTATGTGAGACGGGGCATGTCATAAATTTAAAGAAGAATATTTTTATTTTAAAATGAAGGGATGACACAATTAAGATGAAAGGGAATAAAAAATTGGAATTTAGACTTCATTATATGAGAATATTAATTTTGTCTTATATCCATGGAAGATGGAAAAAAAGTTGTGGTATAGAAGTATTAGGCCCTAGATCCAAAATTAATTAGAATATTTCGTAAACAATAATGACCTCATGATCTCTATAAACTTTCATTCAATTATAAATACATGATTACTACCTTTTAAAAGGGAAAAAATAATTTGTATGACTTAAAAGATAAAAGATAAGAAGTTTAAAATGTTTCTATAGATGGTGTACATTTATTTTTCCAGGCCACCAAAATATTTAGATAGAAAAAATGTACTATGTTTTAGTCATTGATGATGTATTAGTATGGATTTATTGATGTTTAACCTCACAATAATTAAGTATTAAACTATTTTAAACATTATATGAAATTAGAGGAGAAAATTCTTGACGTTAAAATTAATAAGTTTTGGATAGATAATGGTATATAATTTATTGATAATCAGGTGGAAGATAATATTGAAAATCATGATACAGGGAACTAAATCTAAGATGATATGACTATTGATCAGAAACATTTATTCAATAAGAGGTACCTAATCATTAACTTCTTATCTCAGATGATTCTCATTAAAAAGAACCAACTAGGTTAGTAATGTATTAAAACAGTCTTAAAATTAGTTTAAATTACTAGTATGGTTTTTTATGTATAGGTGAAGTGAGGAAACCTTATAAGATGGCGTATGGGATGAAAACAATATTTAAATAATTTCATATTTTTTAGAAGTGATTTATTTTCAATAAGGATAAATATCATACGTTTTTATATCATAGAGATAAAGGTACAATTTTTGGTCTAATCAACAAAGAGTAAGAACATTAATTGGTCTGATAGAATTCTAAGAAAAATAATTGTAATAAAAGATTTCATTGTTATATAAAATGGGTAAAATTTCCAAAAATAGTGATAAATTTTTTGATGAAATTATTGTTTAATTAATAATATTAAAGAGTGAACAAAATGTTTTAGAAGATTCTGAAAATTCACTGATGGGGAAGTTGATGAAGTAATATCTATAGCTGTAATGATATTGATAAGTATTGTTGAGATTGAGAAAGAAAACATTATTAGTGGTCATAAAAATATGGTATAAACATGAATGATAAAAATTATAAAATAATAATAATATTTGTAGTACAACCAAATAATTTTGTAGATTCTTCTAAAAATGAAAATTGGATCAATAATATTTTTGGAGAGCTTGACCAAATTGAGAAGAATAAAACCTTGAAAACTGTTCCAAGGCTAGAAGAAATAATTTTCTTTAGAACCAGCTGGGTTTCCCCTATAATATTTAATAAAGATGAAAATATTTTTAATAAAAGGTAACAATTGGAATTTTAGTGGTATTATTATTTGGAATGGATTGATAAATATGAGAAATATTGTATTGTGGAATGGCTTGAGATAATTTAACCTTTCATGGCCATTTTAGTGGAAGTGGGATTCAAGAATTTCCATATGTATGAAAAAATCTTATTCGAAAATGGATATCTTTAAGAAGATGTATACATTGAAAAAATAGATTTATTTTGTATTCATGAATATCATAATAATGTTTTTAGTTAAATAATTCTTTGAATGTGACAAAGAAATAACAAAGGGATTAGTATTCTAGAATTAATTAACACTTAATCATGGATTCAAATAAGGAATATTTCATCAAAATATCTATATAAAAAATATTAATAACAAAATTAGTGTGCTAATTTATATTTATGAAATAATATTTATAGTTTTAAATAAATTTAAATGTATGGAGTTTATGGAATTCACGAGGTTTAAGTTCAAAATTTTAATAACTAGTGAGTTAAAGGTTTTCCTTGTTTTGTAGTTGATACAGAGAATAAATGGATCCCCTATTTCAAAATCATAATATGCTAAGGAGGTACTAAAAATATTTTTAATGGGTGATTCCATGAAATTAATAACACTTGTAGCGACCTAGATGATGCTTTCATGAGATGACAATGATAAAGTTTATTATGTGGTGGAATATAGATATATCATTGTAATCCTATTGTACAAAAAAACTACATGAACTAAAATTATCTTTTATACTTATAAAGTTACATGATACCAATGAAATTAAATACAAATACAACATAATTTAGTGAAAATAATACAATAGTATGTCAATGGAATGATGTATATTGGGATATTATACAATTGTAGTTCATAATAGGATCTAGTAGGATTTATGTATATGGATTATTCTACTTCAGTAGATGATCACATATCAACATTAGGCGGTGCATTATATATTAGGGGATTATTTATTAATTACATAATAATGAAAAAATATTTCATTTGATTGATCATTTGGGAAGTGGGTTACATTACAACTACTGAATAATGTTTTTAATTTATATGGATGAAAAAATAAATTGAGGTTGATGGATTTGATATGGAATCTCATATTTCAATCATGTGCAATAAATCAAGTTCTATTAATATTATAATTTTTCCCAACTTCTAATGGAAAAATAACATTGAGATATCGCATCAGTTTTTCAAAGGTAAGGCTGAATAAGGACTAGTTGGTTTGAAGTATGTGTCAACATTGTGGTAAGGTATCTACCAAAAATGTTTTTTAAAGGAATCAATATGGTCTTGGAGTTATGTTATCTCTATCCAACTAGTTGGTATGTGGAAATTACCCTCACCATCCAAAATAATTTTTTGTTATTGGAAGGGCAAGGTGGTTTTCATAGATTTTAATTTATAATCATCATTTATAAACATTCAAAGAAAGTCTCTTTGGGTTTATTGACAAAAGGTTTTATGATATTTATGATTAATAGAGGATGAGATTTTTTTATTATCAAAGGGGGATATATTATATGATGAAAATGATGTACAATGAGGATTCTTTGTGGGTAGAAAATTTGATAGCCCTTTTAGGGGGAGTTTTTTTGGGAATTTTGGAAATTAATGGGTGATTAACAAGATAATTATCAAAGAAGTGTTTTCATGAGGAAATTTTCATTTAATTATTTTTTCTCAGACTAAGGTTCCAAAATGTGGTCTTATAGTATAAGATTTGTAAAAAATTGAAACAATATACAATGTAATGATGTTTTATATGAATATTTTTTGAATGATATTCAGTAAACCCAAAATGGATGATTGTTTGAAAAAATATTCTTGAAGCATTTTTTGATTAAATGTTTTCCAAATATGATGCATATTCTTCCAAAAAGGTGTAATAAGACTTGTAGAATTTATACAATGAAATTAGAGGTGATTATCAGTGTCCTTGATATTTCTTATAATAGAAAAAAGATAATGTTTTAATACTATGAGTCATTCTACAACATGTTTTTCATAAGAACAAACTAAGGTTTTTTAAGAGTAACTCATGGGTGCATAAGATTAAATGTTAACAAATTACAACTATAGTATATGTTTCAGGCCAAATGTATATCATGTTTGTTTTAATATTTTATAGTAGGATGAAAGTTATACTATAATGAAGGTGACTATGTCACAACCTATTATGTGTATTAATATTCGAGAGTTCTAGATTGTTGGATTTTACATGAAGAAATATGCCACACCACAACCTACAATTTGTAATAATACATTTGAAATACATAATATTAATATTTTATGAGATAAATGGCATGAGATATATGTTCCTTCATCATTATAGACCCCAAGAAAAAAATTGTTCTTTATTGTTTGGAGATGTAAGGGTAATCACACTGTAGAGTATAATAATATTTTTTAAATAATAAGATGATGATAATTAGTGATTTTACTAGAATATATAGATTCAAAAGTAAAGGATGGTTTTCATTAGGATGGTCAGTTAGATATATTTTACTGTTATTTTTCTACCTTGTTAATATAGTAGTTTGATCCATGAATCTTGGTGATGAAGGGATTTTTACTACTGTGAAGGTGATCAAATCATGATGATTCCTAAATAAACAGAAGTATTCTTTGGATATTTTATGTGATGGAAGGAATTCCCCCATGATAATATTGGTCTCACTAAAGTTGTTCCATGTTTAATTTTTTTTTTCAAAATTCAATGTTTCTATATTTTAAGTATTTTATTGGACTCAAGTTATAGACAGTTGAATCAAAATTAGAAATCCATTTTGGTTGAGTTTTCTATCCCAATTGAGGTGAATAGAAGATCAATTATAGGGGAAACTTAGTGATTCACTCAAAATTTATGAGATATATTTCTCTATAAAAAAGATATTGAGGATTACAGTTTTAAGAAAGGATGAATTACAAATCTTTTCTGGAAATAAAGATAGATAAGAGGATGATCTATTAGTCTATCTAATTGGAGGTTCAATGAGTTTTATAACATGGATACAGAAGGATTTTATTTTAGTATCATAATTTTTTATTTACTTTATTGGTTTATAGAGATGAAATGATTTTTTCTTCAAGGAGAAGTGAGATTTTTGAGTGACTCAGAGCAGTGAGTTCTCTACTTTGTGGGGGTTGTAAATATGGAGGATTAGTAATACCAAAATAAATTTTAAAGAAATAATATGTGCATATTGATATTTTAGTATGTCAGTATATCATAGTTATATTCAATAATGAAATGTCCTAGTGTAAGAAAATGATGTGAAAAATTACATGTGTCTCTATTTACTATATTTATCCGTTCTTGTTCAATATAATAGATATAAGTTTTATTACTAAAAATGGATAAATATTATTAGTGATGGTTTTTAATAAAATCAATAGACTTTGATTAACATAGTTGGGATATTTTTCTTATTTGGGACCAAAAATTTCAAATTCAGTTAAATCAATTTTATATTCATACTAATCTATTTATCAATAATAAATAAATTAGAAAAAATTAATTATTTATAATTGTGTCTTGGTTAATTAAAAGAATCATTTTATCCCAATAAAAAAAATAAATTATTGACCATAATAAATCATGAAATATGGAATGATACATTAATTGTACCTGTTGATCGATGCCTGTCCATGATATATGAAACTCATAATGTAGGATTTACTCCAAAATGGTATAAAATTATATTTGAATTTACCCAAAATAACACAATATTACACCATAATTATGATACCCATTTATATTTATTGGCTAATCTTATATTCACAATGAAAATATCTTATGGTTACTCCCAACCTCTTTCTCAATCTCCCAATGTTGGACCAAATTTCATTTTTTAATGATCGTGATCTATATTCTCAAAAATTTCATAAATCATGTCTTCAAAATACCTTTGGATCTACTTATGATCACTATACACTGGTGTGAATACTAAGGGATAAATAATACAAATGTGGGATAATGTTTTACCTCTTTTAAAAATGTAAACTAATTCTTCAAATAATAATGCTGAAATATGGCATGACCTTTGGATATATAGAAAACAGGACACACATAAACCTATTCATCATTAAGGTACCTATTGTTTAGGGTACCAATTTAGTAATTGATTTGATAAAAAATTTCAACATAAAATTCCATCCAAACAGAGTAAAAAAAATCTATTCATTCTACTAAATATGTGAAAATAAACACCACATATATTGACGTCCAAGGATATCCCAATTCCATAAACCTATATGTTGAAATCAGGATTACTCAATCATTCTTTATATTACATCTATATTCAACTTATAACTATTTAAATAAATATATGATAATTAATTTAATAAGGAAATATTAAGAGAATAAATCGTCATTCCATATTTCAATATGTTACGATAAAAACTCGATTATTTTAAGAAGGAAGAAATTATTAAAACATATTAGAAATAATAAAATATATTTATTTTAAATCATAAACATTCCACTTAACATTAATAACAAATAAGTCACACTAAACTAATAAACCAAAAAATCTGTCAAGCATATAAAATTATCAGAAATTCTAATACAGAATATATAATTCATATTATCTGAAACCATATTAAAATTTTATATTAAAATATATAAAGTCATTATTTATAAAAAACTTATTAATTTTCATAGAATTAACTTGTCCCAAATAAAATCTGGGAAAACACGTTTAATATACAAGAGGAGGAAGTCATTAGTTACCTAAACTTGTTCAAAAATGATCTTCTATGGTCATGAAGAATAAGATAGACATCCACTATTAAAATTGGACCAACCTAACATGTGATAATTATTATGTTTAACCACTATCAAAATTGTTGATATTTTAAAAAAACAAAAAAAAAGAAATAACTTTTCTTAACGTATGATTAATTATTTAGAAAGATAAGTGATAATAAATATAAAATATTTTTTAAAATTTCATAGTACAAAAATTTATGTTTTAGAATATTGAACACACTTAACCAAAGAAAAAGGTGAAAATAGAAGATTAGAGTAAGAACCAAACCATAACTTAAAAAGTATGATCTGCCATAATGACTTGAAGGTGATATGAAAAAAGAATGTTGTTATTTTTTATTTAGAGGGATAGAAGGGAAGGAAACCACCATAAGAATGGTTATATAAGAAAAATAAGGATTAATATTATGTTTAGGGTGTTTAATAAGTTATATTCTTATATGAAACGAAAAAAATTAGAATTATATTTTTTCAAAAAAAATCCTACGATCTACCAGGTACTCTTTACAAATCACATAGTACATAGTGGATCTGACGTAAATGATACATATGACTAGACACCACTTGGTATTCGATCTAAGACCATCATATTCCTGGTGATACTTCAACACCTTTTCTAATTACAACAATATTACATTCATTTCCCAAAATCCTATAACTCTTTAATAAATTTAAAATTTTACCCAAAGAGGAAGTAAATGATTAAAATTAAAGAGATAAACTAGTTGGGAAAGATAAAAGTTATTACAAAATTATTACTTAGTGACTGTATTATAGGTATCAGATGATTTTTTTCTAGTTCCTAGAAAACACAACCTCTACCTACTTAATTTTATGCCTACACAAAAAATTGAAAATTATAGAGATAATATATAATTTTAAACAAATAAAATCTCAGATAAAATTTTAAAATATACTTTATAAAATAAGAGTTCTTATATTCCACTCAAAAAATCCAATAACATAATCCAAGAAACCTATATGTAAATTTATGATTGAGTATATCCACAAAGTCAGTAGTTCATCCCCAAAAGATAAATTCCCAAGATTTCATCATGCATGCATATTAATCAAATTATAAGTTAATAGTACGTAGTTGTTTCCCCATCAACTAAAGTAACCATGGATATTATAAGGTAATGGATAGCTAGTGAACCACACTATCCTCAAACCTTTTTAGATGTTACACTTGAATATATTAAATTATAAAAATATATAGGCCATCATTCATACATATCACCCATTTATGTATTTTATTTCATAGACCAAAATTAGAATTACTCAACAAGTAATATAATACATCTAGTATAACAGATTCCATCGAAATATAAAAGGACCATTGGAATAAAATCCTTCTAGTTAATAAAAACAATTCTCCAAATTAATAATGTTATGGATCATTAATAACATCAAATTAGATTTATACAAAAAAATAAATCTTTATACAATCTAATCTAATCAGATGGGGTGAGGAATCTTCTACTTAGTTGACCATTCAGTTACCACACATGAAATGAATGTTTGGTATCATTTGAGAAGACCACATCAAGTGTTCCATTTATTACATAATAGTACTCCCATTACCAAAATAAAATAAAATTAAAATAAATATTATATCACAATATTCTTTATGACTATTCAATAAACCAAGTTGACTAGTCCACGAAAATATCTAATCAACCAGGTTACCCAATAATGTATTAAAACTAGTTAACACAACTATTCATATTATCATTACCTACCAACTCAAAACTATAAAAAAATAATGTTATTAATTCTAGAAATAATTAAACTACCCTCCAAAATAGTATAAAAATATAGATAAAACTAAAAACATTCCATTTCCAAAATAAATCGATGTCATCATAATTCCAATATATATGTTTTAGAATAGTACCTAGTAGGTTAATAATTTATTTTCTATCAATTACATCATTGAAACATTTAATATTAATCATAATAAAGCTGATTAAAATATCATCAATATATATCATACCATCAGATAATTTACCACTAATATAGGAACTAAAATCCATGTAGAATAACCTCATATATTGAATAAAAAAGTGAATGAATATTATAATGTGAACCATTACATTACAGAACAAATCCTAAGAACAAGGTCAACAATAAATAACATCATATCACAGTCAAGTATCAACAATATGACTAGTGAGGTTACCCGAGTATTACATACATAAATATTAAAACATTTTAAATGAATATTAAATACATCTCATAATAATAAAATCCCCATAACAATAATGGTTTAATGTCTTTGGTGACTTGATACATAACCCAATTATTTATGAAAGAACATCAATGTATCCTATAAAAATTACTTGTATTTTGAACCCTTATAAAATAATAATACCTAAGTCTTTCCTTCATAACCCAGGGAAGGGAGACATAGTAAAGGGCAAGATCAAATACTCGGTAAGGATAAACATGAGAGATACAGATCAAAATTGAGCATAATATGATCACAAGGTCATGATAACATAATAAAGAGAATGTACTCATCATAATGAATTCATACATAGAGAATTAATAACAATTATTGAAAAATTATGGCATATTAAAAAGCATGAATGATAAGGGTGAGAAATCATAAATCATCATCATTGATTCATAATATAGGCACGTTGAATCATAAAAATAAGAAATTATAATCTTGTGAACATAATTAATCATAATCATGTCCACAAAAAATCTTGTGATAACATCTAGAATAAATCATACTCTTGAATTAATACGTGTACCAAGATATTCAAAATATTATTTATACATAATATTGTTAGCATAGCGAACAAAAATCATACTCACAAATGAATATATGAATATATCAACTCACAATCATGTTTATTATTTTCATTATAATTCCTATCACATTACCCAATTAATTAGAGGGATATATATATCTAGGGATACCCATATAATAATATAAACTATACATAATTTTTACCAAATTTCAAGATAAAATTCATCATTTCATCATAGAATATCTAATGAAAAAGAATCATGTTTCTTGAATATTTCATCACAACATGATTAACCCATGGAAAAGAAACAAGTTTCATAGAATCTTATTTTAAACCTCATATTCATATTCCATAAACAGAAATAAGTTGGATGGTATCATGAAATTATATGCCTAGTGAAACCTAAAAATACATAAAGGATGATGATATATATGAAAAATACATATAAAAGAATATTTAATAATTTATTTAAAAATAAGAAAATATCTAATTGAATTGGAATATTAAAAATTTTGAAATTACCATAATATTTATAAAAAAACATAATTTTAAAATAAATATGAAATTTTTTAAATTAATCTTAAAAGAATTAATTTTCATAATAGTAGGGAAAATAGTTTATACAATAAACCTGAAAATAAATATTCTCTTAACACATTTTAAAAAATTCATAAATAACCTATTTGGAAAATATAGTAAAAAATTAGTTTTATTCCTTAGAAATTAAATTTAAATGTGGTTTTAAATTATTTTAAATAATAATTTTATCATATAAAATTATATCTTTAAAAACATTTCTAAATAACACGGACATCGAAGAAAAATTTCATAGACCAAAGTGGAAATAAGGTAAGCTTTTCTAAAAAATATTCTTGATAATTTTAAGTAAAAAAGAGTGAAAATGGTACTAACTCATGAAAATTCCATGAATATTCATAGGAGAATAAAATAAATGGGTTTTAATGGATTATGATCAAATAGTTTCCCTAAATGGAAATTTATTATAGATAATTCTGAAAAAATTGAGATTATAACACAAACCCACATATCAATTCTTATATTTATTAGTATATGTTGAAACACGATTTATAATATATATAGGTTTATTAAAGATTTATTATTGATTAATATTCATAAATATTATATTATATATCATCCCCAATAATTTTTCAATTACCCATTTACTATCAATTTATCATTAATATCATTATTCAGGTAGAAACTAGTCTATTTTTCCTGAATGTTTTGGATTGACTAAACTAGAACTTTCACCTTGGTCATGGTTTCATCATATCCAAAATCAAAATAATTTCATAATTATCATATTTATTCATTATTTTAACTTTTATAACTATTCATATAACGTGGTGATGAAAAATGAATTATATCACTTAGTAGAGATGGTAGTGTATATGTAAACACATAAGACGTTTTTACTTTTCGATATATGGAAAGAAATAAAAGAAAATAATAAATCACCATAATTAATCACAATTACATTATAAATATCTTATATATACATTTAATATATCATTGTGTCCATCTTTGTGAGGAAAAATTGAAAAAAAAATCATACCGCTTCATGAAGGCGGTAATCCACATGTACACATGATAAATATTATTATTTTACAATGGATGAGAATAATGCATAATATGAACATAACATTAACCTAAAAAATATAAATATATCAATTAAAATTATTAAAAAATGTCATTATCGTTATATAACATTTAAAGTAGGTTTATAATGTAAGAAAAATGAAAAATATTGATAAGAACTTATACATATTCTTTGGGAATCAACCATGGATGGGTATTTTGGGAAACATTAAAGCTAAAGACAGTGGATATAGATACTGAGAAAATATTTGGGTATATCTTGGTAAAAATATAGTGCTCAAGTGGTGTGGAGAAAAGAGGATATGAGGTGACATTTTCTAAGTGAAGGGAGTGAAACACTTGTAACCAGTAAGAATATTAAAATATAATAAATATAATCTTAGAGGAATGTGGCTAAAAAATTCCGAATAATTTTAGATAATAAGGATAAGGTCAAAATACCATTATTCAATAAAATTAAATCTAGTTTTTATGATATTTTTATACTTTATCTCTTAAATTAGCCTCCCTTATAACACTATTAACTCTTACCATGGTAATAATAGTTTCCCAGCGTTACTTTTATTAATGAAAAATAAATTATTTGAAATTAAAAATATATATATATTATATTATTATTAAAAATAAATAATCTATTTTAAAATATTAATATCATTTAAGTGTCATAATTTCATCTTAAAATTAGTGTACAAAACACAACAGATATAATTTTAAAAAAATATTAAGCATTTAATTGATTTTATTCTTATTCATTATGTTGAAAAATCCATTAAATGAATGTTAATATATTTTATTGATAATAATATATATAAATTTCATTAAAATAATTCATAAATACTAATTAGTTCAATTTATCAACATAAATATATTATGCAACATAAAAATAGTTTTCTAGTAAAAAATATTTCTTTTTTTCTTTAAATGATTTAATATTTATTTATAACTAATTAATGAATAATTTATGAATGATTCTTCATTTATTTAATTTTAAATACCAATATATTTTTTAAAAATAATTATTAATTAGTTATCAATACAAATATTATATATATAAATATAATACTTTGAAAAATTGAACGTTTAAATTAAATCAATATTATTTTCACAGTTAAAATTGAGTACTTCTTTTATTGTAATTATTAGAGATTTTAATTAAGAAAAACTTTTATACAAACTTTTCATGATTTACATAGTCTTATTCATGCCCTCAAATCCAATGACCTGGTGGTAACAATCAAATTTAACAATATTATTTTAATACTATATTATAGTTCATTATATGTTAGTGTTTCATATAAATCATGCTATGAAACACATCAATTTTTCAGAGATAAATATATCATAGATTCAATGTGCATTACATTCTACTCATCATATAAAAACATCCTCATAATTTTTTTTAATTTTTTTAATATAATTAATGATACCTATACCACATTATATCCTTATGTTACTACGAAGATTCCTAAAATTTATTATTTTTCATAAAACATATACTAGGTGAGTGGTATTAGTCAAAAATACTTTACTATTTGATCTGGGATATCCACTATTTTTTACTCATTAGAGATATCATGATCCAAAAATATAAAATTTCTGTTCATTACATGAGAAGGATCACGTATGTATTTCATGAGGATAAATACATGGAATACATCATTAACTTGATAGAGGTTCAATGGATGAAAAAAATGATAACATACCATCCCAAAATGATCATGAATCTCAAAGGGACTGATATATCTAGGTCAAAACATACCATTATTTCCAAATATCATAAACTTATTATTTGGATATATTAAATGGAATACTTTATCTCTAAATTCAAAATCTCTATATAATTGAAGGCTGTTAGCATAATTTTATAACAGAATTTTGGTTTCCCTAATTTTCCTTTGAATGGATCTAATATTCACTCCCATTTACTTATCTAAACTAGGTCACAATAGCTTTCATTCCCTAAATTTATCCTATAACATTGGATTACTACACTGCCATCCATAGTGGTATTCATAATTATCCATTTGAATGATTGATTGAATGATATTTCTGTATGAAAAATCAACCAACGAAAGGAATTGATCCCTAAAACCATTTAAATCTATAGAAAAAGCTCTCAAAATATTTTATAGTGTTTGAATGGACCTCTTGGACTGAATATATGTTTGGGGAATACTTGAAAAGATAAATTCAACTCTATATTCAAATCATGCAAATGAATTATCTAGAACATCGAGGTAAACCTAAATCCCTATCATATAAAATTTATTGTTGTACACCATATAAACTTTCCACTTTCTTAATGTATATTATGGAAAAATAACCAAGATAGAAATATTCATTGATAGTAATTAAATATGATAAATTTTTAAGGAAAAAATAATTAGAAATTAGTATAATGGTGTTTGGATGTTTTGGGGTTCTCGAAGAGAAAATACCTGGGGAGATTTTCTTATTTCCATTCTGGTACGGGAAATGGTTGTAACATCCCCTTATACTTCTATCTCCCAAAAATATCTTTTAAAAATATCATGAAATGAGATTCATAATCTATAATATTCCCTATCAAATTATTTCACTAGAAATTCTCTTTCGGATCTCTATACATCATCATACTCTAAATATAGATAGAGGATAATGAACTATAACCATTATTAAATAGATTATTCTTCAAGTATGGTATCGATGAGACACATAATCAATTGATGAACCTTATCATTCGATCACAATCTTGTTTGAACATAGGAACATTTCTCACCTTCTTATATAGTTCCACATCCTCCTTCTACACCTCTATAATCCTCACATAGATGGATAGTTGAACATTCATAAAAAAATATATGACCTTTCCCCTTTCATCATGACTTAAGGACCCATATTAAAAAAAACCATATGTATTAGATCTATTTCAATCTAGATTTTGGAAAAAATTGAATGGTCCTTCTGACTCAAGGTAATAACAGCCTTGTTTGCCTTCCCATGCTAGTAATTTTTTGAGCAGTAATAATCTTTAATCAAATCCAACCATATTATTTGTGTCATGTTCAACATTTCTATATGAATATATAATTCATGTTTTTATGATCAGTATATATATCACATCTTTCATCATAAAGGTAATATCTCAATATTCTTAATGAAAAACACGTTTTTCCCACTCCAAACCATGATTTAGATAATTTTAAGGTATGAGGCATAACCTATCACCATATTATTTTATATTATGATTCATTCCACAACCTTTATTTATGAATAATTATAGATCATAAACCCTTACCCACTATAGGGTAATGTGAGAACATGTGCACTAAATTACCTTGTTTTTAGCTCCCTGAAAATTACCTTTAATTTATCTACCTAATGGAACTTAGCTACCTTATAAATAAAATAGGTTATAGGATTTTATATCCATGAGAAAAGTTTCATAAAGTATCTATATTTTATATCAATGCCAAAGAAAACTCTCTATCTTTTTCACTGTATTTGGTATTGACTATTTTTCAATAACTTCAAGCTCTAAAGGATCCACCGATATACCCTTACATGAGATTATATGAACCGAGAATGAAACTATAAAATTTCAGAATTCCCAATTGAAAAATTTACCATACAACTTCTCATTTTTCATGGTCTTCAGCACTATATTCAAATGTTTTTTATGCTTTACCTTAATCATTGAACATATACTAATATCATTTTCAAAAACTAATATAGACTGATCAAAGAAATATTTAATGACTTTATTCATTATATATATAAAGATATCAACAGAATTGGTATGTCTAAATGGCACAGAGATAAATTCACAATGACCATACTTCATATGGAAGGCTATCTTGGGTATATATTTCTTATTTACCCTCAATTCATGATATTTGATACAATAGAAAATCTTATAAAAGTATTTACATTTACTCAGTGGATAAAATATGTCATTACTATAGTGTATATGATACTTTATCATTATAGTGATCTTGGTAATTTCTTGATAATCAATCAAAAGATGCATTGACCCATATTTCTTCTTAACAGAAAATAAGTTCACCCCATTGTGACACACTAGGGTATATGAATATCCTATTGAGATTATCCTAGATCTTCTTCTTAAGTTGATATAACTCAATGAAGGCCATTCTATAAAAATTTTCTAAAATATTTATAATAAAAGTTTTGAGTTCTATAGGGAACTCAAATTCATGATTTGGGGGAGTTTCACACAATTCCTTAGAAAATACATCAACACACTCTTAAATAATGGGTGTATCATCAACTTTGAGTTCATCCCCAACCATTTGAGATAAATACCCATAATTAATAGGTATTAATATCCCTTTAATGTAATTAATTTCTATTTAAGGTTCATACTAAACATTTCATTGATAAATAATAACAGGTTGATTCAGGATATCAAAGGTGACTTCCTTTCCCGGACAATTGATATGGTCTCTAGAACTATAGGGCCAATCCATGCCTAAACACGCATTAAAATTAAACTATAGGAATAATAATGGAATTTAAAAGTTTCACCTTTCCAAATATATCTATTATATAGGAGTTATAAACATAAGATTCAATCATTATGCAATTAAGAGTTTTTAGGGATAATTCAATATCTAACCATTCTGGTGGTGATGTGATACCCTTATAAAAATTTATAGATATAAAATAGTGGGTGGAACTATAATCATATGAGATATTTATAATCTTATAGAGTATGATAATTGTGCCTTTTTCCACTTCATTCTCTTGACCCTCATCTATTGTGCTAGAAAAGGAAATACCTTTATTCTCTTCTTATGGGATTGTTGTTATACACCATCCTTAATCGATCCTAAATTAGAGAATTAATTCACTTAATTCCAAAATTTATAGAATTTTAAACATTAAATAGCATTTTTAATCATTATTCTCTTACGTTTTATTTTCTAACCACTACATCACTCTAAAACAATAACTAGCCCAATGACTAGACGTTTCACACATTAATCATTTCATGGTTCCTTTTAGGGAGTTTCATATGTTCTTTCTCACTAATTTTTTTCCTATATGTCGTTGTAATTTCATTGATCCATGGGATTTACCATACAAGTTTAAATTAAGATTTATTTTTCTCTTATTATTACTGAAACATGAAGAATAATTCATGTTTCCACTCAAAATTTCTACATTCAGAGAACATTGAATGATTTGTTCATAGCTATCAATGTTTCTTATGGATAAATAATTTCAAATAATTAGATATAGTCTACTAAAAATATATTATTATTTTTTCACTTTGTCGATGATAAAGAAATTCATAACATGAAAGTATTTTATAGTTTTATTCATATGCGCTAATAGGTTTTTCATCATCATTATTTATCTCTAAAATTCCCCTCCCCATATTAATTTAAAGAGTTTTAGGAAGAAACTTATTTTAGAATACCCTCTTAAACTCCTCCCATTACATGTAGTTAATTTCTTCCTCTTTCCTAATATTCTTGACAAGAGTTGACCATTGATTTTCTTCACTATCCAAATGATACACAACCGTTTTTTTTTTCTTGAACAAATCATTTGTAAATGAAAAATATCTATTCCATCTCATTGATCCATTACTCAGTATTTAGTGGATAAAAATACCCAAAATGGGTAGATATTATGGAATAAGTGAGTAAATGACATGTTTTTTCTTCTTGTGTGTATTTGGAAGCACAAAATGGTTCATTTTATCACTCATATCTTAAGAGGGTTGATTGATAATAGTCACAAGATCTTTCATCCTAGCTTCCAAGAAATTTGGTTTCTCATTGGGATAATCATTACATCAGACATCATATTTGTTTTTACATGATTCCTACAGGTTATAACTATCGACTAAAAAAATATAGTGTGAGTTTAAATCATCAATAAAAAAATTAAGTAATAAAATGATTATAAAAATCATTATTTTGATGTCTTAAATTATAAAAAATTATTTCCGCCCAAGATATTTTATGTTCATTACATATCACTATGTTTTTTCATATGTTATCATAGATTTTATCCATTCATTATTTATAATAGTTCATAAAGAGAATTTTAAATAACCAAATGATATCCCACATGAGTGAAAAAATAGGTGTACAATGACGCCTCTTTATCCTAAACTAGGTGAAGATCAAGTTAACACCCAACTAGCCATTTCAGTTTTATTACCCCTAGGAGCATCTACTCTAGAGCCTACATCTAATTATTTATATGTAGATAGGGACGTAATTTCTAAGAGACCAAACAATATATAATTTTTAAAAAATTAAATATTTTATGAAATAATTAAACTCACCCCAAGTATTTTAATTTTTTTTTCTAATCGTAATGTAAAAAAATAAATAAACCTTACTAATTACAAATTGTGATGAAATTAGAATTATACACAAAAAAATTTCTTCATTTTTGTTGTATATTCAATGAATCTCACAATAATACATGGCCTAGAACTATAAAGGTTTAATATATTTATATACAAGATACATAATAAACTTATTTATGAACTATCTTCAATGTCTCCCATAATATTAGTCATATTCTGTACCCTTCTAAACTTATCATACCTAGAATCATATTTCATAATTTGGGGAAGGAATAATAATAATGATTTAGATCAGATACTTGGTAATGGTACACATGTGGGATATCAATCCTTATTGAGCATAATGTGACTATAAAGTTATGATAATATAATCATGTGCATTTTCTTAGTGAAAAGTATTCGAAACCAAAAAAGTGGATATCAATACTCAAAAATCATGGAATATTTAGAAGCATGGATCATAAGGGTGTCAAATCTTAGATCATCATTCTTGAGTCATAACATAGGCATGTGGAATTCTAATCATTGGAAATAAAAATCTTATGAAAATAGATAATCATAATCATGTACACACATATTCTTATGAGCATAGATATAAATAACCATAATCAGACATCAAGATGTGAATATATCTATTTGACATCATGTCTATATATAATATTATGAGCATTGTAATTAGTAATCATACTCAGGTTATAAGATTTGATAAAATCTATCATAATCATGTCCCTGTTTTTCATCATCATCTCATGAGATATCTATATTACATTACCCAGTGAATTTAAGAGATATATAAATATATAACCAACTATTTGATAAGGAAAACCAAAAATAATTTTTCTCTAGTTTCATAAAACCTTCATCTTTTTATTTTGTCACAACCCGATAAAAAGAAACACATTTTTAAGGGTTTGATCATTACTTAATTAACGCATTTGAAAGAAATGGGTTTCAAAGAAACATACATCAACATCATCATCATAATTTATCAATAGAATTAATTTTGATGATTTAATATGATCATATCCCAATTTAAGTACAAAAATCCTTAAATAATTATTACAAATATGAAAATACATTTAAAAGAATATTTAATTTTTTTTTGAAAATAGAAAAATATAATTTTCTCTTGGTTTTTCATTCCTGAATCATAATAATTTTATAATTAAAATAATTAATAATTATAATAACCTCTATAACTATTACTGTAAAGTGAGGATGAAAAATAAATTGCAACACTTCATGGAGATGGTAGTCCATACGTATTAAAAATTAATGTTTAAATTTTCTATGGATGCAATGAAAGAAAGGAAAATTATAATTAATCACTAAAATACATAATAATATCCTAAATAGAATATATATTAGAAAAATAAATCACTATAATATAATATTTAAATAGGAAATGAAAAACAAATCAAATCGCTTCATGGATATAGTAGTCCTCACACTTGCACAAGAAACATTATCATATACCGACGGATGGAAAGGAGTTAGAAAATGAGTATGGAATTAATGTAAAAATAACTCACTATAGTAAATATTCTTATTCTAGTATGATAATATAGTTATTTAACATTTTCACTATTCTTAATAATAAATAATCATAGTAGAGATCAATATTAACATATACCTCTTATTCGAGTATCATCTTTTAAAAAGAAATGTAAGTATTATTGGATTGGTATTTTGGGAATGAAAACAAATTTATGTCATGTATAAGGATAATATGAGTGTTTTGGGTAGATATTTTTCAGGATAAATTTCTCAACTAGTTTTGAGAATATGTTAGAGGAGGTTCCCTTTTATAGGTGATAGGAGTGGCAAACTTATGATTATTATTAATATTTAAATGTAATAAAGTCATTCTCATGTGAAAGTGGATCCAAAATGCAGAAAATTAAAATATAAAAGGATAAGGTAGAAATACACAAACTAATGAAATTAAATTAATTAATTTTTTGAAATTTAAAACCTTATATATTACATTAACCCATATTTGAATCATTTTAACCCTTCCCATGGTAACAAGATCTTTTCTAAGGTTACTTTTCATTATGACAAAAAATGAAGTTGAAGTTATTATATAATATTAATTATCCTAGTTATAAATATTAAATTATTTTCATATGATTAAATTTCTATAATATTATGAAATTAATTTAATATTAGTGCACAAAATTAAACAAAAACCATTTTTAGAAAAGTAATTTTTAATCATTAAGCATAATTTATTCTTATTATATTTATAGTAAACACCATTAAATGAATGTTAGTATATTTTACTGAATATTTTATCTCAAAATTTATTTTAAATAATTAATAAACACAAAATAATTATATTTATAAATTTAAAACAAATTTCACATAATAAACATAGTTTCTTGAAGAAATAAATCATTTTCTTTCAAATACTTTTATATTCATTTATAACCAGTTAATAAGAAACTTATGAATGATTGTTCCTTTTTTATTTTTCAATTTTATTATATTTCATGAAAATACTTATTCATTAGTAATCAATAAATATAATATATATAAAAATACAATATATTTAAAATTATCTTTTATCATAAAATTATATTATTTTGAACATTTAGAATCAACTACTTATTACATATGTAGTAATCAATAATTTTTCATTAAGGAAAAATTTTAAACATAATTTTCATAATTTAGATAGTCATATTAATACTCAATAATCTAATGAAAATACAATAATAATCACATTTAATTAAAAATAGTATCTTTCCCGAGCATGCACATGATTCTATAAATAAAATATAATTTTCAAATGAAATAATAGTTTGAGAAGTTTTTAATGAAAACTAATTAAAAATGTGTTAAAATTATAGCTTTAGTGAAAGATAATATTTGAAATGTTGTAGAATTTTCTTAGACTACATCAAAATAGTAGTGATAATAAATTATATATGAATTGTAATAAAAATATATTCTCAAAATGGAGAAATAAAACATAAGAAGTATCAAACAATTAAAATAATGAAAATTAATAAAAACAATGAAACATGAAAATTTAAATTTCCAATGTAACATAATATATTATATTTTGAAAACAATTAAACAAAATAGAATGGTTATATATATGGTTTAATTAGAAAAATGTTGGGTGATAACTATAACAATATCTAATGTTTTTAACAACAGACTGTGTTCCCTTCAATGTTCGACTCTCTTCGTTTTTATGTGTTATTAATTACCTACTATTAGGGGATTACTTCATTGCTACATTGGACAAGAAGTTATGGATGTTTGTTCATAGTAATATAGTTTCCTGCAACATTTAATTATAGTTTTGAAAATAGTAACATGAAAAAATAACCATTATACAGTCTACACTCTTCATAAAGGATCAATTTGTTCCTTATACATGTTCTTACATGTTTTTTGTAGACTATAATAAAAGTTAAGTTTAAATTTGTAACAACCCAAACTTTTTAATTATATTTGTTTCCTAAATTTGTGTGTTATTTAATTTTATAATCAACAAAACTGTACCATTTAATTAATGAAGTGGGTATAATTAAAATAAGACCCTTGGGTTTCGACCTTTATATGACCATTAGTTAATATTACAATTGAAAACTATAATTTTAAAGTTTTGGTTTTATAAATATAGATATCTTGGTTAATTAATACAGAAATAATATTGAATGGCCTCATCTAGTTGACTTGGGCCATATGAAGCCCATCTGTCGGAGCTTGGGAAGGAGGTAGCATCACTGGGCTTTGCTCTAGACCAAGGCCAAGACAAACATAAACATGTGAAGCTTGAACATAATCACCTAAGAGAGAAGTTCATGCTGATAAAAATCACCACTCGAGAAATGTTGTCCAAGACACCCCAAGAATCTATCTCCATAGCACACCTTACACTTTTGTCCGATCATGGTGTTATAAGGGGCTATGTAACAAGACCTTAGCTGCTTTGTGTAATCCATTTATACAAATAAATTTTTATTTCTTATCATAGAAATTTTTGTGAATTTCAAATATCGAGATAAATATAGGATGTGTATTATTGACGAATTTAAGAAAAAAAGGTATTTTAAAATATTTTTGTATTATTTAAATAATTAATAATGTGAAATGATTTTCAAAAAATGGTCTTCTACAGTTGTTATCAGTGAAAAATTTAGAGTCTAATAAGATCAACTTGATTCTTAGTGAATAGTAATTTATGAATAGTAACATACCCATATTAATAGTAATGAATAGTAAATTGGCCAAAAAAATAGAATCTTCACCCATGAATGTATAAATACATTTAAAACATCTTAAAAGTGAAAAAATGATCATAGTATATGTTTAGGTATTCTTGTATGTCATTAATATTTTCTTTTCAATTTTATAATTAATTTAATAATTTAAAATGAAAATATATTTTTATAAAATTTAATCATATATTGTTACTTTATTTTATTATGGTTATACAATAATTTTATGGGACCTTTATTAATTTTTTATGGTGTTACAAAATGAGTTATATGTTTAAAGTTCTATTTTTAGAATAAAAAATTATTTTATATAAAAATTAAATTAAAAATATTTAGAAAATTATTTTTATAAAATGGAGTTCATTTTTGAATTCAGAGCATTTATATTAGGTTAGGGTGAGTTTTTGGGATTTTTCTGAAAGAGTGGAATTTTTGGTGAATAGTAAAAATACAGTTTTGAATTTCGGGTGTTTAATGACATCATTAATGATGTAATAATGACGTAAGATTTCTGGTCGACTTATGAATTGTGACATATGATATGAGGTGTCCCAAGTGGCCAATACCATGGGAAAATACCAAGGTAAAGCCCATGGTTTTCCAAATACCACCGATGAAGTGTCCCTTGAAAATTAATAATTTATTCCCTCACTTTTCCAATAAATACAAAGCCATTTACCTCATTAATTTCATTCCAAAATCCTCATAAACGAATTTATGGTCTCCTTAACTCCCAAAGAGTCTTCCCAGGGTTCCCTCAAGCCTCACACGGACCCGACCTTCATGCTTTCAAATTTATTCTTCAATGTAAGGGATCTTTTCACACTCCTCTTTTTAGTCAGGACATCCTTTATGTTATGTCTTAAAGATCCATTTTGTTATGAAAGGGCTTGTTCTTATATATCTTTACAACATTCCATTTCATTTTAAAATGACTAGAGACCCTTTATACTCTCATAAATTTATTTTCTGAATTTTTATGCGACACCGTTAGGCTGCCAAATTTTCGTAAAAGATATTGCGCTTTCTCTTTCCATTCAAGTTTCCTTTTCATGTGGCATGTCATTGAAATGTCCAAACCATGATATTATTTCTTTTTATTATGTACCTATACTTAAAAATGGTTAATTTAAGGATGGGAGAACCTTTTCCCCTCTCTTTTTATAATTTTCTAAATCCATGATATAGAGCTGTTATGCTGTAGAAATTTCACCTCAAAATTTCTCTCTCTTTCTCTATTTTTTTATTTATGTGAATACCCAGACCTATTTTTATTATTTGAGTGTTCATAAATATAATAAAAAAAGATATATTTGGTTTTGGAATTGACATACATATAACCCTCACTCTAATTACATGGGTTATAGATGACGTAATGATCTTTTTTTTAACTTTTAAAACATCACAATTTTAAAATGAAACCCATTTCTTTTGTTATATATGGGTTATTTATCAAATGTTTTGTTATTATCTTGGTGGATCACATGTAAATAAAGACATATTAAGGTTTCAAATTGATAGTGCTCTAATTCATTGGTTAAAGAATTTAATCTATTGAGATGACAAGTTTCACAATACCTTGGTGAATAAGTTTAGTCATTTTTATGACACATCGGGAATAAACCTTGCTGATATGCTCATGAATTCTAAATGAAATGTTGTAGAAACATATTCTAGTTATGATTAAATTTTTTTTATTATGATATTCTTATTCTTCCATTTCTCATGACTTTATGACTTTTATCATGTTCTTATTAATTTTTCTCAATATCAGATGTAAACTATTCCACTTATTTTCCTTACTGATCCTTCTGCTCACCCTTTCCTTTGATTTATGTCTCTAGGATATGATATTAAGTAATTTTACATAGGATGAACTTATTATTAAGACTTACAAGTGGTTTAGAATAATGTTTTATGTTGTTTTCATGTATTATGTTCCTGATTTCAAAGACACTAGACTTTAAAGATCCTCTATTTGTAAAATGTAATGAAAAGCTATGAAATAAAAATGGAGAGATTCCATACTTGGTATCAAATGATAGATTAGTTATTTATGGAAATTATTCTATGGAAACTGTAGGAACAATCCTATATAAAAGTTTAAATATAAGAAAACTTCTAGGTATTTTGGTGACTATTGAGTAAGTGGTTTATCAAGAAAATACATTCATGTCTAGATACAAGAAGGTAGAGGCGGCTCTAGCACAAAGGTAACTAGGAGTGATAACTATGACAAGGAGTTTTGGGCGTGACCTGGGGTATCCTGGTACATGATAATGGGCCTTTCTCCACTCTTGGTTATGAAACTCCTGGGGGATATGTTGGGTTTGTTGAGTCAATAAGGTTTTCCTTATGACTTTTCTATTCCTTCTTGTTTTGAAAATCACAAACACCTTATCTTTAAGGAAAATTGCTTTTATAAGGAAAATTGCTTTTATAAGGAAAATCGCTTTTATAAGAAAAATTATCCTTATCATATTTTCATTATCTATATCCATATATTTCATAAGTATAAGAATCAGATTCATTTCAAAATTCTCGAAATCGTTTAAAACTTTGATATGAAGCATTCTGTTTTAGGCTCCAAATTCTGGATGAGAACTGTAATGAAGTTCCACTCCGAATTCTGGATACGAACACTAATAAAGTTCTACACCGAATTCTGGATACGGACTCTCATGAAGTTCGACACCGAAATCTAATGACGAATCCTGATTACAAATTCTCATTACGAATTTTGATGATGAATTCTCATTCCGAATTCTCATTCCGAATTCACCTATTAAACTGAATCTGATCATCTTGGCTTTTTACACACTGAATTCATTTAGACTCCGAATACTATTTTTGGTTAGACTCTGAACTTTCATTTTTCTTACACTATTATAATTTGTCTACTCTTTGACATTTTGTTTACACACTGAATCGTCACTCCAAAATTTTTAACTAATCTTGAAACGATGTCGTACTTTTTGTTACACTTGTTTTGTTATAAAACGATGTCATCTATTCCGTTTTAAACTAACCGTTGGTTAAGTGACACGTGTATAGGTCCCTCCTAATTTTAAGGATGATATGACCATTGTAAAGGAGGCCGACCGAGCCTATAAATAGGAGCTCATTTGAAAGAGCTCGATCGATATACAATGAATTTGATCGATCTAGTGGCCACACGCTGCTAATGTGATTTATAGAGAGAGAAAGTTTTTCATGCTTTGTGCGTACTGAACCGCTCATTCAGTTTTTTCTTCATGTGACTCTGAATGTTGGCGATTACATTTGAGGACTTCCGAGGATAGGAAGATTGAGGTTCCGAATACATTAATGTTCGAGGGCTTCCTTGATGTGGAAGACAGAGGTTCCAACTACCTTGAAGTTGAGGGCTTGTGGGGATATAAAGACAGAGATTCCGATCTTTGTATCGAGGGATTACCCTGGTGTCGGTAAGACAGAAATCCTCAAAAGTATAAATCAAGGGACCTTTATCCAATGTTGTTGGATACCCTTCTCTTTGGGTTAAAAGACTTATATCTTGTTATTTTTAGTTTTAATACCCGTTTGTTTACGCTGCATATTATATTGTAAGGAAAGTATAACTTTCTTATACTTCCTTACTTGTACTCTGTTTCATTTAGATTATATACACTTTAAGGTAGAATCTCATATTGTAATCTTTAGTTAAGTTTCAATTTCCGGATCCATATTTCCGGAACCTACTTTCGGAATCTCTTTCTAGTTTTAAGCAAGTACATAGAACTTGAAGTTTATAACTTCATTCCTTATTCCAATTTTTCAATTGGTGTTAGAGGTGTTGTGAATTTGCTTAGTTTAACTTTTTTAAGCTTATAACTTTCCTTATCTAAAAAAACATAGTTATTCGCAATAAACTTTAAAGGTTCCAAAGGAAATTTTTTAAAGTATAAAATTCACCCCCTCTTGTATATTGAGCATCTACATCATTATTTCGATCTTACAATTGTTATCAGAGGAGGTATGTGAAATACTTATACTCACGTATAAGTTTTGCTTGTTTATTTTCCTTTATTCTTCACATTTTCTTAGAATGTTCTTTTTCATTCCGAACATTGTCATTCCGAACATTGTCATTACGAATTATCATTCCGAACTTTGTGATTACGAACTTTTTCTACTAACAATTTTGTGTGCTGAAGGATATTTTAAGTATGGAAGGAGTCAATGTTGGTTCCATTGATAATCTAAATCCTACAAGACCACCAATCTTTGATGGTAATGACTATGACTGCTGGAGAGATCGAATTAAGACTTTTGTTATCAATACGGGAGTGGACAACTTTGTTATGCTCACTGGAGATTATAAAATTCCTGATAAGGAAGTTATAACTTTTACTAACCAGGAAAAGAAAGAGTATCAACTCAATTATAAGGTACTCAATACCTTACATTGTTCAATGACTAGAAATATATATAGCCAAATTTCTTCTTGTGAAGCAGCTAATTGTATATGGAAGAAGTTAGAGGTTACACACTTTGGAACTTCTAAAGTGATTGAGACTAGGATAGCGATGCTTAAAGCTGAATACCATGGCTTCAATTATCCCTATGGTGAACCAATTTGTAAAGTTCAACATAGATTTATGACTATAGTCAATAGTTTACAGTCTATGGGAGAAAAGAGTTAGATGATGAATCCCTTGTAGATAAGATAATTGATATTTTTTCCAATGAGTGGGAATCCAAAAGAACAGCTATAGATGAGAACAGGAAGGTCACTCAAATTTCTCTTGATAAGCTATTCAGAACTCTTCTCCAACATGAAACCAGAATGAAGAGAGATGTTGACAACATCAAGAAGGAAAATTGGAATGGTACTATTGCTTTTACCACAACATCCAATCATATGAAATCCAAGACTCCTAAGAGAGTAACCAGATCCAAGTCTATGAAAGTTATTTTCCAATCCGAATCTAGTGAGAGTGAAGTATCTGAAAATGAGTTAGCAAATCTTGCTCGAAGTATGAACAAGGTAGCTGGACAGAGAAATTTCCAATCCAAGTATAAGAAAAAGGAAAGGAAATATAGGAAAGATGGAGAAGTCACGTGTTATGAATGCAAGAGAGCTGGACATATTAGACCGGATTTCCCTTTGCTGAAAAAGAAAGAAAGGAAAGAAAGGTATTCAGACAGGAACATAAAGAAGCATTATAAATCCAAAGTTAAGAAAGTTCTGAAAGTAAATGACACCAGGAGTGCCAGTGGTGGTGACTCTTCAGATGAATCTTCTTATTATGAATCTTCAAGACAGAAGTATCTTGGTCTTGTATCCAGACTACCTATTAACAATCATTGTTTTATGGACAAGGTATGAAATGATGAATCAATGACCAATGTATCTTTAAATTCTAATGATAGTAAGTATTATAACTCTTCTGATGAAGAATCCTCTTCTGATGAAGAAAATACTTTACCTACTTTTGAAGAAGATTCTAGGTTTGCTGAACTTCATGAAATTGAGAATTCCAAACTCAATAAAAAACATGATAAGGAATACTCTACGAATAATATTCTTACGAAAAAAATATCACATCTTTGTAAAGATCTTCATTGAAAAAATGCTTATTTTGAAAGTATTTCAAAAAATCCTGAGGAAGTAAGTTCTGAGAAGAAAAAACTTTCTAAAGAGTTAGAAAAAGTAATTTCTAAGAAAAGTGTTTTTGAGCCTTGTTCTAGTTCTAAATATAATTATTTTGAAGATAAAAACATGGTTATAAAACTCAAATCTGAAATCATTTCCTTAAAGAAGTTTTTATCAAACTTTACCCATGGTAAGGAAAATTTTGAAAAAACGTATTCCCAAATACGACCTTTATGAAATAAATCTGTATTTGGTTATACCCATGAAAAACAAATTTTTAGTAACAATTATTTTGTTCCTAAAAGTGCCCCATTTTGTACCAAGTGTCAATCTGGTGGTCACTAGGAAAATAATTGTTCCTTAAACAAAACCCAATCTCTAGGATTTCACAAATCTTATTTCTCTAAGAAGATGTGGGTACCAAAATTTTTTTTATCTGGAATTCTTGGATCCAAAAATGTTTAGATTCTGAAAGTCTAATTCTTTTCTTAATTTCAAGAAAATAAAGAGAGTGCCAATAGCAACACATGGTACATGGATAGTGCATGTTCCCGGCACATGAATGGTAACAAAAGCTATTTTGAAAATATTATCAAAACGAAAGGAGGAAAGGTAACTTTCAGAGATAATGCTAAGGAAGAAATTGTTGGTATAGTTAATATTGTTCTTCTTGGTAAAACCTTGATTTCAAATGTTCTTTTTGTTAAGGGTCTTAATAACAACCTAATTAACATAAGTCAGTTATGTGATGAAGGATACCTTGGGAATTTTAGGAATGATAAGTGCTTAGTTAACAATTCCAAGGAAGAATTTATTCTCTCATCCAATAGGCAAGAGAATGTATACAATTTGAATTTATAAGACCTCAGGAGCCAAGATTTACCTTGCCTAAGTTCAATAGAAGATCATTCCTGGCTTTGGCATAGAAGACGAGGACACTATAACCTTAGAAACTTATGTAAACTCTCTAAGAAGAATTTAGTTAAGGATCTGCCAGAGCATAGATTTGATTCTTCCAAAGTTTGTGATCCTTGTCAATATGGCAAGCAACATAAATCTAGTTTTAAATCAATCTGTGAAGTCTCAACAACTGATACATTACAGTTAGTGCACATGGATATTTTTGGTCCAACACAAATTGGATGTATTGGAGGCAAGTACTATCTGTTTGTTCTAGTTGATTATTAGACTAGATTTACTTGGGTTTATTTTCTATAAAAGAAGTCTGAATATTTTTCTTATTTCAAAAGTTTTAGAGAACAAGTTAGAAATTAGAAAAACCTTCCATTGAAAACTATTCATCGTTATCATGGAGGAGAATTTCAAAATTCTGATTTTGAAACTTTTTGTAGAACAAAAGGTATTACTCACAATTTTTCAGCACCTAGAACTCCTCAACAAAATGGTGAAGTTGAGATAAGAAATAGAATTCTTCAAGAGATAACAAGAACCATGTTGAGTGAATATTCTATAGCTAGACATTCCTGGGCTGAAGCTATAAGTACTACTTGTTATACTATAAATCGAGTTTTGATTAGGCCTTTTCTTAATAAAACTCCTTATGAGTTATGGAATGGTAGAAAACCAAGACTTTCCTACTTCATGGTTTTTGGTTGCAATGTATTCATTTTGAATACTAAAGATAAACTACATAAATTCTCACCAAAATATGATGAAGGAATTTTCTTAGGCTACTCCACAACATCTAAGGAATATAGAGTTTTCAATAAAAATACTTGTACTATTGAAGAAATAGTACACGTAAAATTTGATGAGCCAGATCCTTTTGTTTTTAAATCATCCAAATCTTCATCCAAGGATGTGTTTTCAAAAACTGATTGTCAACCTTTGATAGAAGATCCTTATGATAAGGAAAATGTTCAAGAAGATACTTTTGAAACATTTACCCCAGAAGATTTTATACCCAATGTTGATGAAAAGGCATTTCAAAATCCAAATCAGGTGTTACCTAAGAATCATCCCAGTGATAGTATCATTGGTGATGTAAATCAACCTATAAGAACTAGAAGTTCCTTAAGAAATGAAATAGAACATCTAGCATTTCTTTCCCAATTAGAACCAAATAGCACTGAAGAAGCTTTAGGTGATGATTATTGGATCAAAGTTATCCAAGGTGAACTAAATGAATTTGAAAGGAACAAAGTCTGGATCTTAGTTGAAAGACCTAAGGAAACTTCTGTTATTGGAGTAAAATGGGTTTTTAGAAATAAATGTGATGAAAATGGAGTCATTGTATGAAATAAAGCTAGACTCGTGGATAAAGGATATAATCAGCAAGAGGGAATAGACTATGAAGAAACCTATTCTCCCGTAGCTAGAGTTGAATCTATCCATATTCTACTTGCCTTTGTAGCATTCTTTAATTTTAAACTTTTTCAAATGTATGTGAAATGTGCTTTTATTAATGGTTATGTTCAAGAGGAAGTTTTTGTTGAACAACCTCCTGATTTTTAAGATACAAAACATCCTGATCATGTTTTTAGACTTACCAAAGCTCTGTATGGTCTTAAACAAGCCCCACGAGCCTGGTATGATAGACTCACTGGTTTTTTGCTTCAAAATAACTATGTTAAGGGAAATGCAGATCCAACACTTTTTATAAAGAAAGATAATAAAAGTGTTTTGATTGTTCAAATTTATGTTGATGACATCATATTTGGTTCAACTCAGCAATATTTAACCGACTCTTTTGCAAGTCTAATGAAATCTGAGTTTGAAATGAGTACGATGGGTGAGTTAACTTTTTTCCTTGGTTTTCAAATTTCCCAAAAACCAGAAGGAACCTACATATCCCAACATTAGTATATTAAAGATCTTCTCAAAAAGTATGGTTATGACAATACTAAAAGTATAGGTACTCTTATTAGTACATAAAACTCTCTAGATCTTGATGAAGCTGGGAAACTAGTAGATCAAACATCATTTAGAGGTATGATAGGAAGTTTACTTTACTTAACAGCTAGTCGACCAGACATAATGTTCTTAGTATGCTTATGTGAAAGATATCAATCCAATCATAAGGAATCTCACTTAAAGGAAGTAAAAATAATTTTTCGTTACCTTAAGGGAACCATGGATCTACGATTATTTTATACTTCTAGAAATGATTTTGTTCTAAAAATCTTTTCTGATGCTGACTTTGGTGGATGTAGAATGGATAGAAAAAGTACATCCGGAACTTGTCATTTCTTAGGAGATTCATTAGTTTCTTGGTCTTGTAAGAAGAAACATTCTGTAGCACTTTCCACTGCTGAAGCCGAATATGTAGCAGCTGGAAGTTGTTGTGCTCAACTGTTGTGGATGCAACACACACTCACTGACTATGGTTTGAGTTTTACTAAAACTAAAATTTTGTGTGATAACACAAGTGCCATTTCCCTAAGTAAGAACCCTTCACATCACTCACATGCAAAAAACATAGATATTAGGCATCACTTTCTTAGGGATCACACACTAAAAGGATATATTATTCTTCATTTTATCGGAATGCAAGACCAACTTGCTGATATTTTCACAAAATCTTTGTCTTCTGATAGATTTGAATACATTAAACAGAAGTTAGGAATGATAAACGTAAGGTAATCTTTATTAATTAACATTCTGTTGAAAAAGTCTCCTTAGAGTAATAAACTCCTTTTCTTAGGGGGGGTATATTTGTTTGTTAGTGTTACTGAATTTTACTTTTCATAATTTTTTTTTTCAGTAGTTCTTTTTCTCTCTTTTTGGAGTTATAATTTCTGGAATAGAAGTTTTCGGAATAGATTTTTTCTGAAACTAAAATTTCCGGAATGGTAATTTCTGGAACTGAAAATTTTCAGGATTGTAATTCTCGGAGTAAGATCTTACAGAATAGATATTCTCGGACTAGGGTTTTCATAACGAGACTTTCATACTGAGAAATTCATAGTAAGTCTTATGTATTGAAACATTCGTAATGAGATTCTCATACTAAAATTCTTATAATGTTTTTTTTCTTTTCGTACCGGGTTTTCCGCACTGAGTTTTTCTTAGAGTGTTTTGCGATCTATGTTTTTTTTCGTAGTAAAGAAGGATGTTACCCATTACGAATAATCCTCCTAATCCAATCTAAAAGGTATGATTTCCTTACTCATGTTTTCATAATCATACTTTACTAGCTGGTATTTTCTTATATTTTGTTTTTTGATTATAGTTTTCTTAAATATTTATTTTAATAAAAACCTAAAAAGATCAGATTCAAGCTTTCTTGAGAATTGGTTTTCAACCGTCAGATCTGATCTCAGTTTTTTTACAACCGTTCAATCAATTGAGGAAGATGAACCGTTATATCGTTTCCTATTTAAAGGGGACCCCAAATGGTCATTCCACATCGGTTTTTCAAGCTCCAGCATCCCGAAGCTCTGCCTCTCCTTTTTAAAGTCGTTCCGATCTTCATCAATCTCCGTTCCGAACTTCCCAGAAGTCTTCAGATCCGAATGTCTGTGGAAGTAGCTTCTCAAGACATGTCAACCTCTAAGGCGATTTCTCAATGGTTAGTATATAGAGAAAGGTTGGTTCATCCTGATTTCTTCAACAATTATGATTCTCTTATATCCAAGAATATAAAGCTTAACGGATGGGAATATGTTGCTGTGTCTAAGCCGGGGAATCAAGATGAAGTATTTTCAGAGTTTCTTTTAGAGTTCTATGAGACAGTTTCCTTCTTTAAGGAAGATAGTAGGGAGAAATTGTTGTTTATGTCTTATGGAAAGACATAAAAGATTTCTTATGCCAAGGCAGCCAGCTTGGTAGGGCTGACCTATGAAGAAGAATCTGAGTTCATCACTCATGTTTTTCCAGATTCAAAGGATATTTCAAAAAGGAAAAGGCTTTGAAGAATCTCAGACTATTAGATGACAAGGCTCCAAAGATTGTTAGTCTATCTATGAATTTTCAGATTCTAGAATTATGGGTACAAGGCCTTATCATACAGAGAAAGGGTGACAAAGACAGTTTGAAGAAGAGTTAGATCTTTATTCTAGATTTTCTGATAAATCTAAGGAAGTTTAATCTGATGAGATACATTCTTATTACCATTGAGAACGTTAAGAAAGGGAATCTGAGAGCTCAGATCGTAATGTATCCAGCAATAATGTCAAAGTTAATAGTTCGGTGCCTTGAGTATTTCAAGGAGGCTTTCAAGTCTAAGCCAATAGTTTGAAAAATTATGTTGGTGAGTGATGATACCCTTAAAAGTATGAACGTTGCATTCGACAAGAAGACTGGTGAGTTATTTGATTTTCTAGTTCAAGAAGAAGCGGTTCCGAAAGTTTCTGAACCTGAATCTTCTAAAGTAGTGAAGAAGAGAAAGTTGAAAGAAGTTGAATATGAAGAAGAGAATCTTAAATCCAAGAAAGTTCATTCCGCATGTCCATAACCGAAAAAGAAGAAAGCATACCCTGATGAGGTAGTTTATAAGTGTAGGAATGTCAAAGAGAAGAGAGTGCAAGGGGAGCCTCAGTTTGGCTTGGACCCTATGGTGGCTAAGGCCTTGAAGGAAAAGACAGCAGTTGAACTAGAAAAACAAGTGAAACAAAAGAAGATCAAGAAGAATATGTCTGAAGTTGAGGTGGTATAGACTTTATTGAAGTTTAATGAGATGGCCTCCGAAAACATTCCAGTCCCGAGATCTATTTCTTTGGAATCTCTACCTGAGACTCCTGGAAGAAACTATGTTACTCCGGGGAAGGTAAAAGCTAATCATGTTAAAGAAGTTGAGCAGTTTGAGAGAGTCGAAGAGGATGAAGTAGTTCCTGAAGGTAGTGCTGAGACCAGAGATCTATTGAAGCAAGTAGAAGATTATAAGGAGACACCTTCAGAACTTTTTTCGCACCAATCTTTAGAAGCTGATTCCTCTAAGATAGTCACTCCGGAGAAGGATGAGGAGAAAGAAGAATAAGAAGTATCTTATTATGAAGGGGAAGAACATCTTCTACATGATATTTTTCAAATGGAGTTCGTAGAGGATGCTGCTCAAAAAGTTATTGATGATGAAGAAAATGTTGTTCAAGTGTCTGATAGTGAACAGAAAACCCCAGAACATGAATCCATTCCGAAAGAGGACAAGGGAAAGAAACTTGTTGTCGATACCCCGAGCTCAGTGGATGTAAATAGAAGGGAAGTTGGTGATTCTTTTAAGAAGAAGGATGAACAATTTGACGAAGAAAATTCTCCAAGAAAAGTCTCGGATTCGGAGTCATCTTCGTTGGGACATGACTTTGTTGTTCAGCCTTTAATAAAGTTGGTAGGTTCTATTCCGACCTTCTCAAGTATTGATTCAAGATGCCAGATGCTCCAACATAATTTGAATTAGAAAACAGACTCTGTATTCATGGTTATGGATAAATGTGTAGAGATGGAGGCTCAGTTCAAATCTTTTATTATCGTCTATGAAGCCCACAAAAGGTCATGTAAGAAAATGACTAGCTGGTCGAAGAAAACTGTAGATGATATGAGGCTCTTGGATGAATTCCAAGATAATGTTAAGGATGCATTTGAGATTGAAGACAGGATGCTAAATGATCTCAACTCTTCCTTTGAAGAAAATTTGATAGCTGAGAAGAATTTCTGATTCAAGAAGACATAGATCTGAATGGGAAGATGAGTTATGTAGCACAAAGCTAGAGGAATGAAAGGGATCATCGGACTGAGATTGAATAGAATTTGTTAAATAAAGAACAAGTTTTGAAAGCTCAGGAAGAAAAGATTAAATCCCAGGAAGAAAATAATGAATCTTAAAGTGCAAGAATAGTTTTGTTGGAGAAGCAAGCCGAAGAATACAATAAAGACATGAAGAAAATAAAGACTATTCTTAAGGGTCTTATGTCAATGGAAAAAGATCCAAAATAGACAAATCCGATCATTTTGTTGTATCCTAGCTTATTTGTTTTTGATCTTTCAAACTTAATGAAAATATTGCTTTCTCGTCTCTTTTGTTGTTGTTACTAATTTTTCAGGTAATTTGATATATTTTCCATTCCCTCGAATCCTTTTTGAAAATCACAAAGGGGGAGAAGGAAAAAGAACCCTAACAAAGGGGGAAAATGAAAAAGAACCTTAACAAAGGGTGAGAAATAAAAATAACTCTAATAGAGTTTATCTAAGGGGGAGTTTTTCATTAAAGAAGACTTTCTTATTCTTAATGGAATACCATTTTGGAAATCTAGAATATGATTCTTAGAGTTTCAAAGCCTAAGGGGGAGTTAGTCATATTAATCAACATCCATAAGAAAAGGGAGATGAGCCTTAAATATTTTTTCCTTAGTCTTTCTTTTTCGTAAGGATGTTTTTTCTTTCCAAAAAGGGGGAGATTGTTGAGTCAATAAGGGTTTCCTTAAGACTTTTCCATTCCTTCTTGTTTTGAAAATCACAAACACATTATCTTTAAGGAAAATTAATTTTATAAGGAAAATTACTTTTATAAGGAAAATTGCTTTTATAAGGAAAATTGCTTTTATAAGGAAAATTATCCTTATCATATTTTAATTATCTATATCCATATATTTCTAAAGTATAAGAATCTGATTCATTTATATATTCTCGGAATCGTTTAAAACTTTGATATGATGCATTCTGTTTTTGGATCTAAATTCTGGATGAGAACTGTAATGAAGTTCCACTCTGAATTCTAGATACGAACTCTAATAAAGTTCTACTCTGAATTCTGGATACAAACTCTCATGAAGTCCGACACCGAAATCTAATGACGAATCCTGATTATGAATTCTCATTACGAATTCTGATGACAAATTCTCATTCCGAATTCTCATTCCGAATTCACCAATTAAACAGAATCTGATCATCATTGCTTTATACACACCGAATTCATTTAGACTCAGAATATTATTTTTGGTTAGACTCAGAACACTCATTTTTATTTCACTTTTATAATTTTTCTACTCTTCAACATTTTGTTTACACTCTGAATCATCACTCCAAACTTTTTAACTAAACTTGAAACGATGTCATACTTTCTGTTACACTTGTTTTGTTATAAAATGATGTCGTCTATTCCATTATAAACTAACCTTTGGTTAAGTGACATCTGTACAGGTCCTTCCGAATTTTAAGGAATATATGACCGTTGGAAAGGAGGACGACTGAGCCTATAAATAGGATCTCATTTGAAAGAGCTCGATATACAATGAATTTGATCGATCTAGATACCACATGCTACTAAGGTGATTTCTAGAGAGAGAAATATTTTCATGATTTGTGCGTACTGAACCACTCATTCAGTTTTTGCTTCGTGCGACTCTGAATCTTGGTGATTAAATTCGAGGACTTTCGAGGATAGGAAGACAGACGTGCCGACTACCTTTAAGTTCGAGGGCTTCCTTGCTGAGGAAGACAGAGGTTCCAACTACCTTGAAGTTGAGGGCTTGCGGGGATAGAAAGATAGAGATTCCGATCTTCGTATCGAGGGCTTACCCTGGTGTGGGTAAGACAGACTTGCTTGAAAGTATAAATCAAGGGACCTTTATCCAAGGATGTTGGATACCCTTCTCTTTGTGTAAAAAGACTTATATCTTGTTATTTGTAGTTTTACTACATGTTTATTTCCGCAGCATATTGTATTGTAATGAAAGTATAACTTTCTTATACTTCCTTACTTGTACTCTGTTTCATTTAGAATCTATACGCTTTAAGGTAGAATCTCATATTTTAATATTTAGTTATGTTTCAATTTCCGGATCCATATTTACGGAACCTACTTTCAGAATATATTTCTAGTTTTAAGCAAGTGCATAGAAATTGAAGTTTATAACTTCATTCATTATTCCAATTTTTCAATTGGTGTTAGAGGTGTTGTGAATTTTCATAGTTTAACTTTTTTAAACTTAGAACTTTCCTTATCTAAGGAAAACATAGTTATTCTTAATCAACTTTGAATGTTCCAAAGGAATTTTTTTTAAAGTATAAAATTCACCCCCTCTTGTATATTGAGCATCTACATCATTATTTCGATCCTACATGGTTAATCACAAGATTTTTATAAATCATTATAAAGGAATTATATTGAAATGTAATTGTTTAAGCATAAAGTTTTAAGACATAAAATCATTTAAAGTGAAAAGAATTTTAGATGAAATAAGTTTCTCACTTAGGTTTTATTCCTTTAGAAAATGGTGGGAAATAGGAGGAACCGTGCAAATGGTGATCGCAATGGACCATGCGCTGACGGCCCTCCGATGGATGCCAGAATGGAAGCATTCATGTGAATGATGAACCAACTAACTAAATTATGGGAAATAATTTAAATCATGCTGAGAGACTGATCTCACTAAGAAGGGAACAACATTCCATTGTGTACATTATGCATCAACGACCACCAAACTTCAGTGGATAGACCAACCTATTGATTGTTGAAAAGTGGATCATCTCTATAGAGAAGATCTTTTCTATGCTTCGCTGTTCAGAGTAAGAGGAGGTCACCCTGGCTATCTATCGCTTAGAAGGAGATGTTGATCAGTAGTGGGAGATTATTAAAAACACGAGGAAAAGAGTCTATGTTAAATCTATGGAGTGGAAAGAGTTCAGAGGGATCTTCTTTACTAAGTATTTCCCTCATTCCAGGAGAACTAGAATGGAGAAGGATTATTTTGAGCTAAAGAAAAAGAAGAATGAATCTGTTGGAAGCTACAATATGAACCTCACAAGGCTTTCACGTTGCACCTCTAGAATTTTCATGGATACAAATGGTAAGGTTAACAGATTCTTCAGTGGACTGAGACCTTATCGGCGGAAGAATCTAGCCAACCGATATTATTATACCTATGAGTAGATCATGCGACGTGCGATGAAAGTCGAACCTGAGTTTGGTGAGATGTAGTGGTATCATAAATCAAACGAAAAAAAGAGATAGATGGAACCCATATTAGGAAGGAACATTGATCAGGGAAGAGGAGACAAGCAAGTGTAATGCCCCATGTGTAATAAATGTGGGAAGAAGCATTCGGGGAACTGCCTTCTCAGGAGTGGGAAATGCTACAAGTGTGGAAGAGATGTCCATATTGCGAGGAATTGTCGTAGTGAGGAGAAACCGTAACATTCAAACACTAAGAATAAGGGGAAGATGGTGCATTCCCTACCTGATGTCCACTGCTTTATGTGTGGAAAACATGGGAACATTTCCAATCACTGTCCAAATCTGAGGGAAGTGGAGGGGAACCACCATCAGCCTCAGCAAAGGCCAAGGAAGCAATGTTATCCTTTTTCTATCATGACAACTAAAGTTGAAGCTCCAAATGATGTGGTAGTAGGTTCTCTTATTGTTCTCCCAATGCTAGCAAGTAATTTTTTTATTATGGTTCTACACATTCCTTTATTTCCTCTAAGTTTTCAAAGAATTTTGAATCAACCCCTGACTTGTTAAATGTAGAGTTATCAGTTAAGACTTCTATTAAACTTATCCAAGCATCCTCATTGTTTAGTAACTCTAGTATTTACTTTGGTGAACACAATATTAGCACAAATCTAGTAGTAATTCCTATGCTGTATTTAGATATTATACTAGGGACAGACTGGATCTCAAAGTATAATGCTAAGATCAAATGCAGAAGTAAAGAAATCTCAGTTGTATTGAATTGAAAACCTATAGTTATTATTCCAGGAGAGAAATATCAACCTAATATTTGTGAAGAAGAAACTCCTATATACTTTTTTATGGAATTGATCGGTGAAGAAGAAAAAGGAAATGAGAGTTTGAGGATAGAAAATGTCCCCATCATCCATGAATATGTTGATGTATTTCTTGAGGAGTTTCTTGGACCTCCCATAGAAAGAGAGGTAAAATTATCTATTGAACTCATACCTAGTTCTCATCCAATATCGAAGACCCCGTATAGGATGGAAAATTTGGAGTTGGAGGAATTAAAGAAACAACTCCAAGAACTTATGGAGAAGGGGTTTATCTGACCGAGTGTGTCTCCTTGGGGAGGACCTGTTATCTTTGTGAAGAAGAAGGATGGATCTATGCGGCTATGCATTGGCTATAGAGAACCGAATGAGATCACCATAATGAAAAAATAACATCTCCAAAGAATTGAGGACTTATTTGACCAACTTCACGGGGATCAATTCTTCTCTAAGATTGATCTTTGATCTAGTTATCATCAATTGAGGGTGAAGAAAGAAGATATTCCCAAAACTACATTCAGATCAAGATATGGTCATTATGATTTTGTTGTTTTACCTTTTGGACTGACTACTACACATGCTGTTTTTATGGATTTTATGAATAATGTCTTTAAGGACTACCTTGATAAGTTTGTGGTAGTTTTTGTTGAAGATATTCTAATATATTCCAAAATTTGGGAGGAGCATGACGATCATATAAGGGTTATTTTTCAAACTGTAAGGAATTAGAAAATTTTTGGAAAGTTCAGTAAATGTGAATTTTGGTTACAACAAGTTGTTTTCTCGGGGCACATTGTTACCACTGAAGGAATCAAAATTAACCCTCCAAAGACCAATGTTGTAGAAGAGTGGCCTCAGCCTATAACAATTACTGATATTTGTAGTTTCCATGGATTAAAGGTATATTATAGGAGGCTTGTGAAATACTTATCACGAATTTATAATCCATTAACCAAGTTAAATTGAAAAAAAATCAAGTTCATCTGGACAAAGGAGTGTGAGTAATGTTTTCAAGAGCTGAAGAAGAGATTGGTTACTGAATCACTATTAACTATTCCCTCAAGTGGAGAAGGATTCATTATTTTTAGAATTTCATCTCTGAAAGGGATTGGGTTAATCCTCATGAAAAATGACAAAGTCATTGCTTATGCATCTCGACAGATGAAGACTCGTGAGTAGAACTATCCTACGCAAGATCTGTAGCTGGATGCAGTCTTTTTTGGTCTAAAGATATGAAGGCACTAACTTTATAGGGATAAATGTGATATACACAAAGACCATGAAAGTTTGAAGTATATCTTCACACGAAAGGAATTGAACATGAGACAAAGGAGATGGTTGAGTCTTATTAAAGATTAATATTATTCAATTCATTATCATCCTGGAAGAGCAAACAAAGTTGCTGATGCATTAACCAGGAAAGACCAAGTTGTTCGGTCTATTATGAGGATTCGGAGAGATCCTTTTATAAATGCCCTAGTAAAACCGGACATGGGAATTATAAAGCAAAAGACATTATCAACCCTAACCCAAATTATTTCTCACCCATTATTACTATATAATATCTAGAAAGATCAGAAAAAAGATTCTTTGTTACAAAAGAAGATTGAGGCTGTGAAAGATAGGATGTTTCTTGAGTTCAATACTGATCAAGAATTTGTACTGAAATTTCGTACAAAACTATGTGTTCCATCTATTCTGGAAAAAAAGAAGGAGCTGATGGATGAAGCTCATAGCTCTACACTATCTATACATTCTGGTAGCACGAAAATGTATAGGAACCTTCGTGATCATTATTGGTAGGACAATATGAAAAGGGAGATTGCTGACTACCCATCAAGGTGCCTAGTATATCAGCAAGTGAAGGAGTACCGACAACTTCCTAAAGGGGTATTGCACCCACTAACCATACCAGCATTGATGTGGGACAATATCACTATTGACTTTTTCAGTGGTCTCTTGAGAACTTCCAATGGAAACAATGCGGTATGGATTATTTTGGACCGTCTCACCAAGATTGACCATTTTATCTCCATTCAGGAAGATTTCTCTCTTGATCAACTTGCTAGGATTTACCCGAAGGGAGTGGTAAGGCTGCATGGAGTTCCACTTTCTATCGTATCTGATCGTGATCCAAGGTTCAAATCAAAATTCTAGAGAAGTATTCAACAAGATCTGATCACTGAATTGAATTTTAATATGGCCTATCACCCCCAAAAATGATGGCCAATATGAAAAGACTATTCGAACACTCGAGGAAATGCTGAGAACATGATCGATGGAATTTAATGGTGGATAGGATCAACATCTCACTTTTGTTGAGTTCTCTTAAAACAACAGCTTATACCCAAACATTCAAATAAAACCCTTTGAATCTCTATATGGGAAGCGATGTAAACCTCTTACTTGTTGGGATGTAGTTGGTGAGAGAATGCTTCTTGGGATTGACCTTGTGAAAGAGATGACAGAAATGGTCTATGCCATCCAGCAACACATTAAGGCTACTCAGTGTTGGAAAAAGAGCTATGCCGACAACCTTCGAAGAGACTTGGAGTTTAATGTTGGTGACAAAGTATTTCTTCTGATTTCACCTTGGAAAAAAATCATGAGTTTTGGGAAAAAATGGAAGCTCATCCCTTGGTACATTGGCCCCTATGAAATCATTGATCATGTTGGAGAAGTGGACTATTGGCTTGTACTTCCTCCAAATCTATCACAAGTTCATGATGTCTTACATGTAACCATCTTGAGGAAGTACATACATGACCCTTCAAATGTACTAAATGCAAAGGTGGTACAACTGGATCATGACCTCTTTTATGAGGACCAACCGATGTAAATCATGGATTATAGAGAAAAGTTTCTACGCAACAAGACTACCCACCTTGTTAGGGTGTTGTGGAGGAACCAAAAATTTGAAGAAGCCACATGGGAACCATAGGAGTCTATGAGACAGAAGTACCCACATATTTTCTCCCTAGAGGGTACAAGATAAAATTTCGGGGACAGAATTTCTTTAGGGGGAAGAATATAATGACCCGAACTTTTTAATTATATTTATTTCATAAATTTGAGTGTTATTTTATTTTATACTCAAAACTATATCCTTTATTTGATGAAGTGGGTATAATTAAAATGAGACCTTTGGATTTCGACTATTATATGACTGTTAGTCAACATGACCATTAGAAACAATAACCATAACACTGTGTTTTTGGAAATACAATTATCTTGGTTAATTGATACAGAAAGAAGATTGAATGACCTCATCAAGTAGACTAGGGCTATATGAAGCTCTGCTGTTGGAGCTTGGGAAGAAGGTAGCATCACTGGGATTTCTTCTGGACCAAGCCCAAGCCGAACTTCAACATGTGAAGCTTGAACAGAATCACCTAAGGGAGAAGTTTAATCTGATAGAAATCACTACTCAGGCAATGTTGTCCAAGACACCCAAAGATTCTATCACCATAGCATACCTTACACTTAGACCCTATACTGGTGTTATAAGGGGCTATATAATGAGACCTTAGCTGCTTTGCGTAATCCTTTTATATAAATAAAATTGTTATTTCTTATTATGAAAATGTTTGTGAATTTCAAATATCCGGATAAATATAAGATGTGTAATATTGATGAATTTAGGAAAAAGGGGTATTTTAAAATATTTTTTTATTCTTTAAATAATTAATAATTTGAAATGATTTTAAAAAATGGACTTCTACAGTTGTGATCAGTGAGAAATTTAGAGTCTAATAAGATCAACATGATTTTTAGTGAATAGTAAAGTATGAATAGTAACATACCTGTATGAACAGTAATGAATATTAATGAATAGAAATGAATAGTAAATTGGCCAAAAAAATAGAAACTTTACCCATGAATGTATAAATACAATTTAAATATCTTAAAAGTGAAAAAACATTCACAGTATAAGTTTTGGTATTTTTGTATGTCATAAATATTTTATTTACAATTCTATAATTAATTTAATATTTTAAGATGGAAATATATTTTCATAAAATGTAATCATAAATTTTTACTTTATTTTATTATGATTATATGATAATTTTATCGGACCTTGATTACTTTTTTAAGGTGTTACAAAATGAGTTATAGTTTAAAAGTTGTATTTTTGGAATAAATAATGATTTTATTTGAAAACTAAATTAAAAATATTTGGAAAATTATTTTCATAAAATAGAATTCATTTTTGAATTCAGAACATCAATATTTGGTTAGGGAGAATTTTTGGGATTTTTTGGAAACAATTGAATTTTTGGTGAATAGTAAAAATATAGTTTTGAGTTGCGGGTGTTTAATGACATCATTTATGATGTAATATTTCTGTTCGACTTATTAATAGTGATATATTCTATGAGGTGTCCCAAGATTCCAATACCATGGGAAAATACCATGGGCAAGCCCATGGTATTCCAAATACCACTGTTGAGGTGTCCCTTGGAAATTAATAATTTATTCCCTCCTTTTCCTATAAATACCAAGACATTTCCCCCATTAATTTCATTCAGAAATTCTCTTCTACAATGTTTTTGTCTCCTTACCTCCCAAGGAGTCCTCTAAAGGCACCTTCAAGCCTCCCAAGGTCCCAATCTGCAGGCTTTCAATGTTACTCTTCAAGGTAAGGGATCTTTTCACCATCTTCTTCCAAGTCACGACTTCCTTTATGTTTTGTCTTATAGAACCATTTTGTTATGAGTGGGATTGTTATTCTATATCATTACTAATTTACATTTCATTTCTAAATGATTAGAGACCCTTTCCACTCTCATCAATTGATTTTATGAATTTCTATGTGACACCGTTAGGCTGCCGAAGATTCGTAAAAGAAATCACGCTTTCTCTTTCCTTTCAAGTTTTCTTATCATGTGGTGTGTCATTAAAATATCCACACCATGATCTTATTTATTTTTATTATGTACCTTCACTTCAAAATCGTTCATTTATGGATGGGATAACCTTTTCCCCTCTTTTTTTTATTTTCTAAAACCATGATAAATAGTCATTATGTTGCAGAAATTTCACCACTAAATTTCTCTATCTTTCTCTCTTGTTTTATTTATGTGAATAGACAGAACTATTTCTTTCTATTGGTGTTCATAAAATACCAATATATATATATTTTATTCTGTAATTGACATACATATAACCCTCACTCCCCTTCCATGGGTTATAGAAGTCATAATTTTTTTTAACTTATAAAATGTCACAATATTGAAATGAAACCAATTTATTTTGTTATATATGGGATATTTATAATTTTTTTATTATGTTCTATGGGGATCACATGTAAATAAAGACATTTTAATGGTTATACCTGATGACACTCTAATACATTGGGTAAAGAAATTAATCTCTAGAGATGACAAGTTTCACGATACCTTGGGGAATAACCATGGTAATTTTTATTAGACCTCAGGAATAAACCTTGGAGATATGTTCATCAATGTATAAATGAAATTTTTTAGCCAAAAATTCATGTTATGATTCATGTTATTTTTTTATGATATTCTTATTCTTCCATTTCTCATTCCTTTATGGCTTTTATCTTGTTCTTATTAATATTTCTCAAGATCACATGTCAACTGTTTCACTTGTTTTCCTTACTGAGATTTTTTCTCACACTTTCCATGGATGTATGTATCCATGATAAGAGATGCAATAATTATACATAGTATGAACCAATTATGACGACTTACGAGTTGATTATGATAATTTTTTATATTGTTTTCATGTATTATGTTCTTTATTTCCAAGACAATAGACTTTAAAGATCATATCTTTGTAAAATGTAATGAAAATTTATGTAATAAAAAAGGTGGGATTCCATAAAGGTTGAAGTAAAAATGTAAAATGTAATTTGTTAATAACATATTAAATAAGGTTTTTACAATACCTTGTAATTACATCATGAAATTTTAGTCATCGTTTTCAGTATTTTTTTGACCTTCTCATTTAAACTGGGAAAAAGTTCATTGCCATTTATTGTTGTTTCCATAAAGTCTCAAGACTTTGAAAAAATTATTTGGACCACATCATCAGCACCGACCCCAATCAATAAAGTTTTCTACATGAATAAATGAATTCAATCAGTATTTTGAAAAAAATTCTATCAAGTGTAATCATTGGAGTAGAAATATGATGTTTATGAATTGGAAAATGGGTATAACAAATTCAATTATTTTTAATTATACAATATAAATGGACCTGAATGAAATAAGTATTTTCTACTCCAATGTAGTAATTAAATTAAAAGATAATTAGGAAAAAAAATCTACCATAGTAGATGAAATGTTTTTAGATGTTTTAAAAAATCCAATGTTGTTTTTACAATTGACTCCTAAACATCTAGCACTGTCATGTTCCAAAAACACAAGTGTTAAATTAGTATTATAGTAATGGGGTATATGTTTTTAAAAAATTAAAATAGAAAAATAAAAAATATTAGATCTTGGTATGGGTCAATAGAAATAACTTCTTGTGAATATTTGCTGCAATGATGATCTTATATAATAAGGTTAAAAAGAATAATGTTAATTGGAATTGTTGTTATGCGAAATTTATATAGTTATTCATTCAATTTATGAAATTGTAATCTATAATTACTAGGAAGTATTTAGAGATTTGATGAAAATTGGTGATAAAGTATTCATTATTAGTTATGGAGGGAACTTTGTATTCGTTCTCTTATGAAGAACGGTGAAATTTTTGAATGCTGTAACTTGTGACATCTATTGACATAATTTTTTTTGATTTGAAATAGTTTAGCTTTGATGGAAAACCAAACTCATCATCATCTCGATTCGTAATTGAACAATAGTGTGAGATTAAATAAACTAAAAATCCATGAATATTAAAAAAATAGTTGTGAAGGATGACTTTTATCAAGTAATTTCTCAGCTGGGTAGAAGTTTTTCTAATAAATTTCATGACCTTCATTTCAAATATAATGAAAAAAATGATTCCTTGTGATCTTTCACTAGCATTTTCACTCTAAATAGACTAGAAAAGTCATTGAGTTAATTTCAAAAGTGCATTAGTTGGATACAATTAAAATACTAATTTAATAATAAGTACTAAAGAAAATCCAAAAAATGAAAACCTTAGGGTAGTTTAGGTTAGAGACATTTTGAAATTCTAGCATGAATTGTTTCCTTCCACAGTTTTGACATTCTTCATGCAAGAGTTGCAAGATTCAAAAAACCAATTTTGGTTTCTTTGAAATTTTTGTATCACAACAACAATGAAACAACTTTTCAACTACGAAATATTTTGTGATACTAATCTATAGAATATAGTATGACCTAGTGTTATAGTAATGAATACTACATACTAAAATTACTAATTCAGGATATCTTAATTACCTCGAGACACTTTTTTACATATGAAATTGTTTTTTGATATTCCAATAAATAAAAGGTGTAATAGAAATATTTGATTGTGTTGATAGTGGACTCTCAAACTATGATTGGATGATATACCCAGACCTGATAAATGCAGAATATACTGTATAAAAAAATAGTTTCTGGGGAATTCAATCAAGATGGTTTTTTTAAAGCATAAAATATCCACAAGTAATAATAGGTAACATGACACATATGTTTGAAGTTTTGGACTATTTGAATGTCCAAATATATTGTTATTTTCGATTCATTTAATGTAGTTTTGAAAATAACAGATGCTGAAAAAATTTAAATAATAGTAGAATATTAGTAATTAACGAATATTTCAACAGAACAATAAATAGTTAGAGGAATGTGGTAATATGTAGATAGAAAGCATAAAACTTCATATTTTTTACATGAAATGTTGCAAGATAAGTACCATAGAGGATTGATTATTTTTTTCCATGTACCATGTCATTATGTTAGAAAAAGCTCCCCATAAGATATAGTTAATTCGTAAGACTCTATAAGAAAATACAGAAACATTGTTTTTAATATTAATATTTTGGACAAATGAAGTTAAAATAGAAGATTTCTAACCTGTCATACATTATTTTTTGGATATTTGGGTTGGTTGTCTCTAATAGAATGTATATTTTATGCTTGATGTAAATATAAAATAATTTCTATAAAATTTTTATGTAATATTAAAAGAATTTGAAAAATAGTAGAACATTATAAAGAAATTTTCAACTGAAAGAGTATTATATGTTATAAGAAATGATCAAACTGAAGAGTATGTAGTGCCTACTATATTTCCTCCCATTCAATTTTTTAACAAAATGCAGTAATCATTCCTTGAATAATCATATTATTTCAGAAAATATATTGGTAATAATATATACCTAATAAGTTTTGTTTTGGAACATTTTTCAGAACCACCTCATCAAAATAAGTGAATTTAAAACTGAACATTGGAAGTTGAACATCAGTAGGTCGAACATACATTGTTGAAGTGAAAAATAGTCAGCACACATGTCTATTCCTCATGTATCATTCTTTATTTTGATAAATTTGAAGGTTTTGTAGAATGTTGAATAATACTTCACACAAGAGTGGGTTTTACTTAGAGATTAGTTGGCGATTTGTAATTATACACTGAATTTTAGTCCCATGAAGCTATTAATTTACACTGTTGAGTAGACCATTTAAAAAAATGATATCATATGAAATTTCTATAAAATATTGCCTTGTAATAAATGTTATACATATAAATAGTGTTATGGATGTAAAACAGAAAATGCAATAAGATTATTTGGTAAAATCTCTAGTTCATCATAGTGAATCAGATTGACAATAACTATGTCGTAATTTGTTGATGAGTTGCACCACATATGTTGTACATGGACTTGTATCATCAGTGTTTCATCATCATCAATTATAATCTCATTCAAATGAATTGTTGATCATCAATTTTTCTAAATTCTAAATATTTTCAATAAGATTAAAATTATAAAATAATAATAAGTAATCGAAGTCATGTATATCTATGTATCTGCAATAGATAAGCACATTGAAATTATTTATTCTAAACTAAATTATACCTATGAATGGTTATAAAAATATCACAATAGACAATGTTTTGTGTGCCATCAGAGGTTGGGTGATCTATATCATCAATAACTATTTCCAAAACCCTCTCGTACATGACCCTTGAAATGGAAATGTAATGTTTCCCATGTCATAACTCATGCTTTCGAAGATGTAAGGCACCATATGATAGATAATGGCCTTGAATTTTATTAATAGTCACCACTTATGAAATAGTCAGAGGAAATTGTCTTCTTTGTATATTGAAAGGCAATATATTATCAGAGTGTTTCATATTTACTCATGGAATGAAAGCAGGATACCTTGAATGATAGAAAAATAAAACTTATACTCCAATGATGATGTCACCCTAGTGTGTAGCAATCATACAAGTACAATTAAAAAATACCTTAGATTGGTCTATATTTCTATGCAATATAATTGGTACCTCAATATTCAAAGTAATTGTGTGTGATAGAAGATTAGAAAAATAGGCACCTTTTAAAAAAATAGTTATATATATATATATATATATATTCTCAATCCAATCTATATCCTAATTTTCATTACAAACTGGCATAATCTTTTCTTTCAGAAGTACTAAGAGTTAACATGTAGTCATTTACTTCCTAAACGACGTCATAGGTCAGTGCTAATGTAACACGACCATTAAAATAAGAAATATATCCATTATTATGATTGATATTTGGTTACAGAAACACAATAAATATATTCATTGGGGAATGATACATTGTTAGAAGATATCCTGATGGAATTTGAATGACTACTTCACCATCATTACGCTCCCCAATTCAACCTTCACAAATCTCCAAAGTCCACCTAGCAAACTCTTGAACTTCATTTGAACCATCATTGGTATCATTTGATTGAAACCACATTTTTTTCCGTCAATGTTAAAACCTAATTGTATTTCCATAGATATGATGACTTTATACATGCAAACACAACTCCAATTATTTGAAAACCAAGGATTAAAAGAAGTGTTTGTCTGAAATTTCCACCAAAGACATCTGTTAGACAAAAAATGATTAATTTGAAGAATTTTCGTTTTTATTGACAATATATATCTCAATGTATGATCCAGAGCTACGAATCTATAATTATAAACCACTGGATCCTCTTACCAAATTATCAATTATGTTTACTATCGATGTTCAACGACATCAATTCCTTACTAAATATTTCAAACAGACTACTCATTAATAGATAATAGAATTTGAAATTTTGAATAGGTTTTAATCTAACCATGTTGATGAAATGATGTTATTATACTTGATGAAACTGTGATAACAATTTTACATTCTGATCTTAGTAGTCATGTTAGGACTGTATAAATAAATGTCTTACCGATGCCTCCAAATCCATGAAAGAAAAAAACCCCAGAATGAGAATATAATGTAGATATAATGACACCCATCACTTTTTCTCTTCAATATTAAGCCTACTATTTAAATTTTTTCATTAACTATGAAGGTTTTTCTTATTTTAATTTTGTTATTCTTCAATTAACCGTTTTTTGGAGTATCAGTAGAAGTATCTAGAACTGGAATTGGAGGATAGCATGAAATAGATCTACTATTTCTGTGAATAATTTTGTCTATTTCAACAAAATCATACATTTTCCTTTGATTACTTGTGAGTGTAAAATCTACAAGAGAGGGAATAACCGTTACAAAATAACAAAATAATTTATTTCTTCAATTATCACCATTGTATGGTATAATTAAAGGATTACTTTAAGTGACATAAAAAACCAATCTGTTATAACTTCTACATCAAATTTTTTTATTCTAGGGTGAAATCATATCCAAAAATCCAATATTAATATTATATTAAAGGCATAATAAAAGAGGAATTTTTTTTCTTTTGAAAAACACTGTATTTATAGTTATAAAAAATATATTTTTGTTGTACAACATGCATTGAATTATTGTTATCATTAGATGTTAGTCCGTAAAAGTTAAATTTAATGATATAACACATATCTTGTAAAATATTCTTATGGTAGAAGCTATAAATTACATTATAATAAATTTATGTATATAGTACGATATTATAATTGTTTTTGAATCCTCTATTGTTCGACATATAAAATATATTTAGTTAGTATTTTCCATGTTTCATGCCAGAAAATGTATGGTCGAGAAGTAGTATTTGAGAATAACATACTGGAGAATAGTATTTATAAATCATGCCCCATTCCCCAAACTATAACATCTTTTATTGCTTCAATAATATAATTGTATTCAGCTGACAGTTAAAATTCTAAACATTCTTGTTTGAATGTTTGATGAGTAATGTTTTTCAATATTCTAATAGAACCATAAAATGCCTAACCTCTTGCCTTTGTAAGTAGTATCTGCAAGTAATATAGTTCTCCAGATGTAGGCGACACATATTATAGTATGCCAATATAAGATGCTTTCTTACAAGGATTCCATTTTTTCAAGGGAGTTGAACAAACATATTATTTGGAGTTCTACATATGTTTCAATTATTCCTTTTGGGTATATCACATTATATTCAAACCAATATATAACCATGGAATTATATATTTTTCTTTTATTCATGATGACTTTAATATTTTCCCCATATGTGTAGGTGATAGTGTCTTATCCTAGTAATTGAAAATGGAACCTATCAACTAGAGGGTGTTGATAGTGGATATCATAAGAGAAGACCCTCCAAGAAGCTTCACAAGTTGATATGTTTTCGCATTCGTAGTACATTTTAATCTCATATACAATATTGTCAGACATCTGTATTCTATTGTTTTCATAGACTATTTTTGTGATATGATCATGAACCTTTATTGTATTTTGAAAATTATATTTGATAGAAGCTGATTGATTTGGAATTTATACATTTATATGATATTGATACTTCAACATAAAAATTGGATTATATGGGAAAAAAACCTATTATCCAATTAAATTAAATTCTTGATGATAGTAATTCTATAATTTCTTCCCCTATATAAAAAATAATCTTCATAATAATTTCTTATATGTGAAACACATTGGTTTGGATGAAACTTTGATAACTTCCCATTCCACATACAAGGTGATAGATGATTTGCATCACCACTAGGTCCATTTATAATAAAGTTTTTCATTTTTTCATGATTTTTTGGGAAGGTAACTTTATTTGGAATTTAAATATAAAAAAGTATACTGATTTATATAATAGTGATAACTTTTTCTTCATGAAAAATATATAATAGAATGTGCACATGTGGAAACCCTCTTTTCTGGAACTCCAATGTTAGAACAACTACATTGGAGAGAGTAGGGTAAATGAAAAAAATCATGTAACATAAAAAAACAACAGTCATTGTATACATATATAGTTGTTGGAATAAATATCTACACTCGATCGATACTCTGTGAAGAAACATCACTCTAATAAATATATCGTGATATGTTCGAGATTAATATTGAAAATCAAAGACACTCTATGAGGACAATCCAATGAGATAATATTGTTTACTCTAAAAAATTGTGAAATTTTAGGGCACATTGGATTACATGTAAATGTTAAAAACAAATATGGAAACTCTACACCATTAAAATTTAAATAGAATAATGGTATGTTTGAATCATATACCTTGGACCACCATTAAATATAAATGGTAAAATGATACACTTCCCACATGAAGACCCATCTTGGTCACCTATATGTAATTCACCTTTCAACCCATTGTATAGCTTATCCCTCATAAGCTTTTCATTAAAGCGAATAGAAGATACTCTTTGAGACTCAATAATTTTTTATGAATATACAATTTACTATTATATAATATTTATGTAAGAAATCATAGTCGATGCATCATTGTGAAGAAATTGAAACTAAAAAAAATACTCACTCATTGTTACTTTCTGAAGATTTGAACATTTACTAAATGATGTAGTATGATAAAATATGTTTTCAACATAACAATCCAATCCTACTACGATAGCCAATTGATATTGAAAACGAAGATATAATGGGTGAAGCTCATCTATGCATTGTAAGTCACTACTTTTTCATTTAATTTTGATATACCTCTCATGATTATGATATTCAATGTCACCGACAATGAGGATTGAAATCTCAAAAGTAGTTGGTATGTTATATGTGTGTTCTTACCTTATTAATATTTTATGTAATTGTAGCTTTAAATTTCTAACTCTGTTACTCCCAAGAGAATCCCTTGAATCTATGAATTAGAATAATAAAAAAAACGTTCTCTTGAATAATTTCATAGATTTTTTCGAGAAAATTTAAATCAATTGTAGAATTTTGGTCTGTAGACTTTAAGTTGCATATGAAAGATGTGTGGCTAAAAAGTTAATAAAATATTCATTAAATTTTTACCACTTAATTTAAAAGTATCCAGAATTCTCATATACTGTTTTGAGATTCAGTTGCATTGTCGTATACATATAGTTGTCCAAAATTTTTTGGTTTCCCATTACAAGGACATAAAATTAAAATGTGATGGTAGTTTTGTCAATTTAATCTAAATATATTAGAAGACCCACCATTGTTCACAGATTTTTCAACATTCCCACCCATTCATGTGAATAAAAAAAATGAATTGTAAATGTGAATGTGTTTTTGGAATGTTATTGATTGTGTAGAGGTTTTATTGAAAAGTAATATTCTAAGGTATTGTGGACCTGGAAAAAATAACTATAATGAAATATTTCTTAGTGAGAAACATAATGAGAAATGTGGGTTATGTTTGTTTCTACATTTTTTATTCCTCTCTTTAAACCAGAATTTTGAACTACTGTACTCATAAACGTTAATAGGTTCTCCAATATATAAATATGATAAGGTAATGGGGATTAAATTATTTAATGTTATTTATAAATTTAATAGTATATTCATATACATGCTTACACAGAAATTTTAGTAATAAAATAGTTAAGTTAATCTAACTAGCATGCATGTTCTACCAATTGATGTTTTTTAATCACCTATAGTAGGAAATATTACAATATGTGTTACTAGTTTATATTTCTTAATATTAATAAAATAGGTAAAAACTTTATTGTTGAAAATATAATGTGTATGTTGAGATACCAATAATATTGACTATAATATCTATGTCATAATTTTTGTAACAGGTGTTTCTGTCAATATATGATACATTGAATTTGGATCATCTAGTGGTTGGGTAGAACCTACAAACTTATGTGTACGCCTTTATAAGCACATCATAATATACAATGTGATGAAATATTATGTAGTTCATATATATAAATATATATACAAGTAAACTATGATATTTCAGTAGAAATATCTGACACACCTGTGGTTAAAAAGGAATTGTAGTATCCATTAGTAGTATAAGGTAATATATTTCTTGTAGAAGTTAAATGCATTAGAATTAATATTGAAATGAAAGGAAAGAAATTGTGTAGTGTTATGTTATTTCTATGATGAGGAGGAAATGATTGAATCCATATTAATACAAGAATTTTTAGTCATACCTTGAAATATTAAAGAAGAGGATTTTAATTTTTAAATAAATGGGTAAGATAATAACCAAAGAGTTAATGTTAGTACAAGGAAACCATTCTCACATAATGGAAGACTATGTTGAATCAAGATATAATTTATTTATCTTCACTTTTTTGATCTATTAGATAAGGTATAATGACTAGAACATTATTGATATGTTGTCAAATAGATACATAATAAATTATACCAATATATGGTTATTTGTTTTGCAATATGAAATAAAACTAATCCTTATGAACGTATTAATATAAAGTAACCATTTATGGATATAAGTGACAATGGAATGAATGTTCATCTTTGCTTGTTATTAGTTTTTGTGAGCGGTTCCACTATAGAATAATTTTCAATAGTTGTTGAACCTATAACAGTGACATTTTATAAATAATATATACAATTATATAGAGAGAGGAATGTTTTACCAATTTATGATAATTTGGTTTTCATAATGAATCCACAAAAAATGCAATGGACATTGTAAAATTATGTTACCATTAGTTGGTATAGGTTATAATGGCATGCATACTTCTCTTTGTGTTTTACCATTGGTATTAGATGTTCAGTTGCATTAATATTTTCAAGAGATCTTGATCAAGAAAAAGTGAAAATATTGTAAATATTTAAGCATGTTGAATGATAAAAAAATGAACAGTTTATGATTAATTGAATACAAATAATAAAACTTTTTGTTGTTTCTGGAGTAGTCTTCTTTGAGACCTCTCCTCATTACATGTCAACGACGATTACATATTTTTATTGTGTTTATTTTTATATAATTTTCAAGGAATTGAAATAATAATGTTATGATCTACTACAACATGTTTCATATAATATATCTTTTAAACCCCTATAATTAGTCTACAATGCAAGTAATCAATGATAATTATACTGACATCAATGAAATATATATTAAATCTATGATAATAAAAGTGGAAGAATTGTATACTGAATGGAATTAGTTTCACTATCCCGACTATGAATCAATCTTCGATGCACTATGAAAATAAATATAAACATTACTTTGATGGATATGTGATGAAATAACGGCTATGAAGATTAATGATTGGGGATGCTAGGGTATCATAATATGAGATCAATAGTATTATTTTTTCATTAAATTTCCTTTAACTGTAAATAAATCCTGATGGATAGAAGGGAGTAAATTTAGAAGATATTAGAATAACATACCTACTAAAGAAGTATAGATCATTAGTATCTCGGAATAATCTATTGTTAGTGGTAAGGGTTCATGAAGAACTTGGAGGGCCTCATCCATGGCCGTGGATGGTGATGTATAAAATGAAATAGATTACGACATGGGAACCGAATGAGAAGGTGACAAAAGTTACGAGACAAAGGATTAGGAATGGGATATAATATGTGTTTAGGTATGAGGAGTAAACATTTTCTGATAAACCGAATGTGCTGTTAGAGGGAAAATGTGAAGTGGGTTGAAGGTGATAGAACTGTCAGAGGAAACCATGCATTAGTTGACCTTCACAGATAACTAGATATTTTTTGTAGACAGATGTGAAGATGAAGGTAAAAAATTTACCTGCATCCTGAAGGGATGATATATGAGTCTACTTTCACATGGCACCTGAAAGATGTTTTTGATAGAGTAGGAGAAGGTGCTCTAAGAGAAAGTAATAGTAAGAGGATAGGTCACATGAATCAATTTTTAGGGATTATGGGACAACGATAGTATAGGGATTAGAAGTTGGTGACTAAATATAATCCAGGAATCATATCCAAGGATAGTGTATTTGAGATTCAGTGGAATCCCTAGATTAGAGGGAGGGAATCAATGAGAATTATAAGAAAGAGGTGGAGGGACTATACATGCATAAATATTATATTTTTTAGAGAATAGATAAGGCGGTGACACATGTCCAAGAATCTACCAAGCTTTAGAATAGATATAGATAATTCAATTTTATATTAAAATTCATTTAAACTATATGTTGTGTGCAAATAAAAAAATAAAACACACCCACATTTAAAAGGGATTCCCTCTTTTGAGTGTATTTAATAAATGGGTCTTGACCATAAACTTATTAAAAAATATTTCAAACACTTAAAATTTATTTATAGAGAAAAATATGTTAAAATCCCATGGTGTTCCAAGTCGGTTTAAAATTACAACTATATCAAGTTAAATTCATAACCTCAAGAAATAAAAATTTACTATATGAGAGAATGAAATTATTATCCCATCAATTATGCCTAAAAACCACATTAATCTTCTTAATTCATGTACATGGAATTTTCACCCCAAAATGATTATCAAGGGTTCATCACCCCTCATCAATGAGAATCACATATTTAAATCCATTTATAAAATAGAATCAATGATCTATGTGATAATTCCTAATTATACATTGATTAAAGATCTAAAAAGACTCTCCCCACTCATTACAATCATCGTGAAAATCACTAAGCCACTCATGTTCATACTTTATTCAAAAATATAATATTTGAAACTTCTTTTTAAAGAGATAATAGTATTTCAAAACATAGGTTACCATATGATCTATATTTGAAAAAAATTAAAGTAGGTTATTACAAAACAAATTTGGTTTAGTATATCATCAAACACAATGACCAATATTCTAAAATGTTAAAATCTCCCCTTAAATAATCTTTATTGGCTTAGGAAATATCATCATTATGATCATAGTGGAAAATCATATGATATTAGCTACTTAATAATAAATTTTTGCATTATAATTAATATTTATATTTTTTATAATATATATATAGTTTTTAATTAATATGATTATAAATACCATAATGAACATATTATACAAGAATATGAAACTAAATTAAAAATTATCTAGTATGTTCATATTATTCAATATATATATATATATATCATTTATGTATATATGATATATTTTTGTATTAACCATAGATAAAATGATGATGATATATATATATATATATATTCCATTAATGGTAATGTAATTCTAGTCAACCCACATCCTCCCTCTCCCAATTTTGTATAATTATAATAATTATTTCTATTATATTTTTATCATTTAATGGAACAACGTGACATTTATTTTCATTATAATTTTATTAATTTATTATTTTTTCTTCATTTCCATGAGTACTGGGATGAATTTTCTTAAAATGTTTTAAAATTGTTGATTTTCATAGAAGGCACACAGTTGGCACAAAGTTGGTACTAACCAATTGGCCTTCTCATAAAAAAGTAGCAACCCATGTTTTTGGTTTTGAAATGGTTGATGCACAATTTATAAAACCATGAAACCAGAACTCTGTGACATAACCCTGGTCATCTTGTGTGCCTATCTAGTTAGTGAATGGTCTTTTGAACTTCGAAACCATTCATCCAATCTATGTCATTAATAACACGAATGTGCCTTTCATACCGTATTTAAAATTAACAATATTGAGGTGCTCTATCATCCCCTTTGAACCCCATGATTCCTGAACCTCCACCCTTATTTTTAACCTCTTCATCTTGTTTATTTCTTGGATTTCATAAAGGTTCAAAACCAACTCTTCAATAATACATTCTTATATTTACTTTTTCACAAACTTTTTTTCCTTATTCCTTGGGGAGGTCATAGAAACATAGAGTTCCTCTTAAATTAAATTTAAATTATTTTTTATTTGGTTTTATAGTTTTTAGTACCCTCTTGATTTTCTGGATATTATATAGCCATGTTATGATGGATTAACACCTCATGTTACAAAATTGATGAGATTAAAGGTATGTAGTATCATGTATTATTCTTTAAATATAAAACAACCACTACTTGTGGTTTTATATATATGTTTTAAGGTGTTTTAAAAATTATTCCTTATATTATTCATAATTTACCCCTAATTATGTTTATTTTTCTAGATTTTTCATTAAACTAAAAAAGATTTTGTTTTTGTTTCCAAAGATTAAAATGGGTTTTTCAATGAAAATCACACCCAATATTTTTTAATGCTCACTTGTCTCTTTTCAAGTCGTGACTTTTTTTTATAAGGGGTTATATTCAAAAAATTAATTTCCTAAAGGTTTAATTTTTGATTAAATCAATGGGTTATTTACATAAGAGTGTGTTGAGATACATTAAATAGTTTTTTGATTTAATGTTGGTTACCTGATTATATTTTAAAAAAAATTTAATATAAATTGTTTTTTAAATAATGTTTTAAGGGCTGGTAGGTACCATTAAAAAGAGTTTTCACAAAGATTTTCCTAGAAAATATTCCAATAATTATGTTTTTAATAGAATATTGGAATTTTTATATTGTGATTTCATGTGATGAATTTCCTATTTGGGGATGTTTATAATGATTTATCATACATAAAAACCTGGTTGTTTCTATAAAGTATTTTTAAAGGAAAGGTTGAGGTTTAAAATATTTTTCATATATTTAAATTTTGAATGATGATTTTTTTGGAACCCATAAACATAGTATTCATTGGAAACCATGGTTATCTAGGTGGGATACTTACGAACACTTACTTCATGAGTGTATGATAATTACCCTGCATAGCAGATCTAAGGTGATAGTTTTATCTTTTTAATTATTTTCCACTCAATCATGCTAGGTAGGGTAAAACCAAGAGTTAGGGAACATTGTATTTGATATCGATCTCTTCATATAGTGTATATGTTAAATGTTTTAAATATTTCCCTTAGATCTCCTAAATTTACATGATTCTTGATATTTTTTTGATTATATGGGTTTTGTTTCAGAGTATTCCTTAGTCATATTTGGATTCATTAATTGTTCTAAATAATGTGTTTCCAATTTTTTTACAAAGGTGTTTGTTTTAAATCAAGTTGTGAAACCGTCTTAATTTCACATTAAATGATTCACTATAATTAAAAATATTATAAAAATATTTTTCTAGTTTGAAAAATGATTTGCTTGTGGATATGAAAAAAAATACCTACATGAAAATGATTTATAGTTATATTATAAAGTAAAACATGAAGATTATTTTATAAAATTATTTAAAACTGCCAAGAAATAGTTTAATTTTTAATGGTAATACATAGGGTGTGGGGATTATATATACAAGGATTTGTTTCTCACATATACAATATTGTAAGTATATGGAACTCTATATGGATGAAGTAGTTTGTTATCAAATTTTGGTGTTGGGTTTGGTAAAGGAAAGAAATAAATATTTTCCACTTGTTCATAGAGATGGATGGATGTGGTATTGTTTCATTTTATATATTTTTGTATCATTCATATATTAACTACTTTAGCGTCACATATTTTTTTATTAGATATTATTTATTTTATTTAGAATATTTTTTATCTAGTTTATTTTTATGTGATATTTTTGTTTTTATTTAACTATGTTTAGTGACTATTTTATTTTGAAACTAAATTTTTCATAAATGTGGCCCTATAAGGTATTAGAGGGTTATACTAAAAATCAAGGTAAAATTTCTTGTTTATTATTTTATTTATCATTTAAAAAAATTCTCCTTGGTTATTAATTTATTCCTTTGCTGCTTTCAATAGTGGTGGGTGATTAAGAATGTGCATTGGGCAATGTCACATGCCAACATGGGTGTCTAGATTAGGGTTGGCCTGAGTTAATTAACATGAAAATGGTATTAGAGACTAAGTTATATTTTAAGAAAGTTTAGTAGACCTGAGATAGTATTTAAAGATACAAATAGGTAGATTTTGGGTGGGTTCTGGAACACCACCTCTTCATTATGAAACATGAGATACCATGGTAGAAATGAATGTGTATATAATTAAATCATGTTTTTTTATTCTATTTATTTAATTATTATGTTTATTTTTTATTATGATTATTTTATATTGATTATTTGTGGGTATTTTTTTAAATTTTCAGTATTACAGGTGTAATTTATGAAGGAATTTGGGATTTCATAGTTATTTTTCGTGGTCTGGGAACCACACATGAACCATGTTTATCAATCTAGGTAACTCTTTATTGAGTTTCACATGGTTGGTTCACAATACCCCACAACATGTGTAAAAAGACTGATTTTTTTTCTAATATGTAATGACTTGTTTCCAACTTCTCATTTAATTTTTTAGTTATTCCATGAAAGGGTGGAACCTTGTTTTTTTCAGTATCTTATAAGAGTTTTTTTAGAATTTTTAGTTTAATACAGTATATAATATGACTATAGTTGTCCTTAGTGAGCCCCGATACAAAGTGGTAAAAGAGAAATAAGGAGGCCAAGGCTTTTCCATGTGTATGGTGCACTAGGTAACTACATATGACCCACAAACATAACAACCTCACTATAATTTTTGAGAGGTAAATTGAGCAATAATTTGTAAAAACACCCTAGTTAATGTTGTGTATGGGGAAAATGCACAAATCCACCATGACCATAGTTGAATTTGTAGTGGAGGTCATGGCGGTAGTTGGGTAGGAGTCTAAATTGCTGAAATCGTCATTCTTTATTTTATATATCAAGTATTTAAAATGGGAAATCTATTATAATTTTATTAATGGTATTAAACATGATTTAAATTAAATTCATCCCTCTATTAGTAAATTAATTATCCTAACATTGACTATTCATTTGAATGATATTAATTCTAGTTGAATTCAAAAAACAATCATAAAAACCTAGGTTGTGTTTACTCAACCATATAAAAGAATCAAACTTGGTATTTTGAGAGTTTTTATTATTGAATAAGAAATATAGGATCCTTGCCTCTTCATATTTGGTCAGTATTTTGGGATTAGTGGGGTTCTTCATCATCAACTTGACCTGAATTATCCCACTGGTGCTTGTCTATGTTTGGAATGTAAAATTTTTACCCCTTTTAATGATTTCTTCTTGAGTCTAAATAAATAACCTTTTTTATGTATTTCATGAATCTTTTCTAGAAAACATTTGCAAGAAAAAATGTTCTATTTAGTGTGTGAATGTTGTTTGGAAGATGATTCATTAGATGAATTGTGAGGTTTATGAAAAAAATATTAATTTATGAAGTTTTTTACCATCATATGAACTTTTATAATATTTTCCCATGATATGATACTTTTTCTAGCTTATCTTGTTAATCATTCTGTATTGGGGTCAAACTCATGTGTATGTGTGTCCCATGAAACCCATACATGATACTTGTTTTCATGAGTATTAACATGTATCTTGTTACCATGATTAATATTGATCTCAAGTACTTGTATGATTTTATTTACTCTCACGATGTCATTTTTATTTTCTTCTTCTATATATTATCTACCCTATTTTGTGTGATTATCATACCTTTGAAAGTGTAGACCTGTTATTCAGAACATGGGAAATTTCATGACATGGTTTCCTTTATAGGGGGATTGTGCATGACAAGCAATGAAAATGATGATGGACTTGAGCTCATGGTAGGGCTATGATAACCGTAAGTGTAGACCCGTGGTAGTGGCAGTGGGCGTATGATATCCTTATGGCTGGACCCAAGTCATAGACAAGATATGATGGCCTTATGTCTTAACCTATGGATGAGACCGTGTTATAAATTCTCGAGGATTGAAAAGTGAAAATGGAGGGATATTTCAACCTTATGGACTTATCCAACTTGATGCTTTATGATTTTTGAGAGACATGTTTTCCATCCTAGTGTCTAGATATTGATCACATCCCACATCCATTATAAATATCCTTCTAGCAAGGAGATTAAGAAGGTACCGTCGGGGCTCATGAGTTCTTGGTTAGTATATGATTGTTTGGTATATGTTTTTTAACTTTCTTATGCATTTAAATTTACCATGACATAAACTTGATATTATATATTGTTATATTTTATTTCTATTTATGGTGTATTTATATGATTTTCTAGGGTATAGTCTCTCTATTTCACTATTACAACCTCACAACTATTTATTATCCTCTTGAAAATGGGTACACACACATGAGATCTTATGGAACAACCCCTTGGGGTTTTTCATGAAAATATGGGTTTGGGTACTAAAAAATGTTATTAGAGTCTATGTTTTATTTGTTGGCATATTTTTTATTCCATAACACGGTAAAATGGATATAGGGTTTAGGGAACTCAGGTAGGGGATTTACAATGTCCTCGTCCAGCTCATTTGTAACGAACCTTTATGTTTCAAGGCGTGTGATTACACTTATAGTTTTATGTGATTTGGGTGGGCGCTTGAATACTGAATAGGAAAATAGGAAAAAAATTCATATATATACCCTTTTTTCATTATATTAGTTATTAAATTAAATTACTTGAATTTTCATTTGTTTTTTGATATATCAGTTTTTCTGGATGTCGTGATATATATTATATAGAATAAGTTAGTTGAACATGAGAACGTAGTTATATTTGTCATTGGAATATGTGTATATTTATATATATGTGTGTGTGCTTATGATTAACATGGAAGAATGGAGAACTGGGATGACTCCTTGGTCAGTGATAGAAGAAGTATACCTTTTTTTAGGTAGCCTCATAGGATATGATTTCCATAGATATTCATTTTGTCTTCCTAAGATATTCTTAGGTTTTTATCTAATTAATATGATACAAGTGATCTAATATAACATTGGAATTTCATAAAATAATTTTTTAATGATGCTTAAATATATCATTTGGTCAAGAAAGCTAGAATTCTCTAGGTAGGTTAGACACATTGGTTCCATCAGAATATGTGCAAGTGGTTTCACATGAGAATGACACCACACCTACTCTCGTGGTTCAAGCATTGGGACCACTCTAGCCTTGAATCAATTAGATTATAAGAACCCATGGCTGAGGAATAAAAAAGACCATGGTTGATTATGCTAGTGACCTCCAGATACCACATCTATCATCCTTCCAGAGTAATAGATGTCCATAGGTTTATGAGGAATGTATATATATCATTGATGGAATATTCAACTTCATTGATACAATGTAGGATTGAACATTCAATCTAGTAGAGTTCATGATATAATGACCCACCAGTAAAAGGTGGGGTTACATGAGACTTTAAGTAAAATGTGAGTGTCTTTCTTGAGATGCCTTCAAGAGCCTGTTATTATTGGAATTTTTTTGTTAAAGCACTAATGATAGATTATACCCATGAATTAATTGAGATTAAACAAGTAATCATGATGGTTTCTATGTACTATATATATTTCAAGGAACTTATTCATTTAACTCCCATCTTGGCCAAAAACAAAGCATAAATGGATAGGAAGTTTGAGGTTGGTATTCACCATGATATCATATGACACGTTATGTGATTTTAAAAATCAATATACTCAGATATTTTGTGTAAGTATTAGACTATTAATAAATTTATATTGGAGGACCAAGTATTTATTCTTCTTCCATCCTTCAATTCTCTGGTGGGTATACCTCTTACTGCCATAGTGAGTGTCGCATCTGGTAGTAGTAAGTGGAAGGATGAGGACATATAATGGGGTGGAGAAATATAGATTGAGTAGTGTAGGGATTATTCACCCCCCTGAGGAGGATTTACATAGTTCTTTACAAATGCGAAGATCCTAAATTATCACATGTTCATTCTTGAACCTTAGATCAAGTGTTAACAGAGTGATAAAATGTGGAATGTCAAATAGTTCATATCTAGAGATCTAAGGTTATGTTTTTGTAGGAGTAGATACATGAAGAAAATACTACCTAGGGTTCTGGTCAAGGTACTCAATTGATTGTTCAAAAAAATCAATTGATTTTGGATCGGGAGAGTCAAGAACCTTAAGGACAACCCCATGGATTTGAGGCAAGATGAGATTTCACTTTAGACTAGGTTCTGACTAAATATGAAGAGGGACCATTGATAGTTTGAGGTACTCTCTTGATCACCTCTTCTATTTCTATCCCTTTTTACAATACTGATACATCCTATTAATTTATATCTTCTAACTTTTTTATTGGTCTAGATTTTCTAATTAAGGTGTCTTCTGAGTTACTTTCAGAAAAACACCATTGTTAATGAATTCTGATCATCTCTAGAGATGTCTATAGTGTAAGGTTGTTATTTACTACTATATAAATTTATGTAATTATTTAATCCTTAAGATGACTAGAATTGATGTGATCCATAGAATAAACTGGTTATCTAGATTTCATACTCAAATATAATATCATTGATGGAGAGTATCCTTTATTTTAGAAAATGGAGTGAATTTTGTGACGATCAATGAGTGGGATGTCAAATAAATTATATTTGGAATAGATTTTTGACAGATTTGAGCTATCATAGTTCAAGTATTAGCCTTATCTCTTGTAGAAAAATCAAATTTTGGGACCGCTTCCTTTAATCCAATTTTTTATGTCTATTAGGATATCTTTTATGATTACTTATCATGTATTCCACCTGAAAAAAGTAGATCTTGAGATAGAACTCATGCTGGTTATGAAACATATTTAAATGACATCTTTTGAAATAACACGAATTGAGTTGTGATAACTTAATATTAAACATGATAACCTAGTGGTGAATGGAATCATCATATTGAGATCATAACATCGGGGTGCCCTAGTTTTGTTTACAATGAAGGTGTTTTGTGGTCTTTGGTTTTGTGTGGAATATAGGGTGCTGAACTAGGTGAACATGAAGAGTCAATGCCTATTTTCAGAGATTCATGATTTTATTAACCAGTTATGGATGTTTGGGAATTATCTATGATTTATCTTCATTCGTTCGACCATCATTTTTGGTTTAGAGAGGTGAATATTCCCAAGACAGAGTTTAGGAGTAGATATCGACAATATCAATTTCTTTTCATGTCTTTTGGGTTAAAAAAATGCTCCAGTGGTGTTAATTAATGTCATGAAAATTATTCTAAATATATATATATATATATTGACTCCATCATCATTATTCTCATGGATGATATATTAATATACTCTAAGACATTAGATATTTTTCATAGGAACCTTGATATTTTTTGGAGTACACTTTGAGTGCATTATTTTATACCAAAATTAGGAAGTGTCTCTCCTGGGTTCAGATGGTGCAGATCCTTAGGATTTTATTTTTTTAGGTTGCAATTTGTATATACCTATAGAAGATAAAGTTCATGATGTTTGGGGAATGTCCTAGGAATGTTTTTCATATCAGAATCTTCCTTAGGATTTTGGGGTAATATCAATGCTTCATCTAGAAAAACAATAGTTTAGTATCACCAATGTGAAAGATTACCAAAAAGGGGATGAAGTAAAAGTATCCAAATTTATTGAAGAGGTCCTCCTTGAGTTAATGTAGCGATTTATGAAAACTCCAATTTTGATTCTTCCAAAGTATTGGATCATATATTTAGTGTAATATTATTCCTCCATTATTTGATTTATATTTATGCAGATTCGAGAGGATCAGGTAGTTTCATATGGTCTATTTCATTTGCGACCCCATAAGATTAACTAACTAGCATTTAACTTAGAGATTATAGTTTTGGTCTATTACTTGATGGGTTTATGAAATTACCACTTTGGTGAGATATTTTTTATTTATAAATACCATAAGAACCCATGATTTATCCAATCATTGTATTATCTATACCTGAGGTAGATCCATTGGGTTGAGTATCAAAATAAATTTATTTTCTATATGGATTATACTTCAGGGAAGGGGAATCTATTTATAGATACTCTTATTACTAAAAACAAGAAGGTCTAGGGGATTTGTAAGAGGATATCAATAGATAAATTTTACTGGATTATTTTGATAGTAGAATATTATATATATGAATATATGGATTTGGGATTCCTAAATTGTGTACCCTTGGACATCCCATCCTCATTAGTGGACAATGTAAATATATTACATGAATCAGATCTCGACTGTGTGGTGCTAAAATAGTTTATGGAAGGGGATTATTCAATTATAGAGTAGTCCTTTAATTATGAAAATGTGGATTATATTTAAGGGATTGTTGTAGTGATTTATTCCTTGAGGGAGTAATTTTTTAGGAACTCTCATGCTTTGAAATGGGAAATGAATGATGGGTTGACAAAGATATACCATGATATCTGATGTTTTTTTTCTAGAGGCTAGGTATGAAAAGAGAAATCATCAATTTTTTCAGGATGAATTACCTTTTAAAGGGTAATGTTTGATCATAATCATCCTAGTGGGTTTCATTATCCACTTCTAGTGCCTACTTAGAAGTGGGGTAAGGTGACTATGGACTTCATTTTTTGGTTACTATGGACCCCAAGGAGCTGTGATTCTTTTTGAGTGATATTCAATCAGTTGACTAAAGTGTATAATTTATTTTTGATTCAAGTGACCCTTTTAATGGATGTGATGAAAAAGTTTTATATACAAAATAATTTATTCTTGTATGGAGTTCTGTCAAGAATAATATTGGTCGAAGATAGATGTTTAATATTACGGTTTTAGAAGGGAATACAGAGGGATTTAGATTTTCACTTAAATTGAGTACAATATATCATCCAAAGGCTAATGGTAATTAAAATAAGAATATCTAGATATTAGATGATATACTATGGGAATTCATCCTTAATTTTTGTGAACTAAGGGATGACCATATTGTCTATGTTCAATTCATACACATGAAACATTAGTTGTATTCTTTTTAGATAAAACTTCTTTAGGATCTCAATGGATGGCCATGTTTTTTACCATTATATTATCAAGAGGCAGGTGAGGATGGTGTTTTGGGATCATGAATGGTACAGTATACCTCTGTGAGAGTGAATATTTTTAGTAAGTGGTTAAACCACACTTAGAATAGGCATCAATCAAATTATAATAGGCGGTGGTGACCCTTAGATTTTATTGTTCGAGATAATTCCTTCTTATAGGCGACACCTTAGTTTGGAAAATGATTATTTAAAAATAAATAGAAACTATAATAAAAAATATTTATACTATTTGAGATAAAAAATGCGTCATATTTATGGATTATCATTTAAATCATCATTGAATTTTCTAGGTGTTCATGAAGTGTTTGATGTGTCACAACATCAGAGGAACATTCCCTATTCAATGAATGTATTCAATTGTGAGGAAATTGAGTTGGATATTGATGCATCGTTCATGGAATACCAACTAGAAATCATAGTCATAAGTGATAATGTATTTAGGAGGAATATAATGCCATTTTTTTGCATCTTATGGTTGCATGGATGAATCCTAGTGGAAGTATGGGAGAGAGAGTATGATGTTTGAGTGAAATAGAATGACTTATTCGAGTTTGATCACTATAGATTATTCTATAGGATGAGAATTACTTATAGAGTGATATTATAATTCATTATTTTTTTTTATAATTTTAAAAGACACATAAACATCATATATATTACATTTTTGAGTTCTTCCATGCATGGGTTATCCTTATGAACTTTTTAGAAGATTTTAAATTATTTTAGAGACTTCCTGGTTTAGTATAAGCTATTAAAAAATTGTGGTGCTTGTTTTTTAATCCCTGATGGGAACCTATAAAAACTAAAACTAAAAATGGTGATGTTAAAACGTTGACATTAGTGTGGAGTGCTGGGGTTGTGTCTATCACCACGACTGTAGCGACCTCACCATGCACATGATAGGGGACATCATGAGAAATTAAAATGGGAAAAAACTTGGCAACACAGATGATTAAATGACATCATGGAATGGCATTATCGAATCCACTATTCCTATAGTAGAGACCATGGGGATGGTTGGGCTAGAATATTAATAGCTGAAATGACTCTATTTCTTCATGGAACTTGTATGTTTCAAATGCGAAATTCATGTGACATTAATGATGGGTATTTAATATGATTTAAATATAGTTATTAACTATATTAATCAATCCAAACTCCTTCCCTTGATCATTCCTTGGAATGATATGAGTTCAAGATGAATTATAGAACCATTACAGATAAACCTATGTTGAATTTTCTCGACCTCTTAAGAGAATCATACATTTTGAGATGGAGAGATGTTTTTATTGAATCAGAATCATATGATCCCCACCTCTTCTTATTTAGTCTCTATTATAGGAGAAAAATGACTCTTCCACCTCAACTGAACATCAAATTTTCCGTTCATAGTGGTCTGTGTTGGGTATGAGACAGTTTTATCTATTTTATTGATTGAAACATGAGTCTCATTCTAGAACATTAGTAATCCATTATTGGAATCATCTCTAGGAACTCTTTTCATGAAAACATGTTCTAGTTAGTGTGCAAATGTGGTTTGGGTGATGAATCACTAGTAAAATCATGATGTTAATGATAACAAGATTAATGTAGGAAACTCATTACCATCATGGGAAAATGAATACTCTTGTTTCGTTGATATGATACTTAAATTAACATATTTTGTTGAAAATTATACACTATGATCACAAGTGTGTGAAAGTGTATCCCATGAAACCCATATATGATTCTTGATTTCATGGCTATAGCCATGTCAAATGTTACCATTATTGATTTTGATCACATGTACTTGTATATTTCTACTGATTCTCATGATGAAATATTATGTTCTACCTATATATATTCTGTACCCTATTAGGTGGGATTATCATACATTTTGAGGGGTAGAACATGGATTCAAAATAGTTGTACCATCATGATATGGTCATCCCTTAGAGGGTAATTGTTTATGACATGCTATAATGGTGATGTCAGACCTAATCATAGGGTAGGGGCATGCTGGATTTGAGGCCAGGCCCAAGGTAGAAGAATTAAAGGTAATATATCCTTATGGCCTACCGCAAGGATGAAATATGAAATGATTACCATGCATCTTAATATGTGATCGAGACAAGGTTTAACAGTATTAATGCATGAATAGTAATATATATAGGATATGATGGTGTTTTGGGTCATTCTAACCTAATGCCTTGTGATTGCTGAGGGACATGTTCACATGGCTTATGGTTTGATCTTTATCATAGTTGGCATCCATTACAAATACCCTTACAAAATAGAGCTGAATCAGGTACGATTAGAAATCATGGTATCTTAGTTAGCATGAAAGCGCTTGATATATGTTTGTTATTGCTTTCTTTCACTTGTATATTTATCATGATATACACCTATTATACCTATTCACTCGTTATAATGATACGTCAGTGGGGTCATACTAGGTTTTATTAATCACACACAACATATGCATATGGATGTGTGTGTAGACTCCATGATCAAGGATCCAAGCGAAGGAAATGAGAATATTCCGTATTTTTTAGACTATGAGTACTTAGTGGGTAGCATTACTAGGGTGAAATCTAGAGGATTTTCACAATGATTTATTTATTTATATCTTACACATTATATAATCTAGTTCTCTTTGAACACATTCAGATCTTGGTTCATTTTAAATATACTAAATTGGTGAATTTTTTATTACATTATGTTTAATTTCCATCTGCTTGATATTCTAGGTTTCTATATTTTATTTTATTTTAGTGTATCTGTATATGATTAATGATGGTATAGTATCCCCAATACAATATTAGAACCTAAATACTCGTCTTCATCAGCTTACATATTGATATTCATACATGAGGTCACATGATGTTTCTTATCAGGTGTTGTTTAGGTAAATCTATGTTGGTGTGTTATAGTGCATCCAAACTATACACAGTTGTAAATTTTTCTTAATGTTGAAATCATTATTCAATATAAAATTAGAGTTATGTTAATCCATATTATAGTTTCTTTATTATATATTAAGATTATTTATATTGGTTATTTATGTTACTTTAATTAAAATTAATTTTGAATTTGTAAGGGGAATTGCTTGTTGTTCTATAAGAAGATAAATTTTAACAAATTCATAAAATCATCAAAATTATTTCTATTATAAATGATTATTGGATTTTGAAAACATTATTAAGTATTAAAAGTAAGGTTATTCTATTCATTTGAAAAATATATTATATATATTTACTAGAATTTGTCTTTCTACTGGTATTAAAATGTGTTTTAATTTATGATTGTTTTGAAAATAAATTTAGCAAATTCAGAATGTTTAAACTAGTTTTCTGGTATATTTAAAATAATGTCAAAAGGGCGATTGAAAATGGTGTTTTTTTCATAGAAGGGTTTCTATAAAATCTATAATGTTTAATGTTGATTCAATTTATCAGTTTGAGATTGAAATACTAATTTATATTATGTTTTATGAGATTTTGGATTGATTGTTATTTTTATTGTGTTCAAAATTTCTTTTTTATTTTAGAGTATCCCCACATAGAGTCTTGATGTATTGTAAAGAGGAATATGCAGGTGGTCACCACATATAGTCCTGTTAAATGATCAAGAACTAACAATGTTAGTTATTCCAGAAACTTTGTTTATGGGGTATAATGATCTTCCTTCCATGTCATCATAGGGATTCCATTCAAGAATTTCAAAATCATATCCCTCCTCATTTTCTTGGATATCTAGATTCCCAGGGAGTAGATGAATGATTATATAATATTGGGATGAATATTTTATAACATTAGCTTACTTATTTTATTATTTTTATTTTCTCAACCATATGATGGAATTTCTGAGTTGGTGGTGACGGAATTCCATCATATAGTTGAAACCACAAAAGAACCTTTCAAATGATGTTTTAAAAGGAATCTTTATCCAGTAGTTCATCCATAATACAATGAATATACCACATGCCATTAATTTTTATAATATTTTGAAAGGTATTTAATCAATGTTAGAGTATACTGGCTATTTATTGGAACTCCTTCCCTAACTTCATAAATTGAATTGGGATTTTTTTTCAAAAGATTGATATTTTGGAAGAGGGATTTGTTTGAATCTCTTATCATAAATGTCCTTTCTTGGATTAAACCCCTATAAATAGGTGGAGATGAATGAATTTATAATATAATATGGTTTGGATGGCATGCCATTGATGATATATATTTCCCTAATTCCTAGACTTAGGAGAAAAATATCTCTTAAAGAAATGTATAAATAAGACATGTCAGATTTGTTGTGAGGAAGTATTAAAGACATCCTTGATTTAATTTTTTTTATAAGTCTGTGTGAAAACCCCCAGTATTCATCAGTATAAGAAACTAGGGAATAAAATTCCATCATATTAATATAATCCTTTGACCTATTATCATTATTGAAATCATGGACACCATTAAATGTTTTGTAAAAGAGTTTCGTATAAAAGACGTGGATCCATATTTCCCTATTTAGAGGATGCCTAGGTTGAACCTATTGATCCTAATATTGATATGGAATCTATTTGAGGTTTTCATTTTGAATTTATTCTTAATTTTGTTTCTATTATAGCTTTTCGTTGTTTTATATGATGGTTCATGTGGATTTAAGGGAATTTGTAAATTGTAAAATGTATTATGGTTTGTTCTAAACCTAGATGATGTTGTGTAGGGGGATTCATCGGGGTTTTAGGAATGAGTTCATGTTTTAATGGATGAGGGTTTATAAGAGTTCTAAAATGGTAGGTAGACCACCATTGTGAGATATATCTTTATTGAATTGTCTGTAATTCAAGAATTAGTGCATGTATTTAAATGCGTCCTTTGTAGAATCATATTTTACTTTACCTATAGCATTCATCGTTACCTATTTTATCAAAGTTAGGGTTTGAAGTTATTAGGATAGTTATTTTCCTACCATATCCCAATCCCACCAAAGGAATATTCTTTAGATTTTAATTGGATTTTTCTTTATAGATGCTCATGATTATTTTTAGAGAGATGTAGCGTGTTCCTTTTGTCTCATTTATTCATAGGTGTAGTTTTTCCTTGTATTTGAGATCATAATTAATGAAATTCTTTTTGTTTTTTTATAAGTAATTATTTCATGGATCCAAATATATGTAATTATTTGTCTTTGGTTCTTTAAGGTGACTTTTGTGTTGAAATTTTAGGCATGAGTGGTATGCTCAATTTTATATTGATGATTTTATGTTCTGTTTAAAAAGTTAACTATAGAAATTTTATATCCTTAGTGTCTTTGTATGAACCCAAACATCTAATACATGAATATTACATATTAATAGATGAATAATTATTACATTACATAATGATCTATGATGGAATAATTTAGTTCTAGTGCATTTCTATGCTTGGACACATAAACATCTAATCCATAAGTGAGCTATACCATCTTCTACTATGTTCTTTACATCTAGAAATATTATTATACATATCATACAAAATAACTATAATCATAAACTGAGAAAAGAAAACATAATAATGTGTATTATAATATAATTAGTAAGGTTAAACATGGGAGATATCAACATATCAGAAGAAGAAGGGAATGAGAACATGAGAAAGACATCTGAAAATGATACACTACACATCATAGATTTGGAACTTGATACATGGAATAAATCAAGGAATTTTAATTTCAATAAATCATATTGCAATTAAAGAACATGATCTATGAGATAAAAAATTGGCATAAGACAATGATCTATGGCATACACATAAGCATTAAAAATATTATGTCATGGCTACCCACCCAAAAATTAATAACATGTTATGCATGGGAAAACTACACATGTATCTACTGTAGGCATGGGATAACCTCGTGTTTAGAAACTTTTAGGCTTGGTATAACCACCATTTTACTATATATAGATACTTGGATTTCATTTCATGTACCCTCTTTTAGGATTCAGATAACCTATAATATACCCTCTTTCAGGCTTGGGATAACATCCCATATACCCTCTTTTGGTATTATGATAACCTCCCTATTACCATTAAGATCATATAACATTAATCATTACCCAAGACATTTTAGGAAGATATGGGTCCCACCCATAACATAATGAAAATCATACACATGTGTTCCCTAAAATCATAAAACATTTATCAAATTAGAACCAATGAAATGAAATGGGTTTCATAAACAATTCATCATAGCATAACCTATGGAAAAAATAATTTTCACAATCATTTCATCATTTCATCATAGAATAACCCATGGAAAAAGAAGTGGGTCTAATAAGAATTATATCATGGTCTAAATTATGGAAAAAGAAGTGGTTTTCATTATAATTATATTATGGTATAACCTATGGAAAAATAAATGGGTTTATAAGAATTTTTTATTGGTATAACATGTGTAAGGTAAATGGATTCATAAACATAATGTCATCATAAACATTAACCATTTAGTGGATGAATAAGAATGGTATCCTTGGATCACATCACATGCTAAGTAAAAGTATACACAAATTATTTCATATTATATATAGAATGAATTTTAAATAAAAATTTCTTGTATAATTTCATGAGGATGATTTCCGTTCTTTGAAAATCACATTTTGAAAATTTATAATCCATAAAATATTGTGCAAATCATTTTTTATTTTAAAATAATCATGAAAATTTAAAATGGAAACAAAAAACAATGGAATTTATTTTGGGATGTTTTCATTGATTCCATATATGTTAAAACAAATATTCATTTTATGGGATGAATATACACCACATAAAAAAATAACTGGTGAATATGGATTGTGTCTCACAAAAATAAAAAGTGATGTGGAAATACCTTACCTTATGTAATGAATTACTTAAAAAACATTTGAACCTCATGTATAATAAATATAATTTCAATATAAATATATTTGATAACCATAGTAATATTTATCATTCCATATATTATTTACTTGTGACCTTTAACTAAACATTTATTAACAATTCCTTATTAAAATTACGTTCCAGGTAATAAATGATTTGTTTTTCATGTGTATTTTGTTTTAGTATTTTAGGTCCCCTTAATTTGATCAGGATACATAACTAACATAATTTCCAACATGATATACATAAAATATATACTCAGTGTATATTTATTTTTATCAATACATAAAATATAGAGATAGAATGTCAAATAAACAATTTTGGTAGATGGTAGGTCGTATGTACACAAGAATGTTGTTTCCGTTTTCTCAGAGGAATAAAATAATGAAAGGTTAATAATATACTAAAATTATATAATCATTTTTATATCATATAAAAAATATATTTTTATTTAAACCTATCTTTATTAAAATCCATTCAAAATGAATGTGAAAAATGAAACACAGCCCTTTGGGATGCGGTAGTCTGCCATACACACGAATAATGTTATCGTATTCTCAAAAAATAGAGAGTAAAAATTAATATTTCATATAATGAATAAATAATAAAATTAATAATATCTTAAATATAATTTATAAACAATAAATCCATCATTATATCAATCCATTAGAGGTGGTGATGGAAAATGACTAACAACGCTTCGTGAGGTTGTAGTCTGCCACACACCCGAGTACTGATTTCATAACCCATTTGATGGAATAGGAGTAGGATTTACATTAAGAAATTATCATAATAAAATCTATTTATATGTTATATAATTATTTAAATTTATAATTATGGTTTAATAATAATTTAAGGAGGCATACGAAGAAATGAAATAAAACGCTCAGTTTGGGGTCTTATCTCTTCTTCAGATAACTTCTTTGGTTTGCACCAGAAGGATTCTTATTTTGGATTTATAAATATAATAAGGATTATAAGATGATATGTGGTAAATATTTATGTGATTTGGGTATGTATTTGATGAAATAATGGTTTTTGGAGATTTTAAGAGGAGGGAGAGGGGGTATGCATTAATAAGTGAGGTGAGTGTCACACTTATAATTTTTGAAAAGAAAAAGCTGTAAAAACTTTTTTCATAGGCCAAAAGGAAAAAAAGAGAAATTATCACCCCAAAATAGATATGCTAATATAAATTCCATAAAATCGGTTTTGTACGAGTTTGGGATTATTTTTAACTCATATATTTTTATTTTAATCCTCTGGTAAACCCATTTTTACTTTAACGGTAATAAACAATTTTTACTGTTTTTACTATTTATTATGATAAAAGACAAAGTAAAACTAATTAGATAATATAAATTACTATTATTCCATATATGTGATTCAGTTTTTCAAAATTCAATTCATATAAGTGGTAAAATGTTATTTGAAATTAATCCCGAAAGCATGATGAAAACATATGCGTTTAAAGAGAAAATATTCAAAAGTTTATAATGTATTAATGTCCAAATTCAATATAAAAATGATTCTGATGACCTAAATTGAATTAATATGTACATATAATTTAACTAATATTACATTTATAACCATATTATTACAAATTGGATATTTTTAAATTCATTAAAAGAAATGAAAATTCTTAATAAAAATAAGTATTTTTCACTATTCATCAAAAAGTTATCTTTTTAGAAAATTCTAAAAATTATCCCTACGATATTTTTTACATTTATATTTAAAAAATTATTTTTGTTTTTCAAATAAATTTTATAATTATTTCAAAAACAACATTTACTATTTTTTCAAAATGATTAATAAAAACATTTTTCTGAGAAAATGATATTTTCAAAACAGATAATCTTTACTAAAAATTATGTACTTTGTTTGTCAATATATTTTCATTATATAAAAAATTATACATAATTTTTAAAAATTAGTTATTTCTGTTCATATCTCTAAGTTTAATATATTGTTTATAATAGTCAAATTCAAATAATAATATTAATAATATATTGTGGTTTATTAAAACTCGGTGTCATATGTAATGAAAAAAACTCAGACTTGTGTGTAAAAAAGATAAAATTTGTGTTTTTTGTAATGAATGTTGTTAAAGAAATATAATTTAATCAAAAAATTTATAAAATATATTGTTATTACATTTTACCCCCTTAAAATGAATTTCTCCAACAAAATTGTTCACTTTGATAAAAAATTTGGATACTTCTGCATCATTATTTTCTTAGGTTCAAACGTAGCTTCTTCAAATTGATGGTTCAAATACTATAATTTGACCATGTGAGTGGTATTTTTTTCCTATAAATTTCTCAGTAATATCTAGATTCCACACAGGTTGTTCCTCATAATAAATATCTTCCTCCATCGGTATAACCTTGGATTTTAGTGCATGTCAAGTATCAGGTATATACTTCTTCATATCTGATACATGGAACACATTGTTGAATTAAGAATGGATATATGGAAACAACAAATGATATGATACTGTTTTGATATGATTTAGGATATTAAATGGATTAATATTCCAGGAACATAGTTTTCCCTTTTTTCTTTAACATATAATTTCGTAGAAAAACCTTCTCCCAAACATAAAATTCTAGATTGAATCAATGATTATCAGCATAACATTTATATCAACTTTGTGTTTCCCTTACATGATTCTAAGTGGATCCAACCATCTTGGCCATTTCATCATATAGATCTGACCCCAATATCTTTCCTTATATAACTTAATTCCATTACATTAGATTTCTACAATTATTTACATAAATGGATTTACAAGGATCCATCTAAATGTTCAAATGAGTCCTCATAAAGAGCTTGTTGGAGAATTATCCAAAATTTTGAGGTAATATTTGGATCCCAAATTGATATAATTTGACATGGAAATCTATGTTACCTTACATCTTCCTTAATTTATATTTTGGAAAGTGGATCCAGAGATAAATATTATCTGCTGGTATTAAAGTGTTTTAACTTCATAAGGTAGTTGAATATAACTCATAATTACCTCAACAGAAGAGACAAGATAAACCATAAAGGTTATCAGTACCTCTAGTCATATGTATTTTTTTTAAAGGATGTCCTACCCAAATAAAATTTTCACAAAATTATATAAAAAAAGGGTTGTATTTCAATAAATTTCGTTTAAAACATCATTATTCTTGATAAAATCACATCACATAATATCTCAAAAGTGATGTTAATGATTTTGAACTTACGATCAACCTTAAACTCATAAACCAATGATGGTATCCATAACCCTTATGTTAATCTAACATGTAGACATATATACTTCAAAACTTTAACTCAACCATTATTCCTTATATAATATCTTATCCTATAAAAAATTATTAAAAGATTGGGTTCATACTTATATAGATAGATTATAAAATGTGATTTCACTACTCTAAAATCCATATACAGGGAGACAATCAATGATGAATATCTTATGAAATTTTACTAAATAATGAATAATAATATATTCATAGGTCTCATTCATAGCAAATCAATCATTGAATTATCAACTATGGAGGGGAGGATAATGTTCTATAATCATCATGATTCACTCCATTTATTTTTATTTCATAAGCATTCATTTTATCCTTTTTCCTCAGTGGATGTTTTTTATTATGATTTACATTAGCCCTTAGATTGATGCATTAATTCTCATAATGACCAAACACCATGAATTGGAAACACAAGAGTATGGGTGGAACATTATTTTCGTCTCTATCACCATTTATTTCATTGGTCGGCCTCTTCAAATCACTTTTAAATTCTTTTTATCAATTGTGGGGCTTCCCACACCTGTAAAACACTATTTTTCTTCTCTTTAACTCACATGAGATATTCTTCCCACATTTCAAGCTTATAGGTGATATAAATTTATTTCCATTATATAATTTATTATATTTATCATGAGACTCAATATTTTTTTTCTTATCAGGACCATGTGAATGGTCGGAATATCCAAATTTCATTTATACCTTCAGTGCACATGAAATGAATTCTTCATAGCTACTAAAGTATCCTATAGATATAATCATTCAAAGACTAGGTCTTAAGACACTAAAGAATCAACCAATTTTTCTTTTATGAATAATTATTAAAATAGAAGTGTACCAAGAAAGTATTATAAAATTATCTTCATAGAAAGAAAATAAATTTTACAACATTTTATTTGAGATTGGAAAATTATTTCCCCATAATTGTTAATAGAATATAACAGATGAACTTACTAAACAATATCCTCTTAAAATAATCCCATTCCATGGAGTCAGTTACCTTTACTTTACTTGTATTTTTAATATGGTTCCACCATATATCTTATTCACCTACCAAACAATAGACAAAAAAAATGAAAATTTCATTCCCAAAACACTATAGAGTGGAAAATATATTCTCAATGGTACTGATCCATTCATTATCATTTGGTGGATCATTGGAACCACTAAAATATGGTGGCAATTTCTTCTTGAAGGGCTCTTTAGAACATTGTTCCCTCTTTTTCACATTTGAAAGTTCATCATGATTCATGTCCTAGGAATGATTTCTTGAGAATAAAAATCATATTTTTATTTCCCAATAGGATAATGAAGGGCTACTATAGAAGAAAATCATTTCATTATTCATTTCTCTCAGCATTAATACAATTACATTGTATTTGATCCATTTCTTGAAACTAGATATCATTGTGTAGGAAGCACTAATCATAGTGAAAATCCACATAATCATGAAAAATAATTAGTTGGATGTCTAAATCTAGAAACATTATTTTCAATATATGAAACTTTTGGCATTACCTATGTCATTCATGGTTATTATTCAAATCCTTCAATATGGTTCATAATGAGTTTTTGAATTTCCAAAGGGTAACAATTTGATGATTCAAATAACCGGTGCATCAAAACCCAATCATGTGCACCAGGTAATTATCAAGTCTATATCAATGCATACTTTTTTAAGTTATGACCTCTAGGTACCTCTATTATAGATCCAAATCTAGTTGTAGTATCCATATAGAGATGTAATAGCCTGTAAAATACTCTCTCTATCATTTACCAAACTTATAGGAAATTTTCTTATACTTTTAATCATCTTTAGACTTATCCTCAAAGATATCATTAGGGATATCAACAATGTTTTCCCATCCTAGTTTCAATAATTTAACTAATCCTTTCTTTGACTATAAATTTAAGGACCCAAGATTATCATAAATAAATATCACATCTAAATAGATGAATAATCATTACATAACATAACGATGCATGCCAAAATCATTTAAGTCTAGTCCCTTCGGAAAATTGGATACATTAGTAATTCATCCATATGTAACCTATTTCTTCTCCCACTATGTTCTTAATAACTATCACCATTCCTAGAAATAACATACACCATAAATTTCATCATAATCCGGGGACAAAAAACATAAAAAAGGATGAGCACAGATGATCAGTGAGGGTAAACATGGGAGTTATCAACATATCATAAGCATAAGGATATGAGAACATGAGAAGAGTGTTTGAAAAACATACGCTACATATCATAGATCCTAAACTTGAGTCATGTTATAAATCACATAGGTTCATAAGACATAAATCATGAAATAATAAAAGAACACGATCTATGATAAAATAATATTGGTATATGAAAAAAATTATGTAATACAAATAGTTAAAAAAATATTATGTCCAGGCTATCGGCCAAGACATTCATAACAGGTTATAATTTGGATAACCATTCATGTACATAATTTGGGATATAGATAACCTATAGTGTACCCTTTTTTGGTATGGGATAACCTTCAGTTTATCCTCTTTTGGGCTTGGGATACCTCTCGTGTACCCTCTTTTAGGCTCGAGATACCTATTATATACCCTCTTATGGGTTTGGTATAACCTCCCATATCCCTTATTTTAGGCTTAGGATAAACTCCCATGTAACAATTTTGTGCTCTAGATAACCTCCTATGTACCCTTGATCTCACATAACATTAATCATTATGCAATGGATTGTATGAGATATAAGCCCCACCCACCATATAATGAAAATAATACACATGTGTGCTATCATATCATAAAAAATTCATGATATCAGAACCCATTAAAATAAATGAGTTTCATAAACATTTCATTATATCATAATATTTCAAAAAAGAATATGTTTCATAATTATTTCCTTATAGAAGAGCCCATGGATAATGAATTAGTTTTCATAAGAATTATATCATGGTATAACCTCTAGAATAGAAACAAATTTCATTAACATCATGTCATCATAAACACAAACCATTCAGATAAAGATTAATAATGGTCTTCTAAGATCATATACATAGTAAATCATAAGTATTATTAAAGTATCTAATCTTATATGGATAATGGTTTTGAAATAAAATTAAATTGGAATGTTCATTCAGTAAAATATCATTTCCGTGAAAATAGACTTTTTAAAATTAACAATTCATAAAATAGTGTGGAAATAATTTTCATTGAAAATATCCTTGAAAATATATAATATAATATTGAGATTAAATAACTCTCATGATTTTTGGGAATTTTGGTTCATTCCGTATATGTCAAAACGATGATTCCTTTCACATTTTCCAAAAAATACAATCTTTTTTCGTGATTAGAAAACAACATAAATATTAAGTTTAATTTCTTTTAAAATGTAAAAAAGGTAAAAATTCTTTTGAAAAATCATATAGTAATAGTAAAACATTTTTTAAAACATTTTGAAAAAACCAAGACAAGGAAGAGAAAATGGTTTTTATTGAAGAGAAATTAATTTAGTATAATTTAAATGCATTATTTTGAAATATTGCTTGTATAAAGGGAAGGAAATGAAGGGGAAACATATATTCTCATGAGATAAATATATTAGAAGAAAATTCACGTGTTTATTGATGGGTGTATAGTAATATTTTATAATAAATAACATAATAATAAACAATCCTGATAAATAATGAGATTGTATCATAAGTCCATTATCTCTTTAGAGACATTGAATCATAAGAACCATGAAATAATAACATTAAATGAAACATAAAATAACATCATAAAAAATAAAATTACGATAATAAATTTAAAAGGTGTTGTACACGCACCTCATAAAAGAAGATAGGTGCATAACATAACATATGTATCAAAGAAGGAAAATTGAGACAAAACTATCATACTACTTTGGAAAAATTTGACCCGTAAACCCCATGAAAAATAGATCCTAAATTGGTTATTTAAATATATATAATTTTCAGAATAATCATAATAATATAAAATAATGTTAATTATAGATACCACATAATAGAAATAGCTGGTGAATATGATGTGTGTCTCATCAAAGTAAAAAGTGAGACATAAATCGATTACCATAAGTCTTGAATTCCTTCATACATGTTAGAACCCCCTATATAATAAATATGATTTTATTATAATTATATTAAAAAACCATACTAAAATGTATCATTATATATATTATTTACTTATGACCTTTTATGATCTTCTGATTAATAATTACTTTTTAAAATTACATTTTGGGTAATAACGAATTTGTTTTTCGTGTAACTTTTGATTTGGTATTTTTAGTAATTTTACATTGATCATGGTTCGATAATGTTTATAATAATAACCATTATATAAATACCATATATATTTAGAATATATGTGTTTATATAAATCCATAAAATTTATAGACAGAATGTTACATATGCAGTTCATGGAGATGGTAGGCTATCCATATGCATGAATGATGTTTCCATTTTGTTAATGGACTGAAAGAAATAAATATTAATTAAATATTAACAATACATAAAAAATTTTAGGACAATATATTAACTATTTTTATTTAAACCTTCTTTATTTCTTTTCGGGTAAAATTTATTTGAAGAACGAATCACATCACTCCGTGTGGCGGTAGTCCACCGTACACATGAAAAACGTTATCGTATTCCCACAGAATGGAATGTAAGAAATAATATGTGATATAATTATTAAATAATCATATTAATATAGTAAATACCATATCTAGAAAATAAAAACATTATTATATGCATTCGTGAGAGGTGGTGATAGTAAACAAATTATATTAGTTCCCAAGGTGGTTGTCTGCCGTACAAATGAATGATGATTTTGAAATCCATTTGATGGAATAAGATATTGATTTATATTATTTGATTATACTAATAGAATATAATTATATGTTATATATTTAGGTTGTTATATCATAATGTTTTAATAATAACTGATATAATTTGATGAAGAAATAAAATAAAACACTTGGTTTGGGATGTTACCTCTGGTTTAGAAAACATCTGTTTATGTTCAGGAAAATACTTAATAGGTTGGATTTATGACAAAAATAGGGATTATAGGATGAGATAATGTATTTAAGAATCACATTGTGTAGTAATTATATGAAACAATTGTTTTGGGATGTGTGAAGTGGATTGGATAGGGGCATCCTTTTATAAGTGAAGTAAGTGTCACCTTTGTAATTTTTGAAAACAAAAAGGCGTACCAATTATTTACACATATAAAAAGGAAGAATATGGTTAATTATAAAAAACATAAGATATAAGGTAAAATGATACCCAAAAATTGTGTTTTTGACAAGTTTCAAGTCATTTTAACCCCTATTGTTTTATGTTTAATCCCTGGTAAACCAATTTTCACCTTAATCGCGATAAATATTTTTTACTTTTTTACAATTTATTATAGTCAAAATTAAGTAGAACATATTAGATAATATATATTAGGATTATTATAAATATGTAATTCATTTTTTAAATTCCATTCATTTTAGTGTAATATTTCAATTTATCTTTATTCCCATAGACACAACAAGAAAATAGGTTTTCAAAGAGAAAATTTTCAAAGGATTAAAAAGGTTTTATATAAAAATTAAATTTAAAATTGATTCCAATAATGTAAATTGGATTAATATATTTATAAATTATATAATTTTACTTTTAATATAATATTTTTTTCCTATTTAAAAAACTATTTAAAAGAAATTACAATTCTTTATAGACAGTAGAATTATTTATTATCCATAATAAATGTTCACATTTAAAATAATTCTTAAAAAACACCCTAAGAAAAATTTAACATATACATTTCAAAAAAAAGTATATTTTCTTTAAATAAATTTTCATAAATTATCTTAAATTTATTTTTTTAGAAAAATTAATAATTTTTTTTGATAAAATAGAATTTTTGAAACATAAAGACTTTTATAAAAATTAGTAATTTTATCTCCATATATCTTCTTTATAGGATAAAATTATACTTAATAGTTAAAAATTATTTATTTCTATTCATATCTCTATGTCTAACAGACATGTTATATTGTTCATATTTAAAAATTATTGTTATATATCACGTTTTTTAAAATATAATGTTGCTATAATTTAAGCAAAACATGGGATTTCATGTAACCGACATTAAAGTCAGTGTTGTGTGTGATTTAAGATATTAAAAATATTTAATTTAATCAAAATAAAAATAATTCCTAAATTATTGGTGTGTTATAGTCTTGAATCATATATTTAAAAGTGATCCCCAACTATAGATTTTTTCTTGACCAACATAATCAACTAGAACATTATAGGGAAAAAGAATTTTTGGTGGTGGTAATTATAACACTCCCACTATTATTTACATTTTAATATTATTTATTTGACAATTTTTATTCTATTCCCTGAGTTTTGAAACAAATTTCATTGAAATTTTTAAAACTTATGGTTGTAATTATACACGCACAATTGAAGCACAGTTAATTCTGTTAGGTCGAAATAATAAAAAGACACGAGAGGATGGCTGAATTGTATCCATTTTAAAATATTGAATAAATAATTATTAACCAATCTAAATGATGTATAACTTTATTTTATTTTTTTAAAATATTATATAGTGGGAAAATATAGAAGAAGAACACAATAATGATTATTTAGGTTTGGGGAATAATTATCACCAGGTGTACTCCAAAAACACTCTCTTATGGAGTTTAATTATTTTCACTAAACTGTTCCACTTTTCTAGAGACAACTACAACCATGTTTTGGTGGTTGAAACTATAAAAAATGTTAGTTTCTTTTAAAAGGAACCGTGAATAAAAAAACTTGTGGAAAAAATTGACACTCCATCATGACTGAGAACAAGATACTGACACTTTCAAGAAAACAAGATTAGATGTTTTGATGAAAAATGAAATCATCTCATAGTTTTAGTAAACATCCATATATAAGATAAGTTATTCTTTAATAAATAATATATTTAGGAAAGAATAACTATGAAGAGATCCTAGTTGAAGATGATATTAATAGAAATATAGAAATAATAGAATAAACTTTTAAAAGTAGTAGAGTAATCACTCCAAAGATGATGAACATAAATGTGTCCAAATTGTAGTTCTAATAGTCAATTCGATGAACTTTAGAAAAAATATTACAAATGAATACAACAGTATCATCAGCATGATCTTCAAAGAGTAATAGATCAAAACATACTTGTCTCCAATGTTTACCTAATAATAGAACTAGAGATGAATTCATATTATATGTTATATAATATATTTATAATGTCTTTAAGCTTCTGTAATCATTTTAAAACAAATATCATTTTACTTTCCACTTGACGTAAATATTATAATTTCATTTGAGGATATGTGGACTACCGCCCCCTCAATGTGATGTTATTCATTACAAAACATCATGGAATGTATTAAGGATTTTTTTAGTAAAATTATATGATATATGTAAAATAATAATTCTTCTTGAACTATAATATATACACATTAATTTCATTTTTTCTTAACGGAAACATCGTTCATGCGTATGTACGACTTATCGTCTCCATGAACGGTGTATTTAATTTCATAATTCTATATTATAAATATCAATTATAATAGAAATATAATAAATATAAATGATATTTGTATCCTATTTTATATTAATTTAATTATAAAATAATTGTAAGGACAAATGTTAAAATAAATTATTATGCATGTGAAAAATAAAGCGAATATTCCCTAAAGTGAAACCCTGACATAGAATTGTTAACAATTGGGTAATATAAATCCATAATCAAACCATATATGATTTTATTTATAAGAATATTATTAATTTATATATGTATAATAAACTTATATTCATTATTCATGAAGTCTATACAAGTACGATGAGAGTAAAGACACAAGGTAAAAAAATTTCATCTCACATTTTATTTACGTGAGATACATGCTTTATTCACAACCCATTCCATTTGTGTGTTGTTTATAATTCCCATTGATGAATTATATGATTATTATAATTATATTATTTGGTATTTACAAACCAATTTTATAATATTTATTTCATGGGGTTTATTTTTCAAATGATACCAAATCAGTAAAATTGTTTTGTCTCAATTTTCATTCTTTGAGAATAATGTTTTGTTATGCACCAAATTTTTTTAATGTGTATATAATTCCATATAATATGATATATCACGAATCTACTTATTTTTATGATAATTTAATATTAATTTAATTCAAATTTATTATATGGAGAGTATGATCCCATGTTACCATGTGATAAGAGTTTATTGAACCAATCTCATCGCCTTTCAAGATTATTTATGCTTATGCTTACTTTGATGAAATCTTATGATCCATATCTCAAGAACACTCCTATGTTTAATTATTAAATATTTATTAAAGATACATACATTTATCTGTACCATTTTAATACTCTATGGTACTTAAGATAATTAAAAAAATGTTTTTAATTAAAATTTGATTGTAACTCTCTTTTCGATCGAATATTTTTTTTATTTCAAAAATCATGTTTTAAAAAAATGTTCTATTTTTTTCTCAAATAAAACTCAAAAATAATTTTCAAGGAAAAATATTTTAAAAAATGATTTAATGTTTTCAAATTATCCATTATAAGTTTTAAAATCAATTTGAAAATAAAAAGTTTTTCAAATGGTAATATGAATTAAGAAGACTTTTTCAAAGAATAATGGATATTTCTCTTAATAAATATTTTGAGAAGACCTTTGAAAATTATTTCCAATATAAGATGACTTCTTTTGGAGTTATTAATGCCTTTATTAGGAAATTATTTAATGTATCCATTCATATTATTTCTATGAATGATTTTTGTTTTGATGGAATGATGTTTATGAAACCTGTTTCTCTTCCACATGTTATATGTTTATGAAACCCATTTATCATTAATGGGTTATATTATTTTGAAACCTACTTACATTAATAGGATTTTAATGGATGAAATTTTTATGAATCCTATTATTTTCTACATTTTAATATATGATTACATTTTTATGACACCCATTTCATTTAATGGGTTATGAAATGATTTATAAGGAATTTGTGTCACATGTATGTATGATTTCATTATGTGAAAGGTGTGACTTATATCTGCCTCTAATTAAATAGAAAAGAATTTATAACTCATGAGATAGAAATTTTTTGAATGATAAATAAACTCATTTTAGTATTATAGGGATAGAATGATAAATGTAATTGGTTCAGTATTACAGGGATCGAATGAGGAGTGAACCCAGTTAAATAATACAAGGATGGAATGGGGTGTGAACTTTGTTCACTAAAGGACATTGTCAACTAACATGGATTTGGAAGCAATTTTTATACCAATATTGAAATCATTATATATTCTTATATGTGTTCCAAAATTCCAATTATTATTTTTGTGATATGATTTCATGACTTATGTTATTTATTTTCTTACGGTTTATGTCTTATTAACACCCATGATTTATGACACGATTCATGTTTATGATTTTTGATATACTGGGAAAGATCTTATATTTTGATGATCAAATTATCATAACATTATTCTCATGATTAATCTTAGGTATCTCCCTTTTTACCCATAATGAGCCTCTTGGGTCACCCATTTTTATGTTTAATTCCCATAGGATGTAAAGATGTGTATTATGTTTGATCTTCTTAATAAGGGTGACTTTCTAGAAAAAATCTACTGATAGATGATGTAGCTTATTTATGTATTAGTGTTTATGTTTCCATGTTTCCAAAGGCACTTGACTAGTATAGTATTTGTGTGTTTATTAGTAAAATATTTTAAGGAATCTCATAATGTTATGTAATTTTAATGTATGAAATATGAGGGTCATTATAAATGATGTTATGTGGATTTTCACATTACGGGTTTACATGAATCACATTATTTGTTTAATGATCACACTAGATCCGTCGAATTATGTAAGCCATGTCATGCGAAAGACTTTAGGTTTTTCACCTTCATTATTGGGAGGTCCTCAAAAACATCCATTTAATCATGTGATTCCCTTTTAGATCATTAGAAATGAAAATATATTGTTCATTACAATGATTTTACACCATCAAAAGATCTATTATTGATCGCATAATGCACCACATACAAGACAATTGACCATCCATGAAATTCTCAAATGCATTTGTGAGATCCAATATTGACCATTGAAAGCCCTAAGGGGCACCTAACATGTAGTTATTTTAAAATAGAAAATAAAATTCTAAAAAAAGTGGGAACCATATGTGATAGAGAGATACACCATTTCACATGTGTTGACCCTCTGACTAGACAACGTGATCCCGTAAATGACACTAGAAAATTCTACCTTGATCATGTGAAAGCCTATTCCGCAATCATCATAGTGTAACTAAGACTCCCATATATGGCATGCAAGTCACGTGGAAACAATATAACATGTCTACATGATTATGAGAAATCCATTTTATAAGACATGGGATTATTAAATATAGAAATGAAAAAGTGTCCTCATGGTCTCTATTTATCATGTGACTCAAAGATCACACCATGGATTACCCATGAAAGGTTTAGGTGAAGTGTGTGATGTGATTCCCACTCCATCAGCTAATTACCATATCTGGGATATTGAAAAAGTGTAAGGCCATGTAGATCTAGGGGGTGAGGCCTATAAATTTCTTCCTCTCAATATAAAAAACAACAACGAAACACACAAGATCATAGAGGAAATATCAGACTTCTTAGAGTGGAAATCCACAAAATCACATCGGACTTTGGCCTGTTAAAAATGGGGAAGAATCAAAGGATTATGTAAAATGTATATATACTTCATATGATCACTATATTGATCTCAAGAAGGATTTATGTGCACCTTACATATTATGAAAATGAGTTTATGTGTATCAAATTGACAATGTGATGACTCAATAAGACAATTGCTACAAAAAATTGAAGAATTTGTGAAATAAATAATATAAAATATAGAATACTTACACAAAGATAGGTATGCTGAATTTTAATTGAGGGAATCACGAGCTTCACATGTCTTATCTAGATTCTAAGAAATCACCTAGACATGTCAACTAAATCATGCAAAGTCCTCCAGACAAACCATCTAAGTCATGCTATGTACTCCAGATAGTTCATACTGATCTTGTGGAAACCCTCTAACAGGTCTTCCCTGATCATATGACACCCTTGGATGTGTATACATTGATCACATGAGGGATCCTTGAAAAATTCAGTCGAATCATGTGAAAAAACTCTCACACTTCTTCTTTAATAATGCAATGAAACTTGGATATTCTATCATTTTCGTGCAGAGACCCATGTAAATGTAATCTAGATCATGTGGTAGCCCTATGACATGTCTCATTAAATAAGGCAAAGTGCATTGGAAATGTGATCATTTTAATGCAGATGCCCCTAGAAAATTCAACTGGATTATGAATTATCTCTATTATATACAGGCTTCAACAATGAGAGGTTCCTTATTCAGGTTATCATTTTCTTGTAGAAACCCCTAAAAAATTTAGCTTTATCATAAAATATCCCTTTGACTTGTCTTCTTCAATCATGGAAAGCACCTTGGACATCTCTGAATTTTTATGTGGTGATCCATATAAAATTAAGTGGGCTCCTGTAGAAGATGCCTATGACATATATAGACACCCTTACACATGTTAAGAAGACAACTAGGTTATGTCTATCAGAGATCCCTGACATGTAAATTATGTTAGGTATAACCATCCGTTCCATTTTTAAGCATGTCAGGAAACAAACCCAGGACATGATAAATTTTTATTGAAGACACAATTGCACACACATCATTTTAATTTTTAGGACTATAATTCCTATCCAAGTAGGATACTTGCAACACCTTTCTCTATCCCAATATCGAATTAGGAATCTGAACTGGTATAATCCCCTAACATCCTTAATCCTTGGGAACACTTATAATTTATTCAACTACAATAATCTATTACAACCCATCAGCGGGGTTGGAAAAAATTTCGCTATGTGGAATTAGATTCCTACTATGAAAAGGTTACATAAGATTTATTCCTAAGGCCCCATCTCTATATAATACATCCCATTATAGTCAACCTAGTGTAGAATTCCCATATCCATATGTAGTGAATCTCGCCACTTGTTATCCCTTGTTTCTCAAACTAATCAAGACTCGTGTGGGATTAGGAATTTGAAATGATTATATCAATCACATCACAAATATCCCCTAACCAGGGGAACCTCAGTGTGTAGTCCCCAATTAGTGACATGATATGATTTCCCACACATGAGGAAATCTACCTCACTATAAGCACTGAAAGAATTTATATATTGGAAAAACTTAGGGAAATAACCCTTACGGGAACCAATTATATATAACCTTCTATTAATTGGTTAAGGTAAAATCAAACTATAATGATTAGAATTCATTCTATAATAAGGATAGATAAGATGCCTTATTAAGGCCTTGTGTTTATACCTGGTACCTATGTTCCTTCATATATGTCCTTTAATCAGGAATTTAAACTACACAGATCAAAATTAAACAAACTATTTGATTTTTTATTCATTTTCTAAATAGGTCTAGTAGGATTCCTCATGAAGGTTCTATCACATAATATAAACACCAATAACCCACGTTGTCCATACATAACTCTAGAGTTTTTGGTTATATGTATTCTAAATAAAAGAATCAATCCATTGTTAAGAGATAACATGAAACAGATAGAGGACACCAGATATATACAAATGGTATTATTGATAGAACACCCTTTATATATTGTAGGATACGAAACCCAATCATTTTATTAGAGTAACTAGTAACCTATTTATATTTTGAAGAGATTAAAGAACATATATTAAATCTATAAGAGAGTACCAAAATAATCAATAGTTCCCCACAAAAGGTTAAGATGAGCCCAACCTACCATCCTATTGACCAATGTGAGTTCTTACGTTCCATTGGGTTTTAAACACTAAATAAAAACCCACATTTGGAAAGCAGGTGTATACCATGTTATCGATGTGGGAGTTTTTTGATGTTTCTATGAGAGATGGAAATTCTAAAGTCGATGTGAATGACTGTGCAACCATACTCAAATGCCAAAAATAAATTTATAGATATCACAAATATTAAATGGGAAAAAATGTTACACCTAATGAGAAATAATGTAATGATAAAATAACTAAATCATTATAGTAGTTGGGAATCATGTACTTTAAAATAGAGGAACCATCAAATTATTTCAACGGAAAAAATATCAATAAATGTTAGAATATACCTAATTTTTATATTTAATTTCTGAGTTAATGGAACACAAGAATTAGTGTGGGCAAAGTCTTGTGGCAGAATATCCTTTGATCTGGCCTTTGTTGAAAATTTATTTATATGTTACATATTTATAACACAAATTTCACAAATTAGATTCAAATTTTTAATGATAGGAATACCATTAACCATATAATTTTTTCCAAATAATCATAATCATTGACTTTTTAAATGTATGAACCAGAAATTGCATTAGCAGCCTTTATCATCATGTACTATCATCATATATTATGGTATGCCAGGTATGATTATAAGAAGAAACACATAATTATTTACCATCATTAATTTTTGTGACCATCCTCATATTGGAATTGATAATCAAAATTTCCTATTTAGTAGGATTATGTGGAATCCTTTTTCTACTAATATCTCAAGACTAAAGAGGTTTGTCTTCATGTCAGATACATAGTAAATGCCCGAGATAAATACATTATTTCCATTTTTTCTTGACCATAATACCTCCTCTTAGTTGGGAATTTTTTTTCAGAGATCAAAAAGTTATATCATTCCTCAAACACTCTCAACTTGGTTCAAAAAAAAGTTCTTGTTACCTCTCAGGCCACTGCAATCTTTAGATTCAAGATAAAATCTACCGTGATTTTGTGTGAATGTTTATGACATAAACATAGAGGAATATAAGAAAATATCCCTTAATTTTTTCATATGTACCTTTTTTTTTCATTATCCATGGGTTTAATACTCCAGTTTTCATTTTTATAATGAACATATATCTAAAAATTATAGTAATGAACATTTATTATTTAGTTTAGTTTCTAATTGTTGAATTCCCCTTATAACCCCACAAATATTTTTGAATTTTTTCTAATAAATAAAATTTATATGATATATTTTATTACACACAAGACCATGTTATTATTTTTCTTCATGAAACACCATGTTATTATTTCACTACATTAAAAAATAGATCAGATTGTGTTACACATAACACTGAGTTTTAACAAAACCATGATATATTATTAATATAGGCAATTAAAAGCGACCATTATAACCTATTAATTAAACATAGTGATATTAATAGTAAAAAATAATTTTTAAATATTAATTTAAATGGTTTTATATAGTGTAATATTATTACTAAAAAATTACTTAATCTTTAGTAAAGACATTATATGTTGCAAAAACATTAATTCCTCAAAAGTATTTTTATTTATTTTTTGTGAACACTCTTAGTATAATTTTTCTACACTTTTAAAATTATTTTGATAAAAGAAAAATAATTTTTAAAATCAGTATTTCAAAATTACATTAGAGTTAATTTTTTTATATTTCTAAAATGAATAATATTTTGATGTGTAGTGAAAAATAATGAATTTTTATTGAAAACTATATGTTATTTTAATTAATTTATAATGATAAATTATATTTAAAATTTTATTTAAAGTAATATTAGTTTAATTATACATCCTTTAATCAAATTCATGATATTTATTCAATTTCATGTTGAATTTTGTTATTAAACATAGTAAAAAGCTAAACATTTCGTCATTAAAAACCAATGTTTCCATCATGTCTATGGGACTAATTTTAAATTAAAATGTTCCACTCAAGTTAATGGAATTTAAAAAAATGGATTGAATATATTTAATCGACAGACATTATATTATATAATAAGGTATGAATAAATTTTTTCCAAAATGAATCGTTTAATAGTAAAAAAAATTTATCGTTCTTAAGGTAGAATTGGGTTTATCGGTAGGGCTAGTGGGGGGGGGGTTAAACTAAACAGATAATGGTTGAAAATAACCTAAAAACATTATAAAACCCGTGGATTATGTCTTATGATCCACATATCATAAAAATAATTAATTTTCTTCTAATCTGGTAATTCATGATATATTCAAGTAATAGTACAATTTCAACAATTTTTTTATATATAAAAATTGAGAAAATATTTTTAATAATGTAGAACATTATTTCTATCTTCAGTTGAAAATACATTTTTTATCCAAATCAATTATATTTAAAAATTCATTCAAATATGTTTTATTATTTTCCTATAGTTTTTAAAATACATATTTACCCATGTTTGAATTTTTTTTAAAATATTTTAAAATTAGTCATCATGTTATTTTCCAATCAATAACCATTTAGATATTAAAAAAATGTGAAAGGAATATTTTATTAATATTCACTACATGAATAAAAAATCCTATCCACTCTACCATTATATAATTCTAAGCTTTATTTATATGTTCCAAAATTTATTTTCAAATAAAATTATTATCAAAATTTTTATATAATAAACATTGTGTTTCAAACATGAGAGGATATTTTCTGCCATAATTGTTTTAAATGATTTTTCAAAATCATTTTCAATTTAAGATGATATTTATTTATGTTACCTATTCTTTTGTAGTTATAAGGTCTAGGGATAACGTCTTTATTATTTCTATGAATGGTTTATTCTTATGAAAACATGATGTTTAGGAATAATTTTTCTCTTCTATAGGTTATACCATGATAAAATTATTATGAAACCCACTTCTTTTCCATGGTTTATTATATAATGGAAATGAGGAAATTATTATGAAACATTACTATTTTCTATGTATTGTTATATGATTAAATGTTTATCAAACCAATTTCTTACTATGAGTTATGATATGATGAATGTTTTTTGATCTTGTGGCACACATAAATAAGGCATTCATTATGAGAAGGGAGGCACCTATATATCCCTCTAATTAATTGTGTATTGAGAAATATTATACAAGCTCAAAGGGTACATGGTAGGTTTTTCCAAGACTGAAAAAGGGTACATATGATGTTATCCTAAGACCTAAAAAATTAAAGGGGTGGTTGTCCCAAGCTGAACATGTTATGAATGTCATTGTAGATAACCTTAACATAATATTTTCTATGTTTATGTGTATTCCAAAAATATTTTTCTTATTTCAATATTTTAACCTCAATTATCGTATTCTTTAATTCTATTATGATTCATGTAATATGAAATTTCAATATTTATTGCATGAAATAATATTATGACCACTAATATATAGGGTACAATTTTTGAAACGTTATATTCATGTTCTCATACACTTATGTTCATGTTATGATTATACATATCCCTTTTTTACCCATGAAATGAATCTCGAATATCCCTTTATTATGATTCCTCTCTTCAAGTTCTGAAGAAATGTATTATATATGATGTGTCTAATAATGGTTATAGTTATGAAGATCATAATGAGAGATGATTTATTTTAACTATAGACTAAATGTTTTTGTTTCAAAGTTTCCAAAAACACTAAACTATTATGTTCCTTAGGCATGTTTTTTATAATACAATTAATATTAATAAAAAATTAATTAATATATATTTTGGATAATCTTGTGTTTCTATAGTTGGTTTAATAATAAGTTTTCATTATCCTTTAGAAACTAGGGTGATAAAACGATAGTTAGAAACCTAAGGATATATATAATGAAAAGTGTAAAGATGAGTCAATGTATAAGAAAGTGTCCATAATTTTTTAAAGGATAGAGAATGCGTTTTGTAAAAATTTAAATCCTTGTATAGATACTAAAGGATTATGTGGCTCTAGAATAGAGGTATCTGAGGGTAATAACATGAAAAAGATTTCAGTGAGTTAGATTCAATGATCACCTAATTCATGATAATGAGCCTTGATTCACCCCGAATTTGACACTATTGGAGGATATGCTTTGTAAAATTACAAAACTATTTATAAACCATCATGAATGATTTAATCATACAAGGAATATAAATAACATATTATTAACTTCATCTTTCATATATTAAATAGGTTTTCATTCTTTAGAAATCCTATAAGTTATTTTTCATGATTAGGTGGATCCCCATCATGATTATTATTTCTTACACTATGATATTTGGTTTTAGTGAATAGATATAACTTTATGGAACTATGTTAATGATCAGTGTTGAAGAAAAGAAATAATTATCCTCATAACAATAAAAAAAATTATATGGGAGTTGGAATAAAAAAGCTCATTGGTATACTCACAAAACTTTCTCATACTATGAATCATGCCAGAATTCCAAACGAACAAAAGAGGGATCAACATGTTATTGAGTCCTTCATGAGGAAATCCCCACCTACATTCAAGGGGTCTTCTGATCCACTAGTTTTTTAATAATGGATCATCACCACTAAAAATATATTTTCCATTCACCATTGTACTATACCTAAAAAGTTTATTTTGGTTATCTGTTGTATGGAAGGAAAAGTGGATCAATAGTGAAATGTTATCAATATATGAGGAAATATGATGAAATTGACTCCATGGATTGGGTGATGTTTAAGAAAATTCATTTAAATTAGTAAAATCCTTTTATTATTTATAATAATATAATGGATCTTCTTGTACTAAAGAAAAATTATGATGAATATTATAGTAACTAGGGGAATTTTAGAAGATATTCAAGGTATGCTTTTGGTATTATCATCTAACCCGAATTTATGGTTGTTTGATTCTTCATTAGATTAATAATAAATAAATAAAGGGTACTGGACATAATATTATTTAGTAGATATAGAGATATTTTTTTGATGTGTTATAAAGGTGGAAATCGAGGCTGGAGTAACATATCAATGTCATGGTTTTGATAAGAAGAGAAAAAATTTAATTAAAATGTGAATATAAGAATAATGATTAGAAGAAAATGATATTTCCTTTATGTTAAATATGTGGGAATAATCATGGAGGACATTATCTTAAGGGGACTGCCAAATGTTTTATGTGTTCAAGGGAATTTCATCTTGTAGATCATTATTGAATTGATAGGAATACGTTAGGTAATGATATGAATAATGAGAAATATCTATAGAATTCACCACCCACACTCTAGTGTTTCAAATTCACATTTTCTTAATTATTCTATCATGTTCCCAAATTCAAGGGTTAATGATGGTGATCTATTCCAACATCCTATTAGGCTAAGATACAAATGGAAATATCATGCGTTCTCTATATTTTAAATAGTGTGTGATAATAAAAAAGTGGACAGTATCATTACCATCGACTATATAACTTATAATGTATTATTTACTTATGGATATACCAATTATTTCATATTTGAATAAATTTATAAGGGTATTGTGGTGCCCATATGCTGAATTTGTTACAATAGAGTAAATATGTGAGTGAATATTATATGGTGGTTATGGATAATTGTTATGGATTAAATTTAGAGCATTGTATTTCAATCGTGAAAAAATCTACATGTTCTAAATATGATGATTATTGTACAAAACATCAATGATTAAAATCATGTGATAATGAGTTTTTGCATTGGTAACATCAAGTAAAGTCCATGAAAAAGGTATTTTCATGAAGAAGAATTTTTTATGTTTCCATGAAAGAATAAATTAGAATATAATGAATAATAAATGAGGAAAAATAATATAATTGAAGATAAGTTAGATTTTAATTTTTATTAATGATGGAATTACATTCGATACATAGATTTATTCTTTGTTACCTATATAGGTATTAGAAAATGAGGCCAACCAACCACCAGCCTCATTGATCTCAACCATGAGATTATGTTGGATTTATAGGTCAGCAACACCCTAGGGAACTAGCTGGGGCAAGCAGTGGGTGAATGAAAGGTGTAGAGGCCCATAAGAGTGTTCTCACGTAGAGACCTAGATAGCAAGGTGGTTCCACCATGTAGGGAGATACAATGACAAAACTAATATGAGGAAATACCAGAGCGGATGGGATTTATGTCCACTAATGATCATTCTTGATAGATATTACATTCCCAAGACATATAAAAGTTTCAAAGTTGTATATGGGTTTTTTATCTTTGTTTATCTGTCAGTAAATTGAAAAACATTTCCCACACGACATAATATGAATCACATGAGACATCTGATTAAGAAGGGGTATCAACTTCTACTAGCCTTATTCAAAGGATTCCATTGCATGAGTTATTCTCCACTTATGACCTACAGTTATTCTATCCATTCTTCCAAGAATCAAACTTATTTCCCGGATGATCTTTAGACATATAGGTGAGATGCATACAAGTGTTTCAAATGATAGTTATGTAATTCCATATATTATTCAACAAACCCAATGCTGTGAGGATACGTGATGTTTTAGAAATTTATTAATGAATTATATGCCAAGATTTATGCACATTAATGATAAAAAATTCGACATGCATGAAGTTATGTATTTCATGTAAGAAAATATAATGAATATTTCAGTTGGCGGAGTGATGTGGACACACATGTATTAAAAATTAATACCCCATGTGAATAAATAAAAAATAATGATACTTTAGAATTTTATATGGGAGCTATAGGTTTTCAAAAGATGAATTCCATATAAAGAATAGAGAATTTGGGTACTTTGGGTTTTTAGATTAATGAATTTAAGTATGTAGGGAGAGACATGTGTGGTCAGAAATTGAAATCCCGAGTCTTTAGTCATGCATGAATAAAGTAATGATCCATGGGTGATCTTGACAGCCGCATGAGGAACAACGATCCCGAGCCCTTTGATTATTTGAGATAATTCCTCAAGGATAAGTGACACTGCATGAAAAAGACAATACCTGAGTCTTCACATATTTATTTAGGAGATATAGTAATTAACAGTATCGAGATTCTATGTATAAGTCCAATATGAAGATTCATGGATTCATAAATTCTAGATGAGTTGTGGGTACTAATCCATGTGAGAAGATGATAAGGCCATAGATATTCAAATGATTCATAAAGTATATACCCAAGTGGGTATTTCAAATGAGAAATTTAATATGAGTATTTTTGGGGTATTTATAGTGAGTATATAAATAATATCCCACATTTGGGTATTATTTATTTGAAGATTAAAATTGAATGTGTTTAATTATTTAAACAATAATTGAGGATTTGAATGGGATAATTTAACCATAAAATTTATTAAGATTCACATAAATAATATTTTTGTATAAATATGTTCATGCATGTGATGGAATTTTGTTCCCAAAAATTGTAATATCATTTGGAGACACATTGCATCCATTGTATAATAATAAATTTTAAGGTGAGCCAAAGATGGGTAATTCTTGAAAAATGTGATTCCCTATACCTAAACATTTGTGCGAGGAGAATTATGATCATTCATGAAATAAAATGTGTTTTTAGGACCCAAACAGTTTATCAAGTCATTTGTTTAAAATCATGAAGATTTGTAAACATGGGGGGGACGTCCAACATTCTAGTGGAGGAATACTATCTATGAACAAAAACAATATATTTTTGGATCAATGTGGAAGAGGAATCTTGTATCTGGGGTGTCTATCTAACTATTGAAGGCTTGGGAATTTAGGGGGGCTTAACCAATAATATACGAATAAAAACATGGTTGTCTAACAAATTGTGTAACAAGGGTGTATAACTAGTTGTATTCACTTGTGGATATAGGGAATAGAATCCATGTTGGGGTGTCTAACCAATATGAAAATGAGTAATCCTCCCATTGAAAAAACTTGTAAATATTATGTGCTACCCTCTCCTATTTCACTATTGAACATGAGGTGTGTTTGTGGGAAACTATTTAGTGTATCTAGAGCCCTAAAATACTTAAGAGGTTGATTTTAAAAATAGAAAAATTAAATAAAAAGTGTACCACAGATTCACCCCCTCTAAGTGGAACCTAATCTAGCTTGGCCCCCTATAAGTGTTGTCAGAGCATAAATTTACTCTAAAGATCCATGAATTTTCATTAGAGATGGTGAATAAAAATTCATTAATTAGTTTAGGAGTTCCTAATTTCAATGTCTCACACTACTATATTTGGATAAATAGGATACATCCCTGCCTCATTTCACTTGTAGATGAAGTAAGAGATGCTACCACAATAGGTTTTACAAATATTTTTGAATATGATCCCATAAATCATGATGATAATTATAATTTTAACATTGATGGAAAATCACAAAACACCATTATAATTTATTTTTAAGATAAGGTGTACACCGAGGTCATGGTTTTTCAAATAACACTTGAAATCTAAGAGAAATTAAAAAATAGTTATGAAGGAAACATAATTATCAAGTTGTCCAAGATAATAGAATGGGAAAGAAAATTTAAATCCTAAAAATAAATGATGATGATAAAATAGATTATTAGTTAAAAAGATTTAATTAGACCATGAGTAGTATCAGAGGGTTTAGTGAGAATCACAATGATTCTATTATTGTTAAAAAAAATAATAAGGTATTTTTGTCAGATCGTTTTGATTCAATGATATCATCCCTAGAAGAAATAGTCAATTTGTATATATAAAAACTTTATAATATTCTAATAGATTATGGAATGAGGAAAATTATATATTTTGATGAAGAAATAAAAAATTGAAATGGCCTTTGAATCAATGAGAATAAATAAATAAGTATAATATATCAAAACCTTTGATTATGAATATGAGAATTGTTAAGATGATTTCAAAAAGATTATTTCTATTAATTTTAAAAGGTTTGGAAAATTGAAGAGGAAATGAAGAAAAAAAGAAAAAATCTATAGAGTTGTAATAACTTAGGAAATGGTTACTATGCGTTTCCTAAAAAGAAAAAGAATCCAATTATGAATTTGATGAGGATGGAGATAGAAATTAATGTAAGGAATTAGATAAGAATAATAATTACTCCACTTTCAAAAGGATAATTATAGTGAGTAAAAGAGTGAATGATGATTTATCCAGTGATTCAGATGATGAAGTCAATTTCTTTTCTTTTGTTATGAAATTTTTTGATCCATCAAATTGTTGTGATGAAAAAAATAAAGAAGAACAGAACTCGAAAACATAACAGATAATGATCTTAGAATGAAGAATAATACAAGGATGATAGGAAACTCCCACCTTGAATTTTTCTACCAATAAATAAGAGGTTCCCATTTATTTACAATTATTTTCTGTGTATTTTGATATCATGTATGGAATTGAAGGATAAGTTTGAGGCTGTCATTTTTACATAACAAGATAAGGTATCTCATGGAATTTCATGATTAGAAATCATTCATGATGAAGAATATGTGTTCATCCCTTGGGGGTAGCTTTTATGACACATGAGATATTATAATCACACTTCAATCCCTTTTTTCATTTATTGTCTTTATTAAGGTGGTGTGATTGGTTAATGGGAAAATTTGAAAAATGGGGAGTTATTCTTGTGCACATTAAATTTCTAGCATGTTTATTAAAGTGTGCATGATTTTTCATTTCATTGATTTTTTTTAATTTGGAAAAAACTTATGATAATTGAGAAACATTTAGTTAGATATCGCCTATGATTATGTATTATGAATAGCTTATATACCCTGGGTTATTTAAATATTGTTTTTTACAACATTTTTTCCATATAGACCTAGATTAGTTTGATAAATGATACTTTATATGTATCATGTGATATCATCCATTCCATTCAAAATATGCGAATATATTTTTGAGTAGAAATATGAGATGGGAAGACACCCCAATTTTCCATTTCATTTTATTTTCTATAAGGTATATATTTTTTCATAATTCCTCATATTAAATTTTATAACATGATATGAAATTTATAACAAAAGGTGAAGGTGGATATTATCATGAACATTTGTTCTATTTATTGTCAATGAGTAAATATGTGAGTCAATAAGAGATGGTGATTCCATGAGAGTTGTTATAAATTAATTTTATCACAATGTATGAGACTCTAGTACAATTATATATGTTTAAATTAGATAATTGTTGAACTTATATTCAATTATTAAACACATGTGTTAAGGAGTTTTCACATTGGTTACATCAAGTGATGTCCATGAAACTGGTATTTACACAAAGAATATGTTATGAGGTTTCCATGAAAAATGAAATTATAATTTCATGAATAATAAATTAGGAATAATAATATATAATAATAATAGTTTTCATTGAATTTTTACTAACGATAGAATTAAATTTGATACTCAAGATTCTTTTTATGTTACTTTTGATTGTGCAAAAAATGAGGCCTTCTAACCACCAGCCTCATCCTACTCAACCATGGGATTATATAAGAACTAGATGTCAACCAAACTATAGAGATCTATCCACCAACTATAAAGGGTGTAAGAGAGGTGTAGAGTCCCATAAGAGAATGCTCACATAGAGTGAAAGTATGCACGACGATACCACCATGGATGGAGGAGAACTGATACAGGGTTGTACTATAGGGGACAGAATTTCTGGCCACAGATGATTATAGATGATTGATATTACACTCCCTAGAGGTATGCTAGTTTCAACATGGGAAAAGGGTTGTTTTATAACTGTTCATCCATTATTAAAATGAAGGAAATTTCCCATACCACATGATAGGACTCGTCTGGATTTTCTGATCAAGCAGGGGTATCAACTTCACCAGAATTTTTCAAAGGCTTCTATAGAACGGGTTATCCACCAATGTTGAATGGTCGTTTTTCAATTAATCTAAGAATAAAACTGAAGGATTTAATGATTTTCATAGATCCAAGAATGATCAATTACTGTGTTTCTAATGATACTATGCACTACCATGCATTTTTAATGGATCCCGAAGTTTTTTTTCTTCCTGATGGTTCAAAACATCTTTGATGATGTAAATAATGATATTTCAGAATAATTATGATCTAAAATTGGTCACCCTTGAAACTAAACAATGGATTTATGAAAATATAATGATTATTTCAAGATGTCGAGTGATGTAGAGCCATGATTATTCAAAATGAATACATCATGTGAATAAATGGCGAATAAAAATACTTCCAGCATTTATAGGATATCCATGGGTTTTAAAACATGTTATCTATGTAAACAATAGTGAACTAGAAATCTTTAGGATTTTAAGATGAATGTATGTCATCCTGGAGGGTGTTGCGAGTGTTACTAGACATGAAATTCCAAAGAATTTAGCAATGCATGAGAGATGTAATGAGCAATGAGTGATCTTGATTGTCTCTTGAATAATAATGAACCCAAGTCATTTGGTTATTTGATATAATAGCTTAATGATAGGAGATATGATATGGAGATATTGATACATGATCCTTCAAGTATCTATTTATGTGATATAATATATAATAGGAACGAGATGTTGTTTATAGAGAAAAAGTAATCATGCATACAATCATGCATGCTAGATGAGCTGTGGGTACTGATCAATGTGAGAAGTTGAGTACCCATCGAGTATTCAAATGATGTATTAAGTAAATACCCATTTAAGTATTTCAAATTAGAAATGGACTACCGACATTTGGGGGTATTCATAATGACGAAATAAATAACATCCCATATCCATGTGTTATTTATTTGAAGAAGAAAATTGAATGTGTTTAGTTATTAACACATTAATTGAGGATTTAAATGGGAGAATTAAATCATAGAAATTAATGTGATTCATGTAAACAATATTTTAGTATAAACATGTTCATGGAGGTGATGGAATTATATACCAAAAAAATTTAAATTCATTTCAATACACCTTTCATTAATTGTGAAAGAAGAAACTTGAGGTTGATCAAAAGATGGGAAATTCTTGAAGTAGGTGATTCCATGTACACAAGAATTTAAAGAAGGTGAATTCTTATCATTCAACATCTAAAAGAATTTTTTTTTGAGCCAGAAGATTGATCAATTCATTTGTTTAATACCTTTAAGTTTTTTACACAAGGAAGGGATGTCCATATTTCATTTGGAGTAATACTATCTATGAATACAAACTTTTTTTTCATCGGTCAAAACTAAAGAGGAAGCTTATTACTCAGGTGACTAACCAACTATGGAAGGATTTTTATTGGGGTTTAAATCTAATCATTCAATAAAAAAATTGGGTTGTTGAACTAATAGTGGACCTCAGTTTTCTAACTAGTCGTATTCACTTTTGTAAATAGTGAATAAAATCCATGTTGGTGTATCAAATAAACATAGAAAATAGTAACCCGTTCATTGAAGAACTGTGTAAATATTGTGTGTTTCTATATCTTGTTTTAATACAACATGCATGTTGAGTTTCATAGAAACTATTAAATGGATAGAGATCTTAAACAAAATTTAAAATTTTGAATTTATGAGGTGAAAAATTCATAAAACAGGGGTATCACTGATTCACCCCCTCCCGGTAGAACCTAATCTAGATTGGGGCCCTACATGAATCAATATACCTCCAAAAAAATTTGATGTAGAATTAACGGGGAAAACCCCTAATGGCATGATGATCACATATTATATTTATGATTCCTCTATACTTGACAATGGTGGGAATGTGCTTCCTATTAATTTTTTCATTATTCCTTTAGTTGAATTTGATGTTATATTAGACATGGATTGAATTTATATACATAAATTCCACAACAATTTTTGAGGAAGGGAAGTCACATTTTTTATTCCAAACGATCCTATTATCATCTATTATTACGGTGATAAATATGAACATCCTATAGAAGTCACATCTATTGTATGGGTTTTGATTCATATTCAAGAGGGGTGTTTATCTCAGATGGTTGGGGAGAAACTCCACATCAATGATATTACTATTGTGAGAGAATATTTTGACATATTTTCAAAAGAGTTTTCTACCCTCCCACTAGAAGGTTATGTTTAGTTATCATTATAACTCATACCTTTTTCTATACCAATTTGAAATACTCCCTATAAAATGTCCCGGATTGAGTAACATTAATTGAATATGAAACTATAGGAAGTCATTTAAAAGGGGTTCATTCAGCCAACTATGTCACCTTGGGATGAACCTATTCGTTTTGTTAAAAAGAGATATTGATTTATGAGATGCTTCACTGATTATCAGGATCTGAACAAGATCACAATTATGAAAAATATCCTCTTCCCCGTATTGATTATTTGTTTTATCAACAATGAAAAGACTTATACTTTTGTAAGATTTACCTTTGTTTTGGATATCATCAATTAAGGTTCAAGAAAGTGGATATACCCTAGGATACATTCATTATATAGTATAGAAACTATGAATATATATTTTTTTATGAGGTGTTACTAATTCCCCTACTATTTTTATAGATTTAATAAATAGAGTCTTTATATTTTACCTAGATAATTTCATGGAAGTCTTTATAGATTATATTATTATCCATTAAATGAGTAATTTAGAGCATTATGAACAACATATAATTGTACTAAAGGCCCTAAGGAATGATATGCAATATAAAAATTTAAAATTTATTACTTTTTTCTACAAAAGGATTCATTGTTGGGTCATATAATATCAAGGGAGAATATAATTAGATCCATCAATGATGGAGGATATTGAGTGTTGGACTAGGAAAACAATTGGGACTAAGATTCATAGTTTTATTTCTTTATATGGATATTATTGATGGTTTATGGATAATTTCTCATGACTATCTAATACAATCACCAAGTTAACATGGAAGGGACGAAAGTTCTTTTGGATATATGACTGTGATGAAGATTTCAAGGAACTGAAGTGATGATTAGTCAGTACACCTATTATAATATTACCCTCTAGTGGATAAGTCTTTATAATCTATAATGATGCATACAAAAAGGGTTTTTTTTGTTTACTTAGGTATAGTTACATGATTATATCTCATTCTTCACGATAATGGAATATTCATGAGAAAAATTACAAATCACATGATTTAGAGTCAAATGCATACTTTTTTTCATTTAAGATATGTATGTGTTATATTTAGGGATAAATGTGTGATGTATATACCTATAATAAATGAATAAATTATATATTTATACTAAATGAGATGAATATAGAACAAATTAGATGGGTAGAGCTAATTAAATATTATGACTGCTCAATACATTACCTCCCAAAGAAGGGAAAAAGGTGGATGATGATTTGAGTCGAAATGATCATTCTAGCTTATCAATAATTAGGATTAGAAAAGATATAATATTTCTAGATTTATAAAGGATGGGGCTGGAAATCCCAAAGGAATGGAAAAAATCATATCTTTCTCAGGTGAATGTTCATGCATCTAAACATGTGAAGATTAAAGCGGCCCATAAGGTATATGTAGAACTACAAAAGAAGGCTATAAATGTTCATGAGTTTATCATTTATCCCAATGGATTGATAAGGATAAATAACCATGTATACGTTTAGTACATTCCATATTTAATGAATGATTTATTAAAGTAGGCTCGTATTTGTTTATTCTATATTCATCCAAGAAGTGCAAAGATGTATAAACATTTGAAAGATTATATCTAGTGGGATCTCATGAATAGAGATATCATAGAGTTTGTTAATCAGTTATTGGTATGTTAGATATTTATGGTTGAAAGGAAAATTTCTAAGGGGATGGTACATCTATTACCCATAATAGAATGAAACTGTGAAAACCTCACCACAATTGTTTTCCTCGGAATCCCAAAAACATCTAAAGGGAGTAATGTTATATAGGTTACAATCAATCTCCTTACTAACTCAACGCACATCATCTCTATTAGAGAATACTTGAATCATCATTCAAGGATATACATTAATAAAATGGTTTGGTGCCATGGAGTACCACATTCCATTGGTATAATTATAATTCATGGATTACCTAAATGTTCAAGTGAAGTATTCAGAAAAATCATAATAATGAGTTATGTTTCAGCACTGTGTATCTTATTTATGTTGATTTTCATTTTGACAGAATAATTCAAAACCTAGATGATTTGTTAAAATATTTGTATTTGGACTGGATAGGTGGTTAATATGAAAATATTCCTCTATTTTAGTTTTCCAACAATAATGGTTTTCACTCAAGAATTTAGAAACCTCCTTATGAATCCCTATATGAATAGAAATACATAGTCACAAAGTGATGGAATGAAGTTGGAGAATAAAATATATTAGGACATAAGATATAACATGAAATGGTATAGAATCATTGAGACATTCAACATAACATTAAGGAAGCTCAGAATTGGAAAAAAGATTAGGCTAATAATCCCCAACATGATCTAGAATTTTAATTTGGGGACAAGGTGTTTCTAATAATTTCTCTATCAATGATGCCTATAAAATTTGGGAAGAAAGGGAAATTGACCCCTTGGTATATTAGTCGCTTTCAAATTATTGTTCACATCATGATAGTTTCATATCAATTGGAACATCCAAAAAACCTCCCACAAGTCCATGATTTGTTCCATGCATCTCTCCAAAGGAAGAATATACCTGAACCTCCACATGAACTGAACTTAGGGGTCATACCACTGGGGAAAGTTATTAATTAAGAGAGAAAAATGATAGAGATTATATATTATAAATAGAATGTTCTATGAGACAAGACTACTAAGCTGATCAATGTTTTATGGTGAAACCACTAGTTCATAGAAGAAACATGGTAACATTAGGATATGATCAGGTAGAAGTGTCTTATTTTTTTGTATCGTAGTGTTGCAATTTGAGGGGGAAATTAATTTAATGTGTGTAGATTATAACATAGTGTTTGACTCCACTGGGGCTGAACTGCATCACGTGCATCGGCTGAGTCAAGATGCTGCTAGCGGGGGAAGTGGGTCATTTTTGTCTGGTGATGATCAACAGAAGGAGGGAGAGCTGCCATTGGTTCCAGCCAACGATGGGCCAGTTCATGATGAAAGTACCCTCTATCTGGCTATTTAGGAGGAGGTGTAGCCAACATCTGATGGTGTTTCACAGATCACATTTAACACTTGTAATCTATTCCAGGAGCAGTCTCATGATAATGGGGAGGGGAGCTCTTCAATGAGGAAAAAAAGCTTGCAGCTTTCCTTGGAGGGTAGATTAGGGAAGGATGTTGATGCTGGTCATGCAGTTGTGGAGCGTCGACAATTTTTGGCTTTGATTGACAATAATGGACGATATGAGTAGGTTCAAGCTATTTTCCAAAATGATCTTGTCACTGGAAAATGGGGGGATGTGTTAGAGAGTGAATAAGAAAACCATAATGGTTCAGCTAAGACCTATTATAGTGATGCTGTTAAGGACAGAAGAATAATCCTGGAATGGAGGAACATCCTCCAGTCATGAGAAGGCCGAGGAAGGATTATTCTTCTTTGCCAAAGATATTGGCAACTAGATCCTTTATCAAGCAGTCCTCTAAGGAATTGATATCTCTGCAGAAAATGAACCTCAGAAGGAAGTATGCGAAGATCCTCAAGCACTATGAGAGCTTGCAATGAGAATCAGTCATTGCGGAGGATTTTCATGGGTGTGGAGATGGGTATGACTTTTATGAAATGTACCTAGTATCTCCTGTTTGTTTTCTTGTTCACTTGACTTTTCTTTTCTTAATAAATTGTTTGAGGCTTTACCTTAGACTGAGCTTTCCTCGTATAACACAGTGAGTTTTTATGATTTTTATTTGAATACATGATAATTATATATTAGATTGAATTATATTAAACACCAATTTAAGATTACACTACATGAAACACCAATTTCATCTTACGTTACATGCACCACATGGTTAGATTGTGTTGCCAATGACACTAAGTTTTAACTAAATCACTATATATTATTAATAGAATTATTTAAATGATACAATTATAAGAATCATATTAAACATATTGATATGAACAATAATAACTAATTCCCATGTATTAATTAAATTTTTTACATAAATTGATCATATTTATAAATAGAAATTACATAATTTTTTGTAGTCTTTATATGAGTCAAAAATAAAATTTCCTGAAAATAAGTTTTTTATTTACTTTTCTCACCATTAATAAAATTTATTTTTCAGACTTTTGTAAAGATAATTTTATAAAATAAATCTCAATTTTTAAATAGTAATTGAAAAATTTGTTTAGGGTGAATATTTGGTATTTTTATGAAAAGTCTAATTTTTTGATGAATAGTGAAAATACCGAATATTAATTTAAAAATGATTTTTATAATTTATTTATAAAGTAAAATTATATTTTAAATTGGTTTTAATATGTAATTAGTTCAATAATACATCAATTATTCCAATTTATGTAATTTAAAAATATTTCATAATGAATTTTATATAAGAATACTTTAAACTTCTGAATATTTCATCTTTAAAAATTTGTGTTTTCATTGAATTAGGGGGATCAATTTGAAATTAAAATTTGAAAATTATATTATCTGGAATTATAAAAATGGATTCCATATTTATAATTGACATGATTTATATTATCTAATATGGTTAAATTAGTTTTGGACCAAAAAGAATATTAAAAATATTAAAAATTATATATTGCAGTTAAGGTAAAATAGGGTTTACAGGGGGTTGGGGTCAATGTAAAAATGTTAATGTTTAAAAATAACCCAAATTTTGTTTCTAAAACCATTTTATAGAAGTATTTAGACCTTATATATTCTATTCTGGATTTAAATCTATTATTTAATCCTTGTGACATGAGAAAAACATGAGTGGAATTGTTTCCTTCTGAAAATTATAAGTGTGTCACTCACCTCACTAATAAAAGGACATGCCTTACCCAACCTTATTCACCTTTAAAACCTTTTTTTGGAAACTAAATACCCAAATATATTCACAAATTCTATCTTTTCATATCTATTTATTAGTTCATACAGAAATCCCACCTTGGAAGGTATTTCGTGCATACTTAAGGAGGATACCCAAACAATAAGTCACATTCATCAAAAATCATAATTATTTTATTTCTTCCCCCATATCCATATATTATTATTATAATAGGATTATATAATTATCATTGTATCCTCCATATACTAATATATTTTTTATTTGAATTTAATTACCTATAACCATCTCCAGTTCAATCTAATAGGTTATGAAATCACAGTTCATGTGTGCGACAAACTACCACCTCATGAACCGATATCATTCATTTTTCAATTAACACCCCTCATGGATAATATTAATTATGTATTTATTTTAAAATTCTGATATTTATGATATTATTAGGATTTTTGAATTATTATATAAAAAATAACTTCCTGATTCCAATTTGTGGGAATACGATAATATCACTCACGTGTACAGTGGAATATCCTATTAAGAAGTGATGTGATTCATTCACACATTTAAAAGAATGTAATAGTTATAGTTTTAATAATACTAAGTGATTGTAATTAAATAAAAATGATTTTTAGTGATAAAATATCATTAAACTTTTTTTATTTTAATATAAAAGGAAAATAGAAATAATTTAATGCGTATGTATCATCTACAATCTACATGAATAATGTATTTAATTTTCAATAACAAAATTTAATGGATTAACATAAATATATATATAATGAATATATATGATATTAATATAGTTTTTAACATTTTTAGGTTGATGGAACCCCAATCAAAAAAAGAGGTAAAAAATAATGAATCAAAACATACATGATGAACCAAGAAGTTATTACCCAAAACATAACATTTACAAGGATTTATGAATAAAAAGTTAATAAAAAGTCATAAGAAAATAATATATGGTATTATTTATATAAATATTATTCTATAATATATTTATAACAATCATTTATTTATTATATAGTAGTTTTTAATATGTATGATAGAGATCTAGACTAAACGTAATGAATTTCTGTCTCAATTTTTCTTCTTGGTGATGTACGTTATGTTATTTACCTATATATTTCCTCATGGTATATTTACTGACTATTTTATATTTAATATCATGAATTTATTTATACTAATTATATTTTGGTTCTATTTCATGGTTGTCATTCATGGGGATTACAAGTCAATGTTTCCAATGTGGTAATTATTTTATGTTACTATCTCACCATGTAAAAATATTGTTTCTGATTATTTATTATGATACATCTCTCTAGAAAAGCATTAATTTTATTATCCTTTGGTTTTTAAGAATATATTCAACTAATAGTACCATTTTTTACTATTTGGTACTTAATATAATTGATATTTTTTTAATAAAATTTAAATTTATTTATCTTTTTGGGATGGAATATGTTTTCCTCTGAAATTATTTATTCTAAAACATATTTCAAAAATAATTTAATATTATACTATTATTTTTAAAAGAAAAATTTACCCATGTTTTAAATTTTAATTTTTTTATTAAATTTATCTTTATTCCATTTTCCAAACAATTCCTTCTTTGATATTACTGAAATTTTTAATGTAATATTTGTTTTAATGTGCACGACAAGAAAGAAACATCCCATCATCATGATCATTATTTTCTTTTAATATTACTTCATAAGTTTTTAGGGTGATATTAAATGCAAATTATTTTCAAAAAAATTATGTTTTTAAAAGTTTTTCAAAAGTAATAAATAATATTTTCCTCTAGAAATGTTTTTAATAATTATTCAAAACCATTTTCCATCTATAATGACATTATTGATGTTACCTATGACTTACTAAGGTTATGATCTAAATACAACAACCTTGTTCTTTCTATAAATGGTTTATTTTTATGATGAAAAGATGTTTATGAGGCCTTTTTCTTTTCCATGGGATATACCATGATAGAATTGTTATGAAACACACTTCTTTTCTACATGTTATTCTATGACGAAATAAAGAAATGATTATGAAACATATCTACTTTACATAGGTTATTATATGATAAAATGTTTATAAAGTCCATTTAATTTCTTGGGTTATGATATGATGGATGTTTTATGATCTTGTGGAACATAAAAATGTAGTTTTCATTATGAGACTGGTGGGACCTATATCTCCCTCCAATGTAGTGTGTAATGATTAGTGTTATACAAGCTCAAAGGGTACATGGGACATTATCCCAATACTGAAAGAGGGTACATGGGTGGTCATACCAAGACTAAAGTAGGTAAAAGGGTTGTTATCTCAATACTGGCATGTTATGAAGATCTTGTGGGGTATCCTTAACATAATACTTTATATGATTATGTGTATGCCACAAATATATGTCATATTCTGATGATCTAATATCATGGATCTTGTTTTTTGATTCCATTATGGTTCATGTCTTATGAACAGAAAATATTTATTCCATAACCTAATATTACGATCTTTTATATCTAGGGAATGGTTTTTAAATGTTATTATCATGCTCTCATACCCTTATGTTCATTTTAGGCTTATGTATCTCCATTGTTTACCCTTACTGGGCATATTAGCTAACACTTTTATTTGTTTACTATACATTGGGTATGAAAAAATGTATTACATATTATATTTCTAAGAAGGGTGATAGTTATGAAGACTATATTGGGATATTTTATTGTTTTCCTATAGACCAGTTATTTGTGTTTCAAAGTATCCAAGGATACTAAAATATTACGGTCCTTAGGTTTGTGTTTGTGTAATTAAATGAATATTTGAAAAAATCATGTAATATATATGTTTGATAAAACTAGGTTTCAATACCCCTTATTAACTATCCTTATTCTCATGGAATAAAGTTTTCGTATCCGTTCCCTCTTTTATTTATGATTCTTTCACTACATTCTCCACTTCTGGGATCAGATTATTATCAATGGAATATTCTTCCTCAACCTCATTGAAGTTCCCCCTTTCTCATTTTTTATGTTTTTCATATTAAAAATTTATTATATGGAATTATCAACTCCATTGGTATTTATCTATATTTTATCCTTTAGTTTTGTTTCTAATTGATATCCCATGAGTTATTTAACTAAAATAGTCTCCATGTCATTAGCTTCATGCAGGGAAACGACAATGTAATCAATTTTTGGATTTATGGAATTTTTTTCACAAACCTGTTTATTAGTAATATTATCTTAATTTATTCATGATTAGTTCACCAAAACCATTAAATTAGCATGATACTCAAAATGGGTTTATAAGATTTAACAAATAGGGATATGACCTCACCTTATAGTGATTGAAGCTGTATCCACTTCACGTTGTCAGAAAATTTGAATTCATTTTGAAAATTTTTCCCATATAATTTAATGATTTGGATGATGAAATTATTTTTAACACTGATTAATTATGGCCTTGATAGATGATGGATTTGACCGTACAGTCTCACATCCATTCACCTAAAGAGCCTACTTTTGAACACTAGAAGTGTAGCCGTCACTTCTTAGGTTTCAGGTTTATTTTCTCCTTCATCTACGATGCCTATGACATATGGGGTACCAAAGAGCACTAAAATTTTGTTTCACTAATTACAATAATTTTCCTTCATCAGATTTAGAATAAAATATTACATAATTCCATTTTCTATAGAGATTCAAAATTATTTTTATATGTAAATGGAAGATGTATATATCCTTATTTATGAGATGCTATTATTTGTTTTAAACTACAGACAGTTTTTTTTCAAAATTTTAGACTGATAATTTTTGTAGGCTATTTTTTATCAATAAAAGTGAATAGTTGAAATAAATTATTTTGAAGTAGAATGAAATAAGGGAAACAAAAGGAAATATGGGGTTTTAGAGGGTTATGGATGTAAATGAGGTTAATTTTTTATGGGAGGATAGAGAGTCGAATATGAAGAGATATTCATAGAAATGTAAAAGGAGGTTGAATTTTTTAAATAGAGTGTGGGAGTCATGATGATGTGAGGAGAAAAGGGAGACAAACACATTGAAAAATGTGGAGATGTGTGGGATAAAAAAAAAATTTAATCAAATTTTTAAAAAGAAAATAACATGTTACAAAAATTGATGGAAATATCACATTTATGTAGACTTGTCATTACTAGTAAAATTCGTCTTCTTATGATGCTGCAATTTACTAGAAATAGATTCAATATAATCCACACACAAAAAATGAATTACCTTCAATGATCCGATACTATCAAATGTTGAACTATAGTAATAAACTCAGATGTAGATCCCTAGAGGTGATTGTAATTGCAACAGAAAAAGACTATTTTTGTTTCATCATGTTTGAATAACATTAAACAGACACAAACCAACCAATCTATATTTATAAAAAAACAAAAAAAAATGATGAAAACAAAATTGAAATAAAACTCCACAAATTTGGTGTTGTAGGTGCCACCCATGAACTAGAATCCAAACACTTCATGTAACCAAATATCAGAAGTCACCAAAACACTATTGTAGGAGTATATAGTTGGCTCCTTCCATGTAAAAATCATGTTTAATCTTGAAACACTTCACACTTGATAAAGTGTGAGGTTAGTTTTTTTCTTCATAGAATAATGGATCTATTAAAATTTCATTCAAGGGAGATTTAATTCTTTACCCTGATTTGGTATTTATAGATGTGTTCTACATCATATATGACTCTTATTTTTATTCCAAATCAATTATTTTTAAAATCAAAAAAACACTCTACTTTTTATTAAACTCTCATAAGGTAAATTTATGATATTAGGAATGTCGTATCACCCATTTCCTTCATATTATACCAATCATGCGCATATGATGATAATCACAAGCATTTTCCAATTAAGACTCCTAAAACTCATTTATAACTTATGATTTATGATAATTCCACACTATAAATACATAAATATCTTGAAACAACATAATCATTTTATTAATTCTTGCATCAAAAGCATAACTTGCATGCATGGAGGTTCATGGCATAAGAATCTAGATATTTCAACAACTTAAATTGAAAAAATCATTCACACCATGAAATGCATAAATAAGTATACAAAAACCCTTTGAAAATTATGAATTTTTGTGTCGTTCTATCCTCTAGGGAGTATTTTATCAATGTTGGGTCTCATCCTAGCAGGCAAGTGGGAATATGACATTTTTCTCTCTTTATATGAACTATGGAGATCCAGTTTGGTCATGACCCCTCCTTGGTAACTATCTAGGGTTCCCTTCTGGGGTTACATTTTCCATTTCACAACATTACCTTCCACAGAAATATTTTAGAGTCTCTAGGTTCCATTCTCTATGTATGAATTAACACAATCAATCTTTATGAGGCCTTGGCAGCCTGTATTTGTTTGGAGATGGATTTACCTAGTCCTACACCATCTAACATTCTTCTTAATGTGGTAGATTCTAATTTTTATAAGAAATATATATTATATACCTCAATTTATTGATTTTGAGTTTCATTTAATCTTTAGGGGAACTACTTGTCCATGTAAAGGAAATTTCATGATGCCTCAACCTTTCAGCCTAGTCCTATTTTCAAAAGTGTTACCACTTATTCTAGGTGGTTGTTTCTGCTTGGATTAGTTTTTTCAATCTTGGTTGTAGAGGTGAGTGACATTTGTCTATCAAAGTCATCATATTTCCAACATGGTCCTTCTTCATAGGAGAATGGGTTTTTCGTGATGGATGGGAGGGGCCTATATCTTCTTCTATATATGTTATAGGATGGGCTTCTAGGCTTTATTGTGGACCTAAGATCTATAATACTTTTATACAAGGTTATTTCTCATATTTCTTTAGTTTTATTCAAGAAGGGTATTGTTTTTGGTTTCTCATATGTTCTTTCTCAATCATATTCTTCATTTTTAGGAAATGGAAATATTCAGGGCAAAGAGTTAGCTTCGCCTAGATTAGTTGATCTAAAGGAGTCAGATCCTAGTATGTAATTTAGTTGACCTATTCCTCTTTCCAATGGCTTAAAATTATTATTAGATTCTCCTTTTTGGGTGATGTCTCTAGTTGATGAAATGATATCTGATATTGTACCACTTTCTCAAATTAGTGGTGTCTTTATTGGAGAGCACTCTAAAAAAGGGAATTCATCTCCTCATGTATGTTTCCTTCGGATACCTGGGTCCGAAGCCAAGAATTATTTACTCTCAAATGAATTCCATTATTATCTTGAATGATCATAGCCTTAGAACCATGGTGAAAATGTATTTTTTTAGTTATTGAATTGATGAATAGTTATTCTTATATAGTTTCATTACTTGAGAGAAAAAATAATCCCACAAAGATCAAGGATTCTGTAATGAAGTTAGGCATTCATGGCTATATGCATGGAGAGTCTTCTAAAAACCATATTTTGATTTTTTGGATGATTTATTTTTCATTGGACCAGATTGAGGTCTCTTGAAAACTTATCAACACCAAAGTTAGTTTTTAAAATTTTAATTTTCTCACTTCCTTTGTTTATGAAAAATGTGAAGCAACAACAAGAGAATACCATTGGAATTATTTACACACTTTCAATACAAGGTAATACCCATGGTTGGTAGGGGTGATATTAATACCATCATGGAAACATTAGAGAATAAATGCAGAAGGATCTATCATTGGAAGGCCATGATTTTTTTTATACTTTCACATCTTCTATGGACTGATGGGTATGGGTTTTGTGGGTAAAAAATTCACATGGTGTAATAATAAAAAGGGGATTCGCCGCACATGGAGTCAAATGGACCTTGTTTTTTATAACTATCATTCCATGTATCTATTTTCCAATGAAACTGTTTCTAATATGGTTCGGTCAATATATGATCATGATCCCTTGTTGATCATCCATAATTCCATTATATTTAATGGTAGTCATTTCTTCTTCTCTAGTTGATAGCCTATAGACCCAGGTTTACTCTAAGTGGTTGATAAATCATTAAATAAATCCATGGATGAACATAATTGGGATATGATTCATAAAAAAATGATAAGGATAAAATCTGATTTACATATTTGGAATAGATATCATCCTTATGGTATAATAGACTTGGACCTTGTTAAAGATGAAATTGATCCGAATGCATCTGGTATTGATGTTGAGTGGGTTGTATATATCATTAATAAGCTTGTTACTAAGAAAAGTAAACAATTAGATATGACTCTTGAAGAGGAAAAGGCTAGACATAGAAAGTCCTAGGCATGGTGGCTTAAATATGGTCACCGAAACTCACCATTCATTCATAACTTCATTAGAGAGATGAAACATTCATGTATTCCAAACAACCAATTGAAAGATGGTTCCATCACTGGTGATCTGGAAATTGTGGGAGGTATGGGTGAGTATTACATTAAATCCTTTCTAGCTGAATTTAATCCTATTATGCATGGTGGGTATCTGAGGGGACACTCAGATATTTTTTATTTTATATACAGTATGTTTCAAGATTTGTTTAATTATTTAATAGGTTTTATTCCTTAGGAGGAGGAGGGTTGATAGGTGGATCTCTCCAACTAACCACATGAAAACAACATCACATGGCATTCTAGGTTCCATCAATACGTTATCCTAGGGTATCACCACGTGTATATTTATTGATATGATTTCAAGAATTTTTTTTTCGGGTTGGTGAACTTCCCAGGGTGCCATGTGCTACAAAGCTGGTTCTCATTATGAAGGTTAACAAACCCTCATCTATTAATTAGTTCTAGCCCATAATAATGTTCAAATTTTCATACATGTTCTTATAATGTATTACTAATCGAATACTTAACAAGTAAGTTCATGATTGTGATTCGTAGGAAGAACATAGTTTTATATGGGGAGATTCACATAAGAGAAAATTGGTTTGGAATAGGAAATGATTTTTGATATTAATATTTGAACACCCATGTTTGACATAGAAATCATGGTTCATATGGAAAAAGTTTACTATTGTATTGAATGATGATTCATTATCATGGTAATGAATTTCACGAAGTTCTTTAACTAGGAGGTGAATCTTTTTTTAGGTGTTTTAGTTCCCCTAGGGTTTTTCCCCTCCTATAAGAAAGAAATGGGGGTTATTCATGTCTGTATGGGGACTAAGGCAGGGATATCCCCTCTCACCAACTATACTTATTATGGATCAAGACACCCTTAGTAGGTTTATATCAAGATACATGGACAATGGTTCTATTAGCTCCTTCTGTTGTACACATAATATTAATGGTATTTATCATCATATTTGTGTGCATGATATGATTATTTTTGTTAATGGGAACAAGAGATACTTAAATATTAATAATAGTGACTTATATGAATATAGTTAATAGAGTGAAAAAGTTACTAAAAAAACAAAATAATAATTAATATTTCAGCTTGAATCTTGGAGAGAATGCCTCAGATGGTTGTGAGCACTCTGGGCATTCTAGAGAAGCAGTTTTTAATGAATTACATGGGTGATCAGATCTCACCAGGGATAATTTAGATTCATCAGTTTGAAAGGCTTTCTGAAAAAATTTCCAATCACATCCAAAATTTTAAAAACAAATTTCCTTCCATTTGGGTTCATATTATGATGGTGAATAAAGTGTTTTCATACATTTCGATGCACATTTTGTGAGTTATAAAGATACACAAGACTATTGTGAAGAACATTGAAAATATTATGATATCATTCATATTGGATGTTCATTTTGAAGGTATTTTTCACTAGGATTCATGGAAGAGGCTTTCATGGTCACTGGAAAATAGTAGTTATTAACTTGAGAAAAGTTAGGGATTCCAAGTGATACAAATAGGTGAAGCTGGATTTGGATGCTTTGGAGGGTCACTCACTTTAGGTTAAATTTATTACATATTAATATATAGAGAACTTTTAAATTTTAAAGGGGTGGATGGAAGGAGATTTGTTGAGGATTCCTAAGAATGTTCCAATGATACAAATCCATTCTTGATGGGTTATTGGATGTGGGAATATTAAATTTTAGAAAAATAATTGGGCAGGTGTTTCTATGTATTTTTGGGGTGTCCAACTCCTAACATTTTATTCTATCAGGCATGTTTATAACCAAATTTTATATTTTATTCCTTAAACACGCAAAATTATAATTTTTTTCAAAATATCATGTTGAATCATGATTGGGAATATTTTTTCTCATGATATCATAGCCAAGTTTCTTATAAGACAAAGCTTACATGTTCTTAATAAAGAAGAATAACATCTCGAATGGGTGGGGGTTGACCTCTAGTGTCATGAAATCCCTATTAAATTTCATTTACATGTTTGTTGCATTAGACATCATGAAATTTCAGCATATAGAGAGATTATTTTAAAAGGTATTATTATATCCTCTAGGTGTATGTGTTGTATGCATTCTAGGAAGGAATATTCCTTAAATTGTTTCTTCCATGGATAATGGTAGGATGCATATCTTGGTCATTTGATGGATCTAATTTAAAGGCCTACTCTATGTAATATTTTTAATGATATTGGTTTCATGGTGTTGTGAAAAACACTAGAATAAAAGGGTAGGGTCATCCTCTTATAAACATGCATTTGATCCATATAGAATTCTAGGTACAAGGCATGACATTAGGGGGTCTTTTCCTTCTCTGTGGAAATGAACTATATATCATGAAGCCTATAAATTTACCTAGGGGTTATTTGGAAGTATTGATGCATTTCTCCTTTATTATTTTATTTCCTTGATGTTAAAATATTTTTTTCACCCCTTCAATGACAGAGTGATCATGGATGAGGGTTCAATAACTCTCTCCATGTAATGTAATTAATCATAATACTCATGGTCAATTCATTCATGGTCTCGTTTAGGGTGGGGGTGTGGTCTCGAACTCTATAGGATTAGTCGTTATGAATTTTTCCTATTCTTATTTCCATTGAGATTCCCTTATTTCAGAAGCCTATCCTTTGATCAATGGGATTCAAATTAGTCAGGATAATAATATCTTATTGGAGTTAGATGAATCTGATTCTATAATTATTCAAAACACCTTACATGGAATTTATTCAATTCCATGGTCCTTTATTTATCACATCTGGAGAGTGAATATTCTATTTAGAAACTGAGTGTAAGTGAATCATAGATGAATTGAAGGAAAAAATATGTATATTTTATGGCTTCCCAGACATGTCTATTTGATAGCTTCATCATATTCTCTGATATTGTATCTTTTCATCTTGAATGTGTCAACATGGGCAGGGATGGTTCCCTAGGACTGTAGTACTTTAGGCCTCCATGACCATGTTTTATTTGTGACACTTTATTCCTTCCACTTAATGAAAATTTACTTATGATGATGGATGAAGGTGAAAAGGTTCTGTTAAAAACATTTATGAATCCAACCTCAAAATAACTAATAATATATAATATTTTAAATATTCTTTTTACACTACTCAAATAAATATTTCTTTAACAGACAACAAACATTATTATATACAATGTGTATTTTACCAATACCATCCACACATGTTTTAGGAATTATAAATAGTTCAAAAATCAACACATGTTATTTTCAAAATGTATAAAAATTCATCTATGAAGTATAACCTCATTATATAGTGCCCATATTTATGATTTGACAATAAATATAATTCATCTAATGGGATCTTAAATAACCCGTTAGGTTTTTTATAATATCATTACACATTCCTTAAGTAAATTTGTGTGATTTTCATTCTTGTTGGTATTTATAAGAAAATTAAAGGATATTAATGAGAATTATCATTTAATCTTTCGTTACCAAAATTTATTCTTCTCCACCCATGACTGAGAATCATATGATTCCATTTAGGATTGGAAATGATACAACATGTTATCTTAGAAGAGAACCTTTATCTAGAAAACATCATGTCTATTTTGGAAACCCTGATGTAGAAAAATGTAGAGTATAGACACGAAGATCAATTTTGTCTATAAAATAAATATTCATTTGATACAAACATAGATTCACTCAAAAAAATCATCCTTTTGGTATTGGGGTTACTCAAATAGTTAAATAATGAAATATATACATCCTGCATTCATATTAACCAACATGTTATAATGTTTATAAAAAACACATTTCTCCCCTTTTGTAATTTAGTATGAAATTCCCCTTGATAATAATTTTTAAATCATTCCAAATAGTGTTCTATGGTTATTTTTATTCCTCATATTACAATTTTTACATAGGACGTTAGAAAATTCACAATCACTATGTAGTGATGGTTTAACACCATAAACCTATCTTTACTCCCCTCATGTTATGAATCTCTATCCTTAAATTCCCTACAAGTTTATAAAATACATATAGATAATTGAATAAAGAGTAATATTCTTTATTCATTTATAAGAACCATTCAGTTTAAGATGTCTTTCTCAACTTAGTCTTCTTGGTCATACAATAATAATTTATTTTCATCTATTTGATAGACATAATATGTTTTTTATTAATTTAAATTCTCAAATAGATTACTTGTGTAAAGAAAATTTATTTTCCATCTTACATTTCAAGTCAAATTCATTGGATTTTTTTTATTATCATATTCATTCTCTCTTCTTGGATTGGTAAGACAGCGATGTAATGTTTTGTGTCATGCCTAACTTTCTATCAACTTTCAAATGTTTTTTTAAATTTTCACACAATATTCCCCATGCCTTGTTGTTTTTTATTTTTAAATAACTTTCTTACAATTTACCATATCACTCATTTTTTCTTCTTCTATTTTTTAGACATTGTTAGTGGATAAGTATAAATTTTCATGTATTCTTTATTGACATGTTCATTTCTATTCGGCTTCTCACATGATGGGTTTTTACTATTTGATAATTATAAAACTTCATCCATTTTAATTCTAAACCCCCTTTTCATTATTAGTATATCAAATTATATAAGTAGAATAAACATGATTTCTTCATCTTTTTGACCCTCTTACTAAAATATTCTACAAATATTCTCCAAGAATTCTTACATAATTCTAGTTGGTATCTTGGGTGGGTTTTTGGTCATATTATTCCTTCATTGAAATATAATTAAAATTTTATCACCAACGATACCCATAAATTTGTGGATAATTTCTAGAAATGACATGTAATATTAGTTAGAGTTTGATTTTTTCCATAACTTCTACAAAAAAAATATAAACCTTTTAACATAGAGCATCTAATTTGATAATTACTATGTCTAAATATTTATAGTTTCTAAATTTCATCAATTTGATAATTATTTTAACTAAGGGTATGTGGTTTTATTGAAATATTACTACATTAATTTTATGTAAGATATGGTCTCTCACTTATCCTCTTAGGCTATGTAGATTAGATTTATTTTTTTCACAAATGTTATAAGAAATAACATATGTATTTTAAAACAGAACGGAAATAGATATACCATGTTAACTTGAAACATTATTCTCAAAAAATTGATAAGACCAACATTTATCTTCAGTTGACGTGGGGAATTCATATATACTATTCTTTAAATCATTTAGGACTGATGGATATACAGTTTTTATCTCAGAGGATCCTTTATCCTTTTAAGCCTATTTCTACTTAAAATCACTTGTGATCTTATCAAGTTCATCCACTGTTAATTCTTTTTTATTAATATCATACACAAATACCTTTAACTTTATATCATGATCCTCCTTACAAAAATTCATTTTATTTTTTTTTAATTTTTTTCTCTTTTCATTCTTGAGATATGTATTGTTCTCTAGAGTTACTTCTAAAAATTCATTTAGAACCAATTCTAGCTCTATTGAATGTTTTCCAACACCATCAGTCATTCGAGAATCCATTTATTTTCAATTTTTATAAGAAAATAAAATTTATCTTTATAATAGTCAGTTGATGATAGAGTATCTTTTTAATACATTCCCAAAAAATTACCCTTCATACTTCTAGAATGAATCTTATTTTTCATGATTTTTTATTATTATTTGTGTATTTATCATATAACTTAGTATCAATAACCTTTTTTGGGTAGTTATGTTAAAAGTGTATAGTTACATCATAATTACTGTACATGAGAGATTATTTTCCATTTCCCGTCCACTTTATTTTCGGTAATATCTCTGAAATAAGAGAAACAATATTATTAAAGTGTTCATCAATATCTTTCTCAATATATTTAATTGATTTAGAAAGTTATTATTCTTTAAAATTTCCATTCCATGTGACATTAAAACAAATATCTTTTTTTTCTTGAAATATTTTTCCTTTATTATTTTATATGCTATAAGATTATTGTGATGGTCATCATGGGATATATTTTATCTATAATCTAAATATGAAATTATGGGGTCAAATATATCCTTGAAATTTATTATATGATTGTTTATAATGGTAGAATAATCTTTCATGTAATGAAATACTTGAATGATACTGATTATTCTATTTAACTTGGGGATGTATTAATATATATTGTCATCATAATCCATTTTAATGACTTCAATTTTAATTATGTGGACTTGTAACTTGGATACCATCACTTTACTTCCTTCATAACTATTTCTTAACTAATCTAATATTTATTTACTAGATTTAATATCCATGACCATTGTGTACATGTTTTATAAAAGAGATTTCAAAAATTAATTTTGAACATTACTATTATTTTACATGTTTCTCTTCTGTGAGAGTTTTATATAATTTTACATGGTATTAGGTGGAAATCCTTCTATAGAAGCATCTCAAACTTTTGGTCGTTGAAAAATTATGTAGAGTAGCATCAATTTTATCAAAATATGATTGTTACAATCATCAAAATTAGGTACTCAAAGGACATTCATAAAATTAATGTTCTCTGTATCACTTAAAAAATTCATGTATTCATAAAGGGTCCTTTATTCCTAAACTAATTATACAGTCCAATGTCTGAGTTGGTACTATTTATGGTGGGAGGAATCTCTACTATAATATTTATTTGAATTATTTTTTATTTTTAATTATACCTCTAGAGTTTGTTAAATTCTTAATAATTCTTCTCTAATTAACCATCGTCAACTCATTTGAAATAGGAATAAATAAATAAAAACACACATGGATTGAAAAGTATTGGATAAAAGACCCACTTATAGCCATAACTGGTTATTAGACCAGTTATATATTATCTAAATTATGAACACATGCTTAAATCTACTAGTTATCCATCGAAAATAAAATTCACCTCATGATTGGTTATAAACCTGAACCAAAAATCTCTATCTATTACTTATTTTATACTTCAATCACTAACTATATCAATGATATGTTATATGCACCAGTCGATTTTTCATCAATAATTGGTTATGTAGCACAATTGAATGACTTAAGCTATGAATCATTATATTCTTTAATCTAAAATCAACTCCTCAATTTTACCCACAATAAAAATGATATCCATCAATCTCAAGGTTTATTTTTCATAACTAAGAATTATCTTCCACCACAAGAATACATGATATGGTTTATCGGTGTAAAACATCATATATGTAAAATAAAAGTCTTCTTTAAACCATAGATGTTCATCCCTCTTACATTCTCTGAGCACATAATATTATTTTATGTAAGGGAAAACTTTTGTTGTATCAATTCAACATCTTTTAGAATATAAACTGAATCTCTTCTAAATGGACTTTATGTATGCATTATAAATAAATGGTGTATGAACCTTTAGTGAACCCTAGCACATATAACACATTTTTTATTCTTATAAAATCTATTTATTATTATTCTTATATTGTTTTTTACTTTTACTTTGCAATATAAAAACCACATGAAATATTAATACTATCTGATTATTTTAATGCATGTTTCATGGAAACACTCATGTTAATCATTAAGAGGATATATAATCACTATTTGTACCTATAAAGCTCCATCCATTTCACTATTATCAAGAACTATCTTCCACGAGTACAGTGTCTTCTTCTCTCCACACATGTATACAAATACTGGGCACCCACTCCCATTGTGAAAACCCTATAACAACATCATATTTTTCTTTAAAAAGACTAGAGAAGTGTCAAAGTACGCACGTTTAAAAGTTATTATTCATAGATTATCATTCAATGTAAAAAAAAATTCACAATATTATCAATGTAAATTAGATTTCATGCTTCTTCTTCATGAATGTGATCAATACTATTATTTTCCTTCACTCGAATAGGTCATATGGATCAATATTTTTTCATAGCCTAGGAGACTCTTGCTTCTCTCCCTTGCACATTCTAAGTTGAGGGGTGATATATATTCTCCTCAAAGAACCAGTGATCTATAAAAATAACATTCAATAGATCATAAATAATTATCCTTGATTTTTAATTTATAGGTTAGTTATCAACTTCCTTTTCCTATATATTTTATACGGAATGAAATATTATTTCTATCAATGAAACCTTTGGATTTTTTTTTTAAATCTCAAAACACAAAAATATTGGATTTATAATCCATGTATTAAACTTATACTTCATGGTAGATTCGTAAAATTAATTTTATTAAAATCTTATGAATCATCCTCAAAATAATCCTCAATCTCAAGTACATATTATGAAGCATGCAAATTTGACACTATAAAAACATATATTATCTGGTAACAATATATTACTTGAACTAATGCTATCATGAAAAGAATATAAATAATGTATAGAGTTTTGTGGATTTTATATCACACTATTTTATCTACATAATCTTGAAACAATCGTTAGCTTCATGACATACAAACAACATTTCATAGAAATCATATGATTATTGAACCCAATGAATCCAAAACTTGAATGGATACAATCATTTAGATTGGGAATCCCATGTTATTTATATATATTAAGTGAATGATCATAATTAATGTGCCTCGATAGATTCCCAATTTATTTATGTATATTTAATATTCATTATCTTAGAATCCACAACACCTCCTTCGACACTCAACTATGGAACCCTGATCAACTTTGGGAACACTCAGACACACTGAACTACTTTTATAAAACCATATGTTATATTAATCCCTTCAACCACATTCCTACTCACATAAACCCTTTCCTTGACACATGTAGGATTTTCCACTATGCTTCTCCCCATAACTACCATGGGATGGATTGAACTATGTATACCATCAAGCATGGCCTGAGATCGATCTATCCTGTTTAGGTAGAAAGATTTGGTTTGGCCATACCATATTATTATTAAGATCAAATCTTAGTAAAATAATATCTGAATTATTAATTATTAATCATAAAATAAATCCTTCCCCCAAATTCTCATCTTCTAAAAGTCATATTCATATATTCTTTATTTCATCTTTAATTTCCTCCAACATAAAAAAATCACATTTATACACATTTTTGATAATCTGTTTATGCCACTCAAATAAATATCTCAAAAAACATTCCAAAACATAACTGTATACTTATTTATCATTCTAAATACTATTAACACATGTTTTTTTTCATTTCCAATATTTCTATAATATTTACGTGTTACTTTGAGGTTTTATCCATAAAATCGTCTAATAACAATCATCTTCATAGATCAGACAATTATTGAAATAGTGTTAATATATTCAATTCATCCAATAGGATATACACAAACCATTTAATGTCAAATAAAATAGTAATTATTTGGGATCATTTACTAAGTAAAAGCATAATTTTTTAGTTGGAATAAAAAATAATAACATTCATCATAAACTATACAAAATTCAGAACTAATATTTTATGAAAATTATATATATTCAATGTATTTTAATAAAAATAAAATTTTATAGGAGGATGTGTAATTATACAAGAGGATAATGTAGTGTTTTATAGATCAAGAATATTTTGATCACATGAATAGAAAGGTCCAACACATAATATAGATATGGTGATATCATTTATGTCATGAAAATTTATAGAAATTTCCCATTTGTTGATAGGTTCATGGTGTATTTTGTCGCAAAATTTTGAGGTATAGTATCTCTAATTAGGAATTTACATATAAGGAAAATATAAGGGTACAATATTTATATATATTGTTACATTGAGTTATCCTATTTATCAGGAAAGGGTAATGCTATAACTGATTCCATGAGGAGGAAAACTCATGTTGAGAAATAGTTAGAGAGTTAGTGGTATTTTATTGGATTGATGGAATATTTGGATCTAGAGTCTCATATGTATGGATTCAATAAGGTTTCATGTAATATATAGGTCAATTATACATGTATAGATTAAATAAAGTAGGGATAAATCCAATAACTAATGAAACAATATAAGTGAGATCATAAATGGCATCGAGCCCATCTATAGATGGTTTATAATAGAAGAATTGATATTTTATATCTAATATATTGTGTTGGTTCCATTAATCATAAAAAACAGGTTATCAATATGTTTCATAACTCTAGTTTTGTAATTTATTCATGATCTATAATGATGTAACTTGAGTAGGAATTAATAAAAAGAGACAAAACTAATTTGTACTATTGGGGAATAAATTTTCAATTGATGATGGTAGGGAATCAAAAAAACTATATATAGTTACCCAAAAATTTCTTACATAAATATTACATCTTAATATATAAATATTCATTATATTATATAATGATCCATGCCAGATTTCAATAAGTCTAGTGACTTTGGAAAATTAGACACAAAACAACTATTTCATAAGTGAGCTATGTCAACAACCCACTATGTCCTTCATTCCATATACATTTATTATAAAAATAATATATAATAACATTCTACACAACCTATGGAAAGGAAACATAATAAATGTAAGTCTTATATGATCAATAAGGGTAACATCTGTGATATGAATGATCATATAATAATAACATGAGCATGAGGGAATGAGAATATGAGAATAACATTGTGAAACAATACCCTATGTATCATATATCATAAAATAGAGTCCTATAAAAAATCATTGCATTAATTAGGGAAAAAATAATAATGTAATCAAATAACTTGAGCTATGAGATCATAAATTTTATATGGGGATATTATTTGTGGCATACACATAAGCATAGAAAATTTTATGTTAAGGATATCTTGCAAGACAGTCCTAAAATATTAATCCTAGGATAACCACCCATGTATCTAATTTGGGATTTGGATAACCTCATATTTACCAACTTTAGGTTTAAGATAACCTACTAGGTATCCTATTTTAGTTTTTAGAGAATATCACAAATACCCTCTTATGTTCTCAGAATAACCTACCATGTACCCACTTTCGGTATTAGGATATCCTATCTTGTACCCTAATTTAGGATTATGATAACCTCCAGTGTACCCACATTTAGTCTTGGGATAACCTCCATTGTACCCTCTTTCGGGCTTGGGATAAGAGCCCATTTACCTTTTTTGGGCTTGGTATAACCTCCCATGAACCTTTTGAACACATAAGACATTGACCACTACCCAATGCATTGGATGTAGATATAGGTCTCACCCATAACATGACACATACCATTGTATGACACATGCTTGTAAAACTTTATTCATATCATAACCCATGAAAAGGTAACAACTTTCAATGAAATTTAACCATCGTATATCTAATGATAAAGAAATGGGTTTCTTAAATATTTTTTCGTCATAAACATAAAATAACTAGAGATTTAATAAGGGTATACCCATAGGATCATATCCTCAGTAAGAAAACAAAATAGCACAAAAGATTTTTTCATTGATGAATGAAAATTCCATAAAAATATCATTAAGAAATTCTGGAGGAAAATATCCTTTACATTTTAAAATCACATCTTTAAAATATTAAAATATCATAAATTTTTAAGAAAACAATTTCATTGAAAATAACCTTGTATATATACAAAGGAATCATTTAATCTTTGAGTGGTCACAATGATAGAAAATTCCATTCATACCATGCATAATAAAATATACCCCATTAACATTTAAAAAAATCAAAGGTAATATATCAACCCAAGCATAACATACATGGATATTAAATAATTTTATATGAATATTCATCACATTAAACAATAACATGACCAAGGATAATAATAGTTTAGTGTCTTTGGAGACATGGACTAAATATTATAACATGGTGAAATGATCTTCAATGTTCCCCATAATGATATTCCCCTTTAGTAATTCTACTTAAAACCATTATTCGTAACCTGAGGAAATGAAACATACAAAAGTGTGATATTGGAAAATCAATAAGGGTAAACAAAGGAGATATATAAGTATAACATGAGAAAAATGGTATGAGAACATGTGAATAATATTTTAATATCATACCCTATAAATCCAAATCATATACATTAGTCATGGAATAAATATTGTAAATTAATAAGACATGAATCCTAATGGAATTGAAAGCATAACCCATAAAAGAATAAAATAGAAATAAGAAATGGTAATATTAAATACACATAGGAATAGAAAATTATATTTCGAAGACACCTACCAAGGCCTTAATAGCATTTTGGAATTGGAATAATCACACATGTACCTACTTTGGGCTTGGTCTAAGAACCCATGTAACCTGTTGTTGTCGGACTTGGGCTACAACACATGTACCCTCTGGTTTAGGGGATTGGGATACAACCTGTATAACCAATTTTTTATTGTCTTGGGATAAAACCTATGTACCCTATTTTTTATGGGATTGGTTTAGATCCCATGTACCCTCTTGTTTATGGAATTATGATAAAACCTGTGTACCCCCTTATTTATGGGCATTGGAAAAATATTGTGTACCCTGTTGTTTATAGTATTGGGATATAAAATGTGTACCCTACTATTTCTGATCATGGGATACAACATGTTGACCATCTTGTTTATTGTATTGGGATACGACCTATATACCCTTGTGTTTGCAAGAATGGACTACAACCCAAGTAACCTATTTTTTGTTAGATTGGTCTACAATCCATGAACCCCCATGTACACGAGTATAGGATAAAACCTATATACATATTATCTCATATAACATTTATGATTACCCAATAACTGGAAGGTAGATATAGGTCTCTCCATCACATAATGAAATCATACTTTCATGTTTCATAAGATAATAAAATATTGAACATATCATGGCCCATAAAAAGTGATTGATCCCATAAACATCACATCATTACCTTTGAAATGAAATATATATCATAAAAATTCATCATATCATAATATATGGAAAGGATACATGTTCCATAATAAATTAATCATATAATAACTCATGAAAAGAAATTGTTCTCCCATGATTTTTTCATTGAATAACCAATGGAATAGAAAATTTTTTCTAAAAAATGTTATCAGTTTAAATACAATCCATTCAAATAAAGAATAATAATGGTGTATTTAAATCTTTCACTAGTGAAGAAAAAATTATATCAAAACATTTCATTGTAAACAGAGAAGAATATGGAAATATCACTTGTATTATATCTTAATCCAATTATCATAAAACATTTTGAATATAATTTTCATTAAAAAACAATTTTAAATATTATTAATTAGGAATTGAAAATGTTTAAAACAATAATTGCGTAAAATATCCTTTAATATTTTAAAAATTACTTTTCAGATAGAAAAAATTTTGAAAAAATTTTTCTTTTAAAATGACATTAAAATTTTATAAAGGAATATTGAAAACTTTTTTAAAAACTTTTATTTGAAAATATATTTGAAAACATATAATGAAAACATGAAAATATATTGAAAAACATTTCTTTGAAAATATATTTGAATACTTATAAAGAAAGATTGAAAACATTTTGAAAACATTTTTCTTAGAATTTTTTTTGAAAAGAATAAATTTCCTTATTATTAAGAAGATCATTTTATTAAAACTACCCATTTAGACCCGAAATGTAAGCTTCATGGAAATGATGGTTATTACTGTGGGTAAATATATACATTTTGAACATTCCTTTTATACCATGAAAGGTTTAGAAAAGATCCTGGATAAAAAATGATAAGAATATTACTTCTAAAACAATTTCTCAAAATGTTAATCATGTCTACAAATTTATATTAAAATTATATGAAAATATCATAACGTTTTTTGAAAAAATGTTTAGAAAACATGATTTTAAAGGAAAATTGACTTCCAACTGAATAGAGAAATAAAGTCGGATATTCATGAGAAAACGTTCTAAAATATCATAAGTAAAATATAGTGGACAATGGTTAAATTTTTTTTTGACAACAATTGTAATGCCCCGACCCCAGTTACCCAGAGTCGGTGCATTATTTTAATACATTGGTATGATTACAAGGAATCAACTCCCAAAGGACCGATCAGTTTAGTAGTCTTGGAAAATAGATTACATACATGAATGTTACATTACACTTCATAACATACAAAAAAACATAAATAAGCCTTCACGAACTCCATTATTCCTTTGGCTTAACCCTGCATATCAATCACTATACACTTCTTGGAATCCTAGGAAAAATAAAACATAGAAAGGGGTGAGATTATATGCACAGTAACGATAAAAATATAGTGGAAACTTTTATAAATAAGAATAAATATTTAAGGAAATGTATAACTAAAACAAAAGCCTTTTAAACTTGAACTACAGCATAATATGGCAAAAATAAAATGGAATAATGCCATTAACTTATTCACATGGATATTTTACAAGTCAAATAATCACATGCAATATCACTAACCGCTCTCATAATGATGGAATGCATAATTCCGAACTTTAATTTTCGTGTCAAGGCCTTGTGCCAAGACCTAAGGGATAACTGTAACCGGAACCCAACCCGGAGAGCCTCTGTAACCGGACTCCAACCCGGAGTGCCTCTAATAACCGGAGACCAATCCAAATTGCCTCTAATAACAGGACACCAACCTGGAGTGCCTCTAATAACTGGATACCAACCCGGAGTGCCTCTAAAAACCAGACACCAACCAAGAGGGCTTATTTTTACCGGTCCCCAACCCGGAACATACTTGTCCAACACATTCTTCATAAGAAGAGGATGAAATATAACATAAACATTCATAATAAAACTAGCATACGAAATGCCAAACATTATTTATAAACCATTAATGGAATAAAAATAACTCATCCATAGTCAAACATTTCACAATACATTAAATAAAATATGGATGATTTGTATCATAATAAATTAACTTCAAACAAGTGTAAAAGTTATCAAATGATGTTGACATAGATGAAATAAAAACTATTTGAGAGAAATATCTCTTTTCTTGAAATCATTTAAAAGTCACACATTTTGAAAAATAATTCATTTAAAGACATTTTTTAATCAAAGTTTCCCATACCACTTTGAAACTTTTGAATGGAATTAACATTTTAAAAACATTCTTGTCCATATAAATAAATCCTTAAAAAACATTTTGAATACATGGAAATTAATGAGAAAGATTTAGAAGAATACATATTTAAAACATTTGAAATGATTTTTTTTGTAAAAAGACCCATAAAATAATCCCTTTGAAAACTCTTTCATAAAACATGTACATGTATAATAAATATTTCCCAGTAGATACTTACGTAAAAACAACCTCAGATAATAGAGAGATTGTGAAATTAACCCTTACCAATTCGGTAACTTACGAAACATACAACCCATGAAAGAGGTATCATATGATGAATATGTAAATACACATAAATTAGAGTGTATTACATAGAGAATACAATTATTGGCAGTACATACACCACACAAAATGTAATAGTGGCGATATGGCATGAATCTCACGGGAATAAGGAGTGAGATAAAAACCCCTTACCTTGAACTTTCCTTTAGTCGAGGGTACGTTTAGCCTTCTGTATGAAGACTATAGTATGTTATTAAATTATACCAGAACCATATTAATATTTATGATATCATACATTATTCATTTATGACTTTATTCTACCCATTTTATAATAATTTCCATGTTATATTAATATTTCTGGTAATAATCGCTTCTTTATCGTACGTGTTTTAACTTGTTACTCTTGATTGTATCACTTAGATTATGATTTAAATACTTCCAGAATATAAAACATGATTTATTTATCATATTTATTTAGAATATAAATATTTATAATAGGTGTATATATGAAATTGAAAACACCGTTTATGTAGACGGTAGTCCCTACGTACGCATAAACGCTGTTTCCATTTTCATATAGTATTGAACGGAAGTAAGTGAATAAGATATATTTAAGTACATAAATACATATATATATATAAATATATATCTACAGTATAATTATTATTTCATGTATTAAAAACTTATTAGTAATATATATTTTTTATAATCATCGATTAATGGTGAAATTTGAAATGAATCTCATCGCGTCGTGGAGACGGTAATCCGTACATACGCACAAGAAAAAATATCATTTTTTTTGATTTTAATATAATATATAATTGGATGGTATATCATATATACATAATCATTATCATTTTATATTTATTATTTACATGAATTACAAACCACTATTATACCCATCCAAATAATAATATATTGAATAACAATTACACCACGACGTGGAGACGGTAAGTCGTACGTACGCACGTATGGTGACATGTCATTCAAAGGATGGATAGAATACTGAATATGGTTGTACCATATTTATAATAATATTACAGTATATATTAGATACTATATTCATTATTTTAGAATGGGAATAACAAATAAAGAAGAAGTTGAAGAAGAAATGAATTTGAAAAAGAGTGGTGAAAACATTACCTCTTCTTCTGGTTCTTCCATTTGATTTGATCAAAAGGGATCATTAAGTTGGCCTTATAATTAAAATAAGGCCTCTAGGTTGTATTGAGGGATGTTGAGAGAGTATTTGGGCAGGTTTTGGACGATCTAAAAGGCTTTGAATGTTTTAATTAATGATAAGGGGAGTGGCCTTTTATAAGAGGGGTGAGGGGCACCTTTGGAAAAGCTAGAAATATTATTTTATAATAAATTCATATTCGGTTTATAATGGCTATAAAGTGGATTATTTAAAGGTTAAGGTGGGGAAATGTCGAAAACCACTCAACAAATAGGATTTAGACTGGTTTGGGTTACTATATTAACCTTATCATTACGTATTAAGTCTTAGTTAATTAGTTTCACTTTAACAATGTCTCTTTGTATTTTTATATTATATGGTTAATAAACTTACTATATACATTAAAGATACCCCCTAGTGGTCCATTAATGATACACCTATCATGATATAAGTCTCTTGGCCGATCATTATATTTTTAAGAATTTAATATCAATTAATAATATAATATTTGTTTTAAAAACTCTTTTATGTCAATTTTGACACTATTCAATAATTGATTTTTGTAAAAATCATAACAGAATTATTACTTAGAATAAAGTCAATTAAATCCCTCCAAACATATCATATTAACCTATAAAATTATTTTTATTTATAAAAAGTTTCAAATTAAATTTATTTGGGTATTTAATATATCAATTATTCAAATTTTGCATTAATTAGGTTATTACTGTATCACCATTGTGTCATAAATAACATAAATTATTTAATGTCTAAAAATTATAAATAATATACCATTATGTAGGAAATATTTTTATATTTATAATTAATATTTATAGTAAAAAATAAAACATATATAACCCTATGTAAAAATTGTTTTTCTAAAAGATATATGCTTATGTCATTTTAGTATTTATTTTAACTTAATTAAAATAAAGTATCCCTATCACCTACAAGTGGCTACATGGGGTCCAAAAATCAACCCAAAGATGCCCATGTTCGAAAATGTATCTACTAATAAGGTTAGAACACATTTTAGAGTAATTTATTATTATTATAATATTATTTTTTAACCCTTATTTATCAAATTTACCCTTTAACCATGGTAAATAAAATATTTACCGAAGTCATTATTCAAAATGTCTAAAAATAAAAGTTACTATTTACAAAATTTGGACATCCTGATTCCAAATATTGAATCCATTTTCCAAATTCAAAACACAGAAGTGGAAGAAATTAATTTAAAATTAATTCCCTTTGTTAAAATAAAAAGCGTGTTTTTAAGAGATAATAACTATCAAAAGATTGACACTTGTTCATGTCCCGTTTAATTGTGAAATTATGTCCAATGACCAAAATTATATTAAATGGTAAAAATATATTCTAAATATACTTAAAAACCACTCAATTTCATAATTCATAACTATTAATTATTTTGATTAAAAAAGTTTTTTTTAATTAAAAATTAGTAATTTTCACTATTCATCAAAATATAAAAGTTATCCGAAAAGTACCAAACATTCACCCTAGGATAAATTCGATATTACGAATCCAAAAATGAAGTCCTTTTTGAGGATTAAAATTTATAAAATTTCAAAAAGTAGGTATTACTATTCATAACGGCTAGTTTGATTCGTTGTAGTGTGTGTTAGAACTCGAAGTTGCATACAACACACGCTACTGTATTATTCAAAGAGAAGCGTACCATGGAAGCATGGGGTGTTACATTCTCCCCTACTATAGTAAATTGTGTCCCGGCAATTTATGCTCGGTATTGGAAAATTGGGGTTGACTTTTCAAAATATCTTAGTTAAAATCCCACATCGAAAAATGAATTAATGAGGCCTCTATTTAAAATAAAGAGTGGTAAGTATGAAGGTTACAAAAAATAACACATACTTGGGTTCCATGTAAGAAAATATGGATATGGGAGAGAAATATAACCATCAATATCTGATGGAGAGTGGTAGAGAACATGGCTATAAAAAGGCCAACAGTCCCAAAGCCATAAATTTATGATGATCTAAGGTACCATTTTGGACAACATTTTTGTTCTAAGTACCTTTTCATAATGTTGGGGAATTTATTTATGAGATTCGATAAGATCATAAGGAGATATACTTAATTTATAATTAGAGTTTTATTCATTAATAAATTTCTACCACAAACTAATCTCTCACTACAAAACATAAGACAAATAAAAAATACTCTATTTATCCTAACCGTATAGGGTTCCAAATATAATGAATGTATAATTCAAATATCAGACCCATTAAAAAAAACTACAGTATACAATCCAGGGAATTCACGTAGTCTAGTGGTAGGTGATAAATCTAAATCGTACTATAGTTGTGGGTTCAATTCCCACATCTTTGTCCGACACGGCGGGTTGTCACACTGTCTGCGTGTTGTCCTTTTATAAAAATCCAATAATAACCTTTCAAACTTAATCCATTCAAACGTATAGACTTATTCAAAATATTACTATCCAAACTCACAGTCCAAAATTTAGAAATAAGTTAAACACAATGAAGAATCATTTTTCCATGTAATTTCCAAAATGTTTAACTCGCTGTAGAGTCACTTTTCTTAGTACGATAAAATCTGAAATACTAAATGAAATAGTACTATATTACAATCCTTATTTATTTCCAGAACATAATTGATACATCACTTAAATGAAATAATTTCAAAATAACAAGATAAGAATACTAGTTATTCCTATTCATTTGTGGTAGTATCATAACTTGATTATTATTCAATAGCATAATTTGCGGCATAGTCTGATGACTAGGACATAGGTTCGCGTAGTGTCCAATATCCTTGAAAATGAATCATTGTATGTTTGAAACCATTTTCTTAACATTTCAGTCACGTACTTGGTTCCCTTTTCCTCCACACTTATAACAAACTCTCATTCCTTTCAGGCAAGTTTCAGGGTGTTTCTTCCCACATTTATCACATATGGGAAAATTATTCTTTTCCCTTTTCTCTTTATCCATCTTTCTCTCTTCCATCCTTTTCTTCTCTTGCTTCCCTTAAAATCCATAAGACTCAGTAAACTCTTTACTTATCTTATCGACACATGATATTATTTCTTCATATGATGATAATACATGGGAGACTATTTCTCTTATAATTCTGGCATAAGACCATGAAATATATGATCCTTCGTTTTCTTTGGATCATGTGCATTGCTGGAGTTCTCATTCCATCTACTAGGCGCCATTTCTAAACAATGGAATACACTAGATTAGTTTATTAATAGCAATACCTATTCCCAAACTTGTAAAACACTTAACATAAATTAAATAGTTTATGGATATAATCCATAATCATAAAAATGTCTTCTTTGAGGATGTATATACACATAAAACCTTTATAATGGTTTGTAAAGAAAATGAGAATTATCCTAATCATATCCCCTGGGAGTGTCATAACCAAGAGTGAAGCAATGCCCATTGTCGTACACCAGTTCCCGTTCAAGTCTAGCTCAAAGCGGTGTTTTCGAGTTTTACCCCTAGGTACATCTGTACCAGAGCCACCTCTACCTACTCATATCCAGACATGGATGTATTGCTTGGAAAACTCAAAAAAATCTCTACAATACAAAAATTCTTGGAAGTTCTTCTATACTAATCCTCAAAGTCAATCTTAGGGCTATGTTCTCTAATCAGAGTTTATCTAAATCTAGATTCAAAGGTTATTGCTAATTTTCCTCTGATACCAACTGTAACGCCCCGACCCCAATTACCCAGAGTCGGTGCATTATTTTAATATATTGGCATGATTAAGAGGAATCATGTCCCGAAGGACCGATCAGTTTAGCAGTATTAGAAAATAGATTACATACATGAATGTTACATTACACTTCATAACATACAAAACAACATAAATAATCCTTCACGAATTCCATTATTCCCTTGTCTTAACCCTCCATATAAATCACTATACCCTTCTTGGAATCCTGGGAAAAGTAAAACATAGAAAGGGTTGAGCTCAAATGCTAAATAAGGATAAAAATACAGCAGAAAATTTAATAAATAGGAATAAAAATTTAAGGAAATGTATAACTAAAAAAAATCATTTTAAACTTGATGTTCAACATAATATAGAAAAAATAAAATGAAGTAATTCCATTTAATTATTCACATGGATATTCTACTACTTAAATAATCACATGTAATATCACTAACCACTCTCATAATGATGGTATGCATAATGCCGAACTTTAATTTCTGTGTCAAGGCCTCATGCTAAGACCTAAGTGATAACTGTAACCAGAACCCAACCCGGAGAGCCTCTGTAACCGAACTCCAACCCAGAGTGCCTCTAATAACCAGACACTAACCCAGAGTTCCTCTTATAATAAAACAGCAACCCGAAGTGCCTTTAATAAACGTACACCAACCCGGAGTGCCTCTAATAACCGGAAACTGACCCGGAGGGCTTACTTTTACCGGTCCCCAACCCAGAACATACTAGTCCAACACAGTAATCTTAATAAGAGGATGAAATATAACATAAACATTCATAATAAAACTAGCATACGAAATTCAAAACATTATTCATAAACCATTAATGGCATAAAAATAACTCATCCACAATCAAACATATCACAAAACCTTAAAATAAAATATGGAAGATTTGTATCATAATAAATCAACTTCAAACAAGTGTTAAATTTATCAAAGGATGTTGACATAGATGAAATAAAAACTATTTGAGAGAAATATCTCTTTTTTGGGAATCATTAAAAATTCACACAATTTGGAAAAGAAGTCATTTAAAGAAATTTTTGAATCAAAGTTTCGCATACCACTTTTAAATTTTTTAAATGAATTAACATTTTAAAAACATTCATGTCCATACAAATAAATCCTTTAAAATACATTTTGAATATATGGACATTAATGTGAATGATTTAGAAGAATAAATATTTAAAACATTTGAAATGATGTTTTAGTAAAAATTACCTTTAAATAATCCCTTTGAAAACTCTTTCATAAAAATGGACATGGATAATAAATATGTCCTAGTATATACTTACGTAAAAACAACCTCAGATAATAAAGATATTGTGACATTAACCCATACCAATTTGGTAACTTACGAAACATACAACCCATGAAAGAGGTATCATACAATGAATATGTAAATACACATAAATTAGAGTGTATTACATAGAGAATACAATTATAGGCAGTACATACACCACACAAAATGTAATAGTGGCGATATGGCATAAATCTCACGGGAATAAGGAGTGAGATAAAAACCCCTTACCTTGCACTTCCCTTTAGTCGAGGGTACGTTTAGCCTCCTGTATGAATACTATAGTATGTTATTAAATTATACTAGAACCATATTAATATTTATTATATCATACATTATTCATTTATGACTTTATACAACCCATTTTATAAAAATTTCCATGTTATATTAATATATCGTGTAATAATCTCTTTTTTTTATCGTACATGTTTTAACTTCTTAATCTTGATTGTATCACATAGATTATGATTTAAATACTTCCAGAATATAAAAAATGATTTATTTATCATATATATTTACAATATAAAAATTTATAATCGACGTATATATGAAATGGAAAACACCGTTTATGGAGACGTTAGTCCGTACGTACGCATAAACGTTGTTTCCGTTTTCATATAGTATTGAACAGAAGTAAGTGAATAAGATATATGTAAGTACATAAATACTTATATATATAAATATATATATCTACAGTGAATTATTATGTCATATATTACAAACTTATTAGTAATATATATTTTTTATAATCTTCGATGAATGGTGAACTTGGAAATGAATCTCATCGCGTCGTGGAGACGGTAATCCGTACGTACGCACGAGAAAAAATATAATTTTTTGATATTAATATAATATATAATTGGATGGTATATAATATATACAGAATCATTATCATGTTATATTTATTATTTACATGAATTAGAAATCATTATTATACACATCCAAATAATAATATATGGAATAACAATTACACCACGATGTGGAGACGGTAAGCCTTACGTACACACGTATGGTGACATGTAATATAAAGGATGGATATAATACTGAATATGGTTGTACCATATTTATAATAATATAACAGTATATAGGAGATACTGGATTCATTATTTTAGAATGGGAATAACAAAGAAAGGAGAAGTTGAAGAAGAAATGAATTTGAAAAAGGGTGGTGAAAACATTACCTCTTCTTCAGGTTCTTCCTTTGGATTTGATCAATAGGGCTCATTAGGTTGGCTTTCTGATCAAACTAAGGACTCTAGGTTGTAGTGAGGGAAGTTGAGAGAGTATTTTCGCAGGGGTCTTCTGAACCAAAAGGCTTTGAATGTGTGAATTAATGATAAGGGGAGTGCCCTTTTGTAAGAGGGGTGAGGGGCACCTTTGGAAAAGCGAGAAATATTATTTTATAATAAATTTATATTCGGTTTATAATGGCTCCAAAGTGGATTATTTAAATGTTAAGGTGGGGATAGATCTAAAAAAACTCAACAAATATGATTTATATAGGTTTGGTTTACTATAATAACCTTATCATTAAGTATTAACTCTTAGTTAATTAGTTTCACTTTTACCATGTCTCTTTCTATTTTTATATTATATTGTTAATAAACAAACTATATACATCCAAGAGACCCCAAAGTGTTCCATTAATGGTGAAAATATCAGGATATAAGTCACTTGGACGAACCGTAGATTTTTAGGAATTTAATATCAATTAATAATATAATATTTGTTTTAAAAACTATTTTATGTCAATTTTGACACTATTCAATAATTGATTTTTTTAAAAATCATAACAGAATTATTACTTCTAAGAAAGTTAATTAAATCAATACTAACATGTCATATTAACCAATAAAATTATTGGTATTTATAAAAAGTCTAAAATTACATTTATTTGGGTATTTATAATATCAATTATTCAAATTTTTCATTAATTAGGTAATTACTGCATCACCATTGGGTGATAAATAACTTATATTATTTAATGTCTAAAAATTATAAATAAAATACCATTATGTAGGAAATATTTTTATATTTATAATGAATATTTATAGTCCAAAATCCAACATATATAACATTATTTAAAAATTATTTTTCTAAAAGATATATGCTTTTGTAATTTTTTATTTATTTTAACTTAATTAAAATAAAGTGTCCCTATCTCCTAAAAGTTGCTCCATGGGGTCCACAAATCGACCCAAAGATGACCATGTTCGAACATGTATCCAAAAATATAGTTAGGACACGTTTTAGGGTAATTTATTATTATTATAATATTATTTCTTAACCCTTATTTACCGGATTTACCATTTAACCATGGTAAATAAAATATTTACCGAAGTAATTATTCAAAATGTCTAAAAATAAAAGTTACCTATTTACAAAATTTGGACATCCTGATTCCAAATATGGAATATATTTATCCAAATTCAAAACACATAAGTGGAATAAATTAATTTAAAATTAATTCCCGTTGTTAAAACAAAAAGCGTGTTTTTAAGAGATAATAACTATCAAAAGATTGACACTTGTTCATGTCCGGTTTAAATTTGAAATTATTTCCAATGATAAATATTGTATTAATTGGAAAAAAAATATTCTAAATATACTTTAAAACCACTCAATTTCATAATTTATCACTATTAAATATTTTGATTAAAAAATTTGTTTTTAATTAAAATGTAGTAATTTTCACTATTCATCAAAATATAAAAGTTATCCGAAAAGTACCAAACATTCACCCTAGAATAAATTAGACATTCCATATCCAAAAATGAGGTCCATTTTGGGAGATAAAATTTATAAAATTTCAAAAAGTAGTTATTACTATTCATAACGGCTAGTTTGATTGGTTGTAGTGTGTGTTAGAACTCGAAGTTGTGTACAACACACGCTACTGTATTATTCAAAGAGAAGCGTACCATGGAATATTGGGGTGTTACCACATTAATTAACATAGGATAAGAAAATTAATGAGATTTATTGAGATATTCATTATATTATTTCATCAATGGAAGTATAATCGCAAACAATTCTTATAAATGATGAGAATATAGTAATATAATCTAACCAATTTGGTAAAATTGATTCATAATAACCAAGAGATAATAACATTAAATAAAGATTAAAATACCATTAAAATAATATAAATAATAATGGTTTAACATTTAAATGGGTTTGTATATACACCTTATAAAATCATATCAGTTCAGAACAAACCATGTGTATCAATGAAGACAAATTGAGATAAAATTACCTCAATGATTTGGAATCATTTGAACCATAAACCCCATAAAATATATATATATAAAAATGGTTATATAAATACCCAAAAAGTTAAGGATAATAATAATATAATACATTCATGTGATTTATATATACCACACAAAATAAATGAGTGGTTAATATGGCATATGTATCGCAAAAATAAAAGTGAAACTAGAAATCCCCTTACTACCTGACTAACTTTTGAATTGTGAGATATATGTAAGAAAGAAATAAATTTAAACATTTAATATCCTGAAATAAATTAAATTAATGATATAAAATGTCATAAAGAATTATATAAAATTCAAAAAATAAATATGTGGTGAATATGTCATGTGTCTCACAAATATAAAAAGTGAGATGTGATAACACATTCCTTTTGTCTTGAATATTCATAAATGTTAAGACCTCATTTATAATAATTATATGATTATTATAAATCATAAAAATGAACATATTATAATATATCATAAAATATATGATTTTATTATCACCTTATATAACTTATTTATTAATAATGTCATGTTAAAGTTATGTTTTGGGTAATAACCACTTTGTTTTTTGTATATGTTTTGACTTATTATTAAAGATACTCTTAATTAGATCTGGAATTAATTAATTAAATAGTGTAAATAATTATTTAAATATCATATATATTAAGTATATAAATAATTATTATAATCTATACATGATAGAAAACTGAATTTTAATACACTATTCATGGAGACGGCAGGACGTATGTATGAATGAACGATGATTCCATATTATTATCATATTGAAAAAATAAATTTAAAAATATATATATATATATATATATATATATATATATATATATTATATTTAAATTATTATTATGATTTAATATATATGATATACCTTTAATAAATCCAACCTTAATACATTCCATGTAAATTGTGAACGAATCACATTGATTTGAGGAGACAGTAGTCTATACGTGCACAAATGATGTTATCATAATCCCACAAAATAGAACACATGAAGATATGAATTATATTATAATTAAATAATATGATTGGAATTATAATTATAATAATTATAATACTAAATAATTAATTAAATAATTATTACCAACAGTTAATGGTGGTAATGAAAGAACACACATCAGTTCACAAGGCAGTAGTCCTCTGTATAGATAGATGATGACTTCATATCTCATTTGAGAGATGTGTGTGTGAGTGTAGGTTATACCATTATCATAAAAATATCTTTGTATATTTAGTATATTTTTGTTATTATATAGTCATGTAAATAGAATAACTGAGGGTGTGGTGAATGAAATAAAACAAATGTTCGTGTTGAAGGATGTTACCTCTAATTTGAGTAACTCCATTTGGTTTGCACAAAAGGGCTTCATTGGTTGGATTTAGGCACAATGGTTAGAGTATAGAATTATGTTATGTATTTTTTTAGGATATTTGGAGAGGTATTTTATGAGTTAAATGTCTTTAGAGGTGTGAAGGGAAGGGAAGATTTGGTGGCCTTTTATATGTTGGGAAGGGGATACATTTGTTATTTTTTAAAAATAAATCTGTTCTCCCACGTTTTTATTATCCCCATTGGGTTAAGAATGGAAACTTATATATCCTAATTTGATTAATGGTAGAAATATGTTAATAAAATATATTTTCTACATGTTTAGGGTCATTTTTACACCTTATATTTTATGTTTAATCATTAATTAAGCTTGTTTTACCTTAATAATTGTAATTAATTTTAATTATATTCACAAATATATTTGGTAAAAAACATAGATAACCATAATATAAATTATAAACTAATATCATTCTGTATGATAAGTTAATTTTCCCAAATTATAATCACATTAGTGTTAGAAATTAATTTAAAATTAATTTCATAGTTGAGATGAGATGACCCGTTTTAAAAGTGAACAATCTCTAAAGATTGAAATGTTATTTATAACCAATGTTAATGTGAAATTAGTTCAAATAGTATACATTTTAATAATTAGTGTAGAATTTATATAATTATACATTAAAACCAATCTGAAATATAATTTCACTATATAAATAAATTAAATGAAAAAGTAGTTTTCAATTAAATTTATATGTTTTTCATTATTCATCAAAAAATTAAATATTTTAAAAAAATAAAAATAATTTACCATAATATAATTTTGAAAGATTTATTTAAAAAATGATGTTTATTTTTTAAAATATAATGTATAAAATTTTAAAAATTTTGATTTAAAATAGGTTCCCCATTAAAAGGAGAAAAAGATTTAATTTTTGAAAAAATACAACTTTTTATTCATAAAAATAGATATATTCTTATCATATACTTATAAAATATATTGGATAAGTGTAATAAAATTTAATTTAATATATAATATATAAATTATATTTAAAACATTCATCAAAATTTGTTTTTAAAATTTAATTATAATAAAATTATAAAAATTATATATATAATTTTCTTAAAAAAATAATTTTGTTATTTTCAAAGAGTTCTTACTTGCATTTATAAAAAATAGATAACCAAAAGATTAATTTTATATACATGACTAAATCCAATTTTATCAATTTAATTAATCTTATTTATAAAATCCATTTGAATGGTTAGTTGGTAACCATAATAATATGCTTGTAATAATGTTAATAGTATATTACATGTCGGTAAAATATGGATTTGTGTTTAACACAATCTATCGAAGGGACCCGACATTGTGTGTTATAGAAGCCAAAAAAGATTTTTCATATATCTAAAGTTAATCTAACTAAAATTTGTAGTGAAAAATTAATTTTTTTTAGGAAATTCAAGCCAAACATATTGCTTTCAAATAACAGAATAAATATTCAATGTTGCGTGCGATACAATGTATTGAAAATAAAAAATTAATTCTAGAAAATAATTTTAAAAAATCTTTAGGTCTTACATTATACCACCGTAAAATTAATTTCTCACACAAAAATTGTTTGGGATATCAATAGATTCATACTTTAAATTTCCTTTCATAAATACCGATATCATAAAAATGAATATAAAAACATCATCAAAAAAGGGATGTTTGTCAACATAATAGTTACCCATAGTAACACATAACTCAGTTTCCACATAGGATATGATAAGTGTGAATTGAACACATATACATTGAAGATAAATCTAAATATCACGTTCTAATAAATAGTGACAGAGAACATAACCTAGAGAAAATTAACGGTCATAAAGCCATAAATATATGAAGATCAAAGGGACCACTTGATTCATCAAAGATGTAGATAATATAATGTCATTTTTTGTTTCTTTATTATATTCCTAAATGTTAATAACTTCCCCAACAAGATATACTTACTTTATTTCAAAACATTCTAACCCATAGGTTATTCCTTGGCATATTTGCACTGCATATCTTATTCCCAAAATAAAGGTGAATTTGTTATGCCTGAATCACTAATAGATGATAAGATCCATAATGGATGATAGGTAATTTAATCTATATGTAGTTATAATCAATGAAAAATTTTTAGATCAGGTTATCCCATATGCATAAATCCACATATGGTTTGATAATACTTTAATCTCAAAAATCTCATCTGATGTTTAACTTAAACCCTTCCATACATGGACAACCATTTAACCCTTTAGAAAGATGAAAATACAAATCTTTTGGATGACGGTCCCTATTTTTTTCAAAATCATCTTAAAATTGATCCCCAATATATCATAATGTATCTCTAGGTTATCACAATCTAAACATGTGAATAAATTCATCATATATTCTCTAAAATCAAGGTAATAACATGAATTTCAATAAATACTTATTGAAAAATTACTTCCTTTTTTATTTTAAATATTACATGATCTATTTCTTAAATCTAAAAATTCATAACCTTTATCATGGACAACATAGTTCACTTTTTCAATAAATTAGTAATAAGCTCCATGGTAATCAGTACTCTCCAATTTATTTTTATAATAACAATCATCTATTTATCCAATCTAAACAAAATTTTCTCAACATGAGTAACACATTAAGGTTTACCTTCCCTTAATAAAAATATCACACTTCTATTAAATCGATTTTCTAAGTCATTAGTACCATTTGACATATAATTTTAAATCCATAATGGAAAATATATACATCATGATTCAGATGACAAAATTATTTAATTCATATATATTTGTAGTACAATCATCCAACATTATGAATAAACCATTACTGAGATTCATCATCTTATTCCATAATACTCCATTCCAAGAATATGAAACAATAACCACGTATTGAAGTTACTAAATATTAATTTAACCATGATTATTTATTTTAATGAAAAACTACTGTTAGCACATTCTATACCATTCAATTTTCATTCACAATCTGTTATTCTTTAGCAGTGTAACCAATAAACATGCCACCCTTCCGATTCCCTTTATGAGATTTTGACTTATGAGATCCACTTGAATAATACCCAAACATTCAACATATTAATCATTGAATGTTAACATTTTTCCTTATAGTTTCTATTACCAACTATGAGAATAAATTATAATAGGAATAACACTTATCATAGTAGAAAAACAATATAATTATTAAAAAATTACTTATATTAGGTCTAAATAATGACACATTTTTTTAAATCAATGACACATTAGGATTATACTTTGAGACATCCCTAAACATATCCTTATAAATATCCCTAGGGATATCACTATATTTTTATCATCATACTTTCCAATGGTTTCCTAAAGCATTCCATTGATACAAAATATAGTGACCCAGTCCAAAAATAGATTAATATTACATCATTTTAGATGAATATCCATCAAATTACAAAAGTAAAAGTCTAAGTACTGTAATGTTTTAACGTCTTTGAAAAAAACTGGAACAAAATCTTTTAACTTGGTCATGGATCTTCAATGTTTCTCACAAAGATATTCCCCTTTATGAATTATACTTAAAACCATTCTTCATAACCTGGGGAAATTAATCCAAAGAAATGGTGATCTTAGATGATCAGTGAGGGTAAATAAAGAATATAATTTATCATAACATGATCATAGGGTTATGATAATATGAGAATAACATTTAAAGATCATACCATACATATCAAATATCATATAAATTATTCACAGCATAAGGAATGGAAATTTATAAGACATGAATCATAAGGGAATCAAGAGCATAATTCAGGAAAGAATAAAATAGGAATAAGTCATGGAATTGTGGAATACACAAAATAATATAAATTTTTTCAGGTATACCTTCCAATATCTTCATAACATGTTATTCTTGTAAAATCCTCCCATGTACCTACATTAGGTTTTGGCTAACAACACATGAACCCTCTTGTTTTTAGCCATGAGCTACAACCCATGTACCTACTTATTTATGGGCTTGAGATACAATTAGTGTACCCTCTTGTCTATAGGGTTAGGCTATAACCCATGTACCCTCATGTTTATGGGCTCGGGATAAAACATGTGTAACCTCATGTTTATGATATTGGGCTAAAACACATGTACCCTCCTATTTATGGGATTGGGAAACAAACTTTATACCCTCTTCTTTATGGTCTTGCACTACAAACTGTGAACCCTCCTAGATCACATAACAGTTATCATACCCAATGTAATGTAGGGAGATATAGGTCTCACCCATAACACTATAAAAATATACATGCATGTTCCATTAGTTAATAAAATAGTCATTATATCATGACCCATATAAATAGATGGGTGGCCTAAATATCATATCGTAAACCATTAAATGAAATGGGTATCATAAACATTTCACCAAACCATAACCATTGGTAAATAGATAGGTTTCATAATCATTACATTATTTAATAACCCATGAATGGAAGAAGGTTTCAAAATCATTTTAGCATGGTATAACCCATGGAAGAGAAATGAGTTTTATAAAAAATGTTTTAATTTAATCTAAATGCACTGAAATAAAGTATAATAATGGTGTCCCTGGATCATATCCACTATAAATAATTAAATATATCAAACTATATCATCATATAATGTGGAGGATTTTAAAGATCACTTGTAGAAATTTTTAATAAAAATAACATAATTTTTTTAGAAATAATTTTCCATAAAACCACATTTAAAACATATTAAGTAATATTTAAAAATAATTTACAAATATTAATGGTGGAAAAACCATTGTTCTTGGAAAAATGATATTTATAATATAATTTCTTTTGAAAAAAATATATTTTGAAAATAAATATGAAAACATATAATGGAATCTTGAAAATATTTTGAAACCCTATTCTTTCAAAATATCCATGAAAATACATAAATGAACCATGGAACCAATTTGAAAACCATTTATTTGAAAATATCTTTTGAAAAATATAAATAAATGATTACAACATTTTGAAAACATTTCTCATTAAAAACCAATTTAAAAGCAATGAATTTCTATAATATTAAGAAAACTATTTTACTTAAATTTAGGCTAGTAAAATTTAAATGTATGCTTCAAGGAAATGACAGTCATAATGATGTGTAAATCCATACATTACAAGTATTCCTCTTGTAATATAAAATGTTTATAAAATTTCTTGGATCAGAAAATGAAAATAATATTAATTTTAAAATAATTTTTATATAGGTAAAACCTGGGTAAAAATGTCTATTAGAAATAATAGGTGAAAATTATAACATTTAAAAAAACAATTTTTGAAAACATGGTTTGGAATAAATACATATCTCTAGATGAAGGGAAAAACAAATTCAGATTTTCTTAAAAATAATTTCTTAATTATCATAAGTACCAAAGACTAGAAAATGGTACCATTATTTAGAGATATAATTTATAACTACAGGATAATAAAATTCATGAGTTTTATTTATATATGAATAATAATATTTTATCAATGGAAGCATAATCATAATGAACCCAAATAAATGACGAGATTATACAAGTAAACTATTACCACTTTAGTATATTTGAATGATAAAACCCATGATATATTAACATCACATAATGATTAAAATGTAATAAAATGTAATATATTCCAGATATAACATTTTAAAAGGTATTATATACACATTATAAATTAATATCATTGCATTACATAACATCTGTCTCTAGGAATGAAAAATTGAGACAAAATTACCTTACCATTTTGGAAACATTCGAACGAGAATCCCCCAAAATATAGGTCATAAAACGGATATGAAAATACCCATTAATTAAAGGAAAATAATCATAAAATATATTTATTTTAATTATAATCACCATTCTAATGAATCGACTCATGAATATAGAATATGTGTCACATAAATAAAAGTAAGACTTTAAATCCCCTAACTACTTGAGCAACTTTTGAATAATGAGATATATAAAAGAATGGAATTAATTGAATAATTTAATAAAATTAAATTAATTAAATTAGTTATATGAAATTTCATAGGTCATTATATTCAATAAACAAAAGAAATGAGTGGTGAATATGGAATATATCTCATATATATAAAAAGTGAGATAAAAAATCATCACCTAAAGTCATAAATTTATTTAAGCACACTCAAAACTTATATATAATAAGTATAATTTTATTATAAATATACCAATGAACCATATTATTATATATCATAGAATATATTATTTCATTAAGAATGTATATTAACCATTTATTAATAATTTCTTGTTAATGTTACATTTCGTGTAATAACCCTTTTTGTACATGTTTTGACCTGTAATATTAGATAATCTTAATTAGATTATGATTTAAATATTTAGAGAATGTAATGAATGGTTTAAATATAATATATATTCCTTATATAAATATTTAAAACAATATATACTATAAATAAATATTTAACTCGATATACTTTTTATAGATATGCTAGACCATACGTATGGATGAACGTCATTTCTATTTTTTCTGTTTTACTGAAAGAAAAAATATAAATGAAAAATATATATATATCTATTACCATTAAAATATAATAATAATTTCATATATATCAAATAATTTTACTAAATACATCCTTAAAACATTCTTTGTAGTGGGTGAACAAATTACATAGCTTTGAGGAGGCAGTAGTCCACACATCCACAAACAAAGTTATCATATTCCCAAAAAATAGAAACATCAAGGTAATTTTTTTTATTAACATTAAATAAAAAAATAATAATAATTATCATATATATAACATAAAAATATAAAATTTTCATTATTCATAGCCTTGAATGGTGGAAAAGGAAGAAAAATGATGATGGTTCGTGAGGCGGTAATCCTCCCTGCACATGAATAAGGATTTTGTATCAGATTTTACAGAACCATGAATGATTATAGTTCCTAACAATAGAATAAAATAATTTCAATATATCAAGTATACTGATGTTATTATATAATCATTTTATGATAATAATTGAGGGGGTGGATAAATAAATAACAAACAGGATTATTGAAGGATGTTACCTCTTCTTTGGGTAACACCTTCTCGTTTTCACCAAAGGGATTCCTTGGAAGGATCTATTCCTAAAGGATATATTCTAAGAAATATTTAGGAATATTTGGAGGATATTTGAAATGTTATTTTCAATGCCAAATGGATTGATATGTTTGAAGAAAGTGGATGTGGTGGTGTCTTATTAATAGATGGGAAAAGGATACACTTCATTTTTTTAAAAATAATTGTGTCATCAAAATGATTTACTTGCCCTCCAAGGGTTAAAATTGGGAACTTTTTTGATACTTAGATATGTAATGATCTAAATATGGTCATATGTTAATTTTTATACAAGTTTAGGGTCATTATTACACATTATATTATATTTTTAGTCATTAATTAAGATCATATTTACTATAGTCATTGTAATTAATTTTAAATACATTCACTAATATTTTTTATAAAATTATTTTTTACATTACTATAAATTATAAATTATGTGGATTTTAAATATGGAATCAATTTTCCATATTTACAATCAAAAAATTGGAAGACATTAATTTAAAATTAACCCCGAATATGGGATGAGAATATGTGTTTCAAAAGTGAAAAAGCTCCAAATATTGAATGGTTTTTATATCGAATTTCAAAGAGAAATTGGTGAAAACGAACTAAAATTTATTTATTTATTTATAATTGAACTAATTATACTTTAAAACAAAATATATATATATATATATATTAACTATATAAATTAATTATAGGAAAAATAAAATTTCAATTAAAATTAAGGGTTTCTCACTATTCATCAAAAAATAAAATATTTTTGAAAAATAAAAAAACTTTCCCTAAGCAAATTTTAAATTTAAATTTTAAAAAATAAGTTTATTTTTACAAATATAATTTATAAAACATTCAAAATTTATATTTAATACATGTTCTCCATTAAAAGATGGTAAACTTACGTTTTCCAAAATACATCTTTTTATTTATAAAATTGGATTTATTATTATCTTTTACCTATCAAATCTATTAGGTTAGTGCAAAAAAATTTGACTGAATATATAATATAGAAATTTTATTGAAAAAAATCATAAAAAGTTTTTTATTTAATTTATTTATAGAAAATCTGTTTGTACATAAAAAATTATTTTTCATAAAAATGGAATTTCATTATTTTCCAATAGTAATTTTTTCATTTATAACTAATTAATAACTAAATGAATTATTTTTTATACATATATAAATAATATTTATGAAAATTTGTAATTATTATTCATAAATTACATTATAATCTCTTGGAGGTAAATATAATAATATTTTTAAAAAATATTAATAGTATGTTTTATTTTAATAAATCACATCCTGATGTGTAACAAAATCTATTAAAGGTACTCAACACTGTATGAAAGATAATAAAAAATATTTTTGTGTATATTGAAATAAAATATATGTTTTAATATAAGGAATGATAAGACTTATGTTTTATGAAACACCATCTAAATATTTTTTATTTTATATAAAACAAGAAATATTTTGTGTTACATGAAATACATTGTATTTAAAAGATAAAATTTTATTTGAAAAAACTATTTCAAAAATTATCGTGGTGTTATATGTAACATATTCATAAAATGAAAAGAATATTACTTCTTTTCAATTTTATGAAAATTAATACATGGGTAAAAATTTATTTAAAATATAATGGGAGTATATTAAAAACTATCTTTATTTTTTTTATTAAACATTGGTATGGAAGTAAAAGGATTTTCAACTATAGAGAGAAATAAATATGATTTCTATTAAAAAAATTCTGTTATTATATTTTACACTTTAAGAAAAGAAAATTTATGGATTTAATTTATTCTCTATAAATACCCATATTTTAAAAAATATCATGTGTTTCTTGTGTGTTATATAATATTATTTTATCATCATAAAATCAATCATACACAATCTCGATAAACATTTTTATCGTAATTTAATGATTTTACCAATTTGGTAAATACTACATCGTATGCACCATGGATGAAAAAACCATATAAATATATGTATATACATAATTATCATTGTAATAATCATAAAATAAAATCACAGTTAGTATACACACCACACAGAAGAGACAAGTTGTGGATAAGTCATGTGTCCCATGGAAATAAAGGAGAGACGAAAACCCCTCACCTCATGTTTCAACATTTTTTGTATATGTTTGATCCTTAAGTGTAATAAATAAATGTTTTTTAAATCTATTCTACAACCATATTAATATATGATACCATATAAGATTTAATTGTGAGTATTTTCTATTAGTTTATTATTAATTTGTTGATAAAATAATGTTTCGGGTAAAAAGTGCTTCATTTTTCATGTATAATTTGTTTAATATGTTTGGTACTTTTATTTTTATCGTGATTAAATATTTTCCATAACATGAAATATGATATAAATTTGACATATATTAATTATATATATATAGTAAACCATAAATTTTAGATATTGAAACTGAAATACACTATTCATGGAGATGATAGGCCACACGTACTCAGGAATGATGTTTCCATTTTCTCAACATATGGAATGATAGTGTGACAACTTGGTCCTGGTGAAAGCACATACACCATGCCCTACCATTGTCGTTGGGTCCTGGCCCACCAGTTTCCTCGCAGAAATGTCGTCCCCACCCTAAGGCCCACCCACGTGCTTGAACGGGTCATCTGACTAATGACAGTCCCCACCGACTAACACATGTCCTTTCCAGTATGCTTTATCCTCACACAAAAAATTTCTAGAAGGTCAGACATCCTGATTACCACACCAGGTCAAGCACGTTTAACAGTGGTGTTCTAATGAGGCAGGATCTCAAAAAGGAAGGCGTACCTTGTTGACATGAGTCATATAATTTTATAATTTAACCCTTTATCATTTGGGGTGTTACAATCACCCCCCTTTAGAGAACAACATTTATAGAAGTTCACCCATCCTGATCACTACTCTAGACCAAGCACGTTTAACTGTGTTGTTATAATGAGGTAGGCTCCCAAAAAGGAAGGTGCACCTTGTTGACATGATTCATATCACCTTGTCGGGTCCTAGCCCACCAGGTACCACCAGTTTCCCCACAGAAATGTGGTCCCCAACATAAGTCTCACCCACGTTCTTGAACAGGTCAACTGACTAATGATAGTCCCCACAGGCCAACACATGTCCTTTCTAGTATGCTTTTTCCTCACTCAAAAAATTTCCTGAAGGTCACCCATCCTGATCACTACACCAGGCCAAGTACGTTTAATTGTGGTGTTCTAATGAGGCAGGCTCCCAAAATGGAGATGCACCTTGTTGACATGGGTCGTATAATTTTATCATTTAACCCTATATCATTAGGGGTGTTAAAATCACCCCCCTTTAGAGCATAACATTTCTAGATGGTCACCCATCCTGATCACTACTCTAGACCAAGCATGTTTAACTGTGGTGTTTAAATGAGGTAGGCTCCCAAAAAGGAAGGTGCACCTAGTAGACATGAGTCATATCATTTTATCATTTGACCTTTTATCATTTGGGGTGTTACAATCAACCCTTTTAAAGCACAAAGTCCTCATTTTGTGACCCACATCTCAACCCAGACAGTGCACCACACTTAGGCTAGGTTCCTCCTCTAATACCAAATGTGACAACTAGGTGTCAGTGACAGCACAAACACCCTGCCCTAATGACTAATGACAGTCCACATCGGTAAACACATGTCCTTTCCAGTGTGCTTTGTCCTCACTCACATACACCCAGGGAAACTTCCCAGAAGGTCATCCATCCTGATCACTACTCCAGGCCAAGAACATTTAATTGTGGAGTTCTAATGAGGTAGGCTCTCAAAAAGGAAGGTGCACCTTGTTTATAGAATTCATATCATTTAATCATTTAACCCTTTATCATTTGGGTTGTTACAGATATAATGGTAAAAATTAAATAAAATATGTAGAAATTGTTTTATTTTATATTTATTATATATATTTATTAAATATATCCTTATCATCATCCATTGTAAAATACAATGAAACAGAAACTCATCGCTTCGTGTAGGTTGTAGTCCACACGTACGCATAAGCAACAATATCATTTTTCAATGGATTATATGGTGAGAAGGTTGATATGATATTATAATTACATGAGGATAAATATTTCATAAATATCATATGAAATCATTAAATCCATCCTTATCTATAGTCATGAGAGCTGGTTATAGAAAATGAATTACATCAGTTAGTGAGGTGGTAGTCCACCGAAGACACAATCCAAAGTTTTATTTCCAATTTAATATGAAAATAGATGTATATAATTAATTATATTAAAATTATAATATCCAAGTATATGTGATTTTATTATGTTATTACGTCATCCTTTTTGGATAAGGGTTGAAGGAGATAGATGATGATATAATATAAAAATGTATGGAAAATGACTATACCTCTTCTTTGGAAAAGCTCTTTAGGATAACAACTAAATAAATATTAATATTATTTCATAAAAAATGAATAAATATTGTAAGTGGGGAAAGAAGTAAGGAATATATTTGTACAATTATTGGATTAACCAAAATGATTTGGAAGTATGAATTAGATAAGAGATCAGGTACACTTTTTAAGTGGGGGAAGGGACACACTTGAATTTATTGAAAATAAAAGTTATATCCACATTTTACACATTCTAAAAGTATCCAAACTTGATCATAATAGTACATTTGATGATAAAATTATGAAATATTTCTATAAAATAGTAATTTTTCTTGTTTTTTGTCATTTTAACCCTTATATATTTAGTCTAACGCTCAGTTAACCCATTTTAACCTTAACCGAGGTAATTATTTATTACAATATTTAATAATCAATTTGAAGAAAATTTATGTTTAAATTATTATTTAGTTTTAATTATGACAATTAAAAAAATTTAATCCATTTTTCCAAAATCAATTAAAAAAACTTCTAGAATTTAAATTAAAATTAAACCCACATATGTGATGAAAAAATGGTGTTTTGAAGAAAAAGCAATCAAATGTATGAAATGTTTTTATTCAAAAAAAAATATGAAATTGATAATGATAAGTTAAATTGGAATAAAAAAATTTATTATTGAAATAAATTTACATTCAAAAAATTTAAATCATTATGTTAATTAGTAAATAATTTAAATAAAATGGTAGTTTTTAATAAAAATAAATATATTTCACTATTCATTAAAAAATTAAACTTTTTAGAAAAATTCTAAAAATTCACCTTTATAAAATAATGAAATTTTAATTCCAAAAACGAAGCTAATTTTTTCAAAAAATATATATTATTATTTAAGAATTCAATTTTATTTATTTTTTGTTACAAAACAAAATAAAAAAACAATTTTTAAGAATAATTTATTTTCGAAACGTATAAAGACATTACTAGAAATTATGTACTTATTTATAAAAAATTAATTTATATAAAAAATTATAATTAATTATAATTTTTTTTACTTATATTCATACAACCATGTTTAATGGCTAGTTTAAAATAGTCAAGTTTAAAAAATAATATTAATAGAAAATTCGAGTTCTTTAAAGCTCAGTGTTGTCTGTAACCCAAGATATCAATGAAAATAAATTTACTAGAAATAAATATTTCCTAAAATATTGAGGAGCTAATTTTTACTGCTTAAAATTGAATTTTTCCATCAAGATTTCATTATTTTGATTTAAAAAAGCGAGGATACTTATAACTAATCACAACCTGCGGTTCCCAAGTAGCTTCCACATGTTGGTGGTTTTTATATAAAAAGTTGACCAACTATGTGGTATTGTTTCACAAAATATTCTTTATATAATCCATAATCTCAATCATTTATTATTTATTGGAATGATATTTCTCTACTGGTATGTCTTATGAGTTCAGTGCTTGTGAAGGATTAGTTATGTACTTTCTCAGGTGAGATATATGGAACATATCATGATCTTTAGAGAGGTATTGTTGGTTCTCCAAGTTATATGTCACTATCCCTACTTGATCATGAATATCAAAGGGTATAATATACCTAGTTCATAACATTCCTTTCATCTAAAATTTTACAACAAAATTTTAATAAATAAATTTATAGAAAACCCATAGTAACAACTTCAAACTATAGATCGTGTTGATGATTATCGACATAATTTTTTTATAAAAATTGAGCTAACTAGAAGTTTTGTTGAATGAATATGACATTTTCTTCCATTCACTCAGCTAGATAATGTCCTAATATCATTATTTCTCCAACTTCATGCAAGTATATTGGATAAATATAATTATTTTCATAGAGGTGTTCATAATGATCCATATAAACACTTAAATGAATGATATTGTTGTATAAAAAACTACTAGAGGAATGTGTTAATCCCAACCACCATTGAAATATAGAGAATGAGGTATCAATATATCCTCCAAATTTTGGATGATTTTCAAAAATGAACATCTTTTTGGAGATGATACTCAATTCTGAAACTCAATTCTGTATCATGAGATTTCTGACGGCTTCACCAAAACATCCAAGAAAACGTTAGATATATGTTATATATAATATAACATGTTACTCTATACAACCTTACAAATTCTTCAATGTATATCCTTGAAAACTGATCCAGAGATAAATATTCCCTACTTGTGATGAGTTTTGATGATATTTTATGGTGATCATGTATAACCCATATTGAATTATTTCATTTTTATATTTTTAGATGTTTAAAAAACAACTATTGTGATTTTACCATTTCTATTTTTTTATAAATAATGGTTTTAAAATCCCATAATATTTTTTCTCTCAGTATTAAAATGATTACATTCCCAGAGCCAATATAAAATCATTGCAATATCTATTTTCATTCCACCCCACCAGAAATAATCCTTCAGATCTCTATATATATTTATAATTCCATGATTAATAGAGAATTATGAATTATGAGCTTTCTCTAACATGAATTTTTTTAAATCGGGTATAGATGGAACATATAAACAATTCATGAAATATATCATTATACAATAATCAAGGTTAAGATAGTGAATGTTTTCGACCTACTTTTGTAACTCTACATATTTCTTATACTCGTATTTATTCTTCACATGGATAGATATTTGAACTATTATTTGACGACATAATATTTTCCACCATAGATCATTATTTCTAGATTCATCCTGTGAAAATATATAAATATTAGATATTTTATGATTCTTCTCATAGATAATCCAGGATGACCCTTCCAAATTATGGTATTGTTCACATTGTTCACTTTCATAATGTGGTAACTTATTGACCATTAGTAATTTTTAAAAATCTATGACCATATTCATTGGAATATATTGAACTCTTTTAGCATGAAAATATATATTAAAATTTTTTAACCGGTATATATATCAAACCCTTCACTGTAAATATAATTCCTTCACTTGTTTAATAAAAAAAGTACCATATAAAACTCCAAATCCTGAGTTGGATAATTTTTATCAGGAAACATTACTTCTCAGAAGGTGTAATCTATCACCATATCATTCTGAATTATAAATAATCTATTTCCCTTCTTCAATGAAAACTATAGATTATGAACCTTTGTTCAATACAAGGTAACGTAAACACAATTTCACTAACTTAACTTCTCTTCAGATTGTTAAAAGTTTCCTCACATTCATTAATCTAGATGGACATTCTTCTCATACGAGTTGACATTGTGAGGGGATTTGAAATTCAGGAGAAATTCTTTAAAAACATTAAAAAATATACTAACAGACCATGTGACTATAAAATATTAGTCTCATTGGTTGGTATGGGTGAACACTCAATAGCCTAAATAATTAACAGATCCCCTAATATTCCCTTGAATGATTATATATGTCACAAAAAATGAGACCTTTTTTTGAAAGAATAAAATATTTATAAATTTTTGAAACAACAAATCCTTCATTTGGGTCTACAATACAATCCTCAAAGGATCATAATCCTCTTCCTTTATCCTTCAATATACAATAATACCATTTATAAAAACTACCACAATCATATCATTGTAATATTGATAGACTATATTAATTAAATCTATAACGATCATGATAAAATTAGTCAAACCAAATGGAATCACTTTATAATCATTGTTCTTATACCTTGTTTGAAATGTTGGATTGGTTATATCCTCCTTTTTGACCCTCAATTGATAAAATCTATAATAAAGGTCCATTTTGGAAAAGTATTGATCTCCTTATAGTTGATAAAAAAAGTTATCAATATTGGGTATTTGATATTTTTCTTGATTGAATTCATGTTCAACTCTTGATAGTCAATGAAAAGTTACATTGAGTCATATTTCTTCATGAAAAATTAACTGGTGTATACCATGGTGACACACATGGATAAATGAACCCCTTGTTAAGATTCTATCAGAGTTTCTTATTCAATTATGATAACTCGATCAGGGATATTCTATAGGGCTTCTTTGAAATAGGTACAGCTTCATGTAGGACTTCTATTGAAAAATCAACTTCACAATTCAGTAGAATATTGGGAAAATATAATAGAAAGTCATCAGAAATCTCTTCCACAATAATAATATCATCAATTATTAACTTTACCCCAACTAAAAGATGTAAACACACCTTTTAAAAATGAATCAATACCTTTAAAATGTATTTGATCTCCATTGTACGTTCATTCTTATCACCACATTGATAGATGATCATAGGTTGGTTCATAATATCAAAAATACCTTTATATTCTCATGAATTTATGTGTGATTATTGAGGAGAAATGAAATCCATGGCATAAAATTGTATGAGAGGGAGAATAAGAAGACTTTTAGGAAGCACGTTCCTATAATCCTTAACTAGGGAAGAATCATATAATTTATATGAGATCATTATACCATTATGTGATTTCACTAATAAAACACCATCTAATCATTGAGGATAGAAACTAAAAAATATATATAAATATCATGGTTCCTATAACTATTCTCAAATAGGGTACTGGAATACTTGATCTTACCTATTACCACCTCAACATCATCATTATATCATTATTTCCAAACCAAAACCAATTTTTTTATGATCCTCATAACCATTATTCAGAGTGATAAATCTTAAAGAATCATTCATTATACATATAATTCATGACTCCTATATTTTAATCTTTGACAATAGAGGTTTATATGTTTTCATTTCATGTCGTTATTCAAATACTGCATAATTGATCATAATGATTTTTTTATTTTACAAAACAAATCTCCTCATAGTGTTAAATCACATTTCCAATAAGGATCATTATCTTCATCCAGGTAATGGTTGGGTAAAATCCAAGTTCACTAATTTTAGACATATTTCCCCTTAATAAAACTATTATAGAGCTATATCCAATTATGTTATCTTGACATGGATGTAATTTCATAGAAACCACTCACTTTTTTCTTCACCAGAATATCAGGATATTTTCACAAACTTTGAATTATCCTCAGAATTAACCTTAAATATATCCCAAGAACCCTCACTAAAGTTTTCCCTTTCTTGTTTGGAATGATTAACTAATCCTTACTATAATACAAACAAGAGAGACCCACACTTCTCACACATAGATTTCACATCTTAACATATTCATATTCGTTATAAAACATAACAGTCCACACTATAATCATGTGTGCCTAGTCGATTTGGAAACAATAATACATAAACAGCTCTTCTATAAGAGATCTAAATATTCTCAAACCATGTTTATCATAACTGTATCCCTTCTTTGACAGATCATATGTAATATCGTTATTTATTTCATAGGGAAAGGATGAATAAGAAATGGTGGGCAAAAATGGCTAGTAAGGGTAAATAATAGAGATATCAATGATTAAAAAATCCTAATATGAGAAAAAGGTTATAAGAACATGAAAATAGAATTTTGAAACCATACCCTAAATATTATAGATCATAAAACTATGTCACGAAATAAATAATGGATGATCATGTGACATGAATCATAAAGGAATAAGAAAAAATGATCTATGAGAGCATAACATTAGCAGAAGACAGAGACTTGTGCCATACACATAAGCATAAAAAATCTTATAAAAATGTTATCCACTAAGAAATTTTATAAAATGTTAGTATTGGGATATCCACCCATGTATCTACTTCCAATACGCCAAGATTTGTATTTGGAGTGGTTTTTTTTCGTTTAGCGGTGGTTTAAATCACCGCTAAATCATTCTTCAGTGGCTATGGAAAACCGCCAGTAAATCGTGTGTTGGGAAATAATTAGGACTGATTTTTTAAAACCGTCATAGTTCAATTTAGAGGAGGATTTTAGCATCTGTTTAAACCATCATTAAATCTTTTTTTAATTTTTTAAATTTTTTTAAATTTTTTTAAATTTTTGTTATTTATTTATTTATTTATTATTTTATCTTTTTGTAACATATTTATTTATTATTATTATTTTATTTATTTATTATTACCACGCTCATGCCCATCTCAATGCATAAGTCCATGTCCAAGCACGTGCCCTTGCAATATATAGAAATTCTGCGTTGTGTGAGATTTGAACCCCTAACCACATGCGTATTCTCCAAAGACTTTACAACTCCATGAGGCTCTTCATGTGGTCAATAAATTGAATTTAATATAATTATACACATATATATTAACTGGAAAAACAAGTAGCACATAAAAAATAGATACACAATAAATAATTATTAATCAATAATGATTAATCAATAATCAATAATCAATAATTAACAATTAATAATATATAATATATAAAATATAACATATAACATATAATATATAAGACATAACATATAAGACATAACATATAATATATAAGACATAATATATAAGACATAAGACATAATATATAATATATAATATATAATATATAATATATAATATATATTGTATATTGTATATTGCATAATATATAATATATATTCGATAAAATATAATATATAACATATAATATATAGTATATGATATATAATATATAATATATAACCTATAATATATAAGTAATGTATAAAAAATAAATTAATTAAAAAGTAATTGATTATATGATAAATAAATAACAAATTAATAATAAATTAAAAAAATAATAGATAAATAAATAAATAATAAATAAATGATAATTAAAGAATAATCAATAAGGAATAATAAATAATAAATAATAATTTATAATTTATAAATTCTAAAGAGTAAATAATGATTAATAAATAATAAATAATAAATAATAAATAATTAATAATTAATAATTAATGATTAATAATTAATAATTAATAATTAGTAATAAATAATAAAAAATAATTAATATTTGATCATTAAGAAATAATATTTAATATTTAATATTTAATATTTGATTTTTAAAAAAAATTAATTAATTATTAATTAATTATTAATAAATAACTAATAAATAATTAATTAAAAATTCATAAATAATGAATATTTACTAAATAAGTAAATAATAAAAAATAATATATGAATAGTAAAAATTAATAATAAATTAATATTTAGTAAATTAAAAATAAATTAATAAATAATAAATAATAATTAATAATTAATAAATATTGAATAAAAAATAAATAAACAGATAAATGTATAAATAATTAATATATATTTATTAATTAATAATTAATAATAAGTAAATATTAATATTCAATAGTCAATATTTAATATTTTTAAAAAATTAATATTTAATTAATAAATAATCAATAAATAATAGATAAATAATAAATTAATAAATAATATATGAATAATAAACTACTAATAATTTAATATTTTTTAAATTAAAACTAAATTAATAATTAATAAATAATAAAGAATTATGAATAAATAATAAATAATAAATAATAAAAAATAAAAAATTAATAATGACACATAAATAAATACATAAACTAATAAATAGATAGATAGATAGATAAATAAAAAATGATCAATTAATAATTAATAATAACTAATAACTAGTGATTAATAATTTTTATTAATAATTAATAATTAATAATTAGTAATAAATAAATAAATAATGAATAATAAATAAATAAATAAATAAATATTTAATTAATCAATTAACTAATGTAGAAACAGTAACTAAATTATAAATAAAGAAATAAATAATAAATAATAAATATATATAAAATAATAATTAATTAATTAATAATTAATAAATATGTAATAAATAATAAAATATGAAACAAGTAAATAAATAAATCATAAAATGTTAAGAACTTCTAAAAACCATAAAAACACTGAAATGACCATAAAATATGATACAGGACCCCCTTTTCATTACTACAACTAGTCAAATCCAATATCATGAAATGAGATTTGATATGATATGTGGTTTTGGTTGAACACAAACTTGTATCAAATGTTATAACAGTTTGAGTTTTAAAAATTCGGTGTTTGCAACTAAAACCAATGTTTTGGAGGCCTTCTAATCCTTTCTGGTAGAATAAAAAGTGGAACAATTCTTGAATAGTTATTACCAGACCTAAGTAGTGTAGAGCTTATCCTATGGTTCGATTTGATATGTGGTAGAGCCCAAACGGACCCCCAAATTAAAAGTTATGTCTGTTTGAAGTTCGAGTTCGATTTTCGACTTTTGAATTTTGAATATATATTTTTCCTTTGATTATCACATGATTTAAATTTCACTGGGTTTTTTCAAATTTTATTAACATTTATTTGACAGGTTGTGAAGCCGAAATGGACTCTCAAATCGGAAATTATGGTCATTTGATGCTGAAGTTTGTTCTTCTACTTATTGAAGATTTTTTTGTTTAAAAATATTATTAACTAATAATTATAAATATTAATTAATTGAAACATTAAAAATATTTAAAATTATAAATAATTAACTATTTTTTATTGTAAATAATAAATAATAAATAATAAATAATAAATAATAAATAATAAATAAATAAGTTTGTTTAAATTTTCAAAATTATTACAACAGTTTTGAAAAAAACAGCCACTATTATGTGGTAGTTTTAAAAAAAATCGTCCCCAAAATTTTATTTTTATATCTAGAAGATATTTAAAAAATATCAAAAATTTAAAAAAAATTGCAGCGGTTAAAGAAATCATCGCTAACTTATTGATCAGAAAACATTTAGCGGCAGTTTTAAAAACCGCCGTGAAAAAACCGCTGATAAAACACTATTTTTTGTGGTGTTCGGATTTGGAATAACATAAAATGTACCCTCTTTCATGCTTAGGATAACAAACCATGTTCCCTATTATATTCTTGGTATAAACTCCCATATACTCTATAAGGGCATAGGATAAACTCTCATGTACCTTCTTGGGATTTGGATAACCTCCCTTGTAACCTCCTTCGGTCTTCCGAAAACATGATGTAGACCCTCTTTAAATTATGGGATAACCTCTAGGGAAACCTCTTTTGGGATTATGATAACATCTTTTTTACCCTTTGATATCATAGAGAATTAATCATCTACTATTTAATTGTATGAAGATTTTGGTCCCACCAATGAAATAATCCATACATTTTTGTCTCAAAGGATAATAAAACATCCATCATATCATAACCCGTGAAAATGTAATGAGTATCATAAACATTTTATCGTAGTGTAACCCATGAATAAGATATTAGTTTAAAAAAAATTCATCATAGTCATAAACTATTTGAATTAAGAATAAGTATGATCCCATTGGTTCATATCCTTGTTAAAAAATAAGTAACACTAATGTTTATTGTCATAGATGATTAAAAATTCCATAAAAAGATCATTAAAATATTCATGAGGAAAATATCATTTTCATTTGAAATCAATTCATAAAATATTATATATATATATATATATATATATTAAATAAAAAAATATTCAAAAATTAATATTTAAACCTATAAATTAATCTTTAAATCATTTAGTGTTCATGATATTGGGAAATTCTGTTCATTCCATGTATGAAAAAAAGATTATTTTTGACATTTTCTGTAAAAAGTAAAACATACATTATTATTATTATAAAAAGTAGATTAATAATAAAATATTTTGTAAAAATTAAAAAAAATAAAAAATTATTTAAATAATAATATTATTATATTTAAAACATTCTATAACGTATTTTTAGAAAACATTAGATATGGAATAAAATAATATTTTTATCGACGAGAGAAATAAAGTCAATTTTTCTTTAAAAATGTATTTTGGTCCCTTTAACCATTTAAGAGGGGAAAATTTAAAGAAAACATGTATTCAAATAAGTAACAGTAGAGTTGGAAAATAATTTAGTTTATTGATATGTATATCATAAGAGTTTTTCGATAAAGAATTATTCATAAATAATCCCAACAAACATATTGATAGTAACATAAAACAAATATTATTTTGTTAAATTTTGAATCATAATCCCAATGAAATAAATAACCATAAATGTATATGTATATATCATAATTATAATTAAAATAATAATAAAATAAATTAATTTTATGTATATACACTGCACAAAATAAAATATTTTGTGAATATAGATTGTGTCCCATGAAAATAAAAGTCAAAGGAAACTCCATTACCTCATGTATAGAATTTCATCACACAAAAACAAAAATAATTTATAATAAATATATTATTATTTTGAATCTATTATATAAGGATATTCATATATATAATACCATATATGATTTACATATGGCCTTTTGTTAACAAATTTATTAATAATTCTTTTCTCAAATCATGTTTCAGGTAGTAACTACATCATTTTTCAAGTATGTTTTGGGGTAGTATTTTGGGTCATTTTTATTTTATCATGGCTACCTACTCTCTATAATGTTATCCATGACTTATATATATAATATATATTCTTTATATATGTATTTATAGTAATATATAAATTATAAAGATAGAAAATGGATTATACTTTTTATGGAGATGGTAGGACATAAATATACGAGAATATTGTTACCATTATCGTGATGTATGGAAAAAAATAATGGTATATTTTAATTCAAAATTAAATAATAATTTTATATCAAATATATTAATTACATATATCTTTATTACCATATATAACATCCTGACCCCACTCACCCCTGAATTGGTTGCCAGACTGGTCGTCACATGACCTCAAGCATGTATCCCCATACGCCAGAGGATCCCAACTAGTAGTGAGGGTTTTAGGAGGTTATAGTGAGGATACAATACCCTCATATCAGAGTTGCATAGTAGTATGCCAGATTAAATAAAAATCAACAGTTTAAGTTGTAATACTTAATCGACAAGGTAGAAAAAGAAATATTTCACATTGTAGATGAATGCATGTCATGTTATTGAAATATATTTTAAATTAGTAAATAAAACTACATGTTTTACATATCAGTATAGAAATATAGAAAAAATAAATAAACAATGAATCAATACCCAAGGGAGATCTCCTTGACCATCCCGAGCTTTCTCTCTGTCCTCTAATCCTTTCTCGCAAGTATAGGCAAACAACATAATCCTACAACCAAATAGAATCTACTCAGGTACCCCAGTGTAATGGTGGCCCGAGTAGGGTGTGAAATATAAATCTCAGTAGGCTAGGACCACTAGTGTCTACCCCCAATCCAGACATTCGATAAATAATTTATACAGTGTGAAAGCATGTATAATTAATGTATATAGTACAATGTAACTATAAATACCAGTACCTGCTTCATCCCTCAGCTAGTTGCAGAACCTACATTATAATTTTTTCATGATTACACCACAGTCACCTCTTATTCATTTTCATTTATCATTTATTTGAACCTTGTTAAATTATATAATTATCGAGTTCTAACATATGTCTGACATCCTCATATAAGTCACTCGGAACAGATGTCTCTTAAGAGAATCTATGTAATCAAAGTAAAGGATGAATCCAATATTGTGGTTTGGCATGGATAACACATCCTAAGATATTCAATTTAATCTTTCACATACTATGTTCAAGCCCATCCACAAAAAATTGTGATTCTCTCCACAGTTCTTCCACAAAAATTTGATTCCCCCAACTCATGAAGACGTTTGAACCCTTTCTTATATTCAATTCAAAAATAATTATGTCACAATATATTTCATTAAATATTTAATTCATTTCATGTATGACCAATTGGCCTCACATTTCAATGTCAATTAATGGGTTTAAAAATCATGTCTATAACCCTGGTGAGTATTTGGAGTGTCAGCCCTAGTCTCACAACCCACGGGTTTTTAGAGCATTAGTCCTTGTCAAGTTAAAGAATATTCCCTTGTAATATGGGTGTAAAACGCATTGTCTAGCACCCCATATGTATTTGGAGTAGTAGTCCCTGTCTCAAAACCTTTTTATCAATCATGCATAAATTTTTATCATTGCTGTAGAACACCTTGTCTAACTCCCCAAAAGATTCCATTAATTAAATCATAAATTAATTAATCAAATATGTTAATTAATTAAATAAATAATTAATAACATAATTATCCCATCATATAACTCAACAACTAATTACGCATTCAATATCTCACAGTTATTATTTATTTAATAATTAATTATTCTTGGCCACAACCAAGTCAACTAGATAAATAATTCAATATTTAATTATCCCAATTCCAAAACCAAAAAAATGATAATTAATTTACCAATAAATTATCCTTATTCCCTTAATAATATAATTGATTAGTCAAAAAATAAAAAATATATTAGTTAACATAAAAATTAATTGTGTACGCATTACCATTAATTAATATATCAATTCATTAATCTATAAAACAAAGCACATCCCATAATTAATTTTCCATAAATAGTTACCTCATTTTGATTCCAACATTTATTAGTCAACCCCACCATAGAAAATATTAAATCAACATAATGGTACATAAATTATAAAATTAACAATTCATCAATCAAATTAATGCATGGTAAATAATTAATTTCAAAAATTAATTAATTGAATCATACCCTTTAATCAATTCAATAATTTAATAACCATTCACAGCATTAATAAGTAGTAATGAATCCATCATTAATTATCCTGATTTATCCAAAAAAACATATCACCATTAATCCCCAAATAAATTATCTCATTCAGTAAATGAATATATTATAATTAATATTTTGATTAATTATTTATATACAGTCTCAAAGCAAATAATTAATATAAAAATATAATTATCTTGTCCTATCCAAAACATAACCTCATTTAATTATTTAATCTGGTCACTTTAACTAATACAGTAATACATTCTTAAAACCAACACATAGTCATTTCGTAATTTATCTCACGTGGGCATCATCAATAAATAACATACAAATCTATTCTTCAACACATCACATATCACATTTAGAAATTAAATCAAGCATACTAAATATACATTTTAAATCCATTGAATATAAATACTTCACTGCATAATTTAAATACCAACAAAAGAGAAGAAAGCAATTTATTAATTCATTTATTAAGGTTTAGGACTTGAAAAAGGTACCCTAGCTCGAAATGTAGCCCAATAAAAAATGCAGTACATCATCATATTTGGTGGAAACCAATTACCATTAATCCATAGTCGTGCACACACCCCTTTAAATATTTATGTACACACACACACACACACACATATATATATATACATGCACTGTATCATTGATCAATAACCACTACAAAAAAATAGACAGCCATAAATAGTGCATCATGGGTCAACACACCTGTAATTATATACTAACGACTCAAAAATAATTTCCCAGACTCTAAAATAAATGGCTCAAAACAAATAGCGGGAAATGTATATCCTTACCCGAAGGTATGAATACAGGGAAAATAGAGTCCATCTTCCTCACCCTTGAAGGCATAGGCCAGATTACAGACCAATGGGTCCCGAGTCAATATATGAATACCCTAAAAATAGAGCAACACAAAAATAGGTTCAAACACAATCCTTAGGGTTTGGCTGAGGAAACTAGGCGAGGGAGAGAAGTCAAATGGCTGATACAAATCATGAGTTATATATAGACATACTAACCATGAAGAGGTATACAAGATTCGTGAAGTGACTAAGAAGAATCAGCACACACAATGTGGTGTCCGGGAGAGGGGGTGGAGCGCCAAATAGGGGAGTCGTGTTGCTACAAGGGTGCTGCCCGGGTGTCTAGTGCTGTCGGAGGGTTTCTGAACAGGTGTAGTTTATGCTGCAGGAGGTGCTCCGTATGTAGAATCGACCATGGAGGGGTACTGTAGGAGGTTCGGTGGAGGAGGGTCATGCCATAGAGGAAGCCTGTAAATCCTGTACCACAGTCCTTAAAGGTGGGATGCATGCTTCAGGGTGAGAGAAAGGGAGAATGGTCCTCCCTCTAATTTATTTTCTAACCTGTAACTTATAACATTAATAATACCTAGAAATTAATGAAAATAATTAATAATAATTATTATTATTATAACAATAATAATAATAGTCATTCCATTATTATTATTTTCACCATTAATTTTTTTTTCAATAAATCTAAAATTCTCCATTTAATTAAAAACACTTCTTCATTCAATCTGAAAGTTCTAATTTAATTAAAAACTCTTGACATCAAATAAATGAATATTTTAATTCTCACAATTAACTAAATTCTATTTTTCCAAGAATTTAATTAAATAAATGAATAAACATTATTATTATAACCCCATTTTTTATTATTATTAAAAAAATAATTTTTTTCTATTCCAAAAAAATCTCAGAAATCCATTAAAATTAATATTTATAAAATAATAACAACCATACTTAATAATAACACTCATAAAACCATAATAATAATAATCTCATTATTAATAATCAATCCATTAATATAACCCTAAACATATATTTAATAATAATTCTTCTCCAATAATTCTAAAACTCTTTATTTAATTAAACGTTTCCTTGAGATACCCAAAAGCCACATTAATTGAACATAAATGTTATACCCCATTAATCAGATAATTAAACTCTTTTAACATAAATGTTACACCCCAATAATCCTGAAATTAAATATTTTAACTTCCAAATAATTTAATAAACCAAAATAATATTATTATTATTAACAAATTGTTCTATTTAGAAACAAATCATCTATTGAATATTATTTAATTAACATAAATAAAATATTAAACTGGGTAAGCTGTATAGGTTGGACCAGAACTGTGTGCAGCCCGTGCAGATTCATTAATGTGGACTTTTCTTGATCTAGTGCGCCCGATATTCATTGGGACACCCACGAAAATTATCGAGTATACTCCCAAGTCAAAAAATTACACCTTTATGTGTTACAAAACTAAAATTAAGTTCTAGAGATTGGTTTAAAAACTGACCCATTGATAAACTGTGAAGAATTTGAAAACCTTCGTAATTTAAACCCTGATAAAAAGTACAAGACTTTATAATCTACCCACCCTAAAAACATCTCATTCCCAAGAATACATATAAAACTATTACACCATCTGCAGAGCTACCACGGTTGAGACTATTTGTCATTTGAACAACCATGTTAGGTTTCAAAATGCCAAAATTACTTTTTAACTAAAACATAAGTCTAACCACTTAATTATTTAAAACCAATTCAAAATTTTATTTTAAAATTTAACCACCAAAACATAAATTACCTTTGGAAGTCATTAAAATAACCTCATTAATGAAATTGGTCGAATCACTATTAAAACAAGAAACAGGTTCCACATGATTTTCTCGAAAGACATCGCATACACAAAACCCACACTAGCCCTTTACCTGATGATGTTATTTTTAAAACTACTCCCAAACCAACCGGATGTAGACCGAAGTCCATACCCAACCTATGGTCACATTCCCCAGTCAATACTTTACAAGGATATTTAAAACAAACTAACGTGCCCCAACATGAATGAAGGCTTAGCCCAAAGAAACCACAAATCCTATGTACAACCTAGGTAATTTTACACTCATCATTCCCAACAACATTTAAAACATTAGAGCGATGTATGACCAATGCTATCTTAGTGTCTCCTTGATGAGGTCAAGGTGTGGGATATGCTCGTATCATTAGAAAGAGTGCACTGTGAGAAAACAAAGGTCACTAAAAAGTTCAATAAAACTACTAACGAACGACTATATTAAAAAATCTCCTCATCACCTACTGACACGTTTACCGAAATTGATGAGACACTACCCACATTAGGATTTTCCATGACATCGAGATAATAAAAAACTATTCACTTACCAATTTGAAATTTGAGAATACCCTAAACATACATGTCTATTTTCTAAAACCATGATCACCATGTTAAAATAACATGCAAGAAAACTAAAAATAAAGCTTATTAGCATGACATAACACACGAGTCCAAAGACGTTATCCTAGGAAGTGGGTCAAAATTTCTTTAACGACATTAAACATTCAAAGGGTAATAAATACCTAAGTCTAGTCCTTTACGAAACATAAACATCGATCCTCTCTCATGGTCATGAAAAAATGATATTACTAATATAAAAAGACCCTTTTCATTTTAACCATTTAATTTTAATTCATTTCAACCTTTAATTTTTTTAATGAATCTCAAAAAACCCACATGTAATTTTTCATAACAAGTTACTTGGGTTCCAAAACAACACCCTACGACAAAATCTACATGCTAAAAAAAATCCCCTTTTAACATTTAACATTCAGTGTTATTCAAATATAAATAGTAAATGTAGAGTAAATATTCTTTTAAAATAAATGGAGACCTCTGAGGGTCCCATTTATTAAATCTTGGATATTTATAATGCAACCCCACCACGGTTAATTAATATCAAAACTCAAAAGTTTTACATTCGTAACCATTTTCAAACATACTATGGTTATATAATTTTCAAACACATGGGTGGATATCTACCAATCGATATGGCTCTAATACACTTTATCATTGGCATTTGGCTCCCATTTATCACAAGAAACATTCATTTATAATTTTATCTTTAGCAGCCCTTTCACAGATCAAAACATCTATAACATGTTGTCATTAGCAGTACCACAATAGCACGCCATAACACATAAGCATGGTAGAAGAACAAAACATGCTATTAACTGAGGCAGTATGGAATATAATCACTCAAGCATGTTAAATCTATAACTGAAACAAGATATCTATAGGTGCATGAAAAACTAGATCAAAACATGGCCTTGCCCCCAAGGCTCACATCCCAAATTAGCATGAATCCATCTAATTCAACTACATGGCATGTTATATGCATGAATGTGATTATCTAAGTGATTAAGATAATTCATGTATGAAAATTCCATGATATATCACGCCAATGTAATTTTGTTAAAAATTTCATAATCAATTAGCATCAGAAAATAAAACAGTCACTCAAGGTGATATCATATCAACTGTAATAGAAAACAACAAGAACAACAGTCTTAACCTAGGCCACTTAGTTATTTTTCATATGTGGGGAGATCATTGCCAAGAACGACTATTCTCTCATGTGCCGAAACATCCATAGTATCCTATCTACTAACCCCAAAACAGTTCGACAAAGTAAAATAAGTCCTTTGATATCACTTTGTAGTGTCCCGACCCAGCTGACCCTTGAACCGATAGCCGAACCGGTCTCTACATAACCTCAAATACATCTCCCCATACTCTAGAGGCTATCGACTAGTTGCAAGGGTCTTATGAAGTTATCGTGGGGAGATATAGACTTTTATCAGAGTTGTATAACGGTATGTTAATGTAAACAACAATAAATAGTGTAAGCAATAATACATAATTGACAAAGCAACAAAAGACATTTCATATAATATATTAATGCATTGCATGTCATTAATACATATCTGAAAGTAGCAAACGAAATAACATGTTTTACATCTCAACATAGAAACAATGAAAAAATAAATAAACAATGACTCAAGCATCGAGTGAGATCTACTTGAGAATATCGAGTTCTGTTTGGTCCTTTCCTCATATATCCCATGTATAAGAAAACAACACAATCCTTAAACTAAATAGAATAGACTCGGGTACTGTTGTGGAATGGTGTCCCGTGTAGGGTGTGAGATATAAATCTTAGTAGGTAGGGACCACTGATGTATACCACAAACCCAAAAATTCAATAAATAATTTTAATAGAGTGAAATCATGAATAATTATAGTATACAGTATAATTTAACTAAATATCCAAGTAAGTCATCAGGCCTCAAATAGTGTATGAACCAACATTATACATTTATCATGCATAAACAATAGTCATCTCATATTTATTTTCATTTACCATTTATTCAAAAATTGTTAAATTATATAATTCTCGAGTTTCAGCATAAGCCCGAAATCCCTATATAAGTCACCCACAACAGATGTATTTAAAGATCATTTATGTAATCAATGTAAAGACCAAATCCAAGAATGTTCTTTGTCTTGGATAATGTATCCTAAGATATTAAATTTAATCTCTCACCTAATATGTCCAAGACCGTCCACTAAAAATAGTGATTCTCCTCTTGGTCCATCTATCAAACACTAATTCACCAAACTCATTAACAAGTCTTAACCATGTCACATTTTCAATTCACAAAAAAGTATGTCACAATAGATTTCATTAACCATTTAATTCATTTCATGTTCTACCAATTGGACTCATTATCAAATATCAATTAATGGGTGTATAACATCATTTCTAGCACCCTCATGAGTATTTGGAGCATCAGTCCTTGTATCACAACCCATGGGTATTTGGAACATTAATCTCTATCCCATAAAAGAATATTTCCTTGCAAGCTGGGTGTAGAACCCTATGCCTAGCACCCTATGAGTATTTTGAGCATCAATCCCTATCTCACAACTTGTATATCAATCATGAATATATTTTTATCATCGGTATAGAATTCAATGTCTAACATCCCAAAATAATCCATTAATTAACTCATAAAATAATTAATCAAATCTATTAATTAATTCAACAACTAATTAATAACATTAATCCCCCATCAAATAACTCAACATATCACCATTAATATCCAAATACATTATCTCATTAAACTAAATTAATATATTATAATAAATAAATTGATTAATTATTTGTATACAATCTCAAAAAAATAATTAATATAAAAAATTAGTTATCTTATCTTTGAAAAAAACATCATTTAATTATTTAATCATTTCACTAATACAACAATACTTTCTTAAAATGAACACATAGTCATGACCTCATTTATCTCATGTCGGAAACATCATTTAATAAAATCTAAATCTGTGCATCAACACATCAGATATCACATTTAGCAATTTAATAAAACTCACTAAATTCACATTTGAAAGGTATTCAATATAAATACTTCACAACCTAATTTAAATACCAAAAATTGAGTTGCAAGCATTTTATTAATGAATTTATTAAAGTTGAGGACTTGAAAATAAGACCATACCAAAGAATGGAACCAAATAAAAAATGAAATAATTCATCATCTTTGGTGGAAACCACTTACAATCGGTCCACATTCACACACCCATCCCTTTAAATATATATGTACACTTATATATATATATACACAGTAGCGTTGATAAACAAACACTATAACTAAATTGACAACCATAAATAGTGTAGCAAGGGTCAACACACCAATAGTTATAGACCATGGACTCAAATAATATCTCAAACACTAAAATGGATAGTGCAAAGGAAATAGCTGGAAATGTATATCCTTACTCGAAGCAATAGAGATAAGGAAATTCGAGTCCATCTACCTCGCTCTTGGTGGTGGATTCTAGATGTTGGACTAATCAGTCCCAAGTCAACACACACATACCCTAAAAATAGAAGAACACACAAATTGTATTAAACCTAATCATTAGGGTTTTGGTCGAGAAAACTAGGCGAGGGAGAAGAGGAAAATGACTGATGGGAATCACGAGTTATACATAGATTGAATCACCTTGATGAGGCAAACAAGATTTTTGAAGAGTCTAAGAGTAATCTTCGCACTCAATGTGGATTCTGGGAGAGGGGTGGCATGCCAAACATGGGAGTCGCGTAGCTATAGGGGTGCTACCCGGGTGTCGTGCGCTACAGAAGGGGGTCCGTTCGGGAGTAGGTCGTGCTGCAAGTGGTGCACTGCAAGGAGGATCAGCCTTAGAGGGGGTCTATAGGTGGTCTGGAAGAGGAGTGTTGTGCTATGGGGGATGCATACACCTCCTGTTCATCATGCCTCAAAGGGGGGATGCATGCATCAGCATGGGGGAAAGGGAGATGGGTACTCCCTCAAATATATTTTATAACCTATAAATTAAAATTTTGATAAAACACATAAATTAATTTCAATAATTAAAATGATAATTATTATAATAACCATAATAATAATATTCATACCATTATTATTATTTTCACCAATTCAAGTTTTTGTCAATAAATCTAGAACACCCTACTTAATTAAATATTCTTATTCCTTCAATATGAAACCCCTCGTTTAATTAAAAACTATTGACATCAAATAAATAATAAAGATTAATTACCACAAGTAATTAAATTCAACTTTTACTTGAATATAATTAATAAACTCAATAATAATAATAAAAATATCCTCATAATTATTATTAATAATAGAATTCATTTATTTCAATTACAACCAAAACTCCCAAATCCATTACTATTACTATTTATAAAATAATAACAACCAAAGTCATAAAAATTATAACACTAATAAAATCATAATAATAATAATAATCTTGTTATTATTACTATAACCTTTGATATAACCCCAAACCTTCATATAATAATAATTCTTCTTCAATAATTCTGAAAATAATTATTTAATTAAATGTTAATTTGAGATACCCAAAATCCACATTAATTTCCATTAAATGTTACAACCCATTAAACATGAAATTAAAATATTTTAATATTTGTGTTACACCCCATTAATCATGAAATTAAATATTTTAACACCTAAGTTATTTATGAAACAAATATAATAATAATAAGTACATTATTATTATTAACACATTGTTATATTTAAACAAAAATCCCTTATTTAATATTATTTAATTAAAGTAAATAAAATAATAAATTGGGTAAGTGACACAGGTTGGACCAAAACTGGAAGCATCACATGAAGATCCATTATTGGGAACTTTTCTAGATCTAGTTCTCCCGAGATTCATTATGAAACCCATCAATATTTTCAGGTATACGCCCACGCCCAAAAACCACACCTTTAAGTGTTCCAACAATCAGAATTATGTTCCGGAGCACTGTTTAAAAGCAGAACCATAGATAAACAGTAAAAAATTATAAACCATATTAATTTAACCATAGTTTAAAAACATGGGTATTTACACAATCTATTTAAAAAAAATAAAAAACACATTTCTTCGCGGAGGCAGTAGTCCACATATATGCACGAGCAACACTATCATTTTTAATGGTATAAGAATCATAGAATATAGAAATGATATTATAATTTTAGTAGTATATATATGTCATAAATATAGTATATAAACCATAAATACATAATTACATCTATTATGGAGATGTGGTGAGGGAAATGAATTACATCAGTTCACTAGGTGGCAGTCCTTCAAACAGACGATTGATGGTTTTGTTTACCATTTGATGGGAGAGGATATGGAAACATGTCGTTAATAATCATAATAACATATAATTATATGGGAGATTATTATTATTTTTCATCAGGGGTTAATAATATTTTAAGGATTTAGAAGAAGAAATACAATGAGAACGGTTATTTAAAGGCAATACCTCTTCTTCAGAAAACGTCCATATATTTACACCCGAATTATTTTTTAAAAGTCCATCATAAAAAACAAAGGCCTATATTATATGTATTAGGAATTAAAGAGTATTTTTGGGAATGTATTCTTAGAATCAAAAGGCTTTGGAAGTGTGAATATTAGAGGATATGTGGTTTCATATATATGGGGGGGAGAGGACACACCTTCAATTTTTGAAAAGAAAAAGTCATACCTACATTTTACTCAAGAGATAAGGATAAAAAATGGATCATTATTTGACCTTATATAAGATAAGTCAAAAATAGGTCCATAAAATAGAAACTGTACAAATATTAAGGTAATTTTAACCATTATAATTGTAGTTTAACCCCAGATAAACCTGTTTTAATCTTAACCCTAAAAACTAATTTTTACAGTTACACTATTACTTTAAATGAAAAAAATTAGTTTAAATTATTATATATTCTTAATTATTTTGATTTCAAATATAGAATTTACTTTTAGAAATTTAAATTACCTAATTGGATAATGTTAGTTTAAAATTAAACCCCCCAGATGTGATGAAATAATTCTTTTCCAGAGGATAATAATTCAAAAGAATGATAAATTTTAATATAAAAATTCAAGATGAAATTGATTCCATTGATATAAATTGAATTAATAATAATCTAATTTAACTAATTATAATTTTTAACAATTCTGAAATAATATTTAACATAGTATGTACTTTAAATGAAATGTTTGTTTTTTATAAAAATCAACATTTCTCACTATTCATTAAGAAGATAAATTTTATAGAAAAATTCAAAAAATTAACAGAGAAACAAGGTTTACATGTTGAATAAAAATATTATTTTAATTTTTTCATATAAAAATTTTAAATTTGTAAAAAAATTATTATTTCTTTACTAAAAGAAGTAAAAATTATTTATTTTCAGAAAAATGTATTTTCCAAACAAATAAATACATTTCTACAAATTAAATAATTATTATGTACAAATTTTATTTATCTATGACCTTTATAATTAATTTCAAAAATATAGATACTCGTATTCTTACCTACAAGTTCAATGTCTATATTATTTTGGTCATGTTTTAATAATAATATTAATATAAGATTTTGGTCAATTTAAACACAATGTTGCGTGTAATGTATGATATCAATGTAATTAAATTTATTGAAAAAATTATTTAAAAAAACACCTAATGTTATGATATAGGCCATTTAGAGTCTTTACACATAAATACTTGTAAATGGTACGATAACTAGATAGATTTCATGTTTGGTTTTCCTATATTACCATAAAGTCATAATTCCATTTGGTTAATTGTAGATTAACACATAAATTAGGATCACTTGATATTTATTTTGGATAATTTATCTATAACATACATGTGTAAAATATACAAAAAATAAATGGATAGGATTCATAGTGTATTTTAACTATCTTGTCAGATAGAGATCTATAACTTACTTTTATATTTTAAATAAATATATATAGGTTTAATATGGGTAAGTTGAATATTTGATTATGTTTTATAATCCTCTGATATATGGGAAATTTCAAAATTACATTCCTACTCTATAGTACATGATTTCTTCTTTTGAATTGGATTTTAAGAGTTCAAAGGATAATTATGTATATTTAGTGAATTTTTTTACAATAAAAAAATTCAACAAGTTATTTGGATGGATCTACTTGAGAAAAAAATGTATAATTTTATATTAGTGAACATTTTGTTATTTAGATGTCAAAGAGTTTTTCTTAGGAACTTATTCTAAAAATGGAATGACAGATCAGATTTAATTAATTTGTAATAGATTGATAAATGATCAAACATAATAAAATTCCTGAATTGATCAATAACGATGAGAGATGTATTTTTCAATTGGATATCAAGTATTTTTTTGAGTGAAGTTACCATTGACATGCTAAAAATTAATATTATTATCAGACATTGTTTAGAATCATTATTGGTGGTTGGGATGTTGTTTCAAAGTTTAAAATATCTTTGAGTTGGAAAAACAAGGATGGAATATCTTTACTATTGTTTTATGTGGGTTGTTTCTATAAATAAATTATTATATAATACATTTAATTATGAAAAGTATGTTATCATACAATACCACCACATAAGACATTTGAGTAGTGTATATTATGTTTTGTGTTGTATATGTTATTTTCACTGTATAAGTAAATTTATCTACATCATTAAAATCTCATTAAGTTAATTATCATATAAGACAAATACATATGTTATTCATCTTATGTGTATGTAATTTATGATCATGTATGATATTTTAGTTTTCTACATTTTGAGAAATATAAGACCATATAAAATTTCGTACACATATATGAATTTTTGGATTCATTCAAATAAAAATTAATATAGATTTATGTGTACTTTATAGGATATATGTTATTTCCATTTTTTAGAAATATGGGCTCACACTGTATCTGAGTAACCCTCATATAAAATTTTATTTTTTGAGAAATTGTGTTCCCAGAATTGGGGTATTCTAATTATTTTTAATCTGATGATTCTTAAGAAGATCCTCCGGGATTAAATCTTGAAATTTAAAAATTGATTTCAGGATATTTAAGGAGAAAAATAAAAAGGGGTATTTTAAGTTCATAACTATCTTTATGTTCAACCTGAGTTCATTTGGGTAATTTCTATAGAGTTTTAAAATTCAAATATTGATAAGAAAAGGCTATAAAATAATTTTTCTATTTTAATTAGATGATATAAATATATTTTGGATAATATATATTTACTTTCATATATCAATGTAGTGACTAAAGTGTGAATTTTTAGGAGTGGATATTGAAGATGGAGAGAATTTAGGTTATACACCATAAATATTTTCCCTACACTAAATTATAAAAAAAATATTACTTTGAGATAAAAAATGAAAAGAAGAGGATGTAAATTAGAGGAATGTCACAAATTTATTATTCCTGAATAATTCTCTTTTGTTGATTTAATTTTAAATTAGATTATCAAATTAGTTTTTATGGGAGACCAAATTACAATAAGTTTTAAAGAGGTATATTACTAAAGAAATGAATTTAATTAAAAAATATAATATTTATCATATAAATATGTATATATGTAAGGAAAATTAATTGTGGGAATAATTATTTCATTGTGTTTGATTTTATATGGGAAAAATTTAAAATACTGAGATAGAATATATTTTTTATGAATTATTTTAATTTTTATAATATTTTGGATAAAAAATATGAGGACCTTTTGAAGAGATATATATATGCTCATATGTTAAAAAATAAACAAAGAATCATCATTTTGAGATAGGAAAAAGATATTTTTCAGATCATGAAGTTCAAAATCCATCATCCATATTTGATTGAGATTGATAATACAAATATTCAAATATGTGTATGTGTATCAAGGAATTGATCATCATATTATTCCACATTAATGGAGAAATATGTACATAAATATCATGGAGGTTTTTTAAGGAAGATCATTTATGTTATTCTTAAAGAAACTGAACCTTCATGGGGACCTTCCGCATTTCAGTTAATTAGTTAATTTCCGTAATCCAAAATTGTTCTGTCTTGTGTGACTCTTGATAATAATATCGATAATCTATTATAATAATATAAGATACTATGTTTTTATACATATAGTTATTAATCCATATTTGGGGAGACTATACAGACACAATAATGATTATATATCCTATTAATGGGCAAACCATGTGAAAATAATCATCTTTATTGGACATTTATCTTCTACAAACATGACTATGGGAGAGATTTTCATTAATGTGGATTGTATTTTAATAGTTCATAGATATTGATCTAAATTAAAAATATGAATTGTAAAGGATTTTCTATACTTGTTCATTCCCTCATTCTCAGGGTATTGATATGATCCCAAACACTTTAACAAGTATTAGGGTGAGGTTCCCTCTATATAGTATATTTTGGTGTTTATAATCAATAATATATATTCTATTAACACCTTGGGCGTTCCAATAAATTATTGAAAAAATTATCATATGTATAAGAACATGATGTTATCATATCTTCATTACCTAATATTGGAAGTTAGAGATATATAATTTATTGGGTTTTCACCTATAAAAACCAATGGACTAATGAATATTTTAGAAACAATAAATTTTGAGGTAGATGGTATGATATAAAATTATATTATAATGTATATTTTCCAAAATAAATTTATAGAAAATTAACCGGACATTAATCAGAAAATAAAAAATTGGATATACTGGATGTAACTATGAAGGAAATTGGAATGTCCAGAAAATTAAAATATATATTTTAAGAATAAACTTTTAATAAATCATGAATAATGAGTAATATATCATTAATGAGTATTTAACTCAAGGAAATTAATTATTTAGTAATTTCAGGAGTTTTTGGGAAATAATTAAATATTTTGAAACTATTAAAAATCTGATGAAAAAGTTTCCAAATAGGTTTCATATGATATCATCTATAGAATAAATGGAGGATATTTTCATAGATGAATTGTATAATATTTTTATAGCTTTGGAAATCATAAAAAATCATAAATTCATGAACAAAGTAAAAGTTTTAATGGATTTTAATACTATTTGAAAGTACAAAGTGAATGAAAATATTGATGATTTAACTGAATTAGAAAATGAGGAGTATGATCAATACTATCAAATAATCATTTCTCTCATTTCAATGCGGTTTATGTAGGGATGGAGAAATTAAAAATTAATTTTACCCTTAGATACTATCAATTAAATGGAATATTGATTTATTCTATTAAAATTTCTATGAAAAATAGAGTAGTGTTTGAATAAAAAGATGAAGATAAATTATCAATAAAGAATCTAGATATAAGATCCAAATAATTATTTAAACCATTAAATAGAAATAATATATTTTTTTGTATAAAGAAGAAAAATATGATGACAAAAAATAAAAATTATGTACATTTATCTAGTAGTGAATTTGGAAGTGAACCTCATGCATTTTTTTCCATCTTCTTTGTTCATGTTGAAAAATGGGTTGATACTTAAAGTAATAATGAAAATGGTTCAGAACCAACTATATGTTACACATGCTGAATAATGAACTTGATTTATGTACTTAGAATAATACAATTATAAAAAATGAAAATTATGTGAAAGAAAATAAGAAGTTTTTATAATAGAATAATGAGTTTGAAAATAATGAAGCTACCCTTGTGGATGAAATCAAGAAAATTTATGATGAAATTTAATTAAGATGAGATAATGATAAAAGTACTTTGATGAATGATTTTTTTTGAAATAGAAATATTTATCGAAGTCACAATCTAGGTGTCCTAAATTAGTGAATGTTATAGTGAATTTAAATAATTATTTCATTAAATTTATGGCATTAAAGGATGAATCCTCTAAATTGGTAGTGTGGTATTATAATTAAGGCTAGGTCAAATCTTTATCTAGTGAATTTGATTCGTATTATTTTTTCAACAAAAAATTCTATTAAAAAATCAAATTCTAGATGGGTTTAGACTAAAAATGTGTATATTTTTTAACCATTTTTAAGAAATGATATAATTACATATAAAAATCTTGTAACACCAAAATAGAAGAAAATTTATCCCCAAATATTATATTAAGAAGCAAATATAGGCAAAACATGGGATAAAATTTCAGTAATCCTAAAATATTCTTATTTCATGGAAATTTCAGGTATCAGGGAGTGTTTTAGAATTACTATTTACAATCTAGTACAATATGTATCCTCATATAATGAGGCCTGAAGTCTTGGAGAGTTTTTAGAAGAAGTAAAAGTAAATTTTTATTGGGTGATGGTCTTGAAAAAAAAATTATTCAATATTCCAATAAGAAATAGATTTGATTATATTGACGAAATTTTAAAAATGTGTGAACAATCGGCCCATTGTTTAGATAATTTAATGGCATGCTTGTCCCGATATTTTATATATGGGGAGAAAGGGAATAAAATTTAGAATCCTATTTATGAATGGAACATTTATGTGATGTTTCATTAAAGGAGTTATGAATTGAAAAATTCATGGATTTTTGATAAAGGGTGATCCTCCCACATGAATTATTAAATAAAAAAATAAAACAATATTGGGAAGAATTATGGAGGGTCTATAATTTTTTTAATGAATGTTCTCTAATGATCAATGGTGTTGGATTAGCTAAAATAAAAGAAATAAAATTTGAAATCAAATGATATTTTATTTGTAGAAGGGATGAATCATAATAATTTGATTTAAAATCAATATTATGAGGATGGGAATGTGTTTTTTCTTTCAGGATGTACTCATGTACAATTATATTTTTAAAGGAGGGAAGGACCATATCACAAGGAAAGAAAAAAAATGGGAATTTTTTTAATCGAATATTGAACCAATTCCAATTATTTGTGTGAAAAAATATGAGAGTATGTCATGGTATATGAGGCAGAGTCCACATGTCAAATTTAGAATAATTTTTTATTGAAACATGCCATTTTGAATGATATCATAAATATGATAAAATAAAATAATACTATTTATAGAACATGTAAAATGGAAAATATGACTATAAAATACCACCATAGGGTTAATATTCTATTGTAAGACGACTAAATATATTCTATATTGATTTATATGGTCTAATGAGGAAAAAACTGGAGGAGGTTATTAATATTTCATCACATTAAATGATGACTATAAATGAATGATAAATGTTTTGTTCATTAATCACAAGCTAGAATCCATTGAGATGTAATTTGAAGAAGGGTTTTGTAACTTCATTAAGAAATTTAGATATGATAATTGAAAATAAGATACATGTGATGAATTTAAAATCAATATATCTAAGAATGGGATCAAGCATAAGTTCAATAGACCATATAAAATCTAATGACCCATAGCCTCATGGTCAATTACATTTTCAAAATTTGGGGCTTGGGGTGTCCTGGACGCCATGGGTGAGTGAGGAGGGTGTTAGTGTTGGTGTTAAGGCGTCACTGTGGTGTCACCTATCAGTGACATCGATCAGTGTTTCAGAGATCAGTGTGTCATCGATCAGCCTCACCAACCGGTGGGTCACACGATCGGTTCCACATGGGGGGAGGTTTCGGGGTTTCTTTCTCCAGATTCCCCCTAACGACTCCTTTATGTTTTAATACCTTTTTAAATAGGATTGAGACGTTTTTAAAGGTAGTAAAATTTGTTTTAAACCCACATTAACTAGGAGACCCTTGGGGTTGCCAAAACATATGGCCTCTTTCCTCAGTGTCACACAGTGTTGTTCATTTATAGTTTCTCCCCTTTTACACATTTTTTGGAAACCCTTTAAGTCACTACCCTTATATCCACCTCAACGATGGGAATTATTAAATAATAATTTATTCAATTGTGTGTAACCACCAGACCATATGGGGAAACCACGATTCACCTTTAAATTCATTCAATGTTTCATATACTGTAACTCCAAGATCTTTCCTTTTATCACATGATTTTTCTTTTTACTTTTTGGATTGTCTCTTTTCCTTTCTTTATTGTGTTTGGAGTCCCCCTTCCCAAGGCTAGTTGTACTCCCATGATGTATCATTTCCTACTCAATATTAGATTCCCTAAAGTTATTCCGCTGTTAATCGCACATCCCCGGTTGTTGGTGTGGGGAAGAAAAAATCGATCATTGATCATCCAAGTATGGATTATTCCTTTATATCTTTTTAATGTGCATCATGTGGGGTGGGTGTGATGATGTTACCTCAGTAAGTAGATGAAACCATATCTAACAAATATAAGAAATGAAACTTTGAAAAATGAAGGGGTGGGAATGATATTGTTGCAGATGTGTAATACCATTGTGGTTATATTATGAAATGTATTGGATTTTTTCCATTGACAATCATGGTTGTTGGTGGTCCTACCTTGTTCACTAATAATCCTATATTTATCTGGTTAATCTTATGATTGAATGGATGTAACATAGAAAATGGTTAATCATATAAACTAGGTTGATTAAATGGATTCCCAGTGAACAATAATCCTTTTGTGATCACCCCGGTTAACCAAATAGAAAGAATGAACATAATGAATGGTGTGGTAAAATACGAAAAAAACATCCTTGCTCTGTTTTGGTGATATGTGTGGTGTCTCCACTTGATGTTGTGTGGGGCGGTGTGGATGAGGATGAGATCTATTATTTTTGAGTTGTTGGCTGTGGACCTGAGGCCGTGTGGGTCCATACTATGGGGATTGGTTTGGTTCTAGTACTTCGAGGAATCGCACAGACTCATTTTATTGCTGTGAATTTACAAGAGAACTGGGTGTGAATGCTTATATTACTGCTTGGATATTTTATCTCCATAGATTTTGGCTATTCCTGCGAGTTTCTCGGTAGTGAAGAATTATTTAAATGGAAACACTTGAATATGATAACTAGAATGTGTTTAATGGGGAAATGTTGTTTAGGAATGAGTTGTGTTCTAGTTTTTGATGGGGTGTTTTATATAAATGAATCGTAACGAGGATGTTTGTGTATGCGATGGTTTTGGAACACTTAGTTTAGGCTGAGTGCTTGTTTACCTATACATATAAATTTAGTTTTTTGTTTCTTATTTTCACCCCACCCAAGTTGATCACTTCAATCTGACCACCCCCATTTCACAAGGGAGGCTATTTTTCGCAACATCCTATTGGGTGGATGGATATTATCCCCTTTCCGCTCCCTATCCCGAGTCACCCAAGAATCTTCTAGAAGGTTGTGATGACCTGAGGTCCATTTTTTTAGCCCAAGAATATTTGGGAATAATATGTTGTGGTTGTTGGCCTAGGTGTGTGCGGGTAGTTTTGTTTCCCAAGTGTCTTCAGGATGATGTCCAGGTGTCTTTAGGTGTGGAGGCAGTGGTTCTGGTCAACGTGACCTCTGGCCTAGTTACATATGGTTGTGGTGGCCCATGTGTCTACGAGCCAGATACATGGTTGTGGTGGAACACAAGGTTGTTATTGGGGAAGCATTGGGACTACAGTGAAAATGGAGGGGGGGTCTAATGCATATGATGTCTTAAATAACTAGTGGGAATGCGGTGCGGGGTACCCAAATGTCAATGTGCTATTACTATTACTTTACTTGACTTTCATTATTTAGGGAGTGTGCCTTAGTGGGGCTAGGTAGATAGATTCCTTGCTAGGTGTTTTGGTTATCTCTATTTTATAGCAGGGAATTAGATTTTCTCCCCACTTGTGCTTGAGAGTTTTCGTTTTTCCCTACTTAGTATACTTTTATACTCACCCTACATATTTAAAACTGCTTTCAGGTTTCTAGGAGGACTTCAGGGATAGTGTAGGACAGTACTATCCCAGACATCGGGATAGATTCTGTTGCTATTTTCTTTCTTTTAGTTCTTTCCCTTTGGAGTTTTTCTTGTAATTGTATAGGGTTATCCTTGAACATGCATTTGGGAATGGGTTTTGGAGTTACTTTTACCTTAAGTTTTGGTGTTGTTTTGTTTTTTACCATCATATATCTTGATCCTACTAAATAAAATGGTTAATTCCGTCCATATTACATGTTATTCTATACACTTGGTGATAGTTTCCACTCCGAGGCCAATTTAAAGTGGGACTCGTGGGTCATTATCTCTTCTTAAACTTCAGGAAGGAATGGTCTTGAAGTTTGTTATCCCTTCCCTCATCTCGGTGAAGGTGGGTTGTGATTGAATTGTATCAGAGGTGATGGTTGAGAGACCAGATGGAGCTCGGTGTTAGGCACTATAAGAATTTCATGGTATGGTAGGGAAATAATGTAATGAAAACATAGTGCATGAAATAGGATAGGGATGATGAGCTAGGACACTGAATAATAGGGCCCCCATGATCTGATGCATGGACTCTGGACCTACCGAACAACCAAGTAATGATATGATGATTTTAGGGTATAGAGCCTAGGAAAGCTACATGTATCATAATGACTTGTGTTAGTGTGCATTTTTGGTGTTCTGGGAATTTAAATAAACAAAAATTTTAAGATAATGTTTAATGAAATATTCTACACTACTCGGGCTTAGGCATTCCTTGTTTACCTTGTAGCTATGGAACTCAGACGATGACCATGAGTTTGGCAGGAGATCGAGGCCTAGAAGGATGATCTAGATTATCAGTGGAGGACTGGTTAAGAGGAGGAGGATGACCAATCGTAGAATATGCTTTGTGCCTTTCAGTGTCAGGCCATCATCACTTACAAGGGCAGTGTCTCAGACCCGGAGGCCGAAATCTAGCTCGAGGTGTTGGAGATATCTTTTAGCTTGATCCGGGCTCTAGTTGAGTACTGGGTTCTACTAAAAATAAGTTATATGAGAGTAGAAGTGCATAAGTGGTGGATTATCTACCTCAGGGAGAGGATGGAGAGTGAGATTTTATGGGCCGACTTCGAGAAGGTGTTTTGGGAGGAATTCCTTTCTTCTATAATGATGGTTGAGAAGAGTTAGAAGCTAGCATGCATTTGGTAGGGGAGTATGTCAGTAAGGGAGCTGGGGGTCAAGTTCACGGATCTCCTTTTTTTCTCTAGGACATTTTTCAGATGAGGAGTCTCAGGAGAGACGTTTATCGGAGGGACTCCGACCTTCTCTTCATTATGCTATTACTCCCTTCACTCTACCAATGTACATAGAGGTTTAGAATAAGGATTATATGGTGGAGAGGATGCACACACTTGAAGGTTTACCACCCGAGGGGAGCCAATTTGGATCATCAAAGATGAATTTTGTCAACATTAGTTCTCCATCGTCATGGCATACTAGGTTTTGGCTAGTGGGGAGAAGACCCTAGCAGTTCCAGTTTCGACCTCTCATACATCACCCTTTCCTTGTGGTCCTAGGATCGAATGCTTCATCTGTGGTAGTTTTGGGCACCATCAGAATCAGTTCCCAGACTGAGTGCAGTAAAGTGTGGGTGGGTAGGTTCAACGCCCGCCTCAATAGTAACTATTTCATCCAGGACATTTTAGGAGTAGCAGTAGGGACAACGAGATCCCACTCCTCAGAGTGCAGACGTTGCCAGAGGAGTCCGACCTCAGGCCACTCTTTAGGGACCTTAATAGGGCATGGTTAGGGAGGAATCCAATTTCCGAGAGAAAGAGGATTTGTGCATGGTCAGTTTCACACCACAAAGGAAGCAATTCCAGTAGGGCCAGAAGTCGTTCGAGGTATGATGAGATTGTTTAACACTCTTTTATGCACCTTGTTTGATTCAGGATCATCAAACTCCTTTGTTACAAATAATCAAGCCCATGCATAGGGCCTAGATGTAGATTGACTCTCTATTCCACTAGTCTTGATTATTCCATTTAGGGGTTATACAATCCTGTTTGATGTTTTTGAGGATGTAAACTAATGTTGGGGATGCATCAGTCTAGTGGGGATCTTCACCTAATGCAAATGTTTCCATAAAATATAATCATAGGAATCAACTGGCTATTTTCTGTGCATGCTATTATCAACTACTTCTAGAGAAGATTCATGTTATCCAATTAGGATGAACAACATATGTATTTTTTTGGAGAATAGAGTTTTTAGGTGGGGAAAACGTGTATAGAGCCTCTTCTTTGTAAGTTTTCGGAGTTTTTAGAATAATAAATGGATGCAAATATGATGTTGTTCCAGGATTTTCTGAGAGTTCTTACACATTTTTATCAAGGAGGTTGTGACTCTACCTCCTTGATGTAAAATTGAGTTTGGATAAACTTAAAACTTAGTGCCCATCCGATTTCGATGGCTCATAATCAGATTCTTCCTTCAGAGTTGTGGGATTTGAAGATTCGGATTGAAGATCTGATGAAGAAGGGTTTCGTCTTACCCAGCGTGTCACCATTGGTGCTCCGGTCTTGTTCGTGCAGAAGGAAGATTTTGGTATGAATTTGTGTATAGACTAAAAGATATTGAATTAGGTAATGATCAATAATGGTTACCCTCTCTCGAGGATAGATGATATCTTTGACCAGCTGAGGGGAGTAGGTTGGTTCTCTAAGATCGATCATTGGTATGGGTATCGCCAGTTAAGGGTGAAAGATAGTGATATCCTAAAGACTTCTTTTAGGTGAAGTTATTGTAACATTGAGTTTGTGGTCATGCCATTTGGTGTTACGAATCCACATGTTGTGTTCATGGGGCTCATGAACTCTATTTTATGTGAGTTTTTAGACCGGTTTGTCATTTTGTTCATCGATGAAATATTGATCTAATTAAGATCAGATAAGGAACATACTAATCACCCCAATATGGTCTTAGAGATCATTCAACATCACTAGTTATATGGGATGTGGTCCAAGTGCATGTTCTTGACACGAGAAGTTCATTTTCTTGGACACATGGTGTCTCAGCAAGGGGTAGCAGTTGATCCAAAAATATTGAAGCAGTTGTTTCTTGGGAAACACCTAGTGATGTGATGGAGGTTCATAGATTCATGGGTCAAGCAGGCTTTTATAAGAGGCTCATATCTGAATTCTCTCGTGTTTCATCTCCTTTGACAGCTTTGACAAGAATAGACAAGACCTTCATGTGGAGTGAGAAATTTTGGGTAGCTTTCAGCCATCTAAAGGAAAGGTTTTTTAGTTCTCTAGTGCTCAGGTTTCCAGAGAAAGGGGTGTTGTTTGAGGTGTTTTGTGATGCTTATAGACATGGAAATGGGTATGTTCTGATGGATCAATAGGGATTGATCTCTAATGGGTCTACGAAGTTATGTCCTCATGAGTGTAATTATTCCACCAATGACCTAAATCTTACAACAGTAGTATATAAATTGATGTTGTGGAAGAATTACCTCATCGGGGAGCACATTGTGGTCTTCACAGATTGCAAGAGTTTGAGACATATATTTACCTAGTGGGACCTGATCTTATTACAAAAATGGTGGGTGGTGTTTCTTAAGGACCACAACATCGAGATCTCTTACTCGGATGATAAGGGGAATGTTGTGGCAGATTCCTTGAGTAGGATTTCACAGAGGGAAGCTATTTAGAAATATGTGGATACTTGGAAGGAAGTGGAGGAGTTGGCTACCTTACACCTAGATTAAAGTGTGGATGGTGGTAGAGGTTGTTTATTTTAGATTACAGTGTAGTACTCTCTTTTGCGGCAGGTGGATGAGTCTCAGTGGAGAGACATAGAGAGTGAAGTGATGCGCGATTAGGTTGACTAAGGCAATGCTCCCGAAGGGTGGTCGGAGGATTATTAGAATCAGATGAATTTCCAAGTGATGTTGTTGGTCATAGAGACGATGCAAGAGGGTGTCGTCCATGACTTCCCTAACACACTCATAGCAGTAAAACCAAGAGTTTCCATGATGTACCGAGGCCTGAGGGAACAATTTTAGTGGCCTAGGGTAAAACAGGTTGTGGCTGAGTTTTTGGAAAGGGGCCTGATGTCTCAGTAGGGGAAGGCTGAAAACTTTATCCTAGGAGGTTATTGTAGCCTTTATATGTCCCTAAGTGGAAGTGGGATGACATATCAATGGTTTTTTTCACTAGAGAAACCAGGTTTCAAGGAGGTTGTGATGCTATCTGGGTAGTGGTAGACTAGATGAAGAAATCATCTAACTTCCTGGTGATCAAGGATTCGAGTGCAGTGGATGCCATATCACGGGGATACATCGGTGAGTTGCTGTGGTTTCATGGAGTTATGAGGTATATAGTCTCAGATAGGGATATATAGTTTACCTAATGAGTCTGGAGGGGATTGAAGTATGCATTTGGTACCCAACTATGCCTTAGCACTGCTATACACCCCCAGACAGATAGGAAGATAGAGCAGTAAATCAAGACATTGGAGGATATTCTATGGCCATGTGTTTTGAATTCAGGGGATAATTTGAAGGAAATTTTTCTTTTGTAGAGTTTTCCAACAATAATAGCTACAACTCCACTATTAGCATGGCACTGTTTGAAGCCTTGTAAGGGAGACCATGTCATTCACCCGTGTGCTAGACTGTGGTTTGGGAGGCCGGAGTTCTTGGAAGAGAGTTAGTGAAGAGCACAATATAGAAGTTTCAGCTTGTGCATGGGAGGATGAAGGAAGCCCATGATTAGAAGAAGTCGTATGTCAATCGTAGGTGGAGGCCCTTAGAGTTATATTTTGGAGACTATGTGTTCTTGAGGGTTTCCCCTCGACGTGGGAAGCGAAGGATCAACAAGGGAATCAATCTCTCTTCAATGTTCATCAGGCCTTTCGATGTGTTGGGGAGAGTCAGTGAGGTGGAATATCAAATAGAGTTTCCACCTTTGTTCGAAAGTATCCCTGATGTTTTTCACATCTCCCTGCTTCGTCGATATCTACATGATGACTCTAATATCATTGACTGGGGAGAGTTGGATATAGGGGATGATGCTAGGTTGGTGGAGAAACTAGTGAGGATAGTGGACCGAAAGGACAAGGTGCTTCAAGGATGGACCATACCTTTGGTTCATGTGTTATGGAGGCATGGTGGCACAATGGAGAGAACTTGGGAGATAGAAGCTTGAATGGTTGCCCAGTACCTAGAGCTATTTTGAGTTTCTTTTCCAAGCCTTCCTTGATATCCTTATTTTTGTGAATTGGTGTGATGTAATGTTTGACCTTGTTAACTATGAGATGTGTTGTTTCCCATGTTCATTGAATGTGTGTGAAGGGCAGGACCTGATCCCTAATCGAGATGCAAAAAATGGATGCGATTAAACTATGCTGGTGAGTCTGTGCCGCCCAAAATGGATAAGATCTTGACATGGAGGAAGGTACTCTCTAATCAATATGACTATATGGTATGAACATTAAATGTTTGTGTTTCTACTTAAGGGATGAGAGTGGTAGTGCCTCTTTAGTTGATCAGTATGAGGGAGAGGTGCCCTTATATGTCACGAAGGTTTACTCATGAGAGGTATCCTATGAGGTCATTGTTCAGAGAACATTATTTTCTTCATGTTTTGTTTCGATTATAAATGATGAGAATAGTTTGAGAGTAACTTGATGTAACGGGACAAACCCTCATGGTCTACTACTTTTTCAAAATTTGGTTCTTGGGGTGGCCTGGTTTCCATGGGTGAGTGAGGAGGGCATCAGTGGAAGGGCGTCACTATGGTGTCACTGATAGGTGAATCCTGATTGGCGTGTCACTGATCGGTGTATCCCAATCAATGTGTCCCAAATAGTAATTCTTGATTAGTGTGTCATTGATCGGTGTGTCACTGATCATTCTCACCAACCGGTGGGTCACTGTTTCAGTGCCACATGGAGGGTGGGGTTGTTTGGGTTTTATTACCCACATTTCACCATAACGACTCATTTATGTTTTAATACCTATTTAAAGAGGATTGAGACTGTTTTAAAGGAATTAAAAGATATTTTAAAACCCCAATAATTGGGAGACCCTTGGGGTTACCAAAACACGTGACCTATTTCTTTGGTGTCACGCCATGTTGTGCATTTAATGCTTCACCCCCTTTATAAATTTTTTAAAAACCCATTAACTCACATCCCTTATCACCACCTCTCGGAAGTGAATTATTAATTATAAATTAAGTATATCATTTGTAACTGCCCAACTGCATGGAGAAACCACGATCCTCCTTTAAATCTATTCAAGGATTCATTTTCGTAACTCTAAGAACATTCCTTTTATCCCACACAGTTTTTTTCTCCTTCTTGGTTAGTATCTTTTCATTTCCTTGGTGTGATTCAAGTCCCTCTTCCCAAGGCTAGTTGTGCGCATGTGCTGCATCCTTTCCCACTCCCTCTTGGAGTACCCAATGTTCCTCCCCTACATGTTGTCCATCCCCAGTTCTTAGCGCGAGGAAGAAAACATCAATCGTTGATCATCCAAGTAGGGATTCTTCCTTCGTCTCTATTTACTGATTATAATGCGGTGTGGGTATGATGGTGTTACTTAAGGACATAAATGAAACAATATTTAAAAAAGATATTAAATTATCCTTTAAAGACTGAAGGGGTGGGAATGATGATGTTGTTGCTTTTTTATACCATTGTTATTATATTATTAATTGTATGGTCTTTTTTCCATTGAAAATCGTGGTCATTGGTGGTCCTTCGTTTTGAACTGATTATCCTCTGTTTTTCTGGTTAATCTTGTGATTGAATGGTTGTATCATGGAAAATAGTTAATCACATAATATTAGTTGGTTAAATGGATTCAAAATAAACAATAATACTTTTTTTCACCCCAGTTTACTTAATAGCAAGATGGAACTTAATGAATGGGTGGTTAAATATGAAAAAAACACCCTTGCTCAGTTTTGGTGATATGTGTGGTGGATCCTCTTGATGCTGTTTTGGGAGATGTAGATGAGGATGGGATCCCCTATTGTAGAGTTGTTGGTTGTGGACTTGAGTTCGTGTGGGGTCGTAAAATGGGTCTTAGTTTTGTTCTCGTACTTCGAGGGTTCTCACAGACCCCTATTGTTGTCGTGATATAAAAGATAACCAGGTGTGAATGCTTAAATTACTACTTGTCTATATTTCCGTCCTTGGCTTGTGTTTATACATTCTAGTTGCTCGGTAGTGAAAAATTATTTAAATCGAATCACTTGAATATGGTAACAAGGAGATTAATGGGGAATTATTTTCTAGGAATGAGTTGTACCTTTGTTGTGGTTGTTGTGCTTTTGTATGAATGAATAGTAATGAGTGTGTTTGTGTACAGGCTAGTCTTGGAACTCTTAGGTTAGGATGAGTTCCATTTTACCTATACTAATAAATTCAGTTTTGTGTTTCTTATTCGTTCCCCACCCAAATTGAGCACTTCTTGTCGAACACCCCCATTTCATGGGGGAGGGTGTTTTTACCAACATCCTACTAGATGGATGGATATTAGCTACTTTTTGCTCCCTCTCTTGAGTAACCCAAGACTCTTCAGGCAGACTCTAATAGCTTAAGGTCCGTCTTTTTAGCCCAATATTCTTCATGAAGTGTATTTTGTGGTTATTAGCCCAGGTTTGTGTAGCCAGGTTTATTTTCCAAGTGTCTTCGGGAGAAGGAAAATGTATCTGTGGGAGTGGCAGTAGTTGTTCAAGAGTAGGTGTATTCGGGCGTTATTACATATGGTATAGGTGGCCCAGGTGTATGCAGGTAGGATATGTGGTTGTGGTTGCCCATAAAGTTCTTGTTGGGGCAGTAGTGGTACTCCAGTGAAAATGTAGGTGGAGGTATGATGCATAGGATGCCTTAAAGAACTAGTGGGAAAGCGATGTGGGGTAACCAAATGTCAATGATCAATTACTATTACTTTAGCTGACTTTATTAATTTGGGGATTATGCCTTAGTGAGGCTGGGGGGACAGTTTCTTTACTAGCTGTTTTCGTTATCTCTATTTTCTCATTGGGCATTAGATTGTCTCCCCTATTGTGTACAATAGCTTTGGGTTTTCCCTACAATGTATACCTGTATACTCACCCTATGTATATAAAAATGATTTCGGGATTCCTGGAGGACTTTGGGAACAGTGTGAGACTATACATGGTCAGATGTTGGGATAGTTTTCGTTGCTCTTTTCTTCCTTTTAGTACTTTCCCTTTGGAGTTTTTCTTGTACTTGTATTGGTTTATCTTTGAACATGCAGATGGAAATGAGTTTTAAATTTTATTTTAGCTTCATTATTGGAGTTTTTTGGGTTTTTACTATCATAACTCACGATCCTACTAAATAAAATTGTAATGCCTTCATTATTACGTGTGATTTTATACCCATGTTTCTAGTCACCACTCTGTGGCCTATTGAAGGTGGAACTCGAGCGGTCATTATCTCTACTTCAACTTGTAGACGGAAGGGTTTGGAAGTTTTAAATCCCTTCACCTATCTCGGTGAAGGTGGGTCGTGACCGAATCCCAAGAAGAATTATGTTCCAATGATAAATAATAGAATAAATTTTAAAATGGGTGGGACAATGTTATACGAAAAGTTGTATCAAATATTTTGGAAGAGAATATTTATGTACTGTTATGTATTTTCTAAATCGAGGTCATATTAGAATTGAAACTTATTTTAATCCTTATGATATGTGGTATTAAAGGAAACTAAATAAAAAATAATTCAATGTATTTGGTAATAAATTCCTCATAAATATTAAAGGCAACATATTTGGAACATTCAAAGAGAAAGATGATAATGAGTAATTTATAGCCTAAATATTTAGTTTCAAATGATAAAATATAACAAAAAAGAAATAATTTTTTTGGTATTTTGATGTTAATATATTTAAATATAATCACATTTATGAGGTGTTTTTTGATATCAAAAATGAGGAAAGAGAAGCTTGAAATAAGTAAAATTTTAAAAAAAGTCTCTCAAGTAAGTAAATTTTGGGGAAAATATTTTTCATATTAATTATGATCAGACATATAATGATGAGTTAATTATAACTAGGGAGGGATAGATGAAGGGATATAAATTTATTTTAAATCATAGAATATAGTATTCAAATATAATGAACCCATCAATACTATAATAATATAGATAATTAAAAAAATAAAATAAAATATCACAACATGAACCATGAACTATTGAGGAATCTATTTAACATGAAGAATTGGTTCAATCCATGAAAAATAAGATAAATCAAATTGAAAGAAACTGTACCTAAGATCATTCTCCCATGCTAAAAGAAAAAAAAATTAATCAACAATGTCAGTTTTTAAAATCAAGAAGAATGAGAAAGGTGAAGGGAAAAGTGAGAAGGATACGATGGTCTAGAAAGGATATATTATATATATAACCATAAATTTTTAAGAAACCTTAATATAATGTGCCAAAAAAGATAATATGTTTTGGCCATTAGATTCACATATGCACTATAATGTTAATCAAATGGATGTAAAATCAGTATTTTTGAACGATTAAAATGATAAATAAGACTTTATTGATAAACCATATGGTTTTATTTTCGATATTGATGAATTATTGTGTATATATAGAAACATTAATTATTTGGATCAGTGAATGTTCATATATATTGTTTATTAAAACATGATGGGTTCGGGAGGAAAATTCATTTCACAAAAGGAAAAGTTAAAAAATAAAATAACTATCCCTAGGTACCCTACTTTCCATAGTGTATGTTAATGGAATATTTTTATATAATTAAAATGATTATCCTAGAGATGATTTTTCAATGTATAAGAAAAATTATATGGAGAAGTCCATGCTTGTAGAACTGAAATAATTATTTTGAATAAAAACCTAGCATAAATTTTTTTACATATATATGCATCAATTGAAATATTACAAGGAGTTTCTAATAAAGTTTTATATGTAGAATAAAAATATGTTTCAACGAAAAATTTTATTCTGAACAAAAATTTGTAAATATTTTAATGGAAACAAGATTGATTAAAATTATATTAGATGGAATATTAGAAGATTTTTGTGTTTGAATACATCAAGATATGACCTATCCTTTTTTGGGAATCATTAGGAAATATTATAAAGTGACCCAAGGGTGTCACACATGCTTACAATAAATTGAGTTGTGAAATATTTAATGATAAAATTGATGTATTCACTATTACAGAGTTGTAGTGTCATTTTTTCTTTCTTGGCATCACAAATGCATTTTTCTTATGTGATAGGAAAAACAAAAAATCCATTTCTGAAGGGACTTTCTTTATCAATGATGGTCATATATGTTTTTGAAGTAAGAAGAAAAATTTAATGAAACTTATTATAATTAATGAAGATTATATGGATACATCTCATACATGTACACATATTTTATGAATGAGAACCAAATTTGAATATCAAAGAGTTGGAATTGAGATTACATTGAAGATACTATGTTATAATAAAATTGGATTAAATATATCATAGAATTATATGCAGAATTATTGATCCAAATACATTAAAAAATGTAAAATTTCAACAATTAATGACTATCCAATAGATATATAGTGTTGTATTACATTTCTTATCAGAATTTGAGTGAAAATTTCTTTCAAATATATATTTCATGACAGTGGTTCCCTATGATTTTTATGAAAATCCATTTTTAGTCCTCTCAAATAACTTGTAAATAAGGGTCAAATATTTACCCCATTGAGATTTATATTGTGTTTAAAATGGGTGTGTGGGGGATTGTGATATCACTCTTTATCAAATGGAAAGATAATCCTTATCAATAGGTAGAGTGTTCACCACCATGTGATCTAATCCTATGCATAATGTTCAAAAAAGGAAATATTTTTCGAAGTGTTATTTGGAATTATGAAATGAGAAGAAGTTCATTTAAATGAGAGTGAGTTCATTTAAGTCACTTGGATACACATTATTGTCATCGATATATATAGTTCCCTAAAAAACACGAAATTAAACGTTTTGTAGTAGAAGATACTTTAGATAAGAGATAATCTATGATTTTTTAGTTATCAGGAGATTTAATAAGTTCTAGATCAGATATGGGTTTTTTTATAGAATAGTTGAATGGAGCTTCCAACAAATCCAAAAAGTTGAGTTGAAGTGTTGTTAGACTTATTAAAGGTTTTCATTTGTTGTCAACATTTTTTAAGAATCATTAATGGGTTATGATATTTCTGGATATCTTTGAAAGATATCTGATTCAATTAATTGAGGATAATATGAATTTCAATATGTTATTAGAGAGTAGGATATGTTTTACGATTATTGTACAAGACATTGAATTTTACTATGTATATTCACCTACATGATCATTTCATAATAAATTGGAGTGGTGCCAATTATTTTTTGATACATGTATGAGAATTTTCACAATGTAGGATTATTCATCTATAGGAATGGAATCTGGATAAGTAAATTATTATAAAATACAACTAGATTGGAAAATTATCCTAAACATTTGAAATTTATAATTTTTTATGATATTTTAGTTTTTTATATATTTATAAATCTATGCCAATTTTTTTTGAAACTTGTGTATTTATTTTTTGATTAATATAAAAGGAAATTTATATGAAAGGAATATTAGTGACCGTGTAATATGATTTTTACCTTTTTGATAGGTAGTGTCCCTTGTGATTTCTAAGAAACTCTTAGATGACAGTTTCCATTGATAAAATAGTGTTACAAGAATTTTTATATTTTAAATAATATTAATTTATGGATGATAAAAATGATATTTAATAATTTAATAATCACTTATAGAATTTAATTCAAGTATTTTTCATGATAAATATCATAAGGGTTATTTTAAGTGTTTATTTTTTTATTTTCTAATTAATTTCATTTGTGATGTTATTTTGGAATCAATATATGAGAATGATGAATAAGACATACCTGAAAACCATTTTTTTATTTTAATTTAATGATATTAAAATGGTATGGGGTTCATATGATCACTTTCATTAGTAAGTAAAGTTACATGATCTAATGTTTTGACCAATGTATTTTTAAGATGAGGTGTTTTTTTCACCATGGGGAATAATCTTATGCCACATAATGGAAAAGGATGTGTTTGTTCTACAAATATGGGTTGAGGAAGATGTGTATTATAGTAAAATCACAAGTTTATTATTTTTGAGTTACTATCCTATAGTTATTTAATTTTATATAATATTATCTAATGTGTTTTTCTTGTAAACCTAATTAGATTAAGGGTAAAAGTAGTATTTTACAGAAAACCTAAAATTAATAAAAACATAGAATATTCGAGGGATCATGGTGAATATTTTTGATCCTAATAGATTATGAAAATTAAAATATCAATGCATATGTTTATTTTGAGGGAACAATCATAAATTATTAGTTGGAATTTATTATTCAAGAATTATTTCTGTTATAGGAATTATGATAGTGTTGAATATCAGGAGATGTTAAATATAGAGTGGTGAAAATGTATATTTTATAAAATAAAGAGTATCAGAATTTAGAGTATAAAAAATAAGAAGTTTCAAAGCATGATGTTTTGAATACATAATAAACATTAATTTGATATTTAGCATCCAATTAATCTAAATCTGAGTCTAAGTATCAAAGAAAAACTCATGATATGAATCTAAACTATGTTGGAATGTTATTCTTGAATATGTGAGATAATCATGGGGGAAGATCACTTATTATTTTGATGAATCCACCAATAATTCGAAGATATCTTTCACATTATGGTTATAATTTTTTATTATATTTACAGTGAAACTATTCAAATTGGTGAGACTCTGGATAATCATAGAATGACTCTATTCCATGGTTATATTGTCACGAACCGAATATGGTCACCACCAAAACCGGCACCAATCCCAGCCCATGACAAGTCCTAACGGGTGTTCCCTATCCCCTTGGGCTGGCACAAGTGCCCGGGTATCATATATCTTGGTTTGGGAATGATTTACCCGAATATGTATACATAAAACACCAAAAAATATTCGACAAAATGAATCTGAAAAATTCATACCAACCAGGTTTATACAAAAATCCAGAACTGAATACATAAGTTAAAATGAAATAAAAATTGTCCAAAGACATAATGAAACAACAACAAAATAGCCCCATGTACTCCACATGACAAGGGGTCATCACCCCCAAGCTGTCTCCACATCTCTGCCCCAAGGATGGGGTCTAACACCCTGAACCGCCAACACCCTTAGCCTTTCCTTTACCTGAGTCAAAAATAACCAAGTATAATTACAACCAAGGTGTGTAAGTAGGGTTTTAGACTAAGCCTAATAGGATACCACCCAGTGATTCCAATGATCATGGAATGCAATGTGCAAAAATCCAGCAGTGTTAATCTGCAACGAAAAGCAGTGATAAAATCCACGAAATGAAACATTCAATTGAAAAAAAATTTCAAGATAATGTTTTCAGAATGTTTAGAAATTTAAATAGACATGTTATCTATTGTAAAGTACTACCAATAAAACACCAATACATGGGAAAATACCACAAACACAATGAGCAATGAAATCGAGAACACCCCTAGGCACTAGATAGCCTCGGGCCCCATGTACCTCATACATCGGTGTAATGTAATGATAGTAAGATCCATTCTCATGCACGATCCTCTAGTAGAGAACATAATCATATCCTAGTGTCCCCCAGTCATCATCCACATATTTTAGTTATAGTTGTATTTATCCAAATTCTTGTTGAATCATGGACAAAATCCATCTGGTCCACTAGCCGTACTAGTACACATCCGCCCCACCTAGGTACCCGAGCTTCCCCCTTTGTGATCAAACAAATTCAGAATTCAAAATGCATCCATTATCATATAAATAAACCAATACTGGTCACGTACAAACAATACAGTAGCTATACACACTTTATAAAATTTAAAATACACAACAAAACACTTTGATTTTCCATAAAACAATTTCTCAAAAACCCGCATTGTTTTGCACCCAACACTCCCTAAAAACCCAACATTGCACACTATATGCACACCTATAAGTTCCAAAAAGAGCAAAGTCAGCCCTATAAATTTCAATTAAACCAACTAATCATTTCTAGGTCAGCCCCATGTGAACCGTGAAATGTAATCATTGTAAAACATCTATTTTTAAACAAACATGACACTTAAAGTTCACAAGTTCTACGACACCATTAAAACAAACTTTCCCAGCAACAAAAAAAGGGATAAACATTAAAAACAGTATTTTATGCCCTAATAAATCCCAATAAAATAAAATAAGTAGTGATAGGGCAGCCCCAAATGAACCAACAAGAGACTTCCTTGAAAAACACCCAATTTCACCGAAAACGGGCATTAAGAATTCATTTTCATTACAAAAACCACTAAAACTATTTTATGCATCACAATAAAATTAATTGAACATGAAAATATCATAAACACAACTAGTCAATTCACAGAGATTGCATAAATATGGAATCACCTAACAAATTAGTTAAAATCTTGAATCCTTTATGCGAAAATCAAACCACCGCACAAAGAGGGACCTAGGTCAAACCTAAAACCAAATAAAAGACCAATAAAACCCAATGTTAAACCCTATGTTCCAAACCCTACACCTGGTCATCTTTCACTTCAAGTAAAAGGGAAGAAACTCTAAACAAGTAGAATGAAACCCTAAGCAATTTCAAAGGGCAATGAAATGGACTAACTTACTTGATAAATCTTGAATGAATCTCTCAAAAACACCAGTATCTGAACTTGAAAAAAGACATAACGAAGGGGTTGTTCGAATAAAAATGTTGAGGTCATTTAGGAACTAGAATTTAGAGAAAAAATTCATAATTGAGAGAGTTATGGTGGAATAAAATTAACACCTCAAATCTGCCCGATTTTAGAAACCCAAAGAAGTGAAGCACTAAATCGTGATGAAGAAGAACTCCAAAGAGGGGAGAGAGAGGTTGGGCGCGCGGCTAGGTTCAATGGCCACATGTGAGGCTTAGAATCACCGATATATCCTTAAAATTATATATGAAATTAATTAATCAAATTTGATTTTTAAAACTGGAATTGGGCTTTCGAGCATGCCTAATCCATTAAATAAAAACACATATACACCTCGGTTATGGATTTCTAAAGGCCGCAAACTACAATGGTGGTGTTAATATGTTTGGGGATACCATTTAGGAATTGGAATGGGTGAAAAATATTAAAATGGGACAAAGTTATAAAGAAACAAAATTTATTATTAAATTTGGAATTGAGCTAATGGTTTGGCCCAATTCACGAAAACTCACCCATTCAACCATAAAAGCTTGAGAAACCCGAAAAAACATAAATGGAAATTAAATGAAATTTGACATTAAAATAATTCATGTATGTTTCAATTATCCCCACCATGAAATCATTCCATCCCCAGAAAGCTACAACAAGTCCAGATAGCAAAACCAAACCCAACTGATAATCCAAGATATACTTCTTTGCCAAGATTCTCCCCAAGGGCCAAGACACCTCCAATGATCAATTATAGAATGACCAATCTCACAACCCAAACATACACCACTTTCTTAAAACGATCAATCACATTCATACTTTATCCCAAAATGAAACTCCCCGAACGCTATCCGAATAAGACTCAAGCAATTCACCCAAACAAACGACAACTTCGAACAAGGTTACACTTCCATTACATTAACTAAACCATTGGGAGCTCTCCAATCCCAACGTTTACTCACTGAAGATGTTGGTATCTAGATAGTTCCGAATGAGACTACCTACCACCTTGCCAAGAGCATGGATATGCTTGAGCTCTTAGTATGGGGGGACACGAATAGGCACCCCACCAAAAGAGGCAACCTATATTATTTTCTAAGACAGAATCAAGACACTAAGAGGGGGAGACCTGAATGAAATCACTAGAACAAAGGGTATAATTCCTTTCACAGTTTATGATGCAATGTACATGAGAATCATAGTGGGTCTCCCCACCATAATAACCAACCATCTTAACCAGCCAGCATGGGCCAACACAAAATGACCCAATTTGTTTTAATGATTTGGGAAGGGCGTAGGGTCATTCCACACGGTTTTGGAGATTCTACACTAACTGTGCAGATCATTTTTTTACATGGCTTCCTATAACATAGTCACTACTAATCATACAAAAATTGTGTCCTCAACACGTCTATCTAAATTTCCAACCATTCTCTAATGACTCGATGGAAACCATAGGGGGAGGGAATGACATTAGGTGATGACATGGGTACAAGGACCTCATCCAATTTACTCCAAATGGGAACAAAAGAAGAAATAGGATGAAACTAGAGGTTTAAACTCTTACTATATTTAATACTGAGGATAATACATTGTACAAGGGTTTAAAAGACCCTAGGATTTCCCTTAACTACGATTCATCTTTTCTCTGATACCAATGGCTCTAGCTCAAATGATTGAAGCATCTTCGACCTCACAGTTTGGCTTTGGAAACCCCCTGAATGAGAATTATTCTTTCGGTGCCACTAAAAACTATACTGAAATCCCTGATATGATTTCCAAGGCATTACACATTCCTAACTCAATTTACCTTAACTCGATATTTCACTAAAACAAGGGCTTATAAAATGAACACACATCACAACTTTTATCTTCGAGTGAGAAACTATAGAAGTAAATAACACCTATAATCACCTTCCTCTAAAATGGTTTATTTTGAAGTTTTTCTATGGGAGATATTCTCCCAACATAAAGAGACTCTCAAAGGATTACACGAATTTCACCTTTAATGTCAGTTGAGTGCACGAAATCTCAAGGCTTCACCGAACATGACCATTATGACTGATATAAACAATGCATAGAGTGGGACCTTATTCAACATCCCCAAACAACACACAATTATAGAAACTGGCCAAAATATCCTCTCGTGACTAGATTTCTCACACTGGTAGTTTATTGTGAACGCCTTCTTCGAAGAGACTTCGATGGACCAAGAGGAACTCTTAGACACCATCCAGATACTCATCAATGCCAAAAACCCTAGACCACATCCACCTTCAGCAAATGAGGAATCTTAAGAGGATACGGTCTCTTTCAACCTTCCATGATCACTCTCCCACTACAAGAGGATTCGAAAAATCAAGAAAGGAAATGGTGTAGACTCAATCTAAAAATCTCAAGAAAAATATTTCTTATATTGATCAACTAGAGGGTCTTCAAATAGAGAACAATCAGAGTTGCACTTTAGTTGTGCACTAACCCTTAATGGGGCGTACCTTATCAAATGATTAAACCTAAGAACCCAACCAAGATGGTCCACTGATCAATATATACCACAAAACAGATCCAAAACCATGAAAGGAAACACTGTAAAATCATCCCAAAACATTTCTCAGAAGAGACCACTCACCAGCCCTTCAACACAGCTTATCGACCAAACACAAACCCAAAACACATTACAAACAAAAGGGGTTCTTGAACTAAAAAAATCCCACAACATCAAAATATTCAAAAACCCATAATACAAACCATCCCAAACTATTCATCAAGATATCATTTTTTTCATTGAAACCATTTCTTGGAAAACAAACGGTTCAACGGTAAGCATATCCATCAATGGTACCCCATGGGCCTCACACATGCCTGTTTTTGTGCCACACCAGGCAGCCTCCTCATATCCGTCCTGGCACTCATCCAGTCATTCCATCAACCATACATCATCCCATATAACCCCATGAATGTGGCCACTCATGGAAATACCAATGTTTAAAGCAATGATTCTTTCCACTTTTCATAACCAAAACGGTCGACCAACACATCACTTTTCTCAAAACCGCTAACCAGGAGATCGAACCCAAATTAACGTATTCAAAAAACTTTTCATAAAGGAAAAATCATTCCAAGTAAACTCACTTTCATGTTATTTACGTCTATTTCAAAACATCTCATTTAATTAAAATGCCTTTCAATAGTTTAGAAAACAATATTGGAAACACTTTTTCAAAACCAACCTCAATAAAGTTTCTACTTTCAAAAGAGGTGTAAGCACATGATCTTATATTTCAAAATAATTATTAATATTTAGATCCACCATTTCATAAATCAAACTATTTCCATATTTATTTGAAAATCATTTCACAAAAACAATACACTTATTAAAAACAAGTTACTTTAAAACCAAAGTTCCAAGATTTCAAAATTAAAGAACACAAGACAATGTGAGAGGAAACTAGTTTTAGTGGGTGACTTGGACATATGGTTAGAGGCCATATTAAAATCACTTCACTGTCACAGAGAGTGTTATAGGGAATATCCCTAGCTCCACTTGTCTTTCCAGGCCCTACGAGCTCACTGAGACCATTAACCCAACACTCTTTTCATTTTTCCCACTGATAATTAAATCAAGAAAACCAAAGGACTCAGAAAGGATCCGACATCCACTGGAGACATGAATTCCATCATGAGGTGTGGTGATCATCCACACTTCTAATAACCGAAATTCAAGGTCCTTTCAATCCTAACTCCAGAGTATCCCTACTTTTCCCCAAATAACATGACCCAAAGAGAGCGAACCTCCTTTGATAAAATTTTGTCACGAACTGAATCTGGTCACCGCAACAACCGAGACCAAACCCAGCCCGTGAAAAGGCCTAAAGGGCGTTCCCTATGCCCATGGGCAGACACAATTTCCCGAGTATCATTTATCTTGGTTTGGGAATGATTTACCCGAATATGTATACATAAAACAACAATAAATATTTGATAAAATGAATCTGAAAAATTTATACCAACAAGGTTTATACAAAAATCCAGAACTGAATACATAAGATCAAATGCAATACAAAAGGTCCAAACACATAATGAAACAGAAACAAAACAGCCCCATGGACTCCACATGACAAGGGATCATCACCCCCAAGTCGTCTCCACAACTCTGTCCCAAGGATGGGATCTAACACACTGAACCGCCAACACCCTTAGCCTTTCCTTTACCTGAGTCAAACATAACCAAGTCTACTTACACCCAAAGAGTGTATGTAGGGTATGAGACTAATCCCAATAGGATACCCCCCAATTAATCTAAATATCATTCAATACAATGTGAAAAAGAAAGAAGTTTTAATACGCAAAGAAAAATAGTGATAAAATCCAAGAAATGAAACATTCAATTGAAAACAATTTTCAAGATAACGTTTTTAGAATGTTCAGACATTTAAATAGGCATGTTAGCGACTGTAAATTACTACCAAAAAAACCCAATACATGTGAAAATACCACAAACACAATGACCAACAAAATTGGGATCACCCCTAGGCACTAGAGAGTCTCGGGCCCCATGTACCTCATACCTCAGTGTAAAGTAACTATAGTAAAATTCGTTCTAATGCACAAGCCACTAGTAGGGAACATACCCATAACCGAGTGGTCCCCAATCATCATTCAAATATTTTTTTTAGAGTTTTCATTATCCAAATGCTAGATAAAACATGGACAAAACCCATTCAGTCCACTAGCCGTACTAGTACACATCCGCCCCACCTAGGTACCCGGGCTTCCCCCTTTGTGCTCAAACAAATTCAGCATGACACATTCATCCATTTTCATATAAAAAAACCAATACTGGTCACTTACAAACAATAAAATATCTATACACACATTATACCATTTAAAACACACAACAAAACACTTTGATTATCCATAATATTTTTTTTCAAAAACACGCATTGTTTTCCACCCAACACTCCTTTAAAACCCCACATTGCATACTATATGCACACCTATAAGTTACCAAAACAGAAAAGGCTTCCCTATAAATTTCAATGAAACCAACTAATCAATTTTATGGAAGCCCCATGTGAACCATGAAATGTAATCTTTGTAAAACTTCCATTTTTAAACAAACATGACATTAAAGTTCACACGTCCCATGACACCATTAAATACAACTTTTGAAGCAACATACAAAAGGTATAAACATTAAAAACAGTATTTTAATCCCTAATAAATCTAAATAAAATAAAATAAGTAGTGATATGGAAGCCCCAAATAAACCAACAAGAGACTTCGATGAAAACCCCCCAATTTCACCTAAAATTGGAATTAAAAATCCTTTTTCATTACAAAACCACTAAAACTATTTTTTGCAAAAACCATAAAATTAAATGAACATAAAAATATCATAAACATAGAAAATTCAATTCATAGATATTTCATACATATGGAATCACCTACCAAATTAGTTAAAATCTGGAATCCTTTGTGAGAAAATCAAATCGCACCACCACCGCACCAAGAGGGACCTTGGTCAAACATAAACCGCAATAAAATACCATGAAAACCCAAGGTTAAATCCTAGGTTCTAAACCCTACCCCATGGTCATTTTTTACCTCAATTAAAAAGGATGAATCCCTATACAATTAGAATTAAACCCTAAGAAATTTGAAAGGGGAATGAAATGGGCTAACTTACCTGATAAATCTTGAATGAATCTCTCAAGAAAACAAGTATTTGAACTTGAAAATATCCAAAAATCAGTTGTTGTTATAATAATAATTAGGAGGTTATTTAGGAACTGGAATGGAGGGAAAATAGTTATAATTGAGAGAGTTATGGTGGAAATCAAATACCTCCTCAAATCTTCCCTATTTTAGAAACCCTAATAAGTGTAGCACTCAATCGCGATGAAGAAGATCTCCAAATAGGGGAGAGAGAGTTTGGACGCACGGATGGGTTCAATGGCCACATGTGTTTATTAGAATCACCGAAAAATCATTAAAATTAAATATGTTATTAAATAATCAAATTTGATTTTTAAAACTGGAATTGGGATTTCGGGCGGGCCTAATCCATTAAATAAAAACACATATACACCTTGGTTATGGATTTATAAAGGCTCCAAACTACAATGGTGGTGTTAATATGTCAGGGGAGACCATTTAGGAATTGGAATGGGTGAAAAATATTAAAAAATAAAAATGTTATAAAAGAAACAAAATTTATTTTTAAATCTAGAATTGGGCTCGCGGTTTGGCCCAATTAACAAAAACTCACCCATTCCACCATCAAAGCTTGAGAAACCCCAATAACAAAACATAAATGTAAGTTAAATGAAATTTCACTTTAAAATAATTCATTATATGACATATATGACTTTTAATTATTTTTCTCATAGTGAAAAATCTATGGGTGAGGAATCTAACCAACCATGATACGGAGTAGGATTTTTTGGATGGGAAAGAAACACTAAAAATCCAATTGTACATTTTTCTTTTATTTCTTACATAAATGAGTTAGATTAATAGAGTTATTTTCATTGGATTTTACACTTACAAGATGTAGAGGATAATTTATGGGAAAAATAAGTTTTAAACATCGGCCTCTCCTAATTCATCCCCCTTCTTAGTGTAGTTATATGATATTATAAAATTTAGTAACTGTCACTATGGATATGAAATATATTAATACATAAATGAGGGAAGTAATCACACTGATATATGGGTCTATTCAATATTTTTGGGTGAATTAATGATAGGAAATATTTTTCATAATTTCCATCTACGTATATTATAATGCTCAAACTATTTCATATTTCTTATCTAAATAAGTGAAGAAAAAACACTATAATGTAATTCTATATATTGTAATGTATATAACACCTTGATATTTAAGGAAATATTTTTTTCATATAAATTTAATTTCATCAATAGAATTCAGTATACGTAACATTGAGTTTTAATTAATCATGATATAAAAAATAATATTATTATTTAAACATAACCATTATAACCGGACCATTAAACATGGTATTATGAATAAGAACATTTTTTTAAAAATAATTATGTATAAATGTTTTAGATAAATAAAATATCTTTAAAAATAATAAATTTACATTTCATAAATCAATTATTTATTTAAAAATAAAATTTCCTAAAAAAATGATTTTAATGTTTTTTGAAAAGATAATTAAATTAATTTTTTCCATTTTTTTAAAGAATTATTATATAAAATAAACTTCTTTTTAGGAATCAACATGGTAAAATTATATTATGTCTAAATTTATGAATTTTTATGCAGAATTTTAAATATTTATTGAATAGAAAAAATACCAAATTTTTTAAACTCCCTTTTCATTTATAGTATTTAACAAGGTAAATCTCATCTTAAAAATTCTAAAAAGTACAATTATTTAAATTATATTAGTTTTAGTTATATTTTGTTCATTAGAATCAATTAAATTTATAATTTTATATATTTTTTAAATATTTATGAAATAATTATCATTGAAAATCTGTTTTCTCCATCATCGTTGGGGGTTTAATTGAAATATATATTCTAAAATTTATGTGAATTGATTTTGAAAAAGTGGATTCTGTATTTTTTATCATAATAAAAAATATTTTATAATAATTTCATCATAAATTTTGGTCAAAGTGAATACAAAAGTAGTTAGAATATGTTACTACAGTTATGGTTAAAATGACTTATTGGGGATTAAACTAAAAAGATAATGGTTTAAAAGACCTAAAAACATGTCCAATTTCTATTTTTAGGACGTATTATATATTTCTGTCATCTAAATTTTAATAATTATCTGTTTGGAATCCTTTTGTAATGTGAAAAATGTGGGTGTAAATTTTCTTTTCATAAATTCTATGTGTGTCCTCTCCCCCACATATAAAATAGCACCCACTATCCTCTCATCTTCAAAAATTCAATAATATTTTTTTCAGACAATAAATTCTAAAATACATTCCTTAATTATATTCTCATTTCCATGATTCTTTATTTTCACTATTAATCCCTCATAATAAAGTTTTTTGTGCTAACCTACAGAGGCTTTCTGAAGAAGAGACATTATTCTTAACTGAGAATTTTAGTTTATTTATTATTCCACCTTTTTAAATTATTATTAACAAATGATGATATAACAACAAAATTATCTTATAAATAATGATATACTATTATTTTATTTTCATAACCTACATACATCTCCTCTCCTATCATATGGTAAATGAAACTGTGAATCGTGTGTATGATGGACAACCACCCTACAAACCATTGCAATTCATTTTTCATCAATGTGTTTCACAAATAGATATAACAAGGTATATAACACATTTATATTATATTAATAATATAATTATACTTATTTAACTATAATATCACTTCTACATTATTCCCTTCTAATCTATTGGAAAACGTTGACCTCACTCATCAGTAAGTGTGGAAAATCACCTCCAAGAAGTGATGTGATACATTATTAATTTTATCTTGAAATTAATAGTAATAAAGATATAATTAATGAATATATATGATATTTATGAGAAAATTATTCTATTATGGTGATATATTATTTATATTTATTCCATTATATCTATTGAGAAAATGGAATCAACATATATTCATATGTATGACATACCATAATCATGAATAGTGTATTAAATTTTCAATATCTAACATTTATGGATTACTATAGATAGATATATAATGAATATATATGATATATATATAATATTTAAAATTGTATAGATGCTTAAACTGTGATTAGGGAAAATAATTGAAAATAAAAGACCCTAAACATACATGAAAAATGAATCACTTATTACCAAAAAAATTATTTTAACATAGAATTGTTAATAAAAGGGTAATAAAAGGTCATAGGTAAATCATATATGGAATTATATATATTATTATGGATCTATATTAGATTTATAATAAAACTATATTTTTTTATAAATGAGGTCTTATATGTATGAATAATGTTGGGACTTGAGGTAATGGAATTCTATCTCAAATTTTATTCTTTGGGACATATGTCATGTTATGCACATACATTATTTAAGGAGGCATATATACATACATGTTGATATTTTATTTCGTAAATATCATTATTATATTAATATTTAATGTTTCATTTTATTTCATTAATTCTTGGTTTTTAATATTCTAATGTTACAAAAGCATGTAATGGATTTCTATCTCAATTTTATTTGAATGGGACAAATTCCATATTCACTACTTGTTTATTTTTGGTGATGTATAAGCTAACCATTAATGAATTTTATTATTATTATCAGGAATTTCACGGTATCTACATATCCATAAAATTATGTTTGTTTCTTGGGGCTTATGATTAAAATGTTACAAATGTGGTAATGTTTTATGTTATAATATCCTTCATTACCAGGATTGATTATGATTATGTATATGATGATGAGATCATGGAATATACCCCTAATGAAATTAATCTATTTTATTATCCTTTCGTTATTTCTAAATATCGAATTATATCCTATAATTTACCTCACTTAAATGATTAATGAGAACAAAATAATATTTTTATTAAAATTTGGATTTATTTATGTCTTTGGTTGGAAATAAATTGTTAATCATTTTACATGATTTACAAAAATGTTATAATTTTTCTTTTTATTATTATCCCATGATTTTTAAATACATATTTAACCATTTTTTAATATTTATAAAATAGTTTAAAATTAATATTCTTGTTTATTTATAAATAATTTTGTGTTCTATTTCTATCAAAAATATGAATGGAATCTTAATTTTAATATGTACGACACGAGTATAATTTTTCAATTTCTAGACTAATCAATGATTTTATGAATCCATTACATGTGTCAAATTTTATTTCCAAAGAATTTGACTTCATTAAAATTTTAGATTTTGATAATATTATTTCAATGTGAAAAATATAGTTTCCTTACGAATTGAACCAAATAGCCATTAAAATATATTTTTATCAAAGATGAAATCCTTTAATGCTACATAAGATTTACTAGGGATATGATCCAATGATAAAATATTAATCCATCAAATGGATGGTTTTTGATTAAGATGAAAATATGTTTATGAAACCATTCACTTTTCTATGAGTTATGCTAAAATGAATTGATGAAATGATTATTAATCATAACTATTTTTCCTAGTTTAAATTATGATGAAATGTTTATATAAACCATTTAATTTTCATAGTTAATTATATAATTATTATATTTTAAATCATTTGGAATAGATATTTTTTGAATATGTGATGGGTGGGAAGAATAATTCCCTCCCATGCGATGGATAAAGATTAATGTTCTATGATCTGATAGGGTATACGAGAGGTTTTCTCATGCTCAAAATAAGACTGTGCATGGTAGGTTACCCCAAGAACAAAAAATATGGTACTAATGATGTCATTCCAAACCTAAAATAATTGGGAGCATGATAGGTTATCCAATGAACAAAATAGGGTATATGAGAAGTTATCACAAGCATAAATTAGGTATATGGATGGTTAGCCCAATCCTAATATGTTATGAATGTCTTAGAGGGTAGCCTAGATATAAGATTTTATATAATTATGTGTATTCCAAAAATATATGCCTTATTCCAAAGGTATGTACACATAGACCATTTTATTTTATTCCATTATGATTATTGTATTATAATATTCTAATCTTTATTCCATGAAAGAATATTATGATCTATGATTTGCTGGGTATTTGGTTTCAAATGTTAAAATCATGTTATTATACCATATTCTCATGTTATGATGATATATCCCTCATTTCCCAAGATTGTGAATCTTAACTCAGCATTTCTCATGATTCATTTCACCATGTTTTAAAGATAGGCATTATGCATGACTTTTATAAGAAGGGTTATAGTTATGAATAACATAATGGGAGATGATATATTTCACATGTGAACTAGTTTTTCATGTATCCATGTTTTCAAAGGCACTAGACCAATTGTTTTTGGTATGGATCATTATGTTATGTAGTGACTTATCATATATGAATATGATATATCAATATATAAGAAGTGTCGGTATTTATAGTGGATTTGGAATCATAAGTGACGTATAATGAATTTAGAGTGAAAAAATATTTATAACTAAGAGAATATGTTAATAGGACAAATTATTCTTTTAGTGTTAGTGTTAATGTTGAATAAAATGATTCAATGTGAATCTTAAGAGAGGGAAGACTGAATATAACAATAATATCCAAATTATTTCATTGAAAATGTACCCCAGTGACATCATATGGATTAAAACGTTTTATATCATGGATTATTATGAAACCCTTGACCTAGTAAGTAGGTCAAATTGGAGTTTGTATGGTGTTTGGATAGAAATATGATATTTTTTAGAAGAAAAATAAGAATACATGGTTAATTCATAATCTCCCACATAGTATAGATTTACCTTGGAAGGAACCTTTTTGGGATGTGAGGAATGCATAATCAAGTTCATGGATTAAGAGACTATGTAACATGACTACACATCTTATGTTATCAGGAATGATAAATACATAGCTATATGCATGGTCCCAAAGACTGTACATCAAGATCTTATGTTGGGATTGATTTATGTGACTTTATTAATACAACAACTAGCCACATAAATTAATTTTTAATATCCTATTATTTTATTGGGTAAATTTTGGTTCATTGGGAGTAATTTTGAGGCTTATCCATAATATAAAACTTTGATTCATTCTATAATAGAGGATTGGAAAATAATATTAAATGATATATATCAAGGCTATCAATAGTTCTTGGGTATGTTTATCTGTGATTTTAATTTCCCTCTATTTATAGATATATTATTTTTAGTTATATGTATAGTGATGGTATTATACATATTAAATCCTGACAAGATAAAACATGTTACCATATTCTTAATAATATGTTTTGATTGATTAAATAATGATAAGGGATGTCAGGTCAGGAATTTTATAGATCTTAGATCTTAATCAACTATGATACATGAATTATATTCTTTCATTGGTGGAACAATATCTCTTAATAAATGATTTATGAGATTTTTATTTTTTTTAAATAAATTATCATTATCAAATAATTTTCCATAAATTTATTTGATAATATAAAAATATAGTTTTTTGACATTATAGACATTGATTTTGGGACTTTGAAAAAATACATGGGTTTTAGATTAACCAGATATTTTGTTTATTTAATTTTGGTTCTTTAAATTAATCTTATACTATTTTAAGATAATTTGTTTGAATTAAATTAAATTGAGAACCTTTTATAAGAAGAGAAATGGTGTTGATTATTGAATTAATTTTGGGTATGATAAAGGATTTGAAAGTGCCAAAATTAGACGAAGTTTTAGAAAATTGATTAGAATTATCAGGATTGTATGAGATACAAATATGAAGGTTCATTCTGTAGGAGACTACATCGGTGTGGAATGATATAAAAAAAAGTATTCAATGATAATAAGCATGTTTTTTGATAAAATATTTTATATTGCTAATGTCACCTAGAATTATTATGGTTTAAAACGAAATTGATTTTTGGGGTATATTTGGAAGAGTCAATATTATTGAGGAAAGCACTAGTTGGAATTGTTTTCATGTGTCAACATAGCCTTATCTATAATTTTTGTATAATCTATTTTTTTACATATTGGATGATTTTCAATGGGATAAATTATATGGATGGGAATAGATCATACATTAGAATTATTATCAATCATAGAAGGAAATTCATACTAGGTAAAAACATAATCACCCCAATCAACACATCTCATTATTCATATACATTCATTTTCTCATTACATGGGAAATATAAATGATCTAATGCCCATGGGTGATAGATCTCAGGATTTCAATCTATAGTATACATGATGGTATTTTTCCATTACAAGTAGATGATATATAAAATACCTATTTGAGATGGTTAATCTATTTTAGTTTTTTTGTCATGATGGGCATGATTTCTTTATTTCTAATGCATTAAATTTAGTTTTATATCCACTTTAATAAAATTTAATTCCAATTTTTTTGTTCAATTTTAAAAGAAAATTTTAGTTTAATCCCATGTAGTCAGTCTTTTTATATTTATGGAATAATTTTTTAAATTATTTTTTATCTCAAGAATCTAATTTCAAATCATGTGTGATTAGAGAACACGCTTGTGGTATAACACCCCGAGATTTTAAGTACTATTTTTTTCAAATTATTTTATCATTGTGATATTTTTAATTTCACATGACACTGGATATAGTTATTTATATAAATATATTTATATTAAGTATCTAAGTCAAACATTCCGTTCACATGAAATAGAAACTTGGCCTGCGGTACACACAAAACAAACTACGCTTGCACTAAAAGTGACACCAACTTGGTGTACGATTCACGCAACACCGAGTTTATAGTAACCACATATATATATATATATATAATTAAAAAATATATTTATAACCTAATAATTAAACATATTCATATTAATAGTAATAACTACCTTCGAAATGTTGTATATAATTGTCTTATATAAATAAAACATATTGACAATGAAAGATAAAATTATTGGTGAAGTCTTTTTGTGTTAAAAATACATTTTTCTCGAATTAACCACTTCTAATAAGGAAAATAATTTTAGAGGCATTTAAAAAGTGTATTTGATAAAATAAACTTCTTTTTTGAAAACAGAATTTCAAAATTATCCTAGGGTGAACGTTTGGGATTTTTCTAAAAAACTTCATTATTTTGATGAAAAGTAAAAAATACTCCCTTTATGTTAAAAAATAACTTTGGTATAATTATTTATTAATGATAAATGATATTGTTAATATGATTTAATGTCATATTAGATAAATATTACATATATTAATAAAATTTAATCTATTATAACCAATTTCACTTTGAAACTATGTATAAAATCTTGACAATCTATTGAACTTTTTCTTATATTAAAACCTCGTTATTTTGTCCTGACTGCGGGATTAGCACGGATCTTTATTATTACACTTCTATTCTTTGAATTTAAAATATTATATACACACCATTTTACTACGTATAATATTTATATTCTAGAAGAACCTTATTAAATTTTTAACAAATGATTTGTAAATGTGATTAAAATTAATCACCATAGTTAAGGACAAATTAAGTTTAATTAGGGAATAAACATTAAAATTAAGGGATTAAATGACCTATAAAATTATCAAAAACCAATTTTATGTCAATATAGTGTCCATAAACCTCCAAATATTTAATTTTTTTGGTCTTTTATATATTTTTTATGTATGAACATGTGAACACCTAATTTTTTTCTAAAAATTCAATGTGTGTCATTTTCCTTCCCAATAAAATGACACCACTTCTACCCATTCCTCAAACATCTCCAACATTTTATGTTCATCCAATATATAAAAAATTAGATCTCAAAAAATACTACATTATACAATTAATAATTCCTTTAGGTGGAAATCATCGCAAAGAAGTGTTCCGGGACAAAACAAGTGGAGTTACCAAGGAAAGAGGTAACATCTTCTCCCAAGCGTCATTCCTTTATTTAACTTCAATACCCATTAAACTATATTTATTTAATTATTATGTGAGAAAATAGTATCCTAAATATAGTGGGGTGTGTTTATGCAAATTTTCCATCCTATGCTTACACACACCTCAACCAAATGGATGTTGAACATATTGTTTCTCTATACAGCGAACTAATGGCTCATGAAATGATTATTGATCATTTCTCATTTACCATAAATAATTGTGGCCATTATGATATAAAATATATTTATATATTTTATATATTACATTTAATATGTATTTAATATTCTTTATTCTGTTTATATCACACATCTCTATACATTCCTTTTTGTGTTAATACGATAATTGTGTTTGAGGAAGTGTGGAGTACCACACCCTCAAAGTAATGTGTTTCGTTCACACGCTAGATAGAATGTATTAAGGGTGGTTTAAAAGAAATTTTTTGATATATATGATATGTTAATGATAATTTAATAATTATATATATGCATAAATATATATATATATATATTTTTGTGTGTGTGTGTTATTTTCATACTTTCTTTCAATACTATTATTATGACTAAAACATCGTTCATGCATACATACAACATTCCATCTCCCTGAAAAATGTATTCCATTTCATAATCCTATATTATATAAATTTTTATAATATTAATATAACTAATATTTATGTTATTTTTTAAATTATAGAATCATGATATATGTATAAGTATCAATTATGTACCAAACTAAGATAAATGCGAAGAACAAAGTGAATTTTACCTGAAGCGAAACTTTAACATAGGATCCTTAAAAAGTGGGTAATATAAGGTCACAAAAACAATATATGGTATTATGTATAAGAATATTTTTTTTGAAAACATGTATAATAAAAATAATTCTTTATACAATAATCTTGTACGAGTTCAAAGAGATTGAAGACACAAGGTAATGAGATTTCATCTCACTTTTAATTTCTATGATATAGAATATATGATCTACAATATTTCTTTTTTCTGGTCTATGTAATGATTGTGATTTTATTATATTTATATTTTTATTAAATTTATGGGTATTCAAATTCCCATTTTATGATCCTTCTTTCATAGGGTTTATGCTTCAAAGGTTACCAAACCAGTAAAAATGTTTTGTCTCAGTTTTCTTTCTTTGAGAATCAAGTTATGTTATGCACCTAAACAAATTTTTTGAGGATCATATAATTACATTTTAAATGAAATATCATGAATTTACATATTTTCATAATATTATATTATTCATTTAATTTTCATTTATTACATGGAGATCATGATCCTGAGATACAATGTTATAAGTGTTTATTGAAAAAATCTAATTTATTTTCAAGATTGTTTATGTTTATGATTCCATTGGTGAAATATTATGATCCTTCTATCAATAATATTCAAGGGATGACATATTATCTATTATTTCATTATAAAAATATGTATTTTTACCGATTTATACTATTTTTATCATATGTTAATTAAGAATTTTTTTAAGAAATCCTTCCTTTACACCCACTTTAGTCAGAAATCATTGTTTTCTAAAAAGGGTTCCCAAGAATATTATACCATTCCACTATAATATCTAAAATAACTTTTTACAAATTTTTCATTTTACCAATCTAATCAAGGGAATCTTCTTGTCACATTTCAAACAAGGCACTTTTATATCATTTTTACTGTGAAAAATTATTTTTTTCTTTGACCATGTATGACAGGTACAGATTTACTTGCCCGAATTTCATTGAAGCACCCTTTTCAATGTTAAAATCTTAAATCATTAAAAAATGTTTTTTAAAAAATAATTTTTTTATAGAGTGTTATTAAAAATATTTTATATATTGTCATGGAAAACTATTTTCAATTTTTTTTCAAGTCTTATTAACTAGATTTCAATGTTTTTTTCCAAAATAAGATTTTCAAAACGTTTTCAAGATTCTATTATAAGTTTTTAAATAAAAATGATTTTAAAAATGTATTCAAGATTTCTTTAAATTTTTTTAATGTATATTCAATTAAATGGGGTTTAATACATTTTCAAAATAATATTAAATGTTTTTAAGTGTTTTTAAATAAAACGGGTCTTAAAATGTTTTGATGCTTATTAGAAAAGTTTTCAATGAAAAAGGATTTAAAAAGGATTTCATGGATTATTTATAAGGTTTCTATGTATTTTATAATAAAATAATTCTAAAATGGTTTTACATATTAAAAAAATTTCAAACAAGAAAGGATTTTTTCCACGAGAGAAATTTTTAGAGTATATTTCAAAATTATTTTCTATCTAAGATGTCATCTATTGATGTTACTCAAGTATTTCTAAGAAATTATATAATGTTTCCATTCATATATTATCTATGAATAGGTTATGCTTAATTCCATGGTCTGTATGAAACCCATTTCTCCTTCATAGGGAATATGTTTATAAAACATGTTTCTCCTTCAGACGTTATATACTTATGAACCAAATTTCATATAATTGGTTAAGCTGGTGATGAAATTTTTATGAAACTTGTATCATTACATAGTTTATAATTCATTTACATGTTTATAATGACCATTCCATTTCATAGGTTATGAAATATTTATTTATGATCTTGTGGCCCATGTATGTATGATTTTATTATGTGAATAGTGAGCCCCATACCAACCTTCAATGATTTGGGTAATGACTTATAACTCATGAGATAGATAGCTCTAGAATTAGGGCTTACTCAGTTTAGTAATACAATAATGGAATGAGTGTTTAATTGGTTTAGTAATACAATACTGGAACAATGGATTACTTAGAAAAGTAATAATAGGATAGAACAAGGTTTTACTCTCTTCAGTAATACAAGGCTACAATGAGGTTCTACACAGTTCAATAATACTGGGATGGAATGAGGGTTAAATCAGTTTAGTAATACATGCATTGAACGAGGGTTTACTATATTCAATAATAAAGGGCTGGAATGAGGGTTTACTCGGTTCTATAACACATGGATAGAATAAGGGTTCACCAAGATTAGTAAAGGAATTTTCCCCTAAGATGGTATTGGATGTGATGCCTTGGCTACTATGTAAGTCATTATATTCTTATGTGTTCCCCAAATTCCATGTCTTATTCCAATGTTATTATTTTAGGGCCTATTCTCTTTATTTCAATAGGATTCATGTCTTATGAACTTCCAATCATTATTCAATAATCTCTGTTATGATCTTTGATATGTAGGGTATGATCTTATATCTTCCTATTCATTTTTCGAAACACTTATACTCATGATTATACTTAAATGTCTCCCTTGTTTACCCTTACTAAAAATTTGAGCTCGTTAATTTTTTTCTTTCGTTCCTGAGGTTGTGAAGATGTGTATTTTGTTTAAGGTGTCTATGAAGGGTTCTTGTGTATAAGAACCTAGTTGGAGATAATGTATCACACTTATGTATCTGTGTTTTTGTATTACATCTTTCCAATGAAACTAGACTAGTACGGTCTTCTTGCATCTATTTGTATAACATTTATGTACTCCAAAAAAGTTATGTAATGTACATGTTTTGAAAAGAGAGGGTCTCTATATGTGGTCATGGGGAATTCCTTCTTAGGTATTGGAGTGGCCTTTCGGACATAGTTAACTGAATGGATGATTATAGGGAAATAGAGAAATATAAATGTAATTAGTCAACTAATTAATGTATGATATTTTATTAAGAAGTCTAATATCAGTCATTTTAGGTTTTATATGGATAGAATATGAGATTTACTATTAGAATAAAAATAATAGAATAAAATTTATTGGAAAAAATACTTTTATCACATAAAATATTTTTATATGTTGAAAAAGTTTTAGAAAATAATATAAAAGGGATTTAAATATAAAATATCATTATATTGATATATGTAATTTATTTTTTTAGATGTATTCATGGGGATATTATGTTTTTCCATCAATATAAATGTAATACTTTGGTTAAAGATCACAATCAACAATTACAAACACCAAATTCATTCCACATGATGATGTATCGAAAGATGATACCATAAATGTGAATAATTGTGTTTTAGATAAATTTATCATCTTGTATTGAGGTTATTAATTCCTTTTTAGTTATGCAAGAATAAATCTTGTGGTTATTATTCCCATGGGTTTTAACCTATCAACCAATGAAAATTTTGAAGAGTAAACAAAATAAATATTTAATTTATATATATTTGGGGCCATTATATGTTTCTTTTTAATAAAAATTCATAGAAAAATATTATTCTTATATGTCATAATATTTTATAATGAGGATAAAATAGAAAATTGTTTCTAGGTTAATCTAATAATAAGTAGTGATCGTTAAAATTTTGTCAATGTTGTTGATTTTTACATGATGTTTATTATGAATAGATAATTTAGACCAATAATAATTTTTATCAATGCCATGAAGTTGTCATATATGGTGGGATATTCTTTTATGATGAGAATATAAAGTATTTTCTAAAAAATTTCATATTTTTCTAAATGTGGATGGAAGAAATAAATTTTTCACTATTTTTATAGACCATTATATAACAATGGAAAAGGAAATAATGTATGTCTTTGATAAAACATAAAATAATATAAAAAAACAGACATTAGTAACTGAAGCCTAAAAAATCCCAGAATATCTGCATGATCTAACGACATAGTAATCTTGTAATACTATATATTACACACATAGATTACAATTGAAAACATAAGATAAAACATTAACAGATTGTGAGAGCATTGGTATCCCTTCCATTAATCCATGAAAACTAAACATATTTATTCTATATGTTTCTTAGGTAGAGGAAAAAATAGGGGTGATATCAGATTCCATGTATGAGGTAATATATAATGAAATCTATAATAACAATAACTATGATAAAGTGATAAGGCTTGAAATAATTAAAATTTAATCCACAATAAATTGAAATTGAGAGAATAATATACCCATGGATTTTAATGAAAATAAATAGACCACATCAATAATGATAAATATCAACTTAGAGATGAAGTTTTTTATAATGGATAGACAATTCCATAACAAAATCCAAGACATCATGATCTTACCACATAAGGAACATAATATTTTGAGGAATCATACACCAGAATACCAAAAAATGCTTCTTTCATGAGACAAAAAGATGTATCAAGGGGATATATAATGTCTGGCCACACACATCACTTTTTTAGTTCAATGAATTCATTATATGATAAAATGAATAAAAAATTCATCATCAATTTTTTTAGTAATCATTTGTATGGGAATAAATACACACATAATAAAAATACTTTCCCCATTATAATACAAGGGATATCATGACCAAAACCCATATGGGGAGATAATTTGGATGGTTAAATAATTCATAGACAAATTTACAGTAATAATATATATTAGAGTAACACCATATGGAATTTCAAAACATTTCCCCATGTTTATTAAAGAGATAACATGATTATAACCAATCTTGAGAGATATGCTTTATTGTTAAAAAAATATAGTCAAATTAAAAATAATAGTCCATATTTTAATAATAAAATATGAAATTCTAAAAAAAATTCCATATAAATAAATGGGATAACATGATGATAATCTATCTGAAGAGGTATGTTTGATATTAAATCAATACAAAGTCAACTTGATTATAATAATTCGTACTATAAAAACAACATAAATAATGAAAATAATTTTCTCCATGTCAACAAAATAGATAATAGATCATAACTCATCCTGAGAGAAAAATAAAATTGGTTGGGCAATACATGATCATTACAGAATCTATGGGGGTTATTCTCAATATATATGGAAGAACCCTTATCAAATAAAAAAAGATAGGGTAGTGGAGAATGGTACATTTAAAGTTTTCTGTTATAAAAATAAGATAATAATTGGTTTCAATATATTTGATTGGTAGGATAAATCTTTTATTATTATATATAAAGATAAAGTGAATATCCTAAATCATATCATCCAAGAGTGTATATCTAGTAGTGTAGTATTAGGCCCACTCATCATGCATCCAGGTTTTTGATGACTTAATGATTCATCCAATTTTATTTTGGGTGATTACCCATAGATTCCTTATTATAAAAATTTCATTCACTTACTTATATCTATATAGGTAAGTCATCGATCAGAAAGGCGTACACTCTACCTTCTCAAAATTTAGATTTTTTTGTCATTATGATGGCTGATTCAAATGATTTATTGATGGGAAATCCTATTTTCAAAATATAAAGTTGGAGGTAATGATATATAATTAATATAATGATGATATTATAATAATTTTTTTTAATTGATAATGGAATGGGGGAATTTGGGACCTTATGTTTTCATAATAATAACATAGAAAATGACTATAATTAATTTTATTTTTGGAATTTTTCCTCAACATTCATTGGAAAAAACATTCTATAATGAGTTATTTGGACTATTAGAATCGGGTATAATGGACATATGTTACCTATTGAGGAATTTTTTAGAATTTGGATAGAAATTATATTATCAAACATGAATTCCATCCTATAGAGGTCAGTAGATGTATTTTCATTGTATTGAGGGTTTCTATAGAGATTATTTGACAACTCTACTTCGATAAAAAATGTAACCTTTTCCTAGAACTCATTCATTGGGATCTTATATGAAACAAAATGGTTTATCCCTATGTATGTGTTTTTTGTCTCTTGATCAATGGTTATTAGTAGTTTCAAAATAAGATACAACAAGGTATCAATATTTTTTCAGTCAATGGGAAGTTTACTATATAGAATGAAGGTCAATGAAAAATTAATGAACATAAATTTACCTATATAAAGAGGAGTTCTAAACCGGACCAGTAATGATAACTATTTTAATAGTTCACGTTTTAACATATTTTTCTGTGAATGAATGTGGGGAGGTAGTGATTGAGATCTTTGCACTCATATGTATCTCTATTAATGAAAAAAGTTTGTAATGTTACCTTATAGATATAGGATATGTTTTAAAGCATGTTAAATATATATTATCCATTTTATTTTGATGTTATGATTGTATAAAGACCATTGAGTATATGTATGGTGATAATTTTGGTGATTCTCATCCTAGTTTTTGTACACATAACTCTTAAATATGAATTTATTGGACAAAATATCTATCAATGAATATTGTGAAGCATATCTGTTGTGTTGGTTGAAGTGAATGAATAGATGAATCTATATAGTGAATGTTTTATGTCCAGATGTGTTTGTTGGACTGAATAGACAAAGGATTATTCTTAATGGTTTATCAATTTGTAATAAATTGTATCAAATGGATTGGCTACATGGTTAGTGCAGTTTCTTTACTCACAACATTTAGGTACATTATCCCTATGTATAGAATGTAATTATATTTCAGATAGTCTAATATTATTGATAGAATTAATCCATATGATATTAAATTTTATATCAATAAGATTGATGCCAAAATATTTTACTTATAAACAATGAATTTGAAAGATATTTTTTTTTTACAAAAGTCTATTAATAGAACTTTTTATGGAATTACTCCTAAAAAAGGATGCGACATGATGGGGTGGTTAGATAAGAAGGTTTTATCCTTAATCGGGATATACCATGAAATAAATGTGTCCTTTAACAAGGAATAGAAGAAAACTACTACATATTTTATGAATGAATTGGATGAATTATATGATAAGTTAACATCTCCTAACAATGTTATCATGTTGTGTAGATTATTCAAATTAATTTTATTTCTCATAAGTCCTTCTTCCTGTCATTTGAATGCCATAAATATGTTCCAAAGGATGCTTAAATATTTTAATGTAACATTTATAGATGATGTTTGGGATTTTCATTTTATTTCTTCACCTCTAGAGAGTGGGGATTCCCTGGTGACAGTTGTGATAAACACCAATGGGATGAAATTTTTTTTGTTTTATGACATTCAAAACATGTTATTTAATGGGGTGTTGAGGGAGAATTATTTTTATAATTCACCATATAATATTTTAATCATACTAGATGTGGATGGAGAGTTTATCAAAAAGACCATCAAAAGATGAAATATTTTTAGGATTTTTCCTAGAGACGAATTTAGAGTATGTAGAAAGGATCCGGTCCCAAATTCTATATTTTTTGGGAATAAGGGACATATTATGAAATATTGTAGGAGTTGGTCATATGAAAAAAAAAATGGATAGAAAAACTATGTCAGTTCAATGGATACAATGTCTAACATGATACTGAGTAAGATAATTATAGATGTCTCATGGGATATTAATATAGAAGAACCATTCCATTAAGTTGGAGACTGATAAAGAATGGTTGATTATGTCCGAATAATTTTAGGAGGAGTACATATATAGGATAAAGAGTCATTTTATATATATAGGAATGGTGATGTGAATATTCATATGATAAATTCAAGTGTCTTGATGTTAAAATATATTATTCATATTATAGTTCTCTCTCCAAACCACATATTATTATGAAATCATGATAATTATAGTTTTATAGGGACTTTTTTGAATGCTGTTTTTAATATAAGGAGAGGATCCATAGTGGTTTCTCTGGGTGTAAATTATGGTGCCTAGTATCTTACCATATTAAGTGATGAAGTTGAATCTATCAAAATGACTTTACAAGACGATCCAGAAATGTGGTACTATAGGATTGGAAACCTCAGTGAATTTTTTTCTATTATAATTATGAAAAGAATTCTTAAACATAATTACATAAACCTTGTAATATAAGGGAGTTTTATGTTTGAAAAAAATATATTTCCATTCAACATGGAAAGAAAAAATATGAGGATTTGAAAGATTAACATGTTGATTCAAATGTTTGGAGTCAATCCTCAATTTCATCATAATAAGGATAATTTAAATTACAGAAATTAATTAATGATTCTACTCATAAGGTCTAGAAGAATAAATTCAAAATGATTCAATAACTTAATCAATGGAAATCTTTGCATGTAAAATAGTGTAATTGAATGTTGAACTTTTAATGGACAGAAAATGGTGAGGAATAACCAGGAAAAAAATTCATGAATTATATAAGAATAATGGAAATATGAATGAAAAAAATACTCCATGGGCTCAAAAAATAAATATAATAGCTAAAATATTTAATCGTTCTCTAATAGTGAATGCTCAGTGTATGAGGATTCACTTAATAATATGTAATTTAATTTGAGATGAATCCTTGAATAAAATATATTACATGGTGAATAGAATATTGACATTATATTTAGGAAAGTAATAGCCTATGAAGCATTGTACTAGTAAGAGACTGTATTTCAATGATATCAAGAATACTATAGATAGTGATAAGTTGGAGGAAAATTGAAATTCTATCTTCTTGCTGGACTTGGTGATGCTATGTTTGGTAACATACTATGGGACGATGAAAAGAAACAATTCATCTAAATATAATATGTTATTTCAAATGATGATTTTACGTGGAATGATAAAAACCTAACTAAGAGGGAAGTTTATGATAGTTCAACTACTGATTTTTAGAGGGATCATATCAAAGATATTGGATAAAAATTTTGCCCAAAAAGTTCAAAATAATCACCATAGGATGGAACTATGATAGTATGGTTACTAGACTTAGGTGGATCATATAGACCACTATTATATGGTAAAATTGTAGATTGACATGTACCAAAATTCATGAAATTAGAGAGAGTTTTACCAGATATAAGACTACCAAAATGTGAGGTTCAAATGAATAAACGTGAGTTTTTATTGTGGAGACCCAGTCATATCAAGAAACTTATTCGCAGATTTGAGACTGATATTATCTTATTAAATCTAATGTTTTTATGAGAACAAGATAGTTCCAAATAATCATATACTATCATATAATCTAAACATTTGGAGTCATCAATGGAAGGGAAAATGAGTTTCTTAAATATAGAAAATTCTAGGGAGTTGGTTGAGATGCTATGTTAATTGAGGTGTCTGGAAAAAATAGGTTTTTAATATGAAAGTGGCTGCTGATAAATGAATGATATATAAATTAAGGTTGGTGGTGAAATGTTTTCATCTAAAGGATGTGATGTTTTTTACTAAAATCCTCTCACAAGTGATGAAAAGAACTATTTGGTATTCTCTTTTTCATTATTACATCTGATAATATATAAATGGACCATATGGATGTAAATAACACTTTTATCATTATATATTTGGAGGAAGAAATATTCAGGTATAAATTTTTTTTGAATTTAATTAGAATAAGGATTTAATTTTTATGTTTAAATGAAATCTTTATGACTGAATATAAATTCTATTATTGTGTAATATAAAATTTAACACACTCATGGGAGTAAACAGTTTCAGTCGATGTGAGTCTAGTCACTATTTAAAAAAATCAACAGGACGATGGAACATATATGATCATTTTTTTGTATGTGGATGGCATGATTATTCCTAGTCTAGAGATCCCATGGATTAATTAATTAAGATAATATTTTCAAGAATATTTGAAAAGAATAATACTTGGTGGCACTACAACAGAAATTGGTTTTAGCGACGGTTTTTTAGCGGCGATTTTGGTATCCGCCGCCAAACGTTTTTTAAAAATGGTTTCCCTGCGGTTTATTATAAACCGTCGAGAAACATTTTTTTAAAGCTGCCGACGCTTCCCCCCCCCCCCCCCACCCCGTCCCTGATTCTCCCTGCTTCCCCCCGCTTCCCCAGAGACCCCGGCCCCCCGCGACCTCCGCAACCCCACGACCCCCCAACCCCGTGACTGCTGCGATCCCAGCCCCCCGCGACCCCAGTGACCCCACGATTCCGACGACCCGGTGACCCGGTGATCCCGACCCCCTGCAACCCCGACAACCCCACGACCCTAGGTTGTATTGATGATTTTTCTCATAAAAATTAGGTATTATATGAATATGTGGTTGTTCCAATTTACTTCTTTATTATTTTTTGTTTTCCAGATTAAGAAAAGTGATATTAGGACTCAGAATAATGTATGAAACCTTCTAAGGACTCTGTTGGGTCCGTTGATGTTTGAGATCGTTCCTAGGTCTAACCTTGGGTTATGAAAACCCATAATGGTTGGTGAAATATTTTACAAAATGGTTCAATAATATAATTATTAAAGTGAATTGGTAGAGAATTGTATGCTGGTATGTAGTCTAGGTTAATGGGAGATTTGAAATACAGAATTGGTATTTTTTTAAATTCCAAGTAGGATTTTGAAATGGATTAAAATAATCATTTATCACTTTGATTTGGTTATGGTTTACATGAAGGACCACAATGTTTTGAAAGTGGGTATTGTTTTGAAAAGGAGGTGTTGACCTCAATGTTATAGGAAAAAGGAGTAATCTTAATAGATTTGAAATGGTGATTAGAAATGAGGGTGTGGTTCCCCTTTTTTTGAAAATGATTTAAAATCCCCTTTTATGGTTGTAAATAGAAATGAAATGCTTGGGACATGTTGAGTTTTTAAAAGAGTAATACTCGTTTTTTGAAGGGTGGATTCAATATTATTTCAATTGAGTATCTTGAATTGTGTTATATTCCATGATTTGACTTTAAGGATATGTTGAGAACATATTCATTTAAATGATATATGGGTTAGTGAGATAGAACCCCCTACAATAAGGTTGGTATGTTTACTTGTTTGTTAAATGAAATAAGTGATAAATGTGTTTTGTTGATGACATAACATAAATGGGAATTTGGTATAATGTGATTGTGTTAAATGGGTTAAGGTATGGAATTGATATATGTGATAAATGAGTTGTGATTGTAAATGGAATATATGTTAATGGGTTATTCATTATAAATGGGATATAAATAGTCTGTTGTGGGAATGATCATTGATGTAGATTGATATAATATATTATTTCATTCTTGGATGGTAACCTAGATAAATCATTTGGAATGATGTTGGTGTGTCATCCAGTATGATAGGAAGAGTTACATTTCATGATTCATTAGCAGCAATCAAATTTTTAAATAGTAACTTGTCCTTGATTTTTTCAACCAAAATTAGTATATCTTTAATTCTAACTATATTTAGAACTAAATCCCAGGTGAATTCATGATCATCTCTATATAGAGATGTGAACAATACCTAATAATATTGGTGGACTATACCAGATTTAAATCCCACCATATAGTTCATAAAAAAGATTAAATCAATTAAATACATGTATATGATCTAAATAAACTAGATAAATTATACTGCAATAATAGTCATGTATAATTATATCCATTTCAATCCTCCTCACTACCATATCTATAAGGTGTATTGACACTGATGGTATGAGGAATAGTTTCCACATGTTGATTAACAATAGAATAATGATGGATGTATCCATTACAAAAATATCATATATGATATCCATAATTTCCATATTTAGACAAATGGTACCCCAAAACATATAGGAATTATGTTTCTTGTTCATGATATCCTTCTCTTATGTATATAACTACTTCTCAAATGTCACAAGATAGTAATTGCTTCTCTAATGAGTCCCATCCAAATAAAATTCAGTATTCCTAGATTCCTCTTAGTTTTCCTAAGTCTTTTGTTAAGAAATAGTCTAATAGGACAATTTCATCTGAGTATACAAAACCAGAGGTAGAGTTGATCTTGTTGCAATATCTGGTCATATAATTTTATGAAAATATCTTTTAAGATTCCCATTCATGGAACAATAGTATAAATTCTATAGTGGTGATATGAATTAATTATTCATGTGTAAATTCAAGAAGCACTGTAAAAAACATGTTCGATTGATGTGATATGTATTATAAGAAACTCATCCCATTGATTGATTTTCACATACATTATTATCATAGGACTGACTCTACATATTGTGTTTAAATCCCATGTTGATGCTCCTAGCTTCACATAGCTGAACAATGGTGTCTCCTACACTAATATTCCATCCGAAGTCTCTTCCACCAACCAACTCTTTATTATCTATTTATAGGTGGAATGTAATATAGAACACTAAAAATATTGATAGATCTTTAGTTTGGATACCTTAAATAATTATCTATTCATTCTGTCCTTTTCTAGGTGTTACCTCTCTTGAACAGTGATCAATGTGAGTGAATTTTGAAGTATATTTAATCTCCTATACACATACATGTTAAAATTTACCAAATTATTTTACATTTATTACCCCAATGGGTGTCAAGAATTATTATTTTACATTACAAGTATAAAAATCCTTTCAAAGTGAGGTATTGAAACAAAATAACCAAAAAAACTACGTCTAATCATTCTAACACTGAGTACTCAAGAATATTTATTCCAACTTCGATGTTTATCTCACCTTGTTTCCCAATAATGTTAAAAAAACTGGACCTCCAATACCAAAACACATCTGATTTATTGGGTCTAAAATACCCTGAAAATGTCAAGGGTTGAAAATTTGGAGATTTGGGAGAAACATAATAGGATTACTCTTTAGCATAACATTTAGTATTGACCATGTGGTAATTGAGTAATATGGTATTGTTAGCACACTGCATCTCTTTACCAAAGAAACTCCCCTTATCCCAAACACTAGAGGGTTCATATCTAACTTAGGGGATCTTATTTATTATATTATGTTTCTATAATCTTACAATATCATATATATGAATCTCTTTATCTATTTAGTAGTAACTATGTGTTTTAATTTTTTTTATTATAATGTCAGCACATTGTGATATACATGGATAAAAGCTGGATCACATTACCGAGGTAGAAACCTCAGTATCATAAGGGTTTGAATGAGTTTTTATATTTTTCAATTTCTAATTGATCCGTTGAAGGGGGAATAAGATGTCCATGTCCTAAATGTATATTTAGAACATGGTTGAAGAGAAATAAAGTTTATGAATAATTAATGCGGAAGCAATTCCCTTGTCAAAATTTGTGTTGGGTTTGGCATGGATAATCGAACATTACATAATGATTGGGTACTGATGAAAATCCATAGAATGAGGTCCCAAGTTCATCGAAAATGGAAAATGAAATGGAAAACCTCATAAATGAATCATTTGGCACTGCAAGACACCACTATGAGCATCAAAACATATCAGAACAACCATAAGAGGGTGATATAAATTACAATGTGACAAGTGTTGTTTTTGAGACTGTAACACAAGCCGATCAAGATTGTAACATGTCATTGGATCCTCTTCATGATTCTGTGGAGCCAAATGTTAGGGAAAACTTCACTGAGAAAAATATGTTTCATGATTTAGTTGATGATGGAAATCAAGAGTTGTATAGTGGGTGTTTGAAATATTCAAAGCTTTTATATCTTCTGAAGTTGTACCATATCAAATGTCTATGTGGAATTACAAATAAGTCAATGTCCATGATATTGGAATTGATTCATGATTCATTTTCTAAAGAAAAAATCCAAGAATATTTTTAGGATATGAAAAAATTTGTTAGAAATCCTGGTCTGAATTATACAAAAATACTTGCATGTTCTAATGATTGTATGCTTTGTTAGGAAGAGAATTCAAGTAGAAAGAGTTGCAAGAAATTAAATTCTTCTAGATGGCAGTCAAAGGGTGATTTTCAAAGTCTGAATGAACATTATTTCATGGATAAGAGGAAAAGGAACACACCTATAAAGGTTTTTCATTACTTTCCCTTGAAGCCTCGACATCAAAGATTATTCATGTCATAAAAAACTGCCGAACACATAAAGTGGAATTCTGTAGATAAAAACAATGATGGGTTAATGAGACATCCACAAGATTCCCAATCATGAAAGACATTTGATTAATTATATCTAGATTTCTCAGCTGATCCAGGGAATGTTCGATTGGGATTGGCTGCCGATGGATTCAACCCATTTGGGACTTTGAGTACTAGTTATAGCATTTGACCAGTTATTTTGAAACCTTATAATATTCCTCCATGGATTTATATGAAACATACATCTTTTAACATTTTAATGGTTATTCCTGGAAAAAAATTCCTAGAAATGTTTTTGATGTATACTTGCAGCCTTTGATTGAACAATTGCAAGAGTTATGGAGTAACAGTTTTGATACATTTGACGCTTCTTCTAAAACAATGTTCAAAATGCATGCTGCTTTAATGTGGACCATTAGTGACTTCCCTGGGATTGGTAATTTATCTGGTTGGAACACTTTCACAGGTTTGGCTTGTCCCGATTGTAACATTTATTTTGATCCCAAGCGGCTACCTCACAGTAGAAAATGGTGCTTCTTGTTCCATCGAAGATTTCCCGATGCATCTCATAGATTTGAGTTAAACATATCAAAATTTAATGGTTCCATTGATCGTAGACAACCTCAAAAGTTGTTAACTGGTTCTGAAATATTGAAACTCTATGAAAATGTTGAAATAGAATTTGGGAAGGTTCATCATTTGAATGATAGCGGAAACCGGGTCTGAAGTGCATCGTCAGGTGAAATCAGAATGCAACAATGGATGAAAAAAAGTATATTCTTCAAACTCCCATATTCGGAATTTGATTTATTGCAGCACAATCATGATGTGATGCATATTGAGAAAAATTCCTGTGATAATTTGATTTTCACATTTCTTAATTATCGTGGGAAGTCGAAGTATCATCTCAATGCTCGCAACGACTTACAAGTAATGAACATAAAACACGATCTCTGGCCACGTGAGAATGAAAAGTATGCTACGTACAATTTTTCATTGAAAAATAGGGACAAAGATACATTCCATAGAATTTTAAAAAATTTGAAGGTATCTGATGGGTATTAGAGTAAAATCTCGAGGTGTGTTGACTTGAAGGATCGTAAGATACATGGATTGAAAAGTCACGATTCACATATATTGTTACAACAGTTACTACCATTGACATTTCTAACATTATTACCTGAAAAAGTTACTGCTATTGTACTCCAATTCTACACATTTTCAGGAAATTATGTGAGAAGGATCTACATCCATTTCATCTTGACAACCTCCAGGACAGGTTTTTATTGACCCATTGTGCAATGGAGATGATCTTTCCTCCATCGTTTTCTACTGTCATGATGCATTTAACTTTGCATTTGTTTGATGAAGCTAAATTAGGAGACCCCATTCATTATCGATGGATGTATCCAATTGAAAGGTATTTTATTTATATGTTTTTCATTTATATAAACAATTTTTAGAATTTAAATAAATGCATAATATTATTATTTTATTTCACAGATATCTTGGGCGTTTGAAAGCATACATGAGAAATAAATCTCAACCAGAATGCTCTATTACTGAAGGATATTTGGTTGAAGAGTGTCCTACCTTTGGTTCTATATATTTGGATGATATTGATACAATATTTAATCGATTTGGACATGTTGACGACACATAAACTCAATCTCAAATGCATCAGAAATCAAAAATATTTCATGCTAATGGACGATCAGTTGGGAGCACCTCAAATGTGATACTAACAAAATTTGAATTATTACAAGCACATAGATATATGTTGATGAATAGTGAAACTGAAAAACCATTTATTGAAGAGTATAGGATACAAACAAAGATACAAATGAGAGGCTAAACACGAAATGAGAAAGATATAATGAAAGATATGAATAAAGATATTGTATAATGGTTTACACGACGTGTAAGTTCATAAATATTTCAATAAATACGAATATTATTTTGACACATATATTTGGTAAATCTATTAAATTATATTTCCTTTTTCAGATCATGACCACTGATAGTCAAGCAGACTTATAAGAATATTTGAAGTTTCTTGCTGGAGGTCCATTTAAACAAGTTATAATGTTCGACGCTTATAATGTGAATGGATTTAGATTTCTTACAATCGATCGGGAAGTGGGTTTGAAAACACAGAATAGTGGTATATTTACATTTTTTTGAAGTGGGATACTATGGAGAGATGCATGATATTATTGAATTAACGTACCACAAACATTTTTCTATAATTTTATTCAAATGTAAATGGGTCAATATTATCAGAGGTGTTAAAAGAGATTCCTTGCAATTTACTTCTGTGAACATCTCTCGCTTGACGGATGTTGGTGATCATGAACTGCACGATTCATATATTTTAGCATCGTAAGAAAAAATGGTATATTATGTGAATTATGTTGCAGATGAAGGGTGGAGTGTAGTTGTTCAAGTAATACAAAGAGATTTGTTTGATATGGGTGATGAAGTGGAAGATTTGACCTCTGAAATTGAATTTCATCAACAATAGGAAGCATAATTATTTGTCTATCATGAAATTGAAAATATTAGTCTAGCTAGGATGAATGAAGTGGATAAAGAAATGGAGCAGAAAATTGACATTATTTAAGTGGAAAATGATTTTATGTACAATTATTTATTCATTCAGCAACCACTTGTTTCATTTCTGCAGTAATTCATTATCATTGTTATATATATTTTTTCTATTAGTACTGGTAATCTATTATCATTTTTAATTTTTTTTAGAATTTGTTTTTTGAAATATATATTAAGAACAATGTTTAATTTGAATAAATGATAGGAATGCCAAGGAAAAATTGGTACACTATTTCATCTAGTTCTGTGACAGATGGCAATCCATCTGGCTCCCTCCCCACGGCATCTAAGGCACGAGCTGCCAACACCCCAGCAACATCTCCCCTTGCACCATCTCTCACACTATCTATGGGTTTCCCATTAGAGACTGAGTCATCGACTCCCCCTTTAGAAGCCTCATCAGTGGGGCAGCGACACACCCCTTCCAGTTCATTACAGACATACTGGAGTGTCACTATCATAGTTACAAATTTTAATAAAATAAACTTATTGCATTTTGTTTATACTAATTGTTTTCTCATTGAAGATGAAATGAATGAAATCGTGGAGAAAAACATAAAAATTTCAGATGTTTCGAATATTAATTGCGTGAAGATAGTCATGTCGTTTGATTCTTATGGGGTCCCTACAGATGACGCTGTGGGGTTACTTGGCCAAATTCTAGGCTAGCTGGCAGCGGAGCCCATTTCCCTTACTATTTCTTATGATTATTGGAGAAATATTCCTCCAAGATGGAAAAATGATGTTTTTGATTCCCAAATAAAGTAAATTTTATTACATTATGGTTTAATTGAATGACATGTTACTAATATGTTGAAATTGAATTTCTGTATACAGATGTTTTTCCACTTTACAGTTTCTGATGTGATAGCACAGAAGTTAATGTTGAAAAATATTGGTAAAAAATGGAAAGATTTCAAATGGAGATTGTGGTGTGATGTCAAAGATAGTTCATTGACTGTGAAACAAATATATGAGAAGGAACCTAGTGGGGTTATGAAATAACAGTGGAATGTTTTTCTTGATAGACGTCGTGATGCGAAGAGGATGGTATTGAAATATATATTTTTATATTATTCGCTTTTTAAATTTATACATGTATATGAATAGGAGAAGACATTGAATACATTACTATCAAATTGCATTTTATTTATTCCAGTATCTCTCAAGACACAATGCATCAAACCAGGCTAAGCAAGTCATCCCTCACACTACGAGCTCAAAATGCTTTTCTAGAAGCCGAACGAAATTGGTAATATTTTAATTATTTTAAATATTTGTAAGGAAATATTATCTGTTTAATATATTTAATTGTTTATTTATCTTTTCTTAATGTAGTTATATAGTTTAAGGAAGGAAGCATCCCGAATTGAACGATGCTTGGATGTTCACAAAAAATCAGATGGAAGTTTTGTTAATGAGCCTGCCAAAGAAGTTGGGGTATGAAGTGAATTTTTTAAACTAAATACTTATTATTAGTTTTTATTTTGTTAATATATATTTATATTTTATTTATAGGTAAAAATTAAATAACTATGGGATGCCTATCCTGGGCAGTCCTACTCAGTCTCCCAGGATGACCTAGTTTCTATAGTCCATGGGATGGGGCATCCTGGTAGAGTGTGCGGGATAGATTTCAGACTCGTACCATCTGAGGCCTTTGGCTTGCCACCAGGTATTTCAGCTGCATCTACTCTTGGTTATAGTTAGTCCATACCCAAAGATTCTTATAGGGATATTGCATCTCTACGAACCATAGTTCATGATCAGGGGGCTCAGATATCTGCTTTGCAGATAGCGGTGACTGATATACATCATCAGATGATCAGATATGCCCTCGGTGGTAGTGCATCCACTGGTGGTCAACAGTTAAATTACAAAAAATCAAAATCATTTAGTTTGGAAATTTTCATTGGTTTTAAGTTTTAATATAAATATGCTACAATATTTAATTTTAAATATAATGTTCTTACAGGTGATACCATAAAATGGAGATGGAGGTGGAGATGGTGACGATGCATCATCGGACTGTGAGTAATTATATTGTTGATTTGATGAACAAATATGGGAACATTTGGTTTGTATATGTACCATGTGTGGCACATAGTTTCTACTAAACATTTTCATGTCCTAAAATTTTCTTTATTTCTGATGTTTCCTATTATACATTTTATTGATTTCCGATGATTCCTTTTAGGAACTGATTTCATGAGTGTAGTATCAATCATTCCAGTTAGGCATGTGTTTGAATTGGTAGTCAAGATTTTGGATGACTAGGAGTTAAACCCATTGTTGATGTGTTGAATAAATTCTCGATGCCTAATATTAGAATATGTAATTATTCAATATCATCGTCCAAGAAGGTAAACCCTTTTGGCGTTGGTATCCTATGACACCATGAATAATAAAAACATGTGGATCGATAAATGTTTATTTGGAACTATTTTCTATGAAACCAATAAAAATGATTTTCATTTTCTATAACACAAACATAACCTTGTTTTCTATTTGTGCCTAATATGATTCATGTTATATAAATCCTGATTTCATAAAATTATTTATGAATATATAAAAAATTACATGTTGATTCATGAATAAAACCTTAGAAAACAATAATATCTCACATCTAGCATATCTCCTAAGGTGAAATAACATCCAACTATAACATCAAACAACAAGAAAAATAATCCCACACCAAGAACCTGGGTTTTCCCCCATATATGGGTTAGATAATCCCACCAAAAAACACATTACCAAGGACTGAGACACCATAATATCATATAAATCTTTCAAAAAAATTATTCAATAGAAAATAAATTGGCTTTGATACAACATTGTGACACCATTACCTAGGTTCCAATAAATTGGTTCCCCAAAACAATGTTCCACATGACCATAGGAATGCATCCTCATATACAAGAGGCTTCCTCCTTGTATTGAGGGTCAAATGAGGTATGTGGGGTTAATATACCATCATTAACAGTGTAAAAAATAGTATAAATCAATTTAAATGATAACCAGTTATGTTATACAAATAATCATGCATGATGTATTCAATTCCAAAATTTGGGTAAATCCCCGCAACCAATATAGTAAAAATGTCAGTTCATACAAGTGTCATGTGTTGAGGATAAAACAAAATAAAAATCCCCATAAAAATCCTAAAATGGGTCTCGATGTCCATCCAGTTCTTTCATACATGCTCCATACCATATCCCAAACCAACCATCAATCAAATGGATTTTTCCCTTATACTTCCCTACAACCATGAGATCTACTCGCTTATCAATGGAATCCTAAAAATGGTGAGAGTATAGGTTAATAGGACACCAAAAATAGTGCGTAATCAAATAAATATTATAATAACAATAATATTGTACACATAAGTATAATTAAAAAATGAAAAAGGAAGAATATGTAAACAAGATCCATAATTAAATATCAAGCATTTAACCTTGTATATCCTTCGGTTTTATGATGACATAAAATCCCACCAAACCTTCTTCATCGAAGTAAAATTATATTCCATTAATATAAATGGGTTTTACATTTTTATTAAAAAAATTGTGATTCATTAATCATTTAAATTCATATACTGTGGTGCACTAATCAGTTCACACATATCATACACATAGGCTTTAGTGTCTCGAAAGCCATGTCAATACATTATCCAAGCATAAGAAACTCCATATACATCATATCATGTTCGTTATGTCAAATTTCAGGTCTATCCATCCCACATCAAAGATAAAGAATTCATTGTAAACAATTCTTACCCATGGGTGGGATATACTGGGTCCCTCTTCATTTACTAATCCATCAGTACACATTTAACAAGGTCAAACACACTTCTCCTTTTTAACAAATTAAAATATCAAGGGTGGTCTTATTTCATTTCATCAATATTCACATAGTTTATCACTTTCACTACACTTAACATAATTCTATAACTATTCTATTTTACTATTCATTCATAACGAAAACCATTGTGCATATTTTCAATTCCGCCATATAACATAGATATTCCCAAATTTTCCATTCATTATTTATCCCCTTAGTTATCTCAAAACCCATTTAAACCTAAAAGTTATGATAAACATCCACTTATTCTATTTTGAAATTCTAAAAATATCTATAATTGGTTTAATATCATAAACCCTTCAATTTATCATTTAATAACTAAATTCACATGATCAAGGGATTGACACACTCCATGGGTGGCCATAATCCCAATCCACTATTCATCAATATATCAAAAAACATCCTTGAATGGTCCAACACATCATTGAATTGATGTTATTTTATGAGATTTTTTCTAGTTTTATTTGTTTTTCAGGGTAGTGGTGTAGTGGAAGAAGGAATATCTTTTCTAGTTAGTTTTTTGCGTCGGTGTTAACCACCGCGAAGAGTATACAAGGAAGACAATAACAGTGGATAAAACCACCATGAAATGAAGCATCTACGACGCTTCCCTTAAACCACCACTAAATGGAAAAACCACTGCTAATAGAGTGTCGATGCCAAATTTAGCGGCGGTTTCTGTAAACTACAGCCAACCCATTTGTGGCGGTTTAAACCGCCGCTACATGAAAAAATAACCGGCTCTAAATAGATATTTTCTTATAGTGTGGGATAAAAAATATTATGAATAAGAATTAAGATGTATAGTAAATCAAGATCATTGGTTTTATCCTTGAATGACTGAAAATAATTTTTTTAAAGAACCCCTTTTAATGGTTGAGGGTGAACCCAACACGACATCAGGACATAAAAGAAACCATGCCTCCACAGTTAGTTCAAAGACAAAAAACTAATTCAAAACCACAAAGAAAGGATCCAAACCTCCATTATAACCATGAAGTCCAACTTCCACCAACTCATCACCACTTGGAAAGTTGTCCTGTGCATGATTTCATGGGATTGGAATCTATAAAAAAGCCATACCATGTCAAACATCTGAATTCGAATATAAATTTCATGTAAAAAACTCTTCTCTGAACTACCTATAGAGCACCCCCATTAGTTTTACCAGTTGTAAATTCCCTTAAAATGAAAATAATAGGGCCACACTGAAAAACCTTCCACAAATAGAAACCCACTATGAAAAAAAAATCTCTCAAAAGCCTTTGCAAAAACAATTCACAGAACACTGGTACTCCACCTTCACCACTCAAAGGAAACAAAAATCAAAACCTTAATAAATACAAATCAAACCAAAAGCCTTAAAGTGAGATTCCCACCACTATTTGAATCACAAAAACCTCTAAACAGAAATAAACTCAACTGTTATAACTTACCATCGCTGAAAATCGAGAGAGATCAACCACAAACCATAAAACTAAATCCAAAACACAAACCCAAACATTACAAAAACACACTAAAAAACAATAAACATCAGAGAACATCACCAAAAATCATCACCCTGATGCCAGAACAAAACGAAAGAAGAAGAAAATGCTAATCGACATCATCAAGTGTATACAAAGACCAGATCTACCCAATGCACCCACAACCAATGCACCAACATGACAACAACATTTGTTGCAACAAACATATACTCAAAAAATGGACCCTGACCAGACACTCATCACACCTCCATGTGAATACCTATCTAAATTGAAGGGGAGGGTGTGAAAAAGGCCGGAAAATAGAAGATTTCCCAAGAATTACATCCCATAGAGTCACGCGATGCTTCCATGAAAGAGACGTCGCATGCAACAATATCTTCTGGCTGAAGCATCGAGACGAAACAAATATGAAACAGGGGAGGAAGGGAGTGACAGGTGGAAGAAACCCTAAATCTGAGACCCTTACAAGACCATCTATCCATTTTGACCTTTTATCCTTCAATGAATACAAATAAAATCATGGAATGGTGGAATATTACTCACTGTTAACCTGTATCATCCCCCCTTGATGTAAAAATTACAATCTATAAAACATAGGTTCCTTAAAAGGATACATAAGTTAATGATCTAGAGAAACTTATTTATGTTATAGATATAAAATGTTTTATTTATTTAACTCATCCATATATTGAGTTTATAGTAGGATTTATTATCCATTCCATGTAAAATAATAGAGGGAACATTGGGATGTTTTGAAATATAGTGATAATTTAAATAGTTGGTGGATAAATAATTATGTTCTGGTGATAAGTAATAGTTGAAAATAATTTTAGATGAAAATTATTATAGAGAAACAAATTCACAGTAATGTACTATATGTTTTTTTCTTTTAGTTGATCAATTGTTGGTTTGATATATTGGTTACATCTATACTTACCTTATTTACAAAAAAAGTGGAGAAAATTTCTACTACTGATTTAGGGAAAGAATGGACATGGATAATTTTCTATAAAAAAAACTCAAAAGGGATCATATTGAGGGGTGTTATTTTGAGATATTCATATTTCCATACATTTTGTCCAAACCTAGTTTCCCATCCATTAAAAAAATAAATTTATATAAAATATAATTTCATATTATTTTTATAGAAGATAAATTGTCATAAATCATCCCAAAGGGGCCTATTCCACGACTCCTGATGCTCGCCTCCAATAGTATAGGGTTTGGAGACTAGTATCAAGTAATCCAATCAATGACACTAAAGATCTTAGTCTATATACCTTAACACACACACATATAGATCCAAGCCCATAGAATGATAAAATATAAAAAGAACTGAACAACCATGCATGCATACATCTAAATCCCAAAATAAGATTATGACATGAATTAAAGGAATGTAAATAGGGACAAATAAAAACCCAACCCAAAGAGATGAAAAACAATTCCATCCTGAATATATATATATATAGACTGCTATCAAGATACTATAGATACACATCTCGATCTATTTTTCATCACTAAGAACCGTCAGGTCTTGGAATATCTAAGACTCTATCACAAGGTCAATCATCTTCATAAGACATGAAAAGTGCTGCAAATTCCCATGCAAGGGTGATTATAAAAATATATCACAGGAAACCCAAAAATAATAATACAAAAATGGAATAAAAGTAATCTCTACATAGAAATATTTCTAAAATGAATATAATAAGAATATATTGATATACTAGATAGAGGAACACAATCTCAATGGTAAAGTCACCACCGTAACAAAATCCTAAGATTCCATCTTGAAGGCACCACAAAGAACTCATCTATGATAATACAATTACCAAGTATGATATCATTGATGATGTTCATCTAAGAGGTTTTTCTCATCAGGTCTCATCATATGAATTATGTATTGGATGTCTGAAGAGTCATGATACATAGATTGGGATCACTCCCAAGGGAACGGGGTATACCAACATCTCAATATGATATAACCCACTAAGTAAAGGATCAAATCCTATGTAGTGTTGGTCATGATGTTACCAAGAACTCGACCCAAGGAAAAATGATGATAGATGATCCCACTCTGGGCCTCAACGAAGGATTCCAATAAGTTTATCCTAGAATTCCTACAGAAGAGATCAATTACTACATGAAGGATTTGATTCTACACTAAACCTCAGGGAATGGATATGGGGAACTCTCCATAAAGAAACATGTCCATAATATATATAGAAAGGATTACAAGACAATATTTAAGGAGTACATGACACTAGGATGGTTACAAGTTGTTCCCCTTCGACACTGATTCCTTCCGGTGTAAACAGATCATTCCCATGTTTGTGTAAAAGTTCACAGTGTGCTATTTCCCATGTACTTATACATGTGTTACAGTAATTTTATGATCTCATAAATGAATTACCTAGCCCTGTATGTTTATTAGTACATGGTATCCCGATGTTCATGTACTCTAGCTCGTGTTTGTGCACTATCCAAGGTACATGGAAAGACATCAATGTATGGTCACACACCATGTGATAGGGTCACATAGAGTATGATCCCAAAATTCATCCTAAAACCATAACCAATATTATAAGGGCCCCACATGAAAATTTAGCTCTCATGTATATGTTGTGCTGATAGGTGTTTTCTAAAAAACACAGGCTCCCCCTTCTATGCATGCTCGCCCCACCACCACCTTTGATTATAGCCTCAATCCCCCCCAGAAATTGTAGATCTACATCATTTGGGACCCACTATTTTCATTCTCCAGCAACTGGCCTTCAAACCTATTTGGGAAATTCCCATCAGTGGTTCCCATCCCAGTTCGCCAATCCCACAGGAAACAAGGGTCTCCAATACAATCTAATCAACATTCCACCACTTCCATCAAATGATCCTCATGCCATTTCATATCCTGACATGTGATATGTTATCATTACACCATGAAACATGTGTGCAATAGTCGATTCCAAATTATATGAGTTGAACCAGTGTCTAAATGAAGAACACAAATGATGAACATTGAATCTGGGGAGAAAGGTATAATGAGCATTCATGAGGAATAAACCTCATTCAATATCTATTCCACCCTAGATTCATTTCTATTATATTTATGAACAGAAAGATAAAAAATAATCATAAATCAATTCTCCCAATAATACCCTATAATAATCCCATCTAAAAATAAGCATGATCTCAAGACAACTTTTTTAGTTGATTAATTATTTTTCAACTTACAATTCAAAATGGGGAAATAAATCAAAATCAAATAACATCCTACCATGATATGGATTTCTTTTTTATGAAGATTGATCCTATATTTTTTTCAATAGAATTATTTTAGAATCACATTGCTCATTGATCACCAATCTTTGATTCAAATAACATTCCCGTAAGATAGATCTTCTAATGCAAAATAAAGTGTTCTTCAATGGCTACATGGTTATATAGATAACCCAAAAATTACATAACAAACACATAAATATATATCGAATTTGATATATTTTTCAAAAATTAAATAATGCAATTATATTTAACTTTCTTATTAATTTTTACCCTCATGATTAATTCCCCACAAATTCCCTGTGAACACAAAGGTTATTTCATGCCTAGAGTAAAACCCATGTTCTAAACTCAATGGTACCATCATATTTCTAATCTGGACCCTCATTTAAATGTTATCCCACCTTTTCAAAAAAAATATGCTTGTATGCAATGTAATATATTTCAAATATTTAATATGGTAACATCGATCATTGGAATCATTCATTGTCATTATACTAGGTCATTAAAATAATCCATAAAACATCGAAATATAATACATGGAAAATTATATTCAACACATTCTCTACACCTTTGGGATTTACACCTAGAAAATAAAAAATATGGTTTATATAAATACACTACAGTACTAAGAAAGAATCTGAGCCACCCAATCCCATGTGCTCTCTTGGAGATTCATGTGCTTCCATTGGACATACACTAACGAAATCACACAACCTAAAATCATCCTCTATTACCAGTCATTATTATTTATTGGGTACTCAACAAAGGTAGATCCATCATCATTGTTCATATTTTCCCAATCTATAACATGTGATGGGTCATGCATTTGACTCCTTAGTTGCGACACATGGAAGGAATCTTGTACCCAGTCAAACTGTGATGGTAGAGCTAAGTAATATTACACCTCATCAAATCTACATATTATATGAAACGGGGTAAGGGATATTGGATGTATCTTACTACCCCAACCAAATCTATATAATTCACATCAAGGTGAAACCCATAGATACACATGGTCTCCATAACTAAACACAAATTGACTCCATCGCCTGTCCTAATAAGATTTTTGATGTTTCAATGTAGTCGTCATCCACTACTAGATGATCTACACCTTCTTGATGGTAACTCACATCCTCTCTAGGCCAATAAGAGACAACTCTCCAAGGTTATCCCTGCAATGTGGTTACCTACAAGGTCACCAGTAAAAAGCCTCAAATGATTCCATTCAAATGGGGAATTGGTATAATTTATTTTATGAAAATTACACGATGGGTAGATTATCCAATCACCAACAATCAATGATTTTCATGCAATCTCACCAAATATCCTTCAAAACTAAAATGGTTTGCTCAGTCTGGTGGTCAGTATAGTGGTGAAAAACTATTATCAATCATACATGAGTCCCAAACACCAACTATAATCCCATAAAAAACCTATATGTGATGTGAGTATAATTTTTAGAAGTACTCTTCAAGGAAACTCCATGGAGTCATACCCCCTCCGACACATAGAGGTGTCCTAATCTCTCTACTAAACTCTTCTCTTGAATTGATATGATGTGGGTTGACCTGGTGGGCTGGTATTTAGTCACCAAGATGGAATTATGTCCTCTATATGTACACGGTAATACTATCACAAATTCTTTGTATATCATATCCCACTTCCACTCTAGTACCTCAACAGGTTGAAATAATCCCACTGGAAGTTGGTGCTCAACCTCCACCTGCAAACAAGCTTTCCATCAATAGAAAACTCTAGAACTCCCTTATTACCCCTGAGTTCTAAAACTAACAATAGTGGTCCCAAAAATATTTTAAACACCTATATGTACCACCTATGGTGCTTTAATAAACTCTCTTTGAACCTCCTCCCACAACGTCATTGGTACCATCATCCATCCCCTAAAACAATGAAATTATCCCCAGCATCATAAAATCAATCAAGAGTATATACAATTGATATATGAGTACATAGGGTCTCACATTAGTAATCCTTATGATGTGCCTCCTTGAATCACTACAAAAGTGGAGGGGTAGAAACCATGAATAAGAGGTAAGATTCCTTATTTCGATGCATGAATTATAACTTCAATGACAGAAAGTTATCTGATGCCTCATTCAACAACCACAAACAAGATCTTCTATTGAGAGCATATATTACCACATTACACTTAGATATGTATAGACAATGTTGATTTCATAATATTAGTGAATCTGTATACATAACCCCTATCTCATGTTAAGATCCATCCGATAGATTATATGCTTGAGACTCTTATTGTTAGAATAGAAGATACACCACTCACCCATCAGGAAGTGTGTCCACATAATAATTGAAATGACTACCACTAATATCTGAAGAACACGGTTCACGTAGTTATGCTCAAGTGGTCTCAACTGACATGAACCATATTTAATAACCCATTAATTTATTTCAAAATAGAACCAATCCTAGTTTCTAATGCATCACAAAACCCTACTTACTTGACACCCTCTAGAATTATGAAGATGATGTTACTCTTAAATATCTTACCAAACTCTTGAATATCCTATTGGAACCTCGTTGTCCACATGAATGAATTCCCCATTATGGACAAAGATATAAAAGGGATAATATCCTAGAGAACATTGATATTAATATCTTATAATATCCTGTTATCCCATGTAATATCTTCACCTCCATCAAACTCTTGGGTAGATCCTATGCTAACACTACCTCAACCTTAGTAAGGTCAATAGCCACTCCATCCATTGAGATAACATGTACCATAATGTGGATATCCTGAATATATAACTAACACCTCGAGAGCTTCCCATAGTGTTGGTTATCTTAGACTACTTCAAGAACTATACTCAAGTGTCTCACATGCTTCTACTAGGATATCGAGTACATATGTATATATTTGACGAAAACTACCATGAATAGGTCTAATAAATCCTAAAATTTATGGTTCATGAGTCCCATGAACTCTTTTGATGGATTCATCACACTGAAGGGAATTACCAAGTACTCAAAGTGACTGTATAGAAATATTAATGTTTTATTCAATATATCCTCATCCCATACATGGAACTAGTGATAGCATGACACACGTTCAACATTTGAAAACCATTGTTCTCATCTCAAAAAATCAATGTAGTCATAAATTATTGGCAGTGGATACATATTATTCATGGAAACTGGATTCAATCAATGGTAGTCCACACATAACCTCATGATTTTATCTTCCTTCTGGGTGAACAAAACTGGGGATGACCAGTGTTAAACCCTAGGTATTACAAATCCTTTACTTCTAAAATTACTCCATCTTGACCCTTAGCTCACAAATATCAATTCGAGAAATTTGTTATGCTAGTGTAGATAATGGTTCATTTTATACATGTAGATCAATTGAGAAGTATAAATCTCAGTGAGGAAGTAAAATTTTAACATCCTTAAGAAATGTGTTCTCATATTCTACCACAACTAAAGGGAACTAAAAACTTATAATGATCACTAAAATTTGGGTCATGATTGCGAGCCGATGAGTAATTAGTTGTGCCCTCCTATACACGAGTCCATCCAGAACAACATGGGTTTCCTTTTCACTAAAAAAATAAAACCATGTCCCATTTATATAGACACAACAAATCCATTACTTGATGAAGTCAATATAAGCATAAACTTAAGATAACTATTCCTTACCTAAGATAACGTAATAAGGACTCATAATTGATACAATGAGATCCTAACAAAAACTATGTCCCCTATGAGACAAGTCACATTATTGGCATAAGTGGGTGATCCCCAAGTCATCTCAAGTTGGATTCTCCAAGCATAAGGTCGATCTGATGTGTCAAACAGAATCTATATGTATTGAAAAGATAGGTGGTGATAAGTGAAGGATACGAACCCCTGTCCATCTATACTACATCTAAGGTGTAAAAAAGACATATCATACCTTGTATCATTTCTATAGATTCTGGGTCATATTACTTGAATACTTATAATTACCCCTTTACTATCCTCTATGTCTCTAATCTTGTTTCAGAGCATCTGGGGGAGGTGGTGATAACAATTCAAAATTTATACCAGTTCCTAATACTCTCCCAGCTCATCTTCCATGTTCACCACCCTACAGACCTACATTCTCCTATAATTTCCTCTTAATCGATGATAGGTCGACTATATCCTTATCAGACGTATGATGGCTTGGAAAATAAATGGAATGATGTCCCCTAACGTCACCTGAGTAGTACCATCTCTCCCCATGTTGACTGATCCCTCCTTGTGAGTCTTGAACAACAAAACCACTATTCTGGTACCTCATCCTGAAACATCATGCTTGTCCTGGTCCCTAAGAATATGGAAAACTCCATACTACTGAGGTCCCTACTCATGTGCGACCACGAAAAACAAAAACTATCTAAAAATATTCATCTTGGAAACTATCAACCACCAAATCTCCCTTTATAACCCTAACATATGTAGGAATTAATAGTGTTATAAAAATGAATCAAATTTCACAAATCAATCTTGGATCAAAGGATCGATAATAAAAACTGATCTCGAATAATATCCATCGAATATGTATAGATGTTAGTAAACCTAGAAAAATACTCAACCACTATCCTGCTGACATGATGAAGTAGTATGAGATTTGGAATATGTACATCCCTCACTGTACCTAGAGATAACTCTTCTCTTAAAAAGCACTTAACCTCTAACCACACTAGAGTCACCTCTTCATAATACCGGAGCATTAACTTCCACCATCCTTATACTAATACATGGAGAAGGCTTGCCTGCAAAAACACCATAAGATCAGTTTGTGTATAGAATAGATAGAAAACTCAGGTCACCTATTCAAGAAAGTCCTTACCCGCCTGTGGGATGGGATATCCTTTGAACTTATGGGATCTCTATCACTGAAACATGTAATGTGTGCTCATCCTATAAACCTCAATTGTCTGTACTATAGGTATCATATGATTCTCTACATGCTGTGGTATAACTAGTGTATAACCTAAAGGTGGAACCCATTTAATTGGTCTCAATATTGATGAATTTCCACTTAGTGGATTATACAACCGATCTTGATGATGAATCATTACTTGCATATGTTGCATATGAATCAGGATAGTAAAAAAGATGTTTCGTTGTAAATGAATGTATCTGGAGAGCTGTGTTAAGAAGTACATGGGAATTACAAACCATTCCAATATGATTCATGTACAACTATTTTCTTTGCAACCAATTTTCTCATGTATATATTCACAAAAGAAGGTGATTAGATTCCTAGTGTATGAATTTGTTGGCTGTTACAGTAACACTAGATTCCCTATCCTGAAATATGAACTCAAAACACATAACATTGTTTCCCCAAATCAATATCATAGACTCTAGGACTAAGGTTAAACTTGTGCCTCTAATACTACTTTGTCATGAACCATGCCAAAGGGTCATCTTCTGAAAATCCCCAATAACACCTCCAATAGGCCATGGGTAGGAGACTAGATACAAGTATGAATATCACTTACATGGGAGGCCATAGCCTATGTAACTATACACATGCACACGTCTCCAAGCCCATACAATGATGAAATGTAACAAAATATTAAAAAATTGCAAACTAACATCTAAATCCCACCACTAGAGTACAAAAAGAAGTAAAGAAAAGAAAATAGTGATAAATACATGAACCCAACAAAGAGTATCAAAACAAGTCCAATAATAAATTAAATTTAGGGATTGGTGTCAAGATACCACATGAACAAACCTTGATCTTTCTAGTCTCATTAAAACCATATGGTCCTGGTTCTTCTAGGAATCTATCAAAAAGATTATCATCTGCACAAGACATGAAACCTGCAGGAAAATCCCATGCATGGGTGAGTATAATAATACCCAATATGACACCCCAATAACACAAAGTATAGAGAAAAGGAATAAATGTAAAAACTACATAGGTATGTGCCTATAATGAATATAACAATAATATCTAGATATATTATACAAGTACAAAAAAAATCAAAGGTAAACTTACAACCATAATAATAACCTTTGATTCCAGCTCGAAGGTGAGATGGAGAAATTTTCTAGGAGAGTACACTCATTGAGTTAGATATCACTAATGACACATATCTGAGAGGTCATCCTTGTTGGGTCTCCTCATAGGAATTATACACTGTAGTTATGGAGATATATGATACATATATGAGGATCACTCACAAGTCCATGGGGTATACCAAAAACTCATTCTTGATTGACCCTCTAAGTATTGGATTTTCTCCCATATAGTGTGGGCCATGATGATACTTATAACTCCACCTATATATATAAGATGATAGAGGATCCCACTTATGGACTCATAGAAGGATTTTAATAAACCAATTTATAATGTTTTTCTAAAGTGATCATTTTATTATGTGTAGGATAATATTTCATAAAAACCCATAGGTAATGGGTATGGGGAACACACCATAATGCATCTTTTACAAGATACAGAGGAAAAGGTCTCTAAACCAATATTTAAGGAGTACATGACATGTAGTAGGGTTCATTCGATGACCCTTGGACCCTAATCCCTTCACATATAAACAAATCATGTTAATGTATATGTATATGTAGACGAAATGGTGTTTCCTGGTTACTTCAACCCATGTTCCTATACATGGTGTATTGCATGTATAATCACCCTGGCTGTGTATGCGCAAGATTACACAGCATGTTCAACCCCATGAAATATTATCATGGGTTTGTGTACCATATAAGTTACGCACCAAAGCCCATGATAGGGGTCACACAGGATGTGATAAGGATATACAAATTGTGATCCTTAACATACTCTTGAAACCATAGCCTCTATAGTAAGGGACCAACATGGTATGTAGCTCTAAAGTACATGTCATGTTAGTCACATTTTTCATGAAACCCTTATTCCTACTTCTCCATGAACTATTGCCTCCAATTCCTTATATTCTAGCCAAAATCGCACCTATAATCATTAATTTAATATGGATATGCCTCACCCTAGTCCCTCTCCATAATCCATCATTCAAAAACTTTTTTAAAATGGTAGTCGTTGGTTCCCATCCCTGTTAACACTCCTTTCTTGAATCGGGGTCTCTAATTCAGTATGATTATCATACTTCCACCACTATCCCATGATCCTTAGGTAATGTTGAGTTTGAATATCTAATATTCGATTATTTCACTATGAAATAGGTTCAAAACAACGATTCCTTGATATTTGGTTTAAATAGTGGACAAAATGATGAATTTACATAAGGGTTGAAAAAATTGGGAGGAAAAGAACAAATAACTATCATGAGGAATGGACCTTGGTCAATGTTTATGTCGACCATGATTCATTACTTTTATAATCTCAATTGAAGAGGTAAAAAATAAGGAAAAATAAATTCTACTAATAAAACCTCATAATAATCAAATCTGGCAATTTGCACGATCCGTAGATCAATCTATTGGTTGATTGATTTTTTTCATCATAGAATTCAAAATGGGAAAGAAATACAAATTATTCATCATCCTACCTTGATATGGATTGATCACTGATGAATAATCGTCATTCATTATTGTCATTGGTGATATATCTGAATTCCTTAGCACAACAATCACAAATTTTGAACTTGGTAAATGTTAGTCTATGATAGATCATTCAACACTCTCTCTAAGAGTTATCCCGTGGATATAGGGTTTTTCGGCTAACCCTAAAATTCCATCATAACTACATACATAAAAATGATATTTTATCATTTCATTAATGATTAAATAAATTAATTTTATTCAATTATTATATTTATTTTTACGCCCTTGATGATTTTACACAAATGCCTGAAACCGATAATGGTTTTGTCACACATAGGCTAAAACCCATTTTTTGAACTCAATGGTTCCATTAAATTTCTTATATGGGACCCATTTAGAATTTATTACAATTCTTTATGAAAATTATTGGTGCTTTCTATTTAGTATATTTCAAATATTTCAAATATTTTTCTTGAGTACAATAGGCCTTAGAATTGCATGCTGTCTTAGTGATTTGTCTAAAAAATATTCCATACAATATTGAAAAATAATACATGAAAAATAAAATTCATTACTAAAGGTGTTTTATATTCATAAGATATATTGGATTAGAAATCCTATAGATATGATTATAATGGTAATAATATAAGAAATTCCTATGAAAACATGGGCAATAGTAAGATCCAAATGATCCGATGGAATGGGGAACAACATATGAATCATGAAAAGTAATATATATGGTGAATAATAAATGAATAAATCTGAAATAATGATGTAATATCCATGTGAGATATTTGTTTTTGGGAAATTTGTATTTTTTTCATCCAACAGTGTTTTTTAGATGCATTTGATTGGAGACATACCATCAGGAGGACCAGAAAAATAGTTTCAACTATTTCATGGAATAAAACATTGATAAGATATTTATTACGAGATATAACTTCCATTAGATAGAGTTCAATGGAAATAGCATCGTCAAAATGAGGCTTTCATTAGATAGGCTTAAATTTTTGGATCACGATCATCATCTGAAGAGTTTTCTACATTGAAATTTATTGGGTACCCTTGTACATTAGCAAGGTTTTCCTCTATGTAAGAATCATATATTTCTTGATAACTCGATATTGGAGGTCGAACATAAGATAAAATTTGGAATCATTTTTTTCTCATTCAATGGGAGATAAATGGCTATTATTAGAGGCTGGAGAAAACATTTTAACCAGATTTTTACCTCTATAATGAGTGTTGTGGTCCAACTTATAATTGTAACAATAATTTCATGATCAGTTAATGTTTCAGATATATTTTTCTAATACTAAAAATAGAGGGGAAGATACTATGATATTTTAACTCATTTTTATCTATATTAAAGTAGATTTTTTTCATTGTTCCATGGTCTATATAAATTTTTTTATAAGATACGTTAAAACATGATTGTCCAGTTTTTTTGAATGATAACTATTGTGTTTATATGTGGTGATTATGTTAGCGATTTCCCTCTAAGTACAATTTTACATAATGTACAAAGATGAATTTGTTAGAAAAACTATCTATCTACTAATAATTTAGAGCACATCCACTATGAAGGATGAAGAGACTTAATGAATGTCTCCATCAAGTAAATTCCCCCCCCCCATGTTTGATAGTTAGATTAAATGGATAGTGGATTCTTCTTAAGTGTTCTTTCGTTAATAATAATAATAATAATGAGTGGTGATATGTTCTATATCAAAAAAATTATAAAAATAAAATATTATATAGTGAAATTTCAATCAATGAAATATTTTTAAATATTATTATAGCAAATGAATTTTATTTAGTCATTAATGTGATGCATCAAATAAAATTACCTTGATATTTATCATTATAATGATTTATATGACTCTTATAACCATAATAATTACTTATTAGGGATTTAGAAAGAGATAGGGAAGGGAAATTCATGATCAATTCAATTCTGTTGGAGTGAGAAGAGGGAATGGGTAGGAGTGAGCTTCTTTTATATGTGAAAAATAAGGGAATTTCAGGGATTCTATTATTAGGTAATGAGTAAAAATGTAATCATATAGAAGTTATGATGGTTTGGTGAGTTAGGTGAATTAGATGGGGAAATGATAGGTGAGAAATTTGGGTATGACATTCATACTTAAAATGTATTTAAATAAGATCTATGATATTTTTTAATTACAAAAAATTATAGATACATAATTTAACCATTTTACCCTTATTAATCTTGAGAGAGAATAACCATGGTAATTATTTTATTACTATAAATATAAGACAATCCTTCTTACAAAATTTAAATGCATTAAATATGAATTTGGGATCTATTAAACCTAGTAAATTTTTTAAAAATATGAAAATTAACATTGAAATTAAAACATAAGATACAAGAAAAAAACTATTTTTATAGATGAATTTATTTTTAAATACTATATTTTTATTCTTATATAACATTTATCATTAATTTAATGAGTGTTTATATATTTGAGTATGTATTTAAACATCATATTATAGTGATGTATTAATGTATGTTAATGTAATTTATTTGAATAAAAATTAGATAACTCTTATAAATATAATTATTTGGAAACAACCATTTTTTACTATAGTAATAGATATTTAGCCTAAGTAATTTACATAAAATTCCTAAAAATATGATTAAAATAGTTACATAATTTTGTTCTAATGATTATAAATAAAAATTTCACTTTATGAAATAAAATTAATACATTCATGACTCCTCCTTCCAAAGAGAACCCCAAAATAATAGAAATGAGGGAAGTGAGATGAGGACTACCTAACTCGACCTCTAGTAGGATCCGGGTTAACAACTTCCACAACATCTATAAGAAGAATAAATATGGGATGAATTATCCTCTAAGAGAACATTTGGAAGAGAGAGATATTATATCAGCACTGATAAATACCAGCACTAATATATATATAAGAAAACCCCAGTGCATATATATAATTTCATATATTACTAAACAAATGGAAAGGTAACTATAATTACCAAAAATGTACACTTGGCAGTGAGTATATATCCCAAATAGAAATTTCAAAACAATGAGTTAGTAAGATCCATCCCCATAACTAATATACTAATTATAGCCTATAAATAGTTTATATAAATTCAATATTATCATAATAGTGTATTCAGTAGGATCCTCTTCAGATAATATTATGTAAAAGATAAAGAATGTATGTTAAAGCATAGTGAACAAAAGTGAAAGTAACTCAACACCTAAACATTTATTCTACGATAATTACCTCCCCATGTATAACTCTCACCATGTATAACATACTACAATGAATAAACTATAGTAATGAAACATCAAGGGTACCCCACTTCTGCTTCCCCACTTCTTGGCTGCTATACTCCAACATCACACGTCATGATCCATCTCTCCCCAAAATAGACCATCCCATAGAAACATAGGATAAGAAAAATAGAATGAACCTCATGGATCACATAATACCATATCACATCTCCATATATTAACCATTATGTTTTTGAGAGACACAATATCTCGTATGATGTGAATAATACACCAGGTATTATATCTCATTCCCTATTAGACCATACACTGAGTAAGGTATGACAAGTCATCACAACCTATACAAATAATAAAAATAACAATCCTTTGGATACTATAAGTAGGGATAAATGTGATTGAAATAACAATAGTCAATCACAACCCTCTACACGCATATATGTGAAAAGTAACCATTATGATTCCAACACATATAACTATCATGAAAAGAGAGAAGGTAGAGATGGGGTAGACATCCATCCATCCTCCCACTAGGATATTAGAAAAATACCATTTTAGTGTCACTGGGTGTCAAATAACCTAACCGACACGGCTTGGGTACCATATGAAATCATAGAATATATAGGATAAAATATTGATCACAACCACACTATGGGAAAAACCTAGTCTTTGAATCAACTACACCTAACATCTATGTGACTCCCAATGGAAACTACTAAGACAAAATATCTAATAAGAACACAATAATTTAAATAGATATATTAATTAATTATTTCATTTTTATCATTTTTTTCTATTAATTAATTCATATCCTATAATTAAATATTAAAATTATTCCACTTTACACTTTGTTAACCAAATCATCAAAGACCATGCCCTCCCAAAATAACCAATTGTGTCCACAACTTCTCAAGATCATCATTTTTTATAATTTTCATTCCAACAAGAACCAACCCCATGGGTTAAAAATTTATTAAACATTTTATAAATATTCCATTTATTTTTTTACTATTGGAAACCATACAAGGCTACAACAAAGATGATGCCACCATGTACACCTAGATACCTCAAGAAGTGGGTAAGGGAAAATAGTTAAACTAGAACCATAGTCATCATCCATTTAAATATATTTATTAACAAATAATCATCCTATATCATACAATCAAATCAATAGGAATCCCCAAAATCAATACCTTCCATCACCTCAAGTTCCCTCACTGACACCCATATTGATATCCAGATGTTTCACAACAACACATGAATAAACTACTCCATCAACATCTAGGTCTCTCCACCCCATATCACATCTTCCTTCACCTCTAGTGTATACCTATTCATGAAAATAATGTATCCCTAAAAACCACCATGAGATACCTAATGCTATAGATGAGGTCTACTATGCTTCATCCACCAGTAAAATAGTACAACACCTACCTATTAACTAAATCCATTCCATTTTTGTAGGTGGATCCCATATTTTCTCCAAAAACTATCAAGAAATCTAGAATCTTATTCTGAGTGACTCCAACACCCCATACTCACAATGGTAAGGTATATAAGGATACATTTCATTAAACCAAATACCTTTGAAAACATTCTCATCCATGATAATTGGGATCCAACCTTGAGATAAATCGAAAGGGGTCATTTGAACATGCACCCCCTAAGATACCTATATAGAATCTGTGTATCATAAAATCATAAAAAAATCCTTAAAGGAAACCAATATAAAAACACATAAAAACCCAACCATATTTAAATCACTATCCCAAGTGAGATATCTCTCAAACGAGAGTAAGGGCACAATAAGAAACAAGATCAAACCACATCATAAACCAAAAAATATCAATATCCCCCTGAAGTATTAAAATAAATAAATTGATAAATATAAAATATCTCAGTTTACTAAGGATTTATATATACCCATGATTTTTTTCATAGATATTTTATATATTTATATAACTATTCAATACATAATAAAAATATAGTGTAGTGGATTATAAAGGTTTGATGCCTTTGGAAACATGGAAAAAAACTGCCTCATATATGAACTACACTATCTCCCACAATGTTATTCATAAATAACTACCTCATATGAAATATTATACAAAATAACATTCTTCATAAAATATGGGAACAAAAAATAATAAAGTGTGATCTTAGAGGCTTGGTAAGGTTAAACAAGGTTGATAAATTTCATTAAAATGAGAATAAGGGTTAAAAACATGATCATAAAATTATAAAATCATGCCTTGCATATCAAAGAAAATAATCTTGTGTCATGTATTAAATATTGGTAGTTTGTAAGACATGATTTATGAAATAAAATAATATGATCCATTAGATCATTACATTAGCATAACACACATCATTGTGGAATACACATAAGCATATAAATTCATTTTCAATGTATTCAAGGCTCATTATGATGGATAGCATAGTGAAATGGTTTCACTCTCTAAGCCATCATAGATTTCATGGATATCTCATAAGAAAATCATAGTTGAAAATCACTATAATGAACTTGGTTAAAATCCCATTATAGTCCTTTTCATCTAACGAAATATCAATATGTACCCAATCCATTTGAGGAGTATTTAGGTCCCACTAGTCACATAATGAAAATTATACATATGTGATCCAGATGATATTAAAAAATTCAACATATCAAAACCCATGAAAATAAATAGATTTAATAAAAATTTCATCATAACCTAACTTGTGTAAAATAAAAATATTCCACAATCATCTCATTATTTAAAAAAAGAACAAACCATTAAAAAAGAAGTGTATTTCATAAGAATTATATCATGTCATATCTAATGGAAGAGAATTGAGTTTCATAAATTTATTTTCCTCCTAAACATAATTGATCAAAATAATGAATAATAATTTTATACCTGAAGAATATCCCCTTAATGAAAATGTAACATTAAAGGATTTTATCTTATATGTAAAATGATTTTAAAAGATCACATGGAACATTTAATGGGGAAATTAAATTTCCATAAAAAATTAAATTTTACATCTAAAAATTCATAACACATGTTTTGAAAACCTTTTATTTGAAAACAAAATTTAAAACATATACTAAAATATTCAAATAAAATAAGGGTCAAAATGGTAGTAAAATCTCTTCTTGACGTACATGTTAAAATAAAGATTCATTTCACATTTTTAGTAAAATACAAATAAACCATATTTGAAAAATGACATAATTATTCCTTTCAAAAAATTTATAAAATGTAAAAAAAATATTTAAATGTCTTTTAAAAACCATTGAATAATAATAATAAAATTAATTAAAACATTTTTTATAAAACATGTACATGAAAGGGAAAGGGTTTCGATGAGGAGAGAAATAAAGTGGATTTTCCTAAAAACATTCTTTTGAATATTAAGTGTATAAAAAGAGTAAAATGTCGGGAAAAAATTTATTCTCATGAAATATATATAAGATAAGAAAATTTATTAATTTCTCAATATATATAATAGAATATTACATCATTATAATCATAAACATAGTCAATCCATATGGACGATGAGATTGTATCATAAAACCCTTACCACTTTGGATTCTTCTGAAACATATTCCTCATTAAATAATATCAAAAAATATAACATTTAATATCATTAATAATATGATATTAACAATATAACATGTCGATGGGGTAGTATATAAACATCATAGAACAAGTTATGTGTATAAAATAACTTGTTTCCCAAAGAAAGAAAATTTAGACAAAAATTCTTTATATTGAGTTCCTATTTTCTAAAAATCACACAATCCTCATGTATAATAAATACTAATTTATTATATATATATTAGAGTAATATATTCATATATATAATAACATGTATTTTCAATTTATAACTTTTTATAACTTATTTACTAACTATTTCTTGTAAAAATTACATTTTAGGTAAGAAAACATCGTTTTTCATGTATTAATAGTTTTTTTATTTTCAGTCAAAATACATTGATTAATAAGGAATTGTCCCTATAGATTTAAAAATGATATAAATATCATATATATTCAGTATATATATATTTAGAACAATCCATAATTCTTAGAGATAGAAAATGTAGTAAACCCTTCACGAAGAGATTATGGCGGTCATATGCATTAATGTGGTTTTCATTTCATCGTTTGATGAAGAGAAATAAATTTAAATAATATTTTACATTTAAAGAATAATTAATATTATGTATATAACATATATTCATTTAATTTATCTCTTATTACCTTCATTGTAAAATATATGTGAAAAACGAATCACATCGCTTTGCATAACAGCAGTCTATCATACACTCAATCGATGTTATTATATCCCAAAAATAATGGAATGTTAATAAAGGCATATTTGGTAATGTATTTATAGAAGTAAATTGTGTTAAAAATAATATACATATACAATATATTCATTATAATACCCAACCATGATAGGTGTTTATTTAAAAAATGGTCACATTAGTTCCTATAGAGGTAGTCCACCGTGCACCTGAGCGATGTTATCATTTCTCTTTTAAGGTAAGAGGATATTGATGTAGGACATGAAAAAATAATTAAAAAATAAAATTATAATAAATATAAAAAAAATTTATTGAATGAGAAATTTTTAATAATATTTTATGTTGTTTGAGGAAAAAAATATATAGAAACCACCGTTGAAGAAGATTACCTCTTTTTCTAGTAACCTCTTTAGGTTTACACCAAAATACGTCCATAGATGGATTTATAATCACAATAAAGATTATATGATTATTATATAAAAACAATGATGGTATTTATATAGTTAGTGGTATAAAAAATGGTCTTTGATGTGTGAATAGTATATTAGAGGGTGTATCTTTTTTTTATGTGGGGAGAGGAAACACATAAGATTTTTGAAAATAATAAACTATACACACATTTTTCACATGAAAAATAATTCAAAAGGGTCATTAGAATACCTTATAGGTTATAAGGTCTATATATGTCCTAAAAAAGGGTGTTAGAAATGTTTTTTTAATATTTTAATCATATTACATTAGTTTAACCCATGTTTAATCTATTTTTACCATAACCGCGTTAAATAATTTTTTCTACAACTACTATTCATTATGGTAAAAAATTAATTTTAAATTATTAGATAATATAAATAATTATTATTCATAATGTTGAATCAATTTTTCACTTATAAATTCATATAAATGGCATAATATAATTTAAAACTATTCCTGTAGATACGATCTAAAAGCAGGTTGTCAAAGGGAAACATTTAATAATTATATAAAGTTTTAATGTCAAAATTAAATATGAAATTGATAAATTTAATTGATTGGATTAATATATGTATAATTGGAAAAAAATTTCATTTCAACCCATCATAAATAAATTCGTTGTTTTTAGAAATTTTAAATGAAAAGACAGTCCTTAATAAAACCAGTATTCTCCACTTTTCACTAAAATATTTAACTTTCCAAAACATTGTAAAGATTCAGTCCAAAATAAAATTTAAAAATGTATATTTAAAAATTCTATTTCATTTTATCTAATAAATTTTGTAAAATTGTTAAAAATAAATTTTATTATTTGTTCACAAAATATAATAAAAACATTTTTTTTAGGAAAGTGTATTTTCATAACATATACAAAATTTTCAAAAAATTATGTGTTTTTTAAAAGTATGGTTTCATTATATTAAATCATTAAAACTATTATGTTAAAATTATATATTACTATTCATATCATTAAGTTTAATTTCTAGGTTATAATAGTCACATTTGAATAATAATATTAATAATATATCAAAATTAGTTATAACTCAATGTGGCAAGTAACACAAGCTAAACTAGACATTGTGTGTAATGAAATATATTAAAGAAATTAAATTTATTCAAAACTTATTACTCATAAAATCCCAGGGTGTTATATTATACCAGCCATAAAATTAATTTCTATCACAAAATTAAACACTCTAAAACAAATTACTGGGAATAATTTTCTATCATCATTTTCTCAAGTTACAATGTAGCTTATTCAAAACTATGGTGTTATAACAAATCCTTTACTTGTAGAGTGATATTTCTTCACAACACATTCTCTCTATAATCCATAAACTGGACTACCTTATCTTTATAGGAAATACATTTATACAGTGGTTTGACCTCTTAGTTTATTACTTAAGAAGGATATTGTGTGTAATTTTGCAAGAGAGATACATGTAACACATAATGATCTTGAGAGATGTTTGGTGGAAGATCCAAATAAATGGATACTATCCCGATAGGATCAATAATTTAAATGTTCTCAATATACCTAAGGATTAGTTATAATGTTTTTTTTACCAATCTCACTTCTTTCATCTATATAGATATTTCTAGATACCCCTTGTAAAAAATTCAAAATCTAGATCACACTGGTGATGGTCAACATAACTTTTTTCTGACAATAATCTACCACGATGTGTTTCTGAATAGATATAATCTTGTTTTTCATTTCAGTAGAATGATCCAAACCTAATAGATTTCTTTTTCCAACATAATTCCTTCACATTTGAGTTTTACACTTCTTTCAATAGAGGGATTCAAAAGTAGCCATCCAAATGCTCATTTGAAATATTTTATAAAAAGAAGACTCAACTAGAGGAAGGTGTTGATCACAAACACCTTTGTAATCCATATAAAAATATATCATAATATAATCTATTGTTTGAATTATTATCTCATATTAATCATCTATGTGAGGATGATATGCTATTCAGGAACATAACTATATATCCAGATCATATTGAAGGCTTCTCCAGGACATTATGGTAAATCATAGCGCCTTATCAGACATAATAGAATATGGTAATACATAAAACCATAAAAAAATTCATAATGTATATTTTGGAAATATGATCATGGGATTAGTCATATATATTAGTGATGAATTTTTCAAACTTTTTAAGGCTATCAAATACAACCCATAAAGAATTATACCCTTTTTACATTTATTTAAAGCATGATGACAAAATAAATAGATATGTTTTCCAATTTAAATTATGGTACGTGTAATGGTTGTAACATGCCCTTATAATTTTTTCAATTATATTTAACTTATTGACAAAATATTAATTGATATAAAAAATCATTGATCTATTCATTCATTTCATCCCACCAGAAATATTATTTCAAATCTATATACATCATTTTACTTCCGGTATGAGAAGTGAATGTTTAGTAATGAGCTTACTCTAATGGTCCCATCTTCAAATCGGATATGTATGGAACATGTACATGTTTCATGAACTGTATCATTCAACCATAATAAATTTTACACTCTTTTACATTTCTCACATTCATTTTTAGAACAAAATCATTCTTTTTCACCACGTTAATCATCACTTTGATAGATTATTGAACAATCAAAGGAGATAGAGAACATTTCTCTCCATTTTCTAGGATTTCTATATCTATACATTGAAATTCACAAAATATTGTCTCTCTTGTGATCCTTTTTGAGGATAATCTAGCATGATCCTTTCGAAAAAAAGAATCATCCACCTTGTTTTCCTTCCCTGTGTGTAATGTATTGATCAGTCATACTCTTCAATCAATTCTATCCATATTCTCTAGATCATGTTGAAATTTGTATGTGTTAATATATACTTTAAATTATTGTTATCGGTAAATATATTACACTTCTCTCTGTAATGATAATTCCCCAATTAAAATATTTAAATAATTACCATAGATAACTCCAAATCTTGAGTTGGGTAATTTTTCTCACGAACCATTAATTAACATACGACATGAGATATAACCATGTAATTATTCAAGATAATGAAACCTAGCCCCTTTTTAAATTCATCAATAAATATTAAAATACATTAACTACTATACGGTAATATCATCACATGCTCAATAGCTAATCTTCCTATTAGTTTTTTTAATTTTTTCATATACTCATCAATCTATAGGTACATGTAACCCTTGTATGTAACACATGGATTTTATTAGATAATCATGATAAATTCTACAAACATTGTCACTAATAACAACTAAAACAAAAAAAATACATAGATCATTCTCCAATGTGGTTTTGGGAAAACATTCAATATCCTCCTTCTTTAATGGATCTATAGATATAACCAATAATTTGATTCTTTGTCCTTAAAATGAAATATTTTTCTCCCAAAATGTACAAATGTCAAATTTTTGATGTAGTTTCTCCTTCTGTAGGGTCTTTAGTAACTATTATCAGGTGATCCTCATGATCATTATTTCTTAGTGAATATATAATAATATCATCTATAAAGACTTCCAAAAAATTTTGAAGGTAATATCGGAGGTCTTTATTCATTAAATATATAAAGATAATTGGGTGATTAGTAAGACCAAAATGAATTACTATATATTCATAGTTTCAATGTCTTCTATGAAATGGTTTATTGGGTATATAAATATACTTAACCCTCAATTTTTGTATAAAAAATCAAGTTCAATCTTCAAAAATTATTGATTTCAACATAGTTGATCAAATTGGTCCTCAATATGGGGATGAGGAAAATTTATGTGATTGGGATCTTTTTTAGATCATAAAAGTAAATAAATATTCACATCAATATATATTCATATTTAATGAAAATAACAAGTGAATAACTAGGTGACACACATAGATCAATGAATACCTAGTCAATGGTCTCTGGAAATATCATTTTCAATTCTTACAACTCAATTGTGTCCATTTTATAGAGAGTATATTAAAAAGGTATAAAACCATATATGAGTTCTTTTTTGGAACACAACTTCATGTTTTGGTGTAAGGATATGAATATAATTTGGAAAGACATGAAAATAATCCCACAACATGGGTATATCCTCAATTTTGTGTTTCTCTCTAACCATCTGAGATAGACACCCATCTTGAATAGGAGTCGAAACCCATAAAATGGATGTGATTTCAATAAAATGTTCATATTTATCATCACACTAATATATGATCATAGTTTGGTTTTAAAAATCCAACATGACTTCCTTCCTAATAAATTAATGTGGTATTTATGTAAATAAATACAATATATTCCTAAGATAACATTAAATTCAACAAGAGGAATGATGAAAATATTTACAGGAAGAAAATTTTCAATAAAATTATCTATATGTGAATAATATAATATAAATTTGATCATCCTACAATTAGGGGGTGTAATTTCTATTCATATATCTTATAATTTTATAGGAATATTGTTAACCAAATAAAATTCATCAAATATAATGTCATGGTTCGATCAAGATTCATATAATATATCAACAGTTCTAGAATGGATGTTATGTGTAGCTTTCACCATGTTGTTATCACACCCATCACCAATAATAGTGATCAAATGAGAGTACATTTTGTCTCTCAGCTTTAGAGGATGGTGATTTTGGTCACCATAATTAATCATTTAATTTTTTGTATTAGTTATAATAATTCACATACTCCTTGAATTTAACTCACAATAGTATGGGTGGTGAATTATGTGACGCTTTCATTATATTCTCATCATTAGTTAACTTCTTGTGATCACATCGGAAATTGATTTCATTATGATATTTCCTTCCAAAATTACAATATTTACTAGTCCCCTTAAGATATTTTTTTCATGTTTTCTTTCACACATTTATCATAAAGGAATGCTTATATTATTTTTTATCTAGTTATTAGTGTTTCTTTTGATCTCAATTTTTCTTTTCTTAGCATATCCATGCGATTTCTGGGTAACCCAAATATCTATTTCTAAATTGTTATTATGAAATATGATTTCTTTATACCCATTTAAGTCCCTTTTATAAAAAACATTTTTGAGACTTTTTTTAAGGCACTGAAAAATCGATCAAACATAATATAAGTTGGATGAATATACGAGAATCATTCAACATAAGTATTGTGATTTTTTCCTCATAGGGTACAATAGAATCACCATCTTTCTAATTTAACTCAATAAATTCTTTCTCTATTTTAATTAGTGTAATATGAGTATGGTTCTTATTGGAAAATAATTTTAAACTCATCCCATTATATGAAGTCAATTTCTTCTTGTTTACTCTTATTGTTTATATGAATCCACTATTGATCCACATCATCTTTCAAACAATAGTCAACAAAAATGAATTTTTCATTCTAACAACACTAGGGAAATAAAAATATCTTTTAAATAGAACCTATATATTTCATATAAACTAATAGATATACAAAACATCAAAAATAAGGTGGATGTTTCCTCATGAAGAACTCAACAATAATTTTTACCTTCATTTTTCATTTACATGTTCATCAAGATCTATAGCTTGAGATATTTTTTTGAGAATAGTTAGGATATTTTTGAATTTTCACTCCCGTAACATTTTGATACTTTTTTGAAAAATAATTTAATTTTATAATGATATAATATTATCGTGGTTTATTTGGGTCCATACATTCAATAAATAAAAAAATATTTGTGTAAGAAACAATAATAAATGTGTAAAATAACATAATCAGGAAAAATAACTTATTGGATGACTAAATCATTACACATTATTTTTAATATATGAAAGATTAGGCTTCACCTTGACCATTAAAGGGAATTATTCAAATCCATATTAATTGTTTGTAAAGAGAGAATGAATTTCCAAATCATATCATCCAATACTGTCAAACAAGGTGTGAACAAAGTCCCATTTTCTAGCACTAGGTGGTGATAGAATTTCGACCAATGCACCCATTTTGGAGTTATTACCCCTTAGTACCATTATTCTAGAACCACATCCACTTGTATTATTTAGATAGTGATATTATTTCTCTGAAACTACTCATTCAATCCTTTACAAAAAATTACAAAACATTTTCATATAATTTTACCCATAATTAAACATATCCTTAGAGATATCCCAAAACAAATCCATATGGATATGCCTAGGAATCTCGAAAATTGTTTCTCACACTAGTTTTTAATATTTTACTAAATCCTTCAAGTGATGGAAAACAATGAAACCTAGGAATAATATTCATAAATGATTTATCTTTTTAAATTAACATTATTTATATAATAGGGTCTAACACATGAGGATCATAATGGTAAATTGACAGTGAAAAAATGGAAACATAAACAATTGGTTGGTATGTGAATAAAATAATCTCCCTATAAGTTATTAATAACATGAACTCTTCTCATACATATCATACACAATTTATTTATTCATTACCTATGGAAGGGAAACATAAGAAAGGGTGAGCTGAGATGCACATTAAGGGTAAGCAAAGGAGATACAAATGTGTTCCATGAGTGTAAGAGTATGAAAAAATGAACAAAAATTTAATACCATAACATGTATATCAATGATCATAATCACGAGTCATGGAATAAATATTGGGTGTTAATAAGACTCAAATAATTAGTAAATAAAAGAAAATGAGCCATTAGATCACAACATTGGCATAAGACATCAAAATATGGAATACGCATAAGCATAGAATGTCATTTCTATTTTAATCAAGGGTCATTTTCAAGGACATAATAGGGTAATGGTTCCACTCCCTAAACCACTGAAATATTAACGGTTCATTAACAAGACTATCATAGTAGAAAATATCCATTACTAAACTAGGTTCACTCCCTATTATAGTCCTATATATCTCATGATATATCAATCTTAACCAATTTCATTGGAGGAAAATATAGGTCCCACTCATCACATAATTAAAATCATAAATATGTGTTCCAGAAGATCATAAATATTCATCAAATATAAAATTATTAAAATATACGGGGTTCATAAAAATGTTTACATAACACAACCTACGTAAAATAAACATATTGAACAATTATTTAATTATTCCATCAATGAATAACTTGTGGAAGAATATATGGGTTTCATAATCATTTTATCATGGTATTACCCATGGAAGATAAATAGGTTTCATAAACACCTATTAATCATAATAATAATCCATAAAGAGAAATAAGAATAATTTTATACATAAATAATATTCCCATTAAATCATAAATAACCTTAGAGGATGGAATATTATATAGAAAATGATTTTTAAAGATCACTTAGAACATTTATTAAGAAAAATAAATTTTCATTGAGAATAATTATTTAAAAATAAAAGTTCATAAAAAATTTGGAAATCCATTTATTTGAAAATGAAATTTAAAAAATATAAAGTATTATTCAAATAAAATAATGATTATGATGGTGGGGAATTTTGTTCTTCCTATAGATGTTAAAATAAAGATTCAAGTGAAATTTTCGATAAATTATAAATGAGACTTGTTTTAATAAATACATAAATTTTAATTTTAATTTTTTATAAATTTACAAATATCCTAAAAATTAATTTAAATTATCATTTAGGCACATTAAACCATTTTTAGAAACATTATTAAAAAACATAGACATGGAAGAGAATGGGTTATCAACCGAAGACTGTTTTTCTCTAAAATCATTATTTTTGAAATAATGAGTGTATAAATCGGGTAAAATGAACAAAAACAATGTATTCTCAAGAAATAAATATATTATAGGAAACATCATGATATTCTTAAGATATACACCAAAATATTTCATTATCGGAAGCATAATTGTAAATAATCCAAATAAACGATGAGATTGTATAATAACACCCTTACCACTTTGGTATCATTTTAATAGTAGGCACCATTAATGAATAATTTTAAATGAGAATTCATGATATAAAATTTAAAATGGGAATTATATTCAATTTATAGGGGAATATAGGTTCTCAATATAACTTATGTCCCTAAAACGAATTTGAGGTAAAAAACCCTTACCTTGAGTTAAAATTTCCTCAAAAGAAATCTAGCCCAAAATATAAAAAATATAAATTTATTACATATATAATAATAAAATAGTCATATATATCATATCATAAATGATGTATATATACCCTTTTCTACCTGTTTATTAAAAATTCCTTCATAAAATTACTTTTCAAGTAATATCTTTTTTGTTTCTCACATATGATTTAATTTTTTATTTTTGGTCCTCTTAATTTGATCACATATACTTCATATACCTATTTTTACCATTATTTAACTATAATAAAATTTAGTATATATGTGTTTATAGTAATCGATAAATATTATAGATATAAAATGAAATATATCATTCATGGAGATGGTAGGCTGTGCGTATGCATGAATAAAGTTTCAATTTTCAAGAAGAATGAAGTGAATAAAAGGTAAATAAAATATTACATTACAAAAAACCATTGATAATTCATATATATAAAATATCTTAATTAAATTTACACTTTATTATCATCCGTGTAAAACATATGTGAAAAATGAATCACATCGCTACACGAGGTGGCAGTCCGCTGTATACACGATCGTCATTATCGTCTCCCACACATATTGGAATGTAAAAAAATTATATGAGAAAATTTAATTTAAAAAGATTAATTAACTTTAAAATATCATTCATATAAATTATAAAAAACATAATACACAACCATGAGAAGTGTTTATGGAAAATGTATCACATCGGTTCGTGAGGCGGTTGTCTTCCATACACAAGAGCAACATTATTTTCTACCACTAAAGGGAAGAAGAGATTTATATAAGTTATGACCATAGATTAATAAGATATATGTATATTTAATACATTTAGGTTATTATTTTATCATTTCTTAATAAAATTTTATTAAGATGGATGATGGAATAAAATAAAAATTCTCGTTGATGAACAATACATATTCTTCAAGTAACCTCTTATGGTTTGCATCAAAAGTCGTTCTATGTTAGATTTCAGATAAAAATATGGATTCTATGATTATATTAAATATGTAATAAGGTAATTTGGGAAAGAATTTTATTATCCAAAGGGTATAGTAACTGTGAATAAGAGAGGTGAGAGGGTGGCCTTTTATAATTGGGGGAGAGGACACGCGTGGTATTTTTTTTGAAAAAAATTATTTGCAACCATGTTTTGATATGTAAGTGTAAATATAAATACATGAGGTTATGAATGTCACGACCCATCCTCGGGGCCCGTTCCGTGACTACCCCAAGCCCACCTTCCATAGGCCAGGGGCTGGCGGCTAGCACCAAAGGTGTAAATCCCGATAACTAGGAAGGCATTGCCTTTATAAAAGTGAACAAAACACCATAGAGTACAAGCGGAAGCAAAACACTAAGTACCAAGGAAAGTGATGAAAAGTAAATGGGCCAGAATACAAACCCAAATGAATATACAACTACAACTGAACAAGTACAACAGGAAAAGACAACAGCTGGAATAAAGGAAGCAGCTCCTGGGTCGTCCTCCTCGGATCCAACCTGAAGGGTAGGTACAGATATCCTCCACAACGCTCTCGCCCGTTAACCTCCTCCGAGTGTCGTCTCGCCGTGAAGTCCACCTCCGGATATTGAATCGTCGTATAGTCCACCTCCGGGTACCGTCCTGTCCTCGAACACTCGGCCTCTGTCAGCACTGACCGTCGTCTACAACCAACACAACGAGGTGCGGGCATAGCCCGTGTAGGGGTGAGTATAACGATACTCAGTAGGGACCCCGAGACCCTCAAGGTCTCACTAAAACCAACAAGGATAACCACAAAGAAGATCTCAACAGATAACCTCTACTTAGGTATATGACCATACATATATCTATGTTATCAAGTAACCCATCTCAATCATGAGGAAAACACAAGGATTAAGAAATCAATGGATAACCACAACTCAGGTATATGCCCATACATATACCTAAGTTATCAAGTAACCCATCTCATCATGAGGAAACACAAAGGTCAAAGACTCAGCTCAAACCAGGATTTTCATTATCGAAACCGTAACTGCTGTAGAGCTCCGTCTCTGATGTGTACAGTGGTCATGTCACGACTCAGAGGTACTTCTCACTAACCTAAGACTGCTGAGGTACTCCTCCTGTCGAGTACCGCGGGTCTGCGGCCAACTACCGGGTGCTCCGTCTGCTCAGGGTCTGTCGCCAAATACCGGGCGCTCCCCCTAATAGCCTACAGAGGTACTCCTCTTGTCGAGTACCACGTGTCTGTGGCGAACTACAGGGCACTCCGTCCGCCGTGGGTCTGTCTCCAAATACCGGGCGATCCGTCCACTGGGCTAGTCAACTCACTCCAAGTCGAGTCGGTCAAGCAGTTGTCAGGTCTCAGCCAGCTACATGGTCTCTGTACTCCATACGCTCATCTCCGAGAGGGTCTTCTTCATGAGGTACCGGTCGATACTCCATGAATCACAATGTCCCACGAAGAAGTATCTCAAAGGACCACCTCGTCATAGGGGTCTCAACGCAACAGATGACACGTCAATTGGATGCCCGGTCTGTGAGTTACTAGCCTTTTCATCCCAGGGGCCTGGTTGGTTTCATGAGCAAACCAATCCCAGTCGTATCTCAACTATACCCCGAACTCTCATAGGGTATACTCATAGGGACCGTTTCTCAACGAGATCATCAACGCCGCTGACGGTTCGTCAAACGGACGTCCTGTCTGAAAGATATCAGCTTTTCCGTTCCAGGGGCCTGGTTGGATTTCGGGTACAATCCAACTCGGCCACTATCCAACAACAACCAAAACTCGGGAGAAGTATTCCAAATGTTCCGTCTCATCAAGAGGAATGCAACGAGACAGACTGCGCATCAATCGGACGCCCGGTCTGTGAGTTACTAGCCCTTTTCGTTCTAGGGGCCCGGTTGGTTTCGTGAGCGAACCAACTCGACTGCACTCCGACGGCATCCAAACCTCGAACGGAGTAATCCAAAAGATCTGTCTCACTAAGAGGAATACAACAAAGTCGACGGCATGTCAATCAGACGTCCGGAGCTCAAGATATGAGTGTTTCCGCTCTGAGGGTCTGGTTGGTTTCGTATCCGAACCAACCCGGCCGAACACAAAGTATTCCTAAACCTTGAGTGAGGTACACCGAAACGACCGTCTCGATCCACGGATCGCATCGCCGCTGACGGTGCGTCTATCGGAGGTCTACATCTCATGATATGGGCAAAAGACCAAAGAGGGTCCGAAACGGGGGGTCTGGGCCCGGACCGACCCGGCTGGGCCCGGCCCGGCCCGGCCGGCGCGGTCCGGCTCGACCGGCCAGCCGCGACTCGGCCAGCGTGGCCACGCAGAAGCCGGGGGCGGGGGTGTGCGTGGCCCGCCCTCGCCGCTAATTGAAGCTGGCGGCGACCGCCTCCGCCGATCTTCCGGCGGAGCGCCGCCGCCGCCTTCTGCGGACCACCGGATGCGCTCCGGTGGTCCATTTCTCCTGCCGTCTTCTCCTATGGTCCTCCCGGGACCCAACCTTCACTGCGAAGGGATTCAAACGCCATAGTGACCTGCTATGTCATAGTCCGTCGATCCGCACATCGATAAACAAGCTGTGGAGGGTTGTCGGGTCGTGTTTGTTCGGCTCGCGCCCTCCGCGCTAGGTGTTATCAATTGGAAAATAATAACACATGATTTTAATCATTGACGAGGGTATAATTTATCCAAAATAAATTATACGATCACCTTGCAATCAAATACCCACGCACGAGGGTTTAAATTTTTTTGAATGCGCGGTGTGATGACGTCGCGCATTCTTGCCGCTCGATCCCGCGCGGCGTGACGATGTCACACATCCTTGTCGTTCTTTCCCACGCGGTGCGACGGCACCGCCTCACTCTCTTTCGATCCGCAATGACAAGAAAGAATAAAAAGGGAGGAGGTTCGGCCGTGTTCGTGCGGTCCGGCCTCCTCCCGTTAAACGATAACAAGGGGTTCTCATTACTCGTAGAACGTCAAAGATAGAGTCAAGAACAAAACGAAACAAAACCCTACTTTAGATTCGTCGATCGACATTCGTCGTTCGTTGATGGTGTTGCGGAAAGAAGACGATGAAGTTCGTCTTTCGCCGCGTTCATCACACACTCCCAATCCCGAGCTACGTCGGCCGTGGAAGACACTATACGTCGGTAGGATCTGAGGGAGGAAGTCGAAGAAGGTTGTTGACGTTCGTCGCTTCCGTCGTTGTAGAAGTGCACCCAAAGAAGAATTGGTGTCTCCTCTCTTGTTGCATGAAGAAGAGGATAATGGGTGTGTCATCGTTCTTCGTTGAATAGGGGTCATTCTTCATTGAAGATTAAGTTCTTCAAAAGAGGGAAGAGCTCTCTTTGAAATTCTCTCACACAACTAAACTCCCAAAATAAAATAAGGCCTCTCCTTATTTTATTATTTTTCCATGCATTCAAACTTACAAAAATTCAAAACCTAATTCACTAAATCAATTAAACAATGAGTTGTCGAATTAATTAAGAGTTAGGTTGGAAAGAATTTAAGAGGGAGAGAAGGGAGAGGAAGAGTTACACAACTTTAGTGGGGGGTTTAGAGGAGTTAGGGAGTTATGGGGAATTTGAAAAGGTGGGGGCTCGTGTGGGCCCCACCATACATTATCCTCTCATTTATCCTCACATGGGTAGTTATGTGCCACCCCAACTTCCCCATATAGGATAAAACTACCTTAGACTTGAGAAATAAAAGTGTCCTACAATTTTATTCATTCCTCAATTAAGCCACAAATTTTAACAACTCCTCCCGGGAAAACGCAACTCCAGAATAGGCGTTTCTAAGAAAATATCGGCGATGCGGTTCCGTCGGTGCCCTCGGAATTTGATTCCGAGAACCGGTTTCAAAGTTATAAATTCCTGCTCATTCGTTCACTGAACGTACCCAAGCTAAACTTCGGAAATTAATTCCGGGCACACCGGGCCTCAGAATCAGGCGCCGTCAGAAACTGAATTCTTGTAAAATTCCAAAAAAAAATTAAGAAAAAAATTTCCATGAAATTTCTGGGTCTTTACAATGAAGTCTAAATATTTTCATCCAATGGGGGTTGGATATTTTTTGGTTCATTTTCACTATTATATTTATAGTTTAACAACCAATAAACCCATTTCAACCTTAGTCATGATAACCTATTTTCACTATTTTTACTATTGATTATGGATAAAAATATGTTGAATATATTATATAATCTAAATTAACCTAATTAAAAATATGGAATCCTTTTTTTTAAATTAAAAAATATTATTTTAATAATTTAATTTCCAAATATTCCCACAGATGCATTGAGAAAGTGAGTTTTCAAAGGGAAATTTTGTATTAGATGAGAAGGTTTTAGTATCAAATTCCAATATGAAATTATTTATAATGAAATAAATTGGACCAATAAATATATAATTGAAATAAATTAATTTTTAAAAACATATTTTTTTAGGTTTTTAAATGTTGTAAATATTAGAAACTTCTTAATAAAAAACTAGTATTTTTCACTATTCAATGAAAAATTTATCTTTTAGGGAAATAAAAAAATATGAACTCTAATATAATTTGACACATATATTTTAGAAGTTATTGTTATTTTTTCAAATAAATTTTCTAATTTTTAAAGTATTATTATTTTCACTTTTTCACAAAATGTAATAATTGTTTTGAGTAAATACGATTTTTGAAACATAATAAACAATTCTAAAAATTAAGTATTTTTTGTAAATTTTTTTTAAAACAATAAATCATAATATTAAAAAATTATTTATTAATATTTATATAACTATGTTGAAGTAGTAGGTTATAATTTTCACATTAGAGTATGAAAATTAATATTATATCATAGTTTTCTGAAACACAATGTGATGCGTAACACAAGATAGACATAGTGTTTCATGTGAAACAATTTATCAATGAAAATTCATTTATTCATATAAAAATAATTTATCAAAACATAGGTAGATAAATCATGTATATTATACTCATGTTCATAAGTACTCTACTCTACACTACCATTTTTTAATAATATAAGAACCAAGTGAATAACATACCCATGAAACTCCTTCTCCTAGAGGTCCTTCATCTCTATAGGCCCCACCATAAAGGTCACACCATTAACTTTGTTAATGTCACATGAATCGATGATGTTATAATCACCATGGAGATAATAAAGGAGATATGGCATGTGAAAAACATCATATATCTTGCTCTTCTTTAGGGTATCTTCTATCTGATAAGGCATAACTTTTTATTGAGCCATCACCTTGATAGTATGAGCAAAATAGAGGGAAATATTACTCCCTTGACCAATTCCTCATCACATATAATGAGGAATCACCTTTTAGAATACATGACCTCCAACATTGAACTCAAATGTATACTCCTATGATCAATATATGTTTTTTGGTGATACACCTTGGACTTCATCCTTTCATGAATCACCTGAACCATATTTTTCATTTTCTATATTAGCTCCCCCAAAGAATTACATACACTACGACCCCCGTCTAGCACAATGGAGAATAAAAAGTCCATACATAATAATATTCAAATTTTTTCATACCAATTGTTGTTCTAAAAATATTATTATAACATAAAATAATGAATGTTTCATGCCTCATTCACAAACCTCTAAAATATTGGATACAAGAACACATCATGTCATCAAGAGTCATGATTGTCATCTATGTTTGGGAATTAAATAAAGATCTCATGTATAACTGAGATCCAAAAAATATTAGAGGCCTATCCATGACCTAGATTAATAGTGAAGATCACGATCATAGATTATCATTCTCAGGACATTGTGGAATCTTTTAGCCCCTTATAGACAATATCCCAACAAAACCTCTACTGAGATTGACCTCGTAATCCCTATGAAGTAGGATGAATTATTCAGATGATCAAATATCACTCTAATAGAAACATATCCTCCTAGATTTTGAGGTAAATAAATAATTTCAACAATCAATATGTAATATGACTTCCACTAGGGAATATATAATAGATAAAATAAAATACATGAAACATGGTTTTTAATCTTCACCTTCTGGAAGACAAGAAATCAAGAACCAAACTCTACAATTGTATGCATCATCCTAGAAAAATGCTAGCGACGTCTCAAAGTTGGACACATTTTCCAAGGGTAGATGTTCCATTATGGGGTATCTATGGTTCTCATGAAAAAACATATCCCACATCAAGTAAAGGATTGAATGACTCCCCTTAAATAACACTTGGTGTTGTTCATCCTCAAACCAACCATTAAGGGAATCAACAAAAACAACTCTGTCATTTTTGTACTCAACCTCTAAATAGCCCAGATGTGAATTATACCTCTAATTAGAAATGATTATGAGAATGTTATATGAAAATACAACATCTTCCTATAACCAAACACATATCGAGATTCATTATTGAATGTTTCTCTATCACTCTCTCAGAATCTACAGATTGACACACAATATAACTTGGTGACATTATGTTATTCAAATAAAAAAACATTTACCATTCCACGTGTATATGAAATATATATTCTGTAATCCTTTAATCATTCCACCCACCATCACTGTCACATGTTCAAGTAAAACTAGGAGAAGACATACCTCAGGCACTAATGATCGGTGAAAGCCACAAAATACTAACTGTTGTAGTAATGTCATTATAACATCAAGGAAAACACAATTGATTCAAACTGAATATCATGGAAAGCATATTTATGATCATAGGGATGTAAATTTTGATATACATAAGAAAAAAATATCCTCTACTTTATCAAAAAAAATCCTAAACCAAGTAACAAATCATTATAGAAATCTTAAAATCGAACTACCTCTACCACTATTAAAAAACTAGAGCACTAATGGACCACTAATATTTGTAATCAAAAGGTGATTTACATTGGTCAGTCCACATTAATTTCAGATCCTTTACTGTAAAATATGATAAATGGGTCACAAATTGAGATAAATTGGCTAAAAAACTCATTTAATATCCTTAAAGATTAAGAAAACTATTCAACTATGATACTATATTGGGAAATCCCCTGGAAACTACTACCTCTATCATCAAAGGATATAGAACTAATAACTACTAAGACATGACATGCCCCATGAATCAAACTTCATTACCCCATAAACCATACTTTTAAAACTTCCTTAATAGACGATGATGAAGAGGAACACCCAAAAAAGAATGCATATGCTTTTCATGCTCCTCTACAGGCACAGAGTAGAAAAGGATTTCATTGATGATGACCACCAAAAATATATCAAATAATTCATTGAAAAAATTATTCATCAATCAAATGAACATGGATAGAGTTATAATCATACCAAAGGATATCAAAATGAACTCATAAGGAAAATAACAAAATTTAAAAGGTTTTTTTAGAATACCCTCATCCTTCACCCACATATTATGAAATTCTGACCACAAATTGATCATTGAGAAACATATTTGTCCCTTCTGTTGATCAAATATAACACCAATCAATGAAATAGGATAGCAGTTCTTTACTATAACTTGGTTCAAGAGGCAATGATATATACATAGAGGCTAACTACCCTCAGCCTTATTAATGAAAATATTGGTGCACCTCATGCTGACATACTTATCTGAGCAGAAAATCACAACTTACATAGATCTATGACATCTCATACAGTTCCATCCCTATATGGAGAAATAAATATAGGAGACATGATTTTTTATAGCTCGATATCAAACACAATATATTTTTGAGGGGGTAATACTACAACCTTATCTGGAAGGACATTAGGGAACTCTTACAAAAACCTAGGAAACACCAACTTCTAAAACTAGAATGAGTTCAGAATAAGATCAGTCATCAAGGAATACAAGGAAAATACACACCTCTAACCCATTCAATGGTCTCTCTCACTAATGAACAATTCTCGATAACGATCAACATCATAGAAAAAAACCTATATACTAACAAAATCTGTATCATCCTATACTAAACACAACCAACCCATGTCAAGGATGATTACATTTGGTTATATACAAAAACATATGAAGTCTCCAAAAGAGTAGATAAACCCCAAAATTATATTATAGTATCTACATACATCACACAATTCCTCTCTACCTCTAATTGGTATAGTTAATGCAAATGGAATGTAAAGACTCTCCACCTCACATCCCCAATCATGGAAAAGGGAATTTTATATGAAGTAATGTGTATGTAATGAATAAAAAATTCAAGCACACATATAGAAAATGAGAAAATGTTATATTTAATGGAGTCTTCTTTTCTAGGTGATAGATATTTTAAACAATGAAGCTGACCAAGACCTAATCCATGAACACTATAACCATACTGGTTAGCACCTCAAAATTCTTGCTCTTCTCCATGAGGATGATGAAAATCCCTGAGATGATCTCTTCCTACCCCATATTTTCTATATTGATCCCAAATTGGAACAAGTTATTTCCTTTTAATTGGAGGAAATAGATTAATTGAAGTAACCTAAAGGGGATATATTAGTGTTCAATGAATTCTCAAAATGTTCTTGCACCGTCACTACTTATCACCTCAACCTCCTAAGGGAAAACATGCGTCTGATCCATTGACATAGTTCTGAGTGCCTCCACCCATTAAAGAAATTATATGATCATGAATGTGATTTATCCCAAAATATTAAAAAACTATTATATCTAAGAAAACGGGAACCCCTGTCCGTATCTTCAGTTCATGAAGAAAATTTATGAATCACCTTTTTTGATGATGTGATTATGTCTATAATTCTCTAAACATCATTTTCTCTTATCGAAGCTTCGAGATACTTCTTTTTAATAAATTGGGCGACCTAGACCTTGATATATTTATGGAAATACTCCTAAAAATTCCTCACCATACTTTTCTCATTTGAAAATAGCTATAATGATAATTACCGAAGGGTACAGAAAAGGATCGCTAACTCTCACACACTAGTACTCCCATTTAAATGGGAAAGAAACTCTTGGTGACTAGCCACCTTTGTGGAGAAAAAATGAAATATTCTATCAACATATCTTGTCATTATTACATGAGACTTTAGACTCCTTATGATTCCAATGGAACAAGAACCACCACTACCAAGATTGTCCTCACATAATTGTCAAACTTAATGTAACTTAGTGATATTCTAGGCACGAATTAAAGTAAAATCTATCTTTAACTCCTGTATCAAATCTTTTAGGTATGAATTAGAAATGGATCCATCTTACTTCTATATACACTAGAATTGAAACTCTCAGAGTGTCCTTCAATATGTTTTTTCATCATCGACCAGTAATAAACATTGATCAATTGGAACATCCAACTAAGAATCATTGAATGAAACTGATGACGATATAGACCTAGATCCATTATTATAAATAAAAAAATGATTTGATTTTCCAAAATTATAATATATATTACTAAATATTAATTAAATATCCAATTCATAATCATTATTAAATTATTTATTAAACTATCCCAAGTTATACCCATCTAAAACACTGTTGAAAAGAAGAATGATGAATGATCCTATCATAGTTCTCTACCCTCCAACCAAAATCACTTCATTTAGAATTCCCAGTGAAAATAAAGATATTTGAATCATATCATTGAGGTACCTAAATAAAAATGTCTCAGTCTCTCTCCTATGTTTAAATCAATTACTAAACATATTTGATGACATTTCCCTACCGGCCAATGCAACATCACCTTTGACTAAATTTAAAACTCCATCATATTTGTCAACTTGAAAATATGATACCAAATTTTCATGACCATCTCCCAAAATAAGTATATATATCCTAGGGCAGTAATAAGTGACGGAAAATTATGACCACTCAAATCCCACTTTTAGTAGGCACTAAGTTGCCAACAAGAACTGAGGGTATAATATGACTTCATATCAGAGGTATTGCCCTCTCAAATAACATGAAGAAGGGGTAGATAAAACAAAAAACAATCAATACATGATCCTATATATATATATATGAAAACACAATTTTATACATGTAATTTCATACATAACCAAAAAACTAGAAAGATAACTACATGTTTAAAAAAGGAAAACTCAATTGTGACCACGAATCCCAAAAAACTCATGAGAAACCACAATCTAGAAATATGTATCCTGATCTTCAACCTGATCCTACGAAACTAATTAAATAATACATAAAACTAGGGTGAGTATAATATTATACTCTATAGGATCCTCCCTATATCCTCTCATGAAAAGGATAAAGAGAGTATGAAAAATAATTGTGAACAATAGTGAAGGTTACTTGTCACTTAAATAGGTATACTAATATCCCAATCACACCATGGTTAACTTCGACCATGTATTTCATACAAGATATAAAGTAAAATTTTAATGAAACATAAATGGTACCCCACTATTGATTCCCCACTATTTTTATTCTTTTTTCAAATGTCACATATCCTGATCCACATCTCACTAAAATAATCAATATAATAGAAACTAAGGACTTGTATAAAAAAATACACATCGTTCATCACATCATCCCAAATAACATCACTATATAGTAACCAAGTAGTTTACTTGAGAAACTATAGGCCATATGATGTGTATCACACATTAGGTGTTACACCTCAATCCATTACAGCTCATACACTGAGTAAGGTACCTCAATCCATCATAGTTGATACACATCATACCAAATAGTCCTTCAAATACCATATATAGGGAAACATGTGTATGAAATAAGAATAAGAAATCATATCCAACTACACACATATATGTTAAAACTATCCACTCTTTATACATGAACATATAAATACCAAGAGAAGAGAGTGAGGTCAGAGGGGGAAGTTGGCCATCTATCCTCCCACATGGATATTAGAGAAAACACACTCCCATATTCTACTAGGTGTTAGTCACCGTAACGTACATTGGTGTGGTATAAAATGTACTAAAAAATATAGATGATAAAATATAGATCAAAACCAAACTATTTTCATAACATAGTCAAAGATTCAATTATAGTTGTGATCGATCAGACTTCTAGTTTCAACTAAGATGACCAAATATCGTATAAAATAATAATAATTTTAAAGATATATATTAATTACATCATTAATTTTTATCATTGAATTCAATTAATTAATATCTATCCATTAACATACCATTAAAAATATTCCACACTACATTTCATTAATTATCCAAATACTATCCTATGCCCTTTGAGCATATCCAACTGTGTGCAGGGTTTATCAAGATAAATATAATTTTATATTTTTCATTCAAACAAGAGACAACCCCAAGGGAAAAATATTTATTAAATAGTATTTAAATATAAATAGTTTTATGTACTCTAGGAAACCATCATATTCCACCATTATGAATATATACCAAAACACACCTAGCATACTCATGGAGTGGGGAAGGGAAAGAAAATCAACAAACAACCTGACCATAGACCATTTAAAAAAACTCATTAACAAATGATAATACCAACTCATTAAATCACATCAAAATGTAATCCCAGATTCAAACCATTTCATCATCTATGATTCCTTCCCCTATACCCACATACAAATCCTGATGTATCCTTCTATCACAGGCATCAACTTCTTTCCCATCATATAAGCCTCCCCTACCCATATCATATCTTTGATCCCATGATAATCATTTAGAGGCTCAAATAAAATTAGAAATATAGGAAGAAATCATGATAATATCAAATTGAATTAGGAACAAATATATTGAATTATGATACATGGCATGAAGCACAAGGAATCTATTTTTCATATAAAAATGAGTTCTTACTAACATAATAATAAGGCATCTACCATTATAGATAGTTGGCACTCATATCAAAAATAATTTATCATTTCTATGAAACCATTTCTTATAACATATTGAATGATACAATTCATTATTTAGAGGATTTAACTATAGAAAAATTAAGGCATTAACTATAAAAATCTATCTATATTTTAACATTCTCTTAGCATTAATTCTAGTTTTTTAAAACATAAAAAATCTCTATTATAATTTTGCATTCCTTGTTTGTTAATTTTATCATAAAATATTATTAAAAATATATAAATTATTTATCAATTCCATTAATGAATTTAATATTGTATTCAATTAAGAATGTGCACTACATCAATTTGAATTACCATTAACTTACAAAAAACATCATATTTCAATTATGTATCTTCTTTAATTCATTAGACAACTAATTAATTAATTAAGGATTATGTTGTTTCATATTTTCATCAATTTCTACACCCTAAACCAATAAAAAAAGAATATAAATAATCATATCAATGATAACATATTATCTTTAAAATCAAGAGGCATGTCATTATAATAGTAAAATGCAACAACACGTGTTCAATACAAAAAAATCAATTATTTATTAATCTAATAAAAACATTATTAGATTAATTTAATTTCCCTACAAATCGATAAAATTAGATAAATTTTAAATTTCACATAAATAAAATAGAAGTAACAATTTCTTTATCTCAATGGTTTTAATGTTCATCTAATGAGAATGAATCAAAATCATAGATCCCCATCACCATCTCGCAAGAGATTCTTCTATCAAAGGATGCTACATCAAATATGTACAAATATAAAACAAAGGAAAATATATTAAAACAATGGAGTGAAAACCACATTCTATGAAAAGAAATCTAGACCGAATAACCTTGAGAAAAAGGGAAGAAGGTATCTCAAATCAGACATTATCTTTTTATGTGAAGGTCTGGTTTGATTATTATCAAATGTGGATTCAAAGATTTCATTGAACTCTATTAATATCCTAGGGGTTATGTAGAATATGTACTGAATAAGATACATTTAGGGTTATTAGGTTTTTTAGACCAAATAAATACATAGGGAACCACGACACAACCACTATAACTATACCATAGTGTATCCTAGTAACGCGCAACAGTTGAGGACCATGCTGCAGGAACCCTGGTCAAACACACTTCCCAATTTATAGGATATATATTTTTAAATAGATCTTGGTGTTACTGTGAATCCATAATCACCATGTGGTATCACCTCCCACTACCATGAAAGGGACTACACCAAAACATACAACCCCTGATGTAACTTCATCTCAAGTGGTTGTATCCCTAAAATGTGCTACGCTATAGCCTCCTTGCTTCTTACCACAATGTTTAACAATCGAAGAAGGGCCTATTTCATATCCCACCTCCATAGTGTAGCTATTTGAGAAAATTAAATATCCTAGATAAAATCCACAAGAAACATTATTCCATAACTATGGTCTACTATGTTTCATCCACTAGCACCATAGTGAATCACCTACCTTTATGCCACACTGATGCCATTTTTAGCAGTAACTCTCTTATTTTCTCCCAAACACCATCAACATTTCTTAAAATATCCAATGAGTGACGAAAACACCCAACACTCACACATAAAGGGGATTCTAGAATCCATGACCTTATAAATATGCATATAGATGATTAATTTTAATATTCATGTTCATCAAATCCATGTTTAAAGAAAATTTATTGTTACGTTTAAAAATTATTTTTAGGATAAAATTACAAATGATTTTGATTTTCATGAATTAAATTATTTTATTATTAAAAAATATATTTTATGTGGATTCAAATGAAATCATAAAGTGAACATTATTAAAATAATATTTAATTAAAATAAAATACCAAAGAAATTTTCTTTTATTGTTAATTATTACATTTTTTATTTTAATTTAATTTTTTTAATTTAATAATAGTGTTTAAAGATATATAATTTTTCTCTTTAAAAAAACATTCACCCATTTAAAAGGTTTTATATATATTTAGGTATTGAATATATAAATGATATATTTGTTATGGTAAACCCTCTTTCAGTCACTATTCACATAAAAATAAACTATTTAGGAAAAATAATGATATTTCTATTTAATATAATATATTTATTGAGAGTGAAAATATTAATATTTTTATTTAAATTAATTTATAAAATTCAGAAATAAAACATTTTAATATTGTTATGTATAAAAGAAAATTTATAGTGTGAATTATGTGATAGCTAAATATATGGTTTTTACATGTTACTATATAGACTCACATGTTACATTCTCCACCCTACAACAATTTATTCCATGAAATTGGGGTATATATTAACTATTGAAATAATTTTGATATTTCTTTTTAATATATTATTTAGGTTCCAAATTTTCCTATTCTAGTATATGATTTTTCAAAATAAATTTTCCCATTCAATTTGTTTTATTTCACAATTATTTTCCTCTAGTGTTCTGATTATGGAGAGGCTCATCATTATTTTAAATTTAAGTCTCCAAATCCATTCCTTTTGATGATTTCACCTTGATTGTATTTTTCTTGTATTTGTTACATAATGAAACATAGAAAGAATAATGTACTTTAAAAATATTGGGTGGAATAGATAATCAGAAAGCTAAAACTCTAATTCAAGGAAGCATTTCAAATGTCCCAATGTACATAGGGAGTAACTCCCCCATTTGATCATATTTTGCAAATCACTTCCATAGGGAATATTTCACAAATACATGTTCACCGACATGATATTATATGTATTTCCTTCAATTATATGAATAAAACATTTTTCTAATATGAGATTCATTAATATGATATTGAATAGTATATAATTTAATTGTTATAAATTCTATCATATCTAGGCCAACAAACATTATTTCTCCAACATGTTCTCCATTGGATGGAGTTGGACACCTATTTCCATATAATTATTTATATGGTTCCATATAGATGCTATAGTGGAACATATTATTTTATAAAAATCACACTAATGTTGGTTAATGATCCCACCTATATTGGAATTCAAGATAACATGATTTTATACTGTCTAAAATAGTCTTAGTAATCATTTTATACTACTCATATGTTTTGGGAATAATAAGTGGTGCGTAAATGAATCTCAGTGTCTGGATCCCTATGAATAACTCTTAATATTTTTACTCATTCCTCGGGTCATGATTATATGAAATTGATATAAATAACTAGTAAATCATTATAATTCCATTAATGCATATCTGCGATTGGTGCTCAATGTTTATATCATCTCTTATCTATAATAAATAAGTAGACGTAGTTAGACAATCAATGATGATCCACAAATAATCATTCCTCCCTACATTAATTGGCTGTATAATAAAAATTACATTGTAAAATTATCTAATTTAAATATTGGTTGAAGAATAAGTTAGATGTTTCAGGTAATTTAATTTATTTTATCCTTTACATGATATATTATCAAGCACTTGGACACATAGTGCGAAATTTACTACATCATACCAGCCCACCTGTAATGTTCTCATAACTTCTTATACAATAATCTGCTACCATGGTGTATAGTGAAATTATATCTATTTTCTTTTTGTAATAGTTCCCTATTTAACTAAGGAATATATAAAACACATAAAATCTTCCCAAGCATCAACAGTCTATCTCTAAAGATGATTTATTTAAATCTCTTTTTGATCACTACTCGAATCTTCCTTTTTTAAATAATTATCATCCAAATACAACATCCCTATGTTTTTATATTAATGAATGATTATAAATTTCATAAAAAATTATTGATGACTATAATTTCCTAGAAATCACTACATATATATTTCCTATATATCTATTTATATTAGAGGCTTTTTAATCCTCATCAAGGAAAAACCCCCATAGACCCTCTTACTCAATGATTCGAGCACATTGTTTTCATTCATAGGGTGGTAGTGTATTAAGAAGTAATATTATTTAGTTGTTTTTATCATCTTCATCACCTCATGCTGATGTACTTATAATAAAAGATATTAATCAGACTATTATGGTATATGTTTTTTATATTTCAACATTCACCATAGATGTAGCGTCTCTGTATTTTCAATTTCAAGATTACAGATGACAACATCAGGTTATGTGTTTGATAGTTCTTTTCCATGATATTCAGAAAAATTGATGCATATATGATCACCTTATCAATTTGAAAACTGACACAACCATGTCCTTTGTTAAAAACATCTCTATATATAATAAATCATTCTTTATCTAATTTTAAATTTAAAACTAATTTATTAATCAATTTCACCTTCACCTCCTCAAAATGATTCTCACATTCTATTAACCATGTGAATTTAACACCATTGGATATTGAAATGGTTAATCGGGAGGGAAATTTTCATGTATTCATTGTCAAGGATGAATTATTTTAAGACCATTGGGTCCTCTAATTTCATGAAGCCTACATTCCATATACAGGTCCCCCTTCAACCCTTAAAATTGGGATTATAAAAAATGAAGAAAAAAATAAAGGCCATGAGGCCTTTCATGAAACTAGGTAAAATATTGAACAATACAATGATTGTAAACTACTAAACCCAAGATAAATTGAATCCAATTTTTGTTATTCATTGTAGGAAATTATTTTACTACCTTTTACTAATATATTAACATATATTTCATCCATATAGACAAAATATTCATGAAAAGAAACTTCATTGAGTTGAAATTCACACAGACTATATTTTCTATATAATTATTTTTCTGAAGGGTATACAAATTATTTATATGAATCAAATTCTCTTTATAGATATTATTGTATATAAATCTGACATCAATTAATACCACCAAAATTTTATCATTATAATCACTGAATATTATATTCATCATATCCATAAATACAGATGAGGCATTAATTAATATAAAAGGAATTACTATAAAATCATAATGCTCATACCTTGTTCAAAATTTCATCTTCAATATATTATATTTACCCACCCTTAGTTTATGATGACTAGAATATATATCTATATTTGAAAATTATTTCATCTTTGATGTTGATAGAAGAATTCATCAATGCATAGTACATGACACATATTATTTATTATAATGGAATTGATCTTCTTTAATCGATGGACTATATAATAGAACAATTATTCTTTTTCCAATATACAATAGGGGATCCATATGATGAAACACTAGGGTATATAGATTTTTACTTAGAGAACTCATTAAATTGTTTGTTTAACTCCACAGAATCCGCTCGTTCCATTCTATATCGAGTTTTAGATAAAGGTCTTATATTAAGAATGAGTTCACTAGAGAAATAATTTATATCTTAATAAAATTTTATAATATTTGATCATAAGAAAAATGTTATATGATACAAACACCCTTTTAGGGTTCAATATTAACTCATAAAATAAATGACCAACCTTTATTTTCATTCTATACACATAATCCAATACATTTATAGAAACCCGTATAATTTTATCCTTATAAAAAACCTCATTTACCTCCTTATTTTATATATGTTTGAGAAATAACCTTTTAAATTTAAATATTTTTTCATGATTGTAGTATTTTTCATAGAATACCTCCTTAAAATTTCCCCATGACATGTACTTTATCTCATCTTCTTATTTTTCATCATATTAGCGACTAAATTTGGTCCACATCTTCCTTTTATCAATATAATTCAATAATTAATTTTACCATTTCTCTCGTTTCCAATGTGGGAAACATTTCTTCAATGGGATTGATCAATTTTTTAGTTACCAATATATTAGTACTTCCATTGAATGATGGAGTTTACTATCATATGATGTTTTTCCAGATAGTTACACCATGTTACTAATTAAAATGTCACTCAATACAGGTAATATTAATTAATATAACCTAGATAAATTTCTCTAATATTGTTATGATACGATTATCCTCAATAATATATTCATTGACTTACATTGGGGTAACATCCCTACATTGACTATGAACGGTTATATGATTACTATTCCTTTCATTAGTCACTATCTTTCTAAAATTTCAAATATATATTATCTCATGATATTGAATAGTAAAATATAATTCCAATAAAACATGAAATATAATTTCCTATAAATCATGAGGTTTTTTCATAGAATATATGTTATGTAAATAGGTTCCCCAAAATATATTTTCGGAGGCTCGTACAAAACTTTCTCTCAGGCCAACTATAATAACTTAGACATCAAAAAATCATAGTAGGTATTTTTATAAAACTATTGGTAATTAATATAATAGTTTTCAAAGGATCCATACCATCATAGTATTAGAATACAAGATAAATACATAAATAAAACATTTTAAAACATACTATATTGAATAAAAAAATTACAAGACCAATATTATTGCTTCCATCATATCCCTTAAAATTACACATAGTTTCATTCTAGGATTTCTAGGAGAAAAAATAAGGGTTAGATTAGATTCTCAATAAGGGGTAACATATAGAGATAGATAACATAACTTAAACTTACCACCATTGATATGGAACTAAATACACAAATAAAATTAAGCTATAATAAACTAAAAATGAATGTCTAATATATCCATGTATTTAAATAAAAATAAATGGATCCAATGGATAAAAATAAATAGATCCTTAGTGATGAAATACATAATTATGGATAGAAAATTAAACACAATAATGTCAGACATCATGTTCATACCATTAAGGATACACATTATTCTCAGAATGAATACACAAAAATATCCAAACACGTTTGTCTCGTGAGACCCAGTGATGCATAGAAGGGATATATAATCTCAGGCTCTACCCAATAAAGGTTTAATTCTCATTAATTTATCATATAATAAAATGAATAAATAATTCTAAATAATCTTTTATAGCAATCATATGTATTAGAATAATAAAATTCAATATTACAATACTTTTTCCCCATTAATAAATGGGATAACATGATTATATCCCATCAAAATAGAAAAGGTGGATGGTTAAAAAATTACTAATCTACATTTTATTATTAACCCATATTTGAATAAAAATATATGGAATGATAATAATTTTACCCACTTCAATAAAATGGAATGAATGATCATAATACATTATTAGAGAGGATGTGTCTTGTTAAAAATATATAATAAACCTTCCAATAAAATTCTGCAACAGAATAAGAACATACAAAACTCTAATACTTTATGTATTGTATGTAAAAGGGATATAATTATCAGAACCAATTCAGATTGTGAATTTGTATAGTCAAACAACACATAGGAAACATTCCAATAAAAATTCATATTAGAAGAACAATATATATAATAATTACAATACTTTTTCCAATGTTAGAAATGTGATTACATGATCATAACCCATCCAAGTAGAGAAAGTTGATGGTTAAAAAATATATAATAAACATAGATTCTATGATGTATTTTCAATGTAAAATGTTGTACCATTAGTAATGAAATTAATATTAAGTAGTGGAGATGGGTATTTTCAATGTGTTCGATTATTTATAGAATAAAATAATTGATTTCATTAGTTTTCACTGGTAGGATAAATCCATCACTATGGTTTAAAATGAGTGTGTGCAAATCACAAAGCATATCCCTGTGAGTGGAAAAATTTCATTCGTATCACACCTGTTTTAAATTAGGGTGATTTTTTTTTCAATAAATCAACTAGCCCTATCGAGTGTGACTACCCCGAGGTTCATACGTTCCAGAGTCACATCCACTTCTTAGTATCAGAACATGGATATGATTTATAATAAAACCATATACTCTTTATAATCCCATGATTTTGGATTTATACTAATTATTATACATTAGTAAAAGGCTTTAATGATCTGAAATATCATTTTCAATATATCAAATAGATGATAATTCAATATAATTAAAATAATTTTGAAATAATAATAATGTTTTTTAATTGATAATAGAGGGGGGTGGAATGAGAGGCATTATGTTGGCATAATTACTATAGAGAAAAATGATTATAACGAGCGGGGATATGTACTATATCACAATATATATATAATGAGATATAATACAATGAAATTTCAATCAACTAAAAAAGTGTAAATTGTATAGCAATAAAAAAAATCAATTAACAAGGAAAGGGAAGTATTGTAAATTCTTACCTAGTTATTTACCTTCTTAAATATTTGGATGGATACATAGATCATTAGTTACACATTAAGATGAATATAGAAATAAATATGTAATGGTAAATCTTCATCAATTCCCTTGGGGTGGAGTGGGATGCAATAATGTGTGGGAGTGAGCACATTTTATAGATCAAAATCATGGGTTATTCTTAGAAAAAAATGTTATGTAAGGGGTAAGAACAAAATTACAAGGGTGTTAGTTGAGTTTAGTGATTTGAGTAAATTAGGAAGATAAATTATAAGGAATTTTGGTATTAAAGTCATATTAAATAACCATTCTAGAAGGAGTATTTGAAATTTTAATTATTAAAAAATCAAAGATATCTCATTTACCCACATACCCTAATAAATCATCATTAAAATTTCACCATGGTAATTATTTTATTACTAAATATTTATGGTGAACCTTTTTACCAAATGTCAACATGAATAATCTTAATTTGGAATCCATTTAGCCTAATTAAATATCTAAATATAATGAAATAAACTTTTAAATTATAATAGAATGTATAAGAATACATGATTTCACATAAAAACATATTTTTATATATTAACTGTTTTTTATTACTAATTAATACAAATTATTAATTTAATGAGGGTTTATATATATTTTTTATGTATTAAAATAACATTTTAGAGTCATATTTCAAAATATATAAATTCAATTTATTTATAAAACAATTATGTAATTATTATAATATTAATTCTTTGGAAATAACTATTTTACATTTACCATGGTAAATAATTTTTAACCTATGTAATTTACTTTCAATTTGTAAAAATAATTTTTTAATATTTAAAACATTTATAGTAATTTATTCTAAATATAATTTTCATTTTCTAATATAAAATTTATACATGTACAGGAAATTAATTTTTATATTTTTTCACATAAAACCTATGTTTTATGAAATATTTGTTTTAATGCATAATAATAATATTTAAAATTAAATTAGAAAATATTTCTACTTTAATGAGATAAACTGGTTTATTGTAAAATTAATAAATTTTAAGTTTCTTCCAAATAAATCCAAAAATATTTTTTACCTAAATAATATTCAATATAAAGAATAGTCCAAAAAATTAAATTTCTTGAAAAAATTACTTTTATTCATAATGTATTAAACATTGGTTTCATAATTTATTAATAACATTTTAGAAACATAAACTTATAATATTTAAACACATATTTTAAAATTTAAGGGTTTTATAATATTTTAGGTATTTTTTTATAAATAATATTTTTAGTTTTTTAAAAAGTATTTTTTTTCAATATTAACATAAAAATCAATATTTTCATAATGAAACCAAAATATAATTTTAATCTTATATATTTATGAAGAGTTAAAATGTAAATTTTGTTTTGATAAAATTAAATTAAAATATTGAAAAATTAATCATTTAAAAACACTCATGAATATGAGATCTTTAGAGTGTGCATTGTGTAATTGTTTAGGATATAGTGTTTATATTCTAAAGTAGGGTGTTGGGTATTAGATATACTTTGTGTAGATTAAATTTAATACAAATTGAATTAAAAATTATTTTTTATCTTGAATAAAATATTACAAAATAATTTTATGTATTTTAATAAATTAAATGAATCAACATAACAAAGACACAAATATTAAAAAAGAGTGGACATGTCATGATCCAGTGTAGGCTACCCTTTATGGAATCCCAAACTGGCTCACCACAATAATTGAAAGGAAATAATTATACCGACATGTTGAAATGTAGTTTTTAAACATCAATAACACAACATTGAGAATTATTTCTCCCAGTAAAATATATTAGAACAAAAGATAATCAACCCAAGAACCTAACATGATAATTCCATATATTTATATGCCATGTTTCCAATTATGTAGTTAATAAAGTGTAATATGATCCAAAAAATTCATAATGTAATTAAAAGTATATAATAAGGTAATAACATCAAAAAAAAATTTATCATAACCATAGTAAGAACAAAAAACATACCTGACTCTAAAAATCCAAATTTGGGGAAACTGTGGGATATGGAAGTAGATGAGGTGAGAATCACTAGATGAGTATAATATACAGTAAAATTAGAAAAAATTATTCTTTTTCTAATTCAATGATTAGGGTGAACTCCTATCATGTCATATCCTCAAATAATCGACCAATGATAGCCTGAATGACCATGATAAACAAGTGAAGCCTTTATTTTACATGTGTCAATAAAAAAGGTCTAAAAAGTCCATAAGGTTTTTATTAGTTGTGAGAATATAAAACCCAAAAGGATTTCTCTAATCATATTATCAAATACCTTTAAAAAATAATCTATGTCTTGCTACATTGATGTACACATATAAAAATATAATATTTTATCATTATGGGGAGTAGATAACGAAGTTAACCTTTGTAAATATTGAGCCTCTTGAGAAAAACCACATAATAATGAATTTTTTTCAGAAAATAAACACTCATTAGTGAACAACTGTCAAAATGTTAATTATAATGGGGATGGACCAAGGGATTAAGGTTATGCGTCCAAGGGTCTATATTCAATTATCATAAAATAGAAGTGGGTTCCAAATTGAGTTCCATGTTATCCTAGTGAACTAATGTGAGGGGATTTTTTCTCCCAAGCATGGATATGTATGGAATAACCATGTACAATTAATATTCATGCCATTATATAACATTATACAACATATGATTCCTTCCCAGCACCTAAAGGACATACCCATGAATTCTAAAATGAGTTTTATTTATACTTCAACTGACCAATTCGACAAAAACTATAGAATAAATTATTATGTTGTTAATTAATTAAATCTTTAAAAAATATCCAGTGCCCATTTCCATATTCCGATGGAAAATGTTCCATTAATACCCATGAAAATGTAGTATTTTAAATTCATTTAATTTTTTATGTCCATCAATTAAAATGTTTCTTTTTGGAACCATTTAGATTATTAATTTCATCTATTTGAATGAATATAAGAGGAAATATAGTATATTGGGAAAATAAAATCATTATAATAATATTAATACCTAATATTTTTTAATATACCTATATAAATCATGTTTCAAAATGTAATGGAATTTATCAAGGTCCATCATTAGGTAAATGATTTGATATTCTAGAAAAGGTCTTTTCCAAAACAAGAGGGAATTATTATATCCCAAAACCCAAGATAAATTTCTATTATCAATAACCACACATAAATTATATATATAAATATATATATTCAAAAAATTAATAAGAAAATATCGATGTGGGATATGATAATGATAATGAATTAAGATAAGTTTTGTATATGGGAGAGGTAAGGACACACTTACTTGGAGGGATATTAGAGTTTGATAGGGAAATATAAGATTAAATCTAGATGGGGGAGGGGGTGGATAGGGAGTGTTAATGAGGGAGTGTATGAGGGGATCCTTAGGTAATAGGGTAAATAAAATAGGGATACTTAAAAAATATTCCACCTTTAAAACATATTTTTTTTAAAACTGGGTGTGGCAATAGTAAGATGCATGGAAAGGGAGCTAATGATAGATGACCGTGAAATTCAATGGATATGAAAGAAAAACCTATAATAAAATCCTAAAATTAGAATCAAAATTATATAAAAATATAAGAACATTAAATAAAAAAATATCACCTAAAAAGATATAATGGTTGTGGAAATTATCCCCACTATTAAAATTTATTTACCTATATTTTTTCTAAGTTGAATTTTGACATGAGAAGAGATAATTCAATTTCTCACTCATATATTATTCCTATATCAATTTTTCATGTGAATACCATCCAGGATGATATAGATAGTAGAAATATTAAATTACCTCATATAGCCATATTATGTGATTCAATAATATAGATTCGTTGATTGACCACACAAACATCATGTTCTACATCCTACTCCTCCAAATTTAGAACATGAATTTGATTTGAATGATATTTCTTTAGTTGAGATATATATAATTAATTAATAATAAAGTTTATATAAGGAGAAAATTATAACCAATATATACCCTTATTGATCCTCTCATATATTTCAAAAGGCCTTACATACTTTGGAGTCAGATTACATTATCTTTTATGCTTCAAAATACCCATTAAACCATTAAAATTTCTAAGGGATGGTGATAAAGATCAATATATTACATAATGAATCTCTAAAATAGCAATTTTTATATTTCAATAAGTTTAATATTTTATATTATCACCAAACAATTCTCAATCCCACCCTGGAAGTTTCACCAAAAGTATCAAATAGAGAGGGGGATGACATGGGAAACCATAAAAGCATTACAAGGGACCCATTGTAATGGATAATTGATTTCTATTAGAAAATGTAAATGTTATCAAGGATACATGGTAGTACCATGACCCCCATAAATATCATAATTAATCACAAATAACATACTATAACATTTGGCTTTCTAGTTCCATCTACCCAATGATTTATGGATAATGTTCCATGCTCATAGTTACTTGAGATCCAATAGAATTATTAATTACATTCCATAATGTAGATATAAATAGATTTCATCTATAGATTTTATCAAAAGGCTTCCCATATTGAATCATTTAATCATATATTGACAAACACCCCATATCATCTTCATTAGTGCGATCTTTAATAAGTATTAAGTGGTTTGATTTGGAAATTTGATTAATAACTTAACTGGTAGTGTTCATACTATGAATGTTATATGGTAATCCAATGTTAAAATCCATGGATACGAAATCCCATTTCCAAGGGGTAATATGTAGGTTCTAAAACATACTAGAGGGATATTAATTTTTTTCTTTCACCTGTGGATGTGCGTAACATCCCAGTAAAAAATTAAATATACTATTTCATTCCTGACCACTAGTATCATTGATTTATGTGATAATAAATTAATTTATTCATAGTTTCGCTACCCACTAAGTGTATAGTTGGAATATTATCATTGTTTGCCTCACGAAAAATGGGACCATGTTGAATTTCATAAAATAAATAATGACCAGGGGAGATAGATACCACTAATTGTTGGTTCACCATCCATATGTAGGTCTCCCTATGAAATAAAATTGTTGATCCAATGGATTATTTTATAGAATAATCGTTATAAGACATGGTTTAATCTAAATGGTAGTGAAAAAAATCACCGCTTTCATTCCCATTACCTCCTTCAGAATCATTGTAAATATTCTCTTTAAGTTAAACATGTAATTATATTTATTCATATATTGTAATGATAACTTACAAATTAGAGTTTTAGTGAAAATATTCACCATTCTCGCTATATAGTATATGTGAAAGTCATATTATTGTAATTCGCCCACCGATAATCCTTACCTGGGAATCAATTAAGTTTGAAAAAATTTATAGCCATATATTTTATTATTTTTATAAATTGTGGAATATAACCAAAGTGTATTATATCCATCATTTGGAAACATATATGATCACTAATGACTCTAGGTCAATTTTTAGGTAGTTATTTTCATGTGGGGTAAGTTAATGATATCTATAGGCCACCACATGATTATCCTAAATAATTACACTCCAAAACAACATACCCTATGAATTATAGTAAATTAAATAGCCTTATTCAAATTAAAATAAGATCAATATTTAGAATATTGATAACCATTTCATTATACCATCATTAATAGATTTTTAATAAGGTTTACATTGAATTTTTTCTCACTTTATAGTGATATAATTCAAAAGAGATGCTATATTTGAGAAATAATTTAAAAATATTTTATACTATCCCATAGTACCTAATCATATACATCCTATAATAAATTCATGAGTTATTCCAAATACTTCACAGAAATAACCTTTTCAAAATATACTGAAATTATCTCTTATAATAACACATGTCTTAAGAAATCACACTCTTTTATATAAGAGTTACACTTTGGTAAATTTTCATAAATGTAATGATATCAATGATTTCCATGGAGATATTCAAATAATAACCACGATTTTTTATAGGTGTAGTATTATCAAATATATTTTCAAAAAAAACCTTGAAAAAGTAATCAATGTATTAGTAAAATATATGATTTATAATTTCCATGTATGTAACATGATCATTAGATAAGTTGAATGGAATTATCATATACTAAAAATGTCTCAAATTTCATTTTAAATCCACATTGGATATGTATAACTCTTTCACACTAAGTTGATGGTACCCTAATTTGAGATTCGTTTATGAGAACCACCATTTAAATTTCATTCAATCAAATAGGTTATCAGTATATGGAAATATATTCATATTCTTCATGGTCAAATAGTTTAAATTACTATAATTTATACATTGGAATAAAGTTACAAACCATTTTATATAAAATATTTTTTGTGATGCCCGTGGAGATACCTAGGGGTGGTTAAATCATGTGGATTCAAATTAATGAAGATGTTTTTTTAATTTTGTGAATTTAGAAGATGTTATTTGGTTTGATGGTAGTGAAACTGAGTGTATCATAATAACTAAATAAATAGAAAACATGACATCACATTTAAGGGGTAACACAAAAAAATAATTTCTATACACTTTAGAAATAACCTAAAAGGGTTGTTTAATTCCATAAATCTCTTTTCATTCTCCATAAATATAAAGGATACTTAATACACAATATTTCACACTTCTAGAAGAGGTTTTCCAAACTGATTGTATCGTGGGACTAATTATCCATGTAATACATAAAAACTCCCATCCACATTTGTTAATGAATCTCTTTAGTGATAATAATAGATATGGGTTTTGAATCCAAACATCCAATACATAGAATGCCTAATATAAAATATGTTTATCTCAAATATTATAGAATTATAAAGTCAAATACAATATATATATAGAAATGTGGAAATAGGGACACTAGAAAACACAATCTTTCTTATTTCAAAGTGGGCTAGTTATTTTAATTATATAATCATGGCCTTTGTTTGTAAATTTAGTAAATAAAAAATATATTCAAATATAACTCTTTCAGTATAGCATGTATAAAATAAATCTATAATAAGGGATGATTCAACAAGTATCACACCAAACATAGTAGTAGGTGGTGATTTGGAATTTTTATTTATTTTCTCTACAACATTAAACTTCATTACACCAGAGAGAAACTAAGGCCTTTCATTAATTTATGGGTTTTTCTATAACTGGATCTACCCATAAAAGATCTAAATATAACTAAATACCCTTTAGGTCAATACCCAATTTTATTAGAGGTATCAGATAGAGATTGAGATCATGTGGGAAGTGAATATCCCAAACCACTCTCAAGAGAATGTTTTTCACTATAAAATATTTTAAGGGATCCCACCCAACCAAAATCATGTCAATATTTTTGTTATTTTTGACACTAAAAATTCACATGGCCCAACATAACTTAATGATTACATATGATATTCCTTCTCCTTGTATGTATATAAGAGGCTGATTATTTAGGACATAATGATCCACTACCAATCCCCTTGTTAAAATCATCTCAATTAATTTTCTTCTCAATGATTTATATTCACTTTCGATCAGAAAGTGAATAGTCACTACTAGAAAATGGGGTTTTGGAGACCCCTTACATAGGAGAACTCCATTGGCTGTCTCAATACATCTCAAAAGAAACATATTGCACCCCTCCCCCCAATCCTGATCGCGAACCCTGCCTCTGACCCCCCACAACCGCCCGCCCCCTCCCATGCTGCACCAACTCCCGATCCCCCACACTGCCTACCCTCCCTCGTTGCACCAGTGACACCACATCGCCGATTCCACACTGGCTCCGCCTTCAGTTTCCGCAGATGCTATCACCCATCCCCACTCTCACCGCACCGCCCATCACCTCCCTCGTTACACTGGCACCACCTCACCGCCTCCTCCTCTGGTTCCCCATTGTCTTCGGCACCCGTCTCCTACCTCACCTCACAACCTATGACTATGAATCACCTCCAACACCCCTCCTCTCCTTCGCAACACCACCGTCGGCTACCCTCGGTTTTGAATTTATCACGCCAGAAGGTTTTCCCTAATTTCAATTTTAAGGTTTAATTTTGGGAAATTTATAGCATAAATTTGACATGCATGAAGTTTATATGAATATTGGGTTTCAATAAAAAGTTCAGAAACTGAATTTCAGGTGTATGCGGGTTTGTGTTCATGAAGAATTATGAAACAATGTGTGTTGATAGTGTGTGAATGAGAATACTTCTTGCTTAACATGATGTTGTAAGTTACATACAATGTAGATTCCATGTATATATCGATTGTATTGATATGATAAGTTGTGTTGTTATTTGATTTATACCATTCTTTAGTTTATCACATGTCACTTTATGTGTGTGTATCCCAGGATAAAATGTTTGAGGTTTGACCACTTGTGTGTGCTTGCATAGCCCATGAGACCAATGTTTGAGTTTAACACATGTGTTTTGATACTATAGTTTATTATTAATATTAAATAATGTTCCTTTATATGATATTAATCCATGTTTCAATGTGACGTATTGTGTATATTTTAAGGGTAGAATTGAGATGGAATTTAGAGTGATTTATCAATATTTTTCACATTCTTGTAATGTCCCACACTTTTATTGACCTAACACTTTGGGGGTATTTGGGATTTTACTATATGACTTGAGAAACCTACAGTGGATTATGGTTTTTCATTGTTTATTGACTCTATTATGTTATCGTTTATCCTTTTCATTATTGATACCAAGGGTATATTTTCTTCACTGATGACATTCAGACCCTTACAGCTTGTAATGGACATCTTGCATATAAGGATACCAGCTTGTGGCCATGAGGAACACTGTATTAGACCCTGTGATCCAACATGGGGAATCACATTCATTGTCCCACATATTATCTATTGATAACATATGTGAAGATTGATTGTTATTTTTTATTCTGAAATTTTATATATTTTATATTATCTTTGATATATATTAGTTTGTTTTCCATAAATTAGAGATTTATTACTATCTATGATGGTTAATATTTAATGGATCTAATGGCACAAAGGCAATATGAATCCAAGGGGTAGTGAGAAATTATTTATACAAAGATACAGTTTCTTAGAGTTTGAGATGACTGTTCATCACTAATTGATTTTGGGCACATTCATGAAAAATTGTATTTGTTTATTTATTGTTAGGAATAAACATAGTCTCTAAGGTTAATAGTTCAAGATCGGTATTTGATGATTTTTTTCTGGTACCAAAAATTCATACAAGTTATATTATTATGTTCTTGAAAAATGTTTTCTCTCTATAATTATAGACCAAATTAATTCATAATATAGTTACTTGAATATAGAATCATCATTAGATTTATAAAACCAACATTGTGGCGAAGACATGGGATTTCACATCCATTCCATTTTCTATTCTCTAGTTGATTATTCCAAGATATAAACTGTTTATTTTATCAATGGTCCATTTGCAATTGGAAAATATTTATTTTAAATATATTTGATATGAAAAATGAATCTAATATGAAGTCATGTGTAAATGATTGGTTTATAGATATTATTATGGGTAAAAGTTGGATTGATCTTCCAAATTGAACGTCTAGATAATATTTCAAGGGAATTATGCAGTTTATTGAGTTCACTAGAGGATTTAAAAGTGACTTTATTAGTTTTCCATGTAGAAAATGTGAAATCTGATATTAATTCACATGAGATATCGTGAGGGACACCAATTTTGGAACAGATTTTGGAAAAATTATAAGAGTTGGACTCATCATGTGGAGGAATATATTCATCATCAAAATATAGATGCAATTCAGATAATTTTTGATCTGAGTTTGAATGATCAAATGCATGAAATTTTTACTGATATGGTATGGGGGTTGTCTCTTGAAAGAATTTCCATACATAATGTTGAGACCGGTGATATAAATATGCGCTCTGGTGCAGATCGTGATTGAAGGAGGTTTTTTTAGTACTCAATGCTGGAAAACAGATTTATATCCTTGATTTACTTCGTATAATAAATTGTCATTTATCATGGAGTTGTTTCATTTTATGACTTTGAATCATTGGTCAGATACATCGTTCAACATGCTGTTGGTGTTATTAAAAAGGGTTCTTATTTTTGATGCTAGCATTCCTGACTCATATTACCACGCTCGTAAGTTGACAAAGAACTTAGGATTTACATATGAGACTATAAATACATGTGAAAAGAATTGTAGGTTGTTTAGGAGAGAAACATCCCAATTGGATATTTGTACGGTTTGTGGCACTTTCAAGTGGAAAGAGAATAGGGGAAATCAGAATCATTAATGTCAGTCTATGGAATAGGGAAAACTGATTACTGTAAATAAAATGCATTACTTTACCCTAAATCCGAGGGTGAAATTATTTTTTATGTAATCTAATGTTTCTAATTTAATGAGATGGAATGAAGAATGAAATCAAGAAAGTGATATGTTACACCACCGAGAAGACTCTCGATAAAGGAAGGATTTCGATAAGAGACACCCTGACATTGCTAAAGATGTTCGTAATGTCCAATTGGGGTTGACAGTAGATGGTTTTAATCCATTCAAGTATTTAGTTGGTGAAACTCATATTACATGGCTTGTGGTGTTGGTTCTATATAATCTTCCTCCGTGGCTTTTTTTGAAGCAACAATTTATATTGATTTCCACTCTTACTAATGGACCTACAAGTCAGGGGGATAAGATTGATGTTTACCTTCAACTAATGTTTGATAAGTTGAATGAATTTTGGGGTTATGGTGAGATGAATTATGACTGTGAAATGAATGAAATGTTTAAACATTAAGATGCTTTGTTGTGGGAAATCAATGACTTCCCAGCTTAAGAAAATTTATTAGGCTGGAGTATGAAAGGAGAATTGTCTTTCCCTTGTTGCAATAAAAGTAAAAAATATGAATGACTTAAATATTCCAAAAAATGAACATACATGGTTCACAGACGTTTTATCCCCCATCAACACAAGTTCATAAATGAAAATGTGGCATTTCATTGTTCTAGAGACTTTATCCAAGCACCAAATATCATGACAGGAGTATAAATATTATCACAGATTGAGGATAAAAACATCGACATGATACATGAATTTCAGGATTTGGTGGCTCATCCAATACCTAATATTTGTGGTGTGGGTAATTATTTTTAACAATCTTTCATATTGGAAAACTAACACGCTAAGGAATAATTTGGATGTCACGCACATTGAAAACAATAATTGAGATAATATATTGTGAACAATTTTAGGTGTCAGTAGAAACTAAAATGACTATGTTATTGAACGTCGTGATTTGGAAGAACTGGGTTTATGGATGTAGTTTCATATATAGTTAGCTGAGGGAAACAAGGCATATATGCCAGCTACACAGTATAAGATGACTACAAAGGAAAAAGAGACATTTCATTCCATTTTGAATATGCTCAAGGTGCCCGATGGTTACTCTTCTAATATTTCATAGTGTGTGAATCTTACAAGCATGGAATTACAAGGGCTGAAAATTCATGAAAATCACATACTACAATAGTAGTTGATTCCAATTGCACTTTATGATGTTTTATCCCCCAATTTTGTTCAACCGTTGATTGATATGAGTAATTTTTTTAGACAGATTTTTTTAAGAAATTAAGGAATGATAGATTTAAAAAGTTTACATGACTGAATTATACATGCGCATTGTCACTTTGATAAACTATTTCCCCTCTCATTTTTTGATGCTATGGTTCACTTTATAGTGCACATAACTGATTAAGAAATGGCTACTATTCTAGTACATTTCACGTGGATGTATCTTATTGAACGGTATCTAAATATAATTAAATGATTTTAACGGAAAAGATATCATCTGGAGGCATCAATAGACAATGGTTATTTGAGAGATGAGTGTACATCATTTTGTGCAGAATATTTTATGGATGTTGAAACAAAATTAGATAAACCATCTCATATTTATGATTGTCTAGTTAGATAAGGAACCATATTTGATATGGACTACATCGAGTGGATAAAAGTGCATCGATATGTCTTGTTCAATACTCCATCAGATGCACCATTAATGCAGTAAGTGCCTTATCAATTCTATTGTTGAACTTTTACATGTAGTGTTTTCATAAGATGATAATTTAAACATCTTATTATCATTTTCAGGAAACACATTAATGAGAAAAAAGAAGAGATATCTCGTGCGACTGAGTATCAAATTCTACAATCTCATTATGCATCGTTTCATGATTGGATCAAGGATTTTGTATGTATAAATTTATTTTCATTATGATTGATGTGTTATACTAATTTTTCATTTAAAATAAATATTGAATTATGTGAATTATGTAGGTTCATAACCTGAGGGAGTTAGGTGACCCAATTCTAATGGAATAATTTATTCAACTAGCTGAGGGTCCATCTATAATGGCTTGTCGTTATAAAGTTATAAATGCTAGTGGTTTTCTATTTCACATTAAAGATGTTGATGACAAAAAAGAAACAAAAAAAGTGGGATCAATGGTCCATCGTTGATTTTGGTTATTACTATAGTCAATTGATACACATCATTGAAATCGTATATTCACACGGGTTGATGTACATATTGTTAAAGTGTAATTTGGTTGATCTAGTTCATGGAATTAAAGTCAATCAATATCAGTTTACACTGATTAATTTTAACTATATATTATATAGAAATGAACTAGTTAATAATGAACCTTTAATTGTGACATTACATGAGGGTCAAGTATTCTTTGTTACTTTGCCTTTGAATCCTAGATGGCATGTTGTAGTGAAAATGTCCCAACGAGGACTATTTTTATTGGAAAAAGACAAACCCAAGATTGTTCCCTTTATTGCCAAAAAAATTAATCAATATACCGTAGTTTAACATGAATAAGTAATTTATTTTGTAAGAGTAGCTGTTGAAGGATAAATGGACGATTTTCATGTTTTGTGAAAGGTATAATTGTTTTCACGCTCATTAGTTAAAAGCATTTTTTAAAATTGTTTCAAACAACTGAAAACTAATTTGGCACATAAGAATTTTTATTTATTATTAGTTATAATTAACCTTATGTTCAATTCTTTTTTATGGCTTCCCTTCTTGGAATTTTTAAACCAAGATTCTGTTATTTGGTTCCGTCAATAGAATTTATTGGATGAACTATATGTGTTGAGTTTTATAAAAAAAATTCTAGATCAAATTGAAAAGGTTGATTAATTTTAGTAAAAGTATTTTTTAAATAATGTGATTTCACCCTAGTTATGGGAAATGAAAAAAGATGGTATTTAAATGTATTGAAATGTTTTGTGATGTTGTGGATTTGATTTATAGGTCCCCCACTCCCTTTCCATATCCATTCAATCTTTGTTGTAATTTTTAATCAGATTGATAATTTTTTATGGGATGATAATTCTACTTTGAGCATGAAAGATCCAAATTTCACATACATTTGTGTTTATATAGATATAATATACCCCCTGGATAGCCCCACCCAACTCCCCCCGGACAACCCCACCCCCATCGCAAAACCCCTCCACCTAGAAAGTCCCCCCTGGACAACCCCCCTCTCGAACATCCTACCCCCCCAAAACTCCCCTCGGACAGCACCCCGCCCCCTTCCGGACATCCACCCCTCTCGAACAGCCCCCTGGAAAACTCCCCACTACAGTGCACCAAACCATCCCCTACCCCCTCCCCTACCCCAGAAAACTCCCCCCTCCTACACCCCACTCCCCTCGGACAGCCCCACCCCTACATGCACCACCCCACCACTCACCCTTCCCCTCCTCTCTCTCTACCCCCTTCACCCCCTCCCCCACCCAGCCCACCCCACTCCCCCCAGATAGCCCCACCCCACTCCCCCGATAGTCCCACTCCTCCTACCTTAACATCCCCTCCACATGGACATCCTCCCAAGACATCCCCCCCCCCCCACACCCCACTCCCCCCCCCCCAAATCCCCACCCCCAGCAGCACAACACCTCCACCTGGACATCCCCCCGGGACACCCCCCGGATAGCCGCCCCTCCTGGACAAACCACCCCTCAATACTCCCCTCAGACATCCCCCCACCCTACCACCTAGATAGCCCCACCCCACTCCCCCAGAAAGCCCCCACCCCCTCCCAGAAAGCCCCCCCTCGGGATCGCCCCTTCCCCCTGACTGCACCAGCCCCACCCCTACCCCCTGCCCTAATATAGCCAGCCCACCCCCCAACCCACTCCCCCTGGACAACCTTTCCCCACCACCATCCCCTTGACTGCCCACCACACACCCTCCAAGACAACCCCACCACACCCCACCCCCTCCCCACTCCCAAACCCCTTCCGGATAGACCACCCACCATAACCCCCCCACCCCCTCGGAAAGCCCCTAGACATCCCCACCACACCCCAACCCCTCCCCACTCCCAACCCCCCTTCAAAATAGCACACCCCCCAAATCACTTCACGTCAAAAGAACACTGTAAATAGTAACTTGTTTTGTACATATTTTTTGTTCTGTTCTATTAGGTTTTAGATTTTTTAAAACCCTATCCCTTTTGGTTTTATTAACAACTGTAAAAGTTATATTTTTAAAAAAAAATCCAATTCATCTTTTTGACACTTTGTATGGTCCCCTTACTAAATTTTTCAACGTCGGCAGACATGTCATGGGAACAAGCACCATATCCACATCATCCATCTGAGCCATCTACATCCTAGAGTCGAGTTATGTTTGAATGTAACTGTGTTTATTTTTTATTTAATATATATATATATATGGAAATCTATCAAATTTTTTATAATTTTTTTTCAATAGGATCATACTCGACCGCTTCTACCAATTGCAAGAGAGGCCCTAGTTATGACATTTCTTCATGGATTTTTTACATGACTATTGATGTTTCATTTAACGAGAGATTTAATCTTGTGGGACTAACTTCCCCAAAATTTATCCATCGGTTGGGTCATATCTCATGAAAAACACATTGATATCCATTGACCACACGTTATTAGGCTTCAATCCCTCAGGATACAATAGATCTTCTTTGGAGGAAAGTTTATGTAAGAATACAAGTTTAGTTTCATTTATATGTCTAAAAATGATAAAAATATGGGATTTTTTTCTTAAATATAATAATTTAAAAGTGTTCCACAATGATTTTAATCCAGTGTGTATGGGAAAATGTCATAATATGTAGAAATATTTTAAAGGAAAAATCAAGAGGGAGCACTTGGTGCCAAACATGGGTGCCCCAAACATTATGGAAAAAGTTCCAATAGGTGTTCTCCCATCTCAGTGGTGTGACATAGTTGCATATTAGTCTATTGAGGTCATTGAGGTTAGTATATTTATTTTGGTATATATATTTTCAAGAATTTGTGACATTATATTTGTTTTAAATTTGAATTAATTTAATGTAGGAGGTGTCGACACACTATTTTGAGAATCAAGCGTTGCAGGGACCAAATCACAGGCTCATGACTTGTCACGTGTCTTACATCTGACATGATGAATATATTATTAATTATTAATTTATTATTTTATATGGTTTTGTGTTATATTCTTATATTTTATTGGTATACAATTACAGGAGCAAGGTGCACTGACTAATAAAATGATGGTGTGGATGAGATCTCATGATCAAAATGATCCAGAGGTTACAACTCTTATAATATGTGATTCTAATAATTAAAAAACTGACATGAATCTTTATATTAATATATATATGTATACATATTTAAATATTGCATAGGGTAAATTTGAATCTTATTTAGAATAGTATCCAGAGGACCAGCGACAGCTTCCCATGCGAAGGGATGAGATATTTCATTACATTATTGCTCATAAAAGGCTTGGATATATTTTTACATATGGAATGTGGATTAATAATTCTATAGTATCATGTGTTGAGGTTGTTGGTCCTACTATTGCTTGGATGACACAACTTATGTTAGATTTTGAGGCATAGTTGCGCACTTCCAAGGAGGTAAATGCACAATTTATCACTGAGGATGGAACACTGCAAGAATATGTGGGTCTGGGTGATGGTTCATTGGATCATTTGATACATGTTTATACTGAATTTATTTCTTATATTTATATTATTTTCATTATGAAAATCTTTTTAATTGTTATTTTTTGTAGGCCAGGGGCACACCGGAAAAAGTTCACAGGCATGACCACGCATGACACATCAAATTCACAAGGTGTGTTTATTTTATATTTACTACTGAAAAAATGTTATATATTGATTTAGATATTAAATGTAGATTTTTTTGGGTTTAGAAAAATTTATGTTTTAAAAAACTCCATAGTTTACTAATTTTAAGAGTATGATATGTAATTGGATACATTATTATTATAGATCATTTATTAGAATCCCCATTGGAGGATATGAATTAGTCTAGCTGGACCAAAAACCTATTCATCCAATGGCGCAATGGCCCAATGGCTCAATGGACGAACGGCCGAATGACCCAATGTTCTAATGGCCCAATGCCTTAATGGCCCAATGGCATATCGACCTAAGGGCCTAATGGCCTAATGGATATCATGGTAATTTAAATGGGCTTTAACTTCTCTCACTTATGATTTCCATTGTATTATAATTGGTAGAGTTCATCTTTGTCTTGGTCTTGTTAAAACCATACTAGAGATAACTCTTTTTCAAGATTATACAAATCTTCTTCATAACGAATACATGTATGAATTGTGCCAATTTTTTATTTTCAAAAATGATTTTATTTTTCTGTACATCTATTTATAATGATTTTGGGTTGGCATGTTCTCCCTCAACCTCACTTACTGCCTATCATGTTATGCTAGACCCCATCTCAGTTTGGTATAAATGTATTTTTGGGGGTTTTTTGATTGTGTTGGTGGATACATTTAGTATATATTATAAAAATCGATTGATCTATATCACTAATATGATTTCTTTTTGTATTATTGGTGGCATGTGAGGTGTTTTGGTGTCAATCCTATTATGGTTTTTCCCTTGTCGGTGTTCTTCTAATTGGGGGTGGGGCTGTCCTGGGTGAGTGGGGGTGGGGTGGATGTCTTGGTGGGGGAGTGGGGGATGTCTAGGTGTAGGTGGTGGGGGGGTATCCTGGGAGAGTTTTTTTTTTGGGGGGGGGGGGTCCAGGGAGAGTTTTTTGTTGGGGGGGGGGAATTCCCGGGGTGAGTGGGGGATATCAAGGGGGAGTTTTGTTGGGTTGGTGGGAGGGGCGTGACGAGCTCTCCGGGGTGAGTTGGGGGAGGCGGGGTGTGGTGGGGGGGGATGTACGGGGAGAGTTGTTTGGTGGGGGGGACTGGGGGTGGGGAGGTGGAGTTGTCTGAGGTGTGTGGGGGGGTGTTTGGGGTGGGTCCTGTTTGGGGTGGATTGTGGGTTGTCAGGGGGTGGGGGCGCTATCTTGGGGGGTATTGGGGGGTCTAGCTAACCTGGGGGGGGGGGGCATGTGAGGGGATGTATGGGGTGAGTGTGTGTGTGGGGGGGGTGGGGGCTATCCGGGGAGTGTTTTTTAGTGGGGGGTGTTCTGGGTGGGGTGGGGGGGGGGGTCTGTCCGTGGGTGGGGGCTATCCCGGGGGAATGGGGTTGTCCAGCGTGAGTGGGGGGGTGCTGTTTGGAGGTGGGGGATGTGGGGATATGTCGGGTGTGGAGTGGGGCGGTGTTCATGGTGGGGGATCTCCAGGGGGAGTGGGGGCTGTTCGAGGGTGGGGGAAAACCCGGGGGAGTTTAGGGGGGCATGTGAGGGGCTATCTGGGGTTATTGTGTGTGTGTGTGGGAGGGGGTTGTCCGGGGAGAGTTTTTCTGGGGGTGGGGGCTGGGGAGGTGGGGATATCCGGGTTGAGTGGGAGGGGGGTTTGAAGGGTGTGACAGGTGGCTGTTTAGGGTGGGGGATGTCTATGGGGGATTGGGGCTATTCAAGGGTGGGGGTGGGGGGTTATTCCATGGGAGAGGGGGGGGGGCATGTTAGAGGCTGTCTCGGGTGAGTGTGGGGAGGGGGGGGGGGCTATCCGGGGGGAGTGCGGGCTGTCCGAGGGTTGAGGGGCTTTCATCGGGGGTTGGGGGGTGGCTGTTTGGGGGGGAACATCAGGGGATGTCCGGGGCGAGTTTTTGTGTGTGTGTGTGGGGGGGTTGGGGGGGCTGTCCCAGGAGGGTTTGGGGGGGGAGTGGGGGTTGCTGCTCGGGCTGAGTGTGGGGGGGGGGGTGAATTTGGGAATTTGGCCAATAGGCCAGGTCTCCATTTAGTCTATTGGGGCAATGACCAAATAGCCAAATGCTATATTAGACTATTTTCCTGATAGACAATTGGTTAAATGGAGACTTGTCCAATTGGACAAATTCTCAAATTCCCAAATGATCAAACACCCTCGCGACCTAGCTCCCTAATTCCCTAACTCTCTAATGGCTGAAGTTCCTAACAACCCAATGGACCAACAATGTTCCAACAGATCAAAGTCTCAACAATAGCCCAATGGACGAATAATGGCCCCATGACCAAACAATGGCCAAATGGCCGAACAACGACCCAACAAAAAAACAAAATCCCAATGGCCTAACAATGGCCCAACGAACTAACAATGGACCAAAGGCCTAACAACGACTTAACAACAGCCTAATAATGGCTCAACGGCCTAAAAATAGCCCAACGACCTTACAATATTCCAACGACCTAACAACGGCCGAACGAACTAATGTTATAATATCAAAATTACCCAATGTCATATTGGCCTAATGACCTATTAGGATATTGTCCTAATAGTGTATTATCTTATTGTCATAATGAATAAATGTCCCACTGGAATTTTTACGTATTGGGATCTTGGCCATTTCACTAAATGGAGACTGGCCAATGTGCCAAATTCTCAAATCTGTTAATGTCTTAATGACCGAATTTGATTATTAAATATATATTTTCTAACTAAAAAATTATTTTTGATTCCCATTTGCTTTGTTTAGTTATTTATTTTGTATCTAATTGTAGGTTTATTAAAGCAGAATACTGGAATGGATTGGAGTTATTTGGATCACTGGATATGAAGGAGTTTGTTTGTCATTTATTGTTTTTAAGGATCCTGGTGTTTCTACTATTTCGAATCGATTTTTTATGATTTTTTCTTTGTTTCTGTTGTTTTCTACTATTTGAGATGTATCACATAAATTTATTTTTAAAAATAATTTCCATTTTAGCGATCACCAATGGCGGTCTCTAATTTTTCCATTTTTTCCAGGACCCGATGACCGCCAATGGCGGTCACAGTAGGTCTTTTTACATATTATCTATATAAACCTCCAATGGAGGTCTCTATAGCTAGACCAATAACGACCTTTTTTTCAGTCGAGTCTTAGGTCTCCTACAATGACATGTCTAATACGACCGATATTGGTGGTCTCAAAAAGGTCCTAATGACCAATAACGACCACCCTTGGCGTTCCCCATTGGTATCATTTCTATTAGCGAGTAACTACCATTTCCATTATTTTTGGATTGATCTACAACCACTATATGTTCTTGATCAACCACCTTAGCATAGGTTGGTAACTTTAATAAAGTATTTTATGATTGAATGTTTGGCTGAAGACCCATTTCAAATAGGGGACATTTGAATTTATCCTTTTATACAAACATTAGTGAAAAATGAAGGATCTTGGTGTAGTTTTCTATATACTACATTATAGATTGAATACCGTGCTGGAGGTAATTGAAGTAACTTTAACTTATTTAGGGACATCATATATGTGTAATATTGCTATGGGAATAGAATCTTGTGATCCTTATAGGCTATGCACTAATGTAGTTGGGAAAAACTAATATACTCCAACAACTTCTAATAGGGCCTCCATAGATTAAATACAATATACTTTAGTTTTATATGATTATGAGTTTCAATAAATTTAAGAATTATTAGGATATTAAATTTTCAACCCTTATCCTCTTGTATACCATTTAATCCTCAATAGGATGAAATATTATTGAAAAAAAATTCATACTTTTCTCTTTCTCCATAGATAGATCAAAACCCACTTCTATAGCTGGTACTGAATTAATATATACTTCATAGTCAATGAACTAAATTATACACCACACATTATCAATTTAAGATAGATCGGCATGAGTATTTTACAATAATAATTTATCCATTGCTCCATCTAGATGGTTCATAATGACTCTTCATGGGGACATAATAATACATAAAATCAAATTAAAAACACACCAAAAAAATTTAAAGTGAAATTATAACCATTTAAAATATAAAATAAAACTATAAACAATTTATAAAGGATTTTAGTAAACATAAAAATCCATTAGAGACTATAAAAAATAAAATAAACGATTTTCTGTATGGAAGAGCCTAGGTTCATGGTCTGTAACTTATGATGCTTAATTGTGAAAATTTATGGCCACTTTTCTGCCTTATTATTGATTTGAATTACCATTAGTAATAGGTGGTGATTGTATCGTCAAAAAAATTTTTACATCCCCCAAAACACCTATAAATTTAATTCTCTTTAAAAATAGTGTTTTATAGACATTCATTAATAAACTACATCTATTTTCTTGAAAATACTATCTCTTATCAATAATGAAATTATACAATAACTTTCATAAAAATAGTATTCAATATCATTTTTTTAAAATCTATCCTAGGATACTCCTTTCTGATGCTCAATCCTATTTTCCATAAGGGTAAATGTGTTTTTCTAGTCCCCAATGGATCGTAACTAATTACAATTCTTCTTCAATACACCTTTGGGAATAGTTTATCACAAAAAAATTTATAGGAAACATGTTTTCTCATGAGAACCTAACAAGAGCATTCCCTATCATGAGAATTTTTTTCCAATTAAGAAGTTAATTAAGATTAACATAAACGAAACATGGTATATAGTAATAAAATCACATATCAATTCCATGAAATTAAAATATAACTCAATCAACCATCAATATAACCATAGTTAGAACATAGAACATAGACGAAAGAAAAAATCAAGAAATAGGGGAAAATATGCGATACAGAAGCTGTTGTGGATTGAATCACTAAATGAGTGTAAAATAAAACCAATATTAGAAAAAGAAGTTTCTATACCTCTACATCTAAAATAAGGTTTTACTCACTTTATATCATCACCTATAAACCTGATTTACTCTTGCACGAATGAACACCAATTTCTCCTATATCTTTTTATTTACCATTTTCATTCAATACATGGACAATATAGACTAATATGGCGCATATTGGGTATGAATATAAAAATAATATTATTTCAACAATTTCACTATATAATACCTTAATAAAATAATATGAGCTATGGTAGTTTGATATACCATTATAAAATTAGTACATTTAATCTATAGGGAAATAAAATAACAATGTAAGTATTTTAAATTCATAATTATTATGAATGAAACCATATAATGAGGTACATTTTTTGGAAATAAAAATATAATCATAGAATAAGTATCATAAGGTAAATTATCAATGGGTGGAACCAATGAATCATGTTTTATGTTTTAAGGCCTTTATATCATCCTCATATAATAAGGGTTCTTGGGGGAGAACACTATCAACTTAGTAAACCTATTTGAAGGGATAATTGTGTCTCAAACATGGATATATGAGTAAGTTACAAGTCATGGTAATATTCAAATAATTCCAAAACATTATCCCACCTTGGATCACAATAGTTTTAGTAAAATAAAAACTTATGAAGCCTAAAATGATTATAGTTTCTATTTGAACCACCCCATAATAAAATAATAATCACTAAAATCATGATATTTACAAATACTATAATCATTAACAGATCTGAAAATTAAATGTATATATTCACATGGAATCAATTAAATTAAAAACATGAATTTAATTTTATTAAAATTCATAAAAAACATTCTGTGAATCAATCTAACTAATATTTTTTTATAAATGCTAATATTTATATATCCCATCTATTTAAAATAAATCAACATTTACATGATTATATAGAGAAAATATCCTCAAGATAAACATAATGCTATATAAAATAACATTAAAATATATCATTCACTATTGGTTAAAAATTAAAATTAATTTTTTGGGGCAACATATCAGGAATCAATTTAATCAACTATAAAATGTTATTTTAAACTGAAATAAGGAAGAAAATATCCCAAGTGGATTAAAGAGGACCCTATTATGATAAAAATATAAAAAAATCAATTGATTCTAGAAACAAATATTCACCATGGATAGGTGAGAAGATAAATATAGATAAAGAGGGATGAAGATGAATAATGGAGTGGAGAGGAAGCACATATATAGAGAGATCATGGTGTTTGATGGATAAGTCCTAAATTGAATCCATGTTGAGAGAGAGATGATATAGAGTTTTTTTAAAGGGTTGTTAGATGGGAGATTTGGGTGATGAGATAAATAAATTAGATATTCTTCCATGATAATGAACCATTAAATGATAAATTTAAATACAATTTTCTATGTGAAAGGTTAATAAAAAAATTTTATTTAGGCTTCACAAACAACTCACTTCATCCCTATGAAATGCCTAAAAAACTTCCAAATTTAACCTGAACATATATTAAAATATAAGTGAAATAAATAATAAATTTTCATACCTAAAAATGAATTTGTGTTTATGGTATGAAATTATTTTTTGGAAATATATGGAGAAGTCAAATCTTTATGATTGGATTCTGTGTATGTTTTTAAGGATTGTTGATCCTAATTTTATTTGAATAATATAATGAAATTGGTCATAAAATCATAAAACTAGTAGAATTATTTAATCGTGTTTTTTAATTATGGTCATCATAATTGGTTAAAGTTGAATTAATTTTTCACAGAATTTGAAAAAGTGGTGGAGAATATTAGGTTTAAAAAATTTCATGAAAATGAATATTGAAAGGAAAAAAGGACATTAAAATTTTTCCACATCATTTATTAATGATACAGATAGTCATAGTATGTAATGTGAGTATTTTTTTTATAATTATAGGTGGAATATAAAGTATGTTTTATTTTTATATGAAACTATTTAACACAAATTGTAGCCCCGATAATACAATTTTTAATGTTGGGGCTGAAGAATATTTTTTATTATGAATGAAAGGACCTTTTTCTATCTAGTTAGAAGGAGAACCAATAAATAGTCAATATGCATATAGAAATGTTTCCGGAATCATGACTATTTCACTACCTGACTACGTCATGCCAACATCAATACCTGAATCACTCTTCTGCCACCTCCCCCAATGTTAGTGCCTATATCATAAATCCACATAGGGGAATAACATGATTTTATACCTAGAATTTTGGATGAACTATTATGGGATTAGCCACTTTGGAAAACCCCAACTACAACAATATATAATTAAACTAAAAATATAATCAAATTATTTAAAATTGTATTAAATATGTCAAATTATATAATGAATTATTGTACTCAAAAATATAAAATTTTTAGTGGCCTATTTTTTTGTCATTTTCATGGATTTATATCATCCTAATGTGAGATGTATACTTAATGTACATATATTAAAAAATTTTGATCAAAATTATAACCTTAAATCTATTATTTAGGATAATGTCAAAATGGATGTGGGTGGAAATTTTCTAACTAAAATTATATAATTTAATTATTTTATTATAAGAACTACAAATATTTTAAAAAATTATGGCATTAAAGTTGGATATACATTAGCAATATCAACTGTAAATACATTATCTATATATTTTTTGAGACAAGGAATATGGAACACATAGAAAACAATAAATAATTGAAATAATTATGGAGTTAATTTCTTCACATTTATAAAAAGGATCTTGAAAAAGAGGGAAATATTTATTTATTTATTAATATACATATAATAGAAGGCTTAATTTAAAGCATAAAACATTAATTCTCATTTCAATTAAAATGGAATGTGTTAATAAAATTATAATATTTTTTTTAGAAAAATAAATTTAAGTCATTTAATATTTTTTTTATTTTTTCTTATAGTTTTGTTGTAAACATTGTCAACGTTTTATGGAAACTATTAATTAAATAGACTTTCAGTTGAAGTCATATTTATAAAAAGAAATATTCATATGAACATAATTGTTATATTTATTATTATTTTTATATATGTTTTATTTTTCAAAAAATATATTAATTTTATAATTCCAATTCGAATTTTGGGGAATAAAATATAACCATACTATAATCCACAATGATATAAATTTGTTTTCTCTACTAATATAATGGAATATTTTATTTTTGCGCAGAATTGGAATGTATAAATTACATAATTATGTGAAATTGACACCAATATTAGTCCTACCAAAATGACATGGTTAAAAAAACCTTCATAAATTATTAACTTATTATTAGGATTTTGATGGGTGATGTGAAGGAAGTATATATTTTTTATTTTTTATTAGATATCAAAGATCACATGGAATATGATAATTCATGAGAAAATATGATTTGAAAGTGTATCAAATATAATTTTGTTTGATTTGATGTCATGTTTATAGAATGAAAAATTATTTTTAAGGAAAGCGTGTATTATTGCTACAAAGTAATGTTTGGGGCTTGTCCCATGTCATTGCAGGAATGATTTGGAGGAACATCTCAGAAGATGATGGGGCTGTTGAATGTTTGGAATTTTGGGAGGTCGTTGCAGATGCACTAGAAATAGGGACAGGCCTAGTGCAGGGTAGCAAACTGAGTATCATCAGCTACAATAGCAGTTCTTTGCACAAAAAATTCAGGTTTGATTTCCTCTAGTGAACCTGCGGCTGCAACATAAGCGGTGGAAGGATGAATATGACATGTCTCTCTTTTGACAATGATGAAGGGAGTGAATCCTTGGATCTATAAATGTTAGGACGATGCTGAACAAAACCAAAATGGATGGAAGGTGAAAATTCTTGTCTAACTATCATTTTGTAATCTTTTGATTCCCAGATGGTGCAAATACACTGCACCTCATGTATTCACCTTGTTATTGCCTTTTCTTTTAATAACTTTCTGGGGTATGGGTTGGGCAACCAACTCATGCTCGAATCTTTATGGTAATGTTTGTTAGGTTTATCCAAGAGAACCGATGTATATGGATTTCTTGACCATTTTTTACGTTTTATGAATGTTTTAATTAGTTTAATATTTTTATATTTTAAATTTATTTTAAAAATATATAGTTAATTAAGGAATTTTTCTAATTTTTAGTAAATTATATAGTAATATTTTACATTTAGGTATTATTATTGTGGTTATTGAATTTTTTATATTAATTTTAGATATTAAAATTATGTAACATATACATTACTATTTTAATGATTAGATCATTATTATTATTTATAATTACAAGTATTTTTATAATTACATGAAATTATACCAAATTTTACCTACTTCCATGTATTATATCTAGATGTTTGCAACTATATGTTTTATTATAATTATTCATAATTTTACACATATTATTTTCCATTATATCCAATTATATATATATGTTTAATTATATTTAATATTTATAAGATTTTTTGGTGTTTGAATTAAAAAATGATGATAATATATTGTTCATATAATGTACATAGGGAGACACGGTCCCGAAACCTCCGCGAGACCCCACATAGATGAATCCACTAGGCTATAACCTGGGGATACACATGTAATATTAATTATATATATCATTATTTTGTTATTATATTGTTTAATTAGATGTAATAATAAAACATATTATTATTAATATAAGCACATGGACAAACATAAATACCCACACTCAAAATTATTTACATATTTTTATTTAAATATGTAATACTATAATTAATTTTACTATTATAATAACATTTATCTTAAATAATTTTTATTCATTTTACTTTCAAAAGAAGTTGGGGATCACCATGGTTATTGAGACATGTTTCATTCATCATCTCTAGTAGAGCTAGCAAGATGTGGAGACATTATTCCATTTATAAATATGCACATGGCCACAATGATATTGATATGAGGGAATTTCACCTCATATAGATTCCACAACATTAGTTATGAAATGAAGATGAAGATCAATCAAGTGACTTCTATCAATTATTTTTTTGAATCAATGTGATATAGTGTGTATGATTTAGTCATATTCATGTTTTTCTGAATGTGATGGTTTATGCATTATATTATCCATGATTATTTTTTATTTTCATTTTTGATAAATAAATAATATTTATTCCTAGAATAATCTTATATGTCTTTTAACGCATACTATTGTACCCACTTATTTTATAGTTAATATTTAATCATGGGTGAGAGAATATTAAAGAATTTATTTATTCAATATTTAAATTCATATGTGGTAAAATTATAAGTCATATACCGAAGAATTAAAAATAATAGTTATATTAATTAACAAATTAGTATTTCCTTCATTTATGTAAATTACTTAACTTATAAGATCTCATAATTAATTTTATGGGAAGGAACTCATGAAATATAAATAAATATAATTTATAATAATTGATTCCTATTATTTTAAAAATAGATTTTCTTTTAAATTTTTTTAATTGATTCATAATACGATAGAACATAATTTTTTATAATTTGTGACACTTACTATGTTTCCTAATAAGAGAATAAATTTTGGAAATATTTATGATTAGGTGCATAGATATTCATATTTGAAAAATATTCAAGTGATTATGAATATACATTAACCAGACTCACAACTATGACATTAAATTATCAAATTTTTTGTATTGTATAGTTTTATATAATGATTTAGTTAATTAATTAATATAATTTTATATTATATCACGTTGAAATTTAAATATATAACAAGTTTTTAATGAAAATATTTTTAGTAACTACAAACATTATTCATCACAGATGAACCTTATTTCTAGTACTACAATAGTTATATGCAGATAAATATTAATTTTGTGAAAATATAAAAACACATATGAATTTTGTGGGTCCATTATTAGAGAGAATTATAGAATAATGATATCCATTAAATATATTGTATTATTTTATTTATGGAGTGCAATATTTTTGCAGGGGAGCAGGGCCTTGGGATCTCTAAAGGGATGGCAATATGATGATCATGACAGATTTAATTGTCGGAGTGCGATTCATTTTCAAGGTGCATGGAAGCGGAGACTCTACACGGATGTTGATGGGACCACATCAACCTTCGATTGGGGTTTTGGGTGGATAAATATGTGGACCTTTGGGTTTGTTCCTTCCAGTTGGAATTAGACCTACTGGTCATTTTTTCATGGGGTTTTATACCCAATGGGTCTATGTGTCATGTAATGGGTTCTATCTTCCAAGAATAATTAGAGGTTTTTCATGGCTCAATAAATAAGGCGGGATTCCCCCTATATATTAAAAATATATATTGGTTCATATGATACGATATCATCATTATATTTAATTAATTCATACCCTTATCATGATTATTTTAAGGGGTAATTTTTTTAAATATACTGATATTGATGATTCATTGACCCTATCCAAGTTACAAGAACAATTTTAGAAATTTTAAAACATGAATATAAAATAAAAAGACATTATAAATATAAATAATATGAAATAATAGAGGTTTATTCTTAATTCGATCCACCATTGTATGAATCTAAACCATTATTTATATAAAAACTGTTTTTAGTAGGTTGATTGAGATAAATAATGAATTCTAAATCAAAAAAGAATGTTATATTTATTTGGATTCCATAGTGGAATACATAGAAACTATAATAATAGAAATCGTTGAATCCATAAAATATTATGAAGCCATTTATCACCCGTTAATGTCCCATATTTGATGAATTCATATAATGAAATTATGGTGGATGTTCATTCTGAAAAATATATTTTTTCTAATTATAGAGATGATTATATTATGGGTTCAATTTCATCATAACATTCCATAAATGGATCCTTTCCACATTATCTAAACTATAAATTTATGATCATATTCCATTAGTATGATAATCATATTCAATGAATATGATAATAATATCCTTTATCCAATTATATATAATGTTGTAGGGGATAATGTGATTTCATTTCTTTTACCTATGTTTCAACATCCCTTACCCCCAATGTAAAAAATTATTACATTTCTTTATATATTATCACAACATACACAGATAAAAATATAGTTTATGTTGTATATGAAATTAAATTGTGACAATTTTTCACTATAATTTGGTTGAATTAAAACAATGATCCTAAATATTTCTATTATTAGTAGAGGTCAATTCAAATGACCTTTATTCAAATTTTTCTATGGATAACGAAAGATATAAATTTTTACTAAAATATAAGTATATAAAACTGTTAATGGGAAAAAAATTAGTCAGTGATGGTGGTAAAGGATACTCATAACATTTTACAACTAGTTAAAGAATGAGTTTCCATAGAATATTTAAGGCTCACGATGAAACAGACACCAACAATGATATATAATGATAAAAATATGGAATATAAATAGATATAAGGTACCATTACCTAAATAATAGAGACACCTACAAAATTAGATCCTAACCCACATTCTTCAAGGATCATCATTTTTGATACCCTAATTAAAAAAATCATAAATGCAATAAATGATATGGGTACTACAACATTTAATGTAGTTTTAGAGCCTGGAGTTTGTTTCAAAAAATTACATTTCCCAATGATAGTGTTTATTAATGAGAAAAAATAATGTTAAATTATCAATATATACACTTTATTCAAGGATGTGTTGAATATTTCTTAATTATTATGGGAGTTTGGTAAGCATATTCTGTCTCTTATACAAATTTGATTAGATAATATTTCTATTTTTCATTATAATATTTATTAATACAATTTCCATGAATAAATGAGTATTTATTTACATGAGGTTTATTCACACCCTTTTAAACTAGATTATTTTCATCTTATTCCAAAAAATAATTTTTCTCATTGGCCTTTTTTGAGACACAGTAATGACTATAAGAGACTATTATTCTCCATGGAAGCATGAAACTTTACAATTTGTGTTGAAGTTGATAGATGGGATAAGTGTTCATTCGATATCAGTGGAGTGACGATAATGTTTTGATGAATAAGATCACATAATAGTGCTTACTGAGAAGAAACCCATCATTTGCTATGTTTTGTTTTGATTAATTACAATTTTAATGAAATATGCTAGGCATGGATTAACCAAAAACATTTCTCCTTTACAGTAGTTTATTTTAATCCATCATACATATATTTTTGATCCAATTGATTTTATTATTATGGTGTTATTTCAAGGATATTACTTATGCATGCTCTATTGTAGAGTATATATTATTGGTTACATCACTTTTATAGAATCACATTTGAAGTAAAAAAAATCTAAAGATCTATAAATAAATAAAAATGGATGTTCTAAATTTACCATCATATTTAATTTAAACATTCAAAATACTGTTAAATAAATTTTAATATGATATTCAAATTCCTATAACATGAGAAATTATTGAATTTTATGGTAACAATATCCACGGTATGCAAATATTATCCTTAATAGTGTTATATTCTAATAGTCACTAGTTTTTTTATTTGATATCTAATACTCATATTATATATGATTACTAATATTGATACATACTTCGAGTTACATAATTTTGAAACTGTTTTTTTGCTTTTTAATCTTATTTACACCCATGATCATATAATATATCCAAACTCATATATTTATACCATATAAGAATTATTATCTTTTTTTCATTATTTTTTAATTTTCTTTTTTCATTATATATTTTAGGCCCTTATATTTCTTAAAAAAACATCAAATTATTATCCATTAAAACCATCAGTGATTTATAAGTTACATTAAAATGTTTGGGGAACTTATTTAAATTTTTATCCCATCATGAACCTCAATCCACCCCACTGTTTTAATTTTAATATACCACATAAAATACATGAATAACCCTACATAGGATGATCTAATAAACCAAATACATTACTACCCACATCTTTGATACATTCATGTTAATTTTTATCACTATTTGTTGTGGAGATAACCTTCTGTGGATATGAATGTTTGGAAAACATGAGTTATTTAATGCACATTAATAGAAATTATGCATTTATATTAATTATTTTCCATTAAATTTTATAATAATTAATATTTTTTATATATATTTATATGGACATATAAATTCATTTTCGTTCAAAAAATATATATATTTACAGTTATTATATTGTAATCTATGTACAATGTAGAGTCCCAAAGCTTTACATACATGGAAATTACATTACTTTGGCGGAATACATAATACATAACAAAAACCAACACACAAGGACCGTAATAGTTTATTGTCTTTAGAAACTTGGAACTTAATCTTCTAATCAAGGTGGAAGATATTCAACATCTCCCATAAGGATATTCCCCTTTTTTCTTACCTAAACCCGTTCTTTATATCCTGGGGAAAAGAAAACAATAAAGGGTGATCTTAAATGCTCAGTAAGGGTAATCATGGAGAAAATAAAAAAACCGTATACTTTTGAACATAAAAACATGACCATATTGTTTCAACAAGAAAATCTTGAGCAATGAGATAAAACATGGAAGTACATAAGGCATAGATCATAATGGAAAATCAATAATAATAAAATTGCATAGGAATAAAACATGTAATTCTTGTAAAAAAAATTAAGCACAAGATATGATTTCTATAGTAGCCAAGGCATTGCTGCCAAGACCATCTTAGTGGACAAAGTTCCTTACTGAACCGGGTTTACATCACGTTCCAGCCCTGTATTACTGAACCGGATTTACGTGTCATTCCAGACAAGTCTATATCATGAGACATAAATCTTTACTTAATTAATTAGATGGAGATATAGGTCCCACCCATCTCATAATTAAATCATTATTACTTGTGCCACAACATAAACAAAAATCATTCATCAAAACCCAAAGAATAAAATGGGTTTCATAAACATCATCCCATCATAACATAATCTATATAAATCAAATAGATATAATTTCATCATAATAAAATTGAAACCATGTAAATCATAGATACATTATACTTGAAACGTAATCATACTAAATTATGTCATCTTATATGGAAAATAGTTTTGAAAAAACACTTGAAATGAATTCTTGAGGAAAATATCATTTCTTCTCCAAAAAAATTTTATTTTTACAAAATGATATTCAATTTTAATTGAAAAGGATTTTGTGGAAAATAATTATGAAATATTGGAGAGTAATATTCATGAAAATAACACATTATGAATCCATAAAAATCCTTTCATGCCGTATAAGTTAAAAAAACATTCTTCTCATTCTTTTGCCGGAAAAGTCAAAAAAGTACCTCGTAACGTAAATAAAAGAAAGATTCCATACATAACATGTAGTAAAAGTAAAAAATTGGTAAAAAGGACTTTAAACATACATGAAACCATTTTTATAAAATAGTAACATGGATGATAAATATATCTAAGGTGAATACTTATGAATAAACAATCTCGGATAAAAACAAGACTCGAAAAGTTATCCCTTACAAAGATATATTTGTAAATAAAATAGATCAATTATTTTTATTCACTATAATGTCACATAAAGAATGTATAAATACATGATAAGATATAAAAATTCATTTCTCACATAATCAAAGAATGACATAAACAAGAAACAGAAGATCAACCCAATGAATGGAAATTTGGTTAAGATGTTCCCTTACCTCGTGTCTGACATGACTCGATAGTTCTTTAATATCCTTAATAATAAACCAAAGTTAATTTATACTTGCTTAAGATCCTTTTTCAAATTTATTATTCCTTTTATATCACTTATTACCATGTTATAAACATTTTGTAAACATTTAAGTTAAAAATATTCGTTTTGTCGATATTTTGTACTTGAGTCAAAAATGGACTTCTTATAATTACATGTTGTTCATGTGGTCAAAGGTTCATTATATACAGAATTATATTCATGATTTATATATAATATATATCATATATATATTCATCATATACATGTATTTATAATATTACATAACATATGGAGGTAAGAAATGAAATACACCATTTATGGAGACAGTAAGCCGTACGTACACATGAACGCTAATTTCATTTCTATTTCTTATTTTAATGGAATTAAATCGTAATGATACATATATATTATAATTCCAGTATTATATCTTATATAATATCATTAACTACATGCTTTATACATCCCACATAAGGCATTAACGAATCACATCACTTTAAGTGGGCGGTAGTCAGCACTTCCTCAAATGAGATTATCGTATTTACTGACTATGGAAACCATAAAGGCTTGATATAATTGGAAAGTAAAGAAGAATAAGGAAATAATAAACATAATATATATCATATATAAATACTGTGCCATCATAATGGCCACCATGATAGGATTTTAAAGAAAATCGAACAATCATCGTTTCGTGAGGTGTTAGTTAGCCATCAACAAGAACATTATTTTCTTCATCCATTACATCGAGGTTTGTGTAAGTGTAGTTAGAATAATTATCATAAAAACATACTAGTATATTGAGGATATTGTTGTTGTTAATAAAAGAAAGTATTAAAAAGATTTTAGGGGTTGGAGAAGTTGAATAAAAGAAAACAACTTAAGAGAAACTTTTACATTTAATTTGGGTAACTTCTTTTAGTTTGAACCAAAAGGACTTCTTGAAGTGTCTTATACATAATTTAAGGAATCTAGGGGGTGGATAGGGATGTAGATAGATTAATTGTTAAGAGTTTGTACGAGCCTAATGGTTTGAGAGTTGTGAAAAATTGGATATAAATAGTCTTCTTTTATAAGGGGGAGGAGGGGCTCTTTTGGAAAGTGTGAAAATATTATTTTATTATAAACTTATCTTCAGTTAAAAAAGGTCCAAAAATAATTTAAGATAAAGATAAGATGACTCATGGTCTAAATAAAATCATCCAATTAGAATTGGACAAGTTTTGGATAATATTTTAATCATTTCTTAATGAGGTAAATACTGCATCATTATGGTGTCATAAATAATTTAATTTATTTGATGTCTAAAAATTATAAAAAAATACGAACACGTAGGAAATATTTTTATATTTCCAATTAATATTTATAGTGTAAAAGATAATTTATATTTCCCCTTATAAAAATTAATTACTAAAAGATTTTTGTTAATGCCAATTTTTTCTTTACATTAAATTAATTAATCTAATGTGTCATTGTCTATCATAAGTGGCTCCATGGAGTCCCACAATCGACCCAAGGATTACCATGGTCGGACATTACTCATCCAATAGGGTTTGGACAAGTGTTAAGGTAATTTTGTATTATTATAATATTCTTTTAACCTTGAATTACCCAATTTACCTTTAACCACGGTAAATAAAAGTCAAAAGTTACTATTCACCAAAAATTATTTTCTTCTTATTGAACCACATTTTACTTCTTTATAACAACCCTGTATGTCAGAATTTTGAAATTAAATTCACAAAAGTGGCAAAATTTCATTTAAATGAACAATTCAGTTTTTTAACTACCACTAAGTTGTTTTACTATTCATCAATAATTGATGTTTTTCAGAAAAATACCAAAAATCTAGCCTAAGCTATATTTGTTATTATGAATTCAAAAATGAAGTCCATTTTTTCAAATTCAAAACATAGAAGTGGAATTAATTAATTTTAAAATTAATTCCCATTATCAAAATGAATAGCGTGTTTTTATGAAACAATAACTATCAAAAGATTATGACTTGTTTTTGTCCAATTTCACTGTGAAATTAATTTCAATGACCAATATTAGATTAAATAGTAAAAATATATTCTAATTACACTTTAAAACCAATTAAAAAGTTAATATAACCATATAAATTATTGCGATGAAAAATGTTTTTTTAATTAATATATAGGGTGTTTTTACTATTCATCAAAATATGAAAGTTTTCAGAATAATATGAAAAACTTATCCAAATTAAATTTTTATATCCTGATTCCATGGAAGAATATTATTTTGTCAAATTGAACTTATAAACATGTCAAAAACTAGATTTAATGTGGGTGCGCCATCAAAAGGCGGCAAAAGTGCATTTTTTTGAAAAATACTTATTTTACCCAAAAAAATTATTTTGTTATCATACAATGTTCTAGAAAATATGTAAGATGAAAAATAATGTTATAAAATTCAATATGTAGTTAATACTATTCATAATGTCTAGTCTATAAAAATATTATAACAATATATCGTTGTTTAGTGAAGCTTGGTATTGCGTACTACACAGACTATCGTGGAAGGTCGCGATTGCGTGTAATGCATGCCAAGTCAGGGTGAAATGTAGTGAAAGACTCCTATGTTTTTGCGTAAAACAAAATAAAACCATATTTCATTTATACATTAGAGAAAACCTATTCATAATTTTTCATAGAATAATTTCTACAAAAAGAACTTGATATTGTGTGTAACACATGCCAAGAATAGTGTTGCGTATACTGCAAGATACTTCGGTGTTGCGTATAGTGCAAGATAATCTTGGTGAAGCATATAATAGATGACATCAATGAAATTAAGAATAATAATTCTAATAAAATCTCATTTTGTTACATTCTACACCCCTTAAAATGAATTTCTCCCTCGAAATTCGTCGGGGTTATAAATGGTTTAGTACTTGAAAGTTTCTTTAAAAGAAACCCACATCGTAAAAAGGGAATACCAAAACCTATTTTTAAAACATAATTATGAAATTTAATGGTTACCCAAATTAACTAATCAATGGGTTTCCACATTGGAGAACATTGGTGAAAATATGGAAATAGATGAAAAATCTAACCATCATGTTCTGATGGAGAGTGGTAGAGAACAGGGCTATGAAAAAGCCAAAAATCACAAAGCCAAAGATTTGTGATGATCTAAGGTACCATCTGATTCATTAGATGTAAGAGTAATAGGACAAATTTTTTGTTTTTCAAGATAATTTCCCTAATGTTGAAGAATTTTTGAATTAAAAGAAATTCTTACTTGATTTAGGTACAATCTCATTGTTGTTCATGCCTTGTACAATTTCCACTTCATCTCTTAAAGAAATGAAGTTGAATTTGTTTTCCATGAAGTGTTAGTGGATCATGCGATAGAATGATAGGTCATTCCATCTATCTCAAAAATAAGGTTAGCAAAAGTTATATACATAAGTCCATCTATGGTAATATTATTCATATATGGTTCCAAAAATGGACATATAATTCATCTATCATACCGCTTAATAAAATAAAACTAGTTTCTACTAACCAGTGACTTCTTGTAAGCCAGTGGTGGGCGATAAAGGCCTATCACACATCGTTTTTGCGTTCGATTCCCACAGCCTTGTCTGACGCGACGGGTTGTCGCCCGTCCTGCAGGTTGTCCTTTTTCTAAAATTACATCATCATGTCATTCCATCGATAATATCAAAAATAGTTCTATCCTTAAACAATACTATCTTATATCCAAAAAAATCCATTTCAAATCTTTAGGCTTATCCAAAATACATTTGTCCAATCATATAGTATAAAGAAAACAATTACTAGAAATTTCATCTACCAAGCATGTGAATACCATCATTTATCCCCGATATATCTTGTTGATCACATTCTAATCATGTGAATACCTTAATCATGTATTATCTTGAAAAATGAATACCCATTGATCCTTTGTAAAAACATTAATTCTTTCAAAATTTTACACTTTTCACATACAAAAATCCAAAAATTTCTATATACTCAAACCATGATATCACTTTCTCCTTATTTTAGTCATGATCTCATGATTACTATAATATTATTTTCTCCTTATCCCTTCATGATACGCATTTCATCTGCTTTCCAAAAATATTTCAATCACTTTTTCATGGTTACCAGTACCATATAATTATTGAAAACCAATACATAGATATTCCAAAATTCCACAATACCATAAATGAGATTCCATGATACTATTTTGAAATCCCATTACATAAAAACATAATCATTACACAACATCATTTTCATACCCAACCTCACAAATAGTGATCGCATGAGACTTCCATTTATCCTTTTCGTTAAGAGGTTTCTCACGTTGATCATCATTAACCCGTGGATTAGGGAATTTATCAGCATAATTCCCCATTTCCTTGTACTTGATGCATTGAAGTGTTGGTGGAGAGTTCTCTATAGTCTTTTCTTTATTCACATCATTAGAAACCATTTTCCCATTACATCAACATTCAACTGCTCGATGTCCTTCTTTTCCACACTTAAAACATTTTCTAGTACCTTTTAGGAAATATCCACTATGCTTCTATCCACACTTTGAGAATAATGAAACATTCATCTTCTTTTCACCATTGTTCTAAGATTTCTACTTGAACTCCATCCTTTTTTTCTTGTCAAAACAATGAGATGGATATGTAACACCAACTTCCATTTCTACCTTGATAGCACATCACACAATTTTTTCATTGCTACTTAAGTCTCTTATAGCTAATGCCCTTCGAAGACTTGGTTTTAAGCCACTGAAGAATCGATCAACTTTACTTTCATGTTGGATGATAAAGCTAGATTCATTCCTTGCATGACTTGTAAAATTCGCTTTTTATATACCAACAGATTCATCATCCTTTTTCTTATTATAAATGAACTTCATTTCCATATTTGTTCAAAGAATACGAGGGAAGTACTTTTTGAAAAATATTTTCTTAAACTCATCCCATTCCATGGAGTCAATTTCACCTTGGGGTCTTGTATTCTTAATTAAAGTCCATCAATGATCTGCTTCACCTTCTAATCGGTAAATAGCCAGAATGATTTTTTCATGTCCTGAACAATGAAGTATGGAAAATATCTTTTCAATGGTACTGATCCATTGTTCAACAACAAGTGGATTAGAAGACCCACTGAAAGAAGGGGGGCGTTGCCTCATGAAGGACTCAATAGAATGTTGTTCCCTTCTCTGCTCATTCGGAAGTCCAGAATGATTCATATCATGTGTTAGTATAGCAATAATATTTTTCACTCCATCTCCCATAATATTGGTTTGTTCAGAAGGACAATCATTTCATTGTCCATTACATTGATCAACATGGTTTTTTTGGGTTCCAGCCATCATTTAAAACCCAAAAAAATAGTGTGAGAGGAAAAAATCATGATAGGTAAACCAACATAATAAAGGGGGAGTAAATTCAATATCAAACACCTTAGGTTTAATTCTAAGATCGTTACCGTAATTCTAGGACTATAACCTATACTTATACTTATCATTAGGGAAATCCCTAGACATACCATAGAAATATCTCTAGGGATCTTACTAAAGTTTTCGCATCCTAGTTTCCAAAGGTTAACTAAACCATTCCTCTAATACCAACTATAGAGACCCAAAGCTTGATGTACATGGACATTACATTACTTTGGCAGAATACATAATACATAACAAATACCAACACACAAGGACCGTAATAGTTTAGTGTCTTTGGAAACTTGGAACTTAATCTTCTAATCATGGTGAAAGATCTTCAACATCTCCTATAAAGATCTTCCCCTTGTTTTTCTTACCTAAAGCCTTTATTTATATCCTGGGGAAAGGAAAACATATAAAGGGTGAGCTCAAATGCTCAACAAGGGTAATCATGGAGAAAATAAAACAAACGGTATACATTTGAACTTAAAAACATGATCATAATGGTTAAACATGAAAATCTTGAGCAATGAGATAAAACATGGAAGTACATAAGGCATAGATCATAATAGAACATAAATCATGATAAAATATCATGGGAATAAAACATGTAATTGTGGAAAAACATTAAGCGCATGATATGATTTCCATAGTAGCCAAGGCATTGTAGCCAAGACCATCTTAGTGGATAACTTCACTTACTAAACTGAGATTACTTGCCGTTCTAGCCCTGTATTACTGAACCAGATTTACTTTTTGTTCCAGCCATGTCTATCTCATGAAATATAAATTATTACCCAATGTATTGGAGGGAGATATAGGTCCCACCCATCTCATAATGAAATCATTATTACTTATGCCACAACATAAAACTAAATCATTCATCATAACCCAAAGAATAAAATGGGTTTCATAAACATCATCTCATAATAACATAATCCATAAAAAACAAATGGATATAATTGAATCATAATAAATGTGAAACCATGTAAATCATAGATACATTATACTTTAAACATAATCATATTAAATAATGTCATCTTATATGGAAAATTGTTTTGACAAAACACTTTAAATGAAATCTTGAAGAAAATATTCGTTCTTCTCCAAAAACACTTTCTTTTCACAAAATGACATGCATTTTTAAAAGAAAAAGATTTTTTTGAAAATAATTATGAAATATTGTAGAGTAGTCTTCATGAAAAAAATGCATTATAAAACCGTAAAAATCCGTTCATGCTGTAGAAGTTAAAAAAACATTCTTCTCATTTTTTTGCCAGAAAAGTCAAAAAAGTACCTCATAAGGTAAACAAAAGAAAGATTCCTTACATAACATGTAGTAAAAGTAAAAAATGGGTAAAAAGGACTTTAAAAATACATGAAAACATTTTTAGAAAACAGTAACATGGATGATAAATATAACCTCTGTGAATACTTACGAATAAACAATCTCGGATAAAAACGAGATTAGAAACGTTTTCCCTTACAAAGATTTTTTTGTAATTAAAATAGATCACTTATGTGTATTCACTATAAAGTCCCATAATGAAATTATAAATACATGATAAGATATAAAAATTCATTTCTCACATAATCAAAGAATGACATAAACAAGAAAGAGAAGATCAACCCAAAGAACAGAAATCGGGTTAAGATGTTCTCTTACCTCGTGTCCGACTTGACTTGATCGTTCTTTAATATTCTGAATAATAAACCAAAGTTAATTTCTACTTGAATAAGAAAATTTTTTAAATTTATTATTCTTTTTATATCACTTATTACCATGTTATAAACATTATGTAACCATTTAAGTTAATAATGTTTGTTTTGTCGATATTTGGTACTTGAGTCAAAAATGGACTTCTTATAATTACATGTTGTTCATGTGGTCAATGGTTGATTATATCCAAAATGATATTCATGATTTAAATTTCATATATATCATATATATCCATCATATACATGTATTTATAATATTACATAACATATGGAGGTAAGAAATGAAATGCACCGTTCATGGAGACAGTAAGCCGTACGTACACATGAACGCTACATTCATTTATATTTCTTATTTAAAGGGAATTAAAACATAAATATACATAGATATATTATAATTCGTGTATAATATCATATATAATATCATTAACTACATCCTTTATACATCCCACATAAGGCGTTAACGAATCACATCACTTTGAGGGGGCGGTAATCCACACTTCCTCAAATGAGATTATCGTATTTACCCACTATGGAAACCATAAGGGCTTGATATAATTGGTATTTAAAGAATAATGAAGAAATCATAAAAACAATATATATCATATATAAATACAGTGCCATAATAATTTCCACCATGAGAGGCAGTAGGAGAAAATCGAATAATCATCGTTTCGTGAGGTGTTAGTTTTCCATCCACCGAAACATTATGTTCATCATCCATTATATGGAGGTGTGTCTAATTGTAGTTAGCATACTTCTCATAAAAACATACTATTATATTTAGGATACTGGTTTTGTTAAAAAAAAATAAAGTATTAAAAAAATTTTAGGGGTTGGAGAAGTAGAATAAAAGAAAACAACTTAAGAGAAACTGTTACCTTTAATTTGGGTAACTTCCTTTGGTTTGAATCAAAAGGACTTCTTGAAGTGCCTTATTACTAATGTAAGGATTATACGGGGAGGAGAGGGATGTAGAGAGATTAATTGGGTAGAGTTTGGACGAGCCTAAAGGCTTGAGATTTGTGAGGAATTTGATAGAAATGGTCTCCTTTTATAAGGTGGAGGAGGGGCTCTTTTTGAAAGTGTGAAAATATTATTTAATTATAAACTTATATTTGGTTAGAAAAGGTCAAAAAAATAATTAAATATTAAGATAAGATGACTCATGGTCGAAATAAAATCATCTAATCAGAATTGGACAAGTTTTTGATAATATTTTAATCATTATAATCTAATTTATTTAAATCATTTATTAATGAGGTAAATACTGCATCATTATTGTATCATAAATAATTTAATTTAATTGATATCTAAAAATTGTTAAAAAAATACCCACATGTAGGAAATCTTTTTATAATTCCAATTAATATTTATAGTTTAAAATATAATTTATATGGCCCCTTATAAAAAATAATTACTAAAATATTTTTGTTAATGCCAATTTTGTCTTTACATTAAATTAATTAATCTAATGTGTCATTGTCTTTCATAAGTGGCTCCATGGGGTCCCAAAATAAACCCAAGGATTAATATGGTCGGCCATTACTCATCCAATAAGTTTTTGACAAGTGTTAACGTAATTTTTAATTATTATAATATTCTTTTAACCTTGAATTACCCTATTTACGTTTAACCACAGTAAATAAAAGTCAAAAGTTACAATTCACCAAAAATTATTTTCATCTTATTGAACCAAATTTTACTTCTTTATAACAACCATGTATGTTGTAATTTTTTCTTCAATTCAAATAAGTGGAAAAATTTCAATTAAATGAATGATTCAGTTTTTTAACTACCACTAAATGGTTTTACTATTCATCAAAAAATTGATGTTTTTCAGAAAAATACAAAAAATTCCGCCTATGATATATTTGATATTCCAAATTCAAAAATGATGTCCATTTTTCCAAATTCAAAACATAGAAGTGGCATTAATTAATTTTAAAATCAATTCCCATTATCAAAACAAATAGTGTATTTTAAGAAACAATAACTTTCAAAATATCATCACTTGTTTATGTCCAATTTCAAAGTGAAATTAATTCAATGACCATCATTGGATTAAATGGTAAAAATATATTCTAATTACACCTTAAAACAAACTAAAGATATAATCTAACCATATAAATTATTGCGATGAAAAAAGTTGTTTTTAATTAAAATATTGTGTGTTTTTACTATTGATCAAAATATGAAAGTTATTAGAATAATATGAAAAATTTATCCAAATTAAATTTTATTTCCTGATTCCAAGGAAGAATTATATTTTTTCAAATTGAACTTATAAACATGTCAAAAACTATATTTAATGTGGGTGCACCATCAAAAGGTGGAAAAACAAGATTTTTTTTGAAAAATACTTATTTTACCCAAAAAATTTATTTTGTTCTCATTCCATCTTCTAGAAAATATGTAAGATGAATAATAATGTTATAAAATTCAAAATTTAGTTAATAATATTCATAATGGATTGTATATAATAATATTATAACAATTTATTGTTTTTTAGTGAAACCTGGTATTGCGTACTACACACACTATCGAGGAAGGTCATGATTGCGTGTAATGCAAGCCAGGTCAGGGTGACATGTAGTAAAAGACTCCTTTGTGTTGTGTATAACAAAGTACAACCATATTTCATTTATACATTAATCAAAATCTATACTTAATGTTGTGAAGAATAATTTCTACAAAATGAATTTGAAATTGTGTGTAACACGAGCCATGAATAGTGTTGCGTATACTGCAAGCTAATACGGTGTTGCGTATAACGCAAGATAATCTTGGTATAGCGTACAAGAGAAGACATCAATGAAATTAAAAAGAATAATTCTAATAAAATCTCGGGTTGTTACATAAAAGGGATAACTGTATAGGTGATATCCTGACCCATCCCAGCTGGTACACCTTATAGTCCAGAAATGAATTTTGAAGTGACCCCAAAGATCACCAATAATATCAAATGAGTTGTTGGAAATCATTGAGAAAATAGTAAATTCACATATTGGTTGAGTTACCATCACGTTTCCTAGAAATATATCATGAAACCACTTATCAACTCCATATTAATAAATAAACCTATCCCAGTACATGTAATGACGTACAATGAATGACTAAAATTAAAAAATATCATGGAAAAACATAATAATGTTACTAAAAATGTCCTCTATTAGATAATAATTGCAAGATCAGTCATTGAATCCCACATGCATGGAAATAATATATATATATATATATATATATACTTATATAGATATGAGCATTCAAGTATACTCAGTAAGATCCATCACAAAAACTCTCATGAAAATATTAAAGAATCATGATTGAGATCAAAGAAATTAAAAATTAAAATAAAATCATTACCTAGATCAAGTCAACTATATTATCATCCCCATCATGTTTCACTCACCAAATAAGGAAAAAATTAGGTCACCTAATATCAATGTCATATAGAGTATAAGTCACAATAAAATAACATTCCCACTTAACGAGTCACTTAAAAAAATTATATTTTATGTCATAGTGATTCCATCACCTTCTTATAACATACCACAACTCTATGGAAACACATGATAACTACAAAAAAATTATCACAACCACAACACTATCACATCCCCCAAATCAGATAATCAACATGATATCTATTCCAGCCTATGTAAATCTATATTATTCGTTAATCTACCACAACCGATTTTCAATTACCCGTTTAACATCTATAATTTCTTATAGACCTATTACAATTATACACTATAATCTTTGGCCTCCACCACCTGTATATACAGGTGTGTCACCATTGATATCCATTATAGCCCATATTTAATTATATCTCTAACCGTATTCCTTCATAACCTAAATATTCACATATATATATATATATATATATATATTCTAGAAGAGAGGGGGTTCGGGGAGTAAGTATCCATCTATAAAACAAACATTGAAGATAATGGGAAGAAAGTGAAAAGCCATGGATAAATATAGGAATCAATCATCCCATTTGACTTGGGTTGCGGAGAATAATAACAAATATAATATAATGAATAATATAATAGAAAATAATATTAGGGGAAACTATTTTACAATGAATAAATTTATAACTAACATCCCATATGAAAACCCATATTCCACTACTCCAGACAATGATTATATTTAATTTTTAAGCACAAAATAATCTAAAATTATAATTAATAGATTTCAGTTATTATAAATTAGTAACCAATAGAAAATATTACATCATTAATTATTTATTAAAATATACATTAGCATTATATAGATAAGGTACTATTGTTCTACATAATAATTCTAGATTTTAATTCTATAATATTTTAATAATTTATCTTACCCATTATCAATAGTCATTAACATATTAATATACTACTATGTTCATAATTATTAATGAGCTTCAATTTTTATAGTCTTCCTTGTATTATGTATTTTAAAAAATCATGAACCACCCCCTTAAATAATTCATTATGTATTTAACATCAACAATTATTATCAATAATATATGACTATGCCTTTATTGGAGAAGAATATATTTGAAAGATAATAAGGAATCATTAGTAAGAAATAATCATATAACAATCAAGCAGGATCCTATACAGTGGCAATAATAATAGAATCAACCTTATCACATTTCCACAACATCAACACCACTACTCTATTAACAACAATAATTTACCACAAATACAAACTCAACATAGCTCTAAAATATCCATACTAACCAATTGTATTAGTTTATTAAAAATTATATTACTGGTTCTAAATTTATTTATATAGTAGAAAATCATAATTCCAGTAATAAAAAATATCAATGAGTAGAAAATAATACATTATTCAGTGATTAAAATCTAATAAAAATAGCGTATTAATGTATTTACCCATTAGTATTAATTATATAAGTATATATATTTAATTTTTTATCTTTATTGATCAATTCATATGTATAAGGTATTAATAATCAATGAAACACAATAATTTAGTGACTCATAATAATGATAATTTCTCAAGTGATATTCTCAAAGAATTCTTTATCATGTCAAACAATTTTATGGAATAATGATAAATTTAATGAATGTCTCATTCACTCATTTCTTAATATAAGAATATATATGTTATTTATGTTGTTTTATTACTGTAAACTATGCAATATTTTAGGATAATCAAAATGAAAAGGAATGACACTATCTAGAAAATAACATTTGACATAACATGTATAATTTTCATAATTCTATATGAAAAAATACTATCATCCCAATAAATTCATTTATTCTGTATTATTAACATACTTTTGGCCAATCTCATATATTTAATCATAATAAAACCAATGATGATAACCCAATATTTTCACATAATTAAATAGGATAAGCTTTAAATATCCTACCATGATATGAAGGTTCAACATTTTCTAAATGTGAATAAAATGATAGATGATGAACAATAACATGAAAGATAATGATTAACGTAAAATACCTATAAATATCTGATTATCATGACACCTCCAACATTCATCAATATTAAACCTATTGAAATGAGGAAAAACATGTACCTTTTCATAGATTAAATCAAAAATATTAAAAAAAGCGAAAATAGGTAAAGAGTGATTCCCTTGATCAATGGAAGTCATTTCAGAATGAAATTCCTAGGGATTAATCACTATGGCCTAGGTACATAAAAAATAATCCCATAGAGAACTCATCTTTTATAAAATAAGGATAAAATAAGATGAATTCAACAAGGACCTCAAATTTTTTGAAAAATCAAGATGTCACTACAGTTATGTGAGATAGAGGTTCCTCATGTTCGACCCAAATCAAATGGTCAATGTGTGATTCCCCCACATGCATCCAACATTACTCATGGTCATTGATTGTTACATTAATGAAAATAAAGAGTTTAAAAATGGTTATGGGCATCTGGACACAATATTAAAACCCTATAAATCATGTTGAAAATACTCGACCTCATTTCTCATCCAAACCAAACCTTGAATAGGATCACTTTCTGGTCGTTGCACCAAGACGTGATGAATCGTAAAGAGAAAGAACCAAGGAACTCAACCTATATGTCCCTATTTCATGACATGCATACTTCAGGTCATGAAATTATTTTTTAAAAGTAAAATAAGAATATTTTTAATCAATTTATAAGGTTTTGATTTAATATATATTGTTTTTCACTTTATCTAAATACTCTCAATAGATTTATTTCTATGACCGAATCCAATCACACCATAATGAAAATTCTAACAAAAAATATCAGGAAACATAACTCTCATAACTTATATACCCAATTCATGGAACATCCTCATGACACAATGCATACCAGAACACAATAATTCAACCATTATATACTAATTCATAGGAACACTATAAAAACTCCTTCTTCAACCCTATGGACTTTCTATAAACATACATGAACTATGACATCATCGACGAAATGAAAATAGATGGGTTGGGAAAATACATCCCTTTACATTAGATACCCCCAATACTGCTTTTTCCTTAAGAATCAAAACCAACCCGAGAATGGAAAACAGTCAAATAAACCAAAAACCTATTATAATTCACTCAAATATAGATATATTTAATATAGTTACATAAACAGATCATCACAATGGCAGGAATAACATGAATAACCATCTTAAATATCTCATTAATTATGACATATTCATAGAGATCTTCTTAATAAGTCAACCCTCAAACAAATTTGGTTATTGGGCACATATATGTGTGTCAAATTCTCAACTAAACTCTTCTAAGACACTATGTAACAACAAAACATGAACTAGATGAATAACATTCCTAAAAAACACCAACAGATGATCTAGAAATTCAATAAGTCATTCATTGAACATTACGTTATCTTCATCATCTATCTTACCACATTCAATGATATGAGAGTTGAAAAAACCAACCATAATATATATATATATATTATCACATTATAAGAATATTTATTAGATCTCATAACAAATCACACACCCAAAACAGATGAGATTATTGTATTCGGATACTAGATATATAACCGGCTTATTTTAAAAATATTCTTCAATATATCCCAAAAATAATATTTACACATGATACAATTATATACATATATTACATAATACGCTCATTTATAAACATAGAAATGAATACACATGAAACGTGTGAGATCATATGCTCAGTATGGGTAAGAATAATAGATTATAGTAAAAGATAACATCTGATCATAATATGAACATGTTAGTTTTAAAATATAATCACAATCCACCAAAGAATATAACAAAACAATACCAAATGAAAGAGATATCATAAATCAAGATTCAACAATCTTGGGTCTTGAAAAAAAATAACATAGGAAATATATATAACATATAGATGTTGAAAAAATTTGGAATATTCAAAATAATGTAAAATAATTTTTTTTATGAGGATGACTTCCAAGACCATCATCACATAAAAAATATATTTCTATAGTTGATTGGGTTTACTCCAAAATCCCTAACACATCAGATCATCAGATATATGGATTTACACAATGCATAATAAGGCTATATAATGTTGGGAAATTATTTTAAAAAAACATTGCGTATTGGGTTTACTAAAAAGTATGTCATATTTAAAATCATGTGATATTATACTTTGAAAATCTATTAGAGGTATAAGAAATTTTTTCCTCTTTTATCTAATGATGAAATTCTATTCATATTTTTGTGGTATAAACATGAATATATTCACAATTCCACAAAATTATAATTATCCCGTGAGAAATAAATGGTTTCATGAATATTTCAAAAAGAAATGATCATAGTAAATTGAAGGAAATAATTTTTTATGCTATAATTAGAATATATCCAAAGTGAAAGAGAAGAATCATTTTGGTATATTTACATAGATGAAGAAAATTATAATACTAATAGAAAATTGATTCAAAAAATAAGGAAAAATAACCTTTAATTGTTTATAAATTTTATCTTTAAAATTAAATAAATGAGAAAAAATATTTTTAGAAATATATTTATAATGAAAATAAAAATAAATTGATGAATTATTAAAAACATAAAATGAAACATTGTATTAATAACTGATAAATGTGGTCATAAAAATCAATTTCGTGGAAAACACTAAAAGAATATTCCTTTAATTTTTTTAATAAAAGTATATGTTATTATAAAATAAAAGTAATAAATAATATTATGTGGTATAAGTATATATAAATATATACAAGCATATAATTTTCATGGACATGGAGGAGAATGATTCCATAGAAAAAAGAAAAGATATGTCCAGTTTTACATTCAAGCATTATTTTAGGTAAAATATAATAAAAGATAGCTGGAATGGTAAGAGTACATGTAAACCTAGAAATAATTACATGATAACCCAATAAATTGGTAATTAGAATTAGACAAAAATACATTTTATATTTATTTAATTTATTCATAAGAAATCATGATTTTAAAATGAAATTGGAAAGAAAACCTTTCATTTAATCACGATTTCCATGAGGGAAATTTATCATATGGTATAATTAATATATCCATGTTAATTAATAATTTAGTAAACTAATTCTTAAAAATTTCCTTTTATAATCTTTAATTATATTCCTTTCTTAACAATATATTATTTAATTATTTTTTATTTTTATCATCAGATGCTAGTAATTCGTATTGTTTCATCCATGTTTCATAATGGCACTGTCGATCCATGATCTATGATGAAAAATATAACATTAAATGATTATTCAATGTATTTTAATTATTACCTTTCTATTTTTTATTTAGAACCATGTTAATTTTATTTAATTGATGATTGTGGATTATGAGATTGGAATTTATAATGTGTTTGTTTTTTTAAAATTTATCAATAATAACATGTTCCATTATGATGACCATTAGTTTCATGTAACTAGAAATATATGAAATCCTCTCTTAAAAATTCAAATTCACTTTAATAAGGTTTTTTATTCTAAAAATACCACCCCTTATTTTTTTAACCCATTTGATAAATACGTTAAAACAAGCAGCGTGGTATAGATTTAGGTCATGTTCATCCCATTATTTTTCTTTATGAAAATTTATTATTTATAAAATATATTTTAAAAATATGAAAATGAAAAATTATTATCCTTAATATACTGTTATGTTATTATAATTATGGTATAAGTGTTAACCTCACACTATATTTCTTTTAAGAAAGGTTAAATTGTGAATCATGCATTGTGTGGACTAGCACCACTACGATGCCACATGTTTCATTTTTCTTTACCACATGAGAAGGATGGTACTAATGTGGAAGTTTATTTAAAATCATGATACTTATGATATATTATTATATTTTTAAATAATTATTGATGCACATGGGATCCACATGAAATTTTAAAATTTTTTAAATTTAGTATCAATTATTTTATAAATGATTTATGTGTTATTAGTCCCTTTTTAGTATTTTAATATCTTAATTATTTTCATAATTTTAATTTATTAATATATTCATAATATTAATTTTTTTATTTTTAGATTATATTAATACTACACATTTTTTACATTTAATTTGAAATACTTTTATTATTTTCAATTTAATTAATATTAGTTTATTATTATTTTTAATAATTATTGTCATATGTTAATTTAATAATATATATATTTTTTCAACATTTTTTTTTCTTAAAATATTATTATTAGTATTATTATCAGTTATTATTATTATTATATTTTATTAAAATTTAGTAGTAGTAGAATTATTTTTAGAATTTTATTATTTTTATTTCATAAGAGTATTTAATTACATGTGCATGAATATAAATATGTGTATTTTCCTTGATATAAAATTTTATATCAATTTTTATTTATATCTAATTATTATATTTAATTCCAATTCTATTATTTGTATTATTATTATTTAATGATTCTATATATTAATATTTTATATGAATTTTAATATTGAATGTGATTTTGTTCATTTTGAATTCTCTAGAAAAATGCCTAAGTGGAGGGTGATTTCACTCCATCATCTTCATGAAGGTGTTATAAAAAAATAAACATTCATCTACATTACACCAAGGATGGTCGATCGACCATGTCTCTCGTTGTACACAATTGTACAATCACACCCTCTAACTAGGTGTTTGTCCTCTAGTTCCTTCATACTTCACCCCTTCACTGTGCATAACCACACAAATTTCCCCTTCTACCTCCATTATCTGAACCATCAACCCCCCATAGGTTGAATTCCTTCCTATTTTCTTCCTCTATCCTGTACAACGTGCACCACCACCCCTTCTGTGTCCACCTCGTCCATCCACCCTACTTGCCTGCCTCTTCCCCAGAGTAGGCCCCCCACCCTGCATCACTAACACATATCCCTACAACACACACCACCAGCAGAGCATGGCCTCTACTACAGACCAATTCATGGTCAAGCACACCAATTTCCAAGTGCTTGCCTCATCCTCTATCTACTATGACACCCTTACATGACGTCATGTTCAGTTAAATTTCGATGATTGGTGATGGTGACTGATGTGTATAGTGAGAGTGTAGATGACACGATTATTTTTTCACTAACACGTAGATTTAGGTTCCATATTTTTGAGATCGAGGGTAGGTAGACATTTTTCATTCCTATATTATATATTTATTCGATCATTTTTTGGTGGTGTTATAGTTTTGTTCAACAAGAATCTGATCAGTGAAGTGAAGGTTATTATTTTTTGATCATACATGGTAGATAACTGTGATTTTTGATACAACCAAAACATGAATATTTCTGTATTTTATTATTTTGTTTTTAATGCTTTCATGATTTTGGGCTAAATTCCACAGTGTTAGATTTTTGATTCATTTGATAGTAATTGCATGAATTAATGGGATTCCATGTTTTATTACCTTTTGAATTTAATTTTCTAATTGAATGATTGCTTAATTAATTTGGTATTTATTTTAATTAAATGTTAGTTGAACTATTCCCATATGATTTAATTCTTACTCATGTGATACTTAATAAGTAATCATAGACATTGGATCATCTATGAATTTATTTTTTTATAATTAGGTATCATGAGTAAGAAAATCAAAAATTTCACAGGAATGATTTCTGAATAAAAAAATTATATTAATTGAAAATTTCATATTTTTTGTGTATTTACCTTCTAATTTTCATGAGTGATACTTAATCAATGATCTCATGAGAGAAAACATGAAATAAAAGAGATACTTAGACTTTGTGAGAAACATGTCATGGTATTTCACAACGTGATTCATTTTTCTAATGACACACAAATTATTTGTTAGGATATAGTACTAAATGAAGGATTATTTGTGAGAAAAATTAGAATACTATATTACATCAGAGAAAGAGCCAAGATAGTATTTTGAATAAATTTTTAACCTGTGATAATTGAATAGATAAATTTTCAGATGTGATAATTAAATAATTGGAATTGTATACACTAGAATAGACCTCGCAACTCTAACACATCCATCTCAACCTAATTTATTAGATAGATTAATTTAATTCTCAGAAATTGTTTTAGTAAATCTAAACAATGATTTTAAAAAATTTATTTAATAAATGTTTTAATTCTTAATCACATTTGAGGACTTCTTTGCCTCAACATTCTTTTTATATGATATTCCTAGTGTCTAATCATATTATCTTTATGGTTTAATTGTGCTCCGTGCTTCTAAAATAGTTAATAGGTTAAAAAAAATTAATATTACACACATTGAGACATGAATTCCCCATTTCTATATCCATTTTCATAGAGAATAGTATCATTAGGAGTTCCTTAAAAATAGTGATTTAGATAAAAAATAAATTAGTTTACTACTATTGGAAACGTTCATTATATGTACTTTAAAGACACCCATAAGTTCAGAATAGCACAGCCTATACCACATAGATACAACCAATTCCCATTCTACACAAAAAATTTAAATGATATTGAATTTAACCTTACATCACCCAAGAAATCTTTAGGTAAATTGTTTTTTATAATTATTTTTATCCATGTTAGAGTCATGATATAATCTAAAATTCTTCACTATATTATACTACAATTTCTTAAACACAATGTGATCATTTTAAATGTAAATTAAATGTTGAAAATTTAGAACATGATGATTCATGAGAAAAAAATGATTCAATAATTGAGAACATGGTTCTTTATTCTATCAATGGAAAAAATAGTATGTCTGAACATCAAGATAAATGTAATGGGAAATTTCAATCCTCAATTAAATATCTAGAATGTAAAATAACTCATCTTATCTTACTAACAGACTCCCCTCCATCTAATTATTTAATTAAGAACAATTTTTTTGATGAGGGTGTGATATAGGTTCCATTTAATAAATAACTAATTCTTAATTTTGATAATGGGACAACTTTTGTTGGTCCTCTATCTTATAATACCATTGATTAATCCTATCAAAAAACATTAATTCATCCACTGTAATCACATTTCCAGAATATGAGAGCTTGTTATTCTACCCCATTATTCATAATGGTCCCTTAGAAAATGAAATTCCTTGACATCCTTATTTTTTGACTTCATAATACATCCATACAAAAGTTAAAACATAAAAATTAAATGCCAATCAAATTTCATTTTTTAGGGATGAAGAGGACAATAAAATGAGACCCTTGTTTACCATGATATATATTGTATTGATCCAAGATAACATAAAATGTCACACACAATATTATGTTACTACAAATTATATTGATTGACCTCTTTTTAAAAATATTTATTATTCTTAATTTTTTATAAAAATGAGACATTTGAAATATTTAATTTTCATGAGAATAATTAGTGATTTTGATGTAGAACAATAATAATGTTCCAAAAACAATGGATGAATGGAATTTACTAGTGGTTCTTGAAATTAAGGTGAAATGTTTTCCAATAGAGAAATATAATGGGTGAAGTATAGATGAATAATTTGGAAAAGAAGTCACCCATGAAATAATGGATTAACCTACTCTAATTGAGTCCAACCCACATTATCCATGGATTGAGGGGAAAACATCACTTGAAATACAAATAGATTATAGAACATCTATTGACATTGGTACAATCAATGAATCCCTAAACCATGAATTATGTTGGAAACATGTTGATTTCTCTATGTATGTTCTTGGAAGTGGAAACAAACTAGGTTACATTTAAAATGAAAAAACTAAATTCAAGGATATTATTGATATAATATAACAAACAAAATATTTTTGTAATATAATTTCTTCACATATTCAGATTCAACGAATTAATCTTAATACTCCTACCACTAACACCCTTCGATCAAACATCAATTATTCGGAGAGTTTTTCTTCAAAAGAGGTATACTTATTCCCTTATGAGATTGGATATTTTTATTACATTACACCCATCCATTTTTTGGAATTTTTTGTTGTGATATTTTGCCACTTATAGGATTATCACTTTTTCAAGGAATGGATTCCACACTCCCACTGATAATGAATTAGTTTTTTGGTATACATTACCATTTTATCCTAGTGGAGTATTATCAATGTTTGGATGATGATTATGTAAAATTAGTTCACAATGGGTTTCTAGGAATCATTAGTTAATTTTATATGCAATGAATTTAGTTTCATTTGATATAGTTTTTAATAAAATTCGAATCATTTATTGAAGAGGTTTTCTTCAATCCCAACAATGAAGATGGGTTTATCAAATATATATTTATCATCTGCATGTTTTTGATCTATGGTTTCATCTTTATGTTATGATGTTTTTATGTTTTTCAAGTGTGTAAATTTTATAGGTTCATCATTTTTGGTGAATCATTAGATATAGTTAGACATTATGTGACTATTTTCACTTACAAAAGTTAATATTTTATTTTTTGTTATATTTTATACATAAAAAACATCAGGAAAAATTACTTACACAAAATAACAGATTTTGAATGAAAAGAAAGAATCCAGTAATTACTGAACCAACTTTAAAATTAGTTCATTTCTATAGAAACATAGTTAGGGGAATGAAACTTATGTTATTAGTAAATATGAGCGCATTATTACTACATGACATTCTTTGATCTATGATATCATGACTTAGCTGATTGTTTATATTATTCTATGATTTGATTTCTGTTTTTAGAAACATGTTTATTTTTTAGACACATGTATTTAATCATTCTAAATTGTAAAATGAAACAATATATTTCCATACCCATGAAGACTATGGTCCATTTTTACATCATTTGAAGTTTCTCTTTTTCATGAGAAAATATTTACCATGTTTTTTTCTATATCTTTCCATGTTTTTACATCAAAATGATTTGAATTTGGAATACTGCAACAAAATTATTGATTCGTTGTTTTAATTTATTCTCTTTAATTGACCCACTAAGAAACCTATAAGTTTTCCCCATAATGTAGCCCATAGAAACTATGAATAATCTTTTTTTGAGGATGATCCCATACTTGATACGCTTCCCTACAAATTTATTGAGTTTCTCCATGATGATTTTCAATAAAATGTTTTGGGAGAGATTTATTCATGGATAGGGATTTTTGATTGAAAGTATTCATTTGATTCACATGGATAGACCATATATCATATTGATCATTTGTTTTCTAGTTCATAATAGCCAAATTTGTTTATTGTATTTTTATTTTGGAACGTAGACAATTTTAGGTTTTAAAAACTTGTACTTTTCTATCATTATGTGGCAACCCACTCTTTTAGGGATACCTATAAAAGTGATGATACAATACTCCATGAGCTATAGTGTTTTCCATATAAAATTATTTCAATGATATGATATAGATTATACACAACTTTAGTATGTTTCATTGGGAATTTTCAACATTTATTTCGTCAGGATTCAGAGTCAATAATCACTATTTTTTCTTTCACATCTTCTATGACTGAGTTGTGTCCCAAAAAATAGAAAAGAAATAAAACTAAAAGGAAAATAATGAAAATAAAAATAGTGGAAATTTAGATCATCATAATACTGGGGACAAGAAATAATTCAAATGTAGAGGATTGAGATTTTGAGGGTGACATTTGGACTAACTCTTATCATGTATTAATTTGAAGATTCAACCATCATTTTTTTGAAAATGTCTTAATTTTATTAACCCACTACCCTGTATCCTTAGAGACATTTGAACCTAATGTAATGTCTACAAGATTGGTGTTTTATTTTGATTTCCTCCAACATGGATGTGAAATTCATGATCTTCCAATGGTAAGAATTCATGTGTAAGATAATTGAGACTATATTTGACCAAATTGTTTGAGAAATTAAAGTGATGGTGAGATAGGTCACATGATGCATAAGCATAGGTAAATTTTATTTGAAAGAATTCTAGTGAAAAGGAAATGGAATTTAAAAATTGAATGATTAAATGAAGCATGATATTTTATGTTTAAAAGAGATAGATTTTTTGAACCTGTAATTTTGATGTTTTGATTTTTCTATGGGTCCACATATGTCTTGTTTTATAATTATTTCCCAAGGATGAAAAAATTTTAAGTGCGGGATAATTGATGTGAATTGATACTTCAAGAGTTTTTAATAATTTTTTTAATTAAGATTTAATTATTTTCTAACCTATTTTAGTGTTTTATGGTCTTTATTTAGTTTTTTAATATCTTTGGTTTATTATAGTTTTTTGTTTTATATTTTTATTAATATTAGTTTTTTAGATTTATTATTATTTTATAATAATATTACACATTAATTAAATTAAATTTATTACACTTTAGTTATTTTAGTACATTAATTTATATTAGTTTATTAATATTTATTAATATGTAATTAAATTTTTTATTGTTGTATTTTTTTAAATCAAGGGATATTTTTAGAAATATTAATATTAATATTAATATTAGTTTTGATTATAATTAAATTATATTAACACATATTAGTATTAGTATTTTTTTATTCATGTATTATTTATATCTTCAGAGTATTCAATTACATGTGCAAAAATATTAATATTAATATTTTCACTTTTATAAAAATTTATTTTAAATTTTTTAATAGTTGATTAGTATATTTAATTCTAATTATATTTTTATTTTTATTTTTATTTTTCATTTTATGATAATAGGATTTTTATTTGAAGTTGATTTTAGTTTTTTTTTCTGCTTGCAGTTTTGAATTCACAAGATACACGCCTAGGTGGTGGGGGATTTATGTGCATCATCATTACATTGGGGGCGTAGAAACCCCTTATTCACATGCCTCATGTAGTGTATTGAGGGGGGATGATAATCCTCCTCTCCTACTACACATAGCCGCACATGTATACCCCCAAAAAAGGCATCTGACCTCCACATCCTCCTTACTTCACAACTTTTCTGCACACATCCCGATATCCACCCCCTTCTCTATCTATTATCTCAAAAAAACACCACATAATGACGAATTTCATACTTTCCTCCTCCATCCCAATCGAATTACACTACTATCCCCTTGCCCGGTCTACCTCGTCCACCCACCCTGCTCACATGCCTCTTCCCAATAACATTGCTTCCTCCCTACATCACCTGCACATCTCCCTATAAAAGACACCACAAGTATAATATGACCTCAATTATACACCCACACCAGGATGAGCACACCACCAATCAAGTGTAAAACTACTCCTCTGTCGAATTTGACATCCTCTATGGCCATTGTATCTGGTGAAAGTTTGTTGATTGACGTCAATGAGTGATTTTCATGATGAGAGTGAAGATTGGCTTGATAATATTTTAGGTAACATGGAGAGTTCACTTAAATATTTATAAGATTGATGGGGGATGGTTTTTTTTCATACAATGAGAGAAAACTAATATAATCATTTTTTATGTGGTGCAATAGTGTGATCTAACATTACAGTGATCATTGGAGTGGTGGTTATGATTTTTCCATCATAAGTAGTGGAAGTAAATGATTTTTGGGATATAGAAAACATGGTGATATAATCTTTTTATTATTTTATTTTTTCACAAATTCGAGAAAAAATAAATATTGGTGGAGTTTTGATGAATTTGATGGTAATTTAATGCCTTAATTGGAATCCATGTTTTATTCCCTTTTGAATTTACAATTTAATTTTAAATTTAGTTAATTTATTATAAATTAATTTCAATTAAAAGTAATTTGGACTAGGCACCGATGATTTTGTTACCATTCATATGATAACATATATGTGACCACAGAAAAAGATTATCTGAGAATTTATTTTATTAGAATTTGGTCGTGCACGTGAGATAATCATTAATCACATGCATGTTAATTCTGAATAAATAAATATATTAATAGAAAAAATTAATATTTTATATTTATATTCTATAAAAAATTCATGAGTTATTCTTAATTATTTATTTCATGAGAGGGAACCTAATGTGGATATAAATTTATACTTTTTGTGAAATAGGTTGGAGTATATCACAATGTGATTCACTACTATAATAATGAAAAAATATTTATTTATACAAGAGAACAAAATGACAGTTGATTTGGATAAAAAAATTATAATACTTTTTAACATCAATGGACGATACAAGGTAATATTTTTATTTAATTTGTAATTACTAATAACTAAATAAATAAATATTCAAATATGGGAATTAAAAAATTGAAATTTTATGCACCTGAATGGGCATCAAAACTCAAACACATCCATTTAATCATGATTTCATCCATATATTTATTCAGTTAGATTATATTGTTTTAGTAAATTTAAATAATTTTTCTAAAAAGTAGTTTATTTTTTAGAATTTTTAATTTTTTATAACATTAAATAACTTTTCTTCCAGAACATTCTTCTTAAAGGATATACCTAGTGTCTAATCGCATTTTCTAAATGCTTCGAACCCGTTTAATGATTCTACAAAAGTTTGTAATTTAATAAATTTCTAAATTGTCACAAATTTTGATGTGTGTGAAAGTATTACATATTTCACATTTTCCACATTCCATGAAAAATTAAATCATCTTTCGGGTGTATGGGTGGACTACCGCCACCATGGAATGATTTATTTCTATTTTTAATTTCCTAACTTCCAAACATGGTTGGTTAGTAAATTAGTATAAGAAAATAAATATTTATCTGTGATATTAATAGGTTTAATTTCATAAAAAAAATATTATTAATTATATTAATGGTGAAAAAACATTATAAAATTAACCAACATAAACAATCAATCAAAGAGGAAAAAAAATTATTCAATATATTAAATTGTTTTATATTTATAAATTATTATACTACTTATTAATAATTATTATATATCACACTAATTAATATAATATTACTTTTTTATTCTAGTTTTTTAATTATATTGTAACATAAACACATCAAAATCATCATTTTATCATGTCATGCTCATGTTTGCGTCAGTTTGAGCACTAAATTGAATAACGAAATAAAATTATATCATAGATGATTATGAAAAATTATGTTTTGGTAAAATAATATATAAATATATAACTTATGATTATTTTTGGTTTGTTAAAAGATACATCAATATTGGACTCACTAATTAGAAGAATAGCCCTCGTAGTTTAAAAATTATAGGAAAATGATCGTAGTAAATTTTTTCATCAAGAAAATATCTAATGTACTCAGAATAAGGAAACATAAAAACCATAAATATTTATAATTCATCAATTATATTAAATATAATTAAATTTTAATGATAAACCTTTTGAGAAGAATGAGTAAAAAATCTCTTTAAAAGACCGTTCAAAATAACAATGATTTCCAACACCCAAAATCTAAAAAATGTAATTTTGCAATAATAAAAATTAAGAGTGTAATTATAAATAAGGATTAAAAAACATTATTTATATTTAATTTTTTATAAAATTTTTTATGATGAGATTTATTTAATATAATATTTTAGATAAAATTTTATCACACAGGGATGATAAGGTAATTTTCCCGTTGTCTCTTCTAAACACGATAGGAAATGTTCTATATTGTTAACAATAACTTATTTTTTAATATTAATAAATTACCAGTTCAATTAACACATGAAAATACAATTCATTCCATGGGATATAAATTTCCATTTCACAACCTTTCTCCCATGTTTGAATGAGTGTCAGCTTACCAATTCCTTAAGAGTTTGACCAACTCAATTTTTGGTTCATTTGGTCATTATCTTTATTAATTGAATATATAATTCTAGATTTCATTTGTCCTAAAATTTATATATTAAATATGGTGTTACCTCTTTCAATGTGGTGAAATTACATCTCATCACTAACAACTAATTTTCTGATAAAATGTTTTTTGAAATAAAAGTGTAATATTGGTATGAATAACTCAAATTCTTACTAATGAATATTTTAATCAATGTCTAGAATTTAATTCCCTCTAATTTTATACTCTATTTCTATAAAAGATAAAATGTATAGTTTTCTATTATTCTAATTATTCAATTTAACTAGTTTTAAAAGTTAAAATTAATAAATATTTAAGTAGGTGAGCTTCCAAACAATGGTATTTAAAATTATTTAGAATGGTTTTCCAAACATTCGAAATATCATATTTTTTCATCCCAAACACAATAATATTGATAACCTTTATGCCCATTCAAGGATCGATTGTTAGTGTTTCTGTATCAAAAGTAATTGCATTCAATTTTTTCAATTGAAATGTTTTAAAAATGACATTTAAAAGTGACCTAATGATTCTTCCACTTATGATAATGTTAGGAATGTGTTATTAAATTCTTTTTTATGTTTAATATTTTATCTTTCTTGACTATATAACATCTTATATATTTGTTTTATAAATGAAATTATTTGTCACCATTTATATTATAATTTTTCCATTAAAATTATTTCAAAAGTTCAAGAATGTTAATTTTTTGAAAAGTGAATTTTCTAAAAATCCAATAGTGTTCACATTAAATAAGTCATTATCCATTGATACATAGTTTAAATTTGATAAATGATATTACTAAAATATTTTCATACAACTTATTTTGCTATATTTCTAATGTGATTTTGTTTTCATTCAATTATTTATGCTCTTTTTCTTAAAATGAGTTTTTTATTTATCCTATGGTTTTTAATATTAATGTAATGTGACACATTTAAGAAACCCATTATATTTCAATGCTTTAAATAAATTATGTTTATTATTTATTTTTTATTGTACACATATGTATGGTTGATAATTGGTTGGGTAATATATCTCCATATATTTTATTGGTTCATGTTTATATCTCATGAGACGGTCTGGTGTGGGAATAATATGTTTGTCTATAGAAGAATTGGAATAATGGGTTTTCTAACAATGTTTTTCATATTATTATTTTCATTTCATATTCCTGAGTATTTTTTCTTCATATTCCATACATTTATGTGTTTTATTATGCTTGTGTTATGCTCTAATGGATCATATGTATTAACTAACTCTCTTGATTCATGTTTTATTTATGTTAATATTTTCCCTTTAATTTATGACCTAAAAATTGTTTTGTATTATTTACATATATATCATTATTATACCTATATAAACATATTATGCTAACTTATGATTATAGATTGTTATCTCATGTGTTTAGACTTACTAAGAATCATATCTCGACCCCCTTTCTTATGATTCCATTGTCTGTATGTCATTAAAAGAAGTAATATATAAGATGTATGTACAAGGTTATATTAAAGTATGAATTTATGTGAGATTTTGATGAATTATTTTGCAATAATTAGTTTTTTATATAGTGAAAAAATGTCAAACATACATGAGTTTTGGTAGTAAATATTTTTTAATGATCCTATAAAACTCTAAACCTAAATTGTACTGGGAATGTTTTGTAATGAAATATTTTCTTTAAATCATGTAATTATGGTTATATTATGATTGGGAAATGATAATTTCAAACATAAACTATATTTTATTGTTTTTATAGTTTATCAAGGCCATAAACTATTCTCGTCAATAGATTATTTTAATGCCTAAAAAGAAAACAACCATCTTATATATTTTTAATTTGACGGTTAAAAATTTATACTCGGTTTAATATAATTCACTCTTTAAATATCTAAAAATTATATTTTAAATAAAAACATAAAATATATTGAAAACTATTTTAAAACAAAAATACCTTTTAAACTATTATTGTTGTTAATATTAATCTCATATCAATAAAAAAGTAAAATTATTTTTAAAATATTTTTTATATATTAAAACATTAAATTATATAATAATCATACCTCAAAATTGAACGATTTTATTTAGAAATAAAAAATATACCACTCTTAGAAAAATGATTCATTGATAAAATCACAATTTTTAACATTAAATGATATCAATAAAATCCCATTATTTAACACACAAACATTCAATTTATCAACCCATTTGTATTATGATAATTCTTTAGATTTTATAAACACAATTTTTTTTTAAAAAAAATATTATTAATTATAATAACATAAAAATAAAAAATACACACTTATATAATATAATATTTTAATTAATTATATTTTTTTCATTAAAAATTATTAATTAATATTTTATTATAATACATATTATTTATAGTTCAGAATTACATAAATTCAATGTACTTATTTCAAACCCTTATATACAATGACAATATATTTTATGAACATATATCAAACCTTTATATGTCTAACAACTATATTAGTAATGACCATAGGTACAACGTGTTGTAAGTCATTCCCTAGAACCAACTACTTTGCACTTTATATTATATATATACATAAAATAGAATATTAATAAATTTATTATCATATATTAATTATTCTTCTGCATAAAATTATTATTATAAATACTTAGTGTATCTATCGCTTTGAAAATGTCATAGAAAACCCCCGCTACGATTAGAACCATGAAGTGGTATGATGATATTAATAATCTTATGTACAATTGTTTGATGAGGTTATTTAATGGGATATAGATAATGCATGATGTTTGAAGTGAGTTGTTGAATGTTGGTGAGACATCATCTCATGATGTTCACACTTACTTATCTTTAAGACAATAGATTATGAGGACATACCCACCATTTAGAATTCAATAAGATTTATGTCATTGGATATTCCTATTTGTGAATGTGTGTAATAAAACATAGAATTAATATTTATTATTAATACATATGATGAATTTTTAATTTTAATGTATGGACCCCAACCATAATTCTATATGTTTTTGAAAAGTATGGTATATTGGGTGATTGATGAATAATATGATATTAATGACTAATTCAAGGTACTTTCATTCCATTCAATTTCCATTAAAGTTTAATTCATAAAACATTGATTGGAATAGAATGTTCAAACTAAATTAGATGGCTATGGTGTATTGGTAGTCTTATTTCAAGATGTCAACGAAATACATATCATGAATATATTTTGATGACAAAAGTATGTATATTTTTTGATAAGATATAAAATCAATGAGATTTAATTTCATTAAGATTATTCGAATGTGTTTTTTGAAATTAAAAATTAATATTCTCCTTATATTGGAAACATTATGTGTTACTAGATATTGATAATAAACATTAGAAAAAACATCCAAATTCCACTAAGGAAGAATCCAATAGGTTCAAAAAAAAATTTTTTCCAATGATATGAATTCACTTGTACTTGAATTTAATTATTAGAACCAACTTCATTCTCTAGAACATGGAATAATATTTATTCTGGATTTTTTATCACATGTATCAAATCAACATTTTATGGGATTTTAATATTAAAATAAATATTATTCGCAAGTTAAATATTATTATATTATATTTATTTATTTCTCAAATGAATAATATTTATTATTCATGGTTTGATAAATGCTGAGGATTGTTAATAGACTGAGTTATATTGTAAGATAATGGGTATGAATTACTAAATATCATTGAAAAAATATTAAATAATTTATTTATATTTACATTATTCAAGAAAAATAGTCACGTAAAAGAGTATTTATTATTATTATCATAAATGGTGTTCAATAATGATTAAGTTATTGGTTAATGGAATTTTTGAAATTAGATTTCTTCTCAACCAAGCTATACCTATAATAAATTTTATATACTTTGTGGTAGTGTAAAAAGCATTTTTTTGTGTGTGCCAATCTTTCCAATAGGTAATTATATACACAATGAAATTATATAGGGATTTATTTAGAGTTAAATAAAATAACTTCCACCTCCCTCCCTCCTCTTAGGAATGAGAGATCAAAACCAATACTTCAATTAAGAAGGATCATGTTTTGATCAATGGTGAGTGATGCTAAATGTTTGTTACCATAATGTTTGTACTTGGATAATAATAAACGATGCTTCAATATCAAGAGTAATATAGTTTATTACCTCTTTATAGATTCCACTTTAGATCCTCTTGATATAGTTATTATTCATCCAAATAGAGGACAAATTGTAAAATCTTACATCAGGGAAGGAACTCAACTTTGAGGTATTTTAATGTCGTTATTTTTTTTTATAAATTTATCATGAATGGATCAAATTAGGGGTTTATTGATTCTTTCATTATGGTTCATCGAATATAATAATGATATATGCAATTTTTCATTCTGTTCTTATGTTTTATCCATTAAATTCATCTAAAAAGCATTATTAGGAATATGCTTGAATTGCTTCCACTGCTTCTAAATACTATAGTGGTATTATAGTGGTCACATTTAAATTTTAAATTATTTATTGTTTTTTTGTTGATTTATGTATGGAGAATCACACAAGAAAGAGTTTTGAAAATTATAGGGGTGATCACAAGTGACCTAATTGATATTTTTAGGGTTCCTAACTAGAAATGGTGTTTCCTATGGATCTCACGATGGAAATTTAAGATATACTAGAAGACACATCAATAAAAAATCATGAATGGGACAGATGAATCACATGATAAATGGGTATAATGATGTTCGAGAATGTATGCAGGTAAATCTTTGGATTCATTTACGGGATCATCTATGAAAATATTTTGAGTAAACGATCCTAAAAAACTGTGATAGACAAAACAAAATATATTTGATAGACATATATAGGTGTAAATTTTAATATATTTCTATAATTTTTTCATCCAAATAGGAGAAATACATTGAGACTTGAAGATGTAGTCAACTATTTTTCCAAAATCTATGTTTTTATCAAATAGAGTTCCATTTCCCTCAATAGTGGATTTTTTATTGATTGTTTCCCTCAAATGAGAACAAATAAAAAACTTTTTGATTTTGTTTCTTTGTTTATAGGGAATATATCCTTTTAAATCCATGAATTAATGATTGTTTTTAATCCATTATTTATTAAAAGTACCTATGTTTTGGTGAGGGTAAAGATTTACATATTGAATTGGGATCTATGTAACAGAAATATCATTCATGATATTAAAACTACAATTAGAGTCCCCTTTGGTATGGAGAAGGAGTATGATATGGTGAGGTTTACGCATTATTTTGAGATTCTTGTGGGGGATGATCTCAGTACAAATATTATATGAAAGGTAATTATTTATAGTGAAAAGGATGGTATTAATTTTAGAACAGTTTATTAAAATTTAACATCTTTTTTTGTTAATGTATGTCAATTGGTCGTTAAATGGAAAAAATTAAAATGAATTAATTTTTTATGAATTTTCCGGAATGGAAATATAAGAGGGAATTTTCTAAAAGGTACATGTAGACTAATATGGTGAATAATTGAGTTGGTAAATTAAATTATGATAAAAATAATACAAAAATTCATCTTCTATAATGCCCAAGCTCAACATAAATAGATAAAATTATTCAAGGGGAATCATGATAGAATATGGGTATGATTTATCCTAGTTGGGTGGTTGGGTATATATTTTTAGAAAATTCTAATATTAACAACCCCCTATCGAAAGGGTTATTTATCAATAAGTGGTGGATTTTACTAAAGTAGATAAGGTTAATGAATATAGATTTGTGATTTTTGTAGCTGTAATTATAGTTGTTAGTTAGTGTATCGAAGGGGACGTCTCTTAGCTGACTAAAGAGTCTAGTATTATTATTCAACCAATATATGCTGGTTTATTTGAGAAGGTTATAGATACACTTTCTACAAGTATCATTTCATTTTCTGGGGAGCTAGAGGAACATGTTTCCTTGGGAATTAATTATCACTATAAATTTATATAGAAATCAAAAACCATTGGAATATATAGGAAATGGGGTGAGGATTCAGACCATGAGGATCCCAAGTAATCCCTTTAGAGAAGTCACTACTCATACAATAAAATTAAAGATAAATGAAATTTTAATGATGATGGAGTTTCATCAGAAGTTCCACCTAAAAATTCTCATCATAAGAATGATAACTTCCATATCTAGCCCAATATGAATAGTAGATTGGATTTAAGGTGATGATACTATAGATGAATCAATTTAGCTCTTTATTTCCCACCTCTGATTAGAGTGATGATTATGAGTCCTGTAATCATTTTTATTTGTAGTATTTTACTCATTTGTATTATGATCTATGATTTGTCTTTGAATTATCTATTTTAATATTTGTATGAGGGAATGATTTATTTTCTAACACATTCCCCTCTTTCCTATTTTTAAAATTTACTCTTTTTTATTAAATAAGATCTCCGAATTGGACTATTTCAGTTAATTGATTTATGTATTTTTTGTTTATAATTTAGTTTTTATTCATTAATTAAAAATTAGAAATATTGTGTTCATTCAATTTATTATAACGAATAAAAAAAGAATCCTATTACTTCAAAGGTGGCACATTGTTTTCAAGGTTTTATGGAATGTATATTGTTAACATGCCATGTAACAGCATACAATGCGATGGTGATACAGTCAACAGAGACAATGTGTAATTAATTCACCATATGTGTAATTAATAAATACATATAAATTGTCTAATTAATAAAAAAATAAATGTATAATTTACTAATTAACACTTTGTGTGTAATAAATAAACACACAATGTGAAATTAATTAGTACACGTGTAGTTTATAATTATTTCATACACGATGTGTTATAAATTAATACACACCCAATGTATAATTTTAACACATGATGTCTATAAATAGTAAATAAATATTTTCTGTGTAATACATACATATATAGTGTGTAATTAATTAATACACACATTTTCTATAATTAATATACATGTTGTCTCATATCCAATTACACATAGTAAACTCTAAATTGGGATGTACAAAACCAAAATTAATTTTCATCGAATGAAAATTAATTACCCCTTTAAAACAAATTTACTCACATTCCATGTATAATTAATTTATAGTACATGCCTTGTGAGATGATTTAAGGAACATTACCTGATTACTTGGTTTCCATATTTAAATCAAAACTATACAATGAGGATGATTATCATTACACACTATCTAGTCAATATGAATTAATATGGGTACACACCACATAACTTAACATATTTCTATGTGTCATTATTTGGTAGAACATTATATGTAATTACGTGATATTTATTATATTATATACAAGATTCAAGTGAAAAAAACTCAACGAATTCCATGCATGGTTTTTCTGGAAGGGGAAATTTCATGCTTCTTATATGTACACTCATTGTACATATTTTTATTTGAAATAAAACTATTATTTTTAATTTTTTTATAATTATAGTGGATGGGAATATCTATGATAGATTGGATGTATATTACAAAAAATGAAGGAATATGATAATTAATTAATTTGGTAGATTTATCATAATTGATAATGAAAAAATGAAAGCTATTTTTTAAAATATGTATTCTATGAATATATGTGATTGATCATGAACTTAACCAACTAATGTATCAGTTGGATTTAATTTCATTTATTCAATGGGATTTATTATGAGTAAGTTAAAATGATATCCTATTTTCATCTATTCTGATTTATTATGTAGAATCGATGTATCTATAGTGAATTTTATGTAAACCCCATAATTCTTCCATTGGTTACCATCAATTGTGTGTGAGTATAAAATATGTAAAGGGATGATCTCGTAGAAGAGGTGGAGGTTCAAAACTTGATATGTGGTTAAACCAATTAATACAATAAAAAGATAAATGGTGGAATACTACCACTTGATCCAAAAATAGTTTAAATAATTTTTCTAATGAAATCATACATTTATTTATTTTCTAATATATAAATCATGAATGATAAATGTTATGGTAAAGTAATTTTATTTATTTAAGTTCTATCAAATTGAATGATTATTTTTATTTATGTTTTATGAAAATTACAAAATCTAATGAATTGAAAATAATGTGAGATATATTTAAAATAATTTAGTTAATATGTAAATTGATTTCGTCAAAAACATGGTTAATTAATTATCTAAAAATCTACATAGTATTTAAAATCCATTTTTAATCATAATAAAAAAACAATGCAAGAAAATATTTAGTCATATTAGAATTTCATTACATGATTATGAATGGAACCATTGAACTTTGTGCTAGTCCAGAAATGGTTAAGATCATAATTTTATTATGGATCTCTCTTGATGGTTTGGATTGAAGTATCCCTATAGTAATCGAGAGATGTATCCCTCTCTAGAAATTATTTGTTGGAGTTATGTTTCATAGAAATCTAAATTACAATTCTCAGATTGGGGAGTCCATTAAATAGATGAAGGAGTTGTGTATTAGAAGATTTCATAACATCCAATGTAAATACATTCAAGTTATTGACGATGAAATCACTTGGTTTATATTATAGAAAATATATATCCCTATAAGTGGAATATCATCTTGATGGTACATTTTGAGTCTAATGGTGAGAGATTTAAAGAATAAAAATAATAGTGTGAGATAGATAATATGATTTAATTTTTTAATTTCACTTATATTTTTAATTTCATTAGGAAATTATGTCTAGTTTTATAAAATTATATAAAAATGGAAAGTTTTTTTACTAATATATCCATTAAATTATTTCTTATGAAATAAAATATTCATATATGATGTCACTTCCAAGAGTCGAACATCATTTTCACATTATATGAACAATCCCATATCCCCAAGCCTTAAAATTATTAAATATAAATAAAAAGTATATGTTAAAAAAGTACATAGAGATTTAAAAAGATATGAGTTCATTAATACCCTCATATTTTCCCCAACCTGTGGTATATAAAAATCTAGGGTCATAAAAGACTAGGTTGCGCTAATATTTGAAATATTTCTCTTTGAAAATGCATCCACCACATGAATACCTTCACTGTAAACATGATAGAAATTTCAATTGTTTTTTATTACCTAATTTAGTCATTCAATACAATGGGATAAGATTTACCAAAGAACATTTCGAGTTCTCTCCTTTGAGAATTTATCATCAAACTCATAATCGGATTCAACCCATATTGACCACTAGTTATATTAAGTGGAATGATCGATGGACTAAATTATCACCAATAATTCAACCTCATTTTCCCATTAATACAAATTTAGTGTTGAATTAAACCCTCCACGAATCCAAGGTGGGTGAGAAAGTAACGTACACAACCTGATGGACCCGTCACTCTAGCTTCTGCACCACCAACATTCACTTTTATCTGTAAAATAATTGAGGGAATCTAGCACACATACCTAAGAGATAAATGTTGTGTTGTTTCTACAATGCATGCCCAAAAAGATGATTGTAATGAATTCATTAATGGTGTTTCTCATTGAACATAATTATATGCTTCCTGTTGCATTTACCTCCCTATGAAGATTGTAAATTCCCATATGAAGTGTCACCATTTGGATACTAAATATAATTTTATTCCTTAATATCAAAACAAAATAAAAAATAGCTATCATAACACACAACAAAAAATTATAAACCAGCCATGTTAGACCAGCTTTAAGGATATATGTGATGTGATTTTCAAGGTTTATCCTTATGAGGATTTTTATATTTAAAATTATATAAATATAACTTCATAGACGCTAAAAAAAGATGTAGTCTACAAAAAAGAAGCAGAAATCTACTCTGTTTGAAATCATAGGTATCATGTTGGAGAAAACTACAATCCAACTATCTTCAATTATTCATTGGTGGACAACCTATATTTCTAGGTGTTCCAAAGGAGGATAAATATAAAGGGTTTTATAAAAGGAACCTTAAATTCCATCAACCACGATGGTGGCCTGAAAGAGAAAACACACTTCATTCTATAGCACTCCTTTGCATTAAGCTGACTATTTTTATTATGCTTCCATATAACATTATCTAAATCCAGAAAGTTATACTTTATGATCTACATATGAAAACAATAATGAAAAATATCATCAAATCTGTTATTAATAACACAATATTAGTAATTGTCATTTGAATATTTCCAGAGGGAACAATCATAATTAAATGAATTGGTTTGTCTAGAAAATTTTCAGGCTATAATTTAACAGTGGATTCTTTGGACACAAACCATTTTGAATTCTACATAATATCATCGTAGAAATTTTTTATAGATACCCAAAATATGATGAAATATAATGTGTATACTCATCAAGATACCACATTTTTAACCTTCTGGATAACAACTGAAGGGAAGGTTCATTCGAGGTTAAAATAAATCATGTGAATTATGTAAGAAATCAATATTTGATGATTCATAGATCCTTTACCCCAAGCACAACCATATCAGATGAATTTATACATTCCTTCTAGGAAAAAATATAATCTCCCTTTCATTCACGGATCTAGTCCATATAAAATTCTTTGTCATTGATTAGAGATCATTAATAAGGCCTCTAGCCATCTATATATAGAAAATAAGTAGACAAATAACGATGTAATCACTTGGTTGACAAGGCATTCCCCTCTAGTGTGTCCCAGTGTCCTTGTTTTTTAGTTGTCTATATTATTTATCATTCATGAGTATATGTCTTCGAGATGTTTTCCTCTAGCCATTCCCAGGAATAAGGGAACCCAAGTCAGTTAAAAGGCAAGGTTACTCATTTAACTCTTTAAGATTTTATTATTTTCATTTTCTTTCCAATGAATATTCCACCACAAAAAATGATGAACGACTTGTTAGAAACACACCATTATCTAGAATATTTTTCATAAAGTTAAAACATGACTTTGACCATAGAAATATTTTTTCTTGAGTCTTGTCTGAGAATGAGGATGTCATCAGCATACAAGAGATGTGACAGAGCAAACACATCTCTACCTTCTTTGACACAATTGAAGAGGAAAATCAATGAATTTTCACTGATAAACCTATCAAATAATCATACAAAATGGTAAAAATTCATTCTTTAGGGAGGGTATCCCTTCCAAAACATTCTTGTACACTTAAAAAACCTCATGGAGATCCATTAATAAAGATGAATAGTATTACAAAACCAAGGATGATGGTGATAATCCAAATGAATTTTTTTAAGAAACCATATTTAGTAAGGAAATCATAGATAATTATCTATTTAGTTATATTGATGTCCTTCGAGATGTTATTTTTTAATGAAAAAATTTCTTCCTCCAATTTCATCTTCACCAGGTTAATACTCATTGAAGATTTGAAAAGACAATTCTGAATATTCATCCGAGGGACAAACAGAAATTGGTTAGGTGTCAAAAGTTCATTAATTAATTCCCCCATCTTCACATAGTGATATTACTTATATTTATGGGAATAAAATTTCTAAGAGAAACTTTCCTGAGGGCTATAATATCAATAACATTATCTTTTTGGGTATTAAGGAAATAATGTGAGAGTTCATCCAATAAGTCATACACACATTATTGAAGAAATATATGTTGGAATTGATAATATCATTTGATGAAATTTCATAGTAAAACATAAAAAACTTGTTAGTGAAACCATCTTGTCTGTATTCACTCTAAATATTTAGAGATAAAAGTTAATTCTTTGCTTCTTCTTTTAAAGGAGACATTATAAGATCTTTATTTTATTTCTCCTCAATTAATGGGGAAATATTATCAATCATCATTGATGTGTATTCAAACCCACCATCAGTTTAAAATTTCTCAAAATACCCCAATACAACATTATATATCTCACATTTACAGCTGTTAACATGTTCATCTATAGAGATGAATTTGTTACATGCACTGATTTTTTCCTTGTGAAATACGTGAAATAATTTTATGTTCTCACCTTCATTTTCATCCACTAGATATTGAGTTGACATCTGTTTAATCTTACTTGGATAGAGAGTAGAAGATATACCCTATTTACAGCTATATATTCCTCTCAATATAGGGTGTTTAAAATTTTTATTAGTGAGTTAGAATCTTTTTGAAATTCCTTATTATCCTTTATATCAGATTCAAGCTTTGATAAATAATTTTAATTCCACTCATTAAGGATTTCCTTGAAATATTATAGTATTTCTACAAGAATCCATGCTAGAGAGGATAAATGTTTCATCTTTAACATGTAAAGTATTAATTCTATGTATCCTGTCATGGAAACCCATCCATGATTGAATTTAAATGGTACTTTGGATGGCCTTTGAGTGTGAGTAGAGAGATCAACAATATTAGGATTATGGTTTGAGTGGTGATTGGGGAGTGAATTACCCAAAACCCCAATAGCCTCTCATATCTCATCAATCTAAATAAAAAATCTACCAAGATTTATGGCCTACCATCAATTGTTTTTATATATACTCAATGTAAATTCAGACCCAACAATTTGGTTCTCAAAATGATTTCAATGATCAATATAGGAAGAGAATTTCATGGTAGTAGTCCAATTAAAATTGATACTGGTTTTCCCTTTGTTTTAGTTCAGTATTAAATTGACCAAGAATCAGAAAATTGTTACAAATTATTCCAATAATGACATCAATACCTTTCCATAAGTCACTTCTTCATATAAATGATGTGGAGAGTTAAACAAAAGTGGTGTAGAAAATGAAGCATTGGGTGTTGATGGAGCAAGTAATACTATAAAATTGTGTGATTCATGTAATAATACCTATGATATCATGTATTAATATCAATAAATGATTAATGTAATCATAATGAATGTCCTAAGAGATAATGTTATTTCCAATAAAAGACCAGTTAAAATCTATCCATTTTTCAAATAACATTTTATGTTTAGAAATTCAAAAAAGTAGTGGTTTAATGGTCATAAAATAATGCCTAATGGACTTGAACATTGGGGGATTCCCAAGACCATAGATGTTATAATATACATTCTTAATTTGTTATAGGATTTACCCCTTGTATGGGAGTCCCATGTTTGGATCCACATATGCATGACCATTATTTTATTTTTAATTTGAGTTTAACCTTCCTTTAATTTTGAGATGAATGCCTTTTTCCGTTGGAAGTTGCCCATATGAATCAGTAGCCAGATACATGGAGGATACAAACTCCTCAATAATATCATCCTCTTCATTAGAATCAGACTATTCCAGTGGATTGAATTCAGTGTCACCAGACTAGAAACTCCCACTTAAAGTCAGGTATTATATCATAGATTGCAGTTTTTAGATGTATTTTCCACAAATGATATTTTCCAGATAGTTTCAGATGATTGTACTTGTTAGAAATATCCTTCTAAATCCTTTCCTTCCTTAGATATAGGATTTAAATCTGTTTTTATTAGGGGTAATATCAATTGGTGTTATGATTAATTTATTTTAGTAGTGTCTTCCATATATTATCCTACAGAACAACTGATAGATTCATCTATAGAATTGGAAATAGGATCAAGGTCACTTCCACATTTCAAGTTTGTATTCACTAATATATTTCTATGAACATTCTTAAACATCCCTTCATCTATATTTTCTTCTACTATGTTAGCATCATGATCATTTCAACTATGCTAAAACATATTTTCATAAATTTCATCAAAATAAGTATCCCTTCCTTTATGACATACATGTACAGATTTTTTGGGCTCATTTACATCACTATTACCAGACACTATATTTGTTATGAAAACACCAGGTTTAGTGTGTTCATCTGATCTATATTGTGAGTCCATCTGCAATTCTTATTAATCATTAATGGGTATTTTATTTTCATTATGAGGTGATCCAACTATTCACACCTCAATATTTGTCTCATGAATATTATGGTAATTTCATTAAGTCAATGAACTTTCATGTGTAGGATATAATTCCTTTCCTTATGTGGTTGGTATAAAATGGCCAATATGTCAATTAGGTTGCCCATTTTCATCTCCTTGATCCATATCCACTATAGAGGGTCCATAGTTTGATCAATTTAATGCAACATATGAGGTAAATAGAGTAATTAAATTCTTTTTTTGATAGTATGTTACCTCATGTCCTTTATTTTTACAATAAGAACATTACCACATCCAGTTTTAATCAATGGAAAGATAACCAAAAAATTTCAATTTTGGAAGAATTTTGGTTTTATTTCATATTATATATCTATATTAAAGCTGTAATCCCTTTTGGATAAAACCACCTCCTCATCCAGGGTGTTGGATATATCAAATTCCAAATCTATTATTGCATAAATCTTGAACTTGGAGTAATCAGTTTGTGTTTCAATTCTAATTGTATTCCCAATAGATGAATTAATATACTAGAGAATTCACAGATTCTATTATAAACATTAATTTTTAAAAATTGTAATCTATACATGTGAATAAGAATTCCTGAAATATTCAAAATCAATGTTCTTGTCTGATTATTGAATTCATAAGATACCAGGTCTCAGTGGTATCAAATAAAAACACTAAGCTCTTCTTCTGAATACATCATAGGGGAACGCCACATGGTAATGCCCCATCCCATAAACCCAATATTATAATGATCATAACCCAAGATCTCTGCAATTCTTCAAGCGAGTTAAATAAATTCCACATACATCCCCCTTTATGAGTAAGAATATGTGTTATAATAGAGTACCTAGATAGATTAATATAATCCTCTATGACATTAGGGTCATCTGAGAAATGGGAAACATGACCCTTTATGATGATTCTCCTTGGAGTAAATGGACAAAGAGTGTACAATCTTCTTAAAAAATTGGATGATGCACTATATTTCTAATATTTGATGATATAATTCATGTTTGATGAACTATTTATGTCTCATGAGATCATGGATGCATATATAATGGTCATGTATCTCCATGATTATTATCAAGATAATGATATACATGAATGGATTTTAATTTCAATGTCAATATTTAAATGTAATCTTTGAGTGGGGGTGATATCTCGACCACACATAGTGTAGATAACTAGATAGGGTAAGCATCTATATATTCTAGTGTTTAAATTTCTTGAAAAATCATGAACCAATCCCATTAACACATAAATCCCTAATAAATTATTTAGTTTTGTTATGAATCCTATTATTTAAAAAACAATAAGAATTATCTCCAAGATCTCTTTACTCCACTTTTCCTACAGATACTGAATTGAAACTTGAAAAGTATTGTGTAATTATGGTGAATAAGAAGAAGGGAGAAGTGAATTTCTCTAATAATATCTCAAAGAATATATAATATATGAAATTAATAACTATGAGAATAATTATCAAGGGTAATAAAAAAGAATAACAATCCATTTACCACCCATTTGGTATGAAGGGACACTAGAAAATAAAATTTAATAAATTAAATAAAAATTTATCAATTACATATACTTTTTTTATATTAAACATTGTAAGTAAGAATTCTATCTTACTTCTTGGGTATTAATGTAAAAAAAATTCAAAAAATTTATTTGAATACAGGAACTATGAAAGAATAGAAATATTTTAATAAGTAAGGTATATTATCTAAGGATTATAAATGGTCGATTCCCAGATAAGTATAGGGAAGATCTCAAATTCATGATTTCTTGATTGATTCAGGTTAAAATATATTTATTTATTTATTATTACCAAATAATTTATCCTAGTTTCTAATTTGACATTATTATACATTGATTCATATTTGGAATTAATTTTATTAAGGAATTTCGTACTAAACTAATAGTATGATAATTCGTTAATCATAGATATTATAAATAAATAGTCAAAGATGAATTGAAATATAGTATATAGAATACTTCATTGTGGAAAGATAATTATTTATTAGGGAAAATTGTTATTAGTGGAAGTGTTTATATCCAAAAGGGTGTTATATTCTATTTTGAGCTAAGACACTAGGTATAGTGAGTAATTCTTAATCATGTTTTTGACAATGACATCATTATAAATAACATAATTCCACAAAAAACCGGAGTATGTTACATAGGATTATGTGAATTATTATAATTTTACAACTAAGTAGAATGTTTATATACTCCATGATATTTCATTAAGAGATTTTTGGAATGATCAATGATAAAATTAATACAATTGGTAAAGAATAAAAGATATTTTGGGATAGTTTTTCTTAATGTATCATAACTACGTATTCATCTATTATTAATATATGGAGTGAAGTTTATCTCAATATCATATAACACAATAAATAAACGATTTTATGGAAGTAAATGATATTCGATTAAATGTATTATACGCATTTAAATAATTTATAGTATCACTTCCAATAAATGTTTATAAAATAGAAAAACAATTAATAACTATATAACAAATATACTAACTATAATATGATAAAAATTAAATAAGGTATAAATTATAATTTTTAATTAAAACTATTGACTGGCAATTGGTTTTATCTACGAAATAACATAAATGCGAATATGAAAGAAACATTAATTAATTATTTCATAGCCACTATGGATGTCAACATCCCTTTTTTGTCTTAGACTACTATATTTTAAAGGTATGTACATCTCATTTTGAGATAGTGGTATCATGATATACATAGATGAATTTTTAGATCTTGATATACATGAATCTGCATAGGAACATAAACTTAACTATGTATAGTGAGATAACTTTTTTAACAGACACATCCTGTATTGGAAGTTAAAACCAAAATGTGTTTTTACATTCACTAAGAATGGTGGGATATTATTCATTATGAATAATGAATCCAGTAATGATGTAATAAAAATCATCCCTATAATATTTACAAGTATTCATTAATTAATGGAATTTATATTCTAAAATTTATGGGAATCATATTTTGGCTGTTTATAGATGCGGTAATACTTTTGAGTATTGAAGATAAACATTATTTGGATATTATAAGTCATTTTTAGTAAAGACTGAATGATCATTAAAATGATTTATAATACATCATGTATGAAAAAGCCAAAACATTAGTCATGATGATAAAATAAATTTGAATTAAACCTTTCATAGCATAATTATATGACCATTGTATGGGGTGGTTGTTTTGTATGCCCATTTTTTGTATTGGAGACCATATCTAATATATATAAATGACATAACTAAAAGGGTTAATGGCACCAATGAATGATAATAAGATATGAAATATTCACATCACCATTTATAGATACAAAAAGGAAAAGTGATAATAAAAGACTCATCTAAAACGATTATGTTTCATGTGTTTAAAAATGATTATTGGGAGCACTACTATTTTCCATGACATATATGTTGATAATATAGGAAAACAGATTGACAATTTTACTTTCTTTTTAAGACTAAAGTTAAAAATTCAATAAGATTAAATTATAATTAAAATAATGTTTTAGATGAAAAGATCTACATATTTATATCTATGTGATTTATTAATATCGATATAATACATATACTAACTATGTGTTTTGAAAATATAATATAATTACTCAAAATCAAAATATTACCCAATTCACATGATATGAAATATATCCACGATAATGTTCATATGCCCACAATGAGATTATAATTATGTTTTCATATGATTATGTGCTAGGATTTTATTTCATACATCATAATGTGTACAAGTATTTGATATTTTTTAATCACAAATAATAGTCGGCAAAAATCAAATAAAAATAGATTGACTGTAGAAATTTTTATTCAGAACTATATGAAAATACATTTTAAGTTGTACTGGATGAGTTATTGGTTAATGGGGAAACATGAATACTATATTTTAAGTTGATTTCACACTAGTATTTATTAGGATTAATTTTTAATTCAATAATTCTTATGGTATTCACATGATAAAAGTATTATGCCCTATAATTTTAAAATCTATAATAACTGAGTATGTTGTGGATTTTAATTCACATTGAGAGGTAGTTTAGTGATAAATTATTCCAAATTTTGTGTTACACAAACATTAATATTATTATCATTTTTATGATAATATTTTACTCTGGTATTGGCCAAGATTTCAGGATTTTGAAAAGGTAACAATAAGGTGGATACTGAGGGATGTTCCTCCATGAGGTATTTTCTCATGTAAGTAAGTTCACAGTAAGAAAATGGCTCTATAGACGTATTTAAATATCAATAGAAACTGCTAAAATTTAGAATTCTAAATATCCATATCAAAATAATATAATAATCAATTTTAACATGATAGAACTAAATAGTCCATTAGTTGTTGGATCTAGTGAATGTGTGATTTTTTTGGAGTTGGTTCTCTAGAAGAAACAAAATTATACTTTACATTACTCCTATATTCAAGAAATAAAATATTAATCAATTTATTATCCCATATTTATTTCTCTCTTATATATAATTATTTTAATAGTTCCTAAGATTATCTTTCACATTAAAAAGGACATTTAATGTCCTCGTAAATATAATAACATTAATGTCCAATGATGATATTCTAAAACCGAAGTGTTATAGACATATAATGATATATGATGGGATATGGATGTTCCATAGAATTAGGAGAATGTACTTTTATGTAGATGAGAATTCACATTTTGATACTTCTACTTAGTAATCTTCTATATATGAGATTATAAGGGCATACCCACTATGAGGAATCCAATAAGTTTTGTGTCATTGGATGTTCCTATCAACGAACATGATTAAAGATACAGAAAACTTAATATTGTCATTAATACATTTCATATCTCACATTCTATGATATACTAACTAAAATTTTAATGCCCTATATTTTCAGGATGTATGGTATGTTGGTTTCATCATGAATGGTAGGTTATTAATTAATAATTCATGGATGGATTTATCCCTTCAAATCTTTCTGAATACTGGAACCACAAAATTTTAAATTTTTTATAGGATTTAAACTAAATAAATCCTTCTCAATTAAATTATTTTGAATCCTTATTCATGATAAATTTAGTTAAAGTTATTATATTACACAACTAACATTCATACGTGGTTGTCAATTTTCATGACCCGACCCACTGAGGCCCTCTTTCCCAGTGCTAATCTGAGTGTGACAACCCTGAACCCTCCACCAATAATACAGGGGATAGAGACTAGAATTTAGTAGGCATAAATGTGAATGGTAATACCTCATCATACACTATATCAAAAATAGGTCTTAGCGGTGCTCTATTAGTGTTGGTTTTTAAAACCGTAGATAATTTTTTTATGAATGGTTTAACGGCAGTTTTTAATAAACTACCCCAAAACCATGTTTTTTTACATATCTAATGCTCCCCCAACCCCCGAGAGACCCCTCATCTCCACTCATCCCTCGTGACCTAGCTTGCTGCCCCTTCACCCCTCGACCTCGGCAACCCCCGAAGAGTCGTGCTCCCCCCTTCTCCGCCCCGACCTATCTCACCACTACCCCTTCTCCCCCAACCCCTGTGACCCCCAAAGATCCATGATCACCCACCCTTAGCCACCCCTGACATAGCTCTTTTTACTGGTCTTGACCGATGATCACCTCCCCTCAACTCACCTCACTGCCCTTCAGTGCACCTCGCCGCACATCAGTGCACCTCGCTGCCCCTATTGGTAATGTGTTTTATTACTTGTTTATTTTCGAAGATATTATAATTATTATTCAACATTTCTAAAGTGAGGTTTTGGGTAGGATCCTACAGAAAAAACATTTATTCTTACCTATTATATATATCATATTTTTATAGATCTGTTAGAGGTAGCTATTGAATGGGCTGAGTATTACTAGAACATTAAAATGATTCTTGTTTGTGTTTTTTTATAAATATTTGTTTACTGTTATATAATTTCACAATATTTTGGTGAGAAAATAGGTTATTTAAAAAGAAAAAAATTCTTGAAATTACATGTTTTTCTAGTATATATGTTTTATAGTAGTTATTTTCAACATGAAAAATATATTTTATTTGGTGTAAAAATCATGAAATTTATTTAATGTATTTAGTCATGGGTTATTGTGATTCTATAATAATGTTTATAAATTATGGAATGTTTTTTTATGGAAGTAATAATTTAATGAATAAAATGTAAAATTATATTAGTTGACATAGGGTTATTATCTATTAAAATGTAATATCTAAAACTAAGAGATAAAATGTAGTTGTTTTTTATAAATATGCCTGCAAGAATTTTTTAAGTAATAATATTTTAAATAAAATAATTTTTATCATTAAATTTTTTTCAAAAATAAATTAACAATTTTAATACCATATAAATGGAATAATTATGATCTGCATGTATTAAATCAAATACATGTTTTTTTTGATATTATGGAATTAATATTTTTATTATGTAAATTTCACCGGTTAAGAAATATTAAAAGTGGTAATGCATTAGGTATTGAAATTATATGACATGATTTGATCCATGATTTTGGCTAGTCCTTGTGTTTGGTACCATGTATTTTATATTCAATATATTTTATGGGGATATACTATCTTCCATGTGTTTTGTATAAAACATACAAGATCCATGTTTATTGATACCATACTCCATGGTGGGTGTTTATTGCATCCACTAAACATAGCTAATATTGGTATACAAGTTCTATGGGTGACTTGGTATACAAGTTCACCTTTTTTAAGATTTTATAAAATAATTTAATAGGCTTCCCCTATAATATATAATAATATTGAATTTTTTAATTCATTGGTAATTTAAGGGTTTATTGGAATTATTTCTTAAACCCTTTATATACACAACTCGTAACACACAAAAATTTCATAGTATGTTATTTTCTTTATTGTAATTCAATAGCTTGCTCTACATGCAACACTGAGTTCGAACGCACCATGAATTAGAATACTAGCCGTTCAAAAAGAGGTTATGAATAATATTTATTGAATTTTGAATTTTATCTAGTAAGTATAATTTTATAATTCATATTATCTGTTTCATAGACATAATATAATTACAAATTCATTTTTCAGATAAAAGAAGTATTTTTCAAGAAATGAAATTTTACAACCTTTTAATAGAAAAACCTTTTTTTTAAATAATATTTGACACTGTTATATATTCAATTTAATGAAATTAAATTATTCTTTAATGCTGGGACATAAAAATTTGTTTTGGATAAATTTTTGGTACTTTTCTGATAACTATCATATTTTGATGAATATTGAAAAATACTAAATTTTAATTAAAGACAAGTTTTTTAATTGTAATAATTTATATTGATAAATTATAAATTTTAATGGATTGGAAGTATAATTCAATTTTATTTTTATCATTTAATACAATTTATGTCATTATATGTAATTTTACCTTTAAACTGGACATCATGTAGTGTCAATATTTTAACAGTTATTATTTCTTAAAAGGATGTTTTTTTTTGACAACGGGAATTAATTTTAAATTAATTTATGCCCCTTCTATGTTTTGAATATATAAAAATGAATCCCATATTTGAAATCAGGAGGTCCGAATTTTGTCAATAGATAAATTTTATTTTTATACATTCTGAATAATTACTTCGGTAAATATTTTATTTACCATGGTTAAAAGGTAAATCCGGTAAATAAGGGTAAATAATAATATTATAACAATATTAAATTACCCTGACATATATTATATTACTATTAGTGGATATATTTCTGAACATGGTAATCCTTGGGTAGTTTTTGGGACCCAATGGAGTCACTTGAGAGTGTAAATGATACTTTATATTAATTAATTTAAAGTAAAGACAAAAATGACATAAACATATATCTTTTAGTAAAACTACTTTTAAATGGGGATATATTATCTATCTTTTAGACTATAAATACTAATTTGAAATCTAAAAATATTTCCGATGTATTTTTATTTTATTTATAATTTTTAGACATTAAATAATTAAATTTCTTTTTGACACAATGTTGATGTAGTAATTACCTAATTAATGAAAAAAATCAAATAATTTGTATTATAAACTTTAAAATAAAAATAATGTCAATGTTTTTAAGAAATACACGAATTTTAGAGGTGAATATGACATGATATAGTTTATTCAATTTATTTGGTTCAAATTAATCATGTTCTGATGAATTTCACAAACACCAAATACAAATAGCGTCAAAGTTGACATAAATGAGTTTTTAAAACAAATATTATTTTATTAAATTATATAATATTTATAAAAATATAACGTTCGTCCAAAAGACTTAGATATGGTTATATATATTAATAATGAATCACTTGGGGTTTTTTTCAATTGTTATATTATGTTTATTAACCATATTATAAAAAAAATACAAAGAGATAGGGTAACTGTCAAACTATTTAACTAAGAGTTAAATCTAAAAGATAATGTTAATATGGAGTCCTCAACCTATCTAAAACATACTTTTTGATATTTTTTCGACCCACCCCCACATTATACTCTAAATTAATCATTTTGGAGACATTATAAAACGAAAATTATTTTATTATAAAATAATATTTCATGCTTTTCCTAAAGTGATGCTCACCTATCTTATAAAATGGTACTTCCCCTTTTCTTAGTTTCACACATCCAAAGCCATTTGTCTCAGCCAAACCCTACAAAAATATCCTCCCACCTTTCCTCTCTTCATCTTAGAGTCCTTAATTGGTCTGAAAGCCACCCTAAGTATCCATTTTTATCAAATAAAAAGAAAGAACTCGAAAAAGAGGTAAATATTTCATCACCTCTATCAAGATATTTTCATCTTCCACATATTGTTTCATTGTAATATCCATTATAAAATAATAACTACAATATATTATATATACTGGTATGTTATTATAAAAATTTTACAACCATATTCATTATTCTATCCATCATATGAATGACAATGTCACCATACGTGCGTGCGTACGGCTTACCGTCTCCATGTCGTGGTGTACTTTGTTATTCAAACACTTCACTATGTGGATGGTTATAATGATGAGTATAACTAATTAAATATTAAAATATAACGTGTTAATGATTCTCTATATATGATATACCATCTAATTACATATGATTTCACCAACAATATAATGATATTGTCGCTCGTGCGTACATACAGATTACAGTATCCACGAACGCGATGAGATTCATTCCCCATCGTAATCAGTCAAGAATAATTACCAATTTTTGATTAAAAAAATGATGAAGAATATAATATAATTATGTATATGAATAATATATATCATATCCATAACAATCATGGCTTACGTAACTGAGCATATAAAGGAAAATAGATTAGTTACCACCTGAAATGATGATACTACTAAAATATTATTAACAAAGAAATATTAAAGGATCATATATGATATAATATTTATTTATATAGTTATTCTATAATTTAATAACTATTATATAACTATAATATAGGAGGTTAGCATACCCTTGACCATGGAAAAGTACTTGTTAAGGGGTTTCTTATATCACTTTTATTCCAGTGAAATTTCCATTGATCGCCATTTATTTATTGTGTGTGGTGTATTGTATACAAACATTTGATATATATTATCATTATTATCTTTATATTCATGGTATTTTGTGATTAATTTGGTCATTATTAACTTTTGGTCTATTGACTTTATTGATTACAACATGGTAAGGGGTTTTCATCTCACTTTTTATTCTCGTGAGATTAATTCTATATTGCAACTATTTCCTTTTGTGTGGTGTATTTACTGCCCATGATTTTATTTTTTGATTAATATAATTTAATTTATGGGTATTTACATCTTCATTGTATAATAATTATTTAATGGCATGTATGTTTCGTTTGTTATCAAATCAGTAAGGGATTTTCAAATTTCAATTTCCACTCATTGGGCTTTACGCATACATCATTGATTATTTTACTGCATGATTACGTATGAAATCATTATTTATTTAATTATGTAGTAATTTATACTACCCTTTGTGTGGGTATACTTTCGATACACATAATAAATCCATTGATAAATTCTCAATTCATCGATACAACCTTGATAAAAGTAATATTAACTCAATTTATATTCATTGAGATAAACATCCAAGTCATTTGTGTTGTTTTTACAAGAGTATGCATGAATATACTCTAATTGATTTACACTCAATATCCAATCCTATTTAGTGAATTTATACTTTTCACACATAATTATTTCATTGATTTATCCTTAACCTAAGGATACAATCATTATAAAGGAACTCATCTCTACTAACATTCCATTGAAACTACTTTGTTGTTATGTGCCAATTCACTTTTATTTGGTGTATATAATGTACTTTGAAATAGTATATCATGAATCCTTTTTTTCTCATGATATTATAATGTTTTGATTACCTAAATTATTTTTATTCTAGAATCTCTCATTTTCTTAGGAACTCTATCAAAAATATCATTTTAAATGTTTTAAAATTTTATTCTTTTAAATATTTCTCATTAATGCCCATGATTTAAAAATGATTTCAAGGTTTTATTTATATGGAAATTAATGTTTTGAAATTGAAATTCTTTTTAAAAGATTCTATGTGGTATGGGACATTTTGTTCAAAAATCTATTTTAAACAGATTCCTCATAAATAGTTAAAATTTTTAATGTTTTCATTGTAAAGGGATATTTCTCTCAATGATTTTTACTGATCATTTTCAACTATGTCAACATCCTTTACAGTATATTATTCTTGATCGATGTTGATTTATTATGAAACAAATATTTCATACTGTATTTAAGTATTTGTGATATGCTTGACTGTGGATGTGTTATTTTATAACATACATGATTTATGGATAACGTATTGACATTTCATATGCTAGTTTTAGTACAAATGTTTTTCTTATTTTAAACCTTTTCATATGAGGGATTCATTAGAATTAGTAAGCGATAGGAGGATCCAACTTTAGATCCTTGATGCATTGATAGGTCTTATGAGACAAACTAGTGTCTTGGCAGAAGGCCTTGAGAAAATATTATTTGTAGTATGGGCACAAGGCCTTGACTACGTGGTTATAAAGTCTTTCATTTTACATTCCATCATTATTTAATAGGATATTTACATTATATGTGATTATTAGACTAGTTGAATATCCATGTGTATAAGTAAATGGCATTATTTTATTTATATTTTCCATATAATGCTGATGTTTAAGTTTAAAAGGCTTGTATTCTAGTCTTATACATTGCTTTAAATGTTTACTCTTATTAATGACAGTTTCCGCTATATTTTTATTATTACTAAGAATTTGTTCTCACCTATTTTTTATGCTTTATATTTCCCAACTTGAAATGAATAATATTAATATTACTCTGCAGGAATAGTCTACGGGATATAAGAGTTTTCAAGGGGAAACAATTTTGTTTTTTTATTCCATGATGTAATGTAAAACATATGTATGTATCTAGTATATCCAAGGATACTAAATGTATCGATCTTTAGGGACGTGATTCCTTATATCATGCCAATGTTATGTATTAATGCAATAATTCTGGGTAACTGGGGTTGGGGTGTTACAGTTGGTATTATAGGAATTTTAGTACAAATCTTGGAATCTAGATTTACCAAAAAATCTATTTGGGAAACAGTAACCTAAGATACAGATTGAGGATTAGTATAGAAGAACATTCAAAATATTTGGAAATGTAAATATTATATGGGTTTTCCAAGCATTAAATCCCTTTTTGGAAATGAGTAGGTAGAGGTGGCTCTAGCACAGACATGCCTAGGTGTGAAAACAATGAAAAGGAGTTTCAGGCTTGACCCGGGGTATCCAGGTACATGACAATGACCCTTTATGCACTCTTGGGTATGACAGTCCTGGGAGATATTTTTAGAATAATTCACTATTTTTGTTACAAACCAATTTAAAGGATTTTAAAATAAGATGAGAATAAATAACCTTGGTTAATCCTAATGTGTTTTAGATTGAAAATAATGTGTTATGATATTCTATAAATGATTATATTACTCACAGCATGATTTCTTGTGTTAGTTAATGGTGGAATTCCAAGGAAGTCATAGTAACATTGATCATGATGTACAAGTTTGGCACTATGATCGGAATGAGCAATAAAATGGAATGTTAATAGCTGTAAAATATTTTGTGTTCATGCCAAATCAGTTTTCCAAAAATATGATCAACAACTTATATTTTAACCAACTCCTGGACTCAACAAAGATGTGAAAGAAGTGAATGATAAGAGGTCCAGCAGTGGAGACCATGGATAAAAGAAATCTCAATATCCATTATGCAGAAAATGTTGAAGGAGACACCTATGAAAGTGACTCAATGGAACAAAGAAGTGCTTTATGTGTGAGAAAGATGGAAATAAAGTAAATAATTTCTGAGGAAAAATGAAGAGTACTATGGAATAAAATAAAAATGATCCCAAGAATCCATTTACAGTCATTTTTCGTAAAAATAGGGGACCTGGTCATTACCCAAGTGAATGCCCTATTCTTTAGTATAACCTCTTGGTCATGAAAGAAACTTTGTGGAAATAAATGGATGGAGAAATTATTAAAAGTATTAGTGATATTTGTTGAGGGGATTTCTTTGGACTATTTTTCTTGTGTATGTGTAACCCTACAATTTTTTATGTGAAAATGCTATTTTAGGAAGAATTTGCTTTTCTATTATTTATATAGTTTCAAATAACCATTTGGGTTTGTATGATCCTTGAATTTGAGGCAATTACATGTTATTAAATTTTGGGATTAAAATGCAAGGTATGAGATAAAATTTGTGGTGAAATTATTTTATGTTTATGTTGAGGAATTATTCACATTTTGGAAATGTTATAATATATTCTTTTTGAAAAAGTAAAATACTCAGACTATGTGACAACCCGTCACATCAGACAAGGTTGTGGGAATCAAACCCATAACTAGAGTGCGATTGGGATTTATCATCTACCACTAGACTATGTGAGGTACCTGGTTAGTTTGACTAATTATTTTTAGTTAAATGATTTTATCGATCAATAATAAGTAAATTTGGGATATTTTATCTTATCCAATGGATATCCTTGTTATTGGAAAATGATTTGGTGATTAAGTGATAAATGTTATTTGGGAATATGTTCGCTCTGTTGGGTACACTATATGCGTTAGTAAAATAGAATACTATGAGATTTCATTTGAGGAGTAATGGAGGATTTTTATCTATGTTCTTATTTTGCGTTTATATCAATTTGGGTTACTTATGGAAATGATTAACCTATCATATAGAATATGTGATTAGGTCAATTACTTTTATGTATTTGAATTTAAGTGTAGTAGATGTTATTTGGAGATATAATTTAACATGGAAGAATATGTAATTAAATTCTTCTAAATTTTGGGATTCAATATTAGTTTGGATTATATTGAAGGATTTTAAGGAAAATTGTTTATTAAATGCTATTTTTTGATCTTTCGGTATTTTTGTTTAAATATTAGAAATTAAGATCATTATTTCTTTCACTAAAAGATTATCATTTTTGGGGATCATCTGATCTTTTACTAAAAATTTTGGTTTTGGATAATCTCTAAAGAAATGTTAAGTATATAGTATTTCCTTTGTGGAATATGTGATTCTCTAGATGTTGATTCTAGCACTCCACGTGTGACTAAGTCATCTTGAATACTCATTGTTTTGAAAAAAAGTTGAGTTAGTGGTATAAATTTATTAAAAGATGAAACTCAACATAAAACATAAGTTTATCTCCTTATGTTAGTAGTCAATATCATAAGTAAATTCATCAACATTATGAAATGGAACATAAAACATATAACATTGTCTGTTTACTTTTCCTACTGGGAAACTAATGACCGTTTATCCAATCACAGGTTTGAGGTTGTCATGTTGTTAATTTTATCTAGATCATGTTTTCTATCACTCCCCATCAGAACCTGACACTTAGTTTATCTTCCATATCCCTGTTTTCCTGCATGGAATCCTAGTATGGGTTATCTCGGGTGACCTTTGTACTTCTCTATCTTTATTTTAATGTGATAGTTTTATTGAATCTTTTTCTGATGTGGGACTTTTAATGATGTTCCAAAGCGCAATTTTAAAATTTTGAGGACGTAATTTCAGAAAGGATTGAAAATTTAACTCCCCAAGATTTTATAGTAAGTTATTTTCTCTAAAGTAATTCAATATCTTGTGCTACATGGAACACCAAGTTCAAGCGCACCACGACTTACAAAACTATCCCTTCAAAAGGCTGTTATGAATATTATTAACATAATTTTGAATTTTGTATACTCCATATAATTTTAGAATCCATATTTAGTGTTTCTTATAAATAATATAAGAACAAATTCATTTTTGCAGATAAAAGAAGTATATTTCAAAAATTAAATATTAAAACCATTTAATTGAAAACCCTTATTTTAAAACCAATATTTGATTATTTTATATATTAAATTTTATAAAATTGAATTCTTTTTTAGAATAAGGACATAAAAATTTAGATTGGATATACTTTTGGTACATTTTTTATAACTATCAAACTTTGATGAATACTGAAAAATAATAAATTTTAATTGAAAACAACAATTTAAATCAAAATAATTTATAGTGTTAAATATTTAATTTGAATGGTTTGGAAGAATAATTAGATTATATCATTATAATTTAATAAAATTTAGGTCATTGTAATTAATTTTACATTTAAACTGGACATAAACAAGTGTTAATATTTTGATAGTTATTATTTCTTAAAAACACGCTTTTTATTTTGATAGCGGGAATCAATTTTAAATTAATTTCTGCCACTTATGTGGTTTAAATTTGGAAAAATGGATTCTATATTTGGAATCAGGAGGTCTAAGTTGTGTAAATAGGTAACTTTTATTTTTAGACATTATGAAAAATTACATCGTAAATATTTTATTTATTGTGGTTAAAAGGTAAATCCGGTATATAAGGGTAAAATATAATATTATAATAATATTAAATTACCCTAAAATGTGTATTATTCTTATTAGTGGATAAATTTCCAACCATGTTCATCCTTGGGTCGATTTTGGGACCCCATTGAACAACTTGAGAGTTATAATGACACTTTATATTAATTAATTCAAAGTAACGACAAAAATGACATAAACATAAATATTTTAGTAAAACAAGTTTTATATGGTGTTATATAAGTTGTAGTTTACACTATAATTACTAACTAGAAATTTAAAATTATTTATTACATATTTTTATTTTATTTTTATTTATTAGACATTATATAATAACATTTCTTTATGAAACAATGATGATACAATAATTACTAGATTATTGAAAAAAAAATCAAATAAATTGTATTATAAAAATTATAATAAATATAATTTCAACTTTTTTTACATAAACGAATTTTCTAGATGAATATAAAATTTTAGGGTATATTCAATGTATTTGGTTCGATGTAATCAAGTTGTAATTCCATTCATAAAAACCAAATACTAAATTGTGTCAAAATAGACATAAATGAGTTTGTAAAACAAATATTATATTATTAAATTATATAATATTTATAAAATATAAGGTTCAGAAAAAGGACTTATATAAAGTTATCTATATTAATAATTAACCACTTGGGGATATCTTGGCTTGTTATAGTACGATTATTAATCACATAATATAAAAATACAAAGAGACATGGTAAATGTCAAACTATTTATCTATGAGTTAAATCTAAAGGATAAGGTTAATATGGTGAACTAAACCTATCTAAAACCAATTGGTTGAGATGTTTTGGACCCATCCCCACTTTATAATCTAAATATATCATTTTTGATCCATTGTAAACTGAATATTAATTTACTATAAAATAATATTTCAAGCTTTTCCTAAAGTGACCCTCACCTCTCTTATGAAAGGGAACTTCCCCTTATTTTACATTCAGAACTCCTATGCCATTTGACTCTGCCAAAACCAGGCCAAATATCTTCACAGTGTTCCTAACTTCTTCCTAGAGGCCTTGATTTTTTCATAAAACCAACCTAAGGATCTATTTTGACCAAATCAAACGGAAGAACACGATAATGTGGTAAATATTGCATCACCTCTTTCAAGTTCTTTTATTCGTCCATGTCCTATTTATTTGATTCGTTCCATTATAAAATAATAATTCCAATATAATATATATACTATGATGTTATGATAAAAATTTTACAACCATATTCATTATTATATCGATCATATTAATGACAACATCACCATACAAGCGTAGATACGACTTACCGTCTCCATGTCGTGGTGTTGTTTGTTATTCAAACTCTTCATTATTTGGATGGGTAAAATAATGAGAATAAAAAATGTAAATAATAAATATAACATGTTAATGATTCTGTATATATATGATATACCATCCAATCACATATTATTTCAACATCAATATAACGATATTGTCGCTCGTGTGTACGTACGGATTACAGTCTCGACAAACACGATGAGATTCATTCCCCATCGCAATAATTTAAGAATAATATTCATTTTATGATTAAAAATAATGATTAAGAACATAATATCATTATGGATATGAATAAAATACATCATATCCATAATAAACATGGCTTACGTAACAGAGTATGTAAAAAAAAGATCTGTTAATACCCGAAATGATGATACTACTAAAATATTATTAACAATGCAATATTATGGGATCATATATGATACCATATTTATGTATATAGTTATAATATAATTTATTAAGAATGATTTAACTATTATACAATATTTTAACTTACCCTTGAACATCGAAATGTACAAGGTAAGGGGTTTCTTATCTCACTTTTATTCTTGTGAGATTTCCATTGTCCACCACTTATTTATTGTCTGTGGTGTATTGTGTACTACCATTTGATTTTTGTTATCAAGATTCTATTTATATTCCTCGTATTATTTGATTCATTTGGTGGTTATAAACTTTTGTTCATGTGACTAGATTGATTACAACATGGTAAGGGGTTTTCATCTCACTTCTTATTCCCATGAGATTCATGCTATGTTGCCACTATTTTCTTTTGTGTGGTGTATGTACTACCCATGATTGTATTATTTGTTTAATATAAAATAATTTATATTTATTTACATATTAATTCTATAATAATTCATTCATGGGGTTTATTTTTTGTAAGTTATCAAATCGGTAAGGGAATTTGAAATTTCATTTTCCACTCATTGGGCTTTACGCATACTTCATTGATTACATTACTCAAAAATTATGTTTGAAATCACTATGTATTTTCTAATGTATTAATTTACACTCACATTTCTGTGTATATACATTTTTTACACATAATCACTCCATTGGTAAATTCTCAAGTCATCGATATAAACTTGATAAGAGTAAATTTAACCCAATTTATATTCATTTAGGTAAACATCCAAGTCATTGCAGTTGTTTAAACAAGAATATGTGTGAATGTCCTTAGATTGATTTACACTAAATATCCAATCATATTGAGTGTATTTATTATTTTCACACAAAATTATTTCATTGATTTATCCTTATCTTAAGGATATGGTCTTTATAAAGGAATTCATCTCAAATTACATTCCATTGAGACTTTTTTGTTGTTAAGTGCCAATTCACTTTTATTTAGTTTATATAATTTAGTTTGGAATAATATATCATAAGTCCCTTTATTATGATGAAATTATAATGTTTTGAATACCTCAATTATTTTTATTCATGATAATCTCATTTGGTTAGGAACTCTAACTAAAATATCATTTTAAATTTTTTAAAAAATTTATTCATCTAAATATTTCTCATTAATGCCCATGTATTAAAAATAGTTTTATGAATTTATTTACATGTAAATTATTGTTTTAAAATTGAAATTCCTTTTAAAATATTCAAAGTGGTATGGGTAATTTTGGTATAAAAATCTTTTTTAAATAGATTTTTTATAAATAGTGATAATTTTAAATGCTTTCATGAAAAAGGGATATTTATCTCAATGATGTTTACAGATAATTTTCAACTATGTCAACATCCTTTAATGGATATTATTCTTGAGTGAGGTTTATTTATTATGATACAAATATTTCATAATTTATTGAAGGTTTTCGGACATGTTTGACTGTTGATGTGTTATTTTTATACCATTCATGGTTTATGCATAAAGTGTTGACATTTTATATGCTAGTTTTAAAACGAATGATTATGTTATGTTTAAACCTTTTCTTTTGAGGAATTAATTTGACATAGTATGAGATGGGTGGAGCCTGCTATATCTCCTCGATGCATCGGTAGGTCTCATTAGACAACCTAGTGTCTTGGAACAAGGCCTTGACAAAATCTTATTTGTAGTCTTGGCACAAGGCCTGGACTATGTGTTTATGGAGTCTGGCATTATGCATTCCATCATTATGAAATTGGAAATTTATATTAAATGTTATTATTTGACTAGTATAATATCCATGGGAAAAATTAAATGCAATTATTTGATTTATATTTTTCATGTTATGCTTATGTTTATGTTTAGAAAGATTATGTTCTAGTCTTATACATTGCCTTAAATTTTTACTCTTATATATGACCGTTTCTGTTATATTGTTATCCTTACTGAGTATCGGAGATCACCCCTTTTTTATGTATTATTATTACCAGGATGAAAAGAAGTATATTATGGTTAATCTACAGGAATAGGCTAAGGGATATAAGAGTGTTCAAATGGGACACAATGTTGTTGGTTTAATTTCATGATGTAATGTAAAACTTATGTATGTCTCTAGTATATAAAAGGATAATAAAATGATTAGTATTTTGGGACATGATTCCTTGTATCATGCCAATGTTGTGTAATAGTGCACCGATTCTGGGTAACTATGGTTAGGGCGTTACACAACTTGAGTTAATACATATTTAATTCATAGTGATTTAGGTAAGGTTAATAAATCTAAATAGGTATGAGATGATTTTAAGGGACATCATCTAGTTGATTTTATATGTTTTTATGAAATGTTTAAAGGTTTAATTATATTATTTTCTAGTTATTTCAGATTTATTGTATATAAAGTTTTCAATTCAGATGTATTTTATATATACCCAAGATTAATTCCTAATTTGAAAAAAATATATTCAGATTCATATATCAGTTAATATTTTTATATATATACTACTTATGATTATTGATTTATTTACATTAATATTTTTCCATAGTGGATTATTAAAGGGAAAACCATTCCACGTATAATATTTTCCTATCTTCTAGGCTAGTCAGTATCCTCTGACATACAAATACTACATTCACTGTGGACACTGTGATTTATAACCCCTCATTCCCATATCATATTAGAATAAAAAACATATAGATCTCTAGAAATTATATATGTATTGTTTATTATTTATTCTATGAAAATTTAATAGATATTAAAAGTATATTATGTACTTCTAGTAAAATAGTATTACATTAATTCATTCCTGAGGAACCAAATATAAACATGTTTTTATAGGATAATTGATTCATTATCTTCTAGGTAGTGTTTTTTCATCTCTTCATCAGCAAACACTTTCTCTAACCATAAATAGGCTACTTCTATATCTTGAACATGACCAACATCTATATACCAAAAAAATAGAAAAAAATAATGCATAAAAAAACTATCACCTACTTATTATCATTAGAAGTTAAACCCTAAAATATTATTGTTTTATTTATCCTCAATCAATAGATATTTCAAAACCCATCAAAATAAAAAAGATAGAGATTTGGAGTGATATTCCATTAAAGAAGAAGAATATAAAAATGACTGTGGTTTTAATGAGGCTATCCTACCATCTAGGTGTCCAAATAAATTAATGACTCATCAATATAACAATGAACATGATTTTAGAAATATAAAGAATCATTGTAAAGAAATATTCCTAAATGAATCACCTTTATTATTTCCCATTCATCTTAGAGGAAAAGGAAATGAATTTTTAAAAATCCAAGGTAAAATATATAAAATACCCATGAATGAAAGTGGTGGTTTTAAAAAGTAGACCCCTCAAAAACTATAGTGGATCACTAAGGATGTTCCATGATCCACCTTATAGCTCCACATTATGCTTCAGCCCCCATGGATTTTCCATGATCTACCCCAGATCTGAAAATTTTAATCAAACACTGGGTAACAACATGTTGCTACCCATAACACTTCACCATGATACCCCAAATGTTCTAAAATTCTCAACCGTAGACCATACCGAACTCTTTGAATCATAATTCGAGGCCACCAATAACATTCAAAGTAGGAAAAAATTATTCCTATAAAGAATTTTTAATACTACCCATATTGTATAATTTCTGGGGATTGAATATTTTATATGAATTTCATAAGAATATGGATTTAATAGGGTTTCCCAATTTCTATAATTGAAACAAAATTAAATAGAAATTTAAAAGGTATATTGACATCAATACATTTCAGTGTTATTTCGGGATCTATTTTCAGAAATTTAATATACATGATTTCATTTATCTTTAGAATTTCATGTTTCCATTGAATCAGGAAAAACAAACACCTTACTTATAAGACTTGTAATCATCTACCCTAGCCATGAATCCTTTCACCTGATGATTCCTGGCATGTTCTATATCTTGGATCTCCAAGTATTTTCTAAAGCACTGAGTCACTTTTAATGTAATTAAGGGTTGTATTCCATTTTATATTCCAAAATTCTATTCAATTATTATATGATTTTTCTGTACCTTAACATAGTGATATCAAAGTTAATACATCATTAGTTTGGCCATCTATTTTGGTGTATCACAACGTACCAAAATCTATAGGGATGACATCCTTGTTCTCATATTCTTTTATAGATCTTTTTAATTTGCATGCTTTGGTTTTGAAGTGGGTGGGTTTATTATATACCATATTTATTTATATAATAAAATCTTATTTAACATATTTATATATTTTTTCCACTATTATATATGAATATCATTCCTTATTTAGAAATTGTAATGCATTTTATAATTTTTAATATTCTATAGGCACATTTTTATATACATGGAAGAATGGTGGATCACATTACTAAGGAACACAGCTCTGTATGTTATGGTTTTGAATGAGATTTTAGATTTTTCAATTTCTAATATTTCAGTTGAAGGTAGAATAAGATGTCCATGTCCTAAATGTAAATTTAGAAGATGGTTGAAGAGATATTAAGTTTATGAACATTTAATATTAAAGCCATTACATGGTCAATATTTGTGTTGGGTTTGGCATGGAGAATCGAACGTTACAGAAAGGTTTAGCACAGATGTCAATCCATAGAATTACCTCCCAAATTCATCAAAAATGGAAAATGAAATGAAAAACATTATAAATGATGAACTCGGCACTGCAAGAGACCACCATTAACATCAAAACATATCTGAACAACCAGATGAGGGTGAAACAAATAACAATGTGACAAGTGACTTTTTTGAAACTGTAGGACAACCATATCAAGATTGTAACATATCACTAGATCTTCCTCTTGATTATGTGGAGGCTAATGTAAGAGAAAACTTTACTAAAGAAAATACGTAACATGATTTAGTTGACAATGGAAATAAAGAGTTGTATAGTAGATATTTGAAATATTCAAAAAAATCTTTTATGCTGATGTTATACCATATAAAATGTCTATGAGGAATTAAAAATAAGGAAATGTACATGATATTCAAATTGTGGAATGATGCATTTCATGATGAAAACATCCCCATGTATTTTTATGATATCACTTTTTTAATAGGATTGGTTTGAATTATACAAAAATATATGTGTGTCCTAATGATTGTAGGCTTTATTAGCGAGAGGATTCAAGTAGAAAGGATTGTAAAAATTGATCTTTTTCTAGATGTAATTCAATGAGTGATATAGGAAGTCTGAATCAATATAATTTCATAAAGAAGAAGAAAACGAACAGACCTGTAATGGTTTTCTCTTATAACCACGTCGAAATGCGCCAACCACGATGATTCTTGTATACCACTGATAAATGTATTTAACCACCACCAAGAGTTTCCCAACACACAATTTAGCTGCGGTTTTCAGAAACCGCCACAAAATCATATAGAGGCGGTTCAAACCGCCTCAATATCCAAAAATAACCGCCGTAAAATTGTTATTTTATTGTAGTGATAATATACCCACCCACACACAGAAAACCAAATCCATGAATAAGAGAAGAGGAATAAAAAAATTCTGCAATATCTATATTATTTTATTGATATAATAACTTCAAGGGAAAACTTAAATAAGAGTATAGAAATATAATTCAAATGATAAAATGGTAAAAACACATTACTTACTTGACATAAACTTGGGAATCCCAAACTAAAATAAAATATAAAGAGTAGAGTGGGGGAGATCCTAAATATAGATTATAGTGTATAACCAGCAAACATGGTCAACACCACCCAATAATGCTAAGATCTAATAATTCCTGGTCTACTACAGTCAATAACCACGTCAAAATGCACCAACTACGATGATTCCTGTATACCACTGCTAAATGTATTTAACCACCACCAAGAGTTTCCCAGCACACAATTTAGCAACGGTTTTCGGAAACCGCCACAAAAGCATATAGCGGCAGTTCAAACCACCGCAATATCCAAAAATAACCGCCGTAAAATTGTTATTTTATTGTAGTGATAATATACCCACTCACACACAGAAAACCAAATCCATGAATAAGAGAAGAGGAATAAAAAAAATCTACAATATCTATATTATTTTATTGATATAATAACTTCAAGGGAAAACTTAAATAAGAGTATAGAAATATAATTCAAATGATAAAATGGTAAAAACACATTACTTCCTTGACATAAACTTGGGAATCCCAAACTAAAATAAAATATAAAGAGTAGAGTGGGGGAGATCCTAAATATAGATTATAGTGTATAACCACCAAACATGGTCAACACCACCCAATAATGCTAAGATCCAATAATACCTGGTCTACTATAGTCAATAATAACAACCATTCATCTTAATAAGACATCAAACTTGTGAGAAAATCCCAAATAGAGATGAGTACAAACAAACCCACTAGAAACATCCAAATCACCAAACCCAAAGAATCCAAAGGGAGTAGTTATCTCATCACTATGAGGGTGTATCACTCAGAATATGTTACAATAGACCTAATAAAAATAAACCAGATAATCTCAACAAGATGCCTGAATGAAGAAAATATATAATGTAATCACACCCTCTATTGTAATTGTGGGGGGGATACGAAGTATACTAAAAAAGAATATAGGGGACCTTGTTTTGGATGTGGATGAGTGGATTCCAACCCTATAAAAAAGATAATGCACCTTTACCTTATGTTGTGGGGAATGTGGGCTCCACACCAACCAATAAAGAATAGCGAGGACCTGATCCAAGGTGTGAATGTAGGTTTTCAACTTTGTTAACAATATGAAGTAAATAATCAATCACTGTTACTAGTGTAGAGAGTAAGGGCGATCCACACCCTAGTGTGACTAGGGAGTATGGACCCCATTATCATTGGTTATCTAACTATACTACTATATTTATCCAAGAATAAATGAAGACATATTCATTCTAATAACAACAAATTTAATATAAATGATTCCAAAAATAATACCACCATAATGATATTTGTGGAAAAGCACTCTAGATTGGCCATTCAAGGGCCAAAATCTGAGTATAGAAAAAAATTGATGAATGCATCAGGCTCATCATTGGTCTACCAAACTAAACATAAATATTCTATCATGATTATATGAATGATTAAGAATGAAAAAAATTGATTATGTTTTTGAGATACTTGCGGAAAATTCCCTCAGGACAGGTTATTTATTTTCTAAAAATGGATTACTAGGGAAAATTCAATTTTGTTATAACACATATGTATGTCACATTATGGGATCAGTTAAGAAGTCTGAAAAAGCTACCCAACATCGGTCAGAAAACATCTTTCTATAAATAAAGGCCATAATTCCACCAATGGCCCATTGATTCAACACCATATGAAGGATTTTTCTTAGAAAAAACATATAATAATAATAATAATATAATAGAAAATAATACATGAGGGGAGTATAAAATTCCTCCCATTTTTCAGGCCTAGATATCCTCTTGGTGCCTTAAGTCACTCTATATTACTTAATAACAATAATTTAATTATTATTATAATAAAATATATATAATAAATTATATTCTTTAAATTTCGAATGGAGAAGGGAATTATCCCCCCACTCTAACGTGCAAGATGCGATATGTACATGACCTATTACCCCTCATTCTATTTTAAAAATTGATGATAAAAAATATTATAAAAAATATTAAATGTCATTATTATTTAAAATAATAATAACTATCACATGTTTTTATAATTAAAAATAATTATAAACCAGACATCCCTCCATGATCGACTAGAAATCAGATTATGACCATTCATTTCCATAAAGGCATATATTATATCCATACATAGAATCCATAACCCCAGGTAATTGGAATACTGTTGTTTATAACTTCATTATATTCAATCATCTCTTGTGGCCAAATTTCACCAACCCATTTTTTGGAAACACTAATTACTTCCCCACACTGGATATCTACTCTATCCGATTTGCAAAGAACCAATTCCCATTACAAATTCTGCTTCTCGTCATTGCTTCCACACCTTCATCCCATATCCAAATAAAAATCCAAACATGTGACTGTGATCTGTTATGTCAACGAAAAAACATACCAAAATCAGTATTCCTAGATATCATCAAATCACCAATCAACCGATTATAGATGAAAATTTATATGAATGAAGGGAGAAAGGCGTGTAACATAATGTGAGCCTCAATCGACAGTTGTGTTCATTTGGACATCATTAAAAAAATCAATGAACTAGAATTATCAAATTAACATGAATCCAGGAGTATAAATAAATATAAAATTCCTAGATATAAGAATAGAAAATAAATCATATACAAAACAAAACATAATGATACCTGAATTAATTTTTGTGGAATTAATACACGTTAATATAAAATAATAAATGGAGGTCACACAAAAAAAATTCGAACATCCAACCTTGATTTGAATCGATCTCTAATAAGAAAATATACATTTTTTTCAGGGAGATCCATTAACTCTATTAGTTAATCAATCATTAGGAAAAAAATCATGATCCTCGATTCATCATCATTCACCAAAGATCACATGAAACTATTATTCTTTAAATCACATAATTATATTGGATAACCATTGGGATTAAGAACAACAAAATTTTTATAAGGTCATGGTTTAAGAAATTATAATTAGTCAAATAAATAAATTAATTTAAATAATTTATTTATTAATCCACCCATTAATTCACCCAACCTAAATCCCATACATGATCAAAGGATACGTCTTGCATAGGGTAAAACCTATATTAATGAATCAAAATAGGTATATTATTTCTGATAAATGACTATTGTTAAATGTTATTCTATGATTTGAGAAAATATATGTATGTATGATATCATGTTTTTGATATTATAATTATTTCATTATCGAGCCTCTCTATTCAGTGAAATATAATTTATACATAGCAGGTGCCTCTGAAAAAATTCCTAGAAATGTTCCAAATCCTTACAAAGATAAAATTAAAGTCATTATACTCTCTTCACCATCAAGGTTTTTCACCATATGAAGTGAAAACCCTACAAAATAGGTGTTGATATATAGCTATCTACTGGGATACCCAATCCCAAATATCTCTTGATGTTTCATATGCTTTCATCTAATATTCACCTGTGGGAAAGACATGACCTTGAAGGGAATTTTCTTCTTGGTTCCCAAAATCCACTGGGATCCTTGGTTTCTCAAAGATGTAACTCCACCCTCAATTCCAGGATCACCTTGGTTGACATCATGCAAAGATTCATTCACATGTCTCCTCAATAGTGAAACATGAAAAGCACCATGCCCCCAGTCTAAAAATTATAAATGGCTTAAGTGATGCACTACCTAACTAACCCATCATAGTAACTAGAAACAGGGTCTATGGTTTCTAGAGATATCATGGAACCCTAGGTTAATCATCATGACCATTGAAGAGGTGATATCTATTAGACTACATGATATCCTCTATAAATTCCCAAGGTCACTATCATCAGTCCTCCAGGGACTTAGGATGTCTTCAGGATGTTCTTATCTATACATGGATGAACTTCACCTTTGAAAACCCTTTCTATCAACAACTATAGGCCCAAAAGAATTGTATACCACTTTATCTAACCATAAAAATGGTGAAATATATGATCTCTTATATGTGAACTCAAGTAGTGCTTCACCAATTGTCAATAATACTCCCATATATGGCATAGAACAAAAAAGAAACCAAAATAATATTCACTATAAAAAATATGGTTTCTATAACCTTGTTATAAGTACAATGTAAATTACCATTATAAACCACATCTAAGTCTCAAATTACTCATACAGAATCTCTAAAATCATGATGTAAATTTACCATTAAGATCCACTGATTTTAGAGGGATATCCATGAAGTTACACAACCTCATGATTGTAATATAATCCCAAACACTCCACTAATCTCTACAGTTGAAGGGTTAGGGTCATCCCATTTCCACTTCCGGATAAGAAACATATCCTTCATTGGCTGGCATGTGATACATAAATCTATGGAGTTAGTAATAAGAAATGACATCATTTTAAACCAACCCTAATTCCATATGAATCATAGTACATCATCACCTTTCTTGGATATACTACAAATGGAATGTAACCTCCTCAACACATCCTATCACACTATGAGTAATACCATCATCCATCCTCAAAAAAGGATATTGTAATTCACACCATTAGAAAATAAATATAGATTATCATCTATAGATATCTTGTTATATAAAATATCAAAGTTGTTATCTCTAATAGGAACCACTCTAATATGCAAATGAAGTAGTGGGTTAATAACCCTTGGCTCAAGATACACTACGACATCCTCATCTACAAGGGCCAATTGAAAATATTTAAACTACTTTATGACCTCAATCTATAAAAAAATATGAAAAAAACAATATTATAATATATAAAACCATCTTAAAGTGTCTCACATGATCCTACTTTGGCACTGAACACACAAGAATGTCACCACATAGACTGTCATGAACCGATCCAAGAAGGGTTAATGATCCATTTTATAAGTTTCATGAATGATGTAGGAGAATTGGACATTCTAAAGTGTATCTACAAGAACATGATAAAATTATAGAGGAACTGGGATATAATTATTTGTACATCAACTTCTCAATCATAGAGCAGATTTTTACCATTTCTGAGGTTAAACTCTGAGAACCACTTCACCCCAAACCACTTGTCTAAGAAGTTATTGATTCTATGGGATGGATAATCCTCACTAAAATTATATTGGATAAGATAATGTCAATAAACACCTAAACACAAGATGTAAACCACCTCCTAGGTGAAAAAAACATGGATTCCTAGAAGAAATCACCAGGTCTAATAGGCCCTCGCTTTGAATATCCTCTAACCACACCCCTATCTCTTGTAGATATATGAGTTTATCCAATATACTGGGGAAAATATCGATCCACACATTATTCAAGTACATTTAGAAAAAAAAACTCATTATGTGGATGTAAACCTGAAAAATCTTTTTAGATGAAATCCTCATATCTCTCCCACCTCACAGGAACTGAAATCTCATAGCATATGAAACTCTTAGGGTCATACTAGCTAATAGGAAATCAGTTATACTGTCATTCGCGTGATTTCATCTTGAACCTTCTGGGATTACATCTCACTAAGAAAGAAAATCCAATCCCAATAACTGAGTTACACTAAAATTATAAATGGTAACAACTATTTGTACATGGATAGTAGTGAGCCAGTACAAACAGTGGAAATCATCATAGGACCACATAGTTGATATGGGAAAATTATATGTGAGGGTCTCTCTCTTCTCCCAATGTATTAAAATAGTATCGAAGAAGTACATGATTACTAATCCTCTATTTTAGATCATATGTCACATGTGTCGAGTGAAACATAATTCAATACTATCTCTAGGTATCAAATATGGGATCAATTTAGGGGAAAATGGAATATGACACTATGATAAACCTACTGCTAAAGTAGTGAAGAAAGACGTCTTACCACAATGCCACACAAGAAGCCTCTATGTTCATGCTCCTAATTTTTGAAGCTATCATTAACCTTGTATTCCTAATAAAAATATAGGGATCACTCCAACAGTAAAGAAAACCCAAACAACCTTAGACACACATGTAGATGGAACTCTTATACAACACCTTGACAAAATGCTCTTTTATTGGAACCAATTCGATTATAATGTTTTGAATCACATCGCTAGAATGTGTCTCGGTGGGGGAATATTACCTCTTTATTGCGATCTAAAACCACATAAAATATCCAAATCCCAAGGCTCTCCCAATTCCCTATTCCACCCAAGATAATTATCATTTTTAGTACCACCATAACAATGGGTCCTATCCAGGAATGAATTTTACATCAGAGTCTCATTACTATCCTCAAACAAAAGTTAATGGGTATTATATCACTATTAATCATATAATATCTCTACCTCTAGAGAATATGATGCATAATTAACATAGGTTCATCATATAACAATATTATTAGAACCAACTATTGATCCATGGAGAACAATGGTAGTGATCATGACCATTTGATCGATCAATGTTTAAATGTTGGGAAAACTCGAACCATCGCATCGATCAAAACCTCAAATACTCAAGGGTCTCTCCTAAAAAGAAACCATAGTGGTACATATTGTTGAAAATCAAGTAATGTGTTAAGCATTAATGTGTTATCATCCTATAATCCAGGAGAATCCATTAATCAATATGTAGATGATATTTTTTCTTGAACAGTAGTGGATGTTCTATATAGTACTATGAAAATTGTAGTACTAATAATTATCACCTTGGGGAAACACCTCATTTATGGTTCCCAAAACTAAGGCCTCATCGCTCAACTATTCATCATCATGAATCTATCACAAAATCATAGTTTATTTTATCATGGAATAATGTTGGTAATTATAAAGATATAGTATGGTCAAAGAGTATTTTTTTGAGGATTACTCGAGAGGGGTAGTCAAATGAATCAATAAAATACGATGCATGTAAAAATTGTTTGTTTCATTTGATGCTGTAGTATTCCAAGTAGAAAAGTTTGTATTCAATATCCAGGAGAATGGATATATTAGAAATGAAACCAACAATTGAGAACATATCATGAAATCCCTACTTTAGACACTATAACACGATTTCCAAAAGCTCCCAAAAAATAATCCCATTGGGTACCACTCCAACACTTGCATGAGGATAAACTCATCTAAAACCACTTTTTCATCACTTGACCCCCCAGGGCCTTCCTAAAAGTTGGTAAGAAGAGTATAAAAACCCCAATCTTACATACAATAGGTTTGGGGTTGGAAACTAACATCCAATAGGCCTAAAAAAATGGAATGTCTATTCCTAATATACCTATATGAATGCACACAACCATATCCATGAAAAATGGGAAGAGGAATAATAATATATTTCAGCGTGATGAGTATTACTAATCATGTAATAATGTCAAGGTAATACGTAAATAAGATTAAAATTATATGATATAAATTATAAAAAGAAAAAAATACATGTCTATCTAGAAATACATGAGGGAAACCCATGTTGACATGAACTGAAAGGAGTAGAGCATGGGAAATCCCATCTCTAGATCCTAATGTTCGACCACTGAATATTGGCAGAACCCCAGGTAATATAAATATCCACCAATATCAAGTCCATCATAGTTAATAAAATCTATCATTTTCTTCATGAGACACGACACATGTAGTAAATTTCTATGCATGAGTTAGTATAAATATACCCAGTAGGGCACATCAAAACCATCAATATAAAATAAACATCTAGAGACGGTAGTAAGATCATCATAGTGAGGGTATGTAAATAAAAATAGGAGGAACCAACCCTAATCATTATAACCTTGATATTATCTATAAGAATCCCTAATGAAGAGGTAATATGGATCTCCATATCCAATACCTAGATAATAATGACGACTTAACATGTAGTTCCAAAGGTCCATCTATGATACACAATTTAATTAAAAATCGCAGAGGAATACATATGAAGGACACACAACAAGATACTATTATAAACAATATTGGGGGGAAATATATGTCCTCAAATCTAAAGTAATATCACTTGATTCCATGTGGAAGGGCCTACACCTCATCACTATTCACCACTCTCAACGGATCCAAAACTTCCACAGTGAACCCTTTCCAATCTGATCTCAATGAAGTGGGGTGTCACTCTATATATAGAGGAATGAAACCCTATGTAGTAAGGGGTTTTCCAACCAAAACTTTATATAATATGGTGGACAACACCCTGATGTGATAGGGTGGTTTTCACTAATTATACTGTAGAAATATAACATGTAAATTGATTTGGAAATCCTTCCATACCTATATAGAATATTGTAGACCCATAACCCGATGTGACTGGGGGGTTTCCAACCCCTGTAACAATATAGATAACACATTGGATCACTTATACCAGTTTATAATTTATGGGGTACCCATGCCCTATTACGATATGGGTGCACTGACCACAAAATGTTTGGTAAGCTAACCCAAATACATCCATCGACCAATCATCGACGAAGAATGTTTATTTTTCATAACACATCACATAGTATATCTAATTTACAAATTAATGCCACCATCTTGTTATAAATCGATAAAACTCAGGATAAAGAGTTTATTGGAAAAATATCAATATAGAAAAATCTCTAGTAACAAACAAGGTTTCTCGTCAGTCCTTTGGGAAAAAATGTAAACAACTGATATTTCGTTGAAAATTGATTTGAATGTCCAAATAGGTAATTATATTATGAACCTTATAGAAACACACTTGGGACATGATATTTATTTTTCCAAAGTGGAAAATAGGCTAAAAATTATTTTCATCATCACACGAATGTATGTTACACTGTAGAACCAACCCAACAGTTAGAAAAAGGTACTTAAAATTGGTTTTGAAATATCTGACTAAAAATTAGGGTCACAATTCAATAGAAATATCATTAATATGATAACATATGAAGGTGTTTTTCGTAAATATTGAATAATAATATGAATTACATTTTTATTAGTCATAATAACAGAGGGGGTAAGGAATTTCACCATCAACCATTCCTATAGGTATTAATGGTTCCTCAACTCCCTCTATATTCATTAATAATAATAATAATACAATTCTTGTTGTTATAAAATATATACGATATTTCAAATACATTGAAGGTGGAAAGTGGAAAGGGAATTATCCCCCCATTCCAACAACCACATTGTGCTACATATTGGAACTAGTGTCCCTTCTTTTCACTTTAAAATTTATATTAGTTATTATAATAAATATAAAATGTCCTTATTCATGAAAATAAAAAAAACTATGAAATGTTGTTGTTACTAAAAATATAATGACACACACCACCCTCCATAACAAACCAGAAATTGAATTCCATACATTCTTTTCTGATAACCATACATAATATGAATATATAGAAACCCCAAATCATGGGTCATGGAATAATAAAACACACACCAACACTAAACTCCATCATCACCAGTCTGCATATTTTGGCCAACCATTACTCAAAAACATCAATCACTGCTTGATCAGGGTGATATTCTCTCTACATCTTACAAACCACCAACAGTAGATCCAAGGATGAGTTCCCATCATTACAAAAACATATTCATAATGTCTCTAAAATAAAATTATGAACATGTGACTAGGATCTATTACTATAATGAATAAATACATAATGTTCATTTTTTTTGAATATCATAGAATCAGTGGTTAACTAATTACCCATGATGAATTAAAAGAATGGAGGGAGAGAGGAATATACAAATAATTGTTCCCTAATCAGTGGTCTTGTTTAGTTGGACATCATCAATGGAATCTAATTAATATGGTTATTAAAACAAAAATAATAAATTAGAATAAATAAATATAAATTATCTCGATATTGGAAGAGAAAATAAATCGTTGAAAAACAAATAAAAATAGATTAATGAATTAATTTTTGAGTAATTAGTTCACATTTATCACATATTATGGACAAGAATTAATCCCTTAAATAAAATTATCTTCCTAATTTTTTTGACATTGATGAAGAATGATTCCACTTTATTGACATTGGAGAGATCCAAGATCACCATTGGAGAATAGATAATTGAGTAACCAATCCTGATCATTGATCTGATGTAGTCCAATAATAATCTCTCATAATGATTCTTCCCTCAATCCCAATGTTTATGTAGCTAACCCTTGGGTTAAATAATTTCAAGTAAAAATGAATTAATTAAAATAACTAATTTATTAATTATTTCTCCCATGATTTTATCCAACTAAAAATTTTAATGTACTCTAAAGTTATGTTTCCCCATGAATGAAACACATATTCAAGAGTAAATGATTGTCTTAGATTTATGATTTGAGAATCTATTTGGATTTTATTAAATTATTTTACAAAAAAAATCCTTGCTTGATATTATATATTAATTATTTTATATAAATTTATATTAAGCCACTATTTGCCTCAAAATATCATACTAAAATTGCCCATAAATCCAAAAATATTTATAAAAACATTTAAAAGTCCTAATAGAAAAAACAATTTTTATATTGACATTGAAAAATTAAATTCTTCCAATATGGATTCCTTTATGTGCTTCTGGATATTGGTGTTAGACATTATGAAATCCAATCTAATTCTACAAGGAAACAATCCATGATGATCACACACTATGTTTTTCCATTTATCTCAATTAAATTATATTTCAATTTAATTATGAGAATAAATTTTTTCTAGATAGTGGAATAATATTTATTTATAATTTATTTTATCTCAAACATTTAGAAACAATTTATATTGATTTGAATATTGTAGTAAGTTTTATATTTGAACATCTATGAATATTATATTTAATTTATTATTTAACAAATGAGTAAGATTTATTATTTTTGATTCATTAAATGTTGAGAAATGTATATGGAATAAGTTATAGAACCTAGTTACAATAATTGTATCCAAAATATCATTTAGAAATACATTAATTTATCTATTGATATTTATATTATCATAGAGAAATGAAACACCAAATAATAATTATTATTATTATATTATTAGTATTATTAGACATGGGGTTTGAAACAAATTTAGTTTTTTATCGAGGAGATTATTGAAATTAAAAATTATTTAGAGACACCTTCATATATACTTGATTATATAATATTTAGGGTGTTAATAAAATCATTTTATTGTAAAAAATAATTTCCTCCATGGAGATTTATATCTTTATATAATAACCCTATCATTTTCTCTCATGCTTGATAGAATCTGTAACACACAACTCATACCTCTCAAGATAAAGGGAATAAAAATCAATCCATTAATTTATAAATATTGTCTTGAAATAAATACTGAGAGATTAAAGACAATTTCTACCCCAATTATAGAACCCATAATACTATAGACAACACTTCAAGATCAAAGGAACATATATTGATTACCATTAGTGGGATACTACGTTGGATCCTTTCATTATAATGATGGTAAAAATTAAAATGTTTTTGAATTATCAACAAATACATCAATAAAAGAACTCAACATTAGGGAAATTTAATATTATTAAAATAATTTAAAATTTAAAATTAAAATTTTATCTGTATCGTGTTGGGATTATTTCATTATGATTCTTCATATATAATGATAAAACATTTAATTTTTCATCATGTTGTTATAATATATATATTTCATCCAATGAAAATGATTATTGTTCATAGGATCAACTGACTTATGATGAACCTAGAAACCAAATAATGATCATGTTATATTATAACATATTTAATGAAATACATTTATGAATATCATTCATCCAATTAATTTAAGTAACTCCATAAAGGTATTCTATATTTCTTTTTTTTCATTCTTTCTATAGTTCTAATACTTGTATTGATTTTAAAATCATACCATGATGATAATGATTTCATGTTCATGTTATTTTTATTTACTTGATGCCTTATTTAAATTCTTGTTATTTAATTTTTGTTATATTGTATTATCATAATGTATTAATTTTTATTTGAAATTTCAAATATTTTATATCAAAAAAATATATAATGGATTATTTTAGTTCAATTTTTGGTGTAAAAATTATATTACGTAAAATATTTATTTAATGGAGAATACATATAATAATATCTTGGTGTTACATTTTAAACCATTAAGTTAATTTCAATAATGAATGTTCTTTACTCAGATGGAAAAAATGAGGGTACTTCTACCTCAATACATCATTAGGTTTCCATGTTGCTTCCTCAATCATATGATTCCACCATATAACTTTAACTAGGTGAGTTGTTAGTTTTCATAATAATTTATCTCTATGATCCCCTTTTTTATTAGTTTAACCTCATAAGAGAAATCATATTCTGGTTTTACAATATCTTATTTTACTGTATGTGAAGGCTCAGGTATGTGATTTCTCAAAATTGATAGTTGGAAAACCTCATGAAATAGGGAGAGGTTTAGTGGAGGTGCAAGATGATACACTGTCATTCCAACATGAATGAGGATTTTTATGTGGCCAATGTGTCTACGTATCAATATTACATTCTTTCCAAATCTCATAATCATCTTCCATAGTGATATTAAAAGGAATATCATGTCTCTGACTTAAAAGTATAAATCCCACCAATAATTACCAATATATATATTTTACCCAAATTCATTTGTTTTAATGTTTCACTAAATGGATTAAAAAATATATAACATTTCATGATTAATATCCTCTCCCAGTATCTAATAAGTTCTAACATTATCCCAAAAAGTTTTATTTATACACCACATACCATATAAACCCTCTTATACATCCAATTGAATGATATAATTATAAAATTTTTTATATATTATCTCCACAAGTGGAAATTATTTAACATAACCTCCATTGAAATCCATTAGAAATAATCGTAACATAACATCTGTAGATTAAATGGTTCATTTATGTTAACCATCAGTTGGAGAATGATAACAAGTGATGAATCCTATCTCTATATCCTGTGCAGGATAAATAATTAATTAGAACTTGTATATAAACCATTGATATCTATTTGATACAATGAAGAGTGGTACTCCATGTAAATTAACAAATTACATTATGTGTATCTTGTAAAGTGATATGAGTAAGAAATATTATTTAATTGGAATGAAAATCACTATATTTGAATGGAGATTAATTTAAAAATGTAATGGAATTATGGAATTTAAAAGTATTAGGAATTCCAACAATTAAACCCACCATGACCTTATTCCATTTACATAATGGTAAGGGTAATTGTTTCTTTATCCCCATAGAATTATTACATTCAACATTAATTTTTTTAACTAAGAATAAAAATATATACTCCGCAATATTCCCATTCATGTTGTCTCACCAAAATTATTCTTAATATCCAATTAAATCATTTTCATTAAAGGATGGATATATAATAATGAGATATGTTCATTATCTTAAAAATCATTATTAAATTCCATTATTGTTGGGACATATATGAATTTTTTAATCAAGTAATTACATCATTTCAAAATATGAACTCTGGGATATTTTGTACTACCTTCAGTAGCTATATATATTCATTATGTGACTCTTTGATCATTACATAGATTGATGGTTGAGTAGTCATTTGGGTGAAAATGATTTATATTATTTTTTATTAATGTCATGATCTATTATTCATGAATCCTTGAGTATTTAGTCAATTTATATACTCATCATAGATATGTTTTCATGGCCCTTATTTCTTAAATCATCTTCCACATTTCCCTAATTCTGATGGGGGATATGCGTTGTGTATTAATAGTCCTTGGTCAACCCTTACAATTTTTTTAGAACACGTTGAAATCCTTATGTGTGAACATATATATATATATCTTTTATTATATTTAATTAAAAAATACACACTTTTATCTTTAAATATAATACCTTTATATCATTAATGAAAATATTATCACTCTTATCTTCAAATCATGTGCCGAGTAATATTTCACAGGAATCATTGAATTTCATGAAGAATAAGATAACACTGCTAATTTTTTCATAATTACACATACCAATCCATTATTTTATGAATAAATATATTTAAATATCCCTTTTCTAATATAGGTTAGTGCATGTACAAGTGTAGTGACTATCCTTATCTTAATATCATTGCAATTTTCATCACATTCATCTATTTATTAGAAATTGAATCCATTATGTGGATTTGTTATTAATGATAAATTTACAACAATACAAATATATTATCCCACCAATCTAAAAAAACTATAGATAAATATTTTTTAGTTATTCTTGGATATTTTTAATCACATATATCTATGAAGAATCCATAATGTTATAATAACAACCAGAGACCCACATTTTTTGATTCAATGATTAAAAAATGTTATATATATATATATTTATTTATAATTATTATCTATAAATATATATAGTTATACATACCAAGTTCTATTTGGAATTATAATTCTTGGAGTACTTGGAATGTTTTATACAATATATCCACGTTTTATACAATTGAAAAATAACCCTTCTAATGGGGTTCAATTTATATGGCTACTAAAATGAAAAAAAACATAATAAATTATAGTAATTCTATGAATAAAATTTTAAAATATAGCATGCGTATAAAATTTTACATTTAAGGGTTTTGGAATATGTGAAAAATCCAATTTTATATACTAAGAAAAAACTCTTCAAAAATCATATCAAATGTAAATAATTTGATTAATATTTTTCAGTAATTAATAATCAAGGGTTTTCATGAAAAATAAATAAGAAAATATATTTAAAAACCATTAAGAGATATATCATATTGAAAATAAATTAATTTCAAAAAAAATACAATATGAAACGAAAATGGATTTACCCTTTATGATTTTTTGACAATAATACATTTTTATTGATTAAATGTATACATAAAAAACCTCAAAACATTTATAAGGTGAAGAACATCAACACATTTAGGAAAATGTTGGTGGTATCAACCCATTCATCATTATCACAGTTGATATCCCAGTGTAAATTTTTTTTTAGAAAATATTTATTTTGTAAGCACTTCTGTTCTCATTTATAATCAATTTAAAATGTCTCAAAAAATACATAGATTATTTTCAAACAAGATCTGAATTTTTTATATTAGAAAATTCAAAATAATTATTTTGCAATGAAAACAATAATTTTAAGGTGATATCCATTTTTTTAAGATACTCATAAATTCAATGGTAGTACTCATAAATACTGTAAAAATGGAATGGAAAAATAATTAATTTATTAAAATACATGGAATTTGATATAAAATTACATATTGCATATAAAATTATAAATTTTATCAATATAGGAAACCATTATTTATTTTAGAAAACATATTCCATTTTAAAATAATTCTATACTTTTTAATAGGAAATAATATAATGTTTTTAGAATAAAAATCAATTTTATAAAAGGTATTTTCAAAATCATGAAAAATATGTTAATTGAATAAGAACCATATTTTCAAGTAAAATTAATTTTTTCTAAAATAAAAATGAAAAGATAAATTTTAAAAATATTTTCAATTACATAAAATTGAAGAAAAAATAATCTATAGAATCTTAATTATAGTTCTCGAATACATTGAAAAATAATGTAGAGAGAGAGAGGGAAAGCAGGTTCGTGGTAGTTACTCCTACTGAGTACGAAAGACATCTTTATTATAGATGATCCTCATACAATTTAATCATATATATTAGTATGTGATAGTTACAATACACCAGTTTTTGTTTGATAATATGTATATATATATATATCCCAGTATAATAATATGAGATCTGTATTTATAAAGATATTATTTTATTTTGAAAATGACAGCTTTTGAATCTACACTATATTTAGATAGAAACAATATATTGAATATGATAAATATAAAAAAATCAGTAATATGTGTTTTTCTATTGTATACTTACAATTATAGATATTAATTTACACACACACATATATATATTAAATATTATTTTACCCTAGTATAATCAAGGAGTAAAATGAATGAATTAATGATCTTAAGAAAATATAGATGGTATTAGTTTTTAATTAATTTGATACATTCAAATATATATTTTTTATTTAGTTCTTTTAATCAAACTTTTCTATGAATCATATTTTGAATGATACAGTGCCCCATGAAATTTTTTATTTTTCCACTGTCATTGTCTTACAATTCAATCAAACATGGATTAAAAATTCATATCATATTTCGATATGGATGAGGATGGTGTTCCACTATAAAGTGATTAGGAAAAAGTTGAAAGATGAAAATATAAGCACATGATGAGATATTTTTGTGAAAATAGTTTTGTTGTTTTCTTATAGTTCATGGATTAATCTTCTATTTCCATAAGAATTTAAAAGTGATAATGATATTAAACTAGGGCAAAATCCAACAGAATATAGAGTAAGCATCGAAAAAATAGGATTACGATTATTTAATGAGTTTATAATTGTCCGAGGAATAATATAAAGATGTGAATAGATGAGATGATTTAGGATCATCTGATCAGAGAGACACAAAATAAATGTAACACTTTAATTTGTGAAAAAATACCCATATAGATGTGATCCCACATCGACTTTTTTGTGGTATGAGCACTAAAATAAATATTACGCACTTGTAATGAATTATCATATATGAGTAATGGGGTCCTATCCTAATCCTCTATTGACACCGACATGTGTTCGCTTATCCTCCAGTATTCCACCCAACATGTTTGAACCATTACTTAAACCCAAGAACTCTCTCTACTACCATGATGTCCTAATCCCACTCCTCTATATAGATTCCCCAGGTATATCATATTCCATTTGATATTTTCCCTATGAATGGATGATTTAGCTAGCTATTTGATAATATCCACATGTTTAAATATATGTTGGTTTTTAGTTTTTTTGAAATAATTATAAATCAACATATTTATATATTTATATTATGATCGAAAAATATAATTCTCAATCTATTTAAGTTACTTATATATATATATTATTAAAATTACGACATATATTTTTAATATTACATGTTATCATAAAATTTATAGTGTTTAAATATTATTACTAATATTACTGATAATCTATGAAATAAAATTTTTTAAATTGAAAATTGAAATAACTTTATCACAAATGAAATTAAATGTTTTCCAATATTAAAATATTTTAGTTAACATATTAAATTTTTTTATTTATATACATTTAACAAAATAAATAAATTTACATTAATATAAAATTAATAATATTTTTAATTTTAATACAATTCCTTGAAAAAGAGCACTATATTAAAAACATATAATATTAAAAACCTCAGGTGTTGAAAAATATAAATTTTATATCAAAATAATAATAATTTTAAATAAACAATCATATCTTTTAATATATAAAATGAAAACCTAATATTTATTAATTTTTTCTAAAATTAAATAAAACATTAATGTATTTACATTGAGGAAATAGAATAAAATATCTATAAAAATGAATGTAATGAAAACTTATTTTGATTATCTTTCAGTTACATAAAATAGTATATTAATAAATAATTTTTTAAAATTACTAAAAAATACATTTAATATGATTAAAATTTTTAGGATGTTTCATTTTCCATCGCTTGAGATTTCATATAACAAGAATGACATTTAAAATTTATTAAATTCACATTGTATAAATTTTCAATACATGTTATTCTTTCTCAATGTCTTCAACACAGTCCTCAAATTATCCTTATTATCTTGATTTTTCGTCAAATATTTGAGGAAATTAAATATAAATACTACAAAAAATTAATCATTAAAATCCATCATAACACTATCTATAATATCCATGAAGATAATAAGGTAATTTTTAAGTCCAAATGGTATTGTGAATTCAATGTTTCTATATCTTTTAAAAAGAATTGTGTGTGATTTATCTTCTATTTGCATACTTATTTAATTAAATATAGATCAAAGGTTAGTCTTATGAATTTTTGGTTACCTCATATTATATCAAACAAGTCATTTATATGGGTTAAAGGATACATGATAATAATTGAGATCATTTCATGTTCATAATAATCAATGTTAATTGGAAGTGACACATTTTTATTTGTAATAAATAGAAACTATATCGCCCATGGTTATGATCATGAGTATATAGAAACCTTATCTATGTTCTATTGAATTTTTTTCTTTAATTCCTCTTATTCATTCAATATCATTATATAAGGATTTCATGATATAATCATATAATTAGGTACACGTTATACAGAAAAGTCAACCTCGTGGTTTGTGGGAGGAGTATGAAAATATTGAAAAATACTTAAATGAATTCACTCATAATCAGTGTTTCCAAAATATGAAATCTCTCCCCTAACATTATAGATAAATACACAACATTATTGAGTGTAAAGAGACACATAATTCAAGTAATATATATTAGGAGTTCACATTCGTCATTGTGTTGATAAATAATCATAGGTTGATTTGGAATATGAAATATGATTTCTCTATCATAATAATTTATATGTAATATATGTAGGGGGATCCAATCCATGAAAAAAAACAACATATAATTAGAGTAAATGGTGAATAATGACATTTTTCAGAAGCATGATCCTATAAACTCCTCGTAGATAAGAGTAATGGACTTTAAAGGAAATTATAGCCCAACATTATGTTTTCACTAATAAATGAATAAATAAGCATCATGAATATGAATTAATAATCTTAGATACTCCTCAAAATATGAAGGTATTTATAATAAAAATCCCAAATAAAATATCTTCTATATTGATAATTCATTTCACCACTATAATTTAATGATTATTTATTCATATGATTACTAAAATAAACATGGTATAAATGAGTATTAATAAAATTAAATTCATAGTAAAAAATCTTATGATAATTAATTTAAATTTTAATATTTACTAAAAATTGACCCCATTATTTCAATGTATTCCATTTTTGGTTCATCATATATAATTTCTTGTCCTAAAATGGTTTCTTTATGTTTAATCCCTTTATTCGTCATATCATAATCCCCAAAATAACTAATCTCTACTATGAAATGAACTAAGAAAATCCAACTATAACATACTTATATATTAAATCATTATGTGAGAATATTTATTATATCTCATAATAAATGAAAGGCCTAGAACATATAGGTTTATTGTATTTGGAAACTAGATACATAAATAACCTAGTATTGGAAAATCCTTTAATATCACCTATAAATATTTTTCACACGTTATTCTTTTCTGGACATATCCTATATAATAACTTTCTATATTACAAAAGGAATGAAAAATCCCAAAATTTTGAGATTTGACGATTCGTAATTGTAAACATAAGATATCAAAATCTACGATCTTAACGGATCATAAAATGATCATGTGTGTATAAGAACATCATCAACATTCATGAAAAAAATCCTTAGAAAAACCTACCTAATAACACAAATATCTTATATCATGATTCAATTATCATGAGGCATAGAGAAGATAACATAAGAATATTGGATAACATATTTATATGTAAAATGATGATGAAACATAAATAAACATAGAATATTATTTATTAATTCACATATTGATATCAATACCATAATTATATTATGGATTGAGTCCCATAATGGATTAGGTTTGTTCCTCAATCCCTAACATGTTAGCTCAAGAAATATAAGGCTTTATCCTTTGCATTGGAGGGATATATAATTCTAGACCCACCCAACATATAAATATGATGTTTTGGGTTAACACATGACTCACTTACAAATCATCTAACTTTATATAGTTAATTTTCCAATTCACTGTACGGATATAATATCCAATATCACATATAATTAATAAAAAACTATACAAACATGTTCCACATAAACATGATAACAAACATATTTACATCATATGTTAAGTAACATGTGAGAAAGAAATGGGTTTCATGAAAATTCACATAACAAGTGATCAAAATAAATCCATAGAAGTAAGTTGGATTGTATCCTTAGATCTTATCCCTAATGAACCATTATAATAATAAATGGATATTTATATAGATAGAAATAATGTTTTCAATTAAATAAAAAATTTTATTATAAAATAATGTGAAATATACTATATTATAAAAACTTTTTCTTTCAAAATGGATATAAAAAAATAGTTTTATAATGTTTTTTATAATGAAAATAAAAATCACATAAATAATGTTGAAAACCTAAAAAATGAAAAAATCATAATGCAAACTAATGAAAATAGATAGGAGAAAGGAACTGTGCAGAAAAAAATGAAAAAAATACTTCCTTTAATGTTTTTATTGAAATCGATATTTATTATATAACTAACTTATGAAATAATAGAGTTATATATAATGAAATTTAAAAAAGGTTATCAAAATGATGTATGTATATGAGAATGATTCCTTATTGAAAAGAAGATATAAGGTCAGTTTCAGGTACAATAATCATTTCTTGTTAATTATGAAACGAAGGGACTTGAAATGGTAAATACATATGTGATCTATTGAAATTAAATGAATTTAATAAAAGTGGGTATTTTTTCCAAAAGAAAATAAGACTTTAATCAAATAAAATTTAGTAATAAATAATATTGATTTCTATGTTTGATTAAAAACCAATCCTTACCTTTACACATGATTGACATAAATATGATTTAAACTCTTATATAATAATGATAACTATTTTAATAAAACATTTTAAAACCATATTAAAATATATTTTCGTTAATATTATTAATTTCTAATCATTTAATACAAATATATTAGTTAGTTATTGTGTATCTTCAATATTGAATGCCATTTATTTTGACTTTTTCCATAAAAGATTCAAAATAAGTAAATATATCCTAATTATTTTATAGAAATTGAATCATTCCATGATTATTTAATGAAGTGTACTAATTTTACTTCAATATATTCATTTATACGTAGGTTTATTTGATTGAAGGTTGTCATATTGTTCTCTATAATGGAATACATAATGTGCATGTTTCTAATGATTTATGGATAAAAACTTAATACTTTATAATCAGAATTAATTTTTGGTCACCATTAATGAAATATATTTATGACATTAATTACCCCATAATATAAGCTATGACCACTGTTAATATCTTAAGACTTATTCATAATTGAAATTATTATGTTTTTACAGCATCAATCATAATGGTGGTTGACGTGAACAAAAGAAGAAAAAGACATAATTTTAAATGACTAAGAGTTTAGAGTTATATAATTGTAATATCATTTTGTAAGCACGTATATTGATATTAATAGAAACAATTAGGGTGGATAATGATATTTATAAAAGTTTTATATGAATTTATTATTGAAAAAGTTAAATAATAACTTAGATATCAACTTTGATGAATTTACTCATTCTTAAAACATCTTTCAATGGAATAAATGATTTAGTTCTACTTATTGGGACAAGAATAAACCAATAGTATAAAAGGAATTTATGAGAATAAAATTTTTAGGGATTAAATAGATAACCAAATGATATGAGGGGTTTACAAGGGTAGGTGGAAAGGTCCATTTATAGGTGTGTTAGATGGTCATTTTATCAATATCGCATTAATTAATAGTTTAAGAATGTCATTATTAAATTGAACATGGCCCGATAAGTGAAAAAAATAATTATCCAGATGCACACTATCATAAAAATTTATTTTTCTTTATATATATTATAACCACGATTTTAATCAAACCCAATATTTTATAGTTTTTATAGTTCACCAATGTCGAACAATATTAACTTTGGTAACATATTTTTATAACTAAATATAAATCATACCTTAATACATAATCTTAACCTGATTAATAAAAAAGTAATATACATTTAATCATATTTAGTTTCTGAAAATGTTCAATTTATATTTAAAATGAAAACATTAAATATATAAAAACCATATTTATAAAATTATGGAATTTTTTTTCTTTATGTATTCTTGATATTAATTAAAATAAGTCACTTATTAAATTAATTTTAATATATTTTTATAAATTGAAACACTAAATGTTATTATATTCATTTTTTAAAAGCGACTAGTTTAGGTATATAAGATTAAAATACACAACATATAGAAAAATAATTCTTTGGTAAAATATCATTTTTTAGAATTAAATTATTTTAATTATATCCTATAATTTATCCCATATACATTAAATTTTATCAATCCAATATAATTCATGAATTTATTTTTATTTTAAAAAAAACAGTCATCTTTAAAATTATAATAATAATTTCATTTAATAAAAAATAAAATTATAATAATATATATCTATTAATTATTTTTATTATATTGAAGGACTATTTAATGTTTAAAGATTATATTTATTTTATATTATTCCTAAAAATTACACAAAATCAAATTATTTATTGGATAATAGTATATACAATGAAAATATATACATTACCCATATATCCAACAAACAAGCAACTAATGACCATATGTCAAATGACCATATTTATAATGACTAAATGTATGATTATCCTATTAATTTCCTATATATTGAAATATGTAAATACCATAATGAAATTCGTCAGGTTTTCATAATCAATTAAAAAAATGAATTTCATATTTCTAATGTTTTTACATTTCATAGTTATAATTAAAGGTATTTTTTTTAAAGAAACCCATGAGGATTGGGATATCATGCTCACAATATTTATTTTATTTATGTTCTTATTCCTATTATATTTTAATTAATATTATTTTTAATTTTATTATTTTAATTTATTTATATTTATCATTAATTTTAATATTTTATATCAATAACATATATCGTGGTTTTTTTTAGATCAGTGTTGTATATGATACAAGATACCCAAAATAGTATTTATTTAAAGATAAAAACTAAAATTTTAGTATGTTATAAGAGTCAAAATTAGGATAAAAATTATATTCTGAGACATGGAAGACATCTTAAATCTAATCAATCTCTGATAGGAACATTAATCTCTATAATATCTCAGTAGCTCACTTAAATCCCTATAAAAACAAAAAAAAACATTGTGAAATATTTCTCCCGTGAACAATACTTTACTCCCCATAATAAAGATATATCATAATGAATATGTGATCGTAAATAAAAAAATCCCAAAAAATCCTTGAAAGATAAATATACAACTTTTTATGATACTAATCTTCCCACATGCACTTTCAAATCACCTACACCTTTTATATCATGTTGTGCACCAATTTCAATTCAATAATTAATGACTCTATAACATCGGCCCAACATAATAATGACCATAAAGATTATAAATAAAAATATTTTAATGGGTCTAAACCAATAGTGGTGTTATATATATTAGTGTAAGAATACAAAAAAATGTGTAGGTTCCATAGAGATGAATGTTTAAAATAATATATGAATATATTTAAAATGTTTTCAAATGTGTAGATAGGATTCTCTATATGTTCATTAATATGTGGATAAAATGATATTCAATGTCATAAAATAGATCCAAAATTATTCTAGTGACCTTTAAAAACATGTGAGTTAAAACAGAGATCATGATCAGATGTGATAATCCTTAAACCTCTTAATGAATCATAATCTGTCAAAATGAAAACTCAATTGATCTTCATCAAAACTCATGTACTTACTAATTTATAAGTGAGATAATATTATTAATAGGTTTTGGAAGAGACATAACATATGATCTATATAATAACCCATTTTTTTGAATTCAGATATATTTAATTTTTACAATATCTTGCGCTCTATACAACATTGATTTGTAGTGAAACACGATATAATATTAAAATTTTATTATTTAATATGATAGTTATTTTCTATTCATTAGAATTATGAGTATTAACAGGTTTAAATAAATTAGGAAAATAAATTTCATATGCATGTATTTAAAAGTAATTCTTTGGTTACAAATTATTTATAAATTAAAAAAAAGAATCATTTGAAAATAAAAGAATTGTTTTTCTGGAAAATAATTTTTCCACCCAAATGCATCTTACCTCAATAAATTTTAAAAATAACTTATCGGGGATTATATTAAAAAAATTTATTTATTATATATTCAATAAATTTTTTAACATTTATCATATCTCTTTATCTATATGAGATATGAATAAATCAAATTTTACTTTAAAAACAATATTTTTTTTAAAACCAGTTAGGTTGTAGTTTTTTACTTATTTTAAAAATAATGTTTTAAAAATTCATAAAATTATATTTAACAAATAAAATAAATTTTTTAAATTATAATGTCAAAAATATATTTGAGTGATTTTCTGATAAGTTTGGGAAATTCTTTTTCATTAAATAATAAAAAATTATGGTATTTATTAAAATATGCCTTTTTATTCAAATTATTTACAAGATAATTTTTTCATCTAGTTTTGATATTAAAATTAGTTCAATTATTAGATTTTGAATCCAATTGAGGTTACATAAATCAATTTAATATTGATTTCTGAAAAAATATATTTTTAAACTTTTGAATGTTTCTCTTTATAAAATCACATTATCATCTTGTTAGCAAAACTAGTTTTAAAATAATTTATAGAAATTATATGAATTTTATTTTTGAAAATATATTTCTTATTTTTATTTTTTATAATATATATTAAGTAACAATTAAAATTTAATTTCTCATCAAAATGAGTCGTAAAAACAATAAAAAATTATTTATCACATTTAAGGTAAAAACTGGTATACTGAGGGTTTAAATAAAAAGAATACGGGGTAAAATGATCGAGAAATATGAAAAAAATACAATTTATAGAAATATATCCACCTTATCACATATTTTTTTTAAATACTCATTTTTGAGCCCCGAGACATCTGAAAAACATTGGCACCCTATTATTTTAAAAAAATTCATGATTGTCCTCTCCCCCACTTATAAAAGGCCACCCGATATCCTCAAATCTTCACACATTAAATTTTTTTTCATCTAATAAATTCTCAAATTAAAATTTTAATTCCTTATACACAACATATATTACTTATTTTTAATAGTATTTCCTCCTATAAATTATTTATGTGTAAACATAGTGATGTACTCTAAGGAAGTGGTATAATATATAACCATGAATTCTGATATTATTTCTCACCATAAATTATTAAAATATTCATAAAATATTATTATATAATAACAACAATATATAAAATATATTGATATTTTATTATGTTAATCTAATAACCTATATCCATTTCTTATACTATCAACTAAAAAAATGATATCATCAATTATGTGTACATAGGACTACAGTTTTGCGAACTGATGTTATTAATTTTCCATCTCCACCTCCCATAACATGATTTAATTTTTATTTAATTTTTATATAATATATTTATGATAATATTATTCTTAATCAATTATAGTACCACAACTACCTTCTTTCCTTCAAACACATTAGAAAACAATAATGTCCCTCATGTGTATGGATGACAACCGCTTCATGAAAAAATGTGACATGTTATTCATTTTTGTTTTACTTGGATGGTAATAAGGGTAGATTAAATGATCATATATGATATTTTTAATGTATTTATACTTATTTAATTATTAAATATAATATAATTTCTTAAATTAAATTCTATAGGGGATCATATAATGTTTCTCGTGTGTACGACGGACTACTACCTCATGAAGACATGTGATTCATTTTTACAAAAAAATTACATATAAATCAATACATATAAAAGTAAATAAATATTATATATATAATCATAATTATTATATTAATGTTTAATGTTATTAAATATTCATTTTGTTCATCCGTTAAAAATGGAAACAACATTAATCGGTATGTATAGCCTATCATCTCAATGAATTTTGTATTTCATTTTATATCTCTAGAATTTAGGGATTACTAAAAATCATATATACTAAATATAAATGATATTAATATTACATTTAATTTTATTAAGATTATGATACCATGATCAATGTAAAATGATAAAAAAATATGAAATAATAAAATATATGAAAAATAATTTAGATTTTACCTGAAATGTTATTTAAGAATTTTTTTTTAATAAATATGTAATAAAATGTCTTAAGTAAATGATATATTATATGAAATATAAAATTATTGTTTTTTAATATATATATAATAAAAATATATTTATTAAATAATAGGAACAAACATGTACAATTTATGTCTATACTTAAAGATGTGTATTTTTTATCTCACTTTTAAATACATGACATATATTCCATATTCACCACTTGTTTATTATAGGAAATGTTTATTATAAAAAAGAATTTTATTATTGTTTATTCTAATTAAATATTTTTTGTTGTACATGTAGTGACATAAAACCTGGAATTATTGATTTAGTGTCTACTTTATTACATTGGATAAAGATATAAAAAATCGCATCCCGAATGAATGAATAGTTTAGATGTAGTTCTAAAAATGATACATACTTGAGTCTTATATTAAAAGTGAATAAAAATATATTTATGAGAGTAATATTATTCCCACTATATTATACTTATATATCAATCATATTACTCTTCATGGATTCCTAATAAAGGAAAAAAATAACTGTAAGATCAAATGCATAGTGAGGGTTATATTCAACACCAGATATCATGAATCAATACTGAAAATTCAATGGGAAATGGTAAATGATATATCAGGCATTTAATTTAATGAATAAATTTACTATAATAATTTGATACATAATTTTCAATATGAAAAGGTAATTATCATAAAACAATCTCTATTAATATAACTACATAAAGAATAATCAATATGAAATGGTAAATAAGTGAAAACACATGTTATTTAAGAAATAAACTAAAAAAATACATGTATAGATAATATGATGGTAAAAATATCCTTTAGAATAATTAATGAACAATTTATGATGGAAATTCATAACTATAGGATGTCACGGCTTAGGCATATGATACCTCTACCATTAAGGCAGTTTATAAGACAAACTAAACTATAGGTAAGAAATTTATTTAATGCTTGGTTAACTGGATTGTATCATGAGACCTAATGATGCATCACGGGGAAATATAATAATATCACCCAACCATCATTAAAGTTCATAATTATTCCTCATATATAGAATCATCTATTTATTTCCAGAATCAATACACTTTAAAATGAAATATTTGTTCAAGTAAGGGACAAATATATTCCAATATTTCCCTAGTCAATCAAATAACATTAAAAGTAAAACACCATATGTATAAATGATATGATTTTTATGAAATATAATTATCCATGATAAATAATGTGAATTTTATGGGAATTTAAAAATAATTATCCTAGGAAAGTGAATTTTCATGGAGGTGTTAATGACCACAAAGTGAAACAAGAAACTGAATATCAATACAGTCCTTGCTCAAAATAAACATCAATTGTCCAAAGGACTAATTTGGATAGTATATAAATATAAAAATTTTATAAATAAAATTTATTTTTTTTCATTGATGTGTAGAATTACCATTATATTATCTTTAATATAATTATTGATTAAAATATCATTTTAATTTTAAATCTCTTAATATTTTAAAATAAATTAAAAATATATATTTAAAAACACCCTCATAAACATGTAGATGATGATTCAATGATATGATGTGCATGATGGTGTTTAATTCCTCACATGTCATAGAATTATAAAAGATCATTCTTTTTTCAATGTAAAAAGGATGTGAAATTTCCTAGTTTAAAAAATGATAAGAATATTAATTTTACATTTCCAATTAAATTAGAATGGTCGTTGTTTTGAAAATGAAAATTGATTAATTTTAAACCCTTTTTTAAAGATAACAAATTCGTGAATATTATTTTTAAAATGTTAAAAACATTTTTATTTTTTTATAAATATATTTTTGGAAAAAAAATAGTTGTCCCACCAAAGGGATAAATGAAGTCGGTTTTTCATAAAAAAATTCAAATATTTTAAGTACCAACTAGTTGAAAATGGTAATATTTGTTGAAAATATCATTAAATATTTGTGGATAATAAAATTATAATTTTTTTATTAAAAAATGATAAAATATTTTTCTTTTAACTGAAATTCATGAATAAACAATTGTGGTTAGAATGATGTTGTGAAATAAACCAATAAAAATGATTATAATGATGAGAATAGAACTAATAAATCAATAAATTATTTGTATCAAATGTTAACCAACAATAAAAATTATGTAAAATATAATATAATCATAATTCATTATGTACATAATCTTTTAACAATATGCTCAATGATGTAGAAGTTTAACCCAATGAATGGAAATTGAGTTAAATTGTTTTCACTAAATGGAAACATTTAATTCCGATCCCATTTGATGAAGTGATTAAAAATAATTCATAAAATATCCTAAATATTAATGTATTCATTATATTACATGTAAAAGGCTAATTTCATACACCATATAGATGAAATTAGGTTCATAGCATTACAATATGCCTCAATGAAATGAAATTGAGATGGAATCCCTTTCCATATACTCTCTTTTGGTTGAATATGCTAGAAAATATTGTATATTTCTATTAAAAATGTTATTAAATTATTATAAATCCATGTGAATATTTAAAATATCATATATTATCATTTTATAACATCTTATTTCTGGTCATTAATAATTTTGCATTATTTTTATTATTTTATGTGTTAATTGACGGTATTCTAATTCACATTTAAAAAAATCTAGTAATTATTTTTATTATTTAGTTATAGAATATAAAAACTAATATTCATCACATAATTATCATATTTGTACAAAAAAATCACTTTAAAACCAATCCTGAGTAATTTTTATGAAAAATGAAGCATGTTACAATCGTGGAGATGGTAGGTCATACGCACACATCAGTAATGTTTCAATTTTTCAATGATCACTATGGAAAGAAGGTAAGTAATATGTTATATTTTTATATTTATTATAATATAATATATAACATATTATATAATTTTTCATATAATTCATGTTTTATGGTGAAGAAACTAGAGTCACGTCGCTTCTGAATGTGGTAGTCCAAACATACACTAATGATTCTATCAACATAAATCGAGTGAAAGGAAAGAAATAAAATGATATATATTATTTTAAATAATGATAAATATGTCATTAATTTCACAATTATTTAAATTATATAATATATAATCATTAACTTGTTCTTAATCAATTTGCATGTGAGGTGTTAGTGAAAGACAAATCACAGTGCATCCTTAGGTAATAGTTTTCCACACACACGAGAAATGTTATCACATTTCATACAAAATGGAAGGTAAAAATATATTTATTATGTATTGAATATATAGGTATATAAATGATATATATTAAAATTATGTACTTTAAATCCATCATCACACCTAACCTTGTGGGGAGTAAATGGATGAATGAACGACATCAGTTCAGGAGGTAGTAGTCACTGGACACACGAAAAACAATTTCAGAACCCATTTGATAGAATAAGAGATGGTTTTTGTTTATTACATTATTATAAAAAAAATCCTATCATACAAAATTTAATTATTCTATATATCATAATGGTTGAATAAAAATTTAAGGAGGTGGAGAAGAAGTAAAATAAAGACGCTCATTATTGACGATTACATATTCTTCATGCATCATCCTTAGATTTTCACTAAAGACTTCTTTGGATAAATTTCATCCCCAAATAACGATTCTTGGTAGATGGGAGGAAAATTTATATGATATTTTTTAATGTAATGGATGAACTAAATATGTTTTAATTTTTGAATAATATAGTAAAGGGGGCGCCCTATTATAGGTGGGGGAGAGAACACATTTGATATTTTTGTAAATAATTTACTACTCCCGACTTTTTCCTATGTTGAATGGTCCAAAATTAACCATTATCTTGAATAATTGGTGGAATGGTTAAAATATGGACATTATATAATTTTTTAGACAATTTTATTGTTCTTTTTTAAAGGTATAGTTTATATTTAACTCCCTTAGAAAAAAAAATGTTTACATGAACAATGGTAATTAATTATTACCACATTCAATATTCATTTTTCTCAAAATTGAAGTTATAATTATTAGATATTATAAATAATTATGGTTAAAATTATGAAATAAAATTTTATTAATTCAATTCACATAACAAATTTTTTTTACAATTGAGTCATGTTAACATGATGATAAAGTGTGTGTTTAAAGGGTAAATGTTCATAAGAATGAAATGTTGTTATATGAAAATTCAATATGAAATTAATCCAAATGAACTAAATTGGATTGTTGTATTTCTAATATAACTAGTTTAACCTTAAAAACAATTAAATATATAATTTAAAATTATAAATTTTTAAACCAAAAGGAAATTTCCAATTGAAATTCAGTTTTCCCACTATTCATGTAAAAATAAAACATCTTAGAAAAATCCTAAAATTTCACTATAAAAAATTATTTATATCCATATTAAGGAAATATTTTTAATTTTTAATAAAAATTTTGTAAAATTGGTCTAAATTATTTTTAAATTATATGTGAAAGTTGAGACTAAACTACCATTTAGAACAGAACACATTTTTTCAGAAATAAATTCATTTTCTCGTAAGTGATTATACTTATTTTTCCAATTAAAGGATAATTATTGAACAATTGGAAATTATATTATTTTAAAATGTTATTTCATAAAATTCAAGTACTCTATTCCAACAAATACGTGTTAAATTTCAAATTATAAAATAATATTAATTATATATTATTTCTCGGTAAAACTCAGTCTTGGGTGAAACACAAAATATCAAAGAAACTCATAGTTGTATGTATCATAAGCTATAAAAGAATATAAATTTAATTTAAAATAATTATATTTTAAATTATTTTGGTTCTTTATTATATTGATATATTGGTGTTGTGTGTCACATATGTTATTGAATCAAATCTTATTCATTTAGAGTTTTAGGGTGTTACATTCTCCCAACTTTAAATAAATTGAATCTTCCATATTTAGACATGACATTAGAAATAAATGGTTTTATATTTGTAAATACCATTGATGAAAACCACTTCATAGGGATAGATAATAAAATATCCTATTTTTAAAATAGAAATGGATGTACCAAGGTCGTATAGAAGAACTTATAACATGGTTTTATATTTGGAGAACATTGCTGGAAAGTGCTGATATAGACATGGTGTAAAAGTGTATTATATTATAGAGATTGATCGTTTTCATTAATCATAATAATTTGGTTGATAGTTGAAAAATTAACAGCCTCAGAACCAAAAAATGTTATGATTTAAGGACCTTTAGATTCATTAGAAATGAATGTAATATGACAACTTTTTTGTTTCAAGATTCTTTTCCTAATGTTGTGGATTTATTTTACTTTATAATAATATCCTTAAATATATATACATTATAAGTTTCAATTTTATAAGAAAAATTTAATCCTCTTTTTATTTTATATCAATTTAAAATTCATCTCTTACTCTAAAAATGGAAAATAAATGATTTTTTAGCCCTATACGGAAAAATTCTATTTTAACAAATCATAAGGTTCACAAAAGAGTGAAATGTATGTCCATTTGTCTCAAATATTTTACAAAACCAATATTCTTAGAAAATGTAATCCAGTAAAAAAATTATTCTCTAAACCTCAAAATCAATACCTTTGGTTCGACGTTAATTTTTTCTCGTCAAGATGTTTAACTAAAAAATTACATACCAACTAACTTATCACACATGCATGTGGTAGGTAAAACCCCTTTTTCATACATCAGTAAAAGGTTCAATCCCCACTCCCATTCCATATTCGATGGGATGTCTTCCAAAAAGTGCATTGTCTTTTATAAAAAACAATAAATCTTATAAATTTCCCAAAACAATTATGATGGACCTCCTTGAAATAAAATCAATCATTAAATAAACCTTTTAAAAATGGTTTTCAATAGAAATTATTTTTTTTCCACAAAGTCTAATAATATTATTTGACTATTATTACAATTAAATTAATGATAATATTTACCATTAAGTTTATCATTAACATTAAATTTATCTTCATAAAATTAAAAGGCATTGTTTATCAAAAAAAATTCACTAAAAAATATAAATGTCATATATTTCTCCAAAATGTATTTAATCTTTATAGAATCACATCACATAGATCATAATATGGGTGTTTAAGATATCCAACTGATTATCAACCTTAAACTCACAAATCCATGAAGGTATCCAAAACTCTAATATTAATGAATACATATATTCTTATGAAATTTAACATAATCATTTGATGGTTCATGATTTATATAAACAAAATACCATTAGTAAAATACATTAAAAATATAATTCCTTATTACTTGAACATACATTATTCATTCATTTTATTTCCACATAGATCATTCCTTGGCCTAGGATGTCACCTTTAGATGTGGGAATTGAATAAGGGAATTCCCTAGATCTTCATATCTATTAAGAAAAACACTAAATTGACCCATAGGATGAGATTTATTCCCTACAATCATACACTTCTTTTTTCATCACCATTTTCTAAATTTATTCCCTTATTTCACACATATAAATGAATTTACATTCATATGAGACACATTTTATTCAATAAAACATACATTGATTTTATACTAGTTTATTCGTTATAATCATCTATTCAAATCCATTATTATGGTTTGAAAAAAAATGTGATTAATTCTAAGCATACCACACAGTAGTGTCAAACAATGTGCATAAAAAGGATTATTACTATGTACCAGATAATGATTGGGTCTAGAACAATGTTCCATTTTCAATGTTATTACCCTTTGTTACATCTGTTCCAAAACCACAACAACTTATAGTATCTAGAAAGGGATGTATTTCTAGGAAAAAGCACAAAATATCTAACATACGAAAACATTAGAATGCTCTTCTACACATACACTCAAGTTTTATAATGGGGTTATGATTCATAATATGTATTTTCTTAAATCTATTTCTAAATATTAATATTAGACTTCTATTGATACTAACTATCGAGACCCTGAGCCTAGTATCCTAGAGCAAGGGTTTACTTTATTACATTGGCATAATATACAAGGAATTACATAATGAATGACCGACTAGTTTAGTATTATTTTTACACTAGATACATACTTGAGTGTTATATTACATTAGAATATAGAAATTACTACATAAATCCTTTTTGATGAACAACATTATTCCCTATATCATAACCTTGTATATAAAATATAATGAAATTAATTTATTCATGAAAAATGGATCAAATTAATGGTGGGATCAATGTATATATAAGGGATATCTATAATGTAATCTATTATTAATAAATAATACATAATCAATATATAGAGGTAAATAATTGAAAAATAATCATAGTTAATTAATAAATTGACTATTACAATTGGATAAGGCATAATCAATATTTCATATAAATTAAAGAAAAAAACAATCCATTTGAATAACATTATAACACATTATCAATAATAATATGTAAATAACTCAAAACACATTCCATTTAATTAATAAAAAAATGCATGAATATATAAAATTATTGTGAAAATATCCTAGATATTAATAACTAAATTCATAATAAAGGAAATAATTAACTATTAAACAATATATCTTGGGAACATCATACCTCTACCATCAAGATGTTTCACAAGGCAATTTAAACTACTTGTAAAACAATATGTTTAATGATAACATGTCTAGATTTTATGATCAGACATACTAATGAGTCTAGGTTGTATAAAATTTAAGGACTCGTCCATCATTTCTGGTCTAAATCATTCTTTATATATCAAATAATCAATTTAATCCATGAATAAATTTGTCTTAACACTGAGTAATGGATAAAAATTTATCAACATTTTCATATTTAATCAAATAAAATTTAATGTATAATATTGTATGTAAAAATGATATAAAATATTATAAATAATAACATACGTGATAAATAATATAAATATTTATCATAATATTTACTTATAATGATAAAAGGAAAGTAAATATTTTTAGGGGTAGTTAATAACTCTAAAATGAAACAAGGAAGTGAATGTTAATATTATCCTTATACAAAATATTCATAGAACATAATAATAATGAATAATTATTGTATAAACATATAACCGTTGGAGTGTGGATAAAGAGTTATTTTCATCTATTAATATAAATACCATAAAAAGATCATTAAAATCAATCTTGAGGAAAATATAAATTTAATCTTATTTTTTAAATGATTTTCATTGAAAAACAATATTAATAACATTTTAATCAAAACGTTCCTCAGACACGTGTAAAATATGATTCATATAAACATATTACTTGATGGTTGGTAATTTTTTACATGACGTATATGTTAAAAAGCCCATTCCTTTTGAACTGTAAAATGGTTGAGAAAGTGAATTTTTTCAAAAATGATAAGAATATACCATTCACCTTTTTAGTAAAACCCAAAAGGGTATTATTTTTATAATGACGTAATATTCCATTAAAATATCTTTTAAAGTGTAAAAATGGGTGAAAATGCCTTTTATAAATCAATATGAAAATGTAAAAAACTATTTTTTATTCATTTTAAAAAAATGGTTTTGAATGAAAGAAGATTTCAGACCAAGCAAAGAAATGATGTATGATTTTCTTAAAGACACTTTATGAACAAATTTATGTAAAAAAGAGTCAAAATTGTATTTTTTTAAAATATTAGGAATAACTAGATGAGGAAAAACTTTAAAGGGTTTTGGAACAATGATCAAACAATTTCCTTAAACTAAAATTCATGAATAAAAAATATCGATTAAAATGAGATTGGGAAACCAACCATTTAATATAGTCATAATGATGATGTGAGAATTAATAAATAAATCTATTTTGTGTATCAAATTTAAATAAATAAAATTTTAAATACAACATATGATAATATAAATTTATTAGGCGCATGATCTTAGAATGACATAATCAATGATCTTAAAGTTTAACCCAATTAATGGAAATTGAGATATGAAATTCTTTACCTCTTGTAAAATTTAATTCAAATCTACATAGATTCTGTAATTAAAAGTAAAACATAAAATACCAAGCATAATTAAATATTCATCATATTACATGAAAATTAATAATTAAATACACAATATTTATTAAATTAGGTGTATAACATTACAGTATGTCTCAAAAGAAATGAAATTTAAATGAAACCTATTACATTAAACTACCTCTGGGTTGACCATAATTTAAACTCACATATAATAGATTTAAACATGTTATTAAATTATTATATAACCATTTTTAATTTTATAATATCTAATGGTATCCTATTATAAAATCTTAACATCTATTCAGTAATAATATTTCATTATTTTATTGGTTTTAGGTGTTAATTACCTTGTTTTTTCATGTGTGTTTCATAATTACTGATCTTATTGTTGAATATATTATATATTTCTATAACCCCAAAATAATATTCCGAAATAAATTATCATGTTTTATATCAATTTTTTTAAAACCAATCATTAATGATGGTAATGAAAAGTGATATATGTTACAGTCACATAGACGGTAGGCCATACGTATGCATCAGTAACATTTCCATTTTTCAACAGTAATTATGGAAAAGGGTATGTAATATATTATCATTAAATAATAATAACAATATCATATATAAAATATTTTTTACTATTATATATCATCTATGAGGTTTGGTGATGAAAATAGATCCACGTTACTTTCTGAAAACAGTATTCCACACGTACACGAATGATGTTATCATCATTAAATGGGTAAACAAATAATGAAATAAAATGGTATATATTGTCATTATATAATGATAAATATGTCATTAATATCATAATTATGTAATTTATATTGTATATAAACCTTAAATGTTTTTATCGCCTTCTATGCGTAGTTATTGTGAAATACGAATCACATTGCTTCATGAGGTGGTCCTTCACCATGGACATGATCGATGTAATCATATATTTTACAGAATGGATGTTTTATGATATATATGATATAGAGACTCTATAGTTATGAAAGTTTCATAAATATCATATATATATATATATTTATATATATATATATTTCTGTCTTCCCAACCAATGTTGATATGTGGATTTTAAAAAATGAACGACATCAGTTTACGATTAGGTAGTCCACCATATACATGAATTAGGATTTAGTATCCCATTTTAGGGAAGAAGAGATGTGTTTTGGACATGAAAATATTATATAAACACCATATAATATTTAATTTAATAATTTTAGAATATTGACAAGGTTAAATGAAAATTTAAATAGACAGATAAATTAGTAAAACAAAAGCACTCAATGAAAAACCATACATCTTCTTTAGGTATCATCATAAGGTTTACACTAAACCCTTCTTAGGCTCACAGTAAATCAAAAATATGTATTATAAGATAATGGATGGGAATTTAATGTGATTTAGGTAGTTATTGGATGAAACATATAGGTGTTTTGTTTTGAATAAGAGTGGAGCGGGTGGCCTTTTATAAGTGTGGGAGAGGAGACACATGGTATTTTTTAAAATAATTGAGTGCTCCCATGGAATTAATATGTGAAAAGGGACCAAAATGGGCTATTATTAATCATTATATGTTTTTAGTATAACTATTTCCATAAAATAATTTTTATATAAGTTTTATATTATTTTTACCCTTATCTATTTAGTTTTATCTACCTAGTAAACCCATTTTTACCTTAATCATAGTAAATAATTTTTACTCGAATAAATATTATTTTTTCTCAAAAAATAAGTATGACATATTAAAAAATAAAAAAAAAATTAATTATTAACAATATTAAATACATTTTTTCAAATATAATTCAACATTAATGGAAAATTTTAATTTAATATTAATCTCGCTAATGTGATGATAAAACGGGGTTTTAAAGAAAAAATTATCAAAAGTTTTATTTTTTGTACATCCAAATACAATATGAAATTGATCCTAATGAACTAAATTTGATTAATTTATGTATAATTTTAATAATTTTACTTTAAACTCATTTTAAAATACAATTTAACATTATAAATTACTTAAACAAATGATAAATTTTCAATTGAAATTTAATGTCTTTCATTATTAATCAAAAAATGAAACACTTTATAAAATATTAGAAATTATCCCTAAGATAATTTTTATATTCATATTTAAAAAATGAAGTTTGTTTTTGCTAAAATTTATTCTAAAATGGATAAAAATTAAAATTAAATTAACTTCTCTAAGTGCGACTAAACATTCTTTTAGGAAAAAACACGATTTTTCCTAAATCAATTAAATTATTTTCATTTAATTTCTAGTCAATTTATTAATAATAAAAATGTGTAAACTATATATTTTGATAATTTAGTTAATAATATTCATGTAATCCTTCCAATTTATAAGAGATACATTTCATAATAAATAATGATTTTATTAAAATGTTTTTCGGTAAAACATGGTCCTACGTGTAACGTAAGATGTTAAGGAAACTAAATTTTGTGCATATCATAACATATCAAATAAGTTAAATTTATTCTATAAGAAATATATTTTAAAGTATTTTGGTATTATATTTTCTTCAATAAATGATGTTTCATGTCACACATGTTATTGAATAAAATGTTATTCGTTTAGAATTTGAGTTTGTTAAATTATATATATATTTGGGGATAATCCATCACATGTATTATGGTTCAAAAGTTTACAATTTAACAAATGATTATTATCTTGATATTTCTTTATAGGGATGTAAATTACATTATGAAACTATATTTCTAATGAAGACTATATAAACACCATTTTAGATGTAATATCATAAATTTATTAATTCTCATAATATTTTAAGTTTCATTTCATGTTATTGTTTTATGGGGATTAAGAATCAATGTTACCAATGTGGTAATGGTTTTATGACAGAATATCATCATTTATTGATAGTTTTTATTTTTATTCTTATGATGATGATATATTATGATTCACCTCCCAATATACTAATTATGTTTCATATCCTATGGTTATTTCCAGAGAATACATTTTTTCCCTTCACTTTACTCTATATATACACTCAATATTAAAAAAATTAATAAAAAATTTCTTTATTTCAATATTCATCCAAATGAACATTTTGATTCCCTATCCACGTATTATGATAATGTTTTAAATTCTTTTAACATTTTCTAAAGGGATTACTAATGATTATTTAAACCATGTATTAGTATTTTTAATGTGTTTTAAATTAAATATTCATGTCATTTTCCAAACAAGGACCATTTTGCTTTAACCTAAAAATATGATAGAAATATTAATATTTATGTGTATAGAATGAACAAAATGTGCTACGCTCAAGACTAGTTAATTTATTAAAACATACTTTCAAAGATTCCATAGTAATTTTAAAACAAAAGTATTTTGAGAATGGTAAATGTTTTATTTTTTTCAAAGGTGAAATGAGATTTTCCATAAGATTTTTTTAAATGTTTTTATGGATTCATTTATATTTTTCAAAATTTATGTTCAAATACAATTATTTTTGAAAATATTTTATGTTTTAATTTTTCATTCTCAATTTGAAATGGATATCTTCTTCCTAATATGTTTTAAATGATTTTAAATGCTTAATTTGAATGATTCGATGGTTATTTTCAATGAAAAATATTTTTCATAATTTTCCATATATCAAAAACCATTTTAAATTGGAAAGAACATTTTCATAATTAAATATTTTAAATGGTTTTACATTTTTTTTGATAGTTTTTAAAATCTATTTTAAATGAAATAAAATCTGGATTTTATATTATTTTAAAATAGAAATGGTTATTATACTTAATAAAGTTTCCAAGTGAATTTATTTCCAAAATCATTTTCGATAAAAGATGAAATACTTTGATGTTACTTATTCATTAATAGGGATATGATACAAGGATATCATTATTATTATTTCTCTAAATAGTTTATGATAATAATGAAAATATGTTTATGAAACCTATTTCTCTTCCATGTGTTATACCATGATAAAATTCATATGGAACAAATTTTATTTCCCATGGGATATGAAATGATGAAATGTTTAGGAATCCTATTTCTTTTATAAAGGTTATTCTATGATGAAAGGTTTCATAAAAACCATTTCACTTCACTGGTTCTAATATGATGAATATCTTATGAATCCATTTTCTTTTTATGGGATCTAATATGAATAATTTTTTATAATTTTATGGCACACATATATGTTATTTTAATTATGTGATAGGTCGGACCTATATCTACCAATAATCCATTGTGTAAATATAGATATTTTTTAAGATAAATATGTTAGGAATGGGGAGATAAAATAGTTTAGTATAGATATTTGTTCGATATGATAGTCTTGGGGGTGAACCATGACAACTATGATAGTTTACGGAGCAAACCAGTTCTACTAAGATAAAAATTTAAATGATCCTTAATTACTATGTAAATTTTTTTATGAATAACTATTCACCATAATAACATGTTTTATTTCAATTTTATTCTCTCAGAGACCATGAATTTTGATTTACCAAATAATCATGTCTTGTTAAATTTCAATATTTAATACATGAATTGATGTTTTTATTTTTTATATTCAGGGTATGGTTTTCATATGCTATGATCATGTTCTGAAACCCTTATTCACATGTTATTTTTACATACATACTTATTTACCCTTAATGACTTTCTGAGCTATCCCTTGGATATGATTCTTTTACACCGTTTAAGAGGATTTTTATTACATGTGATATTTCTAAGGAGGGTGTTAGTGATGAGGAACTTAGGGGGAGATGATGTATAAATTGTATTGATCATCTGTTTATGTTTCCATGATTCCTAAGGAACTATTCCAAAATTTTATTGCGTGGTTATGTATAGTATGAAATGAAAATTCAACTATTAAAATGTAAAACATATGAATGTTATGTCTGTGTCTTTATAGTTGGTAACATAGTAAAGGATTGTTTATCCTTTAGAAACATAGATGAGGATCAATTTGTGAGATAACAAGTGATATGTCTTAGAATATTTATAGGTATATGTTTAATCATATGTATAAGTATGATACAATGAATATGAAAATGTAATATAATTTTGGAAAAGGATAAAGTGAGTTGTCTCCAAAAATTACATCAATCTTTGGATAATAAAAATGCATGTGGATCTATAATAGATGTACTAGGGGTAATGAATCTAAAAAAGGAACATTAAGCTAAACTCAATCACCACTTGGTGCATAAAAACATGCCGTTATTTTACACCATGTTTGACAGTTCTGGGGGATATACCTTGAAAAATCATAAACTCTTTATGAACAATCATGACAGATATACATAATTAGTATGAATGAATTAGGATAAGCCTAATGCAGTATATATATTATATATGGTCTCATGATTTATACATTCAATAAGGAATAATTTATGATTAACTGATTTCCCATTATTAATACTGTTACCTAAAAAATGAATATGGTTGTATTAAATGAATGAAATTCTAAGGAACCATGTTAATGAAAAATGTAATAAAAAATGAAAGGATTATTCTCCTATGAAAACAAATGATTTTTGATTTATAAGGAAAAATATATTTCTATGCTAGCATAACAATATCAAGCTACGAATGAGGATAAAATTACAAATGAGATAAGGAGGGAATACCATTATATTTATTAATTCATGAGGCAACACCAACCATATTATAGTGGTTCCAATGATTGTATAGTTTTTGATATATGGATTATAAGTACTAAAAAGTATTTTCCATTGTCCAGTGTTTGAAACAATGAGAAAGCATTTTTTCTATAAATCATATAGAAGGTGAAGCATATAAATGGTGGGATCTCTTGAATAATAATATGTATAATGATGAAATTTACTCTATTATGTGGTATGAGTTTAAGAGATTATTTATCATTATGTACTTAACTCATATTTTGTATAAAAATGGAGACGTAATTACATGATATATAGTATAAATATTATGAATATGTTAGTAAATATGAGGTATATTTTATAGGAATTTCATGGTACACACTTTGAATTGTCATTCAACCTGAATTTTAGGCTAATCATTTCTTCATTAGATTAAAATAAAGTTTCAAAATGGAATCTTCAATGAGGTACTTCAGTAAAAATGTAAAAATCATTCAACGTGCTCTCAAGGTTGGAATGGAGATCAGAGTTACCCATTAATTTCATGTTATTTATATGAAAATAAAAATAATGTTTAAATGACAGAATAAGAACCGTGGATATAAGAATAATATATTTACATTATGTTCGATATGTGGAGGTAATTATCTTAAGGGGACTAGTAACACATTTAAGTGTCAAGGAAAAGGTCCTTAGGAAGTGTAATATTTATATAATATGACGATGTTTTAAAATAATTTATATAGAGACTCCACTAATTCAAGTGCATGGATTTTGGGAATTATAGTAAACAATACCCCAATAAAAGGGATACTGAAGATGAAAATCCATAATAACATCCAAAGGAAATAAGACAATGGGAAATTTTATTCAATCACAATAAATTAAATGAATCATGATAATTAGGTTAAACATATCATTCACTATATATTTTGGAATTTCATGTTTAATTTTTCATGAAATAGACCTATGAATTTTTTTATCCTTTAGTGATATTTTATGTGATTTGGTGAATTGATAATCTATATATATATATGTATTCTAGTATAAATAAATAAAATTTTATATTCTGTCAATGTATTGATGAAACCATGATTCCAATGGAAATTATTTTTATGATATAATATAATTTTTAAAGAATATAGTTTGAAGTATTTTTGTATTTGAATTCAATAAATATGTTGTATTTGAATTTTAAAAATGGTATTTTTTGTTATAAGAATCATGAAACATACTAGGATTGTGTTAATTTTGGAAGAATATATGTCTCCCCATATGATAAAATTAAGTGTTTTCAATACCATAATTGTTTTCATATATTAAGGTTCATCCTAATTTTAAATTGTTAGACCCTCCTTTTGAGGTTTTATGTGATGAGTGTTTCTAACTATTATGTTTATACTGGGAGATATTTATGGAAGAAAAACCCTGTGGATTTGGATAAGTTTTAGAGAAAATGTTATTTGAGGAAAAATGAAATTATATTTTAGGTATAACATTAATGGTAATGGTTACCTTTACTGTTTACCATAAAATTTATGATAAGGTTAATATGGGTTATTTAATAATGGGAATTATATTAACATTGTTTTGGAAAAAGGATAACTCACATGTGAGGTGAAAACCTATCACATCTGGAAAGGAAGTGGTTATTGCACGCAAAACTAAAGGATGACAAAGGAATATCACAAATAATTTGACCATGTGAAAGAATATTTATATAGGGACAATATAAAATGATATACTACTAAGTTTGAATCTTGTTGTTTGTAATATAATAATGTTAATGCTGAGAGATATAAGTGTTAGGGGATTCTTGTAGAGACCCAAAGATTGATGTACATGGACAATACATTACTTTTGCGCATTATTTAATACATAAAAAAAAAGACACACAAGGATCGTAATAGTTTAGTGTCTTTGCAAACTCGGAATATAAACATCTAATCCGGTTGAGAGATCTTTATCATCTCCCATAACAATCTTCCCCTTTTCGTTTCCTTACCTAAAACCTTTCTTTATTTCCTGGGGATAATAAAACATAAAAAGGGTGAGCTCAAATGCCCATTAAGGGTAAACATAGATATAATAAAAAAATCCCTAAACATTTGAAAGCAAAAACATGAACATGAAATCTACGCATTAAAACCTTGAGCAAAGACATAAATTGTGGAAGTACGTAAGAAATAGATCATAATGGAACATAAATCATAATAAAATGGCATGGGAATAAAACATGTAATTGTGGCATCCATTAAGCACTTGTCATGATTTCCATAGTATCCAAGGCATTACTGCCAAGACCATCTTAGTGGACAAAGTCCCTATCTGAATCGAGTTCACTCCTCGTTTCAGTCCTGTAATACTGAACCAGATTAACTTACCGTTCCAGCCATTTCTATCTCATGAGAAATAAAATCTTTACCCAATGCATTGGAGGGAGATATAGGTCCCACCCATCTCATAATGAAATCATTCTTACTTGTTCCACAAAATAAACATACATCATTCATAATAACCCAACAAATAAAATGGGTTTCATAAACATCATCCCATCATCACATAATCCATATAAAAGAAATGGATATCATTTCATAATGAGAAATGTAAAACCATGTAAATCATAGAGTCATTATACTTGAAACATACACATATGAAATAATTTCATCTTTGATGGAAAATGGTTTTGATAAAACACCTGAAATGAATTCTTGAGGAAAATATCCTTTCTTTTTCAAAATCAATTTCTTTTCACAAAAAGTCATGAAATTTTAAAAGAAAAATATTTTGTTTAAAATAAACATAAAATATTTTGGAGAAAGATTCATGGAAATATGGATTTATAAAACCATAAAAATCCTTTCATGTCGTAGACGTTAAAAAACATTCTTCTCGTACTTTTGCAGGAAAAGTCAAAAAAGTACCTCATAATGTAAAAATAAGAAAGATTCCTTACATACCATGTATTAAAAGTCAAAAATGGGTAAAAAGGACTTTAAACATACATGAAAACACTTTTATAAAACATGTACATGTATGATATAAATAACCCCCATAAATACATATGAATAAGCAATCTCAGATAAAAATGAGATTTGAAAAAATATCCTTTACCTTATATCTGATATGCTTCGTATGTTTCCGAACATCCTATATAATGATTTAAATAATGTCATTGAATTATTACAGAATCATATTCATTGTTATGATATCATATATGGTTCACTTATGACTTTATATTACCCATTCTTTTGTAAATTCCATGTTAAAGCAGTGTTTTGGGTAAAATCATTTTATTTATCATATGTTTTTCGACTTGCTGTTCTTGATATTATTACTTATATCCTGATTTACAAAATTCCAGAATGTAAAACATGATTTATATATAATATATATTCATCATATACATATATATTATAGATCGATAAAAGGAATGAAATACACCGTTCATGGAGACGGTAGGTCGTACGTACGCAGGAACGCTGTTTTCGTTTCCGTTTTGAATTGAATGGAATTAAGTAAATGACATACATATATATATATACATAAATACAGTATCATTATTATGCCATATATTTCATTATTATTCATTAAATATACTTTATAATCATTCATGAATGGTTAACATGGAGAGTGAATCTCATCACATCGTGGAGATGGTAGTCCGTACGTACGAACGAGCGATGATATCATTCCCAGGATCGTGGAATTGTATTAAAGTGTATGTGTAACATTAAAGAATCAATATCACTTTAAAATAATAATATATATTCATTACTTTCACCATTATACCCATCCATGTAAGGTGGTGGTGGAAAATAGATTACACCACGGCATGGAGATGGTATTCCGTATGTACGCACGCGCGGTGATTTCGTTTTCCATTGGATGGATAGATCATGAAATATGGTTGTTTCATACTTATAATAACATATCAGTATATTAATGATACTGATTTTATTACCTCATAATGAAACAACTAAAAAAAAGAAGAAGTGGAAGAAGAAATAAAGTTGAAAGAATCGGTAATGGACATTACCTCTTCTTTGAAGCGCCTCTTTGAGACCTCATCTTAGGGCACTAAAATTGGTCTTTGAAGAAGACCAGGACCTCTAGGATGTTTCTAGGGAATTTTAGAAGAGAATTTGGCAGGGGTTGGCTGATCTTGAAGGCTCAATGTGGTGTGAGGAAGGGAGGGAGGAGGTGCCCTTTTATAAGGGAGGAGAGGGGCAGCTTTGGAATAACTAAAAATATTATTTTATTATAAAGTAAAATTCGATTTTTAATGGCTCCAAATTGATATATTTCTAATATATGGTGGTGATGGGTCTAACTCCTCTCATACAATAGAATTTAGACAAGTTTAGGTCATTATATTAACCTTATCTTTTAGTTTTAACTCTTAGTTAATTAGATTGACATTTACCATATCACTTTGTATTTTTATATTATATAGTTAATAAACATACCATATACATCCAAGATACCCCCATGTGGTCCAATAATGATACACCTATCATGATATAAGTATCTTTCCCGAACCTTAGAATTTTAGGAATAAAATAAAAATCAATATTATAATATTTGTTTTAAAAACTATTTTATGTTAATTTTGACACTATTTAGTAATTGATTTTTGTGAAAATCATAAAAGAATGATTAGTTTGAAAAAATTTAATTAAATCACTACTAACATGTCATAGTAACCTATTAAATTAGTTTAATACATAAAAAGTCTCAGATTACATTTATTTGGGTATTTATAACATCAATTATGTCAATATTTCATTAATAGGATAATTACCGCATCATTATTGTATCATAAATAAATTAAATTATTTTAAGTCTAAAAATTACAAATAAAATACCGTTATTTTGGAAATCATTTTATCTTTCTAGTTAATATTTATAGTAGAATTTATCTTCTGTATAACCCTATATTAAAAATGATTTAGTTATTAAACTTTGATTATAACTATTTTAACCCTTCTTTAAATAAATTGATAATAAATGTCCTAATCTAATACAAGTGGGCCTAAATGGTCATATTTTATTCCTAAGGTTGTTTTTGGTCGAATTAAACTTATCCAATAGAATTATGACATGTGTTAGGGTAATAATAATAACACTTTTACCCTTAATTACCCTATTTACTTTTAACCGTGGTAAAAAAAAGTAAAAAGATACTATTCACCAAAAATAATTTTCATCTCATTGAACAACATTTTAGTCCTTGATATTATCCGTTTCTCTCAGATTTTCGAAATTCCACTCACAGAAGCGGTAAAATTATGTTTTATGAAAAAATCAGTTTTTTTAACTACTACTTAGTGGTTTCACTATTCATCAAAAAATAAATGTTTCCAGAAAAATACCAAAAATTAGGCCTAAGATATATTTGATATTATGAATTCAAAAATGATGTCTATTTTATCAAATTCAAAACATATCTGTACCATTAACTAATTTAAAAATTAATTCCCGTCATTAAAACAAATAGATTGTTTTTAAGAGATGATAATTATCAAAAGATTGAAACATGTTTATATATGGTTTAAATGTGAAATTACATCCAATGACAAACATTGTATAAAATTTTAAAAATAAATTCTAAATATACATTAAAATCACTCAAATTAATAATTTATCACTATTAATTATTTCGATTAAAAAAGTTGTTTCTAATTTAAATTTATTAATTTTCACTACTCATCAGAATATGAAAGTTATCTGAAAAGTACCAAAATTTTACCCTAAGCTAATTTTGATATTCTGAATCCAAAAATGAAGTCCGTTTTGAAAGATAAAATTTATAAAATTTAAAAAAGTGGGTATTACTATTCATAATGGCTAGTTCATAATAATATTATAATAATATCTCATTTAGTGAAACTCGGTATTGCGTACTACACATGCTATCGCGGAAGGTTGTAATTGCATGTAATGCAAGCCAAGTCAGAGATGTGTGTATCGCAAGATCTTTTTGGTGTAGCGTATGACACAAGACATCAATAAAATTAAAAAAAATCATAAAATCTTGGGGTGTTACATTCTACCCCCCTTAAAAGGAATTTCACCCTCAAAATTCGTCGGGGTTATAAATGGTTTACTACTCGAAAGTTTCTTTAATAGAAACCCACATCGTAAAAGGGAATACCAAAACTTGGTATTAAAAACTAAAGTATGAGACGTAACGGTTACCCAAATTAACTAATCACTGGGTTTCTACATTGGAGAACATAGGTGAAAATATGGATATGAAAGGGAAATCTAACCGTCATGTTCTGATGGAGAGTGGTAGAGAACATGGCTATGAAAAATCCAACAATTACAAAGCCATAAATTTGTTATTATCTAAGGTACCATCTAATTCATCAGATATAAGAGCACTAGGACAACATTTTTGGGTTTCAAGATCATTTCCCTAAAGTTGATTAAATTGGAATTAGAAGAAATACTTTCGTGATTTTGTTACAACCTCACCGTTGGTCGTTCTCTGGATAATTTCCACTTCATCTCTTAAATAAATGAAGTTGAATTTGTCATTAGTGATGTGTTAGCAGATCATGTGATAGAATTATGGGTCATTCCATCTGTCTCAAACAAAAGGTTAGAAAAGTAATCAAAAAAATACATAAGTCCATCTATTGTGAGATTAATCATATATGGTTCCTAAAATGGACTTATACATCATATATCATACTACTTAATATAATAAAACTAGTTTCTACTAAACAGGGACTTCCTGTAGGCCAGTGGTAGGCGATGAAGGCCAGTCGCACTTCGGTTGTGGGTTCGATTCCCACAGCCTTGTCCGACGTGATGGGTTGTCTCCTGTCTTGCAGGTTGTCCTTTTACTAAAATTAAATTACTATAAAATCCCATCAATAATATCAAAAAAAGTGCTATCCTTAAATAATACTAACTTATGTCCAACATAATCCATTCCAATATTTAGGCTTATCTAAAATACATCAGTCCAAGCTCATAGTATAAAGAAAACGATTACTTGAAATGTCATCAACCAAGCATGTGAATACCATCATTTATCCTCCATATATCTTGTTGGTCACATTCCAATCCTGTGAATACCTTAATCATTTATTCTCTTGAAAAATGAATACCCATTAAACCTTAGTGAAAACATGAATTCTGTCAAAATTTAACTCTTTCCTCATACCAAAATCCAAAAATTCTATATACTCAAACCATGATATAACCTTCTCCTTATATCAGTCATGAGCTCATGAATACTATCAAACATTTAATTATCCCTTCATTATGTGCATATCATCTACAATCCAAAAATATCTGAATAACCATTGATGGATACTGGTACCATTAATCATACACTTTCAAAACTCAAGGAAAGGCAACATTGTAACAATCCATAGATGTCTCTTTATTCCATAGTAACATGAGATTACTTATACAACATTACTCTTGATAAACATGTAATCATTCCACTACCTTCCTAAACCATTGACCTAGCTTCAACAATTCTTTCATCTCACATATCATTTGTAGTCTCTTCATCATCATCAACATAAATACTACCCATATGACCGTACTGGTTCTCTTCATGAGACTTTCCCTTAGAGCATTGGTTTTCATAATGCCCGTACATTCCACATTTAAAACATTTAACCATTGTTGATGACGTAGCAATACCATTATCATCATCCATGGTGTTAACTGAACCTTTTCCTTTGCACTTACTGGATTTGTGTCCTTCTTTTCAAAACCCAAAGCATCTTCTAGTTCCCTTGAAACAATCTCCCCGATGCCCCTTCCCACATGATTTACATGAGGGAAATTGAACTTTCTTTCCCCTATGATCATCATGAAACTCCATCTTTTTCTTATTATCTAAGTCGGGAAACTTACCAATGTTGAGATTATTGATCATATTATGAGTTTGCCGATTAGGCATAATAACGATGTTTGGACTTCCAAATCCCGTTTCATTTGGTTTCTCATGAAGAATATCATTCCATTGTCCGTCATATCCTCCATTATCATGAATCTTCCTATTTCCAGCCATTTTCTAAAACCCAAAAAGAATAGTGTGAGAGGTAAAAATAATGATAGAGAAAACAACATAATAAAGGGGTAGTACCTTCAAAATCTAACATCTTAGGTTTAATTCTAAGATCATTAGTGTAATTCTAGGACTATAACCTATACGTATACTTAACCTTAGGGACATCCCTAGACATACCTTAGAAATATCTCTCGGGATCTCACTAAAGTTCTCGCATCCTAGTTTAAAAAGTTTGACTAAACCGTTCCTCTAATACCAACTGTAGATACCCAAATCTTGATGTACATGGAAAATATATTACTTTTGCGTAATACTTAATACAAAACAAAAACAGACACACAAGGATCGTAATAGTTTAGTGTCTTTGGAAACTCGGAATATAAACATCTAATCCTATTGAAAGATCTTCAACATCTCCCATAACGATCTTCCCCTTTTCGTTTCCTTACCTAAAACCTTTCTTTATTTCTTGGGGATTATAATACATAAAAAGGGTGAGCTCAAATGCTCAGTAAGGGAAAACATAGATATAATAAAACAATCCATAAACATTTGAAAGCAAAAACTTGAACATGAAATCTAAACATTAAAACCTTGAGCAAAGACATAAAGTGTGGAAGTACGTAAGACATAGATCATAATGGAACATAAATCATGATAAAATACATGGGAATAAAACATGTAATTGTGGAATCCATTAAGAACATGTCATGATTTCCATAGTAGCCAAGACATTGCTGGCAGGACCATCTTAGTGGACAAAGCCTCTTTCTGAATCGAGTTCACTCCTCGTTTCAGCCCGGTAATACTGAACCGGATTAACATACCGTTCCAGTCATGTCTATCTCATGAGATATAAAATATTTACCCAATGCATTGGAGGGAGATATAGGTCCCACCCATCTCATAATTAAATCATTATTACTTGTGCCACAAAATAATCATACATCATTCATAATAACCCAACAAATAAAGTGGGTTTCATAAACATCATCCCATCATCAAATAATCCATATAAAATAAATGGATATCATTTCATAATGAGAAATGTTAAACCATGTAAATCATAGAGACTTTATACTTGAAACATACACATATGAAATAATTTCATCTTAGATGGAAAATGGTTTTGGTAAAACACTTGAAATAAAATCTTGAGGAAAATATCCTTTCTTTGTCAAAATCAATTTCATTTCACAAAACGCCAAAAAATTTTAAAAGAAAAATATTTTGTTTAAAATAGTCATGAAATATTTTGGAGGAAGCTTCATGAAAATATGGCTTTATAAAACCGTAAAAATCCTTTCACGCCGTATACGTTAAAAAACATTCTTCTTATACTTTTGCCGGAAAAGTAAAAAAAGTACCTCATAATGTAAACAAAAGAAAGATTACTTACATACCATGTAGTAAAAGTCAAAAATGGGTAAAAAGGACTTTAAACATACATGAAAACACTTTTATAAAACATGGACATGGATGATATAAATAACCCCAGTAAATACATACGAATAAGCAATCTCAGATAAAAATGAGATTTGCAAAATTATCCCTTACCTTATATCCGATATGCTTCGTACATATCTGAAACTTCTGTATAATGATTTAAATAATGTCATTTACTTATTAAAGAATCATATTCGTTGTTATGATATCATATATGATTCACTTATGACTTTATATTACCCATTCTTTTGTAAATTCAATGTTAAAGCAGTGTTTTGGGTAAAATCATTTTATTTATCGTATGTGTTTCGACTTTTTGTTCATGATATTATTACTTATATCATGATTTAAATAATTGTAGAATGTTAAACATGATTTATATATAATATTTATTCATCATATACATATATATTATAGATCGATAATAGGAATGAAATACACCGTTCATGGAGACGGTAGGCCGTATGTACGCATGAACGCTGTTTTCATTTCCCTTTTGAATTGAATGGAATTAAGTAAATGTAATACATATATATATATACATAAATCCAGTATCATTATTATGTCATATATTTCATTTTTATTCATTATATATGCTTTATAATCATTGATGAATGGTTAACATGGAGAGTGAATCTCATCGCGTCGTGGAGACGGTAGTCCGTACGTACGCACGAGCAATGATATCATTCCCAAGATCGTGGAATTGTATTAAAGTGTATGTATAATATTACAGAATTTATATCACTTTACAATAATCATATATATTCATTACTTTCACCATTATACCCATCCATGTAAGGTGGTGGTGCAAAATAGATTACACCACGGCGTGGAGACGGTATTCCGTACATACGCACGCGCGGTGATTTTGTTTTCTGTTGGATGGATAGATGGTGAAATATGGTTGTTTCATACTTATAATAACATATCAGTATATTAAAGATACTGATGTTATTACCTCATAATGAAACAACTAAAAAAAGAAGAAGGGGAAGAAGAAATAAAGTTGATATAATCGGTAATGGACATTACCTCTTCTTTGAAGCGCCTCTTTGAGACCTCCACTTGGGGCACTAAAATTGGACTTTTAAGAGAACCAGGACCTCTAGTATGTTTCTAGGGAAGTGGAGAAGATAATTTTTTAGGGTTTGGCCGATCTTGAAGGCTCAAAATGGTGTGAGGAAGAGAGTTTGTAGGTGCCCTTTTATAAGGGAGGAGAGGGGCACCTTTGGAATAACTAAAAATATTATTTTATTATAAAGTCAAATTAGGTTTTTAATTGTTCCACATTGATATATTTCGAAGCCAGGGTGGGGATGGGTCGAAATCCTCTCATCCAATAAAATTTATACAAGTTTAGGTCATTATATTAACCTTATCTTTTAGTTTTAACTCTTAGTTAATTAGATTGACATTTACCATGCCACATTGTATTTTTATATTATATAGTTAATAAACAAACCATATACATCCTAGAGACCCCCCAAGTGGTCCATTAATGATACAACTATAATGATATAAGTATCTTGGCCTATCCTTAGATATTTAGGAATAATATAAGAATCAATAATATAATATTTGTTTTAAAAACTATTTTATGTTAATTTTGACACTATTTAGTAATTGATTTTTGTGAAAATCATAACAGAATGATTAGTTCGAAAAAAAATTATTAAATAAATACTAACATGTCATATTAACCTATAAAATTATTTTAATTCATAAAAAGTCTCAAATTACATTTATTTGGGTATTTATAACATCAATTATGTTAATATTTCATTAATAGGATAATTACTACATCATCATTGTATCGTAAATAAATTAAATTTTTTTAAGTCTAAAAATTACAAATAAAATACAGTTATGTTGGAAATTGTTTTAGATTTCTAATGAATATTAATAGTCTAATTTATCTTATGTATAACCCTATATTAAAAATTATTTAGTTATTAAGCTTTGATTTTAACTATTTTAACCCTTCTTTAAATAAATTGATAATAAATGTCCTAATCTAATCCAAGTGGTCCTAAATGGTCATATTTTATTCCTAAGGTTTTTTTGGTCGAATTACACTTATCCAATAGAATTAGGACATGTTTTAGGGTAATAATAATAACACTTTTATCCTTAATTACCCTATTTATTTTTAATCGTGGTAAAAAAAAGTAAAAAGTTATTATTCACCAAAAATTATTTTCATCTCATTGAACCACATTTTAGTCCTTGATATTATCTGTGTCTCTTGGATTTTCGAAAATCAACTCACAGAAGCGGTAAAATTATGTTTTAGGAAAAATTCAATTTTTTTAACTACCACTTAGTGGTTTCACTATTCATCAAAAAATGAAAGTTTCTAGAAAAATACCAAAAATTGGGCCTAAGATATATTTTTTATTTTGAATTCAAAAATGATTTCTATTTTATCAAATTAATAACATATCAGTTACATTAAATAATTTAAAAATTAATTCCCATCGTCAAAACAAATATAGTGTTTTTAAGAGATAATAACTATCAAAATATTGACACTTGTTTATATCTGGTTTAAATGTGACTTTACATCCAATGACAAAAATTGTATTAAATTGTAAAAATATATTCTAAATATACTTAAAAACCACTCAAATTAATAATTTATCACTATTAATTATTTCGATTAAAAAAGTTGTTTTTAATTAAAATTTAGTAATTTTCACTATTCATCAGAATATGAAAGTTATCCAAAAAGTACCAAAATTTCACCCTAAGCTAATTTCAATATTCTGAATCCAGAAATAAAGTCCGTTTTGAAAGGTAAAATTTATAAAATTTCAAAAAGTGGGTATTACTATTCATAACGGCTAGTTTATAATAATATTATAATAATATCTCATTTAGTGAAACTCGGTATTGCGTACTACACATGCTATCGTGGAAGGTTGTAATTGCATGTAATGCAAGACAAGTCAGGGATGTGTGTAGTGCAAGCTCTTTTTGGTTTAGCGTACAACACAAGACATCAATAATATTAAAAATAATATTTTTTCATAAAATCTCGGGGTGTTACAATTCTCTATCCATTTTTTTACAAGAATAGATATTGGAAGACAACACTATGTATTTTTTCATTGTACTTCCTAAGATGTATAAAAATAAAAAAATCTATATGGGTCATAGTATATCACCATAAAATTCCATCACAATAAATTTATATTATTAAGGAGTTCATTCTAGTTTATATTTCCATTATTCAGATTATGTAATTTCTAAGGTTTCATAGAGTACAAATATCTATTATATCTAATTGGAATCTATGATTTACCTTAATTTTTTATTAAATTATTTATTAATATCTTAATATAGTGTTTAGTTTCAGAACTATGTATCATCTTCATACAGATCAGAAGTCTGAGAGAACAATTAAAACCCTAGATTATAGGTTGATTTCTTGTTTTATAGATTTCAAATGTGGTTAGTAAAAACCCCATTATCTTGTTGATTTTTCATACAAATATAGCTTTCACTAGAGATTTTATATTTTCCTTTATGAATAAATCTATGGAAATAATTGTTGAACTCCATAATAATGGGATGAAATGGGAAAAAAAATTTGGGAACCCAACTAGTTGAGGAAATTAAATAGTTTTTTATAGCCATTTAGCTACACTAAAGGGAGACGCAATTTTGAGCAAAAAGTTATGATTATAAGAATCCACAAGATCTATATTTGAATGAGTTGGGATGGTGTTTTTAGGAATTTATCCATAGAAGAAATATGGGAAAAAGAAACCCTTGTTATATCATTCCCTTTAATATTTTGGATTGCATCAGGGTAGTAACATATTAATATGCACTTCCACCAAATTTCTCCAATGACTATGATGTGTTTCATCTATCTCTCTTCAATAAGTAGATACCTGATATACCACATATACCTAAATCAAATGTTTTTATAATGAAGAAATATTTTTATTATATGTAATAATAAATGGAGGTTATGGACCATTTATAGAATGTTTACGAATCATGACCTCTCACCTAGTCAATTATTTTGGTGGTACCAGTAGCTTAAGGAGGATACATGGGAACTATAAGATGAAATAAGGTGGATGTATCCTTATTTGTTTGTACCAAAGTGATTAAATTTTAGTATGAAATTATTTTTAAGGTGGGTATATTGTAGCAGCATGATTTTTTAGAAATAATTTTTTCTACTTATATTTAAATTCATCGATATATTTTCTTACACACAACATTGAGTTTAAGTGAAACATGACTTAATATTAAAATATTATAATTTAATATGATAGATATTGTCTAGAATTTGGAATAGTGTGTATGAATAATATAAAGTAAATTATTAAAATAGTTGGTTTACACATTTATAGAAAATTAATTCATTGGTTCTCTATTAATTTAAAATGATAAAAAGAATGGTTTAAAAATAAAGGAAATATTTTTTTGAAAGACTATTTTTCTATACACAAATTTTTTTTCCTCAATAAATTATTCAAATAAATATTAATGATTTATTTTAGTGAAATTTATGTATTATATATTCAATAAAATATTTCACAATCATCTTTTTTGTTTCTAGACATGATATATGAATAAATAAAACGTTATGCCTAAAAATTTTAATTTTCAAAAAATTGTATCATTTAATTTCTCACTATTATTTTAAAATTTATTTATTTTACATTTATAAAATTTAATCACAAAAATCAACATTATTTATTCAAATTATAATTTCAAAAATATGTAGGACTGAAATTTTGATAATTTTCTAAATAGATAATTTTTTCAGTATAAAATAGAAAATACTAGTTCTAATTAAAAACATTGTACGATAGAAATATGAATGTAGATGCTCAATTAGAATATGGGGGGTGGGTGAATTGTAAGTTTAAAAAATCGTTTTAAACCTCAAGGAAAATTATGTTTAACAAAGTTAAACAAGGTAAATTCACAAGACCACTTTTAGTTCTACATACATACTAGGTTTTAGATAAATGGTTCTAGAAATAAAAATTAAGTTAAGTTTACAAGGAAATTATTAAACCTTAAAGAGTATAGAATCTCACATATCAGAGTATACAAAGGTAAAAAATGTATAAGAAGATTAAAATTTATTCATTTATCAAAATACAGTGGAAATAAACTTGAAACAAAACAAGTAAGTAGTATAAAATATTTTAACCCAAAGAGAAGGGTATCCAGAAACCTTGGATAAAGGACCCTTGATTTATACTTTCAAAAAAGTCTTTCTTACCCAGTCTAGGTAAATCCCTCGATAGGAATATCAAAATATCTATTGAAATCCATGTAAGCCCTCGAACATCAACATAGCCGTAACCTCTTTCTTCCTATACACGAAAGGCCATGAACATTATGGTTGTTGGAACCTATATCATCCTATCCCTAGAAGCTGTCTATTGTACATAGCAACAATCAGAGTCACACAAAGAAAGATGAACAAGATACTCAGTATGCACAAGGCGTGAGAATCCCACTCTCTATAAATCACTTCAGCAGCATGAAATATCTAGATAATTCTCATTATTGAGCTCATTAAAATGAACTTCTATTTATTATCACATCTCTAATGGTTGGTACCCTTCTTCAACAGTCATATTTTCCCTTAAATCTCATAGAGACATGTATATGAGTCACTCAAACAACAGTTAGTTAACAATAGATTATATGACATCGTTTCATAACTATAACATGTTTATGTAAAACAAGATTTTTTAAACAATTCTATATTTCACAGTATAAGGAAAAATAATGTTTGGAATCTATCCAAATAAACATTTGAAGACTATAGATCTTTGATATTCGGATTTTGTTGTCCAAAGAATTCAGAACCTAAATTATATAGAATATGAAGTCTGAATTCCAATGAATTTGGTTTCTGATCTCAAAAGAATTTGTTGTCCTAATTCTGAGTAATTCGGAGTCCGAATTAGAAGGAATTTAATGTTCATATTCTGGTCAAAATTTCAGAGAATTCAAAGTCTTAATTTCCTAGAATTCTGATTATGATTTTCATAGAATTTGTATTATAAATTCATGTGAATTCGGAGTCTGAATTCTGAGGAATTCAGAGTCAAAATTTTAAGGAATTATGAGTCCGAATTATGAATAATTCATAGTCTGAATTCTGGTATGTGATTCATAGAATGCAGATCATGAAAACAGAATAATATATAACCAAGGATTTATAGGATTCTAAGGGTTCATATTTGAAAAATTTATACTTAGGAATAAAATGAGTTATATTTATGGAAACTATTAAACGAATAATGAAATCATAGGTAAGGATACAATTTCATCGAAGTGGGAAAATTTTAATTATTAATAAAATTCATAGGGAGAGTATAATTTGAAATAAGATGGAGGGGTTATGATTTTCAAAACAAAGAGTAATGGAAAAGTCATAAGGAATGCTTATTAACTCAAGAATCTCCTCACATTTGGAATTCACAAATATCATTACTGAATAGAATATAGAGACTTAGTGTTTTGTATGAATTTGAAAATAATAATTACCTCTTTTTACTTATAAATCATTGTGAATACGACTAACCCCCCCCCCCCCCCCCATAGGTTTTGAAATCCATAGGGATCGTATTCTAGATTTCATGAATGAGATTTTATATTTTCAAGCATACAAATATCTTCTTTGATAAGAGATTCTCCTTAGATAGTCTCCCCCACACTTAGGGAATTATTTTCATCATTTAGTATTGTTTTAATTATTCTTCCCCCCCCCCTTATTGATTTTCAAAAAGGATTAAATAGAATGAAAAAAAATATGTTACCATAAATATTATTACTATGAAAAAAAATATATAAATAATAGCCAAAAAATTTCATTATGATTGATATAATTTGAACAAAGAAGAAAAAATACAAAAAAAAGATTGGATTCGGAATAAAATAATTCCTCTTTCCCTTTCTATATTACCTTTTTTCACAGTGGTTTTCATCTTTTTAGACTCCTTGTGATCTTCTTCAACATGCTTGAGCAGCTGATCCTAATATTCATTTTTATTTTCTAAAGTTTTGATCTTTTTTTCCCGAGCCTTAAGTATTTATTCTTGAGAATTTAAAACTTATTCTTGGTAATTGAGTTTTCTTCTAACTTTATTCTGAGATCCGTTTCCATTTTCCAATTCATAGACACTAAATTAAGCTGCCCATTCAGGTGTTTGACTACCTAATTCCGAGTAGTCTGTTCGAGACTTATCTTTTCTTTAAAAACATTTAGTAAGATCATTGATGTTTCAAAACTTCGTTTCAAAAGAATATTTCACACATTCCTTAAAATCATCAAGGATTCTCATATCTTCGATTGTTTTCCTGGACCACTTTCTAATTTCCTTCCCTGATCTTTTGTGAGATTCATATCCAATGAAAAATGATTTGAAATTGGCCTCAAGCATGACAAAATTATCCATAAACATGGTAACTGAATTGGATTTTTGGTTAAAAGAGTTCTGAAGCCACTGGATCCTCGGGTCTATACTCAGAAAATATGGAATGGTATCAACCAGCTTCTTCAAAGATTTGAGTACAAAGACATGTCCATGAGATGACGATTCTGGATCAGATTGTTTAGATGGTGATGATTATTTCTATATCTTTATATCATTTCTATTTGATGAACCAGTAACAAATTTCTTTGTCACTACAACTTTTCATAGTGTGTCAACCGATAGCTATTTTCTTTTATCATGTTTCGGTTTGATCTCTATATCCTATGAAGATTCATGTTCACTATTTGATAGTTGAAATATTTTTTCTTCCTAAATAATTTCATTCTCAGCATCTTCTAATAGATCCACTAGCCTAATGAAATCATGGTTTCTGCTTTCATCATCAGATGGTTTAGTGACTTCATCCTGACCCTTTTCTTTTTTCCCTAGGGAATCAAGTTTTGAATATTCGTCTTGAGAAGTCTGGATAAATAGTTTTTTAAAAGGACTATCCATCTCATGAAAAATATCTACATTCTATTTGAAATCATCTATGTCGTCAACTTCTTCCTCTTCATCTCATTCTTATTCTTCTTCTAATTCCTCTTTTTTTCCTGATTTATTTATCTTTTTCTGCTTCAAGAATCACCATATTCTTTCCTAGAGTCTCTATGGGTACTGGTTCATTGAGAAAAGTTTTTAGTACCTAAATCTGCTCAAAGGATTTCTCAGTAGCCTTCAGAAGAGATTGAACAATCTCAGATTCATACATTTATTTCGTTTGCTTCTTTTCTTTTTCTTACTTCTCAAGATCCTTAGTAACCTTTAACTTTAATGTTTTTTCCTGAGTTGGATTCAAGCCAAAATCCGGCTCTTTATCCTTCATATTCATCTTGTCTTCTCTACACATGGAAGCCACTTCATCCGGATAAGTCTTTTGTTTCTTTGTCTTAGGTGGTTCTTATTGAGTTTCCATAGCAGTAAGAGATTTTTCTTTCTTTTACAGTTCCTTCTCCATTCTCTTCTTTCCACCCTTCTTTAAAGTATCATCCAATTCCGGTTTATTGGATAGAGTATCTATTTAATCTTCAAAAAAAACATATAATTCTCTAGATTCACAAGAAAAACCAACCTTCATTCTTCTCAGTGTATCAACACTAAGCAACATGACCATGAAATTCCTTGGCATAAAGATATATAGGATTTTGAACGTATCAAGACAGAGAACTATGAGCTGAGAAAGAATGGACAAATACAAAATTATCTGAGACATGGTAGTTCCATTCTTGATATTTGAAATAGTAAGCAACATATACTGAACAAGATTAATCATCCAAAGGTTTACCAAAAAACCCAGAATAAAAATGTCACGTTTCATAAAGGTGTCCTAATCACCATTTCTTGGAATGATAAAAACCTGAACCCACTACTCCAAAATCAAATTTTTTTAAAAAGTTGGTTGATATTTGGTGTATTATCCCATAACAAACCAAGGCACACTATGGCCTTGTCCTTATTAAAGCATCCTAAAACGTCTGGAAGCTTGTGGGTGCAGAACTCAATTTCTCCCTCAAAATGGATTCTAATGATACTAGTATCCATATAGAAAGGAATAGAATACATTTTACCATAAATCTTGAATGAAAAATAATCTTTACCATCTTGGACAAAGAAACATAAAGATTCATAGAATTCTATTAGAACATGAGGATACACTGTATCATGTCATTTGGTTTTGATACTCCCAGACTCTCCCAACCATTCTATATGATATTCTTTGAGATAAGAGAATCGTACTTCAAAATGAATTTAGGATTTACCATCCTTTCTCTGTATATTTTACTTTTAATAGATTTCCATTAATAATGTTATTTTTTTCTGGGGAGAAGCTTCCACAGACATTCAAAATTATGCAAAACCTGATGATTTGGAACATTTTAAGAAGAGTAGTAGGGATTGAACATGCCAAATCTTGAAAATCGACATGGGACAACCATTAGGGGCTATATATAGGCGTCTGAGGTGAAAATTCATCTTCCCAAAATATTCAACAATGGTTACCAGTTTGATTATATCTGATTGTTGAGATTGATATCCAAAGATGGAATTTGGTAGGTTTTGATCTATTGATGTTTTTAGGATAAAAATTCTGATATAAGGAAAGTGGATCTCAATAGTTTTTATCCTAAAATGAAAATACTAACTGGTAAAAAATGATTAAAAATATTTACGTAAGAAAAAATACCTTCCATATTGTTGGGAAAATTATCAGAAATGAGGTAAATTTTAATTGAAAAACTATTTTGATTCCATGAAACTGATTACGAAAAAATTTGATTACGAAAACAAATATCACTATAAAGAATTTTATTACAAAAATAAATTCGGTACGAAAAATTTTATTATGAAAAAATTTTCAGTATGAAAAGTTTTATTAATAAAACGAGGAAAAATTTTGATTTGAAAAAAATTTCACTACGAATAATTTTGATTATGAAAAAAAAATTCACTATAAAATTTTTTTGTTTATGACAAAAATTTTCACTATGAAGAATTTTGATTACGAAAACTTTTTTCACCATGAGATATTTTGATAACGATAAAAATTTTACTATGAAAAGAAATTTGACAACGAATTTTTTTTTCTAAAACAAAATTTGACTACCAAGAAAATATACTCCCACTATAAAAAGATGTATGTTAATATAAAGAGATAGGTTTTAACAAAGAATTAATATGGAAGATTACCTCATGGTTATTTTCTTAACTTGTTTTAAATGTAATCAAATCTATCAGAGGGTAATGATTTTGTGAAAATATTAGTAAATTGATCTTCCATTGTGATAAATTGAAGAATGATATCTATTTTTGTGTGCGTGATCCCAAAGAATGTGATGACTAATATCTATGTGTTTTTCTTGAGACTGATGTGCATGGTTTTTGATTTGAGCAATGACACTAGTGTTATCACACAATATCTATGTTTTGGTAAAAATAATACAATAGTTTGTGAGTATGTGTTGCATCCACAACAAATGGGCCCAACAACTTCCAGATTCTATATATTCATCTTCAGTAGTGGAAAGTGCTGCTGAGTGTTTCTTTTTTCCTGACCATGAAACTAATGAATCTTCTAATAAATGAAAATTTATGGATGAACTTTTCATATCCATTCTAAATCCTCTAAATTGATCATCATAAAAAAAATTTAAAACAAAATCATTTCTAGAAGTATAAAAGAGTCCTAAATCCATGGTTCCTTTTAAATAGAGAAAAATTCTTTTCACTTACTTTAAATGAGATTCCTTATAATGAAAGTTATATCTTGCACAAAATCATACTAAAATAATCAAGTCTGAATAACTAGATTGCTAGTATATTAAACCTACTATCATACCTCTAAATGATGATTGATCTTATGGTTTCCCATCTTCATCAAGATCATATAAATTTAAGGCACCAATAAGAGTAATTATACACTTATTTATGTCATATCAATACTTTTTAAGAAGATATTTAAAAAACATCTGTTGAGATATATAAGTATCATCTAGTTTATGAGAAATTTTAAAATCATGGAAAATGATAACTGAGCATCAAACTCATTTCAAACTCACGTTTCATTAGATTCGCAAATTGAACAGTTAAATATTTTTTATTTGAACCAAATATAATGTTACCATCATAAATTCTAACAATTAAATTTTTTTTCTCATCATTCTTTATTAAAAGTTTTGGATCAACATTTCCATTAACATAGTTTTTTTGTTACAACAATATTGTAAGTCTATCATACAAGGCTCTAGGGGATTTTTTAAGTCTATATAATTCTTTGGTAAGTTTGAAAACATGTTCAGGATGTTTTGAGTCTTCAAAACCAAGAGGTTGTTCAACAAAAACCTCCGCTTGAACATATCCATTAAGGAAAGCACATTTGACATCCATTTAAAAAAATTTAAATTTGAAGAATGCTACAAAGGAAAGTAAAATACGAATAGATTCATGTCTTTCTATAGGAGCATAGGTTTATTTATAGTATATTCCTATTTTGTTGATTATAACATTTAGCAACTAATTTATCTTTATTTATTATAATGATTCCATCTTCATCACACTTATTTCTAAAGACCCATTTTACTCCTATAAAAGAAGTTTCCTTAGGTAATTCTACCAAGGTCTAGACTCTATTCGTTTCAAATTCTGTTTGTTGAGCTTGCATTGATTTAATCCAGTCATCATCACCTAAAACTTCATTAGTGACTTTTGGTTCTAATTTTTAAAGGAATGATAGGTATTATACTTCATTTATTAAGGAACATATAGTCATTACATGTTTATTTACATCACAAATGATACTATCAGTGTTATGATTTTTAATAAAAAATGATTTGGGTTTTTAATACCTCTTTGTCGACATATGGTAGGAAATATTATGGGGTAAATGCTTCTGAACTATTTTCTTGAAAATTTTCCTTATAAAGAGGATCTCTTATAAAGGGTTGACAATCTGTTTTTGAATACACATTCAAATATGTAGGTTGTGGTTGTTTAAAAAAAGATCTGTTTCATCATATTTAACATGTAATGTTTCTTCAATTATACTAATATTTTTATTAAAAACACTATAATCTTTAGAAGTTGTGGAGTATCCTAGGAAAATCATTCATCAGATTAGGGTACGAATTTATGTAAGTTATCTATAGTATTCCAAATGAATACATCACAACCACATACTATGAAGAAGGAATGTCTAGGTTTTCTACCATTCCATAATTCATAAGGGATTTTGTTAAGAAAAGGTCTCATCAAAATTGAATATTTAATCAACATTGTTCTTGTTCTTTCATGAATAATTCTATTTCTGTAATGGCCTGGACCTCCCTGGTCCATTACTTTGTGAAAATGTGGTGTTGGAGGTGTTCCGGGAGGACAAGGTGACTTATCCCCCAGCTGCTGCCTACCGGTAGCTCGGTCTACCGGTAGCTGCTGATTACCGGTAGCTCGGTCTACCGGTAGCTGTTGATTACCGGTAGCTCGGTCTACCGGTAGCTGCTGATTACCGGTAGCTCGGTCTACCGGTAGCTGCTGCCTACCGGTAGCTCGGTCTACCGGTAGCTGCTGATTACCGGTAGCTCTGTCTATCGGTAGCTGCTGATTACTGGTAGCTCGGTCTACCGGTAGCTGCTGCCTACCGGTACCTCGGTCTACCGGTAGCTGCTGATTACCGGTAGCTCGGTCTACCGGTATCTACTGATTACCGGTAGCTCGGTCTACCGGTAGCTGCTGATTACCGGTAGCTCGGTCTACCGGTAGCTGCTGATTACTGGTAGCTCGGTCTACCGGTAGCCGCATCCTACCGGTAGGTGGGTTTATCGGTAGCCACGGCATACTGATAGCTCGGTATACTTGTTGCCGCAGTCCAGCAGTAGCTCGGCTAACACTTTGCCAAATTTCTAGTTCTGTGAACAGTGTTTCTATCAGTGAGGTTCTATCGGTGGACTTCTATCGGTGAGGTTCAGTGAACAGTGTTTCTATCGGTGAGGTCCTATCGGTGGACTTCTATCGGTGAGGTTCAGTGAAAAGTGTTTCTATCGGTGAGGTCCTATCGGTGAACTTCTATCAGTGAGGATCTATCAGTAGGCTTGTGTTTCTATCGGTAAGGTTCTATCGGTGAGCTTTTCTTTCCTTTGCCAATTTTTTTAGTTCTGTAAACAGTGTTTCTAGACTCCATAAGAGCTACCGATTCCATACTTTGCCAAATTTCACGAATGAATAGTGTTTCCAGACTCCATAAGAGCTACCGATTCCATACTTTGCCAAATTTCACGAATGAACAGTGTTTCCAGACTCCATAAGAGCTACCGATTCCATACTTTTCCAAATTTTGAGTATGTGAACAATGTTTCCAGCTTTGCAAATATGACATTTTCTTTGACGTAAAATACTTTTAAAACCTTATTTTTAAGGACATTAAGGCCGATTCAAAGGCCATAAATCCTATATTAATTATTCCTAAGGCCGGGATGTTTTTACTTGGTCAAACCGCGTGGGTTAATGTGATCCGTTTTTAATGGAGAATAAACCGGATCTTAAACTGTCGCCTCTCTAATTTTTTATAAAAGGAACGAGATATCATTCTTCATTGTTCTTCCTCCTGGTTCCCATCTACGAGACGCTAGAACCTTGCAATCATTCTCGTAGGAGTTTCACAATCAAACTTTACTCAGATCAGTTCCACTCTGTTGATGCAACCAAGTTGTGTCGATCGTTCTTCGATATAACGTATGTTTTATCATCGTTCCTTCGGGGATTACCTTCTCTTGTTCTTCCTTCCATATTAGCATGTAATCTCCATGGTTCTAATGGGTTTTCTTGGGGTTGGTTGGTACTGTCGTACTGTGGCATCCTCTGGTGGATGCAGCTATCGTGAGGAGAAGAGGACTGTGACCCATTGTGTGGATAAAGGACGTCAAGAACTCTTCGAGGTAGGGGATTCATGGCTTCTCTAATTGTATATGTGCAATCGTAGAATTAGCATGATTTATCTCTTTGGATCACAATGAAATTGACCTAATTAAATAATTGAACCGGATTAAAAGAATTGGTTGATCGTATGTTGTTACTTTGTACCGTGATAACGGTTTGCCTCATATTTTTCCTAGATAGAGTGATATCTATGATTTTCTTTAATTTGTTGCTCGTTCATGATGGAAATTTATAAAGAATGTAAAGCCGGAATTATTTGTTAAATAATTGGCTAAAGATAAAGAGGCATGTTAATGAATCTGTTAATTCAATATGGATTAGAGAACAGATTATGTGGGAATTTCTAAAAGGGTTCTGAGTTACCCTCTTGTTTGTTAAAGGGCCGAGAGCCCACTTTGTGATGTTTGTTTTCCTGCTGCTTGTGTTGTGATGTGAGCCTGGATGGCTGTTGTGATATGTGGAGGCATGGAGACTTGTGGTTGTGGCAGCGGATGACGCCTAGTGTGGCGAGATGCATCGGTTTATGCATATGGGTGTCGGGGAGGACACCAAGGGGGTTGGTATGAGATGAATGTGATGGTTTGATGTTGGTGGTTTGGTTTGGTTTCTTATCTGCTTTACTTTTCCCCACTGCTCAAGGCAGCTGGTCTTGCTTACCCTCTTTCCAAAGGAGGCGAAGACACGCGGGGTATGCCACGTGCTTTCCATGTTTAGCCTCTCGATGGAGAATGGGTCTATGCTCTTTCTATAGGCGGCAAAGACTCGACGGGTAATATATCTACTCACCGTGTTGAGCCTCCTTTGTGTTTAGAAGCATAGGATTTTTTTTCTAGAATGCCTGGGAATGTGGAAAAGTAATTCTGTAATGAATGTTTGATTAAATGGTGATAATCCACGGGGATGGAGAAGCTGGAATTTCCTAGTAATGTGAATCCTAAAAAGGAGCAGTTTTGAATGTAATGCCAATTTAGTTTAATGTGGTAAATTGTTCATGGTTAATTAATGTTTAAAGAATTAATTAATGTATAGTGTAATTGATAAAATGAGAATGGAGTAATCTAATAAAGCTCTTCAAATGGTTGTGTGCTTATAGGATACCTAGTCTTAGATGTAGCAGCCTGGAGTTTGTGAGACGTTAGCTGCAGTTGTGCCTATGACTAGGTAATGCCCATAGTGTGGTTGTGAGTTATATATATTCTGTATTTTTGTGTTTCTATACGCTACTCCACCCTGTCGGTAAGGGCAACTGACTCCCCTGGGATTCTGATCCCTAGGAGGATGTTTTCCCCAACATTCTGATGGGAGGTTGAATGGCTGACTACCCCCTTTGGCCCTGCTCTCTTCTCTTGGTAGATACTTGTGCCATGAGGCAAGCGGTTAGTTACCCCATATATGTGTTTAGAGGGCTGTAATGTCTTGTGTTTATTCACACGCATATATTCTGGATATAGTACCCTATGGACTACTATAGGTGTAACGTGTATAGGTTGTGATGGCTTGAGGATCCTTACTCGGAGTATGGGCTGTAATGGCTTGAGGTATTTTACCAGACGTATGATACACGTTATGCGAGCTCTGGTGGCTCCCAGAAATTACCTGGTTACCTTTGGTTGTGATGACGGTGTGGTGCTTCGCCCAGGTGTCTGCGGGCAAGCCTATGTAGTGCACGAGGTGCAGATTCTGGAGCTTAGCCCAGGTGTCTGCGGGCAAGCCTTTGGAGAGAGATGCACAGGACGTATGTCGTTGGGGCAAAGCGGTAAACCAGTGGGCAAGTAGTAGTGGGGTACCCTTGATATTATTTACTATATGCTATATTCTTGTATGCGTTACTTGGTGAGAGTAGCCATGGTGAGGTTGGGGACATAGTATACCTGTTCAGATAACGAGTTAGTTTCACTTGTTGTTCACTGGGCTTTAGCATGCTTTCTTTACTTTTTCACGAGAGTCTTGGGGAGGATCCTACTGAGTATACTGTTATACTCACCCTATGTACATATAAACTATTTTTCAGGTCACTTGGAGCAGGTTGGAGATCAAGCTGGTTACTACTAGCTTGCGGTTGGAGGAGGAGTTGTTCGGGCTTGTGGTCGCTGCCGTTTTTCTTTCTTTTGGGTACTTTTAGTTTTCCCTTTCAGTTGTAGTACTTTTGCATGACATTTCATATATGTACTTGGTTTCCTTTTTATATTTCAGTTCTGAGTTGGAGTTGATTGGAGTCTATTCTATCTCTCTCTTCTGCTTGTGTTCTCTTAGAGGGTAATGCCTCCCATTTGTACGTTATTATACCCTCGGTTCTAGTCGCCAACCCGGGGCCTACTGGAGGCGGGACTTGGGGGTCATTATCTCCCTTTTCACATTGCCGGCCCAGGAGGGGTACACTTTGTGGGGAGGGGGTCGTGACAGAGTGGTATCAGAGGTCTGGTTGAGGGATAGGATGGAGTTTGGAGTTAGGCACAGGTGAGGATGCATGGGATGGTAGGGAAACGGTGTCATTCATGTTTATCAAGTGGGGTAAACACTGGAGACCGGCAGAGACATAGGCGTTCAGGGCCCCCTATGATCTGTTTCACGGACCTTTAAGTTTACGATGGCTACTAAACAAAGTGATACTGGTTGCAGGGTAGAGACCTAGGAAAGGATCATGCATCATTATTCTTTGCGCCTGTGTTTGAATGGGTAGACCTTGGGATAGGTAACCAAAAATTAATAAAACAAAATAATTAATTAATTAATGTTGAGTCTTCCATATTCGAGGCTTAGGAGCTCTAACAGTTGTTATTTTACAGGTATGGCTCCCGGTCGACGTCCTCGTCAGGTTTGCGCAAAAGGTGCCCAGCAGGCTGTTCCAGCAGATCGTCGCCGGGTAGAGGTTGACGATGATGACACTTGGAGGAAGACACTCCGATAGTTTCAGCGCCAGAGTCTACAGAAGTACGAGGGCTCCGTTTCAGATGCAGTCACAGAAGACTGGTTGGAGGAGGTCGAGATAGGCTTCAGTTCGATTCGTGCTCGGAAGGAACACTGGGTGTCCTTGGTTGTGACGATGTTGCGTGGAGCAGCGAGACAGTGGTGGTTCTTGTTCCTCGGGGATCGTGACGAGTCAGCGATCTCATGGGAGGAGTTTTGAGACAGGTTTAGAGTCGAGTTTCTTTCATCGACTGCGAAGGCATCCAGTCGCCAGGAGCTTCTTACCCTTCGACAGGGGAGCTCCAGTGTTCGGGAGTTTGGAATCCGTTTCAGGAACCTTCTACGATATGCTTCAGACTTGTTACCGGATGATGAGGCCAGGGCGAGGCATTTCGAGGAGGCTTTGCGTCCAGAGATCCAGTTCCAGGTCACCCCATTTATGTTGAAGACATATCTTGAGGTGCTGGCGAGGGCAGAGGTTGTTGAGAGAACTTTGACCAGGACCGGATCGTCACGAGAGGGGAATCGTCCTGATTCCTCACGAAGCAGAGCTGTGGTCTGGGGTTCCCGGTTTTCAGGACAGAAGAGTTTCCGTTCACCTGGGGGTAGGTCCCAGCCCTTCCCATCTTGTTTCTCCGGAGGTAGCAACTCTCAGACCTATGCCAAGGGATCAGGCCCTTGTTTTTCTTGTGGTGGACGTGGTCATCAGCAGCGGGAGTGCCCAACTTTTCAGAGCAGTCATCGTGCACCAGGAGCTCCACTCCAGGTTCCTCCGTTGAGGCAGTTCCAGCCGAGGCAGCAGCAGCAGGTTGCACCAGCTTTAGATCACCAGAGGGTAGATGGAGCAGGCAGAGGACAGCCCCATGACGCTCCCTGTCCTCAGAGAGCAGAGCGCGGCCGTGGTGGTGGTCGTCATCAGGGTCAGAGAGGCCGTGGAGGTGGTCGTGGTCAGCTTCATGCTCAAGCGTTTCCAGCTCCAGGTGAGCCAGACGTCGTCCGAGGTACCCTTTGCTTGTTTTCTACCTTGGTGTATGCCTTGTTTGATTCAGGAGCAACACACTCCTTTATATCCCCTACCCTTGTCCACGCTTTGGGACTTGAGGTAGAGAGGCTTCCAGTGCCCTTGGCGTTGACTACGCCAGTTGGAGGTCGAGCTAGCTTGTTTGAAGTATGTAGAGACTGTGAGCTAGTGTTGGGGCAGCACCGCTCTTGGGGAGATTTCCTATGTTTACGAATACAACCATATGATGTCATCCTCGGCATGGATTGGTTGTATTCGGTGCAGGCTATTGTGGATTGCTACAGGAAGAAGGTCGTTTTCTTTGATGAAGATGGAGAGGAAGTAGTGTTTGTTGGTGAGAGAGATCCTCGGATGAGTCATAGTCGAGTTTCATCCTTATCATCCATGATCACTGGGATGATGCTGAGTTCTTCAGAGGTTCAACAACTGGCATTTCCTAGGGTCGTAGAGGAGTACCCTGATGTCTTTCCAGAAGAGGTTGTATCCTTACCCCCTCGACGAGAGATCGAGTTTGGGATCGAGCTACAGCCAGGAGTGTCTCCTATCTCTATGTCTCCGTATAGGATGTCCCCTTCTGAGTTACGAGAGCTACGTATTCAGCTCGACGGTCTTTTGTAGTGTGGTTTTGTTTGGCCAAGTGTTTCACTGTGGGGTGCACCAGTTTTGTTTGTGAAAAAGGCTGATGGCAGTTTGCGGTTGTGCGTCGATTATCGTCGCTTAAACAAAGTGACAATAAAGAACCGTTATCCTCTCCCGTGGATTGATGACCTATTCGATCAACTGAAGGGTGCAAGTTGGTTTTCAAAGATAGACTTGCAGTCAGGATATCACCAGATGCGTGTAAAGGATGAGGATATCCCGAAGACTGCTTTCCGTTGTCGTCATGGGCATTATGAGTTTGTTGTAATGCCATTCGGCATGACGAATGCTCCAGCTATTTTCATGGGGTTGATGAATGCTGTGTTCCGTGAATTCCTGGACAAGTTTGTTGTGGTTTTCATCGACGACATCCTTGTGTACTCCACATCTGAAGAGGAGCATGCAGAGCATCTACGAGCCGTTTTGGGAGTTCTTCGCCAACATCGGTTGTTTGGGAAGTTGTCCAAGTGTTAGTTCTGGGCTCAAGAAGTTCGTTTCTTGGGACATGTTGTGTCCCAACAGGGAGTAGCATTGGATCCTTCGAAGATAGAAGCAGTGGTGTCTTGGCCAGCCCCCAAGACCGTGTCAGAGGTGCGAAGTTTCCTTGGTCTCGCAGGCTATTACAGGAGGTTTGTGGCTAATTTCTCCCGAGTTGCGACTCCTTTGACAGCTTTGACCAGGAAGGATCAAGCGTTCATATGGACTGATCAGTGTCAGACAGCTTTCGTGTATCTAAAGGAGAAGTTGGTAAGTGCTCCAGTCCTTTGTCTTCCAACGGAGGGAGTCCAGTTTGATGTTTTCTGTGATGCTTCACATCTGGGGCTAGGCTGTGTTCTCATGCAGCAGAGGTCCGTTGTTTCTTATGGGTCTCGGTAGTTGCGTCCCCATGAACGCAACTATGCCACCCATGATCTTGAGTTGGCAGCCGTGGTGTTTGCTATAAAGTTGTGGATACATTACCTCATTGGCGAGCGCTTTGTGGTTTTCACCGATCATAAGAGTTTGAGGTATGTTTTCTCTCAGCGGGACTTGAACATGAGGCAGCGTCGGTGGATGGAGTTCTTTTAGGAATACGACTTCGAAATATCGTATACACCTGGGAAGGGAAATGTTGTTGCTGATGCACTGAGCCGAAAGTCACGTAGTGATGTTGTGCGTGAATCTATTGATTCTTGGAGAGTGATGGAAGAGCTATCATATTTACATCTTGATATAGGAGAAGTTGGGGGAAGAGGTTGTCTTTTCCAGATGACGGTGCAGTCATCCCTGATGCAGAAGGTGGAAGAGTCTCAATTGGGTGATCTAGAGGTGGAAGTTTGGAGAGATAGAGTTGTATGTGGTGAGGCCCCTGATGGTTGGTCGGAGGATGAACAACACCGATTGTTGTATCATGGCAGGATTTTTGTTCCCTTGGCGATGCGCGAGACCGTTCTCCGAGAGTTCCATAGTTCACCCTTGGCGGTACATCCTGGTGTGACGAAGATGTACTGATCCTTGAGGAGTCAGTTTTGGTGGCCTGGGCTGAAGCGTTCAGTTGCAGAATATGTGTCTCGATGTTTAGTCTGCCAGAAGGTGAAGGCCGAACACCGTGTTCCTGGTGGTCTTCTCCAGCACTTAGAGATTCCTCAGTGGAAGTGGGAGGACATCTCAATGGACTTTGTTACAGGTTTACCTCGAGCTCCGGGAGGACATGATGCTATATGGGTGGTAGTGGATCGTTTAACTAAATCGGCCCACTTCATAGCAATCAAGGAGTCGAGCTCAGTGGAGGTTTTGTCGAGGCAGTATCTGGAGGAGGTGGTGAGGCTTCACGGAGTACCTAGGACGATCATTTCTGATTGAGATCCTCGTTTTACCTCTAGGGTGTGGAGAGGTCTCCAACATGATTTTGGATCTCAACTATGCCTTAGCACTTCTTTTCATCCTCAAACGGATGGTCAGATAGAGCGAACCATCCAGACTCTTGAAGACATGTTGCGCTCTTGTGTTCTTGATTTTGGATGTTCATGGGTGAAGCACTTACCCTTGGTAGAATTCGCTTACAATAATAGTTTTCACTCTACCATCGGTATGGAGTCGTTTGAAGCCTTGTATGGCCGGCCATGCCGTTCTCCATTGTGCTGGACTGGGGTCGGAGAGTCAGCAATCATCGGACCAGAACTAGTGCAGAATACAACAGAGATGGTTCAGGTGATTCGTGAGAGGATGAAGACAGCACAAGATCGTCAGAAATCATATGCTGATCAAAGAAGGAGACCGTTAGAGTTTAATGTTGGGGATCATGTGTTTCTAAAGGTGACTCCCCGTTGTGGGCAGCGAAGGTTTGGTCGTGGAAGTAAGCTTTCTCCCCGGTTTGTTGGGCCTTTCGAGGTGTTAGCTCGTGTTGGATCTGTGGCGTATCGAGTAGCACTTCCCCCTCAGATGAGTCGGATACATGATTTTTTCCATGTATCACAGCTCCGTCGTTATCTTCATGATGAATCTCATGTTATCGATTAGGGAGAGATCGATATTGACGATGATGCAACCTTCGAGGAGCGACCTGTGGAGATCCAAGACCACAAGGAGAAGGTGTTGCGTGGGTGTTCTATCCCCTTAGTTCGTGTCCTGTGGCGACATGGTGGCATGGAGGAGAGTACCTGGGAGCGTGAGTCACAGATACGTGCTCAGTACCCAGAGTTGTTTAATGTTTAACTCTTTCCATGTAATGACGTTTCCTTTATGGTTAGACCTTTCATGTTTTATTTATGTACCTTTGATGTGATGTTGTGAATGAATTGTTTGGGTATGGATTGTTTGTTCCCGGATGTCAGAGTTTTGTTCCAGCTTTCGAACAACTCATGGTGGTTTTCCCCTGAGAGGTATCTTATGGGGTGGTTGTTCAGACCCCTCTTTTCTTCTGGGTTGCTTTTTAATTCTCGAGGACGAGAATGTTTTGAGAGGTATCTAATGTAATGGCCCGGACCTCCCTGGTCCATTACTTTGTGAAAATGTGGTGTTGGAGGTGTTCCGGGAGGACAAGGTGACTTATCCCCCAGCTTCTGCCTACCGGTAGCTCGGTCTACCGGTAGCTGCTGATTACCGGTAGCTCGGTCTACCAGTAGCTGCTGATTACTGGTAGCTCGGTTTACCGGTAGCTGCTGATTACCGGTAGCTCGGTCTACCGGTAGCTGCTGCCTACCGGTAGCTCGGTCTACCGATAGCTGCTGATTACCGGTAGCTCGGTCTACCGGTAGCTGCTGATTACTGGTAGCTCGGTCTACCGGTAGCTGCTGCCTACCGGTAACTTGGTCTACCGGTAGCTGCTGATTACCGGTAGCTCGGTCTACCGGTAGCTGCTGATTACCGGTAGCTTGGTCTACCGGTAGCCGCATCCTACCGGTAGCTGGGTTTACCGGTAGCCACGACATACTGATAGCTCGGTATACTTGTAGCTGCAGTCCAGCAGTAGCTCGGCTAACACTTTGCCAAATTTCTAGTTCTGTGAACAGTGTTTCTATCGGTGAGGTTCTATCGGTGGACTTCTATCGGTGAGGTTCAGTGAACAGTGTTTCTATCGGTGAGGTCCTATCGGTGGACTTCTATCGGTGAGGTTCAGTGAACAGTGTTTCTATCGGTGAGGTCCTATCGGTGAACTTCTATCAGTGAGGATCTATCAGTAGACTTGTGTTTCTATCGGTAAGGTTCTATCGGTGAGCTTTTCTTTCCTTTGCCAATTTTTTTAGTTCTGTGAACAGTGTTTCCAGACTCCATAAGTGCTACCGATTCCATACTTTGCCAAATTTCACGAATGAATAGTGTTTCCAGACTCCATAAGAGCTACCGATTCCATACTTTGCCGAATTTCACGAATGAACAGTGTTTCCAGACTTCATAAGAGCTACCGATTCCATACTTTGCCAAATTTTGAGTATGTGAACAGTGTTTCCAGCTTCGCAAATATGACGTTTTCTTTGACGTAAAATACTTTTAAAACCTTATTTTTAAGGACTTTAGGGCCGATTCAAAGGCCCTAAATCCTAAATTAATTATTCCTAAGGCCGGGATGTTTTTACTTGGTCAAACCGCGTGGGTTAATGCGATCCGTTTTTAATAAAGAATAAACCGGATCTTAAATTGTCGCCTCTCTAATTTTTTTTAAAAGGAACGAGATATCATTCTTCGTTGTTCTTCCTCCTGGTTCTCATCTACGAGACGCTAGAACCTTGAAATCATTCTCGTAGGAGTTTCACAATCAAACGTTACTCAGATCAGTTCCACTCTGTTGATGCAACCAAGTTGTGTCGATCGTTCTTCGATATAAGGTATGTTTTATCATCGTTCCTTCGGGGATCACCTTCTCTTGTTCTTCCTTCCATATTAGCATGTAATCTCCATGGTTCTAATGGGTTTTCTTGGGGTTGGTTGGTACTGTCGTACCGTGGCATCCTCTGGTGGATGCAGCTATCGTGAGGAGAAGAGGACTGTGACCCGTTGTGTGGATAAAGGACGTCAAGAACTCTTCGAGGTAGGGGATTCATGGCTTCTCTAATTGTATATGTGAAATCGTAGAATTAGCATGATTTATCTCTTTGGATCACAATGAAATTGACCTAATTAAATACTTGAACCGGATTAAAAGAATTGGTTGATCGTATGTTGTTACTTTGTACCGTGATAACGGTTTGCCTCATATTTTTCCTAGATAGAGTGATATCTATGATTTTCTTTAATTTGTTGCTCGTTCAAGATGGAAATTGATAAAGAATGTAAAGCCGGAATTATTTGTTAAATAATTGGATAAAGATAAATAGCATGTTAATGAATCTATTAATTCAATATGGATTAGAGAACAGATTATGTGGGAATTTCTAAAAGGGTTCTGAGTTACCCTCATGTTTGTTAAAGGGTCGAGAGCCCACATTGTGATGTTTGTTTTCCTGCTACTTGTGCTGTGATGTGAGCCTGGATGGCTGTTGTGATATGTTGAGGCATGGAGACTTGTGGTTGTGGCAGTGTATGACGCCTAGTGTGGCGAGATGCATCGGTTTATGCATATGGGTGTCGGGGAGGACACCAAGGGGGTTGGTATGAGATGAATGTGATGGTTTGATGTTGGTGGTTTGGTTTGGTTGCTTATCTGCTTTACTTTTCCCCACTGCTCAAGGCAGCTGGTCTTGCTTACCCTCTTTCCGAAGGAGGCGAAGACACGCGGGGTATGCCACGTGCTTTCCGTGTTTAGCCTCTCGATGGAGGATGGGTCTATGCTCTTTCTATTGGCGGCAAAGACTCGACGGGTAGTATATCTACTCACCGTGTTGAGCCTCCTTTGTGTTTAGAAGCATAGGATGTTTTTTCTAGAATGCCTGGGAATGTGGAAAAGTAATTCTGTAATGAATGTTTGATTAAATGGTGATAATCCACGGGGATGGAGAAGCTGGAATTTAATAGTAATGTGAATCCTAAAAAGGAGCAGTTTTGACTGTGATGCCAATTTAGTTTAATGTGGTAAATTGTTGATGGTTAATTAATGTTTAAAGAATTAATTAACGTACAGTGGAATTGATAAAATGAGAATGGAGTAATCTAATAAAGCTCTTCAAATGGTTGTGTGCTTATAGGATACCTAGTCTTAGAAGTAGCAGCCTGGAGTTTGTGAGACGTTAGCTGTAGTTGTGCCTATGACTAGGTAATGCCCATAGTGTGGTTGTGAGTTATATATATTCTGTATTTTTGTGTTTCTATACGCTACTCCACCCTGTCGGTAAGGGCAACTGACACCCCTGGGATTCTGAGCCCTGGGGGGGTGTTTTCCCCAATATTCTGATGGGAGGTTGAATGGCTGACTACCCCCTTTGGCCCCGCTCTCTTCTCTTGGTAGATACTTGTTCCATGAGGCAAGCGGTTAGTTACCCCATATATGTGTGTAGAGGGCTGTAATGGCTTGTGGTTATTCACACACATATATTCTGGATATAGTACCCTATGGACTACTATAGGTGTAACGTGTATAGGCTGTGATGGCTTGAGGATCCTTACTCGGAGTATGGGCTGTAATGGCTTGAGGTATTATACCCGACGTATGATACACGTTATGCGAGCTGTGGTGGCTCCCAGAAATTACCTGGTTACCTTTGGTTGTGAGGACGGTGTGGTGCTTCGCCCAGGTGTCTGCGGGCAAGCCTATGTGGTGCACGAGGTGCAGATTGTGGAGCTTAGCCCAGGTGTCTGCGGGCAAGCCTTTGGAGAGAGATGCACAGGACGTATGTCGTTGGGGAAAAGCGGCAAACCAGTGGGGAAGTAGTAGCGGGGTACCCTTGATATTATTTACTATATGCTATATTCTTTTATGTGTTACTTGGTGAGAGTAGCCATGGTGAGGTTGGGAACATAGTATACATGTTTAGATAACGAGTTAGTTTCAATTGTTGTTCACTGGGCTTTAGCATGCTTTCTTTACTTTTGAACGAGAGTCTTGGGGAGGATCCTACTGAGTATACAGTTATACTCACCCTATGTACATATAACCTATTTTTCAGGTCACTTGGAGCAGGTTGGAGATCAAGCTGGTTACTACTAGCTTGCGGTTGGAGGAGGAGATGTTCGAGATTGTGGTCGCTGCCGTTTTTCTTTATTTTGGATACTTTTAGTTTTACCTTTCAGTTGTAGTACTTTTTCATGACATTTCATATATGTACTTGGTTTCCTTTTTATATTTCAGTTCTGAGTTGGAGTTGATTGGAGTCTATTCTATCTCTCTCTTCTACTTGTGTTCTCTTAGAGGGTAATGACTCCCATTTGTACGTTATTATACCCTCGGTGCTAGTCGCCAACCCGGGGCCTACTGGAGGCGGGACTCGGGGGTCATTATCTCCCTTTTCACATTGCCGGCCCAGGAGGGGTACACTTTGTGGGGAGGGGGTCATGACAATTTCTTCTTTCAAAAAAACCATTTTGTTGAGGATTTGTTGGTGATGAGACGTTATTATTAATTCCTTTTCTAATAATAAAAGTTTCAAAATCAGGATTTTGAAATTATCCTACATAATCATTATGAATAGTTATCAATGGGATGTTTTCCTCAGTTTTAACTTTGTATCTAAATAGATTGAAATAGAAAAAATCAACAATTTTATTTGGTAGAAAATAGAAACACGTCAATATAGTTGAATCAACAAATATGACAAATACATAATATTTGCATCTAATGGTTCTAGTTTGTGTTGGAATGAAAAATCCACATGCACCAAATTTAATGAATCAGTAGTTGAGACTTCACCTATTTATTTAAAACATGATTTATGTTACTTTCCATATTGACAAGGATCAACAAATTTTTAGAAATCAAATATATGCTCCGGTAAATCCTAAAAATGTATTTTATTTTAGATTTTACATATTTTCCAAAAGTTAATGTGTCTTACATTTCCATGAAATAACCATGATTGATCTTCCATTGCACTAAGACAAGGTATATCATTGATCATATGGTCTTCTATGTTTAGTATGTATATATTATCTTTCCTGTGGGCAGAAAGAATAAAATTTTCCATGGAATTCTGTACAAAGCATTTATCATTCCAAAAATTAATAAGGTAACCTTCATTACATAATTATCTTATGCTAATAATGTTGTGCTTATGACCCTTAACAAATAGAACATTTGAAATCAATGTTTTCCAAGAAGAAAAATGTTACCCATACTAATAATTTCACCCTATGCATTATCACAGAAAGTTACTTTTCCAAATTTTATATAAATAATCTCTTCAAAGAAGTTTTTATTACTAGTCATATTCCGAGAACATTAACTTTCCATATACTATGTATTTTTTTTGGTACTATATTTAATTTCATAAAAATATGAGTGTTAGACATTTGGAATCCAAATTTTCATGGTAATGGAAATTTCAAAAAAAAATGATTTTTGGAAATCAAAATTTTCATAGAAAAATATGATTTATGAAAACCTAATGACTGTGTTTTATTTAAATAATTTATCCCCAATATCTATCACACTGACATTTAGTGTAGAATGGAGTACTCTGAAGAACAAAATTGTTATTACTAATAATGTCTTAGAGTGAGTATAACCAAATCCAAAACTATTCCACAGATGATGAATTTGAGAATACAACATTTCAATGTTTTCATTATTAGAGGTAAAGTGTGAAAAAAAACTTCCTCATGGAAAATATTTCTGACTTTATTTTAATAACCATGTTTTTATAATAAAAAAACAATGGTTTTATAACTAGTGTTTGTTTTTAAAATATTTTTATTAGAGATTACATTTTCAATATCGTTAAAGTGTTTATTCTTATCAAAATTAACTTCCTCAAGGATTTTTGAAATAGTTTCAAAATCATAAACTTTCTTATCCAGATCTTTAGAAAGATCTGATACTTCTCTAGTTAAAATATAAATCTATAATTTTCCTTAAAAATATTTTTCTTGAGTTTATAATTTTCATTATTAATATTTTTAGAAAACATAGACACTTCTTCATAAGTAGGTAATATATTATCTTCATGAGAAGAATATTCTCCATCTAGAGACTTATATAATATCTATCACCAGTATAATTTTCATTCAGGTATACAATAGTGATAGATTCGAAATTGTGTACCTTAGCCATTAGACATTGATTTTCAATATGAAATATGCCTAGTAGACCAGGATTCTTCTAACTAGAAGATTCATACTCCGAGGATTCATTAGAAGAGTCACCACCATTGGCACTCTAGGTGTCGTTTGATTTCAAAAATTTCTTATCTTATTACTTATAATGCTTCTTTCTATTCCTCTCTGAATTATTTTCCTTTTTATCATTTTTCTTAAGCATAAGACAATCCGACCTTATATGGAGTACTCTTTTGCATTCATAATAATTGACTTCAGAGTATTTATTGTATTTTCATTCATTATTATTATATCTATACTGAAGGTATCTCTCTCAAACCATCATGTTCATTTTCTGAGCATGATTAGCTAATTCATTCTAAAAATGTTCACTTTCACCTTATTCAGATTAAACGGTGACTTTCTAAGACATGGATCTTATAACCATTTCAAGAGTCTTGAATTTATTAGTAGTAAAGGATACACTTCCATTTCCATTGTTCTTCTTATTCTTATCAACACCTCTTTTCATTCCTGTCTCATTTTGAAGTAGAGTTATAAAAAGTTGATCAATTGTAATTTGGGATACTTTTATATTCTCATCAGTAGCTATTCTCTTAGATTCCCATTCATTAGACATGATATCTATAATCTTTTCCACAAGAGCTTCATCATCTAGTACTTTTTCACCCATAGATTGTAAACAGTTAACAATTTTCATAAACCATTGTTTCACCTTGCATACTGGCTCTTCATAAGGTAATAGAAATCCATGATATTTTTCTCTATAAATAGATCTTCTAGTTTCTATAACATTGGTTGTACCAAAATGAGTAACCTCCAATTTCCTCTAGATATAGTTTTCATCTTCACAAGTAGAAATTTAACTATATATATTCATGGTCATAAAACACAACAAATTATTATGTACCTTGTATCTTAGTTGATATTATGACTTTTCGTGATTGGTAAATGTTTTGACTACATTTTTAAGAATCATGTAATCTAAAGTAAGCATAACAAAATTGTCCAAAATAGTATAAATAAAAAAACTTTTCAAAAAATATATCCTATATTAATAATCATTACCATCAAATATAGGTGGTCTGATAGGATTTAGATTATTATTTAATCCAACATTCATTCATTCCATCTAAAAGAAAATATATTTCCACAAAAACTTGTTAATTGTAAAAGTTTGTAAATTCAAAAAAAATTATTAAACAAGGAAAATATTTATAAAAGTGAATACTTCATCATGAAAACTTATTTTGAATATAAGAATTTTAGATACCTCCTTTGATACCAATTGTACGATAAAAATATGAATGTAGATGCAAAATTACAAGAGAGGGAGGGGGTGAATTTTATGTTTAAAAACAATCATTTTAACCTCAAGGAAAACTATTTTAACAAATTTAAACAAAGTAAATTCAAAAAACCTATTTGAGTTATACAAACACACTAGGTTCTAGAATAATGGTTCCAGAAATGAAACATAAAGAAATTTTACAAGAAACTATTCTACCTTAAAGCTTATAGAATCTCACTTATCAGTGTATACAAAAGTTCAAGAAAGTATAAGAAGATTATACATTCTTTCTTTATCAAAATAAAGTGGAAATAAACTTAAAACAAAACAAGTAACAATTATGAAATCTATTAAAACAAATTGATGGGTATCCAAAAACCTTGGATAATGGTCACTTGATTTATACATTAAAGAAAGTATGTCTTACCCACACCTGAGTAAGCCCTCGATAGGAATATCAGAATATATCTTATTATCACTACAATCCCTCGACCATCAAGGTAGTTTGAACCTCTGTATTTTTAACCACATATTTATAGAACATTAAATTTTTCGTCACGTATATCTTCATATCTCTGGAAGCCCTCGATTATACAAATAAAGAATCAGAGTCCCATGAAGCCAGGAGAACAAGATGTCCAGGACAAACAAGGAATGAGAGTCTCTCTCTCTCTAGAAATCAATTCAGCATCAGGAAATCACTTGATAATTCTTATTAGTGAACTCGTTCTTATGAGGTCTTATTTATAGGTACTTCTCTAATGGTCGACACCCTCCTCCAGTGGTCGTATTTTTCCTTGAATCCCATAGGTACCTGTATACGTGTCACTCAGACAATGGTTAGATAGAAACAACTTATATGACGTCATTTCATAACTATGACAAGTGTATGTAATTTAATATTTCTTAACCAAATCTATTTTTCAGAGTCTAAGTAAAAAATAAAAGTCAGAATCTATCCAAATAAACATTAGAAGAATAAATATCACGGATATTCAGAATACGTTTTAAAAGAATTCGGAACATGAATTCTATAGACTTCCGAGTTTGAATTCCAATGAATTTGGAGTTTGAATTATAAAGAATTAAGAGTCGGAATTGTAAGGAATTTGCAGTCATGAATTTTTAGGAATTATGAGTATGAATTATGAGGAATTTGGAGTCTGAATTATGAGGAATTCAGAGCCTAAATTCTGTAGAATTCGAACTCTAAATTCTAAATAATTTAGAGTCAGAAATCAAACCTGAATTTCAGATATTTCCATGTTTAGATTTTACAGAATTCGGAGTCTGAATTTCATAGAATTCAGAGTTTGAATTTTATTAAATTCAGAGTCTTAATTTTGGTTAATTTAGAGTCTGTATTTTGAGGAATTCAGAGTCTGAATTCTAAGGAATTCGGAGTCTTAATTCTGAAGAATTTAGGGTCTTAATTCTAAAGAATCCAGAGTCTAAATTTGGAGGAATTCATAGTATAAATTCATGTCTGAATTTCATAGAATTCAGATCATGAAAACAGAATACTCTATAACAAAGGATTTATAGGATTATGAGGTTTTATATGTAAAACCAAATTTTAGACATAGTAATAAAATGAGTTAAATTTAGAGAATGTATAAAATGAACAATGAAAACGTTTGTAAGGATACAATTTCTATTGAGATGGAAAGTTTTCTTTATTATGAAAATTCTTTGGGAAAATAAAATTTTTCTTAAGAAATAGTGTTTGTGATTTTCAAAAATTAGAGGAATGAAATCGTTAAATGGAAACCTTGTTTTCTCAACAAACATCTCATTCATCAATGAATTTAAAAGATATATTTTATCTTAATACGTTTTAAAAAATGAAAATAATAAAAATAAATATTTATTCATACAATTTCTTTCATTTGAAGCAATTTCATATTGACTTTTTATGTAAAATATTTTTGATCATTTGAAAAAGTTCTATTTGGAAAAATAATTTTCTCATTTTCTCTATAGGTTTCATTTTAAATAATTTCAATATCATCTCTAAATTGAATTTGTAAAAATTGATTCCATTTTTGGAATCAACATAATTTATATTATAAAACAAGGACAACATAATTTTTGGTCAAAATGAATTTTGAAAATAGTAAAAATTAATTACATCAGTTAAGCCAAAACATCTATACCGGTTGTTGAACTAAAATGATATAGGGAATATTGAATTAGAAACATGTCCAAAACCCATTGGATGATCATAATAAGAACATATGACAACTAAAGTTTAATAATTACCTATTTTTGAGGCTTTATACCCCTGAAATATTTGTGTACACATTATTATTTTAAAAACATTCACCTGTGTCCTCTCCCCCACTTCTAAAAGTCCACCCATATCCACTACTCTTCTTACATTCAAATCCCTTTTTATCACCCATTCCCTAGCCAAATATATTCCATAATTACCAAACCACATATTATGTGAATTAATTTCATTATTAATCTCTAATAATAATGAATTAGGTCTAAACCAATAGTTGTTCTCCGATGAAAATGTATAGTCCTTAAACTTGGGATTTTATTTTATTTCTTCCTCTATATCAATAAAACATTCATCAAATTTGATGATATAAAAATACCAGTTTATTGAAAATATTAATAATTTATATGTTATTGAAATTAACTATATACATATTCTATTACATCAAATAGAAAATAAAAGTTCCAATCTTGTTAATGGTGGGATACGGCCTGACAGACCGATGGTATTCGTTTTCCATCACAACCTCACACAGTTGGATACAATGATGTATTTAATTTTTATATATGAAACTTATGATATTTTAATTCTAATGTATGTGAATCATAACAAATATATTATTACCTATCTACTGGGAAAAATCCCTCAATGTGTTTCTGTTGTATTGTTGGGGTGATTGTTCTTGCGGAAAAAAAGATGTCATTATTTCAGCATGGTTAGTATTGCCTAAGTAGACATTTAAGGTGGTGTAATTTCCTATTGTTTCGAAATTATATGCGTATAAACTTTTTGACGTTGTATTATGGAATAATAATGTTTTCTTAAAAAGTGTTTTTAGACCACAGTTGACAGACCATGAATCATTGAGTTCGTGGACAACATAGTTGCACAACAATTCTACAAAGACTATAAAGGAGGAATGTGAACCATGAAGCATGCTATGTGGACTGCATCGTGAAATTAGTTAATGAGAGTATCATTTTTCATTTAAGGATCGTCATTCTTGGAAGGATAATCATTTTGAGATTGAGGTGATGATTTATGGAGCCATAAAGGTTTTTAGTTTTTGGATGACATCAACCATCACAAAAGATTAAATATGTTATGCAGACCACTTTGAAAGTTTGCGGTAAATCCAGTACCACATTAGAGTTTTGTGTATTCATTATTATATGTCTTGTAGAGATTTATTTTCTTATATAAAGTTAGCTAATAACATTGTTATATATAGATAATTACATTAGTGAAATCATTGATAGGAAAACATTAGTATTTCTGAAGTTGTTCGCGAGGGGGGATTTGGTGAATGAGAAAAGTATCAGAAGGTAGAAATTATGTGAAAGACCAGGTCTTTGGAGAAAATTAATAGAAGTGGTTTTCATGGGTTAATATATAATAATGATAAATGGGTTGTGAATAATCGGTGGTTCATGAGGCATCATCTGTCTTTTAGGGAGATGTCGTCTCTGACGAAAAGGTTATACATGAAAGACTCATGCTGCATGGTATAATATTGATTGTGGAGGTTTCAAGATAGTTCAAGGAGGTTACTATTATGTTTTAAAAGTTACTAAAATAGTTCTATAAATAAATGTTACCAAACTAACAACCAAGGTAATAGTGGATATTCATCAAGTGGATGAAAGTATAACTTCAATAGAGAATCTACCTATAACTGACTATGTGTTCATTATTGACAATGAAGGGACCTATATATCTATAAACTATGTCTGCATCCCTTCTAAATTAATGTGTACAAGAAGAGCAAGAAGGTGATCCTATCCATTGGTAGTGAGAAATCGAATGAATGTAAGGGAGTGATAATTCTTAAGGTATTGAGATATCTTTAATCTTTGTAAAGTTAGTGATCCTAGGCATAAAAGTGATCTAGCCCGAACCATATATTTGGGAAGTGAGCCTTAGATTATTTGGTATATAATCACATTTTAATTGTATTATACTTGGAAATTTTCAAGCGAGGTTTAACTATGTAAAATAATTGTGTCTCGTGAATGATTAAATTTTTATTCATACATTTCTTTGTGAAAGGGAAATAAGAGTGTTTTATTTAAAAATGAAATTATATATTAAGGGGATGTTTGCTTAATATTTTATACCCTAATTACCCCCATTCATGGTATTTATCTTTACTAGACTGAAAATTAATATCAGAAGGAAATGATTCAAGTTAGTGGTTCTCTCTCAGTAGATGAAATGGGTGATGTTAATAGAAAATTGATTTTGATCTTTGGAGGAAAAAATTTTCAACTATGGAAGAATCAAAATAAACTCTTCTTTATATCATTAGGTATTGATATATTTATAGATGAACTACATGGTATTTCTTTTAGTCTAGAAAATATGTTTTATTAGAGTATGAACATAGATAATTGGATGATGACGCCAAAGGAATCAATGCTACAGGGATATCCCAATCCAATGCGATCTATAGGGTGGTGATGTCATGTGAGTAATCACATGCTATGTGGGAAAAGTTTATAAATATTTATGATGGTGAATCAATAGTAATTGAAGAAAAACTACAGGTTCGAGGGAATAATAATTATTTTATGAAAATGTACCCTAGTGAGTATGTTGGTGCATTAATTTAATGGGAGAATGTTATTGTTGAAGACATGCATGGTCATGGAAAAATTATTTAACATATAAATATTATTAAGATAATCTATAGAAAAAAACTACCTCAACTCAATACAAAATTTATTATGTCGGAAGATAATGATCTGAATAAGGTACCATTGGATATCTTACATAATATTATTCTCACATATGAGGTGTCAAATGATGATAATGATGTTGTTGAAAAAGGGAAGTCCAAATAAGTGGAGTTCAAGTCCATGAAGAAGCTCACTATTGAATATGGGTAGAAAGATGAAGTGATAAATGATTTTATGTAATTAGTTTCATCAAATTTATAAATACAAAAAGGAAATATCAACAGAAATAATCTGACTATCAAGCATTAAACGTTGAAAGGTTTTACATCATCCAGCAAGGTACCCCATGAAGTTTAAAGATGATGATGAGGATGAAGTAAAAATTATAATGATAAAGTCTTCAATTGACATGAAATGGAAGAATAGTTTTACATGAAATTTTTATAAAAAGAAGAATATGTTTTCAATGTAAGATGAAAATTTGAAATAATTTAAAGCCGAAGAGTTGGTGGAATATAAATATAATGGAGAAAACTATATTTTAGATGTTTTCATAAATTTTCAAACAAGAAAATAAAGTGGAAATGATAAAGTCCAAATTGAATGAAGAGTGGACCATTTGGTCAATTTATAATCTTCTCTTAAATAGATATATGTTTGGAGTTCAATGAAATGAAATCCAATAGAGTTGTTCATGGTGAAAGACTCCTTATATAGGAGTAGGAGAATGGGATATCTAGGATTATGGATGAAATTGAAAATCCTAAGTCAATAATGATAGTGAACTCAGATATGATATGTTATTAGAATCTCTATGTTGAATAACAGAAAATGGTAACTGATTGTTTGAATAATATATCAAAATGTCAACAAAAAACTCATATAAAATATTAAGGATGAGGTTATCAACATATGAAGGAAATAGAAAGACTAGAAGAAACTGTAACCTCTAGAAAATATGGTCACAAAGGCACGTGAAAATGGAAATTTAGAGGTCAATGCTCCGTTTATGTAGAAAAATTAATCCCATGAGAATAAAATTATAGATCCAAACATTATAGCTAATATGGGGATTGATCAAAAAACAGAAAGATACAATGGTTAATGTTATACCAAATGAACCCTATCAAATATTGAATATTTATTTTGGTATGATTCAGAATCAAATGATTCAGTAAACCCATGGAAAAAACCAATAGTCCAGTTGTGACACATATAAATGAACTCTGCAATAGATATTTATTGTGGTACGATGGGACACATAAAAAATGTCACGTTCTTAACCAAGTGGTTCTGAAAATAAAACATCCAATAAAGGAATATATACATATCTTAATATTAAATGATATCATTTTATGTCCACTATTTCAAGTGTTGAGGATTCAGACATATGGAATCATATTAATCATCAATAATGCTGACAAAATTAGTGAATCAAGATGAATGTGGTTAAAAGAAGAAAATAAATATACCATAAAATGAGATAAAAAGGAAAATTGATTTAAATATCTTAAAAATGAATCTATTACATCATACTCTAGAGAATATTAATATTGTCAACTCATTTAGGGTATGACGTCCAAGACATGGATTAGAAAAAAATATACGAACAGAAATTGGTTTTAGATATAGCTTTAAATGCATTATATAACACTAGAATTTGAATCAATGATAGTGTATTTACCTCTCATATGGAAGGATATAAGGAACCGGTGAATAAAGATAGGTATTACTAGTATGGTATTGAAATATTTGGATAGGATGAAGGATTGAAAATTATTGGCTTAGGGGAAAAATCATTTGGGGATAACATATGAGACAAGCATATGACGTTTTTCTTGAATGTCTCAGTCACAACAAGATATGTGTAAGTCAAATATGTGACTCGGAACATTCCATAATCATTTTAATGGAATAAGGTATCCTTAATGAAAAGGATGGTACATTTTTTGCAGGTAAAGTGTATGAAGGGGAATATATAACTTTTAAGTGTAGAAGAATATATGATAGATTTTTATAAGGTAGAATAAAAAAAATATATAATAAACATTGTGTTCAAATAAGACAAACATAATTGGGAGATCTGGGTAAATTCCATTCTTCTCGTGACTTTCATTGGAAATAAAATGATCATATGCATATGTGTAATGCTTTACAACAAGGGAAGATCATTCAAAAAACATATAAGGAAAAATAGATGTGGTCAAAAAATTACTTGATTTGCTGCATATAGATGTCTGTGGACTAATTTCGTTGAGATATATTGATGGAATGATATTTTAAGTTTTCCTTGATGATTATTTTAGTATTATGGATTTGGTTTAAGTCATCACTCACAAGTCTAAGGTGTTCGGTTTCATAAAAACTTATTAAAAGGATGATGAAAAGATGATAGTTTAAAAAACCTAAATGATCGGAATAGACAAGGGAATAGATTAAATTGTATACTAATAAAGGATTATATTGAAAAACATGGGATAAGATACCAATATTCAATAGTATATACTTTCAAAGAGAATGAACTAGTTGAGAGAAGAAATAAAATTATCAACAACATTTCTAGAAACAATGCTTAGTGAGAAAGACCTTCCCGATATCTTTTGGAGAGTAGTAGTGTTGAAATATTTCTATATGTTATATTGATATTTTTTATGTATAAAATAATAGAAAACTCTATATGACATATTGTATAGAATGAAGACGACGTTGAATTAATTTCGAGTATTCAGAAGTAACTATTTCATTTTCAATAAGGATAAACATAATATGTTTGAATATCATTGAGATGAAGAGATATTTCTTGGATACTCAGGTGGAAGAAAAGCATATAAATGTTTCAATAAGTTTATTATAAAGGTATAGAAAATAAATTATTTAACTATAGTAGATAATGAGAATAATATTCATAAAATGCATAATCATTTTCTGTAGGATTGTGACCAATATTTACACCGTGTTTCATCCAATCCAGTAAACAATATTCAAGGTATGATTATACTAGTGTATATTAATGGAATATTGTTTACTGGATGGGATGAATCATGGTGTAAATATGTGGATGAATTCATGAAAAGTGAATTTGAAATGCCAATGACTGGTGAACTGACAATTTCCCTTGGTTTATATGTAACACATGGAAAAAATATCACATTTATTTCTCAATAAAAATACGAAAATAAGTTTTTGAGAAGAATTAGAATGGATAATTCCATGGAGAAGACAACTCTCTTGGATTCTTGGATGAAAATTTCATTTGATAATTAAGGAAATTTTGTTAATGTCATAGAATATAGAATAATAATTTGAAGAGTATTATACTTGAAATTTACATGATTTAATATTGTTTTTCCACATTCCAAGAAACAATATAGAAAATATATACCAAGGAAATCCACTTGATTTTATTAAAATGAATACTTGGATATATCAAGGGCACAATGAATATCAGTTTGTGGTATAATGGAAAATATCATCAAGAGTTATTAGGCTATACAGATGCACATAGGCCTGGATCATTCTATAATAAAAAAGAAACATAATGTGGTGAATTCTAACTTGGAGGGTTCTAAATTTATTGGTTATGAAAGTAACATCAATTAATATCATTAATATACATAGAAACAGAATAAATTTCATCTACTCGAGCGTGATGACAAATATTGTGGATGAAAAAGTAGCTTGATGATTTGGGTGTTGAAGTAATTTATCCAATATGAATCCACTGAGATAATTCAAATGAAATAAACATTAGAATAAATATATTATATATCTTAATGAAAAATAACATTGAAATAAAATAAAATTTTCTCAAGGAGATTGTGGATAATGGATTTGTGATGTTTGATTATGTGCATAAAAAACATCAGGTATTAGAAATTATGATGAAGTCCTTACCAAATATATCATTTAAACATTAGTGATTGGATCGTATAGTTCATTCAACTCACCAAACATGAGAATCTATAGTTGTGGGACCCCTATCCTTAAGGTATGTTATGGTGTTTTTTCATTACTCTATTGTAGACCACAACAAAGTGTCCTTTGGGATTGTTGACAAAGGGTGAAAAATTATGGCTAAAAAATGAGATAAAATGTATTAATGATGACAACAAAGAAGCTAATAGATTGAGTAGTTATATAAGAGGATTTTTAGTTCTAATGATGATAATGATTATCAATCAATGATTATATCTCATTATATATGGGATTTATGATAAAAAAATTGAGTGGTTTTGGAATGAAATGATACATTAATGAACTTTTCATGCTACTCTTGTTTCTCACACTGAGCATGGGTCTTGTGGATTAGGTGTATATTGAGTAAACCTCTGTTCTATATATGAATCATAAGACCCTATTTTTGGTACGAAATGGAAGAATCATTGATAACTTATCTAATTTTGAAGAATGTTCAACAATCCTATAGGTGTAGATTGTGGAGAAAAAATATCTCAAGGTGTCATGTCGGTGTTTCTGTGGTTACTGTGCTTTTTTGGAAATTCTACATGAATGTACTTCGTTTTTTTTTCTATTTTAAAGGTACATGTTTATATTTGGAAATGTTCCCAGTTTTTGACAATATTTTGGGCCTCAAAATTGATAGTTTCTTTTAAATAATAGGAAGGTTTCCCACAAAAGAGATTGCAGACCGTAGTTTACAGACCAATGTTCATGGATGGCATTTTGTGGACAGTAGTTTAGGGACCGAAGTTTTTGGACCATAGTTCATGGACCAAAGTTCGTAGACTATGAAGCATAGAGTTTACAGACAATATAGTGGTGTAGCTACACTCTACAAATCATATAGGAGGTATTTGAATAATAAATCATGCTATGTGATTCCCATAGAAAACTCAGTTAACACGAGTCTCTTCTACCCTTAATGGATTATCATTCATAGTAGGCTAAGCATTTTTGTAAATATAATGTGAGTTAAGAAGCCCCAAATTGTTTTTTTTTGTGGATGATATCGACCATCTCAAAAGAGTAAAGGCGCTATGCAGAACATATATCAAAGAATGGGGTGAAGGTTATACCACATTAGTGTTATGTGTGTTTGTGATTGGATGTTTTTACGATATTTGTTTTCTTATTTAAAGGATACAAAAAACATCATTATAGAGATTGAATTTCATTAGATAAATCATCACTGGAAGAACTGATGTATGTCCAATATAGTTCCCGGGGAAGGATTCTATAAAGGAAAAGATTATCATAAGGTATAAATGAACAAAATTAGATAGTACATGAACATAGTTCATGGAAGTAGTTTTCAGGGTACAATATCTCCAAAAGAATAGGGGATATGAAGCATCAGTGTTTCACGAGGCATCAGCCGTAAGTGAGGAAAATGTGTTCTATAACGAAAAGGCTTTCTATTAAGAACTCAGACAACACAGTTCAAGGTAGTTTATGGAGGATGAAAGATAGTTCAAAGAGGGTAAAAAAATTTAATGGGACCCAAATAGATCTTTAATGTAATTTTCACAAACAAATAGTACACATAAAACTAGATATCCATATAGTAGATGAAATGAGAACATCAATAGAGAATATACATACAACTGATGCTATATTTATTATTGATAATGAGGGGACCTAAATGTCCATTATCTATGTGTGGATCACTTCTAGATTAGTGATCAATGGTTGTGGAAGAATGTAATCCTTTCCATTGGTAATGAGTCATCAAATGTGAAGCTGGAAGTGATCCTTGGGAAATTAATGAGTTATCCCTAATCATTTTGAAGGAATTGAAACTAATCATATAAGTGATCTAGCATAAACATTATATTTTGGAAATTATCCTTAGTGGATTTTGTAAATTGGAATATAACCATTTTATTCTATTTGGACATAGCCCAGTAAGGGTGAACCATGTAAAATAACTATGTCTTATGCATGATTCCATTTCTGTTCATACATTGCTACGAGAAAGAAACAGAAGAGAGTTTGGTTAACAATGAAGAAATATATGAAGGGGAATTTGTTTTAATTTTCCATACACTAATTGATCCCCACTCTCAGTTTATTCATCACAATTGGGATAACACTCCCATTCGAATATAAATGAATAATTCTACTTACGTGTATGGAGAACTACCACATCATGAACCAATGGGGTGTGTTTTCAATTTCTATTTACATGGATCAAACTAATTTTATAAAAAAGAATATATATGTAATTTTTAACATATTTATATTTATTTAATTATCATATCACATAGTCTTTCATAATTTCCATATCATGGGTGATTCAATATTGTGGCTAGGGTGTACGACGTACTACCGCCACGTGAAGTGATGTGATTCATTTGTCTTTATCTCGTTTCATTGAATGTAATTGGGATAAATCATATAAATATATGTGATATATATTAACTGTAGATACCCAAATCTTGACGTACATGGACATTAAATTACATTAGCGGAATACTTAATACATAACAAAAACATACACATATGGATAGTAATATTTTAGTGTCTTTGGAAACATGGAATTCAATATTCTAATCGTGGTGAAAGATCTTCAATATGTCGCATAAAGATATTCCTTTTTTTTCTTACCTAAAACCTTTATTTATATCCTGGGGAAAAGAAAACATAAAAAGGGTGAGCTCAAATGCTCAGTAAGGGTATTCATGGATAAAATAAAACATACCATATACATTTGAGCTTAAAAACATGAACATGATGTTTAAACATCAAAATCTTGAGAAATGACACAAAACATGGAATTACATAAGTCATAGATCATAAAGAAACATTAATAATGATAATATATCATGGGAATAAAACATGTAATTGTGGCAACCATTAAGCACATGATATGATTTCCATAGTAGCCAAGGCATTGCTGCCAAGACCATCTTAGTGGACAAAGTCCCTTTCTGAATCGAGTTCACTCCTCATTCTAGTCCTGTATTAATGAACTGGTTTAACTTTCCATTCTAGCCATGTCTATCTCATGATATATAAATCTTTACCCAATGCATTGGAGGGAGATATAGGTCCCACCCATCTCATAATGAAATCATTCTTACTTTTTCCACAAAATAAACATACATCTTTCATAGTAACCCAATAAATAAAATGGGTTTCATAAACATCATCCCATAATCACATAATCCATATAAAACAAATGGTTATCATTTCATAATAAGAAAAGTGAAACCATGTAAATCATAGAGACATTATACTATAAACGTACACGTATGAAAATAATGTCATCTTAGATAGAAAATGGTTTTGATAAAACACTTGAAATGAATTCTTGAGGAAAATATCCTTTTTTTCAAAATCATTTTCTTTTCACAAAATCTCATTCAATTTTAAAAGAATAGGATTTTATTGAAAATAGTCATGAAATATTTTGGAGTAAGATTCATGAAAATATGGCTTTATAAAACCGTAAAAATCTGTTCCTGCCGTATAAGTTAAAAAAAACATTCCTCTTGTACTTTTTTCGGAAAAGTTAAAAAAGTACCCCATAGGGTAAACAAAATAATGATTCCTTCCATACCATGGGGTAAAAGTAAAAATGGGTATAAAAGGACTTTAAAAATACATGAATACAATTTTATAAAACATGGACATGTATGATAGCAATAAACCCAGTAAATACTTATGAATAAGTAATTTCGAATAAAAATGAGATTTGCACAATTATCCCTTCCCTTAGGTCCGATTTGATTCGTAAGTGTCTGAACCTCCTATATAATGACTTAAATAATGTCATTTACTTATTCTATAATCATACTCATTGTTATGATATCATATATGGTTCACTTATGACTTTATATTACCCATTCTTTTGTAAATTCCATGTTAAAGAGTGTTTTGGGTAAAATCGTTTCATTTGTCGTCTGTGTTTTGACTTGTAATTATTCATATGATTTTTTAGATCATGATTACATAATTCTAGAATATAAAACATGATTTATATATAATATATATTCAGAATATACATATATATAATAGATCATTAAATGGAATGAAATACACCGTTCATGGAGATGGTAGGCCATACGTACGCATGAACGCTGTTTTCGTTTCCTTATTGAGTTGAATGAAATTAAGTAGATGACATAAATATGTATACACATAAATCCACTATCATTATTATGTCATATATTTCATGATTACTTATTATATATACTTTTTAATCATTCATGAATGGTTAATGTGGAGAATGAATCACATCGCGTCGTGGATACGGTAGTCCGTACGTACACACGAGCGATGATATCGTTCTCATGATCGTGGAATTGTATTGGAGTGTATGTATACTATTTTAGAATCAATATCACTTTAAAATAATCATATATATTTATTATTTACACCATTATACCCATCCAAGTATGGTGGTGGTGGAAAATAGATTACACCACGGCGTGGAGACGGTATTCCGTACATACGCATGCATGGTGATTTCATTTTCCGTAGGATGGATAGATGGTAAAATAGGGTTGTTTCATAATTATAATAACATATCAGTATATGAGTGATACTGATGTTATTACTTCATAAATGAAAAACCTATGAATAAGAAGTGGAAGAAGAAATAATGTTGAAATAATCGGTAACGGACATTACCTCTTCTTTGAAGCGCCTCATTGAGACCTCCTTTTAGGGCACTAATATTGGTCTTTGAAGAATACCAGGACCTATAAGATGTTTCTAGGGAAGTGTAGAAGATAATTTTTTAGGGTTTGTCTGAGCATGAAGGCTCAAAGTGGTGTGAAGAAGAGAGGGAGGATGTGCCCTTTTATAAGGGAGGAGAGGGGCACCTTTGGAATAACTAAAAATATTATTTTATTATAAAGCCAAATTCGGTTTTAAATAGCTACAAATTGATTTATTTCGAAGCTAAGGTGGGTATGGGTCTAAATCCTCTCATCCAATAGAATTTAGACAAGTTTAGGTTCATATTTTAACCTTATCATTTAGATTTAACATTAAGTTAGATAATTTTACTTTTACTGTGTCTCTTTGTGTTCTTCCACTATAAGGATAATAAACATACTCTATGAATCCAAACGAACCCCAAGTTGTTTATTATTAATATATATAACCTTATATAAGTCCTTTGGACTAACCGTATATTTTTAGGAATAAAATAACAACTAATAATATAATATTTGTTTTAAAAACTATTTTATGTCAATTTTGACACTATTTAGTAATTTATTTTTGTGAAAATCATAACAGAATGATTAGTTAGAAAAAAGATAATTAAGTCAATACTAACATGTCATATTAACCTATAAAATTACTGGAATTCATAAAAAGTCTCAAATTGTATTTATTTGGGTATCTATAACATCAATTATGTCAATATTTCATTAATAAGATAATTACTGCATCATCATTGTGTCATAAATAAATTTTATTATTTAATGTCTAAAAATTACAAATAAAATACCATTATGTATGAAATAGTTTTATCTTTCTAATGAATATTTATAGTCGAATTTATCGTATGTATAACCCTATATTAAAAATGATATACTTATTCAACTTTGATTTTAACTATTTTAACCCTTCTTTAAATAAATTAATAATAAATGTTCTAATCTAATCCAAGTAGGCCTAAATGGTCATATTTTATTCCTATGATTTTTTTGGTCAAATTACACTTATCCAATAGAATTAGGACATGTGTTAGGGTATTAATAATATCATTTTTACCCTTAATTACCCTATTTACTTTTAGTCGTGGTAAAAAATGTAAAAAGTTACTATTCACCAAAAATTATTTTCATCTCATTGAACCACATTTTACATACTGACATCAACCGTGTCTCTCAGATTTTTGAAATTCTACTCACAGAATCGGTAAAATTAAGTTTTATGAAAAATTAATTTTTTTAACTACCACATAGTGGTTTCACTATTCATCAAAAATTGAATGTTTCCAGAAAAATACCAAAAAATAGGCCTAAGATATATTTGATATTATGAACTGAAAAATGATGTCTATTTTACCAAATTCAAAACATATCAGTTGTATTACTTAATTTAAAAATTAATTCCCGTCGTCAAAACAAATAGCGTGTTCTCAAGAGATAATAACTATCAAAAGATTGACACTTGTTTATGTCTGGTTTAAATGTGAAATTACATCCAATGACCAAAATTGTATTAAATTGTAAAAATATATTCTAAATATACTTTAAAACAACTCAAATTAATAATTTATCACTATTAATTATTTCGATTAAAAAGGTTGTTTTTAATTAAAATTTAGTAATTTTCACTATTCATCAGAAAATGGATGTTATCTGAAAAGTACCAAAATTTCACCCTAACCTAATTTCGATATTCCGAATCGAAAAATGAAGTCCATTTTGAAAAATAAAATTTAAAAAATTTCAAAAAGTGGTTATTACTATTCATAACAGTTAGTTTTAATAATATTTTAATAGCATATTGTTGTTTAGTGAAACTCGTTATTCCGTACTATACACACAATCGAGGAAGGTCGCGATTGCGTTTAATGAAAGAAAAGTCAAGGATGCATGTTTTGCAAGCTCCTTTTGGTGTAACGTACAACACAATACATTAATGAAATTAAGAAGAATATTTTTCATAAAATCTCGGGGTGTTACATTCTACCCCCCTTAAAATGAATTTCGCCCTCGAAATTCGTCAGGGTTATAAATGGTTTACTCCTCGGAAGTTTATTTAATAGAAACCCAAATCGTAAAAAGGAATACCAAAACCAATCTTTAAAAACAATAGTATGAAACGTAACGGTTACTCAAATAAACTAATCATTGGGTTTCCACATAGATGAAAATATGGATATGGAAGAGAAATCTAACCATCATGTTCTGATGGAGAGTGGTAGAGAACATGGCTATGGAAAAGCCAGCAATCACAAATCCATAGATTTTTGATGATCTATGGTACCATCTGATTCATCGGATATAAGGGCACTAGGACAACATTTTTGGGTTTCAAGATCATTTCCCTAAAGTTGATGAATTAAAAGAAATACTTACATGATTTTGGTACAATCTCACTGTTGTTCGTTAATTGAACAACTTCCACTTCATCCCTTAATGAAATGAAGTTGAATTTGTTATTCGTGATGTGTGAGCAGATCATGTGAGAGAATGATGGGTCATTTCGTCTGTCTCAAACAAAAGGTTGTAAAAGTTATAAAAAATACATAAGTCCATCTATAGTGAGATTAATCATATATGGTTCCTAAAATGGACTTATACTTTACATATCATACTGCTTAATATAATAGAACTAGTTTCTACTAAACATGGACTTCCTGTAGGCCAGTGGTAGGCGATAAAGGTCAATCGCACTTCGGTTGTGGGATTGAATCCCACATCCTTGTACGACGCGATGGGTTGTCGCCCGTCCTACAGGTTTTCCTTTTTGTTAAACTACATTACTATGACATCCCATAAATAATATCAAAAAAATTTCTATCCTTAAACAATAGTAACTTATGTCCAACATAATCCATTCCATTCTTTAGGCTTATCTAAAATACATCGGTCCAAGCTCATAGTATAAAGAAAACGATTACTTGAAATGTCAACAACCAAGCATGTGAATACCATCATTTATCCCCCATATATCTTATTGGTCACATTGCAATCATGTGAATACCTTGATCATGTATTCTTTTGAAAAATTATTACCCATTAAACCTTAGTGAAAACATGAATTCTGTCAAAAGTTTACTCTTTCCACATACCAAAATCCAAAAATTCTATATACTCAAACCATGATATAACCTTCTCTTTATATCAGTCATGAGCTGATGAATACTGTCAAAAAATTAATTTTGTCCTTATCCCTTCATTATGCGTATATCATCTACATTCCAAAAATATCTGAATAACCTTTCATGGATAATGGTACCATTAATCATACACTTTCAAAACTCAAGGAAAGACAACAGTGTAACAATCCTTAGATGTCTCTTTATTCCATTGTACCATGAGATTACATATACAACATTACACATGATAAACATGTAATCATTCCACTACATTCTTAATCCATTGAACGAGCATCAACAATTCTTTCATCTCACATATCATTTGTAGTCTCTTCATCATCATCAACATAAATACTACCCATACGACCATACTGATTCTATTCGTGAGACTCTACCTTAGGGCATTGGTTTGCATAATGCCCTTACATTCCACATTTAAAACATTTAACCATTGTTGATGTCGTATCAATACCATTATCCTCATCCCTGGTGTTAACTGAACCTTTTCCTTTGCACTTACTGGCTTTGTGTCCTTCTTTTCCACACCCAAAGCATCTTCCAGTTCCTTTTAAATAATCTCCTTGATGTCTCTTCCCACATTATTTACATAGGGGAAATTTAACTTTCTTTCCTCTATGATCATCATAAAACTCCATCTTAATCTTATTAGACGAGTCAGTAAACTTACCAAATTTTACTTTATTTATCATATTGTGAGATTTCTGATTCGGCATAATAATGATGTTTGGACTTCCAAATCCCATTTCATTTTGTTTCTCATGAAGAATATCATTCCATTGTCCACCATATCCTCCATTATCGTGAATCATCTTGTTTCCAGCCATATTTTAAAACCCAAAAAGAATAGCATAAGAGGAAAAAATCATAATAAAGGGGGAGTAACTTCAATATCTAACATCATTGGTTTAATCTAATACCGTTACCATTTTTCTAGGACTATATCCTATATGTATACTTATCCTTAGGGACATCCATATACATACGTTAGAAATATCTCTAGGGATCTCACTAACGTTCTCGCATCCTAGTTTCCAAAGGTTGACTAAACCTTTCCTCTGATACCAACTCTAGAGACCCAAAGCTTGACGTACATGGACATTAAATTAATTTAGCAGAATACTTAATACATAACAAAAACAGACAAACAAGGACCGTAATAGTTTAGTGTCTTTGGAAACTCGGAATGTAATCTTCTAATCGTGGTGAAATATCTTCAACATCTTCCATAAAGATATTCCTTTTTTTTCTTACCTAAAACCTTTCTTTATATCCTGGGGAAAAGAAAAAATAAAAATTGTGAGCTCAAATGGTCATTAAGGGTAAGCATGGATAAAATAAAACATACCATATACATTTGAACTTAATAACATGAACATAATGTTTAAACATCAAAATCTTGAGAAATGACACAAAACATGGAAGTACGTAAGGCATAGATCATAATGAAACATTAAGAATGATAAAATAGCATGGGAATAATACATGTAATTGTGGCAACCATTAAGCACATGATATGATTTCCATAGTAGCCAAGGAATTGCTGGCAAGACCATCTTAGTGGAAAAATGTAAAGACCATAAAAATTCATGGAAATTTTTTTTTCTTAATTTTCGTTGGATTTTTACAAGAACGCATTTTTTGACGGCACCTGATTCCGAGGCCCGGTGTGCCCAGAATCATTTTCTGGAGTTTGGCTTGTGTACGATCAGTGAACGGACGAGCAGGTTTTTTGAAATTTTGAACCGGTGCTCGGAATCGAATTCCGAGGGCACCGATGGAATCGCAGCGCCATTATTTGCATAGAAACGCCTCTTACGGAGTTGTGTTTGCTCGGGTGTGGTTTTTAAATTTGTGGGGTTAAGTTAAGAAATAAAATAAAGTATGCGACAACTTTATTTTTATTTCACTTAAAGCCACTTAAACCTGCTTAAGCTGAGTTGATGCAGATAGGGTGCTATCCAAAAATATCCTACCCTCTTGGTAGGATATTTGTGAGGAGGGGCCCGCATTATCCCCACAGTTTCTTTTCCGCTAAGTAACGCCCCCGTGAAAACCCATCATTATGATAGTCAACTGGCGCGTTTTCTTAATTTCTTAACGCACTAATTAATTGGGCGGTTAACTTCGTTAAATTAATTCTATGAATTAATTTAATCATTTCTTAACCTGTTTACAATCTGTTGAAATAATAATAAAATAAGACCAACGCACGACATCTTGAGGATTGCTCGTTGAGAGGCTTTTGAAAGAAATCTTTTGCCTTCATCCTCCTTCGCGAAGAAGGCGAAGAACGTGAAGAACACAAAGAATGCGAAGAACGCTGTCACTCTCGGAGATTGACGACGCTTCTTTCGAGACGTTCTTCCCCGCAACGATCTCCGATCACCAACTGCTTGAGGTAGGAGATTTCGGGTTTCTTCTTTTAAATCTTTTTCTGGGTTATAACAACACCATATATTTAATTAATATAATTACATCTACATGTTCTGGAACCTTGGAGTTCGTCGATATGACACCGTATTCCGCGACGATGCGACGCCCTTCCGCGACGCGACGATCGCCTCCTTCCGCGATGATCAATTCCGTGAAGAACGCACGCTCGACGACTACGGCGAGGTAGGGGTTTGTTTGTGAAATAATTTATATTTCTGTCGATATTCCTCCTAAAACAAAGAACCTGGATCAAGTGCAATTTTAATTTATTAAATTTTATATTGTTACGTTTCATATGATAATTTATTCTTCCCGATTTTTATCACCTAACGCGGAGGGTGTGGGCCAAACAAACACGGTCTGATAACCCTCCGCAGTTCTTCGTTGATGTGAGGATTGGCGGGCGACGACAAAACATGCCGCAGAGGTGATTCGTTGTTTCTGCAGTGAAGCACGGGACCCAGGAGGAGCTATAGCGCAGACGGAAACGAAATCGGACCACCAGAGCAACTCCGGTGGCCCGAGGAACCCACTGGCGGCGTGGGTCGCCGGTGACGGCACCAGCGGACCCGCGTCTGCGCGGGTCCGGCGCACACGGGACACGGCAATGCCGCATCCGCTGAGCAAGGGCGGCCCCCGCAGAGGGGGGGGTGGGCGGTGTTCACATGCGGGGGCAGCGCGCCCCCGCCCCCAGACTCCGCTCGCTCGGCCGAGCCGACACGCCGGCCAGGTCGCACCCAACTGGGTCGGACCCGGACCCGGGTCGGGTCGACCTAGGGGGGTCGGTCCGGGCCTAGACCCCCCCCATCTCCGGATGTTTTCGGTCTTTTGCTCATAACTTGACCTATGGGCCTCCAAAAGATGCGTCGTTAGCAGAGATGCGATCCTTGGATCGAGACGGTTGTTTCGATATATCGCACTCAAGGTTTTGGAATACTTTGGGTTCGGCCGGGTTGGTTCGTACACGAACCCAACCGGGCCTTCGGAGCAGAAACGCTCACATCTTCTGCTTCGGACGTCTGATTGACGTGCCATCGACTTTGTTGTTTTCCTCTAAGTAATAACATTCTTTTTGCATACTCTACCCGAGGTTTGGACGCAGGTGGAGTATGGTCAGGTTGGTTTTTCCTTAAAAACCAACCGGGCCCCTAGGACGAAAAAGACAATATCTCTCAGACCGGGTGTCCGATTGACGCGCCGTCTGCGACGTTGAGTTCCTGTTGACGATACAGAACTTTTTGATACGTCAACTCTGGACTATGTGTCATTTGATGTATCAGCCTCTCGGCTCGTGGAGCGGACCCTCCCGAACGAGCTTGCTGTGTGCGGGAACCCTAGAGCTGGCTGCGACTGCTACTGTGACGACAACGACTGTGCAGAGATCCTTAGTGGATTCGACGGGGACGACAACAACACTCAACGATCCTTTGTGGGTCAGTGCTACCGATCTTGTGTGGGTCTGATCCTGTGTGAGTCAGCGCTCAGCGGTCCTGTGTGGGCCAGCGCCTACAGGTCCTGTGTGGGCCCGATCCTGTGTGGGTCTTTTCGGAGGTTAGTTACCTATCGATCCTTTGTGGGTCAGATTATTTGTGGGTCATTGCGGGGGTTAGTATCTATCGATCCTTTGTGGGTCCGATGACTTAGATGGATCAGTGATCATCTCTATCGTCTTTCTAAGAAGTATACCTGTGCGAGCTGAAACCCTGTTTGCTTTCCTTTGTGGACTGTGTTGTGCTATCCTCTGTAGATTTACGTTTGCTTCCTTTGTGGAACTGTGTTGTGCTATCCTGTGTGGATTTACATTTTGCTTTCCTATGGGGACTGGGTTGTACTTGAGCTCGGATGTTGGAGCCGAGCGAGAATTGATGACTTACGTATATGTATGGGCATATACCTAAGAAATGTCGGATGTTACTTCGTGATTGTATCATTCCTTTGTGGTTTATCCTTTGTGGATTCTGGGAGACCTTCAGGGGTCTCAGGGTCCCTACTAAGTATCTTATACTCACCCCTGCACGGGTTATGCCCGCACTACGTTGTGTTGGTTGCAGACGACGGACATCGCTGATCGTGGTGGAGGCTTGCGGAGCAGGACGGTACCTAGAGGTGGACCACTGGGCGGGGTGTACTCGGAGCGGACGGCTGTACCGAGGAGCTGTGGAGGCTATCTGTACTCACCCTTTAGGTGGGACTTCCAGAGGATGGCTCGACGTTGTGGCTCTACTTTCCAGTTTCTGTTTTTCCCCTTTCAGTTGTACTTTATAGTTGGGCTTGTATTTCCGGCCCCTTTACTTTTCTGCACTTACTGTTGTACCAGCTTATACTTAGTGTTTACTTTTTCTGCTTGCTTACTCTGTGGTTCTTGTTTACTTTAAAAAGGAAATGCCTTCCCTTTTTACCGGGATTTACGCCTTGGTGCTAGTCGCCATCCTCTGGCCTATAAAAGTCGGGCTTGGGGTAGTCACGGCACGGGCCCCGAGGACGGGTCGTGACAAATTGGTATTAGAGGGGAAAAGTTATACCGCGGACTCTAATCTTTTCTATGTGAAGCAATAGTGTTTAGCGTATTGGGTGTGGTTATCAGTCCAGGTAGTCCAGTGTTGGTGCGGCGGCCGATGTATCCGTACAGCAGGACCCTGACTTCTGATTTCCGACTTAATGCACGAAAACATTGATTGCATGTGTGATACAAGTTTTCTTTGTGATTACTTTATGTCAGCTCACCAGGAATACTGTTCTGACCATGGCACACCTATTTCCTTTTCTGGATGGCCCCACTATGGCAGTCATCTAGGGTTCCAAGAGTTGTACGTGACGACAGCCCGCCGAGTGACGAGGCCTCGGTACAGGGCCCTTTGATAGCTGAGGGACCGGCGGTACCTCTACCCGCCGAGCCACCGATGCTTCCAGCCCCAGCCGCTAACGATGCACGTAACCTCAGTGCACTGCATGAGTTCCAGCGCCAGCGACCGCCCAGGTTCCACGGGGAGACGGACCCCCCGGCAGCTGAGGACTGGATGGAGGTAGTGGTACGCGTTTTCAGGCTAGTGAGGACACCAGCAGACCTCATGGTGATCCTCGCAGCGAGCCTACTGCAGGCAGCAGCGGGCCGATGGTGGAGGTTAATGCTCCAGGTGCACGATGAGGCCTCTCTCATCTAGACAAACATTGAGGGCCTCTTCCGCTCAGAGTTTGTCCCGGCCACCCTCCATGCGGTGCGCATCAAGGAGCTTCTTCAGCTGCAGCAGGGCAGCTTGACGGTCGCCCAGTACTCGGCGAGATTTACCGATCTCTCGCGCTACTCGACCGACATGGTACGGGACCCATTCTTCCGGGCCCGGACAATTGAGCAAGGATTGAGACAAGAGATCAGGGCATCGCTGATCTCTCTCAGCATCCCGACCCAGGAATGAGTACTGGAGCGATCCCTTTCGATCGAGCGCTTTCTTTCTGAGACTTCTCCAGCGGCGAGACCTACCGTGGGGCGGCACGTAGCAGACTCTTCCGCAACAGGTAGTCGGCGGATGACTCAGGGGTCCTGGCAGGCCAGACCCTCACGTAGACGGCCTCAGGAGACTAGCTCAGCCGTGCAGGGCACATAGCGCGGAGCCAGTCTTTTCAGAGGCAGGCAGTGTTACACATGCGGCGGACAGGGTCACATGGCTCGTGACTGCCCGACCCATCGTGCCGAGGAGTAGCAGACAGTTGAGGGGCCACCCAGGTAGAGGCAGAGGGTTGAACATGGTAGTCCGTAGGGAGGAGGCGGACGAGGAAGAGGAGCTGGCCAAGCAGCAGGTGGTGGGCGACACTTTGAGGCTCTACCACCACCACCACCAGGAGGCCCGCCCCGACCACAGGGAGCTGGCGGGAAGAGACAGGCACAGCTCCAGGCAGCGGAGGCCTACAACCATGGCACGCCCGAGATGATTCGAGGTACGATCTGTGTCTATTCCACCCTTTCTGCAGTTCTTATAGACACAGGAGTGAGTCACTCTTTCATAGCCTATGCCCTTGTTCGGAGCTCGGAGATTCTGACAGAGTCGTTGGCTCGATCCTTATGGCTAGAGACTCATACGGGAGTAGACTCGACAATTATACACTGGTGCCAGCAGTGTGAGCTTACTCTAGGAGGCGAGAGCTTCAGCTGGGATCTTCTTGTAGCGGCATCGAGGCCTTACGACGTCATCTTGGGCATGGATTGGTTATCTACAGTCCATGTACAGATTGACTATATTAGGTGCAAGTTGCGATATGTACGCACCGACGGGAGCATGTTCACCTTCACCATCGAGAAGGGAGCCTTCGCAGCACAGGATGGACATCCGTAGAGGAGAGGACATCCCATCACTAATCAGTTGGATAGCCTCATCCTAGGAGCAGTTGACGTGCGGAGTCCTAGTTTCCCTGCAGTGGTGGATCAGTACGCGGATGTCTTTCCCGACGACATTCCAAGGCTACCTCCTCGCAGGGAGGTAGACTTTTATATTGACCTGTACCCTGGGACAACCCCGATATCGACTCTAGCGTATCGGATGGCCCTCGCCGAGCTTCGAGAGCTACGAGTATAGTTGGAGGACTTGAAGGGCAAGGGGTTCATCTGACCCAGTGTTTCACCCTGGGCTTCCCCGATACTGTTCGCCAAGAAGGCGGACGGGAGCATGCGACTTTTTGTCGACTATCGTCGCCTGAACCAGGTAAAGGTGAGGAACAAGTATCTACTACCGAGGATTGATGACCTCTTCGATCAGCTCAAGGGAGCACGGTGGTTCTCGAAGATAGACCTCAGATTAGGCTATCATCAGCTCAGAGTTCGGGACGAGGACGTGCAGAAGACGACCTTTAGATGTCGGTATGACCACTATGAGTTATTAGTTATGCCATTCGGCATAACCAATGCTCCAGCAGTGTTCATGGACCTCATGAACAGGATCTTTCAGCCATACCTTGATCCATTTTTCGTGGTCTTCATCGACAACATTTTGATATACTCGACGACTAAGGAGGAGCACGCCTACCACTTGCGGGTTGTACTAGACACACTCCGAGAGCACTAGCTTTATGGAAAACTCTCAAAGTGTCAGTTCTGGATACATGAGGTCCACTTCTTGGGACACGTCATTTCTGAGGGGGGAGTTGCGGTGGATCCCGCGAAGATTGAGGCAGTGCTAGCTTGGGAGCCACCCAAGAGCGTGACAGAGGTGCAGAGTTTCTTGAGACTAGCTGGATACTATCGGAGATTTGTGCCAGAATTCTCCAGAGTTGTGGCACCACTCTAAGCTCTTACCAAGATGGGGAAACCCTTTATGTGGTCAGGAAGATGTCAGCAGAGCTTCTAGGAGTTGAGATAGAGATTGACCAGCGCCCCTATCTTGAGGTTTCATGAGGAGGGAGTAGGGTACGTAGTCTACTACGATGCATCAGGGACCGGACTCGGATGTGTCCTAATGCAGGAGAGGGCAGTGATCGCTTATGGATCACGTCATTTGAGGCTACAAGAGCAGAACTACGCTACCCATGACCTGGAGTTAGCAGCAGTGTTCTTCGCTCTGAAGACATGGCGACACTATCTGATGGGAGAGCGCTTTACAGACTTTTCTGACCATCAGAGTTTCAGTTACATCTTCTCACAGAAGGACCTGAACCTGAGACAGCGGCGATGGCTCGAGTTCCTCCAGGACTATGACTATGAGATAGTCTATACTCCTGGGAAGGGGAACATGGTAGTCGATGCTCTCAGCAGGAGGACGGGCATTCAGCTACATGAGGAGGCGGCAGATCAGCTAGCCGTTTTGCAGATATCCTTCATGGAGAGAGATGGAGCATCCTTCCTTCAGTCTCTCACAGTCACTCCTCCACTACTACAGCGGATCAGAGAGGCACAGCGTGGGGACGCTGACTGTGAGACGCGGCGTGCACAGATATCCTCAAGACAGGCACCTGATGGCTTCTCCTTTGGAGTAGAGCACAACATCCTTGTCAGAGGAAGTACCTTCGTACCAGTCACTTTACGAGAGGAGGTGTTGAGAGAGTTTCACACGTCACCTTTGGAGGTACATCCTGGAGTGGAAAAGATATACCAGGATCTCAGATTACAGCACTGGTGGCCAGGCATGAAGAAGGTTGTGGAAGAGTTCGTTTCTTGATGCCTCACCTGCCAGCAGGTGAAGGCAGAGCACCGGGTACCAGCAGGCTTGGTACAGCCCTTGGAGGTCCCGGAGTTGAAGTGGGACGGGATATCTATGGACTTCGTGACTGGACTTCCACACACTTCCAGAGGTCACGACTCCATCTGGGTGATTATCGACCGACTCACCAAGTCGGCTCACTTCTTACCCATCAGAGAGCAGGGCTCAGTGGAGATCTTGGGGCGTCTCTACATTCAGGAGATTGTACGGCTTCACGGTGTGCCATCATCTATCGTCTCCGATCGAGATGCTCGCTTTAATTCCCGGCTTTGGAAGGGGTTTCAGGAGGCGTTTGGGATGCAGCTACGTCTGAGCACCGCCATTCACCCTCAGACGGATGGTCAGACGGAGAGGACCATTCAGACATTCAAGGACATGCTCCGCGCATGTGTCCTCGACTTTCGTCGCAGTTGGGAGTACCACCTTCCCTTGGTGGAGTTTGCATAAAACAACAGCTACCAATCCACCATCGGGATGGAACCATACGAGGCATTTTACGGTAGGCCTTGGAGATCTCCTTTGTGCTGGACAGACCCTTGGGAGTCAGCAGTTGTGGGACCAAAGATGGTCCGGGCCATGACAGAGAAGGTTCAGGTCATCTAGGATCGGATGAGGACAGCTCAGAGCCGGCAGAAGTCTTATACTGACAGGAGGCGGAGGCCACTGGAGTTTGAGGATGGTGACCACGTCTTCTTGCGTGTCTCATCTCGACGTGGATTATGGAGATTTGGATGAGGCGACAAGTTGTCTCCACGCTTCATCGGACCTTTCCAGGTCATCAGCAGGATTGGCGAGGTGGCTTATCGCCTGGCTCTACCACCTCAATTGCACCGGGTCCACGACGTCTTCCACGTTTCCCAGCTGAGGAGATACATTCATGACCCTACACACATCATTGACCATGGGGATCTAGACGTGGATGATGGGGAGACTTTTGCAGAGGTCCCGGTGGAGATCGAGGTCGACAAGAGCGGGTCCTACGTGGATAGTCGATTCCTCTAGTTCGAATCAGATGGCAGCACGAGAACCTCCAGGAGAGCACTTGGGAGTGGGAGGCTCAGATGCGTGCTTAGTACCCACTTTTGTTTCCCTAGTTTATGATGTATCTTTACGGGGACGTAAAGCCTTGAGGTGGGAGTGATGTAAAGACCCGAAAAATTCAAGGAATTTTTTTTTCTTAATTTTTTTTGGATTTTATCAAGAACACAGTTTCTGACAGAACCTGGTTCTGAGGCCCGGTGTGCCTGGAATCATTTTCCGAAGTTTGGCTCGGGTATGTTTAGTGAACGGACGAGCGGGTTTTTCTAACTTTTGAACCGGTGCTCGGAATCGAATTCCGAGGGCACCGATGGAATCGTAGCGCCGGTATTTGCTTAGAAATGCCTCTTTCGGAGTTGTGTTTTCTCGGGTGTGGTTTTTAAATTTTTCGGGTTAAGTTAAGAAATAAAATTATGTGTGCGATAGATTTATTTTTATTTCACTTAAAGCCACCTGAATGCCACTTAAAGCTGCTTAAGCTGAGTTGATGCGGATAAGGTGCTATCCAAAAATATCCTACCCTATTGGTAGGATATTTTTGAGGTGGGGCCCGCACGAGCCCCACCATTTCTTTTCCGCTAAGTAACACCCCCGCGAAAACCCATCATTATGAAAGTCAACTGAAGCATTTTCCTAATTTCTTAATGCACCAATTAATTGCGCGGTTAACTTCGTTAAATTAATTCTATGAATTAATTTAATCGTTTCTTAACCTGTTTACAATCCGTTGGCGTAATAATAATATAATACTAACGCACGACATCTTGAGGATTTCTCATTGAGAGGATTTTGACAGAAATCTTGTGCCTTCATCCTCCTTCGCGAAGAACGCGAAGAACGCGAAGAACACCGTCACCCTCAGAGATTGACGACGCTTCTTCCGAGACGTTCTTCCCCGCAACGATCTCCGATCACCAACTGCTTGAGGTAGGAGATTTCGGGTTTCTTCTTTTAAATCTCTTTGTGGGTTATAACAACATCATGGATTTAATTAATATAATTACATCTACATGTTCTTGAACCTCGGAGATCATCGATGCGACACCGTATTCCGGGACGACGTGACGCCCTTCCGCGACGCGACGATCGCCTCCTTCCGCGACGATCAATTCCGCGAAGAACGCACGCTCGACGACTACGGCGAGGTAGGGGTATGTTTGTGAAATAATTTATATTTTCGTTGATGTTCCTCCTAAAACAAAGAACCTGGATCAAGTGCAATTTTAATTTATTAAATTGTATCTTGTTACATTGCATATGATAATTTATTCTTCCCGATTGTAATCACCTAACGCGGAGGGTGTGGGACAAACAAACACGGCCCGACAACCCTCTGTAGTTCTTCGTGGATGTACGGATTGGTGGGAAGCGACAAAACATGCCGCAGAGGTGATTCGTTGTTTCTACAGTGAAGCACGGGACCCGGGAGGAGCTATGGCACAGACAGAAACGAAATCTGACCACCGGTGCAACTCTGGTGGCCCGCGGAACCCACCAGAGGCGGCGACGCCAGCAGACCCGCGGTCGCGCGGGTCCGGTGCACACGGGACGCGGCAATGCCGCGTCCGCTGACCAAGGGCGGCCCCCGCGGAGGGGGGGGGGGTGTTCACACGCGGGGGCTGCGTGCCCCCGCCCCCGGACTTCGCTCGCTCGGCCGCTCGGCCGAGCTGAGCCAGGCCGAGCCGACCCTCTGGTCGGGTCGCGCCCAACCGGGTCGGACCCGGACCCGGGTCGGGTCGACCCAGTTCGGGCCGACCCAGGGGGTCGGGCCGAGCCCAGACCCCCCGTATCTGAATGTTTTCGGTCAATTTCTTATAACATGAGATATGGGCCTCCGAACGACGCGTCGTCAATGGAGATGCAATCCTTGGATCAAGACGGTCGTTTCGGTATATCGCACTCAAGGTTTCGGAATACTTTGGGTTCGGCCGGGTTGGTTCTTACATGAAGCCAACCGGTTCTTCAGAGCAGAAACGCTCACATATTGAGCTTCGGACGTCCGATTGACGTGTCTCCGAGTTTGTTGTTTTCCTCTAAGTGAGACGGATCTTTTGGCATACTCCACCCGAGGTTTGGACACAGGTGGAGTACGGTCAGGTTGGTTTTTCCTTAAAAACCAACCGGTCCCCTAGGACGAAAAAGGCAATATCTCTCAGACCAGGCGTCTGATTGATGCGCCGTCTGCGACGTTGAGTTCCTGTTGACGATACGGAACATTTGTATACATCAACTCTGGACTATGTGTCAGTTGATTTATCAGCCTCTCGGCTCGTGGAGCGGACCCTCCCGAACGAGCTTGCTGTGTGCGGGAACCCTAGAGCTGGCTGCGACTGCTACTGTGACGACGACGACTGTGTAGAGATCCTTAGTGGATTCGACGGCGAAGACTACAGCACTCATCGATCCTTTGTGGGTCAGTGCTACCGATCCTGTGTGGGTCAGCGCACAGCGGTCCTTTGTGGTCCAGCGCCTACAGGTCCTGTGTGGGCTCGATCCTGTGTGGGTCTTTGCGGAGGTTAGTTACCAATCGATCCATTGTGGGTCAGATCCTTTGTGGGTCATTGTGGGGGTTAGTACCTATCGATCCTTTGTGGGTCCGACGACTTAGATGGATCAGTGATCATCTCTATCATCTTTCGAAGAAGTATACCTGTGCGAGCTGAAACCCTATTTGCTTTACTTTGTGGACTGTGTTGTGCTATCCTGTGTGTATTTACGTTTGCTTCCTTTGTGGAACTATGTTGTGCTATCTTGTGTGGATTTATGTTTTGCTTTCCTGTGGGGACTGGGTTGTACATGAGCTCGGATGTTGGAGCCGAGCAAGAATTGATGACTTAGGTATATGTGTGGGCATATACCTAAGACGTGTCGGATGTTACTTCGTGATTGTATCTTTCCTTTGTGGTTTATCCTTTGTGGATTATGGGAGAACTACAAGGGTATTGGGGTCCCTACTGAGTAGCTTATACTCACCCCTGCACGGGTTATGCCCGCACTACGTTGTGTTTGTTCAGGCGATGGATAGCGCTGATCGTGGTGGATGCTTGCGTAGTAGGACGGTACCTGGAGGTGGACCACTGGGCGGGGTGTACTCGGAGCGGACGGCTGGACCGAGGAGCTGTGGAGGCTATCTGTACTCACCATTCAGGTGGGACTTCTATAGGATGGCTCGACGTTGCATCTCTACTTTTCAACTTCTGTTTTTCCCATTTCAGTTGTACTTTACAGTTGGTCTTGTATTTACGGCCCCTTTACTTTTCCGCACTTACTGTTGTACCAGCTTTTACTTAGTGTTTACTTTTTCCGCTTTCTTACTCTGTGGTGCTTGTTTAATTTACATAGGCAATGCCTTCCCCTTTTACCGGGATTTATGCCTTGGTGGTAGTCGCCAGCCCTTGGACTATGGAAGGCAGGTTAGGGGTAGTCACGGCACGGGCCCCGAGGACGGGTCGTGACAACAAAGTCCCTTTCTGAATCGAGTTCACTCCTCGCTCCAGTCCTGTATTACTGAACCGGTTTAACTTGACATTCCAACCATGTCTATCTCATGATATATAAATCTTTACCCAATGCATTAGAGAGAGATATAGGTCCCACCCATTTCATAATGAAATCATTCTTACTTGGGCCACAAAATAGACATACATCATTCAAAGTAACCCAATAAATAAAATGGGTTTCATAAACATCATCCCATAATCACATAATCCATATAAAAGAAATGGATATCATTTCATAATAAGAAAATTGAAACCATGTAAATCATAGAGAAATTATACTAGAAACATACACATATGAAAATAATGTCATCTTTGATAGAAAATGGTTTTGATAAAACACTTGAAATGAATTCATGAGGAAAATATCCTTTTTTCTTCAAAATCATTTTATTTTCACAAAATGTCATGTAATTTTAAAAGAAAAGGATTTTGTTGAAAATAGTCATGAAATATTTTCGAGGAAGCTTCATGAAAATATGGTTTTATAAAACCATAAATATCCGTTCGTGCCGTATAAGTTAAAAAAACATTCTTCTTGTACTTTTGTCGGAAAAGTTAAAAAAGTACCTCGTAGGGTAAACAAAAGAATGATTCCTTCCATACCGTGGGGTAAAAGTCAAAATGGGTATAAAAGGACATTAAACATACATGAATACACTTTTATAAAACATTGACATGGATGATATCAATAACCCTAGTAAATACTTACGAATAATTAATTTCGAATAAAAATGAGATTTGCACAATTATCCCTTACCTTAGGTCCGATTTGCTTCGTAAGTGTCCGAACCTCCTGTATAATGATTTAAATAATGTCATTGACTTATTCCAGAATCAGAATCATTGTTATGATATCATATATGGTTCACTAATGACTTTATATTACTCGTTCCTTTGTAAATTCCATGTTAAAGGGTGTTTTGGGTAAAATCGTTTCATTTGTCGTCCGTGTTTTGACTTGTAATTATTCATATGATTACATAGATCATGATTACTTAATTAGAGAATATATAACATGATTTATATATAATATATATTCAGAATATACATATATATAATAGATCAGTAAATGGAATGAAATACACCGTTCATGGAGACGGTAGGCCGTACGTACGCATGAACGTTGTTTTCTTTTCCTTATTGAGTTGAATGGAATTAAGTAGACGACATAAATATATATAAAAATAAATACAGTATCATTATTATGTCATATATTTCATGATTAATTATTATATATACTTTATAATCATTCATGAATGGTTAATGTGGAGAATGAATCTCATCGCGTCGTGGAGACGGTAGTCCGTACGTACGCACGAGCGATTATATCGTTCTCATGATCGTGGAATTGTATTGGAGTGTATGTATACTATTTCAGAATCAATATAAATTTACAATAATCATATATAGTTATTATGTACACCATTATACCCATCCAAGTAAGGTGGTGGTGGAATATAGATTACACCACGACGTGGAGACGATATTCCGTACATACGCACGCGCGGTGATTTCATTTTCTGTAGGATGGATAGATGGTGAAATAGGGTGATTTCATAAATATAATAACATATCAGTATATGAGTGATACTTATGTTATTACTTCATAAATGAACAACCTAAGAAGAAGAAGTGGAAGAAGAAATAAAGTTGAATGAATCGGTAACGGACATTACATCTTCTCTCAAGCGCCTCTTTGAGACCTCCATTTAGGGCACTAAAATTGGTCTTTGAAGAAGACCAAGACCTCTAGGATGTTTCTTGGGAAGTGTAGAAGATAAATTTTCAGGGATTGGTCTATCTTGAAGGATCAAAGTTGTGTGAGGAAGAGAGGGAGGAGGTTCCCTTTTATAAGGGAGGAGAGGGGCACCTGTGGAATAACTAAAAATATTATTTTATTATAAAGCCATATTCGGTTTTAAACAGCTCCAAATTGATTTATTTCGAATCTAAGGTGGGTAGGGGTCTAAATAATCTCATCCAATAGAATTTAGACAAGTTTGGGTTCCTATGATAACCTTATCATTTAGATTTAACATTATGATAGATAATTTTACTTTTACCGTTTCTTTTTGTGTTCTTACACTATAAGGTTAATAAACATACTATAAGAAGCCAAAAGAACCCAAAGTTGTTTATTATTAATATATATAACCTTATCTAAGTCATTTGGTTGAACGTTATATTTTTAGGAATAAAATAACAATTAATAATATAATATTTGTTTTAACAACTATTTTATTTCAATTTTGACACTATTTAGTAATTTATTTTTGTGAAACTTATAACAGAATGATTAGTTCTAACAAAGTTACTTAAATTAATACTAACATGTCATATTAACCTATAAAATTATTGGAATTTATAAAAAGTCTCAAATTATATTTATTTGGGTAATTATAACATCAATTATGTCAATATTTCATTAATAAGATAATTTCTGCATCATCATTGTGTCTTAAATAAATTAAGTTATTTAATGTCTAAAAATTACAAATAAAATACCATTATGTAGGAAATATTTTTAGATTTCTAATGAATATTTATTTTCGAATTTATCTTATGTATAACCCTAAATTAAAAATTATATACTTATTAAACTTTGATTTTAACTATTTTAACCCTTCTTTAAATAAATTAATAATAAATGTCCTAATCTAATCCAAGTGGGCGTAAATGGTCATATTTTATTCCTAAGGTTGTTTTCGGTCAAATTACACTTATCCAATAGAATTAGGACATGTGTTAGGGTAATAATAATATCATTTTTACCCTTAATTACCCTATTTACTTTTAGACGTGGTAAAAAAAAGTAAAAAGTTACTATTCACCAAAAAATATTTTCATCTCATTGAACCACATTTTACTTAATGACATCAACCATGTCTCTCGGATTTTTGAAATTCTACTCACAGAAGTGGTAAAATTAAGTTTTATGAAAAGTTCATTTTTTTAACTACCACTTGGTGGTTTCACTATTCATCAAAAAATGAAAGTTTCTAGAAAAATAACAAAAATTAGGCCTATGATATATTTGATATTATGAACTAAAAAATGATGTCTATTTTACCAAATTCAAAACATATCAATTTCATTACTTAATTTAAAAATTAATTCCCATCGTCAAAACAAATAGCGCATTCTCAAGAGATAATAACTATCAAAAGATTGACACTTGTTTTTGTCTGGTTTAAATGTGAAATTACATCCAATGACCAACATTGTATTAAATTGTAAAAATATATTCTAAATATACTTTAAAACCACTCAAATTAATAATTTATCACTATTAATTATTTCGATTAAAAAGGTTGTTTTTAATTAAAATTTAGTAATTTTCACTATTCATCAGAAAATGGAAGTTATCCGAAAAGTTCCAAAATATCACCCTAAGCTAATTTCTATATTCCGAATCCAAAAATGAAGTCCATTTTGAAAAATAAAATTTAAAAAAATTCAAAAAGTGTTTATTACTATTCATAATGGCTAGTTTTAAAAATATTTTAATAGCATATTGTTGTTTAGTAAAACTCGTTATTGCGTACTATACACGCTATCGAGGAAGGTCGTGATTGCGTGTAATGAAAGGAAAGTCAAGGATGCGTGTTGTTCAAGCTCCTTTTGGTATAGCGTACAACAGAAGACATCAATGGAATTAAAAAGAATATTTTTCATAAAATCTCAAGGTGTTACATTAAACCAAGTTGAATTATAAGTTTACATTATTTTTTCAATCCATTAAAAAATGGAATCAAATTTCATGTGTACATATGGTCTACCGTCTCTATGAGTAGTGTATTTGATTTTATATTTCAATGTGTTATATATTACTATAAATTAATATATACTAAAAATATATTATATTTATATAATTTTTAATATTATAGTGATACTTTATCAATTATACATGTAAAGGTATTTTAAAAAACAAATCACAATAAACATTAAAAACAAATAGATATTACCTAGAACATGATTTTAATAATGAATTGTTAATAAATTGGTAATAAATGTTCATAAGTAAATCATATATTGTATTATAAATATAATTCTTTTTATAAAATATATATAATAAAACAATATTTATTATATATATGGTTTTAATGTGTGAGAAGGAATTCATGACTTAATGTAAGAGATTCTGCATCTCACTATTATATCTGTGAGATACATGCCATATTAACCACTAGATTCTTATATATGGTTTATACTACCCATTAATGTTTATTATTTTTATTATCATGAATATAATGGGTATTTAAATAACTAGTTTAGGATCTCTATTTCATAGGGATTTCGATTCCAATGAAACCAAAGCGGTAAATGTTTTTTGTCTCAATTTGTCTTCTTTGAGAAATTATGTTATAAACCTATCTTCTTTTATAAGGTTCATATAAAAAACTTTTGAAATTTAATATAATGAATTTATTTACTATAATTATATTTTATGTTTCAATTGTTGTTATTATTTAATGGGTATTGTCATTTAATGTTACCAAAGCAGGAATAGTTTTATTATACAATCTCACAATTTATTGGGATTGTTTATGATTATGCTTGTGATGAAAAACAATTATAATCCATATAAGAAGAAACATATCAATTTCAATATCCTTCATTTAATTCTTGAGAATACATGTTTTACTTTAATTTAGCCCTCCTTATGTACTAAAGAGTTTATAATATTGTTATGAAGAAAAATCTTCATTATTTATTTCTTCTATCAAAAACTTTTTTACTTCCCTGACTTTATTTTCTAAAAGTATTATACAAAAAATAAAAATTATTAAAATTAAATATTATATATATTTAACCATATTTTATTTTTTACACATTTCTTAATTAGAATCATTAGGTCTTTTTCAAAATGATTCCTATTTTTATTTTACAAAAAAATTGAAATGAATCGTTGTTTTAACATGCACAACATGGAAACAAATTCCCACAATTATGACCACCCAATATTTTTAAGCCTCTATTATAAGTTTAAAAAGAATTTTTTCAAATAAAAAGATCTCTGAAATGTTTTTTTCAAAAATAAATCAACTGGTAATTTTTATTTTATTTAATAAATTTTTTAAATGATATTAATGATAATTTTATATGTTTCCAAAGTTATTTTCAAAGAAAATGATTTTGAATATGTTTTATGTTTTAATAATATTTTTAAATTGGATGAATATTTTCTTCAAGAAATATTTTAAATTGTTTTTAAATCATTTATTATAACATTTCTTGGTTATTTCATAACAAAAGTATTCTGAAAATATTTAATGATTTACAAATTGAGTCAATGTGGAAAGGAAATTTTCCTCAATAATATTTATAATTATATTAAAGTGTTACTTTATATTAATCTAAGTTAATTTTTAAATAAATTTATTTCAAAAATGACTTATGTTTTTCAAAGAGAAAAGATTTTTTCATCATGAAATATTCTAAACTATTTCATTTTAAAAATCTTTTTCCATTAATATGACATCCTGGGATGTTACATATGATTTGTTATGGATACGATCCAGGGATACAATTATTATTCTTTGTCGAAGTGAATTTTGATTACAAACAAACGAATTTTTATGCCCATTTATCATTCACCTATTATTCCATGATAAAATTATTTGGAAACATACTTATTTTTCCATGGGTTATGATATGATGAAATTATAAAATTATTATTCAAATTGTATGTCTTATATAGGTTATGATATGAATAAAAGTATCGAGAACCCCATTTCTTTTCATGGGTTCTGATATGATGAATATTTTATTAAGATATTTTCTTTTCATGTGTTCTTATATGATGAAAGTTTTATGGTCTTTTTGAATACATCTGTATGATTATATTTATTTTATTGGTGGGGGATATATCTCCCTATAATAAATTGGTTAAATATTGATATCTAATGAGATAAAAAATACCTGAATGTAGAGTTATATCAATCTAGCAAGGGACTACTTCAATTATTATAGTCTTGGGAGTGAACTTTAAATTCTAAAACAGTTTGGGGAGTGAACGCATTCAACCATAAAAATAATGGAAATGAACCATAACTATAATTAAAATTATTTTCATTTTATTTTTATATTCCACAAGTCCTTGTCTTTTGTAAATGTTATGCTTGGATAGATCATATACATTGATTTCATTATGATTTCTGTCTTAATAACTACCAATATTTATTCCATGACTCATGATTTTGAGCTTTGATATGAACGGTGTTGTTTTTATATATTATACTCATGTTATCGTACTATTATTCTTACATTATTATTAGGTATATACCTTATTAACAGTTACTAAGAATCTGAGATCGCCATATATTATGTTTCATTTCCAATGGTTATGATGACAAGTATTACATGTGATTTGTCTACAAAGGATTCCAATTATAATGGGAGAAGATATATAAAATTTATGAACCCATTGTTTATGATTCAATGTTTCAAATGGTATAATACAATTTAGATGCTTTGGCGTGTTTTTGCAGAAAGTAAGGAATGTTTATCTAACAATGTATAATCTACATGCATGAAAATACCATTTCACTATAATAGCCAGACCATTCTAGTGGAAAATTGGTCAGAAAATTCATAAAAATGTCATCCAACATCAATTGAGGTCCATATTGTCATTGAAAAACCCATCATGAACATTATGTTTGTCCTTATCTTCTGAAAGATCAAACAGCATGATGAGAACTCTATAACCAAAATTTTTATCAATGAACACAAAAAATGGCCTTTAAGACATTATAAATTTAAATTCATCAGAATGCATGACCATGGGGGATATGTTAAATGAATGAAAAACAACCACCCACTTCTCAAAGGGAAAATATATCATTAGATTGAATAAAACTAGATATTGATCATACTTAGACAACTCATCTTCCAAATCCTAAGGGATAATTCCATCTAAATAAACATCGACCATAGAATAACAAACAAAGATTATTTCATCTACTAAACAACGGATGATTTTACTATCAGATAGTAGAAACACCCTCTAGTATTAACTTCCTTTCTAAATAGTGAATTACTTCACTTTTCTCTATAATTTTATAATCATATTGAAACTCAAGAACAACATCATATCTAAAAAATTTACTCACTACACTAGAAACAAATTTTAATTCCTTACTATATAAGATATATCAATTACATAATCAAGTAATAATTCTATCTAAAATCAATTATTAATGCTTAAATCATCCATGTATAAGAAAAATTTCAAAATCATAGGATCTATAAGACAAAAAATCACTCAAAAAGATATTATTTCACCAAAACATCAATTATAACATGCCTATAACAAGAGAAAGATCACGGTAAGCATAGTTATGTTCATGGGGTCATGTCTATCAATACCCATAGGAGATGAAATAACTTTTTTGTATCATTATAGAACTCACACTAAGTAATGAATCCTCATATAAACCCTGAAACATAAATCTTTCCATTAAAAAAAATACTATATGTTCACTGATGATATTCTCTTTCAAATACTGAAATAATGCTTACACTAGCCCATTCACATGAAAGTAATATAGTTTTAGGTCATGTGTATCAGAAAAGAAAAAATAAAAGAAAAATGGGTAATAAATTTCTATAATATCCTCAAATAAAAAGGAAGATATAAACATCTAAAAATAATTATTTATGGATACATTATAAATAATCACTTAAATATTTTACGAAACCATAAATGCATCCCACTAGTGTAAAATATTCCCCATAAAATGAAACTCATAGTATGAGAACCTATAATTAGAAATATTTTCAAATAGATAATGGAATATTAGACCCACTAAAATGACTTTGAGGCACTATATATTTAGTTTTTTATAATCAGAGTACATTTGAATTTCATTAATTTCCACCACCACAAACTTATATAGGAACACAAAAAACACTTTGTTTATCAGTTCATAGAACCAACAAACACTATAAAATATCATATTATCTATAAATACACATTTATAAATCCTTATACGTGTCCTTATCATTTTTCTTGAAAATTATTATTCCCTAACCATAAATAGATCTTAGAGAACAAACATTGTCCCATTAGCTGATGGAATATATTTTCATTCCATATAATTGGATAATGTTATTCATTTTCACCTTATTCGAGTGATGATTATCAATACATTGTAAAATAATTAGACCTACCTCTTCATAAACAAGGCCATAAGATACCGTGGTGATAATCGAAGTCATATAAAACCTCTATGTAAAATATTATCAATATGAATTTCAAACTCCCTCAAAGTAGATGGATCCTTACTCTATGAAGACCTCGATATCATAAAGATGCTCTGTTGAATAATTATCAAAAACATGATTTCAAATTAATGGTTTATATTTCAATCCAATTTAGGAATAATATCATGATAATAATTAACATCCATTGGAAACAATAGTTATTAAACATCTTCAAAGGTGAACATTTTCTTATTTATCACACAATTCAAGGAAAAATATCAAATTACAACCATGAAATAGTACCAAATTACAATTTTCATTAAATTATATCTATTTAAATTCAATAATATAACACACTTACAAAAGAAAGAAATTATATCTAAAACAAGACAAAACCATCGCACACATAGGATGAAATATTATGAATGTATCAAAAAAACATGTGAAATATCTCAAAGGAAAATGCCTCCATAACATCATTGAACAATACTAACATATATCCTATGCAATAAACTAGTCTCCAAGTAGAATAATTAACACTAAGGTAAATATAATCCTAATAAAAATATATTCTTTATCCTATAATAGGGTATGATAAATGAATAAATTTATAGATTTAGAACTGAATAAAACATAATCCTTAGAAAAGAATAGGTAGTTGATGCATTGAAAAAACATTATCTTTCCCAGTGATGGAATCTATAAGAAGTTAATCTAAGTGAATCATTATTGAAGACCAATATTCCCTTGATAGAAGTTACCTCCATTGGAAAACAATTTAATATTCCCCTGAGGATGTGGCGAATCACAGGAATACCCCCAACACACCATATCACCTCTATGCTGAACAAACCTAGTACACCCTTTTAATACAATTGGTATAGAGGATAATAATATAAAATTTTAAATAATAAACAATGAAAAAACTCATCATATATTTTGTGGGAGGATCCTATAGACCAAATAATTTTCCCATGGTCATATCTTTAATGAATTTCCTTCAGAAAAATTCCCATCATAAAAGAAAATTAACTGTATGGGATTTTTCCAATAGAAATATGTATTTTAGATAAAATATTTCCATTAGGAAAATACATGTGGTGGTCGCTGTATACTTCAACTAGAATTTTTAAACATGTTAATCTGGTCGTTTGGGAACCACTGTATTGATATCAGAAAAAATATATGTGGAAATAGGTGCCTACTTCAATTTTTCACTAGTCAATAGAGTCTAGTGTAGACTCAGTTAATACAATTATACATCCCATCATAATTATTATAATAATTAAACCAATAAATATTTATTTATTAGTATATATAAATATATATATTTATTACAAAGTCACAATAGTGATGTAAAATGAGTTTTAAAACACTTGTGAGGTCTTGGGATCAAATACATTATAGTTCACATTTATTTTTTGTCCTATCAGTGTGGGTAGGTTCCCAGTGTTGTAGCCTCTATAAATATTGTTGAGATAATATTCATGTAGAAATAGGTTCCTATTTCCACAAGAATTAGATTATAGTAATAATGGAAAAAGTATTATATGGGATTATTGCCTTAGAAATAGGGACCTAGTACCATGTACACCACCAGTGTTTTTAGGGGAATATGGCCCAAGAAATAAGTTCTAAACACATGGGAAACACATGTGGTTACATGACTCTATCCATGTAAATATAAAACTACTTCCATAGTTAGTTTATTTGGATAAATGAACTTTCCCATAGTTATTTTCTCCTTTAATATATCCATCAATGAAGTTGACTCATACAAAATATACATTAATGATATAATTAAATGACATTATAACAAATATGAACACATATACTATATCTTCAAGACACAAATTCTTCAATATTCCCTTAAATATTCTATATATGGATGAGTGAGTGTGTTAGGTGGTGTAATTATCCATCTAAATCCAAAATAATGTATATATTCTTAAAATTCATAGAACCCTTAGACAAATATGCATATTTGTCACCCCATCTTAATTTCATGGTATGGAACAAAAAATAAAAGAATATAATGAATAATATCACACCCAAACACTCTAATGATATTTATGAAACTAATGAATCGATTTATAGCAAATGTCCCACATGATAACCCATATTCCATTATGAAGTACTATGAAGATAATACTTTCCTATGAACACAAGCACTATGATTTGATAAAATCATTGAAAATTTACTATTAATCAATGAAAAATCACTAAAGAAATTCCATCATCAATTTTGTATTAGCGCATATATTAATATTATAAATTAAAATTACTATTATATATCAAGATAATTCCATCTTTCAATTTTGTGTGATTTTAATAATTTACCACCCCATGGTTACAACTAATAAACATATTAGAACACTATAGTATTTATCATTAATACTATCCTTCAATGTTTAATTATGTTCCATTTACTATGTCATGAAAAGAAATAAAGAACCATCAGTTATCTTTCCTCTTTGATAGATGTTATGAATGGTTAGAACATGGTTTTTAAAATAATGTGGCCAAACAATGAAGCATATTATAACATAAAAAGTATTGATTTTTTTACACTAACCATCCCCAATTTTATCTCAAAACCTCCCAAACTCACCACATTCGATACTAAAGGGCTGGGCAATCCTACCACCCTTCCCCACCTCTATTGGGATCTATTTTTATGGGTGATGTGTCATTTTATATTCAAGAATATGTTATCTATGTTTCCCCTTTTCTTTTATATTCCATTATATTGATCTATTCCTCCATCTTTATTGACATTTAATTTCTCTAGTGGATAGGTTGACCTAATGTGGGTTCAATATTAAATATTTAGGTCTACTATTGATAGTTATAGTGTTTCATTTCTTTTATATGGTATCTCTTTAGTGCATTTTCGAATTGAAATAAGATTTTATATGCTTCCATGTATGAGGTAGGTGTTTCCATACATTGACATTATTTTATGATATTTATATTTTTTCTTCTATTATTAACTAGTTTTTATAAATTGTGTGGGAGGTGTGAATCATTTTTCCATATGGTTTTGGTGTGCATTCAGTTTTAATAATGATTTTATTTTTGAAAATGGTTGGTTTTCCTTGGGGTTTCAATTTTAATAATTGTGATATATAAATATGTGGTTCATGTGATGTAAGGAATTATATTTATCACATTGTTTCCCAAGGAATATTGGTGGGTGGACTAACCCTATTACTTTAAGTGAGTCGAAAGGGCCAATGCTGAATTTCATTTGCATAGATTTAAATCACAATAATTACTTGATTACATGTGGGAGGGGCTGGGGACTCTTGTAGGACTTTCATGTCCTGGAAATGTGATCACAAAGAGTACAAGGATCCTAGGACCCCACTAACCCTAGTAGCTAATGTATTTACCATGGCCCCCATTATATTCATACCAGCCATCTTATTATTGTACTAATTTATTCTTATAATTTCTTGAATTAATTTATCTAAAATCATATACTCCTTTTTCTTAAAAAAATAATGTTAATTGTTTATTTATTGATAATGAATGGAATTTATTTTTTTGTTATCCTATGGGGAATTTGGCGCACACCATATGTACACATTTTGGTGTGTGTACACATTTTTATGTTTGAACCAGGTAAAGGTAAAACTCAAAATGGTGGTGATGGTGGTATGATGTGATAATAGTATCCTCTTAAAGTAGGTGTTGATGGTGATGGAATGTGGGAATTTTCCCCTATGTTGAATAGGGACATAATTTTCTAGATTCTCCTATACATTTTAATTATTTATATTTTTTATTGTGATTGTAAAATGATTAACTCATTTTTAGGTATTATCCAGTGGTATCTTCTGTTTTTATTGTTGATTGTGATCTTATGTATCATTCTTGATGTTTTTTTATAATTGAATCTCATTTTAGAAATTTTTCTTAATGGTGTTTCATGATTCCCAAGCACTAGTTCCCGTATTTTTGGGATTTGAAACTCCCTTTGAGCCATGCCATGGGTTTGGGTGGGTGTTAGGTTAGACAGAAGCTCATCCTGGGTCATGATAAAATGGTATTAGATTAGTTTTTTCACTTTCCTTGGGTTATGTTATTTTCAAGAGTGTGGTTAGACTAGAGTTAGGAATTTTAGGGCTTGATATTTTTTATAGGTTGTGGTGTCTAGCCCACATACCTCAAGACATGCCTCTGGTTACTATGGGATATTTTGGATTTAGTGTCACTCCTCCTCAAATTGAGATTTATATTATGTATATTATTCAAGGAAAATGAGTTAGGGTGGATTGGTTTGAATTTTTATTGTTCATTTAATGGGTTTTTTTATTAATAGTGTTGTTTAAATGTGTTTTGATTCAGAAAATTTTCTGGAAAATGTATTGATGAATTCCTTTTGTTTGTTTGTTGTTATATCATTATTCCTCATTGAATACCTCATGTTTTCCCACATGAATAGGTGGAAATATTTCTACATCAAAAGTTGATTTGATATTAGTGGAATCCATGGATTAGGCTATTTAGGAATTGGATCATGGTGTGGGATGTTGTCTTGCTCATGATACGAAATCCAAGATATGTTAAGAAATGGAAAAGGAACAGGAGTTACTCTAGAAAAAAAATTCTTCCTTTCAGTGTATCATGGAAACCTAGGAGGTTTAAGAATATATTGTAATGATCAAAATGATTTTTGAGATTCTTGATACTCCAGAGGGAGTTAATGTGTAGTGTTTATATTTCATGTTGGATGGTCTATATCATAGGTGGTGGTACACAATGGTGTAAACTAGGGAATATGATAAGTTTGATTCAAATAAATTAATGGTTGTCTTTAATGAGTACAATTTCCCAATGTCCATTTCCCATACTATGATCTATGATTATCTAGATCTGTATAAGTGAAATTTGATCGTGTCAAAAAATTCCAGCTTTTTGGTGGAATTAATTCATTTCAAACATGATGTTTTTTATAATTATTTATTATAGGTACCTAATTTTGAGATGAGGTTGTGGCTAGATATTTGTTACCAGGACTTAATGATCATTCTATGTCTTATGCTGAGGTTTTGGACAATCTCTAAAAGTGCATATTAATCTCATTGAAAATTCAATGTTTTCCAGGGTAGTTTCAATAGTGGGTCAAGAAGTTTTGGGATTGTATGAAAGGTAAAGGAATCTCAATGTGATGGAGTAAAGGTGTGGTGGTAGATTTGGCCACCCTTCTAGACCACCTTCATCTATAGAAACTATTTGTGGGTTAGTTTTGTGTGACCATTGTAGAGTCAATGGTATGTGTTATTAGTGTATCAAGTAATACTAAGACCCTGCCATCGTTGTGGATGCTTTGGAAACATGAAATGGTTGTTTAAGAGTGATTCAAAAACATAGAGTGGTATGGGTTCATCAATCCATAGGGAATTACTAGGTCAATTTTATGAATCAAGGGTTATGGGTTCTTGGAATTTTGAGAATAGTATAAAGGATGGATCTTATTATTGGGATAGTTAGTTAAAGGAGGAGATGAAATTTAGTAATCATTATTAGGTTATGGAAGAGATGATGTACCTCTATGATATGGATCAAGAGCCAGTGGTATCAGATGAAGGTCCTGTGATTTCTCACGGTATTGTTTTTATTTCATCATCCATAGGTGTTGTTTTATTAGACACATGCACTTCTATGTCCATTATTTCTATATGTGTCATGGAATTGATAAAATTTCCACCAATCTTATAATGTATGTGATGAAATTTTTGAAATTTTATTTAATTAAAAAATAACAAGGTTTGGGATGTATATATTTTGATTTTACTCTACCAAGGGTTGAGTTATAATGGGATTTCATAGTTCTAGAAATAGACCTAGTTGATATAATCCTGTAGATGGACTTGATGGTTTATTTCAAGGTTCACATTGATTTTCATCTCTAGTGATTGATATTTGTGGATTTTAATGGGGGTAGTAGTGATTTCCAAGGTGAATGTGATCCTTTTTCGGGCTGATTGGGACCTTAAATTATAGATTTGTTATTTTTTTCCATTCTATTTTCTATGTCCCAGATAAGATTATGATGGTAGAGTTTTAATGGATAAGTTAACACCTATGATAAAAGATTTGTCAATGCTGTTCCCTAATGATTTCATAGGTTTTTCTTCAGAATGTTACATGGATCTCACCATTGATTTGGAACATATAAAACATCCAACATCTCATCACATATATCAAATGTCCCAAACCAAGTTTCTAGATTTAATGATATAGATGAATTATTTGGAATCCAAAGGATTCATTCTCCCAAGAGAATCACCTTGGGTGTCCCTTGTGTTTCTCTATAAAAAAGATGATGGATCTCTCAATATTTTCCATGACATCTAAATGATGAATAAGGTATAAATCAATAATAAATATCCATTAAACCACATATATTTACTTTTAACTAGCTGAAGGGTAAATATGGTTCTACAAGATTGACATTCACTCCATGTTGCATCAGTTTAGGGTTTCAGTTGTATATATTTCTCAGACAGACTTTCAAAGTAGATAAATATACTTTGACTATGCTTTCATGAAATTCAAATTAATAAATTATCAAATGGATTTCATGGCACATTTAAACTAGGTGTTCCATTGGTACATCAAATATGTCATCATTCTATTCATGGATTTCACCTTGGTTTACATCGGGACTGAGTAGAAGCATGAGATGAAATGGTCGATCATTTTAGGCACACATAAAAAAATTATCTCTATTCTAATCTTCCAAAGTTCACTTGATGGATCCATGGTGTAATGTTTTTCCCCGTGATTTAAGAACGTTGGGTTTCAGTAGACCCTGAAAGATTGAATTTGTGATGTCATGGGAGTATCTAAGGGGAAAATTCATGTTTAAGAGTTTTTTACTCCTAGAAGGGAATTATTGGTGGTTTTTCAAAGATTCCCCTCAGTTATATTGGCCTATGAAAACACTTACTTAGAAGTAGGTTATGTTTGAATGGAGTCCAAAATGTTAATAATACTTTCATGAGATTATGTGTTGATTGAACATTGCCCGTGCTTTGACCTTACCTGATTCTGGGAAGGGACATATGGTCTCTTTTAATGCTTTATGTACACAAATTCGGGGAATTTTAATGAAATATGACCAAGTGGTGGTGTATGGATTTTTCCAATTCCAAACACACGAAAGTAATTTTTCCACCCATGGCCTATAATAGGATGTGGTGATTATTTCATTTAAATTGGGGCATTACTATCTCTTCTGGGAAAATTTGTGTTTTACTCATACCATAATAGATCAACCAACATTTTCTCCAAGAAATATCTAAATCTAAAGTAGTTTTGATGTGTTGAGAGCCTTCTTGGGTTTGATTTTGACATTACTTATACCCAATATAAATGAAGTTTGTTAGAACATTACCTAATTATGAAGAAAAAAGTGAAATCTTTAAAATAGTACATCAATAAATGGACATTTATTAGACATTTCTCTCAGATGAATAGGAAACCAAGGAGCACAATGAAGCCATGTTCTTGGCGAGTTTCAAATTTACTGCTCTTATGAAGATGATATGGGATTATTATGCCATAAAGGAGCTATGAAAGCATTCAATACAATATATATTTAATGAGGAGGTTCCCCATGGGTGTTTTTTTCTTATGAAGGAGTTCAATTAATAAAGGACATCTTTAATGTGCTTTTTTCTTTACGGAATGTCGGGATGATGGAAAACCACCCATATCAGTTGTGTGTACATTCCATGGAAACAATGATGGTTTAGGAAGTACATCCCCAATTCCTTTGTCTATGTATACGTTGGTATATTGATAAATTTTTATTTAGGTGATTTAAATTCCAAATGATAAATTTAGAGAACAAAAATCCTTCTAGTTTTTTCTTCCATTTCCCATTTATACATAGAAGCAGGAAAATATTTCTATATATTTCATCATTGTATTACCTTTTACAATATAGGGAAGAAATTAAATATGGGAAATTATTTAATACATGACCACTTCATTTGATTTCATTCTAATAATGGATTAAACCAAGGTGGATGAGTTGGGATGTTTTTATGTTTATAAGATAGTGAGGCTTCATGGTGTGTTGTTTGAAATACATTTTTATAGGGAACCCAGTTTTAACTCATAGTTTTGGATCGATATTATTCTACAGTGGGATCTCATGAAAGTTGAACATGGAATATCATCCTTATAAATATGGTCAAATGTTGGGGGAAGATCATGGATTGTAATAAATATTTTGTAATTGTGTATTGGATTTTAGAGTCTCATATGATAACCATTCAGGATTGGTGAAATTTGTTTCTAACAAGAGTTACCTATCCTTGAATAGAATGGATCACATTTGGGAACTCTATGGTTATCCATGTTAGTCACTTTGTGCTTGATGGAAGTTGGTTATACTTTTTTTAGTGATTTTTCCTAGTGCAAGATATATCTAACCAGGTTCATTAGATTAAGAATTAGTTATTGTCACATAGATCCTCCACAAGTATTATGTAGATAAGTTTCACTAATACTTGGAGTTCTTGGGGGGAGATTAGTTATTTCTAAAGGTGGCCCCTGTCTTGGGTCACTATTATCTTCGTAAGATAGGAAAGTTGACACCATGGATTGTAAATAATTTTGAGATTACTGAGTGAGTTGGTAAGGTTGAATGCCATTTTTCTTTTATGATCTATTAAACATCAATCCATTATGTGTTTCACATCTCAAAAATAAATATATATAATATCATCCCTTATTACATGCTAAATTTGGAAGAGTTAGATAAGGAATATGATATTTCTGTGTTCAATAAACCAATAAGGATTTTTTATTCTCAATAGAAATTACTTCATATAAAATACATACCATTTGTATGGGTCCTTTGGTAGCATGGAAATGAATGAAAATGATTCATGGCAGATGATTTCTTGGGTGGTGGAGTAGTACCCTCATTTCTTCATTGGCCATACATTGGGTTGTCATTATCTAGGGGGAGTGTTTTCATGTGGTGTATAATGGTAACATCAATGGTTTAATCTTGAGTTATTTTATCTTATATTTTTTTATTATCTTTGTCCCTTGGATTTCATGGGATTTCATTGAGAAAAATGGTGGTTTTGGGATAGACATAAAGCGGGATATAGTTGGCACCTAGTTAGGGGAAACCATTCACCATCCCTTTAAAAATTGTGTTCCCTAAATAGTTGCAGTATTTAGGTTTAATGGATTCGCACATGGGTGTGTGTCCCTCCAGGGATAACCATACAACTTGGTTAATGTTACTATTTGAGGGGAGTCTCTAGGAAAATGGTTTGTTCCCAGTCCTAGATAACTGTGTGGACAACATTCCTCTTGGATAGAGGTTTCACATGGTTTGGAAAACCATGAGGCAAATACATGCCTGATACCATAACATTAAAAATATTGAATTTCATAAACTACATCTCCATAATTTTTACAATAAAATGTTCCCAACTCATTCCAATTGACCATACTTCCCTAGGTTCACCTCCCTCCCTTACTCTCCCCCTTGAGAATTATTTTTGTCGGTCATTTTTATTGGATATTCCAGAATCCATCATGTATGTTTTTCATTTTCTTTTTATTTCTGTTCACTTGGTATCATTGTCCATATTTATTGTATTCTTATTTCTCTAGAGGATATATTGATGTAATTTGTGTTCAATTCTGAATCTATTGGTTAAATCTCAGTGTTTATAATGTTATATCCTTATTATAGGATATCTCCATAGTGATATTGTTGTTTCCACTTAGATTTATGAAGTTTCCAAAAAAAATGTAGGTGGCTTCATGGATTGAGATTATTTTAGGATTTTTATATGCATTATTTGGTTCTTAAATGGGTTTTATAATTTTCTGGGTGGTGTGAATCTTGTTTTCCAAGGATTTTGGTGTGTTTATGGTTTTAATATTGACATTCCTATTAAAAATGTTTTTTTTCAAGTGTTTCTCAATTTTTGGATGTGTGATAGTGTAAGAGGTGGTTCATGTGACATATGGATTAATTTTTTCGCAATACAACCCTTATTATCAAGGTTGGAAGACTAAGTCTACTCTGGTTGGTGAGTTGGAAGGGATGTGTAACACCCGAGATTTTTATGAGTAATATTTTGTTTTTTATATATCATCAAAGGAATCTTTCACTACATACTAGCTTGGCTTACTTTACACGCAATCGTGACCTTCCTCGATAGCTTGCGTCGTACGCAATACCGAGTTTCACTAAACAACGATATGCTATTAAAACTAGTCGTTATGAATAGTAATAACCACTTTTTGAAATTTTATAAATTTTATTTTTAAAAATGGACTTCATTTTTGGATTCGGAATACCGAAATTAGCCTAGGGTGAAATTTTGGTATTTTTCTAAAAACTTTCAATTTTTGATGAATAGTGAAACCACTAAGTGGTAGGTTAAAAACTGAATTTTTGCATAAAACTTAATTTTACCGCTTCTGTGAATGGAATTTCAAAACTCCGACAGACACGATTGATATCAGTAAGTAAAATGTGGTTCAATGAGATAAAAATAATTTTTTGGTGAATAGTAACTTTTTACTTTTTTTTACCGTGGTTAATAGTAAATAGGGTAACTAAGGGTAAATATGATATTACTATTACCCTAACACATGTCCTAATTCTATTGGACAAGTTTAATTCGACCAAAAACAAACTTAGGAATAAAATATGACCATTTAGGCCCACTTGGATTAGATTAGGACATTTATTATTAATTTATTTAAAGAAGGGTTAAAATAGTTAAAATCAAAGTTTAATAAGTAAATCATTTTTAATATGGGGTTATACATAAGATAAATTCGATTGTAAATATTAATTAGAAAGATAAAAGGATTTCCTACATGATGGTATTTTATTTGTAATTTTTAGACATCAAATAATTTAATTTATTTATGACACAAAGATGATGCAGTAATTATCTTATTAATGAAATATTGACAGAATTGATAATATAAATACCAAAATAAATGTAATTTAAGACTTTTTATGAATTCCACTAATTTTATAGGTTACTATGATATATTAGTGTTGATTTAATCAACTTTTTTAGAACATATAATTCTGTTATGACTTTCACAAAAATCATATATCAAACAGTGTCAAAATTGACACAAAATAGTTTTTAAATCAAATATTATATTATTAATTGTTATTTTATTACTAAAAATCTAAGGTTCGGCCAAATGACTTAGATAAGGATATATATTTTAATAATAAACAATTTGGGGTTCGTTTGGCATGTTATAGTAAGTGTATTAACCATATAGTGAAAGAAAACAAAAAGACATGGTAAAAGTTAAATTATTTAACTTAGAGTTAAATCTAATTGATAAGGTTAAAATAATACCCTAAACATGTCTAAATCTTATTGGTTGATAGGATTTCGACCCTTACCCACTTTAGCTTCAAAATAAGACCCTTTGGAACCATTATAAACCGATTTTGACTTTAATATAAAATAATATTTTGAGATATTCCTAAGGTGCCCCTCTCCTCCCTTATAAAAGGGCACCTCCTCCCCCTCCTTCTCACACCAAATTGAGCACTCAAGCTCGGCCAAACCCTTCCATTTTCTCCTCTACACTTCCCTAGAATAATCCTAGAGGTCCTGGTCTTCTTCAAAGACCAATCTTAGTTTCCTAAGTGGAGGATTCAAAGAGGCATTCTAAAGAAGAGGTAATATCCGTTACCGATCTTTTCAATTTCTTTCTTCTTCAACTTCTTCTTCTTTAGTTGTTTCATGATAAAGTAATAACATCAGTATTACTTACATACTGATATGTTATTATAAATATGAAACAACCCTAATTCACCTTCTATCCATCCTACGGAAAAATGAAATCACCGCGCGTGCGTACGTACGGAATACCGTCTCCACGCCGTGGTGTAATCTATTTTCCACCATCACTTTACAAGGATGGGTATAATGGTGTAATGAGTAAATATTTATGATTATTATAAAGTAATATTGATACTGAAATAATATATATATATATACTCCAATACAGTTCCACGATCATAGGAACGATATCATGTGACTCGTTCTACATGATCATCATTACATAATAATTATATAAATGAATTGAATGAATAAATATGATATATGTTACACTAATAACATTCTGGATATAAGGTATCTATAACCTTAAAAGAAGAATAAGAATTTATTCGTCAAAACACGCATAAGAGCAAAAGGCAATAAAGACCCGAGTAACAAGTAACAATGAAATATTACTAACAAGAAGCTAAGAATATGACCATATATGATATCATATCAATATGTATGATTCTGGAATAAGTCAATAACATTATTTAAACCATTATACAGGAGCTTCGGACACGTACAAAGCAAATTGGACCTAAGGTAAGGGAAAATATCACAATCTCATTTTTATCCGAGATTGTTTATAATTTCGAATTTACTGGGGTGTATTTTATCATCCACATCCATGTTTCCTCAATATGTAATATTATTTCCATCCACATAAAATTGTTTATTTCCAATTTTACCCTTCGGTGAGTTTTTAGTAAAAGATATGAAATGAATCTTTTGTCGTTTTTCGTACGAGGTATTTTTTGAATTTTCGGACAAAAGTACGAAGAATGTTTTTTTTAACTTATACGGCATGATTGGATTTTTAAAACAATATTTCCAAGAAGCTTTCTTTACAAGTTTTCAAGTTTATTTTTAATCAACTTCTTTTATTTTAAAGTTGTATGACCTGTTATGAAAGGAAAAATGTTTTTGAAGAAGAAAGGATATTTTCCTCAAGAATGGAGTTCAATTGTTCTATCAAAATTATTTTCCATCTAAGATAATAAAGGGTTCTGTTTTTATCCCTATTATTACATTGATTTTATCATGTTGTGATGGAATTATTTTTATGAATTCCTTTATCTTATATGAATTGATTTATGATGTCATGATGTTTCAATAATCCCATTTTTGTTACATGTGTTATCCGATGATGTATGTTTTATGATTATGTGGCACACATAAGAAAGGATTAATTATGAGATGGGTGGGACCTATATCTCCCTCCAATGCATTGGGTAAAGATTTTATATCTCATGAGATAGACATGGCTGGAACGGTAGGTTATACCGGTTCAGTAAAACAGGACTGGAACGAGGGTGACTCGGTTGAGAAAGGGACTTTGTCCACTAAGATAGTCTTGGCAATGAGTCATGACTAACAAGAAATGATTTTCCATGATTATGTGTGCATGCCACAAAGTTTAAAGTTTCATGTTATGATTATGGGGATCTCATATTCACTTCTATGATTTATTCCATGTTAAGATATTATGATCTCTTTTGCAGGTTATGATTTTCAAAAAGATATGATATGATTTTTATTTTCTTTATTTGCCCTTGCTGAGCATTTGAGCTCACCCTTTTATGTTTTCTTTTCCCCAGGTCAGGAAGATGGATATTAAGTAAAATATGCTAAAAGGGACCCTAGATATGATGAAATAAATGGGAGACACTGTAGAAGATTTATGAACCAGTTGTTTATGTTTCCCAGTTTCTAAAGACACTATACCTATACGGTCCTTTGTGGTTTTGTCATATGTTGTAATAAGTGTGCTTCAATTTTGAAGTATTAACAATGTATGTAAAGTATGGGTCGTTATATTTGGTATCAGAGGAAAGGTATAGTCAACCTTTGGAAACTAGGATGTGAAAGCCTTAGTAAGAACCCTAAGGATAAGACTAAGCATAGAACACAATCTTAGTGTTTTAGAAATGTCCATGAATACCCTAGGATAAAACCTTAAGTGTGAAATTTTATCCTTGATTATGTGGTTTTCCTATTATAATTAGTGTTGCTCACACTATTCTTCTTGGTTTTAGTCAATGGCTGGAACCCGAAGGAACCGTGTTAATGCGGAATGCGATGGGCAATGCAATGATTGTCCCCCTGAGCATCCAAACGATATGGGAGCTGGAATGCAAAATCTTGTAGCCATGCTCACACAACTTTCTCAAGCTATGAATCATGCAGGACTTCCAAACGAGCAAAGGAAGGAGCAACATTCTGTTGAATCCTTCATGAGGCAGCGTCCACCTTCTTTCAGTGGGTCTACTGATCCATTAGTTGCTGAACAATGGATTAGTACTACTGAAAAGATATTTTCAGTTCTTCAATGTTCTGAACATGATAAAGTCATCCTAGCAGTGTATCGTTTGGAAGGAGATACTGATCAATGGTGGAATCTTATTAAGAATACGAGGCAAAGGGATGAAATTGAGTCTATGGAATGGGATGAGTTCAAGAACTTATTTTTCAATAAGTACTTCCCTCGTATTCTCCGAACAAAGATGGAGAAAGAGTTCCTTGAACTGAAGCAAAGGGATGATGAATCTGTTGGTACCTATGAAGCAAATTTTACAAGACTTTCAAGGTACGCTTCTGGTATTATTATCCAACCTGAGAGTAAGATCGATCGATTCTTTAGTGGCTTAAAACCAACTCTTCGAAGGGCGTTAGCCATAAGGGACTTCAATAGCTACGAGGAAATCGTTCGATGTGCTCTCAAAGTCGAGATGGAGATTGGAATAACCCATCAGTCACATGGGTTTGATAAGAAGAGGAAGATGGAATTCAAAGAAAAATCTAAAGAGCACATGGAAAAGAAGATGAGCTTTTCCTTATGCTCAAAGTGTGGAAAGAAACATGGAGGGAGTTGTCTTAAAGGGACAAGTAAATGTTTTAAATGTGTAAAGGAAGGTCATCCGGCATTTGAATGCCGTGATAATGGGAAGAAGATGTCTAATGACGCAAACAAAGGAAGGGATACACATAATGAACCTACTACACTTCAATGTTTCAATTGCAAGGAGATGGGGCATTATGCCAATCAATGCCCAAATCCAAGGGTTGATGATGATGGTCGACGTCAACAAAATCTTAAGGCTAAAGACAAAGGAAAGTCACATGCAATTTCTATCAGCGATGTGGAGTACGATAACAAAGTGGTGAAAGGTACACTTACCATCCACTCTAAAGTAGCAAATGTTTTATTTGATTCTTGATACACCCACTCTTTTATTTCTAAAGAATTTTCTAAGGGTATCACCATATTACCTCAACAATTAGATGTTGAGTTAGCTGTGACAACACCTAATGGCACAACAGTCGCATCAAAAGTTTATAATTCTTATCCGATCGAAGTTTGTGGGAAAGTGCTTCCTGCAAATCTTGTGATCCTTCCTTTAGTGGAATTTGATTTGATTCTTGGCATGGATTGGCTTTCTCTACATGGAGATCATATCAATTGCCAAAGAAGGGAAGTCACATTTCATATTCCAGATCAATCTACGATCGTATATCAATGCAAGGATGAACATAATCTTCCAGTGGAAATTTCTTCCATCTTATGGGTATTGATTCCACTAAATGAAGGTTATTTATCTCAAATGGTTGGTGAGAAACTCACGATTAAGAATATGCCCATTGTACGGGAGTTTGATGATGTCTTTCCAGAGGAATTACCGGGTCTTCCACCAAATCGTGAAGTTGAGTTTTCAATAGAACTCGTACCGGGTGCTTTGCCTATTTCAAAGACACCTTATAGAATGGCCCCAATTGAGTTACAGGAATTGAAGAAGCAACTCCAAGAGAATATTGATAAGGGATTCATACGCCCTAGTGCGTCACCTTGGGGAGCACCTGTTCTATTTGTTAAGAAGAAAGATGGATCAATGAGACTCTGCATTCATTATCGAGAACTTAACAAGATCACTATCAAGAACAAATATCCTCTCCCACGCATTGATGACTTATTTGACCAACTACGCGGAGCTCAATACTTTTCCAAGATTGATCTTCGTTCAGGGTATCATCAATTAAGGGTCAAAAGGGAGGATATACCAATGACGGCTTTCCGTACAAGGTATGGACACTATGAATTTATAGTGATGCCATTTGGTCTTACTAATGCCCCTGCTATCTTCATGGATCTAATGAATAGAGTCTTTAGAGACTATCTTGATCAATTTGTGGTAGTCTTTATAGACGATATTCTTGTCTATTCAAAGAGCAAGGAAGATCATGAAGATCACTTGAGAATTATATTGAAGACCCTGAGAAAGGAGAAGCTTTATTCCAAATTTACCAAGTGTGAATTTTGGCTTCAAAAAGTTGCATTTTTGGGTCACATAATCTCAAAAGAGGGGATATCTGTGGATCCAGCAAAAACAGAGGTTATCGAAAGATGGTTGAGACCAACAACAGTAAATGAGATCCGAAGTTTTCTTGGTTTGGATGGATATTATCGACATTTTGTAAAAGATTTTTCACGGTTATCTAATCCACTCACCAAGTTGACTCGGAAAGGAGTTAAGTTTGTCTGTACAGAGGAATGTGAAGAGAATTTCAAGGAGTTGAAAAGAAAGTTATCCAGTGCACCTGTGCTCACACTGACTTGTAGTGGAGAATGGTTTGTGATCTACAGTGATGCATCCAAGAAGGGATTGGGGTGTGTTCTTATGCAAAATGATATGGTGATAGCTTATGCCTCACGATAGTTGAAAATCCATGAGCAAAATTACCCAACACATGATTTGGAGTTGGCTGCGGTAATCTTTGCATTAAAGATTTGGAGGCATTACCTTTATGGTGAAAGGTGTGATATTTATACTGATCATAAAAGTTTAAAGTATATTTTCACACAAAAGGAGTTGAATATGCGTAAAAGAAGATGGTTGGAGCTGATTAAGGATTATGACTGCTCAATCCATTACCACCATGGGAAAGCAAACAAGGTGGCAGATGCATTAAGTCGACAAGACCATGCTAGTTTATCCATGATGAGGATCACAAAGGATCCAATATTTATGGATTTACAAAGGATGGATCTTGGAATTATAATGGAAGGGGAAAAATCTTATCTTTCTCAAATGAATGTTCAACCATCTATACATGCGAAGATTAAGGAGGCACAGAAAGAAGATGTCGAGTTACAAAAGAAGGTGAGAAATGTTCCTGAATTCAACCTTGATTGTGATGGGATAATAAAGTTCAGGAATCGGGTTTGTGTTCCTTCCATCCCCGAATTAAAGAAGGAGCTGCTGGATGAGGCTCATAGTTCTTCATTCTCTATTCATCCTGGAAGCGCGAAGATGTATAGGGACCTGAAAGATTACTTCTAGTGGGATGGCATGAAAAGAGATGTTGCTGAATATGTCTCTCGATGCTTGGTTTGTCAACAAGTTAAAGCTGAGAGACAGAAGTCTAAGGGGATGTTACAACCATTACCCATACCCGAATGGAAATGGGAAAACATCACTATGGACTTTGTCACAGGACTTCCTAAAACATCCAAAGGCAATAATGCTATCTGGGTCATAGTTGATCGTCTTACAAAGTCTACACACTTCATTCCTATTAGAGAGGATTTCTCTCTATATCATCTTGCCAGGATATATGTAAAGGAACTGGTAAGATTGCATGGAGTACCACTTTCTATTATATCTGATCGGGATCCGAGATTTACCTCGAAGTTCTGGCAAAGTCTTCAGCATACTCTGGATACAGAGTTGAGTTTCAGCACTGCTTATCATCCCCAGACAGACGGTCAGTCTGAGAGAACAATTCAAACCCTAGAAGATATGTTGAGAGCTTGCTCTATGGATTTCAAAGGAGGTTGGGATCAACACCTACCTTTGGTGGAATTTTCTTATAATAATAGCTTTCACTCCAGTATTCAGATGGCTCCTTATGAAGCTCTCTATGGAAAGAAATGCAGGACTCCAACTTGCTGGGATGAAGTTGGGGAAAGAAAGTTGTTAGGACCTGATCTCGTTGATGAAATGGCAGAAAAGGTTAGATCTATTCAACAACACATAAGAGCAGATCAGAGTCGACAGAAAAGTTATGCCGACAACCGAAGAAAAGACCTAGAGTTTGAAGTGGGTGATAAAGTGTTCTTACGAATATCTCCCTGGAAGAGGGTTATGAGATTTGGAAAGAAAGGGAAGTTGAGCCCTAGATATATCGGTCCTTTCGAAATACTGGATCGTGTTGGAAAGGTAGCTTACCGATTGGCGCTTCTAACAAATCTCTCTCAAGTTCACGATGTGTTCCATGTATCTCTCCTGAGAAAGTACATACCAGATCCTTCACATGTACTCAGCTCAGAAGTTGTACCGCTGGAGCAAGATCTTTCTTATGAAGAACAACCGATAGAGATTCTGGATCGTAGCGAAAAAGTCCTACGAAACAAGACCACTCGATTGGTGAAAGTTTTATGGAGGAACCACCATCTTGAAGAAGCTACATGGGAGCTTGAGGATATGATGAGGGAGAAGTATCCTCATCTGTTTGTTACAAAGTGACGAATTTCGAGGGCGAAATTCTTTGTAAGGGGGGTAGAATGTAACACCTGAGATTTTTATGAGTAATATTTTGTTTTTATATATCATCAAAGGAATCTTTCACTACATACTAGCTTGTCTTACTTTACACGCAATCGCGACCTTCCTCGATAGCTTGCGTCGTACGCAATACCGAGTTTCACTAAACAACGATATGCTATTAAAATTAGCCATTATGAATAGTAATAACCACTTTTTGAAATTTTATAAATTTTATTTTTTAAAATGGACTTCATTTTTGGATTCGGAATACCGAAATTATCCTAGGGTGAAATTTTGGTATTTTTCTGAAAACTTTCAATTTTTGATGAATAGTGAAACCACTAAGTGGTAGGTTAAAAACTAAATTTTTGCATAAAACTTAATTTTAACGCTTCTGTGAATGGAATTTCAAAAATCCAACAGACACGGTTGATATCATTATGTAAAATGTGGTTCAATCAGATAAAAATAATTTTTTGGTGAATAGTAACTTTTTACTTTTTTTTACCGCGGTTAATAGTAAATAGGGTAACTGAGGGTAAATATGATATTACTATTACCCTAACACATGTCCTAATTCTATTGGACAAGTGTAATTCGACCAAAAACAAACTTAGGAATAAAATATGACCATTTAGGCCCACTTGGATTAGATTAGGACATTTATTATTAATTTATTTAAAGAAGGGTTAAAATAGTTAAAATCAAAGTTTAATAAGTAAATCATTTTTAATATGGGGTTATACATAAGATAAATTCGATTGTAAATATTCATTAGAAAGATAAAAAGATTCCCTACATGATGGTAATTTATTTGTAATTTTTAGACATCAAATAATTTAATTTATTTATGACACAAAGATGATGCATTAATTATCTTATTAATGAAATATTGACAGAATTGATAATATAAATACCAAAATAAATGTAATTTAAGACTTTTTATGAATTCCACTAATTTTATAGGTTACTATGATATATTAGTGTTGATTTAATCAACTTGGTTCTAACATATAATTCTGTTATGACTTTCACAAAAATTATATATCAAATAGTGTCAAAATTGACACAAAATAGTTTTTAAATAAAATATTATATTATTAATTGTTATTTTATTACTAAAAATCTAAATTTCGGCCAAATGACTTAGATAAGGATATATATTTTAATAATAAACAATTTGGGGTTCGTTTGGCATGTTATAGTAAGTGTATTAACCATATAGTGAAAGAAAACAAAAAGACATGGTAAAAGTTAAATTATTTAACTTAGAGTTAAATCTAATTGATAAGGTTAAAATAATACCCTAAACTTGTCTAAATCTTATTGGTTGATAGGATTTAGACCCTTTCCCACTTTATATTCGAAATAAGACCCTTTGGAACCATTATAAACCGATTTTGACTTTAATATAAAATAATATTTTGAGATATTCCTAAGGTGCCCCTCTCCTCCCTTATAAAAGGGCACCTCCTCCCCCTCCTTCTCACACCAAATTGAGCACTCAAGCTCGGCCAACCCCTGCCATTTTCTCCTCTCCACTTCCCTGGAATAATCCTAGTGGTCCTGGTCTTCTTCAAAGACCAATCTTAGTTCCCTAAGTGGAGGATTCAAAGAGGCGTTCTAAAGAAGAGGTAATATCTGTTAACGATCTTTTCAATTTCTTTCTTCTTCAACTTCTTCTTCTTTAGTTGTTTCATGATAAAGTAATAACATCAGTATTACTTACATACTGATATGTTATTATAAATATGAAACAACCCTAATTCACCTTCTATCCATCCTACGGAAAAATGAAATCACCACGCGTGCGTACGTACGGAATACCGTCTCCACGCCGTGGTGTAATCTATTTTCCACCATCACTTTACAAGGATGGGTATAATGGTGTAATGAGTAACTATTTATGATTATTATAAAGTAATATTGATACTAAAATAATATATATATATACTCCAATACAATTCCACGATCATAGGAACGATATCATGTGACTCGTTCTACATGATCATCATTACATAATAATTATATAAATGAATTGAATGAATAAATATGATATATGTTACACTAATACCATTCTGGATATAAGGTATCTATAACCTTAAAAGAAGAATAAGAATTTATTCGGAAAAACAGGCATAAGAGAAAAAGGCAATAAAGACCCGAGTAACAAGTAACAATAAAATATTACTAACAAGAAGCTAAGAATATGACCATATATGATATCATATCAATATGTATGATTCTAGAATAAGTCAATAACATTATTTAAACCATTATACAGGAGCTTCGGACACGTACAAAGCAAATCGGACCTAAGGTAAGGGAAAATATCACAATCTTGTTTTTATCTAAGATTGTTTATACTTTCGAATTTACTGGGGTGTATTTTATCATCCACATCCATGTTTCCTCAATATGTAATATTATTTCCATCCACATAAAAATTTTTATTTCCAATTTTACCCTTCGGTGAGTTTTTAGTAAAAGATATGAAAGGAATCTTTTGTCGTTTTTCGTACGAGGTATTTTTTGAATTTTCCGACAAAAGTACAAAGAATGTTTTTTTAACTTATACGGCATGAATGGATTTTTAAAACATTATTTCCAAGAAGCTTCCTTTACAAGTTTTCAAGTTTATTTTTAATCAACTTCTTTTATTTTAAAGTTGTATGACATGTTATGAAAGGAAAAATGTTTTTGAAGAAGAAAGGATATTTTCCTCAAGAATGGAGTTCAATTGTTTTATCAACATTATTTTCCATCTAAGATAATAAAGGGTTCTGTTTTTATCCCTATTATTACATTGATTTGAACATGTTGTGATGGAATTATTTTTATGAATTCCTTTATCTTATATGAATTGATTTATGATTTCATGATGTTTCAATAATCCCATTTTTGTAACATGTGTTATGCGATGATGTATGTTTTATGATTATGTGGCACACATAAGAAAGGATTCATTATGAGATGGGTGGGTCCTATATCTCCCTCCAATGCATTGGGTAAAGATTTTATATCTCATGAGATATACATGGCTGGAACGGTAGGTTATACCGGTTCAGTAAAACAGGACTGGAACGAGGGTGACTCGGTTCAGAAAGGGACTTTGTCCACTAAGATAGTCTTGGAAATGAGTCATGACTAACAAGAAATGATTTTCCATGATTATGTGTGCATTCCACAAAGTTTAATGTTTCATGTTATGATTATGGGGATCTCATATTCACTTCTATGATTTATTCCATGTTAAGATATTATGATCTCTTTTGCAGGTTATGATTTTCAAAAAGATATGATATGATTTTTATTTCCTTTATTTTCCCTTGCTGAGCATTTGAGCTCACCCTTTTATGTTTTCTTTTCCCCGGGTCGGGAAGATGGATATTAAGTAAAATATGCTAAAAGGTACCCTAGATATGATGAAATAAATGGGAGACACTGTAGAAGATTTATGAACCAGTTGTTTATGTTTCCCAGTTTCTAAAGACACTATACCTATACGGTCCTTTGTGGTTTTGTCATATGTTGTAATAAGTGTGCTTCAATTTTGAAGTATTAACAATGTATGTAATGTATGGGTCATTATAGGATGCATCCCAGTTTCCCAATTAAAGTGTTATATAACAAAACAAACTAAATTTATGTTTGATGGGGACTAACAGATGAATAAGTATTTTCATTTTTGAGAGATGTAATCACCTAGAGTATTACGATCCAGATACCCTACTAAATATAGAACCTTAGTGATTTACTTGGTGATCATTTTGTTCATAAAATTCAACTTATTGTCATATAAATTTATTCTTTAAATTTCAATGATTTTTTTTATAAAATTACATCATTTTTTTTCTCCAATCTATCATGTTAATTTAATGTTAATACCAATTAATGGAATCTCTTTTGGTTCTATCCTCCTGGGGAATTGTCTCACAACTTATACACACCCTCGTGTGTATGTGGTCCTTGTTATGATTGACCAAGGTAAAGGATAGAATACCCATAGTGGTGACAATGGTTCCATGTTATAGAAGTTTTATATTTAGGCATGTTTTGTTGGTGATTGAATGAGGGCATTGGACTATCTAACATCCCCGTCATGGAATCCACTAAACTGGTGCTCCGAGCCGGGTGGTTACATGACCTTAAGCGTGCCTCCCCATACGCCAAAGGCTGCCGACTAGTAGCAAGTGTCTATGTAGTCATGTGGGGAGACTATACCCCTTTTTTATCATAGTAAGACACAACAGAATAAACCAAATAGCTGATAAAATAACTAATAAACAAGGAATATGTATAACAAACATTTGGAATAGTAAATATGTCATTTCATACTACAAGTGCAAAAGTGAACAAAATCCAAAAATTAAGACAATGGCCAAATCCCCAAAATGGTCCCGACTCCAAGTCCAGATCCTCCACCAAGTGCTACCCATGTCCACTCAACTATCTTACAAGGACACATTCCCTTCTCCTAACCTGCAAACATGAAGTCTGCCCGGGTACCCAACAGCGGCCCGGGCCGGGTGTGAGTACAACTCAGTAGGCCACCACCAATGGTGTCTATAAAATATCCAGCATGAACAGGTAGTGCATGCAAAAGGAATATGAATGATAATTTCCATGTAATTAATTTAGGTGCCATTAACAAGTTCAGAGTCAATCCATTTCCACATCCATTACCATTCTTACACACCATTTATCATCACTTACCATTTCATCACATTTCCATGGGTTAATCCAATACATTATGTTACATGGGTCAAAGGCCAACCATCACATGCAAGAGGGTAAACACATCGTTATCCTATCTCACTAGGACTAACCCCTTCTTAGCAACCATATCCTCACCTCGATGCCTCAGTCTGGGTAGATGAAACCGTTAGGAGAATAGACCTTCATTCCCCTTTCCTAACCCTTGCATTTGGGGTGGAGTTTAGAACCTCAATATTAGCTCAAACCGTGGGCATAGATCCTCAAGTCATACCCCACTCTACCAAGCCATGTGCACATGCTTATATATAAGTAACCATCAACCATCCAAACCATTTCCCTTCAGCAAAAAATATTCACAAAAAACCACATGGGAATTCACACTATGCCTTAACCCATTAACACATTACCATTTCACATCATTTAACCATTCACCCAATAACCATGTGTTATGCCTAACTCACTAAGCATTTAGCACTAGACCCATAACCTATCCATTATGGTCTATAATCATTTTACACATTAACCCATTTATCCCGTTCATCATTTCCATGAGTCAACCATTCATGCCAACATATTTATCAAGGGCTCTACAATTTATTACAACAAGGTCACATGTTTAATAACAATCCCTAAACCTCGGAAAAGCCAGAACATCCCATGGATGGCTCTAAATTTGGTCAAGTCCATCCCAACACATACCACGGGGATCATGAGGGTTCCCATTTTCCATTTTAAACATCATTATTACCAAACATGCCAAGCTTATCCAAAACATAACCATGGAGAAACAATAACATAACTAAACATTCACAAATACCCAAATAACCATGAGATATCACTTGTAGACCACCTACCATGAATCCACGGTTGAACGCACTCTCAATTGAGTCCTTAGACCTCGATCCGACCAATATTTGGAGCTTCAACCTAAAAATCACCCAAAAGATAGGTTTTTCGGGCATCGAAACAAGAGGGAGAGAATATACAAACCCTAAACCAAAAGGAGAAGCAAGGATGGGATTAGCCTTACCCAGAGCTTCGATCTGCAACCAATGGCACAAAAAACACCATAGAAATTAGGGAGATCGTTCTCTTGGATCTCTTGGGTGATTTGGTTCATTCCACGGGAGAAGGAGGAATGGAAAGGAAATCTCGAGTTGGGGTTTAAAAGACCGGGGTTGCAAACTTGTAATTTTTCCCATCTTTAAGTGGCTGCATGGTTTGTCTGCATGGTTTGGAAAACCGTGCACATGCCATGAACCCTGGCCTGTTTTTCCTAGATTTCCTTTCTTCTGTGCCCCGAGCCCCCGGAACACCCCCAAGGCCTCTCACAACTTTATAAGAAATCCCCTGAAGCCCGAAACAAGGGATTAAACGAAAACATAATGAAAAACGTACGTTTACAAAAACAGGGATCTTACAACCTCCCCACCTTGTAATAGCTCGTCCTCAAGCCGAGTTTCCAAGCATCATTGATCCACCGAAGAGAAGAGTTCAGGCCACTGAGCCCGCATATCTGATTCCTGATACCGCGTTTCTTCCTGAACATTCCCATGCATCCATAGTACTCGCACTAATGGAACAACCTTACCTCGCAAGACATTTTCACTACGATCTGGCACAGGAACCGGATGCTCCTCAAAGGACGCATCAGCCTCAAGAACCACATCCTCAACATCAACCACGTGAGATGGGTCAGGGTGATTCCATCGAAGCTGCGACACATAAAACAAAGCATGCATCCCACCATACCATTTTGGAAGAGACAATTGGCAATCCACAGGTCTGATACTCTCCACAATCACAAAAGGTCCCACATACCTGGGTACCAACTTACCCTACTTTTGAATCCGAAAGTGACCCAACCTTGGAGACACCTGAAGGAACACATTATTACTCACCCCAAACACAAGGGGTCTATGCCTCTGATCTACATGTGAATTTTTCCTACTCTGACCCATATCCATCCAATTCCTCATCAACTTAACTTTCTCTGAAGTCTCCTGTACGAGACTTGGCCCCAACAACTCGAATTCACCGGCCTCTAGCCAACACAATAGAGATCTACATGACCTCACATAGAGTGCCTCAAATGGTTCCATATAAATCGTAGCCTGAGAATTATTGTTGCAGGAAAACTCAACAAACGATAGGTGCCTCTCCCAAGAACCATCAAAGTCCAAGGAACATGCTCTTAACATGTCTTCCAACACTTGGATAATAGGTTCCCATTGCACGTCCATCTGTGGGTGGAATGCTATACTCAAAATAACCTGTGTACGAAGAAACTTCTTGAACCCTTTCCATAAACGTGATATGATGATCTCGGTTCGAAACAATGGTCCACAACACCCCATGCAACCACACTATTTCTTGAACATACAACTCACCCAACTGGTCGACTGTAAACATCTCCTGAATCGGTATGAAATGAGCCACTTTCATTAACCGATACACAACCACCCAAATTACATTATTCTTCTATGGCATCCTCGGAAGATCCATGTCAAAATCAATCATTACATCATTCCAATTCTATTATGGAATGGGAAATGGATGAAAAAAACCACATGGGCATTGATGCTCAGCCTTCCCCTGCTGGAAGGTAAGATACCATGCCACAAAGCCCACGAATTCCTTCTTCATTTGAGGCCACCAAAACTGTCTTCGGAGATCACGATACTTCTTGGTCAAACCAGGATGCATTTCCCACTTTTATGCATGGAAATCACACATCAACTTTTCCCGCACTCAATTTGGCACAATCACACGATCACGAACACACACAACACCGTCCACATCGACGGCCCTTCCAAAAGGTAGCTCCCCACCTTTAAGATTTTCCTTCATGATCAAACACTCAAGATCATCATGTTGTGTCTCCTTAATTTGACTCAAAAGTTTCAACTCCATCGTTATGGAAGAATGAGTAACCTGACCATTCTTCTCATGCACCTCCAGGTGCATTTCTACAATCAAATCCATCACCTTCCACTTGGTGCTGGAATCCTGAACTACCTGATTCTGAACCTTCCTGCTCAGAGCATCAGCAACACTGTTTTCCTTTTATGATATGTACACCAACTCAAAGTCAAAATACTAGAGATATACAACCCATCTTCACTGCCGAAGATTTAGATCCTATTGTGATAATATGTAATTTAAACTCTTATGGTTGGTAAACATGGTAAACAATTCTCCCAACAAATAGTGCCTCCAGCACTTCAAGGCGTACACTATTGCAGCAAACTCAAGATCATGAGTGGGATAGTTCCACTCACGGGGTCTCAACTGCATCGACCCATATTCCAAAACCCTCTCATCCTGCATCAACACAACCCCATGTCCATCTCTGGACACATCACAAAACACGATTTACTTCTTACCCAGCTCAGGTAAGATCAAGATAGGTGTGGTCGTCAACCGTTTCATAAACTCTTGGAAGGAATTCTCACAAGCCTCAGACCACTCGAACCTAATTCCTTTATTGGTCAAGCCTGAGATTGGTGCTTCCAAGAAAGAGAAATTTTGAATGAACCTTAGGTAATACCCAGCCAATCCCAGAAAACTCCGAACATCAGAAACACTTTTGGGCTGCTCCCATGATACAACTGCCCGCACTTTCTCTAGATCCACTGACACACTTGCCTTCAAGATGATGTGACCCAGCCAGAAAATGAACCTCACCTATCCAAAATTGACACTTTGATAGCTTGGAATATTGCTGGTTCTCTCTTAGCGTTCCCAATACGATGTCAAGATGTTAGGCATGATCATCATGAGTTTTCGAGTACACTATGATATCGTCAACAAAGAAAACCATGAACTGATCTAGATAGGGATGAATGATTTGGTTCACCAAATCCATAAACACCGCCAGTGTATTGGTCAAGCCGAAAGGCATTACCACAAACTCAAGCAACCCGTACCGACTCCGAAAAGCTATCCGAGGTATGTCAGAAGACCTCACTCTAAACTGGTGCTAACCTAACCTCAGATCAATATTATAAAACACTGATTCACCGCTCAACTAATCAAACAGGTCATAAAATCTAAGATGAGGTTACCTATATTTCACCGTCATCTGATTCAACTTTCTATAGTCAACACACAGCCTTAACGACTCATCGTCCTTCTTAGAAAAAAGCACAAGAGATCACCAAGGAGACGTTCTAGGATGGATAAACCCCTCACGCTCCAACTCCTCAAGCTGAACCTTCAGTTCCTAGAGTTATGCTGGTGCCATTCAGTATGGAGGATTATAAACTGGCTCCACTCCTGGCATCAACTTGATCGTGAACTCATCATCCCTCTCGTGTCGTATCCCCGAGAAACCCTCAGGAAACACATCCTGAAACCGAGCCACCACAGGAGGAAATTTAGATTGTTCCCCTCTTTCATTGTCATCAAGAATGAAAATATTCCACTCGAGACGTTAGTCCATTAAACCACTGACCAAAAGATCCTGCACGACATTCTTGAATATCCCATTCGCCATGGTGGACATAAGTGTCACCCTCAAGCGACCTGAAGAATACTCTGCGACTATAACAGTCTATGTGGACCCGATACAACACCAACCAATCCATTCGCAATATTAGGTCAAACCCTGACATCTTGATAACTTACAAGTCCCACATAAAACGATACCCACCTACTTACAAGGCACATCCCTTGAACTGCTTGATATTCTCAACCAGCACCCCCAACAGAGTGTCAAATTCCATAACTCCACACATACAATCCACATGTAAACCCAGTGCTACCACAAGTTGAGAAGAGATAATGGATTATGTGGCACCTGTTTCAAACAACGCACTAGCAAAAGAAGAAGCTACAAGGATAGTACCTCGAATAGTTGAGGGTCTAGCCTTGCCATCACCAGGTGGAAACCGAATTGCCTGAAGATTCCCTACCCCTCTACCTAGGGATCCAACCTATGTACTCTGTGCTACACTGCCCTATTGGTGTGAGCGATCTTTACTTGGAGTTACACGTCCACTGCCCCTGCCAGTACGGCCCGTGGAGCTCCAACTGCCTACTTGATATGGGGAAACTGGTCCCCTTCTCGTACCCGGAACCTTCTTTTCACCATCATGCTCACCTGCTTGCCCAGGGATCCTGCAAAACCTTTGCACATGCCCCATCCTGCCACACGAACAACACTCAACTGGAGGTCGAGTACACTGACCACGCATATGCCTAGGCCTACCACACTGATATCAAAACACCCGATCCCCTCTCTGAGAGGCTTGCCCTCTTTTCCAGCCAATTTTAACACTTCCAGCATGTTGTGAGCTCTCATGGAATCACTTTAGTCCTTCGATAGCTACACCGCTCGTCATCCCCATTGACACCACAAGACCACTACCAAAATCTCCCTTCAGGTTTTCTTCCGAGATTAGTGCCTGATCTACTACCTCTGTGAACCACTTCAAGTAGAAGATATTCACTTGAGACCTGATATCATGTCTTAACCCATCCTGGAAATTCTTCACTACTACTACCTCATCCCCTGCTAACACTGGGATAAAGAGTCTCAAATCAGTGAAGTGACTAGCATAGTCCATCACTGATAGTGATCCCTGAGTCAGGATCAAACATACTCAGTGCAACCCGCCCTAGGCCCCAATATATCATATGTATAAGGCAATCCATGTTCCCCTAGAACTGGTCTTCTCCACCTTCATTGATCACCACATTTTCTTGCCCCTCTACTGGAGGATTGTTCTCAGCAACATCCTCTAGTTTCCCAACTGGTACCCAACGTCATGGTGACATTTCTCTACATTGTGAAGCCCAAGATTTAGCACACATACCATAATACTTTTATGACTTCATAAAAATCCATTCACTAGCTACAACAACCCATTTTCGTACACTAACACAACAACATTTTAAAATTTGGTTCAAACCCTATTATTTCATTAAACATCATTTACCCACTTGTTTCATTTCATTCTTCTCATTATTTCTTGTTTTCATGAAATGGATGATGCAACCTACATTCTTGCCTCACACACCCACCCCGTGTGTGTGCCTAACACAATGTATGCCATCTATCTCCCTAGGTTCCTACAATGGGGCATGAATGAAAATCCTCGTCCGTTTAGGCCACAATCCAAATATCATAAAATAGTCACATCAAACCACATTTGCATCACCCAATGGTGAAATATTATCAACTATAACATCACACAACCAAGAACAACATTTCCCACCCTGGGTGACTTGGGTTTTCCCTCGTACATGCGATAGGTACTCCCAAGAACGAGCTCATTTCCAAGGCCTGTCAAGTATTAACCCTTGGCTACCAATCCCAAATAACAATACCTCATAGAATGTGAAGAAATACCTCCTCTAAAACCACTTTGTAACATCCTCTACACGGAATCCACTAAACTGGTGCTCCGAGCCGGGTGGTTAGAAGCCCTAAAGCGTTCCTCCCCATACGCCAAAGGCTGCCGACTAGTAGCCGGTGTCTATGTAGTCAAGTGGGGAGACTAAACCCACTTTATTTCAGAGTAAGCCACAATAGAATAAACCAAATAGCGGAAACCATAACCAATAATAAAGGAACATGTATAAAAAATATTTCCATTAGTAAATATGCTATGTCATACTACAAGTGAAAAATTGAACAAAAGATCAAAATAAAGACAATATCCAAATCACCAAAATGGTCCTAACTCCAAGTCCGGATCCTCTACCGAGTTCTACCCATGTCCACTCAACTATCACGCAAGGACCCATTCCCTTTTCCTGACTTGCAAACATGAAGTCTGCTCGGGTACCCCACGACATCCCGAGAAGGGTGTGAGTACAATTTAGTAGGTCACCACCAATGATGTCTATAAAATATCCACTATGAATAGGTAGTGCATGAAAAAGGAATATGAATGATAATGTCCAAGTAATTAATTTAGGATCCATTAACAAGTTCAGAGTCTAGCCAATACCACTTCCATTACAATTATTTCACACCATTTATCATCACTTACCATTTCATCACATTTCCATGGGTTAATCACATACATTATGTTACATGGGTCTAAGGTCAACCATCACATGCAATAGGGTAAACAAATCGTTATCCTATATCACTAGGACTAACCCCTTCTTAGCAACCATATCCTCACCTGGAAGCCTCAGTTCGGGTGGATGAAACTGTAAGGAGAATCGACCCTCAGTCCCCTTTCCTAACCCATGCTTTTAGGGTGGTGTTTTGAACATCATTCTTAGCTCAACCTATGGGGGAGGATCCTCATGTCATACCACACTCTACCAAGCCATGTGCACATGCTTATATAAAATTAACCATCATCAATCCAAACCATTGCCCTTCTGCAAACACTATTCACAATAACCCACATGGGAATTCACATTATGCCTTAACCCATTAACACATTACCATTTAACATCATTTAACAATTCACCCAATTACCATGTGTTATGCCTAACTCAGTAAGCATTTAGAACTAGACCCATAACCTATCCATTATGGTCTTTAATCATTTTACACATTAACCCATTTAACCCGTTCATCATTTCCACGAGTCAACCATTCATGCCAACATATTTATCAAGGGATCTATAATTCATTACAACAAGGTCACTTGTTTAATAAGAATCCCTAATCCTGGGAAAAGCCAGCACATCCCATGGATGGCCCTAAATTAGGTCAATTCCATCCCAACACATCACAAGGGGATCGTGAGGGTTCACATTTTCCATTTTAAAAATCATTATAACCAAACATGCGAAGGTTATCCAAAACATAACCAAGGAGAAACAAGAAGAAAATTAAACATGCACAAAATCTCAAATAACTATGGGATATCGCTTGTAGACCACCTACCTCAAATCCATGGTTGAACGCACTTTCAATCGAGTCCTTAGACCTCAATCCATCCAATCTTTGGTGCTTCAACCTAGAACGTATCCAAAAGATAATGTTTTTGGGATTCAGAACAAGAGGGAGAGAAGATACAATCCATAAACCAAAAAGGATAAGCAATGATGGGATTATCCTTACCCGGAGCATCTATTCACAACCAACGGCACCAAAAACTCCTTATAAATGAGGAAGATCATTCCCTTGGAGATCTTGGAGGGTTGGTTCATTCCAAGGGAGGATAAGGTGGAATGGAGAAGAAATTCCAAGTTGGGGTTTAAAAGTCTGGAGTGGAAAACTTGTAATTTTTCCCAACTTTAAGTGGCCTCATGGTTTGTCTGCACGGTTTGGAAAACCATGCGCAAACCGTGCACATGATATTGTCCAAAGGAGGAGGGCTTGCATGGTTTTACCTGGGCAGGCTGCATGGTTTGCCAGGCCATGCCCAGGCCGTGCACCTTGGCCTGTTTTGCCTAGATTTCCCTTCTTTTGTGTCTCGAGCCCCCGAAACACCCCAAAGGCCTGTCACACCATCATATGACATCCCATGAAGCCCAAAACAATGGAAAAAACCAAAACATAATAAAAAATGTACCTTTCCAAAAAACGGGATCTTACAGACTATGTGTAGTTTGAAGTCTTGATGGTTTCATTGTCCCCTCCCAATTTTATTTATTTTATTGTTTATTAAAATTTTAATATTATTAACTCATGCTATAATACTATATTTCTTGATCTTGTTTTATTATAATTGATTATAATGTGATGTAACATTCTTGAGGGATGTTTATCATTGATGTTGATGGGATGAATAATTCAAAATGGTGTTTCTTTATTCCTAGGAACTATTTTCCAACCCATGGGGACTGAGAATGACCATCGGGCCATTGCATAGGTCAGTTCGTTGGTAAGGATGGATTTCAACCCAACCTAGTTCATAAAAAAATGTGTGGAAGATAACTCTTGTGTCTTACCTCTTTATGTTGTGATATATATTCATGCTATGACAAGTACCATAAAGGTTTAACATAACATTCACAACATGATTCCTAGTAAAAAGATAAACTCTCTTTCTAATCCACAAGGATTTTTCCAAATAATCCCAAACTCTCTTAACACCCATGAAATGAAAAATAAGTGTTCAGGAAAATACATACCCTTATAAGTGATAAATCATTACATTGGGAAGTAATGATTTTTTATGTCCAAAGTTTCGTAATATTTTAGAGTATGAGTTCCTTATGACTTGATTTTGATATGTTTACAAACAATTATTTCTTTGTGTCTCAAATAAACACCTTATATGCCCTATAATATATTATCCTTCTCATTCTACTCATGTGAGTTGTGTACCATTTAGTATTTCATAAGGATTGATATCTTTTTTTTCTTGGGGGGATGCAAATTTTTTAATAATGGGATAGTGAGGTTTTGAGGGAGTAACATTAACACATATATCATTAATATATTTTAATATTTTACCCCTGTTATTTCAAATATTTTTTTAAAAAATCATAACCCACCATCTTATATAATGAGATAGAATTTATACCCAATTTAATTTACTCATGATTAATGATGTATTATAATTATAAATAGTAGAGATAAAAAATTGATAGAAACTTTTTTGTATGAATTAATGTGCATGAGAATATAGAATAACTTTGAAAAAAATATGAGTACAAGAGAAATAATGATTCAAATTTAAATTTACAATGAAACATGATATTTTTTTGGGTAAAAGAAATTAATAAATTTTAAAAATATAATTACATTATTTTGATATTCCTAGTGGAGAATCCATATGTAGTTTCCTAATTTTTTATAGGGATTGAAAAAGTAAACATGTGGGGGGATTATAAATATATATTTCTAGACATTTTCATAAGTTTTATGACTTAAATAATTAGCATAATTTAAATATTTTATGGAATTATATTTATTTAAAGTATATATTTTAAATTTAGGTATTGTTATAATTATTATTTAAATACCTATAAATATCATTTTTAATGTATTTTTATTTCTAAAATTATCTATACTATATTAATTTTAGATATTACTGATTATATTGAAATATTATTATTCTTTTCATTAATAAGATTATTATATTTCTATTATTATAATGTTTATAATATGTACTATTATAATTAAATCTAATTAAATATAACTAGATCTAATTATATATATTTTATCATGTAGTAAATAATTATACATGTTTTTATAATTATGATTAATTTTACTGATATTTTTTCAATCATATCAATTTATATGCATATCTAATTATATCCAAATATATGTATTATTAATAATATTATAATTATATACAATTATATATAATTATATTAATAAATATATCTATATTTATATATCAAATTATTTATGTATTTTCATCAAACAATATAAAATATAAAATTTATATTATTAATGTTTTTGTTTTTGTTATTATTAATATAATTATTTTATTTGGCACATATGAATTGGTCACGTCAGTGGGTGGACTCAAATAAGACTTGGTTCAGAGTATCGTAATGTTATTTCCTATTATTAGAATATGATTTTCATTCCATTTTTATTCTTGTCCACCTACCCAAGTGTTATTTTTATTTTTATTATTACTTAATTCATTTTGTGTTTTTAAATATGTAGTGGGACAAACGTTCACTACCTAAATGGAAACCATTAGTGATTGGTAGTTAAGCAAGGATGATTATGAATTAATTATTTTTATTAGGTGTACACATGATCATAAAAATACAGATTCATGGGATACACATTTCTTATAGAAGTCATGTCTTTGGGGTTAACGAGCCAATGATGATGCGTTTGAGTGACTTACTTCCTGCAATTTTCCCTATGTTGTGATCATTCACTATGTTTGAGCTTCTCATAATGTGATAGTATATGGATGTCATCATTTTAAATCTATGTTTAGTTTATATTTGTATTCATATAATCATATTTTTTTTATATTTTTTTATATGCGATTTTGTGTATACTTTGGTGCCCAACCAATTGAACCTAATATTTAATCATGGGTGAGATAACATTAGAGAATTTATATTCTGGTATTTCATTACATAGGAGGGATAATATTAAGTTATATGTAGGATAAATTATAATAAATAAATATATGACTAATAAATTTATATTTTGTGTTATTTATATATAAATACATTCATAAGTGAGACCTAATAAATATTTTAATGCGAGTGTTCCAAATATAGAAAAATATATTGACAATGTCAGAAATTTGTCTAGATTTTTTTGAAAAAGATTTAGTTTTAATCATCTTACAAAAAATATACACTAGTATAGAAAGTAAATTTTAATAATTAGTGAAAAATATTATGTTTAGTAATAAAAACATTGTGTGTCTATTAATACTCCTAAAAAATAAAAACTATAACATTATCTTCTACTTATGTTTTTATTTTATTAATCTTTGTTAAATATTTTTTCATTTAATTTCAATAATTTTAGTTTACATCACATGGAATTCATATTTTTAACCCTTATTAAAAAAAGATATTACTAGAGATTGTAAACATTAATCTTTGGGGTATCAACCATACAACCACTTCAAAAATAGTTTGAGGTTTAAAATTTTTAAATTTGTTGGTTCATAACAACACATATAATGAATAAACACATTCTAAAGAAGATAAAATTCACTTTTCAACCTTTTGAGAATATTTTTTATTGTTGTTTTTCCTTTTAACATATAACATAATTAATCTAATTGTTAAAAAAGCTAAACAAGTAATTATTTTATGGTATTTTATTGTCTTCGTCAGTGCTGTATTGATGGATACATATTCTGATATATGTTTTCATTTTCCTCTAAGTGGACTTTAGATAGAAATAAATTTCATATCCATATTATTTCCTTGTATAAATATTATAACATAAAATAATATATTAAATATGTCGATGTTTGTTTTACATAATATGAGAATCACCTTTGATAGAAATTTTTTCACAATCATTTTGATTTCCTATATATAAATCCTCTATTATTGTTGATTACATTTTATCAATGTCATCTTTTATGACAAAATACCGTTGAATTTTTCTGACTCCATGATTTATTTTTATTTTAATTTTAGTTTATATATTAACATCTCACTATAGAGTTAAATATTAATCTCTTCCATTTTATAAGATGTTTTAAATTATTCTAAAAATCTTTTCAATTTTGTATTTGCGGTATTTTTATTCCAATATATTTTATACCCCCTTCTAGTAGAATTGTTAGAGCTTTCTACTTGGTTATTATTATAAAATCAACATAAAATTACTTCTTAGTTTCCATTAGGGTGAAATGGTATTTGAATTACCTATTAGAATAAGTATATTTGTAACCTTCAATGTATAATAATATTTTTATTATTCAATGTTTCTTTTTGATCAAATTGATTTCTTTTTTGAAAAATCATTTCATGTTTTAAACCAAATGATTTATGACATTGAAAAATAGATAAATTGAAATCACCTACTATTGGTTGTTGTATAATTTATTATGATGATATAAATTATTCAAAAATAATATATAATGTTGATTAAAATTTTGAAATATTTATGGTCTAATAGATATGTTTTTTCTAAAATAATTAATCGTATAGCCATCATAATAATGGTACAACTCCGTATTAAGACATGATCTATCATTTATATCTATTCCTAAATAAATATTTGACTTCTACTTCCAAATATTTATTTAATAATGGATGAAACCTGAAAAAAGAAGGCTACAGTTCTAAAAGAAAATTTTAATGAAAATGAATGTTATATAAAATTTTCCATGAATAAATTTTATTTTGAAATATCAGTACATATATTACAAAAAATGAACTCACAAAGCTAACGTGCATTATTTGTGAACCAAGCCCATGAAATTTACAACAATAAAAAATGATTTGAAAAATCCCCACATAATTTACCATCACCATGAATAAACTATAGTTCCACATACCATAAGTGAACATGTAAACAAGCTAGAGGCTATGAACCATCCGTGTTAGTCTATCCATAATATTAGGAATAATACAAAATCTATTGTATTGATTACCATAAATCATTAAACATATCGTAATTATAATCGTAAATCATAATATATAAGATGAAAATGAACATTAAAACTAAGAAGCAACCATAAACATATATCATATTTAATTTTATACAAAAATGAGATATTGTATTGACACATGATTTACACATAACAAAGATCCCTCATGGGGTGATTGTAAATAACAGAGATGAAAATAAAAAAAATAATGGAGGAAACCAAAAAATTTGGTCCCAATTCACAAATGGCTCACCACGACCCATTCATGCAATGATAATAAGTGGTTGATTTCCCCTTCTTATAATTATTGTTATAATATTTATAAATATATATTTTATCTACTTTTTTAGAAATTAAATTTTTCTAGTTTTATTCCTTCTAGAGTGAATGTAGAATTTTGTTTTAATATTTTAGTACTTTCGGAAGAAAATAATATTATTTATATTATTTATTGAAATTTTATTAACATTCATTTTTTAATTTATGAATGGAGTTTGGAAAAAATATTATTTAGTATGAGAAACTACTCATACACTGAAACTTTTATAATTAAAAAAAATAAATTCTCATAGTATTATTTACTTATTTTTTAAATAATAATTTTTATTTTACGATTGAAATTTATTATTTTATAATATTATCCTGAAAAAGTTTAATATGTTGAAATAAATCCTTATGGTTTTTATTTTTACACATGATTCATATTTAGACTATAGGAGAATTCTATTTATTGGGAACCAAAAATCAATCTTATGGCATTGAGTGATGGTTACATAGAAGAAAATGATGTTTATGAATCATATAATAATTCATACAATATAGATAATTATTCTTACAAAATACATCAATTTTATTATTAAGTATTTTATAATTCATATGAAATACAAGATGATTCTAACACATACAATCCTTATGGTTAGAATGACGTTTACACAACACAAAAATTTTATGGTTATAAAGAATTATGAATATAGACCCTCATTCTTATAAACATTCCATGTTACATAAAAATATAATTCACACCAAGGGAAAGAATGATTCTAACAAATTACTTAATTGTTTTTTTATAAAATTAGAAATATTCAATGTTTTATAAAACATTTGATATATCAGTTTATAGAACATTTTTAAATATTTTTTTTAGAATTAATTGTAACAAAATTTAATATTTATTATACGAATCCTATAGAAAATAATTATAGGATATAATATTCTAATATAAGAGTTCATAACATTGTATAAGTCATGTTATGTTTTCTATTTGACATCCTAAGAGAACAAGGAGTTTAAGATTTAAATCATTTTAAATAAAAAGAGTTTGTCTCACATGATTTATGGGATATTTCAATGGACTTATATTACTAATTATTTATGTTTGTGTTAAAATATTGTCTCTAATATGTTTTTTAGATAGTAGAACTATGTTTTAAAGATTAATGGATATTTTTATAACATTGAAGTAATTCATATTCAGTGATCAAGAAAATATGGGTGCATTAGGATATTATAAATTTAAAATGGATATAAATGAATAAAGAATTTTTAAAGGAATATATTCATTAATGAACTAATTATATAGATATTGATAGATCTAATTTGATAAAATATATGTTTTGGATATTATAATCTGTACTATGTGGCATACACTCACAATCACATACTATAGTGATTTGGAATGGAGATATACACCATTATGATCATTTACTTCTGAGAGTGCTCACTACTATATCAATACTGTATAATTTTTTTATACTATTTTCTATGGTTCAAAATCATATATATATTTTATATAGATAATATTTTTAGTTTAATATTTTCCATACAAAAATAGGAACATAATGTAATGATTATAATGCTTGTATAAAAGAAATATTAGGTTTTTTGAAATATGATAATAGGAATGATATTTAGTTCTGACATGGATAAGATAAAGGAAATGATGGATCATCCTCTACATTAAAAATAAGAATCCAGGTTACGCCTCAAGTAGATTAAAAAATATTATTTGGGATGTGCATCTAGGAATCAGAAAGGAATATGTAATTTTTTGACTACTTTTAAAAGATAGTTACCTATTTTATTGGATTCCATACACTCATTATAAGAGTGTAAAGAGTGCATTTAGTATTAGTTTTATATGAAATACAATATAAATACCATTTAAAATAGTTTTTTCTTATTAAATTAAAATTTACATCAATATATATTTTTTAAAAGGTTACTTCATCCATGTCTTGATAAACATAACATATTTCTTTAGAGGTCAAATAATTGGTATTAAATCTTAAACATTTAAATTATTATTATCATTTTATTATATATATATATTTGGTTTTTTTCTAACCACATCCTATATATAATTATTTTGTGATAGGATAAATTTGAGATTGTATGAACATGTTATAATGATTGTTGTGCTAAATAATGACTATACATTTTTGGATGATAATGATTATGTAGATTGAAAATTACTAATGGAAGTGTATCTTTTAAATATAAGGATTTTCCATTAGAAAACCATGTTACAAAGTTATAAACACTATGAGGTTGATCCTAATACTTCCATTAGTGATAAAAAATTAAAAAAATTATAATATCATAACCGCACATTACTATGAAATTAATAAAAATGCCTTTAATCACATTTCATTACATAAAAATAAAACATATTTGTGAAAATATTTAAAAAATATCCCTTATTATTCTGATAAACTAATTAGAACATCGCAGGGTATGAAAATAATATAATATAATGATTTTAATATGGGATGAAATACAACTATAAATCCATTATTTCATCATTTTATCAGTATTTTAAATGGTATAAATGAATCAATTGAGTTATTATAATATAATATTTTGTATTAATGTGTTATATGTTCTCCAAAAAATGTCCTTCTAATAATGTATTAATTGATTAAAGTACACATTTTAAAGAATATAATTTTAATGATCGTAATATATATATATATATATATATATATATTACATTATGAGTTAAAATTTTAAAAAAATGAAGAACACAAATATATTAAAATAAAAATTATTTTATTTGAAATAAAAAATGAATATTACTACGTACTCCTTAGACACCACGTTATAGTAAAATGGCAATGATTAATATTGATATTTTTTCAAATAATATAAAAAAAATATTTAAAATAATATCATAGAACAAACCATAGATGAAATAAAAATTTTATTGATGTTATTAATTTAAAATCTTATGAATACAGATTTAAATGTTGCACCAAACCTAAATTCCCAATTATAATGATAAAAAAGGGAAATAATAAGCATAAAAAAATATAGGGAAAACTTGTAGCTTGATGGATTTGTATGGAAGGATCAAATTTGAGTAATGAATCTAGTTCTAAAGGGGAAAGAAAAAATATATTCTTAATAGATTCTTTGAATTAGGTATGTGATTTTAAAAATGATTCCGTTAAGTTTAAATTTAAATAAAATACAATGGGTAATATATATGATAAAATTATAAATGATACAAATCAATATATATAAATTTTTGAAATATATAAGGAACTCACGAGCATGTAAAGAAATATATTGAGGAAAAATTATTAATATTAATGTGAATGTAAAATTAATGAATAATAATTATGATTCAATTGAACATATAGTGATGTTTTTGAGCTTTTTTAAAAGGAAAACGTTGAAATAAAGTATTACTTTTATAAATTTTATAACGCCTATAAAATTAAATTTGATTATGTTCTGAATGAAAATGAAATTCTATGAATGGAAAACAAATGATTAAATATAAATCTATATATTATTTTTCCAAGTAAGGGAATTTTATAATAAAATGGTATGATTGAAAAAAATTAATAAATCAAAAAAAATGGTAATGGTTAAAATAATAAATTAACTAAAATGTATGAGACTTTTTTAAATCTTTACAAAGTAAGTGTTTCAATATTTACATGTTTTAAATAGGGAATTAAATTATTGTATAAAAGTAAATAGTTATTAACATTTCCAAAATCTATTAGAAATTTAAATTTCTTTATATTTATTTCATTATCTTTTTAAATTACCTATTCAAAAATGTTTAAAATTATGTTTAGTTCCTAATGATATATTATTTAACCTGAATAGATCCTTGTTATCATGGGTACCAAAAATATCATAAATTTTTATTTGTAGGTCACGTACTTTAAATTATTATGAAAATAAAACTGATACATGGAAAATGAATGTTTCTAACACAATTCTGGTTATAATATAAAATTTATATCTTTTAAAAAATGAAAATAATGTAATGTAACATTTTGTGATAATTCAAATGGTATTGTTAATGTATTGGGTTATGTGGTAATCTATTAAATGTTATTATTTCACTAGAATTAAATGTTTAAGGATTAAAAATAATTTGTATTTCTATTTATCAGTTAACTAATAATAAAATGTATATGAAACATCAAAATGATAAGTGTATGTTTGTGCCAATATAATGATGTCTGAATGGTCCAGAGGGGGTCAATTGAAAATTTTTAGGCATTTTTAAATAATTATAATAGTTAAAAATTCAATTTAAATATAATTAATGTGAACATAGTATTTTTTATAGTAGTTCGGATCTAAATAATACTATTTATACTATTGACACTACTAAAACATAGAGAGAAATGACACCCACTATGATGGAATATTTATCATTTATTGGGATTCACAACCCTTTAAAATTTACTTTTTAAACCATGGAGGCACAACCAATGAAATAATTTTTACAAACATGTGTCAAGGCCTATCTATTATCCTTTTGAAGTGGTGGAAGAAACTAATCTTTCCTTTATTGGAATGAGTAACAAAAAAATTCCACTTCATTTTATGTGTTAGGAACAACCGACATGATATATTTAGATGGGTTCGTATAACCCAATATTACTAGCTATTATGGATATTATAACCCCATAAAATAATAAACATATAAAAAGATATAAATAATTAAGAACCAAATAACTGATTGTAAAAATTTAAAGTTGGATTTTTGAGGTATTAATGTTCTCTCCAGAAAATAAATTGATCAAATGAATGAAGTCCATATAAGAGAGTTTAAGTGAATGGTTTCAAATGTGTATCACACAATATAGTTCAAGAATCCTCAAACTGCAATTCTGAAAATTAGTTCTTCTGAAATAGTAATATAATTTTATAAAATGCATAACAAATGAAGAATTCAATCCAATTTTTTAAAAACATCTTATTTAAGATTATATTTTTTAATTAAATAAATTTTCTATTTTGTTACTAGATTTACATGAAACTCGGGTCCATATGAACCATGATATAACAAACCAATATAATCTTGTTGTTTTATAGGTAGGTATGAGAAAAAATATCCAAATTGGGGGAAATATATATAATTTTGTTAAATAATTAAATTTTAATGATTAATTCAAAATAAATAAGTTCTTAGTTTTAAGTAAAATCTTTTTTTCATAAAGAAATGATTTCTATAAAAATAGGTTTTATTAAATTTTACAAGAATGAAAATTATAATTAATATAAATAATTTTATGAAATTTATTTCTAATAAATAAATATAATGCATTAATTTAGTTTTATAATATAATCTTAGAGTGTATTTTTAGGATTTTTCTAAAATTATTTATTTTTCAATGAATCTTGAAAAAATCAATATTCGTAAATTTTTTTATTCACATTCATTTAAAAGTAAAATTATTTTTAAAATATGAAATTAAATTATCATAAGTCTAATTTAATTAAAAATAATCTAATCCTTTATTATATAATAATCACTTATCATTATTTTTGTATGAAGATTAGTTTTGGACTGAAAAACATGTTTTTAATTATTTTTAGTAGCACTCCATTTTTTATTTTAAAATAGTTAATACATAATTTATAATAAACGGTTTTCTGAAATATATATATTTTATATTAAATCATATATTTTAACAACCAATTTTTTTAAAAGAAAATTAATATAAGCATATTATGTTATATGCCTAGTGATTAATTTATCAAAAACATGTTTTCATTATGTGTTCCATGCTTACTTATAATTAAATTATAATTAATAAACAAATTAATATATTTAAATTAATTATTTATCTATAAAAAAATTATTAATATAATATAATAGGGTAATCTTAATTTTTTCATTGTGAATAAGAAAAACATGTACCTTTGTTTACCACAAATAAGGTTAAAACATCATTACCAGACAACGTAAAATAATGGGTAAATGATATTATTTCCACAAAAACATATATAATTATGGTTTTTATAATATACTTCAACCACATATAATCATAAATTCATATAAATTCACATTTGGATCCATTTTTCATTGAATATGAACTTATATTATTGAAATCATTTAAGGGATTCATTGTGTGACTCTCCCATCACTTATAAAAGGGAACCAATCCTACTCAATTATTAACAGAATTTGAGCCTTATAACATGGCCAATACCTACTAAAAATAATTCCTATATTCCGTAACATCATTCTGTTGGGTACCAGGACGGCGCAGTGGAAGCCGGTGGGCCAGGGAATTAAAATTTTCTGCTTCACCAGAGTGACATAACCCTGTCAACTTCGGTGATCTTGTCCCTATTTAGTCAGAGGATCACGCAAGATTTTAGAAGAGCACAAAAATAAATTAAGCATGTACCTTGTTCGAAATTAGCTATTGCATGTCTGTTGTAGGACGATGGTGATCGTTGCTCGAAGACTCCGATGTCGCAACCCTCTAGATCATCCACACATGCCTGTTGAATCTACTCGTGCACTGTTCATCATGATCTCGGTGCTAGCATGGATCTTCGATGATCACTTCAGTGCAACGACGATCACTGCAAAGGAAGAAGCTTCAATCCGAGAAGGATGAACTTGAAGATCTTCCTTCACTTGAGTGAATCTCTCTCTAAATTCCTTGAGGATAGATATTCTCTCAATCTTGACACATGAATAGTATCCAAGGGAGAGCCTCTCTCTCACTTATATAGGGAGTGTTTAAAACACACGGTCTAGGTTCCCAGCCCCCGTGTAATAGACGTTCACTATATAAGTGATATAAATAATTATTTACAACAAATAAAATTATTCCATAAATAATATTTATTATTTAACACTTACTTATAATATATAAATATATTACATGATAAATTTGAGTCTTCAACTAAACTCATTCCTCCTACTAATATTAATCGAATCTAGGGTATTTAAATCCATTTCAAATAATATTACTACTTGTATTTACTATATAACTTGTAAATACATGTTATAAATAAATCTAATGAATTATTCAAAATAAGAATAATTAATGAATTTATTTATATTTTGGTGATCCGTAGAACTTGGATAGTGCTCGGACCCTTTGGCGGGGCCCACTAAGTTCTATATTCATATTAACAGAATAGGGAAGATTCTCAAGGTGCTATGATGTGTGACCCTCTAGGCCCTTACCTCAATAGCAGTGGATAATATCCACCGACCAGGAGAGGGGTCTAGCAACCCATCGAAGCCGCTATAGAGATATGGAAAAGTCATAGCAATGACTGCCTCCCTACGAACACCGTCTGTGTAATATAATCTCTTCATCATCGATAGCCCAATAAATCAGAATGCACACTAGTGTCATCATTCTTTATTTTGTTTTTTTTTTTGGATGGTCTTACCTTCGACTACCATAGCCATGGATTTATTGAAGGTGCAACCATCATAATCAACCAGGCCTGAGATATCTGTTCCTGAACTCGAAAGTGATAAATCCTTTCCCGGTCATTCAATCAATGACATACCATTAATGACGTACCAAATACAAACTACCACATCATGACTTTTCTGTTATGGTTTTCACCTTATATAAAATGTACGTAATTATATGACATTCATTGATAATGATCTCAAGTCAAAAGACCATTACACTTGTCCATAGATAGGAATGACCATTGAAACCCAAAACACGTGGTCTTCCTATTAAGTGGGTATGCCCTCATGATCTAAATTACTAGAGATCATCAAGTGAAAAATTCATGAGAAGTAGTCTCAGTGCTTATGATACCCTAGCACCTAATAGTCACACATCATCTGTGTCCTTTCTGAATAATGTAACTGGACCATAGGATGTTACTTTAAGATTACTGTCATGGAATCTCAGTGTTCTCATTATATCCTAAGACCTGCTCTAACCATTTGATGTGACACGTAATCTATGGACATTGACATAAACAAAATGGATACAGATTTATATACACTATAATTGTAAGATAAAAACATGTATAAAAACAAACTGAATACATGTAACAATAATCAATGTACAATACATGTTCGGTATAGGGAACCGACTTTCAACACTCCCACCTGAACTAGAGCCAACTGCTAACAGGTTTCAATTCGCTAGCTCTCACTTTTAAATCATGATTCTGCTGAGAAATGGGATTTGTCACGGGGTCTACCACGTTGTCCTCTGTGGCTACTCTACTAACTGTCACTTAACCTCTTTGAGTAAAATCCCTCAAGAGATGAAACTTTTGAAGAATATGATTTGTCCTCGGGTGAGACCTGGGCTCCTTGGCAAGCACCGCTCCAATAGTGTTATCACAATATACTGGAATAGGGTCTGTACTGCTGGGTACAACACCAATGTATGAGATAACGCTACTTATCCAGACTACTTCCTTTACTGCATTGGAAGCTGCAATATATTCGAACTCAGTTCTAGAATCAGCAACCACAGCTTACTTTGAGCTACTCCAGCTCAATACACCACCATTCAGGCAATATATGTAGCCTGAATGCGATTTAATATCATCATGATCTTTCTGGAAACTAGAATCAGTGTTTCCACTCACAACTAGTTCCTCATTTCCTTCATACACCAGGAACATATCCTTAGTACGCCTTAAGTACTTTAGGATAGTTTAAACAAATTTCCAGTGTAGCTCTCCTGGATTGGCTTGATATCTACCCACCATGCATAAATCAAATGCGACATCAAACCTATTTCATAGCATGTAATACATGATAGAACCCTTTTCTGAAGCATAAAGGACTCTACTCATTCTTTCAATATCCTCCAGTATTTGTAGACACATTTTTTTGGATAGATTTACACCATGTGACATAGGTAACAATCCTCTCATGGATTGTTCCATATTGTACCTTTTGATAACTTTTCAATATATGTACTTTAAAATAGGCCAACAATCCTTTGAGATCTATCTCGATAGATCATGATCCCTATAATGTAGGCTGCTTCACCTATGTCTTTCATGGAAAAGCATTCATTTAACCATGTCTTAACTAACTGTTAGACTAGAACCTCGTTTCCCATGATTAATATGTCATCAACATATAATAATAGGAAAATGATAGCATTCACTTCAACCTTTTTATAGACACAAGGCTCGCTTTCATTTTAAAAAAAACCAAAATCTATTATGGCCTCATAAAATCAAACATTCCATGATCTTGATTCTTGCTTCAATCCATAAATGCATCTCTACAACATGCACACTTTATTGGCATTCTTTGACATAAAAAATCCGTTGGGATGAGTCATATAGACATCTTAAACCGACTTTCCATTTATAAAAGATATTTTGAAATCCATTTTCCAAATTTCATAATCATGAAAGGATGTTATTGCAAACAATATTATGATGCATTTATGAATTTCCACTCGTGGGAAAGTTTCATCATAGTCAATGCCATAACGTAGTTTGATTCCCTTTTCAACCAGTATTTATTTAAATGTATTAACCTTACCATCCATGTCTAGATTTTTATTGAATACCCATTTGCATCAAATGGTCTTCACATCACTAGGAGGGTCTACCAAAATCTAAAATTGATTTTGGTACATGGACTCTATCTCAGAATTCATGGCTTCTTGCCGTTTAGCAGCTTATTTTCCTTCTACTGCTTCCTTGTAGGTTAGAGGTTCATCATCCTCAAGGACTATTGTGTCACCTGACTCGGTGACAAGAAAACCATAACGCTCTGGTTGTCTAACCTTTCACATAGACCTACTTAGTATCTATGTGTCAGGAACAATTTCTTCTTCCACTTTCTCTTGTTCAGATTGTTCCTCTACAAACTCTTGTGCATCTGGAGAATTAACTTCATCGAATTCAATAATTCTCCCACTATTTCTAATAGAAATGTGATCCATTTCTATAAATTTTTTGTATCTTTCCACGATGAATTTTCTATCTAAAGGGTTATATTGGTTGTATCCTCTAGATTCCTTAGGATAACCTATAAAGATGCAATTAGTGCTTCTGGATGGTAATTTTTCACTTAGTAAAGTCTTGAAAAATGACTTGCACCCCCACACATGAAACTGTGTCAGATTGGGTTCATTTCCACACCATAACTGATATGGAATCCCATCTTCACCTTTAGTTGGTACTCAGTTAAGGGTATATGCAACTATCTGCAAGGCGTATCCCTAAAAGGATAATTGAAGAGTTGTATGAATCATCATTGATCTGACCATGTCAAGCAAGGTCATATTCCTACTTTCACTAACCCAATATATTATGTTTTATAAGGAGGAGAGAGTTGGGATACTATCCCACACTCCTTTATGTGATAAATGAATGATTGGTTAAGATATTCTCCACCTCGGTCTGAATGAAGTGCTTTTATCTTCTTACCAAGTTGGTTTTATAATTCATTTTGGTATCATTAAAGAAACGAAAGTAATTTGAATTATACCGCATTAAGTAGATATATCCATACCTACAACAATCATTGGAAAAAGTAATTATGTATATAAAACCACCCCATGCCTCTACTGAAAATGGGCCACATACATCGGTATGTATTAATTCCAGCACTACATTGGATCTTTCTCCTTTTCATGACAAAGGTGATTTGGTCATCATTCCTTGTAAACAAGATTGACATACATCTAAGTGTTATAACTGTACCGAGTCTAGATACCCTTCTTGATGTAATCTTCGTAACCACTTCTTGTTTACATGACCAAGCCTGAAGTGCCTTAGGCAGGTGTTATTTGAGTCACGTTGGCTATTTTTTCATTTATTTCCATTACTGAGTTTTCTAGTTCTAGCATATATAAACCATTATTAAGATGTGCCTTACCATGACATATTTTATCCCTATAAAAGAGACATATTTTATTTCCAAACATGAAATAAAAACCTATAGTGTGTAAACTTGACAAAGATATAATGTTCTGGGTAACAGACGATAAATAATATCAACGGTTTAAAACAAGAACCAAACCAGTTCGTAAAGTCAAGTGATAGTCTCCCACTGCCAAGGTCGCCAGACTTGCACCATTTGCAGCTCAGAGATCCACTTGACCTTTTGCAATCTTCTTGAACCTACTTGGTTCCTGTATATGAATATAGATTTGTGAGCCACATTCCATATCCAATACCCAACTTGTAGATAAAGATATATTGCATTCAATATCAAAAATACCTGAAGTAGAAGTATCTGCTTTCTTCTTCTTCTAAACTCTATAATTCTTCTTCCAATGTCCTTTCTTCTACATCCAAATTAGAAATATTCCTAATCATTAATTTTCCATTGAATCTTTGGATTCTTTGTATGACGATTCATTGGTGTCTTTGACCTTGACATGGCCTTATACCTCTTTTCCTTTCCCTTGTTTTTCTTGTTCACCATAAGGACATTTGAATTGGTGTTATTCAGGTTCTTATCATTTTGGAGAACTAAATCCAAGAGATCAGGGAGTGACATGGTCAAATCATTCATATTATAATTGACAATGAAAGTAGATAATCTTGACGGTAAAGAGGCAAGAATGAGATCCACTATTAGTTCTTGGTTTTGTTTGAAGCCAAGGGCTTCAAGCCTCTCAATATACCCAACCATCTTGAGTATGTGAGTACCGACATGGTGCCCTTCTGCTAGCCTACACTTATAATGCACACTTGAGATCTCATACCTTTCTTGCCTAACCCTCTCCTCATATAGTTCTTGGAGATGTGAAAGCATCTTGTAGGCGTCCTCTTCCTCATGCATTTTTTGCAATTGGTTGGATATGGATGACAACATAATGCATTGTACATCAAGAACGTCGTCTATATGATTTCTCCATTTATGTTTTTCCATCTTGCTTGCACCTTGAGGAGGCTCAGTAGAAATTGGGGATTCTATCACATATAACTTCTTTTCTTGTCATAGTACTATGCGCAAGCGCCTGTACCACTCCTGTAAGTTATTTTCGGTCATGATATTTTCTTTATCCAAGATTTATCGTAGTGATAAAGTACTTTTGGTGTCGGTGATTGGAATTTTGAATCTACATTAGATAAACATTTATCTGTCTGTACTTCCTCTTGATTACCTTTTGACATTTTAGGATTGATAAATAATTATATAATTTAATGTCTCTCACTATTTTAATGAACCTTAATAGCCTGGACTATTAGATGTAGAATACTCTATTGATTGAGCATTCTAGTGGCAAGGATCCTCGAAACCTCCCTAGTATTCTACAAGCTAGGTCTACACCAGTACTTGGAGGGTTTTAATGTAGGAGCTATGCTAGCCAACCACTTGTTCTTGTGGTTCCTTGTGTTATTGAGTAAAGTCCCAGATTTTGGAATCTGAACTTTATTCCCTCAACCTCTAACCTATATATTGATAGAAAGTTATCTAATGCTGATACTTGACTACTCAATTTAGTTAAGTCTACCCATTTATCTCATGAAAACGCCCTCGTAGTAATAGGCACTCTGAACTAACGCTGAAGAGCATCCAAACAACATGTTTTGTTTAAATGTGAGAAATGGAAGGAATTTAGACAAAAAAAATCTTTGAGGGATTTATAATATTAATTGAAGAATATAATTCCTTTTCTATTTACTATTTTTAAACTGGGTTGTCACGCTAACAACTGAACATTCAATAGAATATTATTCATCACAACTTTATGCACTTTATATTTTTTACTATTTATGTGGTCACACAATAATCATGCAGACGCATAAAATAATATACTATGCATAGAGTAAATCATGCATTCCGAATGGTCTTCAGAATTATATAATGATTGACCGACAACTGATCTATCATCGCCCAGGGGAATCCATACCTAAGTCGATAAATGAATCATTTCACATATTTCCCCAGTTTAAAGAACCCAACTCCTGTCTGGATGACTGCCTCATCATGGTGGGTTCTGCCTCTTAGATCGTCACCATATAATTACAAATATAATTTCACGCAGGTGAGGGGGTCTAGTGTAAAAAATACAACTACTGCAATGGACGTGCATGCCATTATACATATTTGAATTATAATATGATTCACAGACTGTCATTTATCAAATTAAATATTACAATCATCGCACGCATTGAATAAATAATTAATTAATTAATAAATGCCAGACATACATAGTTTGGTCACTTGCTCAAGACCAGTCGGGGTAAATTCACAATAAAATTAAATTGTAATAAATTTAAAAAACGAAAGGGTGTTATAATAAATTAAATGAATTTGATTAAATTCAAATAATTTATTTTATTGGTTCCATTTGTTTAATTTAATTTTAATTCCAAAAAATAAATTAAACCATCAATTTAATTCTAAGCATAAATGAAATTAATAATTCGGATAAAAATAATTTAAACCCCTAAATTTATTCCAGTTAATTGAATTTAAAAAACTAAATTAATTAAAATTAATTCAATATAGGGTTAACTCTAGCCGGAGAGGAGTCCGGAAGGACTACGTACCGCCACAAGATAACATCCTGGAACATGGTATCGCGGATTGACCGCGGCGTGACCGCGACGTTACCGCGACATGACCGCTGCATCCACTGACTCCTACGGCGGCTGCCTATTCCGGCGTGGTCTGAGGGAAGCGGGAGGAGGTCGGGAAAGTATCCAGCTAGCCACATGGAAGACAACCCACTCCTCCAGCGAGCCGGTGAGGCAATCCGATGCAGGGTTCCGACACGGGGTTGGGGCGACCGGCTGGAGCAGGTCTGATGTGGAAGGGAGGCCGACACGGTCTCGGGGCGGCTGGTCAGAGGTAGTGCAGCGCCGAAGGGAGGACGACGCAGGCTCGAGGCAGTTGGATGGAGGTGGTCTGATGGGGGGCAGGCCGGTGTGGCTTGCCATGGCCGGCTGGAGGGGATCCGGCGAGAGGGGAGGTCGGGTAGGATTTGGCCTCCCTCTCCTGTGCGATGCGTGAGAGGAGAACCCAAAGGGGGTCTTCTCCCTTACCCTTTTTTTATTTTTTTATTTGTTTTTTCCAAAGGGAGTCCAATTTTTTTTAATTTCATAAAAAATAAAAGAGGAAGACCCTTAAATTGTGTTCTCGGTGCTCTATTTTTTTTATTTTTATAAATTAAAACAAGACTTGACTACACGTCTTGAAAATAAAATTTTATAATAAAATAAAATATTATAATTTATAATAATAAAAATAACATTTAATTTTATCTCAATAATATTGAGATTAACATCAAATGAATGTGAAAAAAAGGGAAACATGTGATGTCGATCCGTTTAAAATTTTTAAATGATCGTAAATTGATCATTCGAAAAAGAAATGAAGCACAGTAGAATCCAAAGGAACTGTTTTAACACCCCAAAATTAAATTTAATTCATTTTTATTTTGTTGACTCAGAAAAACCTTGTGATCCCTCTGATACCACTGTTGGGTACCGGGATAGCGCAACCGAAGCTGGTGGGTCGGGAAATTAAAATTTTGTACTTCACCGGAGTGACATAACCCTGTCAACTCCGGTGATCTTGTCCCAGTTCAGTCCGAGGATCACACAAGATTTAAGTAGATCAAAAAAATAAATTAAGCACGTACCTTGTTTGGAATTAGCATGTGAATGTCCTCCGTAGGACGCAGGTGATTTTTTCTTGAAGACTCTGATGTCACAACCCTCTAGATCATCCACACACACCTCTCAAATCTACTCACACACCGTTCATCATGATCCGGGTGCTAGTGTGGATCTTCGACGATCAATTCAGCGCAACGATGATCACTGAAAAAAAAGTAGCTTCATTCTGAGAAGGATGAACGTGAAGATCTTCCTTCTATTGAGAGACTCTCTCTCTAAATTCTAGGAGGAGAGAGATGCTCTCAATCATGACACAAGAATAGTATCTGTGGGAGATCCTCTCTCTCACTTATATAGGGAGTGTTTAAAACATGAAATATAGGTTTAAGTCCCCTGTGTAGTAGACGTTTGCTATATAAGTGATATAAATAATTATTTACGACAAAAATAATTATGCCATAAATAATATTTATAATTTATCACAAAATTATTATATATAAATATATTACATTATAAATTTAATGCTTCAACTCGACTCATTCCTCGTGCTAATTTTAATCAAATCTAGGATATTTAAATCCATTTGAATAATATTAATACTTCTATTTACTATATAACTTGTAAATAAATGTTATAAATAAATCCATCGAATTATTCTATACTCAAATAATTAATGAATTTATTTTTTCTTTGGTGATCCATAGTACATGGATAGTGCTCGGATCCTTTGACGGGCCCCACCAAGTTGTATATTCCTATTCGAAGAATATGGAAGATTCTTAAGGCACTATGATGTGTGACCCTCTAGGCACTTACCGCAATAGTAGCAGATAATATCCACTGATGAAGAGCGGGGTCTAGAAACCCATCGAAGCCCCTATAAAGATAAGGAAAATTCATAGCAACGACTGCCTCCCTATGGACACCATCTGTGTAATATAATCTCTTCGTCATCAATATCTCAATAAAGTAGAATGCACACTAGTGTCATCATTATTTATTTTTCTTTATTTTTTTGCTTATTTGTCCAGACAGTCTTACCTTCGAATACCATGGCCATGGATTTATTAAAGGTGCAACCAAACTGATGAAATAGGCCTGAGATATCTCTTCCTGAACTCAGAAGCGACAAATACTTTCTTGATAATTCAATCAATGCCATGCGATTAATGACGTACTTGATACAAACCACCTCACCATGACTTTGTCACTACAGTTTTCACCTTATATCAAATGTACATAATTTAATTACATTCATTGATAATGATATCATGTTAGGAGACCATTACACATTTCCGTATATAGTAATGACCAATGACACCTGAAACATGTGGTGTTCCTATTAAGCGGGTCTGTCCTCATGATATCAATTTCTATAGATAATCAAGTGAGAACTTCATGAGAAGATGTATCAATGCTTATGAGCCACCAACACCTAATGGCCACACATCATCTCTATCCTTTCAGAATGATGTAACTAGACCATAGGACGGTACTTTATGATTACTGTCATGGCATCTCAGGATTCTCATTATAGCCTGAGACCTGGTATAAACATTTGATGCGACACGTAATCTATGGACATTTACATAAACAAAGTTGATGCAGAAGTATCGACACAATCATGGAAAGATAAACACATGTATAAAAACAAATTGAATACACGTAACAGTAATCAATGTACAATACAAATTGGGTCTAGGGAACCCACTTTCAACACATACTATATCTTTTTCTATTCCCTTAAGACTAGTCCATCAAGGATTTAGGTGAGTGTTAATGGTGATCTCTCTCAAAGAGGTATAAATATTAAGACAAATATTTTAATTTTATTTCTTCTCCTACATTATATAACATTTTTTAATACATATAAAAATTTATAAATATTTTATCATTAATATACTAATATATTATTGTTATATTTTCACAACCATTTTATATACCTTATCCATTAAATGAGAAATAAAATTATGTCTCATGCGTATGTGTAGACTATCACCTCCATGCAATGATGCAGTTTATTTTACATTCACATGTTTTAGGGGTTTTTAGAATGATGTATTTATTTTTATATATGGAATTGATAAAATAAATATTCATATTAAAATATACGATTTTATATACTATCACACCTATCGATCGAGAATTAATGGATAACCTTACACGCGCATACAAGTGGACAACCAATACCGTAAGGATATCTAATTTTTTTATCATTTTTGATCTCTATCGTTGTTAAAACAGACAAATTTAATGATATCATAAAATAATTGTTATATAATATTTAATATTTAAAGGAAATTTATCATTTACCATTTTTCATTTGTTCCATTGAGAAATAGAAACATCACTTGTGTGTTCGTAAGTATTACCCTCTCAACAAAATGATATAATTCATGAATCATAAACAAAAAATATTATTTTTTATAATAATATATATAATAATAATATATAATATTTATATGATTATAAATATTTTATATATTTGGGACCAATGGTCAATATTTCATGAGTATATCTTCTGAACTAAAATATATATGAATAATGATACAATAATCACACAATATAATATATTTAATAGAGAACTATTAATAAATAATTTATGGAATTATATAATTATATCCTATATGATATTATATGTATGAATATGATTATGGTATATAATTATAACAAATCTAAATTTATTATATAGCTGTTTTGATGACTTAAGAATCAAGTTGTTCAAATGGTATGTGTTTCCCCTCAATTACAATTAATTGAGTCATGTGTTAATATTATGTACTAGTTTCTTATTTATATAGTGTACAAACTATTGAAAATTTTAATTTTTAATAATCTATGAGTTAATTCAATTTATTTATAAAAAAATATGAATCCCCCATTACCAATTACTTCTGATTCAAAAATTATTAAAGCCGTAGTGGTTCTTCATCTCAATTATATTTCATTGAAACATTTTTTATGTTATAAAACTATATTCTTTTATGAGGTCTGTATAAAATTTTATATGTGGTACCATTAAGATCCATAATTTTTTGGTATTAAATATTTCATTTTTTTTGTTTTATTTAGTGGGTTATTATTGAAATGTTATCAAATTGGTAAGAGTTTTACTCTACAATCTCTTTTTTTCCCTGATTGTTTATGCTTATGATTTTATGATGAAAAAATTATATGATATATATTTCTAAGATATTATATATATATATATATAATTTTCCTTTTTTTACTTTAGGAGAATAATTTGTTTTTCCTTTTCCCCAATTTACAAAACCAAAGTCTAAAATGTCTTTAATGTAATCCGACATGGTCTTTCCATTTGGCCAGGAATATATTATTCCATTTCCATATTTAATTCAACAAAATTTCATTATTGATTTATGTATATTAAAAATATTTTTTAGTTTCATTGTAGACTATAATTAAATTTCATATTAAGTATTAAATGTAACCTTCTTATCATTTTAAAAACATGATACTTTTGACTTTTAACAAAAATGATAATTCATTTTTTGTTTTAACATATAACACATGAACTAATTTTTCTACCATATGGAATAATATTATACATAAATATTTATTCATAATTTTCTTTTTTTAACATTTAATGAATTGTTTTTATTAATATTTCTTAATATTTTACACTCTAAAAAATGATTTAAAATGAAAATTCATTTATCATCAAGAGATATTCTGGTGATCTTATGATGGTATTTTTATTTATAGTAAATATATTGTTTTTTAATTGTTTTTCCATGCATGTGGTACATTTTTATCAAATTCAATCATTCTCTAAATGTATTATGATTGTTATTATGAAATATTTATGAAACTCATATCCTTTCTATAAGGTATGATTTGATGATATGATGAATGTTTTTTGATCTTATGGAACACATATATATAGTTTTCATTAGGTGAAGGGTGGGCCTTGAAATATATATATTCACGGTGATTTGGATAATGAAGGATATCACATGATACCAAAAGGAATGAAGTGGGGTGTGAACCTAGTTTAGCAATGTACCTTTTCCAATATGATGGTCTTGAAAGTGATCCATTATGAATGAAATGTTTCAATGTGAGTGAAAACAATCTACTATGACTTTCTTGGATATTAAACATGACTATGTATAAAATTTTATATGATTATGTTTGTGATTAAAATTCCTATCATATGATATTAATATGTTCTAATTACCTAGGGTTGATTTTTGATGATAGTTCAATCTTATGTATTATTCATTTATAATAAAAATAATATTATTCCATGAATCATGATTATGGGTATCTGAATAATTGGGTATTATTATATAATTATTGGATCATGTTCTAATAATCTAACTCTTATATTATAATCAAATATAATCATTGATTGATAACTATTTTTTTTACCATTACTGAGTATCTAATCTCACCATTTCCTATATTTCAATTCACATGTTATAATGAATGTTTATTTGTTTGAAATATTTATGAATGATGTTATTTGGGATGAAAATAATGCAAATTAATGTAGAAATTAAATTCACTATTTTTTATAGATACTAATTTCCAAAGCCACTAATTCTTTATGGTGATGGAGTAAACCATTTCGATACATATAATGAATATTCCTCATACTATATGTTTTATTTTATTAATGAATAGTGTTGGGAATTTATAGTTTTTATTAAAAAATGATAAGTTACTTTTGGAAAGTATGATGAGAAAACATTTATTAAAACACCTAGGATAATGTTATGTATAAGATAAAATCCTATGTTGTGGTAGATAAAGGATTTTTTAATTCATAATAAAATACATATATTTTGTATATAATAAGTGGATTTGATTTTGGATAATATCATATAGGTTTGATTAACATAAAAATTATTTATCATGTATATCTCAACAATAATTCTAGTTCACAGTGAATGGTCTTGAACTGTGTTCCTAGTTTAGAACTCATGGGGGATATGTGTATGGTAAGTAATATTTTTCTAATATACCATTATTAGGGATTTTGATATAAAATTTCTATTTATTACCTATGATAAACCTATAGGGTATCATGTTTATGAGAAAGTGTCATTTTAACACATCCTATGAATGAGTTTCCATGATTAGATGACTATTCATAAATTTTTCCAAAAACATTATTTTTTTTCTAGTTAATGGATGGGACCATCTCAAATGGTGTTAACGTTGAATGTAATGACTGATTTAATGAATTTAATCAAGAGAAAACAAAAGGGTTTGGAGACGGAATGATAAATATTGTCAATATGGATAACCATTTCTCTCATTATAATATTTCTAGCATAAACATTTGTTAGTTTTTAAATAAACCAAAGAATAGAGAAATAGATTTTAATGAAGATAATATATGAAAGAATATTTAACTTAATACATGTCGAGAATGTGGGAAGAAACACCCTATTAAATTTCTTAATGGATGGAGAAGATGATTTTGTTGAATAAACGAAGGATATAGAGAAGGTAATTTTTTTTTAAAAATGAAACATTTTATTAACACAATAGATAGGAATAATAGTTTCCATACGATATCAAAATGGATAAATGATTTACATGATTAAATCACCAATATAATGAAATTATATTTTGTAAGGGGAAATCTAGAGAATAGGTTCGTAAAGTTTTTATGAGTAATGGTTCTACTGTTGAATATTAAGAGACTAAGAATGGCATAGTAAAAGTAATAAGTATTAATGAGTAAGGCAATAAAGCATGGTACAATTTTTATAAGCAAGTGAAAATTTTAATGTATTTTTATACTTGTATTTGGGAGTTATTTTGTTGAAGTTTTTTATATATTATATCCTTATTATAATAATCATGATGCTTGTCAGGATTCTTTCATAATAGTTTCTCAATAATGATTTTCCACCATATGCTTAATTATATTGATAACCAAGAAAATTAATTTTTCAGTATGGTTATATTTTTTTAGAAACACATGATTTAGGTGTAGATAATATAAAATATGTTACTATAGTTGAGATAATAATGTTTAGTTGGTATAAAGAGATGATAAATATTAAAAAAAATTAAATTGTGTAGTATTAGAGATGATGAAATTAAGTTGTGAATTAAATATAATATGATTTTATGTTATACATGATTAATTTTCAATCACTGGTTTAGTTTATAGAATAAATTTTATATTCATTTATTTTATATGAACAATTTAGATACATTTTTTTGATATTATATATTTTTTCCTTGATTTTTTATTGTGATTCATGTTAGTAATATGTTTTAGCAGAATATAATATCATGCGATTCACATGTTTTGTATGTGACAATAATAGATACATTACGTTGTTTGGGGAATTAAAGTTAACATGATTTTTGATATTTTATGATTTTTTTCTTAATTTTCTATGTTTTAAATTTGGTCAGACATGTTGTGGAGGATGATGATGTTGAAAGAAAGGTTCCCAACATAGAATCAGTTAATGATTTATGGGGTGGAACATGAATTTGAACATGAGTGAGACTCTATGGAATACTGTTGTTGAGTGTGAAAATCCATCTTGTTTTTTCTCTTTTATAATGTGTTTTTATATGGAAAAGTATTATGTTTCATATCATTTGGTTATATTGTTATTTTTTAGTGCTTTGGAAGTGATGTTCATGAAGTTTTTTTAGTTAGAAAACTCTTATTGATGAGATGGTTTTGATTTATCTCTTGGCATTATTGTTGCCTATTGTCTCCCTCTATAGAGATTCTATAAATGATCTAGGTACAACTACATGTGATTCCCTGTAAGATGGATTTCCAGTTGATAAACCTAATTATTTTGTTATTGAGTTCTAAAATTTAAATAGACCTCTCTTTTATGGTTACCCATACCCTCTACAAGTTAAAGATTGGATGGGAATGATTAAAAGTAACTTTATCTTCATTTAGTTTTTTGAGTCATTAAAGGATAATTTATCTAATTTAATTCATGAGGTTTCACCCTACATGTGGTGGAAGTATTCTTTTAAGAATAAGACTTGAGAAGTTCTTTCTTGGGAGTTCATCAAGGTTACATTAATCTGAGAATACATATTTGAGATGTAGAAGGAGAATGATGGAATGGAGAAGTGTTGTATGTGGTATGGTGATGGGTTCATGTAGAAGTTATATCATAACTTTGTAGACATAGTTCCAAAGGACCTAGGGTATCTTGTAGAAAATTTCTCAAATCCATGGGATTTTGAGTGTCTTCTTCCACTTGATTTAAATTTGACGGTGTCATAGTTCAATCTAACCTAATTTTCTATCATCATAAGAAAGGTTTTTTTGTTGAATCTGTGATAAAAGAAGTTCTTGTGGTAGTCTCCCCTCCATTAGTTAATCATAGTGGTGGGGGAATTTTAGTAAGGAAGCAGGGAAGTAGTCAGAATCTGTTGGAGTGGGTAATGTGATTAAAGGGCCTTATAATCTTTCATTATATTCTTCTGGGAGTGGAATTGTGTTGTCTAATCAGTGTGGAAATCCAAAAAATAATAGTTCATCATTTTTTAGCACACCAAAAATAATTCATCCTTTTGGGAACCTTGGAAACATGGAATGGTTTAGTCCAAGTGTTTCTAGGAAGAAATATGGAACCAGTTCATAGGAGTAGAGTGTTTTTTGGATTGATTTAATGTTCATTTATATTATAGATTATCATTCTATTCTAAGGGGTAGTGTGCTTGATGTGTGAATCTTATATTCCCGTGTTTTGGGTGAGGTTATTTTTTTATTCATGCGAGTTATGTAGTGCTTTTATTTTCTAACTTTTCATGATGTCTTGTGTGGATAAACTTGTCTCAAAAATAATTTATAATAAATAAGTAATATTAGCTCCATATTTTTGGGAAGTATATTCTTTTATTCATTAGGAATCTAGACTTATGTCTTGAAATGAACTTTTTTTCATAGTTAAGAAACCATCAGGGATGTGGGGTTTTTTGTCTTAGTTCTTATCTCATACATTGGTGAGTGGGCTCTATAAATGCTCTTATTATTGAATTTTCATATTTTTTTCATGCCACCATTTGGTTTGAGTTTCTATCAGTAGGGCCCCTTTTTGGTGGGGGTGTTTGATCTGTATTGTAATTTTATTGAGCTAAATCGGGTTTTATTTATTTAGAATTTAGCCTATGTTATTATTATAATATAGATGGTTGTGGATGGCTGAGAGACCCACTATGGTTCTCATTGAGTTCTCTTCTAATGTTGAATAGTGATACCTGGTTTTTAATGGTGGGGAGTCCATTATAGCCTCTTTCGATGATAATCATTTGTGGACCCAATGTTGGCATAGTAGAGTGTGTTTTTTGATGATGATATGCTTTAGGAAAGAGGAAAACGTACAATTTAGATGTTGATGGGATATTTTTTTAATAGGATGGATTATGTGGGTTTGAAATCCTTAGTCCTTGATCGATCATCTAGAAGATGTTTTGGATTTCTGTTGGTATAAAATATCAATGCTGTGAATAATTGTCATTCCTAGATGTTTTTACCTTTCTTTTGGTAAATTTTTTGATATTGGTTTTTATCTCATCTTCTAGGTGTGAATGATTCAAAATTTTGATGGTTTCATTTGTTTAGTTGTGAGCCCATGCCTATCACTTAATTTTCGGTGTGTTATATTTGGAGAAAATATGAGATTTTGATGTTGGTAGTAGCCTATTTACAGTTGGCACATGGTTTCATAAACTATGCATATCCTCCTAAGTAACCATGGGACATATGTTTTGGTTGTGGAGGGATGGTCCATGGCTTGTGCATGGCTTGTAAAACCATGTGGTATGCATATGGGAAGGATCTATTTCTGGAATACTATAATTGGAATTTTTTTCCCATGGTTTGGAAACCGTTCAAGAAAAATTGTGCAGCTGCCAAGGTGTGAGCAAACTATATGTGGCACCCAAAACATAAAAAATATGAAATTACTAAAGTAAACATGGATTTTTATTCCAAAATTACTCATGACCACTATTTATAGTATGTTAATCTCTAATGGTGTTTCCCCCTTGTTATACATGGTTATACTTCTCCTTCAAGGGTAGATTGAAGAGACCCGAAGCTTATCGTACATGGACATTACATTACTTTTACGGAATACTTAGTACATAACAAAAACACACACACAAGGACCGTAATAGTTTAGTGTCTTTGGAAACTCGGAATATAATCTTCTAATCGTGGTGAAAGATCTTCAACATCTCCCATAAAGATCTTCTTTTTTTTCTTGTACCTAAAACCTTTCTTTATATCCTGGGGAAAAGAAAACATAAAAGGGTGAGCTCAAATGCTCAGTAAGGGTAAACAAAAGAAAAATCAATCACATCATATTCATAAGAACATAACTTTTGGAAATCTTAACCTGCAAAAGAGAGCATAATTTCATAACATGGGATAAATCATAGTAGTGAAATGAAATCACAATAATCATAACATAAAACATGAAACTTTGTGGCATTCACACATAATCATAGAGAATCATTTCTTGTTAGTCAAGACTCATTTCCAAGACTATCTTAGTGGACAAAGTCCCTTTCTGAATCGAGTAACCCTCGTTTCAGTCCTGTTTCACTAAACCGGTATAACCTACCATTCCATCCATGTCTATCTCATGAGATATAAAATCTTTACCCAATGCATTGGAGGGAGATATAGGTCCCACCCATCTTATAATGAATCCTTTCTTATGTGTGCCACATAGTCATAAATCATACATCATCGCATAACCCATGTAATAAAAATGGGATTCTTAAACAACATGACATCATAAAACAATTCATATAAGATAAATGAATTCATAGAAATGTTTCCATCACAACATAATCAAATCCATGTAATAATAGGGATAAAAACAGAACCCTTTTATTATCTTAGATGGAAAATAATTTTGATAAAATACTTGAACTCCATTCTTGAGGAAAATATCCTTTCTACTTCAAAAACACTTTTCCTTTCTTAACATGTCGTACAATTATAAACTAAAAGAAGTTGATTAAAAATAAACTTGAAAACTTGTAAAGGAAGCTTCTTGTAAATAATGTTTTAGAAATCCATTCATGCCGTATAAGTAAAAAAAACATTCTTCGTACTTTTGTCGGAAAAGTCAAAAAATCACCTCGTACGAAAAAGCGACAAAAGATTCCTTTCATATTCTTTACTAAAAACTCACCGAAGGGTAAAATTGGATTTAAACTAGTGTAAGTGGATGGAAATAATATTACATATTGATGAAACATGGATGTGGATGATAAAATACACCCCAGTAAATACTTACGAATAAACAATCCCGGATAAAAATGAGATTGTGATATTTCCCTTACCTTAGGTCCGATTTGCTTCGTATGTGTCCGAACCTCCTGTATAATGATTTAAATAATGTCATTGACTTATTACAGAATCATATTCATTGTTATGATATCATAAATGGTTCACTTATGACATTATATTACCCGTTCTTTTGTAAATTCCATGTTAAAGAAGCGTTTTGGGTAAAATCGTTTCATTTATCGTAGGTGTTTTGACTTGTTGTTCTTGACATTATTATTACTTATATAATGATTTACTTACTTCCAGAATATAAAATATGATTTATATATCATATATATTCAGTATATATATATATATAATAGATAGATAAATAAAATGAAAAACACCGTTCATGGAGACGGTAGTCCGTACGTACGCATGAACGCTGTTTTTCTTTCCTTATTGTCTTGAATGGAAGTAAGTAGATGACATACATATATATATATATACATAAATCCATTATCATTATTATTTCATATATTTCATTAGTACTTATTATATATACTTTATAATCATTCATGAATGGTTAATCATTAAGAATGAATCTCATCGCGTCGTGGAGACGGTAGTCCGTACGTACGCACGAGCGATGATATCATTTCCATAAATATTGAATTGAATTGGAGTGGATTATACAATATATCAGAATCAATATGATGTTGTAATAAATATTTATAGTTATTCTTTACACCATTATACCCATCCATTTAAGGTGGTGGTGGAAAATAGATTACACCACGGCGTGGAGACGGTATTCCGTACGTACGCACGCGCGGTGATTTCTTTTTCCGTAGGATGGATAGATGGTGAAATAGGGTTTTTTCATACTTATAATAACATATCAGTATATGAGTGATACTAATGTTATTACTTCATAATGAAACAACTTAAGAAGAAAAAGTGGAAGAAGAAATAAAGATGAAAGAATTGGTAACGGTAATTACCTCTTCTTTGAAGCGCCTCTTTGAGACCTCCTCTTAGGGCACTAAAATTGGTCTTTGAGGAAGACCAGAACCTCTAGGATGTTTCTAGGGAAGTGGAGAAGAGATTTTGGCAGGGTTTGGCCGAGCTTGAGTGCTCAAATTGGTGTGAGGAGGAGGGGGAGGAGGTGCCCTTTTATAAGGGAGGAGAGGGGCACCTTAGGAATATCTCAAAATATTATTTTATATTAAAGTCAAAATCGGTTTATAATGGCTCCAAAGGGTCTTATTTAGAAGATAAGGTGGGGCATGGGTCGAAATCCTATCAACCAATAAGATTTAGACAAGTTTAGGGTATTATTTTAACCTTATCAATTAGAATTAACTCTAAGTTAAATAATTTAACTTTTACCATGTCTTTTTGTTTTCTTTCACTATATGGTTAATAAACTTACTATAACATGCCAAAAGAACCCCAAATTATTTATTATTAATATATATATCCTTATCTAAGTCATTTGGCCGAACCTTAGATTTTTAGGAATAAAATAAAAATTAATAATATAATATTTGATTTAAAAACTATTTTGTGTCAATTTTGACACTATTTGATATATGATTTTTGTGAAAGTCATAACAGAATTATATGTTCGAACCAAGTTGATTAAATCAACATTAATATATCATAGTAACCTAGAAAATTAGTGGAATTCATAAAAAGTCTTAAATTACATTTATTTTGGTATTTATATTATCAATTATGTCAATATTTCATTAATAAGATAATTACTGCATCATCTTTGTGTCATAAATAAATTAAATTATTTGATGTCTAAAAATTACAAATAAAATACCATCATGTAGGAAATCCTTTTATCTTTCTAATGAATATTTACAATCGAATTTATCTTATGTATAACCCCATATTATAAATTATTTACTTATTAAACTTTGATTTTAACTATTTTAACCCTTCTTTAAATAAATTAATAATAAATGTCCTAATCTAATCCAAGTGGACCTAAATGGTCATATGTTATTCCTAAGTTTGTTTTTGGTCGAATTACACTTGTCCAATAGAATTAGGGCATGTTTTAGGGTAATATTAATATCATATTTACCCTTAGTTACCCAATTTACTATTAACCGCGGTAAAAAAAGTAAAAAGTTACTATTCACCAAAAAAATATTTTCATCTCATTGAACCACATTTTAGTCCTTGATATTAACCGTGTCTCTCGGATTTTCGAAATTCCATTCACAGAAGCGGTAAAATTAAGTTTTATGCAAAATTCAGTTTTTAACCTACCACTTAGTGGTTTCACTATTCATCAAAAATTGAAAGTTTTCAGAAAAATACCAAAATTTCACCCTAGGCTAATTTCGATATTCTGAGTCCAAAAATGAAGTCCATTTTGAAAAATAAAATTTATAAAATTTCAAAAAGTGATTATTACTATTCATAACGGCTAGTTTTAATATCATATCATTGTTTAGTGAAACTCGGTATTGCGTATTACACACGCTATCGAGGAAGGTCGTGATTGCGTGTAATGCAAGGCAAGTCAAGGATGCGTGTTGTGCAAGCTCCTTTTGGTGTAGCGTACAACACAAGACTTTAATAAAATTAAAAAGAATATTTTTTTATAAAATCTTGGGCTGTTACATTCTACCCCCCTTAAAATGAATTTCGCCCTCGAAATTCGTCGGGGTTATAAATGGTTTACTATTCGAAAGTTTCTTTAATAGAAACCCACATCGTAAAAAGGAATATCAAAACCAATCTTTAAAAACAAAAGTATGAAACGTAACGGTTACCCAAATAAACTAATCATTGGGTTTCCACATAGGTGAAAATATGGATATGGAAGAGAAATCTAACCATCATGTTCTGATGGAGAGTGGTAGAGAACATGGCTATGGAAAATCCAGTAATCACAAAGCCATAAATTTGTGACGATCTAGGGTACCATCTGATTCATCAGATATAAGGGCACTAGGACAACATTTTTGGTTTTCAAGATCATTTCCCTAAAGTTGAAGAATTTGAATTAGAATAAATACTTACTTTATTTTGGTACAATCTCACTATTGTTCGTGCCTTGAACAATTTCCACTTCATCTATTATATAAATGAAGTTGAATTTGTTATTCGTGAAGTGTTAGCAGATCATGTGATAGAATGACGGGTCATTCCATCTGTCTCGAACAAAAGGTTAGCAAAAATTATATACATAAGTCGATCTATAGTGAGATTAATCATATATGGTTCCTAAAATGGACTTATACTTCATATATCATACTGCTTAATATAATAAAACTAGTTTCTTCTAAACAGGGACTTCCTGTAGGTCAGTGGTAGACGATAAAGGCCAGTCGCACTTCGGTTGTGGGTTCGATTCCCACAGCCTTGTCCGAAGTGATGGGTTGTCGCCCGTCCTGCAGGTTGTCCTTTTTCCAAAACTATATAACATCCCATCAATAATATCGAAAAAACAAACAATACTAACTTATGTCCAACATAATCCATTCCAATCTTTTAGGCTTATCCATAATACTGTAGTCGACTCTCATGATGTAGTGAAAATGATTACCAGAGATTTAACACCATCATCGATCCCCATATATCATAAGATATGTTTTGTTGGTCACATTCCAAACATTCAAAGTCCTTAATCGTGTATTCTCTTGAATACCTTAGTGAAAACATGAATGCAGTTAAAAGTTAACACTTTTCACATACCGAAATCCTCAAAATTCTATATACTCAAACCATGATATCACTTAGTCCTTATATCAATCATGAGCTCATGAATACTATCAAACATTTAATTTTCTCCTTATCCCTTCATTATGCGCATATCATCTACGTTCCAAAAATATCTGAATAACCTTTCATGGATACTGGTAACATTAATCATACACTTTCAAAACCCAAGGAAAGACAACAGTGTAACAATCCATAGATGTCTCTTTATTCCATAGTAGCATGAGATTACTTATACAAAATTACACATGATAAACATGTAATCATTCCACTACATTCTCAAACCATTGACCGAGCTTCAAAAAAAAATTCATCTCACGTATCATTTGTAGTCTCTTCATCATCATCCACATAAATACTACCCATATGACCATACTGATTCTCTTCATGAGTCTTTCCCTTAGGGCATTTGTTTGCATAATGCCCATACATTCCACATTTAAAACACTTAACCATTTTTGATGTCGTAGCAATACCATTATCCTCATCCATGGTGTTAACCGACCCTTTTCCTTTGCACTTAATTGCTTTGTGTCCTTCTTTTCCACACCCAAAGCATCTTCCAGTTCCCTTGAAACATTCTCCTTGATGCCTCTTCCCACATGATTTACATGAGGGAAATTGAACTTTCTTTCCTCTATGGTCATCATGAAACTCCATCTTTCTCTTATTAGCTGAGTTAGGAAACTTACCAAATTTTACTTTATTGATCATATTATGAGATTGCTGATTCGGCATAATAATGATTTTTGGACTTCCAAATCCAATTTCATTTGGTTTCTCATGAATAATATCATTCCATTGTCCATCATATCCTCCATTATCATGAATCATCTTGTTTCCAGCCATTTTCTAAAACCCAAAAAGAATAGTGTGAGAGGCAAAATAATGCTAGGGAAAACAACATAGTAAAGGGGGAGTACCCTTAATATCTAACATCTTAGGTTAAATTCTAAGATCGGTATCGTAGTTCTAGGATTATATCCTATACGTATACGTATCCTTAGGGACATCCCTAGACATACCTTAGAAATATCTCTAGGGATCTCACTAATGTTTTCTCATCCTAGTTTCCAAAGGATGACTAAACCTTTCCTCTGATACCAACTGTAGAGACCCGAAGCTTATCGTACATGGACATTACATTACTTTTTCGGAATACTTAGTACATAACAAAAACACACACACAAGGACCGTAATAGTTTAGTGTCTTTGGAAACTCGGAATATAATCTTCTAATCGTGGTGAAAGATCTTCAACATCTCCCATAAAGATCTTCTTTTTTTTCTTGTACCTAAAACCTTTCTTTATATCCTGGGGAAAAGAAAACATAAAAGGGTGAGCTCAAATGCTCAGTAAGGGTAAACAAAAGAAAAATCAATCACATCATATTCATAAGAACATAACTTTTGGAAATCTTAACCTGCAAAAGAGAGCATAATTTCATAACATGGGATAAATCATAGTAGTGAAATGAAATCACAATAATCATAACATAAAACATGAAACTTTGTGGCATTCACACATAATCATAGAGAATCATTTCTTGTTAGTCAAGACTCATTTCCAAGACTATCTTAGTGGACAAAGTCCCTTTCTGAATCGAGTAACCCTCGTTTCAGTCCTGTTTCACTGAACCGGTATAACCTACCATTCCAGCCATGTCTATCTCATGAGATATAAAATCTTTACCCAATGAATTGGAGGGAGATATAGGTCCCACCCATCTTATAATGAATCCTTTCTTATGTGTGCCACATAGTCATAAATCATACATCATCGCATAACCCACGTAATAAAAATGGGATTCTTAAACAACATGACATCATAAAACAATTCATATAAGATAAAGGAATTCATAAAAATGTTTCCATCACAACATAATCAAATCCATGTAATAATAGGGATAAAAACAGAACCCTTTTATTATCTTAGATGGAAAATAATTTTGATAAAATACTTGAACTCCATTCTTGAGGAAAATATCCTTTCTACTTCAAAAACACTTTTCCTTTCTTAACATGTCGTACAATTATAAACTAAAAGAAGTTGATTAAAAATAAACTTGAAAACTTGTAAAGAAAGCTTCTTGTAAATAATTTTTTAGAAATCCATTCATGCCGTATAAGTAAAAAAACATTCTTCGTACTTTTGTCGGAAAAGTCAAAAAATCACCTCGTACGAAAAAGCGACAAAAGATTCCTTTCATATTCTTTACTAAAAACTCACCGACGGGTAAAATTGGATTTAAACTAGTGTAAGTGGATGGAAATAATATTACATATTGATGAAACAGGGATGTGGATGATAAAATACACCCCAGTAAATACTTACGAATAAACAATCCCGGATAAAAATGAGATTGTGATATTTCCCTTACCTTAGATCCGATTTGCTTCGTATGTGTCCGAACCTCCTGTATAATGATTTAAATAATGTCATTTACTTATTACAGAATCATATTCATTGTTATGATATCATATATGGTTCACTTATGACATTATATTACCCGTTCTTTTGTAAATTCCATGTTAAAGAAGCGTTTTGGGTAAAATCGTTTCATTTATCGTAGGTGTTTTGACTTGTTGTTCTTGACATTATTATTACTTATATCATGATTTACTTACTTCCAGAATATAAAATATGATTTATATATCATATATATTCAGTATATATATATATAATAGATAGATAAATAAAATGAAAAACACCGTTCATGGAGACGGTAGTCCGTACGTACGCATGAACGCTGTTTTTCTTTCCTTATTGTCTTGAATGGAAGTAAGTAGATGACATACATATATATATATACATAAATCCAGTATCATTATTATGTCATATATTTCATTAGTACTTATTATATATACTTTATAATCATTCATGAATGGTTAATCATTAAGAATGAATCTCATCGCGTCGTGGAGACGGTAGTCCGTACGTACGCACGAGCGATGATATCATTTCCATAAATATTGAATTGAATTGGAGTGGATTATACAATATATCAGAATCAATATGATGTTGTAATAACTATGTATAGTTATTCTTTACACCATTATACCCATCCATGTAAGGTGGTGGTGGAAAATAGATTACACCACGGCGTGGAGACGGTATTCCGTACGTACGCACGCGCGGTGATTTCTTTTTCCGTAGGATGGATAGATGGTGAAATAGGGTTGTTTCATACTTATAATAACATATCTGTATATTAGTGATACTGATGTTATTACTTCATAATGAAACAACCTAAGAAGAAGAAGTGGAAGAAGAAATAAAGATGAAAGAATTGGTAACGGTAATTACCTCTTCTTTGAAGCGCCTCTTTGAGACCTCCTCTTAGGGCACTAAAATTGGTCTTTGAGGAAGACCAGAACCTCTAGGATGTTTCTAGGGAAGTGTAGAAGAGATTTTGGCAGGGGTTGGCCGAGCTTGAGTGCTCAAATTGGTGTGAGGAGGAGGGGGAGGAGGTTCCCTTTTATAAGGGAGGAGAGGGGCACCTTAGGAATATCTCAAAATATTATTTTATATTAAAGTCAAAATCGGTTTATAATGGCTCCAAAGGGTCTTATTTCGAAGATAAGGTGGGGATAGGTCGAAATCCTATCAACCAATAAGATTTATACAAGTTTAGGGTATTATTTTAACCTTATCAATTAGATTTAACTCTAAGTTAAATAATTTAACTTTTACCATGTCTTTTTTTTTTCTTTCACTATATGGTTAATAAACTTACTATAACATGACAAACGAACCCCAAATTGTTTATTATTAATATATATATCCTTATCTAAGTCATTTGGCCTAACCTTAGATTTTTAGGAATAAAATAACAATTAATAATATAATATTTGATTTAAAAACTATTTTGTGTCAATTTTGACACTATTTGATATATGATTTTTGTGAAAGTCATAACAGAATTATATGTTCAAACCAAGTTGATTAAATCAACATTAATATATCATAGTAACCTAGAAAATTAGTGGAATTCATAAAAAGTCTTAAATTACATTTATTTTGGTATTTATATTATCAATTATGTCAATATTTCATTAATAAGATAATTACTGCATCATCTTTGTGTCATAAATAAATTAAATTATTTGATGTCTAAAAATTACAAATAAAATACCATCATGTAGGAAATATTTTTAGCTTTCTAATTAATATTTACAATCGAATTTATCTTATGTATAACCCCATATTATAAATGATTTACTTATTAAACTTTGATTTTAACTATTTTAACCCTTCTTTAAATAAATTAATAATAAATGTCCTAATCTAATCCAAGTAGACCTAAATGGTCATATGTTATTCCTAAGTTTGTTTTTGGTCGAATTAAACTTGTCCAATAGAATTAGGACATGTGTTAGGGTAATATTAATATCATATTTACCCTTAGTTACCCAATTTACTATTAACCGCGGTAAAAAAAGTAAAAAGTTACTATTCACCAAAAAATTATTTTCATCTCATTGAACCACATTTTAGTCCTTGATATTAACCGTGTCTCTCGGATTTTCGAAATTCCATTCACAGAAGCGGTAAAGTTAAGTTTTATGCAAAATTCAGTTTTTAACCTACCACTTAGTGGTTTCACTATTCATCAAAAATTGAAAGTTTTCAGAAAAATACCAAAATTTCACCCTAGGCTAATTTCGATATTCTGAGTCCAAAAATGAAGTCCATTTTGAAAAATAAAATTTATAAAATTTCAAAAAGTGATTATTACTATTCATAACGGCTAGTTTTAATAGCATATCATTGTTTAGTGAAACTCGGTATTGCGTATTACACACGCTATCGAGGAAGGTCGTGATTGAGTGTAATGCAAGGCAAGTCAAGGATGCGTGTTGTGCAAGCTCCTTTTGGTGTAGCGTACAACACAAGACTTTAATAAAATTAAAAAGAATATTTTTTTATAAAATCTTGGGCTGTTACATAGATCTAAGGTGATTATAAGAGTTTGGGTCCAGATTTATAAGGGTAATCTCCTCCCCTCTCTTGTATATTACACTTTGGTCCATTTTCTCTTGATTTAATGTTCACTCATGGTTATGTGGATCAGTTATTCATGTATCCATTCATTTATGTTTGGGGTTTTTTATGTTTAGGGTTCCTTATTATATATATTGGCTTCTAGAACCATTGGGAGGTTTTTTCGTGTGTCTGTTGTTGAAGCGTAGTAAGAGTGAGGTTGATTTTCCTTTTCACTTGAATTTTTAATTTAGGATTCATTGGTTTCATACATTTCCCACCACACTTATATGATATGATATGATGTGTGATCTATTAAATTCTTATTTTGTGTGAAAAGTAGTGGTTTCTCCACTATTATGTAATAAGTGGAATTTGTTTGTTAAATAACGAACACCAAGTATTTGATTAAATTCAGGGATGCATTTTATACATTCTTTGTGAAATCAAATGACTATTTTCGATTTCTGATTATATTTATTATATGTAAAATTGTTATTTGGGGATCATAAATGGGGTTTAAATTTTGTTTTGGATTTAATGGAATGTGTATATTGCTTTTATGAAGGGTTTGGCTTGTGATGGTGGTTAATGACCCATTTTGGATTTAAATGAAAATTGATTTGACATGAAAATGAGATATGAATAAAAAAATGGGATTTTATGACATCGTTTTGAAATGTTAAATGTTATATTTGTACCTTTTTGTAATGGTTGATTTGGTTCCTTTAAAATGGATGGTTTTTTGAAGTGTGCTTATGGACCATTCAACACTTTTGTAAGAATGGTGAAAATATTTTTCATGAAACATATCCTTGGATAATCCTCTTTTTGGGTTTATTTTAAAAGGGTATGATGTCCCCACTATAGAATCCTTATGACTCATTTATTTAGAGCCGAAATGGGAGTTCCTTTGTATGGCCTCTATTTTGATCTATGAGTTGAATGGAAATAGATTTTTCCTTGGAATGATTCAAGGGATTCCTATTATGTTGGTTTTTATATATGTGTGTGTGTTTATGTAGGTTCTGGGTGTAGCGGAAGCGCGATGGTGGGCGTACCCAACATTAATTTTAGTGTTAACAACGATCAATCCGAGATCCATCACCATAATAAAATTTTTGTACATCAGAATAGAACAAAGAACAAAAACGTAAAGAGGGAGTCCTGGAACCATAGATTAGATAATCATATGTTGGTTATAATTTATTTAATTAATTGACAAGAATTTCCATGATGTAATTATTTCTTCATTGATGTTTTTAGTTACGATCTGATGTGATCCATTATTTCATTGTAGAATCATAGAGTATGATTCCTCTAGTGGTGATCCAAATGTGCTCTACATATCTCAGGACGTCGTTGAACGGATCTTATGGTGCTATCATGGAAGAGCCTTTACTTGCAATGTCCGCCTTTGATCGCCTTGATTCGGTGGATGAGGATCTATCTCTCATAGCATGAATGCGATCTTGGATGAAAATGATTCTCTTTTGGCTTCAGAGCTTTCTCTAAATCTATTGTGAACTACCAAGCAAAAAATGGCTAGGCTAATGAGAAATATATAATTGGGATTTTTAATTACATATAATAATAAAATGAATTAACTAAACAAAAGAATTTATTAATTTCATTTAATTCATAGTAATATCCCATGTCAAATAATAACAGTTGTCTGTTATTATTACCTGCCACGCGCCCAACGAATTACCCCTAAAATTATTTAATTAAATAAATAAAATTATTTCCCATAAATTCTCAGAACAAAATACACGGTGTGTATATTTAATATACATGACGTGTACTTTTGTTTTTCTATTTTTAATTATTTCCTCCAACACATTTAATAGAACATGAATATTGACTATTTATTTCTAAAATAAATATCACTGCATTACTCAATAATAAATATATTATTAATCCCACATTATATTCTCTCGATTTACTTGTGTCAAAAAAAATCGAGCAGGCATTCTTGAATAATTATTAAACCACAGTTGGGAATAATATTTATTAATCTTGTTAAATTAATATTTAACTGAGATACTTGAACACACATAGTGTGAGACCCTCTCGGCCTCTATCTCAGTGGCATTAGGCGGATCATGCCTAAATTCAAAGGATAGCATCTAGAAACTCACTAAGGCACCCACATAGAATTAATTTAATGCCACAATGATGTGGTACCTCCTAAGAATGCTAACTGTGTAATGTAATACCATTGTGTCTATATCTCAAATCATGTTGGTTTCATGCTAGTGTCATCAACCCATGTGCTTGATTATTCTTTCTCTTACTTTCTAGAATTGAACATTATCATTCCTCACTATGGATATTGATTTATTTATGCTATATCAATTCTATGAAAATGAACTGAGATATCTACTTTCGTTATGGAATAGAAGGGAAAAATCCTTTCTCGCATTATCTATTAATGCAGTATCACTCGTGACACACCCAACATATCATACCTCACTGCGAACAGTGTGATGTCATAGTTTTCATCAATATATATAAGTGAGCGAGTTGTAATACCCATTAATAATTATCTTAAAGTCTACGGATCAATACACACGTCCGCAAATAAGATCCTCCAATGACACTATGAAATATGGATTTACTACTGGCGGGTCCTGTTCTCATAATATCCTCTAGGATATTACCAATGGAACACACCATGAAAAAGGGCCTCAAAGTTTTATGTGTCCTCACCCCTAATGGCCTATATTATTAGTGTCCCTCAAATAAAATCATCCGGCCATAAAACATATATTCAAGAACAGTGTTATGGGACTTTTGGGTTCTCATCATAGTAGAGATTCACTATGACCCTTTAATGCAACTGCTATCCCTCAGACATTATCAAATTAAATGTCATGCAGAAGAACAGTCAAGAAGTGATAAGGTATTTATTATTGAATAGTGTACAAATTAGTTGGTTATAGGACACCAACTCCAAAAATTTGGATGCTCAGTTAACAATGCTTGGCTCACTCTCTTCTATAGATCTTGACACGAAGAACCTAGTATAACTATTGCATTTTTTTAGAATGATTTTAACACTAGTTAGGTTACACACTAGTTAGTGGCCCATAGCCGAAGGACATTTTTTATTATTTCTCTCATATTTTGACTCTCAGTTTTTCATTGATCACTGTAGGTGATGGATAACTTTTGTATAAAAGAGTGACCCTCAGGATAATGTGGATACATTGTGGTTATCAGGTATAGTCTAGTTTTATTGTGTGGTTTGTTTTGTTTTCAATTTGTGTAATAGATATTCATTTTGGATATTTGTATATTATTTGAGATTCTTGGGTTATCTTTCCATTTTCAATTTTATTTATTTATTTATGGTGAAATCAATCCTGTATCTCTCTATTGATGCATGAAACTACTTCCTAGAATGTGGGGATTGGGAATGCCATTTGGGCCCTATCTTGGGTTGGGTTAGGTGTTGGATGGAATGGCATGTCATCTTGGTTCATGGAAATATGGATAAAGGGATATGGAAACTATTGAAAACACATAATAAAAGGATTAAATAACATGAATATATTTTAATAAATCAGAAATTATATTTGTTTCATATTATATAGTATTATGATACCAAAATTCAATGATGAATGTGTTTTAAAATGAACTTTTTTCCCATTTCATAATTTTTCCCGGCAAGTGATGGACAGGTTCACCATGGAATGCTTTATTGTTTTTATGTCATTAACATTCTCATTAAAATTTTATATATCACTCTATTTTAATATTTAGACAACAAAATTCTCTATAATTTCCATATCTTCACTACTATTAATTTTTTACCAATCTACGATCCCAATTACAAGTTATTTTAGGTAACCATTATTTTTTACACTTTATCATTTCATAGGAGATTTTATTGCCTCTGTATATGATGTGGGTTTTCAAATATTGATAAAAAAATATTTAATCATTTATTACCTATGTAATAATACAATGGGGTTAATTTTTTTTTCATGGGCGGTGTAACACCAATATATTTTATCTTTTGTTAAAATGAAATTTTTATGTACCTTTACAAGATGAATCCCTGAGCCAATATGATCCAATATATTGCGAATCATTATAAAAAGTCCATTTATTTAGATGATATGAATAATAAAAATCAATCAATTAAAAATATATATAATATTATTATATAAGTAAAATATATTGGTTAATATAATAAAATTAGTGCAGAATTTTCAATTAAATCATTTGATATATCAAAAATGTGTTTCATTTGAAAATGATTTTTTATTGAAAAAATTAAATTATAATTAAACTATAAATTTCATTGGATTTTATATTTAAGGATATTGATATCTTATTTTAAATTAGAATTTATATACTATCTTTGGGTGAATTTGGTTAATTTATTTAAAAGTATGTATATTTCAGTGAAAAATGAAAAATAAAGATGTTTGTAAAAAACATCAATAAATTTTATTTTAAAAAATAATTATGTTTTTAATTTTATAATGAATTAACATATATATCACTTAATTATATATAATATAATTAATTAAATACTAATATTCTTATAATTTAGTTGGGTGTATGTTTATTTTTGGACTTACAAACTTATTTTTTAAAAAGAAACTATTTTTCTCAATGAAATGATTTTTAATCTGAATATATTAAATAATAATTCATTGATAAATTTTTTAAGGAAATATAAATATTATATATTAATTCATATTTTTTAATACTCATTTTATAATTTTTACATGTAATGGAAAGTATTTAAATTATGTATTACTCTTGAATATGTTTTTTTAAAAATAGGGGTTCACTGATGATTGTGTGATAATTTTAAATAAGATTATACCACTTATAGAAATTTAATTGTAAAATTGATTCCAAATTATTAATAAAATAAATTTATATAATATAATTGTGTACAATTTTATTTTTCCATTGTGAATTGTAAAAATTATAAATTATTTTTACCACTATTATGGTAAAAACATGTCTACATGGTGGGGGTCAAACAAAGTGATAAGGGTAATATTACGACGCAAAACTATGTAATTATTATTTTAATAAAAAAATTCAACCTTTTATTATAATATATTCAAATATATATCCCTTTGTGGCTATGTTCCCATGAAGAATAAGTTATATAAATAAAATATTTAATGAAATTCTAGGTGTGTCCCTTCCCTCAGTTCAGAAAGGGCTCATCTCCTCCTTTCTTGTTGAAAGATTTTTTGTCTACTATCACACCAAATATTTACATATAATTGTTATTAGAATCCATTCCTTAATATTAGATCTTATATCATTCTTTTGTGTTCAATTGTTCAAGAAATAGGGTGTAAGCCAAAGGGGGTCTCCCAAAGAAGCGGTATAAATCTTAACTATGAACATTAAAATATATTTCTCCTAATAAATTATATAGACATGTTTTATAAATAAAAAATCATGATTATAGTATCATGAATATAATGATATGTAATTATAATTATTTAATAATAAATTTATTCCCTTATCGATCATATGATAAATAAAATTATCACTTGTGCGTATGTGTGAACCACTTTCTCCACCCAGTGATACGATTCATTTTTGTCCACTATATTTCACGATAGGATATAATTATGGATTTAATGTATATATATGGTATTAATAACATAATTATTCATAGGTAACAATATGATCTTGCCTTCCATGTTAAATTTTTATCCATTGGTAAATGATGACACCACTCATGCGTACGTGTGAAATACAACCTCTATGAAGTGAGGAAATTTTTAATAATTTCCGATTAAAATCTCATGTAAAAAAGATATTTTCAAGGAAAATTTATGATATTATTTATATAATAATGATTTTTTATAGATTTATTGTTATTTATCTTTCCCAAATTCCATCCATCAAAATGTAGAAACATAATTCGTATGTACATATGAATAACTGTTTCCAAGAATTGAGATAATTTATTTTTCTTTACAAATTAATAAGATTAGTTATAAATATATTTATAAATAATATATCTGAAATTTATATCATGATTAACATTTTTTATATTGATAATCCATTATAATAATGCAGGGTCTACAATATTCGAACTAAAACATACATGGAAAACGAAGAAATTAATACCCAAAATGACTTCTTTTAATTGGGAATTTTTTTTAAATAAAGTTTTGAAATGATATACGTAGGAAATTTATGATATTATTTTCATGAATATGATTCTGGTATAGAATTATAATAAAAAATATATTATATAGGTCGTTATATTTTTGAAAAATGAATTAGGATAAAAGGAAATGTGTTTATCTCAATTTCTCTAAATTGAGAAGTTTTTTAAATTTTATAAATTAATTTATCATTTTAATTATGTATATAATTTCGAAGAATTTATTTATTCATACTCAATAATTTTATATATGATATTTAAATAAACATATAATTTTAAAGTAATCAATGACTTTAGATACAATAATTACAAAATTTTAAAGCATTATTCATCTCAATTTTGTTTCATTGATACATGTTTGTTGTTTTATATGTTGCCCAATAATTTTGATACATATATAATACATCATAATAAATGAATATTTATTATATTAAATTATCATATATGCTATAATAATATGGGTGTTATGTTTATGGAAACATGGATACACAAACGACTTTTTTATAAAATATATACAACAACTACTACTATGTTTTTCATAACTAGTATCCTTCTTATACATATCTTAATTTAGACAGTTCTTCATAACCCATGAAAAAGTAAAAGTATGACCACAAATTACATGTAAGGGTAAACAAGGTATATATCAGTCATCCAATATGAATAACATGAGAATAATGGTATGATAAAATAAGCGTAACATTTAAAAACCATACCAAATATATCACAGATCATAAATACAAGTGTTGGAATAGACTATTGGTGTTCATAAGCCTCGAATCATTAAGGATTAAAAAATATCTTCCTTAAGAGGTTAACATTAGATAAAGATATATCATTATGGTATGAAAATTATCATATAAATTCATTTACGTAATTATGTCTCACATCCATGACTCTGATAATATATTGGTCTCACTTACCTTTCCATTATATCATTTGTCAGGGTTCACTCCCAAGACAATTAGAGTGGACAACGTCCCATATTAAATTAGGTTTACTCCCCATTCAATTTCTTATTATCTAATGAGATATGAATATCAACTTAATTTATTTTAGGGGATCACCCATTACATAATTAAAATACATTAATATGTGTTCCATAAGTTCATAAATCACTCGTCATATATTATAACCAGTGTAAAATAAACTGGTTTCATAAACCATTCAACATTTCATCATTGTATGACCCATGAAAAATTAATTAGATTCATAAGAAACCCATCCTAATAATATTAAAACTACCATTGAACAAATAAAGAAGGTATCAATTATTTAAAACCCCATTAGATCATAAGAAACATCAAATGATGTTTTTATAGATGAAAAATGCCTCTAAAACTCCACTGGTATATTTCATAAGGAAAATACCTTTTTTACAATCAAATATCATATCTAAATCTAAATATTCCAAAAATATTAATGATTTGTTTTCTTTTTGAATATCATTGGATTATTATAAATCAATATTCAATTCCTTGAGAGGTTATCATGGATGGAAATTTCATTATGGCCATGAGTGTAATAACAAAAAATCATTCCATATTTTCGGTAAAAGGACAAAGAACATCATTTGGGGAATTGAAAGAATATTCCATTTAACCATTATGTAAAAATTAAAACATGGGTAAAAATTGAATTAAATATTCATTTAATATTATTGAATACATTATTCAAACTATTTTTTAAATTATGGATATTGAAGAAAATGGATTTCTGATTACTAAGAGAAATAAAGTGGGGTTTCAATAAAAATATTTTTTGGTCTCCTGAGTACTTAAAAAGAATAAAAGTAAAGGAAAAAACCAACCAATAGAAACAATAATATGATATTAAATATTATGAAATTATTGGTCTATTAATAATTAAATTTCATCCACATAATCATAATCATAAATAATCCCTATAAATAATGACATTGTGACATTACCCCTTACCAATTTTGTAACATTCATATAAATACCTCTTGAAAGAGATAATCATATAAAGATTGATATATCAACAAAATTATCATTTTAGGTTTCATAAAATGCATTCATTGGTATAATATAAACTACATAAAATATATAATTGGTGAATATGACTTGTGGATCATTGAAATAATAGTGAGATAATAATTGTTTACAAAAAGATTGACTTTCTTAAAAAGTGATATAACATCCTATATATTATATTTAATTTTTTTAATTATATAAAAAAATTAAAAACAAAATTATAATATCATATATTATTATCATATAATATTTAAACACCTATTTATTAATTATTTCTTACTAAAATTATTGTTTCCTAGAGTTAACTGTTTCATTTTTCTTGAGGGGTTTACTTCGAAAAGTGTGTTATTTCAATTTTTATCATCATTAAATCATATATAACATATAAATAATGGTATATATAAAAAAATAAATTAATTAAATCAATATTTAAAATCATATATAAATTTTATAGAGCGAAAAATTAATTACACCATTCATGGAGACCGTAGACCGTGCGTACTCTTGAATGATGTTTTCAATTATCAATGAATGTATATAAGTAAGGTAAATACTAATCATCATTAACAACCCATTATTTTATCATATATATCATATATATTGATTAAATATATCATTATTACCATCCACATAAATCATAAATGATAAATTTACAACATCGCTTTGTGGAGGTGGTAATCCACACATACGCATGATCAATGTTGTCATTTTCCAAAGGATTTGAGGGTAGGAAAGTAGATTTCATATTACAATTATAGAAGAATAATTAATTAATAAATATAATGAGTAATTATAAAATCTATTTCAATAACCACTCATGAAATATGGTGATATAAAATGAATCGAATCACTACATGGACTCAGTAGTCCACACATACGCACAGGTGATACATTCACTTTCCAATTAATGGAAAAAGGTTGAATAATAGTGGATTCATAATAATGAATTCATTTATTTATATTTAGTATATATTATATTATTTTATTTTGAATGAAACATATATATTAGAGGTACATGAATAAATTAATTTAATGTGCCCAAGTAGGATACTTACCTTTTCTCAGTAAGACTTCGTTATATACTTGACCAATGGAAGAAAATTATAAGAGGATGAAAAACACTAAATCATGTATTTGGTATATAATAAAATAATTTATTATGGGTTAGTAAATATTGTTTCATCAACATAGTGTAAATTTTATAATGTCAACGTGTTCTTTTATAAGTACGGTTCATTAGTCACATGGATTTTTTTAATGGCAGAAACAATTTTTTTTTTATTTTTAATATTATTTATGTTAAAGAATTTAGTTTACCTAAAAAAATATCATCTATTATGTTGATAAAAAATATTGAATCATTTTTATAAAAACCTAATAAATAAATTGGATGAGTATAATTTAAATATAATCCTACAAAACACAAGAAAAACCAGTTTTCTATAGATCTATTTTTCTTAGGAAAATAAATACATTATAAAAAAATTAAGATAAATTTGATTTAGTTGACCTAGATTGGATTATAAATTATTTTATATTTATAATGAAAAATTTAATAAAATTTAAATTATGTTACTATTTAAATTATTTATACAAAACAGTTTTCAATAAAAATCCATATTTTCAATTATTCAAGGAAAGATTAAACTTTTTTAAAAATTATAAACAATTGAATATAATGTAATTATTACAAGAGGATTTAAATAAAAATTCAATATTTCAAAATAATAATATTTAAGAAATATTAGTTACACTATGTTTTCCTAGAAATAAATATATAATTTTTAGGGAGAAAATATATATTTAAAGCATATAATGACTATAATAAATATTTAAAATTTACATATGATCATTTTTTCATTATCTAAAAAATTTAAATTAATTTTTTGTTCCAATTTTTTTATTCACTTCAAAAATGTAATTTCTATATTATAACACTATACTAAATTTTAGTTCATTCATGGGTGCTTGTTTCTTATACTATCAAAAAAACTAAAATATTTGGAAGAAAAATATATATTAAAATATCCTCAAGTTACATTCCACCCACATTAAAATTAAATTTTCCATAAAATTACATAACAATAATAAAATAATTAATTTATATCTAATTCTTCACATCCTCAGGTTCCCATATTACATCCTCAAATAAACAATTTCTCTAGATAACCCTAGCCAGGTGGAAAATCATATTTGAGAGCACTTTATATATAAGATATAAAATTTATATTAGGCTTTATTCATAGGAAATTTTCATTTTCAAGTGGTATAAACTCGATGATTAGAAAATTTGAAAGACCAATTATGTACTTATTCAATATAGCAACATGGAACACATTTTTAACTTGAGATAAGATTAGTGGATGACCCAAGTGAGATGATAAATTCCTTACTCATTTAGTTATCTAAAATGAGAAAACATATGAATGGTTAATATTTACATTATTTACAAATCTCTTAACATTATTCCCTGGAAAATTCATTTTAATATCTTCCTAGAAACTTATAATTACATATTTTTAGAAGAATTTTCCTCATAAATTTTTTTGTAGATTCTTAGAAATATTGATGTCCTTCTGAATAGATTGAGCTTTCACTATATTTTCCATTGTAATCTCAGGTCCCAATAGCATTATATCATAAAAATTATCCCCTCACATTATATTTTCACACGTATTCCCATAGATTTATTCATAAAGATCTATCAAAATACTAAAGTGAAATATATAGCTATACGAAATCTCAACTATAAGATGGTGTTGATCACAACCAGATTTCAAATTAATTTAATAAGAACATAGAATATCATATAGGGTTTTAGTTATTCTCTTGATATAAATATATATATGAGGATTAAATGTATTTTTGAAACACTAATCATAATCCATAGTTTTATTAATTCTTTTCTAGAACATTGTTGTAACCCTCAATACTCTATTAGATACAATAGAATGTATAACATAATTTAACATTACCACAATTATAATGTATATTCTACCATGGTGATCAAGAGATAAATATTTTCTAATTGAAATTAACATTGATGAATTTTTATATTGGTTGACTATAAAAAAAATAATTAGGTACTTTTGGTGTTTTATGGTGTTAGAGGATAAAATATGTGTTGATTTTTTCCCATTTCAGTTCAGGTATAGGTTATGGTTATAACATCCCCTTAGATATCTATTACACATATTTAAGTTTCTGGAATACTAAGTATCAAGGTATATACTCTATAATATCTTGATTAATGTGTCCCCACAAGATTTACATTTTTAGACCTCTATACATCATATTAATTCTTAGATAAATAGATAATGATGAACTATGAGATTTAAAAAATAGTTTATTCATTAAATATTCTATGGACCTCAAATATACATGTAGCATAAACCTTATCATTCTTTCACAATAATGAACAATCTCAAGAACATTTCTCACATTCTTTTTCAATTTGATATCATCTATTATGCTTATTTAATATTTACCAAGGGTGATGGTTGAATAATCACTTGAAAAAGATAATATGTTTACACATCCTTAAATATTTCTAGATCTATACTTTGAAAATATTCAAATACTAGATATTTATTATCATATTCGAAGATAATCCTACATGATGCGACTTAATCAATGCATTGTCCACCTTGTTCTCTTTCCTAGGGTGGTAATGTATTGAGGTTTCATAATCTTAAATGAACTCCAACTATCTCCTCAATCATATATTGAACTCTATTTGAGTGAATATATAATTTTTAAAATTATAATTGATTTATATTTAACACCTTTGTGCATAAAGATAATTACTATATAAGTTTTATGAGAAAACTTCCACAACTAACACGAAATATTTAATTGGGTAATTTAACATGAGAATCTTAAATATTTAGGATTCATAAGTTATCACTGTATCATTTTTCAAGACAACACATCCTAGTACCTTTATAAATTCATCAATATAGATCATGAAAACTTATCAATACAAGGTAGTGTAAGTAAAGGTTCTCAAAATAACATTCTGTTGAGTATCATGAAAATTTCCTCTTATGTATCAATCCAGCAAAACATCAATCCCTTATGAGTTATAATTATAATTGGATTAGATATTTTTGAAATTTTTTATTCAAAAAATAGATAAAATCCACCCAATCTACGAGAAAATAAATATCTCATTCATAATGGTTGTTACAAGCTAATGTTTAATTGTGTACATCATTGATGGATCCATTAATAGAACCTTTCTATAGATTATACAGCGAAAGAAATATTTTTTTTTCAATATCCATACGTCAAAAAATTTTCAAAGAATTTATCCATTCTTTGGGAATTTAGTAAAATTATTAATTTTTATTCATGTATTTTATAGATTTATTAATATATAACTATAATATATTTTCTTCATTCTTATAACACTTTAGTATATTTTAATGAATATTTTAGAAGATATGAATGGATTCGGCATGTGGTTTTAGGACCATCAGAGCCTCTATGATGTTATCATAAAAATAGTAAATATATTTATCATATATAATTTTTTTTACAAAATAATTGAATATCACCAAAACATTGTTTTATATGGGAAATCAAGGACCACCGTTAGATTTGAAGAGTGGGTTTTTTTCATAGGAAGATTATAATTCCAGTACACATTGTGAGTTTTTCAAGATATTTTATGTTTGTAATTATAATTAAATATTAAATTTATATATTGATTTGATAAATTTTTTTCAGAACCTACATATCACTATTTTTGCCCGGTTTTGGAAAAATATTTGGTTCACACGCATAACCCTATTGATATGAGAGGATCATGGAGGAGATATTGATGAACGTTATTGAGATCATGGGATATGGATATGATATCCAAGGTATTATTATTCATGGAATGAGTTAGGCTATATCACCAATGGAATGGACATAAAATTATACTTTCTCAGTGATCAATCTAGTCTTGATGCAAGAAGTTTGTTTTTTGTTTTAATCTCTGTTTGGATTGTCTCAATTAAAAAAAAATAAATCCCTTTAGTAGTTTAATTCATGGATATATTTTTTGATATTATTTTATCATATATATTCGTATAATTAGAATTTGATATTACTTGGATGATAATTTAGTATTATTTTTTATTTATTTTTTATATATAAATAAAAAAATTCCAATCCAATCAATAGAAAATTCATGTTTTCCCACTTTTTCCTTCTATGATTTCTCCGCTAATTTTTGGAATGATCATAATTTTATATTTCATTTGGAAGATAGTTTAAAAATATATTTTAATATATGGTTGTGAAATTGATCATTAGAACAAAATATCATTTTGGAAGGTACAACTTTGGGATTGATATTATGATCGTGGTACAGAAAATGATGGCTCATGATAGGGGATCCTATTAAGAATTTTCTTCTATGGATTGGTGTTTTGGGGGTGGGGTGTGACATGAAGCGATTCCCATGTGGATGGGTGAATTGAAAATAGCCACTATAGATTGAATGAGCTCAATAATCCATAGAATCAATTTTACAAGCATGTTTTTTTGGAGATCCATAGGTGATGGGAACTTGGGTGGGCCACATAGATTTTTTTTTGTAATTTTAAGAAAACTGAGCTACACTTTGTGTAATTTTGAAAAACACATTCAACATAGTCCCCTTTTAATGGTGGCTATGGCTACACACATAGATAAATATAATAGACTATAGGGATATACCACATGCTACAAGATCTGATGATGGAGGCCCTTCGTGTATCTGTAGAAAAAATATTATTCTTAGAGTACATAGGGATTATTAGAGTATAAGGAAACAATGAGAGTGTAACATCATGACTTAAATACATGGTCATAAGCAGTGTACACTATGACATCCATAATATACATTCATGAACTAGAGGACATCAGTATGGACATAGACATGGTCATGTTTGGGTTTTATTAGACACACTATTCATTACCTATACATATCATGTACTCCTAGTAAGGATGGGTGAATACATAATTCTATTTAGTCTAGAAGAGTACTCATAGATAACATTTCCCTTTTTCCATTCATTTGAGGGTATAGTGAAGCATCTTATACTAAGAGTAGGATGATTTATCCCCTATATATATTATTATTAGATAGAGTTATTTATCCATCTATGTGGCCAAGATTATGATCAAGGATCATTATCCCCTAGGTTGGGTTAGGTATATCATTACTGACTACCGAGGCATGAGATCCCTATCCCTTTGGGTTTCTCTAGGAAAGGATTGATATCCCCCATAATCATCAGGTGTTATCACCTATCTGTATATCAATATCATTTGAGTTACATAATGTACTTATTTATGGAGAGTCCCACAAGTTATAACCATTCATATGACAACGATCTGTTTTGTAAAGACCATTTTAGTTTATTATATTTGATTAAAATTTAATTGAAGCCTCAAGAAGAATCCCAGGATAGAAGTCTAGTTGATACCGTTTTTGAGACATAGCGTATATATTTAGTGTATCTAGATATATATTATCCACTCATATAATTTATATTTCTAGATTTTTTGTTCGATGATTTCAGGGTGTTATACTTTGTATGCTATACTCTTTCTTTTATGGTATTATCTCACACATTTTATTTCTTATATATATCACATGTCTTTTGAATGGATTTCTAGGTGTACCAGGAGTAGGTGGAACATATTTGGGTTAGATAGACCATAGTTGGTTCAAGGAATTAAAGATGATGAAAGAACCTACATTACTAGTAGGTTAGATTTCTTCATTATTGGTGGGAATGTATTTTTCCATTTAATGAAGTTTGGTTATAAAATATGTATGATTTAGTAATATTCATTCATCTTCGAATCATTTATATATTTTATTTTTGGAGTATATGAGTGTATTGGATATGAGTTCACGTGTAATTTTACCTTAGGTTAAGCCCTATGTACTTTGTGATATAACTACATGGTGCTAGTTTCTGTCTGTTGGCCTATTGGATATGGTTTTGGGTGTCTAACTTATTTTGATGCAGGATATGTGGGCCCTAGATTTCCATGTCATGAAAGAGTGGTATCACCATAAGTTATCTTTGGACTAGGTTTTGGAGATTTTTTAGTTGTGAAGTTTGGTATGGCAACATGGGTAATAGTTTTATAGTGTTTAATGTTGGGATCCTAGTCTAGGGAACCCAGTATTGGTGTAGTAGATTACATATCCATTCACTAGAAATTTGAAAATATACTTCTTGAATCATTACTTAAAGGTACTAGTTATAGGAAAAATGATGGTATATATATATAATTGGGATGGGTTGTGGTCTCTATGATCTTCTTGAGTAAGATCCCCATATATAATATTAAACTTGCTACATTTTGACATTTTTGGATTCCTTCATGATGAAATATATCTAGTATTCTATAGAAGGATCATGATTATGATTTCCTTAATGATGAGGCTTTTGTTTTGGAGCCAATATAAGAGGTCATACCTCTAAGTGGTTTTCCAGTCTTACACATAACCGTAGAGTAGCATGTTTCTCTGACATTACCAACGCATGATGTGCTCCTATTGGGAAAAATCCAAAAGATCATAAGATAGAGAACCATATTATTTTAAGGTAATAAGGTGCCCCATAAATTAAAATATTAGATCGAGGTAGTTGGGGGAGATTTTTACCCTGTTAGGACCCCTCCTGATCAGACAGTTTTCATAAATGTGAGACATATACATGACATAATAGAGATATGGTAGAGTATAGTGACTATGATGAATGAAGGGAGGACTCCCTCTTACCTATTGTTTCATTAAATATTTATAGTTTTGTTCTACCTTGTGATATTGTAGGACAAATGAATCTAGGATCATATAGTGTTATAGTAGAGAAACATTTAATATTTTGTTTATGCGTTGAGGCTTACTAACATCTCATGGCAGCCCATAGATACGTTTTGTGTTGTTTAATTTCAAGAATAGACCATTTATCATTTCTTTCACTGAGATATCTGAGTTGGTGTGTTATCTCATTTCAATCTAACTAGTACTGACGTTCTACAATATGAATTGTTGGTGGATTGAATTTTGTATAACTATACACCAACAGTTAGTGGTAGTAATGGAAACCATGAATTAGAGAATTTGAAAAATGGTAGTAAATGATAGAATTAGGGATCCTGGTATGAGAGACATTTCTAAAGGCATCGTCAAAAATTATGGACTACAGTTTATATCTCTCAGGATGGTTCCAATAAATTGAGGACAAGGAAATGATAATCCTTTGATGGGTGAAGATATATAAAGGGATATTGTTTAACCCAGCGAGCAAAAGATATGGAGATGGACGATGGACCCCCTAGGATGATGCAGCAGTTGTTTAAGAAGGTCCACAGGGTGGTAGCCGTGTAATATAAACTATGATAGTAGTGGTAGGTGGTCGATGATTTGATATGTATCAACCACCACCCAAGGTGGTCGATGCAAGACTCGGAAATATTGGTGTTGGGTGAAAGGGTAGCTGCAAGTAGTGCATTATTCTAAACCAGAGTCTCTAAGGATGATTTGAGGAATAATATTTATGTTCATCAATTTAGATTCAATGTTGATAGATATAGGCACGATCCATAATTTTTTTCACATCTGTCGTTTATAATTTAGAGATTCCAGTGGAACCTTGGCATCAAACATAATGATTAGGGACTCATTCTAGAGGGGATTAAATTATTTTGTACTTATTCTGATAGTGTGACCTATCTCTAATAGGATAAATCATCTAAGGTGATTTTTTCATAGTCAATGAGATGCCTTATGACATCATTCTTGGTGTGTAATTACTTTCCGCAATTCGTTCATAGATAGAATATTTTAGGTAGAGGGTGTGGTGCGTTCAATTTGATGATGTGAGGGTTTTATTCATTAGAATCAAGAATTTTTAGGAATGTATAGATGAGAAACTTTTCAAGATAATTCAACCACTTACTTATATATTAGTTTTCATTTCCCATAGATTATCTTATTTTTTGAGATCTTTAATTATTGAAGTGCTGATGGATTGTGAGGAAATATTCCCTTTGGATGTTCTGTGACCACCTCTCCAAAATATATATATATATATATATATATATATATATATTAATTTTATTACACATAGGGAATACCATGATATATTTTCCAACATATCATATATCCCCCATAGATAATATATAGTTGAAGGTGTAGTTGGGGGAATTTCAAATGAAGGGTTTTTAAGACCCATTATGTCACCATTGGCAGCCCTAGTGTATTTGGTTATGAAGGAATACATAAATTTCAAGATATGTTTTGATTACTATCACCCGTATAAAGTTATCATCATGAATAAGAAACAAACTCTTAGAATCGATGACCTATTCAACTTGTTTTTAGGGATGATATGTTAATCAAATATTGATATTTGGCCGGGCTATCACAAGATCCAGGTTTCAAATGAGCATATTCCTAATTTGATAGTCTGCTGCTGCTATGGTCACTAAGAGTACATGGTGATTCCATACTTCAAGATAAATACCCCAACAATTTTGATGATTCCTATGAGGTATATTATTTAACAATTGTGGGACCATTTAAGATTATCCATTATCACTAACATACATTTGTATTCAGATACAAAGGAGGAGCTTGCAGGAATTTTAATGATTTTCCTTGATTTACTCTAAGGAAATAATATTTATTGGATTATATCAATGTGTTAGATTAAGAATTTAGAGGCCCCCACCTTGGGAAATGTCATCTCACAAGAGGGAGTGGTGGTGGACCCCGCAAAGGTTGAGGTATTTTTATCTTGGGAGACACCCTACAGTGTGTCTGAGGTGTATAGTATCCTTGTGATGGAAGGTTACTATGAGATATTGATGAATGATTTCTAAATATTTAATCAACCTTGACTAAATTTACCTAAAAGGGGAATCATTTATCATGAATATATAAGTTCCAAATAATTTTTTTTGAGTAGGGGTAAAGGCTGATTAGTCCCCCCATTATGAGACCATTTTAGATGGGTGTTGAGTATGTGTTGTTTTGTTATAAATTTAGAAATTGTCATGGAAGTGTTCTAATGAATATTAATGTGTTTAATTCATATGGAAACCTATATATAATACCCAATTAATAGAACTAAGAGTCTCATAATATAGAGCTTACAGTAGTGGTCATCAATTAATAGATGAGATAGAACTACCTTATAGTGAGATTTTTATCTTCAATTCTAACTAAAAGAATACAAAGTAATTATTTTCTCAAAATAATCATAACATGATACATATGTAGTGGAAATATTTCCTATAGGATTATCAATTTGTGATATTCTATAACCCCAAAAATGGGATTGTGGGGGCATATTCTCAAATTGTGAGATTATGTTTGTGGTTGTTGAGTGAGTCACCAGAGTATATGGTCTCGTTATAGTTGTCTATATTGGATGAAGTTAGGGAAGTGTAACTCTAGAAATGGTTATTACCCATCTTCTTCACTTTTTAGGGAGTGTTAGTGTGGATAAATCAATTGTGTGGCCATATGTGGTCATATCCACTATATTTTATTTCGATGGATTTTTTTTAATTCGGGGATCACATCACAAATTTTGTATGGAAGAATATGGTACTTGTGGTATTTTGAGAGGAGGAATGGAGGGAGTATTATAAATACCCATTTAATGTATATCCGGGGTTGTAAATGATATTCCAAGAACATTAGCATCAGTTTTGGTTGATATGGATGAAGATTTTCATATGTGAGTTTTTATCTCCAAGCATCACTTGTCCATATGTGAAGGATGAGGAACAACTTCCATTGGTTTTGGATTAACACTTTGATGTGATGAAGTTGAAGTGGGATGGTGTCACTATAGACAACATGATTGGGATTTCCTCATTTAAGAGAGCCTGTGAATCTATATAGGTGATCATACCTTGAGTCACCAATTCTACCAAATTCATATACATATAATATTATTGTTTTATAGAGAGCTTGGTATGCCTTTACACATAGAAGATAGTTTGACCCCATGGATTTCCCTTGATGAACATTTCATACAAAGATGATCACTTCACATTATGATTATTGATAGTATTTTAGAAGACCTATATAACCTAGGTTATATTGAGAATATCTTATCACTACTAGATAGAGAGCCCAATTGAGTAAACCATTAATGTTATAGGGTACAATCTTGTATATTGGACTTTGGTCATAGTTGGAAGGATCCCCTAACCTTGGTGGAGATTCTATATAATAACAATTACCCTTACACCATTGGTAAAAAACCATTTGATCCTTTGTACAAGTGGACCTAAATGTTTTCATAGTGTTGGGATGATAAAGGGTATTTACCACTCATAGGAACGTAGATGGTGTAAGTGAAAATAGATATGGTGTAGATCGTCTAAGAGAGGATATGAAAATCTTAGAGCTATTGTAATTATTAAGTGAACTAAAGGCAGAGCCCTTTGGAGTTAGATGTTGGAGACAATGAGTTCCTTAGGTTATCACCTTCATATGGAAATAAAGAGATTTGGATAGTGAGGAATGTTATATTAATGGTTTATAATCCCTTTCAAAGTACCACATCAGGTTTCCAAGGTTGTATAATTCGTATACCTCCATAGATAGACTGGGTACACGATGTCTTCCATGTGTCAAATCTATAGAGGTATGTGAATAAACCATCAAATTTTATTAACAAGGAGAATTTTTATATCAAGGATGGTGCAACCTTTGTAGAGTAGCTAGTAGAGATCAAAGATCATTTGGGTAAAATCCTTTAATTGAGAGAAATTTCATAGGATTCAAGACTATGGATGTGTGAGAATCATTAAAATATACACCAGGAGTAAGAAAAATGGATTGAAGATCAGTAAAAATATATATTTTAGTAGTATTTATAATTTTTTTGGACAAAAAGGACTATGGTTTGGTGATTGTAACAAATCTAATTTTCCATTTTATCTCCATGGAGTATTTTGAATAATCTTCTCAGGATGAGGTGTGGATTTTGCAAGGGATATTAAAGAACACAGAGAATTTGGGTTGATACAATATAAATAGTTAATATATTTTTTACGCATGAATTGTTTTATGAAATAATATAAAATATCTCAAATAGTGTTTCCAAATTGGAAATCTAAGACCACAAATAGATTTGGATTGTGGTATTTACCATATATGGTATATAATTGGTGTACACAATGAGTTTTTGTTTAATAGAATATTATGGAGAAATAATAAGTAAATAAATATATTGGTTATTAAATTATCCCCTAAAATTATACTTCATAAATTAAGACAATTTATTGGAAAATATTAAGTTTACCAACTTAACTCTAGTAATTTGAGAGGACTATGGTGGTGGGATTTGGTGAGCATCAAAAATATTATGAGATGCTGGTTAGTTTTCCAAGGAGTCCTTCTTCAAAAAAGAACTCCTTGGTTCTCAAAAAAATATAATGAAATGAAAATGTTCCTAATATATATCAACACAATATCAAGGAAGATAATTTATTTCAATTTATGAATCAACATTTTTATCGTCTATATTGAAAATATATATTTTTCTATGTAGAAAATAAATTTACGGGTCAATGTTTTTTATTTTTTCTCTATTTAATCTCCAAAGAATTTGAATTGATAATTCCTTTTGATACATTCCTATTATTAATAGTTTATCATTTTCAATCATAATATATTTTTCCAATTTGAAAAAAAAATTACATCTGTTTTCAGAAATTGTTGATTAGTTTTTTCGAACCCACATTCTTTTAAATATCATCGTCTATATTCTAATTTTCCATAGGCTTGATAATACATAGAAATCCCATTTATGTAGACAATATTAGAAAAATAGACAGTTTCATGCATTCATATTTGTGGCATAAGAACTGTTTATAGTATTCTAGGGAATATATAAGATCAGGGGTCAAATTAGGAATTCCATTCTATATGTTGTTCTTTACTTGGTGTGGCAAGGAGGTAAGAGATTCTTGAGTAGATGTGTGTCTTGTATCTTAACATATATAATAAAATGAGGTTATAAAACCATGGATCTGAGCATTACAAAAATGATTTGTGGTTGATAAACAGATTGTGATAGTTTGAGTGAGATGTGTAGAACGGTCTATGAAATCTATGAAAAAAAGAGTTACATGATGTGTCGTTTAGATTAACACACATTATGTGGACACATTTGTATGATATATAGGGTTATCTATTGAGATAAATATATTGAGATGTGTGGATAAACAACACATTTTGTGACCCAATGATGGTGACCTGATGTGTACCACTTGGTTCAGAGGTACACCCAGAGTCTGTGCACATGTATATCATATGTGGTAATGAACATAGATCATGGGTCGGACTAGAGTAAATTATCATGACCATTTTACATAGGATAAACCAGAATATATGACAAATTCATTTGAAAAATGTAATTATTATTGACTCATTGATGTTTAGAATATCATAGAAACTCCACATATTACACCTACAAATCATATATTAATTTTGAGACATTGTGAGTCCCCTATTATCTTTATTATAAATGAATACTAGAATTACATGTACACTTTGTGCATACCAATTAGGGTATAGTGATGAATATAGTGTTGAGAATGGGATGAGGTTTTTCATCTATGGTGTAATCTGTGTTAGATTTAGGTACCCCCTCCATGTGGTTCGGTGTGTGATACACTATCATTATTCCCCAGGTTGGGTAAGGTATCATGTTACTGACTAGAAGGTATTGTGATCCACATTATAGTGGATTACACTATGTAAGGTTAGGAATCCCACAAATGCCTTTAGTATGATCCCCTATTTCTGTATCAACATATGTTGATTTCTAGTGTGTACTTATTCATGGAAAATATCTACGAGCTAGAGCTCTCATATGAATTCCAACAGTATTTTCAATACATGAGGAGTTAGTAATCCCAGAAGACCATTAATATGAATCCTAAATTATTCTCCTAAGATATCAATGTTTTGAACCCTTAATTGAGACTTGGTGTCTATGTTGAGTTTATCTTGATTTATGTTATCCATTCCTATGATAAAACTCTCTTAATACATTAGATTTCGTGATTTCGGTGTATTCTATTCGGTATGTTATAATCATCGCTACATGGGATATGCCTATAATGTCATGTATTATGTAGAAGATAGGTCATTTGATTCAATCCTAGGAAGAATATAATTATGTGAAACATAGTTGAGAAAGGTGGAAAATAGTCAGTTCTGGGAGTGACATATTTTCAATAGTCCACCCTTACTATCTGAATGGAATATTTTACAACGTTTATAGGCTGTATATTTTAATTTTTATTTATATACTTGTTTCATACTCTAATGTGGGATTATGTTCTAAGAATTCATATTTGTATCATATATATCATTCAATTTAATAATATTTGGGTGTTTGGAGAGTTTTTTGTGTATAAGTAACATTGGCCTTGTCATACCATGTGTGTTATATAAATACTTAGTTGGTGTTTCCAACCCCTATCCTATTGGAGGTGGGATTGGATTGTCACGCCTAGATTACCAGAATCTAGTTGACCTTGTAATATTGGTTATGAAAATAATAAATCCATATATAAATGTTTCCACAAGTTGATCATGCTATTTTTTACAGACTATATTTATTAAATAAATTAATATATAAGGGAAATTAATAAGACAAAATGAAATCAATATAAATTTATTATTCCTCTACCTCATATGAAATGTTCTATAGGGTATATACGATTTCATGAATATCTGTTGATAATATATAGAATGAAGGTCAATCATAGTAATGTATTGAGATTTTATAGTTGATCAATAATGTCATCAATACATGTTAATGGATATTCATTTTTGATTTTGATCATATGAAATTCCTAATAATAAATGTGGGGTATATATAACCCATATGGTTTCATTTAAAAGTGAACAAGATCACTCTATGGTGATACACATGGGAAAAATAAATTCATTTCAGGATTCTTCTAGAGTTTCTTCTTTAGTTCCTACAACTCAATAGGGGCCATTCCATAAAGAGTCATTGAAATATGTGTAGCTGAAGATATGATTTATATTGAAAACTCATGATCATGATTCAGTGGAAGACTAAAAATATATTCCACGAAGACATTAATAAGATCCTTAAAATAGGCATATATTAATATTTGAGTTTCTTTCTAACCATCTACGACAAACACCTATTTTGAATATGAATCAATACCCATAAAATGCATGTAATTCCCAATGAATGTATATATCTATAATTTCACTAATATTCAATCATAGTCTGGTTCAGAATATTAAATATGAAATCAATTCCTTAGTAATTGATGTGGGAATTATGTATGTAAATATATTCTATGCCTAATATAACACCAAATTTAACTAGAGGGACAATGTCAATAATTTTTTAATGAACATTCCCAAAAACATTAATATAAGAGGAATGAATTTTTTATATTTTATCATTATAATAATAGTGATTTTCATTTTTAATTCAATATCTAAAAATTGAGGTGGAACTGTGATACCCCAAAAAAAATTATTAGATATGACACAGTAGGTAGATCTAGAATCAAATTTGACATTAACTATTATTTAGTGGATGAAATGTATACCATTCACCACATAGTTGTTATACCCCACATTAGTAATAGTGATCACATGATATTTTACATTTTCTCTAGTATAAAGAGGTTTTTGAAACTGATCATCATCATTCGAATTTTTATTTGACAAATGATAATTATAATGATCATGCTCTATTAATTTGAAGCACTGAAGTGTTGGCAATGTATTATGTGGTTACTTTTCCACTTGATTAGAGAACCTCATATTCTTATCACATCAGTATTTGATTTCTAGATAATGTTTCTTTCCACACTTAAAACATTTGGTAGTCCCCTTAGATAACATTTCACCATCTGTCCTTCTACAATTCAATCATGAAGGAAAATCTCATCTTCATATCGCCATTATTTTTATAATTTCTATTGAATTGCATAAATATTTTCGAATCAAAGTCATGGGATAGATTTATAAATTTAATTTTTATTTCCTCCTTTACTGATCATTGACAATATATTCATTACAACATAAAAATATTGGGGCTATTTACCTTTAGAGAGTTGATTTTATGCCACTGATTAATCGATTAATCTTACTTTGAGGTTGAATGATAATACCAAAACCATACCTCACATGTCTTATAAAAATTTCCACCTGGGTACTAATTTATTCCTTCACTTTTATCTTTAGTTTAAGTAATTTCTTCTCAATTTTTATATGAATAATCGAAGAAAATTACATATTAAAAAATTAAATCGAAAACTAATTTCACTATATAGAGTCAATTGATTCCCATTTACTTATGTTCATGATAGGGTTACCCTATTTATCTACTACATATAATAATGGTAAAAAATAAAATAATATGCTAAATTTTAAACACTAGAGATTATAAATAAAATAAATTGGTAATACTCATTTAATAGAAACTATTGTATCAACAAACCCTCGAAAAGAAGGAGGATGTTTTCTTATAAATGACTCAAGAAGCAATTGTTCACTCCATTGATAATTTTAAAGATGTTCATGATTCATGGCATGATAAAGTATTGTAAGTATAGAAATGATATTTTTTATTTACAAATCCAATATAATTTTGTCACAAAATAATAAATAATTCGATTTCCAACTACATTCATCATTAACAAGGATCCTTCATGTTGTCTCCGTTGACTAAAACCAAAAATAATACTTTGAGAAACAATAATCTTAGTTGGAAACTGAAAAAGCATAAATAGTAATATATATTATGTCTAAATAATGACACATTATTTTCAATATATGAATCTTTAGATTTGACATATTCCATCCATGATCAACATATATTCAAATAATTTATAAGGGTTCATAGTTAAAATTTGATTTAATACTAGATTAACCCTAATGAGTGTATGATTAGCTTCATTTTAAAGGAATAGTCACCGCACATAGGAGTGATACCCAATGTATACCCTAATAAGTATTTTTAGGGTTATTACCCCTATATGAATATATTACAAAATGACAACCATTAATAGAATCAAAAAAAGGGATGATTCTCTTAGAAAACCACACTCTTTTATTTACCATAACATAAGATATTATCAAATATATAAGATAATCTTATAGGCTATAAATTATATATTTTTTGTAATTTATAAAGGTAATTAGTAATTACTCTAATACCAACTATTATAACCAATACTTTTTCTACATTTATATTACTCTTAAATTGATTAATATTCATTAAAAAATTATATCTATGCCAGAATCATATAGTCATAGTGTCTTCGTAATCATAGATACATAGATGAATTTTTTATAAGATAAATACATTATATACCACTAATTTCTTCATAGCTAGTGCCCTAATAAGATATATTATACATAAAAAAATTCAACATAGCGATGTGAATGTAAACAAAAAGAATGGTGAGATTAGATTCTCAATATAGATAAATAGGGAAAATACCTATGATCAATACACAATATTCAGAAAATAAGTTTATGAGAACATGTGATTTACATTTGAACATCATACCCAAAAAAAATTATAATGATGATTCAAGGAATAAATATATATATTTCACAAGAGATGAATAATAATTGAAAAAAAATTCATGCTTCTGGAGATCATAACCTGGGAATAATGTATATGTTTTTGGAATGAATATAATCATACAAAATAATTTCTTTAGTTTAGGATCAATGGAAATATTATCATAGTGGATTGTTTTTAATCCTTATTTCATCATATCCTTAGGTGAAGTTCAATCCTAAGACTATAATAGTAGACATATCATTTACTGAATAAGGATCACTCTCAATAAGAGTTCTAATTATTTCATGGGTTATAAATAATTACCGAATGCATTATAGGGATATTTTATTCCAGGCCCACTCATCACATAATCATAGTCTAATAATTTTTTCCCATAATATTACTAATAATTCATTATATATCAGAACCCATAGAAGGGAAATATGTTTTATTAACATTTCTAAATATCATTATAGCATAACTGGTGGAAAATAAATGGGTATTATTAATAAATAATCATCAAAATATTATAAAATAGAAATAATCTATATTTTGTCCTTGGATTATTACCCAATTAAATCCTAACTAACATCAAAGGATGTTATCATAGATGAATAAAATTGAAAATTTCATTGTATAATTTGTTGAGGAAAATACCCCTATCACTTCAAATTCACTTATGTAAAATATCATAATTAAATTTCTATTAATGAAAACATTTTATTTAAAAGGAATCCTAAAGAAATGTAATAGAATATTAATCGAAATTATCAGTCATGATGGTAGAATATTTTGTTCATGTCATGTACCTAAAAAAACTGCTTCTTTCACATTTTTGGTAAAAACTAAAAGGTACCTAATTAAAAAAATAAAATTATGATTCTATTTTAAAAAATTTGTAAAATATAAAATATTCATAAAAATAACCATAAAAATTAATTGGATATTTTAAAAAAATTTCTTTCAAACATTTTATATAACCTGGATATAGATTAAAAAGGATTTTTGACCGAAGAGAGAAATAGAGCTGGGTTTTATTGAAAACATTATTTTGGTCTCTTTAGAAAATAATGTATGTAAATTTCATTGAATTAATGTAATATCTATAAATAATGATATTATTAGAATTTTTTGGGGATTAATTAGTGATAGGACCTAAAGTTCAATCATCAGAAATATAATCATAATCAATCACAATAAACTATGATATTGTAACACAAATAACTTATCACATTAGAATCCTTCAAATTAGAACCTCATAAAATAGATAAAATTATATGGATATGCATATCTAAATAATATTCATGATAATAGTACTAGGATACATTAGTTGTTTTTATATACACCGTATAAATTAAATATGTGGTAAATATGGAATGTGTCTCAGAAAAATTAAAGTGAGATGAAAATCCCTTACCTAAAGTTTGACATGATTTGAAAGCACTATATACCCAAGTATAATAATTTACTATTTATTAAAAATCCATACCCTAAGAAATTAAAATCATATAACATCATATATGATCCACTTTTAAAATTCCAACTCCCTTTTATTAGTAACTCCTTATTCAAATCCATGTATTTATGTGTAGCATGATGCATTTTTCACGGGAGTTTTTGTTCAGATATTTTGATCATTCGACATTGATCATGGTTACATTATCACTATAATATAAATTGTTATATAAATATTATATATTTTAATTATATACATATTTATAATTTTCCATAAAATTTAGTGATATAAAAATGAATTAATACATCCATTGAGAGGGTATGCCATACATATGTATAAACACTATTTTATCTTTTAACATGATGGAATGAAAGAATTTTAAATAATAATTTATATTTATATAATAATTATTATATGATATATATTTATTAAATCTATTTTTTTACCATACATGTAAATTTTAAATGATAAAATAACCACATCCCTTCATAGAGGTGGTTGTCTACACCTACCCACGAGCGACGTTATCCATTTTCAATGGGTTCGAAGATAAGAAGGTATATTTGATATTATATTTACAAAATATAAAATGAGTCATAAATATAATTTATGAAAATTAAACCAATAATTATAAACATCCATATATGACGGTAATGAAAAATGAATTGAATTTCTATAGGGAGGCAATAGTCTACACGTACATACATGTGATACTTTTATTTCTGAGTTGATGGAACTGATATTGAATAAATATAGTCAAAAATAATAATAAAATTTCAAGTATATTTTTTAAACTTAATTTATTAATTTTAGATTAATACCATTAATTTAGATAAGTCATATGAAGAAAAAATTGAATGTGGGCAGGTAGGATGGTGACATATTCTTTGGTAGCTCTCCTTTAAAACAAATATTATAGACTATATGAATGGTATTTTAATAAATTTATGCACTATAATTCATGTTTAGATATGTTTATAAGAATAATTTTTTTGGTTTTGTTCATGAAATATTTATCAAATTTGTTTAAATATGATTTGGTGGGGTGTCCATTTTATTAGTGGCGGAGAAGAGAGGCTTTGATTTTCTTAATTGGATAAAATATTTTAAATTAGTACTAAAACTAAACACTTAGAGATGGATAAGTATTCAAATTTTTTATATGAATTTGTGGAAATATGGTTCTAAAATGTAGTTTATAAATGTATAAATTTCGCACACACCATTATCTATTTGTTTAACCCATGGTAAACCAATTTTAACTATAACCACATCAATTAATCTTCAATATTATTTTTATTCATTATGATAAAAATTATAATGATATAATTACATAATTTTAATGATTGTAACTATATAAATGGAATACATTTTATCAAAATCAAATCATAGATGTGTAATAATTAAATTAAAAATTAAACTCAAAAATCTTGATGAAATTTTGTTTTCTAAAAAGAATTTTCCTTAAATATAAAAAGATATTATTTAAAAAATAAAAAAAACATTATTAAAATTATAGATATTATATTTTTAATAATATAATTTATAAAATTATTCTTTAAAATCATCATAAATACAATTTTTTTAGATTCTTTAAAGGGTAATGTAGTTATTAAAAAAATCAATATTTTTCACAATTCATCATAAAAAAATATTTTAAGAAAAATAAAATAATGACAATTGTAATGTTTTGACATGAATATCTAAAAATTAAATTAATTTTTTTCATGTGAATTTTCTAAAATTGGAAGAAATTAATTAAATTATTTTCCTCTAAAAATAAAAATACTGTATTTTTGAAGCAAAATGTATTTTAATTAATATAATGACACTACTAAAAATTGAGTACTTCTTTATTAATATATTTTATTTATTGAAAAATTTTAAATGAGTTTTTAAAATTATGAAATTGGAATTCATTAATAAATTTAATATCTTTGAAATAATGGTTTATTATATTATCATTTATTTAAACATGGTGTTGCAAGGATATAAAACTATCAATGAAATTTAAGTTATTTGAAGATTAATTAATTATAAAATATTGAGGTGTCACATTATGAACAAATACTTTTTTATAAGCTACAATATACTTCCCTATTGACATTTTGTATCATGTATATACTTAATTTTTTGGTAATTAATGTTTAACTTGAATTACTTTCTTTCCTTGGGGTTATGATTAAAAATATTCCAAAGTAGTATTACTTTTATATTACAATCTCATTTTTACATGGGTTTTTTTGTTTAAGATATTTTTATGATACAATTATATGATATTCCCCTCCCAAATAAGAGGTATTTTCTTATCATATATATTTTTATTAAGATTGATTTTTTTAATTTGTTTTCCCCTAATTTATTTACCAAAGATACTAATGGAATGATTTTATTGTAAACCAAACATGATTTCCCTTAGATCATGAAACTATTGTTTAAGGTCAATATTTTCATTAAAAATTGTAAATTATGTTTTTTCTACTATACAAATAAGATTTAATGTCAATTTTGAAAATATTTTACTTTCATCTCTATATATTAAAAGGAATATTCTTATTATTTTCAATCATTTTTCTTCTGACTTTTTAGTGAAAATGTAAAAATAAATTTTTATATACCCCTCATAGATGACTATACATTTTTTCATGATTATCATTTTCCTTAAATTTTACATTATATGTTTCGTTTATTATTTTCAATTAAAATTATTTCATTACTATTTTTTGAAATTACATGATTCAAAATTACTTATTTCAAATTAAAAGTGTATTTTCCTCAATAAATATCATAGTGATCTTTTGAACAAATTTTAATATATAACACAACATTTAATGATTCTTATTATTTACTAGGGATATGATATAGTATCCCCAAATTCATTATTTCTCAATAAAGTGCTTGAATAATATGAGGAAAATTTTATATAAACCATTTCTTCTATATAGGTTATGATTTGGCAATATGATGAATGTTTTATGATAATATAGAACTAATATATATGTTTTTTGTTACAACATGGGTGTATCTATAGCTATATATTTCTCTAATTCATTGGCATGACAAGGATATGGAATGAGATAATATGGAATATAATTGGGAGTGAACCCATTTCTGTAAGGGACTTAGTTCAATAAGTTGGTCTTGAGAGTGAACATGACTATAGAAATGATGGAATGAGCAGTAAACCAAATCCAAATAGATGTCCTAGATAGTTATACTATACTAGATAAATTATTTTATATTCATGTTTATATATATAAATATTTTATATTTTTCTAGATATATGTTCACATAGCTCAAGAATGATTTTTTATGATTCCACTCTCTTATCTCTTAAGTATTTTTAACTGAAAAACCAAATGCCATGGATCATGATTAATGATATTTGATCAATTGGGTAATATTATTGTATGTTTTAATGATATTTGAATACAGTCATGATTATATAATTCTTGCATATGATTATTGTTTGATATATATATCTTTTTCACTAACCGAGCTCCTAGGATCACCCATTCCTATATTTCACTTACCTATGTTATGAAGAAAGGTTAAAGTATGATATGACTAAGGAGGGAGATAGTTGTGAAGAATTTAATGGGAATTGATGTAGATATTTTTTTACTAGTTGTTTATGATTTCATGTTTCCAATGTCAATAAAACTTTATGGTTTTATCATGGATCTAATTGATATATAATGAATATTGGTCTTATGATATATAATATTAATTTATAGAATGTTAGGGCTCTCTATACATTACACTTAATCTTTTCCAAAGTTACAAGTTTGTTAAAATTCATTAAAATACTACATAATTACTTAGTGTTGCTTTCCTAGAAATGATACAGATGATTACTCAATTTATTCCACGTCATAAACATACCCACATGGGTCTAATATATAATGAAAAGAAATATATATTGTGGAAATTGTTATAAAAATTACACCAACAGTAGGAATTCATAAAAGATAACATTAATGATCTTTGGAATAATATGATAAAGTATGCGAGGATAACATGAATATATAATAAATATTAATCACAGTTATGTATTTATTTACTGAAAAATGAATTAATTGTTGAAGAAAATTACATAAATTTTAAATAATTTGTAATAATTTAAAAATAATTTAATCAATGGAAACAACTAACACAAATAGTTAGTAAATTACTATATATATATGCACATTGAAAACAAATAAAAAAATCCTGAACATTTTTTCACAAGTCAAATTACCCTTATGGTTGATCCCAAACAGTTGATCAATTGAATTATGGATGTTTCATTCATATTTTATGATTCATATTTTTTATTCATTGTTCTTATGGACGATATCTTATAGAGGGTCTATATTTTTAATAAATTTCACACAAATGTCAATCCTTAACCATGTGATCACAAATCACGGTAAATCCATTACTCTTGTAGGAATTCTAAATGAAATTTTGATCAATCCATAAATTTTCCAAAATTTTAATCACCATTGATTTATTAGTGTGGTTGGTTTAAAATCATTATGTAGATCATTCAACACTTATAATTTTTTTCATTGATTTTATAGTTGATAAAATTACTATCAATATATTATTATAATGGTTTATTGAGGAAATAAGTTCAAAGAATTTATTTTCATATCAAATTTACGAATTATATTTTTTGATAAATATCATTATTTTCATCATGCGTTCAATGGATTTCACATGAGGATTATGTATTTACTAATTCATGATTGATGACAACACATGCCTCCTTAACGTTAGATAGGAATTATTGATACAAATTATATATTTTTGTAAGACATAATAAAAATAATTTAAAAATAATATGAGATTCAAACCCAAATTATGATGGTTCTTTCTCTAAAATGTGTTTATAGAATAAATAAGAAACATGAATACAAAAGTAGAAAAAATATATATATAAATAATAATATTTTTTATATGTAGGTAAATCCTTATATGATTATATGCAATCATGTTTTAGATCAGACACAAATAAATATAAAATTATAGAAAAATAATAGATAACAAGGATCAAAGTTCAACTTGAACAATATCACACTTTTTGAAATTTACTAAACAATATATCATTTTTGAAAATTTTCATACTATTTTTAGTTGCTAAAAAGTTACCTTCCATGTGAAAAAATTTTATTCTCAAACACACACCCAATAAGATAGGAAATAATTATCTGGAAAACAACTAAGCATTGTAATTTTTAATAAAACATGGATTTATAATACTATTAATTGTTACATTGAATGGAACTAAATTTTCTTATCTAAGATTTTAATAAATACAATCTATATTAAATGAAAACAGATTTGACATATCCAAATAGATTTCATGATATATGTATTTCTTTCAGGGATAAAATGAAATAAATATAAATAAAAAATATAAAAATGAATATTGATGCTTTATAAACCTCTTCAGAACTAGTATCCACCAAAAAACTGTAATGGAGCTAATAAAAATTAATAATTTAGATTTTTAAGACATAAATTTCTAAAATAGATTTCATTTTTTCAAATTCATAACTTCAAAATTGAAAATTAAAAACTCCCACTAAACGTATACCAGGTACTAAACAATTATAATTACATTGTACTAAGGTAAAATTTAATTTTATAAAATTTATCTAAATCAATTGGATGAGTAAAAATTTCTTCAATATTATTTTTATAAGAATATATTTCTAGAATAATAATAAATTTTAAAATATGATCTGTAATAAAGTTAATTAAATCATCAGTGTTATTAGCCTTTTGATATTGTAATTTATTGTTAGAAATAAAAATGATAGAGGTATTATCTAAATAATTAGGTTGATTTTTAAAATGAATTTCAAAATTAAAATTTGTTTACCTCATCAAAAAATAATGTGAGCAACATGGAGCATCCACAAGACTCATTCACTATTATCAGTTCATAAAGGTACTAAAATTTTCTTCTTAGTAACCTATGAGACCAAAATATTACCAATAAATCATCACATACTTGATGTAATTTTCATATCAATGTTGTATCGATCAATATCAGAACCCGTATAACAAATTAAATCAAATGAATGACTAGAAGGGTAAAATAAACCAATAATAAATGATACATAAAAATATTTTGATTCAATTTTAACATTTTTTAAATTAATATATTATTTATTACATAGAAATATATAAAACATGTAAACAATATCTATTAAATTAGGTCTACAAAAAGTTAATAATAACAAGTTTCCAATCATCCCTCTAAATATTTTAACATTTATAGATTTTATCGACTCATCCATATTACTTTTAAATTATGCAATCATTATATTATTAATACTTAAAAAAGATTGTAAAAAAAAGTATTTTAACAAAATATTTATTGCAATTAGGTTAACATAAAAAAATTTCATAATTCCAAAAGAAAATTTGATTAATAAGAAAAAATTTAAGTCATCCCCTTAAATTCATATCAAATTCAATTGTCATTAAATATGAAATTCAATACATTTATTTCAGATGAATATCCAAATATAATTTCATCAACATATATTTTATCAATTGAATCATATTTATAACTCTTTTTAGTAAATAAGTTTGGATCAACCATTACCTTTTAAAAAATATTATTTAAAAGTAAAATAGATAACCTTTCCTTCTAGGATGAAGAATATTATTTTTTCCATAATGTTATATAGAAATTGTAAAAATATGATCATTCTGATATCATTGTCAAAACCCATGGACTTTTTAAAAATACATATTTCGAGACATACCCTTAAAAAATTCCCTTTTAACTACCAATTGATATAATTTAACTCTAAAATGAGAAGCATATGCCCAATAAGATTTTATATACTCTAATAATGAATATGGGGAAAATGATTCTTCTAAATAAATTCATTATTATTGATTTAAAAATTAATCCAAAATGTATTTTTTTAATTTATTTGGAAATATTCATCAATCATTTTTCTAAAGATTCATCTGGATATAATAATATTTTGATCATTATGGGGTTCAATCACGACAGACACATTAATATTATAAAACTTATGTAAATTTTATTTTATTTCTATATAATTGGTTGAATCAAATAATGAATCATAAATATCATGATGTATATATTTATAATTAAAATTACGATAATCATAATAATTTCATAAGGAAATTATTGTTTTTACATGAGTGGTTATAACACCAATTACTTTAACCTCCAGATAAAATTTATGTAATTTCAATGATGTTTCATGAGATAGACTCCACCTCAATTATTGCTTCTAAATATGAATTTTTATGTTCATCAATGATAAAATATCTATTATCTTCCTCAAACTTTTCGAAATTACATTTTATTTCTCATAAATGAGTTTTAATGAATTTTACATGAAATAAATCAATAAGAACTAATGTAATTTATTTTGTAAACTCAATTTGAATTACAATAATTAAAATATCCCAGAAATATACCTTCATCTATTTTCGTATCAATTTTTTTCATCCAACAACTGGACATATAAAATTCAAAATTACCACCAAATACTCTAAAATAATAAAATCTAGGAATCCTTCTATTCAAGATTTTGTACATTTTCTTCATTATGAATTCATGATAGAGAATATTATTATAAAAATGAAAATATATATCAAATTAATCTTCAAAAAATTAATTTGGGAAATTACAATCATTTATCTTTTCCATATATATTTTTATAACTTATACTAAATTTCCATCTTATAATTTTATAGTGTATCATAAGAGATGAGTTATTTTCATTATATCCATTTTCCAATATAATTTAACATATTTTACATTTAACATATCACCACATATATAACTTATAATTTATAAAATAATTAGTTTTTTTAAATTTCAATATAATTTAAAACTAAATATAAATATATATATATATAAGGATTCATATTTTTGTAAAAGAATGTATGTCCATGTCAATCGATATTATTTATTTATAATAAAAAATGCATATCATTTTCCTTAAATAATTGTACTTTTCATGTTACAAATAAATCAAAATGTAAATTTTTGATATGTTTAGAATATTGTAACTCATTATCTATTTCAAATGAATCATTTGATTCTTAACATCAAGGGGAAATCAAATGAAAATGTGTTTTATAGATTTAATATTTTTAAGATCCAACAAATTTTTATTTTTTTAAAGAATATGGCTAATATAAAATTTTAATTATTTTTTCTATATCCACCAATTTCTATTCAATAAATACCATCAGTCACTAGACTATAGCTCTGATTTAGAAGTGTAATCAGTAAAATGTTATCTAATAGTAATACATTGTTTTTTGCGAATTTCTTCCCCAAAAATATTTCCATGTGTTGAATCTTATTGTATCATAGATACAATAATATCATTCAATGTATATCAAAGATAATTTTTCATTACTTAAATGATATCTTTAATATAATGTAACTTTTTTAGTAAACCTATTCGGGCTATTTCAATATAAATATAATCATCCATACATTTTTATAAATTATACATACCATTTACTATAATGGTAAATATGTGAAAGATTTTATTAATTTTTTTTCATCTCCTATTTTAAACTCTAGATACTCAATAATTAATATTTTTGACATAGTTAATATCAACTTCTCTTAACCATGTTGAGTAAATTTTGTTGATTTACAACTTTCATGTGCTATTTTATACTCCAAAACATTGTTATAGACATTCATAATTATTCAAATTATAAATTATTCAATACCTTTTATTTCAAAGTATATATAAAATTATGATTATGAGTTAAACAGATGATGTTAACTTCAGGTAATTTTTAATTCATGACATTGATTATGGAAACTTTAATATATAGATGATTTACATAATCTCCCATGCATGAATTATAAAATTCCAAATATGTTCCATCAAATAATGGGGGTCTTTGATGTATCCATTTATCATTTTTACATTTTCTAGAAATCTCAAAAAATATTTTCCCCATGAAATTTAATTTAGGATATAGTTAACAAAAATAAAAAAATATGAAAAATCTAGTAGTCATGCTCTCATACCTACTATTATGTACAACTATGATGATGATCGGATGGTCTAGAGGGTGGTGATGGTGAATTTACAATTTTAGATAATTTTAAAAAATTATCTTTGTTAAAATTATTTTTTTAGTATAAATAAAAACAATCTGGAAACAATTACTTTTATATTATTTAACATCTAAAAGATCCTTCACTTACTATTCACTCTAATAAATAAAAGTAAAATGGGAACCACTATGATGGAACGGGTAAAATTTTAAGAGGAGTGAAAAAAATTACAACTACATTTTTAAACACTAGAGATACAACCTAAGACTCAACATTACCCTCTTAGAGCAACAAAAAAAATAATTTACATTTATTGTAGGAGAAAAAACTAATGCTACCATTATCCAGAATTATTAACAACTGAATCCCTCAAGATTTTTCATGTTAGTAATAACCCACATTTACTTTTTTGTAGGGAGGAATAACCTAACATTCATATATTTTCGGGTTAGTATAACCTAGTATAAAAATTTACATAGAATGGAATAATAATAATTATTAACCATATAAAATATTGAATCATTTTTAGACTTCCCAGAAAAAACATTTTATTTAGGTAGTTAAGGTTCAATATGATACAGTAAATCTGAGATAGTTCCAAAGAATTACCACAAATGTGTATCACACAACACATTTTCTAATAATCTTCAACCTCTAGTGCATAAAAATGGTTCTGTTGAATATTTTATATCATGTTCTAAAATGAAAATAACATAAAACATTTAAACTAGTTACACATTATAAATTATATTCTCTTAGACAAATATAACATTAATGAATTAATTCTGAGTTATTTAGGGAATCATTTCAAGAAATTATATAAGTGATTTCTCTATTTAATACAAATAAAATTTAACCATGTTAGTTTAATCTGTAAAAAATGTTTTTATAGTTGAACTTGATAAAAAAACTAAAAAAATAGTAAATATTTAAAATATAAAATATTATAATCCTTTGGCATGATTCCATACATTATATATGGAAAATTCTTTATAATAAAATGATATCAACTTTACAAAAACTATTTTATAAGAAAGTAGGGTGACTATTCATTCAAAGTGATTATCAATTAAGAATACATGAATTACATCCAAAAAAATCAATATCATCTATATAATTAGTATGTACTTAAAGAAAAAATTAAATCAATGAAATTTTTTTAATAAAAAGTTACATAAAATAAAAATATACAAGACTATAAAATATAGTAAAAAAATCATTAAATGTTTTCTTCATTTCCACTTAATCATAAAATAAATCCCTTATATATTATACCCTACCTTACAGTTGGTTAACTCAAATTCAATTATTTATGTTACAGTCAATTTGTTTTCCTTGTGCTTCATACATTACTGTTTGTCCATATTGTTGCTACATTGATCATGTGATCAATCATTAAGAATGAGTCCAAAACTCATGTATGATACATACTTTCAATCCATCACTCAAGATGTTGATAAAACTTAGTTTGTGTTAAATCAATAAATATTTTTAATTTTTTATCATAGTTGATTGATATCTACTGGTGATTGAATCTCAATGTGTGGTTGACTAAACACATAAATATTAATTTCATGTCTCCCATGGGCAATAAACATCTTCCTGATCCATTGTTCTTGCTTTTTATTTAGTACATACATTTAACAAATTTTATAATATTGTTGAGTGATGAATTATAATTTTTCTGATATATGATTATTACATTCATCATGTGGTTGATGTTTTACACATGTAGTTGACACATTTCCTAGCTCATGTTTGATTATCATACACGCATTATATGCTCTTGACAACCATGACTGATCCAATCTTTATAATTTTTTTTCAAAATAATATAACATTAGACTAATAAACACATGAGATAAAGAATCACATTACAATTTAGTTTTCTGTAAAATCATTTAAAAAAATAAAAAATAAAAATAAGAATAAAAAAATGTAAATGAAATATCAATAATAGTATTTTTTTGACAACTAAAAGCGTAATAATATTTCCTTCACATAGGTTGGAGAGAATAAAAAAACTTATTATCATAACATAATAAATAAAGTTTTTTGAAGAGCCACATAAATGATGTAATTTTTTTGAAGATAAACATATTTATTTTATATAAATTGAAACAATAATATTTTAAAAATTATTCTTTAGTATATATATTCCAAAATATGATAGTTTATGGTTTCATTCAGCCATATAACATATTATAGAATATGAGGCTCATCTATGACTACATCAAATTACAGTAATAGATGTCTATAAATAAAAATTTCTAGTAGATTCTATACTTATGTATAGATAACACTTTCTTTTATGACTCATCTAAGAAAGAAAAAAACCATGAAACATAGTTTGTACATAAAATTGACTTTAATATGGTAAATCCTTTAAAAATTATACATATTAATTTATTTGCACTAATATCAAAAGCTACTATGGTTGAAAAAAAGAATGTCTTTGTGACTCTTTAGGGATATATAAATGATTCAACTGGGTTTACATTATAAAAAAAATACAAACATTTACCAATTTTTAGATTAGTATATTATTCTAAATAATGAAAAAGTTGTATAATCTAATTTTTTAGAATTTTATGTTGAGGATAGTTTAGGAAAATAAAATTTTAATTATTTAAATATAATTATAATTCCCATATTTTTTCATCCCCCTAGTAAACCATGATAAGATGGTCATATAGAGGGGAAAAATAATATTTTTTAATAATTTTATAAAACCTTGATAAATGAATTTAATACATACATATATTTATTGAAAGAAGCTAACTATAAATAATTTTTAATTTAATATAGTTGTTTTAAGGAATATTGTAAATAAAACAACATTTATTATTTGAAAAAATAGAAAGAAATGTTTGTAATTTTTAATTTTTAATTTTTAATGTTTATATACATAAAAATAATTATTATTTTGAGAAATTTGATTCCAAATCAGTTGACGGTAAAATTTTAGGATATGCAAATTATTATAATGAATTTATAGTTTAAAATAATGGATTAATAAAAATTGATGAATTTATAAATGTAAAAAATCATGAAACTGTCTTAAAATAAATGAAGGATGATTTTAATGAACATGAATAATAATATTAAGAATTTAACATTGGATAGGAAGAACTCTAAAATGAAAGTAAACATGTTTAGAGGGAGATTAATCCTTAGGAAAAGTAATTTTAAAATCATAATGATAACCCTTAGGTAATATAATTGTCAAAATTTGATGAAAAATGTACATGAGAAATTATTTTTATAAATTTTGTGATTATTATCATTTTATTTTAGATTATATTCATGAATTTTATTATAAAAATCTGGTTGATTGAAATAAGATTATTATTATGGAAGAAGTGTTAAATATATATTCTAGAAATAATATTATTAATTTAACTGATCAATTAGAATATTCACAAGTAATTAGTACTAAATTTATTTTTAGTAACAAACATAATTAATCAATTAAAATTTATATAATAAGGATAGATTATCTACACATGATTATTTATAAAAATAAGGGATAGATAATGATGAATATTTTCTTTTTATCCTAGTATATAAAATATAATAATATAATTAGTTTAATATTTTTTCATTGAATCTTGTTTTTTAAAATTAAGTTCAAAAGTGAATTTAAAAGTAATTATATTTATCAGATAATAAAAGTTAGGCAGTGTTTAGTCTTGAAGGAAAGTTGAGAGAATAGTAAAGAGGGGGAGGGGTAGGTGATGTGACATTTTTAAAAAAAAATCATTCACTATCAATGATCAGCTAATTAATATGTAGACATGTATTTTTATTATAGTTTACATCATTGTGATCTTCTGAATACAGTTCACACTATCAATATGAGATTATGTTATCTAGTAAAATATATATGTGACATTTTAAGAATATCACTATATTTTGAAAATTCCAATACAATTCTTAGATGCACAACCTAAATCTAAAAAATTTTCACATGGGGGAACAACCTAGACACTTTCTTTGGATGTAAAGGATGAAGAAAACTTTATTTTATCCTAAACCATGGTGTGAAAAAATTTGACTAGAATTTATTGGGTATAATATAATTATATATACCATTTGTATGGGGTCGTATAACCCAATAACTAAGGTCATGTTTTTGATTTCATAATCACAAAACCAAAATTTAGTACCAAGAAAATATTGTAAGAATAAAGAACCATATAGACTATATTTATAAGTATAGATGTAGGGTCATGGAATGTTTTTTCATCAATAATGGATTATAAATATATATATAGACGCTAAGACTGATGTGGTGATGATCTAAAATTATTATAGCATAGTAGAGTTGGAAAATATTCTCAACCTCCATTTTAGAACATGTTTGGTCAAAAAATATTACCCACAATGGATGTTTGTGAGATATACCATGTAGGTGAATCAGGTCATAAAACAAATTTGTGATTCACCACATTCCCAACATTCATTATAAAAAACCAATCGTGACCACACTTATTAGTCTGGACACTCTTTTTTAACTTATCAAGGGATTATTTGAATTATTTTTCTCCTTATCATTCCATTATTCAAATAATATTGACGATATCTATATGCCCATACAATTATTATCATCTTGTAGAATATGAATCAAGAAATCATATAATATAGAATAAATTTACATGGTTTAGATTCAATGGGATACTTAAAAGGATAACAAACTGACATTGTGTAAATGTTCTAAAATCAACTATTCTTTTCTATTATTATGGTTTAAATGATTTGGATATTGTTACCCAATTCCATGATCACAGACATTACATGATATAGGTTATGTATCACTACAACCCAAGCGGAATTTTTTTGTACATTCCCTTTAGTCACAAATTTAAGAGAGAATTTTTTCTGGTTCCCATTACAATAGATGTCTTCTCTATCTAATAGATGATAAATCAACTAGTTCCCACTGATCTAAACTCTAATATTTAAAAAAAAGTTGTTAACGTCACAAATGAAATAACTTCTCCTTTACAGTTTAAAAATTCATCAAGGAATTCGAAATTATATTGTATATTTCTTAAAGAAGTTCTAATAAAATTTTGCAGATTGAAACATAAATCATTTTTGAAACCATTGCACCAACTTCATAAAAAATTCATTATGCTCATTATACATAAAACATTCATCAAACATATAGTCTTTAATGATTTTCACAACTATTCATCAAGATTTCTAAACATTCATGAAACCCCTTGGTTATATTGAAATATTCCCATTCATCATAGAGCATATGCACATATTAATACATCATGTACGAAAACCTGTAGTGGAACTCATTCGTGAATTTAGTTAAATTTGATCTTTAAAAATATTGTCATTATCAAATAATATGGGTAGTCACTTATTTATAGATGTTTCATCCCCTCCAAAAAACATTAAATCTTACCCTAAATTTTTAAAACTATTCATTCATTTTCTTGAAGATACTTGTTTACTAAAACATCATAGAAATATTCCATATTAAAAACCTTTTATAGTCACGTAAGTTAGTACCTTTTCCTTCACACCTCAACCATCTTTTTTGAAATTTTAATGACAAATATCCAAACTATAGTGACATAAAAAATTCTGTAATTTCATGACTTTTTAATATTTTAAATAGGTAGTCATAAAAATTCCTCATTCACAAAAAATGGTCCATCCTGAAAGGTTTGGACTGAAAAAATTTGACACGCACTTGGAAACAATGCCACCTTGTCCAAGCCAATTTTCACACAATATAAAGAGTGTCAATACCAGTTTTTTATTTTTATTTAGAATTATATGAGAATTATCATTATTAAACATGAAAAAATATCCATTACATGATGCATACCTATATACATGTGAATCTATCACTATAATAACTGATCTAAACACCACTTTTTAGTAGGGTCTCTCTTTGGTTCACCAAGGAAGTGATTTACAATTTAACATATGTGCTTTAATTTCATTATTCAGATAATAATGATGACAAATAAATCTCCATGCACAGATTATTATCCAATAGAATGTATGAAAACAAAGAACACATGAAACAATAATTTAATGTGGTTCAACCATAATGAGATACATCCATGGACAACACACCAACATTGTGTCTGATGTTCCCAATCAGGATCTAAGTATCACTGAGAGGGGGAGTGGCTGTATCAATGATATATTTTCTTTTTAAGTTTTCTTTTTTTGAAACAAACATCATCTCCTATAAAATATTTTCTTCCCTTTTGAACACACATAACCACAATAACACGAGATTTAAAAGGTTCACTACTCAATAAGAGTAATTACATCCTTTGCATGGTATGGAGATAATCCAGTACCACACAATTTACTAGAAATGAATCCCTTGATATGGAATAGAATGAGTAGGATGTACCCTTACACTCATGTAGCACATGGAAAACAATATACAAGTGTGTATCCACCCTCTTAGCACAAATAGGAAATTAAGATATTTCAATTCTTCTTTACAAATGATCAGGTGTATTCTTTGGAGTATAAATCTTCAATTTCTAACCCTGTGGCTTGTAAGAACTATCATATGCACAACCGAATACGTGCAAAGACCCCAAATATTTCTCACACCCTTTTAGGTGTCTTGTGCATGGCTTTTATGCTAGGCGGGCAAGATTTGACTTTTTTCACAAAATACCACTAGCGTGCAACTCTCTTCATGCGCACAACTATCTTCTTGCGTGAAACTTCTCCTTCTTGAGCACAACTCTATTTCATTCGTGCACTCTCCTTTTCATAATATTTTCCACACCTATGAGATTGGGATTTCACTATGAGTCGAGCATCACAAGTGTGAGAGGGTCACCTCTTATTTATAGACCTCATTGATGCCTACAGACAAAAACCCCGATACGTCATGCAAGATCCTGATTGGTCATGAAAAACGCCATTTGACATCGCCTTAGGCACGTAGGTATCTTTCTCGCCAACCTCTTCTTTCGCTCACTTTTTTGATATTTCACGTGCTTTCTTCCTTTTTCCTGTTTGCAATGTTTGGACTCGAAACATGGCCAGCACACAACATTCCAAACATCAAGCATGATCCTGATGCGTCGCGCAAAACCCCAATTGGCGTCGCCTTGGCACGTATATTTTTTTAACACATACCTCATTTTTTCACACTTTTATGAACCATTCACGCTCTTCCTTCCATTTTCCTTTTTAGAAGTTTGGACCTCAAATCAAGTCTTGCGCTCAAGATTTCAAACTACCATCAATGTTGCACGCAAAAACCAATCTTGTGTGCAAAAACCCAATATTTTGTGCAAACCTCTTCTTTACCAGATTTTCATATTCCGATCATGGAATTCCACATGTGCGCAACAAACCAATCCATTTTAAAACTTGTTCACAATACCCTTTTTCCAAAACACATTTCTTTATCTCCTAATTTTCAGGCCTAAATTTTGGCAAACATTGGAAAACGACACCACCTTGAACTGTTCTTTTGTGCCACCTCTAGATTGTCCATTGCGTTTTCATTACTCTCTTCACTACATCCCATAAACATTCTTTAGCTTTCATCATGAATTCCAAAATCGTGATATGTATCCTTTGATCGAATCACTTTTAGCATCGTCAGATTTTCAATGGGAAATTCTAAAACATCTCTATCTTCCAATCAAAATTATATATGAATCACATCATCATTTATCCCCTTTCTATCATAAGGAATGCGTAACAAGTTCCCCTATCTAATGATATTTTAAAGTACATATCAGTAAAGAATCATATGTTATACAAGTTCTTTATGAAGTGAATTTATTTATCTTCTTTAACAACAAAAAACAAAACTCTGTAATAGAAAAATCTTCTTACTTCTTTATCTATCTAACATGGTCTCAAAAGTGTCGGTGTGATAGAATCCAATGTTCCTTGCTATCCTAGTGGATACAATGATTCATCTATTTTCACCCCATTCCATGATCACTATTTTAAAAACGTTTGGGTATGGATCTGTACCATCCTGATGTCACTCCATTTTTCCTCTCCCTTTTCTCACTCCGTAAGGGGGATATTATCTTTGTCCTACAGGCCAATACACTTTTTCAGAATTTGATAGGGGATTAATTGATTAGTTTTTATTGATAATTAATCTTCTTATTCACAAAATATTTGGGAATTTCTTTAATTTAATACCATATCCTTCCATGATTAACAATACCACATAGAATACTATCTTTTTTTGGGAATCTATACATGAATTTCTAATAACATTATGTGTGGAAAAACATAACACTTCCATGAACCCTTATATCCACATCTGTGAAACATTCCTCGTAGTCATGAAAAATCAAACTTTCACAAAATTCATATACACTAGTGAAACTCACAACCATTTTTGAAGCATTCTAATACATTGAAAAGTCCCTTGATCATAATGACATAATTCATTTCTTCTTAGATTATTTATATATGTGAATCTTTTATGTAAGAAAATCCTTTGTAAACAGTTTCACAAATTTAAATCCATTGGATTGTCAACTAATCTAGATGTCTTAAATGAAATGATTATTCCCCTATATATAGGAATTTCCTCAACATTGAAAAAATATTCAAGCTCATCACTTCCATTTTTTGAAACTCTACATTCAAGTTCAAGAAACTACATTTCGTCACAAAACATCACTAAAATATTCCACTCCCGAAACTTTTCCAAATCATGTATGTTACTAATGATTCCTTCACTCATCAACCATCTTTCATGAAACAGTTATTTTAAATATTCAATCCATCATGACATCAGAGTATTGTGAAATCCTTACATTTTAGATATATTCATGAAGTAGTCTTGGAAGTATATCTTTCATGAAACGTGGATATTACTTCAAATTTTGGACCCCAATTTTTTTCGAATAGTGGAAGATAAAGCCACTATATACACAAAATATTTTTTTTACCAATTTTAGGCATCCATAACTTTGTCTTGAATATTTATCAACATAACTACTAAAGAATCATGATGTAACAACCCACACAATATTTTTAATAATGCACACCAATATCATTCTCATCTTTCATTAGTAGATTCAACTCCTCCCTCAGTGTTATCATGATCAATATTCAGGTATCACACATTGCATAATGCACTACCCAACTTTTCCTTAATTTGGAATGTCACATTCTAATGTATATTTTGAAATTGTGAACAAAAAAATCTACATGATTCTCCATATTATATCAATTGAAACACCACATCCAATACACCAACTCACTAGGGTTGAAATTGATAGGTTTTCAATGAATCCAACACCGAAACCATGGATAAACCAATTTTCATTGGGGGAAAGAAATAAAATATTAAAAATAAAATTATGCAGGAATAATAGATTCAAAAAATGTAATCCATTGGGATTCTCATTTTCTTGGTGCGAAACATGAATATGGAACCAACAAACTAATTCAATGTTTTTCAGCATTGATTTCCTATAATTGTATTATCTATTTTTAACACAATAATATGTAAGTGAAATCACATTAAAAATCTGTAAAAAACAGTGTATAAAATGGAAATTATTAGAATAAGTAAAATATTATGAAAAATATAATTTTTTTGCACAATAATAATCATTATTTTTCATGGATTACTTCCTTGAATCATGTGATTCAGATTGTTCATAGTTTAAATAATTAAAATTTGAATCTCAAATTGTTGTTTGAATATTTAAGCATTGTAATGATCATTTAGATCTTCATGAACAATATCAAATAATTCCTATTAACATAAAATAATTATCAAATTATTTTGGAATAATTTAATCCTTAAAAAATCATTATTAACATAGAAAATATATGTATTATAGTTACATGTTCAAAAAATACTATTTTTGACATTGAAAAAACTTTATATGGGTATGATTCATTTGAATTTTTCATACGTTTCATTTCATAGACAATGTAAGTTTCATTTGAATATATATATATATATATCAATGTGTGAATCATTCATCCTGTATGTGTTGGTTTTGTAATGTGTACGATTCATTCGAGGTGTGTCTTCTACATTTTGTATATATTATCATATAAATGATTTTTTCTAGTGTATGTATGCTTTTTCAGCATGTTTATGTCTTATCAAACATATATAAATTTCAATCAATCTTATATCATTAAAGTTATTTCATAGTATTTATATGAGTCATATTCCATTATTTAAAAGTTCTTTTTACCATATAAAATTACTATAGTGTTGAATTTAGCACAAAATATCTTCAAAAATAAAAAGATAGTAACAAAAAAATTGAATAATTAATAATAACCTAAAGAATAGTTAAGATATTACTTATACAAGTATCTGATATATTATAATTATATAATTTTTAAACACTCATTGAATGATTTTTAAACCAACACATATAAAAGTGGATTTTCTTTAAAACTAGTTTATATGAAACATAATGAACTAAAAAAGAATTATTGAAAGAAACATCAAAAATATTTTTCTTTCGTATGTTGTGAAATATTGTTAACACTTTTATTATTTGATATAATAGGTATTAAATTAATAACATTATTATTTGTATTAAAAAAATATAAGGAATATTTTTTGTTATCCAAACAAGATTAAGTGATGTAAAAAACAACCATTCAACATTCTCCACGTTTTGATAATTAAAAAACCACTATAATTAATAAATCATTTCCTGTATATAAAATGATAAAAAAAATATAAAAATAAACCATTAAAACATACAGTACATCCCATTTTAAAAAATATTAATCTAATAGTTTTTCTCCCCCTTTATGGAAGAAATATTTTAAACATTATGAAATCTATTGTTTAATTACCCATTCTATTACACATATATCATTGAAGAATTAAAATAATATTGGTTTTTTTAACATTTAAATACAAGGATTTTATCATGTTTATAATATTTATAAAGAAATCAAAATATATAGGATGCGATTTGAATAAATTTGAAATTTAAACTAGAAACCACCCCTTAAAAGGAAAAATTTTAATAGGGAAAGAAATTTTTAATAACGAAAAAATAAAAAAGTGGGGATATAAAAGAAAAAGTAGTAAAAAATACCCTTCACTTAGTGATTTATCCTTTAACTAAAATTTATTTATCTTTTAAATAGTGTTATAATTTTATTCTCTATTACGTACATCAGCATCATCATCAATATTTATTTTTTAAAACAATGAGAAGATTGAGTACCAAAGAGTACAAAGGCCAAAAGTGATAAACCCCAAGAGAATCCCATATTTAAATATTCCCTCCCTTAGGACTCTAGAAATTCATACTAGGAAATCCGGAGACATTGGATCCTTGATCTACCTTGGAAGCTAGGTGGTACACAACCATGGTTCCCTCTCTCTTTATGTGTAGAACATAAATATTATTATGGAGAAGTCCTATGAATTTCTAAATAATGTATGAAATAGAACATGTAAATATTTCTACTCTATTTTTGGAATTATATTAAATAATAGAGTCTATTTTAACCTTGGTCAACTGAATATTCCTCTAGAGGCATTGGTTTAAACAAATGAGCATAGCCTTGGCCTCAACCTAGAGGGAGCATCCATCACTATAATATTATGTAAAGGATAGAATAATTGTATCTCTATATTCTCATACTACCCCTCCCCACAAGTCACCTAAATTGAAAGAGAAATCTGTGTTTATTTTTATCCCTAATAGGGGGGAGACCATCGAATCAAGCATCCTCTAAGGTCTACATTTATAAAATGTGAAGTAGGTCTGAGGACCTGCAATGGCCTAAGAGTGGCGTAAATACCCCACTTCATGAAGAGGAAGACAATTTTGATGAGAATACTTCTTATTATAGAGATAATAGACTTCCAAGTATAATGATCACTCTCATTTCATGAAAAATTATGGGCATTCCATATTCACCAATATCCTTCACTCAGAACCATTAGTCATGCCGTTTTTCACGACCAGTAACTCCCGGATCTTGGAGCCATCATTTTAATAAGGGGGTTATGATGGATCCTCAATAAGACAAAGTAATGAAATCACAAAAGGAAATCAATTTTTTTCACATATTAACCATCTATAAAAAGTTGTATCAAATCATCTTTATAGTAACTTTTTCACTACACACAGACGGAGGGAGGAAACATTCTCATTCATTAAATTATGTCATTGGTAGGAATGACATGGATATTAATTCTCAAAATTAGAAATTTTTAATTTGTTGGAATCATATTATACAAAAATAATCATTCCATCTATCAAAATTAGAGTATCCAATAAATAATAACAATAAAAGAATATATTACCTATAAAACATTAAACCAAAAATATTCTCGTTATAAGGATTCATTATTTCGGTCAATAGAATAAGGGGAGTGCCTTATGTGAAATATCCTTCTGGGAAATTTTTATATAGAAGTAGAATTCCTTAAACACAGTTTCATAAAATTTATATTTATGAAGGATCTGTGGGGAATGGTTTCAACCAGACATTTTTTTAAAACGGTAGTTCCCCATAATGCACATTCTATGAATAAATTTTACAGAAGGTGAATTCAAGTAATGAATCTTATTTGATAATAAAAAAATGAAGGCACTATATGATAGAGTGCCTTCTACACTCATGGAAAAAACTGTTCAAACATCGATCTCATCCCTTAGTTAATGACCCCCCTCCATCGACAAACATCTTTCATCATTCTCTATGAAACACCTCTCGATATAAAATTTATGGTTTGATTTGGAACTTATGAACATAGATCCCACTCATGGAGAATGGTAGATCTAGTTTTCTAAAACCATTTTATGAAACCTTTGAACCTGGATCATTAATGTGACTTCCATCTAGATATACCTCTTGGAAAACCATACATATGTATTTTGGAACAAATTTTATGAAACCCGCAATCCTTTACCATTGATGTCTGATCCAACTTTCCGGAAAAGGTTAGATCTCATTCTTCGAACCATTTTCCTCCACCTTGTCAGCGACACCCACTCCGATGAACCCCTCTCTCATGAACCACCACAACAAACACCTCCCTCATGAAACTTATAATCCCTCCAACTCAAGTGATAAACCCTTGTGTCATTCACAAAGCCCCTACAAAAATAATAGAACATGTATATTTAATTTTTTAATTTAACAGTTTATGTATTTTATGGAAATAATATTTAAAGTAACTTTTATATAAGTTTTTAAAATTTTATTTAATTTGTTGTATTGTTAATTTGAAATATGTATAACATTTCATTATCTTAATTGTACAAGAATTACTTTATTTTATTAGCTCTATATTTGTTTGAATTATAAAAAATACATTTTTGAATTAATTATTGGTTTTGTAGTTAATATATTTATTGGATTGAATACTATATATATTAATTTATTATTATAGTTAAGATATATTATATGGAATTTTTTAAGATATATTACGTCTTATTTAATTAGCAATTTTGAAATTAATATATTATTGCATTATAAAAAATATATATTAAGTAGAGAAATAATTGTAAGTCTATTTTTAAAGTTAACTAAATCAACTATTTTGTATTTAATTTCAATTGATAAAACATAAAATAAAATAATTCAATTTGATATATTTGATGATAAATTAATTTTTTTAAATGAAATTTCCATTTAATTTAAAAATTAATTGCTAAATTTGTTGTTTTCAAATAAATTTCATTTGTTAGTACTTGCATTCTAGTATATATATATATATTTCGGGAATATTTTCTTATGAATTATTTTATTATATTATGAATGTGTGTATATATATATAATTTAATTATTTAAAATATATTAAAAAATTAATTAGTGATTTTGAAATTAATATACAATTATAATGTATGATATATAATATAATATTGCATTTCAATTATAATCGTAAAATAAATTAATAATTTATTAAAACCATCAGGAAAATATTTTTTAATACATTGTTGAATCATAATTAAAATATATATATATATATATTATTTCATTTTATAAAATATAATATTGGTTAATTGTTAAATTTATAAGTAATATCCTATTCCTTTGTAAATAATTATTAATTAATAAGGTAATTGTAAGTTAAAATTTCATGTTTTGGAAAAAAAAATTTCTTCAAAATTTCGATTTTATAATATATATATATATATATATGTATTATATAAAATAAACTTACGTATTTATAATAATATAATATTTCATTACAAATAAAATATTATTGGATAGTATTTAACATAATAATAAACTATTCTCTACTGCATCATGTGTAACACCCTAATATTTTAATGAGATAGTTTTCTTGATGTCTTATGTTGTATTCTTCACCAAGATATGCTTGTGTTATACACAACAATGGCTTAACCTACAATATAAACCACTCTTTTCTTGGATTTTGTTGCAAACAATTTCAAGTTCTTTAGATAGAATTCATTTCACTTAAGAACGAGTATAAGTGGACAAAAAATATTATAACCTAGACTGTAAAATGGCTGATATGAATAGTATTAAATTTCTTTGGAAAAGATATTTAAACTAAAAAAGTGAAATTATAAAATAATAAAATCACTCTAGATGGATTTTATTAATGAAATATGTATATACAATATACTCAATATTTTTTGTACAATTCATCCTATATATTTTATAGACTTGATATAATAACAAATTCACTTTTTAGATAAAAGATGTATTTTATAAAAAATGGCGTTTTGTAGCATTTTGATGGTGCGCCCATTTTAAATCTTGTTTATGATGCTTTTTATATTTAATTTGATAATATAAACTTATTATATTATCTTGGAATATAGAAATTTACATTGGTTAATTTTTTGGTATTTTTTGATAAGTTTCAATTATTTGATGAACAATAAAAATACTCATTTTTATAGGAAAAAATTATTTTCTAATAAATAATTACATAGTGAAATTATGTTTTAGTTTGATTTTAAATTTTAATTATTTAATTATTATCCAATTATTTTTTTGAAAATAATTGTATACATGAATTTATTATGAAAACATTTTCAATTTAAAATGGGGAATTTCTAAAAAAACTGTACTTCTTAACATTTTATTTGTTCTATTTTAACTTTAATTATGAAGAATATATATTATGAATATTAAAAAATGGATTTCAAATTTGGATTTAGTTTGTCTAAATTTGGTATGTAGATCCCTTTTATTTTTTGAACAATATGAATAGTAACCATTGTAACTTGGTTACCATGGTAAACGGTAAACTATGTAATTATGTTAAAAATAAAATTTTATATAATATAAAATGACCATATCAAAAGAAAAAATATATTTTTTTAGTTTAATTCAACCATTAAAACTTACGAATTGAAATTGTGTCATTTAACAGACATTTTTCCATGAAAATTAGTTAAACAATATTTAAATCAATGAAAGACACTAGTGTCATTTTCATCGACTTTAATATATATTATGTGTCCATATATGAAAAAATGGGGGGTATCAATGAATATAAGTTTTAATAATTATCTTAATATACATTTTTACGTAATGAAATTTATTTTTTACTTTTTGGTGCCATTTTTGAGATATTATGGTATTTATTATATTTTATTAATTGAAAATGTAAAGATGTCACATCCTTGTTTTAAATAATATATAATTTTTAAAATAAGGAACTAATGAATGTATAAATTTCAATAAATAATCATCTGATATATATATATTTTTAACGACATTATTTATTTTCAATTTTTTTAAAATAAATAATTTCCCTAAAGGCTTCTAAATAGATGCTCGCGAAATAATTTAATTTATGAGAAATCAAGAAAATTTAAATTATAATAAATATTAAAATACCAAACCACATTCCTAAATATTATTTTTCGATTATATCCTTTCCATAATAATTTAATAGTCGAGTTAGTGACCATTTAGTTCCTTATAGAAACAATTGTAACACATATATAATTTTATTTAAGTGATGCTAAAGTTGTCAGATTCATTATATAATAAGTATAACATTTTATATGTTGGACTGTCCAAGAAGATATATTTGACTAAATATATTTCCTTGAAATATAGTAGATATATCTTCATCATAATTTTTTATTTTAATATTGTTTTGAAAAAATATGTTTATTAAACAACTACACAAAAATTATTTAGTAATTATTTAATTAATAAATATAACTAATAAATGTTATTAAAAATATTAAAATAAATATAAATTTGGATAAATAATATGTCTAATGAATTTTATAGATTACCTTGACCAAATATTAATATAATAAATTTGCAATTTTTAAGTTATTTTTTTATCATAATATTTTTAAAAATCAATGAATTAAATATTGTAAACATTTACTCTGTTGTTTTTTTTTCAAAATAAATTTTTCCTGAATTATTTAATTATCCTAATTTTAAAAAAATATATATAATAATAATCATATGGTAAATAATTATATAAATTATTTATTTATAATTTTATTTACATCATGTAAGTAAATATTTAACCCAATGAATATTGAAATAATTGTTACCTTAGTTAAAATTAATTAGAATAACTATGTTGTAAATTAAGATGATATGGTTTAAATTGACATAAATATATTTCCAAAATTTATTGGATGATGATATTACAACCACATATCATCTAATATTATGAATGAGTACATTTTAAAGGTTTTTTAGTGGGATTTTATTTTATTATAAATTAATATTTTTGAGGTTTTCAAAAGTGCCTCTCACCTCAATTATAAAAGGGCACATCCACCCTCACCTCGTAACATAACATTGAGAATCAAAGATAGTCCATCCCCTACCATTTTCATTTATTAACTTTCCATGTAAATTTATATTGTGTTTGGCCTTATATAATGACCAACTCTAGTTCTCTTATAGGTTATTTAGAGGAAGTATGTCGAAGAAGAGGTAATCTCCTCTACTGATTTGTTCAAACTACTATTTTCATCTAATTCCTATTAATGATTTGTTCTATTATAAATAAATTACTCCATTATCACTTATATAATTCTATGTTATAATAATTTGGAAAAAACCAAATTCCAACTTCTATCCATCTGAGGAAAAATGAAATCATCACGCATGCGTACGTAAGTATTACCATCTCAACATCGTGGTGTAATATGTTTATCACCACTACCATACTTTTATTGGTATAATGTTGGAAATAAAAACAATATATAATTATTAACACATTATAGCAATTCATAAATATTATACTTCCTCAAATTCAAAACCATTCGACAAATATTGGAATGAAATCATCACTCTTGCGTAAGTACAACCTACCATCTCAATAATGTGATGTAATTCATTCTTCATGATCTTCATTAAATAATGATTTTATAAATTTAAAGAGTGAATAAATATGGTATATATTATTTAATTGTATAATTATGACCTAATAAATAGATCTATAATTTTTTCTACACAACATTCATTATAATATAAAGCCATTAATTTTCGAATAATGAGTAACAATGACATGTTATTAACAAAAAAATGATAAAATGATAATATATGATAAAAATAAAATTAAAATGATTTTCAAATATGTCATTCACATTATTCAAATAATTATATAAGATTTTTGGGTAAACATAAAGGAAATAATACCTAAGGTGAATGATACTTATGCAATCTCATTATTATCTGAGATTTTTTATAACCAAGTATTTATGTGGATATATTTATCTTCCTTGTACATGATTCCAAAATATGTTATATTATTTCTATTAATAAATAGTTTTTAATGTCAATTTTATACATTGGGTAATTTTTATTAAATGGTATAAAATTATTCTTTTATAGTTTTTCGATATGAGGTACATTTTGACTTTTTCGGCAAAAGTATAAGGAAGTGTTTTTTTATGTTGTACAACAAGAAAATATTTTTAATTTTTCAAAACACATTATATACATGATGCTTCCATTATAGAATATCATGTTTATTTTCTATTAAATTCTTTTCCTTTAAAATTATATGATTTTTTTAACGAATATCTTTGAAAGAAGGAAGGATATTATCCTAAAAAATTAATATAAAGTGTTTAATAGAAATATCCATATAAGTTGAAATTTTTTAAAGAGGGTTATGCTTCTATCCATATTATTACTATGGTTTTATTTTTAATATTATGGAATTATATTTATGAAATCAATTTATTTTATATGTATTATGATGGAATGATGTTTAAGAAACACATTCTATTGCTTGGGTTCGGTTGTGATGAATGATTTCTATTTTTGTGCACAAATAAAAATTATTTTTTATGGGATGTGTGGGAACTATTTCTCTCTTCAATTAATTGGGTAATGATTTATATCTCTTGAGAAATACATGACTATAATTACAAGTCAATATAGTTCAGTAACACATGGATGAAGTAGAAAATAAATCGGGTTTTGTAATACGGTTCTGGAACGGGGATTGAATTCAGTTCAGTAATGGAGTTTTCCCACTATAATGGTCTTGTCAATGAGCCTCAGAAAATATAAAAATTATTTTATATTCTAATGTGTTTTACTAAATTCCACGTTTTATGCCAATGATATTTTATCATTGTTCAGGTTACATGATGATTTATTCCATACATACTATGATGATTTATTTCGTGACACAAGATTTGGATATTAAAAATTTATGTTCATATTTTTATATTATTATGTTTATGTTTGTATTAATTTTCTACATGATTACCCTTACTGAGCATTTGAGCTCACTATTTTTATGTTTTTCCCCAAGATATAAAAAAAGTGTTTAGGTTGGAAAACTAAAGAGAAGAACTATATGGGAGATGTTGAAGATCAATCACCATGTTACAAGAATGTGTTTTGATTTTTTTAAGACATTAAAATAATATGATCATTAGTTTTATACTTGTGTAATGTAATAATTATACTATAAATGAAATTTTATTCCCATTTATGTCAAGCTTGGATTGTTACAGTCATTATTAGAGTTATGATTTGGTTAACCTTTACATACTAGGTTTCGAAAAAGTTAGTGGGATCCCTATAGATTTTTCAAAGTATAAGTCTAGGGATGTCCGTAAGGGTATGTATAACTATAAGTTAAAGTCCTATAATTATGGTAATGATCATCAATAACCTAGGAGTAAATATAAAATGATAGAAATTGAATGATTATCTCTTGATTATGTTGTTTTACTAGTATGAATTATGGCATCTCACACTATTCTTTTTGGCATTATGATAATTAATGGAACCCCAAGGAAGAGTTTGTATGATAATTTCCATTGGAAATGAAATGATTTTCCTCTAGAAAAACAAAATTTTATCTAATCTAAAATGAAAAATATTATTGATATACTATACATTGTATGAATCATTTTAGACATCCAAATGATTAGACAAAGGAACAACATTCTGTTGAGTTTTTCGTAATGCAATGTACACCTATTTCAGTGGGACTTATATTCCACTTTTTTATAAAATTTAATTATAACCATTAAAAATATATTTTCCATATTTCACTATTTGGAACAAGAAATAGTCTTATTTTTCATATATCATTTAGAAGGTGAAGAAGACTAGTGGTCATCATTGAATAAGAATACAAGGAAGAAAAATAAAATTTAAACCATGTAATGTGATGATTTCATGAACTTATTTTTTAATAAGTATGTTCCTCATATTCATCGAATGAATTTTGAAATGTAGTTCCTTAAGATAAAAAAATGAATAATGAATCTTTCGGTATAAACAAGGAATGTTTTACCAGGAATTCAATGCAATGTTCCTACTTTATCAACCAACCTGAATATAATGTTGATCGATTATTCAGTGGCTTAAATTCAAGTATTCATAGTTTTTTATCAATAATATAATTTAGTATCTACGAAGAGATTGTGTGTTGTGCTATCTCGGTAGAAATGGATGTTTGTGTATCATATAAATTTCTTGGTTTTGATAAAAAAATGAATCAAAGTGTTCAAGGGGAAACCAAAAAATAAATTTTAAAAGTATTTGAGTGTTTAAATATGACTAAATTGTGGAAAGAATCATAGTGGATATTATCTTAAAGGGAATAGAAAATTTTTTATTTGTGGAAAAGATGGTAATCGGGTAGTTGTCTTCCGAAGTAATGAGAAAAAGTTAGCTAATGTTGAGAATAGACATAAGGTTACATAGAATTCACCACCGACACATCAATGCTACAAGTGCAATGAAATTGGGAATTATTCAAACCAATGACCTAATAAAATTGGTATAAATGTTGATGTACATCAAAACCTATTATTTCTAAAGAAAAAGGAAAATTACATGCACTAACTATTGGATATGCTGTATATGAAAATGACGTGCTGGAATGATTGAGTGTTTATTTTATGGGATTCCATAATAATGTTGAAAAATATTATTTGTAGTATTGTGTAATACTAAAATATCTACGTATTGGTCTATTTTGGATTTCTATAAGTATATAGTACTGGTAATTAAGACAAGTGATTGAAATATTTTTGGAAAACACGTGATATGTGCATAATGATGAGATAAGGTGATATTGAGATGTTTGACAGTATTAATGACCTTAGGACTGATATAAGGACAAAGTGATATAATGGTTTTTGTATACATAATTTTTGGTATTTTTCTAATGATGAAATAGTTAATTTTCTACAGCATGCATGTTTTAACTATGATTATATCGTAATTTAAATTCTTACTATGTTTCAAGAGAATACGTGAGTAAGGTATTCGGATTTTTGGAATTTGACAACCAAGAGAATCCTCATGAGATATGGGATATAAAAATAAAATAAATTTATTTCACCAATATATAATCTTTTAGATTTAAATATTTTAGAAGGATTGTACAGATACATATATATGGAATGTTTAAGGTAAACATTGGATGATGTTTGTTAGAATAAAGGCTTATCTGACCATAGGTGGAATTATACATATTTTTTAATGTGTTCCAAAGACAGTTGGAATGTAATTTCATTATATTTATGGACAACATGATATACTAATGCTTTAGGAATGATAAATTCAACACCATTTATCTGAATAAGACATGAAGTGTAAATTGTTAAAGTAATGACCAAATGTGATATTGTACTAAAATAAAGTAAGTATTTCTAACATGTTATTAAACATTAGGGATATGATCTTGAAAACCCAAAAACTTATGCTAGTACCTTGTTATCTGATAAATCCAATGGTCCCAAAAATCATCATAGTTTTATTATTTTGTGATTGTTAAATTTTTCTAAACCATATAATCTATCACTCTGTATAAGAACCTGATGCATATATTTTTCTTTCGTATCCATGCTTTCACTAATCACCTATGTTATCCTAAGTGGAATCCCAATGATGAGTTACTTTGGGTAATAGTTATATTTCTAACAACCATTTTAAAATGAAGTTATAGTATTATTTTTTACGATGTGGGTTTCTATGAACCAAACATTACGTAATAATTATTTTTTAACTCATATGAATTTCAATTGAGTAATTAATTTTTAGGGGGGTTTAATGTAACACCCCTATACTTTAATGAGATGTATTTTATTTTTTTCAATGTCTTATGTTTTACGCTACACCCTGATAAGATTCTTTTATACACAACATTGAATTAGCTTTTGGTATACACAACTCTATGTTTGGATGGTGTTACTCCTCCACTCTTAGTCTTTGGCATGTTCTCAAGTGAAAAAATATAAAAACATAACAAAATTATTCTCACTTGCCAAAAAAATTAAATTAAATTTTTCCACATTCGGTGGATGCTTAGGCCATTTCACCTATTGATATTGATCATCAACAAAAATTGTTACAGAAAAAATGTAAAAAAACAATTTGTGGTGTATATTAATATGGATGAGGGAAAATCTATAAACAACCCCTGATTGTGGAAAGTAAAATATCAATATTTTTTGGAGAGTGAGAATAATTTTGTGATGTTTTTATATTGGTTTCATATGAGGAAATTCACAAGAGAATGTGTGAGGGAGATGGTGTTATTCATTTATTCATATCCTTTTTATACAACCATTATTAAATTTCATATAAAAGTGCATAATTGGTGTGAGATACTCAAGTTTTAATACTAAATATAATTTTTGAGCATTATTTGATTTAGTCTAATAGAATGAGTTTATGATATTAATTATAACTCTCACCCTGGTTATCATAATTGTATTGTTCTTATTTTATTGGATTTCTTATTCAATTTTAAACATATCATTAGAAGAAATAATTTTCCAATTCTACCATATGAATCATTATATAGATCGCCGAACAAATCCCATATAATCTATAATAAAAAGGAATATCCATGACAATGGAATTACTGGGATTAATCTAGAAGTAAAAAATTGTTTATTCTCAACCAATAGTAAGGGGAAAATAACATTAATATTTTGTAAAAACATTTACTCCCAAAATCAATAAAAAGGGTCCAAATGATTCAATGAATTCTACCCCACCATTCTATTTGGGAAATGTAATCAGCATACCGATATTGTCATTTATTAGGATAATGAAATACATTAGAGCTAAATATTATAAATTTGAAAGAATAGATTTAGGTGGACAATTTTTTTTGATGAAATTGTTCAGATTTGAGGCCATCTTCCTATTCAAAAACTCATTCAAATTTCTGCCATTTAAAATGCATGGATACTAATGGATAGTTTAACATTATGTATCAAAACTGACATAACATTGGCTCCATAGTTTCCAATGCCATAAAATTTTTATTTTCAAATGAAAACATTAAAATATAACACCTTGAAGAATATTATATCTCCTGATTCTTGTGTATAATTTATCAAATTGATGATGAAAGTGGAGGGGATGATTTGGAATGCAAAAAATTCACCTCATTAGTCTATAAATACAACCCCCTCTTCTCCTTGTATGTGGTTGGAATTTTTGAAGAGAAATGAATTCAATGGCATGAACAAATATTATCCAAAATATTTGGAGGACCTCAAAACTCAGGTTTTTACTTGAGAGACCCTTCCACCTATCTTTTATTTCATGTTTTTTTGGTTATTTATTTGGAACAAGCATATTTTCTTTTAAATTTCATTTCAATTTTAATGAAATTTTCTTCTTCATATTATCTTTTGATCATAAAACCTCTATTAATTAATTATAATTATCATAAAAAATCTGAAATCAACTTGACACCCCTTCCCTTATTTTTCTTCCTTATTAAACCGAACGTCGGTTTTTAATTCTCCTAAACTTTCATGTGGGTTTGTTTGGTGCCCTACTCTTTTCTTATCCTTTTATTTTTCTTATAGTATTAATTAATCATCATAAATTTAATAAAACATATAACTAATCATCTCAATGGATTTTTAAATCTGTCATTGGGGTGAGTCAAAATTTTTGGATGTAATATGATTGAGATTATTTTCTCGATCAATATACTTCAAATTAACATTGTGTATGTTGGACTTAACATGTCATAGAATAATTACTTGTTCTTTTTAATGTGTAGTTTACCTATATTATTAAAACGATAATTACATTTCCTTAAATAATATCTCATTATGATTATAATACTATATTAATTCAAGACTTAGATTAAAGCCTTAAAACATGGGGATTCAGATCAAAGTCATCTGGCAATGTGGGTGTTAATTTAATGAAATAAACTGAAGAGCTCAAGGATATAAAAATATTAACTCCATAATGATGAACTCACCTCAAACATAATTAAATTATTAAATAAAACAATAACCTTCAATATCTTCATTTGAGAACTGCAAACACCCCCAATGAAAATTAAATCAATTAAAACCAATTGACTATAAAAAGCATCATCACAAAGGATTCGACATTAGTGCTGCTATATACATTAGCAGAGCACTGAAACCTTGAATTTTCAATAGGTGACAATCATATAAGCATCAAATGAATGGAAAATATGGGAAAACGAAACATTTATTATCAAGATGATAAAATTTATTTATGGAGGTTCAATCATTTACCATCTAAAGGTGAAATTTGAAGATATTGAAATAGATACCATCTTCCATTACCTATCCTAATCTACACAAGAATAAATAGTTCTTTTTAAGTGGGTATTCTATGGCTATGGGATGGTAGTAATTTATTTTCCAAGATAGAGGAGAATATGGGTAAAACATCCAGAAGGATAAAAAATGAAACAATTTTTTAAAACTAAGCATGGAAGGATATGAAAACACATATATACAATGGAAGGATTATGCAAAGAAAGACATAAAAAAGAAAGAAAATTTAAGGCAGATGAAATTATGAAATACTGCCAAAAAAACTTATCCCAATGACATAAGAATATATACTTAAAGTGTTCTTTTTTCATTTATTCTTTATTTTTTTTTTGAGTTTTTTTGAAATTTAAACATGAAAAAATATCAAACTCATCTCCCAACCCATGATTGATCTCTTCACAATACTAATTGTAATATTTATTACAAGATAAATGGTTTGATAAGGGTGATTAATCACCCACCCAATAGATAAACAACTTTGTTTTATATTGAATTTTTTCATTTTCATTAACACTAGTCATAAAAAATTTACAAAATTACATAAATGAGCATGCCTTCCCCAAACTCACTGATTGAAAACATCTCCCCCACAATAAAATGGATTCATTCACTTTATCATATTATAAAACATTGAAAATCAAGAAAAGAGCTCACAAAAATGAAATCCATTCCCTCCGCACATAAAATTAAATAAATTATTCTATGTAAATCCCTAGAAATTTTGGGTGGGATATGTTATTGGAATTATAATGTGGCTATCAAAGAATAGGTTTTCATAGGTTCAAATGGGCATTCAAAAGAATGATTAATGTCAGAGTAATGAGAGTGAATTTTTTTAATATGATTATCATGAGGTTCAAAAAATCCCTCTATCATATTAATGCACCCCAAAGAAAGAAATTCAGCTAGAGGGTCCACAAACTCAAGACTCGCAATCAGGGGTGAAAAAAACATATTGAAAATATTTCCATATATGGAATTAACAAGAAAGATAATATTGTTTCTCATAGTTGAGAAAAATCATTTTCCAAAAAAAAATTGTTCATTCAATATTTATTTGTTTTGAAATAGGATTCTTTATCCAAAAGTATGATGAATATACAATTTTTTTAGATGAAAACATATCTTTTTACTACAAAAAATTGTTGGAAAAAATTTATAAACTAGATGGTTAGTATGTATGAATCTTTGTGTTTGTTTTTTTCATTTTTTTATGCATTCTTAGTTTTTTATTATGTCTAAAATAAAAAACCACAAAAAAGATAAACAGATAAAGAAAAAAAGTTTCATGGTGAAATTGGTAAAAAAATTAAAAAGAGAGGCTGAAGAAGAAAAAGGAAGAGAACGAGAGGGAGATTAAGGAATAAGAGAGAAATATGGAGTTAAAGGGGACGAGGAGGCCCATGGATTGGATTTTGTGGGTCGTTATCTCTATTCGATGGTGGGTCAGTGGAAGTCAATGAGGTTCCTATGATGTGTGTCATTTCATGTTTCTTTTTTAATCGATTTCCATTAACCATGAATGTCCTTTTGAATGTGGGGTCATAGACATGCACTAAATCAAATGGATCAACATTATAAATAATAAATTTAACATGCCCAAGAAAATTAAGAATACATGGGAGATTTTGAAATTGAGAATTGAAGAAAATTACCTTTTTACATTCATCAAAAACCATTCATATGATGTGTTGGTAATGGATTTTCATAGCCTTTTCTTTATACAAATTGGAATTCTCTAAGAAATCAAGTTGAAGCTCCTAAAATTCAGTCAACTACAACAATCTTTCTTCAACACATTTTTCATAATCAAAATTACATGTTTTCCCAACCCAAAAATACTTATGTTGAATTTAAAATTGTAAATGACATAGTTTACCAAAAATTATCATAAATGTAGACATCTAAATAGGAGTTTGATAGGTCATTCAATAAGCCGAAAGTGCTTCAGCAAGTCTCTCAGGATATTCATTTCTGATGGGATTAAAAATTGTATCAAGGACACTTTTCACACATCTATTAGAAAGGTCATCAATGACATTTTTTTGGGGTGATATGAAGTTGATGTTTTCTGTACAACACCATTATTTTGAAAATATATTCCATGGTTAGATTTTAAATATGGGTTCCTAAGTCACTAATCAAGGAATTGGGTGTTCCAAATTTGGGAAAGATGTTGGTTTTTAGGACCTCACTAACTCTATGTGAATCATACTATCTAGTGGGTTTGGCCACAACCCACTTTGAAACATAATTGACCACAACAAAAATATATGATAATCCTTTGGAAGGGGGAGATAGTCCCCTGAAATAGATTACACAAACATTGAATATCTCAAAGAAAATTAATAGATTTCTGGATATTTTATTTCTTTTAGAAACTCATCCAAAATTTTGGTAAGTGGGACATAATTTATAGACCTCATGTGAGTCCTTGAAGAGAAAATTCCACAAGAATCCATAGTCTAGGACCGTTCAAGATGTATATTGACGTCCAAAGTGGCCACCACCATGCATTGAGTGACAAAATTCCAATATAGAGGAATCTTCATCTTCATCGACACATCTTATAATTACCATGTCATACCTAGTTATCCAACGTATAATATAATCCAAAAATTAGAATCTTGAATAACTTTTGAGCTTTAGAATTTTTTCTTTTTAAATTTTTTTACGAAAACTACTAGCAACCAAGTAGTTTAAAATTGTGTAATACCATGGTAACTTTGGAGTCACAGATAAGAATTTCTCATTTGGATATTAAAGATCATTTTTTGGATATTGAGAATAATTATAAATTGTACTCAGATGATTAGCCACCGGGTTTTCATTTCTTTGTCTATCATTGATTTCAAGATCAAACACTTGGAGGATAATGATCCATCTTTTTAACCTTGGTTTGGAATTAATTTTCATGAGTATAAACATTATCGTAGATTGTCCTGTGAAGATGATGATTTCAGAACCTAAGAGGTAGGTTAAGAATTTATCAAAGTTAAAAACCACTGCTAAATGTTTCTTTTCAGTCACAGTGTAGATAGATTGAGTTTCATCCAATGTTTTTGAGAAATAATATATTAAATGAAGAATTTTTTCTCTTCATTAACCATGAACAGACCCATCTTCTCTATCATAATCATTACACATAAAATCAAAAGGTAAGGGCTAATATATGGGTAAGATTATTGGGGTGGATGTAAGAGTATTTTTGAGTTCCACTAAGGCTCAATTGAAAACCACATAAAAATGGAAAGTGACATCATTTTGGAGGAACCGAGTGAGTGGGAGGGGAATACTGATGAAGTTATAGATGAATTTCCAATAGAAACAGGCACGATCATTGAATGGATGGGTGTCCCAATCAGAGTTGGGATTAAAAAGTCATTGAATCACATCAATTTTTTATGGATCGACATCAATAACATATTTTTAATATATGTTCCGTAGAAAAATCCAATATTCAACCATGAAGTGACATATTTCAAAATTTAATACAAGGTTACACTTGAAAATCATTTGAAGGACTAGAGACAATAAATTCATGAAAGATTCAAATGAATTTACATAAATGGAAATGTAATCCGTGAATACATCAATACAATGTTCAATAAAGTCAAAAGGGTACTCATCATACACATCTAGAATGTTGTAGAATAATTACAAATGATAAAAGGGATTTTTTTATATTCATATATTCCAAAGGGACATGTGAATGTGGTCTTCTGTTGGCCATGATGTGCGATTTGGATTTTGAGGTAGCTAGTCTATCTACCAAGAATGCAATATTGTGACTTTCAAGATAATCATTCTAGAATTTGATCAAGGAATGGAAGAGGGTAGTGATCTTTTATAGTTTCAAAATTACATTTCCTATAGTCAATGAACATACCCCATTTTGTCTTTACTCGAGTTGTGACTAAGTCACCATGTTATTTTTTTACAATATTTTACCACCCCTCTAGGTAAAAAATGAATGGGACTAACCCATTCACTATCGAAAATTGGGTAGATAATATCGGTTTCATGAATCTCGGTGATATCTTCCCCAACTACCTCATGTATGAGTGCGTTGCGTCTTCATTGTGGTCGTATAATAGGTATGGATGATTCATAAAAATGGATGTGTTGAATGTAAAGGACATGGTTGATTCCTAGAATGTCTTCTAGGGTCCAACCTAATGTCATTTTTTCATCTAGCACCTGAACAATGTTGAACTCCTCAATTTCAGTAAGTGAAGCACATATAATGACAGGATAAGCGTGTTCATGTAAAATGAATTCATATTTCAGGTGTTCAGGAAGAGGATTCTGATCAGTCTCAAATATCATTGGATGGTTAGATATGCAAGGATGGAGGAAGGGACTTCAGTTTCATGTTATTAATTTTCCTTAATATTGTCCATGGTTGAGATGTAGAGATCAGATTTCATGTGGTTCTCTAGAGAGTTTTCTAGTTCTTCTAGATTGATGGAGACTATTAATGAATGTTTCACATAAAACTCACAATTTATTACTTGGATAATCATGGTGAATAATTCACAAGATCTTATCTCATTATAACATGATGAACATGATAGAATGGGGTTCAATTGTCACATAGAATTGTCCATAGAATCTTGGATTGAGAATGTGGAGTTGTCCTCAGATAAGTATCACTTGGATAGGAAAATGTTGAACATAACTAGTTGGTCACAAAGTTATATGATTAAGATGCATAAATTATAGTGACCCTTTCCCTTTAAATATTACATTACATGATATTGAGCATAATTATACTTCAGGTTGCAATCCATGGATCATAAATTCTACCATCATTGAATACTGGGTACATAAAACCAACAAACATGGGGCTAAAGAAACATGTCTTCTTTATTATCCATAAAGAGATCCTAACTTCCTTTGTCCCTTGTATATATATAGTGTACCCTAGGGAGAATATGAACAAAGTAATGAGATGAAAATCATAGTAAGATAATTGACATAAGAATAATGCTTAAGAAGACGAGTTTAGAGGCATGACATAATGATAACAAAAGTATGAACATATCGAATAATAACTTATAAACATGGGATCATATAAACTTGGAATCATGTAAATGTAGAGGAAAATTAAAACATGTATTACATATGATTCAAAGATCACCGCCGATATAATTTCATATAGTAGTATGGGACAAGGCTGGCCGCAAATCCCATTTCCCAGAGTAGTACTTCTCAAGGTTGACCACCAATCCTGTTTCCCATAACAGCAGAAGCCAAAGCTAACCGCCAAGAACATTGTAAATAGAAACTAATGAGACATAAATGTACCCAATTTATTAATGCTCTATTTCGGAGACCAAATATTACATTTTAGGAATATCTCTTCCAAAAATAGAATCATACACAATCAATCTTACATACAGTTAAGGATTACCCATGGAAAAAATTGGGTACCATAATCCTAACATAAAGCATAACCAATAAGAGTATCATGAAAGAGTCCATGAAAAAAGGTATTAAAACATAAATGGAATTTTATAATGTAAAATAGGCATATAAAATGGTAAGTGATGTCAAATATAAGATAAAACATATAATAAATGTATTTTAAAAACAAAATCATTAAAATGTTTTTGTGCGGTTTTAAGGAAAACACTATAGAGCCTTTCAAATAGGGAAGTGAACCATTTATTATATAAAACTAGAAGAGAACCGAGAATGTTTTCATAATATAAATACTAATTTTATAAATAAAATGGTGGATTCATATAGATGACAGAGTTCCCTAGAAATCATGTAAAAAATTAGGAAGTCCCTTTAAAATGAGTTTGCTTATTGGGAAGTATTGAGCATGGGGATCAACTAAAAGCATGTATTTCCCAGAAATAGAATGAGGGATAGATCTTAAAACATGAATTTTGAGTATATAATTAGAATTTAGATGTATCACATAAAAATAATGTACAATTTTCTATGGGTAAAATGAAATATAGAGCAACCAGAAGGAATAAAGTCGGTTCGAGGGGAATTCCTTGCGGATTATTGGCATGGTATCTGATATAATTAAGAGGGATTCATGAGAGAGAATGGGGTTTCTCAACCAATATAAATCATTAGGGATGTAATGGTTAGGTCTCAAATCATACCCCATCATTAGGTATTACACATAAAATGTCATATCATAGAAACAATTCGTGAATAAAATGTGAAATGTAGTGGATACCTTACCTTAAATCCAGTGGTGTTTTCCACTTGTTATTAATGACCTGAATAAATAAAATTAGGATTACTAATTAATAATTATAGAAACTCTTATATATGTAATTGATTATTTACAAACTTTTTATGTTCTTTGAAGACATTTTTTATTGGTTATTAGTTCAATTTCATTGTTTGGGTCTATTTTTTACATAGTTATAATTATCAGTTGACTTGTATTCATGTTTGGATAAACAAGTAAGATGAAAGTTTTTTCCCAGAATTGAGGTTTTATTTTATTATGGAACATCTATGAGATTACATGGTTATAAAAATTCATTCGTTTATTGGAAGTGAAGAATAATTATTATATAAAACCATAGTGATAACTATTTTTGTTAATCATTGGGTTTTGATACCAACGAACATTTTTTTCTTTATAACCTAATACAATTTGTAAAAAAGGATTACATAACCTTAACTATGATATATAACATATATAATAATGTGGTTTCATCATAACACAAAATGTTTGATGACCAGAATTAACAATGATAATAGAAATTGATAAACTGTTGTTCTTGAATGTGCTAAATTGACAATTGTCAAATGGTGTGTTCTTTTCATTTAAATAAATGATGGGTTTAGGAGAGATGATTATAAAACATCACATTAGTATTAAAAAATATAGTACATGTATGTTACTGGAGTAATCATTACATTCTGGTGAAGGGAGGTGATGACCTAAATAAGAAAACAAATAACTTCAATGAAATAAAAAAAATTGAAAGTGGAAATTACCTCTTGAGTTTTACTCCATTGAGAGCCTCTTAAGGAGAGAAGATTTGATATTTTGAAGATACTATGGGATTTTTGATGTGGGGTAAGAGCTTTGGAATTTTTTTGGGTAGAATATTGGTAGGGAACATGGCTATAGAGGAGTGAAGAGAAGAGGGAGTGAGGGGGTTTTATAATGGAGGAGACAAGGGTTTTCATAAATTTTTAATCATTAGTTTATTAATTTCACTCAAGGAAAGATATAATAATTATTACATGACTAAAAATATAAAATGGGTCATATGAATTTTAACAAAGGGTGGTTAAATCAGCCATGATTCTTGGAATAGTCTATCTTACATATAATGAATATATATTGTTAATTACCATATTTAACTATTCATAAAAAAGGATGTATTTCAAAAACATAGCAAAAATTCACCATAAAAATTTACTAACATGTAGAATCCAAAAATGAAATCCATTTTCAGAAAATTAATTTTCTAAATATGTATAAATTATTATTTAACTAAAATAATAATTTATTATAAAAAAACAGTTTTAAAAATTTTATTTGCATATTCCAAAATATAGGAACATCATACGTTAACTTAAATATTATATATATACTATCATAGGTATGGTTACTACTCATTAGGGAATTTAAATATTCATAAGGGTAACATTAATATTCACAATGGTACATTAATATTCACCAAAAAGTATGTTGGTCATATTAAACTTCAAAAAATACTGATCACAACAATTCATGTTATATTTTTGAAATTTCAGACACATCGGTGAAAAAATTATGTTTAGAGGTCACCTAAAACATATTTTTTCATTATATTGTAATTTAATCTAATTATATTACATTATTATAAGAATGAAATTTCTATTTAAAACATTGGGTCGTTACATTCATCCACCCTTATGAAATTTTTCCCACATAATTTTGTTTTAATTTCTACGATGTAAATAGGAACGGGTACTTCTCCTTCATTTCCCCTCTTGTTCCCAAGTTCGTACTTCTTACCTAGGGTTCCACCGTAGTAATTTGACAAGGTGATTAGTATTTTTATCATTAAATTTATCTCTACGATCCAATATCTCCACTGGATGCTTCTCATAGAAAGGATCATCCTCCAACTATAGCACCTCTGAAAAGAGTACAAGTGAAGGGTCAGGTATGTACTTCCTTAATAGGGATACATGAATGAAATCATGTACTTTGGAAATGGTAGGTGGAAATTCATGTTGATAGGACAGAACACCAAACAGATCAATAATCTCGAAGGGGCCGATGTACCTAGGAATTAACTTTCATTTCATTCCAAACCATATGACCTTATTCCATGGAGATATGCATAAGAATACCATGTATCCATCATGGATCTCATGGTCTCGTCAATGGTTGCCTGAATAACTCATCTATAAAATCTGGGATGCCTTGATATACTACTAAGTGGTTTTCACCTTCTTCGGCATTTCTTTGACCACATTAGGTCCTAACATCTTATTCTCACTATAAATAGTTTTGGGTGTATTTCCTTCATTTCCTCCACTATTTCCCTTATTCCCTCTCAATTATTTTCTTTCCACCACAATACATTGAGCTGGTGAGTAGTCTTATTTTGTAAAAATTTATCCTTATGATATGAGATATTCACTGGATACTCCTCATAAGAAAGATCATCCTCCAATTATACCACCTATGAAAGAAGTACAAGTAAAGGTTTTGGTATATAATTTTCTTAGAGGGATACATGAATGACATCATGTACGTTGGATAGGGTTGGTGGAAATTATTTTCAATAGGACACAACCCCGACATCATCAAGAATATTTAAGGGGAATGTGTACATGGGAATTAACATACCTTTCTTTCCAATCCTCATGACATTCTTCTATGGAGATATGAATAGAAATACCAGCTTTCCAATGATGAACTCAAGGTCTCATCAAAGATTGTCCGAATAACTCTTCTGTTGAATTTAGGATTCCTTGATATATTTTTGAATGGTTATCATCCTCTACGCCATTTCTTAGACCATTTTAGGTCCTATTATCTTACACTTACAGACTTCATCCCAACACGCCTATGTTCTTCACCTTTTCCTGTAAATGGATTTATATGGTTCCATTCAGATGCTCGAGTGGGAAATGTTGCTGTATGAGAATTAAATAGTGGAAGATGTTCGTCCAATCCACCTTTAATTTCCATAAAACATGCTCTCAACATATCTTCTATTATCTTAATAGTCTGATCAGATTGTCCATCAGTTTGAGGATGGCATGCTATATTGATGTTCAGTTCAATTCTTAGAGTAGGTTGGAGACTTTTAAAAGCATCGAGATGAATCTTGGATAATGATAAAATAAAAAATATATTGGAACACCATGAACCCATACCACTTCATTGATGTATATATGTGAAAGATGATCCAAAAATAAGTCCTCTTTAATTTCCATAAAGTGAGTTGTCAATGTAAGATGTTCCACAATGATCCTTATATCATTGTTTCCTCTGGATTTTATTAGATGCCCTGTGACAAAGTCCATGGTAATGTTTTCCGGCTTCTATGATGGCATTGGTAGTGGTGACATCACACCCTTATACTTCTTCATCTCATATTTCACTTTCTATCAAACAAGGAACATTGATGTATATTCAGAAATATCTGATTTCATATTGACCCACCAAAAAATTTCTCGGAGATCTCAATTCATCTTTTTCTCCCTCGATGAATTAGGTTGGTCGAGCTATGTGAATAATTCAAAAGATCCTTCATTATCTTTCGATTAGATGGTACACAAAATCATGACACAAATCTAAAAAATTATTTATCATTAATCATGATCTCTGATGATTTCCCATTTCTGATAGCTTGCACACTTTTTTAAATTTACACTTCTTGTCTTTGTGCATCATTTATTTTTTCCAAAAGGGATTGTTGAGCAATCATTTTAGACAAGATTGATGATGTTCCACCCTTGATTATTCTGATTTCCAATCTATGCAAATCTAAAAAGAGGAGATAATATTCAATCAACATCATTGATAAATATGTAGGATCCTTTCTAATTAGAGAATCCACCAACTTATTTTCCTTACCGAGATGGTAGTAGATTTAGCAGTCATAATCCTTGATAGGATATGTCCATACACTTTGGAACATGTTATTATATTTTTGTGTGAATACATATTTTAGACTCTTGTGGTTAGTATATATCTCAAACATCACCCCACAAGGATAATTCTGCTATATTTTTAACACAAAGATCACAAAAACCTTCTCCAGATCATCTATGGGACAACTTTACTCATGGATTTTCAGCTTCCTTGACGCATAACATATCACTTTATCATTTTTCATCATATTACACTATAGGGATACTTATAATATTTTCAATAACAGAATTACCATAAACATCAATATTCGAGACAACACTCATAGATATTTTCCTTAAAGATAAAATATCATTTCCGACAGGGACTCAACGTTCGTAAAAAACATGAATGATATACTAAAAGAACATGAATTAAAATACATTATGGCATACACTAATTTGAATTAGTGGTTACATGTAATTTATTAATCATCATCCTCCTTATCATATGACCTTTAGTGCTCCCTTGATCATGGAGATTGTTGATTATCATTGTAACACCCTGACCATAGTTACCTAGAGTCAGTTCATTATTACGTAACATTGGCATGATCACAAAAGATCAAGTCTTAAAAGACAAATTAGTTTAGTTTCCTTGGAAACACTAGATACATTCATAAACGTTACTTTACATTATAAGGGGAAAACTAAAATAACATGGTCTTCATAGTCCACACTCATATCCCCTTCCGACTATCCCTGTAGACCATTCATAAAATACTTATTCACATCCTAGAAAAATTAAAACATTGAAAGGGGTGAGCTCAGATGATCAGTAAGGATAACGATATAGCGGAAACATTCATAAATAAACATAAACATTTAAGGCAATGTATAACTTAAACAAAATCCTTTTAAACTTGAACATTAGCATAATATAGAAAAATAAAATGAAATAATGCCATTTAATTATTCACATTGATATTCTACTAGGAAAATAATCACATGAAATATCAATAACTACTTTTATAATGATGGAATGCACAATGACAGACCATCATAACCACGTAGCCAAGGCCTCGTGCTAAGAATACAAATAATATTTTGTCAAGGCCTCGTGCCAAGACACTAGTTTGTCTCATGAGACATACCGATGCATCAAAGAGATATAGCGGGCTCCACCCATCACTTATTAAGTCCAATGCATTCCTCATATGAACAGGTTTAAACATATCATAAACCATAACGTAATTATATCACAAAAAACATTCATAAAGGAAACATAACATTTCCACATTTCAATCACAAGATATCAATACAACACATTGATATAATAAAAAAATTATCAAAACCATTTTAAATAACAAAATAAAAGAAAATTAAAAGATGGTATTAATTTTTAATTTAATAAAAAGTTATGGCCAGTACAGGAAGCCGAAACTCAAATAATGGTCACGGTGGCGGAGAAGTCGTTTTCGCCGCATACGTAAGACAAAACATTCCTTTTTTCATTTAGTAAAAATGATTCATATAAAAATATTCCTTTTTAATAAAATTAAATGTCAAAGGGGTTTATACACCATATAATGGAAAGATTTGTATAAAATAAAATATGCCTCAATGAAAGGAGATTGAGGCGAAGTCCCTTACCTTGTATCCAACTTGACTCGATCATTATTTAATCTCCTGAATAATAAACTAGAGTTAATTTATAATTGCTTTAGAACCTTTTACATGTTCATTATTCCTTTTATATCACTTATTACCATGTTATGAACATTATGTAGTCATTCAAGTTAATAACGGTCGTTTGGTCGATCTTTGGTACATGATTCAACAATAAACTTCGTATACATACAAGTTGTTTTTGTGGTATAATATCCATTATATCCATAATTATATTCATGATTTAGATATAATATATATCATATATATTCAGTAGATATATGAATTTATAATATTACATAACATTTAGAGGTATGAAATGAAATGCACCGTTCATGGAGACGGTAAGCCGTACGTACGTATGAACGCTACAATCTTTTCTATTTAGTATTTAATGGAATGAGATCATAATTATATAGAGGTGTATTATAATTCTAGTATAATATCATATATAAAATAATTTACTCCATCCTTTACACATCTCATATATGACATTAACAATTCAAATCACTTTGTGGGGGCGGTTGTCCGCACTTCCTAAAATGAAATTATCGTGTTAACCATAATGGAAATCCTAAAGGTATTCCATAAATGAAAAATTCAGAAGAATAAGGAAAAAATAAACATAATATATATCATATATAAATATAGTGACATCTTAATGGCCTCCATGAGAGGTCTTAAAAAAATATTGAACAATCATCGTTTCGTGAGACAGTAATTCGCCAACCACAGAAACAGTATATTCTTTAACGATTAGACAGAGGTGTGTGTAATTATAAAATAAATATATCTCATAACAACATACTAGTATATTGATGATACTTTTTTGTTACAAAATATAGTAATAAAAAGTGTTTATTGGGTTTGATAAGCACAATAAAACAAAATAACACAAGTGAGACATTACCTTTAAATCGGTTAAATCTTTTTTATTTGATCCAATGGCTTCCTTGAGAAGACTTCAGCCCAAAGTGAGGCTTCTAGGAGTAATATAGAGAAGTTGAGAGAGTATTTGGGAAAAGTTTGGCCGATCCAAATGGCATAAAACTGTAAATAAGGTAGTAGAGGTGGGGGCCTTTTGTAAGAGGAGAGGAGGGGCACTCTTGGAAAGTCACAAAATGTAACCTTATTATATATTGTGTTTCGGATTTTAAAGGTCCAAAAATTATATATTTCGTGGATAAGGTGATAAGGGTTCGAAATTTACACATCCAATAGGTTATTTACAAGTGTAAGTCTTAGATTAAACATTATCTTTTCATTTTATTTAAATCATTAATTAATGAGGTAATCACTGCATCATCACGGTGTCATAAAAAATTTAATTTATTTAATTTCTAAAAATTATTAAAAAAATATCATGATGTAGGAAAAAATTTTATCTTTCCAATGAATATTTATATTTTAAACGTTAAATTATATAACCCCATGTAATAAGTTTTTTAGTAAAATAACACATGTTTGTGACAATTTTATTTTTACTTTAAATAAAAAGTTATTAATGTCACTTTCTTTCCCAAGTGGCTCCATGGTGTCCCCAAGTTGACATATGGATTTTCTTTGTAGGCCATGACTCATACAATAAATTTAGGAAAAGTATCAAGTTATTTTCATATTTTTATAATACCATTTTTACCTTAAATTTCACTAATTTCCTTTAATTGCGATTAATAAAACTTAAAAGTCATTATTCACCAAAAATTATTTTCATCTCATTGAACAAAATTTCACTTCCCAACGAAAACCATGTATTTTGGCCTTTTGAAATTCAATACACAGAGGTGGTACAGTTTCATTTAGACGAAACATTAGTTTTTAAACTGCCACTTAGTGGTTTCACTATTCATCAAAAATTGAAGTTTTTAAAAAAAATCCAAATATTCACCCTAAGCTAAAATTGATATTCTGAATTCGAAAATTATTTCTATATTAAAAAATTCCAAACATATATGTTGCTTTGATTTATTTTATAATTAATTCCTGTTGTGAAAAAAAATAACGTGTTTTTAAGAAACGATATCAATCAAAAGATTGATAATTGTTTATGTCCAATTTCAAAGTGAAATTAATTATAAAGACCACCATTGGATTAAATCATAAAATTATATTCTAATTATACTTTAAAAAAACTCAATGGTATAATTTATCAATATTAATTATTTTTATTAAAAAAGTAGTTTTTAGTTAAAATTTAGTAATTTTGACTATTCATCAAAATATAAAAGTTATCCGAAAATTTCCAAAATTTCACCCTAGGCTATGTTCGATATTCTGAATCCAAAAATGAAGTCCATTTTGAAATATAAAATATCTAAAAATTAAAAAAGTAGGTATTACTATTCATAATGGCTAGTTTGATTGGTTGTGGTGTGTGTTAGAACTCGAAGTTGCGTATAACACACGCTACTGTATTATTCAAAGTGAAACGTACCATGGAAGCATGGGATGTTACATTCTCCCCTCCTAAAAATAATTTCGTCCTCAAAATTTCTTATAATATCACTGTAAAAAAAGACTCAGGTGATTCTTCATCATATGTTCCTCATGTTCCCACGTTTCCTCTTCCATCTAATGGTTTCACCATAAAACGTTTACCAGATGAGTCGTCTGGTTTCTCAGCACTTGTTATCTTGTATCAAGAATCCTGACGGGCTATTCGTAATAAGAAAAATCGAGTTCCAGTTCTAATTCTTCATAGGTGAGTACATGCGTTGGGTCAGACATGTATTTTCTCAACAGTGATATGTGGAACACATCGTGAACTTTGGAGAGACATGGAAGCATTTCCAACGGTAAGCTAAAACCCCAATTCGTTCTAGAATTTCGAAGGGTCCGATGTACCTGGGACTCAATTTACCCTTCTTACTGAAACGTATAACTCCCATCCATGGAGATACCTTCAAGAAAAAATGATCTCCTACATGAAATTCCAAATCCTTCCTATGATTGTCAGCATAGATATTTTGCCTACTTTGAGCTTCTTTGATGTGGTTTTGGATTACCTTCACCTTTTCCATCATTTCCTCCACCAGTTCTGGGCCTACAAGTTTTATTCCACCAACGTCATCCCAACAGGTTGGTGTGAGACATCTCTTTCTGTATAACGCTTCATATGGTGTCATCCTAATACTTGAATGGAAGCTATTGTTATAGGAAAATTCTACCAGAGGTAAATATTGATCCCACATACCCTGAAAGTCAAGTGAGCATGATCTCAACATGTCTTCTAAGGTTTGAATAGTTCATTCTAATTGTCAATCTATTTGATGGTGGTAAGCAGTGCTTCAACAAAGTTCAGTATCCAAGGCCTTCTGACGACTTTTCTAGAATCGTGATGTAAAATGGGGATCACGATCTGAGACAATCGATAGGGTTACTCCATTATGTATCACAACTTCATTAATATATAGTCTTTCTAGATGTTCAAGTGGTATATCTTCTCTTATAGAAAAAAATCTGATGACTTGGTAAGACGATCAACAAAGACCCATATTGTGTCATTCCTTCTAGGAGTATTTGGTAGTCCCACAAAAAAGTCCATCGTCATATTATCCCATTTCCACTCAGGTATTAGAAGAGGTTGAAATACTCCTCCAGGCCGTTGCCTTCCAGATTTAACTTGTTGACAAACCATACATCTTGACACAAAATCAGAAATCTCCCTCTTTATGTTGTCCCACCAAAAATGTTCCTTCAAATATCTATGCATTTCGGTGCTTCCAGGGTGTATAGAGAAATTGAAACTGTGAGCATCATCCAACAATTCTCTTTTTAGATTAGGTATATCAGGAACAAAAAGTCTCATCCCAAACGTCAAAATTCCATCTTCATACACAAAGTCACTCAATTTCCCATCATTCACAGCATTAATCTTCCTTTGTAACACTCCATCACCAGTATGAGAACTATTTATATTTTCTAATAAAGATGGTTTTGAAACCATTTGAAAAAGAATTGATGTTTAACCTTCCATTGTGATTCCCATATCCATATTTACTAGATCCATGTATATAGGATACTTTTCAACTCTCATATTGTTCAAAACTCCATGATCCTTTCTACTCAAAGCATCTACCACCTTATTTGCCTTCCCTGGGTGGTAGTGTATTTTGCAATCATAATCCTTGAGTAGTTAAAGCCATATCCTTTGCCTCATATTGAGTTCTTTTTGTGATAAAATATACTTCAAACTCTTGTGATCATTATAAATCTCACATTTTTCATAATATAGGGAGTGTTTCCATATCTTCAATGTAGTGATCAAAACTACTAACTCAAGATCATGAGTAGGATAGTTCTGCTCATGAATTTTTAGCTGTCATGATGCATAGGCAATAACCCTATCATTCTGCATAAGGATACAACCAAGTCATTTCATTGATGCATCACTATAAATAACAAACCCATCATTCCCCGATGGTAGAGTCAATATAGGAGAATTGACTAATCTTCAATTCTGTTCTTAAAAAAACTTTTCACACTATTTTGTCCAGACAAATTTACCCCCTTTACGTGTGAGCTTCATTAATGGGTTAGCCAATCGGAAAAAATTCTCGAAAAAATGTCGATAATAACCTACCAAGCCAATAAAACTGCGTACCTCAGTTATACTCGTCGGTGCTAGAAATTCTTGGATTTCCATGGTCTTATAAGGATTAACGAAAATTACATCCATAGAGACAATATGGCCAAGAAAAGAAATCTCCTGAATCCAGAATTCACACTTGCTAAACCTCCCATATAATTTATGTCTTCTAAGAGTCTTCAGGATAATGTGCAAGTGATTTTCATGATCTTCGTAGCTTTTGGAGTATAAAAAGATATCATCAATAAATACCACAACAACATCATCAAGATATTCCTTGAAAACTCTATTCATTAGATCCATGAATACAGAGGGTGCATTAGTCATTCCAAAAGGCATTACTATAAACTTGTAATGCTCGTACCTTGTTTGAAATGCTATCTTTGGAATGTCTTCCTTCTTCACACATAACTGATGGTATCCATATCGAAGTTCAATCTTTGATAAGTATTGAGCTCCAAGTAGTTGGTAAAATAAATCATCAATGCGAGGTTGGGGATACTTGTTCATTATTGTTATAGCATTGATCTCCCTGTAGTCAATGCACAACCTCATAGATCCATCTTTCTTCATAACAAAAAGGATAGGGGCTCCCCATGGAGAAACACTCGGGAGAATAAATCCCTTATTACTCAATTCCTCTAGTTTTTTATTTAGGTCAACTAATTCCATAGTGGCCACTCTATAAGGGGTCTTCGATATTGGCCTTGATCCAGGAATTAAATCAATGGAAAACTCAACTTCTCGTTCTGGAGGATGTCCAGGTAAATCTTCTGGAAACACATGTACATATTCCCTCACAATAGGTACATCCTATATTTGAACAATCCTTTCCTCGCCCTCAGTCATTCATTCTCTTCCTCCCCAAGAATTGAATTTAGTTGAGCTACTAGTGGTGGATCTAAATAAGAATTAAGTGTTGATGATTCTGCTCTAATGATAAGGTGTTCCTTATCATCATCATCAAAAATCGTATCCTCCTTCTTCTTACAATAAATATTTGCATCATAGTCTGAAATCCAATCCATTCCAAGGATTACATCAAACTCAATCAAAGGTATGACAATGATATCAGCAAATAAAAAACATTTATGTGCTCTAATGGGGACTGATTCACAAAACTTTGTTGCAATGATACTTCCCTTAGGAGTTTTGACTAACAATTCTCTTGTTAAATCAAATTGGAAATATCTAATTTTCTTAGAAAACTGGGAAGATATGAAACAATGCGATGATCCAAAATCAAATAATGCATTTTCTAAACTTGAGAATACCATTAAATTATCTGCCACCACGTCTTTCATAGCTTCAACCTCAGTAGTAGTGATAGCATAAGCTTGGACTTGATCCCTTGGACTCTTCTGATGTAAGTTCCCCTAACTCTTACGACTTTCATTTGCATAATGTCCCATCTCTCTAAAATTATACCATTCCACATTGACAGAAACTCTCTTTCCCATGCAATCATGAGCTTGGTGGCCTTTTTCACCACACTTGTAACAGACTCCCATTCCATTCAAGCAAGTACTGGGGTGCTTCTTCCCACATTTACTGCAGGACTGATATTCAACTTTTCCCTTCTTCCCCTTATTTCAATTTCCAGATTGATCAGAAGATCTCTTCTTCTCGTGCTTTGCTTTAAAGTCATAATACTTAGAGAATTTCTTTTCTGTCTTGATAGAACACGAGACAATATCTTCGAATGACAGGAAGGTTTGTGAGACTAATGATCAATGGAGAAATGGTTTTAACCCATCAATGAAATGATCAATCTTACTTCTTGGGTTATGTATATAATCTTCAGCATGCCCCACTAACCTTGTAATGTTAGCCTCATACATTGCGACATTCTCATCCTCCTTCTGCCTCAGACTCAGAAATTGCCTTTCCATATCTGGTTGATGGTCATGTGGAAATTATTTTTCTAAGATAATTTCCTTAAACTCCCTCCATTCCACACTTGATACTTCTTCATCTTCCTTTGTGTTTTGAATCAGTGACCACCATTTATCAGCATCTCTAGTAAGGCGGTAAACTGCCATGACAACTTTCTCCCTTTCACTACTCCCCAAGTCGTGGAATATTTTTTTCTAAGAAGTTTATCCATTGCTCAGATACTAATGGATTTGTACCCCCTTTAAATGTTGGCGGTTTTTGCCTCATGAAATAATCTAACATTGATCCTCTACGTTGCGGATCAGTGTGCTCCATATGAGTAAGGTTATTATTCATAACCGGAGTGAGTTGTCCCAGTATGGTGACAATTTGATCAGCACCAGTTTTATCACCAGCTCCACTATAATTATATTCAGTAGGAGGGAAATCCCTACATGGAGTGCATGCATTGATACAGTTTCCATTCCTTCCACAAGGCACCGTTTCTAAATAATGGCATAAACTATATTAGTTTATGAATCAAAATACATAATAACAACCTTTCAATACACTTAACATAAATTGAACTATTTATGGATATAATCCATAATAATAAAAATGTATTCTTTGAGGAAGTATATACTCATAAAACTTTCATAGTGGTTTGTAAAGAAAATGAGAATTATCCTATGCATATCCCCTGGGAGTGTTGTAAACAAGAGTACAACAAGGCCCGTTGTCGTGCACCAGTTCCTGTTCGAGTCTAGCTCAAAGCGGTGTTTTCTGGTTTTACCCATAGGTACATCTATGTCAGAGCAGCCTCTACCTACTCGTATCCAGACAAGGATGTATTTCTCGGAAAACTCACAAAATCTCTCTATTACCAAAATTCTAAGAAGTTATTCTATACTAATCCTCAAAGTCTATATTAGGGCTATATGCTCTAATCAGAGTTTATCTAAATCTATCTTTCAAAGTTAGTACTAAACTGCCTCTAATACCAACTGTAAAGCCCTGACCCCATTTACCTATAGTCAGTGCATTATTACGTAACATTGGCATGATCACAAAAGATCAATTCCCGAAATACCGATTAGTTTAGTAGCCTTGAAAACACTAGATACATTCATAAATGTTATATTAAATCATAATGTTAAAAACTATAATAACATGGTCTCTATAGTACACACTCATATCCCCTTCTGACTATCCATGCAGGTCATTCATAAAATACTTCTACACATCCTGGAAAAATTAAAACATTGAAAGGGGTGAGCTCAGATTCTCAGTAATGACAAAAATATAGCGAAAACATTCATAAATAAACATAAACATTTAAGGCAATGTATAACAGAAACAAATGCCTTTTAAACTTAAAATTTAGCATAATATAGCATATTAAAATGAAATAATTCCATTTACTTATTCACATGGATATTATAGTAGTTGAATAATCACATGAAATATCAATAACCACTTTCATAATGATGGAATGCATAATGTCAGACTATTATAACAACATAGCCAAGGTCTCGTGCCAAGACTACAAATAATATTTTGTGAAGGCCTCGTTCCAAGACACTAGTTTGTCTCATGAGACCTACTGATGCATAGATGAGCTATAGAGGGCTCCACCATTCACTTATTAAGTCCAATTCATTCCTTATATGAACAGGTTTAAACATATCATAAACCATAACATAATCATATCACATAAAACATGCATAAAGGAAACATAACATTGAAACATTTCAATAACAAGATATCAATAAACCACATTGATATAATAAAAACATTATCAAAACCATTTTCAATAACAAAATAAAAGAAAAGTAAATCATGGTATTTATTTTTCATTTAAAAAAAACATTATGGCTTGTACAGGAAGCCGAATCTCAAATAATGGTCACAACGACGGAGAAGCCGTTGTCGCCGCATACATAAGACAAAACATTCCTTTTTTCGTTTAGTAAAAACACTTCGTATAAAAATATTTCTTTTGAATAAAAGTAAATGTCAAAGGGGTTTATACACCGTATAATGGAAATATGTGTATAAAACAAAATATGCCTCAATGAAAGGAGATTGAGACAAAGTCCCTTACCTTATGTCCAACTTGACTCAATCGTTCTTTAATCTCCTGAATAATAAACTAGAGTTAATTTATATTTTCTTAAGAAACTTTTCAAAGTTCATTATTTATTTTATATCAATTATTACCATGTTATGAACATTATGTAGTCATTTAAGTTAATAACGGTCGTTTTGTCGATCTTTGGTACTTGAGTCAACAATAAACTTCTTATAATTTCAAGTTGTTTTTCTGGTAGAATATCCATTATCTCCAGAATTATATTCATGATTTAGATACCATATATATCATATATATCCAGTAGATACATTCATTTATAATATTACATTATATTTAGAGATAATAAATGAAATGCACCATTCATGGAGACGGTAAGTCGTACGTACGCATGAACACTACTTTCATTTCTATTTCGTATTTAATGGGTTGAGATAATAATTATATAATGTTGTATTATAATTCCAGTATAGTATCATATATAATATCATTTACTCCATCTTTTACACGTCCCACATATGGAATTAACGATTAAAATCACTTTGAGGGGGCGGTAGTCCACACTTCCTAAAATGAAATTATCGCGTTTACCCATAATGGAAATCATAAAAGTATGCCATAAATGAAAAATACAGAAGAATAAGGAAAAAATAAACATAATATATATCATATATAAATATTGTGTCATCTTAATTGCCACCATGAGAGGTGTTAAAAGAATATTGAACAATCATCATTTCGTGAGGCAGTAATTCGCCAACCATAGAAACAGTATGTTATTTAACCATTAGACAGAGGTGTGTGTAATTGTAAATCAAATAAATCTCATAAAAACATCCTAGTATATGGAAGATACCGTTTTTGTTACAAAAGATAGGAATAAAAATAGTTTAGGGGGTTTTAGAAGCAAAATAAAACAACAGAACACAAGTGAGACATTACCTTTAAATCTGGTAAATATTTTTGATTTGAGCCAAAGGATTCTTTTGGAAGACTTATGCCCAAAGTGAGGCTTCTAGGAGTAATAGATGGAAGTTGGGAGAGTATTTGGGTAGAGTTTGGCCGACCAAAATGGCTTGATGGTGTGAATAAGTTGGTAGAGGTGGGGGCCTTTTATAAGAGGAGAGGAGGGGCACTCTTGGAAAGTCATGAAATGTTACATTATTATATAATGATTTTAGGATTTTAAAGGTCCCAAAATTATATATTTCGTGGATAAGGTGATAAGGGTTCTAAATATACCCATCCAATATGTTTTTTACAAGTTTAAGTGCTATATTTTACATTAAATTTTTATTTTATTTAAATCATTAATTAATGAGGTAATCGCTACATCATCATGGTGTCATAAATAATTTAATTTATTTAAAGTCTAAAAATTATAAAAAAACTATCATGACGCGGGAAATATTTTTATCTTTCCAATGAATATTTATAGTCCAAAAGGTAACTTATATAACCCCATGTAATAATTGTTTTAGTAATACTACACATGTGTGTGACAATTTTATTTTTAATTTAAATAAAAAGTTATTAATGTCATTTTCATACCCAAGTTCCTCCATGGGGTCCCCAAGTTGACCCATTGATTTTATTGGTCTCCCATGACTCATAAAATATGGTTAGGACAAGTTTCAAGAAATTTTCATATTTTTATAATACAATTTTTACCTTAAATTTCACTAATTACCTTTAATCGCGATTAATAAAACTTAAAAGTTACTATTCACCAAAAATTATTTTAATATCATTTAACAAAATTTTGTTTCCTAATGAAAACCATGTATTTATGATTTTTCAAATTCAGTACACAGATGTGGTAATGTTTCATTTACATGAAAAATTAGATTTTAAACTACCACTTAGTGGTTTCACTATTCATCAAAAATTGATGTTTTTCATAAAAATACAAAAAATTCACCCTAAGAAATAATTGATATTCTGAATTCAAAAATGATTTCTTTTCTAAAAAATTCCATACATATAAGTTGCATTAATTAATTTTATAATTAATTACCATTGTCAAAAAAAATAGCGTGTTTTTAAGAAACAATATCAATCAAAATATTGACAATTGTTTATGTCCAATTTAAAAGTGAAATTAATTATAATGACCACCATTTGATAAAATGGTAAAATTATATTCTAATTATACTTTAAAACCACTCAATGGTATAATTTACCACTATTAATTATTTTTATTAAAAAAGTTTTTTTAATTAAAATTTATTAATTTTCACTATTCATCAAAATATAAAAGTTATCCGAAAAATTCCAAAAATTCACCCTAGGATAAATTCGATATTCCAAATCCAAAAATAAAGTCTATTTTGAATGATAAAATTTATAAAATTTCAAAAAGTAGGAATTATAATTATAATGGCTAGTTTGATTGGTTGTGGTGTGTGTTAGAACTCAAAGTTGCGTACAACACAAGCTACTGTATTATTCAAAGAGAACTGTACCGTGGAAGCTTGGGGTGTTACAATAATCATGCTTCTCAGCCCTTGAAATATAGCCCCATGTTGGATAATGTACATATTCTACACATTTATGGCATTGGACATTGTATAATTCTATATATGGAATTTTGATTCCATTCATCACATTATTCATTTTATATGGGAACTCGCTACTTTGGGCCCAATCATTCCACTCATAAAACATCTCCCATTACCTTGTTGACATTCCCCTTGGTGCAACTTTCAACACATGTCACATAAAGGAAATTGGATATTTGCTCCATTATCACCTTTATCAGATGAAACTTCATAATATTTCTACTTCCTCTTCCTTCAATCAATTTGGAATTCAACAGTTTAGCTAATTTTAATCATGAATTTTGATAGTTGGTTTACCATAATCATGATATGTTGTCATTGAGCTCAAATCTATTGGTGGATCTCATTTTGGATGTCCTAAAATTATCCTTCACATCATTTTTTAACCTGATTCATCCTATTACTAGCCATTAGCTAGAATAAAAAAGTAAATTTTTGGATGAGAATGACCTAAGGGGGAAACCAATGACATTAAAGGGATAACATACAAATTCCACTTATCTACATAACATACGAGTTTACATGCCTCAATCGATGATATTCATGATTTATCCCCTAATTTATATTCTTATGGGATCTTTTATGATTCCTTAATAATGGTTCAAATTATGATTATGAATTTACTAAAGCATATATCCGAGAGTGTCGCACCCAGAGTGCAGCAAGGCCAATTGTCATGTACCATGATACCCCGATTCAAGCCCAAAACTCTTTTTCAGAGTTTTAACTCCTAGGTACATCTTTGTTAGATCAACCTCTACATGTTCTTATCCAGACAAGGATGTATTTTCTTGATATACCACTTACACTATACTTAAAAAAAAATTAGTGATGTTTTCTTATACATTGTATCATCCATAATGTTTTATCTAATGTTCTTTACTTCTAATCTCAATAAATAACAAGACCATATTCTAAAACAAACTATAGCGACCCTAGCCTATTACATATAACATTATATGATTTTATACATTATTATACATCCGATTACAAGACGAGGATCATGAATTACAGTGTATTTTAAAACTATGTACATAGAACATAAAACATGGGGCTAAAAAATTTCATATTTAATATCAATAAAGAGCTTCTAACTTACTTTGAATCCTTACATCTGTACAAGGTACCTTCGGGAACACATGAAAAAAGGGAGGATCTAAAATCCTTTTAAGGGAATGAACATAAGAATAAATCTTAAGCACATGAGTTAGAAGTCATGGAATAATGAAACCAATAGAATGGAACATATGAAATCATAACATATGATAATAGAATCATATTAACAAGGAATCAGATAAATGTGGTAGAAACATATATCATATATTTAGTACAAGTCTATTATAACTTCCAATCCCATTTCCCATTGTTGTACGGGTCAATGCTTACTGCCAATCTTGTTTCCCGTAGTAGTATTGGTCAAGGATAACCGCCAATACCGTTTCCCATCATAGTACAAGCCAAAGCTAACCACCAAGATCGTTTTATATAGCATTTAATGAGACATAACATTACACAATGCATTGGATATCTATCTGGGCACACCCATCTTACATTTCATGAATATTTTTTCCACATAAAAAATCATACATAATCAATCTTACATAAACATAATGGTTTCCCATGGAATGATTTGAGTACCATAATCATGACATAAAGCATAACCAATGGGTGTATCATGTAAGTGTCCATGAAAGAAAGGGATTAGAAAATACATGGAAATTAATAACGAAAAATAGTCATATAAAATGATATGTTCTGTAAAAAATAAGTGGCATCATATAAAAACTGTTTTTTGGGAAACATTATCATTTAATCATTTTTGTGTTGTTTAAAAGAAAATACTATAGAGACTTTAAAACATAAAATGGGAAAATATTTTATATAAAACAATAACTAAACCAAAAAGGTTTTCCTAATAAAAATAATGATTTTATAAAGATAATGGAGGCTTAAAACAGAAGATAGAGTGACCTTGAAATCATGTATGAATTTAGAATGTTCCCCGAAAAAGAGTTTGCTTATTGGGAAGTATAGAGAAGGGGATCACTTAAAACCATGTATATCCCTAAAATTTAATGAGGGATGGATCTTGGAACATGATTTTGGAGTGTATAAATATAATTTATAGGTTTTAAATAAAATTAAAAGACAAATTCATTCGGGTGAAATGAAAGACAGGGAAACCAAAAGGAATAAAGGCAATTTGCGAAGAATTCCTTACAGATTATCGGCATGGTATCGAGTGTACTTAAATGGGATTAATGAGAGAATGTGGTTTCTCATCACTTATAAATCATGATTTTGGTAAGGGATATGTTATAATTCATACCCTATCATTAGGTATTTCACATAAAATGGCATTTAATAGAGGAAATTATTGAATAAAAGGGAAATATAGGGGATCCCATATCATAAATCTGGCAGTGTTCTCCAGTAGTTATTAATGACATGAATAATAAAATTAGTATTATTAATTAATAAATCCAGTAACATTCATATATTTAATTTATTTACTATAACATTTATATTTTCATTGAATTCCTTTTTTATTGGTTATGTGGTTCATTTTCATTGTTTGGATCTGTTTTATTACGTGGTTTTAATGATCGGTTCACTTATATTCATGTTCGGGTAAACATGTAAGATGAAAGTAGTTTTAAAAAATTGATGTAGTATGTTATTAGTGAACATCCAAAATATTACATGGTTATAAAAATTGATTCGGTTATTGGAAGAGAAGATGAATTATTATATAAAATGTTAGTGATAACCATTTTGGTTAATCAATGGGTTTTGATTACAACGTACATTTTTTCATTTATAACATAATATAAATTGTAAAAAACTATTATTGGACCTTAAATATGAAATATTACATATATAATAATCTTTCTAAACCATAAATGTTTTTTAATGATCATAATTAAATATGATAATATAAATTTATAAACAGTTGTCCTTTCATGTGCTAAATTAACCCTTCTCAAATAATGATTTAATTTATTTAAAAAGAAAGGCGGAGAAAAAAGATATGATAATGAAATATCCAATTAGAAGAACAAAATTCAAGTACATGTATGTTACTAGATTTTTCATACAATTTGGTTTAATAGAGGTGATGAATGAAACATGAATATTAATGAACTTCAATGAAATAAAAGAATTGGCAAGAGGAATTTACCTCTTCAGTTTTCCTCCATTGAGAGCCTATTAAGGTAAGAGGATTTGTAATTTTCAAGAGACAATGGGCTTTTGGACTTGTGGGAGGATCTTGGATAGATATTTGGGTTGAATATTGGTGAGTCCCAAGGCTTGAGGGGAGTGAAGAGAAGTGGGAGTTTGGGGGGGTTGTTGTTGAGAGGAGGGTATGTTACTATTCACCAAAATTTTTTTTGGTCATATTAGACTCCAAATAACACACTGATTGCAACTGTGTATGTCCGATTTTTGAAATTCTAAATACAGAGGTAAAAAACTTATCTTCAGAGGTCACATAGCACTTAGTAGTTCTTCATTTTGTCATTTCATGTGATTATATAACATAATTATAAAAATGAAATTTACAGTGAAAACTATTATTCGTTACATGAATGGACATCAATCTTGGTTCTCATTGTCACTACGAGTGGTATTCCTAGAATTAAGAGAGATCAAGAAGAGATTTTTGCATCTTCAATGTAAAGGACATATAAATTAGCCAGGAAGAAAATATCATTGACATAAAAAAGGACATCCTCGATTATACCATCAGTACTAGAAGTTCTTCGATTGGAAAATAAAATGACAATAGCCTTTGGATGTCTAGGACCAAGACTAAGGTTTGACAAAATGGATTTGGGCATGATAATAATTGAGGATTCGAAGTCTATGAGTACATCATTAAAATTGAAACATTCAATTTGGAGTTGAATTGAAAAGGTAACTGGATCTTTGCACTGTATGGAAATAGACTGGTGGGTGGAAACATTTTTGAAGGTCCTATGTTTCCTCATATGGGTGAAATATTCCTTAAGAAATGTGGATTACATAGGGATTTTTTAATGGCATATAATAGGGGAATGTTGAATTCAACATATCTAAATATGTAGATCATTTAGGATCAGTATCATATGACTTCCTTGGCATTGAAATTACTTGAGGAAGAGGAATTGGGTTCTTAAGTTTAATGGAAGGAGGTGAGGGAATATATTTTTGTTTATTTTCTAATTTTTTTTCTTTTCTTTTTTAGGACAATATTTGAAGGGGAGTTGGAGGACTAATCATGAGGCATTGAAATTTTATTTCAGGATCTAAGTTCAATTTAACATACATTACCTTGGAGAATGAATAATGATTGAGATGGGAGTTGGGAAGAATTATTATTTTGTTTCTCAGGTGGGATTCAAGTTGACCAATTTGGGTTGAAATATTTTTATGGTTTGACCAGGTGAAGGAGGAATGATCATCCAATGTATATTCACATGTTTTCCTGGAAGAAGGACCTTACCCCAGATTTAGATTTCCTTGATTTTATTTCATGGGAATGTTTTTTTATTGCATTGGGAATTTGGAAGGCTTATTAGGATAGTGGAATATTAGAGGAGCAAGTTTAGGACAAATCCTTTGAGGATGATGAACAAACGGGTAATTTTGTTGGGATTTTTATACACATTGACTATATAGTAATTGGTTTTATTTTTGAGGAGGGAATTAATGGGGATGGGAAATGTGATTACTATACCTCAACCATTGGTTGAATGTAGAAGTGAAGGGTTCATAGTGGGGTTGGTTAATGTTTCTAATGAACTGACCCGATTGTTGTTTGTTGGTGTTCCTCTGAAAATATGTTACATTGATATCCATTGGCCCGAATTAATGAAAGGGATCCTCTTGAGGTTGTAGATATGATTCAATTGGATGAGATGATGATCTATATATTTTAAAATTTTTGATTGGTCTAGAGAATATCGATATTGGAATAGATGTGTTTGGGGCTTTGGATGCCACATATAGAAGTCACATAAGACTTGTAAGTTCACTCACAAACTTAATCATTTTGTTTGGATCAGTCGATTGACTATATTAAGATTTTTTGACTTGATCATGTGCTTGATTATTAAATTTCTATGTGTTTTCATTTATGTTTCTGAAAGTATATCTTGAAGCTATGGGTGTTTTATCATCAAGAGCATCCCATTGTGGTTGTAATGAGGGTTCTCTCCATAGCCAATATACCCTCATAGATGTACTGAATCATGAGTTGGTCCGGGATTTTTTTGGTGTGGATAGGTTTACATAACCATTTTTAAAAACTCCCAATATTCATGGAGTGACTCATTTGGGAATTTTCATATTCCACTTTTTCCCTTTCAAAATGAAGCATTACGAGAAGAAGGGATGAATTTTTTGAAGAAAAGTCACCTCATGTCATTCCATGTAGTTATGGAATGAGGAGGGTGGTATAAAATCCATGACATGGAAATTTCAGATAGGGTGATTGATAATTATTAGAGTTTTATTTGTTCCTAAAAAACCCCTTGAGGCTTTATCGTAGAGCACACCACTAGGAACTCATTAAGATGAAGATGTGTATCCTCACCAGCTAGCCCGTAGAAATAAGGAAGAAGATGAATCGATCCTAATTTGAGTACAAAGTCAATCTATATGTTTGGATATTGAATAAAAAGGGGTTGATAATTTATTTTAGAGGAAACACTTTATTTAATTATTTTTTCCCAAGGATTATCCAAATTTAATTCAATTTGTTGTAAAAACATTTTTTCGTGAATGATTTGATTATCTCTTATGTTCCTCCTAAGTTGGTGAAGTGCTACCTATATTTTTGGGTTAAATATATCCAAGGGATTATTTTGGAGGCTGTGGGGAATTAAGCTATATTTTTAAACAAAGAGGAAGATATGATTTTCTTTTTGTTTTTTTCATCTATGATTTTTAGGAGAAGGGGGTTTTTTCATTGTGTTTTTATCTTTTTTTTTTAATTTTGTTTTTTCTATTTTTTTGATTGCATACAATAACAAAAAACTAATGACTAAAAATGCACCATCCCTATCTAAAGTTCCATTTGAAGTGTAATTTATTTACTTTTATTGACCGTTCAAAGTTCAAGTGCTCTATTAATGTGTAAAGATTTACTCTGGTTGAATCCCCGAGGTTGATACTTTTTATAGTAAATTATTTTTAATTGATTGTATTTTGATTGGTGGAGGGTTTTTTATAGAGATTAAATGAACCGATTAATGGTTAATGTTTGATTTCACAATTTAATAATGATTGAGGAGATTTCATCATTAGGAAGTAATGATATTGATATCCTTGATCTCTGAATTATATTTCCTTAAATTAACACCCACTTTACAAGATGACTTGGATCATAATTCCCATGTGTTAAAGATTTAATCCAAATCTTAAATTATCATAGGGTTATTATCTTTTTCATAGCATTTTAATTGTAGTTTAGTTATGGTTCCAATAATCCATGGAAACTTCAAATTAATAAAAAAAAATCATTAATTCATTATATGTTAAGTCTTACATATACTATGTTAATTTGAAAAATATTCATCAAGAAAATACTGTCAATCACTTAACATTTATAAATTTTGACTCAAACTAATGAAATATTTACTCATAAATTGATATTAACAGTAATATGGTTTATTATATTTATTATGATGAATAAATAAGAGAAGAAAAATAAAGGGATAACAAAACAGTTGTGGTCGATCACAAATAAGTGAAAAATGATGAGAATTAAAAATAGATTTTCGATTGAATGAGGAAGGAAAAGAAGGGAAGTGGTTTCAACATGATTTAAAAAATATTAAGAAAATAAATATTAAGTAACATAGCATTTCTGATTAAAAGAGAATATTAATAAGGAACATTCATTAAAATTGAGAACCACTTATGCGATTACAAATAAAAATGAAGCAAAAGAACATGAAAGAAATGTTAGGAGGATGGTAATCTAAACTAAATAAATGAGTATGGATGGTCATCCCATGTAACTGGAAAATCATTTTTTAGACCATTGTACACTCTTCTCTTCTGAAATTCCAACCCCATGAATATAGAATAGGGGGTTGTATTTATAGCCCAAGGAGGTGGATTGTTTGCATTTTAAATATTCCCCTCCACTTACATCGCCAATTTTATAATTTTGAAAGTTGAATATAAAGAAATATTATTCTTAAAAGTTGTAGATATTAATGTTGAAAGTCATCTCTCAATATTGGGTGTCATTTGGATTTTTGTATCCAATGTTATGGAGGTTATAATAAACTGACTGAAAATTGACCTTTTATTTCGAAACAATATTAGGAAAAGTGATAAACTGCACAACCCCTAATACAAAACGGATCACAACATGAAACATCTACAAAATAAACAAAATAAGAACAACCACAAACCAACTAGTTCACCACAGAACTACATATCATAATACACATAATCATATCTGCATCCCACACAAGACTCCCCTTATACCATAGCTGATTCCCACTCAGAGGCCGATTTATGTCGCCTGAAGAAGTAATTACTTTGCTCAATGTTCCCTGCCTGATCTAGTAAAGGTTTTACTGGGCAAGATTACTTGATCAAGCTATCTTTTTTGAAGGCAAGAATCACACCATTGTCCCGCTTAAGGGATGATCGGGTAAACATCGGTCGAGGAAGGTAAGAGTAGTCTTTCCTTGTTCGTTTTCTTGGAGTAGCAGATTGAGTTCCTTTAAATTCTGTTAGCCTTCTAGTCCCATTTTGTACCATGTCACTGTTTTAAAGGAGGGATGGACCACTCATATTTTCCTTATTTCCCCCAGATGCATTTCTTCCTCTGTTCCTCATGTCATCATCCTTGCAACCCGAAGTATTCCCCCTCATAGTAACAGGTGTGTTATTATCAATCAACGCAATATACCCAACCGATGTAGCATCCTCTTCTCTAGTCATAGGTAATTCCTCTTGCCTCAACCTTACTGTATCATGCCCTCCTACACTAGCCCCCCAAACCTCACCACCGAACATATGACCTGACTCCAAGCCTTCTTCAACAATTTCTTCCTAAAGGCTTTCAAACCTATTGGATATAGTGAGAAAAGGTCTCACCGTGGGGTATAGTCCTCTAGAACCCCCATAACTATTCGGACTGACCACACCCTAGGTTTCTCCCTTTCTCTCCATCTTATGTGTCCTTCACCATGTTCTCCCTCTCCAGGTTCTGCTCCAAAAAAACATCTTTATTACCTAAACCAGACTCCTTCCGAGATGAAGGATTAGAAGATCCCTCCAAATCCTATCATAACCTGTTGAAAACATCTACCACCGTCGGGTTAACCTGCATTTCCATAACTCATGAAGATTTAGAAGTGTGGACATCAATTATCGCCACCTTATGAGAATCCTTATGGAGGTCCTCAACCATATAACTCAACTAAAATAATCCCCCAGTTTTGGACCCCAAGGCCTCCATGGCCAGACCAGCTTTCACAGAAACCACCTGACCCTCCCCCAGTGACGCCTCCCCTTTCCTTGCCAAAACTTTTTTCCCCTTGAGGATTACCTCCAACGACGGATAAGAGTGATTCCTAAGGAAATCCTCTAATGGGTTCCCCAAATGCTTGCAAGAAGGAAAAAACTCAATCAAATTCTAATAAATCACCAACTGCTTCCACCTGTAATCTTCTCCAATAGTAATCCATACATAATCGAAGGGAAAACGAGAAGCATCCACTTCAATACAGATATGAGGATTCACTGGGTGGCACATGACCTCTATGTAGCTATCATAACAATGAAATCTTCCTACGAGGTTTCCTATCATTCAAATCACCGAAGGGTTATGAAAATTTAAAGGAATATTTGGAAGACTTACCTAAACAGCTGCAGTAGGAGAGGCACGATTCATATACAAATCTAAATAACACCGTAGGAGAAATAAATGATGTCTATTGAAGCTGCAGGGTTCCCTTGATTATGACATGATAAGATCCGCCTCCGATTAAAAGCGAATAATGACATGGTGTCTATCTAGCAATCCAACGACCGCTCTTTCTTGAAGGTCCCAAAAACCGAATATGAATTGGTCAAAGGAATCGATTGAAGGACTTTTATGCTTAAAACGAGCAACCAGAGTGAGATTCATGAGTGATGAGGTTTCTGAAAACTCAAAGGTTAAGAGCTGAAGGTTAGGATGGCCATCGAGAATATCTGAAACATTTGGGAAAAGTGGATCTTCTAGGAATTAAGGGATAATATCTGGATTGGTGAAGGGTCAAAAGATCCCACCTTTCTCATTTGATGAAGAATCCCCCTCCCCCACCAAGGGGTGAGGAGATACAGTCAGTGTCGTCGTCACCGAGAAGAAGAGATCAGCCCCGAGGGGCTAGGGTTTCAGATATTTATCGATGTTTTAATAAACATTGTTAAACTATAAATTTCTATCCATTCTTTTTCGTTGGATGAAATGTGAATAAATTTTTTAATAGGATGATTCCCTCAAATACAAACACTTTATTCAATAAATCCAGACACCTTAATATCTATTTTAATAAAGAAAAATATTAGTTTCAATTGATGTCTCTATCATGTGAAATTTCAATATTGGTGTAAAGATTTCATTTCCCGAACAAAATGGTGGGCTCGATGTCATTGAATCATTTGGGACCGTTTTTTTCGATTTGGGACTTGAAGTTTTTACCCTATATGAATGGTATTGTCCCAAAATGTTTGGCAGAGAAAAAAATATTTTTTACTTCTATATTGAGCCTACTAATTCAATATCCATGGCTGGTCCATTTTAATCGTATATTTTGTGGGCCCTCTTGTGAGGTCCATATGACCCATCAAATGGAAGAATTGGAAAAGGAATTATTCTAATAATATTTTATAAATTGAATAAGGAATCATATATAAAGAGATAAACATAATTTTCATAAATAGAGTGATATTTTTAATTAAAATCGTAAATTAAATCAATTGGAATACTTCAAATAACGCACAAAATTTAGATTTTGTATTAAAACAATATTATATCAAACCATTCTTCACTTTTAAATGAGATTTACTAAATGAGGTAAATAAAAAGGTGTGAATAAATGAATAGAATCCGTTACAAAAAATTTCAAGTTCTTTTGAAAATATTCATTTCATGTAAGAGAAAATATAAGTGAACAACAAAATATTATAACCTAGTCATTATAATGGCTGGTATAAATAATATTAACTTTCCTCTAAAAACTATTTAATTAAATATATGTGAATATATAAAATAATAAAATCATTATTGATTAATTTTATAAATTAAAAATATATATTATATATTAAATATTATTTTTTTAAAATTCATCTTACATGTTTTGGAGACATTATATAAGTACAAATTCATTTTTTGGATAAAAGAAGTATCTTTCAGCAAAAAATGCAGTTTTTCTGCCTTTTAATGGAGCGACCATTTTAAATATAGTTTTTGAATATTTCTTTTTTTCAATTTAACAAAATAAATCATTTTCTTTTAATGAAATATATAAAATTTTACTTTGTAAAATTATTTGGTATTTTTATGATAAGTTTCATTTTTTATGAATAGGGAAAATACAGTTTTTTATTAAAAAAATTATATTCTTCTAAATACATTACACAGTAAAATTATGTTTTTGTTTAATGTTAAATTTTAATTAATTCATTTTTAACCCATTATGGGTTTTTAAAATTATTTATTAAATAAATTTATTATAAAAACATTATAGCCTTAATAAGGGGTGTTTTACCAAAACAAATTCTGTTTTTGACATTTTTTCACTTTTATTTAAACATTAATTATACAACTACTATGTAAAGAATTTTGAAAAATGGATGTAAAATTTGGATTCCAAAGGTCCAAATTAGGTATTTATGTCCCATTTATTTTTTTCCAATATGAATAGTATACAAGGTAAATTTTGTTACCCCGATAAATGGTAAATTAGGTAATTTAACATAAAAATAAAATTATAATGACTATAAATTGAACAAAAAAATCTTTTTTATTAATTAAATTCAACCCTAAATAGTCAATTATCTAAATAATGTCATTTAATGGATAATTTCCAACAAAATTAAATAAATTGTATCTAAATCAATGATATACAAAAGTTTCTTTTTCTTCTTCTTTAATATATATTATTTTTCAACATAGGGAAAACAATAGTGGTATCAACAAATATAAGTTTTAGTTTTTAATATAGTAAACATTTTTCCGTAATATAAATTTATTTTATAAAATTTTGTGGCCATTTCTGAAATATTATGGTATATATAAAATTTTATTTAATAAAAAATTAATGATGTCACATTCATGTTTTAAATAACATATCATTCTTTAAAAAGGTATATAGAATATATATTTCACTATAATTATTAAATTGAAAGATAAAATGATTTATTTTATCAAGGTAAATTATTTTTAATTTTTTGAAAAAAAATAATTACATTAAAGGATTATAAATTAATGATGGAGAAATTATTTAATTGATGAAAAATCAATAAAAACTATATTAAAATGATAATAAATATTAAAATACAACAACACTTGCCCCAATATTATTGGTAGAGTATATATCTATAGTAATAATCCAAGGTCTCAGTTAGTGTCTATATTTATACTTATAGAAGAAATTTTGATAGTTATATTATATTTTTAATGTTATGTTAAACTTTTCAAATTCATAATTTTATAAGTAAAACATTTTAAATGATAGATTTTCCAATAGATTAATTCAGAAACACTCTTTTCTGATAAAATATATTAAATTTATCTTCATCATAATATTTTATTTTAATTTTTTAATTAATAATTAGGTATATTAACAAACTACCCAAAAATGATGTAGTAATTATTTTATTAATACAGTTAAAAAATAAATGTAATTGAAAATATCAAAATAAATATAATTTGGTTAATTAATATTCCTAATAAATTTTTTAGATTACCTTTTCCTTTTATGAATATAATAAATTTATTGTTTTGAAGTTAACTTATTATCTTAATATTTTTCACAATCAATGAATTAAATGGTGGCAATATTGAAACAATTGTTAGTTTATCAAAATAATGATTTATTATATTATTAAAAAACTCATAATCATTTTTAGAAAATATTTAGTAATTATTATAATGTATAAAATGAAAAATTTTATCTTTTATGATTTCATTTACATAAAATAATTTAATATTTCTCCCATTTAACATTGAAATAATTCTAACCCTCGATAAAATCAAATGGAACAACTACATTTTAAATAAAAATGACACTGTTTAAATTGAAATAAATACTTGTCCAATATCAATTGGATGATGGGATTGAAACCCTATATAATATCATCTTATAAATTCATATATTTTTTATATTTTTTATTGTGTATTTTATTATATTATAAATAAATATTTTCTAAGGATTCAAAATGTGCCCCTCACTTCATTTATAAAAGGGAACCTCTTACATCACCTATTATGTTAAAATTGAGCCTTCAAGATCATCAATCTCCAACACTTATTCCTTATCAACTTCCCAAGTTTCATTTTATTGGTTCTTGTATTCTTAAAATACCATTTATAGTGCTCTAACATGTGATTTAGCGGAATCACGTCGAAGAAGTACTAATCTCCTCTACCGATTGGTTCAATCTTATTTTACATTTTACATCATCTTAATTATTTGTTTCATTACAGAGTAATAACTCCCTTATCAATTATGAATTTATATCTTATTAAAATTACAAAACAACCATATTCCACATTCAATCCATCCTTTGAAAAATGACATCACCACATGTGTGATACATATAACTTGTCATCCCCACGCCAACGTGAAATTTATTTTTCACCAGCACCTAACATGGATGAGTATAATGATTTAAATAATAACTATATATGATTATTAAAACATGATATTATTTATAAGATATTATAAACCATAAAATTCAATGTCATTCAAAAAATATAGAAACGATATCATCACCTGGGCGTTTGTACAACCTATCATCTCAAAGATGTGATGCAATTCACTATTCATGATCTTATTTTAAGCATGATTATGTAAATGTAAATAATGAATATATTTTTTATATCTTATGTAATTATATAACTATTAACTAATAAGTAAAACCAAAAAAAATTTGACAAAACATGTATAAGACTATAGGCCAGTTAATATCTGATTAACTAGTAACAATGAAATATTATTAACAATTGGATGATAATAAAAAATAACCTGGGAACATATAAATTACTATGATTATGAAATAATTCAATGAAATTATTTAAATCATTATATATGAGTTTCAGATATGTGCAATGGAATCCAGACCTAAGGTAAATGATAATTTCACAATCTCATTATAATCTAATATTGTTTATGAATATGTATTTACTAGGGTATATTTATCATCCACATTAATGATTCCTAAATATAAAATATTATTTATATTATTATATAAATGAAAAATTAAATGTTAACCATTGGTTAATTTTTATTAAATTGTATGAAATGAATATTTTGTCATTATTTGATACGATGTACTTTTTGACTTTTCAAGAACAAGTATGAGGATAATGTTTATTAACATATAAATCAAGAATAGTTTTTAAAAATGTTATTACACCTTGTATCCATTAATATTCCTTTACATTATTTCATGTTTATTTACAAATAAAATCTTTTCTTTAAAAAATTTCATAAATTTGTGAAAATTGAATGTTTTTTAAGAAAAGAAGATATTTCTTTCAAGAATTAATATAATGTGTTTTATCAAAATTACATTCTATATAAGATAGAATTTTTTAAATATGGTTATTTTTTAATCCATATTTTTAATATGTTTTTATCGTGATTATGATGGAATTAAATTTATAAAAACTTCTTGTTTTATATGTATTATGATGGAGTGATGTTTAAGAAAACTATTATATTCCTTGAGTTATGTTATTATGAATGAATTATTTTTTTGGAACTTGTTAGAATTATTTTATTATGATATTGGTGGGACTTATATCTCCCTACAATGAATTGGGAAATTATTTATATCTCATGAGATATGCATGACTGTAAATGCATGTAATTTCATTTTGTATTATAGTGCTAAAATGACATGTAAATATAGTTCAGTAATGCAGGGCTAGAACAATGAGTGAACTCGGTTCAGTAATAGACTTTATACACTATTATGATCTTGGAAACACGCCTTGGATAATATGGAAATTATTCTATAGGCTTATTTGTTTGCCAAAATTAAATATTGTATGAATATGTTATTTTATCTAGGTTAACATTACATTAAGATTTCTACCGAACGTATTGCCATGATTTATTTCATGAATCAATTTTTGGATAAAAAAATGTCTGCTTATTTTTCTAAATTATTATTTATATATTTTTATGTACTTTATGTTTTTTTTTATTTGAATTTTAGGTCACACTTTATATGTTTTACATTCCCCATGATACAATGAATGGTTTTAGGTAGGAAAACTAAAGGGTGATCTTTATGGGAGATCTTGAAGATCTTTCCCCAAGTTAGAAGAATGTGTTACACGTTTCCAAAGAAATAAAATAATGTGTATTTTGGGAATCTTTGTGTGTAATGTATTACGTATTCCATAAATTCAATTCAATTTCCATGTATATCAAGTTTGGTTTATTACATCATGACTACTCATTGTCGCAATCAGTTTTTCCTCTTATAAAAGAAATTATAATTGAAATAATAATATTTTATTTTTTACATTTTCATATTTCTATAAATAAATGTCATTATATATATTTAATTTGAAATTTAATTTCAAATAACTATTTTACAAATATGGACAAGGAATTATATATGTTTTTTACATTAGAGAGGTGAAATAATAGACTATGAACAAGTGATGGCATATATTTGTGGTATTTGATGATTATTAAATCTTATGGAATGTCATATTATGAATATATTTAACATTAAAATTCGTTATCAATTAATTATTTTCAGGAATTAGTGTGTATCATATTTTAATTATGGTTTTCTTTAAACCTGGGATAATCTACATTACATTGATCATTATTTTTTCTATAATAAAAATTTGAGGCATGATATGATATATACCAAGTTCATGGATGGCTTAGTGTGATGAAATTGTATACTGATGTTAGTATAATTGGTGATAGAACTCAAATTGATCAAAATATATTAGAAAGTTGTGGGTTTTAATAGGGGATATATTTACATATGATCTTGTAGTTCAAGCTAGATTAGGTGAGATAAATACATGTAGATAAGAGTAATGCATTCACATGAATATACAAGTTGATGTTACTACAATATCTGTTTTTTGTACCTAATCCACATATGTGTGCAATCAATAATGATTATCATAGTAATCTAGAGGATGTGGAAGTATCTAATAGAATATATGATATGGAACTATATATTGATTAGTAAATAACATATAAACCATCAGTGAAAACCAAATAGTGTATTTCACCAGTGGTTCCTGAGTTTGATTTACATGTAGTGACACCAATAATCGAGTTCCCATGTATTTTCTAACATTGTAATATTTGAAATAATAATGATGAATTGCATATTAGAATACATTTTGAGAGTAAAGAGGAATTAAAAACATTTATAATTTAGTACCATGTGAAGAGACATTATAGTTGTTTTGTGGATGAGTCTCTGTGATAGACATTTTCCATAAAATGACAATAGTATGGTGACACATGCAATATGCGATTTTAAGCTACCCTTGTCAAAAATTCATCATTAAGGAAATTAAAAAAAATTACAGACCATAAACAATTTTAAATCCATGGTTGAATGAAGATCATATACACCTCAACTGGATATTCATATGCTCTATCATTAATGTTATGATCATAGTTAATCGGGTTGATGTTGTCTAGTTAATACATGAATTCATGGAGAATGAGTATGGATATAAAATATCATATAGGAAGGCTTGGGATACAAAGATTAAAGCTATTGAGAAGGTTTATGGTGATTGGGAAACAACATTTTAGGTGTTTCTGAGTTGGATCGAGCAATTGGTTCAAATTGGTCTGGCTATTTATCAATTTGGAACAGTTGATCTAGTGGTGATCAAGAATTTCTATACAAGAAAAGTCCAATTTCATTCAATATTCTGGGAATTCCATCCATATATTTTAGCCATCCTACACTGAAAAAAATCCATACAATTGGATGGAATATTTTTATATGAATGGTGCAATTGATTAATCTTGATTGTTGTCACTAAAGATAGAAATTGAAGTCCAATTAAACTTGAACTTTCAATAGTAGAGAAGTAGAATCTGGGCTTCTGGATATGGTTTCTATATTTTTTTTGTGTTCATATCACCAATAAGAATGTAATATTTCTTGTTTCATTTCATCATTGTGATACCAATGAATTAGTGAATATAGAGGATGCTAGTTGGTTACCCCCACATTCCTACCATTTTTTATGGGAGACTTATTTCAAGAAATGAGCAGACATAATTTCACAATGAAAATGTGAAGAATGAAATCAACAACATAGGTATTGGATCCCATTTTCATAACATTCTGTACATATACATATTTTATATCAATTTAAACATTTTAAATTTTTATCGCATAACATTACATAATATAAACCAAACATTACTTTTTTCATCAATGACTGGAAGATATATGTTGAATAAATGAAGATGAATACAAATACCTGATTCGCATCCTGAAGAAAAAAATTGTTGTTTCCATTTAGTGAATGAAATAGATACAAAAACATTAAAAAATGATTGTTTAATGCATTAACAACATCTTCAAGGGGTTATAAAATTACCAATCAAAAATATTGTTTCAGAGTCATTTTATAGATGTGTCAAATACCTTGTTGATATATCAAATGATGAAGGGAATAAACTAATACAAGGGCATCTATACCTGAACTATTTTTAAATGGAGATTTAGTTTAATAAATATCATGCCACATCATATCTGGTGCAGCATTTTTATAAGAGAGGATGTTGGGGTTTATGTAGATGTGGTTTAGGATGGTTGGGTGATGACGATTTTTCTTGATTATCAGACATGTGAATGTGGTTACTTCCAAGAATACAATATATCTTTTTAACATATACTTAGAACATGTGCTCATAATAACCTATCTTTGGAGAGTTATGTTGATCCATTATATCGACTTGAAACATTTAAGAGTATTTAAAATTTAGAGTGGATCATAATTAGAGATGTATCAATAATAAATTTCCTACTGCATCTTCTAATTTCTATACTAAATCTTTCATGGATTCGTCGAAAAGGAAATTGAAATCCATACATGTGAGAAACCAAATGTATTGGCCTTAGGAGAAATTAAAACATCATTGATGTGGCACATACAGGGTAGAGGGAAATAACCATATACAATTTTCATCTGAATGATAGATTATGGGTTCATCATCATGCCCTACATAATTTTTTATAACAGTTTGATTATTGAAATATTTTTACACTCCATGTATAGCGGTTTATTGGATAAAGAATATCCATTATTAATTTTTTTCACTCAACGTTAATATTAATTACTAGATATATATGTTTATCATTGTTTTTATATTTACACTGATTTAATCCTTGTAGCTACACCTAGGCCATTAGGATCCATATTTTCATACCTCACATAGTGATCACATATCATTATTTTTATGGGATTGCGGGGTTGATCAGTTATTGAAAGCCTGCATTACTCATAAATTTCACCAAAAGTGCACCCCAGAGCATATCATACATCATATGTGTCTATCTAGTTTCTATGGGTTTAGCATGTTCTGGTATATACCCATTGACAGTTCACTCATTTCTACTTTAGCTAAGAGATAGATAACAAAGATGCATTAATTTTATATGCTTGAGGGGGAGATGGTGATTACATTACAAGAATTATCTATAATAATTTTTCTTCCTATTTATGTAGATTATGTTACATGTTTGATGATATATATATGTGATTATATTTTAAACTGATATTTAGACTTACTGTTACCAGACGCACCAAGGACCCTTAGAGGATGTTGGTTATGGATGTCCCATATAGGCACCCATTTTGTCCTTACCGATCGATATGATAAAGAGGTGACATTGAAGATATATTGTACATTAAACTATTTAATGGAGAAACATTGTTTACAGATCACCCAAGATCATTTTTTCATCTGATTGACATACCACTTCTTGGAGTATTTCACCATGCTGGGAAGTATAATTGGGATTACACATGTCTGAAATATCATTATAGAGAGTTTTGTAAGGAATATCGTATGAAGGTGAAAGAGATGAATGTTTTTATTTCGTTATTATATGTGTGTGAATGGATACGATTCTATACACATGCACCCTGGTTTTTCTTCGAGATACCCCCTCATGCATTTCATATGTGACCATTTTCTCGTAGGTCCTTTAAAATTTTATTACACAGTTTTTTACAATATCATGTGATAATTATATAATTTTTAAATTTTTGTCGCTTAGTATTCTTAAGTGGATCTACTCGAAGACATATGTATACATCCATTTTCATTCCATTTCATACTACCAAATTTTGTTTGATCAATTTCAATCGATGGGGTATACATGAATCATTATTTATATAATTGTGTCTTCTTGGTTTAATGAATGATCATATTTATTAATCTGTGTAGATTAGTTGGATGGAAGATACACATAATATTATGGGAAATATTCTACAATATTTTATGATGAGGATGAATCATTCTATTGTTTTGGCACCACAGATTCCATTTTATATTGTCTAGTGGCACTAACCCAATAGGGTCGTGTGACACTTTTAATAACAATAGCCTATTTTGGGGCCATCGAGACAAATTTTAGAGGATCACAATATATAAATTATTGGAAAATATTTATGAGATTGAAATATTTTAAAAGATTCATACATATCCATGTAGGATTACCATGAGTATTATTATGTCAGTTGATATTTTTGAGGATCCCTTTGTCATGGACTCTACAATGAGTACATGTTATGGTATATGTGAGTGATGAGATAATTTAACACTCAACATGGAGAGTCATATTATAACCTGGTAATTATTTTATCACAGTTATTAATTTTTTAATATTATTTTATTAATCAGTTTTAAATTTTTTTCTCAGGGTGATGTGTTCGACCGAGTCGGTGATATGATCACATCGGAGTCACAAAATATATTCATTATTGATGATTTGAGTTCAATTATGGATTCAATGTCAGACCCAATGCACATTGTTGGTATAATCTCCCTATAGTTATAGCGTGATCCTCACCATCAATCCATTCCAACTCAGGTCATGCTTGATCCAACAGTCATCGATGATGATCAACATTCATGTTGATGTCATTCACATCGATTCACTTCTCATATGGATCTTGATACCACCACATAGACAACAACATGTCCATATTCATCCTACAAGAAATTATTTAGGACATTCCATAAACACCCTGCATCAAAGTGGACTACACGCCCACAAATCGGACCTTCCTCTTCACACACAGTGTCATTCAAGACATTCCCCAAACACCATTATTCCGAGTGGGGCACCAGTTACACCACTAAGTTTAAAATTGAGACTAGTATGCCATCTACATATCATGTAGTACCACATTCCTCAAATTGAGTCACTAGTTGGAGGAATCTTCCCGGTGATTTTCTTACCAGATTTAGCTACCTTCCAGTTAATTATTCAAAACTCGAGTGGAATGGATATCAGTTCATGTTTTTATGATATACCCACTACCGAGGACATTAAAACTGGACATGTAGATGAAGACATCAAAACTAGACATTTATTTGAGCACACTCTAGAAACCACCTAAGAGACTAGCTAATATAGGTGTACTATTAGATAGAATAGGAGTGGGAGTGGAGTACACATATATTAATATAGGCATTTACATTGTATTAATTTAAAATTTTAGGATGTCTAGGTTTTGAATGTCTGTGTTTGCAGATTTGATTCCTTTATACCCACACCCCAGACCTACAATATATATGGATGTATTAATTTCAAATTTCATTGATATTTAATTTCTAATTAAGTATAATAATATATATTATTTAATAATAATTATTTAAAATTATTAATTAATAAATTAATCTTCTAAATTTCACATTTCATTGACTACAGAATTTTAATTATGTAAAATACGTTTTGATATTTAATATTCACTGGTGCTATTTATTAAGTAAAAAATGAATTCACTCACTGTTATTTTCTCTCTTCTCAGAAAAAATACGATTTGAATTGATTTCTTATTTTCTATCACAGGTAAAAAATTACTCTGAGAGGCCTTTCATAATATTTCTCATCCATTGGTTTTTTTGTGGTTTTAACAATTATACACATGTTTTAGTGTTTAAAATTAAATGAATATTTTTTTCACTCATCTCGGGAAAATGATACAACTATTTGACATAATGATAGTACCTAAAATTGACAAATCATTCCATATTTATTTGTCTATCATTTCACATCACTCGGAGCTCATTTTTTTGGATTTCCCCCTATTGCGCACGTTTTAAAGAACAATTTTTTATAACTCTTAATTTAGTCCATTGGATCACATCATAGGATTGATTGACGGTCCATCTACTCACACACATCAAAAATAATTCTAATACCCCATTCATAAAATATCACATTAATTGGGGATCTTGTTCTACTTTTTTAACAGTTAAACACATGTTTTAGTGATTTTATTTACTAAAACAACATTATCAATCATCTTGGGGAAACGACACCTTAGTCGGATGAAACATCATTTCATGAATTTAATAAATCAGTCTATAGTTATTTTCATGTGATTTCAAAATAATATGAGCTCTTTTTAAAGGCTCACTCTCTGTGGAACATGTTTTTTAAGACCAATATTTTCAAAGAAATCCAAATTTAGTATATTAGAGCACATCAGATGTTAGATTGACATGTCAAATACTCACATATATATAATATAATTCAAGGACACCTTTTATAATATTTAACATATGTAAAAGGTTGTTTTTTGTGGTTTTAACAGGCAAATGCATATTTTATCATTTTAAATTACTCAAAATGTGTTTTCAGTCATCTCCGAAAAATAAAAATACAATTAGATGCTCTGTCAGATATTAAAATTAGAAAACCAATATACCATGATTTTCTTGTAATTTCACAACATTGTGAGTTAATTTTGTTGACATCCCTCTTAGGAGTGCATTTTTAATGACCGGCCTTTTTAAGATCTTTTAATTTAGTATATTTGACCACATTACAAATTGAATTGATACGCCGTCTACTTGAACAAATAAAAAATAATTCTATAAAACCTTTTATAATATTTAAATTCAATTGTAGATTGTTTTATGTGGTTTTAACTATCTAAATCATGTTTTAGTGTTTTCAATGACTAAAAAATGTTTTTAGTCATATAGGGAAAATAAAACCTCGTTTTGATGAGTGGTTTGTTCCTAAAACTCAAAACCAAATCTATAGTTTTTGACTTTTGATTTCAAAGTAATCCATATTCATTTGTCCAGCTGTCCCTATGAGGTATATGTTTTTAAAGACCAAAATTTTCTAATAACTCATAATTTAGTATATTTGAGAACATCAAACATCTAATTGAAGCAATATCTACTCACACCTGTCAAAAATAATTATAATACACAATTTATATGATTTGACATCAATTTGAGGTCATTTTATATTGGTTTAACAGTTAATCTCATGTTATAGAATTTTAAATCACGTAAACCATGTTTTTTTGTTGGCTAGGGAATAAAACCAATTTTTGATACGCCCTCAATTCCTAAAATTCAAAAATAATTATATCATTATTATTGTGTGATTTTATAGAAATCAGAGTTCATTTGAATGTCTCTCTCTATACAACACATGTTTTTAAAGACTGACATTTTCTATGAACCCATTTTTTAGTCCATTTAAGCACATCACACATTAGATTGATGCACTATCTTCTCACACCTGATAATTTTTTTAACATACCTTTAATAATATTTCTCATCAATTGGAGATTGTTTTCTGTAGTTTGAACTGTTAAACTCTTGTTTTATCCTTTTAAATTACCGAAATTGTATTTTTGAGTTTCTCAGGTAAACAAAATTTGGGTTTGATGTGTCGTCTATTTCCAAAATTCAAAAATAAATATATGTTTATATTCGTACGATTTCATAGAAATATAAGCACCTTTCTCCAGCTTTCCCTCTATGGCACATGTTTTTATAGATCAACATTTTTTTAAAACATACTATTTTGATTCATGTTGGTGAATTTGGAGGCCTATAAAATATAAACTATAAAACCAATGTAAATGAAACATTAAAATTAATTGAGCATATTTAAATTGTCACAAATAAAAAACCAGAAATACATTACATGACAAAACCATTTATTGACTAAGAATATAACATTTACACTTTACAATATTTATGTGCATAAAATATTTATTAAATAAAATCTATATAAAATTTAAATCATTGAATGTGAATGTAAAAATTAATTGAAAATTAATGGGACATCAGAAAATAATAAATAGTAAATATTAATTATGTTATTATTGTTGAATAATATGAATTATGTGACTAATAAATAATAATTATATTAAAAAAATTAAAATAATTGCATCATTAATTTTAAATAATGATGTAAACTATATAATTCTAAAATTAACATATAAATTTATTAATAATATAACATAAAGTAAATATTATTTAAAATTTTAAAATAGAAAATATAATTGTTAACAATAATTTTATTATTATCAATTTATAATACAATTATTAATCAATTATAATAACCATAACATTTATATAAATAATATTTAAATAAAAAATAACTATATAATAATTATAAATATTATATGTAGTATAAGTATTTATCAACTTTAGAACACTATATAATAACATAATTATTAATTTTATTAATTATGAATAATTATTAAATCAAAATGATTACTTGTACATAATTATTATTTAATAGTAAAAATATTTAATGATAAAATGTTTATAATTAATTTTATTATAAAACAAATTATTAATTATTTCAATCAATAATAAATTTCTTTTTTTATATTTAATAATCATATTTTTTTTATTTTTTATTTTTTTATGTTTTATATTTAATAATAATATTATTATTAACCAAACTAATAATAAAATAACTAACCCTGATTAGATTATTAATTAGCATATTTTATTAAAATATAAATATATTATGTTATTTATATCATTATTTTTTTTACTATTAGAAATTATTAATAGTAATATTTTTTGTTAGTAGTTACATAATCTATCACATAATATACAAAACAAGAAAATAAAAGTGATTTTTTTAAAATGAAAATATGTAGATGCTTTTTAAAATGGAACTTTATTTAATAGTTTTTTTAAGAAGACTCCTTCCAAGAAGGTGCAATATTAATAGTTTTATTTTAGATGGCGTTTAGTCGAAAAGTGGATTCATTAAATGTTCTATAAATAAGAATCTTTTTAGAAAGGTGACGTCCATGAAAGGTTTTTGAAGAAGGTGCATTCTTGTTAGTACCATTCTTTAAAATATTAGAGAATGAGGCGCCATTTTAGGGGGATCTCACCCTTTTATAACCTCAGAATGACAGATCATTGTAGATCTAGTAATTATTCAACAGTAAGGAATGTATATATTTGATTTTTTAATTAACTCTATATTGGAAAATTTTTCATCAAAAATTGCTTAGTTGGACTTCTCTTGTCAATAATTATTCACAAAGGAGGTCCCAGTAGAGGAGGTTGTAAAAACACTAATGTCATGTTCAAAGTTCATTTCTATGCGATCTAGAGTGTCATGCTGGTATTTATTTAAAACATAATTGGTAAATTACGGACACAACCATTGAATTATATTAAAATTATCCATATAATATAAATTAATTATCTATTAAATATAAAAATAATTGAAAACATAATCATGTATATGTCAATAAACCTTGAAATTTAAAATAATTAATTGTATTTACCCACTAAATGATAATAAAATGTATTAAAATAGACCAATTTCAATCATATAAAGTTTAAATGATGTTAGAATATAAAGGGTAAATGATTTTATCCATAAATAAATAGTTTATATCCACAGGTAGATTCATATTTATTATGTTCAAAATTTTATTTTAAACTTCTAAAATTCCATGATCCCATTTCATTTTCTAAATCCTAATTGAATCTTTCGGTTTAGTATGTATGGCATTGTATTGGCCATTTTTTGGAAAATATTCCAAAAATATTTTACCTTTTTCAACATGGTATTTAAAAAATCATATATATTATCAATGTAACTAGCCCCTGAATGATGTATAGGATTATTATAAATTCAAATTTCTAAATAATATTAGCATTAAATTAAAAAAATTTAAACAAAAACATCATACATAGATAATGGTTTAATATTCTAATGTGATTGATAAATAACTCTATTACTACATTATTCTCATTAAAATATACAAAAAATGATAGAATTTGATTACATTGTTTTCCAATAGACTATAATTTTTTATGGAAATTGACAGATGCCATTTGTACCTTTTCAATCCGTTATTAAAAAACCAAAAACATATTCTAAATAAAATGATAAACCAAAATCAATACTAATAGGATAAAACAAGTCAATTTTAATGAAACCATTAATAGAATTCATTATTTGATTTATATCTTTTACGTAACTTTATTTCGGGTTACATTGATATCTATAAAAAACAAGAACAAAAAACATTAAATCATTCTTAAACGTAGTTAAATATAAGAAACTACACACCCTAACTATATATTATTCATAATGATATAATTTTCTAGATTTATGAATATCTAATTTATACGATGTACAAATATTATTATTAGATATTTTACTTGATTTAAGACCACCCCAATTTACAAACCCCTTATCATACATAATATGACTATGAAAAATCACATATTCTCTTTGAAAACATTGAAGTCCAACTAATAATTTTAATTCTTCTATATGGTTTATATAAAAATAATTAGCCATTAATTCTAAAAACTTATTAAATAATACATCATTTTAAGGTCAAAAAATGATATCATCCACATAGATTTTAATGATTCAATTTTTTTTAGAATGTTCTTTTAAAAACAATAATGGATCACCCTTTCCATTATTTTGTTTCAAAAAAATTATGATAATAATTAATACCATGCATTAAGAGGGTCTTAAATTTCATACAAATGTATAAAAAAATTTATACATGATTAGGAATATTTTTACTTTTAATCCCTTCGGTAGTTTGATAGATACTACCCTAGAATGATATCAATTTAGAAATTCAATTCTAAAACCCACTTTTATTAATTTAAAAAACTAAAAATATTAATAAATAAAAAAATATTATAACAGATCTTGACCATTAAATATGAAAAAATTATCTTTCACAATCTTTTCATTCTTTTTAGACTTATCCTTGATCAACTAATCAATATTTATTTCTTAAAATATTTCCAGATTCATTAAATTTATTTCACTATATATACATACTACCAATAACATGTGAATCAATAGTTTTTTATGATAAAAATGAATATTTATTTCTAGAATACTAATAAAACTATTCTTTCATATAAATAATTTATTTCTAATTTTTTAAATATTTATTCATATTTTTGAAATACAAAATAAAAGTAAGATAAGATAAAAAAATTCCATAAATAATTTCATTTTTGATTTGTTGAATTCAATTTGCAGTATAATTATCGTAATGGTGATATCTATGTGATTTTAATGATTCTCCATGGGTATTAATCTCCCCTAATGATTTTAAATATTATTTATAGGTTTGTTATAACAAAAATTGAATTCTTTTAATTTTTACCTATGTTTGTTCAAATCACTTGTTGTATATTTTGATACATTTTCATGAAAGATCACATAAATTAATTCTTCAAATACCATTGATATTTTATTATATAATATACATTAAAAAACATATTTTCATATCCTAAAATACACAATGATTATATTTGAAATCTATTTTATCTACTGGATATTTAGTGTTAGGAATATAAAATTCAAGAATCGAAGAAATTAAAATACAGAAGTTTTTTTCAGTATTTCCAAAGATTATTTGGTTGTTTTAATAAATTCCTTTCTTACATAAAAAATTTGATGCATAATTAGATTTATTTATTTATTTATTCCCAAAAAATATATATAAGAGTTTTATATTAATTTAACATAGTTATAGTGATTTCTTAAAGTTCTTTATATTTACATTCCACACTATATTTATTATGGTCTCATAGAGGATAGAAAATAGTGGGAATAACCATTTGATTAATTAGATTTATTGAATTACATGTTTAAAATTTCCCATATTTTATTAATAATAATTTAATAAATTAAATTCCCATTTTTCAATTTAATTATATATATAAAAATAAAACAAATTATAAATTGTTTCAACTTTAAGATTTTGAATGCATAGACACGTAAATATTATAATTTCACAAAAAATAAAAAACACTTACCTCTCTTCACCCATAATAAAAATAGGTAACATTCTATATAAATAATGATATGTAATATGTAATTTCTTTTCCATATTTACCTCTTTGATATATGTGAAGGAATTAATGGTGTTTAGTTTTCATACAAGAGTAACACCTGCTAGTGATGCCCACCAACATTTTTGGAAACAATACAACATTTTTAATTTATTTTCAGAAATCCTATAATGTAACCAAAAATTTTCTTGTCCTATATTTCTTTTCCATTGAAATTTTCCCATCAATTGATAATTCAGTTACATGAAATTTTTTAAAGTTATCTCAGTAAAATTGATAGCATATATAGGGTCCATTTAGTTTACATAGAATATGATTGATTCATTTTTTAACTATTTTATTATCATTATAAATTATAAATAAAATCCACAATCACATAATTGTAAAATAAAAATCAATATGAATTTTAATCCTTCAATGTATGATTTTCTTGAAATGATAAAAAAATAAAAAATCCAAAACTCAATATATCCTTTTAGAAAACCACTTGTATTATAACTAATTTTTAAATTGACTCCCTTATATTTGTTGGATAATATTCATTTTATAGAGTAACCATTAAATGTTGTGAACAGAAACATTCTATGTTAGAGGATTATTTTCATATACATTTAAGGAACACATCCTAAAAAATAAGTTTTAAGAAAACATTATCACCCATGAAAACATCATTCCAATTGGGTTTGAGTAAGATATCATATAAAAATATGATAATTTTAGACAATAATTTTTAAAAAATATACATAATAAGGTCTATTATGTAAATTCATAAGTGTGTCCTATAGATTAATGAAATTTTTATAAACACTCACTTGTATACTGTCCCATCATTACACATAAAAAATGTTAATTTGTGAAACACTTCCCTATGAAATTTTAAATTTGTTATATGATTTAGGTAATTCTTAATAATAACAAAGACCAATGTTAGATATATTCATTTTTTATCATAAAATTTCTTCATGGAATTATATTCCTTAAACAAATCTAGGAATGTATATTTTAATACATTCAACTTCTCTTTTTATATTTTCAATTTCATCTAGAATATATTAAATAATTATTTCATGAAACTTATTAAAGTAGAAATGATAATAATTCAATATATAATTTTTTATTATATATTTGACATATTTTTATAGATATTTTTATTAGAATAGTAAAATTGATGTTTAAAATAATCAATTTTTTAGAGTAATCTTATTTTCTTCAATATTTATTTTATAAAAACCATACGTTCCTTGTTAATTTTTCCTATTTTAGGAAAAAAATTACCAGGAATTCAATTTAATAATCAAATTAATCCATTATATGTTCATGGGGATTAGATATGAGAATATAGGAAATTAGATTATCATATTTAATTAGAAAATTCCATAAAGAATTTATATTTTTCCTTTTCAATTAAAAAAAATCATATGAATAAGTACTATATGTAACCCCATCAAACTCTGAGTGATCTATTCTCTATTTTTAAAATTATTTTCTTCATAATTATTGAATTAATGTTTTTAGGTTGTTTTCTTCAATAATAATAATATGATACTTCAAGAAATTCATTAGGAATTTCATTACCTTTTCTTCATGTTCTATTAACTTTTATTGAATAATATATTTTTTTCCTTTTAGGAAATACACAATTTCTACTAAATGTTCATTTTAAAATGTAACTATCTTCATCCCATGAAATTTCCTATAAATTAGAATGTGAAGAGTATATATTAAATTAAAATTAATATTTCAATAAAATAAATTTTTTTTATTAAATTATTCTTCATATAATATTTCAATTTTAATTTATATTGGAACAAAGAGGTTAAAATCTCCCAAGATGTATATTCATTAAAATTATTATTTTCATTATTTTCTACCAATATTACATTCCATTTAATAGGTAGATCTCTTAAAAAATCCTTCCAATAAAATCATCTTCTAATGTTTTTCTTAATTAATTTGAACTTTATACAATGGCTATGAATATATGAAATAACCAATTTAATGAATATTTTTTACCAATTTTAAATTAATAATTTCATCCTTCATAAGTTCAATATTAATAATAATTAATTTATCAAAATGATAATGATTTATTTCCAATATTTTCCACCTGAAATGTGTAGTTTTATACATTGAAATGTATCCAAATACATTTAATTAATAGAAATATATATTATATCCATTATTTTGTTTAATAAATACACATTTCAAAATATTAGTACTTGTGAGGGTATTAATATCATTCTTTTGGAAAACTTGAGGACAAATCACAGTTGTCTAATGGAAAAATCATCTATTTACGACATGATTCCATCTTAACATTTCGATAAACAAAATAATGACCTTAAAATATTTTTTTTCATTATATAGAAAAACAATCATTGTAACACGTTCTCATAATCTAAAATAGATCTTTTTTAATAAATGGTTACTTTTAGGATATTCTCAATAGAAGATAAAAAATAATTATTAGAACTGGTTATCCTTTCAAGTATCATGATCTAATATAAATTGTTTAGCCTTGAAGGAAAGACGAAGGAATCCTCAAGGGGGTTTGAATTAATAATTGTATAATATTTTAATTTATTAATATAGATATGTGTATTTTTAATGGAAACTAAATAGAGTAAATTTTATTTTTATACTAGTTTAGATCAAAGTGATCATACATCCAATCAACGTATATGACACAACCTGATAAACCATTTGTGAGGGGTAATTTAACCCATTTACTAGATATGTAACAACTTGATAAACCTTTTGTAATGTGTAATATAACCCATACAATATGGTCATTCTTTTTTTGGAAAAATGATAAACCAAAAATAAATCATACAGAAAAGAAACAAATGTTTAAAAAACATAGATAAAAATTAAACAATTAGAGTTGGAGTATAATGAAACTGATGTTCTATTCAATAGAGAAGTATTATAATGATGTATACCAACTGAATGTGATTAAATAATGATAAAAAAGTATCATAGTTTCATTTGAAAATTATGGGAACCACTTTTTTATAACTAGTTAATTAAAAATATTCTTAAATATGTTATTTATGCATAGAAATTTTAAATATGTAACTTTTTTCATTTATTCCTTTCTTGAATCAACACACAAATGTGACAACAGGTAACCGTATCAAATTTATTTGGGGTAACATTCTGATAAAATTGTTAACATGTGTACTATATTTAGTGTGCATGTAATACTACTCACATTCTTTAATTATGATTATATATAAAAAAAGATATTTTATAGAGTAATGTGTTATAATAGTTAAAATATTCAAAAAAATCATAAATATTATGATAAAAATCAACATTAAATTTCACATAAAAATCCATCAAATATTTCATGAAAAGCTATTCATATTAAAAAAAATTAAAATTGGAATTTCCTAATATAATGTGAATATTTGACCCATGTGATGATTAATTAAAACTATATAAACCATTCTTGAATAAATATTATTTGAGTCAAAATAATTAGGGAGCAATTTCTTAAAAATTAAATCATTGTAGAAGACCACAAAAATGCAACAAATCACTATATGAAATGATATATAAAACAAAACATATTTAAATATTTTCATAAAAAATCTATATATCTATATGAGTCATTAAATTATTTAATATATTTGATTTTATATACAATAGATGTCTCATTGGAGAATCATTATCTATTTAAACGTATAATTATGTTTACTCGTATATGTGTGATTATTACCATGAATGATAAATTGAATGTGGGTCATCCGTTTTAAATATGTGTAATTTTAGGTGTATATTTTATCTTGTATGTTTTATTTTATACCATGTATGATTCATTTCATTTAATGAAAATTTTTGAGAAACCAAGAACAAATGCATTATTTTGTAGTATACCTATGGTTCCTTTGTTACATAAAAAATTTCCATACTTCTGACAAAAAGAAAGAATTTCTAAAAAATAACGAAAAATTTGAAAAAAACAAAAATAAATTAATAATTAATTACAAAACCTTGAATAATTAGAAAATATTAATATAAAACATTGTGATAAAACATAATTTTTCATTTATTAAATTTTAGTTTAGTTGTTTTAACCCATATCTAACTAATGTCGATGTTTCTATGAAATTATTTTCTAAGAAACATAAAAAACTAAAGTGAAAATTATTAAACAATATCAACGATATAATTCCTCTACAATAATTTGATGTATATAAAATCATATTGTTACTAAATTTTGAGGGTATAAACCAGTAACCTCATAACTTATTAAAATATTGAAAAATAAATAAAATATATGTAACTTTGAAAAAAATAGTAACGGAAGTAGAAAAGAGAAACTAACAATCGACTCCCTTTGTAGAATTAAAAACTCCATTATAATTTTAATAACATTTCCAACAATATAGAATGTAACAAAAAATAAAAAAAAAATCTAATAAATATATCATCCAACCGATTTGAAAAAAATTCATAGTCTAAAAATATTTCTCCCCCTTTTAAAAAACATGCTTCCATCATTATTAAATCTAATATTGAGGTACACATGTTTTCGTAATATAAAATTTTAGAATAAAACAAATATAGGTTACTCCAACATTTAAATACTAATATTTCAACATGTTTAGAATATTAAAAAAATAAAATTCTTTAGATGTATATTGCACAAAATTTTCTATTTAAAAATATATTATTACTATAAAATCATGCATTCCATAAATGGAATCGATTAAAATGTTCCAAAATAGTTATTTTGGGAGGTATAAGATAAAAATAGTAAAACAAACCATTAATTAATGATTTAATCATCTATTAAAATTATCAAAACATAGAAATAATTTTTTGTTTAAAATATTTCGGTCATAGATTTAGAAATCCCATCATATTTTATAGTGTGAAAAAAAAAGATTCAATAAAACATGAAAATATATTAAAGGAATATAATGATTATTTTAATTGAATGAAAAATTTTATAATCATTTATGAACATTCTAGTTAACTTTATAATAAAATATATTTATGACGAACAATATTTATTTAGAAAAAAACTAATTTACGTCCATGTTAGTAAACAATAAAATTTGTAAAGAATAAGTATTTGTACCAGCCTAATGACAATTAGTGAATACCAATATGATAATGTTTACATAAACAAATAATCTAAATGAGAATTATTTTATACCAAAAGAGTGAGTTTCTATAAATAACAGGATTTATGAATATTGATAAAAATTTACATTAATCATTCTTTTCTATTTCAATCAATCCATGTTTATATTTGTTTTTTGGAAACCATGTTGAATCCATTGGTTCATAAATTATTCCACAATATTGGTCATGAGATAGAATATATTTGAAATATAACTTCACATTTTTAACATGGACTCTATTTAAGTGTTATTTACAATTAATTCATAAAATCCTCTAATGAAATAAAGGATTCTTGGAATTGAAATAGTTGAAGAAATGATACATAAAATATGAATCTTTTCATAGAAAATTGGAATGTTAGATAAAATTTCCTTATTCTAAAGTAATTATGAACAAAAATTTATAGAAGTAATTTAATTTAATTTTATTGTAAATAAAACAATAATTTTGTTTAATAAAACACTAGGAGAATAAGATATTTTCTAGAATATTAAACAAGCCACTCATTCTTTTTCCGTCCATTTAGAAACCACAAAAATTAAAATATATACGACATATTAACTTATGATAAAGTTGTTTTGGATAATGAAGACCAAGATTAATGGAAACTTTAATACAATTGATTATTATTTTTATATAAATAATTTTACATTCATTAGGTTCATATTTTTATCTAACACAAACAAAAACTAAATTCATCAAGTCATGCCTTGATATAATTAAATATTATAAACATCCAATCATAGATTTATAAATTTTTTCCTATTTATTTTAATGATTTATAAAAATGTAATTTAGATGAAATAAAAGTTTTATTATTTGAGATTTTACTTGATTGGAGACCAAATAGTTTCATAATATGTTTAGTATAATTTGGATTATTAAGTAAAATATCATATTCTCTTTCAGAAACGTAATGTACAAGGAATAATTTTATTTCTACCATAATACTCAACTCAAATATAATATTCATTATTAATAAAATACATAAATAAAACAACATTTATTGATCATAAAATTATATTTTTCTCTTATATATGAATGTTTCAAATTTCATTATATGTTTTCATTATAAATAAAATCATGATCATCCTTCCCCTTAAGAAAACTATTTATTAAATGGAATTTTGAAACCCATTCATACCATTCATTATGGGTTATTTAGGACCAAATTATTTGTTTTAATGTTTTAATAAACGATTAAGAATGTTTTTTAATTTCAAAAATGTGTTTTTAAACATATAAATCATTAGAAATAGACCCATTTATAAATTCACTTTTAACATCCATTTGAAACATTTTAAAACCATGAATATTTTTTATAATATAATAATATTTGTATAGTTTTAAACCTTAAAACATGGGAAAATGATTCATTATATTCTATCATTTTTTTAGGGTAATAGTATTTAGTTGGAAATATATCCTCATTTAATGAACTATTTCTTGATTCATCCTGTTTATCTGTATATATCAATTCAGTACTGATTAATTGAGAGTAAAACGTTTTTAGCTAAATTTCATTATTTATTTTCATAAAAAATTTATAAATATTATTCTAAATCATGAATATATATTGAATCACTTGAATCATCTATAATAATTATTGGAACCTAATCTTGAATACCAGTATGATAAAAACAAAAATTATTAAATAATTTCTTCTTTGAAGTATTAGATCATCATTTCTAATTAATATTTATAAAAGTTATTATTTATATTATTTAAAATACTTTTCATATGTATTACCCACATAAATATTTTCAATTTTAGTTTTTTAATCCCTCCAATATTAAATTCTTTTAATTCATCTTTGTGTTAGTTCAAATTATCATTCATATATTTTGATACATTTCATTCAAACATCCTATTAATATATTCTTCAACTAAAATTTATTTTTTGCAATATGTAATATATTTAATAGAGATGGTTATCATAAATAAAACCTTTATATGAATTTGAATCAAATTTATCTAATGGCTCTATAGTATTAAGAATATACATTTCAAAAAATGAACACTTTAAAAAATCAATATTTTTTTCTATATCCCAAATTTTTATAAGGTGATTTATTAAAATGTTTTCATGAATTTATTTTATATGACATAAAATTTGTTTTATTGATATACTCTATCCAAAAATATATAATATTTTTAAATATTTTTAAAATAGTTCAACTCATTTCAAATTTTGTTCCATTTTTTCATTCCAAAACCCCATTTTGATGTGGTATATTAGGGGATGAAAAATTAGAGAAATAGCAATTTTCATGAAAAAATTTCATAAAATTTATGTTTTAGAAAATAAAACATCATTTCTAATAGAAATAGTAAAATACTAATTTAATTTGGATTATGTATATTAAAAGAAAAAAATTTCATACTTGTTTGTTATATGATTTAGATATTACAAACTTTTCAATCAAGAAATATCATCAACATGTAACTATTATACAAGATATATACTTGTGTGTGCTATTATATTTTAATATTGGAAACTAAATAAAATTTTGATTTCTAGAATACATGTAAAGTAGCCTAATATTTTAATGTCTTAGATTTAGTTTACATTGAAAATTTTCTATTTTTATAGAGTTCAAGCACTTGAAATTATATATAAATAACTCATAATATATAATATATAATATATTTTTCATTCAGTTTACATATTATAAGGTAGATTCATTTTTATAAACTATTTTTTTATCATATGGAAATTCTACATCTATACCATAAATATAATTTTCCATGTTTCTAATTAATTTTATTTCTAATCGTTAAATATATAATATATTTGAAATAATAAAAAAAGGTTTTCCAACAAGACTAAATCATTTTAAAAAATTCTGAATTATCACTAACTGAAACATTTCATCTTTAATCATGGTTGATTGATAAGAATATTTTAGAATAACCTATAATATTTTTTGAACACCCACATCAAATTTACTAGTATTATTTAACTAAAAATTTAAAGGTACATATCCAAAAGGCATAATTTTAAGTCAATATTGCAATCCCTAAAGACAAGGATCAAATTCAGATCGATAAAAATTTATTATGAATAAAAATTATTTTAAACATATATTTACGTGAAATATAATGGATATGTATTTTTTGAAAACTACAAGAGTTTTTTCATGAGGTTGAGTAATTTTCTTTCAATACCCACATGCACAATGTTCTTTCATTGCACATGTTAAAAAAATGACCATTGAATCATTTACAATTATTATTTTTATAGAAAATATTTTTACTATTTTATTTAATTGATAATAATTACCAATATTAGTTTTAACATTAACATATTTTTTTTATTTTAACAATTTTGTATAACATTCCCTTGTACAAGTATATAATTATATGTTTCGAGATATTCAATTTCGATTTTTATTTTCCATTTTGATCAAGAAGACATATAAAATTTATTTATTTAGACTTATCATATTTTTAACAAAAATCACTTATTTTAACATTTTATTTTAAAATATATCTCGATTCAATAAGTATTTTTACATTAGAATAGAAAACTAAATTTCATACCTTCTCATTTTTTTCATGTGTGCTATGATTTCCTTTTATATATCATTTATAATTATTCTCATGTGTCTTGTGAATTTATCTATCTTCAGCAAGATCATTATGTGAGAATTAAATTTAATTATAAAATGAATTAATTGAATATTATTTATAATTAGAATGAGACTTTTTAGTATTAGATAATGATATATGAATTGAAAAATCCATAAATCCTCAATTTATCTTTTTCTTCTTTAGAACTCGATTATTTACTCTAATTGGAGTTATCCATATAGTTCCATCCAACATTGAGTTCCCTCTTACGACTCTTGATATATTATTTATAATTTATTTTAATCATTGTGCATTTAGTTTTTATAAGATCTTTTCTTATTCACTCATAGTCAATCAGTTTATGAAATTCATTAGAGATGTAATTATTAATTAGTTTTATTTAGGATCATCACGTGAATAATATATTTTGTTTCTTCTATGATACCCCTACTTTCTTTCGTGAAACCCTTTGATAAAATAACCTTATAAATACATATTAATTTCTTGTAACTCAGTATCTATAGAGTAATTACTAATAATAATTTATCATTTCTTATGAATAAATTTTAATTTCTTAGTTTCATACTCATATATATATATATATATATATATCAATTCCAACACATATTGTAATATATAGAAAAAATCTCATTAAGTTTAGATTACATAAAATTATATCATTAATCTATTTCTACCAACATATCAGGCCATTTTTTTCTCTTATAATTATTTATATTAATATAGTATTATGAAAATTTTATTTTAATGCATTCATTCCATTTACAGTGCTTGTGAATCTATGAAACATCTAGTTTATTTATTCAATATCAACCATGTTAAAATATTTATATTCATAAAAAATATTCCATGATTAGTTATAATAATTTTATCAGAAAAATAATGAGTTATTTTAAATACTATCAACATGTCAAGTATAATTATTCATGCTGAAATATACAAGAATACATTTAAATTAATAGAGAAGACAAGTATGCTCATTATTTTTAAATTAAGAACATATTTCAATGCATCTACACACGTAAGGGTATAAGGATTTCCCTAATGGTTTTTATAAGGATTCATCATGGTTTTCCAATGGTTAATAAATTTATATTTTTTTATATGACTCCATTCAAACTTGTCAATAACCATAATCATTACCATAAAATAATGTTGGTCAGCTTTGAGAAAATGAATCCTTAGAACATATTCTCACTATATCAAATATATCCTTACTTATATATTTTAGTTTATGATATGGTTTTAAAAATTTATGAAATAAATAATAGAACAAACAATCATTTCATGGATCTAGCACCGATACCAATTTTTTTTTCCTAAGAGTATGATTTCACAACCTACCTTTATCAAGGTGAGGGAAGGGAAAAAAGATTTCCAGACCATTTCTTATTCAAGTTGATGGGTAGATAATGACCCATGATACCCGCCTTCAATATGTCCTAGAGTGGCGATTAGAACTAAGGGCATAAAATTAAACAATGAATATAAGGCATTGCCCTTTTTTAGTAGGATCAGGATATAAGATATTATGTCCCAAATAATACCAAAACTGTATGTAAAAGAACATCCTAAACAAATCCCTTTCACTTACACATGTTTAAAAGGATAAGTGCTACAATACAAGAAAACTCCAAAGGTAAATACTAATGAAAGGAAAACAGAAAAAACTACTGCCCCAACGTCCGTATTGCACGGTCCATGAAGTACTCCTAGAATCATGAAAGTAATTTTATATACGTAGGGTGAGTATACTGGTATACTCAGTTTGGAAAACAAAAGCTCTCATGCACATGTGGGGAGGCATTCTAATGCCCCGTGATAAAAAAAGATAACTAAGAACCTAATAAGAAAACTATCCACCCAAACCTCAGTAAGACACACCCCCCAAATAACACAAGTCAAGTAAGGTAATAGTAATAACACATCAGTTTTTGGGCAGCCCACACCACATTCCCACTGGTTATTAATGAAATCCTACGCATCAGTCCTTCCTCTCCATTTTCATTGCAGTACCACTACTATACCCCACTAACACACACTTGGGCTACAACAAGTTCTCACCCCACCCACAAAAAACTGGGACACAACCACACGTAACCATGCCTGCAGACACCTAGGCCACAACTACACGTAACCATTCTCATAGCAACCTGGTCCAGAACAACTACCTCCAATCCTTAAGACACATGGGCCCGAACAACTACTGCCATGCCCGACGACACATAGGCCTCATCCCGAATAAACTTGGGAAACAATCAGCCCTCACACACCTAGGATAACCACCACAAATTTCCATGTCCGAAGATTTTTTGGAAATAATAGACCTCAAGCCGTCATATCAATTTGGAAGAGTCTTGGGTTACTTTGGAAATGGAGAAGAAAAGGGGATAATAACCATCCACTCAAAATAGTGTTATGAAAAAACACCCTCCCCCATTGAAATGGGGGTGTTCAGAACGAAGTGCTCAACTTGTTTGGGGAATGAATAATAAATATAAGAACTATTTTATAAATATAGGTAAACTAGCAATAATCCCATTATAGGTGTTCCAAAACTATCCTGTACAAAAAACCCATCATTACAATTCATTCATAAAAAGCACACCACCTACAGCCAACTCAAAACTCAATCCCAAAAAACAATTCCCCATCAAACCCAGTCCTTTTATAACATTTTTGTGGTTCTTTTTTATATAATTCTTCACTATTGGGCAACTAATAAGCATATCCACAATCCAAGGAAGGGAAAAAATGTAATAGATTAAGCATTCACATAGGTTCTCTTGTAAAGCCCCAACAATAAAAGAGATCTCCGAGATCCCTCAATATACTGGAACTAATCCAAGCCCCAACATATGGCCCCATTTGGACTCAGATCCATATACCAAAAATTTCACCACAATAGAGTATCCCATCCCCATCCACGTCACCCCATACTAATCGATTAGAATAACCACACTTATTCCCAAGACAGTTAAAGGGAGTTTTTAGATTCTATCACACCATTCAATGAGTTTCATCATTTCATTTGGTTAGCCGGGGTGTTCACTCATGGATTCTTGGTTACTGGAAAGTCATTTAATAGACTGAGTTTACGTGACTAACCAATTTCCATGTTACATCCATTCAATCATCACATAAGATAAGGGTCCATTAGTGTGCAAGGATATACCACAAACAACCATGATTTTCAAAAGACGCTAGCCCATACAATTCATAACATATAAGAAAGGGTAAAATAGTATAGATGAATCGTCAAATACACCATTTAATTATTTAAAAGTAAACATATTATCTTCATTATGGTTTGATTTCATCCATTCCTGTAGAAACATTATCATACCCCCCCCCCCACAAGTTGCCCAGTAATGAGAGACGAAGGAAGAAACAAACCTGTATAGTCAACGATTGATGTCTTTCCCCACATTCTAAGAACATGGGATGCACAACATGCAATGGAGGAACATCAAGGATTCCATGAATGAGTAGGAAAGGATCCAACAGAGGCGCACAAAAAGCTTCAGGAAGGTGGACTCCAAATGGACCAAGGAAAGAATAAAGAGACTATCCAAGAAGAATAAAGAATTCACCTTTGATAAAAAGTAATATCATGGAGTTACATGATATGAAATCTATAATGAAATTAAAGGTGGATCATGGTTTCACCACGTCATTGGATGGTTACACATGATGTAATTAATTGTTATTCAATTATTATCATAAGAGAGGTGGCTATAATGGTTGTGAGTTAAAGAGTTTCCTTTAAATAGAGGAAAACCTGTATCATGGGTGGAACTGGAAGTATGGGAAAAGGATGTGGTACCAAGTAAAAAACCACACATTTTTGTAATTCATGGGTCGCTCGGATCTTGGGGGATTTTAGATATCATTTATGGGCTTTAAATGGTTTTTAAAGGGGTATAAAAACACATTTACATCAAAAGATACATTGTAGGAGCTGAAATAGTTGGAAACTAGAAAAAATAACAAAGGAAAAAAAGGAAGAAATACACAATGCCACGGTAATAGATCCATTGTGACAATGACATTGTTATAGAGTCACCGTAAGCGATGCCACCATTTCGGTTTGAAATTGTAACAGCGCGAACGTGATGGTGCCACCTTGACGGTGTCACCATAATGGTGCCCCCATATCTATGAGACACCATAATGTGGTGCCACTGTTTCAGTTTGCAACCATAAAGGTGCCACTATTTTTGTGTGATACCATGAGAGTGCCACCGTTTCGGTGTGGGACCATGATGGTGCCACAGTTTTAGTGTATAACTCTGATGGTGCCATTGTTTTGATGTGTGATAATGATGGTGGAACCTTTTCAGTGTGTGACCATGACCGTGCCACCAATTTTGGTGTGTGACTGTGACGGTGCCACCATTTCGGTCTATGATCGTGGTTGTGCCATCATTTCTGTGTGTCACCATGATGGTGCCATCGGTTCGGTCTACGATTATGATAGTCTCACAGGTTCGGGGATCCACTGCATGTGGTGCCACCGCAACGGTGCAACCACGACGGTGCTACCACAAAGGTGCGACCATGACAGTATCACCATAACAGTGCCACCATGACAAGTGCAATAGTAACAGTGGTACCATTTGGTGGAACCGAGATTTTGGAGAAGTACTGAACTAGGAGTGTTCGGGATAGTACATAAGATCAATGGGTGGACAGGAGGGTGGTAAATTGATCATTTTATAAATATTAACTAATTATCAAATATAAGGTAACATTTAGTGGAAATTAAAATAGTGAGTAAATTATTTTTATAGGAGTTCTGATTAAAGTGATCTTATGTATTATGGTCACTCTCTCAATGTGAGAGTACGATACCCAATAAAATTGTGACATAAATGTTTATAGGGGTCACAACATCTTATATATTCCATATTAATAACAATAGTAACATCAAAAATCCAACATTATTTTCACCTTCATGAACTACAAAAAACAATACATTTAAAGAGGCGAAATATACATATTTTCCATTAATTATACCAAAGAACAACAAAATACTTTTTGTTTTATTGGAAATGGTATAACTTAGTGTTCCATTTGTATGTTCTAATATAACATAGACTCTACAATCCCAATTTATTTAAAAATAATAATAAACCATAAATATAATAAAAAAAAGATAGAATTAAATAAGAAAAAATCCAGTTGAATAAGTAGGGTTGGAGTGTCGATGAAACAATATTCTATTTAGTAGGAAAATACTATACTAATTATGACCTAACTAGATTGATTTAGTTATTATCACAATAGAATAAATATATATTTTGAATGTATCATTTTCTTTTAATTTCGAATCGGTCCTATCAAAATCATTTAAAATAGGATCCTTATGCATAGATTATTCAATCATTTAAGTCATTGAATTTTTTCTTGTGTTAATAATCAAATGATTGAGACACCAATTAACTACATCAATGTTTATCAGTTTAAATGTTTTATATATTAGTTCGCACATATTCTTCATTTAGCATACATGTAATAATATTCACATCACTTCACTTTGACTATATGTAAAACAAATAGGTTTTTGTATGGAACTCATTAGAATGGATTAATAAATAACACAATAATAATTTTTCCCATATAAATCTACATGAATTTTATAGTAATACTCATATTGATCATATGCGAAAAGATATTAAGATTTATAATACTTTAAATTCTAATCACTTATTATAGTGTGAAAATTTAACCCATGTGATGATCATTTTATTATACATAAAAAAACTTAAAATAATATTCCCTTACATAAAAATTATATTGAAATAAATTTGGAAAACATAAATAAATAAAAAAATCTTCATAAATAGGAATAAAATAGATATATGAATATATATGTAAAACATGGTACATTTTATTATTTTGAGAATCAAATTATATTTCTGTATGAGTTAATTCATTTATATGTATGTTTCATTACTTGTAAAACATAAGTGGATTTTTAAACTATCTATTTGTGTAAACACTTGAGTCATTCATCTATGTATGTGTGAATTATACTTCATATAATTCATTATTTATGTGTACTATGATCTTCATATATTTCATTGTACATGTTTTTTTCCCATGTAAGTGTGATTTTACAGTATGCATGAGTCATGTAATACTTAGAGAAATTTTGAGTAATCAAACATCGTACGATTAATTTTATAGCCTCTGTACGAGTCCATTATCACATAGAAAATTTCAACACATAAGAAATTAATATAAAATGTCCATAATAAACATAAATGTATGAAAATATTAATAATAATATAAAAAATAAAAAATTAATAACAATAATAATGATAATTGTACCATTATGTATTTGAGGTTTTGAGAATATTTAATTAACCAATTATGAAAATTTTAATGTATTAGTATAAGGAAACCATTATTAAAGTTGTATTTTCTACATAATCAATTTATACGACAAATAAAAAATACAAAAAAAATTAGTTAACAATATCAAGATATATTTTACTTCTATAAGAAGTGAAATATTAAAAATACTTCTCTTCCCTCATGTTATTAGGAATAAATTGTTTTTGTAATTAATAAGAAGGAAAATAAATAAAAGCTATATCTATATTTCATTAAAAAAATTAAGTGAGGTATAATATATCTACTTAGAAGAAAACATCCTTTTTCTGAAAATGAAATGAATATTTTCAATGTTTTAAAAATTCATAATCATTATATTAATGAAACAAGACCCTAGGTAAATTTCTTTAATGTTTTTTCAATTTATTTTGAGAAATAATATTTTTAAAAGAAATTTTTTGAATTGTAATTTTATAATGTGAAATTATAATTATATTTTTATACTTAAAATATACATGGATCATATTATTTTTGGTTATATAGATTATTTATTATGCAATTATTATTATTGAATTAAAATCTACTTAGTTTAATATGTGTATTAGGGTAAAATTAATTTTATTCATTAGATATTTAATATTTTAAAGTGAAGATGAATTTTTCCTAATCAATATAATTATCATAATGAGTCCATTAAATGGATTACAGTGTATTCATTTAAATGTTCTAATAACACCATTAGTTTTTCATATAAATTAATTAGTTATGAATTTGGGAAATTAGTTCATATTAATCTTTGAAGAGGTATAATTGGTATTTTATTACATTTATCAACATCTTATCCATATTAAATGTATTAAGTTTATATTTATTCTAAACATCAAAATTATCCTAATAAAATTTTATTAAACTTTGTCAAGAGGATAATGAAATATTTTAAAGGACCCTTAAACCACATAATTTTTATGAAAGCAGATATGATTTTCAGTGAAAATTTTATAAAGATTCTAATTTTTATGGTTTTACAATAGATTGAATAAAAATATACATGTATAATGATCAAATAAAATTACTTATATCATATAGTTATAATAAATAAAATTTTGTGTCATTATCTACTACCAATGAAGACTAAATTTCTTCTAGAACATGTTCACTCTAATAAATTTCGATTAAGAGACCATAATCTGATAATGATGTTTATTTTTAAATGAAAACTAATTCAGGTGAAAATTTTTATTATATTTCAGTCTTAAAGAATAAATATCATTTTTTTAAAGTTAGTGCTTCGGTCAAAGATCGAGTCACAAATTATTGAAGATAAAAAAAGTTGTTTAAAGAGTCCAAAGGATGGGAGTTTCCTACAGTCATTTTCATAAAGCTGAAAAACATCAAGAGGGAGTGCATCAATCCAGGTCATCTCCTGGTTGACTCCCATGTTTGCAAGCGCATCAGCAACCTTGTTTGCTTCTCTGAAAGCATGAGTGGCAATAAAGTTGATCTGTAGAAGAGTGTCGAGTCACTTCATCCAGCGAGTAGTGAGTGGCCAGGCTAGATGAGTCATCCCCTTCCATATTTCTTGAAAGATGGTGGTCGAATAACTTTAAATCCAAATCTTCCTCCATCCTTTTTGAAGTGCATAGTTGACATCATGGATCACACCAATCATTTCATCTTGTAGTGATGAGATAGTTCCACAACTAGTGAAAAATCATCCATAGAATATACCAAGACGATCTCTGAAGATCGCTCTGCAACCAGCATGGCCTGTGTTTTCTTTTGGAGGCACCATCAACGTTCACCTTGATCCATCCTGGAAGCGGGACCTGCTAGAATACTTCAATGGTGCGTTTGGGTTGTCTGAGGATGCCTTCAATGTGAAGTCTCCTATGAATCTAAAAGTCCCTAATAATATTAGTTTAGTGATCCTTTTGAATTGAGGCAGCCTCATGTGTCGCAAGGAGGATCTAGGCTTTACCCTCATTATGATTTGGTGAAGAATTATTAGGAATCATATAGTTTCTATCAAATCAAATCACATGAAGAAGCTCCATAATGGCAGAGATGAATATATTCTTGATTTTCTGAGATTCCTCTTACTATAGACATCTCATTAATTGTGATCCAATAGTATCATATAGGATCTATCTGTAGCCAATTATATCAAAAATATAATTCTAAAGAGCAGAAGTTGTAGCACAAGAAAAAAATAGATGATTCACATCATCCCTCTATTGGTTACAAAAGTGACATTTATAGCATATTTGAATACTAAGAGATTGTATGCAAACTTCAGTAGGAATTATTTAATGAGGAATTCTCCAAATAAGAGTAAATCATGATGGCTTTATCCATGGTTTTTTAAATTGGAACAACCACTCAAAGTTGGATTCAGTGTTTGTGAAATTATGATCATAGTAATTTTTTGATCCAAGGATGATATTATTAGCAGGTTCCTAGATAAGAAAATCATCAGTATTGGAGAAAGGATAACTATCAATGATTTGTGTAATGTTGTCAGGGATATCACTATTGGGGGAGTGAATAAAATCTTTAATGGTGCGATTCGTGTTTTCAATAGTTTCATTAGGAGAAGGCATAGAGATTAGGGGTATTCAGGTCCAATTATCCTGCCAAAAAATCATGGATGATTTAGTACTGACCATCCATCGACAGTTATTCATAATGATGAGGTATTTGTATTTTATTGTGGGAGAGATCAAAGAAGAGATGTAATTTAAGTTTCCTTTTTTACGTATATAATGAAATCTCTTTTTATGGAAATCCAAAGCATCCGAGTTGGTATAAATTATCCTCCAGGTTAGTTTGGCTAGATGTGAATCATTAAAGAGTCTAATATTTTTTATTCCAAGAACACCTTTTTCTAAAGGCTTACAGTAGTTGTCCCAAGGGATGGTGAAAAGTTTTCCTTCACGGGTAATCCCAGTCCAAACAAAATTTTTTATATAGACATTTAGTTGTTTAAAGGTGTTAACCCGCCATTTATAAACCATAAAAGAGTAAACCATTTTAGAGACTATGGTGTATTTAAGAATAAAAATTCTTCTAGCCATGGAGAGGGGTTTTACTTTTTAGGCAGAGATTTGTTTAGTGATTTGATCAAAAATGTGGGAAAAATAAAGGGATTTTGGCCTTCCCTAAAAGATCAGAACACCAAGGTAGTTGAATGGGAGGGATCCCTATTTAATTCATAATTTTTTTTGTGATGGAGACCTTTCTCTGAATGGAGAAATTTTTACCAAAAAAGACAAAGGATTTATTTCAGAAGATAGCATGACCAGATATCTCCTCATAGTGAGTCAAAGAAGTTTTTAAAACCTGAATATTCTTTTTGTCATCATTTAGGAATAAAATTATTTCATCTGTATATAAAATATGGGTAGGGAAATTCATGTTCCAGAATCATGTATGGGATTGAGTTTACTTTGCTTGACAATTCGGGTAAGTAATCTACTGAGGTAGTCTTCTACAATAAAAAACAGAATAGATGAAAGGGGATCTCCTTGTCTGATTACCTTTGTGCATTTAAAATACCCCTTGGGGGATCCATTGATCATGATGTAAATGTAGGAAGAGTTAAATACTGTTATTATTCTCAAAATAAATGTATCTTTGAATCCAATGCTTTGTAGAACTTTGAAAATGAAACTGTAGTCAATGGGGTCAAAGGCTATTCTAATGTCATGTTTAATGGAGATATTTTTACCTCTTGCATTTATATTAAGGATATTGGTGCATTATGAAGCAAGGAAAATTCAGTCTTGAATAGATCAACCATTTATAAAACCAAATTGGTTCCATGATATGATTTTGATTCATACAGTGTCATGACGATTAGCAAGAATCTTAGTTATGATTTTGTAGAGAGTATTGATAATGGAAATAGGTCTAAAAATATAGATCTCTGGAGCATTCTCCAATTTAGTAATTAAAGTATGGAATTGATAATTCAAATCATGGGGTGGGACACTATCAGAGAATAAAGATCTAACAAGTTTACAAACATCTAGGTGTATGATATCCTAGTGTTGTTGAAAAAACCATTATTAAAACCAACAGGAATAAGAGCACTATCAAGCATTAGACTAAAAACTATGTCTTTTATTTCATGTTCAAGGGGAGTGCATAAAAGATAATCATTATCCATAACATCAACCATAGATGGGATGATATAAATCACAAGATCTTTGTTGACCTCCAAGACATTGAAAGTATTATGATAATAGGAGACAATATGATTGGAAATGGCCTCCATTATGTCAATAATAATGTCATTATGAACAAGGTAAGAGGCCTGCTAATTATCCAAATTCTCTGAAGGGAATTATTAAATTTAGTGTTTCTATCACCATTAGAGAGCCATTTTGTTTTAAAAAAATTGTTTTCTCATGTCATCCTTGAGGGTGATAAGTGAGTTTAGTTTTAGAGAAGTATTGATTTCAGGATGGGGGTTAACTATGAAATCAGATCTAGTAGCGTTGTTTTGAATATGATCAAGCTCATTTTCTAGGAGGGAAATATCAGTGTCAATTTTCTTAATTTTAGACTCACACCAATATTTAAGGGAATGTTTAAGATGTTTTAATTTAATATTACAAGAAAATGAATCTCTATAATGATTCATATAATCTCAAAAGTTTTTAATGAAAGAGACACAATTAGAGTTTATAGACCCTGCATTCTTAAATCTGATGGGATAGTTGGCTTTATAATTTTTTGTGAGGAAACTGACAAGAATTGGGTGATGATCAGAGTTCAACTAAGGCAGGGTAATTCTAGTGTTGGTATCCCATTTATCAAGAGATGATACATTGGTGAAAGCCCTATCAAATTTTCTAGCACCTACCATGTTGTAGTTCCTTCTATAGCAGGTGTATTTATCACCAGTGAAGTTAAATGCAACATTTATTTTAAATTTAATTCTTCTTATGGAAAAAAATAATCTTTTATTAATAAAGTACTTGAATCAATAATAAATTCAAAATATAAAATACGAACATGGAAGATAATATTTAACAATTTCAGTTTAAATTTATTTGTTAAAATCAACATGTGGATTTAAAATTATTTATGGAGCTTAAAATTAATACACCATTAGAACCCCACTTCATATAAACTTTACTAGTCTATATTAATCATTATTGTGATTCGTTTTTATCATTTTTATTAGATTCAAAGATTAATATTATTAATTTTTATGTTTTCTGAAAACGAAATAAATATATTCTCATAAGTGGATACTATGCATAACAAAACTATTATGTAAAATGGTTAAATGGAACATTATTTTAATAGTTATCTATAATTTAATTTATCAGATTTATTTTTATATAATACCTTTAATATATTCACATGTTTTATGGGATTTTTAGGATTAGGAATATTTTTCAAATGTAATTTTCACTAATTCATATGAGAAAATACAAAATCATGAACAAATATTTTTAGAAGATGAAATATTTTATAGATCGAAGATCGTATTATATTAAGTGAAATATTAACTATTTTTTTAATCTCATCCCTTTACTATTTTTATTCTCATATTTTTTCTTGTATTTCTATAATTTAATTGTACAATTCATTCTAAATTCATAAATTCCATGATATCTAATACTAATGATTTTTAAATATATTTTAAAAACATTATATACAAGGTAAACTATTAATATTAAATTCTATTTAAGAATATTTTCCTTAGTGTTATATTATTTATATTTGGGGGACACATATTTTTTATTCTAGGAAGTATTCACTACTTTTGGGGGTATTTTTTCTGATAAATATATTTTTTTGATGGTTGGGAACACCATTTTCTCAAAAGGGAGATACTTTTATGAACATGGGAGTGCTTTTGTGTTTTATTTAATCGTTTTAGTAATTTCGAATTAATGGATTTTTTTTATTTTGGTATTATCCAAAAGTGGAAAATTACCGATATACTCTTTTCCAAATCCGTCAATTATTGTCTGGATAATTTAAAATATATATTTATCTATTTTTTCAACAAATTAAAAAATTATTATTTTATTAAATTTAACAAGAGTGGGAAATGTTATAATATATAATTGATTTATATGAAGAAAATTATATTATTGATATTTTTATTGAATTATTCCCCACATTCATTTAATGTCTTATGAAATGATATAAGAGAAAAATATATTTTAGTTTGAGTTGTAACACCTATACTGATGCTTTTCAGATTAAAAAATATTATTATTTCTAAAATCATTATTTACTTATTTCTTAAATCATCCTTATGGGTTCAAGATTTTGTTTTACATCTGTCAAAAATCATCATGAATTTCAATCCAAAAAATGACAATTAATTGTATTTATGAAGGAATCATTCTTTCAAAAAAGAATAATGATGGATAGATAGAAATAATTATTCATTTGGTTTAGAATGATAGTTACATAGAAAATAATGATGTTTACAACAATAATCATAATGATGAGGTACAAAATAGTGATTATAGAATAATAGAATATTCTTAAGGAACTATTGGGGATACTAGTGAAATTCATGATAATTCTTATAAAGAAAATCATTATTGTTAGAATTATGTTTACAAAATATACGAAATTGATGGTTAAATAGACTTTTATTTGAAAAAATCTATATATACATATATTTTGTGTTATACAAAAATAATTTTTACACAGAGGGTAAATATTACTCTTCTCCTTGTCTTGATTATTTGATTTTATAATGTTTGAATCATTCCATGTTTTATATAAAATTTTATATATCAATTTACATCATATTTTTTAGACCTTCTCTATGATTTAATTATTCCATAATTAATAATTAAATATTTCAATCCTATAGAATATAATTCTTGTATTTATTATACTGATTTAAATGACAATCACATGGGATTAATCATTTTTAAATTTTGATCCTTCATTATTAGAAAATAATGAGATTCAATTTTGAATTATTTGAAATATAAATAGATTTTACTATATGATTTTGGGTATAATTTAATACAAATTCTTAAAAAATATTTATTGATGAATTAAATTTTTATATCTAAGAAATTTTTTGATAAGCATTGTTATGTTTTATAAATTATCAAATGTTCTAAAAATTTTGAAATATTTTTCTTTCATTTTATGATAAATTTTAATTAATAGTGGGAAAAGATAAGTCTACAATAGTAATGCATGCATGAACAGTTTACAAGGGTTGTTGTCTTTGAAGGAACTCATTTTATAGAGTTTTATAGAACTATATTTATATAATAGAGGTTGAGGATATTTTATACTATACAATGTGACATAATTAATAAATTATACATTACTGAGCTTTGGTATGATAAAATACATCATTATAATATGTTAGATCTTATATATATCTTTCTAACATTGAAACTCAATATTTATAATTCAACTGGTTTCTATGGTTATAAATTAATTACATTATATATATATGTAATTTATTTTTCATGTATGCTTAAACATAATAATTATGGCCCTTATATTTTGTGTTATATAACGAAAAAAGATGGTATATCAGGTTGTTCCATATAGGGTAAAAGGTAGTGGATTCAGTTGTTCCTTGGTCTAGAAAAATTCAGGGCTGGTAATTCCACCAATTCAAATGGAAGGTTATGGCCTATGGTAATAGGTGGAAAAATGATATGATTTCGGTTGTACCTATAGGGGATAAAAAGGTTGTTTTAAATTGTTTTAAATCCTTTCAAATTTAAAGACATTAATTAAATGGATGACATACATTCATTTTCATACTGAGAAGTGTATATGTATGATCACTTTTATCTGAACAACATTAAAAATATTATGTTAATATTTTATTTTCGTCAATAATTTAAATTAACCAAGATATGTTTTTTTAGAAACTCAATTTACCCCCTATGTTAACCATTCATCTTTTTTTACAATAGTAAAAAACACGAGTATCTCCATCTTAACCATACAACTAAAATCATTTTATATTATCTGTCTCACAAAAAGTGAGTTTTTTATACACACAATAATTCTCATTAGGGTGTGAGTACAACTGAGCAGTCCCCCACCAATGGGTTCCCCAAAAAATCTAGAATATATTGATGTATTGATGTAGGGATATGTCATTAAAATATATATATACATATATATATATATAAATAATATAAATTGTGACACACTGGAGTTTTCAATAAGTTTCCTCGTACAAGACTATAACTAGGATGGCCAGTGTTTGAATGTCTTTCAACATATCATAATAATACCATATGTAAAATAGGGTAGTATTTTCTTATGCTTATATAGAAAACATTCCAAATTTATCTCAATTTTTTTACTTCAATTTATAAATGAAAGAATAACCCCCATTTATATATCAGTCTTAGATAAAAGGAATCATGAGAACACCAAGAAATATAAAGGCCTGGGGATGGTGGACCCCAATTATATAATCTGATCATTTTGTAATATTAATGAAATACTGATATTATATATGAAAAATGGAACCAAAACCCAATGATATTGTGATATCATGAATCTCATATCATTAACCCTTAATATCGATAATAAGACAATTGTGAAGTCAACCCATGTTTAGAATAGTCTCAGCTAAATTTTATACTGATCCTTAGTAAAATATTGTAAAGATAATGGGGGAAAGGTGACACCATGTCTATAATGATCTTATTTTAATTTAATTTTAATCCATCACATAATGATACAATGTCTATTAGAGAAGTAATATCATGTTCATATTGATATTCTCACTAAGTGGTCATGATGTTGGTAGATTAATGTGAAGATAAAGTTTAATGGTAATCCCAGTTTACATAAAAACATCAATTATTTCAATAAAATAATCATAATCTATAGAAACACACAATAAGGTATGTAATTTTAAAACAATCAAACTGATAATTAGGCTAGTCCTTACCCTGAACCCCTTTATATTAGATATGTGTGAGGGATAATCTACCTAAAATCATAAAAAATATATGAGGTGAATCACCAATCCATATACATTCCATCAAGACATTAAGTCTACATCACCACCCACAATTATTTTCTAAAACATGTTCAAGGATAATACCATAGGGGTGTGTACATATTTACTTTTCAATGAAGAAAAAAAAAGAAATTAACATTGAATAACACATCAATATATAACTACAGAAATGCACCATTATCTTCAAATTATGTCTATAAATAATCAGTAACACAACCCCAATGTCCCATAGTGACCTTTTTATGGATGCACAACACAAGGAGGTTATACCATGGCCCTAGAAAAACATATAGTTATCATAAAAGTATAATGGAATCAATTTATATACGTTATAGTTCATGCACATTTTCTCATAATGAACAAATATTATATATTGCATAAAACTAAATAAAAAGAAGACGAGAATGATTAGGCACCTCCCATAATGATATATAGATTACCAATCATTTAGGAAATTTAGGTTAAATAAATTCAATATGTTTTTTTCTAAAAATATGAAAAAATAACAAAAATCTATGTAAAAAAATTGAAGAACATTAAAATAATGGGTGAAACATAGAATATATGAGAGGGGAGAGATAATAATAACATCAACAACCCATACATATTGTCAGTTTGCAATATTTCCATGAAAAATAGAGATTAATGGATTGGAATGATATGGATGTTAATGGAGAGATGAAGGGAGTGTGTTTCTATATAATGAGATAATGATTGTGTAATTATATTTAAGTAAATATTAACCAAAATGGTTATTTTAATTATTATTTTGAAAAATCACAAATGGGGTTTTACCATTTATTTTGTACTCTTTGATAAATGACATAGTATCCTACTAATTACTCACCCAGTATCAAAATCCGCTTAGTAACCCCTAAGGGGCTATCCGCTTCTACAAAGATAAATGGGTACTCTATCCACCTACACCAGGTGGCCGATGTAAATTGTCGCAAGATACGAACATCATGTAGTACGTCTGCACACCCAAAAATCAAGCCATCCTCCCATAAGTACTCTACTGACTATAAACCCTCAAAAATGACTCGAATTGTAAGAAATTAAAATTAATAATACTTAATACTGGTAATGGTGTTAAAAAATAACTAACGTATTATTTATTTCATACCAGAATAATCATCTCATTTTATGTAAAAACATCTTCGAACTCTATTGTAACATATCATTATACCACTCCCAAATCCTCTTTTTGATAAATCAATGGTATAATTACATGAATACTCTTTGTCAAATGTTACTATATTGGATATTTTCACTAATATATAGTTTAATATCTTGTCATTCCTATAAAAAACATCACTCATTATATTGACCATATCGAAATAAATCATTTTAGATGGATTTGGGTGGTATTTTTTTGGAAATGATACATAGAATACTGTTTCCCTCACAAAAAAATAATAGTGGAATCCCTAATATATAAACTATTATAATAATTTGTTTAAAAACCTCAAACTCCCCCATCCACATTGGTATTAGCATCCCATATCATTGAATATAGATGTGTCTCAATTTACGCATCACTCTAATGAAAAATTGGTTGCCCACATAAAAGTCCAGAAAATAGCTTCAATAATCAATATATGATCACTTCTTACTCTAATAAATCAATACAAAATATCAATACTATTTTTTTGTACTATTTAATATCATTAATGAGACTCATCCCAAAAAAATCAACTCCCCTTCCTCTAACTAGAATTATTTTATTGGAACAACATACTATATAAGTCCTCCAATTTTTTAATCTAAATGACATTTGATAACATTATTTTTAGGTGAACTAATTTAGGTTGAGAATACAATCCCAAGACATAATTAATTTAATACATAATATAACACAAAATATCCCACAAAATCTATATCAGTTATCATATTTCCTTTTAGTATAAGTATTGAATGACATACTCAAATTCAATTGAGTATCCAGAACCCATTTTATAAACCATAAGAATTGATTTGTAAATCTAGAATCCTAATCCAATAAAATTCGCTAGGATACACCATAAAAACACCCTATCTCATATACATATAATCTAACCAAATCGAAATATAACTAGGCCATCTTGATCTATAAGAAATGGGAAACATTATTCAGTCATTCCATAATAGCCTACAATACCACAATATCATGTGGTGTCCTCAATAACCCTACAATGAAATCCATCATCTCATCATCCCACATAAACTGGTCAGTTGGTAATGACTAAATAGGACACTTGGGTATATCATAATCATCAACAACACACTAAAAAATGTCAAATTTTATGAGAATTTTTTTTTTCAATTTAAATTTTGGGATACCATTTTTCATATATTTCATGATATATCATGGAAATCCCCAAATGAAAAACCATTACAAATTACAATAAATTCCACACCCTCTACACAAAATTTCATAGATGGACTACCACATGACCTAAAACTCATAGGATTACAAAATCATATAATTAATAATAAGTTTGAATCTCCTTAACATATATATTTTCACTTATCACTCTATAATTAGAGTTAAGAAGTTTAATCTCCATCACCATCCCGAGGAGGGAAATATAATAACAAAATATTTAAGGGTATGTCGACCCTTATATTCCAAGACATTGAGGTGCATATACAAAATGTATTATTTTATTATACTAACTATTGGTCTCAGGAATCACCGTAAATAAAGTATTACTATAAAAAACACTAGCCACAATACTTAATTTTATAATGGTAGACATAATTTCCATGTCAAATTACCATAGATATTAAATGAACATTACCTATTTAATTTTTATATAAAATTAGTAAAAAATATACTTATATTATTATGATTAGTATAAAAAATAATCATGTCCAATAGTTATTAATCCCATCATCTCAATGTCTTCACCACCACTAATATCTATAAACAGGGTTTTTGCAAATTCCACTCATGTGGCCCTAACTACATAGATCTGTAAGTGACTATACTCTTACCTTACATTAGAAACACTTATTGGGAAAACCTTGATGCATCACATGATAGGTTACACTTATTACCAAAGATAGGAAATGTCTGAATACTAATATAATTCAAATTTTTATACATCTCTTGGAAAGTACTCTTTTAAAAATCATACCACAGAAACATCCCCTCCTATCCTTAACAATAATAACACTTACTTATATTTCGGAATGTTCAAGGGAGAAAAAAATGTATGTAAATGGAAAATGTCAAGCTATAGACCTCCACATACTACAATAATGGAACAAAAACTTATTTTTACCTCATATTGATACCCTTTTGGTTAGGGTAATCATTTCTAATTCAATTCAGGAGAATTTTAAAATTATTTTATTATAGTAGTCTCATAATCCTAGGAAGATAAAAATATAGAAAATATTCTTATGTTTCTACCATTGAGGCACAAAAATTAAATTCTTAGGTTTGATCCAAATTTCATCCTCGTATATTAAAGTCATTAAAATAAAACAATTTAATCTAGAAATAACACTTTGAAATCTTGTCAAAAATTTTATTCTCTCTCAATTTGATTAATAAAATATATAGATATTGAGAATTGTTCTCCCATAACTGGGATAACTTTAGGATTTCATCAATGAAAGAAACAATATATGAATATTGATATGTGTGGAAAACATAATTCATCAGGGACATATACAGTGTTAGTGCGTTCATTAAATGGAACGACATAACTATAAATTTATATAAGCCATAACTTATCATATAATTAGTATAACTAATATTATATGGCATCCCAAACAATATATGATATACTGATCTCAAATAAATAATATAGAATAACTTGTATACTATAAACTTATCAAAAAAATCATATATATAGGGAAGTTGATTCTAGTTCTTCGTCTTCAACTCATTTGAACTCCAATAATAAATACAAAATAATAACAAACATTTCTCCTTCTTAGATAATAAAACAGAATAACAAAATGAGAATATTCCATGGAGAAAAAATCCCTTTTCTTTCTTGTCCCCTATCTTTTCATTTAGAAATATATTTTTTATAGGAGCCATTCTTTTTCAAGGAATGGACATGGGCTCTATAGCTAGAATTACCTCAACCATGAACATTGAACCTTAGGTGAAAACTCAAATAATGAATCATAAAATAGACCCATACATCAGTCAATATCTACAGTAAGATCTGCCAAATATGTATCCTCCTCTCATAGAACAATGATATCTAATCTGGGTAAAATCATTCTTAACTTCCTAGAGAAAGTTTACGAATGAAATAACATTAAATACCACCCTTATACATGGATATAAAAATCATTTTAAAAGATTTAAATGATTTACTTTACTGATAATAGTTTTATTTGTTCTTGATATCGAGTTACTCTATCCGTTCAATGGATTAAATTGAAATAAAAAATATTTAACACAAAAAATATATAAATAAGCCTATACCAATTGAAAATGATAGTGAACTCTATAAATCATTTAATAAGCATTTATCAAACCCTGATAATATATTAATATTTATCATACCATATAGATAATCTACACTCATTCCTAGATCATCCATCATATGATAAGATATAAACTAGTTGTATCAGTCCATGTAAAATAAAATACTCACCCTCTCAGTCTAAATTATTTTATTACTGAGAATACATCACTTAAACTCATAGGGTTTATTGTTTTGAAGATCAAGTGAATCACTACATAAAAACATGGTTACAATAATATGGTAGAGTGTTTGTACATTGATTAAAAATTATACTCCCATCCAAACACCCATTATTATCCCTAATATCAACCACAATGTTCCATTTAATTATAATTTGATTAACATCTATAAAATTTTCAATTAAATGCCTGTAATTACTAATAAAATACACTATATTTCCTATGATTCTTAAATTTTCATAAATTAAACTGACCAGAATTTTGGAATCATTCTCTTCAATAGATATATTGACATCGTAGAACCTGGAAAATGAAATACCATTCTGCACTGCTATTATCTCTACAACAATAGAACTCCTCCTATAATGAAATGTTCTAAAATCATAGACCGTTGATATAACTCAATCACATACTAATCTATATTATATCATGTTTACATGAATATAGGATCCAACAACATTTATCTTCATAAATATACAAATTTTCAACAATTCAACCCACCATCCTTAGATGTCCATCCTGCAACCCACTGTTGAAATGTAATTCCTTGGGAGGATCCCACTTATAGAATATGATATATAAACACCTAGAAAATATGATATATTACATTCCCACAGGGAAATGATGTTTACATAATCCTGAATATGGTAGCAACACCATCCTTCACCCATATTGTCCCTTACCTCCCAAAGAACCAAACACACCAACAAAAATACCATCCTAATGTTTTGAGTTTCCCATCATGATGTACAATCCATGGAATAAATTAAAGTGGATGAATATAACCCCTTTCACCATAAAACCCAATAACTACCCCTTCAGATCCTATATTCTAGTACACTTTTCCACTACCAAAAAACATGTTTATTGATTGATTCTATTTTAGTACAATCACAACAATAAGAATTTGAATCCAGGTAAATGTCATCCTTCTGAATATTAACATTGTTAAGGATATATTCTTCATAAACAACCAAAACATAAATATATTCTTCATTTGTATTAGAAAGTAAAATTTAAGTGTATATTCAATTAATAATTGAACTTTTACCAACATTGATACCTCATTTTAGCCAACAAATGTTGGTTCGATAACATAAACATGGTCTACACCTGATAAATAATCATTCGCATATTATTAATAGAATACCCCAAGGATCACCATTATACTAATTCTATTATTCAAGAATAACATTACCATATTAATTATGTGACTTCAAGGAGGTATTTTAACTACCATAATGTTATATAGTGCCTTATACCACCCATTTTCCTATGCCCTAGTCAATACTACACCTGCTAGATGGTTGGGAACTTTGAAAATATTGAAATAGATGATTTATCTTCCCACATGATCATCAATTCATTGTATGTCATTCTCAGTATGCCTATGTATACACCAACCTACCATATTAATAACATACATGGGGAGTCATCCATCATGGGGAATATGATTAACCAAAATGTTGAAAAAACTTCATATCACCTTTGCATTGAGAAAATTCATATAAATTATTCTTGTTATTACATTATCCACTAATGAAATCCAAATACATGATATAATTCCATAGAATGACACAACTTAATTGGTTCATATATGTTTTTCATGCCTTGTTTAACTCTTTAGTCAAATAAATCAATCTGAAAATGTTAACCAAAACCTACATCATATGATTTAAACCATCCCCAAAATAGTGACCCATATAAAACATTCCAACTACTAGATTAGAATAAAACCAAATTAAACCAATGAAATGAGCATCAAAATCTATCATTGATATTCTTCCACAATCTAGATGAATAAAATTTCATGATATACGATCCATCAATGATTCATAAATGAACATGTCAATGAAAAAATCATGAATTACCTCCCATGATAGCCTTGAATTACAACAATATTGGATAAGGGAGTCCAACTTCCAATTTTTTAGTCCTTTGAGTATACCAGTAGTGATATTCCCCCACCTTTAAAGGGTCCATAAAATTGTAATAAAATCAACAGTGTTAACACAACATAAAACTTTTAAACATATTGTCCACCATTTATAATAATCAGAGGTGAAAAATATTTATATAATTCCATAGTAATTTTTGACATGAAAGTAACTTCTAGTAATTATCTAGGTCACATATACTAAATAACATGAAGAATAATCTCTTAGAGATGATAAATAGTAAAACATAGATGTGAAACATGGGTATGTGGCTAAATAATTAGTGATTCATGCTCTTCTTCTCAATATTAGTTCTTAATTTGGTGGTTTCATAGTGATATGCCACTATAATTATAAATTAATTATGAATAAAATATTTCTATCATATATATTAATATGACAGATAAGATTATAAGAAAAAAGAATAGGTATCAATATATTATAACAAAACTCTAATATAAAAGGGTCACACATAGATTGAATAATAGATCTAGCCCGGACTACCCAATAATAGGTTTATTCATTGAGATAAATATAGGATGTAAAAATATTAGAAACCAAATTTATAGTATTAAAATTACAGGAACATGATATTGGACTACTAGAGTGCCACCATCATGCTAATTGGTGTACATTGTATAATTTTCCACCGACACATTGAAAAACCAAATACAATATCACAATCAGGGTGATAATTCATAAGAAATTACATGAACTAAATTTCAATTATACATTCTGAAAATGATACTTGAACACACACCCTCTCCCCACCGTTGGTTAAGAGTACAACCATATAAAAAAAATAACACATTTCATTGTATTTTTTTAAATAATATCCAAATTATAATAGTGAAATTAAATTAAAATAGTCTTATACCTAGTACCTTGTACATTGTCAATAAGTGTGTTAGGTATACCAGTACCTAAGGTTCATCCTAAGTCAAAATGACATCCTAGCTCTAATTATCACTCCAAAAAAACTCAAAATAATTCTATAAAACAACTTTGTACGATTCCTATCCCTGTTCGCCTGCATTGTGGATGAATTGAATCCCCCACATTATTTAGGAAGACCAACCAATAAACTACATGCTACAAACCAATTGAGAGAGTCAATGCATAATATAGAAATAATATATCCTCTATAGTGTAGATAAAAAAATAAATGTGATCAATTATTAATTTTAGTCAATCACAATATAGAAGTATAATATATATATTATATATAATGCCAAATAGTAGAAAGATAAAATATCACATTATATAAAAAAATTGAAACTGTAATTTCATATGATTCATACATAAAAATATATCATTCATGGGACGATCATATAAAACATGTTATAAAATAAAAAATGGAGACCTCCATAAAAACTAGTCCTGAGTTCCTACATGGTCTCGTGTCCTAATTATTAAAAAGAACCTCCATATAACCTATACATTCTTGTTAATTTTTAAATACATAATCCACAACACTTTCAATCTTCACACACAGTATGGTTCATGTGAAGGGTGTGAGTACAACTCAGTAGTACGTCACCATCATTGTCATTAAAAAAATCCACAATATAAATTTTTTACTTTTGGATATGTTCCAGTCATAATAAAAAAATTGTAACTACATAAAATTACAAATTTTTAAGTTCTTAATAAGACCCATAGTGTTTGAACACACCTATATCAATCAATGTCAAAATATATATACAAATTTCCTAACATAACCATAAGGTTAATGTATTGTTTCATTCCAAATTCTATAAATATCCTAGACAAAGTGTCAAAATCTCTACTAATAGAAATGATATGATAATGGGAGAGATGGAAGCATGTTTATATTGATTTTATTTTGATAGAATAAGAACCACTCTATAAGAAAGAGTTAATTGATAATGGTGAACCATATTGTTATAATATCATCACAAAATTATTTTGATCTCATCTTAACATGGTATATGACTGATGGTAAAGTTTCCCATTGATATAATAATATCACCCCTCAAGAAAATCAAACCATATATATCAATAATAATGAAAAATATCAAGTCATGCCATTTATATAATGGTCTCACATTAATAGCCTCTCAATAATAAATGTTATAAAGAAAAGACAATGTGGAATGGAATATTTATGTCTATATTGATCTTAGCATAATAATAACTTCATCAATATCATTGTTATATAGAGATCGTGGGAAAGCCAACCCCATGACCTCAACATATAAACATGAATTCAAAATTGAATGGTGGGCCTAGTCTATAATGTACCTCCAATAATATAAACAAAAATATCATATTGTATAATAAATACTAAGTTTGTATACCATCATATACTTGGAATATCCATTACCAAGTTTCCCACATCCCCAATCCACATTTGATTAACTAGTTGAGAGGAAAATTGTACTGGTCACAAAAAAAACTAAATTTGGGACATGCAAACTTCATATATATTCCAAAAATAAATTAAGTTTATATTACTAACAAAATTTATATCCCCAAACACACTCAAGGATACTATATCATGGGTATTTAAAATACACTCCTTAATTTGAGGTAAAATAGAACCTAACAAGTCCCACTACAGGGAAATATTTTTCAAATAGTATAGTAGTGGTGTTTGAGTATTTTCATCCGTAAAATTTATGTCAATCCATTGTCCATAATCAACTATGGAATTGAAGAATAATAAACGGTGGGAAAATAATGGACCTTGAAAGTTTTACCATACTCATACGGGGTCAATTAAAATAATTTATATAATTATTCAGTCATGTAAACATGGTTTGAATTAATAAATATCATAACGTACAAGAAAACATATATAAAATGGTAAGAAATTTTAGTCACCCCCTTCCCTCCTACATGAGAAGATTTCATGTTCACGGTCATATGATTAAATTTCTTCATTAAGAGGTTATCCCAAAATAATTATAACCCATAAATTTGATCATTACGGAAAACGAATCATGAAATATAATTTGAAACTAAGAATATATGAGAGATAATAGATATTGTAACCCATGATGTCCATTTAGAAAAACTCATACTTTGGAAAAATCATGAGGTACATCTAAGGCTTGGAAATAGAACAGATAAAATAAAGATATGGAAGGGGAATGTGTCTCAGAAAATAGAATAATAGAGGTAATATTAATTTAAAAAATTATCCAAAAAAATAATTTAAAAAAAACTACCCAAGGGAAAACCAGGTTACAAGTAACTTATAAATAGTTATCCACTACCAGACATGTTAACCACCATGTGTTTAGAAATCAATCATAGGCTGCAGGGTATACAATCATTTTCAAAGTACACTAGAATTATAATGCACTAGAACAAGGTATTTAGTATAATGTATCAAAAAATAAATACTTCTCTCCATATGTATAATCTCCGAAAGACCAACCAATAAACCCCATCGACCCCTCTGATGGACATGAAATTTAAAAATAATCATTTTCTTAAATAAATTTTACAGGAAAAATTCTTTGAATAGATTAGGTTTTATAGGATTAATATTAATCGATTTTGTGACAATGTACCTCAATAATTGGTACATTCCCCTAAAATACATGCATCTTATATATTAAGTGGAAAAACATATAAAAGAGTAAGGGTATAAACTGTTCATTGTATCCCTGTTATCATAAAAAACATTTCCATGAACAACATATATTCAGGAAAATTTTATATATATATATTTATCATATATATAAATTTTCTCTTAAATCCCCAATTTTCGAAGGATTTGATTATAGAAAATTGAATTCCTTCAATATTCAAACTCTTCATTCCATAAAAATTCCAAAATATTTTTTATTATTATCAAATATTGGGTAGAATTGAAACCCTATAATGATAAGGGACTGCATAACATTATTATACCCTATAATTACATATAAAAAAATATATTTTGTTTTCAAATATATATTAGTCAGAATATATTTAATAAAAATTCATTGAAAATTCTCCATATAGGTTTCTTTTTCCAGGAACACCTATGATACTTTTTCAAGATGTCAGATAACTCATCAAAAAGAGACAACAAACTAGTAAATGTAGATATGATTTTGAAACTCCTAAACCCCAAAATCCCTATCGATATGTGATCAAATCCATCAATAAAATAACAAATGTAAATTTAAATAGAATTAACTACAAATACTATAGTGAATGTGTAATTTAAATGATTAATATATATTAAAAATATAATTTACATTCCATGATAATTCTTCAATGTTAAATTATATCATTATAGTGATAATTAATAAATTTACAATGTAAATTTTCATTCTATATATAAAATTTCTATGTATTATTAATAAGAAAAATAATTATAGGAATTTTTATCTGAATGTGTAAAACTATAATTTTTATAAACACATTACTATTGGAGTTTAGATAGTAAATTTTAAATTTAAATTTGAAGACTTATTTTATTATATATATTTTTATAGATTTTATTTTTTATTTATTATATATAAATTTATTTTTTCATAGTAAAGTTTGTAATTGAATTAATAAGTAAATTTAAATAGTAAAAGCATATATTTTTAGGGAGATGTTTTATCATGAAGTGGATTTGACCATGGGAATATTTTAAACTCTCTAGGTTTGTTTTCTAGGATCATACATTTAATATGATTACTCAATAATTATGATTTATTCTAGAGGAATATAATTGGTGATCAAAATAACTTGATATGATTCATCTGTTGTATTTTTCAGCACATAAATCAATTTTCAAACATAACTATCGCGTTTGTTTTCATATTAGGTGAAGTTAAATACATGGATATGTATTTTTAAATTTATTTTGAAGAAAGAAAAAGATTGTTTATGTTATTTAGATTACATTATTAGTTAAAATGAATTGGGTTCAAAACATTATCTTTTCCTCAATATGTAAGAGTATTTTTTACTCTCAATATATGAGTAACTCTTTATAGAACTATAAAAATAAGAATATAATAACCATACATTTATTTATAAATGTAACTCTAAAGATATCAATATAAATTGTAAATTCCTATAATTTTTAAGATTAACCTCACACATATGCATAAATGAATATGTAAATAGACTAGTGGAAACATGAAAAAGTAAAATATTTGAAATATTAAACATTCTAATGAAAATATATTAACTGAATTGAGTAAAAATATTTCTAAATCATAAATATGTAAGAATAAAAGACAAAGTTTACTATTCTAATGCATAATTTTCACTTTGGGGAGAATAAAAATACACAAAAGTAATATTTGCATGAATAATGTTCAGTAAACTAATATTTAATGGTCGATCTATAGTAGTTGGTAATACCTAAATGTAAAATAATTTTTTCCATTTTTATATAATATTAAAATTGCTATTGTTGGTAATCAAAAAGAAATTTCCTTAGATCAAAAAAGGTAAATCATTAGTGATACATAAATATTTCAGAATTGTTTAAAATGATTGTTTCAAAATGATAATAGGAGATATTGTAAAATATAAAATGTAGTTTGAAGAAGATTTATTTTATAAAACTAAAGAGAATTTGGAATATGATATAATTATGATGTATGTTTTCATTTTTTGATTAAACACGTTGAATGGAAAACATGATATATATGTAGTCGAAGAACATTGTTCTTTCCAGGAAGTTCATTTACATACATTGATGAAATCCATGGATCAGGGATTTAAAAAATGTTATTATAGGATAAAAATCCATGATATATATTATATTGCATTTTTCATGGTTACATATATTGTTCCACAATGTGTGTTGTAACACCATATTCAGGAATACCTAGAAAAGAACATTTAATGATATCAAAATAGAAAGAAATAAGTCCTGATGTGGAAAGGAGGGAATAGTTATGGATTTTGATTTCTAGTTATATTGAATATATTCACACTATGATGACATGTATAAACCCAAATAAGATGAATAATTTAAGGAGGACTATATGATATGTTATCAAAAGTTACTTGTATAAAGATTTGATCGATAAAATATGATTTAAAAAATATTGGTAGATTATTTTGATGTTTAATATTATCTTTTTAGGGTAAATGGATGCTAAAATGGGAAATATATTATAGAATTTAGTTAGAGTTCAATATATTATATAACAGGATTATGTGTAGTGTAGTGTGAATATGAATTGTACATACAATTAAAAGTGTTAACGAAAAATAAAAGATAGAAGATGAGTCGCACACACTAGTTTTTAGGAAATCATTACAGTTATTTCATGAATTGAATAAGAAGAAATTGACACATTTTTTATATACTGAATAATTGTAGGAGAAATATAATATTTTTGAGTGAAAATTTTAATTTGAAATGTATAGCCCCAATCCAATAACATTATATGAAAATACTTAAACTAGTGAGGATAATTGAATGGAGATGACACTTTTGATTATATTATATCATGAGATCAAAGACAAAATCTACTCATTTGTGTCAAAAATGGTGATTGAAGTGGATTTCATAGTCAATATTATTCCATTTCTTGTCAAGGATTATATAATAATTTTAAGTAAATATCCTTGTAAATAAAATATAATTTATTTGTCTTTTTTCCATCATGTGTGTGAGTTATAAATTCATACCAGTCTATCTAACAAATGATAGAAGATGATTTTGGAAAAAAATGTTAAAATACAAATATGTAATACTAGTCATGTTTTCAACACCTCTGGGTGAACCTACAGAAATCCTGGGTCCATAAATTGTTTTATAAAATGAATACATGTTTATATATATTATTAATAAGTTGGATGTTTCCAAATATAAATGATTTTTGAACCTATTTGATATTTTAGTTATTTTCTTTCTTTTATAGTCACTGTAGTATATGATATTTTTGTACAATTTCATCAGTAGTTTTTTATGTGTGAAAAAAATATATATCAATTAGATACACTATCAATTCAGTATTCAATATTGTTTTTCCAACATTAAATGGATGAAAATCATAATGTTTAGGAGAAAGGAATTATACCCTAAATGCATCCATTATTTATCAATATTAATCATATTTTGACTGATAGTTTGATACATTTTGTATAATAAGTTCATTAGAATTTAGATGTATGGTGGACATTGATGTTTGATTAATCTGTAATGAATTCCATATTATCCTCAATTTTATAAATGAAATTTATAATTATTACAATGATTGGGAATATTAATGGAATTTTGGATAAGCTGCACACATATCTATTAAGGGAATTCAAAAGTAAACAAAAATATAAAGTGAATATTTTGTGATTGGAGTTTGAAGATTTGTGTGGTTTGGATGGATAAAAATTTATTTATTATTTACAAGGGTAAATGAGATAGTGAGCTCTATTAGAGGATTTTGGGAGTCTATTAAATATTTAAGAGTGGTAAAAAAGATACATCTTATCTTACTATGAATATTATCTTCCAATGTTTGAACTCTAGGGAATTGTGATATTAGCATAATTCCACTAGATTACTTATAAAAATTCTTAGTTACACATGAGAAGATAAATGGATTCATCGAAAAAAAGAATAGTTAAGATTAGAATTAAATCTAGATAAAATATATGAAGAATGGAAGGTCTATAAGAAACCAATGAAGAAGATTTAGATTAGGATATATGTCCAAATTTAAATAAAAAATGTATACATATTGTTTGAAAATATCATTTTACTCACATAATTAGGTTTATAAGGATGGAAAGGTAAATTTCATGGTAATTTACCTTTTATGTATTTCAGCTACATAGATATTGAGAATTTTTCAGAATATTTTCCAAATATTGATGAAACTTATAGTGATGTTGATTAGGATTCCTATAATTCCCCATCCTTAAACCTTACTTAATCATGAGTTATTACAAGATTAGACATTGAGGATCTTTTTAGGTTTAGAGTTTTAGAGAATTAGATCATAAAACTTGCATTACATTCCATATTTAAATAATGTGGTTACATAAAAGGTAGTATTAATTTTTCCCATCAATGGAAACATATTTAAAATAAAACATGGATTCTTTCTTGACACTTACTTGACACTATCATCATATCATGTACCCTTCCCTTGACCTGTGAAAAACAGTTCAAAAACATGGGATGAGAATAAAAGCAAAGTAAGGGATATAAAAATATGGAAAGGAAACATGTGTACATGTATACATAAGAAAGAAATCATAATTTAACCATAAAACATAAGCACTTTAACATACCTAAAAAAATCATGAATAAATCATATAAATCATAAGACATAAAGGTAACTTGAGGCATTCATAACATTCTTACGTAGGAAGTAACCCTCTTGGTTACGTTTGGAATACCCATCATAGTATATTCCCTAAATCTCTTCGGAGAAACCTTACCGTTTAACACCTTCACGTTACCCAATGCATTGGAGAGCTATATCGGGCTCACCCACCCTTAGTTTATCATGGAACCACCCATCTTCATAATAATGCCCATGAACCATAACATAATCATACCACATAAAACATTCATAAAGGAAACATAACATTTCCACTTTTCAATCACAAGATATCAATACAAAACATTGATATAAAAACATTATGAAAACCATTTTCAATACAAAAAGAAAAGAAAAGTAAACATGGTATTTATTTTTCTTTTTTTTAAAAAGGTATGGCTTGTAGAGGAATCCGAAACTCAAATAATGGTCACAGTGGCGGAGAAGTCATTGTGGCCACATATGTACGACAAAAACATTCCCTTTTGTCGTTTAGTAAAAAGCTTTTTATAAAAAAGATTCCTTTCTAATAAATGTAAAATTCAAAGGGGTTTATACACCGTATAGTTGAAGGTTGTGTATAAAACAAAATATGCCTCAATGAAAGGAGATTGAGATGAAGTCCCATACAACGATGGTATCCTTGGATTGAGGATAAATAAATTACATAATTATGTGTGTCAAACTACTACACCAAATATAAGTGGATATTAAGTGTAAAACAATCAGATTTTATTCACAAATATTCATATAACGACATATTCAAGGAGTACAAGCTTATCCCAAAGAATCAAATTGGGTTAAGAAGTTCCCTTGCAAAATTTTGACAGCCTAACGACATCACTACAAAATTCAGAAAATGAGTTGATGATAGATAAAAAGGGTATCTCATCACTTGGATATAAAATTTAAATCACTAAGGATATAGAAGAACATATCCCAACATAATGTTATGTTAATTAAAAGACATAACAAAATAAGTCTTTTAAAAAGAGAAGGGTGAAAGGTTCTCTTACCGACATGGGTATCTTTCGAAACATACACCCCATGAAAGAAGAACAATACAACATTGATGTAAATACTCATAAATTAATGTATGTTACACAATGAGTAAAATAATGGTCATTTCATACACCACTCAAAGGAAATTGTGGCAAATGTAGCATAAATCTCACAGGAATAAATGTGAGATGAAAAATCCCTTACGAAAGCTCGGTAGCCTAAGAGCACCACTTAAAACATCCAAAAATGGATTGATGAGATAAAATAGGGTCTGTCATCATATTAAAATAAAATATACAGCAAGATGAATATAAAAGAACATCCCCCATCATAACAAAGAGGATCTTAAAAGAAGTGACATAAAGGAGAGTACTTAAAAAGAAAGAGAGAGGTTAGATCTCTTACGAAAATTCGGCAGCCTAACGGCGCCACTCAAAACTTCCAAAATGGATTGATGAGAGAGAATAGGGTCTCTCATAATATGAACATAAAATTTATAGTAAGAGTAATATAAAAGAACATCCCAATCACATGAAATATGAGCCTAAAAGGAATGACATAAAAGAGTGTACTTAAAAAGAATGAGAGGAGTAGGATCCCTTACCTCGGGTCCGACTTGACTCAATAGTTCTTTAACGTCCTGAATAATAAACTTCAGTTAATTTATACTTTCATAAGAACCTTTTTCAAGTTAATTTTCCTTTTATATCACTTATTTACATGTTATAAACATTATGTAATCATTTAAGTTAATAATGTTTATTTTGTCGATATATGGTTCTTATGTCGAAAGTGGACTTCTTTCAATTACATGTTGTTCGTGTGGTCAAAGGTTCATTATATCCAGAATTATATTCATGATTTGGTTATCATATATATCATATATATCAATAATATACATGTATTTATAATATTACATGTCATTTAGGGGTATGAAATGAAATGCACCGTTCATGGAGACGGTAAGCCATACGTACGCATGAACGCTACTTTCATTTCTATGTCATATTAATGGAATTAAAACTAAATGAGAGGTATGTATATTTTAATTCCATAATTATATTCATCATTTATATGCAACATAAATCATATATAATAACTTTAAATCCATCCTTTATACATCCCACATATGGCATTAACGAATCAAATCACTTTGAGGGGGCGGTAGTCCGCACTTCCTAAAATGAAATTATCGTGTTTACCCACAATGGAAACCATAAAAATATTCCACAAAATAAAATACAGAAGATTAAGTATAAACATATTATATATCATATATAAGTATAGTTACATCTTAATGGAATCCTTTTAAGGTGTTATGTGAGTGTTGAACAATCATCGTTTCGTGAGGCAGAAACTCACCATCCACAGAAACAATATGTTCTTTAACCATTTGATGTAGGTGTGTGTAAGTGTAGCTCGAATTCTTCTTATAACAACATACTAGTATATTTAAGATACTGGAGTTGTTACAAATGAAATGAATAAAAAGAGTTTAGGGGGTTGGAGAAGCAAAATAAAACAAATGAACACAAGTGAAGACATTACCTTAAAATCAGGTAACTCTTTTTGATTTGAGCTCAAAGGCTTCATTGGGAAGCCTTCTTCCCAATTTGAGGCTTCTAGGAGTAATAGAGGGATGTGGAGAGTCAAAATAACCAGGGTTTGGCCCATCCAAATGCTTTGGAAGTGTGGGTAAGGAGGTAGAGGTGGGGGCCTTTTATAAGGGGAGAGGAGGGGCACTCATGGAAAGTAAAGAAATGTTACTTTATTTTAGAATGAGTTTCGGATTTTAATGGTCCCACATTAATGTGTTTCGAGGATAAGGTGATATGGTTTCTAAATCCATCAATCCAATAGGTTTTGGACATGTTTAGGGCATATATTTTACATTATCTTTTCATTTTATTTAAATCCTTTATTAATGAGGTAATCGTTGCATCATTATGATGTCATATATAATTTTATTGATATAATGTCTAAAAATTATAAAAAAATATCATGATGTAGGAAATTATTTTAGCTTTCCAATGATTATTTATAGTCGAAAATCTTACTTCTATAAACACATGTAAAAATTGTTTTAGTAAAACAACTCATGTTTGTGTCATTTTAATTTTAACATTAAATAAAATGTTATTTATGTCATTTCCCAACCAAAGTGGCTCCATGGGGTCCTCAAGATGACCCATGGATTTTATTGGTCGGCCATGGAACATCCAATTAGGGTAGGACATGTTTCAAGCTCATCTCATATTAATAAAACATTATTTTTACCTTAAACTACACTAATTACCTCTAATCGTGATTAAAAACATTAAAGTTACTATTCAACAAAAAAATTATTTTAATTCTATTGAACCACATTTTACATCTTAATGACAATCATGTATGTCGGATTTTTGAAATTCAAAACACAGAGGTGGAAAATTTTCATTTAAACGGAAAATCAGTTTTTATAAGTACCACTTAGTGGTTTCACTATTCATCAAAAATTGAAGTTTTTCAGAAAAATACCAAAAATTCACCCTAAGATATATTTGATGTTAAGAATTCAAAAATGAAGTCTATTTTAAAAAATTAAAAACATATAAGTTGCATTAATTAATTTAATAATTAATTCCCGCTGTCAAAACAAATAGCATGTTTTTAAGAAACAATTAGTATCAAAAGATTGACTTTAGTTTAAGTCCAATTTCAAAGTGAAATTAATTTCAATGAACACAATTGGATTAAATGGTAAAAATATATTATAATTGAACTTTGAAACCAATTCAAAATACAATCTAATCATATAAATAAATTAGATCTAAAAGTGGTTTGAAAATAAAATACAACATTTTTCACTATTCATTAAAAAATGAACTTTATCGGAAAAATACCAAAAATTTACACAAAGTAAATTTTGATGTCCCGATTCTAAAGAAGAATTTTATTTTGTCAAATATAACACATAAAATTGTTAAAAAGTGGATTTAAAAGAGGTTCTCCATCGAAAGGCGGTTAATCGACCATTTAAAAAATATTAGAATGTTTATGCTTAAAAATTGGATTCATTAGCATTTTTAATCCTCTAACATTTATTGTAAGGAGTAAAAATATTTGACAAACATATATAATCATTTTTTAGTACGTTCTGTTCATTCCCACTATTACAATGGCTAGTCGTTAACTACCATTTAAAATAATATTAATTTATTATTAGAGTGCAACATAAGATTCTCAAGAAACTCGTTGTTGCGTGTTGGGTACACCATCGAGCATAGCGTCCCCTTTAAAGTTATATTAATATTTTATTCACAAATATAGATAAATGTGAAAATGTCATACTCTTTATTTACCTGGGTTGTTACATCATTCCCCCCTTTTGGGAATTGCGTCCTCGCAATTTTAAAATTGGTCTTGGAAACTTCATTGAAAATCCCACATCGAAACAAGAGTCAGTAAAACAATCACTTTAAAATAAAGAATGATAAGTACAGAGGTCACCCGAGTTAACCCATACTAGGATTCCATATAAGAAAACATAGACATGGAGGAGAAAACATAGGGTCATGTTCTGATGGAGAGTGATAGAAAACATGTTTAAGAGAAAGTTAACCACAAGAAAATCACAAACTTGTGATGGGTTAAACGGTATTTGATTCCCTAGTAGGAAAATTTAATAGACAACATTTTTGTTTTAAGTTACTTTTAATTGAGGAATTTATTTTTGATCATACAGAAACATACTTACTTGTCATGTCAACATTCAACTTTTACAAAATTTCTTACACAAACTCATACTTTCCCCAAATGATGATTTTTTAGGATGAATTTTTTATATTAAGAGAGCTATAATCAACTTATTGAGAATCACCTAATCCACAAAAGAGAACTATATATTTCCCATGTCTTTAGAAAAAAACCAAAACCAAAAACCAAAAAGGTTAGTACAAGATTAGATAATCCGGAAAAGGGAAACCCTTTATAACAAGAAAATCTATTCTTAATCTCCAAAATTTATCCAACAAAACCCAATGTTCAACAAAGACCATTCGATAAACCATTTTCCATAAAATTCTTCAAAGTAAACCAAACTAAGATTGAAACCGACATATTTGAAGGATTTAGTCACATAGTCTTCCAAGGTACAAATTAACTTTTATCTCCAAATAACATCAGTTGCTCTTAAATTCTCATATTGAAAAGCAATTAACCTATTCACATATCCTCCAGGATAGGTTAATCATTTCCATAGATAACCCAAAATAAACTTACTCTTGATTCCTATAATTATCTAACTAAAAGGAATTAGTCAAACTAACTAGGGGCTTCACGTAGTCCAGTGGTAGGCGATACATACCAGTCACACTTTGGTTATGGGTTCGATTCCCGCAGCTTTGTCCGACGCGACGGGTTGTCAAACGGTCTGCGTGTTGTCCCTTTTTCCAAAACTATATAATTCTTAAAACATTCCCCAAAACGAGATAAAATATTTAAAAATGATCATAACATATTTTAACCTCATGTTTATCTCATGCCTTTCATTTTCGATCATACCATATAATAACCCATAATTACCTCAAAAGTAAGGATCATATAAACTCTAATGGTTACCTTTATAATTATTACCTGAACTTCCACATCGATGGGTCATCTCGTACATGATGCATTACAGATCATACCAAGGTTCAAGTGGTTGATCATGACTCCTTGATAGTTGGTTTAGAACAACCACGAGTTTCCTCATTGAATCCCCCATTTTATCTAGCATCTTAATCAGAGAACCACCACAGTTTCCTTCAAACCTGTTGTCTCTTTGGTGCCTGCAAGATCCATCCATTCACTAAAAACAGAATTGTCAGTGTGAATATATCAAAAAAACCATCATGTACTAATGAGGAAGGTAAACACTAAGATATACTTACTTATTCACTTTATCTAAAACTAGGACTCTTTCTGAAATCCTACCATTATGGTAATGTCACTTGTGCTTAGAGATTACCCTAACCTCTAAAGTTATCTAAACCGACCTTTGATACCAACTATAAGTCCCCAACCTTAAACCTTACTTAATCTTGATTTATTAGAAGATTACACATCGATGATCCTTTCAGGTTTAGAGTTTTAGAGAATTATATAATAAAACATGCATTACATTCCATATTTAAACAAAGTGGTTACATAAAATATAGTATTCATTTTCCCATCAACGGAAACATATTTAAAATAAAACATGGATTCTTTCTTGACACTTCCTTGACACTATCATCATATCATGTACCTTTCCCTTGACATGTGAAAAACATTTCAAAAACATGGGATGAGCATAAAAAGCTCAGTAAGGGATATAAAAATACAGAAAGGAAACATGAGTACATGTATACATAAGAACGAAATCATACTTTACCAATAAAACATAAGCACTTTAACATACCTCATAAAATCATGAATAAATCATAGAAATCATAAGACATAAAGGTAACTTGAGGCATTCATAACATTATTACGTAGGGAGTAACCTTCTTGGTTACGTTTGGAATACCCATCACAGTATATTCCCTAAATCTCTTTGGAGAAACCTTAACGTTTAACCCCATCGCATTACCCAATGAATTGGAAATCTATATCGGTCTCACCCACCCTTAGTTTATCACGGAACCACCCGTATTCATAATAATGCCCAAGAACCATAACATAATCATATCACATAAAACATGTATAAAGGAAACATAACATTTCCACTTTTCAATCACAAGATATCAATACAACACATTGATATAAAAACATTATGAAAACCATTTTCAATACCAAAATAAAAGAAAAGTAAAACATGGTATTTATTTTTCTTTTTTTTTTAAAGGTATGGCTTGTAGAGGAAGCCAAAACTCAAATAATGGTCACGGCGGTAGAGAAGTCGTTGTCGCCGCATACGTATGACAAAAACATTCCCTTTTGTCATTTAGTAAAACACTTTTTATAAAAAAGATTCCTTTCCAAAAAAAACTTAAAATTCAAAGGGGTTTATACACCGTATAAAAGAAGGTTGTGTATAAAACAAAATATGCCTCAATGAAAGGAGATTGAGACGAAGTCCCATACAAAGACGATATCCTTGGATTAAGGATAAATCAATTACATAATTATGTGTGACAAACTAATACACCAAATATAAGTGGATATTAAGTGTAAAACAATCAGAGGTTATTCACACATATTCATAGAACGACTTATTCAAGGAGTACAAGCTTATCCCAAATAATTGAAATTGGGTTAAGAAGTTTCCTTGCAAAAATTTGACAGCCTAACGACATCACTACAAAATTAAGAAAATGAGTTGATGAGAGATAAAAAGAGTATCTCATCACTTGGACATAAAATTTAAATCACTAAGGATATAGAAGAACATATCCCAAAATAATTTTATGTGAATTAAAAGACATAACAAAAGAAGTCTTTTAAAAAGAGGAGGGTGAATGGTTCCTTTACCGACATGGGTATCTTTCGAAACATACACCCCATGAAATAAAGACAATAAAACATTGATGTAAATACTCATAAATGAATGTATATTACACAATGAGTAAAATAATGGTCAGTACATACACCACTAAAAGGAAATTGTGGCAAATGTAGCATAAATCTCACGGGAATAAAAGTGAGATGAAAAATCCCTTACGAAAACTCGACAGCATAACGACGCCACTTAAAACTTCCAAAAAATGGATTGATGAGATAAAATATGGTCTCTCATCATATTAAAATAAAATTTAAATAAATAGGAATATAAAAGAACATCCCCCATCATAAAAAATAAGAGCTTAAAAGAAGTGACATAAAGGAGATTACTTAAAAAGAAAGAGAGAGGTTAGATCTCTTACGAAAATTCGGCAGCCTAACAGTGCCACTCAAAACATCCAAAATGGATTGATGAGAGAGAATAGGGTCTCTCATCATATGAACAAAAAAATTACATTAAGATTAATATAAAATAACATCCCAATCACAAGAAATATGAGCATAAAAGGAATGACATAAAAGAGTGTACATAAAAAGAAAGAGAGGTGTAGGACCCCTTACCCCGGGTCCGACAAGACTCGATAGTTCTTTCACGTCCTAAATAATAAACTTCAGTTAATTTCTACTTTCTTAAGAACCTTTTTCAAGTTCATTATTCCTTTTATATCACTTATTTCCATTTTATAAACATTATTTAATCATTTAAGTTAATAATGTTTGTTTTGTCGATATTTGGTTCTTAAGTCGAAAGTGGACTTCTTATAATTACATGTTGTTCGTGTGGTCAAAGGCTCATTATATACAGAATGATATTCATGATTTGGTTATCATATATATCATATATATCCAGAATATACATATATTTATAATATTACATAATCATTTATAGGTATGAAATGAAATGCACCGTTCATGGAGACGGTAAGCCGTACGTACGCATGAACGCTACTTTCATTTCAATGTCATATTAATGTAATTAAAACTAAATGAGAGGTATGAATATTTTAATTACAGAATTATATTCATCATTTATATGTAAAATAAATCATATATAATAACTTTAAATCCATCCTGTATACATCCCACATATGGCCTTAACGAATCAAATCACATTGAGGGGGCGGTAGTCCGCACTTCCTAAAATGAAATTATCATGTTTACCCACAATGGAAACCATAAAGGTATGCCACAAAAGAAAAATACAGAATCTTAAGTATAAACATATTATATATCATATATAAGTATAGTGATATCTTAATGGAAACCCTTTATGGTGTTATATGATTGTTGAACAATCATCGTTTCGTGAGGCAGAAACTCGCCATCCACAGAAACAGTATATTCTTTAACCATTTGATGTAGGTGTGTGTAAGTGCAGCTAGAATGATTCTTATAACAACATCCTAGTATATTTAATATACTAGAGTTGTTACCAAATAAATGAATAAAAAGAGTTTAGGGGGTTGGAGAAGCAAAATAAAACAAAAGAGCACAGGTGAAGACATTACCTTAAAATCGGGTAACTCTTTTTGATTTGAGCTCAAAGGCTTCCTTGGGAAGACTTATGCCCAAATTGAGGCTTCTAGGAGTAATATAGGGATTTGGAGAGGCAAAATGATTAGGGTTTGGCTGAGACAAATGCTTTGTATGTGTGGGTAAGGAGGTAGAGGTGGGGGCCTTTTATAAGAGGAGAGGAGGGGAACTCTTGGAAAGTAAAGAAATGTTACTTTATTTTCGAATGAGTTTTGGATTTTAATTGTCCCAAATTGATGTGTTTTTAGGATAAGGTGATAAGGTTTCTAAATCCACCAATCCAATAGGTTTTGGACATGTTTAGGTCTTATATTTTACATTATCTTTTCATTTTATTTAAATCCTTTATTAATGAGGTAATCGCAACATCATTATGATGTCATAATTAATTTTATTTATTTAATGTCTAAAAATTATAAAAAAAATATCATGATGTAGGAAATATTTTAAGGTTTCCAATAACTATTTATAGTAAAAAATGTGACTTGTTTAACCCCATTTCTAATTTTTTTAGTAAAACAACTCATGTTTGTGTCATATTAATTTTAACATTAAATAAAAAGTTATTTATGTCATTTCCCAACCAATGTGGCTCCATGGGGACCCCAAGTTTACACATGGATTGTCTTGGTCGGCCATGACACATCCAATGAGGGTAGTACATGTGTCAAGCTCATCTCATATTATTAAAACATTATTTTTACCTTAAACTACACTAATTACCTCTAATCTCGATTAAAAACATAAAAGTTACTATTCACTAAAAAAATTATTTTAATTCCATTAAACCACATTTTACTTATTAATGACAACCATGTATGTAGTATTTTTGAAATTCAAAACGCAGAGGTGGTAAAATTTCATTTAAACGGAAAATCAGTTTTTATACGTACCACTTAGTGGTTTCACTATTCATCAAATATTGAAGTTTTTCAGAAAAATACCAAAAATTCACCCTAAGATATATTTGATGTTACTTATTCAAAAATGAAGTCTATTTTATAAAATTCAAAACATATAAGTTTCATTAATTAATTTAATAATTAATTCCCACTGTCAAAAGAAATAGCGTGTTTTTAAGAAACAATAAGTATCAAAAGATTGACTCTAGTTTAAGTCCAATTTTAAAGTGAAATTAATTTCAATGACCAAAATTAGATTAAATGGTAAAAATATATTCTAATTGAACTTTAAAACTAATTCAAAATACAATCTAATCATATAAATAAATTAGATCAAAAAGTGGTTTTGAATTAAAATACAACATTTTCACTATTCATTAAAAAATGAACATTATAGGAAAAATACCAAAAAATTACACAAAGTAAATTTTGATGTCCCGATTCTAAAGAAGAATTTTATTTTGTCAGATATAACACATAAAATTGTTAAAAAGTGGATTTAAATGGGGTTCTCCATCGAAAGGAAGTTAATCAACCTTTTAAAGAATATTAGAATGTTTATGCTTAAAAATTGTATTCATTCGCATTTTTAATCCTCTAACATTTATTGTAAGGATTAAAAATATTTGACAAACATATATAATCATTTTTTAGTTAGTTCTGTTCATTCCCGCCATTAAAACGGCTAGGTGTTAACTACCATTTAAAATAATATTATTTTATTATTAGAGTGAAACGTAAGATTCCCAAGAAACTCGTTGTTGCGTTTTGGGTACGCCATCAAGCACAGAGTCCCATTCAAAGTTATATTAATATTTTATTCACAAATATAGATAAATGTGAAAATTTTATACTCTTTATTTACCTGGGGTGTTACAATTCCTTTCATGAAGATTAATGGAAGAATAAATAGAATATTCTATGAGGTACTTGGTGATGATGTGGTTCAAAAAATAAGTAATTTTATATAAATATAAATTTTTATTAATCTAAGAGGGATGAGAAATAAAGTGATCAAAGCCAATTTGTTTTTTTTCTCCAAGTGGTAGTGCAAAGAATACATTCATTGTAATAATGGATTCCAATGAATCATGTAGTGAATTTGAATAAAATAAATAATAATTGGTTTCATTGTGAAGTGGAGAGGTATTAAATTAATCTAAAATGGATTTCATGCCAAATCAGGGGTTCTAGAAGTGAATCTTTAAGGTTTTTATGTTTAATAAGAAATAGGAAAATGAATAATACATCCAGCAAGCTTTAATTGGATAATAATGAATTTATAAATAAATAATCTCACTTTATACTATATTTTTAGTAAGTTTTATATTTTCCATCAGGGGTAATAATATGATGTAATTGGTAAAATATGGTGTTTTTACATAAGGTAAAAATCATAAACATCTTAATGTAGATTCATAGAGATTATTATTATTAGAAAACCATAAAATACGATTTTTCTAATACAATGAATGATAAAAGACATTTATCTAAGAAAGATAAAAGTGTTGTGGAATTAGTGAGACTATAAGATTGTTTTTATAAATAAGGATATCTACCAATAACTCATAAATATAATGAAATCACTAGATAAAATTCCATACCATAGTTGCGGGTGGGAATAGAGAAGAAAATCAAAAAATAAATGATTATTCTTAATCTATTTTATTATATTAAGTATAAATTAAAAGGGCAATAAACTATTTTATGTGATGAAGAATATATTTTTTTTTTAAATTATTAAATATGATAATTTATATCGTATAGAAATTTTATAGTTCATCAAACAATGATCAATAAGTCTTTTAAAATAATTATTTTTAGCGAATTAATACTGATAGAAAATTTAGCCATTCAAGAAGAGGCTTTAAATTTTTTGGTCATTTTTTGTTTAATTCAGGATATATTAATTTAATGAAATGATTTTAGTTCATAGGTAGAGTATTTAATTACATACAGTTACACTAAAGAATAACATTTAGTGGGATACAAACCTTATAAACTATCTACGCAAAGAAAAACTTCTCTTAACACAAAAGCGTGAAGTTAAATAACATTGTTAAAAAATATGTTTTGGGTGTAAGAGTTGTGATAAACATGGTAATATAACTAAAGAATTTACCATGATACTAATAGTTCAATTGTATCAACAATTATATAAAAAAGGGTGTTACGTATGAGGAATGCAAAATAAATTAGTAAATATTAATTTTTCTCACATGAAAAACAAGGAAGATGTTAACAAGAATTTAGAAGTAGTTAGATTCATAAAGGATGAAAAAACAAGTCAATTCTTGAAGAAATATGAATGAGTGATCTCAATTAAATTATATCATTAAATTATGGGTGAATAATGTACTATAATTTATGGAAAAAAGGTAAATGTTATAGAAAATAAATTGAAGTGAAGAATTAAGAAATAACCCTTGACATCTCATGTTGATGAAGTTAGGATTATGATGGGTTCTCCAAAAAAGAGATGATTCTTGAATAAGAAAATGTCTGATAAAAGTTTTTTCAAGACAATGGGGTAGTTTAATAACAATCTATGTTGGATGAATAATAATTCACAACCTTCGTTAAACTATGTTTACAATATTAAAATCCACCCTTTCTCTAAATTAACATATAAATTGTTGTTAAAATGGAAAGATAAACAATAAAAAGATATAATAATGTTGAATCCCTTAATTTATTTATAATTGTGGCGGAAAATTGTTTTGGGGATTATCCAAAGGAATTTTTTTCAATACAGTGCAGAATATATCTCTTAATTATGGGGATAAAATATGTGATGCCGTTTTTAAAAGGGGTAATCAATGAAGTCCTCATAGTTTGAAATATTCTAAATTGTTTGGTGTGATTTTATAAATAAAATGTTTATTTATTTGTTAAATGTAAATTTTTGTGAAATTAAAAAATATTAATAGTTTTTTACAAGTAGAAGAATGAATTTTTTATGATATTGATCTTAGTTTTAAATAAAACTATAAGAAAAAGATGTAAGTCAATTTATTAATAAAATGTATTATAATTAAATGTTTTTATTTTCTATAATACTTTCTCTCAATTATTATGATAATTTTTAAATTATTATCCATCGCTATGTGATATGTGTTTGAATTTGATTTATTCTCATTGGTTTACACCAAAATCCAAAGGAGGGATTTTTGAGATGAAGTGCTATTTTTGGGATATGTAGATACACGAAGTGGTTAAAATAATTGAATGATTATTGGAATCCAAAGGTATTTTTCTGAGACATTGAGTTAAATATTATTCAAATATGATTGTGTTCTTAATCTATCGAAGAATAATTGGTGATGAACAATATTTTATATGATTTTTGTGATATCTTTTATTATCAACACATAAATTATAACAGACCTGAACATGTACTACCAAATACGATTCTTATAATAGAAATATCATTTTTTTTTATATTATATTTATGATGGTGACCTTATTTTCTCCATCAAAAACATAAAAATTAAAAATGAAATAATGGGTCACATACATTCTCAAAGACCATATAGGTTTATATTTTTCGAGAATTATGAATTTTTTTTTAATTTCATGGATTCATTAAAAATGGTTCACAATGACATAGAACATATTCCTCTATTCCCATCATTTAAAATTACACATTAGGTCATCATCATAATTAATATGAAATTCTTATAAAGATATTTCATTCAACAATATTCTTGATAACAGAGAAGAAATGACATATAAGAATGTGGGATTAAATTATTAGTAATGGTAATAAAAGAATTAACAATTGAATTTAATTAGAGAGTAAAAGAATAGTATAAGGTTATGATGAAATAATCAATGATATTGATTATAACATAAGAATATACATATCAACGAATACGTGTATCATCAAACGTGAAAACATTTTCTACAATATTAAAAAAAAAATTCATCAGAAACAATAATCATGATCAAAGTGACAACAATATCAATCAAAAGGAAAATTTAAAACCTATAGAATATATAATGAAAATGTATTGATATATTATAACATCATATTCCAAAATTAATTTTAAACTCATGTCAGGAATAATTATATCATAGTATATTCCATAAGGGAAAAAATCCCATAACCCCTTCATTATTTCCAATTATGAAATGTATTATTACTATATACCTTGGAGTAATATATAGGATCAACCATCACATATTATATATCAAGATTACGTGGTGTTCTCTGGGAACACCTATCATATAAATTATATCAGGCTCACTCAGTGCTACATGGTCACCCCTATCTTGTAAGATTTATTATGATCTCCCATTAATCATTAATGATTTCCAAAAAATCAAAAATAAATCATCTTTTAGACTATAATTTTCAATAATGGAAAAATCAATGTTCATTAATATCACGACTAACCCTTGGAAATGAAATAAGTTTTATAACGTTTTCTTTGAAGCACGATTAACCCATGAAAGAGATGGATGTTCCTTGAAAATATATTTAAAAAATCATAATCCATCTAGATAAACAATGAGGATGGATTCATTACGAAATATCCCCATTAGATTATAGGTAACAATAAGGGACATTGAGGCTGATGAATGCAAATACCCTTAAAATATCATTAAAAACATTTTTGAGGAAAATGACCTTTTTCCTTTACAAATTAAAAATTTGAAAAGTAGAAATCCACAATATATTGTGAAAATATTTTTCATTGAAAACTAATTTGAAAAAATATAAATCAAAATTCAATTAATATAATTGAAATGATGGTGGGAAACATCTTTCATGTCAAAAAAATTTTAAATATACATTTTTTCAATATATTTTGAAAAAGGGAGTAAAAAGTGACCCATTTTAATAATATTAATAAATTTTCATTTAAAACAGTTTAAAAAAATGTAAAATAAAATTTAAAATGGATTTTAAATATTATTTATTTTTATAATGGATCATTTTTTAAAGCATTTTAGAAATTATGGATATGGAAGAGAAAGATAGTTGATACAAAAAAAATATATGAACAATGAATCATAAAAATTAATTTCTTAGTTCGTATTTAATGAATATTGATGAAAGTGGAACTAAAATATGTTAAAAACATTCATGAAATATATATAAGAAACTAAATTTTCCCTTAAAATAAGAGGATATTTTTTTCTCTGATGTTTCCATGAACATATACCATTCTGAATAAAATGACATTTTAACATAATGCTTTTTGCAAATTTGTTAACTCTTCAATCATAAGACCTATTAAATAAAATCATCAATTGATACATTAAATATAATTATTATAGTTTTTTATTGAAATTTTTTTTTAATTGTAAGTATATACACCTCAAAAAATAATATAGGCTCATATTATAAATGTATGTCTCAAAAAATTAGAATTTGAGATGAATAAACCATAAAAAATACATACCATATATTTTGAGCATTATAATTGAATTGATTTTATTTATTATTTTTAAAACCACATAATTTTTTTTAAATATAATATAATAAAATTAAAATCCATCACACACATAATCTTGACATAATAATGTCAACAATGGAGTAAAATTACATAAAGAAAAGGAATTGTGCAATGAAATTATTTACCACTTGGTAAAATTCAATTAAACTCCACTTGAATGAAATAATTTAAATATATACATAAAATAAAATAATGTTTTAATCATTCAGTTTTTTACATATAATGCATTAATATATACAAGACAAATTAGAAACAATTGGTGGATATGTTATATATCTTATAAAAATAAAAATTTAGATGAAAAACCCTTACCTCGATTCCAAACATTGTTGGATCGAAATAATGAATGAAGATACTAATTATAGTATAATATGATGCTCAATATACAAGAGGGTGTGAATTGTATAAATTAAAAATTCCTTTGGAAATTTTAAAGGTGGTTATGATTACCAAGGTTAAATAATGTTATTCATAAAACCACTAGTTCTACACACATGCTAGATTCCAGAAATATGATTCTGAGAAAGTGATTCTGAAAATATGGTTCCGGAATAATGAAACATAGTGAATTTTTACAAAGATAAAGATTCTACCTTAAGGCATATATAATCTCAATACATCAGAGTATACAAGTACAAGTAAGTATATGATAGTTATACTTTCCACAACAAATAAAATGTAGTGGAAAACTTGTAACAGAACAAGTAACAAGTAGTAAATATTTTTACCCAAAAAGATGGGTATCCAAAAACCATGGATAATGGTCCTTTGATATATACATCCAATAAAGTATGTCTTACCCACACCAGGGTAAACCCTTGACACAAATAATGGAGTCTGGATTGCTATCCCCACAAGCCCTCAACATTATGGTAGTGGGCACCTCTATCTTCCTCAACATGGAAGCCCTCAACTTCAAGGTAGTCGACACCTCTGTTTTCCAATCCCTGGAATTCCTCAATTCTAAACATAAAAAATCAGAGTCACATAAGGAAAATCTGAACAAGAAGTTCAGTACGCTCTAAGCATGCGAGTCTTTCTCAAGAAATCACTTTAACGGCATGTAATCTCTAGATTCATAGTATTTATCTCTTTCAAATGAGCTCCTATTTATAGGCACAACTCCAATGGTCGACTCCCTCCTCCAATGGTAATATTTTTCCCTATATTTCGGAGGGACATGTACATGTGTCACTCAAATAACGGTTAGTTAGTAACTGAATGCATGAAATCATTTTATATAAAAAACAAGTGTGAGAAAAAATATGGTTACATAACCAAAATCAAATACTATTAATATAAGAAAATAAAAGTTCGGAGTCTAACTAAAAACACATTCGGTGTCTATAACACAAGGATATTTGGATCTTGATTTCTATGGATATAGGAATCTGAACTTTATATAATTATAGAGTTTTAATTTCATGTAAATTCAGAATCTAGATTCACAAAAATTCGGAACCTGAAGTTACAAAGTTCAGAATCAGAATTCATAAGAATTTTGAGTCTGAATTTACAATGTTTGGAGTCTGAATTCATTATAATTCGGAGTCCAAATTCAGACAACTCAGAGTCATAACTCATAAGAGTTCGGAGTAAGCATTCAGAGAACTCGAAGTCAGAATTTGGATCCTGAAAATAGAATTTTCTATATCTAATTATTATATTATTCCACAGTTTTAGATATGAACCCGACTTTTACACTTAGAAAATATAACGAACAATGAAAAACATGGTAAGGATAAATTTCCTTGAGGAATGAAAATTTTCCATATAGAAGTAAAACATAGGGTCAAATGAAACGTTCCTTAAGATAAGGTGTTTGTTATTTTCAAAACCATATGGGATGGTAATGTCACAAGGAAACCTTATTTAGTTAACAATCTCCCCAAACATGAAGGAATGGAAAAGTCATAAGAAAAACCTTATTCACTCAAAAATCTTCCCCTTTTTGGAAAGCCCAAACATCCTTACGAAAAAGAAAATATGGTATTAGAAAATATTTTTCTAGACATTGAAAATTTAACTTATCTCTCTTATCAAATTTTTAAAGATGAATATGACTAACTCCCCCTTAGTCTTTGGAACACTAAGGATCATATTATAGATTTCCAGAATGATATTGTTCATTATCTTGAGTACAAAAATCTCTGTAAAGAAACCCCCAGCACTAGATAAACTCCCCCTTAATAAGAGATATTTTATCTTTACTTAGTATTATTTTTTACTTTCTCCTCCTTTGTGATTTTCAATATGAATTTGAGGGAATAGAAAAGAAATTTTGATACCTGAATGATTAGTACAACACATCCAAGAAAACAAGCAACCAAAAATTTCATTATGATTAGAATGAATTTGTGAATGGAAGAAAAGTACAACAAATGATCGGATTGTAACAAAGTTATCATTCCTTCTCATTCTGCATCAACTTCTTGACTATATTCATCATCTTTTAGATCATTTTATGATCTCCCTCTGATCACTTAAGAAGATGATTCTAATCTGCACCATTCTTCTCTAAAGCATTGATTATTTCTTCCTGAGACTTAAGAGCCTCTGCCTTAGCCTTCAAGACTTCTTCCTGCTTGAAAATATTTTCTTCTATCTCAATCCAAATATATCTTTCTCTATTTTATCATTGAGAAGCTCAGTACAACTTCCCATTCAAATATTTTACTTCTTGCAATTGGGAATTCTTCTCAAGAGTTAAATTTTATTCAAAACTACTTGTATGGTCTTTGATCCTACCATATTCAATGTCAAAAGCCTCATTGACCACATGTTGAAACTCATCAAGTTCCCTCATTATTTAACTGTTTTCTTTAACCAGCCAACCATTTTCTTACAGGATCGTTTGTGGGAATTGTAGCTAATGAAGAAATTTTTGAAATCAGCCTCAAGCATAACACACTTGTCCATCACCATGGACACTAAATCCAATTTCTAGTTTAGTGTGTATTGAAAAATCTAAGAGCTAGATTATATGCTTGGGAAAATCAGAATGGTGCCAACCAGCTTCTTTAATGATTGCACAACCAAATCTTTTCCAAGTGATGATGATTCCGAATCTGAGAGTTTTCTAGGTGAGGCTTATTTATCTATCTCATCAACTTTCATCTTTAAAGATCCACTATCTTCCTTCTTCTTCATAATAGCTTTAGTAGGTGTATCAACAATCACTTGTTTCCCTTTATCAGTTCTCGTAATGACTTCTTCATCCAGAGATTCATGTTCACCTTCAGACAGCTGAACTATTCTATCTCCATCTATCTCCTTATTCAAATCTATTGTCTCGTCATCTTTACGATGAATAAAATGATGATTATAACTCTCTTCTTCTGACAGCTTATTCACTTTATCTTCAGCCCTGTCATCTATCCAAGGAGTAGCACACTTTGAAGATTAGGCTTGAAAGGTTTAGATTAACAATTTTTTGGAAGGACATTTCTTCTCATTAATGTCTTCCACCTGCATAATCAAATCAGTGGTTTCATCAGAACATTCAGCTTCTTCTAATTCTTCCACTACTTTTTCTACATCTTTTCTTCAAAAAGATATTCTTGGATATTTTCCAGAGTGAGAAATTTCTTACCCGGTGTCTCAAGTGAAGCCCCTACTAAGAAACATTCTGGTATTAGGATATTTTCTGATGCTTTCTCAGTATCCCTCATGAATTGATTGAACAATTTCAGTCTCATTCATCTTCTTCTTTTGTTTCCTATCTTAGCTTGTTTCTCAAGCTCATCAGTAGTCTTATCTTTCAATGATTTTTATTCTGAAGGATCCAAACCAAACTGTGGCTCTCCTTCTTTTGAGTTTTTCTTCTCTCCCATTCATTTTACTACAACTTCATCTGGGTATTATTTTTTTTCTTATTAGGTTTAGGAGGTGCGGATTGAGCTTCTTTAGTTATCGGGGTTTTCTCATCTTCTTTGACTTCCTTCAACTTCCTCTTGTTTCCTCCCTTTTTGGACGGTTCAACCACTTCTGGATTATTTAGAATAGTTTCATCTTCCTCCTCTAGTAGGTCATAAAATTCTCTGGAGTCCTTAGAACATACAATGTTCATCCTCTTCAAAGTATAATCACTGACTAGCATTACTTTGCAATTTCTAGTTTTTTAACTACAAGGGATTTTAAAAGATTCCAGACACCGAACAATCAACTTATAAAGAATAGTTGGGTACATGATAATATGAGCCTTCAAATTCCAATTATTTATATTCTTGATCATAATCATAATATTCCTATCCAAATTAACCTTCCTCAGATTCACCATAAATTCTAGGATGTACTTATCACTCTTTTTCAATGTGTCCTTATCACCTTTTATCGGAATGATAAATCCTTGAACCCACAATTAAAGGATCTGATTATTTGTAGAGATGCGAGCAATCTTCAGAGTCTTGTCATCTGTAAGACCGAGGCACTCCATAGCTTTCACCTTTGCAAATATTCCTTTGACATCCGGTAACTTGTGAGAACAAAATTCAGTTTCTCCTTTGTATGGAATACCAACTAAGCTGCATGCCTTAGTATATGATTGAAGAAAGGTCTTTCCATATCTTTTGAAAGAAAACTTCTCTCTACCTTCTTCTTTAAATAAACTGACAGATTCATAAATCTTAATAAGAAAATCTAGATACCCCAAATCTTGAGCCCCTAGCTTCGATATGCAAACACTCTCCCATCCATTCAACTTAAGGTTCTTCGAGATTAAAGAATCAAACTTGTTGTAGATGTTCGGATGCACCAGAATTTCTATATACACCTTCCAATCCAGAATTGTCATGACAGTAGACATATATTTCTGAGATTATTCTTCTATAGTCATTCGGAATTGAGAAAACATGGAGATGTTCAGAACATGCATAAGTAGAGGTTTGGAACATCAGCACGTGAGAGCATGAGATTGATGTGGGACAACCATTCGAGGGTCATTTATATAGGTGATATAAGAGATGATTCAACTTCCAAACTCAATCCAATGGCTGAAAATCCTTCTGAGAAGATCTGAGGGTTGATATGATAGTCACAATGAAAACATGATAGAATATGATATTTTGAGGTTTCTTAAGAAAAAAATTCGGAATAAAAGAAAAAAAATACGAAAATTTTAAAAAAAATGATACTACCATCAATTAAATGATGATTTAAAAACCCCAAATGAATGTATACCTTTCGGATTGCTATGAATATTATTCGTATTGAGGAAAAATTCATCTTGAAGAAATTTAGATTCTAAAAATTTTGATTAAGAAACAAAATTTGAAAATGAAAATCTCCATTATGAATATATTTTCAGTAAGAAAACCTTCATTACGAAAATTTTGAGTACAAAACTTTTAGACTACGAATATTTTCATTATGAATGATTTGAAAAAAAATCTGACAATGAAATTTTTTGGAAAATTTCATTATGTAAATTTTGAAAAACTGACAAGTAAATGTACTCCCCATATTAAAAGGAGTTTATTTTTATAAGGAGATTGGTTTCAACAAAAATTTATCAAGAAAGATTAACTTAAGGTTATCATTCTAACTTCTGTTTAATGTATTAAAATCTACCGGAGGGTAAAGATTTTGTGAAAATATCAGCAAGTTGATCTTGTGTTTGGACATATTGAAGAATGATATCTCTTTTTTTGTGTGATCCGTAAGAAACTTATTTCTAATATCTATGTGTTTTGAACGAATGTGATGTGCAGGGTTTTTACATAATGCAATGGCACTAGTATTAACACCCAAAAATATTGTTTTGGTAAAACTCATACCATTGTCTGTGAGTGCGTGTTGCATCCACAACACTTTATCACAACAACTTCAGCTACTACATATTCAGCTTCAGCAGTGAAAAGTTCTCCTAAGTGTTTCTTCTTGCATGACAAAGAAAATATTGAATCTCATATGAAATTACAAGTTCTATATGACTTTTTATATCCATTCTACATCCACCAAAGCCAGCATCTAAAAAACATTTAAAAAAAATCTCTGCCAGATGTATACAAGATTCCTAAATCCATGGTTCAATTTATGTAGAAAAAAAATTCTTTTCACTTCGTTTAAATGATATTTCTTATGATTTTATTGATATCTTTCACTTAAGAATACAACGAACATTAGGTCTAGACGACTAGCTTTCACGTAAAGTAAACATCATATCATACCTCTAAAGATGTTTGATCTACTAGTTTCCCATCTTCATCAAGATCAATTGTGTTTGAGGTACCAATTGGAGTACTAATACTCTTAGTGTTTTCATATAAATAATTTTTAAGAAGATATTTAAAATACTTATGTTGTGATATATATATTCCTTTTGGTTTTTGACATGTTTGAAAACGAAGGAAAAATGTTAACTCACCCATCATACTCATTTCAAAATCTGATTTCTTTAGATCTGCAGAGGAATCAGTTAAAGATTTCTATGTTGAACTAAATATAATGTTATCAACATAGATTTTAACAATCAAAACATTTTTCTTATCCTTCTTTCTAAAAAGGGTTGGATCTACATTTCCCTTAACATATTTATTTTGAATCAAAAATCATATTAGTCTATCATACCATGATGGAGGGGCTTGCTTATGTCCATACAAACCATTGGTCAGTTTATAAAAATGTTCAGGATGTTTTGTATCTTCAAAACCAAGAGGTTGTTCAACAAAAACATATTCCTGAACATAACCATTAAGGAAATCACATTTCACATCCATTTAAAAAAGTTTGAAATTAAAGAATGTTGTAGAGGAAATTAGAATACGAACAGATTCAAGTCTAGCTACTAGAGAATAGGTTTCATCATAGTCTATTCCTTCTTATTGATTATAGCCTTTAGCAACCAATCTAGCTTTATTTCTTACTATGATTCCATTTTCATCACACTTATTTCTGAAGACCCATTTTACCCCAATAATAGAGGTTTCCTTAGGTCTTTTAACTAGGGTCCAAACATTATTCCTTTCAAATTCATTTAGCTTATATTGCATAGCTTTTATCCAATCATCATCACTTAAATCTTCTTCAGTGCTTTTTGGTTCTAATTAGGAATGAAATTATATATGTTCTACTTCCTTTTTTAAGGAACTTCAAGTATTTATTGGTTGACTCACATCACCAATGATACTATCACAAGGATGATTCTTTAGAAACAACTAATTTATGTTTTGTAGAACCCTTTCATCAACATAGGGTAACATATCTTTTGGGGTAAATACTTCAAAAACATTTTCTTGGGCATCTTACTTATTAGAAGTTTCTTCTAAAAAAGGTAAATAATTAGTTTTTGAAAAAACATCTGAAGATGTTGATTGGAATTGGTTAAAAACAAAAGGATAAGTTTCATCAAATTTAACATGTACTATCTCTTCAACAGTACAAGTGTTTTTATTGAAAATTGTATAAGCCAAAGAAGTTGTGGAGTATCCTAAAAAAAATCATTCATCAGATTTTTGTGCAAATTTGTGTAGATTATATTCAGTATTCAGAATTAATACCTTTCCACCAAAAACTGTCAAGTATAAAAGTCTAGTTTTTCTACCATTAAATAACTCATAAAGAGTTTTATTAAGAAAATGTCTAATAAAAACTCGATTTATAGTATAACAAGCAGTAATTTCTGCATCAGCCCAAAAATTCTTGTCTATAGAATACTCACTCAACATGGTTCTTGTAACCTCTTGAAGAATTCTATTTCTTCTTTCAACCACACCATTTTGACGAGGTGTTCTATGTGCTGAAAAGTTATTAGTAATGCAATTTTTTCTACAAAAACCTTCAAAATAAGAATTTTGAAATTCACCTCCAAGATTACTAGGAATAGTTATCAAAGGATGTTTTTAATAATTCTTAACATGGGCTCTGAAAGTCTTTAAATAAGAAAAGGATTCAAACTTATTTTCTAAAAAATAGACCCACGTAAATCTAGTGTAATCATCAACTAGAATAAATACATAATACTTACCTCTAATGCTTCCAGTTTTTGTTGGACCAAAAAGATCTATATGTACTAACTGTAATTCATTAGTACTTGATACTTCATTGACTGATTTAAAACATGATTAATGTTTCTTTCCATATTAATAAATATCGCGAACTTTTGAAGAATCCAATCTTCGCTCTGGTAGATCCTTAACTAGTGTTTTTTTGAGAGTTTTCATAGATTTCAAAGGTTATAGTTTCCTAACCATCTATGCCACAACCCTGAATGATCATCCATTGCACTAAGTCTAGGTATGTCATGGATCCTATGGTCTTCTATGTTTAGTGTGAATAAAATCTCTTGCCTATTGGCAGAAAGAATAAACTCTTCCTTGGAATTGTGTACTAAGCATTTTTAAATCCTAAAATTCACATGGTAACCTTAGTCACATAATTGTCTTATGCTAATGAAGTTTTTCTTAGTACCTTTAATGAATAAAACATTTGAAATTAATGTTTTTCCACAAATAATGATGTTACCTATACAATAAATATCTCCCTATACATTATCTTTGAATGTTACTTTTTCTCCTTTCATCTTTATAATCTTTTCAATGTAGTTTTTGTTACTAGTCATATGCTGGGAACATCAACTATCCATGTACCAGGTATTTCTATTGGTACTTTCTCTATTTTTATGAAAAAAAAAGAGTTAGACTTTCAGAACCCAAACATTCTAGGATTAGGAAATTTCAGAAGGAGAAAATTTAGGCTCCCACATTTTCATAGAAAAATAGGATTTATGATATCCTATAGAATTAGTTTTGTTTAGGGAATGATTTTTTTCCCAATTCCCACCACACTTACACTTTGTACAGAATGAAGCACTTTGTGGAACAAAATAGTTGTTGCTAAAAATTGGTTTAGAACTAGTATAACCAAATGTAGAATTATTCCATATAGGTCAAATTTTGGAATAAATTTTATCCAAACTTTCTGTACCTAAGGTAATGCTTGAGAAACAGTTCCTCGTGTAAAGAAATTTGGATTTTAGTATGATAACTATGTTCTTGTCTTCTAAAACAATATCATTGGAAGTAGAGTTAGGTTAGAAAACATTATTCTAATAAATTACTTTTTATAGATCTTTAGAAAGTTTATCATTCTCATAATTTACATCCTTGAGATTTTTTGTAATTCTTTCAAAATCAAAAACATTTTTATCAAGATCATTAGAAAAAAATCATATTTCCTTAGTAAGAATAATATTTCTATAATTTTCTCTGTAAAGCTTTTTCTTGAGTTTTAAACTCAAAATCTCAAGAAGCATGGAAAACCTAGAAATGTATTCATATTTAGGTAATGTATTATCTTCATCGGAAGATGATTCTTCATCCGAATATTCATAGTATTTATCGTTACTATAATATTCATTCAAAGAAACATTGGTCATTGATTCATCATTGTGTACCATAGCCATTAAGAAATGATTGTCAATAGGTATCCTGGCTATTAGACCTTGATTCATAAGTCTTGATGATTTGTAATATGATTATTCATCTGACTAGTATCCACCTCTGGCACTCCAGGTGCCATTAGCTTTCAATAATTTTTTTTCTTTAGCTTTGTAGTACTTATTTCTGTTTCTCTCATAATTATTTTCCTTTATTTCATTTCTTTTAATCATAGGATAATCAGGAATAATATGTCCAGGTCTCTTCCATTCATAATATATAACTCTTGGATATTTTTTATCATTCCATTGTTTCTTCTTATACCAAGATTAAATGTTCTTCTATCCAAAATTCTTTATCATCCTTCGAGCAAGGATGGCTAGTTCATTTTCTGAAGATTCACTTCCACTAGATTCAGATTGTATAAGAATATTCTTAGATTTGGATCTTGTAACTCTCTCTGGAGTCTTGGCTTTCATATGATTTGAAGTTGTAGTAAAAGAAACATTTCCATTCCCATTATTCTTCTTAATATTTTCGGAATCTCTCTTCATTCTAGTATCGTGTTTTAAAATATTTACAAAAAGTTCATCAAGAGAAATCTGAGTAACCTTTCTCTTCTCATCAATAGCAGTTCACTTGGATTCCCACTCATTGGGAATAATGACTATGATCTTATCAACAAGAGCCTCATCATCTAATCCTTTCTCACACATATATTGTAAACTATTAACAATAGTCATGAATCATTGTTGTACCTTACATATAGGTTTTCTGTAAGGAAATCAAAAACCATGATATTCAGCTCTGAGCATGACTTTTCTAGTTTCAATAACATTGGAAGTTCCAATATTTGTAACTTCATGTTTCTTCCAAATACAATTTGCTGCTTCACAAGATGAAATTTGGCTATATATATTTCTAGTCATGGAAAAAAGAAAAGTATTTCGTACATTATAATTTTGTTGATATTCATGCTTTTCTTGATTTTTGTAAGTACTAACTTCCTTATCATGGATTTTATAACCTCCAGTAAGCATAACTAAATTATCCACAACATTATTAATAATAAATGTCTTCATGTGATCTCTCTAATATTACTAATCATTCTCATATAAAATAGCTTGTTATGTAGGATTTAAATTGTAAGTGGAACCAACACTAATTCCTACCATCATAAGGAAAATCTCTTTCCACACAAACATATTAGTAGTAAGGTTAAGTAAACAAGGAAAATATTCCTCAGCAAGGAATATATAGAACAATGAGAAACTTTAGAAAAGAAAACTTATATGCGAAAGTAATTATTTCCGAGACCTTCTCTAATGCCAATTTTTGGATTAGTTCTTGGTACAAGGTCACAACCCTCTGATAGAAATTGTTGGATTGGTTCAGGGTACAAGGTCACCAACCTCTAATACCAATTTTTGGATCAAAATGATGAATGACGATTATAATTTTAGTATCGTATGATTCTATATATACATGAGGGGGTGAATTTTATACATAAAAAATTACATTTGAACTTTTAAAGGTGGTTATGTTTAACTAGTTTAAATAAGGTAATTTTTAAAACCTCTCGTTTTACACACTTTCTAGATTCCAGAAATATGATTCTGAGAAAGTGATTCTGAAAATATGGTTCTGTAAAAATGAAACTTAATGAATGTTTACGAAGATATAGATTCTACCTTAAAGCGTATAGAATCGTACTAAATCAAATTATACAAGTATAAGGAATTATAATATAGTTATAATTTCATCAACAAAAAAATGTAGAGAAAAACATGTAACAAAACAAGTAATAAGTAGTAAATATTTTCACCTAAATAGAAGGGTATCCAATAACCTTGGTCAAAGGTCCCTTGATTTATACTTTCAAGAAAGTCTATATTACCCACACCCGGGTAAGCCCTCAAGATGAAGATCATAGTCTGTCTTGATATCCCCACAAGACCTGAACTTTAAGGTAGTTGGTACCTCAGTCTTCCTCAGCAAGGAATCATTCAACTTCAAGGTAGTCGGCACATCTGCCTTTGTATCCCCAGAAGTCCTCGATTTTACACAAAAAAAATCGGAGTCGCACAAGGAAAATCTGAAAAAGAAGTTCAGAACGCACTAAGCATGAGTGTCTCTCTCTATAAATCACTTCAACAGCATGTAATATCTAGAGTCATAGAACAGTATTGATCTCTTTCAAATGAGCTCATATTTATAGGCATAGCTCCAACGGTTGGATCCCTCCTCAAATGATCATATTCTTCCTTGAATTTCGGAGGGACTTGTACATGTGTCACGCAAACAATGATTAGTTTGTAACTGAATTCATGATATCATTTTATAACAAAAACAAGTCTGATAAAAAATATTGTTACATAACCAAAATCAAATATTTTGAATGTATGAAAATAAAATTTCATAGTCTAACTAAAACACATTTTGTTCATATAATACAAGGATATTCAGATTCTGTTTTCTATGGACTTCGGAACCTGAACACTTTAGAATTACGGAGTCTGAATTACAATGAAATTCGGAATCTAGATTCACAAGAATTCGGAACCTGATCTGACAAATGTTTGGAGTGAGAATTCATAAGAATTTTGAGTCTGAATTTACAATGTTCAGAGTCTGAATTCATTAGAATTCGGAGTCCGAATTTTAGAGAACTCGAAGTCAAAATGCATAAGAGTTCGGAGTTTTAATTCAGAGAACTCGGATTCAGAACTCAGATCCTGAAAACAGAATGTTCTATATCTAAGTGTTATATGATTTCTAGTTTTTAGATGTGAAACTGATTTTTACACTTAGACAAAATAATGAACAATGAATAACATGGTAAGGATAAATTTCTATGGGGAATGAAAATCTTCTTTATAGAAGTAAAACCCATGGTAAAAAGAAATTTTCCATAAGATAAGGTGTTTGTGATTTTCAAAACTAGAAGGCATGGTAAAGTCATAAGGAAACCTTATTGACTTAACAATCTCCCCATACATGAAGGAATAGAAAAGTCATAAGGAAAACCTTATTGGCTCAACAAACATTCCACACATGTCCTTTAATTAATATATTGTATGATTATAATAATTATTTTTAATTAATAAAACTTTTAATTTTTCAAACCGTACAATTAAATCAATTTTGTAATTTTCTCATATTTAAATACATAAACAATTAAGTCTAGGTTAGGTGTTTTGTGGATATTTAGTTCCTTATTTTAAAATGGATTTTGAGTTATGATTGGGGTCAAAGATGTCATCATTTAAACATATGAAAATTAATAATACCAATATATTTATCAAATTTATACATCAATTTTACCATTAAAAATAATCATGAAAAAAGGTTATGAAAAATTAACTACATTACAAAGAGGGATATGGTAGGTAGTACATATTCATTATTGACATTTCAATTATTCAATGAAAATTATACAAAGAATAAAAGTAATATTATAAATTTATATAATTATAATTGTATAATATATAAAATTTTATTTTTTAAATATACTTATATATATCATACATGTGTCATGGTGATAAAAACAGAATGGCTTCATTTTGTGGAGGTGGTAGTTCCCACATATGCACGAACAACGTTATCATTTTTTCATGTTAGAAAAAAAGTGTTATATTTACATTAAAAAATGATTAATTTTTCATTAATAACATATATAGTAAATTTATATCAATTTTATTCATTTAAATTATCTTTATTACCCTCAATGTAATGCGTTAGTGAAAAACTAATCATATCATTTCGTAAAGAAGTAGTCCACTACAAATGAGAGATACATTTTTGTACCCCCGTGGAATTGAATTTAAGATGTTAAATGTGATATAATAAATATTTTATTATAAATATGTTAAAATATAATATATATATATATATATATTATAAATATATATTTATAAAAATCATTAAGAGGCTTTGATTGTAACACCCCCAAAATTTGGGAAATTATTATTTTTAAAATAATTTAACTTTTCAATATTTTTCATTTCACATGTCACTATAAATTTATATATATATATATTTATATATATTGAGACACTATATAAAAAATTTTAGTCACATTAAATACCAACTTGGATGTTTCTATACACAAAACAAACATGGCTTGGGCTATATTCAACAGTGACTAGGTATTTGATCCCCGCAACACTGAGTTTCTACGAAACATATAATTTTGTAGTTTTCATTATTTAAATAATAAAATTATAAAATTTCCATTAAACATTGTAGTAAATATTTTTCTAATATTTTTTTAGTATAAATTAAACAGATTAAGACTGAAATATAATATTGTTGGTAAAGTCCTTTTATGTTAAAAAATTGTTTTCTGGAATGAATCACTTTAAATAAAAACAATTAATTTTTGAAATATTTTGAAGCTGATTTGGATAGAATAAATTACATTTTTTAATTCCAAACAATAATATTATCCATGATTTATTTTTTGTGATTTTCTGAGAAACATCATTTTTTGATGAATAGTGAAAAATACTGCTTTTTAGTTAAAACTGCATTTTAACAAATTAACTATTAATGATATATGATATTATAAATATTTTTTACAGTAAAATTATTTTGATATTACTTGTACACATATAATTAAATTATTTAAGATAAAATAAACTTTGAAAATAAATAAAAAATCATCACAAACCTTTGAACTTTTCTCTTCATTAATACCTTGTAATTTCATCCCATTTATTGGATTAGCACTAAAATTAATTTGCGTATTAAATTATTGGAATTTAAAAAATCCAACATAAACCATTTTAATCATTTTAATATTTATATTCTAATGAAACATGTTAATTTTTTACCAAAATGATAAGTAAAAGTGATTAAAATTAATCACAGTGCTTATGGCCAAATTATGCTAAACTATAGACTAAACCCTAAAATTAAGGGCCCAAATGACACATAAACTTGATTAAAACCCATTTATACCTATATTTAGGCCATTAAACTATAATTTATGAGTTTTATTTTCAGTTTTTTAGGCTTTTCATTGGTAATAATATGTGTACATATTATTTTTTTTTAAAAACTCCATGTGAGTGGTTTTCCTTCCCTATATAGGGGAACCACCCCAACCCATTACTCACACATTTCAAGAATCCTATGTTCATCCAATAGCATCACAATTTGACTACCAAAAATCCTACCTTATTATTTAAATAATACATTTGGGAATAAATCCCCTCAAGTAATCCTTTAGTCACAAACAAAGAAATGGTACCTAATTAAGAGGTAACATCTTCTCTCATGATCCTTTCATTTATTTTCTTTCACCACCCCATAAAATATATATATTCCCATATTATGGGACAAAAATAGTATCCCAAATATAATATTAATTTTTATGTAGATTTTCTGACCTAAACATACAGACACCTCCATGTAATGGATGTTGAAAGTATTATTTTTGTGTACGGTGAACTACTACCTCACGAAAAGATGATTGATCATCTATTCTTTACCACTGATCATGGTAGTAATTATGATGGAAAAAATAATTACATATATATAATGTATTATATTATTTATGTCCTTAAAATAATTTATTCCTTTTAAAAACACATCTTTTTACCATCCATTTAGTGGTAATATGATAATATCATTTCGGGAAGTGTGGACTACTGGCCCCTCAAAGCGATGTGATTTGTTAACACACCACATAGAATACATTTATGATGGGTTTAATGAACATATATTATAGAGATGATATATTATTATTTCTATAATAATTATATATATACATATATATATATATACCCATGTCATTTACATATTTTATTTAAATAAGAAAATAAAAATGGGAACAACATTCATGCGTACCTAAGACTTACCGTCCCCATAAATGGTGTATTCCATTTCAAACATATATATGATATATGTTATTATAATATTAATATACTAGATATACCTAATATTTATATCATTATATACATTATTTAATCATGAATAAAGTATAATTGCCAACAACATAACAAATAAAGACACTTGTGAATAAAAAAAGAGAATATTACTTGAGGTGAATATTTAAGATATGATCATTAATAATAGGGCAATATAATGTTATAATAAAAACATATATGGTAATATATATAAGAATACGTTTAGGTAAAATATTTATATTAAACATATATTTATTACACTGAAATCAGGTACAAGTATGGAGTGAGTCAAGACACAATGTAAGGGGATTACATCTAACATTTAATTACTGTGAAATACAAGTTATGCTCGCCAATACTTCCTTTTGTGTGGTTTATGTACTTCCCATGATTGTATTTAATGTATCTTGTACTTATTTGTTTTTTATTCACATTCCTATTTTATTGTCCTTCTTTCATAGGCTTTATATCTCCAATGTTACGAAACTCGTAAAAATGTTTTTGTCTTAGTTTTTCATCTTTGAGACTAATTTTTTGTTATGCACATAAACTCTTTTCCGGGGAGAATATAATTCTATTTTACATTCCATATAACGAATATAGACCATTTAATGATATTATATTATTTATTTAAATACTTTTACTTAAATGGATATCATTATCCCATGATAACACGTTACAAAAATATTATACCATTACCCTATAATATCTAAAATAAAAGTGTATCCTTTTTTCTATTAACAATATCATAAAGGGATTATAGTTGTTTATTTTTAAACAAGGAAATTTTATATACTTTTTTCACTAGAAACGGAATGATCTTTGGACCTAGTACGACTTGTATTGATTTACCTACCATCATATATTTGATGCTTCATATGCATTTCAAAAAAGTATAATTTAAAAATAAATTTTTTAAAAAAGTAATTTTCAACAAAAATTGTTTTCAAAATGGATTTCAACATCTTTTATATGTTTTCTTGGAAAACTATATTCAAATTTTTTTCATGTATTATTTATGTGTTTTTTAAGTATTTTTGAAAAATTATTTTCAAAACGTCTTCCTGATCTATTTAAATTTATTCCAAGTGATTTTAATGAAATGGGTTTGAAAACATATTCATTACTATATATATTTTTTCAAGAATAATGATTTTCAAAATGTTTTCAATATATAATTATATTATTTTAAAGTATATTCAATGAAATGGTTTTAAAAAAAAGTAATGATTTCATTAAAATAATCAGGTGTTTTCAAAGAAAACAATATTTAAAATTTTTTTATGGTTATTAAAAAAAATTCAAGGAAAAAATTTTTCAAAATGATTTAATGTCTTATTTATTTTTTCTCAAGTTGTATTATTTGAAAATTATTTTCAAATGGTTTTATGTATTAAAATCCTTTTTCAAACAAGAAATAATATTTTTTTTAATAAATGTTTTTTTATTATATTAAAAAAATCAATCTAAGATATCATCTATTGATGTTACTCCTGGATTTCAAGGAAATAATCTAAACATTCCATTCATACTTTTTCTATGAATGAGTTATGGTATATGAAATGGTGTTTATGAAACTCATTTATACTACATGGGCAATAATTTTATGAAACCCCTATCTCATTCATGGGTAATATTTTAATGAATCCAGTTTCTTTTTCATAGGTTATATGATTTTGAAACCAGTTTTTTTTTTCACGGGATATGATTATGATGAAATTATTATAGAACCTATATCGTTTCACATGTTATTATATATTTACATGTTTACAATACCCATTTCCTTTAATGGGTAATGATATGATTATTTATAATCTTGTGGAACAAGTATGTATGATTTCATTATGTGTAGGGTCGGATGTATATCTACCTCCAATGAAATGTGTAAAGGTTTATATCTCATGATATGGACAGGAATGGAAGAACGGTTTACTTGGTTCAATAATAAAAGGCTGAAATGAGGGTTTACTCAGTTCAGTAATACTGGGTTGGTAGAAGGGTTTACTTGGTTCAATAATACATGGATGGAATATGGGTTTACATTGTTCTGTATGACAGGTATAGAATGATGTTTTACTATGTTCAATAATATATAGCTGGAACAGGGTTTCACCCAGTTCAGAAATGGACTTTTTCCACTAAGATTGTCTTGTAATTGATGTCTTGGATACATTGGAAATTGGTATATGCTTATGTGTTTCCACAATTCCATGTCTTATTCTTATTTTATTATTTCATGGATTATTCTATTAATTTACATACGATTCATGTTTAATCAAATTCCAATCATTATTCCATGATTCAACATTATGATCTTTGATATGCAGGGTATGATATTCTATTTCCATGATCACATTCTAATAGGCTTATGATCATGTTTATTCTTACATTTCTCCCTTTTTTACCCTTACATTGCATTTGAGCTCACCCCAATCTTTGGTTTCCTTTCTCCAGTTTATGAATAATGAATTTAGGTAGAAGTACAAAAGGTGTAGATTCTTATGGGATATGTCGATGAACATTCACTAGGATAAGAAGATTTTGTTTCCATGTTTCCAAATACACTAAACTATTATGTTCCTATCACATGTATTTTTGTAATGTAGTAAAATTCGTCTAAGATGATGTAATAACTATATATGTTATGCCTGGGTCGGTATTGTTGGTATTAATTGAAAATTTTGGTCAAAAATTTTAAAGTAGGATGAGAAAAATTTATTGAGATCCCTATTTTTATTTCTAAGGATATATCTGGGGATTGTCACTAACTATAAGTATAAGAATGAGTTAACATTAAGAAAAATGTCCTATAATTTGGGAGAAATGTAGAGTGACTATTTTCAAAATAATACATCCTAGTATAAATACTTATAGTAAATGTGGCTCTATAATAGACATACATAGGGGTAAAAACTCTGAAAAGATGTTCCCATCTTGACTCGGGGTAATCTGGAACACAAAAACTAGCCTTACTGCACACCTATATTTACACTCCTAGGGGATCTGCTTTTGAAACTCAAAAATACTTCATGAACTATCATCATGGATTTTTATATAACTCATATGTGAATAAAAAATCATAAAACCATGGGGACATACATTATGGAATATTTCATGATTTTTTATCATATAAGTGATTTTTTTCATGACTATGTGGTATTCTACTTTAATAAGTAATTATCACACTTTTCTTATAGTATTAGTTAATGGAAGGAACCAGAAAGAACTGGATTAATGTTGAATATGATGTAAGATTTACTAATGAGAATTCATGGGGATTATCACTAAAGTGTAATTTTTCATGATCATGCCTTATCAATTTTCATTGAACATGATTAACAATATTTACCTTAACCTACTCAAAAACTCACCAATGAAGAGAAAGAAGAATTTCACTCAGAGTTCATGTAATAGAGGCCAAGAAAGAAAGAAGATCCGGTTTACTTTGTTTTAAGAATGTGGAATGAATAACCTGAGTGAATGCATTAGCAGAAGAAAAAGTGGTTATAACAATAGAAAATAAGGACGCAAATAAATTCACGTTAAGGAAAAATGAGTAGTTAATTAATTAAATGGATGGAAATGTTGTCCTCCCTAAGTCATCGTTGAAGGTTATTTTATTTATTTTTGAAAATAAATAGTCATTAAAAAACTCAATTTAACAAGATGAATGTTATAGAAGAGAATCAATAAGGTGGTGTGAGTAATGGATACGTTTTTAATAATGAAGAGGCTATAGATAAAATGTGAAGGAAAAAAATTACTGTCTTATAGGATGATGTTCCATTGTTAATAAATTAAGGATGAAGTAATAGAAGTATTCAATTATTTGGATTCCAAAATTAAGAATGATGAATTATATATGGATTATTGAGTATATATTTTTAGAAGGGTTTACAAGAATATATTTAATGGTTATGATAGAATATAAATGTTAACTTGTGATGGATATTATTTTGACTATGGGAAGCTAACCCTTAACATGTACATTTTTGAAGATAATGTTCAATGGGTAAAGATACATGGGATATGAATAAGTAACTCGGACATTAATAATTATGTTGTAATGAAGTAAGGACTTGTTTATAGGTGGTTTCTTCTAACAATAATGTTGTTCACAATATTTCTTTTATTTGTGGACAAAATCCAATATACATTGGAATGAGGAAGCATTCACGTTTTCCAAATAGATATATAGTAATTCAGACTATTTTGACGATTCAATGAAATAAACAATAAGGTTCTTAATATATTTGTAATGTTACAACCAAGAGATACATTGTGATATGGGGTAATCAATGATAATTAAATTTCTTGACTTTGTTTATAATGTTTTAAATTTTCATCTTTCAAATGGGTTATAATGTTATATGTTCATGAAATGTTTAAGTTAGTCATTGGACGTATTTTTTTGTATTGAATTTGCATTGAAAAACATGGTTAAAATGATAATCATTGATTACCCTTTTTCATGGATGTATATATTATATATTATATTAGTGTAGTTTAAAAATACATTATGTATATCAGGTGACAAGCAATCAAGTCTGGAAGGGCCGCTTTTCTTGAACCCATAACCGAAGGTCGATAAGGGTATTAGGCCAACCACTAGCCTACACGATGTCCAGGTAAATGTAAATTTATTTTTAATAAATAAATATTTACGATGAACCATTATTGTTACTTATTCTATATTCATTCATGTGTTTTTTAGGAGATAAATAGTTATACCTTTTATTCATGTATGGGCCTTTCGATCCATTAAAAACATATCTTTTTGCATTATTCATCAATGTTAATTTCTATACATTCATTCAATGATGTGATTGATGTATTATAAATTTTTTAAAGAACAAACCAATAATGAAATTTGGTATATATAAATTTATCAATAATTAAACAACGTTCTTAATGTGATCGAAAAAAATTATTATCCCAATACATTTATTTTTGTTGAGAGGATGGCCTTTTAAATCATTATATACTTATGAATCGGAGGCCCTAAAAGTTTCTTTTCTCGTTCAATTTTATTAATGATGACCTCAACCACTCTCTATAAATATCTATGTTTTTCCACCATTTCCATTCTTCACTACAAACTTATGTTCATCTATGTGGAAACCATGTTATTTTTCACTTTTTGTAATTGTTATGGTTCCAATTTTTATTTTTTATGGGATGTGTTGTTATCCATTTTTATGAAGTGGGATTATATGAATGTTACTTTCATATATTAAAACTTTAAAATACCAGATGAATTATGTTTGAAAAAATCATTTTAAGGGGGGTGAATGTGACCCCCTATGATTTTGAGGATTTTTTTCAAATTAATTAAACTTTTCAATATTTTTCATTTAACTTGAAACTAGGAATAGTTATATATAGATATATAAAGAAACTATGTAAAACATAATTTTCACATGAAATAAAAAAATGGCTTGTGTTACATGCAATACAAACTTGGCTTGCGCTACAACAAACACCGACTTGTCCTATGATGCAAGAAAAAATGCGTTTATTTGAAACATCTCCTTTTATTGTTTTAATTATTTAAATTAGATAATGATAATGTTGATTTTAAACATAGTAATGATTAATTTTTAAATATTTTTATTTTATATAAATAAAATATATTGACAATGAACAATAATATTTTTGGTAAAGTCATTTTATGATAAAAATATTGTTTTCTTGAATAAATCACTTTGAATAATAAATGTAATTTTAGAAAAAATTTAAAATTGATTGGGATAAAATAATTTTTCATTTTTAATTATTAATATCAATATTAGGCTAGAGTGAATTTTTGGGATTTTTTTTGAGGAACATCATTTTTTGATTTATAGTGAAAAATAATGCCTTTAAGTTGAAAAATACCTTTTTTTCTAATGGGATATTGATGATAAATTATATTAAAATAAGTTTTAATTTAAAATATTATGAATTTTAAATATAATAATACAATGAACCTAATTAGGATCAAAATAACATTTAAACTCAATAAAAAATCATAACAATCTTATGAACATTTTCCTACATTAAAACCCCTTTATTTGGACCCTTCTGCAGGATTAGCACTAACATTAATTTTTCTTCTTCATTGATAGGAATTTAAAAAAATACGACATACAATATTGTATTCAATATAATATTTATAGTATAATAATACTATGTTAATTTTTGAAAAAATGATTTGTAAAAGTGATTAAAACTTATCATAGTGGTTAAGGTCAAATTAAGAATAATTAGGGTATAAACCTTAAAATTATGGTCCCAAATGACCAATAAAGTTTTCTAATTTGTTTCTAAAAATTCCATGTGATTAATTTTCCTTCCCTATAAAAGGCCAACATCTCTACCTATTCCTCACAACTCTCATGCCTTGAATGTTCAACCAAGACATGACTAAATTTACTCACAAAAATCATCCCTTCAGATATAAAATCACTTTTTGGGCATAATCCCTCTCAAGGAAGCCATTTTGTACAAACCAGAACATGTTACCTCTTTAAGAGCCATTGTCTTCTCTCATGCTCTATTCCATTATTTTCCTTATCCATTCTTCGTATTTATTTAATACCTTCTTGATAAACATAAACAATATCATCCATATAAAATGATGCTGTTATGAAAGGGTTATAACCTAAAAATAGACACACCTCTATTTAATGGACATTGAACATTCTATTTTTGTGTATAACGAACTACCACATCACAAAACAATGATTATTCATTTATCCTTTACAACCATCCATGGTGTCCATTATGATAGAAACTCTATTTATATAAGTAATATATTATATTTATTATTTCATTAATCTTATTCATTTATTTTAAAACAATCATATTTTTACCTTCCATTTAGTGCTTATATAATAATCTTGTTTGAGGATGTGTGGAGTACCGCCCCCTCAAAACGCTGTGATTCATTCAAAAACCTCATAGAATATATTAAGGATGGGTTTAATGAACTTATATGATATATATATATGATATATTCATGGTAGTTTAGTAATTATATATATATACATATATATATGCCATTTATATACATTCTTTCAATACAACAATAAAAAGAGAAACAACGTTCATGCCTACGTACGACTTATCATCTCCAAGAACAATGTATTCCAATTCATACTATATTATGATAAAAATTATTATAATATTCATGTTATGGATATACCTTCTAATTATATTATTATATAAATTCTATAATCATGACATTATTATAAGGACTAACGATATAACAAATTAAAACACATGTGAAGAACAAACCGAATATTACTTGAAATGAAACATTATGATATGATCGTTAAAAAGTTGGTAATATAAGATAATAATAAAATATATATATGAAAATAAATATAATAATATTCATATGTAAAATATATATAATAAACTTATATTTATTATACATGAATCATGTACATGTATGGAGAAGTCAAGACACAAGGTAAAGGGAATTTCATCACACTTTTAATTTTTGTGAGATACAATTTATATTCTCCACTCTTTCCTTTTGTGTGGTGTTTGTACTGCCCGTAATTGTATTTTATATAAATTTTAAATAAATTTATGGTTATTAAAATTAAAAATTTATGATCTTTCTTTCATTGGTTTTATGTTTCCAAAGATACAAAATTGGTAAAAAAAATTGTCTCAATTTGCCTTCTTTGAGACTTATGTATTGTTATGAACCTAAACTCTTTATCACAGAGCATATAATTCCATTTTACAATCAATATCATGAATATATTTATTTTCATGGTATTATATGATCCATGTAATTACCTTTCCTTACTTGGAGATCATGATCCCAAGATACCAAGTTATAATAGTTTATTTAGACGATATCACTGCTTTATGATATTTTTTAGGTTTATACATCATTTGATAAACAATTATGATCAATATCTCAATAATATGCATTATTTTACTTATACTCTTTTATTTAATCATATAATCATGTATTTTTTCCATTTTTTACTCTTAAGTACATACGTCAATTAAGAAAGTGTTTTTAGCAACACCTGACTCTACCATATCTTCAGTCGGAAATATATGTTTTCTAAATAGGGTTCCCTGGAATATTATACCGTTCCCCTATAATATCTAATATACATTTTTATATATTTTTTCTTTTACAAATATCTTCAAGGGAATGTTATTGTCACTTTACAAACACAGTACGTTTCTAGGATTTTTACCATGAAACAACAATGTTCTTTTGACGTCGTACGACATGTACAAATATACTTTCCTTTGTTTCATCGAATCTTCCTTTGCATCATTAAATAGTTTAATAATTAAGAATTTTTTTTAAAAAAGAAAATTTCAAGGATATTTTTTCAAAATAGTTACAATATTATTTTAAAATTTTTCATGGAAACTATTTTAAATATGTTTTGAAGTCTTATTTATATGTTTTCAAAGTATTTTCAAAGAAATTGTTTTAAAAAAATATCAAGATCTATTTAGTAGTTCTAAATGGGATTTAAAAAGATGGTTTTCAAAATATTTTCATGATTCATTATAATATTTCATTAAAAATGAACTTAAAAAACATTCCAAGATATAATTGTAAGTTATCATAGTATTTTCTCAAAAACGTTTTTAACACACATCCACTCTTTATTTAAAGGATTTTAATAATTTTCAATGAAAATGTTTTCTAAAATGTTTCCAATATTATTTAAAAGGTTTTAAAAAAGTTTTTCAAAACAATTTCATGCCATCATTAGATGTTTTCAAGGAATTTTATTGGAAAATTATTTTCAAATGGTTTTATGTATTGAATATCTGTTTTCAAATAGGAAAGGATATTTTTATTAGGAAATGTTTTTAGGGTATATTTCAAAATTATCTTCCATATAAGAGAAAATATATGGATGTCACACATGAAATAATAGTAAATGATATAAATTTTCATTCATATCATATCATTGTATGATTTATGGTTTATGCCATAGTATTTATGAAACCCATATCTCATTCATGGATAATATGTTTTTAAAACCCATTTCTCATTCAGGTGTAATATTTTTATGAATCATGTTTCTCTATCACTAGTTATAATCTTTTGAAAAATTATTCTTTTCACGAGTTATGTTTATGATTAAATGATTATGGAATCTATATTTTTTCGTAAGTTTTGAAATGATTAAATGTTTATGATATCCATTTCATTTCATTGGAATTAATATGATTATATATGATCTTGTAGAATGCGTATGTATGATTTCTTTATGTGAAGGTTGGAACCTATATATACCTCCAATGATTTGGATGAAAATTTAATCCTTATAATATTCACAAAATTATGTTGTACATTACTAAGGTTAACATTAAGGATAAATGATCACAAAAACCATAATGGATATCATTATTTTCAAATAGAGGTCCAAAAGTAAAGGCATGCATTCACATTATAAAAAATCCTTATATAAACGTAACCCCACAAAACATATTCTAGAAAGGTGCTTAATAACTTATTATACCAACAAATAAAACATCAAAAGTTGTGTCTAAAACCCTAAAATTATGGTAATTCATCAAAAAAATTGGGCTCTCATGAGCTTCAATCACTTTACCAGATGTGTCAACATCAACTGTTGTTGTGGAAAAATATTTTCCTGAACCTTTTTGTTTCAAAAAACAATAATTTCTTTGCCTTACAATTAACATTGAACACTTATTTTAATAATGTCCGAAATCATTATAACTAAAAGATATTACTATAGTCTAGTTATCAGATATCTTATTGTTCAGTTGTTATGGGCCCTTTTTCTTTGTAGTTAGGTTCCTTGTGAAAAAACATATGACACAGGTAACACTTTCTATATCCTATCAAACATTCACCAAAATGAATTTTACCGCACTTGGAACATGTTTTTGGATTGTCCCTAGAATTCATAGTTTTCATCATTTCAATTTCTGGTCTCTTTGATCATTTCTTACTCTTATAATCTCGTGGAATATAATTATCATCAAACTCTATTTTAAATTTCTCAGCACAACAAAAGAGTTTTTTATATGATTTAAATTATGGAGAGTCCCAAGCTCTTTGTTCCATCGTTTCAATCCTGAAAACAATTTAAATAAATTTATTGTAAATGTCATAGATTGAATCTGGAACATACATTTCCAATGTTGTGAAGTTTTCTTCATATGTGGAAACTTAATCATATTCATTTTTTATTTATTAAAATAATTTCTTCACCATCATAATAATTACAACATTAGGGGAATATTTCTCAAGGAAAATATACTTATATTTCACACATTCTATGGAATCAAGGTTATTTCTATCTCCAGTATTAATAACTACTGACCCCCATCGATCAACATAACTTTTAATATGATATATGTAAAGAAATAACTTTTTTATGTTTAAAACATCCAATGACATCAAATATCTTATCCAGGGAATTTATCCATCCTTCAAGTACCACTAGGTCAGATGATCTATTAAATGTTGTGGGATGTTGCCTCATAAAATCTTACACTACTATCATATTCTCTAATGGTTGATCTGAATGACCTCGTGCATGGATACCACTATCATTTATAGCTAGAGACAATTATTCCATCACTAAAACAAACCGTTCAATTAAAATTAGGACCACATCAAGATGTTGATTTGAATGGTTGTTTTCCACTCAATGCCATCCCATTACAAATTTCTAATATCCTATGTTGAAAAATAATTCTGAATATACATATTCTACATGATGAAATAATGTAATCTTAAAATGGTACATTGTTTCAACATTAACATAAAGTGAAATCTGGCAATGGAAATAAATTAACACCAACTTAACCTATACTGTTATATAAACATTCTTATAATACCAACTATACGGCCTCATCCATAAACATTATATAATTTTATGTTAGTGAAGAATTCACATTAAGGGTCATTTATGCTTTTGAGCTTTATAGAATTTGGCCACAAATATTACATAAAAAACCATAGAAATAAAAAGAGGAAACTTCGATAATGTAGTCATTTCTTCCCAATCATGATTCCTTTACAAAATAAAAGTGGTTTCTTTTCATGTTTAATCATAATTTGTTTTCTTGATTCCATCCTTAACTTCATTCTCCGGAAAATCCTGTGAAAACATCTAAAAACATGGGTTAAGAACAAAACGTTATGTAAATGATATAAAAAGGAAAGAAAATAGTTAGTCTAGTTGAAAATAGGTAACCCATTTAATGTTTTTTGAGTGGATAAAACGAATAATTTTCATATGAGTAAACCTCATAAAATTTTATCAAATAAAACTACTAAAACCAATTGAAATGCATTGACTCTCCTTTCGGTGACTTATGTGGTCATATACAAAAAACCCTTTAAAACCCCATTCAGTTGGAATAAAAATATAACCGACTTATAATATTATTATTACTCAAAAAATTTGATATCTATGAAGGGGATCACCCTTGTTTTGAGTTGTATTAGGTTCACTTATAGTATATATTGTGCCCCAACCCATAATATAAGCTAAAACGGGCTCACCCATAAGATAAAATGGGGATCTTCCCTTCGTATATGCTACGCCAGGCTCACCAATGGGCTATTATGGGGCTCAAACCTTCATATGATATATATCGGGCTCACCTGTTTCATATAATTCTCATGTACCAATTCATGAATAAAACAAGTTCATCACAAATCCATTTTGAAATAATCAAATATCATATGAAAAATAATTCGTATAAAAATACCATTTTAATTTGAGAACCCATTTTGAATACTACAAAACCCAAAATGGGAATAAGGGATTTATTTTTTATTTTGAGAACATTAAGGCTTATAGAGTTATCCATGTATCAAATAATATTTATAGTGGCGAAGAAGTGGTTGTCACCTTATACAAGAAATGTATTCATTTTGTCGTTTTGTAAAGAAAGTAAAATTCTTCATATAGAATGTTTTATTTTTAAAACATTGAATTAAATTTAATATACACATAATGTTTTTTTGTAATACTTTTATATCCATATAAATAAATATGAAATTTAATATTATGAAATAAACAATTGATAATTAAATTGTAAACCATTCAAAGTGTCTCGTGCCACATTCAACATTTAAATATTAATATACATGAATTAATACATTTAACAAAAAATGACATTATTATAGATAAAATTTGGATATTAAATTTTATTGTGGTTTTATATACACCATATAAAAGAATAATGGTTCATATTATCCTGAAATGCCTCAATGAAATGAGATTCAGACGAAATCCATTACTATGAGTCAGAATCATCTTATACATTATTTATCTTTATGAATAACAAAAATATGATAATTTCCACTTCCTTGAAAACCTTTTTCATGTTCGTTGTTTCTTTCTTATCATGTATTATCATGTTATAATAATTACATTATTTTTTATGTTCATATCAGACGTTTTGTCGATATTCGGTACATGTGTGGAAAATGAACATGGTACGATGTAAATAGTAGATTAGGTCATAATTCCATCATCTCAAGAAATAAATTCATGATATAATAATCAATTTTATACATCCATTATACTTTTAAAATAAAACCATTCATTTATGTAAGGAAAATTAGCAATTTTATAATCATGGCGAATTTAGGTCATACATACGCATGAATAACAATTCCATTTTTTGTTGATCATTAGAAAAATAGGTAATTATTTTTTTACCTTTCAATAATTATCATAACATTCTGAAAATAATAAAAATAATTTAAATAATCTTATATATATTATAGTAGTGATGTTGTGAATAAAAATCGTTCGCACCACTTCACGGAAGTGATAGGTAACATGTACGTACGAACGACGTTACCATTTTTCTGTGCACATAATATAAAATAATAAGTGATATATTGATCTCTTATAATGATAAAAATTTAATTTATATCATATAGAAACATTAATTCAATAATTATGACCTTCATTGAGAGATGATAATGAAAAACAAACTATATCAGTTCGTGAGGCTATAGTCCATCGTACACATGAATGAAATATCCATTTATCATTTGATGAAAATGCTAGTGGATTTTTAATATGAAATTAATAAAATAAAATTTCATTATATTGATGATACTTTAGTAAATACTTTCTCATGAATGAAAAAGATTTTAATGTAGTAGAATAATAAATAAAATAAAAACACTTAAATAATAACAACACCTCGTATTCATTTGATCACCATTGAAGAACACTTTAACTCCCCAATCGATGGTGTTATTCCTAAAAAGGACTCAGTAATGTAGGAAGATTTTATATAAAGTGTAATAAGTAGATATTGGATGAACAAAATAGTTTTTAAATGTGATTAATAGAGTGGATTTGGTGCCTTTTTTAAGAGAGGGAGGGGCACCCTTGGAATTATTAAAAGTATAAATTAATATAAATTCAATACCACTTCCAAAAGTTCCCAAACATTTATTTTGAAGATAATATAATTTTTTTTCAAATATATATTATCCAATTATAATTAGACAAGTTAATAATATTTATTAATCCTTATCGTATTGATTTAACCTTTATTTTAGCCTTTTTATTCATACCATGATATCATGTTATTTATAATTTGGGGTATAATGTAATTTCTATAATATTTAAAAACACCAAGAAATGTGTCATTTATTAAATATTAGGATATATACTAACCATTTTACAAAATTATATATTTTTTAATAATTTTATTACATTTAATTAACTATTTAATATTTTAAAATACCAATAGAGTCAATTCTTGCATTATTTATTAATTAAATTCAAAAAAAATTCATAACAAAAATATAAGAATGAAAAAAAAAATTAAATCATCAAAAACATTTCAAATATATCTATATAATAATTTAATGGCATTAAATATGTAAAATAACATTTATGTTAGTATTTATAATATCATTTATTTGATACTTTCAATAATTAAAAAATTAAAACATCAACTTTATGTCATAGTTAAATTTTATTATTTAATTTCCATAAATTATAATTAATCTTTCCTGATATAGGTAATATAATTAGATTTCCAATTATTATTTATAGTTTAATATATACCCTATATAACTCAATATTAAAATTCAATTCTTTTCAAAAAACAATAGTAACAAAAATGACAGTTCATTGAATATAATATTATAAATGCATTATAGTTATCCATGTGGCTCCATGAGGTCATTAAATCAACAAATTGATTACCATGATAATAATACACTCATAAAAATAAATTAGTACATGTTTTGGATTAGTTTTATATTATTATAATTTTTTTTTCTTAAATTACTATATTTACATTTAACCGTGGTAATAAAAACAATTACTAATGTTACTATTCATAATGTCCAAAAAGGGACCTATTTATATAGTTTGGTTGTTTTTTCCAAATATGGAATCAATTTTCCCATATTAAAAACACATAAGTTGCAAAAAAAATCATCTTTATATGAAAAATTGAATTTGTTCTCATATCATGTATATTAAACATATAAAATGAATTTTAATGATTATGATGAATATATTAAATATATATTTTAGTAATAAAATCCATCAAGACTGATGAGCTCACATGTTTTCATTTAAATATAAATTTTAGAATAACACATCATTTATATTTAATTTATTTTTATTTTCATTTATTATTAATTTTATAAACAAAGAATCATAATATAAACATGTATAAATTATATATTATTAATTTAGTTAATATAGTTCATTCCCACTTTTCTAATGGCTATGTGATAAATTAATCTTAAAATAATAACATTAATAATATTTTATTTTTTGGTATAACTTTGTCTTGGGTGCAATGTTTTAATTTCATAGAAACTCATTGTTTTGTGTCTGATATGATATCGAACAGAGAGTCGCATTAAAGGAGAATATAATTCATAAATATTAATTAATATAAAAAATTATTATTCAATAACCATATGGTATGTTATACCTAGTTAAATCAATATGATAAACCCTCTAGTAACAGTATTTTTTCTATTAGGAAAATGTTAATTAATGATTTCATTGGAGTGCTATTTGGGTGAATCCAAATTTTAAGATATTCAAGGATGGCCTTGTTCTAGTTGGGGGAACCTATCTCATAATCTATATTTATCTCACCTAGTTTTATCTAGAAAAACCAATTGTATAAGTTATATTGGGATCAACTATGAGATATAATTGGGTGCAAGCCTTTATATAATAAATATAAGGCTCTCCCATTTATCAATAGTAATTTTGAAGAACTATTCAAGATTAAAACATTTAGAAGCTATAAATTTTCTATCATAAAAAAATTAAATGTTCTTTCATATCTCAATTAACCCATGGATAAGATATAAGTCCCCTCCAAATCATATATAATCATGGCTACCCAATGGAAAAGAAAATACTTCCTTTAAATTTTCAAGGAAAAAATATTAATCAATATGTAAAAATATGGAGGTTGGTAAGATTAAAAAGTGAAAAATTTTGAGAATAAGTAACAAGATTGGTTTTTGGTTTTTATGAATGAAATTTTGTTACAATATTACTGAAATATTTTTTTAGTAAACTAACACTATCATATTGAAAATAATTTTTGAAAAACTCAAAATTTAAACAATATTGTGAATATAATATTTATTGAAAATATCCTTTAAATCATTAATAAGAATATATAAAGAAAATAATGTAAATAATATTGGTATTAGCCATTCTCCTAATAAATATAAAAATAAACATTCTTTCTAAAAAATTAAAAAATGGGTGCCAATAGTGACCCATTTTGAAAACATTAAGTATTTAACTTTTCAAACCATTTAGAAAAAGGTAAATAGTCAGGTAAAATGGATTTGAGAAGTAATTTATTTTTAGGATGGAATATTTTATAAAAAAATTTAGCTGGAAATGATATGAAAGATAAAAAAAATGTATCTAAAATAAAATACTTGGTTGGTATCACTTACAAATGAATTTAATGATATTTCCCTAATCACTAATAGAGGCAATGGAAATAAAAAATGAAAACCATATTCATAAACAATATAAAAGAATGATATTTTGTTTCATAAATTAATACAATATTATTTTATCCAAATTTACATTCAAAATAAAAAATCCTAAAATAAAGAAGACTATAACAGAAATCCATTACAAATTTGGAAACTCTTCAGTCATAAGACCCATGAATGAATAAAACAATATGATAGTTTAAATATATTTTATATAAGTATTCTTATGATATAAATTGTTAATGTTAAGTATATACACCTCACAAATTAATTTATCTATATATCATAATTATAGGTCTCAAATATATATATTTACAGATGAATAACCCTTACAAAAAACATAAAAATAAAATTGAGAATTAATCATTGACTTGATAATATGTATCAAATTTAAAACTGAATAAAATAAGTGTAAATGTAAAATAAGTTAATAATAAGTAATTTCCAACTTAATGATGACATTATAATGTCCAAAAATAAGTAATATAACACAATTAGTAGAAATTGATTTTGGGAATTCGTTAACACATGATAAATTTGATGTCAATTCCACTTGAATGGGATAATTCAATTAGAAACATAAAAAATAATGATTTAAGAAGTATTTATTTTAATTCAAGTAATGGTCCATTATATACACCACATAATAAAAAAATTGTGAATTTTTAATATGAATCTTAAAACAAACAATTGATACAAGAAACCATTTACGTGAGTCTAGACATTCAATGTGTTACATTTATATAAGACCGTAGAGCACCTTTAGAGGAGAGGGGTAAATTATGGTGTCAAATTTTTAATCTAAAGTGACAGATCCTATTCCATTGTTGGTATGATCCCGTAAAATCCATCATTTCATAATTTGAAGTAATTAAAACATTTACATACAGATTGAAAATATACTAATATTATTTTGTTCAACACTAATGTCTAGTCCAAGGAGTATATGTTAGAAGTGTTTCGGTAGTTCTTAAATTCATCAATACACATTGTTTGGGGAATACAAATGTTCAGAAATAATCACCCTATTCTAGGCTCACTTCCATTACAATATTTTAGGTATATCACCCTACTTCCCTCAAATCAACTTAATCAAATCTCCCTAGATTACTACTCTAAGGGATATGTTACTCAGTTTATCAAGACGAAGGTGGCATCTTGGAATTGGAATTAAATTATTTTACCATTTCTTTAATGAGTCTCTAATTCCCAAATATACTTGAGTTTATATACATTTAAATCCATATTCAATAAAAACTGATGCTAAAAACTAACATTAGTGAATCTTCTTTATAAAGATCTCTCATTCATGAAGATAACTACCTTTATGGAAGAAACATCCTTTGTGATGCTGACTAATTAATCAATGAATGTCTAGTCATTGTGAATAACCCATTACTCCAAATCATTGGAATCAACCAAGACATTACTAGTCTTTTTAGGATTCCCTAGCTCATATATAATCCGAGATTCACGAGGCTCCCAAAGCTACATGATAACAAAGTGATTCTGGATTTTCAATGAATAATATCATGTGTAATAAAGTGGGGGTAGCATTATATATTTATGAATTTCCATTCACAATGATCCACTAACTATAGTTCATTTTGAATATATTTCAAAAATATCATCATGGATATCCTCCATTTTTTATGCACCAATGATATTCGACATTGTCTCTATTATTTTCCTCAAACCATCATGCAATCGTGATGTAACAACTATCATAATTGTTGAGAATAGTGTCACTATTTGGAATGATACAAATATTCATGTATATTAATGATGTGTTTATAGAAACCATTTTTTACCATTTTATGAATTATCATTCTCAGAAATCAACTTTCCAAATGAAATCTTCTTCCATAGATTTTGAGCCCAAATTTTTGGCAAAACATAGGAAAAAATGTCACATTCAACAATGGTTTCAGCCTATAATGTAAGATAACTTTTCTTATAGACTTCTTGATCAAAATAGTGTGTATTGTAAACAAACGAAAAATTGAACTCTATTTATAACAAAAAATAGGTTCCAAATGTCTCCTCTATTTCATTTGTTGGATTTATATAGATAAATTCAATAAAGCACCTCCCATGATCAAAACCTAATATTAAAAAAACAACTAAGCCTACAATCTAATTCTTTATGAGTAATTTTTATTGTTGAAAACAAGATGGTAATCATGAATTGTCTTCTTATGTTTTGGAATGCTGATAAATGTGCAAGAAAAGATCTAACTATTTCCTCAAAACACTGAATGCTTTTCTACATTACCATTATCCCCCTTTTTAATTTAGTTTATCCCATCATAGTGTCTCATTTCTCCATTCTCCACCTTTTCAAATAAACCCAAAGAACCTGGTATTTACATGTAGAAAACAAAACACATGCCCCTTGGATCATATATCTCCCATAAACTAACATCAAATTAAAAAAAATATTAAAATACTTAACAAAAAATGGGAGAAGTGATTACTCGTCACCTCCTTAGGCACAGGGAGGTGGCTGGACACTGAAGTTCAACAGATTTTTATCGTACTCATATACTACCAATGGCTAGGTCATAATTTCTTCCACATTCTAATCAGTCCCAACATGATCCATTATAATCACTCGTTGTACAACTATTTCCAAGAAGAAGTGATATCTAAAATCAATACGTTGCATATGATAATGATGAAAATGATTATTTGTAATATAAATTACACTATTATTATCATAGTGAATCTCCATTGGTTATTTCACCTAATAACCAATATCAATTAGTTATTTTTCAGCCATAATAACATAGTGCATGCCTTTGTAGTTGAAATATACTCTTCTATAGCAGTATTAATATAAGTATATTCTAATTTCATACTCAACTATGCCACAAAATTAATTCCAATAATGAATACTCAACCAGTTGTTGAAATTTTAACTACAAAATCTCAAGCCAAATCAACATGAGAAAATGTGGATAGTTCATTATCTCTTCCTACATAAATATATAATCCAAAATTCAGAGTACCTTGAATGTACCTAATGATTCATTCAACTTCCACCACATGTTATTCTTTCATATTTCTTTGAAAGAGGGATACTAAGCATGATAGAAGACAATATCAGGCCATGTTTTATTGTTTTATATTATGCTTCCAATGATTATCATATATATGTTGGGATCCATATAAGTCCCATCATCTTTCATTAAGAGTTTTTCCCATACAAAACTAAACTCTTTATTGTTTTGGAGTCATGCATATTACATTTCTTCTGAAACACTATTGAATAACATTAATGAGAATTCAAAGTGTGATCACTATTTGGTATCACCTAAAACCCTTGTATGTATGTGATTTCACTAATCATTGTTATTTCAATTTCTGATTTCATGTGATTGGTAAATTCTTCTTCTTATCTTGGTCGGTTTCTGGAAAATATAATATCATACATGTATATCAGCACCATAAATTGTTCTTCTTTTAAATTATTCACATATATATTATTATTTATACCTCATCTATTAAATTTTATCTTCTTTAGATAATAATCTAGATGTGTATGTCTTGCTTGTAAAGATTTTATTAGACCATATAGGGCCTTCTTTAATCTAAAAACAATTTCTTCAATATTTCCAATAACACATCCCACTAGTTGTACAATGTATACTTCCTCTTGAACGAACCCAGTTAAAAATTTTATTTCGAAATCTATATAATAATCTTTGTATTCACATTTATTTTCTATAGAATGGAAAATTTAGATTGACTCTAGTCCCACTCTGGGAGAAATTTTTCATCATTATCAATTAATTCAATATGTGAATATCATTTACACAATAAGCATGACTTGTATCTAATCACATTTCCATGCTCATAATTTTTTTTTATAAGTGTCACTTTTTTTCAATGACATTATTAATTTCATGTCTTGAAACATAATCCCATGTCTAGTTTTTGTAAATCTATTTTAGTTCTTCATTCTTGGCTTTCACCCATTACTCATCCTCAAATGAATATTCAAATGAGGTTTGTTACACGATTGATAGGAAGTCATAATTTGAATCATTCATCATTCTCATCTTCTGTGTTAGTATTACATAATCCCCAATGATATTGTATTGATCAATTTCTAAAATTTTGTTTATCCTATGTGATTCAGAGGGAGTGTCTTCATACATCATTTCTTCTCTTTATTCCCCATTTGATTCATAGTTTTTATTTCATCCTACATGGTTTTACAAGAATTCCATTAATTCAAATTTGAATCTATCCAATGACCAGATTTCATAATACCTCATGAGATGAGAACACATATACATGTATTAATGTGCCATTCACATCCATTATAGATAGAATATACTAAATTTATTCTTATTTTTTAAGGATAATCAACATAAAACACCTTTTACATTGACATGATCATCAATCAATTTCAAGAATAACCAGGTTAGATAATAATAAGAATAATTATTCTAGATGTTTCTTCAACATTCTTCATTAGTCGCCCACTAAAGGGAAATAGTTCACATCATCTTCATAATGGGAGATCTCATCAATAATGGATTTGAAGAAATTTCAATATAAAGAATACACCAGAATGGTTCTTTATCTTGTGATTGTCCATATTGGATAATTTTCTTTAACACTTGTTCTCCAGGATACTAGAAATAAGATCAAGGAAACATGGTAGGTTATTTATCCAGGTTTTCTAAAATATAAAATCTTCAACTTCATCAAAAAACTGATCCTACATCATATTTTTATTTAAATACCAAATTGTGGAATAATTCCAAGATGTTGACATCCTTATATTGGCTATATATAAAAAAGTGGAATCCCCCACTTATTCTCTTGCTATCCCCCTGAGAACATGATTCACCATTCAATATAATAATTTATAATAAAAAATATAATAACTATTGATTATGGGAATAATATGGATCCCCCTTAATTAAAAAATATGCATTGAAATGTTGAGACGTTTTTCATAACCATGTTTCTCTAGTTAATCTAGTATTCATTCTTGAACAAAAAAATATAAATTTTTATTTATGTATTGGTAGAATTGATCTCATCAAATCCTCCTATACTATTTATCAATATTGTTTACTATTAATGTCCTTCATAGATGATAAATTCTAACTCATTTTAAGGACTTCTTCTTGTGTTTGATGTAAGGTTAAACAACCCTTTTCATTGTGACCAAATTTATCGCATCTCTCACGCAGAACCTTTTTATCCCTAGATGTAAATTATTCTATAATATAGTCATGGATGTTTTCCTAATCAAAAAGAACCTTTTTTCATTTTAAAAATCCTTAGGCTATAAATCATCATATTTTCTCATTCTTTCCAAATATTTTGTTCAGATAACTAACAAGTACTTAAAAACTATGGTATCATGTTTTCATCTTCCACATGGTCTCTTTTGAGGGTCATACCTCTTATTTATTCTTTTATATGAATTTCTTATCAACATCCTATATTTGGAATTCAGGTTCTTCTCTATATCCTTAAATGAGATCTTATTGGGAGAATTTGTGTTCGTAATATTAATATGATTTCTTCCCAAGGTTGAACATTCATACCTAGCTGGAATTTTTTGTCATATTATCTTATCATTGAATGTATGTTGAGATTGTTAAGATAAAACTTTTGGACCACATACAATGATTATGTCACAGAAGTTATCAATATTCCAAAGTTGTTTTGTAGATTACAGTTTCTTTTGGACTAGGGGATGTTGATTATTATTTTCTAAAATTCATTACCTTAAAATCGGCATCCTTTGAGCTTCTTCATTTAAAGGGTTTTACCTAAAATCCAAATCCCAATTCCCAAATCTATTGCATCACCAGCATTGACTTACATACCTTGATCTCCCTATATCTTCTTAAATAAGGTACTTAGATATTCATCATTACTTTTTGTGCTTTTTGTGGGAAATCATATTCTATACTATTTTTTATCAACCCTAGATATGGTGGTTGGGTTATAATCACATTATTCATTCTTGTTCAGTGTTACTTTTAAAACTTTGTCATCTCATGATAATAGGTTTAGAAGAATCAATACAAGTTGGTATGGATGGTACCTATTTCATCATAGGTGCTTGAGATAGATCACCAAAGGGTGTCATGATGTTCTTATAACCGGATTGACGTCATTTATATTTATAATCCTCTAGTGAACATTGAGTAGATACAAAAACCGATTCCTTCTTTTATGAATCCTTAATATTTTTTTTCTCATGATTGGACAACTAAGCTTCCAAATCTAGACATTTCATGTGGAGGATTATTTTCTTAACTCTAAACATAATCATTTTTTCATTGGAATACAGATTCATTATAACAACTTAATATTCATTCATCATACCTTTATTTTAATGAATGGATTAAATATATTTTATGTAATGGATATTTATTCTAATTTTAAACCCTTGAAACATATTCAAATTTTTAATTTATCTTCATGTGCACATATATATTTTTCAAGAGTATATTTCACTCCCTCTTTATCTTCAACTTCATTTAATAATTTTGAGGAAGATATTTCATTATCCCATATTGTGTCTTCAATGTTTCCATCCATTATGGAGAGTATTATACATTCAAGAATTATTTATTGTAAACCCCTTTACAAATCATCAGCCTCTCCATCCATCTGGTTGATTTGAACCTACATACATTGATGGAATCCAAAAATAATGGTGACACTTTCTTTTGGAATACAATAAAGAAAATAAATTTATCAATCATCTTATAATTATTTTTTGGTTATATATTGTCTATCATCAATAATTTTTAGGTATTCTTATTTTGAGTACAACCTTCAACGGTGTTGACATAGACATCCTGATAATGTAAATATTTTCATTTAGATGAGGTATAAGTGATGCCCTCCTCTTTGGTGGAAACCTAATCAACATCCCCTTTACATTCCAAGCCTGATATATCTTTATTTTTTGGAAATACATGGAGAGCTACATGCTATTTCTTCTTCGGATAAACAAGACATCCTTAACTGTATCTTATATTTATTTTTTCAGTTTATCATATTTTGGGAGGATATATAATTATTATCAAAGATTTCTAAATCTTCATAAAAAATACCAATTATTGTTGACTCAGGAAAAAACAGGTATCTTTAAATGAGAATATCTTTACTTTTTAGAGTCCAACATAGGCAAACTTCCCTTTAATACCACCTGTATGACCCTTAAGAACCTTAAGAGGGTATGGGCGATTTAGGATGTCAAATTTCTCATCTAATGTAATGGATATAGTTCACATATTGGTTGGAATATATTAAACATATCAGATCGTATTGATTAGTAGGTAAAACATGCCCTTGTAGAGAGACTACAGAACAATTTTACTAGGTTTACCACTAATGGCTAGTCCAAAGAGCATACACTAATAGTGTGTCAGTTGAACCAAAATCCAATAATCTTCACTGTTTTTGGAATACATATTTATTTACACAGTAAATCTATTTTCATATCACTCTATTTACATGATTTTATGGACAATACACTGCTTCCCTTGGATCAATTTTATCGACACCCCCTAGCTCAGTACTTTTGCAGAAATATTACCTGGTTTTTCAACATGAAGGTTTATTCAATAGATTATCAATAAATTCTTTTTCCATGTCTATTATGAGACTCTTATTACACCATATACTTGAGTTTATTTAGTTTGAAATCCATTTATATTGAAAAAATGTTGTTGAAAACTACCTTTTGTGAATCTCCCTCCTTTGCAAAGCTTACTTCTTTCACAGAATAAACCTCCTTTACAAAGCTGACTGATTCAATATAGAATACCCAGTCATCATGAAGCATCCATTACACAAAATAATTAAAAATTTCATGACATAATAATTACTTTCATTAGGCTCATGATATCATATAAACATTGATTTATAGATCTCCCTAGCTTCCCAAAATCAGAGCAATTATGTATTTTCTATGTATAATTATAGGGGTAATGAAGAGGGGGTACCCTTATATTTATATTCTAATATGTTAGTGATTCTCCACAACCTCCATAATATTTTTTGGATCTTTATAGAACATCTTGATGGTGATCCCCCATTTACGATGCTTCATTGAGATTTTAAATTGTCACAATATTTTCCATCAAACCATCGCACACTAATGATACACTAATTCAAGTAATCATGGAGAACACTATAATGGATGGAAATGATCCATGTCTTTGTGAATATAATCTATTTAATATGAATTCCTTAATCAACCTACTATGTATTGACAACAAATACTAACTGAACTCTATTTCCATGAAATAACAACCATGCTTCCAACACCTTAACTCAAGTATTGTCAGATTATATCATTTATTATAATTAATAAGAACCTTTTATAGGTTTAATAACTAATACTTAAATAATTTAAATTATTTTATTAATTACTTAATTAAATACATAATTATTTAAGTCTACATCAGTTCTTTTTTGGATATTCTATTCATTATTTAAAAATTGAAATAGTGTGTTGCCCGGGGTTAAAGAGTTCCTCATTTCAAAATAAACAGAATAATAATTAGGAATTTTTATCATATTTATACATAAATAATCCTTTTTAAACTAATCCAGAAATTTTATTATGAAAAACAATGAACTACGTTACTATCATAGAGATGGTAGGTCGTACATACACGTGATTAAACTTTCCATTTTAGATGACCATTACAGAAAAATGGTAAGTAATATTTTATCTATAAATCCTGATTATATTATCATAAATACCATATTATTTTATTTAATATAATTATAAATATCATCTATGTGATGTGATGTTTAAAAATTAATCATATCACTACGTGAAGGTTATATTCCATGCATATGAATGAACAACATTATCATTTTTCAGTGTAAGAAAGAAAATAATAAATTAATTTTTTAAAAGGTTAAATATTTCATGAATATAATAGTAATTGTGTTTTTTACTTATATTAATTAGAATTATCCTTATTACCTTACTTGTAAATTGTTACTAAGAATGAATCAAAATGCTTCACATAGAAATAGTTCTCTCGTCATACAGACAAGGGACATTATTGTATCCCCCATATAATGGATAATAATAATTTATATGTGATATCACATCTATATAATTATAAATATATTAAAAATTATATATATATATATATATATAGTATAAATTCATCATTACAACAATCCATGAGAGTTGGTGAAGGTAAAATGACACTGGTTTGCGAGGAAATAGTTTGTGATACATAAACGATACTTTTTGTATCTCATGTCATGGAATAAGATAAGGATTTTGGTTTTTACACTAAAATAATTAAATCAAATTATATGGGATTTGTTTGTTTATTTTATAAAAATTCAAAAAATATAAATATGTAGAATAATAAGTAAAATAAAAATTCACGGTTAAACCTGATACCTCTTTTTTGGAAAACATCCTTAGATAATCATAAAATGTCATTATTAAATGCATTTATGATAAAAATAACTGTTCAAGGTCCTGGATAGAGTATATATTATAAGATTAGGGTTGGTATTGGAATTTCCAAAATGAATATGAAGTTATGAAGTGGATAAGAGTGGGGGTAGCCTTTTATAATTGATATCCTCATTATTTAACATTACAGACATCTAAAAATGGTTCATTTTGGAGCCTTATAAATGATGAAGTATGAATACATACATAAAATAATTTTTATAAACGTTTTATGAAAAATTTAATCATATTTGTTTACTTTAACCACTAGTAAACCCATGTCTACCATAATCATAGTAATTAATATTTTATATTTTCTCAAGATATTATTAAAAAAAATTATGTTAAAAATAATAGATAATATAATTTATAATGATTCAAAAAATATAATCACTTTTAAAAAAATAAAATTCATATAAGTGTAAAAATTTAATTTAAAAGTAAACCCACAGACATAATGAATATGATGGTTTCCATGATGTGATTTTTTCAAGGAAAAAAATTATTATATATTAATTATATCACTAATAACAATAATTTTATAAATTATAGTTAATTATTATTATTATTTTCAAACAATAATTTCTTTAAAACCATTCCACATTTGATGTTTTTTAATTAATACAGATGAAGAACAATTATGAACATTAAAAATGTTTTCCTAAAAAACAAATTCGAAATTAAAAAAAGAACATATACTAAAATAGAATATAATATTCATTAAAATATAATTAAATGAATTAAATATTCCAGAAAATTACTATTTTACTTGAAATCATATTCGAAATATAATAGTAATATTAAATTTATTAATTTATTGAAAATAAATAATAGTTTTGGGAAGATTTATATTTACATTTTTCACAGAAAAATCAACATTTTCCAAAAAATCACAAAACATCATCCTATGTAAATTTTGATATTATTATCTTTAAAATTTAATTAATTTTATCAAATAAATTTCAAATAATTAAAAAAATAGAATGTATATTTTAATATTAAAAAAAATTCAAATCATTTTTTATGAAAACATATTTTTGAATAATAAAAATGATATTTTAAAAAGTCTATCCATTATATAATATGAATTTTTTATTAATTTATGTTGTGTTGGAAATATATGTATTTATTTTATAAAGTAGTTAATACTATTCGTACCATCCATTTTAAGAAGTATTTTATAACAATTTTAAATTATGTGGGTCGTTTATACTTTGTGTGTGTGTTGAATATGCTATCTAACTTGATAACAATATTTTATAAGCATGGGGTGTAATATATATCATGTAAAAACACATGTGTTACATTTTTTTATTTTAATTATAACATAATACATTGAATATATAGTTTTATAGGTTATTTTAAAAAATTGTGGAAATGTGAGAATGTTTTTTTTCAGTTAAATAAAATTTAATTTGAAATATTCCAAATTCATCAACACATAATTTAATTTTTTATCAACATGTAAGAGTTACTCTATAATGATTACTGAAAAATAAAAGAGAAAAAAACCATACCTATTTTCAAAAATGTAAGATTATATAGATATATAGAAATTTTCATTGTGTAGAATGTGTAAGAGTAGCCTTTAAAAAATGTATATAATTAACTCTAAAGAGAACAATTGAAATATAGAAATATCAATAGTATATAAGAGTAACCTTATTTACGTGTAAGAGTAACTATTAGAAGAGTGCAAATATTTAAAAATACTTCGAATCAAAGTGAAATACCGAAGGGAATCTCTTCTAATGTGTAATGGTTACTCTATGATAATGGATAATATATAGAAGTATTATTCTCATGCATAAAGGTCAATCAACTGATATGTAATCATTGATCGAAATTAAGAGGAAATGCATAAAGGTAATTTGAATTTCCTTTTATATGTAATATTTATTTTTATGTAGATCGTTTGAAATATAGAAAATTCATTGGAATATAAAGGAATATTACATTTTACATGTAAAGGATCCAAACATGGATAAAATTATTATTTTAGGAAATTAATGTCAGATTTTATGAAAATTAAATTTACATTTAAAAAAAGATTTCAATAAATTAAAAAAAATTTAGAATTTAGAAATGATGGTATAAAATTTTATTATTTATTGATTAAAGTAAATGATCTGAATCCATGATACAATTTGAGGAAGAATATTTGTCACACGGTAAATATTTTTTTCTCGTCATGTAAAAATCCATGGGTCCTTGATATAAAATAATTCATTCCATTATATAAATCTTTTATATGTATAATCTAGAGTAAAGACACTATTTTTAACGTAATGGTGACCTTAAAATTATGATCAGAGAAAATATTTTGAAGTTATTCAAATTTTCTAGGAAAACTACATGCATGTGTTATATAATATTTTAATATCATTCATACTATTGTTCTTTGCACACTAAGCCTCAAAATCGCACTCTATAGCATCACCTATTCTCATTGTTTTTCTGTATAATATTTAAAAATAATATAGGGAAAAAAATGGAAGTTAAATTATTCCCAACTTGGTTTTTTACATCCCTAAAAATCCAAAAACAAGGATACTCAAAATTATGTGTGTTCTAAGAATTAATATGATCTTCTTGCTCCAAATTACTCTTGTGTATATCCCCATACTTCCACCAGAAATGAACTAAAGGGATCAATATCTCATGAAGGATACTCTTATACTAATTCTTGATCTATACTAGGTACTCATCAAATGTTTCCCTTTCGACTATGTTAATCTCTCCTCGATCGATGATGTGCAATGGGTCATGCACTTACCCACTCAACTCTCACATGTGGAGGACTTCATGTACCATTTCTAACTATTTGGGTATATCTAAATGGTACACCCCCACACTAACTACCCAAAACATATGAAAAGGGACAATAAAGAATGGAGATAACTATTTTCCCAAGAAAAATATCTATTATCCACATTAAGGTGAAATAAGAAGGAAGATATGTTCTGCTTTTTCAAAATCTAAAGGGAAAAGTATCTTGTGTATATAAGAATTATGTTGGAATGTTTAGTTCTCATCTACTCTTACGTGAATTTCACCTTCTCGGGAGTTGTTTTCACTAACTTTGGGCCTATGATTGTTGACTATGTTGTGTCATTCATGAAATGTGGTGACCTAGAGGGTCACCTGTACCTCAAATTTCTCCATACCTATTATGGTATTTTAGATATTATTATATAATAAATCAACTATAAGTGGTTGATTATCCAAAAAAAATGTATGAAGTCTTACTCGCTTTCTCACATCATGTCCTCCTGAACCTGAATGGTCTGCACCTTCTAACCATCCTTTTGTTAGTGAAACACTATGCTCAAGTGTAACTCGGTCCCGAAAGACACATATAATGCCTTCTATAATTGGGATGTAAAATGACTATCATGATTTGAAACAATGTTTTATGGAACTCCATGGAGTCAATCTATCTCATGTACATAAAGTGTCATATGCTCTCTATTTAAATATGCTCTTTAACGACTAAAAATTTGACTGTCGTTGTGAGTTAGTCAAAATTCACCCATAGGTAATCTTGTCACTTACACATACATGGTAAACTTGTCATTAATTCTATCAATATCCAATCCCATTTCCATTCCAACACCTCAAGGGGTTGAGCTATCCCCACTGGTACCTAGTATTCAGCCTTATCATTGAAACAAGCATGGTTTCACGAGACAAACTGTATTACTCATTAATTTATCCCAAGACACCAAAACTAATGTCATAGGTCCTCATACAATTTTCCACGCATAAATATACTGCCAAAGGGGATGTATGAAACTCTCTCAGAACCTACCCTACAATGTCATTGGTAATACTGTATGTCCTCAGAAAAGAACGATGTGCTCCCTACATTTTAAATATCCTTCATGATCATGACCTATAGATATTTGGCCTCATAGTCACTGCCTTTATCACATGTTCATATAATTTTGAGAGAATATATACTTGAGACTCCTATGATTGGAGTTAATGATAAATCACCCAGCCAACTGGTAGTTTCACCAACTCATCCAGGAGAGAAATACTGCTTCTAACTCAAGATCATGGGTCATGTATTTCATCCCACATGGTCTCAACTGGAGATAATCAGAGGCAATAATTGCATGCCTTTAAATAAATAGGCTACCAAGCCTCGTTATTGATTCATTGCGTAATACTACATACTCGAAAGCATCCTCCAACAACCTCAATATCGGAGCACTCAAAAAAATATGACTCACCTACTAAATATCCTGTTTTACCCTCTCTATCCACAAAAATGGATTCCCATTTAAGGTGAAAGCTATAATAAGTGATGATATCCTATAGAAATTAGGTTTTAATTAGTGGTAATATCCTACTAACACATTGAAGCTCTGAACCTCCATTAAGATCATAGCTGGCTCCAATGCTAAAACATCACCGACCTTGTCTTGGTCCATTGCCACTCCATATGATAAAATAATGTGTCCCATGTAGTGGATCTCTTGAATCCAAAACTGGCACTTTGAGAGTTTCCCACAAATTTGGTTCTTTTGGAGTACATCAAGAACCATCCATATGTTTCTTGTGTGATTTTCTTCAGTTTTTTAGTACATAAGGATATCATTGATTAAGAATACGACAAGTTGTTCTATGTAAGGCTAAGAGATCTAGTTCATGAGTTCCATGATTCCTTCTGAGGTTTTTATCATACCAATGGGAATCTACAAGTACTCATAATGACTGAAATGATATCTGATGTTCTTCTTTGGTATATCCTCATCTTGTACACATAGTTGTTGGTAGCCTAATATGAGGTCATTATTAGAGATCCATCCCAACCGTTTAAACTGATGATTAGGACATAAATCTTCATTAGTGGATACTAGTTCTTCATTGTCACTGTGTTCAATAACCGATAGTATACACTCATCCTCAAGCTCCCATCATTCATCTTTAAAAAAAATAGTGCTTCTGAGGTTGAAACACTAGGTCTCACAAAGCCTTTACTCTCCAAGATCCCCAACTGCATCCTAATATAATGAATCTCTGAAGGAGCCATCTGATATGCTGGTGTAGTTATTAGTTTCACCTGAGTGTGTAAATCCATATTAGATTTTATATCCTAGTGTGGAGGGAATCCTATGACATATTCAGGGAATTTTTCCCTATAATCTGCCACCAATATAGGAAACTGGAAGCTTAGAACATTTGTTTCACTAAGGGCCAAGATAGAAAACATCTTATTAATCGGTTGTACCCTCATATTCGTGAGTCTATCCTATGATTATTGGGGTTCCCTTTCACTAATAATGGTAATCCTTATTCCATAACTATGCATACACTTCACCCTTCGCCTAAAACTGATAATCTTGGCATGAACCATAGATAACAAACACATACCAAGAATGATGTTGTAAGGCCTCAATGCTGAAACCAAGAGGTTTCAACTAAAAATATATACTCAATGGGTTAGCTCACACTTTCAGCATATGTATCTGGTCCCTAAGTCTTCTCAAGTAGGTTTTTCTCATCTTAAGGGTCTAGTCAATGGTTCAACCAGAATCTACAGGTCTTGAACAATACATTTGGTGATAAAGGATAGACTATAACATCTGTCTATCAGTACTATAGATAAATCTGAAAAGGAATAGACCATACCTCAAATCACTCTTAGTTCCCCTTAGTCATATTCCTCAACCACATGTTGTTTCCCCTTCCCATTCTATAGATCCATAATTCACTTATGGACAATCTAGGGGTGGTGGTGATAGTAAGTCAAAACATCAACCAACTTTGGATTCTCTCCTAGATCCTCATCCATGTCCATCACCATATAAATATGCTTTCTCCTATCATTGTCTCTTCATAAGTTGTCCATAAATAGTTTTCATGTCATTAGTACAGTGGTTTGGAAAATATCGAGTGATATTTCCCTTACTCTCACATGAACAACACTTCCTCTCTCTAGGCTGACAAGACCGATCCTCTGAGCCTTGAACTACAAATACTCCATCGATGGACCTCCTCTTAAAACATTTACCATGTCAAGGTCTATAAAACAAACATCAGATCCCTGCTTTTGAAGGTTCTACTCCTTCTCATCCACTACTGACTATCACCATCTATATCTACTCATCCAAGAATATTTCAGCAACTAAATCTCGCTCAGTCATCCTTGTATATATCGGAATGCTGAGATGAAAAACACTAGCTCAGTTGTCTCTATACCAACCTCGCTTGAAGTTATGATCCCTGAAGTACTGATCTCTTACCATATCCCTTTAGTACCTAGAAATCTTGGAAAAATATTATGAACAATCATCAAGTTTTATGCTTCCCTACTAAATTCGAAGAAGCTCTAATATAAGCAAGAAAATCTCAGTGTAACGAGTAATGACATTTCTCTGAAGAAGTTACCAAACTATATCCATGAATGTTCCACCTTATCACAAGTCATGATAAAAAAAATTCACCATTGTTTCACTAATCCTTAAAAAATAATCTCAACTGGGGCCACCATCTGATATACTAGTGTCTGAACAAGATATAAAAATTTGGTCACCGCATCAAGCCCGTCCTAAGTTGCCTTTGTGTTAATATTCACTCTGAACCTAAGGGGTCTCGTTATCTAAAACTCATGAAACATTATCAGCATGTGATCTTCATCCAATGGTACTACGGGTATCAAATATCTCTCTATAATTGGGGGTAAAGCTGTTGCACCACCTGGAGGGGAAATATGGGGAACTGGTCCTTACATAAAATCCTCATCACAGAGGGGGTCATCCTCGGGATCAATATACTAAATCTAAGCTGGTATTCATCGTGAAGGAACGTTGTATGAAAACAATATGTATCATGGTCAATGAGTATATCTCAATAGATAACTTAAATATGATGTGGAAGCGAAACCTCAGTCATATATTATTTATGTAGCATTATTTTCCCACCATTAAGTATTTTCATGTACCTAGTAAAAAAGTGGGTTACCAGTGTCCTGACTTATGGACATGTCGTCCTTCTCACCAACACTAGAGTCGAAGCCCTAAAATAAAAAATTAGAATACATTAAAAAATTTCCCTATACCAATCTCACAAACTCATGGTCATAAATAAGAACTGACTACCTATGATACCACTCTGTTGCAAGCCTTCCCCATGGGGCTTGTGACGTGACTCCCCGTTCCCGCCTCCAATAATCCATGGGATCATTACTACCACCGAGTGGGCATATAACTACATGTGAGTAATTTATTATATACCTATACACATTCATATATCACTAAACAAACATAATGATAAAATTTAAAAACCACTTAGTCTTCAATTCATGCATGAAACGATATCACAAGACAAGAGTACACTAGAAAGTAATGTAATGTATACAATTCTAGACTACAAGACCACAAAAAAGAGTCTATGACCAAAAGTACAATCTATACACAAAAAGGTACTGCGAATGCTGTCTATACCTATAGGAATACACCTTGATCTCTCAGGTCTCACAAAGCACCGTCTGGTCTTAGTTTTCATAGAAATTCTTCAAAATATTGATCATCCTGATAGGACATGACACACACAGGGAAATCCCAAGAATGGGTGACTATAACAATACTCAATAGGACACCACAAAATAAAAAACAAAAACAACAAATGAATGATTAAATTATCTCTAAACAAGTGTATTTCTATATCAAATATACAAAGAACACCCAAATACACTCAAAAAAGACACAATGTCTAGAGGTAATCCCCAACCACTACCTACTAAACCTAGGAATTCTGCTATAAAATTACATGAATCACTAATCCAAGAAAAGACACTCTTATGTCTAATAGCACCAATGAAATATATATGAGAGGTAATTATTATCTGGTATCACTATGTGAAAGAAACAATGATAGATCTAAAGAGAAATATGACACAACAGATGAGGATCACATCTTGTGCACTGGAGTGTTATCATAAACTTTACCTAGATTAACCCACCACGTAGATGATTGATACCCATGTATTGTTGGTCATGCAGATACTGATAACTCTAGATAGAGAATGAATAATGAATAGAGGATCCTCCTATGTTCCTCTTGAGGTATTCCAAAAACTCTATCCAAGAATTCATGATTGAGTGATTATATTCCTATGATTAGAAAATGATTTATACATACCTTCAAGTAAATGAATATACAAACTAACCTATATGAAACATGTCCATTAATGAACAGAGAAGTAAATTAGGCCATGGTTAATGGAATTCACAGTGTGTAGTAGGTTCACATGTCATGTCCCATGACCCCAGGTATTGACCTTGTACAACGACCGATGTCATTCCAAACATTGTCCTGTAGAATATATGTAAAAATTGTAGAGAAGAAGTCACATTTCAGGTCCTCCAATCAGGGGATCACCCATGTTAATTTTCCATGTTCCAGTATATGTTTTCTTCCCATGTATGACTTCCCATGTACATATACATGAGATTGTATGTGTAACCAGATTAGGCCATCTCATGTGGTGTTTTACATGTTGTGTAGGAAACCTATGTACTCCATCACATGTACGTGTACTCACCATGTACAAATCAAGAAAACCACGAGAGGGAACACATTGTGTGATAGGGTCATACACTATGTGATCCTTAACATTATCCCAAAACCCTAGCCACTAGAAGGGGGACCACAGACTTTGTAATTTCAGATAACATTCCTTGTGGTACGTTATTTTCTAGAATCTATTGAGCTTATCATGCACACCACCACCTCTTCCATGATTTGATCAGTTGATCAATTCTCCATGAAACTAATGATCTTAGCCCGTCGAGTCTTTTCATCAGCCAAATAATGTGTTTCTTATTCTGATATATTCATAAAATTATTTAAAATTTTCATTCCTTGTTTTGCCAATGAACATCAAAGAATGCATATTTGGGGATCAAATTTATTCCAAATCTCTTTGTGTCTATCATCACACCTCCTTAGTATCATTATATTATAGGATCTATGATATCAGATTTTTGAACCAAGAATCGGTTTCACAACGATCAATTGATCAGGATGTGTTGAGTCGCTGGACAAGTGAATAACACTCATAATAAATGAAGAATAAGGGATAAAAGAACAACAATAAATGAGATATGAACCTTGATTTATGTTCATGTTGATCTTTATACATCACCATTATAATGAAAATTAATAAATAAAATAATCTCAAGATCAATCTCTCTTAAAATCCTACAAATATTATCCTATCCCACAAGTATGATCGATCTCTAGGATAATCTCTTCATGGATAAGTCCATGTTCATCATAAAAATCATGAATGGGATAGAACAATTGAAATATCATACCCAACCATGATATTGGATGGCTTGATGATAAAGATCAGTCATCACTTCATCACTATTGGTGTTATATACAAAGAATAACATTATTTCATCTCTGATCTGATGTTCATTGGATTCCTAGCTGATAGTATTCTCTAGAGGTTCCCCCCAATGTCTCCATAGATTTCTAGGGTTATTATCCAACCCTATATCTCATGAAAATTTTTTATTGATAATAAACCAATCACTTTGTCGATGAAATGAAAATTAAATAAATATTATTCATTTAAAATTCATCTGATGACTTTCTACAACCAACCCATGATGAAAAATGTTAGCTCAAACCTTGGGTAGAACTATTGTTCTAAATGCAATGGATCCATTAAATGTATGATATGGTTACTTGTTTATATTTATTTCCATTTTTCATGAAATCTCGACAGACATGCTATTTAGTATTTTCATCGTTTCCAACTATTATTCTGGGCACACTGTCCCTCAGAATCACATGTCATCGCAACTCCTGGCCAAAAACTTAATCCATATAATATAAAAAAATACACATAGAATATTGGACATTACAATAATATTAAAAAATTATGGGGAGAAATGATTTATATTTTTATGATTATGTATATGTGATAATTTATTTTTATCTCTTCTATTTATATGTCACGGGAATTCTTGGAAGCTTGGTAGGATGTCTAGGTACACATATTTTAATTGTATGGTATTATTATATAGCTAGTGGATCTATGTATAAAACTGATTTCCTTAGGATAGTGTACTTTACCTTTAATTATGCCATCTAGGGTCAAATTTAGTATTAGATAATGTTTTCAATATCCAACATTTGTCAATAATGGTTATATATTGGTTTTATAAAAGATTTTTTCTTGGACTCATCTGATTCTATGATATGTCTTATGATTTATTTTTATATAATTTCATTGTTTTTTATTTCGAACCATGATTATTTACTATTAATATTTAAAATAATGTTTCCTTCATATTAAAATTTTTCTTCCAAAAAATAATATAAAAATAGTAGGAAAATAGTTATGTTTTTTTTAAAAAGATCATTGAAATGAAATTAATCTATGTAATTATTTTAACTTAAAATCACAAAATTCACTTTCCTGTTATATTTTGAACATACATGAAATGGTTTTAATGTTTTAAATTTTATGTATATTGTGTCGGGAGGATATATACAAGGAATATTTTCATCAAACTTATCAGATAGTATTTTAGACATCCTTTTAAATCAATACAATATATGATATTTATAATTGAGAATAATGATGGTGTTATGTGATGGTGCTTCACTTACTCATGGAGAAGAGTAGTGGTAGATGACTGTTTAATTTTGGGTACCTTTTATGTATCAACCACATCTTCATTTTTTCATATTTTTTATGTAATATTATGTTTTATTTTGGTATTTAATTTTGTTTTTACATGTAGAATTTGTATTAAGGGGTTTGACCTTTTTTAAGTAGTGGATTAATTTCTCATGCAAGAATGTGCTTATATTCTATTTGAAATAGATTGTCTTAGTTTTTATGTACTTATAATGTATGGAATTTTTATGCCTTATTTCTAGCCAGAATTACTTTATTATTTATTTATTTAATTTTGAAAATCATTCTTAATGGACTATGTTTGTTTTAACAACACTAGTTTCTAGCACAATATATATTAGGAACACAATTTTGTCCATTTCAAGCGCTAGCTTGAGGACCCATCTCAGAGGTATTATTGGTTTCTTCACTACATATCATGACCTAATACTTGTTTTCACACTATTTTCATGCATAACTGAATAAAGAGTGTATTAATGATCAAATCCTGATGAAATGTGTCATTCCATGGAGATGAATGAGATTGTTTTGGAATTTATTAATTATTCCCCATTCAATAAAAATACACCATGATTACCTGGATAATATTACACGGGATCAACAAGTAGGATGAGAATAAAGACTAAATTGAATTACTTATGCAATGATATGAAATAAAATTCGAATATTCAATTATTTAATGTTATAGTGATATAAAATATTAATTAAAAAATGGGTCTTGAATTGTAAAATGTTATATATTATAACAAATAATGAGAAAGATATAGAGTGTAACATATAAGAGAAGGTGTTTGTATGCCATGCATTGTGAACAAGAAGGTTAGTTTTAGAAATTCATGTATAAGACGAAGAAGAAGAGTAATAAGAAGAAGCCCTCACATTTCCTAGTGTGAAATAGTCACAATTATGTCTTGTGGTAAGAATAAAATAATACACACTTGTGTATAGGATAACCAAAATTATAATTGGAGAAAATCATCATAAGGAAATAATATTCCTTAACTCAACTATGTATAAGTTAGTAACATGACATATGAGGAGAGTTAATGAGATATAACATTGTTAATTATCTTATAATATCTGTTTTATTATAAAATGTTTTCATTTGTATCATCAATGGAGATTTTAGATGATCATATAGTCTCCATTGATTTTGGATCATTACAAGGATTGCTTACTTGTTTGGATTATGTAGACTTGTTCAATCACATTCTTTTTATTTTTCATTTCTCAACACATGTGAGTTATAAAGTAAGATATCTCATATTCAAATGGGTTATAGGTTGAGTTCATTTGAAATATTAAAATGAAAAATTTAACACTTATCCCTAATTCACACCACTCATCAGTGAACCCATACAATGCATGGGTTTATAACAAATTTACATAGTAAATTTACTATAAAAATTATATATTAAATTTTCTAAGTGGATTTATATAATACATTTTCATAGTATAATAATATTGTAAATTTATTTATTGTACTTATTTTTTTAGTAACTTTAACTATAAAATTTTATTATATAAAATTATTATGTTAATCTTACATAATAAATTTAAAATAAAAACTGAAACTATAATGACTATAACCAAAATTCAATATAAATTTAATTTATAAATAAATCATAAAAACGCCAAGGGAATCAATGATTACATTTATAATTTCCACTTTAAAGATTCATGTAAAAAACCATTTAAAAGACCATGATTTTTAAAGCCTAAACCCCAAGAGTCATATGGCTTACAAAATGAGTACCAAAAATCATTGGAAAACTTCCTTTACATTATGATAAAACACAAAAAAAATCATAATTGATTTTTTTCAGTTTATTAGAAAAAAAATCCATTTTTAAACCATAAAAAATTAGAAAAACTTATAATTGATAACAAACATCACCTAGAAAACAAGACCATCAATGGATAAAGATTAACCCTTCAGGAAATAAATTTTCCATTGAATGTAGTTAATAATGTAAAAAATAACTGGTATTCGGTCTTACCCAATACATAGGAACACTAACATATAAAAAAGTGAATAGATACCTCATGAATACACATCTCCTTGATAATGTAATGTTTTCTATTAGCTGAGATTTTTCTTTTAATGTAGAAAAAGTATTTTCCACAACTGATCTCCTGCCTAGATACCATATCATAGTGTAATAAATCCATCTAGATTTTTTGAATATTTCTTTTATACCATTTTGTAAAATGAATAATTTCATCAGTATATAATAAATTAATGGGAGCATAAAGTCCCCGAACAACACAAATCGATTTGATTTTCCCATTTCCAGCCACAACGCAGAGGATCCTACTAAGATAATATTCCGCAATGGAACAAATAATTGTAGATAAATGATCACATTGAAGAACACCTCTATATAAATAAAAATATCCTTTAAGATAGCCATTAATGAGAATTGAAATCTGCGCAATGCTTAAGATGATTTTCACCAATGTGAAGAAAACACTATCAAAACCAAATAAAGAGATAACATCGAAAATGAATCTACATTACATCATATCAAAATATTTCCTAACACCACACATAAAGGAAAAATTCCCACCCCTAGTGTATTTCTTAAGAATATTGACATGTTATAAGGTAATGATGAGATAATCTTGAATTGATATTCTCTTAAAAAAACCTTACATATTTGGGGACACAAATTTGTGGGGAATAGAGGGAATAAATGTTTTATTGGGTTTTTCTAATAATATTGATGATGGTGTAAACAAGAGAAAAATGCCTAAAAAGATCCATCAAATTGCAATTCTCCACTTTTGAGATTATGGAATGAATTTGAGAATTCAGAGCATGAAGAACAGAGCATCCTTTAAGAAATGAACCAGTAACCCCCAAACTTCATGTTAAATAATATCCATTTTTTTGGAAAAAGATGCTTTTAAAACCATCTGGGCCAAGAAAGACTTCATGTTTGGGGATATAAATAACATCCTTGATTTCAAAATATATGGGAGTAAAGATGATATTGGAATTTTATTCATTAATAACAAGCCTTGGAATAATAATCTCAACTTTATCAATAAGGGAGGGTGTGCAGTTAAAGAGATTCTTGAAATAATAAAAAATATGCTATGAGAGATCCCTCCTATTATGAATTAATTTATCACCATCCATAATAATTAAGGGAGGCCTATAAAAATCAATATTTTTTATGGAAATTATAGTATTTAATATTTCTATAACCATCATTCATCTAATTTTCTTTAAATTCATTCCATTATAATGACTACTTGAGATTGAGATGATTATTAACCATGGTTGTCTTCATATCCTCATCCATGACATCATTTGATAAATCATTATGGGAATTATTCTCATGAGAATGATGATGGAACTCTAAATGGAGGAAATATCAGAGTTTATAGAATTGAAGATATTTTTTCTACAAATTTTAAAATGTTTCTTTTGTAATTTTAATTTTTTAACACAAGTATAGGCATAATTTATACAATTCACTAAACTACAAACATATTGAGAAATATACATACAACCATGATGGTTCAACCAATGATTGTTTAATCTAAAGGGAATATGATTTGTTGAATATTTACTAATAGGATCACCCAAAATAGGATGATTATTGATGTTTATTATTGAAAGAGTTATGGAAGATAAGGAATCTTAATTATCCACAGAGGCATCATTTATAAAGTCTCTTTCAATTATAATAACAACAAAACTATTTAAATAACTCTAGTACCATATATATTTTTTCCCAAGAAGATTAACCTCAATCAGCCAATTATTATCAATTCATTCTTTGAATTCTCTGGAAGAAATAGTATAGGTTATAATAGCATTCTTTTCATCCAAATTCATGATGGAGTCGAAATACCCTAGAATGATCCAGCAAACAATGATAATGGATTCGGTGAAGACAATATCTATCCATAAACATCAATGATCCTGGTATCATTTGAGATCATAAATGAAGGATAATAAGTGTTGTATTCCAAGATTAATGAAGGAACAAGAGAAATGTTGTTCATTGGAAGAAACCAAATAAATATTAGTCAATTAAGAATGAGCCAAAACCCAAAGGCTCTGAATGTCTATAAAGTATCTGTTGGTGTCACTCAAATGAAATACAAATAACACTATGCTGAAACTACTAGAGGAGGAGATTATTTTAGTCCCTGAAAAACCTATAAAAATAGTTCTAAGGGTTTGAATAAAGAGCTTGATATATCTACTTATGTCCCGGTGAGAAAACCCCTAAATATTACAAAAAAGGGATCATAATTTGGACATGAAACCAGATTTTTAAACCCCTTTCTTAATTCCTATAGCTATACTTTAACCATATTTAGGAGGTCATCCCAGCATTATTTTATAAAAAAAGAGTTTTTTGGATTTGATCATTTATAACACATGAATTCTTTCCAGGTTAACAATTTGGGACACTACCAATGAGGAAAGGTTGTTTACTATCATTGGTATGGATTTCCATATCCTTGGTCTTAATTATTGGTTCAGTATGTGATGTATCCTATGAACTCGGAATTCCAGAATAATTTTTTTTGGATTTATAACCTTAGATTGCAATGATGCATTAGTTCCCAATTTTTGAGCATTTGAGTTACCATTCTAGGCCTAGAAAAGTGTCACATCCAATGAGACATGGTTGCACACAATCCATGGAAATGATTTCCTTGTCCATGAACCCGATAATAGGTTCAACATGTGATTTATGATCTAAATATGGGGTACCTAAATTATTTATTGGCTCTGTAATAGTGGTAGAGAGGATGGTTGGTTTGGATCTATTATTATCTTAGCTGCAAAGGGAACTTAAACATAGATTCAATAGGCATGAGAATTATAGTCTGAAATATATAGGTGGTTAGAATGTATTCTCATTTCATTTTCAATGTATTCTATATTGGAAGGGACTTTAATGCCACAAATATGTGGACTAGAATAGGCCATTTATGCAAGATCCCGAGAGCCTACTAGATTGGAATAAACTGGTGCCTAACCAACAAGATTGTGATTTACAGATGGGGTCTTCATGGGAGCCTCAAATAAATAATCACCTACCTGTAAAGAAAAAACAAAATCACTGAGGCTTGGAGACAATTATTGCATCAAATTAAGTTCATCTGTTTCTTATTGCACATTGAAAACAAAATTGTAAATCATATTTGAATGATCAGAACTCAAACTGTGATCCATCACATAGACCATTCCTATAGTGTTTTCACCCCACCACCAACTTGAAATAGTGTGATATGCAAGTAATGATTACCTTATTCCACTTCATTGGCTATATCAACACAAGACATCTTAGAAGGTATTGTTCTATGGGGATCATCATGAGTTAACCCTTATCAACAATTACAGTCTTATTCATTCTATTCTGGTTGACCTCTTTCCAATCTGGAGATTTGGGTTCTTCATTAACCAACATTTTATGCATTCTAAAATTGAAAATATAGTGTCCAAGAATATTACAATCATCACAAAATATGGAGACTCATTCTTTCTCAACAATGACATCATATTTTTTACCGTTAAAAGGAAAAGCAATGCTATAAGGGAATTTGATTTCCAAGTTAACATCAACTAGAATTATAGAAAAAAACCTAAGATCCACATAAATTATTATTTTATCTATCATGATATGGGTGAAAATGTATGAAAAAAGATCATTAAATAAATTGGGATTCCAATACTTCCAATTCCAACCCTGGAGCCTAACCCAAATTAGAGAATTAGTTTACTTCAAATTAAGAGGATGGAATTATGCATCCCATTCCAAATGGATTCAAATTATAGGCTTGATTTGAATAATTTATGTATCCTAATATTTGTTAAATACTTCCCTAGATTTTAAAATAATGTGAAATAATCCTTTCCCAGTAGGTATAATCCTACAATTGCTATTTCCCTAGTAATGGGTGACCCTGTTCTTAAGTTCACCAAATGACCACGGTATATCACCCTTTAAATATTTAACAAAACTCATGATCACAAACATGTAATTATTAGTATGATGTTGTAGTGACATTGGGTCAAACACCACCGAAAAACGCACCATTTTTTAGACTACTAATGTTGGAGGATCTTGATGAGCCCTAATTCATCATATCTCAAAACTCAGATAAGACTTCCATGAAGGAGACACCCTTCTTCCTCAAAATAGAAGGATCAAGATCATTATAGATCTTTTACTAATCCTACTAAGAGGTATGATCATCAATGAAATAAAATTACCACATGATATTAAATTAATCAATGGGTAAAATCTACTGTGAAAAAAAATATCTTGAAGTTTCTCCATCACCAAGAACAAAGAGAAAGCCTCCCACTCCTGCAACTTTTTCAATGTAAACATTACCTATGTAAATTTAAATTGAAATTTCATTTATTAAATTTAAATAAAAAATTATTAAAAAAATTATAATGTAAAAATAAATTAATAATTCAAAATGTAGATTTATTATTCAAATTACTTGTAAAACGATTTTAATAAAAAATTGAATTATCCCATTTTCAATTTGAAATTACACTGGTATGATATGTAAAAGTTAATATCAAATTTATTTATCAAGTTCAACAAATAAATATACCTATTAGATTAAATTTCATTATAACCCCCAAATAAATTTCCATCTATATTACACGACTTTAATGAAATTATTTCATTACAATAAATTCTCATGATCTTTTTCGTTTAATTTTTTAAAGGTATAGAAAAAATTATTAACTAAGAATACACCTTTCCTTTTCAACTAATTTATATTTCCCCACTATATAATTAATTTATTTTTTCATAACATGAATTTAACTGATCCCTTATATTTTCGCCAAAATAAAAAATTATTGGCACATCATAAATATCTTATGTTTTTAACATGTTTAAATGGATAAATATGAAGGGATTGATCTCATATTCTCAACAAGGGTAATAATAAGTGATAACATTCATGTATCATAAGTAATCATACGATGTGCATTTGGGTATCATAAAGTAACATAAGAAAATCATACCCAATAATGCTTATATCAAAATACATGAGTAATGAAATGTAAAATTTAATAATATAAGAAATAAATCAAGAGAGTTTGGAAACATTTGTAAATAAACATGATATTTGATTTTATAACATAGTCAAAAGAAAGAGAATATTACTATGGGGGATACATAAGAATAAGATAACCTTGCAGAAAAAATCTAGACAGTACAAGCTATATGTTGTAGAAAAATATATGTATTCCCACCATTTTAATTTTATATGATTCCATGCATGTTCATACATCATTATCTCATAAGAAATAAATACATATCCAATTATTTATAGGGAGATATTGGACCCCACCCATCACAATTCATACATATGATTACTAATTGAAATCAATCATTTATCATATCCTAATGTACCATTGGAATGAAAATAGGATTCATATCCTTTTTAAATGGAATGACATAAAGAAATAAATGAAAATTCAGTTAATAATCATAACATGATAAGATCATTGAAAATAAATTTAAAATATATATATTTAGTATCATTACACGTAAATATAATTTTATTAGATGATGTGGAATATGGAATTTATACCACAAGGATAAAATGTATAACATTTATTTAAAAATTTACCAAAAAAATTAATATATTACATCTAAGAGAACCCCTTTAAATAAAATAATGTAAATATACAATGTTCACCAGGGATGATGATTTTATGAAAAATTAAGAAAATCCAATGACTCCATAATACAATAGAAGTAATGGATTTCCGTGAATAAAATCTCTTAAAATTTTATAGTGGAATTTAAAGTGTAATTTATTAATGAAAATATCAATGGAAATAAATCATTTTATATAATGTGTAAAATGAAATTAAAAATATAGATGATTTTTTAGTAATATTTTTATCATTTTCATAAAATAAAAAATTTCAAGTGATATTCAAAAGAGATTTTTAAAAAGATGAAGTAAAATATTTGGAAAAACTCTAATTGTAAAAAATTAAACATTAAATAATGTGTTGAAAAAAATTAATAATGTTTACAGAAAAATAATTTGGGTTGGATGATAAAACATTAGACTTTAATGTGATGAAACCATATTATTTCAAATTATTTCCAAATACATTTACTCAAAACCAACATCACGAAAATTGTAATTATACGCCATTTTAAAATATAATAATGTAAATATAAATGTCCAATAAGATAATAGATAAATAGGATTCCAATTATAATTTATAACTATGATGAGAAATAAAAATATTATCAAGGTGTGAACACCATAATTAAAGAGGATGTTAATTATTATCAACAAAGATATTCTTTTTGAGAATTATTTATCTAAGTAAAATGTATAAATTAAAAGGAAATTTTCCACCTAAAATGAAGAGAAAATACCCTGAGGAAAAATATAATTTTGGAGGAAACCACTTTTTTATGATATTAGTTCAAGAAGAAGCATTATTACCCAATTAAGGAAGTTGATTTAACCAAAACTCTTTCATCATTGGTATATTTTGAATTGAAAATGATTTATGATAGAAAATTATATACTTCATTGAACCACATTAATTACATGAATATGGTAAAAATTAATTCTTTGGGATTTAATCAAACCATATTGATGTTGTCATAATTTATAATTAAAATAATATTTCTTTTGAAATAAACATTGAGACAAAGAATCCCTTTCTTTGTTTCCCTGTTCAGTTTAATGTACTCTAACCTTCTCGAAAATAAACATGAAGATTTTAATATTATATTTAATAGAATTATTAGTACAAATTAATTATTATAAATCATATTTATGGCCATTTATTTTAAATATATTATATAGTTACAATTTATTGTTACTATAGGGTATTAGTAACATTAATTGTTCACACTTTCTTTATGATTTCAGGTTTGGTACACATTTTTTGAAACCATGTTTATAAATCCTAAATAATTAGTGGTAATATAAATGATAAATCATATTTATTTATAAATATATTATTTAAATCCTCATGTAATTTAGTTATTTTGGTTGAAAATTGATTCTGTGTGATCTTAGTTCAATAATTTTACCTATAGAAGATGATATTTAAATACATAGATAAATACATAATATACAATTACTATAACCATAAAAATAATTTATTTATTATTAACTTATAAAAATATTATTTTTAATATTCTCATAGTCATTCATGATTTATTTTTATATCATTTTCATTTAGGTGGTTAGACTGACCCAAACTTGAACATACCATAATAAATGGATGTCTATGTGTATAACAGTTATTTTTTTAGAATAATATCATTATTATATAATTATACTGAAATTATTAAAATATTTTTAGGGTTTTGAGTCATATTTTATATATTTTTTATATATAATAAAAAAACTTAAACTACACCCAATTCCCTATTTAATGGAGGTATATTAGATCTGGTTTAAGAAGGCACTGCTAAAAACCAGACAAAATTTAGTGGGCTCTTAAAAAAACACAACACCATTTTCCCATTAAAAATATCCTACATGAACCCCTATCATGCCTCGATACCCACATTATCTGTTGATCCCTTCTCACCACTCTCTTTACCCATCACCACCACCTCCCTACTATATCAACTTCACTCTAGATTCCCCCTTGTCGACACTCTCAATAGATCCCTCACTACCACTATATGATCCCTATTCACCACCTATAACTAATACACCCACCCACTTATCTAATAATACATCTCCACTTCTCCCCATTCCCCATCATTTATATTTCATAACTATCCTTGTTTCTGCTCCCCAAATAATGTTACTATCGTTACGATTTCCCCCATGCAACCTCTCCCATCAAAGCCCTCAATGGCACTCCCAAATAATTTTCCACAATTTCTCCCAGACCCTTCACTGATACCTTGATTCTACTACATATTCACCCATTAACTAGTCTCTTGATCCCCCACAGTTCCCTCCCAGATCCCCCACAACCCCTCCCTAAGGAGTCATCGCTGCTCGTATATCCATTTCCCCCGATTATTCTAGCCACCATGCCCTCACACTGAGACATCACTATTTTGTTGGAACCAGGTTCTTCAAAGCATGATTTGGTGTATGGTTTGTGTTTGTTGTCAATCCTCAGTGGAAGTTCAGGGTGTGAACCAACAAAGCGATCATACCATTCAGGAAGAAAACAGTAGTGAAGGTGGCGCTGTTTCCCAGTGTTTGCCAAATTTTTGGGCCTGAAAATCCGTAAATAAAGTAAAGTGTTTTTGGCAAAGATACTTGCGCGCCGAGCTCTTGGAGGATGAAAGACTTGCGCGCCATATGTTTTTGAGGATCAGAACATCAAAATTTGGCTAAGGAAAGAAAGTCGCGCAAGTGTTGGTTGGGTCGCGCAAGTAACTTGCGCGACAGAGGATCTGGAGACAGGACTTGCGCGCCGTCGAGGGACTTGCGCGCCGCCGCGCAGGGGGTCCAGTTTGCCTATAAATACTGGACCACCCCTCCTCATTTCCAACGGATTTCAAGGCCGAGAGATTGTTCGAAGCTCTCGTCGCGCAGGTGGTAGAGTCGCGCAGGTGGTTGTTTTGTCGCGCAAGTAGAGTTTGCGCGCCGGTGTTTGGCTGTTCTCCCAAGGCAGTTTGGAAGAGAAAGGAAGTGGATCGCGCAAGTAGTTAGTTCAAGAAGGCAGTGTCGCGCAGGTGCTTCAGTGACACTTGCGCGCCAGTTTAGTCTTGCGCGCCTGAGACTTGCGCGCCGCCGGGAGACTTGCGCGCCGGGCTTGAAAAGGAGACCTAGACACTATTGAAGCACGCCTGCCTTGCTGGAGTTGCACGAAAGCCGAGAAACTACTCGGTTCATTCGAGGAAAAGTGATATTCTTCTTCTGGTGAGAATCGGACTTCAATAGAGCATCTACATTCAACAAAGGATGCACTCTTATGCAAATGAAGAAGAGACCTACACGTCTATAAACTGAGTGGGACTTCACCAACGGCAGTGAGCCAGGGGGAGTCAACGGGAGTGACCCGAGGGATGCAGTGAGTTATCCCTGAACTATTGTAAAGGCAGTGAGCCTGGGACAGGGTGTCTGTACCCGAACTTTTGTATCCGCAGCTAGTGAAGCATAGTGGATTTAGGTACGACCGGCAACCTGTCGGCGTATGCTCCTTGGACGTAGCCCTTAGTGGTGAACCAAGTAAAAATGACTGTGTCTTCTCTGTGCATGTGAATGTTTTCTTTTTGATCGTAATCATCATACAGGTTCAACAAGTTCCTACCAACATGGGAACAAGATCCAACAAATTAAAAGAAAAAGTGGTCACCCTGATTCACCCCTACCCTCTTAGGGTGTCCCGGGGTCCTTCAAGTGGTATCAGAGGGAGGTTGCTGGCGTTGAATCTGACCTTCTTCGTCATGGAAAACGCGATCAATGTCAGGGGAGTCCCTCACTTCGATGGAAGAAATTTCCAGATCTGGAAGAACAGAATGAGATCTCATCTAAGATCTCTTGGAATGGAAGTTCTTTTTTCTACTGTGCAAGGAATACATGTCACTGATCCAACAGGTCTGGCTATGACTGAAACAGACAGGAAACTTCTTGATGCAGATGCCAAAGCACAGAATGCTCTCACTACTGCCCTTTCTGATCAGATTTACCTGAAGGTGATGAATTGCACCTCAGCAAAATCTATGTGGGATAAACTTGAGAATATTTATGAAGGTGATAGCAAAGTGAAGGAGGCGAAACTACAAGTGCTACACAATCGGTTTGATGATCTGAAGATGCATCCAGACGAGAATGCAGACTCTTTCTTCAATCGAATTACTGAAGTGGTTGGAGCAATTCAGGGTCTAGGCGAAGAAATCAAAGATATTGATATTGTAAAGAAAATATTAATAAGACTTCCACCTCTGTATAATGCGAAGGTGTCAGCTCTTGAGGAAAGAGATCTTTCCAAACTTTCTCTTGATGACTTACTGAGCAGTTTGGTAGCATATGAAATGAGAGTCAAACCAGAAGATGCTACGACTCGGGTGAGCAAGGAAATGGCATTCAAGGCCATGGATAAATTGAAAATCTCAAAGGATAGTAGCGGTGATGATGACGAAGAGAAAGAAATTCTTTCTCTCATTGCAAAGAAGTTCCAGAAGGGGAAAGGGAAATTCAAAGGGAAGTTACCTCTCGCATGCTTCCGTTGTGGAAAAGTTGGGCATATTGCCTCTCAGTGCTTGAAGAATATCAATGATGATGACAGTGAAGATGAAAACTTCAAGAAGCCTCAAAGAAGGTTCTTCAAAAAGGGAGACTTCAAATCTGGTAAGAAAATGCAAAGAAAGAGTTTTGTCTGTGAAGAGGAAGAAGATGACAATGAATTATGTGATGAAGAAGAACCAGAATTCAAAACTGGGAACCATGCTTCTATGATGGCCACTGTTGAAAAGTCAGAAGATACTGATGGTGAAAAACAACTGAGAACTTGTGTAGATCCTGAGGTGCAACTTAAGGATGCAGTTAGTAAGCTTAAGATTAAATGTAAGAGCTGCAATAAGTGGAAATTAATTGTAGAAGAATCAACTGAATATGTTGATCAACTTGAAGCTGAAATTGAACGACTGGAATAATTTGTGAAGGTACAGTCTAAAATAATTGAAAGCAATGATGATGCAGTTGATCTGAAGCTGAGAATTGAAGAGCAAGCAAAGGTCATCAATGACCTCACATCCAGACTGGATGAAAAATCCAAGACTGTTGAGGGTCTTGAGGAGGAAGTAGTTACTCTGAGGAGTAAAATGGAGACAGAATCAGTTCCAAAAGAATCGAGGAAGAAAATACAGTTCGGAAGATTCTCAGATGCAGAATTACTTGCAAGAGCCAAGTGTGGTTCAGATGGGGTTGGAAAAGTCTTGAGTGATCAAAGACCTGCTTGCATGGGAAAGAGTGGAATTGGCTGTGAGGCTGAGTCATCAACTGCTGGAAGTGCAAAGATCCAAAAGACAGATAAGATGAAAGTTGAACATGTTGAAATGGTACCTAGAGTGCTGAAAAAGGAACCCTCAATTCAAACTAAAAGGAGACCTGAAAATTATCCTCAAACTTTCAAAAATGGCAGACAGTCTTACTATTCTCCCAAGGAAGAAGCTATAAGGAAAAATTCAAGTGAGAAGACATTTCTTCTCATGAAGTGTCAGTTCTGTGGCTATCTGGGCCATACCATGTCCTATTGTGAAGAGGCAAGAAGCTATCTGAATGGAGAAGATATAGATGCTCAACAAAGGAGAACAATTTCATATCCTAATTCTTATAGAAGAAATAATTTCTATGGATATTGTTTTCATTGTTCTAACTTTGGTCATAAGGCCATTAATTGCAGGCAGAGAAGGGACATTGACACCTCATACAGAAGTTCCAGACATGTCAAGTCTCGTCAGCAAGACGATGTTTCTCTCTCAAACAGGTTCTCACCTCTTAAAGAAGACTTTGACTATGAAGAACCTGGGTTTGCGGAAGAGATAGTTGAAAGGCCATCAGTTCTATATACTCAATCTAATGTCTCATGGAAGGAAAGGAGGAAGATTGAGAAATCAAACCTTGCAGAGGTAGCTCTCAAAGCTACAAAGAACAACAGTACCTGGATTCTAGATAGCGGTTGCTCATCTCATATGACAGGTAATGCCGGTCTACTAACAAATATCATAAAGAATGTTGATGGTACAGTAAGATTTGGTAATGATGGGGCTCTGAAAATCAAAGGGAGTGGAAGTACCAAATTAGCTAATGGAGAACTAAAGAAGACTGAAGTCCTTTACGTAGATGGCCTACGTCATAATCTCCTCAGCGTGAGTCATCTCTGTGACTCAGGACTTGTTGTTACTTTTAATCAGAAAGGCTGCACTATCAAGGGAAAAACTGGCAATTCTCTCATGAAGGGATGCAGAACAGAAGGAAACTTGTATCAGGTTGATAGTGAAGAGAATGTATGTTACATGACTGTTGAAGAAGAAAACAATCTGTGGCATCGGAGATTGGGACACATCAATCAACAAGACATGGAGAAAATATCAAAATTGAGAATTGTCATGGACATTCCCAACCTGAAGCGTGAGCGTGAAAAATCCTGTGATGCTTGTATTCGTGGGAAGTTGGTCTGCAGTTCATATCGGCCAAAGAAGAAAAAGGCATCTCACCTTCTTGATCTGATTCATACAGATGTTTGTGGTCCAATAAATGTTGCCGGAACTCATGGAGAAAGGTACTTTGTCCTTTTCATAGATGATTACAGTCGAATGGCATGTGTGATGGTCATTCACCGGAAACGACAGGTCCTTGACTGCATGAAAACATATCGGCGAATCGCCGAGAATGATACTGGACGAACAATCAAAGTGTTGCGATCTGACAATGGAGGAGAATACACGTCCATTGAATTTGAAAATTATCTGGAGAAGCATGGGATACAACATGAGGTAGCTGCTGTGAGAACTCCACAACAAAATGGAGTTGTTGAACGAAGGAATCGACAGGTGAACAACATGGCACGAACTATGCTGATTGAGAGTCGTATTCCACGACATTACTGGAAAGAGGCTGTTCAAGCTGCAGTGTACATTCAGAATCGAACAGGACTTTATATGGGTGAGACGAAGACACCATATGAATTGTGGCATGGATGAAAGCCTTCTCTAAAATACTTTCGTGTTTTTGGAAGTAAGTGCTTCATCAGGAACAAAGAAGGAAATCAGGGGAAATATGGTGACAACGCAGATGAAGGAATCTTCCTCGATTACTCAATGAACAGCAAAGCCTACAAATGTTTCAACAATCGTTTGGGAAGGATTGTGGAAAGCAATGATGTTAAGATAATTGAAGAGAAAACCACAAATGCTTCACAGACGTCATATGCTGATGTGATAGAAAGTCATGAAGAATGTGGACATGAAGAAACTACAAATGCAGAAATAGAGGAAGCTGTTCAAAACACTCATCAATCACATAATGATGTTGACTCAGAAGAAGAATCTGAAGAAGAAACTATGGCTGAAGAGAATACTACTGAACCTCGCAGGAGAAATCGAAGAGCTGAGATTGATCCATCCAACATAATTGGGGATAGGAGTGCACCCACACAAACCAGAAGGATGAGGAATACCACGCAATCTGCATTTCTATCAGTTGTAGAGCCATCCTCATTCGAAGAAGCTGCAAAGGATGAATATTGGGTGAAAGCCATGAATGATGAATTAGATCAGATTGATAAGAATCAGACATGGGATCTTGTCCAGAGACCTGAAGGTCACAATGTGATTGGTACCAAATGGATTTTCAAAAATAAGTTTGATGAGCATGGAAGTGTTATCAGAAACAAGGCACGACTGGTATGTAAAGGATACTCCCAGATTGAAGGTATTGATGTTGAAGAAACCTTTGCTCCAGTTGCTAGACTGGAATAAATCAGGCTTTTCCTTGCCATGGCACTCCAAAGAGGATATAAAGTATATCAAATGGATGTTAAGACAGCATTCTTGAATGGTGTACTCGAAGAAGAAGTCTACATTGAACAATCGGTGGGGTTTGTCTTGGGTACCGACGAAACAAAGGTCTGCAAACTAAAGAAAGCTCTATATGGTTTGAAGCAGGCACCACAGGCATGGTACTCACGGCTAGATTCATATCTCAAGAAGTTGGAATTCAAAAGAGGAGGAGTTGATCACAATCTCTATGTGAAGAATTCTCCAAAAGATCAGTTCATGGTTCTTGTCTACGTTGATGATATCATTTTTGGTGGCAGCAGGCAGAAATCAGTGGATGAATTTGCCAACCACATGAAATCAGAATTTGAAATGTCTATGATTGGGGAGCTCACATATTTCTTGGGGTTGCAAGTAATTCAAAAGAAGGAATACACTTTCATTTCTCAGGAAAAATATGCAAGAGAGTTGCTGAAGAAGTTCAATATGCAAGACTCCAAACCAATGTCAACTCCGATTCCTGTTGGAACTAAACTTGGAAAGCATGAGGATGGGAACTCTGTTGATCCCACCATGTACAGGAGGATCATTGGAAGCCTACTGTATCTGACAGCAACAAGGCCAGATATTGTCTTTGCAACATGCCTTGCGGCCCGCTTCCAGAGTAATCCAAAGGAGGAACATATGTCAGCAGTAAAAAGAATCATGAGGTATATTCAAGGCACACATAACTTCGGGTTATTTTTTGCTGCAGGCAGGGACAATGAATTATCATCATTTTCTGATGCTGACTGGGCTGGGGATGTAGTAGACAGAAAGTCCACTAGTGGTGGAGCTTTCTATATTGGGCATAAATGTGTTGGCTGGTTAAGCAAGAAGCAAGAAAGTACTTCTCTTAGTACTGCTGAAGCTGAATATATCTCCGCCACAAAAGCATGCACTCAACTTCTTTGGATGAAGCAGCAGCTAACAGATATTGGTGATAAGGTGCAGCAACCAATGGTGATTTATTGTGATAACAAAAGTGCAATTGATCTTACGAAGAATCCGGTTCAGCATTCTCGTACAAAACATATTGAAATACGGTATCATTTTATCAAAGAAAAGGTTGAACAAGGCGTGATTAAAATGGATCATGTTGGAACTAATGAGCAAGTGGCTGATATCCTAACCAAGCCATTGTCTGCGGCTGTGTTCGAGAAGCATCGGTTGAACCTCGGTGTTCGACCACCTCCTACTGCATAAGGAGGCTCCGGAAGTCCCCTCTCCCCGTTTGTTTTAACTGTTTTTATCTGTTTATGGCTGTGATGCAGGTTTTTGGGGGAGATACTATCCAGGGGGAGTATGGCTTGAGCTGAATGTTGAACAAACTTTTAGGTCTTTGGTTTTATTGTCAATGGGGGAGAAAGGAATAAATTCAAGGCAAGAAATTCTTCTGTGATGAGAAGTGAAAGCTTATGATGAGAAGTTTAATAAGGGTAACATCGGGATGGAGGATTTTGTGTATGATTTCAACACACTAAGACCCAATTCAAGCTTTCTCTCTTGTTTTCTACACCGAGCATTGCTCACGTAGACTTAGAGTGTTAGCTGAGTTGATTCTTGCGTTTTGGATTTGCTCATGGTTGAAGATCTATTGAATTTATTCTGATTGCCAACAAACCCAAAGGGGGAGATTGTTGGAACCAGGTTCTTCAAAGCATGATTTGGTGTATGGTTTGTGTTTGTTGTCAATCCTCAGTGGAAGTTCAGGGTGTGAACCAACAAAGCGATCATACCGTTCAGGAAGAAAACAGTAGTGAAGGTGGCGCTGTTTCCCAGTGTTTGCCAAATTTTTGGGCCTGAAAATCCGTAAATAAAGTAAAGTGTTTTTGGCAAAGATACTTGCGCGCCGAGCTCTTGGAGGATGAAAGACTTGCGCGCCATATGTTTTTGAGGATCAGAACATCAAAATTTGGCTAAGGGAAGAAAGTCGCGCAAGTGTTGGTTGGGTCGCGCAAGTAACTTGCGCGACAGAGGATCTGGAGACAGGACTTGCACGCCGTCGAGGGACTTGCGCGCCGCCGCGCAGGGGGTCCAGTTTGCCTATAAATACTGGACCACCCCTCCTCATTTCCAACGGAGTTCAAGGCCGAGAGATTGTTCGAAGCTCTCGTCGCGCAGGTGGTAGAGTCGCGCAGGTGGTTGTTTTGTCGCGCAAGTAGAGTTTGCGCGCCGGTGTTTGGTTGTTCTCCCAAGGCAGTTTGGAAGAGAAAGGAAGTGGATCGCGCAAGTATTTAGTTCAAGAAGGCAGTGTCGCGCAGGTGCTTCAGTGACACTTGCGCGCCAGTTTAGTCTTGCGCGCCTGAGACTTGCGCGCCGCCGGGAGACTTGCGCGCCGGGCTTGAAAAGGAGACCTAGACACTATTGAAGCACGCCTGCCTTGCTGGAGTTGCACGAAAGCCGAGAAACTACTCGGTTCATTCGAGGAAAAGTGATATTCTTCTTCTGGTGAGAATCGGACTTCAATAGAGCATCTACATTCAACAAAGGATGCACTCTTATGCAAATGAAGAAGAGACCTACACGTCTATAAACTGAGTGGGACTTCACCAACGGCAGTGAGCCAGGGGGAGTCAACGGGAGTGACCCGAGGGATGCAGTGAGTTATCCCTGAACTATTGTAAAGGCAGTGAGCCTGGGACAGGGTGTCTGTACCCGAACTTTTGTATCCGCAGCTAGTGAAGCATAGTGGATTTAGGTACGACCGGCAACCTGTCGGCGTATGCTCCTTGGACGTAGCCCTTAGTGGTGAACCAAGTAAAAATGATTGTGTCTTCTCTGTGCATGTGAATGTTTTCTTTTTGATCGTAATCATCATACAGGTTCAACAAGTTCCTACCAACATGGGAACAAGATCCAACAAATTAAAAGAAAAAGTGGTCACCCTGATTCACCCCTCCCCTCTCAGGGTGTCCCGGGGTCCTTCATATTTATCCATCACTACTGAGCCACTAGGCCTTAAATTGTCCTATAGTGCCCCCATCCTCCACCTCTTAGTCTACCTTATATCAATTTCCATCTAATTATCCTTTATCTTCAACATTCACACCACTTCGTGAGTGTGATTTAAGGAATATTTACTTATTTGATATGATTTTAACGTCATACTATCTCTTCCATTTGACATTATCAATTACTGAAAATAGATTATACCATGAGTTTTAGGTCATGTTTTCAAATATATAAATAAAAAGTAACATATAAGGAAGCTATAATTGGGTAAAAAAGTTACCCCAAACACAAAATTGGCCAATAGGGGGCTCAACAGAAATGAGACCCAAAGAAACCCCTAAAACAATGACGTATATTGGGATCAAAAACCAAAATTGATGTCCCAAAGGTCTATAAAAACACCAATATATATGTGTCCATGATCACCACACCTAAAAACAACAAAATATTTAGAACAAAATAACAAGGCTTATAAAATGAAACCCATGGGTTTCCCCAATAGTGGGAGCCAAACATGTCCCTGAAAAGTTTTTAGCCCATGCCCATAGTAGACCAGAAATCATCTCAATGGCCTCACTACCGAGGCCATCGCCTACCTAACAAGGTATTCACATATCCTCATCTCATGAACAATACACTCATCACCAGATTATCCATTATCTCTAGCATGTAATCATAGATCATCCCCACCAATGGATAGGTTTTCGCCATGATCCCAGACCAATGCCCTAATTTCATCACAACCTAAGTTAAACGACCATTCAATATCACCCTACAACCATAAATTTCATCAATGGATAACTAGACCAATGCCCCAATTTCATCTCATCCTATTTAGAATGGATATTATAAATCACCCTACATCCATAAAATTAATCATTGGATAAAGATACCGACAACATGTTTCATGTTTCCTCCACCAACCAAATCTTGAGATCAATGCATGAATGCATATTCTGCAATACCATAACCCATCATCACCCCAGATGATAATTCACATGATAGAGGACCAATCGACGACCAATACCTATAAGATCCCACATCCACAATTTGTCAACTTCACAACCAATATGTGGTCCACCACCATTATCTACATCCAATCTTCCACTCATCACGGGTGATTCTCCACCTATATTCCCTCACAGATACTTCTTCAGAAACATATGATAACCATATCATTATATCGCGAGATATATATCAAGAAGTGGTAAATTGAACATAAAATTCCTAATTGATCCCAATATTAATGAAATTCCTTTCACAATATTTTTTTGGACTTTTTATAGAAAATATACATTATATATTGTTTGAGCACTAATTCCAGTTAACTAAATGAGTTCCCAACATCACCGAAAAAGGAAAATGAAATGAAAAAACATATAAATGATTCTATCTATATTAAAAGGAAAAAATATCAACATCACAACATATTAAAACAACCAGTTAAGAATTTTAAAAAATGAATATTGTGAAATATTGTGTTTGGACAATAAGAAAATCATATCAAGATCATGACATATCATTTGAGCCTTATCATGATGACATATATACTAATGAAAGATTTTACATCAATAATTCTAAAAATAGTTTTTATGTTTCTTTTGATGGAAATCATGAGTTTTGTGGTGGATGTCTAAAATATTCATAACATTATGGTTCCTTGAAGTGTTACGTTTCTAATCCCTAAGTAAAATTACAAATAATTTGATGTCAATGATATTTTAATTGTTGGGTGATTCATTTACTAAATCTATGATCCTTGAGTCATTTTATGATATGAGAAAAGTTATGAAAAAATATGATATGAATTATACATAATTTCATTTTTTATCTTAAGGATTGTATTATTTTTTAGGGAGAGGATTCACGTAAACTGGATTGAATTTTTTTCCTCTTCTAGATTAAAATTATTTGGTGAACATTGATGTATAATAAATTAAATACTATAAATATGAGAAACAATAAAACAACTATATTGGTTTTTCATTAATTCACTTTAAAACTATGATTGAAATTATTATTCATGTCATCCAAAACCATCGAGCACATGAGGTAAAAATGTATAGATAATAACAATGACAGGTTAATGTGAAATCCAAGATTTTTAAAATCAAGGAAGGCTTATCATTCCTTAAAACCAAATTTATCAAATGTTCTTATGAATGTGTGGTTTGGATTAGATTTTGATGGATTTTAACAATTTTTTTCTTTGAATACTAGTTATATAATTTTGAAGATTCTTTTGACCACATACAACCTCCTCGGTGGATGTGATTGAAATATCATGTATTTTATCATATTAATTTTTATCCATGGAATTGAATTCCTAGAAATGATATCAATGCATACTTTATAACACTAATTGAATTAATAGAAAATTTATTGAGAAATAATTTTTATATGTATGACATATATTCAAGAACAATATTAAAATTCACACTAATATAATGTATACCATTAGTGTGTTTCTTAGACCTGATATCTTATCTAATTGGAACACTTATACTGGATTGGAATTTCCTATTTATAACTATTATTTTGATCCATAATGAATACCTAATAGCTAAAATGATTATTTTTATGTCATTGATGATCTCTTGATGCAACTCATTTTTTCTTTTGAATATGTGAACATTCAGTGGTTATATTGATCATAGACCACATAATAATTTATTGATAAATTTTCAAATATTGGAACAATTTGTAAATGTTGAATCAAAATTTTGGAAGGTATAACATATGAATAATAGTTCTAAATGAGTTCAACATGAATCATAAATTAAAATTGAAACATAACAAAAGATGAAAAAAATTAAATTCTTATAACATAAATATTGTGAGTTCAAATTTTTGTGTTAGAATCATGATCTTATACATATAAAAAAGATTATTTGTTTAAAATTTTACATCACGTAACTTATTTAGAATTTAAAATCGACGGACCATATTAATAATTGGAAAGAATTACAAACAATAAATACAAATAATGATACATGACAATATCATAATGAAAAATATTATTATGCTATTTTTTCATTGAAAAATTTGATAAATATACATTCTATCGATTTTTAAAACATGGTAAATTATCTGAAGGGTATTAAAGTAACGTATAAAGGTGTTCTTTCTTAATGAATCATATGTTACATGGATTGACAATTCAAGCTTCAATTATTTTTTACAGAAGATACTATGATTGTAATTACATATATTATTATTAGAAAATGATATTGTATTTATTCTCCAATTGTTAACATTCTTCAGAAGAATATGTGAAAAAAATATATGACTAGCTGAACTTTTCCCCCATCAAGTGAGATTTTCACTAAGTCATTGTGCATTTGATATGATCCTACCTCGATCATATTTACTTTATTTATACATTTGAACTATTAATTTTGTTAAAGAAACTAAATTACGAGGTCCCACACATTATCAATGGAAGTATCCAATTGACATGTGATTTATTTATATATATGTAATATTATGTAAACAATTAATGGAAATTCATTAAATATGTAATTATGTTTTATTAATTTTATTTATTTAATTTCATAGATACTTATTCCAAATTGAAATCATATATGAAAAAAGATATTTACCTGAAATTTATATATCTAAATACTATATAACATAGGTGTGTCTTACCATTTTTCTAGATTTCTGGATGATATTGAGAAAATATTTAATCATGTTTTATATTTTTATGACACATCGAATCAATCTCAACTGCTTGGGAAATAAAAAATATTTCATATTATTGGACCATCATTTAAGAGGATGTCAAATATAACACTGAATGAAATGGAATTATTATAGGGAAATAGATTACTGATAATGAATAGTGAAATTTAAAATACTTTTATTGGATATAATGGGATAAAATTAAAGAGATGAATGAGAAGATGAAAATTAAATGAAAAAGATATAACAAAATGTCTCAAAAAAGAGATTTTATAATGGTGTTCATGTCATATATGATCATAAATATTTCCATTAATAGAGATACTATTTTTACATATATATTTTTAAAATATAATAATGTATATTACAATCTATAGATAAAATATATAAATACACGGGATATGTTTTTAGAAGGATTTAATTTCTCAGCTCAAGGTCCCCTAAAATAGTCTAGAGTTTTTTACTCTTGCATGGTGAATGACTTAAAATTTCATACTGTAGATTGGAAATAGTGTTCAAAATCATTGAATAGTTATTTATTTATAGTTTCTAAATTGGGACACTATAGACTATTGACTTATATTTTTTATTTAAACATCATTTTTCATTTTTAGTTGTTTTATTCAAATGCATGTGGGTCGATATTACCAGGGGTAATAAATGAGATTCCATGGAATTTACTTATTTAAACATCTCTCACTTGATATGTGTAAGAGAGTCTAAATTATATGATCTGTATATATTCTCATCAAATGTAAAAATTATTTATTTTGGGTAGATGTCTAGTATGAATTGTGGAGTGTAATTTTTCACATAAAACAAAGATACTTGAATGATATGGGTGATGAAGTGTAATATTTTACATATGACTTTGAATCCAATTAACAATAATAAAATGACTAATTGGTACATAATAAAATTGAAAATACTTGTATTATATGGGTGGATAGTGTATATGAATTAATGATAGAGCTAAATAATGATATAATTGTTTTAAAAAATAATTGTATGTGTAGTCATCCATTAAGTTATCAACCAAATTTTTTATATGTTATTCAATTCTAGTTGTGGATCTATTATCATGTTTTAATTTTTTTATACATGAGTTGTTTTATTTTTTAGAAATAAATGTTTTATTTTTTTGTATTTGTAGTCATTAACTATCATACCTATGTATAAAATGTTTTTCAATACTTTACATCTTTTATCATTTATAAATTTCATTTTCTGCATGAAACTTTTCAAATAAATGTTTTAAAGTTAGTTTTAATTGCTTTAATTAAAGATATACTTAAAAATAAGCATTTTAGTGATCCTATTTGACTCCTAGTTGGAATTTAATTGACCACAAAGACACATTATGTTCCATTATGCCACCTATTCTAGGTATCTGGTAAACCCACCATCTATCCCCATCATGATTTTCCACACCCATCGTCTCCTGCCATTAATGTCTGGAACAACCTCTTTCTCCAACCCATCATCATCTGGCATATTAAGATATGATTCAGTAAGATCATTAGATTACACCTCTATAGTGATGGAATATGAGGTCAATCTTGTTTCACGATGATGATATTCTAGATTCAAAATCATAGTTACCAATTTCAATCAAAATAAATTAATTTCACCTTTTAAAACTAAAATATGTTTTTCATATAACATATGAAAATGGTACTTACGAGACAATTTCCAATAGTTCAGACGTATGTAATCTGAATTGAGTGAAAATAGATTTCCCTTTTAATTTTTTTGGATCCCCACAAATTATGTTTTGGGATTATTTTCATTGATTATAGGAAATTTTGTAGTTAATATATTTACCCATCTGATTACTTATTTTGATTGGAGGCATGTGCCTCTATCATAGAAGAATGATGTTTTTGATTACATGAAAAAGGAATTTTTAATACATTATGGCTCAATTAAAAGTCATAATTTACTTAAATTAAAATGTTTTACAAATGAATATATTTGTAACAATAATATTCCACATTATCATTTCCAATCATATAACATGATAGTGGGCACTGAAATTTTTTTGTAAGAAATTGGATAATTTTAAGTCGAAATTAAGGAATTAATTCAATGATTCATCATTAAACAATCAATATAATTCTGATAAGGTACTCGAAGGGATACCGAGAGAGATTTTAAACGTATTTTTTGATATCCATCACTATAAGAATCACATGGTACTGAAAAATATATTTTCTATTTTAATATAATTTTACATATATACATGCATATGACAAGGACATGGAATTACATACCTTACAATAAAATCACGTGTTTATATGATGTTTCATCAAAAAATTCATCATATTGAGATAAACAAATCTTCCCCCACTATTCCAGTTCAGTGTGTTTTTAAATAAATACATTAGAAATGGTTATATTTTTATTAATTTAAATTTTTATAAGAAAAAACTATCTATTTTATATTTTTAATTCATGATTTATATTTTTTTGGTCACATAATTTTGGTCTTTAATTCTTCTAGATAAAACATTGGTTGGATGGTCATATAAAATCTAATGGGAGTTATGTGAATGATCATTCTAAAGATGTTGGGGGTATGAATTTCTTTTCCATTATTATAACTTATTATCAGTCTACCCTTTGTAAATATATTTTTATTTAAATTGGATTGATATTTTATTTATATGTAAATGTAAAATAACTATTGGATTCAAATCCAACTAACACCTTCTTAGTATTCGAGGATGTTCCAGTAGGTCATTTTCTATAGAAGGTGCATCCAATTCGTATGCATGGTATGACGTTAGGGCTATTACTATTTTAGGTCGTTACTATTTCACCAGGGATTATGCCAACTTATAATCCAAGTTGTAGTTATTATCTAACCTGATATTCTTAGTTGTTTTTTATTACAATGCAATGAATAATTCATCAATATGGGACCATAATTTAGCAACATTGGGGATCATATAAAGACACAAGATGTGAAAATTTCTTCTCCATATAAGGAAATGTTTGAATTATGTCTGATTAAGACTTTAGTTATCCCTGATGATATTGTGTTATAGAAATTATTGGGCGAACAAGTAAATCACACAATGTTATAATCATTTAGTACAAAAACATTTATTTTCATCATGATAGAATTTAAATATACCACATAATTTTACTTTCAAGAAAAATTACATACATGTGGCAATATAAGGGATTAAATATTTGAATGAGATTCTATTGATCTTAGTTTTTCGAGTATTGATGAGGGTTGACATTATTTAAAATTTTTGTGATGTGTAACTAATATCGTGATAGAAAAACATAAGGATATGTTGATTGAGAAACCATGTTTTGATTTGAGGTAGAGGATATATATAAATCACTTTTATTATATTAATTCTAAATCAGTTGTTGATTTTCTATCTTTTCCTCCAATGTTTCACTTAGAATCATATTTATCAGGATCTTATTTTTAGTTTTCTAAATAATTCCATGTAAATAATTCCATTATTGTTTGATGACTTTATATCTTTTCTTAAATGATATATTAAAGGTGGGATGGGTAGCTTATGACTGATCTACGAAATGAATGAATTTTTTTATGTTCATTTTAGGATTGAGATTCATTGTGGCTCAAATAATTAGTTTGATATAAGTATGTAATGGTTCTGTCAATTTTGGGGTTTCTCCATTTTTTTATTATGCTATCGTTGTTATTCTTGTTGTCTTGTGGGTGTTTTGTGGTTTTGCGAATGAAATTTTCATAGTGATGGAATTAATGTTTTGATGGAGGAAAAGTTGATGATATTATAGGGTAATAGTTCATTAATGGAACGTTATGTTGAAGCCTTATTATGTGAATTTTTATAAAAAAATTCTTTCAAGTTGTTTTTACATTTTTGGGGAGTTGGAAGTTGTTTGGTGATTAGGTGGTAATGATTTATGAGGATGTGTGGTAGCAATGTAATGTAGGTGGGCATGGGATATGTTATGTTCACTAGGCCAAATAACACAGTGGGTGAATGAGGGTATGACATATTAAAACCAATTCCCCTTCATATCATGTTTCATTGTAAAAAACACACTTCTCTCTTTCTCTTGTCGAAATATATGAACAGAAAAGTAATCTTGTATAAGAAACATCAATTTTACATGGTTTACCCTCACTAGGATTCATCTAAGGATCATAAAATGATGATGTGTTGATATACCAAATAAAAAAAAATATCACTGGCTATTACATGGTTCGTGACAGATTACTTATAGGCCTGGCTCACTACCTTTAAAAGATTTTGGGTCTGCTCAATACATTCCCTAGGGTCACTCTATATGCCTCTTTCTCTAGGTCACTGTCGGGGGAAAAGATCATTTTCTTCCTCTTCATTTTCTAACTGGTCTTTAAAGGGATCCATTAATAGTTTATAGAAATTTAGGTCCCTTCATTTTCATGAAATCACACTTCCACAACTATTGATGTATTATCCATTGATGTTTATTTTTCACCCATAGTTGAAATTTTCTTTTCTGTGTAATTTTATTTAGAGGAAGTTACTTTTGATAATTATTTATGTCTATTCATGAGCCAAATCCTTCTTCCATTGAATTCATAGAGCATATTCTTTATGGACCACATCTTCAGCGACCATCCACCACATTGACGGTCACATACCACCTCTGCATACCATCTCCATGAACCACTTATGTGTATTACTTATGCATACCGCTTCAATGTACCACTCCTCTATACCACTTCTGCATACAACTTCCACAAACCGCTTCTATGTACTACCTAAAAATATAACATTTTCTTCCATATAATTATATTTTTTTTGTTCTTCCTCATCTCCTTTGACAGAATCCTCATCATGAACTACTTAACCCTTCATGTAATTCCTCCTCGTTGACCTCTTTCAGACTCCACTGAAATCCTTTAGTAATTTTTTTTTATTATAAAAATTTCCCTACTTTAATTATGGTATTAGCATTCTCTATATAGAAAAACAGTTCCACAAAACATGGTAATCTATATCTCACAAATATTCAATGTGGTTATGCCCAAACTGTATACTCCTCCTTCTATGAACTGTTTCCCTATGGGGCCGTGTACTAACTTTCTTCCTTCATGGAATCCAAAATCACCATCTTGTTTTCACCAACAATGCCCATTGAGACTTATCAAATCACAACTTCATTTCAGTAAATGACAAGACAACCCATTTACCTCAATCTTTTTGTGAACCGCACGCTATCCAACAAACCATTTACTTGAAATCATTTCCTTCCACGAACTACGATCCTCCCAATGAACCATTTACCTTCTGCATAATGTTTTACCTTCCACCAACCATTTACTTTCTATGTACTGTTCTTCCTCCCATGAACCATTCTGATTAACTCCTATTCAATCCAAAAAATATTCTTCTTTGTCATCATACTATTCAATCCTACATATAAATCAACATTTTCCCAAAAAAACAAACTCCCAATTTTGGGGCCCAAAAATATGGCCAACAATGGGAAACTACAAAACCTTAAACACCTACTCCAGCCAACATCGACTATACTCATTCACAGTAATCTAGTATTGTCAACAAACACAATAACACCAAAAACATTATGAGATGAAACATTGATGGATTTTTTCCAACAACATATTCATATGTAGTTATGTTGTGACATGACGTGTGGGATTTAATATAAATAGGGGGATATGTGATCATGTGGTAGTATGCATTTATATGTTAATATTAGGGAATTTTGTTATATATAATCCCAAATGAAATTGAAACATGATGAGGTTTTTTATGTGGATTTTACAAGAACTTATTTTTTATTAATTTTTGTGGTTGATTTTGGATATATTATAAGGTGACTCATTAATTTTAATTTGATATTTATTTATCATACATAAAATCCATTTATTTTAGATCTTATTATTAACCATGAATTTTTTTAATATTTGTTTTATTTATATGAATTTTTCATTGATTCAGGTTTTTTATCATTATAAACAAATGTTATTTTTACTGATAACAAATACATGGTTTAGATAATAGCAACACTCTTCATATTGTTATTATTTATTCTAAAGTCATATTATTATTCATTCTATACTATAATGAGTTCTAGAAATCTATTTATCTGAATCTTGAATAAATTATTCTCATTTTTTATTATGTTTTAATTGAAAATCCATTTACACTTAGTATGTTATGTTATTTATAATATCAAAAAGTTTCTAAATTATTTTCATGTATTAGAAACATTCATTATAATTTGTTTATTGATGTTATAATCAATTATAATCCAGACATTTGTAATTTTAGTATATGAATACTATTTACCAAATATTTTTTATGTTATTATTCTTTCCTTTTATATATTTGGTATAATTTTTTTGGGAATTCATCTTCTAAAGCTTTTAATATTTTTAACAGCCATACAAATATGTGATTTCTATTACTACTATATATGGTAAAAAACTGTAGTAGTTTAAAAAACAATTATATATTGTTAAATATGGGAAAATTTTAAATTTCAACAAAATCATTGGATGTTCTGATAGGAAAACTGAAATTAAATAAAAAATATCCTCCCCTAAAAATAATTCTATGAAAATTCATTGATACCATAGATAAATGGGTGAAACCAAAATGAGTTGAATGCAAATGCCAATTTTAGCTATGGTTTCAAAAAAACCTTCATGTAACCATTCAGTTGTGTCTCAAGATATAATAAATATAAAACACCAACCACTATTACCTTATTTTAATGTAGTATATGTAACAACCCCAACCCCAGTATCCCATATTGGACACCATAATATATTACATTGTGTTAGATTCAATAATCAAATCCTAGAGAACTGATTATTTTATAAGTCTTGGAAACTAGATTATATACTTGAAAAATATTGCACAATTGAAACTATAAAATAAAACATAAGAAAGTCCTTTGATAATGTCCTTAATGTCCAAGCTCAACCTTTTTTTGTCATGAATAATAATCATCTTGTAATACTGGTAAAATAAAACATAAAAAATGGATGGGCTCAGATGCTTAATATGGGTATGCATAAAAGACAATTTATTATGAGTAAATAAGTACAATCCTTAAGGGAATGTGTATAAATAAAACATAAGACACTTAATTGTAATAATGAGAAAAATATGAAATTAATAATTTATATAATTCAATATAAAAATCACATGGATAGTCTACGCTTTTAATAATAACATGTAATATCAATAATGATTCAGATAACGAGGGAATGCGTAATGCTGGAAGCCAAAATCATAGCATCATTCTTCATCCAAGACACTATAAATAAATGGGTAAAACCCCATGAATGTTTATATAATGAAAACTACAGTTGCATCGAGGGGCTATTGTGGACCTATCATGTCACTTATTTATTCCAATACATTCCCCATATGTAAATATTGAAACATAAACAAAATAAGCATTAGTATTAGAACATGCATAATAAATTTCAATAAATTAACCATAAATCAGGAATGTTATCAAAATAGAACTTCCATAGTCAAATATATACAAAAGCCTTCAATAATATATGGTATATTATATCATAATAATGTAACATTAATTACTAATAAAATAAAATAAATGATTTTGACAGAGATGAAAATAATCTAATGAAATCATTAAAACTATCATGAGAGAAATTTTCCTTTTTTACATTGAAACAATTTAGAAGACACAAAATTATGAAAGAAAAACATCATCTGAATTTAAAAAAGTAATATTGTAAGGGAATATTCAACATTTTATGGTTTCACGGTGGTAAAAAATCATCTCTAGTCACTTAATTTAAAAAAACATTCATTCCTTTGAAAAATTCATTAAGTACCTCATTTGATAAATGAAAAAAGATTCCAATTAAAACACATTAAAAAATGTAAAACTTGGGTAAAAAATACATATATTCTTTGAGGATATTATAAAAAATATTTTGGAAAATAATTTTATAAAACATGGACATGAATGATAAATATTCCCTAGTATATTCTTGGGTATAAATAATCCAAATTACAAATGAGATTGAGAAATTACCCCTTAAATAAAACCTTAAAAATATTCCTTTTGTAAAAATATTAATTAAAATAAAAAATGAAACAAAATTTCCTCTATAATCCATTTATATCCATATAAATAAATATCTAAAAGAATATAATGAATATTGAAATGGAGAAAGTACTTATTCTTTAAACATTCATAGCATCCCAAGCCACATTTAACATTTAAATCAAAGACCCAATAAAGGATTAATAATAAAAAAAATTAAATAACATGACAAATATATTATTTACATACATTATAAGTCAAATGGGTAGTATATACACACACTATAAAATAAGGTGGGTTTATAACATCAAATTATGTTTCAATGAAAGAAGATTAGGAACGAAGACCCCTACCTAACTTATTCAATTGGGTGAATATATTTCAACCTATTATATAATGGTTCCAAAAATGTTATTAAATTAGTCTAGAAAGATAATTATATATATAGAATACAATATGTTAACCAATTATATTATCTTATCACTTATTTACTAAAAAAAATCATTATCACCCTTGTTTCTAGTGTTAACTACTTAATATTCTTATAACTATTTTTTCATGAATGTCTCGCTATGTCTGTACGAGATATAGGTGAAAAATATATAGAATGATATTATATTCATAGATATTGTATTTAATAATTATATATAATTATATAATCATTATTTAACGGTTAACGTGGAGAATTAATCTCATCGCATCATAGAGATGATAGCCCGTACTTACACATGAGGGAAAATATCACACCCTTAATGGTAAAGTGTTAAGGTATATGATGGTATATAAATTATACAGAATCAATGTCATGACCTATCTTCAACATGATGAGGGAAATGAAAGAATATTTCCAAACCCTTCCTCCCTCAAGTTCAAGGAGAGATGATGACCCTAGAGAACTATCTTCAATAGGCCCCGGAGTGGCGACTTGCACCAAGGGTATAGAATCACACATCAAATGGAAGGAATTACCCTTTCTATTTAGTTGGATTGAGAAATAAGATAGTAAATACCAACAAAATGTATAAGTAAAGGTAAATCCAAAACAATTCCAATATGCATGTTCCATTAATAAGTGTTATAAAAAATTATATAAAGATTTAATGGGATGTACCGAATCAAAAGAAAAAAATTATCTCAACGGTCCCGACGTCCGAGATAATAGAGTCTGGCACATGTCCTCGATCTCCTCTTAGAAACCTGAAAGTAGCTTTATATACGTAGGTAGAGCATATAAGTATACTCATTAGGGAAAACCAAAATCTCTCGTGCACATTTGAAGAGGCATTATAATGCCTTGTGAGAAAAATAAGATAACCAAAGCACCTAGTAAGGAAACTATCCACCCAATATCACCATGTCACACTCCGTAAATAACACAAGTCACGTAATGTAATAGTAATAGAACATCGATATTTGGGCACCCCACACCACTTCCCCACTGATTATTGAATACATCCTACACGTTAGACCCCCCCCCCCCGCCATTCTCACTGCAGTCCCACTGCCATACCCCACACGCACACACCTAGGCTACCACAACCACACATCCCACCCACAATCACCTAGGCCACAAAAACGACAAGTTACCATGCCCACAAACAACAGGGCCCAAACAATTTCTGCTACACCCGAAGACACTTGGGCCTCATCCCAATGAAACATGGAAAACAACCTGCCTGCACACACTGTGGTCAACCACCACAATGTACCTGGCCCAATGAATCATGGGATAAAATTGATCTTAGGTCATCACAGCATGCCCGAAGTCTCTTGGGCTACTCGGGAAAGGGAGAAAAAGGAGCTAACAACCATCCACTCATAGGAGTGTTGGAAAAAACACCCTCCACCATGAAATGGGGTTGTTCAGCACGATGTTCGCAACCTGGGTTCAGTGCGAATAAGAAACACATGAACCAAATTAAACATATAGGTAAAAAAGAACTCATCCCAACCTAGGGGTTCCGAAAATAGCCAAAAAACAAACACCCTCATTACTATTTATTCTCTAAACGCACAATATCCATATCCAAGTCACAACTCATTCCAGGAAAGCAAATCCCATTTTTAGACCATTCATGTTATCACATTCCAGTGGTTGCGTTAAAATAATTCTTCAATACTGGGTTTCTAACAAGCATAGCCACATACCAAGGAGTAAAAAACAACCAAGCAACAAAATAAAGTTTCACACCAAGTTCTCTTTTAAAGTCACATGAACAAAAGGGACCTGTGAGATCCCTCGATGTACTGTAACCAAACCAGCCCCAAACATAAGGCCCAAAAATTCCATAGATCCAAAGACCAAAAACATCACCCGATTAGGGGATCCCATCATCAGCTGTGTCACATCACAAGCATCAAGTAGAATAACCACCCACATCACCAGAACTGAGCAAGGGAGTTTCCATATTTTAAAAACACAGTTCATTTAGTTCTATCTTTCAGTTTTGTTAATTTGGGTGACCACACAAGGATTCTTGTTCATTAGGCATCCATTTAATCAACTGACTTTATGTGAATAAGAAGTTTCCATGTTACATCCATTCGGTCACAGAAAAATCCAGAAAAACATTGGTTCCTTCGTGCGCAAGAAAGGACTACTAATGACCACTATTTTCCATAGACCAAAGCCCATACAATTCACAACATATATGAAATGGGTAAAATAGTATTGCATCATCATCAAACACACCCATTTATTCTTTAAAAACCATTTATTATATTTGTTATGGTTTGGTTTCATCTTTCCCCATAAAAACATTATCATACCCACCCCACATGATACACATTAAAGGGAGAATGAAGGAAAACCCTCCATGATGCCCCCGTAAGGGGATCTGGTTTAAGGTTTCCTCTCCCCACCGCCGCCTTCTTCCCCCTCGTTGCGAGCCGTCTTCCTCTCCTCAATGCTGGGCATTCTCTAGGCATGCGGTTTCTCTTCCTGTGGCAGAGTCTCATCTTCATGGGCTCGTTCATCCTGGAAAATCTCTCATATGATGGCCTTTCCCACGCCCTTATCATCGTTCTGGAGAGGGCTTTCCTTGGCGGCGCGGTGAGGGACCAATGTTCAAATTTCCTGCTGCCGCGGTGAAGGTTGATGCTTATCGTCTGAGTTGACTTGGGGTGCATTGGACGGATCTGGTTTCCGTGTGCGGTATCGAAGGCAGCATCGGGCTTTGTTGTTTAGGCTTGTGGATGTCGCTACGAAGGTTCTGCGGGGGTATTGAAGGTTTGTTCCATCGGTGTCTGCAGCGACGTCTACAGATCTGGTTTTGTTTTTCAGATTTCTATCATCTTCAATAGGGTTTAATTCTTGTTCGGTGTTGGATCCGTTTTCTAGTTGGGTTCTGTTAATTTCTTGTGATTGTTGTGCTTTGATGGCCTATGTCGTGTGGTTTTTGGACGGTTTTGTGGTCTCCCGGTCGGCGATTTTACTGAGTGTGTGATTCTTCGTCTCTTTTCTTTGGTTTTGTTGCGGGTCTTCTCGATTAGGTTCCGGAGAATGGTGAATCTTTTTATGATGTTCGTGTTCTGTTGGTTGTTTTTATATTGGTATTGGGTGATTATGGGTATTAACCTTTGGATGAACCTAAGTTGGTAGTGATTTGGTTATTGGATGGATCTGCGGTGAATGATGGCGGTGAAAATTGCGAATATGATGGTGGTGAATACGGCGAATATGGCGTTTATCTTGATAAGGTTTCCGGTGGGTCTCTCCGGCATGGTGATGATGGGGAGGCGATTGGAAAGGAATTTTCAATGCGATGGGCATGTGACTCGAGGCAGGCGTTGTGTGCGAGGCAGGCGCTCGACTCGAGGTTGGTGGGAACCATGATGGTGATTAGGTTTTTGAATGTTGTAATTTGAATTTAATGTGCATCCCGCTCTAATTGTATGGTTTCCCGCTTCCCATAAAGCAGATTTTTGAAGATGGTGAAAAATGGTTTGTAAAAAAAAAGGAAAACCCCTAACTTGATGATCGACGATCAATGTTTTTCTCCTCACACCAATAACTGTGAGGCGTGACGTGTAGGGGAGGAACTTCGGGGACTCCAAGGGTGGGTAAGAAATGCTCTAGTATAGGCGCACCCTGAGCCTCAGGAAGGGGGGACTCCAAATGCACCAGGGAAATGAAAGTGACCAGCCAATTAGAAGAAATTTGGAATTATTGTGCGATAAAAAGGCGAAACCCTGGAGTGATGGGATATGAAAATCATGAATGAAATTAAAGGTGGGTCGTCGTTTCACTACATGGTTGGATGGTTACACATGATGAAATTAATTTTTTATTTAATAATTCTCATCAAAGAGGTGGATATGACATCTACTATGAACAGATTTCATTTAAAGAGAGTAGAACGGGTCTGTTGAGGGTCACCAACCCTTATGTGATTTTAAAAATGGGGCTAAAAATGGGTTTAAACCACATGAAAAATGTTAATAGACTCAAATGTGGCGATATTGGAAACTAGGGAATCAAATCACGACATGCCCTTTGTGGAATCGATCGGTGACACACTGATCCATGTCACACCGATCCATGACACACTGATCTCTAACACATCGATCGGTGTCACCGATGGGTGACACCAAGCTGTTATCCTGCCACTGATACTCCACCCTTTAGATCCGGACATACTGATTGGGTACATGGCTACCCAAACACCAAAAATTGAAAAGGTAATGGACTATGAGGGTCTATGCCATTACATTAAATACCACTTAATCTATTCTCATACTCAAGAATAAAAAGACTCGAGGTAGAGAGAGGGGTTCGAACAAACACCTCAAATGATACCTCTCAGGGCTAAACCACCATATAAATCTAGGAACACCTCTCCCTTGAGGAACCAAAAAAACATGTTATGTTCATACCATCCAGTCATATGTTTTAGAAATTCACTTCCTCCTTGTCAAGATACGGTCCACTTAGGGCGGCACTGACTTGCCCACACGAGTTTTAATCACAACCATATTAATGCCTCTTGATTAGGGATCTGTTCCTCCATTTTCCATAGTCAAGACTCTTCATACACACTCAAATAATAGGGAAAAACACATCTCAAAAACCAACGGGGTCAGCTTTACATCACAGTAGGTCACAAAAACTAGATCATCAAGGAAGGCTCGGAATAGCCACTCAAAAAAGCTCTAGGTACTGGGTGAGCATTGGAGCTTCTCGCTCCCGAGGAATGCTCTCGAGTCCATCATGCCTCTACAACAAACGAACCAAATGGATGGTTCAACCACAATGGACATTCTAATTTCGATCCTCGATCCTCACTAGTATGTCCACGAACATTGCATCAACCCCTATATCCAACTATCCTCAGTCAATGACATGTGAATCATCGTATAGATATCGAATAAAATGGGAGACGTGGAAAATGTCATGGATCCTTTCCATCTGAGGTGGTAACGCCATCTGCTATTCCACCTCACCGACTCACCCTAACACTTCATAAGGACTGAGAACCATGGAGAGACCTTGATCCCCTGGTCGATCCTTCACAGCCCACATCGAGAGGGAAACTTCTAGAACAGATAGTCTCCAACCTCACACTCCAAGGGCCTCCTCCTACGATCTGTATATGACTTCTACCAGTCCTATGCTACCTTTGACCTCTCATGACCAAGCTAAACCTTCTCTATTGTGCTCTGCAATACCTTGGGGCCAAGAACACCTACCTCCCCAACCTCAGTCCAGCACACAGGCGAGTGACACAGACTCCTGTAAAAATCTTCGAATGAAACCATGCAAATGGAAGAGTGATAACTATTGTTGTAGGAAAACTCTACCAAACGAAAGTGTCACATCCATAATCCCCCAATGTCCAAAACACATGCATGCATTATATCCTATAATGAATGGATGGTGCATTTTGTCTTCTCATCTGTCCAGGGGTGTATGGTAATGTTGAGGAAAATATTGGTTCCAAAAGAATGTCAAAATCCTTTCCAAATCGGTGAGGTAAAATAGGTATCCCGATTAGAGACTATGGACCTCATAACTCCATGAAAACCCACCACCCTTTCCATGTACTAATGTGCTAGGGCATCCACCGTACATGACTCCTTGATTACTTGGAATTGAGTTGAGTTCGTCACTCAGTCCACCACTACTCAGATAGCATCACAACCCCCTTGATCTCTGGGTAGTCTCGTGATGAAATCCATCAAGATTTCATCCCCCTTCCACTTAGGGAAATCAAAAGGTTGTAACAGACCTCTTGGGTTGCAGGGTTTTGCCTTCACCTGCTAATACACAAGGCACTTTGCTACCAACTCTACCACTACCCGCTTCACCCGAGGCCACTATAACTAGCCCCTCGAGCCCCATCACATTTCCAAAACTCTTGGTTATACTGCTACAGGTGAGTTGTGGGACTCACCAAGAACAATCGTGTTAATTACCATGGGGACAAACAACTTTTTTTGGAAATGAACTTGATTCTGACCATCTTCCGACCACCCTTCTAGAGCATTGCTTTGGTTAAACTGACTATGAATCACATCGCTCTATGTGTCTCCCCACCGAGAATCCTCCACCTGCCGCAACCAAGAGAACTGCACTATTATCTGAAATAGGAATCCTATACCACCATCCACCCTTACATCCAGTTGTAGGGTACAAAACTCCTCCATCACTTTCTATGCTTCTACTGACTCTCGAACCGCATCCTTTGACAACTTCCAACTCAAGGCATCAGCCACCACATTCCCCTTACCTTTAGTGTAAGAGATTTTGCAGTCACAATCCAGAAGAAAATCCATCCAACATTTCTTCCTCATGTACATGACCCATTGGGAGAGGATATAACTAAATTTATTGTGATCCATGAAGACCACAAATTTCTCCCCAATTAGGTAGTGCCACCACAACTTTAGCACGAACACAACCGGTGTGGGCTCCATGTCGTGGGTGTCGTAGTTACGCTCATGGGGACGTAACATTCGAGACTAATAAGAGATAACCCCCTGTTGTTTCATTAACACACACCCAAAGCCTTGTAAAGAAACATCACAGAACCCCTCAAACATTACCCCTACTTCTAGAATCCTCAGCACATGGGAACTAACCAGCCTCCCCTTTAGATAACTAAAGGATTTCTGGCACAGCTCATTCCATTCAAAAGCCTGGTCCTTCTTGGTCAAGGCTGTCTAAGGTGCTACAACTTGGGAGATGATGGGTACAGATCTCTAATAGTAACCTACTAGTCCCAGAAAATTATGAATCTCCATCACATTCTTGTGTTCCACCTATGAAACAATTTCCTTTAACTTTGATGGTTCCACCTCTATTCCCTGCTCGGACAACACGTGTCCAAGGAAGTGCACTTCCCGTGTCATGAACATGCACCTGGAAAATTTCCCATAGAGTTGGTGATGTCTAAGGATATCCATGACCATCCAGAGGTGCGTAGTATGTTCCTCCTCATATCATGAATAGATAAAAATTTCCTCGATGAAAACAAGGATGTGTCAATCCAGAAACTCAGGAAAAAACATACTTCATCAGCCCCATGAACATAGTAGGTGCATTCGTAACACCTAATGATATGACTACGAACTCAAAGATCCCATATCTACACCTGAAGGCTGTCTTAGAGATGTCACCCTTCTTCACTCTAAATTGGTGATTCCCAAAAAACATTTCTATCTTGTAGAACCATCCTAACCACTATTATTGGTCAAAGTGGTCATATATCCTCGAGAGAGGGTAACGGTTCTTATCTGTTACCTGATTCAATCTCCGATAGTCTATACAAAAACTAAGACTACAATATTCCTTCTATGAAAGAAATACTGGAGTTCCCCATGGTGATGCGATTGGTCGACCAAAACCGTTCTTCATCAGATAATCCATATGAATCTGTAACTCCCACAACTGAGAAGGCGCCATCCGATAGGGGGACATCGAAATCTGACAGCCACCAGGTTACATGTCTATCCCAAAATCAATGTCACATTGAGGGGGTAGAGTCACCACCTCTTCATGGAATAAGTCCTTGAAATCACTGACAATCCTCAAGACATCCACTATCTCTGTATCTGAGGACACTACTAACAGCTCGACTAATAAGGAAATAAGGGGATCCACTCTCAAGCTCCCCACCTAACATCTCTATTCACCAACAAAAGCCACATGCAGGACATCCTCATTGAAGAACATGACTGTTATTAGGAAGAATTCAATAACAGCATGCACCAAAAACCTCCAGTAGATAACAATGATGACATCATATGACCGTATTTATAGCAAAAGAAGATCCCAACTAGACTTCTGTAGCCCCCACATCAGTTTTCATCCCCAAAAAACATAAAACAGTATGGTATGAACCCAACTGGGATATTTAGAACTAGGGGAATGAAGATTCTCTCTATGTCTATGCCCAAGAAATTTACTAGATAGGGTGTGACATAGTAGTGTGAACCTCTTGAATAAAACAAGGCATAAGCAAGAGTGATAAACTACTTGATCATACCTTGAATGACTTTCGGACCACCTAGAATAGCTTCCTCTGTGATGTGCAACTGCCCACACCTTGATCCTCCACTTAAAGACTATCGGACACCTCCCCTATCATGCCTTGGTTGAGGTCCTTGAGGAGCACCCTAGGGTTGACTTCCTCATGCTATGTCTTCCCTCAAAGGAGCGGGAGCTTGCTATCCCTAATGCAACTGCTAAAAGTGCCTGGCTAGGAACTAATGCTACTGAGGTGGGCACCGAACCAGTCCACCCCCACTGTATTGCACTCTATCCGGGCACTGATTTCAAAGGTGCACACGACTTCCACAGATGAAGTACCGCATTCCATGGCCCACAAGGAAATTGTGAGGACTATGAGCTCTAAACTGGGACTACTGGGGAATTCTCACCACTGGTCGAAACATAGAAGGCCCTGATGCTGGAGGCCTGCTACTCACAACCTTTCCCTTTCATGATCCAAACTAGCACCCAAATCACGAAACACCTCCCAACAATAACATTCTTTCCAAAACTTCATCCTTCTTCTAGGACTCCAAGTACGTCGGTAGAGTGAAGGGAGTAACAACATACTGAAGTGATGTTCAGAGTGCCTCCTATAAACGTCTCACCCAAGACTCCTAATCTGGAAAATGGTCCAGAGAAAAACAAAGGAGATCCTTGAACATGACTCCCAACTCCCTCACTGATATACTCCCTTATGGAAGGGAGAGTAACTCCCACATCTTCTCACCTTTCATCGTAGAAGAATGGAATTCCACCTATAAATACTTCTCAAAGTCATAACACAAAACCTAAATCTCCATCCTCTCTTTGAGGTAGAGCGTACACCCCTGAATCACTTATCCTTTCATATGATTGACTACCAAGGGAACCCAGTACTCAGCCGGAGCCCAGATCATGTTGAAAGCTATCACCACCACCTCATGCCAGCTCTATGTCTCCATGTCTAAGACGATGCCCTTGTACATTATGAGGGACTTCCATTGAATGTAATGAATATTACTCTCCCCCTGGTCATCCTCGTCCTCTCTTCTAGTCCTCTGATGATCATCCAGATCAGCTTCTAGGGCCTCGATCTCACACACAACCTGTGGTCTCCCTCCGGGTGCCATAGTTGGAAGGTAAAAATGAAATGCATATTCCTGAGTAGTGTACTAGGTTCCTTTTAAATTTATTCTTGAATTTTTTATTTATTTTAAATCCAAAAAGTACCCAAGACACACAAGAACACATGTCATAATGATTCATGTACCTCTCCTAGGGTATCTAACCTGCAATCATTATAGCCTCACTTGGTTGTTCGGTAGTCCTAGAGTCCTTACATCGGATCATGGGGGCCCGTAAAATCACGTGTCCTAGCCGGTCTTCCATGGACTATTACACACACCAAGATTGCCTAAAACTGTTTCCCTACCATCCCATGAAATGATCAATGTGCCTAACTATAAATTCCATCCTATCTCTCATCCACTGCTTTAATTCCATTTTGTCATGACCCACCTTCACAATGATGAGGGAAAGGACAACGGATTTCCAAAACCCCCCTTACTCAAGTAGATGGAGTGGTTATGACCCCCCGATACCTACCGTCAATAGACCCTGGAGTGGAAACAAGCCCCAAGAGATTATAATAACATGTAAAATGGAAGGAATTACCCTTTTTATTTAGTATGATCTGGAGAAAAGATATTAAATCCCAACAACACCAAAAGTGTAAGAAAAATAAACTATAAATTAATTCCCAAATGTATGTTCTAATAATAGGTTATAAAATATTTACAGGAAAATATAATCCAAAGTACTAAAATAAAAAAACCAACAACGTTAATGGTACATGCATCTGAGCTAATAGAGTCTGTCACGGTCCTCAATGTCCTCTTGGAAACCTGATTGAAATTTTATATATTCAGGGTGAGAATATAGGTATAATCATAAGGGAAAACCTAAATCTCTCAGGGAAAAGTGGGGAGGCATTCTAATGCCTTATGAGAAAAAGGTGAAAACTAAAGAGCCTTTCAAAGAAACTATCCACCCAGCATCACCAAGTAAAACTCCCAAAATAATGCGAGTCAAGTAATGTAATAGTAACAACACATCAATATTTGGGTACCCTACACCACTTTCCCACTGATTATTGAAGACATACTACACGTCAGACCTCCCCCTCCATACACACCACAATCTCACTACCATACCATGCCTGTACAATCCTCGGTTACCACAAACACACATCCCACCAACAAACACTAGGGCCACAATACCACATGTGACCATGCACACAGACACATGGAACCAAACAACTACTCCTACTCCCAAGACTCATGGGCCTCATCCCAAAGACACATGTGAAACAACATGCCCTCACACACCTGGGTCAATCACCACAACGTACACTGACCCTGAGGAATCATGGGATAAAATGGACCTTAGGCTGCCACAACCTGCCCAAGGAGTCCTGGGATACTTGGGAAACAGATCGGAAGGGAGCTAACTACCACCCACTCCTAGAAATGTTGGAAAAAACACCCTCCCCATGAAATGGGGGTGTTCGGTATGAAGTTCACATCTTGGGTGGGGTGTGAATAAGAAACAAAAGAACATAATTATACTTATAGGTAAACAATAACTCAACCCAACCTAGGGGTTCCAAAAGAAGCCCAAACCCAAACACCATAATTACTATTTATTTATAAAAAACCCAACAACCACAGCCAAGTCACAACTCATTCCTGGAAAGGAAATACCCTTTGAGATCATTCTTTTTATCATATTCCAATGGTTCAATTTAAATAATTCTTCAATACTAGGCTACTAACTGGCATAGTAACAAGGCAATGAAGGAAAAACAACCAAGAACCAAAATAAGCATCCACACCCAGTTCTCTTGTAATGTCACAAAAACAAAATGGATCTGTGAGATCCCACAAAGTACTGAAACAAAATCAGGCCCCAACATTTGGCCCCACATGGCCTTAGATCCACAAACCAACAACTTCACCACAAAAGGGGATCCCATCCCTATCCATATCACCTCACAAGAATGAAGAAGAATAACTAACCACATCACCAGAACAGAGCAAGCGAGTTTTCATATTTTAAACACACTGTTCATTTAGTTATTTTTTAGTTTGGATAACCAGTGTGACCACGCAAGGATTTTTGTTCATTGGGCATTCAATAAATCAATTGGGTTTATTTGATTAACCATTTTCCACATTTCATCAATTCAATCACAGAAAAAAAGGCTCATTATTGTGCAAGAAAGGACCACTGACATTGATGATATTCAGTGTACATAATCACATACAATTCACAACATATAAGAAACATTTAAAATAGTATTGCAATATCATCAACCACACCCCTTTATTCAATAAAAATAATTTATTATCTTCGTTAAGGTTTCATTTCAACCATCCCTAAAGGAACATTATCCTACCCACCCCGCATGATACACAGTAAAGTGAGATAAAGGAAAACCCCTACCATTATGTTCAATGATAGATGTTTTTTTCCTCACACCAATAATTGGGATGTGCGACTTGTAGGGGAAGAACTTCGGGGACTCCAAGGGTGATTAGGAAAGGCTCTAGTATAGATGAACCACTAGCCTTGTGAAGGGGTGACTCTAAACACTCTAGGGGAAGGAATGAGACTAGACAAGAATAAGGAATAAATAATTCCCCTGTGATAAAAATGTGAGATCTTGGAGTTACGAGATATGAAAATCTTGAACTGCTTAAAAGGTGGATCGTGGTTTCACCATGAGGTTGGATGGTTACACACGATGGAATAAAATTGTTATTTAATAATTCTCATCGGGGAGGTGGACATCACAGCTGTGCAATAAAATATTTAATTTAAAATATAGGGGTAAAACAACTTTAAACCACTTTAAAAACGTTAAAAGACCCCAAAGTGGCGTTATCGGAAACTGGGGAAAGAAAGCCTGACAAGACCTTCGTGGAATATATAAGTTTTATAATATATTATTTTTGGGTCTAATAAACATAGTATGATTGAGAAGCATTATAAAAGAACTTGAATGAGTTCGGAAAACATGTACCTCTTCTTTGATGGAATTATTTTGGACCTCCTCTTAGGGACAATTGGGCTTGTATTTTTAGAAGAACCAAACCTCTGGATCTTATCTAAAAATGATGGGGATGTTATAATTCATCGTTTGGGATGATCTATAAGGATCAATGTGGTGTGAGGATGTAGGGGAGGATTTTAATTTTTATAAGAGAAGAGTGAGGCACTTTTAGAATCCATTAAAATATAAAATTAATATACATTAATTTTATATTTAAAAATGATCCATAGTAAGTAATTTAGAATATATTATGAGGATTTTTATAATTCATCATAACTAATGTTTTTAGAGAATTGTGGGTGACATTATTAACCATATCTTTTTTCTGTAACCTTTAGTTAAACCTTTTAATTTTTTCTGTGACAACTTGTCCTTTTTAATCATTAAGGTTTATATAATTTCTATAAAATGAAAATAGAACCCCAAATGGATCATTTATGAAATATTTAACACTATTATATTTGTTTAATAAATTTTATATTTTAACGAATTTTTTATCATTTAATAAAATATTATTTTCATTAATGTAACATTAATGTCAATTTTGATACTATTCATTATTTTTTCTAAAATATAATAAGAACATTATAACAAGAATAAAAAATTTATAATATATTAATAACATGTGTAAGTTATCTATAAAATTAATTTCTGCCATTAATTATGTGACATTAAATTTATTTAATTATTTGTAATATCATTTATTTTATAAAACTATTAATTAAAAAATTAATGCATCATTATTATGGAGGCCATTTATTAAATTATTTATCCAATTAAAATTAAAAATAATTTATGAATATTAATATTAATTTGTTATATTTTCAATGACTATTCATATTTTAATTTTTCTTATCTATAACTATATATTAAGAAAGATATTTCTATTACATATATGAGTATGAAATTTTTAACTTATCATTAAAAAAATAGAATAAATTTCATATTCTTACACGTTTGGATTAATAAGGTTATAATTTTTTGATAAGGATTATTTTCGTATAAAAACACTTATAAAATTAAATTAGGACATGTTTTTGTGTCATTTTATAATATAATAATATTATTTTTAATTTTAATTACCAGATTTAAACATAACGTGTGGAAATGTTTTTTACTGAAATTACAATTCATAATATCCAAAATTTAAATTTAATACTATTATAATATTAATATCATACTGGTCAACATATTTTTTTCCATTTTTCGAAATTCCATTTACTAATGTCGATAAATTATATTAAACACTAATCCCATAAATGTGACGAGAAGAAAGCTAAAAGGAAACATTCAAATGTTCCACAAGTTTCTATATCTATTTTCAATATAAAAATGATTCCAATAACCTCAATTGTATTAATATTTTACTTATTGATTTATTTTTACATTAAAAATCAATTTTATTTATAATATTTCATTATATAAAAAGTTTATTTTTTAACTAAAATGCAATATTTTAATTATTTTTCAAAAGATGAAACATCCTAGAAAAATAACACAAATTCACCCTAAGATAAAATTTATATTCCAAATTCATAAATTAAGTCACTTTTGTAAAATAAAATTTATAAAATATCAAAAATTTAGTTTTGAAATAGGCGCCCAATTAATAGGTGGTAAAGCTCCCCAACAAAATACAGATTTTAAGTATAAAATCGGATTTGTTCTTTATAATTCTCTATGTATCACATAATATGGAATCTAAAATTTTATAGAATATAAATATGTTTCATAATTTAGTTAATACTATTCATAACCCCTAATCTAATGTCTAGGTAATTTCTTACTATAATAATATTTTAATAATATATTATTGTTTGATAATACTCTGCCTTATGTGTAACAGATACAAAATATGAAAGTTTATCTTCCATGAAATGCAAGATAAATAATTGTTTCTTGAATTAAAATATATAGAATATATTAAGTTAATTTACAAAGAAAAATATTGTATATTTTTTGGGTCTTACATTCTCCCCCCCTTAATTAAATTTCATCCTCACTAATTGAACATGATCTTAGTTATCAAAAGATTGATATTCAGGAATTCTATTGTTGACGAAACCCCATTGTAAATTTGATAATAAATAATATTCATAATAATTTGTAATGAGAAATTGAATATCACCAAAAAACCAACATTCAAAATTGATAACATTACTGGAATGTAGAGATACATATATGGAAGAAATACAAATATATTTGAATGTACTGATTGAGTTCATCAATAAGAAACATGTAAATGATCAATAGAAATTTGAGGGCCTCAAAACCATAAATATATGATGATTTGAAATACCATCGGTTCAACAAAAAAATTATTTTTTAAATTTTTTTCCTTAGATTTAAGGAATTATTTCACTCTATAATAATTTAAGGTAGTACAATTTATATAAACACAATCTTATTCATGGGTTGTTTTTTATCCTTTTTCATTTTATTTTTTACACCTAAAAATAGATATTCTATATTATTTTTTATTCCTGATGAAATTTTGATGAATTATACAGCCTGCAAGTATTACTTACATCCCCTAAATATTTCCTAAATATAAAAGGGTTAGCATAAGGTATCCATCATATCATACATTAATCTCAGACAATAATATCCAATTTTTAGATTAATCCATTCCATCCTTAGGACTCATCCAAAATATAACAGTCTAAATTTTTAGTAAAAAAATTTAATGAAGGTCACTAAATTTCTAAAATCAACATAAGACCACATTTTCCCTAAATAACATAATGAAGATATTTTTGGGATATATAAAATATTTTAATACTATTAGAACCATTAGAATCATATTGATAAAATGCATCCTTCCATGTTTGTAATTAAAATGTATTGTATTACAATCCTTATATATTTTATAATTTATATGATGATACCACCATCAATAAAATACTAAAAAAATATTTATTAGATACAAATATAGATATAAATTAATCAATCTACTTCAGTTATGTCAATAAATAAATACATGACTTTGATCCATTACCATTTTTTAAGGTATATTTCCTTTAAAATTAGGGCACTCATTTGTATAGTGCCATATCTTCTTATAGTTGTAAAACAGAATAGAAACGTTTTCAATCATCTATTTACATTATTTTTCCTACTGACCTTTCTCTCCACACATATAATATAATCCCAGTCCATTCAAGCAAGTACCACGGTGTTTTTACAATATTTATCACATGTGAGAAATTTATTATTTATGCTTTTCCATTTATCCACAATTTTCATAGTTTTACTTTTATTCTCAAGTATCCTTCCATAGAAATAATACTTAGCGTAATCGTTACCTACCCCATTATTACATGATATTATGTACTAAAATATTGAGAATTCATGGGAGAATATTTACCTTAGAAATATTCACTTAATACCCTGAATGGTATAATACTTCTTAATCTTTAGATCATGGGAATCAGTGAGGTTCACATTCCATTTACTAGTATCCATTTTTAATTGAATAAAAACACAATGTTAGATCATATCATAAACTATAATCCAAAAACTTTAAAAATACATAACCAAAATTTAAAAATTTATCCATATATAATCTGACAATCATTATTGTGGTTCCATTGGGGATATAAACACTTTTAAAATATTCATAATAGTGTTTAGATAAAATATGAAGTATCATAAGAATGTCATTATGGTGTTCCAAATCAGGTGCACGGTAAGGCCCATTCTAAAGTACAATGTTATGTTGAGTCAAGTTTCACGCACCTTGTAATATTTTTTACTCTTAAGAAAATCTATGTTAGAATTATTTCCACATATAGTGTCATGATTGGGATGTATTTTTATGAATATATACATACATTGCCAAAATTATAGCATGTTCTTATATACTTATCCTCATAGTGTTTCATAGTGTTATGTTCCCTAATCTATGGTGTCTAAATCTAAATTTTAAGGTTTTTCTAAATATAGTTTGATACAAAATATAATAAAACTCAACCCCATTAGTCAAAGTCAGTGCCTTACTATATTACATTGGCATATAAATAATACTCAAATCTAGAATGACCAATCATTTTAACTTCCATGAAAACTATATTAAATATTAAAAACGTTCCTTAAAAATGAAACTGTAAAATACAAAAGAGATAATCCATTAAAAAGTTAATTAATATCAATAATACACATCATGGTATCATTTAAAAAATAAACAAAATAATGGGACGATATCAGATTCTCAGTAAGGGTAAGCTTAAACCAGAATCTATAATGAGTTAATAAGCTTAAAGCTTAAATAAAGTTTCATAATTGAAACATACAACACCAAAATATAATCATGATCAAAATATGTAAAGAAAAAATCAAATAGATCCATATTAATATTCAAATGGAAATTATACTAGTTGAATGATCATATGTGACATATATAACTAATATCATAATACTAGAACGCATAATTCTAGGCATCATAAACATACCATTAAATCTTCGGAGAAGAAACCATACAGAAATAGCTAAAAACCCAAACTATTTTTTCTCATGATAGATTTAAATGTTTTGAGGGTCTATCGTAGGACCCTCTCATCACTTACTATGTCTTATTCATTCCTCATATAAAAATATTGAAAAAACTACATAATCATTCTTATTAAAACTAGCATACCAAATGTTAATACATTAACCATAAAACATGAATTTTTTCAAAATAAAATATACACATTCAAGCTTATCAAAAAACCCTCAATAAAATATTTTAGATTTTATTATGACAAATCAACCTCAACTAATCATAAAATAAATCAATGGATGTTTACATAAATGAAAACAATATAATAAAATGATAAAACAAATTTGAGAGAAATTCCCATTTTTTTACAATGAATTCAATTAAATTCTAAAATATTATAAAAGAAAAAATATGCATTGAAAAAAAAATCTTTTATGATTGAAATATAATCATAAAAATGTTAAGCTGTCAGGATAGTGGAAATATCTGTAGATTCTGCATATAATAAAAAACCTTCCTTCCATAAAAAATGTCATGAATTACCTTGTTTTAAAAAATACATTCTTTTCAAAACATTTCATATAAACTGAAACATTTGTGAAAGTTAAATTAATCATTTGAAGGATAATAATAAAAATATTTATGTATTTTTTTATAAAACATAGTCATGGATGATAAATAATCCGAAGTAGATAATAGGTATAAATAATCTCGAATTACAATGATATTTCAAAACAAACCCTTTGAAAAAAAACATAAAACATTTAAATGTAAATATTTAATGAAAAAACATCATTTAGAATCCATTTATATACATATAAATAAATATGTAAAATAATATCAACAATATTGAAATAGAGAAAGGATTTATTCTTTAATCATTCCGAGCATCCCATACCACGTTGAAAATTTAAATCATAATTCCAATGAAAGAATTGTAATTATAAATAAATTAAACAACCTTAAAATAAATAAATAAATTATATGATAATTCAAAATGGATGTCTATACAACTTATAAAATAAGGTGGGTGTATAACATCAATCTGTTCCTCAATGAAAAAATATTGGGATGAAGTCCCTTACCATGCATTTCCTTTTTGTTGAACATATATTAACCTCCTTTATAATGGTTTTATACATATTATTAACTTATAACAGAAACATAATTATATTTATATTACCATATATTATCCTATTATATTATCTTATCACATCCTTTTTATAATTAATCGTTATTACCCTTGTTTCAGGTGATAATCTCTTTTTTCGCATTGAATGTTTTGTCATGAATGTATAAGTAATTATGAAAAGGGAATATATATAACATATAGAGAATTATATTAAGTTCATAGATATCATATTTAGTCCTTATATGGACTTTTTTAATCCTTCCTTGATGTTTTTTTGTGGAGAATGAATCTCATCGCCTCGTGTGGGCAATATCCCCTACGTACACACGAGAGAAAGTATCATTCCCATGGTGGTAACATTGTAAGAAAAAGGATTGAATATTAAATATACACAAACAATATCATTTAATAATTTCTTATTTTGATCCATTATATTAATAAATATACCAATCAGAATAAAGTGGTGATGAACAACAAATTACAACACAATTTGGAGATGGTAAGTCATACACACACATGCATAGTGTTATTTTTTTCGTAGGATCGAGGAATGGATGAATATGGTTTTATAATAATGATAATAAAATATAATCATATTTATGATTCTGTATTTTTTTTATTTTACTATGAAAAAATACATAATATGAGGAAGTAGAAGTAGAAAAGAAAATGAATGAGTTGGTAAAACAACTACCTCTTCTTTTGTGGATATACATTTTATTTCTTATTGGGGATATTAGGGTTGATCCTTTGAAAAGTACATTACCTCTAGAAAATTTATAATAATTATGGGAGGATAAATAATTAGAGTTTGGTCCAGCTTTAACGCTCAAATTGGTCCGAGGATGCAAGGGAGAAGGTTTTTTTTATAAGAGATGTGGGGGAAATTTCATAATCCTTTAATATATTAAATTTATATAAATTAAATTTATTTTAAAAATGTTTCAAAAGTGGTTTATATATAATCTATGATTATGGAGGGTTGAAATCTACAAAACCATTGATTTTTATATATGTTTAGGTCACATTATTAACCATGTCTTTTGGATTTAACTCTTAGTTAACCATTTTAGCTATTATTGTTAAAACTTGTCTTTTAACTCATTAGGGTTAATATAATTACTAAAAATTACAAAATAACCCCAAAAGGATCATTAATGAAATATTTAGACTTATTATTATTATTTGGGAGCATTTTATGTTTTTATGAAATTTATATCATTTAATACAATATTATTCAATTCAACATATCCTTTATGTCAATTTTGAAAATATACGTTATTTTGTTTAAATTAACATAATAATGTGATAAATTCGACCAAATAATAATAATATATTTATAACAATTTTATGTTATCAGTGAAATTTAGGTATGTCATAATTATGTAAAATTGTATTTATCTTATAAATTTTAATTTATTTAGTTTATATTTCCAATAATAAAACAATTGATGAATAATTATTATGCACATCATTAATTAAATAATTAATTGTATAATAAATAAAAATAAATTATCCAGATGAAGATAAAGTTATTTTATTTATACGAATATTTTTAGTTGAATTTATCATCGTTATAACTCAATATTAAAAATAAATTAATTATTTAAAACATGAGTATGATATTTTTAACTTATCTTTAAATAAAATTTAATAAAGGACATATTGTTACAAAAAATGTCATAAAAGTGATATAATTTTATCACATGGTTTAAATTTTTCTATACACACTTATCCAATGATATTAGAAAAATTGTTAGTTTCATTTTTTAACATTATAATATTATTTTTAACATTAACTACACGATTTACCCTGAATTGTGGTAAATAAAAAATTTAATAAAATTATTGTTCATAATATCAAAAGATTTCATTGATCTTTTTAAACACTAAATATCATAATGATTACAATAGTATTGGTATTATTTTCAATATTCATTCCAAAAATGTTACTAAATAAAGTCTAACAATAATCTCGCATATAAGGCGAGAAGATGGGTAAAAGGAATCATTAAAATGGTCAATAAATCATTATATATAATTTCAATATAAAAATTATTCAAATAAAATAAATTCAATTAGTATATGTATTTTTTTATTTTTTATTTTAAAATTAGTTTAATGTACAATAATTATTTTTTCAAAATGCATGTTTTTAACTACAATGCAAAAATTTTCAGTATTCATCAAAAAACTATTCTTCTCAGAAAAACACAAACAAAATTAACCCTAAGAAAAATTTTATATTATAAGTTAAAAAATTAATTCTATTATGAAATTTTAATTTTTTTTTCAATTTTCTAAATTTAGTTTTAAAATATGTGCGCCATTAAATGGAGGTAATATTATCCTTAAAAAAGTAGTGTTTTTATTAGTGAAATTAAATTTGTCTAAATATAATTCCCATGAAGCACATAATAGGAATGTTAAAATTATATGATATATGAATATGTTTCATAATGTGCTAAATACTATTCTTACCTATTAATTTTACAGTTAGGTTATATATTATTATAATATTATTTTTATAATATATTGTTGTTTGGTAAAATAATTTATTGCGTGTAACGCATGCTATCAAATAATGTTTCTCTTGCATGTAACCCAATATAAAATAAATTTTAATGAATAAAAAGATATATAATATATTAAATAAATTTAAAAATAAAAACATTTTCAATTATTGTTGTGTTATTGTGTATATGAAAAATGAAATTGGTTACTTCTGTGGAGGCAGTAGTCTGAAAAACAAAATATCAATGTTTTTATTTTCCCAAAGAATGAGATGGAATGGAGAAGGGTTATAATTTTTTTGTGAATAATAATTATTAATTTTTATATATCATATTATTATTTAATTCCAATATTATAAATAATGATGATACAATGTAGTGAAAAACATATAGCATTAGTTTGTGGAGGCGGTAGTCAACAGAAATTCTCGATCAATGTAATTTTGTTTTTAATGTTTAATGCTATAAAATAAGTGGTATTTTTTCCCATAATATAATAAAAAACATTATAATAATGATACTAAGGTCATTATATTACTATTTTGTGGTATTATTGGAATAATAATATTAATAATAAAATGTGAAGTATTGGGTAATAATCAGCTTAGAACCTTGATCTTTTTTAAATGTCTCCTTATATATAAGGGGTTTAAGATTATTTTCAGTGACACAGGTATTTATTTATTTCATGGGTGTTATGGGGGGGGGGGATTATTCATGGTTTATAGAAAAGTTTTAATGGTGTGTTTTAATTTTATCGGATGGAATTGATCCCCTTTTATAAGTGATAAAATGAATATTTTTTTAACACCCAATATTATTCAATAATGGAATGATGTTATTAAAGTTTTATGGTACAGAAAGAAAATATAATGGATTTTGTGTAGGTATATTCTCTATAAATCAACAAAAAACAGTTTTCACACATTTTTTAATCATATTTGGTTATTTTATTTATAGATTTATACTTATATATTTTTTGTAATTAATGTGGTAACTAGTTTTCATCCATGAAATTAAAAATATACAATAAAATAAAATAATCCATAATAAAATGTTAAGATTTAAAAAATACTAATTTTGATCTCATTAAATCCAATTACATTTCCAAATATTTGAAAATTAACTTTCAAATTAAAGTATATAATGTATTGAGAAATAGGTTTTTTAGAAAAACTTATCTTGTTCATTATTATTTCCTAACCTTATTTAAAATTGACTGAAAATAAAATTTTTGTTAATAAATCTATATATTTTTTAGAAAATAAAATTACTATCATGTAATGTCTTATAATTTCCATGTAATTTTTTTAGTTATATGGTATTGTTTTGAGACCATGAAATTCGATGACACGTAATTCTGAGGCCCGTAGAGCCCGAAATGTAATTTTGAAAATTTTAAGGTGCAATAAGTAGACACATGAGTGGGTTTTAAAAACATTTGAACCATTGGTCGAATCAAAAATAAAAGTGCATAATTGAACTCGGAACACTAGGATATCCCTATAAATGACTTAACATTGGTAGGCATGGGTCGAACATAAAACTTATTTTTGGGACTTTTCGAGAAACATAATAAATTAATTTAATATAATTATTTTATTTATTTCTCATACATTGAGCAGCAGATGGAGATACTTAGAGGTAGTGACAATGAACATTAATGAGACTCATTAATTGCACAAACCACATAACTTAACAAAGTAATAATTCAATCATAACAGCGTAACGACACAACGTCGAAGTGTAACTGAAACACTGCGACTTGTTTTCTTTCAATTGTTGGGTGTTGGAAATGACAGAGGATTAATTTGCAAGAAACCTCTAAAACACCTACCTCAGTTCTTGCTCTCTGATGAAGAATGAATGATGTCAAACGCCATCATTTTTTATGCCTCTTGATGATCGGAGTCGTGATGTAACATCAACTCATTGTATTCTTGAGGATGAACTCTACATTATTGTAAGTCAAAGAAGTAGGGGTTTCAGCTTTATTTCAAAGATATTTCTCATTTTACATTATCTAGAAATGAAGAACATGGATGAACCAATGAACAGGTTGATCTGCGGTTCGTGCGTTTAAGTGGGAGGGTGACTTTTCATGGGGATTTATTATCTAGGATTAAATTTATAACTTGATATGATAGAACAAACATCCCCGGGACTTGCACATTTTTAAAACCTCTAACAAACTGGGTGTGGGCCAACACAGAAAATGACCCATGCCCATGCACATGTGTTCTATTGTGAATGAATCATCTGAAATAAAGGAAAAGAAAAATAATACCTTCACGGTGAAGAATGTGACCCTAGAGGAACGACTTCATGAAGAACATAGCTATGGTGCATGTCCGGTGGTCCAATGAACATTCAGTTGGGGCGCCGGTGCTGGTGGCGGCCCATGTGGCAGCCACTAGCAGTGGAGGCGGTCAAATTCGTGGCCATGAGTAGTGGAGGCGGCCTAAGTAGTGGCCACGAGTGGGTGAGGTGGCCCGAGCGGTGGTCTGGAGAGTTAGAGGAAGCGTACCCATCAGCGCACCACGTTAGCAGGGCGATGTACACCCAGGAAGGCACCTTGATGAGGGTAGGGTCGCATTCGGCCCACCTTGATGGTTGGGCGAAGCCGCAGCCCTTCAACCATGGCTGGAGGTGGAGGCCCAGCAGCGTCCTACGGGGAAGAAGTAGGCTATACGCTGTTGGTTGGCACATCCTGGTTGTGTGGTGCTTCCTTGACCGCTCAAGTGGCTGGTCCTTTGGTGGTGAGCCGAGCCCCCAACATGTTGGGCCCGTTACACTCTAATAGGGCTGGACCTGCAACTAGAGGGACATACCCATGTGGTCAGGCTGGACCTACACCCTTAGGAGTGAGTCATACAAGATCGGATAATCGGGCGACCCGACGGGCTGGACCCTCGACCAACCAGGCTGGTATGGCGAGGCCTATAAGACCTTTCCCACTAACCAGGACAGAGGAGACCAACCCCAACCCACATTAGGTTAGGTTGAGTCCGTCATGTAAAACTAGGGTATGTGGGACCCCTAGGCCAGGTTGTTCAGGTCAGTACGACTGGATCAGAAAGGCCTCATCTCAATTGGTCCCCTTGTTACTAAAATGCATGTATCTTACAAACCGTGCATCTGATTGAAGAGTGGGTTACGTCATTTGGGACCCACTTGATGATTCAGTTCCTTCGAAATGATTCTTCATGATTTTTAGGGACATCGAGTTGTGAAAAATGACTTGAAGAGCCATTCACCCAAGCGCGCTGCATATGAAACCCTGCAGTTGGATGAGACCTGTTGACTGCTCAATGATGGACCAGTGTGTAGGTTCTCTCTGTGACTAGGAAGGCCCATGGTGGGGAGGCTCTCTGGGTGACCCAACAGACCAACGGTACTCGACACGGGGAGTACCATAGATTATCCAAGGTTGGAAGCAACTTTGCATGTCTCGACAGGCCCACGATGGGGAGAGGCATTCGGTGACCCACCATACCAATGGTACTCATTAGGGATGAGTACCATAGATGTAAATGGTTAGTGGGATGTGTATCTGTGTGACTTGACTGGGCAATTGTATTGGATATTGGAGGAGTTCTCTAGTAGCCAAGGATTTGGATGATACGACTAATGATGCTACCATTCGTACCATAGAATATACATCGTGTGAGTTGTCTTATAGTTCATTCTTCACTTTTAGGATCTATGTGTGGTAATTCCTTTTTTTGGGGTCCCTACAGATTATTTTTATACTCATCGATTAACGGGCTTCTCCCATTCATGTTGTGTATAGTGCAGACGATCCATGTTTCAACAGAGGTGCTCAGGGGGACGGGACTAATGAACGCAATGATAGTGGACTGGTTGGCATAGAACTAGGTGGGGCCCAGTAGGACCAGGCTGATAGGACATACTACTTCGGCTTCTTGTAGCTTCACTACTCTCATGATCATGTGGGTTTTTCTGCAGATGCCCAGCCGAGCTCCTTTTTTTACATTGTTGTTTCAAATCTTTTTTGCTTGGTTTTTATTCTAGGTTAAATGATTTTAGATTTATTTTGATCTCAGTCTTGTCTCATTATACTTTTCCTCCCATTTCAGGTTGTTGGGAAATGGTTGGATGTTTGGGTGTAGATAGGTACTTATAAAAGATCCTACCAAATGTAGGCAGATGCCTTCAGAATAGTCGCCAGCCCCTAACCGTTGAGAGGCAAGCCTGGGGTAGTCACGGATCAGGCCTAGGGGGACAGGTCGTGAGAAATTGGTATCATATGGTGGTTGGTCCTACCACAAAGACTGTGATTCTGTGTTCTATTTTGGGGAAACAATGTTAAGTGTTTCAAGTCAGACGTCCATATTTGGGGAGTTCAGTATTGGTGTAGCGACTGATATATCTATACACCAAGACCTTGAATCCTGTTTTTCTGCATTATTCATGAAAACATTAGTTGCATAAGTTTCTCCTTATGTTTTTTTGAATAAAACATATCTCACCTAGTGTAACATTTTTACTATGGTACGTCTTTTTGTATCTCAAGATACATCCTCGTGGAAGACCATCCAATATCCCGATATGAGGTCGTGAGGACAACCCACCTACTGACGAGGAGTCCATTCAGGGACCAATTCTAGAGATGTCCTCGCTAGGTGGTGTGTAAGAACCTAATATTTTATAATATGTTATATCTTTAATGTAATTCCATATCATGTGTTACACACATCACCGAGTTCAAGCGCACCCCGACTTACGAAACTAGTTGTTTAAAAAGAACTTATGAATAGTATTAACTACATTTTGAATATTGTATATTCTATATAATTTAAACATCAATATTATGTGTTTTATCTGACATAATATAAGGAAAAATTTTATTTTCCATATAAAAGAAGTGTTTTTCCAAAAATAAAATTTTACCGCCTTTTAATGGAGAACGCTTTTTAAATCCAATATTTGCAACTTTGAAATATTCAATTTTCCAAAATAAGCTTCTTTTTTATAATTGGGACATAAAAAATTCGTTTGGATAAATTTTTTCGGTTTTTTTATAATATTCCTATTCTGATGAATAGTGAAAAATACTAAATATTAATTAAAAACAAATTTTTTAATTGAAATAATTTATAGTATTAAATTATAAATATGAGTGGTTTTAAATTTTCAATATTTTATATTTTTATAATTTAATTTAATTTAATTCGTTGTATGTATTTTTACATTTAAATTATATATAAACACATGTAAACCATTTAAATGTTTTTACTTCTTAAAAACCATCTTTCTTGTTTTGACAATGAGAATTAATTTTAAATTAATAAATGCAATTTCTATGTTTTTTATTTTGTAAAATATAATTCATTTTTTTATTTGGATTATAAAAATTATCCTAGGGTTAATATTTGTTATTTTTTCTAAAAACAATCAATTTTTGATGAATATTGAAAAATACAGCATAATACATAAAAATTAACTTTTCATTTAAACAATAATATTTCATTAAACATTTATATTAAGATAGGAACATAATACAGGTATCAGTAAAATTTATGTAGTTGGAATAATTTTATAATATGATTAGATATATAATCTTTTATTGAACCATTTTATCATATTTTTACACACTAGATAAGCACATTTACCCACCTTATACGAAAATTTGTAAATCTGGATGAAATCGTAATTTTACTGCTTCTGTGAATAGATTTTAAAAAATCCCAGAGATATGGTTTTTTAAGTTAGTAAATCTTGGTTCAATTCGATTAAAATTTTTTCATTGAATTGTTACTTTTGAATTTTATTTACCACAATCAAAAGTAAATAGGGTAATCAAATGAAAAAATTATATTATAATTTTCTCAAAATATTTCCTAATTATATTAGATAAGTGTATTTTGAAAAAAATAAACCATAGGAATAAATTATGATCCTTTTTATCTACATGGATTAGATTAGGACATTTATTATTATTTTATTCAGAGAAAAGTTAAAAGTGTTATATTCAAATTTTAAAAACTAAAACATTTTTAATATAGTGTTATACATAAGATAAATTAAAATTTAAATATTAATTATAATGCTAAAATTATTTCCTACATGATGGTTTTTTATTTATAATTTCTAGATATTATGTAATTAAATATATTTATGACACAATGATGATACAGTAATTACCAAATAAATGAATGATTAAAATAATTGATAATAAAAATATCAAAATACATGTAAATTAAGACTTTTTATATAATACACTACTTTTATAGATTAATATTACATGTTAGTATTGATTTAATGTATTATTATCGAATTAATCAAGTTTTCTATAGTCTCACCAAAAAAATACTATATTGTGTCAAAATTGATATAATTGTGTTTTTAAAACCAATACTATCTTAAAAATGATATAATATTAATAAAAATATAAGGCTCGGAAAAAGGACATATATAATGATATATATGTCATTACTGAACCACTTGAGGTTATCTTGGCATTTTTAAATCAATTTATTAACTATTTATTATAATAAAACAAGAAGACATGGTATAAGTTATACTATTTAATTATGATTTAAATATAAAGGATAAAGAAAATATGGGGACCTAAATTTGTCTAAAGCATATTGGTTGAGATATTTTTGACTCAGCCCCAGCATAGACTCGAAATTAATCTTTTTTCATCCACTATAAACCAAAAATTATTTTATAATTAAATTTTTTTTGAAGCTATTCCTAAATTGACACTCACCTATCTTAAAAAAGGGTATTTCCCATTCTCATAATTTAACATCTCCAAAGCCTTTTATCTCATACAAACACTTCTAAAATATCCCAATTACCCTCACATCAACCTAGATTCCTTATTTTGATCAGAATTCTATCCTATGGATCCTTTTTTTTAAATCAAAATGATGCATCCGAAAAATAGATAATTATTCCATCACCTCGTTCAACGTTCTTCTCTTCATCTACTTACTCTTTATTTTTTTCATACTAAAATGATAATTTCAATACCTTATTCATAATAATATTTTATTATAAATATGGCACAACCATATTCATTATTCTATCTATCCTAAGAATGACATAGTCACCATACGTGCATACGTATGGCTTACTGTCTCCACGTCGTGATGCAATTTTTTATACAATACTTAATTATTTGGATATGCATTATAATGAGTATAATTGATGTAAATAATTAATATAACTTGTTAATTATTATTTATATATAATATACCATTCAATTTCACATGATTTCACCATCAGTAGAATTATATTGTCACTTGTGAGTACGTATGGCTTACCGTATCCACGAAAAGATGAGATTAATATCTATGTTCACCATTCAACGATGATTATAAAAATATATATTATTAATAATTAAATAATATATGACGTAATAATTCTACTAGAAATATATATATATATATATATATTTATTAATATATATCTCATTCACTTACTTCCGTTCAATACGATATGAAAACAGAAACGTCGTTTAAGCATTCATACATCCTACTGTCTACATAAGTAACGTTTTCCATTTCTTATATCTATATATTATACATATTTATATTTTGAATATATGTGATATATAAATAATGTTTTAAATTCTGGGATCAATTAAATCATGATATAATTTATACTATCAAGAACAACATGTTAAAACATCTAGGATAACGAATGTGATTATTAACCGAAAGATAATTTTAATATAGAAATTATTATTAAATGGGTAGTATAGCGCCATAAATGAATCATGTATAAAATCATAAATATTAATGTGGATATATTTAATTTAATAACATACTATGGTCATTATACAAGAGGTTAAACGTACTCTCGACCAAAGAAAAGTACAATGTAATGGTTAATTTCTCAATCTCGTTAATATCTAAGATTGTTTATGTGTTTGTTTTTACTAGGACATATTTTTTATCCAAGTTCATGTTTTATAAAAGTGTTTTCAAAATGAATCTTTATAAGGTACACTTTAACTAAAACAACATTTCCAAAGGTTTAAATATTTATTCTTCTTAATCATTATCATTAATGTTCATATTTTCCAAATAGTTTTATGGATTTATTTATTTGGACATGAATGTTTTAAAATATTAATTCTATTATAAATATTCAATGTGGTGTGGGACACATTGATAAAAAATATCTTTTAAATGTATTTCTTTCTAAATTGGATGACTTTTAAATGATTTAAAAAATGGTTATTTCTCTCAAAGTGTTTTTGTGATCATTTTCATCTATGTCAACATCCCTTTCTGGATATTATTATTGATTGAGGTAGATTTATTATCTTACATATTGTATTGAATGAGTTATGATATGATTTAATGTGGATTTTCTATTTTAATTCCATTCATTGATTATGGGTAATGTATTGACATTTCATATTCTATATTTAATATGATTGTTTACATTATGTTTCAAAAAATTCACAAGAGGAATGCATTAGAATTTGTAAGGGAAGGGTGGGGCCCCTTATAGCCCCTTGATGCATCGGTAGGTCTCTGGAGATAAACTAGTGTCTTGGTAGAAGGCCTTTTGAAATTATTTATTTATAGTCTTGGTATGAGTCCTTTACTATGTAGTTATTATTTTAGGCATTAGACATTCCCTCGCTATGAAATTAGTTATTACATGTGATTATTCGACTAGTAGAATATCAATGTGGATGTTTATATGATAATGTTTGATTTATTATTTCCATATTATGTTCTAGTTTTTGTTTAAAATTGTTTTTGTTTTTATTACACATTTTACATTAAAATTTTATTGCTTCTGCTAAATTATTTACTATTGCTGAGCATCTAATCTCACCATTTTCTTATGTTTTTTTCCTGGGATTCCAAGAAGTGTTTTATGATTGATATATAGGTTTAAGATAGGGTAATAATGGTGTTATTAGAGTATTATTTATGTTGTGATTAATTTTGGATTCTGTAATGCAACATTTATGTATGTAATCTATTTTCCATGATTGCTACACTAATCTGTCATTCAGGAAATGATTTCTTATAATCAGGAAAATGTTTTAAAATAAATCACTAACTCCATGCTTTAGGGGTCAAGGCGTTACAGTTGGTTTTATAGGAAGTTTAATAAAAACCTTGGATTCTAGATTAAGAAAAACTCTAATTAGGGAACATTAACCTAAGATAGAATTTGCGGATTAGTATAGAAAAACTCCCTAGAATTTTTGTAATCTAGATATTTTCTATATTTTTCATGCAATACATCCCTATATGGATACGAGCAGGTAGATATGGCTCTGGAAGAGATGTTACTAGCACTAAAAACATTGACAAAATGTTTTGAGCTTGACTCGTGGTATCTTGGTACACGACAATAGGTCTTACTGCACTATTGGTTAAGAAAATCCTGAGTGATATGCATAGGATAATTCGAATTTTATTTACAGAACATTATGAAGAATTTATTTGTAAATATGCTAGAAAGGAATCCATTTTAATTATTACCAGACTAGAAGTGAGAAAATGATCAATTAATGTTGAAAATATTTTTTGTTTTTGGATTATACAGTAGGATATGATCTAACCTAGTGTATGTCCTCATTTAGAAATGGTATCCTTTATATGGAATGAGAACTCTATCAATATGCATGATCTAAATAGTCAGAAAGATAATATATTTCATGGTTTTAAGCCATCATTTGGAAGGGAAATAGTATCCCACATATTCTCATCTTATGAAGAAATTATATAATATATTAATAAGACAAGTAATGAATTCTCTAAGTCCTATACATTTTAAGGGAAACAAGGGAAGATGACATAAAAAATGATGGATAAAGGGAACAAGTGAAAGAATGAGTTTCCCACATGTGATTATTGTCTAAAGAATCACCTTGTTAAATTTTTGAAGGGAATGGGAGTTTTTTATAAGTGTGATGAAAAAGGACATTAATTTCATGATTTTAAGAGTAAAAAAAGGTTTAAAATGTACAATTCTTTATCTTCATAGAGTTTGGTCACTAGGTGAATCAATAACCCAATCATCAGAGTATACACCAAATGATGCTATTGGATAATAATCAAGTTATTATACTACGTAAGATGTAGAGGAATGATTTGTGATCTTATGTCCATGTTAATGTATTGTGTAATTTTAGTATTGTATTGATGATGTAAAAGTTATAATAATTATAGAGAAAATAAGGATTATTCTACAATACTATTTATTTATGAATTTTAGATTTTGTGGTACCATGAAATGTGACTCAATAGCAGGTTATACGTTTTGGAAAATATATGGTTGAGCGAAAAATTAACCATAATATGGTCATTATAATGAGGTAATGATTTAAGAATAAGATATGATTGGTTTTTATAAATTATATTCGACATTATTGACTACCATAAAACTATTTAATTGTTTTTTATTCCATAATTGGTGGAGTATACAAAATGTATGGATATAATGATTATATCCAATATTCTATAAGGAACAAGGGAGCATGAATGTATTCAAAATGGTTTTATGGTAATTCAGCGTGTTACCTTGTTAAAAGATAATACACGACGAAGGTATTCACATGTTATTTTTTGGAAAAAATATATCTTCATATTGTTTACCTTCCTTATAAATTTTGGACTTTGAGTTCAGAAGAAGTATTTTGGATAAGACTAAAGGTTGGAAAGAATTATGTTGGACATTTGATACTATTGATTAAGGTTAAAACATATCATAATATTTTTTTGTATTTTTTATAAAAATCACACCCTGAAGGTCAAGAGACAACTTCTTGTGTCCGGTAAGGCCATGACAATTGTACCCGTAGCCGAAGGGAGACATGGGTGTGTCACCTACCACTAGCCTATATGATGTCCGATTTATTTAATTTAGTTATTTAAGTGGTTTGAATGATGTATTAAAAATTAATTTTTTTAGAACCCTATATGATTGGTTTAAATTGAATGTTTTTCAATCTACAATGTTTTGGGGTGAAAGATGAGTTTGTTATAGTAATTAGTTAATGGATGGAACTATTATTGTCATAAATGTTTTTTCTTATTATACAAATATATTAATTCATAAACATCAGGGAAATGATCTTAAAACCAAAAAATGAGTTATCCTAATACTTTATGTTTTGTTAAACTGATGATATTTTATATCCACATAGATTGATGGCTTTAAGGCCCTCAATTTTACATTTATTTTTCACTTGTTTGTGATTGATAACCCCAATCACAACCTATAAATATTTACGTTTCCCCCTAATTATGTTTCCCTAATTTCCCCCAATGTTCTTCTATTCTAATTCATAATTTGGTGGTGAATTTTTAATTTCTCTTTCTCTATTGTTAAGGCTAAATTTTATTAACCCTATTTTTGATGTGGGTTTTCCATTTTTAACCATTTATTTTAAAAAAAATTAAAATTGCAAGGATTCAATTTATTGAAGTAGGGTAGAATGTAACACCTCAAGATTTCATAATATGTTATATCATTAATGAAATAAAATAGACTGGCCACACACAACACTGAGTTAGAGCACCCCATGACTTACCAAACTAGACGTTTAAAAAGAAGTTATGAATATTATTAACTAGATTTTGAATTTTATATACTCAATATAATTTAAAATTTATATTATGTGTTTTGTTTGAAATAATAATATAACAGATATAAATTTTCAGATAAAAGAATTATTTTTCAAAAAAAGATATTTTACCGCCTTTTATTAATGAACCCTTTTTAAATCCAATATTGGTAACTTCAATATATTTAATTTGAAAAAATAAATTTTTTCTTTAGAAGAGGGACTTACAAATTTAGTTTGGATAATTTTTTTGTGTTTTTCTGATAACATTCATATTTTGATGAATAATGAAAAATACTAAATTTTAATTAAAAACAACTTTTTAGTCAAAAAAATTTGAAGTGTTAAATTATAAATTTGATTGTTTTCAATGTATCATTATACTATATTCTTAAAATTTAATATATTATTTTCATATTATGTAATTTCACCTTTAAATTATACATTAACACATTTCTATATTTTGATAGTTTTAGTTCATTAAAACCTGCTTTCTGGTTTTGACAATGGGAATTAATTTAAAATAAATTGATTCAACTTCAATGTTTTGAATTTGGTAAAATACTAATAATTTTTTATTTTTGAATATTAAAATTATCTTGGAGTTAATTTTTGGTATTTTTTTTGAAATCATTCAATTTTGGAAGAATAGTGAATAATACTTCATAGTATATAAAACCCAAATTTTTATTTTAAATAAATATTTTTAATTAAATTTTTTTATAAAATATATACGTAACACATATATGAGTACAATTTAAGTCATTGGAGTCATTTTATAATCAGATTATATATATATATAATTTTATTGAACAATTTTGATGTCTTTTACCCACCTTCTAGGAACATTTACCCACCTTTAATGCACATTTAAAAATTTGCATAAAATGAAATTTTACAACATCTGTGAATAGAATTTAAAACTCCAAGAGACACGATTGACATCATTATGTAAAATGTTGTTGAATGGGATGAAAATAATTTTGGGTGAATAGTAACTTTTGAATTTTATTTACCATAGTTAAAATTAAATAGGCTACTTAAAGTTAAATATGATAATATAATTACCATACAATATGTCTTAACTCTATGAGATAAGTGTATTTCGACCAAAATAATCCTTAGGAATTAAATATGATCAATTTTGATCAACATGGAGTAGATTAACACATTTATTAATATTTTATTTAAAGAAGTGTTAAATGTGTTAAATTCATATTTCAAACAATAATAAATTTTTAATATAGGGTTATACATAAGATAAATTCAACTATAAATGTTCAATATAAATATAAAAACCTTTCCTACATAATGGTACTTTTTTTAAAATTTTTAGACATTAAATATTTAAATTTATTTATGGCTCAATGAAGATGTCTTAATTACCTTATTATGGAAAGATTAAGATAATTGACATTGTAAATATAAAAATAAATATAAATATAGACTTTTGTTACATTCCACTAACTTTATAGATTAATTTGACATTTGTTGAGATGGTATGTGAGTATGACATACTCTATAATACCAAATGTAGGATCAAAATAAAAGAGTTATTCTATGGAGTATCTAATGATGCTCAAAATACAAGAGGAGGGTGAATTTAATACTATAAAAAATTCCTTTGGAACTTTTAATGATTGTTATGTTTAACAAGTTTAAACAAGGTAATTCAAAACACCTCTAGTTCTACACACTTTCTTGATTTCAGAAATACGACTCCGAGAATGTGGATCTAGATTGAGGGTTCCAGAAAATGAAACTTAACGAAATTTTACAAAGATAAAGATTGTACCTTAAAGCATATAGAATATTACTAAATCAGAGTACAAGTATAAAGAAGTATAAGATATTTATACTTTCCACCATAATATAAATGCAGTAGAAAATTTGTAACAAAACAAGTAACTACTAGTAAATCTTTTAACTCAAAAAAGGGTATCCAACAACCTTGGATAAAGGTCCCTTGATTTATACTTTCAAAAAAGTCTGTCTTACCCACACTAGGGTAAGACCTCGATATGAAGATCAAAGTATGTCTTGTTATCCCCGCAAGCCCTCAACATCAAGGTTTTCGGCACCTTAGTCTTCCTCAACATGGAATCCCTCAACTTCAAGGTAGTCGGCACCTCTATATTTCTATCCCCGAAATCCCTCAATTGTACATGGAAAAAATCGGAGTTGCACAAAGAAAATCTGAACTAGACGTTTAGTAAGAACTAGGAAATAAAGTCTATCTCTCTAGAAATCAATTTAGTAGTATGTAATCCATAGATTGATCAACTTGTTGTAGGCTATTTCAAATGAGCTCCTATTAAAAGGAACATCACCAACGGTCAGCTCCCTCTTCCAACGATCATATTTTCCCTTGGATTTTGGAGGGACCTGTGCACGTGTTACTCAAACAATGGTATGTTAGTAATTGAATGCATGACACTGCTTTATAATCCAAACAAGAGTAAGAAAAAATATGGTTACATAACCAAAATCCAATATTCCGAATGTAAGAAGAGGTGAAAGTTCATAGTCTAACCAAAATTGAATTAGGAGTCTATAATACAATGATATTAAGATTATATATTATACGAATTTGGAACTTGAACTCTATAGAATTCTAGTGCCAGAATTTCGAGGAAAATCAGACTCTGGATTCACAAGAATTCGGTACCTGATCTTACAATGTTTGGAGGCAGAGTTCATGAGAATTCGGAGTCAGAACTCATAAGAGTTCGTAACCAGAATTCGTAATCAGAATTTGGAATCAGAATCTGGGGTCAAAATACAGAATGGTTCATAAACTAAATTCGTAATCAGAATACGGTGTCAGATCTCAGAAGAGTTTGTTACCATAATTCATAATCAGAATTCTGAGAATTCAGATCCAAAAATAGAATTCTTCATAACTATGTAAATATAGGATTCCGAGGTTTTGGTTTCAAAACAAATTTTACACATAGAAAAATTATGAAATGAACAATGAAAACAAGATAAGGATAATTTACCTTGGGTGAGGAAATTATTCCTTATAGAAGTAAAACTTATTGTAAAAAAAGACTTTTCCTTGAGATAAGGTGTTTGTGATTTTCAAAACAAGAAGGAATTGTAAATTCATATGGATAACATATTGACTAAACAATCTCCCCTAAGTATGAAGGAATGGAAAATTCATAAGGAAAAAATTATTGAATCCACAATCCCCCCCTTTTTAGAAACCACAAACATCCTTACAAAAAAGAATATATAGACATAGAAAAAATTTAGACATTTAAATAAAACTAATATCCTTTTTCACATTGGAAAAGATGAAAATGACTAACTCCCCCTTAGGCTTTGGAATACTAAGGATCATATTCTTGATTTCTGGAAGGATATTTTTCATTATCATGAGTACGGAAATCTATGTAATAAAAACTACCCCTTAGATAAACTCCCCCTTAATTAGGGATATTTATTCTTTATTTAGAGTTATTTTTTCCTTTCTCCCCCTTTTTTATTTATAAAATGAATTTGAGGGAATGGAAAAGAAATTATTGTACCTAAAATATTAGTACAAATCATTAAAACAGAAACGAGAAACTAAAATTTCATTAAGATTGGAATATTTCGTATAATGAATAAAATACAACAAAAGATCAGATTTATTTTCCTTCCTCTTCCATGGGTATCAATTTGTTCACAATGGTTTTCAGCTTCTTGAGCTCCTTGTGATATTCCTCATCTTGATTCTCTAAGGAACTGATCCTATCATCCTGAGCCTTCAGAACCTCTACCTGATATTTCAACAAGTCATCTTTCTTCACTATCTTCTCTTCTATCTCGATCCAGAGATCCCTTCCTCTCTTCCATCTTTGAGAAATATTATACAACGTCCAATTCAGATCCTTGACCTCCTGAATCTGAGTATTCTGCTCAAGATTTAGCTTTTCCTCAAAGCTATTTGTGAGATCCTTTATTTTAATATCTTCTAAATCAAATGCTTTTTTAACATCATCTTGAAACTTATCAAGCTCTCTAAAATCATCAAGTATATTTTTTGACCTACTAAACACTTTCATACAATATTTTCTGTGGGCATCATAGTTTATAAGGAAGTTCTTATAATAAGAATCAATCATTATGCACTTATCCATCACCATGGATATAGAATCCAATTTTTGATTCAAGATATGTCAGAGAATCTGATATCTGGAGTCAACTATTGGAAAGATCAGAATGGTGTCAACAAGATTCTTTAGTGATTGAATGAAAAAATCATGTCTCAGAGCTGATGATTCCAAATCTGACACTTTTCATGGTGATGGTTTTTCCTCTAGCTCAATATTCATTCTCTTCTAAGATCCACCAGCTTAATTCTTGCTTAAAGAAACTTTGGTAGTTTTATTAACAACCACCTATTAGCCCTTATTGGTTCTCCTTACAGCTTCTTCATCCAGTTACTGATGCTCACTTTCAGACAACAGAAAAAATTTTCCTTCATCAATTTTTTCTTTCTCAACTCCTACCTTAATATCTTCAGGATGAATAATGTGATGATTATAGCTTTCTTTTTTAGACAATTTATTAACCTCCTCTTCACCCTTCCCACCTTCAGATTCCTCATCCTTTCTAGGAGTTGTGAGCTTTGAAGACTCTACTTCAGAAGTTCGGATTGATATCTTCTCTTAAGGGGTTTCCTTTTCATGATAATCTTCAAATTTCATAATAAGATCTTCAGTTCCACCACTACTTTCTTCTATTTACACTTATTCAACAACTTCCTTTTCTTCAACAACCTTTTATTGGGTTTTTCCGGAGTCATAAACTTCTTCCTCATAGTCTTAGAAAGGGGTTCAACCAAGAAAGACATCGGTAATGGGATTTTCTCAGATGCTATTTTTGTGTCCCTCAATAGAGATTGGACAATTTCAGCCTCATATATTTTTTTTAAAGCTTCTTCTATTTGAATTTCTTCTCATGCTCATTGGATGACTTGTCTTTAAAAGCTTTGGCCTCTACAGTATCCAATCCAAACTGTGGCTCTCCTTCATTCTGTTTCTTTTTATCTTCCCTCCTCTTGGAGACAACCTCATCTGGATAATCTTTTTGCTTCTTGGGATTTGGAGGTGCAGATTGAGTTTCATTAGCCTTATTGGTTTTCTCTGTTTCTCCGACTTCCTTTAGTTTCCTCTTTTTTCAGCCTTCTTCGATGGTTTAGCCTCTCCTACATTCTTTGGAATTGATTCTACTTCTTCCTCTGGTAGGTCATAGAATTATCCTAACTCCTTAGAGAAACAATCATTAATTCTCTTTAGAGTATCATCACTTATTGGCATAAATTTTCAATTCCTCAACTTTGAACTGCAAGGGATTTTTAAAGACTCCAAGCACCAAACTATAAGACAGTAATGAATGCTCAGGTACATAAGAATATGTGCTTTTAAATTCCCATTCTTGATATTCTCTATCGTAATGAGAATATGCTTCATTAGATTGGTATTCCTTAGATTTACCAAAAAAATCCAGGATATACATATCACTCTTCTTCAGCATCTCCTTGTCACCATTTATCGGTACGATAAAACCCTGAACCCATAACACAAGGATTTAGTTATTTTTATACAAATGAGAAATCTTTGCAGTCTTGACATCTGTAAGTCCAAGACACTCCATAGCCTTCACCTTTATAAAACATCCTTGAACATCTGACAGCTTGAGGGAACATAACTAAGCTTCCCCTTCATAATACAACCCAACCAAGCTAGCATCCTTGGTGTATGAAAGGGCATATGTTTTTCTATAACTCTTGAATGGAAATGTATCTCTCCCTTATTCCTTAAAGAAACAAACTGAATCATAAAACACAATGAGTTTATCCGGATACACTAAGTATTGATCTCTAGGCTTCGATATCCAAACACTTTCCCATCCATTCAGCTTGATGTTTTTGGAGATAATGAAATCATTCTTATTAAAGAAATTCGGATGCACCAACATCTCTCTGTATAATTTCAACTCCACAATCGGCTTGACAGAAGACATATCTTGGGAAGGAACATTACTAGACATTCAGAATTGATAAACATTTGAGAATACCGGAATGGGCTTTTGAACTGGGGGAGATTTTCAACACCCAAAACCTTGTAAAATGATGTGGGACCACCATCGAGGGTCCCATTTTATAGGTTTTTATCTGACAGTTCATCTTCCCATCTCAATCCAATGGATGCAAATTCATCTGATCAGATCTGACAGTTGAAATGATATACACAAGGAAAATTTGGTAGGATCTGATATTTTGAGGTTTTTAGAATAAAACATTCGGATTTAAAGAATATAGAATCCGAGAAATTTTAAAAAATACAAAAGAAACTACCATCAAGTAAATGGTGATTACAAAAACTCAAGAATGATTCATTCCTTTCAGATTTCTAGGATGATTATTCATATTGAGGAAAATTCTTCTTTACAAACTTTTGATTCCATACAAAAAACTTGACTACGGAAAAAAACTATATTATCGGAAAAAATGAGTATCAAAATTATAAAAAAAATCATTACGAAAATCTTCATTAAGAAAACCTTCATTATGAAAATCTTCATTATGAAAATTTCATGTACGAAGACTTTTCATTTAAAAAATTTCAGGTACGAAAATCTTCATTACAGAAAACATTTCATGTATGAAAATTTTCGTTACAAATTATATTTTGAAATAATTCATTACAATTTTTTTTTCAAAACATAATGAATATGTACCCCCCTATAAAAAAGAGTTTATTACTGTAAGGAGATTGATTCCACAGGAAGTTAAAAAAGATGATTTCCTTATGGTTTTCATTCATAACTTATGTTTAATGTATTCAAATCTATCGGACGGTAAATATTTAGTGAAAATATCAACAAGTAGATCTTTCGTTCTGATAAATTGAAGAATGACATCTCCTTTTAGTTTGTGATCCCTAAGAAAGTGATGCCTAATATCTATGTGATTTACATGAGAGTGATGTGGAGGGGTTTTAATGAGGTCAATGGCACTTATATTATCACACAAAATTTGTACTTTAGTAAAAATCATACCATAGTCTATGTGTGTTTGTTGCATCCACAAAACTTGAGCCCAACAACTTCCAACTGCTACATATTCAGCATCAGCAGTGGAAAGTGCTACTGAGTTTTGCTGCTTGCATGACCAAAAAACTAATAATCTCCAATGAAATGACAAATTTCAGATGTAATATTTCGATGAATTCTACAACCACTAAAGTCAGCATCTGAAATACATTTTAAAGGAAAATCATTTCCAGAAGTATAAAAGAGTCCTAAATCCATGGTTCCCTTTAATTGCCGAAAAATTATTTTCACTGCCTTTAAGTGAGATTCCTTAGGATTTTATTAATATTTTGCACATAATCATTCTAAAAACATTAAGTCTAGATGACTAGCTGTCATGTAATGTAAACATCCTATCATACCTCGAAAAGATGGTTGATCTACAGGTGTCACAGCTTCATCAGGATCAAGTGTGTTTGTGGTACCAATGAGAGTACTTATACTCTTAGTGTTGTCATTTCCATACTTCTCAAAGAGATATTTGATATATTTTTGTTGGGATATATAGATTCCTTCTGGTTTTTGAGAAATTTTAAAACCAAGAAAAAATGTTAACTCACCCATCATGCTCATTTCAAACTCAGATTTCATTAGATATGCAAAGGAATCAGTTAAATATTGATGAGTTGAACCAAATATAAAGTCATCAACATAAAGTTAAATAATAAAAACATTTTTCTTATCATTCTTTATAAAAAGGGTTGGATATAAATTTCCTTTAACATAATTATTTTGAAGCAAAAATCATGTAAGTATATTATACCAAGCTCGATGGGCTTGAATAAGTACATACAAAGCTTTGGTATGTATAAAAACATGCTCAGGATGTTTTTTATCTTCAAAATAGGAGGTTGCTCAACAAAAACTTCTTCTTAAATATAACCATTAAGGAAAGATCATTTTCCATCCATTTTAAAAATTTTGAAATTGAAGAATGCTTCAAAAGCAAGTAGGATACAAATAGATTCAAGTCTAGCTACTAGAGCATAGGTTAGTTCATAGTATATTCCATCCAATTGATTATATAATTTAGTAACTAATATAGCATTATTTCTTACAATGATTCCATTTTCATCACACTTATTTCTGAAGACCCATTTTACTCAAATAACATATGCTTCCTTAGGTCTTTCAACCAAGGTCCAGAAATTATTCCTTTCGAATTCATTTAGTTTATCATACATTGCTTTAATCCAATCATCTTCACCTAATGTTTTATCAGTGATTTTTGGTTCTAATTAGGAAATAAATGCTAGATGTTCTACATAATTTCATAAGAAACTTCTAGTCCTTACATGCTGATTCACATAACCCGTGATACTATCATTCGGATGATTCTTACAAAACACTTGATTTGGGTTTTGTAAAACCTGTTCATCAACATAGTGTAGGAAATATTCTGGGGTAAATGTTTCAGAAGTATCTTCTTGGACATTTTCCTTATCAGTAGGATCTTCTATCAAAGGTCGATAATTAGTTCTTGAAAACACATCTGATGATGTAGGTTGGGGTTGTTTAAAAACAAAAGCATCAGTTTCCTCAAATTTCACATGTACTATCTCTTCAACAGTGCAAGTGTTTTTAATGAAAACTCTATAAGCCTTAGAAGTTGTGGAGTATCCTAGGAAAATTCCTTCATCATATTTTTGTGCGAATTTATGTAGATTATCTTTAGTATTCAGGATGAATACCTTGCAACCAAAAACCCTAATGTAGGAATGTCTAGATTTTATACCATTCCATTACTCATAAAGAGTTTTATTAAGAAATGGTCTAATAAAAACATGATTTTTAGTATAAAAAATAGTACTTAAAGCTTTATCCCAATAATATTTGGTGATAGAATACTCACTCTACATGGTTCTTGTTATCTCTTCATGAATTCCATTTCTTATTTCAAGAAAACTATTTTGTTGAGGTGTTCTGGGATCTTAGAAGTTATGGGAAATTCCTTTTCTAGTAAAAAAATATTCAAAATCATAATTTTGAAATTACTTACATGATCACTATGAATAGTATTCAATATAAGGTTTTTATCATCTTTATCTTGGGCTCTAAATATTTGGAAATATGAAAAATCTTCAAACTTATTTTCTAGAAAATAAACCCATGTAAATCTAATGTACTCATCAACGAAGACAAATACATAATACTTTCCCCCAATGCTTCCGGTTTGTGTAGGACCAAAGATATCCATATGTACTAACTATAATGCATCTATATTTGAGACTTCACCGACTGATTTAAGACTTGATCTATATTGCATTCCATATTGAAATGGGTCAAAATATTTTGAATAATCTAATCTAATCTCTATTAGATCCTTAAATAATATTTTCTTATAATGTTTGCATAAGTTCCTAAGGTTACAGTGACCTAACCTTTTATGCCACAACGAAGAATGCTCTTCCATTTCACTAAGTAAAGGTAGATCTTGGCTCCTATGGTCTTCTATGTTTAGTGTGTAAACATTCTCTTTCCTTTGGACAGAAAGAATAAACTCTTCCTTGAAATCATGAAATAAGAACTTTTCATTCCTAAAATTCACAAGGTAATCTTCATCACATAATTGACTTATGCTAATGAAGTTTTTCTTAATACCCTTAATGAATAAACCATTTGAAATCAACGTTTTTTCACGAAGAACAATGTTAACTATACCAATAATTTCCCCTTGAGCATTATATCTGAATGATACATTTCCTCCATTCATCTTGATAATCTTTTTAAGATATTTTTTGTTACCAGTAATATGCCAAAAACATCCATTATACATGTACCAAGTATTTTTTGTTGGTACCTTCTCTATATTCCTGAAAATAAAAAAAATGGTATGTTTTCGAAATCCAATCTTGCTTGGATCTGGAAATCTCAGAAAGACAAATTTTAGGCACCCACATTTTCTTAGAAAAATAGGCTTTATGGAATCCTAAAAACTTGGTTTTTTTAAAGAAAAAATTTTGGCCCAGTGTCCACCACCCTGACACTTAGTGTAGAGTGGAGCACTTTGAGGAACAAAGTAATTGTTACTAAAAACCGGTTTAGAACCAGTATAACCAAAACCAGAACTATACCTTAGAGTTCGGATTTGAGAATACATTTTATCAAAAAATTTCTTACCTAAGGTGAAGTTTGACAATCACTTCCTCAAGGAAATGATTTCAGATTTTATTTTGATAACTATGTTTGTGTCTTCTGAAACATTTAATTTGTAACTAGAGCTAGGCTTGAAAATATTTTTCTTAGAAATTACATTTTCTAGATCATTTGAATGTTTATTCTTCTCAGAATTTACTTTCTCATGATATTTTGAAATATTTTCAAAATCAACATTTTTCTTATCAAGATTATTAGAAATATCTGATATTTCCATTGTAAGAATAATATTCCTATATTTTTCATTATCATGTTTTTTCATGAGCTTTGAGTTCTGAATCTCAAGGATTTTGAAAATCCTAGAAACGTCTTCATAGGAAGGTAAAGTATTATCTTCATCATAAAATGATTCATCATCCAAAGAGTTATAATATTTACTATCACTATAATTTTCATTTAAAGAATCATTGGTCATTGATTCATCATTTTGTACCTTATCTATTAAACAATGATTTTAAATGGGTAGTCTGGCTATTAGACCAAGTTTATTCTGTCCAGAAGATTCATAATCTGATGATTCATCTAAAGAGTCTCCACCACTGGCAGTCCAGGTGTCATCATCTTTTAAAAAATTCTTAGCATTATCCTTGTAATACTTATTTCTGCTTCTCACTGAATGTATTTCCTTTCATTGTTTTCTCTTGAGCATAAGACAATCAAGTCTTATGTGTCCAGCTCTCTTGTATTCATAACATGTATCTTTTGAATCTTTCTTATCATTATTTTCTTTCTTCTTATATATGGATTGAAATTTCCTATGTCTAGCTATCTTTTTTATCATTCGAGCAATATTGGCTAATTCAATCTCTGAGGATTCACTTCCACTAGATTCGGATTGAATAACTACTTTCTTAGATTTGGATCTAGTAACTCTCTCAATAGTCATGGCTTTAATATGATTAGTAGTTGTAGAAAATGAAAAAAAATCATTCTAATGCTTCTTCTTAATAATATCATCATCTCTCCTCATTAGAGTCTCATGTTGAAGAAGAGTTCCAAACAGTTCATCTAAGGAAATCTAAGTAACCTTTCTGTTCTCATCTATAGCAGTTCTCTTGGATTCCCACTCATTGGGCATGATGTCTATGATCTTATAAACAAGATCTTCATCATATAATCCTTTCTCAATCATGTATTTTAAACTATTCACAGTAGTCATGAATCTTTGTTTCACCTTACATATGGGTTCTCCATAAGGAATGTATAAACCATGATATTCATCTCTGAGCATTGCTCTTCTTGTTTCAATATCAATGGAGGTTTTAATGCGATTAACTTCATGTTTCTTACTAATACAATTTTCTGGCTCACTAGATGAAATTTGGATCTATATATTTATAGTCATGGAGAAAAGTAAAGTAATTCGTACCATATAAATCAGTTGATATTCATTATTTTCCTTATTCATCAAGGTACTGACTTCTTTTTCAAGGATGTTGTATCCTCCAGTAAGAATAACAAAATTATCAACTCCAGTATTGATAATGAATGTATTCATGCGATATCTCTAGTATTCATATTTATTTCCATAAAAAAAGGTGGTCTTGTTGGGTTTAAATTGACTATGGAACAATCATTGATTCCATCCATCTTATGTAAAATTCTTTCCACAAAAACATGTTAATAGAAAAAGTTCAAATTCAAGGAAAATATATTCCTAAGTAAGTAAAAATAGAACATTGAAAACATGATCAAAAAAACAAATATGTGAGTATAAGTATTTCAGAGACCTGCTCTAATACCAATTATTGAGATGGTATGTGAGTATGATATACTCTATAATAGCAAATACAGGTTTGAAACAAAAGAGATATTGTATCGAGTATCTAATGATGTTAAAAATAAAAGTGGTGTGTGAATTTTTTACTTTTAAAAATTCTTTTGGAACATTAAAATATGGTTATGTTTAACAAGGTTAAACATGGTAATTCACAACACCTATAGATCTACACACTTTCTTCATTTCATAAATATGATTCCGAGAACGTGGATCCTGAAATATGGTTCCAGAAAATGAAACATAAAGAATGTTTGCAAAGATAATGATTCTACCTTAAAGCGTATACAATCTAACTAAATCAGAGTAAAATATAAGGAAGTATAATATAGTTATACTTTCATTAACAATACATATAAAATGGAAGACTTGTAACAAAACAAGTAACAAATAGTAAATCTTTTAACCCAAAGAGAAGGGTATCCAACAACCTTGGATAAAGGTCCCTTGATTTATATATTTAATAAAGTCTGTTTTACTCAATCATTGGTAAGCCCTCAATACGAAGATCACAGTCTATCTTGCTGTCCCTGCAAGCCGTCAACTTCAAGGTAGTCAGCAAATTTTTCTTCCTTAGTAAGGAATCCCTCAACGTCAAGGTAGTCAGCACCTCCCTCTACCTATCCCTGGAAGCCCTCGATTTTACACAACAACAATCAGAGTCTCACAAAGCTAATATAAACCAGAAGTTCAGTACGCACTAAGCAATAAAGTCTCTTTCTCTAGAAATCACCTCAATAGCATCTAATCTCTAGATTGATCATCCTTATGAAGGATATTTCAATTGGTCTCATATTTATAGGCACATTACCAACGGTCTGATACCTCTTCCAACATTCATATTTTCCCTTGAATTTTGGAGGTACCTGTACACATGTTATTCAAAAAATGGTTATTTAGTAACTGAATGCACAACACCATTTTATAATCAAAAAAAGACTAAAAAATATGGTTACATAACCAAAATACAATATTCGGAATGTAGGGAAATGTGGAAGTTCGATGTCTAACCAAAATTGAATTCGAATTCTATAATACCTGGATATTTCGATTCTGTTTTCTAGGAATTCAAAACCTAAACTCTATAGAATCTTGGAGCCTGAATTTCGTGGAAATTCAAAATATGGCTTCACTAGAATTTGTAACCTGTACATACAAAGTTAGGAGTCAGATTTCATGAGGATTCGGAGTCAGAACTCATAAGAGTTCGTAACCAGAATTCATAATCAGAATTCAAAATCAGAATCCGGAGTCAGAACTCAGAAGTGTTCTTATCCTAAATTCTTAATAAAAATCCGGTGTCATAACTCAGAAGAGATTGTAACCAGAATTCATAATCAGAATCTGGAGTCAGAACTCAGAGGAGTTTGTAACCATAATTCGTAATCAGAATTTTGAGAATTCAGATCCTAAAACAGAATGCTTCATATCTAGGTAATTATAGGATTCCAGGGTTTTGGTTTCAAACCGAATTTTACACATAGAAATATTAGGATATGAACAATGAAAACAAGACAAGGATAATTTTCCTTGGGGAAGGAAATTTTTCCTTATAGAAGTAAAACATAGGGTAAAAATGGATTTTCCTTGAGATAAGGTGCTACTGATTTTCAAAACAAGAAGGAATTGTAAAGCCATAACGAAACCTTATTGACAAAAAAACTACCCTATGTATGAAGGAATGAAAAATTCATAATGAAAAACTTATTTACTCAACAATATGATAGGATGAATATAATGTTTTTTTCTAAGTAATCAATTTTTGTTGACTCACACAAAAACCAAATTCTAAATAGTGTCAACATTGACATAAATGATTTTTTAAAACAAATACTATATTATTAGATGATATAATGTTCCTAAAAATCTATATTTCAGATAAAATACTTATATAATGATATATATTTCATTAATTTTCAACTTTATTTTCGATTTTCATTTTATTGTATGTTTATTAACCGCTTATTATAATAATAAAAGAATACATGGTAAAAGTTAAACTATTTAACTAAGAGTTAAATAAAAAAGATGAGGTTAATATGTTAACCTGAACTTGTCTAAAACATATTGGATTTGATATTTTCGACTCATCCCTATATTATACAATAATTAAAATTTTCTGGAACTATTATAATATCAAAATGATTTTATAAAAAAATAATGTTTCTTGATTTTTCTAAAGGGGCCCTCATCTCTCTTATAAATGCCTACATCCCCTTCTCTTAATTTTACACCACCAAATCATTTTGGCTCGACCAAACCCTAATCAAATATACTCCCATCTACCCTAAATTAAACCTAGTGGCCTTACATTGATCATAAATAAAACCAATGGATCCCGTTTGTTCAAATAAAAAATAAGCCCTCGAAGAAGTGGTAATTATTCCATCACCTCTTTCAAAGTTCTTTTCATTTTCTACATTCTATTTCTTTATTTTTTCCATAATAAAATAATAAATATAGTACCTTATACATACTGATATGTTATTATAAATATGGTACAACCATATACATTATTTTTTCCATCCTATGAATGACAATGTCCTCATATGTGCAAACATATGTCTTAAAGTCACCACGTCGTGATATAGTTTGTTATTCAACACGTAATTATTTGGATGGGTATAATAATGAGTATAATTGATATAAATAATAAATATATCATGTCAATTATTATTTATATATAATATATCATCCAATTACAAACGATTTTACCACCAATAGAATGATACTGTCACTCATGCATACGTATGGATTACCGTCTCCATGACGTGATGAGATTCATTTCCATGTTCACCATTCAATGATGATTATAAAAATATATATTATTAATGATTATGGTGTATATGAAATAATAATCCTACTGGAAATATATATATATATATATATATATACATACATATACCTAATTCACTTACTTTCGTTAAATATGATATGAAAACAGAAATGGTGTTTTGGCGTATGTATGGCCTACCGTCTACATAATTGTTGTTTTTTATTTCATATATCTATCTATTATAAAAATTTATGTAATAAATTTATATGATACATAAATAATGTTTTATATTCTGGAATCAATTAAATCATAATATAAGCTATACGATCAAGAATAACAATTAAAAAAACGTATGATAAAGAAAGCTACTATTATCTGAAATGTTATTTCAACCGAGAAATTAATATTAAATTAGTTGTATAAAGCCATAAATAAATCACGTATGAAATCATAAATATTAATTTTGGTACTATTAGAATTTAATAACATACTATGGTCATTATACAAGAGGTTAAAGATACCCTCAACCAAATGAAAGTACAAGATAAGGGTTGATTCCTCAATCTAATTATTATCTGAGATTTTTTATGTGTATATTTTTAATCGGAAATATTTATTATCCACATCCATGTCTGATAAAATTTTTCTCAAAATGATCCCTTTTAAGGAACTCTTTATCTAAAACATCGTTTTAATGGTTTAAATATTTATACTTCTATATCATTCTCATTTATGTCTATGTTTTCAAAATGGTTTTAAATATTTATTTACACAAAAATGAATATATTGAAATGTTAATTCCATTAAAAAATTTCAAAGTGGTATGGGACACTTTGATTAAAAAAAATTATTGTAAATGTAGTTCTTTCTAAATTGTGTGACTTTTAAATGATTTCATGAAAAAATGAAATTTCTCTCAAAGAGTTTTACTAATCATTTTCAACTATGTCAACATAATTTACTGGATATTATTATTGACTAAGTTTGATTATTATCTTATTTATTGTATTGAATGAGTTATGATTTTTTTACTGTGTATGTACTATTTTTATACCATTTATGGTTTATGGTTAAAGTATTGACATTTTGTATGCTAGTTTTAATAAGAATATTCATGTTATGATTCAACAATTTCATATAAGGAATGCGTTGAATGTAGTTTGTGATTGGTGGGTCCCGCTATAGCCCCTCAATGCATCGGTAGGTCTCATGAGATAAATTGTTGTCTTGGCACAATTCCTTGATAAAAATTTTATTTGTAGTCTTGGCATGAGGCCTTCAATATGTGGTTATAATTTCCAGCATTATGAATTCCCTCGTTATGAAATCTATTATTACATGTGATTATTCGAATAGTGGAATATACATGTTCACATTTCTTTGGTAATGTTTGTCCATATTATGTTCATGTTTTTTTAAAAGTAGGTTGTTTTTATTACAGATTATTCCTTAAACGATAATAGTTTCTGCTAAAATATTTACCTTTATTGAGCATTTGATCTCAACCAATTATTATTCTCTATTTTATTGATGAATCCAAGAAGTGTATTATTATTGATATTATGGTGGAAGAATGGCATTATCAATGGATTTTTTATGTTGTGTTTTATGTTTGAATGTGTATTGTAATGTTCATGTATGTAATCTTTTTTCCAAGATTGCTAAATTGATTTGTCCTTCCGGAAATAATTCCTTGTAATCATACCAATGTATGAAAATAATGCACCGATTCCAGGCATCGGGGGTTGGGGCCTTACATGGTGCACCAATTCAACCACCACCTGATGGTCAACATCTATTACTAGTGGGTATGGTAGAGGGAGTTTATATGCTATGTACCCTATGTTAGATTTAGAGGAAGAGACCTCCTAGGTTCATGGAAGAGACAGATCCTCAGGTCACTGAGGACTAGATGGAGGCTATGATGCGAGTCTTCCACTTAGTGAGAACACTGCATGACCAGATGGTGATCTCTCTAGCGATCCTTCTACTGGTATCGACAAGGAGATGGAGGATCTTGACCACCAAGACACACGATGATGCAACCCTCAAATGGATAGACGTAGAGAGACCTTTCCGGGATGAGTCTTTTCTCACAACCTTGTGCTCTGTGAACATTCATCAGATCCTTTGCCTATATCAAAGAAACATGATGGTGGCTGAGTACTCATCAAAGTTCATGGAGTTTTCCCACTACTCATCAAACATGGTTCAAGGCCATTTCTTAAGGGCTCGGGCCTTTGAACAGAGAATTATGTGAGATATCAGGGGATCAGTGATGTCTCTCAGCATCCCTACCCAGACTATGGTGCTAGAGTTATCCCTTCATACAGAGATCTACTTGGGGGGAGTTGACACCAACAAATATAGTTGACAACAGACCCTAGGTGGTAGAGTATTTGGCATGTAGCATACATCAGACACGGGGGGCCTAGGAGGGCCATGTCCTTTATTGGATGAAGGAAGGACTCACGATCGATAGTGTGGAGATCCCTATTAGACGGGAGTCCGCAGGGATCCTTTCTGTGCATTATGTGTGGCGGGCTGGGACCCATGACACGTGATTTCCCAACCCGCAATATAGATGACTAGTAGATAGTCAAGGGGCCACCGAAGACACGATATTTGTTCAAGCAAGGAGGTCTGCATAGCAGTGAACGTGGTAGTGGAGTTGGCTGACCAGCATGTGGTTGGTGATGGTTTTTGGTCTTACCCCCACTAACCCTATGGGTCCACTCCGACTTCAGGGAGCAAGAGGGAAAGAGAGAGATCAACTCTAAATAGTAGAGGCTTATGACCACAGTTCTCCAGAGATGAAATGAGGTATGATTTGTGTCTCCTCCACCCATGTTGTTGTTCTTATAGACATAGGTTTCCTTTCCACAACCCTCGTTCTGAGATCATAGATTCTATTAGAGTCTTTGGCTCGACCCTTATGGACATATACTTTTATAAGAGAATATTTGATGATTACAACCTAGTTCTGGTACTATCAGTTCACTTTAAGAGGTGGGTGCTTTTGTTGGGATCTCTTAATAGGAGTGTCAGGGCCTTACGACATCAAATTTGGTATGGAATGGTTTTCCAGAGTACATTCTCAGATCGACGTTTTAGGTATACAATATGCTGTGTTCGTGAAAATGGGACTAGGTTTTCTGTCACTTGTGTGATAGAAACCCATATAGAATTGGACATTCTTTCTTGGAGGGGGAGCAACTGGTCACTCACCAGTTGGCTAGACTCACCCTCGGTGTAGTGGTTGAGTGCATTTTCTGTTTTCCTATTGTGGTTGATGAGTACAAGGATGTTTTTTTAATGAGTTTCCTAGGGTACCTCTCCATAGAGAGTTATACTTCTACATCAACAGGTACCCCAAAACAATACCGATTTCCACAACAGTATATCAGATGGCTCTTGGGGAGCTTCGCGAGTGGAGGGTACAATTGGAGTACTTACATGAGAAAGGGTTTGTGAGGCCCAGAATTTCACCATGGGCATAACCATTTCTCTTTTCCAAGAAGGATGACAAGAGTTTGAGGTTGTGTGGGGACTTTTGGTTCTTAAAACAAGTGACCGTGAAAAACTATTATACAATGCTGAGAATTGTTGATCTCTTTAACCAACTAAATTTAGTGAAGTGGATCACTAAGATAGACATCAGATCAGGTTATAACCAGCTTCTAGTATAAGATGATGATGTGCCAAAGATATGCATCAGGGGTCAGTAGAACCACTATGAGTTCGTGGTGTTGCCTTTCGGTTTGAACAATGCCCCAACATTGTTCAAGGGACTCATGAATAGGATCTTCTAGCCATACCTTGAACGGTTCATCACAGTCTTCATTGATGAAACCTTGTTGTACTCAGTGTCAGAGGAGGAGCATGCTACACACCTGTGGATATTCTTGGATACACTCAAAGAGAACTAGATTTATGGTATGCTATTGAAGTAAGAATTTTGGATCCAGGAGGTCCACTTTTTGGGAAATTTCATCTCATAGGATGGATTTGTGGTTGATCCATCGAAACTAGAGGTACTTATTTCATGGGAGCCACCTAGAAGTGTGACTGAGGTGCAGAGATTATTGGGGTTGGATGGTTAATATTGGAGGTTCGTACCTGACAATTCTAGAGTAGAATCACCCTTATCATCATTGACAAGGAATGGATATCCCTTAATGTGGATAGAAATATTCTAGAAGAGTTTCTGAAGGTGAGGCAGAGACCGACTACTACCCCCATCTTGAGACTACCATAGGAGAGTGTTGGTTATGTTGTTTGCTGATACACATCCGGGACTAGAATTGGTTGTGTCCTGATACAGGAGAAAGTGGTGATTGCCTACAGCTCGCAATAGTTTAGGCATCATGTGAAGAACTATGCAACCCATGACCTGGAGTTAGCAGCAGTGGTCTTTACCAAGAAGATGAGGCAGAACTACATGATGGGTGAATAGGTTACCATGTAGTCTGACCACAATAGTCTCAGGTATAACTTCAAATAGAAGGACCTTAATTTGTGATAGTGGTGATGGCTATCCATCCTCCAAAACTATGATGGGATAGTATATACTCCTGGGAAGTAAAATGTGGTGATAGACTCACTCAACAGGTGGTTTGGTTTACAACTGCTGAGTGATGCGACAATGCAGATAGCTGCAATGTTGATATCCATAGTGGATAGTGATGGATAAGCATACCTCTAGACTATGACTATCATTCACCAACATTTATAGTGATTTAGGTAGGTACGTCTTGTGTATGTTGACTACGATACCTGATGTGCTCAGATATCCTCTGTAAATTCTCTTAATGGATTTTAGATAGGTGTGGAGCACATCATCCTTTTCAGAAGGATCTCCATTGTTCTAATGATGTTATGGGTAGAGGATTTGAGGTAGTTCCATACTTCCCCTTTGGATGTACATTCGAGAGGGGAGAAGATGTAACAGTACCTCCGACGTCAATACTGGTTGCCATGGATGAAGAAATCAGTGGCTGAGTTAATTTCACAATGCCCCACTTGTCATCATGTAAAGGACAAGAATGAGCTTCTAGTAGACTTGACCCATACACTTGAGGTTTTAGAGTGGAAATGGGTTAGTAACATGATAGACTTCATGATGGGGTTACCATGTACATCCAGAGTCCATGATTCTATTTTGGTGATTGTTGACCAACTAACCAATTCGGCTCATTTGTTACCCCTCTGAGAGTGGGGAAAGGTAGAGGGCATGGGATGCCTCTATGTCTGAGAGATATTGTGTCTCCACGAGGTGACATTGAATACTGTCTCATACAATAATGTACACTTTACATCACATCTTCGGAAGGAATTATAAGAGGTGATTGGGACTCAGCAGTATTTGAGCATGGATTTTCATCCCTTGACAGATGGTCATACAGAACAGACCATAAAAACCCTGGAGGACATGCTTTTTACTGTTGTACTTAACAATGGTCATAATTTGGAGGACCACATGCCAATAGTGGATTTTGGATACAGCAATGGTTATGACTCTTCAATTTGAAAGGCACCATTTTTGGGCTTGTACGAGCGGCCTTGCAGATCACCCAAATGTTGTACAGACCAAGGGGGGTCAGAACTCATATGGCCAGAGTTGGTATAGGCTACCACTGAGAAGGTGATGATAATATAGGAGTATATGAGGACTGCACAGAGTATGTATGAGTCTAATGTCAATAGAAGATAGTGACCCTTGGAGTTTTATGAGGAAGACCATATGTTTCTTCGGTATCATCCTGACAAGTTTAACAGAAATTTGGCTGGGACGATAATCTACATCTGAGGTTCATTGGACCCTTTCAGATCCATAGTATAGTTGGAGAGGTGGTGTACCGCCTAGACCTATCCCCAAAGATGCACTAGGTGCATGATGTTTTCCATCTGTCACAGCTAAGGAGGTACTTGTGTGACCTATTGCACATCATCAAATAGGGCGACCTAGACATTGACGATGGGGAGATATTTACAAAGTTCATAGTTGAGATAGAGGACCTACATGAGTAGGTACTATGAGGACATTTGATTCCTCTATTTAATGTTTGTTGATAGCACTATAGTCTCCAGGAGAGCACATGGGAGATGGAGGCTCATATTCATGATCATTACCCCCCATCAGTTTGTTTAGTTTTTATTTTGGCATTCATGGACATAAATCCCCAAGTTTTGGGAATGTAATGACTTGGTATTTCCATGTATTTTCAATTATATGGAATTAGTACAAGACTATAAAATTAAATGTCATGTGATTCCAAGAAACTAAGATCCTGAAAAAGAATGTTTGAAATTTTTTTAGTTACGTTCATTAAACGCATGATACATTTTGTAAATAATGAATAGTTCCTTGGATCGAAACATAAACGACATTGTTGAACTCATAACATCAGAATTAACCTAGAAATAACTTAAATTTTGATTCCATGGGCCAAATAGAATATTTATTTTTTGACTCATTGAAAAAAATAATAAAATAATTTAAATGAATAATTTTATTTCATTCTCATCTGTTGAGTGGCAGACGACGACAATGCAAGGCAGTGGCGAGGTGCATTAATGAGACTAATTAATGACTCATTTCATGTTATATAACAAAGAAATAATGAAAATGTAATAGGGACACTATTTCATAAATGAAATAGTGTAACGACATGACATAGTAGTGTAACTGAAATGTTTCGACAAGTTTCATTTTAATTGTTTGGCATTGTAGATAATAATGTATTAATCGGTGGGAATACTTTGATGTACCTCCATCAGTTCTTTCTCTCCAATTAAGTACAAAGGCCGAAAAAACACTAACACCTTCAACGCCTCGCGAAGATCAGTGTTGGGAAGCGACGTCAACCGCTGAAAATCTCGAGGATGAACTCTATGGCATCGAACTTCAATGAAGTAGGGGTTGGAGTTTTATTTTAATGATCTTCCCCATTCTTATTTTTCTAGAAATTAAAAACATGGATCAAACACAGAATATGTTGAACTTTGGTTCATGTGTTTATGTGATAGAGTGACTTCACTTGGGGATTTATTATCCAAGATTAAGTTTATCACATGATATGATTGATCAAATATCACTGAACCTTCCCCCTGTATAAAACCTCTAATGCAGAGGGTGTGGGCCTATAGAAACAAAGGTCCAGACCCGTCCGCATGTGTGATCTTGTGACCAGATTGTACGAATTGACAAAAAGGTGGAAATGAGACCTTTGTAGTGAAGAATGCGACCCAGGAGGACTGTCAACACAATGAATGGACCACCATAGCACGTCTGGTGTCCTGCTGAACATCCTACTGGGGCCAACAACATCACCGACAGTGGACACTAGTGGTGGAGGTAGTGTTCCCATTGGTGGGCCATGACGGCACAGTCAAGCTAAGCCTGGGGGCGCCGTGTGGAGTGTTGAACCACATCTGGGCCACACGGCTGGTAGGGCGAAGCTGCAGTCCATCGACCGTGGCTGGAGGTGGTGGCCCCACAGTGTCCCGTTCAGTAGAAACGGCCCCAACATTGATGGTCCTCGGCTGCTGGGCTGAACCCCCAGTGGGACAGGCCAGCTACACCCCCAGTGGTCTAGTATCATGCCCAATGGGCTGCACCCACACTCTTATGGCCGGGCTAGACTAGGCTGGGTCACCGCGCAACCTAGCAGGATGGACCCTCATCCAAAAAGGCTGCATCCTTCAATACTTATTAGGCATGGATCACTAACCATACCAGACCAGAATGACCCCGACCCACATCAGGTTAGGATGAGTCCATCATGTAAAATTGGGGAGTGTGGGACCCCCATGCTGAGTTGGTTGGGTCGGTCCAACTGGGTTGGACCAGGCCCCGTTGCGACAGGTACGCTGTTTACAATAACAACCATATATTGCAATCTGTGTGTCTGATTGATGAGACATTTGTGGGATTGGGACCCTTTTGATGCGGAGGAACCTTTGGCATGCTTTGTGGTGATTTACATGGACATAGAGAGGTGACATATGGATTGTGAATTCGTTCTCCCATGAGCGATGTGTACGAAACACTACGGTTGGCTGAGAGCTGACGACTATTCTATGATGTTCTTGTGGGAAGAGGCTCTATGTAACCCGGAATGCCCACGGTGGGGAGAAGATCTATGTGACCCTTTCATCCCCCTGTACTATATATGAGTAGTACCTCTATTTGACCAGGGTATGAAGAGGCTTTGTGTGACCTGGCAGACCCATGGTTGTTAGCGGGTCTATGTGACCTAGCATAAGCACAATACTCATTAAGGATAAGTACCCAAGTATTCCATGGTTACTAGGAATATTCTCTGTGTGACACAGTAGGCCCACTGTACTGAATGGAGGAGGAGTTCTCCTGCATCCGAAGAGTTTCATGATGTGATTGATGATACTACTATAACTACCCTAGAAGATACCTATTGTGATCTTTCTTGTACTCCATGCTTAGAATTGAGGATTGATGTGTGGTTTTTCAATTTTTTTGGGTTCTTTAATGCATATTGATATATTCACCCATTTATGTGCTTTTCCTATACGTTTTATGTCTTGGTTAGACGATTGATGTTTCGACAATGCTGCTCAGGGGGGAAGGACTGACAGATACTATGACTTTGGACTTGGTGGACTAGGACAATGTGGGGCCCAATAAGAATAGGCAGACATAACATACTACTTCAGCTTCAAGTAGTTTCACTAAACTCATGATGAGGTGGGGTTTTCCACATATGGTCATCAAATATTCTTTGTGTAATTTGTTGTTTCAGTAATTTATGTATGGTTTTTATTCTATCCCACATGATATCAGTTGTATTTTTCACTCATTCTAGTCTCAGTATACTCTTTCTACCCTATCAGTGTGTTGGGACATGGTAGGGAGTGTGTGTATAGATAGGTACTCAAGAAAGTTCCTCCCACTTGCGTGTTTTCACCTTCAGAGCTTGCCGCGAGCCACTGGCCTTAAGGAGGTGGGCTTGGGTAATCATTGGACAGACCCTATAAGAAAACTCATGAAATTTCATTATTTAATACATTTTATTTTAATTTATTATCTAAAAATTAAACAATGTTAATAAAATATGAATTTTAAATAATAACATGTCCATGATTTAAAATGTAATTAACTTCAATCTTAGTAATAAAAATTTTATGTTGAAATATGAAATTTATTTTTTTAAAATAACATGGGTATTTTGATTTTAAATATTAAATATTTTTTAATATTTTGTTTCAAAGATTTATAAAATATAATTTTTATTTCAATTTTATAGAAGTATTTTTTGGAAGTATTAACATTTCTAAAATGCTAATCATTTTTTTATTAATTCAACATAATATTTTTAAATTATTTCTATGACTTATTAAAAATATATATTATATATAAAAAATGGTTTCATAAAATCTTATTTCATTCTTGTATTATGAAATTTTCATAAATGGTAGACTATTAGAACAAATTGCAATTTTTACGATTCACGTAAAAATTATTTAGTTAGAAAATTATAAAAATTAATCTATGGATAATATTAAAATAATATTTAATAAAATGAATTTAATTTTATTAAATTAAAATTTTATAATATAGAAATCTGTCTTAATATAATAAAATATATAAATAAAGAGACCATTTATTGAGAAAATTCCATTTTAATGCTCTAAGTCATCGTAATACTACATTATAAGAATTTATAATTTATTAATGTCTTTTTATATTCCAATTTTTTAGACCTTGTTATAATTTTATTATCAATTGTGTTGGAGATAGTTTTAATACATTATTGTGTATAGAAAAATCTATTTATGTAATTTATTTAATGAAAATACATAGTGAAACTCCAGGTTGTTACATTCCCCCCCTTAAAAAACCTCCTCATAATTTTAATTAATCATAAAAAGTACAATATTCATGGGTATTCATAAAATATAAATGACCCAAAATTTAAATTTCAAAAAGGTTCTATTTTTCTATATTTGGTAAGAATAGTGAAGTCATCTTCTCCATCAAAATTGGGATATGACTGATGTTGAGTCCTACTTTGACCATTTCTACTATATACCTGAATATAATGAGTGTAATTTTTCATGTGTAGTTATATTTATCCTTGTAATAATTGGTTATCACTGGTTAATTTTTTTATGTTATTTTCTTATCATAGAAATTATCATAGATAAGATAGGTAATTGATTATTAATGTCACATTATAGTTCATCAATGGATGGTTAATATGGTTATATAGGAAGAAAATTTCTGTTTACATCTATAATAGTGGAGTTATGTAGTTGTGATATAGTAGTCATATCATGAGTATTTATGACTATGAGGTGATTTAGTTATAATATCATTGCACCAGTAGAATAATAATATCATTTAGTTTTTATTAGTTTGATATATTAGAGTTATAATTTATGTATACGAGGGGGTAACATAAATGAAAATGTTACAAAATTTTAATTTTTTATTTTAATCTTAGTATGATTTTTTAAAATGATAAATAATCAATAATAATTTTTTGTCTATTTAATTAATAGGTTAGCCAATTTTTTATTTAAAACATACATATTTGTTAAAAAATAATATTTATACATTAAATACTTTATCATGACCATCCATGTAGGTTGGCGATGAAATGAAAAACCGAAATTGATCATTTTGTGGAGTTAGTAGTCCACACACAAACATTTTGGATGATTTCCATTTCTATAGAAAATGTAAATATGAAATATAGTTTATCATTTACAAATTTATGATATCTAATAAGTATAATAATTTTATATTAAATACCATATTTTAAAGAACCATTTATATTGTTTAAGGAAACAAAAACATGCATTGTCGTGGAGGCTATAGTTATAAAAACACACAATTCAAGTTTTCATTTTTCGTAATTGAAATAGTGAGGGCGGTTTATTCTTATACAACAATTATAATAATTATTCACATGTTATAATCTTGGGATGGGAAAAAAATTTATAGATGGATAAAAGTTATAATGAAATAAAAATAGAAAGAGATGTTATGAAATTATATATATCTTGATGGATTATATAAATTATGAAGGGGATTAAACCTATAAATGATGATCAATAGAGAAGAAAAACAACAATAATGTGTATAAGTGTGTGGAAGAATCGTTTTTTCATATTAGGGACTGAAAATAATCATTTTTTTGGGGAGGATAAGTATAGAGAGGAGTTCCAATTTTATAAGTGAAAAGGGATGAAAATTTGTATATACAAAAAAACATCCACAAAGGAAAGTCTCTCTCATGGAAGGTGGATAAAAAATTGATAAATACTATATTTTATTTGATTTAAATTCTATAAAAACCTTAATATCTAAATTTTAATTTTTTAATGGGTTATGTTGTTATCATTAATGTTAATCATTTTTACTATTTTAGTTTTCATCATAATAACAAGTATTTACCAAGGAAATTAATCCATTTTTCCCAATAATAAAATCATACTTATTATATAATTTGGACATAATGATTCAAAATTTTAAAATCATTTAGATTGAATAGAATTTTAAAAAATAGAATGTAATTTTAAATTATTGAATGTTTAATGTAATTAAAAATATTTTTTCAATTAATAATAATTTATAAAATTTAAAATATTAGTTTATAAATAAAAAAATTTCAAATTTTATTTTTACATATAAAATATTTTTTTTAATAAATTGGTTTTATTAAAAATTGTCATTTTTATATATTAAAATGTCATAAAATCCATGTTATTTGTAAAAATTATTTTCACTATTTAACTAAAATATTTTTTTTAGAAAAATCTAAAAAAAAAATTCTAAATTAATTTTCAAATTCTAAATATATTCTAAAATTAAGATTCTAATTTTTATTAATTTTTTAAATTTTTTTCAACAAAAAAAATAAATTATAAGAGAAAAATGATTTTATAAAAAAATTATTTTTTAAACATAAGTGTTCTTAATATTATTTCAAAACAATTTATATTTAATAAAATTATAACACATTTGATAATATTATGAAATTTTTAAATTTTTATTCAATGTTATCATATTTAATCATTTGGATAAAATATAAAATATAATGTAAAAAATTTTATTTTAGAAAGGAAAACTCATTTAAATATTAAATCTCATTTATTATTAATCACAGAAATGTATGTTCTTTTTGTTGATTAAAATAAGTTTATTTACTATCGATTTTGATTTTTAATATAGTTTAATTAATAATATTCAACTAATAATCCTTACCTCATTTATTTTTTGTGTTTCGTGTAAAATAATATATCCAACACATTGTTTAATTAAGGGGAATATACAATGAAACATTGAGTTAATATATTTTTTCCCCATAAAATAAAATTTATCCTCAATATTTTAATTATTATATACTAATGAATATTTTAAAGGGTATCTATAAGATATATATGACTCGGGAGTTAATTTCTAATGTGGTTTCAACCTTACTATTTCAATTGTGACTTTAAAACTCATTCATTATTTCATTAGAAGAAAATAAAAATTTTATGTTTCATTCTGAAACATTGAACTAAAAAAAATCATGATCAATTTATGTTGGGATTATATAATCCTCATTTATGTTATATATGATCAATGTTTTATTTGGGATATGAATCTTTATTTCCCTTGGGATTATAACAATACATGGTGTTTAAGGGGTAGCATATAGTGTGTCTTAGAAAAAGATGTGATTCTCATTGATATTTTTCATTGCAAGGTTCACCAGGCCATTCCAATATTCCTGGTGATGTTCATAACCTTGCTTGGGAACCATACCATGCCCCTATAATCCTACAGTACATGGCATATCATCCCACATTGGGTCGTGTCCATGTGATGCTGGCATATAGCTTGGAAATCAAGGGAGTATAAAATGGTGTCTAGGCCCATACACAAGAATTATGATCCTTATCATCCCTAAAATCCCAAAAACTAATGTTTGGGGTAGATACACAGGTTATATTCATAAACTACATGTACTATAGTCTATTGATTCCACTAAAACTGAAAATTATCATCTTATTCTCAAAATTTGAACTCTTCTATGTGATTTACACCATTTTACAACCAATTGATGGTGGACGTCACCTCTAGAAATCGTTTCCTAGCCTCCACTGTCCAAAAAATAGATTTTGATCATTTCCATCAGTCCTAAATGACACATGACATGCATATCATCATCTTACATTAAATATTATAGCTGATCTAGATCCTAGATACATGAAAGATCACCTAAAGGCATTTACCTATCCTGATCCATCATTCAGTTCCAATATGTTCTTATTATATGTAATTGCTATGAATTTTGGGGTTTCATCATGCTCAATCCTTCCCTAATAAAGTCATATAATGGCCCCATAGCTCTATAGTGAAGAACACGGATAATTTAGGGGGATTAAGCACATATACATAGTGAATTTATCATTGTATAAATGATCTTTTTCATCCATAATACTTGGGTATTTTCAACCGCAAATACATGTGAAACTAGGATAAGAATATTGAAGAAACAATATAATTGAAAATTTGGCCCATACGAAATATTAGTTAAGCCATAGATCAATAATAATAGATGAAATAAATGATCAAAATTTTAATCAATGTAGGAAACCTATGTTGAAGATACCGAATACTATTAGGGATGAATTTTTGTTGAAGAACATATTTACAAGTAATGGAGAAGACCTATAAAATTAAATTCCAATTGATCCACCATGATCTGTTCACCATTCATCATTTTATGTTGATCCACAAATGATGAATATCTACCTCCTCTTCTCAGATCTAGTAATAATTATTCTTCCAATAATTGGAAAATAATCATAAAGATGTAATTGTTAAGGTAGTATTATGTTAGGATAATTATATTAAAAAATATTAGAATTTATAAATTCACATAATGAATCCACCAATGTATTCCTTATCCAAATGATCGATTCTGAAAAACCTTAGGTCATACCCAACATAAACACATAATTCTAGAATCGACTATAGTGTCATATTTATGATATGAGAAACTATTTGGGAGACATAACATTTTATTAGAAACATTTTGTTTATGTGATATTGTTATATTTAATATTGTGTGATAAAAAATCTAGGATAATTGGACCATAGAATCACACACTCTCTCAATTCCAATATCTAAAATTATTTTATAATATATTTCAATGTATAAAAAGGAAAAATTGGTTCACTAAAACATAACACAATATATTCAAGTTTATTACCCCTATGGAATATTTTCTAGATCCATCATCTACTAATAATACCATTATAGGGATATAAATATAGGGAATTCCATGTACTCAAGACTTCATCAATATTTAATGAAATAAATCTATACAAATAATAATCTCAATGGTACACTTTTTTTTATCTTAACTAACATAATAAAACAAATAAACTGATCTAATAAATCTAATACATTATATACTACCAACTATATTAAGGCAAGATACATAAAATATAAATAATACGTTAATATCATGATTTAAATAATACATATCACATACAATAACATAATCCAAAGACCAATATTTATGATGTCTTGATGATTTGAGACATAAAAATGTTTTTTTATAAAATTTGTATTTAATTATTATTAATTGTGAACCTTAATAGTCTTTCAAATATATATCGCATTATATAATAATCTTAATTACCTTGAATTTATAATGAAAAGGAATGGGTGAGGTCAAACACATAGTAATGGAAAAAAGTCATAACGTTAATTAAACGTGAGTGAGAATAAATACCATAATAAAACATCATAAGTACATATAAAATAATCTTATAGCTTTTTATAGAAACATAACATTATAAAAATATCATTAAATTAAAATAAAATACAATACATGGCTCAAAACACATCTTAACAATCGTAGAATATGTTAGCATGACATAAAAGTGAAACATACATTAAAAATAATGTATAATTATTAAAACAAAGAATTTTATTTAAATGAAATTCATCAAGACAATTTTTTATAAAATAAAAAAATGTGCATTATGTAAAATCCCTAATTATAAAAAAACCATCATGAAAAAACACTTTACTGCAAGTCCTTTGTGAAAAAAATAACTATGTCCACAAAATAAAAGGTAATAAATCCCATCATTCCCACACCTATGTGACAAAACTCATTATGTACATAATTGACTGTCATGATATTTAAGCTTAAACTAATGCATTAGGGGAATTATATAGGACCCCACTCATTATCATTTGTACATATTTTTTTATACTTAGAATCAATCAACATCATATTATAAATTACCCATGAGAAAAAATAATGGTTTTTTTATATATCAAACTGGAAAAAATATCTTGTAAGAAAGAACCCATTGATATAAAATTCATTTTAGGGAAAAACTAAATAGTAATTATTAAATTTTCATTAAGAAAGTATGGAAATTAAAATTTGTTTCAAAACATTTGTAATTATTTAATAACATTAAATAATTCCTTTTATATTTAAAACATTTTTATCCACAAATAATCAAATAATAAAAAAATGATGGGTCAAATATGAAACTTAAATTCATTGGATGTAGATGTTTTATAATATAGAGGTTAAAATTGAAACCAAATTTTACAAGTGTTTTCTTGTGAAAAATTAGAATTCATTGATGTAAAAGTCATATTTTATATGTCTCTGTTAAACATGATTATCTTTTTTCCTAACAAAATATAAAAACAATAAATGAATGTGTATTTTAACTATAAAAATTTTTCCTTTCAAATAAAAAACTAAATATTTCAAAATTAAATTTCACAGGAAATGATGATCAATATGAAATTGTATGACTCAATGATAGGTGTTTGAGATACCAATTTCCTGAGGAAATTAGAAATGTTTTAATTAGAAACACTGGATTGATATGATTTCAAATGAAACATTAAATTAGATTAATATTTAGAAGACTGTGATAAGAAATTATATATTGGAAGTGGAAACATGATTCCATATAAAATATTGTGTATAATTAAAAGAATGTATCCAGGGATTGAAAATTGAGATATGAAACCAATTCCTTTTTCATGTTTAGTAAAATTTAAAATAACTTCATTTAAAAATTAACAAAATTGAATATAATTTTTATGATTCATTTTCATGATATATACTATTTATAATTCAATTTATAATCAACATAAACATGTGTTTTAATTAGTTTTTTCCAATTTACCTACAAAGGTTGTTTATTTTTTTGATCATTTGTAGTAGTTTTCATGAGAAGTGTCAATATTCATTCTTTTTCCAAATTTCATCATTCATAGAGGATTAATTTTATTGATGTTTATGACATATAATAATTTATTATGTTTAAATTTCCACTGATTAGTACTATAGTCTTTATCATAGTAGAGAGAATCGATAACCAATAATTTTTATGACTTTAAACATATGAATAGTGTTTTCGTAATTAATGACTTAAATATTGATTTATACAGTTAGAAAATAATTGTTATATACATATTTATATCATATTGTTCATGGAAATATTATTTCAAAACCATTTACTATATAATTTTGTGGCATTTTTTAGGTAGGTGGTTATACCGACCTAATCATGAACATACCATGATTAATGATAATTTTTTGGTGATTTTGTTGTAATATAATTTCACCTATTTCATAATAAAATAATTTAAGTTATATTAGTGTGATATATTATAATTATATATAAATTAGGAAAACAAATAATTGAAATAAAAATATTACATAATATGAATTGATTATTTCCATATTCGTATGATTGTATTAAATTGATTAATATAGAAAAATTGTTTGTTGATCATATCATTAATCGATTCTATAATGTGTTGAAACAAAAAATTAATTATATCATAAAAATAATATTTATAAATAAAACTATTATCTTTAACTACCATGTTGTATGGTGATGAAAATAAAATTGAAACCAATCTTCACATGGTGGTTATAGTCAATATGTACACATAATTAACGATTTTATTATACCTTGAAGGGTGGGGAATGAATAATATGGTTTAAAATTATAGAATAAAAATATCTTATAAATAACTCAATTATATATTATGATCAATAATAGTAGTATAGTTTTAATTGGGTGAAGGAAAATAGAACATGTTGTGTCTTGGAGGCCGTAGCCCACAAAATACATGATAACCATTTTTATTTTTATTAATAGCAAAGGGAAGTTTGGTAAATTATTATAACATAATTATAATAATAAGAAAAATTAAATGATACTTATTTAAACATTAATACATGTTTAAAATTGATTTATATAATTAAAGAATCACATAAAGAAATATAAAATTGGAAATAGGTTAGGAAATTATGCCTCTCACTGTAGAATATCTCCATCGTGAAGAATATTAAACCTTTAATGGATTTTATTTTTAGAATACAAGTACACAATAAATGTGTCTGGAACTATGTTAGGTAGTTTTGTGTAGTTTTTTCCCTTAAATTTTTATTTTTAGGGGATGTGAGGAGTGGATTTCCCTATTCAATATTAATAAGGGATGACACTTTTGATAATACCCATATTATTTTAATATTAGGAAGAACATTTCAAAGAAAATAGCTCAAAATTTTAGAAACAATGTTGTGGAGTATATATAAGGTTGGTTCAATCCTATTAAACACCATTAAAAACTTGTTTTAAACATTTTATGAACTTAACATTTAAAGTTTCTAATTTTTACCATTTTTTATTTCATCACAACAAATAGTTTTTACTTAAGAAATTTATACCGTTTCCCTAAAATACAAAATGAATTAATCTATAATTTATAATTAATAACTAAAAATAATAAATCCATTTTTCAAAATTTTTAAAATAAAAAATTTATTTTTAAATAATAAATTTCTGATTTATTATAATACATTTTCAAAAAATGTAACACAAAATCAATAATGTAATATTTGTGTTTACAAATTAAAAAAAATATAATAATAATTTTACTTATAAAATACATTTATGATATCATAAATATGTTCAATTAGTTTTTTTAGATTCTTATAAACTAATAATTTTATAAAAGTCATTTTATTTGTAATTTTTTTCTTTTCACAGTACACCAAAAATAATTTTTTTTCGCAAAATCTAATAATTTCATGACAAGATACTTTTTAAATTATTAATAATAGAAATTTTACTTTTCTATTAAATATATATTCTAAAATTTATAAAGTTAATTTTTAAATGAAAATACAAAATACAATAAAAAAATATTTTATTTAAACAATTTTGTTTTCTTAAAAATTTTGTTTTATTAATAAAATTTCATATTAGTATACAACTTATCTAATACTATAGTATTTTTTTATATAATAAAATATTATATATTATAAATTAATAATGTTCAATTTATTTATTTTTATATAATATAAAAAACAGCTAATTTTTTTTTAACAAAAACATTAATTTTAATGTTAAACGTCATTTATTTTGCATCCCCTAAATGTAAGAATTTTTTTATTAATATATTTCTTACTAGAGGTTCTAATATTTTTAATGTATTATTAGATAGATTTATCTAATTTGCATCACCCTTTTATGTCCGTTGTTGCATGTGTGACATGTTATCAGACACATTCTTTTATTTAAGTGAAATTTATTGTTAAATATCATGTTGTTACACATTTTCCTCTTATCATTACCGATCCCAAAAAACTTATCAAGAGTGATGAACAACATAATTAAACTATTATAAGCTAATTACATGTAAAATTCATCCTGAATATTTTTTATTCTTTAAAATTATAACATTATCTCTGGATTTATCCTAAGTCACTCTTGATTCAATCCTCATATATTTAAGTTTGGTTATATCATATTAGTTAGCCTAATTACATAAAATAATAAATACATCATATTTTATTGTAAATATAATGTGGTTAGAAGAAAAATATCTCCTAGGAGTATCATTCTAGTTGTGTAGTCTTAAGCCTACTCATCATACCCTAGAGTGAATATTGAATTTGTACAAAAATAAAATTTTTTTTCTGGGTTTTATCCCATGGAATATACGTATTATAGCCACATCAACATAGAAATGTCAAGACATGGATATAATTTCTATGATAAGCACACAATATATAATTTACCAAAACATAATGATGTTAGCCTATACATAGACTTATCCCTTATCCCTAGGCTTTTTTACTACAGACCTCATATCCCAATCCCTAAAATAATAAATACTAACATAACAAAAAAAATCGTTTAATATTCTTTTAAATTTATGATCATTGTTAACTTATTATTCATTCTATTATCCATAACTAATTTTTAAACCACTAATATTATATAAACACAACTCTGATACCATGTGTGATGTCCCAAAGACTAGACCATCCAAATTTTCGGAATTTTAAGAAAATATTGATAACAATATATTCCCAAGGTATTTAAGGATTAGTGTTTTGGAATATTATAAAAAATAAATAACTTAAAAAACCAATGTAATTTTTAATTTTATGGAAATTATTTCCACCATATATGAACCTAATTAATCAATAAAAAGTCTTCTACATCACCCAAAAATTCTTCACACTAGATATTTTTTAAAATTTATCATACTTATTTTATATTTAATACAAGGGTAAATAAAAATATGTTATCTCAGCTAGGAAAAACACCCTGAGGTGGTGGTGGTGGGGGGGGGGGGGGGGTAGATGAATCAAGGAATGATAGATTAAAAGAACAACCCCATGGGATCTTGTTCTATCATTTCACAAACCACATGTAACTACCTTTATCATAGAAATGTATCCTAAAAAATTAATGTATACTGAGCCACATAAACATTATGTTCTTCACCCACATATGCAAATTTTCTATGTTGAATACCTAGAAAATATTCATATATAACAAATCTACTAATGTGAACTTCTATTAAAACATTATTAGTGGACTCACATTCCCTCCTAGTTTACTACCAATCATAATTTCAAAGCTCAATACTCTCCTAAATAAAGTGTCTATACTTATCCTTTATATCATTAATCTATTAATCACTTTATTAAAAATCTTTAAACCTAATTTGGTGCAACATAGAGCTAAAATGTCATCCGATTGATGAATACATCTTTACTAGATAGTTTTTTTGAATGTATTTATGGTTAACATATGACCCACTTCTAAGAAACAATATCTAAAAAATCAAAACCCTTCCAAAATATTCATGAAGATTTTCCAAACATTGTGAAAATTTTACATTCATAGAACTCTCAAACTTTTGAGACACATTATAATATTTTGAAAAATTTTATAATAATTTGTGAAATTGCCTTCATTCATGAAATTTATGTTCTTTTGAATACTTTATATAAGGAAATATTTCATGAAATACTTCTTATAATTCAAGTACTTTGGATTTTCATTATGTCTTCTTCTTCATTAAATGACTATAAAAGATTCGAATTTTAACATGTTGCCTAAATTTTCGTGATAACTCTAGGTCCCCACTACGTTTTCACAAAACTATTAAATATTTTTTATAAAAATATATTCTTGAAAAACATTTTATGAATTATTTATAGTTATGAGATAAACCAACCTTGGTAGATTTTTTTTCTTAATTAATCAATATTTCTTGAATCAAAATTCTATATTGACACACTAAAAATTTCATTAATTCCATTTTATTACATTATTTTCAAGAGTTAGTACTATAAATATAAATGTTTAGAAAACTTTTCCATTCCACCAAATTTTAGGCCCCATGATTTTTACCAACACTAGGAAACACTACCAGTTTATAGGAACCAATTTCCAACCCACATCCAGAGATTCCATACCTGAATCCTAATTATTTTATAACAGTAATAGTCCATAATAACGTTGGAAATCCAACCCAACATGGTAAAATATCTTATTAAACACTCATAATCCACCTAAATACAAAATAAAGTCACCTTGAGGGATTTTTCCCTATATAAAATAAAAATGAGGAGATATCACATGATAAATAAGCGTAAAATATTAAAATAAATTATCATAAGTGTGTATAAGATGATAATTTTTGGATAATCATGATAAATAATAATATAATTATTAATAAAACATAGATTATCAGACATGAGTTATGTAACATGATATGGAATAACATAATAAATTAATTAATAGTACCTGGATGTAAGAGTCATCAAACATTATCAATGATAGTATAACATAGTCGTAAAAATAAATATAAGACTAAGGTATAAACACATGAATAAGATCACAAGGTAATCAAATCCATTTTATATGCACCCTTTATCTTTTTAATTAATCATATTACATCCAAAATTTTTGATATGAAAAAGTTAAAATATGACCACAAACAATTGTCAATTGAGTTATAAATATTGAAAAAATTTTGTTTTGTGTTATATAAGAAATCACCTATCATCTATCATACATATGAATGAAACTCGAAATCAAGCATTATTATATCACAATGAACAAATGGTAATAGGAATTGATTTATATCCATATATAATGGAATCAAAAAAACATCATTCAAAATTCAATAAATACTCATAAAATGACAATTCCATGGAAAATAAATCAATATCCTAATATATTCAGAAAAATTTGTGGTAAATACCATTCAATTATAATAATAAGTAATATATTTCATACATCATATAGGTAAAAGGTACACATTTTATTTTATAATTTTCCAGAAAATTTTAAAAGAGAATATTTTAAATCCCATTTAGTAAAAGTATATAAATAAAGTGTGTTCCCAGAGAAAAGTCATTGGATGAAAAATAAAAATAAATTAAATAAATTAGGGAAAAAAGACTCCAATGGATTTCTATATGTTTTATATAAAAAATAACATATGAGATTTTAAAGGGAAATTTATGAAAGGAATTTTATTAAAGAAATTAATATATTGTAGATAAATTAAAAAATGGAATTGAAACCATAATAGAGTTTTTCAAAAATTCTTGTAGCATTATTATAAATTAATATACAATGGATTAAATATTAAAGTCAAATTCAAAAAGGGGAAATAAAAATATTGAGAGGCACTTAATTTTAAATAATTGAAACATTAAAAACTAATACTTTAAATTAAATCATGGTTATCCTAATGGTATGTGGACTTGAAAGAAATTAATTTGATTTCAAAGGATGAAAACCTCCATTTTAGTTAAGTGATTAGTATATAACTAGCTATTAAAATAATATTTTTATAGAAAATTCATAGTAAAAATGAATTCATTACATTCATAGTATCCATTAATTTTAATTATATGTTTTATTTATAGTATAATATAATTGATACATATTTTTATTTTAAAATAAAATTTATAATTTTTTTAAAAACAAGTATAAAATTTAATAAAAAATATTCAACTAAATTCCACTAATAAATTCAAAATGATGTAGAAAATTTATATATTAATTTGTGATATAGTCAGAACATTAGAAAAATTTATCTTTTTAACATTATGAATATTGTTTAAATAGGAAATATATTTCAAAATAATAAAAAATTGATTAAATTATAAATATATATTGGAATTAGAATTTTTTAAGCATTTTTATTTTTTGAATGATATAGAAGAATGTAATGGTGGCCGAATGGAGATAATGAACAAAAAAGTCACATAATCTGTTGTATAAAGGGTAATTATGTATTGGAATTGAGAAAAAATTATATATCCATGTATTAAAAACCTATGAGTAGAAAATATAGAATCCTAATGAACCATAAAATTTCATTGAAGGGTAAATACTTAATTTTTAATGAATTTCATAGATAATGTTACTTGAGAGAGAAATATTTTGTGTATTCACAATAAAAAAACTAGAGGGGAAATCATATAATTAAAAACTAGAGGGGAATGGTGTAGCGAAGATATATTTTAGAGAAATGATGATTATTATATTCACTACTATTCATTATCTTAACACAAAGATGATGATTAAATTATGTAAACAATTTAAATACAATCTAAATAACTATATAAATATAATAAAAATAAAAAATTAATGAAAAAATGTCATGTTCATGTATCATAGAATGCCCTGGAATGTATATGGCATCAATGTTGTGGAGAGGATACTAATCAATGGGTTAATGGTTCTTAATTGAAGTATATATGCATTAAATCGCATGAAATATTATTTCATATGAGCATGTAATAGAAAAATATTTACATGAATATAGGAATGTAAAATGACGTGTATTAGGGATATCATAAAGATTTTTATTTTATAGTATTTCACTGTCATTTTCAATCCTCCACCAATTGTTATCATCATCAAAAATATTTATTCTGAATAAATATATGGAGGAATATAATAATTTATGTGATACATTTAGGGATATATATACATTATTAAAAGAGTATGTACCCCGTTAATTTCTAATAAATTTTTAAATGTATGAGTTATCTGGAAGCTATTTTTTTTAATGACCAGAATCTTGTTTATTATATTTCATATAGGATTACTGTTTTATGATAGATTTTTATTTTGTCATGAAATTTAATGAATGATTTCCTGAGTGCTAGAATTAATCTCCATTATTTCAAAAGGAAATATGTCAGACCTGACTCATGGAAAGCACAAGACATCATTATTTCAAATTTCTCACCTTTTGAATGTTAGAACGCTGATGTTGAATTTCCACAAGACATGTTTCACCACCAGAATATCTGATCAGTATACTGAGTCACTATTAGACATGACTCACTATTTGTTCAAATGAGTCACCACTAGAAAAACTCACTTCATGGGATATCTCAACATCTGATAATTTTTTTTTACCATTGAATTCATACTAATAGAGAAGTATAGTTTCCTAAATATCCATTATCATGGTTTTACCTTTTTTGAATTAAATCCATCTAATGAATATTTTAAATAAATTAAGTAAGATGGTAATTTATTGATTACATTCATAACTTTTTCAGGATGAATTAAAGACATAGTCTGGGTTAGTACAATGATCTGGATGATCTAAATTATTATTCATTAATAGATGTAGGCATTGCCTTATAATTTTAGAAGACTCCATCATGCATGATGTGATAAAAGAATTATCATATGATCTAGTAGTACACGACATGATAAATATGGAATGAATCACTATACGAGAGGTTACACAATGAATTCATACTAACATTGAACTAAGAAAGATTATAACTCATTGAAAATCATGATCATTTCCTATAGTCAAAAAAGAGATCCTTTGTGATACTTTCTTTACTACAACTTTCATATAAGAGTCATATATCATCGCAATGAAATATTTAAGGACACTCGATCATGAGAAACACTAATAATCGAGATCCAATACATTTTATACATTTTATTACTTAAAATATCCATTGTTTGTTTTTACATTAAAGTATTTTTTGGGTTATATATATATATATAAATAAACACTAACCCCTAATATATAACTGGTTAATACTAGATATTATCTTCCATCTGTTTTCATCCACTTACCAACAATAATTTTATAAGAGGTCCATTTGTGGCATATATTGTTTTTATTCCTAATGTTATTGTATAATAGATCATTCTACGACATGTATTTTTTCTTCCAATAGTTATTGTATAATAGGTCCCTATGGGTCCTGGATATCCTATAAGTTGTTATTTGTATACTCGATCTTGGATTTGGATAATATTATAGATATATAATCTTCTTGTAAGTAGGTTACTACAATGTGGATGGGATTAGTTCCCTTCTTAAGACCAACCCCTCTTTTTATTATTCTATGTCATTTAGTTTTATTTTCATAATTTTAAATATTTTTAAAATATTTGTTTTTAAAGTGAGAATATAAAAAATAGTTTTATTGTTAATCTTATGTATAGTATATATATATATATAGTAAATTTCTTTCAAAAGGTAAATTATTTTGTAATATTATATTATTTAAGAAGTAATAAATCATTGAGAGATATTAAAATGATCAAAATTATATCAAATTACTCTTTTTTTACTAGTACAATTTATTTAATTGGAAAATTTTGTTTAGAATTTTGATTTATAGAAATTTTTATTAGTTACTCAATTCACTGCCCTCTTTAGTTTATATATGGAACCAAAATATGGTATCAATGTATTATTAAATTTTGTTTTAGCTGTGATTTTAGTTTTCTTTAAAAGAATAAAAATTTATTAGTTCTAAATTTATTTCATTGAGGATAGTAGACAAGATGGTTCTTCAACAAAAAAAATACTATATTTCATTAATAGAAAAAGTATTGTTATTGTACAATCATGATGAAAATATATATTGGTATAATGTGTTATTAAATATGTACTATATTATAGAAAAATATGAAATATATAAAACTGCAAGAAATACATGGGATGATCCTTCCAAAAATATATATAATAATAAATTTAAATATATGAATTTATTTTATTATGATTTGGTTAAAGAATAATTATATATAATAGCATCATGAACAAATTAATTTGAATATTTTAACACTTTAGTTGTTTCCCATAAGAGAACATCTAATGTTAATGAAATGTGGTTAAATACTTATTCTATTAAATATGATAATTTTAAAATAAAACCTAATGATATCATTTATGAAATGTATATTTGGTTCAATGATATCGTGAAAATAAATCATTTATTTGGAAATAACATCTCTAATAACTACCATGTAATGTGAATGTTTTGGTGTCTTCCAGAAAGATGTAGAGAAATCTCAATATCAATTATAGAAAAATATAATGAATAAAAATTACTTGTTAGGTAGATAATTACAAAATTAATTATATATTAGTATAAAAATGAAGTTAATCTTGAAGTAGATGATGATCCAAAGAGGAAATATATATCCTTCAAGACTTGTACCTCAAAAGAGAAGGATAAATTTCCAAGAGATAGTTCATGTGATAAAGAATGACATGTCGACAGTGATGAGATTATGGCCCCTCAGAAAGAGGATTTAAGAAGATTTATAAGGGATATTAATTATTTAGGAAAGCTATATATAAAGGTAAATATGAAAATATTGTAAATTAGAAGAAGTAATAGAAGATAAATGATACTTCTAATGAAATATAGAGTTATGACTACAATAGGGAATGTCAAATATGAGCGTTATAAGGTAATGTAAAAAATGAAATATGATGAAAAGGATAATAAGTGAGAGCATGAAATGAATGAAATTTGAAGTTACTGTGAAGATAGTACATGTGATTTTGAATCTATCTATGTGGATAAAAATGATAGAGAAATCATATATTTCATGAAAAAACATGTATAGAATCTAATATATTCAGTGCTTCTCCTAAATATATATCTAATTAATTTGGTGGTGAAAACAATGCTGAAAATTGTGATGAAATTATCTCCATGGAACATATGTTTATTGTTATATATTTTTAAAAGATATATTTAATGACCAGAAGGATAAATTCAAAATTATAATGATATAACTTTCTTTAATGACTAATTTTATGTCTGACCTTGTAGTTTAATGGGAGAAAAATTACCATCTATTGAAATCTAATATTTATTTAGTATTTTCAAATGAGAAATTAAATAAATATTTAGAAAGATTTACTATTTTTTTGAAATAATATTACTCAAATACTTGGAAAACTAGTAGCACCTATATAAAGTAATGGCTTTGGTTATCTACCTAGATAAAGGGGAATTTTTATGAATATTTATATTCGTAATTCTATATAGTGAAATGAGTATCTATTTTTGGATTCAACTATACCGAAAATTATTATTATTTCTATAAGGCTATAAGATTCTTATTAGTATAATATTAAAAAAGTATGGGTTCTTTAGTGTTATTTACTGATATTTATGAAAACAACAATATTTGGGTAATAAAATCAATATTTGTGTCTAATGATTATTGTAGGTATCCTACTAGAAGAGATATAATAAGAACTAATTTTACCTAGATAGTGATTTTTCCAGATACATGACTTGTGATTATTCAAGTTCCAAATATTTGAAAATGTTTTACGGTGGGCTTGTCAATTTTGGTGAAAATTAAATATGATAAAATTTTCTCATGGTGAAATTACTAATTATTACTATGTATTAAATTTTAATATATTATTTTTAGCTAGTTTAATTTACAATTTACATAGAATTTGACCGTTATGTGATGCCTGTTTTTATGTAAAATTTGGAAAAAAATATTTGAATGTTTTTTATTAATTTTTTTTTGGGTTTACATCATAGAGAAATGAAAATATTTAAACATTAATTTAGATTCATTATTCTCTCAAATTATATCCTTTTAAGGGACTTTCATAATGAATCTTGTATTTTCAATAGGATACTAAACCATTGAAATAATCTATCGTATAGACAAATTACCAGAAAATGGTTGGTAAAATATATACATAAACATGGATTCCCAAATTAAAATTTCTATAATCCCTTTCAAGATGGAAAATATAATTGGATATATTTCAAATCAATGAAAGAACATTCAATTTATCAACCACTAGAGTTGGCCCACATGAGCTATTTTAGACAATATATAGTTCAAGTATAAATGGGATGAACCATGGTTACATATTTTTAGATAACTATTATAGATATATTTGTGTATTATTTTTAGCTGACAAGAGTGAATAAAGCTCTTATTTTATCATGTAATTTAAATAGATAGAATTTTTTTTTGACATAAGACTAAGACCTTAAGAACTGATCATGACTGTGGGGTTCAAAATCAAGGATTTCAATATCATTTTTCCAAAAATGTCTACAATCAAAAAATTTATGCTCATAAGACCCCACAACAGAATGGTTTTGAAAAATTTTTATATATAACATTTAATGAAATTTTAGAAACTATGCTTAATGGGAAAAATCTCCCAATTTATTTTTCGGAAGATGCAATAAATATATCCTGATAGATAATAAATAGAGTTTTAATTATACCCTTCTTATAGAAAAACCCTCATGAATTAGGTAATCATATAAATCTAGTTGTTAATTACTTTATTGTTGTCAGTGGAAAAGAATTTATTTTAACAAGAAGGATAATATTTACAAATTTTCTTTCCAGATTGATGATGTAAAATTCATTGGTTATTCAACTACTAGTAAATCATATGGAATTATTAAAAAAATAACTAAGACTATGGAAGAATATTCTAATGCCATATTTGATGAAATACATACACATGAGCCTAATACACATTAAGAAAACATTGAGGATGACTTTTAAATTCGGAACATTATATCAATATTTTCTTAACCATTATTGAACTAAGAATAGAAATAATCTACTTCGTGTGAACAGTCACAACCTGAAACTAAACTATTAAATGTATTTGATATGTCCACCAATTATGATCCAATAGCCGTTATGATTCATAAATACTATCCTCTAGATTTTGTATTTGGAGACCTAGATAGAGCTACAAAAACTAGATCATCTCGTAGAAATCAGGTTGAACATTAAGAAATAGTTTCACATTTGAACCTATGAACATAAATGATGTAATTAATGATGAATTATGGCTGATGGAAATGAAATATGAAGTTAATAAATTTGAATGAAATAAAGTTAGATAACTTTATCATGAACCTATATATACCATCACAATTGGAACAATGTGATTTATTAGAAACAAGGTTAATAAATGTGGAAGTATAGTAAGAGATAATGCTATGTTTATTTCGAAAAATATGTCCATGAAGAGGTTATTGACTGTGAGGAAACCTTTACACCAGTTGCTAGACCTGAATCCATCAGAATAAGTCTTCCATTTGAAAAAAAGTTGGAATTAAATTAATATCAAATAGTTTTCATAAATGAATTCATAAATGGTTATATTGTGGATGCTGTTTTTTTAACAACCACTAAATTTTAAAAATCCTCGTTTTTGTGATCATTATTTAAAATTATTAACATGTTTATATGTTTTAAACAAAGATCATAGAGATTTTTATGATATGATCATATAATTTCTAATTTTTAATGGGTTTTGAAAATGAATAGATGATCCTACCTTTTAAATAAAAATAAATAAAAAAGTTGTTTTAGTTGTTAAAAAATAGTTTTATCCTATTATTTTTGGATCTTATAAAAATTATATGTGTAATAAATTTTTAATGATGATGAAAAATAAATTTGAAAATGATTTTAATTGGTGAACACAAATCTTTTATTCATTTTCAATTTTTTCAAAATAATTATTGAATTAGTTTAAATAAATGTGTGTACACTAATGAAATTATAAAATGATTTGTTTTGGATATCACTAAAATGTTGAGACATTCCCATGAAAACCACTTATATGTTGAATCATAAAAATGCATGAAAACCATTAGATACAACTATTTACAATGGTATCATTGTAATTCTTCTATATTTAATTTCTAGATGACCATGATTTTTGATTATTGTGTACATGTATTCCTGTTTTCAAGGAAACCATAATGAATTACATTTACTCACTATTAAAAGGATTTTAAAATACCTAATTTATACAACAAATTTTGGACTTTTTTACCAAAAAGGATAAGAATTTGACCTCATAAGTTAATCAAATACTAAATTTGGTGGTTTCATTCTAGAGAAAAAAAAATCTCTTAAACATGTCATCGTTTGTGAAACTCAATTGTTTCTTATTGTAGTGATAAGAAAAATATTGTTTCACTACCTATTTATGAAGCTGAATACATAGGTACAGGGTGTTTCTGGGACTAAATTTTTTGGATGAAACACACTCTACTAGATTATGTATATCAATTCACATATGTACCTTTAAATTATGATAACAATAGTATTATAAAAATTTCAAAGAATACTTTTTTTCATTCAAGGGAAAATCATATTCATGCAAGACAATACATTTTAAGGGATCATTATTAAAAGGTTTATATAACTCCTAAATTCAAATGAATTGAACTTCATCTGGATATTATTTCTAAAAAGTCATTAAATTATAATATATAAAGATTCGTTAAACATGAATTAGTGATGATTAATTTTCATTATTCTTTAATACATAAGAAAAAAAATACACCACTGGTGAGTCCCCATTGAAGCATCACCATTGACGAGTCACCATTAGTGGGTCATCATTGGCATATAACAGTTAGTGATTCAATATTGATGAGTTATAATTAGTGATTAACTATTTTTGAGTCACCCTTGGTGATTCACCATTGGTGAGTCACCATTGGCAAGTCATCGTTCACGAGACACCATTGCTGAGTAATCATTGGTGGGGTCATCAGTCACTAATTCATGTATTTTTCCCTTACTAATTTTCTAAATTTAATATTGATTCGATTTTATTGGTTTCATTTTAATATAATTATTATTTTAAATCCATACATTAATTTTTGGGATTAAATTTTTAATCAGTGTCACTTTCACTTTCGACTTTTTCCATTGAGCGGCTTCAGCTTCCATCATAATCTCTTGATCTTTATCAATGTCGCACCATGGATTCTCTATCATTCTACCGCAATGGTGTGTTTCATGTAACTAACATAATCATAACAAAAGGAATCAAAACCTAAGAAAATATTTAATGTTGATGTCAAAAAGAGAGTATCATGGATTTTGATCCAAATAGTTATTTCCTAAATGGAATTTGATGTGAATGGGTTTTTTTTCTAGTAAGTCATTTGTGCTCAAGGTGATCCACGAACATCAATGGGTTGATTTTTTATCTAAAAACTACCAACCCATCTATCTTAGGTTAGTTCATTTGTTTTTTAGAACCATGTGTTATATTTTTTCAAATTGAATGTTATGATTCAAAGCATGATTTATTGTTAAGACTTTAACATTTCTTAAAAGAAATGGGAATTTTTTTAATGCTCCAAATATACGATTCTTTAAAGATTATCTTGGTATTACACAAAGTGATAGTGAATCATTCAGCTTTGAGGGTTATTTTACTCAGCTAACTAGTGATGGAACACGGGGAAGGCCAACTGGTACTGAGCTAAATGTGGAATGTGAAATTATTTTTAATTGAATATGGCACATATTATATCCCAATAAATAGGACATCAATGTGTTGATATATCATGACCTATAACTCATATTCCTTATGAAATAAGGGGATATAATCAACTTTTCCAAATACATTATGGTATATATGGTGTAAATGTGTATGTATTCATAAATATTAAATCCATTGATTTAACTTACATGAATTTCTGCTATGTTCGAAACCAAATTTGTGATCGATAAATAGGAAGATGCTGAAGTAAAATGAGGTGGGATTTTCCTATCCATATATATCTATAAATAGATGTAGTTAAGTTGGAACCACATTATGAAGAATTGGGTTAGAGATACTAAAAATATCTAAGAGAATATTAATCACATAGATCATCTTAATAGAACCATAGATATAGGTAATCTTATCTTGGATCCTGACGAGGTAGTGGAGTGTTCAGATGAGGAAGATGTTGGTTCAACTATTGTTGATAAAGAGGTGGATGCCTCAGATGAGAACTGTAGTGACCCTGACATTACAAATTGTCCTACCATGTATATTGGAGTTGATAATCCTCATGTTACTGTACCTTCTATAGATAGTGTTCTAGGAGAAAAATAAGAAGATGGTTATGAAACAAAGGTGTCTAGAGAAGGGAAAATTATATATTCTTCTTCTAAATCATACAATGTTTTTGTTGATGTTTATGATGATTAAAATAGTGAACATGTGAGTGATGATAATAATGGAGATGATGATATGGATTGTAGTAGTGATGGTGGAGGATTTTATCATGATTATGGTGCATGGTACACTAGTGCAGAAAACTTTTTTTACGTCACCAAATTTTAGGTCGGTTATATATAACCAACGTAAAAATGTGGTGAGTAGATTTTTAACGTCGGTTATTTTAATAACCGATGTTACAAATCGCGCCTGTTCGGTTTTTACGTCAGTTATCTTATAACCGACGTAAAAAACCAAAGCGCGGGAGATTTTTTACGTCGGTTTTAAAATAACTGACATTATAAATTTAAAAAATAGTTTATAATGTTGGTTATTATATAACCGACGTTATAAAACTTTTAAAGAAATTAAAGCCCCGTGGACTGTCATTTACAATTTTTCGATTGACAGTCCGCCGACTCGTCTCTCTCGCGCAGTAAACCCTAATCGGCTCATCGATCGACCTGTGTTAAACTCATTTTGGCTTCATTGTTTATCTTCTTCACTCCTCTCAGATCTATCATCTCATCTCGCAACATTCAAGTAAGCCTTCCACGAATTTCGTTCGTTTTTTTTCACGGATATTCTATAATTATGTTTTGCGATTTTTGTACATTTAATGTAAACAAGATGTAGTGGTTTCCAAGTATGCACCTCATTACTATTTTGATAAGATGGTGATGAGATAATATAAGATATATATGATTCATTGATGGAAGTGATACAATTTCACATGGTGTAGGATGATTTATGGGCGGGGTGAGACCATGACATTAGTATTGGGGATGTGAGAGGAAAACTAGTAGAGAAGTGGTATCCGAGAACCTTAATTTTAATATATATATATATATATATATATAATTTTTTATACGAAAAGGTTTATTTATATGAATTATTTTGTGAGTGATCCATAATGAGTATATGAAACCATTTTTCCTTGTTTAGGTGATGATTTAGCTTCCTTTTTTCATAGGGCTTTAGTGTGCTTCCTCAACATTTTCATGAGATGTTTTAGGGAGGATCTTACTATGTATACATGTTATGCCCACCATACATAAATATAAACAATTTTTTTGGATTTTAAAAGAAATTTGTAGTTTTTTATAGATGTTAGTAGCATGGAAGTGTTGTGGAGTAGTGTATTGGGGTGTGAGAAGAAAACTAGTGGAGAAGTGGTATCCGAGAACCTTAATTTTAATATATATATATATATATAATTTTTTATACGAAAAAGTTTATTTATATGAATTATTTTGTGAGTGATCCATAGTGAGTATATGAAACTAGTTTTCCTTGTTTAGGTGATGATTTATATTCCTTTTTTCATAGGGCTTTAGTGTGCTTCCTCAAAATTTTCATGAGATGTTTTAGGGAGGATCTTACTATGTATACATGTTATGCCCACCATACATAAATATAAACAATTTTTTTGGGTTTTAAAAGTAGTTTGTAGTTTTTTATAGATGTTAGTAGCATGGAAGTGTTGTGGAGTAGCTTTCATGAGTATATAGAGTTTATTGTTTCTTCCTAGTTTTACTTTTATTACTAATAATATTCTTTTTGGTTTATGTACAACAATAAATGTATGAATTCATGCGTAATTATCTAAATTTATTCATTTCGATCTGAGGAGGGTTACTTTTGGTGGGAGCAGATCCTAAATGATATGGTATGAATTCATTCTATCATAACCATAAATAAAATATAGTTGTATTTTATTTATCATATACATCAACTTATACTCTTCTTTTTCACCACAAATCCTTTGAGAATAAAAAACCAAACTAAGGGATTTGGTATCCACATTGCATTTTGTTATAGAATATGGGACATCAAAATCAAATGATTGAACATATTCCTCCCAAAAACACTTCAATTGATTTTTATAATTGTGTGAAAATATTTACCAAATGGATTTAGGGTCTACAGAAACCATTAATAACATGTTAAATAGGTAGTTTATCTAATATATTAAAACATCAAAACTGCAATCAATATTAAAATATGTAGGCGTCATGGTTTTCTTTGATTCAATGAAATTTAAAACTGTTATATCTAACTATATTTTGTTTTAAAAATAATATTCAAGCATATTTATTAAATACCTAAAGATTTGTTTTATATTTTAAATTGTTTTACATTAAAATTATGTTTTTTTTCATATAAACATATATTTGTCTTATCTTAAAAAAATATATTTTTTGTTGATATTTGTTATAGGTAATAATGAGTCAAAGTTGGATTACGACACATCGAATGAGAAATGAATTTGAGGAAGGTGTTGATGCCTTTTTGGAATTTTCCAAACGGAATGTTCCAAATAGTGACATTTTTTTTCTGCCCATGCCTGAAATGTTTGAATATGAAGAAGTTGAAAAGTAGGGAGATAAAAGATCATCTGATTTTTCATGGTTTTAATCCGAGTTACAGTCCTTGGATTTTTCATGGTGAAACTAGACGGAATGTCACTGATGATGATGATTCGAAAGATGGTAACTCCGATGGAATTGAAGAAATGATTCGCGATATTGTAGCAGAACAAATTGAGATAGAACCGACAGTTGCGCGTCTATATGGTGATGCTGAAAAACCATTATATCCTTGTTGTACAGATTTTACGGTTTTGTCGGCGGTGTTAAGATTGATTAACCTGAAGTCGAAGCATGGATGGAGTGACAGAAGTTTTACAGAGCTGCTACAATTGATGAAAGACATTCTTCCAAAAGATAACGATCTTCTAGATTCACATTACAAAGCCAAGAAAATATTATGCCAGATGGGATTGGGATACATGAAAATACATGCCTGTCCGAATGACTGCATTATATATAGGAAGGAATATGAATTTCTGTCAGAGTGTCCTAAATGTGGGACATCACGGTATAAGGTAAAAGAAAAGCACAGGCTGATGTAGAGATTATAAATCTCCCTACAAAGGTATTTTGGTATCTTCCTATAATTAATCATTTCAAACGTTTATTTGCTAATTAACATGATGCAAAAAGGTTATGATGGCATGCTGAAGAGCGGGTATGTGATGGAAAAATACGTCATCCAGCTGATTGTCCACAATGGAAGAAAATTGATCCGTAGTATTCTACATTTGGAAATAAAATTAGAAATCCCAGACTAGGGTTGTGCAGAGATGGAATGAATCCAGACCAAACACTCAGTAGCACACATAGTTCATGGACTCTTTTATTGGTAATTTACAACCTCTCTCCTGATGTTTGTATGAAGCGCAAATATTTTATGTTGAGTACAATGATCTCTGGTCCAAAGCAACCGGGTAATGATATTGATGTTTACTTGTCACCGTTGATTGATGAATTGAAACTGTTATGGGCTGATGGTATTAGGGTGTATGATTCTTATAAAATGGAATATTTTCAAATGCATGCAGTGCTTCTGTTCACTATAAACGACTTCCCAGCGTATGGAAATTTATCTGGATACAGTGTTAAAGGACATAAAGCATGTCTAATTTGCGAACAACAGACGTCATATTGTCAATTGAATCATGGGAGGAAAATAGTGTATAGGGGTCATTGAAAGTGTTTGCCTATGGAACACCATTATAGAAGACTAAAAAAGGCATTGAATGGCTCACGAGAATTTGATACTGCTCCAAAACCTTTATCCCCTGATCTATATTTTGAGAGGGTGAAAAACCTTGATGTGACATTGGGAAAGACACAGAAATCTGGTAATGATAGACATATTTGGAAGAAAAGGTCAATTTTTTTGAGCTACCATATTGGAGGTATCATGCAGTTAAACATAATAATGATTTCATGCACATGGAGAAGAATATCTGTGATTCTTTGATTGGAACATTGTTAGATATTAAAGGAAAGACTAAAGATGTGTTGAATGCAAGATTAGGCTTACTATCAATGGGAATACATTTGGAGTTAGCTCCCACTCCTAAAGGAAGACAAACATTTCTTCCCCCGGCTTGTCATACATTATCAATGAGAGAGAAAATTAGCTTCTGTCAGTGTCTTCATGATACCAAAGTGCCTCAAGGTTATTCTTCTAATGTAAAAATTTTTGTTTCATTGAAGGACTTGAAGTTGATAGGTATGAAATCACATGATTGTCACGTCATGATGCAACAAATTATACCAGTTGAATTGTGTGGAATATTGCACATTCATGTCAGAAAGACTATAATGAAGTTGTTTTATTTTTTTAATTCAATTTGTAACAAGGCGACTGATGTAAATGCTATGAACATTTTGTAATAGGATGCAATTTTTATACTTTGTCAATTGGAAATGTATTTTCCTCCTACATTTTTTATATAATGGTGCATTAAATGATTCATATGGTTCGAGAAATAAAGCTTTGTGGACCTGTATATCTTCGTTGGATGTATCCTTTTGAAAGGTATATGAAAATATTAAAGGGGTATGTTAAAAATCTATATCGACCTGAATCCTCCATTATTGAAAAGTATATTTCTGAGGAGGTAGAAGAGTTTTGTATGAGATACTTGGCTACAGCTCAACACATAGGTTTGCCTCCATCTCTCCATGAACGAGTTAATAACGAGGGAAAGGGGATTCGCGGCTTGAAAGTCAAATCATTGTCAGCTGAATAGATGAAGAAGTTAGAATCATACATCTTGAATAACATAGCTGAAGCTCAACCGTATATCACATTTCATATTAATGAGTTGAAACAATGTCATCCAAAGAAGAAAGAAATGTGGATTTTGAATGAGCACAACAACACTTTTTTTCATGGATTAAAAATACTTTGCTTGGTAGATCAGATGTATCAGAGACATTAAAATGGATAGTGGGTGGTCCATGTTTAAATGTGATAACATGGTCTGGTTATGACATTAATGGTTATACATTTAATACAAAAGCTCAGGACAACAGAAGTGCAGTTCAGAATAGTGGTGTATTGGTGTTTGCAGAGGCAATGCATTTTTCAAGTGCTAAGGACAAAAACCCAATTTCTGCATCAAGTGCATATTATGGAGTGATTGATGAAATATGGGTGGTTGATTACTTTAAAATTAAAGTTCCCATTTTTAACTGTAAATGGTTTAACAGTAACAGCAGTGTCAGAGACGATGAATTTGGAATGACACTTGTTAATCTGAATAGATTGGAAGACACAGCTGATTCTTTTATAATGGAAACACATGCAAAACAAATTTTCTATGTAGTAGATCAATCAGATATGCTGTGGGCTATTGTTTTACAAGGGAAAAAACAGTATGTTGGTGAGGATGAACTTGATGAATATGCTGATTTATGTGATATCCCTACTTCCATGGAAATATTAACAGAACATAATGATGATCATGTTGAAGACATCATTTGTTCCATAAGGAACGATCACGATGAAGGAATTTGGGAAAACAATCCATTTGTACATTCCTAAAATTAAAGGTAACATATGTTTATTTCTTGTTTACATTTATTTTTTCCATAAATGATAGATATTGTAAGTTTTTTATTTATTAAAACATGTTTTAAAATAAAATAAGTTTATGTTTTTATTTGTTTAAAGTTTGTTTAGTTTACTTTATCATGTTTATAACCATTACATGAATATTAAAATGCTTATTTTTGTTCACTGACAATTACTTTACCATGTTTACAATGTTTACCAGGTTTACCATTTTTACCATTTTTACCATCTTGACCATCTTGACCATATTTTCCATCTTTACCATTGTTTAACATGCATACCATATTACCAATGTTTACTACTATGTAACTTAGTACACTTTTCTATTTTCTGATTACAGTTGTATTAAAATATTTGAATTTGTATATTTGTGAACTGACGTTTGTTTTCTTGGATTTGAAGGATAATGACAGATCATTCAAATGATCAACCACATGATTCTGGAGAGGAGCATATTGCTGGTCATACCTCTGGGGATGAACATTTACATGCTCCTATTACGACAAAGAGTTCAATGGTTGGTAAACGTGGGTGCACACATTTACCAAAATTATCACTTGCCCGTACGCAGGATCAGAGGATAATCGTTGAGTTTGATGATGATGATATTCCTAGAGGTCTGAATGCCAAAGATTTTAAGAGTTTTGTTGCAACTCAGGATAAGACCAAAGTAAGCATTCTGTATGATGATTGGAGAGGTGTGGATAAAGCGATTATCTCTCAGTTGTGGGAGACGATTTTGGTAAGATCTTTTGTCATTTTTTGACCATTCTTTTAATGTTTCCAGTATATATAATATGTTTAACCTATTCTTTATCAGATGACATTTGATATTCCTGAAACTGGAGGAGTCAGGAAGAAATACTTATCATTGGCTACCAGGAGATGGACGGATTTCAAATCAACCCTCTCATCAGATTTCATTTATGGTCATAGGAGTCACGACAATCCATGTCATATATATCCTTTTATAGATGAAGACACATGGAGACAGTTTTTTGAAAGTAGAAAAAAAGAGTCATTTCTGGTAAGGGCAATATAAACATTTATAAACATTCTTATATAAATGATTTTATTAATGTTTTGTTAATGATTTTTTATTCTTAAATTAGAGCAAACAAGGAAATATCATCAGGAGATCCAACCTAGAAATGTATACCCTCATAGTTTATCTCGGGGAGGGTATGCATTATTGGAAGAACAAATGATGGCAGAAAAATTTCAACAACTAAGAGCTGAGTCTTCAAGCTCTGGGGAGGTGGCCCCTCCATCCCCTCCATCTAGACATGAAAAATGGAAGAGAGATCGAAAGGGAAAAAAGGAAAATATCTTTCGGAAGAATCGAGAATCGTAGCTGAGAGGATTGTAAGATATCCATTTAATGTATTTAAGTTAACTTTTTTCTTCATATAAATTTCAATCATTATAGAAATGTTCAATTAATTAATACAGGACTCTCTTGAGGAGCATAGTTCAGAGGGGACATTTATAGCTACTGGGAGGGAAGATATTTTATTTCCAGCATTGGGAAGGCCCGAACATCCTGGTCGTGTAAGAGGATATCCGGCAGGTGTATCGGTAAGAAAAGTGTTTCCACGTTCTTCAACTTCTAACATTGAGGGGGTTTATAAAAAAAATAGAATCCTTGGAGGCTGAAGTTTAAAATATTAATGCGATGATGGAGGAAAAGATTAGAGAGTCGGTGCAGTCTATGTTTGCAGAAATGCAAAGACAATTTCAGACTGTAGCTCCCACTCCTCCACCTCCCCCTGTAGACCCCATTATTTATCCTCCACCTCCGCCAGTAGCTCCTACTCCCCCACCTCATCCTGTGGACCCCATTTTTTATCCTACGCCTCTGCCACAGCTTCCTACATATTGCGAGTTATATGTTGATGATTCTCAACATCATATAGTAGCATACTGGTTGGTATATTGTATAGGAGATACAGTTCATCATCAAAAATTAGAGGTAGGGAATCAGAGGGTCGCTATACAGGATATTATAGATAGATCAGCTAGGGTACCAATACCTACTGATGAGGTGGTGATAGTTAGACATAGTATCGGCCATTTTTTAGTTTGGCCATCCAGACTTCTTACACTCATTACCATAGAGGTATGAATGTTATAGCTTTTATTTTATTTTTTTATTAAAGTTGTTTTATCATTTGAAAACTACTATATTTTTCAATTTATTTTCACAGGAATACTTCAAAGGAAAAGAAATACTGTATAGACAACAACAAAGACAACAGGCTATGACATCAGATACAGATTCCAGTGGTCTTGACAGATTGTCACGATATTCACATTTGTTGTTGGGTTTTTATGAGTATCCAATGGAATCTCATGTTTGTGGACATGAAATAAGTGTGGTGATTAAAAAAAACTGATATCATGGAGCTTGTTACTGGAGATAAGTTGGGCATCAACGTGGTGAATTTTTTTTCCATGTATGACTTAACACCTTTTCCCTGCGTTATATTTATTAAAAATGTATACTTATGTATGTTTTGTATTAGGTATCTTTATAAAATTTGTGAGAGGAATGAGCTGACAGAAATATAAGGATTTATGGACCCGCAATTGATTTCCCCTGAAGCATGTGCATTGAATGAGGAACAAAGAATGGTTTATATTGCTGAACGATTTGAAAAGAATATAATCACACAATGTTGGATGATGCCTTTTTGTGAGAGGTATGAAACACATTTCTCTCAAAGAGTTAATTACCTTTTAACATAAAAACCACTAACATTAAATTTCCTTTTATCAGTGATCATTGGATGTTAGGGATTTTTTTCCCAAGGGAGAAATCTCTTTATTGGATATGCTCTGTTCATGGTGATGTGCAGGAATGTTTTAAGAATATATTGGAAAAGTAAGTTTCAATTTATCAATAGTTTTATATATTACAATGAATTTTAAATTTACCCCATTCATATTATTTTCTAACAGTGCATGGGTTTACTTTCAAAAAAACACAAAGAAAATAAATGCAAAGATCAAATATGTAAATGCGAAGTTAAATTTCCATTTATAATTTGTACTTTTTGATTTATTACATAAAAATAATATATTTAATTTACACTCATTCAAACAAAATTGTCATGAACAACAAGGCATCATCGAATATGGATATTATATGTTAAAATTTATGTATGAAATAATAACAACTGGGAAAGTTGTGAATTTTGACCTGGTACGATTTCCTCTTAAACTTTGCCATAATATTTCAATTTCATTTATTCATTATACACGTTAACTATCTTCTTTTTCATTTGTAGCTTTTTGATGACCCTCAACCCTATACTGCTGAAGACATCAAACACATACAAGTGGAGTGGTCAAATTATTTTACATGTTTGATTTAATTCTAGTTGTTTTTATTTTAAATTGTAATTTTGAATATTGTCATTTTAATTGTGTATTTGGTAGTTGTTTAGGTTGGATTTAGTTTTTTTTAAGTTGACAGTATAAGTTTTGAATGTTATATAAGTGAATGTTTAATTTTGCTCTACTTCTGGTTTTGGTCTACTTTTGATGGTTTTTCTGGTATGGATTTGGGTCTATGGGGGAGGGGTTCCAAGGGTGTGGGGGTATGTTCAGTGGGGTTGGGGGGTGTCCAGTGGTTTGGGAGGGCTGTCCGGTGGGGTGGGGGGACAGTCCTGGGGGTAGAAGGGATGTCCAGGGGTGTGGGAAGGCGGTCTAGGGGTGTGGGAGTGTTGTCCAGGGGTGGCGGGGGGTGTCCAGGGGTGTTTGGGGTTGTCCAGGGATGTGGTGGGGGCTTTCAAGTGGGGTGAGGGGGTGCTGTTCAGGCAGGTGGGGGTTGTCGATGGGTGTTTGGGGGTGTCTGGGGGTCGGGGGGGGGGCAGTCCAGGAGTGTGGTGGGGGCTCCAATGGTGTGGGGGGGGGGGGTGGGTTGTCTAAGGGGTATACATGAGGGTGGGAGCTCCAATGGGGTGGGGGAGGGCTGTCCAGGGGGTATACATGAGGGTGCGGGCTCCAACGGGGTGGGGGAGGGCTGTCCATGGGGTATAAATGAGGGTGGGGGATGTCTAGGGGGCAAGTTTTATATGTTCTCTATGTACATGCTTAATTTTGATCTACTTCTGTTTTTGTGGTATGATTTCTTGATTTATTTTCTGGTTGATTCTGGTGGAGAGAAGATGACTGCATTCTGTTTAAAAAAAATTGGGTTTATCACGTCGGTTATTAAATAACCGACGTTATAAAATGCCTGGAAAATAGTTTATCACATCGGTTATTTAATAACCGACATGATAAAATGCCTTAAAAATAGTTTATCACGTCGGTTATTTAATAACTGATGTGATAAAAGGCCTGGAGAATGGTTTATCACGTCGGTTATTTAATAACCAACGTGATAAAAGGCATGGAGAATTATTTATCACGTCGGTTATTTAATAACCGACGTGATAAATGGCCTGGAGATTGGTTTATCACATTGGTTATTGAATAACCGACGTGATAAACGGCCTGGACAATGGTTTATCACGTCGGTTATTGAATAACTGATGTGATAAACCGCCTCCCATCATTTTAACACGGCGGTTATATAATAACCGACGTGATAAACCCCCTCCCCCAGTTTTTCACATCGGTTTTATATGAACCGACGTGATAAACCAAGCTCACCCCGGTTTATCACGTCAGTTCTTATAGAACCGACGTGATAAACCCCCCTCTCCCCTGTTTATCACGTCAGTTGTTTAATAACCGACGTGATAAACCATTTTCCAGGCCTTTTATCACGTCGGTTGTTAAATAACTGACGTGATAAACCCTTCCCATTTTCTTTATCACATTGGTTCTAAAATAACCGACGTGATAAACATCGTGATTTTATGTTTTTGACGTCGGTTTTTAAATACCCATCGTCAAAAACCTTATTTATAACATCGGACGTATTAACATCGGCTAGAAACCGACGTAAAAAATGAAAAATAACTGATGTAAAAAAACGTTTTCTGCACTAGTGGTACATGGTGGATTTAGTGACATCTTCTATCCCTGGGGGGTTCTATTGCTTCAGGAAAGACTATGGAGAGACACGGTTTAGTTTCTCTAAATATTTGCAGATATCAATTGAAAATAAAATTATTGGTGATGATGAATTTTCTCAATAAGATAAAGGAGTATCTGCTATGGGTAAAAATCATGTAGTCCCAGTAGTGTTTCCACTGAAATTTTGTATCCACCAAGATTAGAAGTGTTTACTCATAATGAGTGGGAGAAATTTATCAGATATGCTCTGGTGTTTTAGAATATTCAGGGTCCAAGGATGTGGATAAAGATGATGAAGGGAATAGAGATGCCCAGGAAGAGTATGAGGTATCCCCTATGGGGGGATCTATCCCTAGGTTTATAGTTTTCTCTTATATCTTAACCAAATTATGATGGAAGTGATGATGATGGGATAATTCCATCAGTTGATGTTGGACTAACTATCTCGATTATAGTTGATATATATCCTACGGGATCCTTGGTCGAGTAGATTGATCAAACATGCGAGATTCAGGTTTTCTCTTATGTTGCACCTCCTAGTTGATTACATATTGCAGAGGATGTTGTTCCTCCAAACATTTCTCTTGTGGTTTTAGTTGATATTTATATGGTAGTGTTAGATCCTTTTATAAGGAGTATAGAGGACGATTTTGGTAGAATTCTTATTAATCAGAAATATTTTTTATAGAGCTCAATTAAGATTAATCTTGACACGTATTTGTTCTTGTTTTATGACATATACAGTCAATAATGAATTTTCATATTCAATCATAATATATTGAGAAGAAAAGGTTATAAAATGAGATGAAGACGTTGAAAATAGTAATTTATGAAATGAGAACCTCTTTTTCTGTTAGTCGAGATTCTATGCTAGAGAAGCTGGAGTCTTTTACATCAAATACATCTATATCTTCTGGTATACATCCCTCAGTTTCTATTAATGTTGATCTAATCTGGTCCAGAGTTTTAGAGGTGCATCAATCTATTTTGGGAGATGTTCAATATACTCATCATGTGTATATGAGTTCGGTTCATCAGCATGGTGAGAACATATAAAAACTAGTAATGAAATTTTTAAATGGAGGCCAATGTTATCATTAAACCATCACCATGGCCATTAAATGTTACATTTCCATGGTTTATTCCAAACATGAGTAAAATTCAATTTTTATGTTTCTGTATTAGATTATAAGGATGAAACCTATTACATGCGAATTGATGGGATTGGGTGATCAATTGAACTTTTTGGTTCCTCTTCATATTTTTTATGGAATAAAATATGGATTTATTTAATTCAATGGAGAGAGGGTGCAATATTATCATGTTGTTTTTGATTATCGTGGTGAAATTTTTCTATTTATCTGTAACATTTGTGATTTCTACATAGGTTATTACCATGAAAACATTCACCAATTATCATTTATTAAAACCGTAATCTACTCATTACCAGCCCTTTATAATTTCTCCCCTGGAAACCATCTGGCATCATAATGTCATTATTATCTTGGAGTTTTGTCGACATCCTTTAGTATATCTAGCCATTATCACAACACCCTCATCCTCTACATCAATTCCTCTTATTCAAATGAAGGGAAGGGATATGATAATCCTATATCACAATATGAGAGTGAAACTAATTTACATTAGTCCTTGATAGGGATTTCTGTTGTTCTTATCTTGAATCCATGTTTGTGCTGTCGTATCCTAACTGATTGTTCATATTGAAATTTTTATCAATTATTACTCCTAGTTTTGTAATTATAATTTCTTCCCATAAAATTTTGATAATCCCAAATAGGGGAAAATTTATACAATTAACCTTTGGGATATTTGGAGGGCATTTACCATTGATCCCAATCATATTCTTTAATACATATTTTAAATATAATTTCATAAGTTAAATTTGGAAATATGATTATATATTTTTCAAACATTACCTATAATATCCCATATCGTTTGATACCAATGTTTACTTCTCTACATAGATCATTTGGACTCTATTGTTGATTCCATTTTAATTTTCTCTTTTATACAATTATTTTCATATGATTTACTTTACCTTTGAATACCATAATTAATTTTAACTTTGACATTGCACTTCTATTTTATATATGAGTTACTTTGATTATATTATTGAATAAATTTTTTTTTGGGGGATTTCAACCATTGATACCACATTTATTTAATACCACATCAATTTTATACAACATTTATTTAATAAAAAATATATGTTACCATATTTATTTACATCTCACATTTGGTATGTAAAATGTTAAAAATAATATTAAACTATAAATAAGTATCAATATATATAATTTTATATTACACGAGGTTTTTAAAAGTTACATGATTTGTGATCATTAAAAAAGGGGTGGATTTTGGCACCATAATTTTTAATTCTCACAAATAATGTTTATTATGTTATTAATGGTATTACTATTTTACAATGACATCTTACTTTGTAATGAAATTTGGTCCTAATTTGGATACATGTTAGAATGATTCACCGTCAGTTAAAAATGACTGTCAAACTAATATTACTCACTTCAAGAATAATTCATCATTATTTTAAATGTCTCACTACAAGTATTTCTTACCTCTAGAGTAGTACTTCCGCCATACTAGTCTCGCCATTAGAATATCGCAATTGCAGAACGTCTAAATGAAAGACATATCCACCCCTAGAACTAATCCATAATTAGTTCAAATAATTCAACTCCAGAATGAATCACCACAAAATATTTCCATCCATCATAGATGTATTTCTATTAGACATGTCTTGTTATAGAGATGTATTTCTGTCAAAATAGAAATCATTATTGTTCTTCCTATTTTGAATTAATTTCTCCCAATGACATCATTAATGTAATTAATGAATATGGTTATTTTATGAGTAAATTATTGACTTTTTCAATATTTATTAATGAAAAATATGGATTTGGTACATGGATCCGAATGATATTGATGATTATTCTTCCTTGGGTTCATGTAGTGATTTATATTATTCTAAGACTCCATATTCAAAATATTCTAAAAGAGAGATCATATAATCAAGGAGTGAATGAATTTTTTATTATTGTAAGGATCATCCCATGATATTTTACACACGTCATATAAATTGAATTTAAACTAATAATGTTTGGAAATTATTGATGATTAATATCCATTACTCTGCTAAAAATGCTATAGTTTATTCATGAGTGTGGGTATAGCGACCCATATTTTTCTTATATTACTATTACATCATTTTAATGATTAAAAACATGATATTGTTACAAAACTAGGATCCATAGTTATTGTGTCATGGGAAAATTAGGACCATATGAAATTTTGACATAATAAAACATCATCATTAATTTAATTCCTTATTCTCTTACTTTTTTATTGGGCCACATTTTACCCATATCATATGTTGTCACCTATGGATATACATCAATGAACTGTGTAAGCTAATATACAACTAAAAGGATAGATAAGAACCAGAATAAATATAACATGGAGTGGTAATAATCATTATCATCATAACATAATCAAAGTATCATCATCATAATCATGAGAGGAATAATTATATAAATTCATGGAATGTGGAAATGCATTAAAATGAATCATCAGGTCTTAGTAGTAAAATACCACACATATTTCTGAGAAAATCTAGAATCATTTTCATGAATAACATATGCTAATAATCATAAAATCATCATTGTGAACAAGGATTGAATAATTATGAGGCATATTTTACATTATCTCATGAGATACATGATAGTAACTAATGCATTGGAGAGCTATATAATTTCAGACAGACATATCAAATAAAAGAATTTACACAATCATGCATGCCACATAGAATGTATATCAATCAAAGACATAAAAAACTCATGGAAAGGAATGGGTTTTATTTCATAAAGAATAATTTCTAGAACAAACTTTGGGGTTCCAGAAAAAATATAGAACACTTGTATATGAATCATCAACTACGAGTGAAGAAGAAACAATCTCAAAAGAAGTAAAAGATTTGTTTTTAAAAATAAGATTTCTTTAAAAAAATTACATCCATTTGTCATTAAATCATATCAAAAGAATATTTATTATAGAAATGAAAAGTTAGTGAATTTAAAATTATATTTTAGGAGTATTAAAAGAACATATGTACTAAAATTTGACATGAATGAGGAATAACTCAAAGAATGGAAATTAGGTTTGGAAATCACCATACCTTATTTATAAAGGCTTTATTCAATTTAACATCATGAATAGTCACATTAGATTTATTAATTAATAAATAAGGAACCTATTTAAATGTATTTTATTAATTATAATTTTATTGAGTTCATATATGGAAATTTTCATGAGTTATAGTGTTTAATTTCATTGTTCTATGAGTTTTCGTTTTCTTGGTTTTCATAACTAGTTTTCTTGTATACATGATAGAAGTTTGTGTAAAATCAGTATAATTTTATTGAATTGATATTATATGTTTGATATGATTTTAAATAAGATTAAATTATATTATATATCACATGATTATATTTTATGAGTATAAATCATTAGATAAAATGTTAATGATAATAATATAGAAAAATTTGGTGGTATTTTGATCATCATGAACTAGTTTCATTTTAGTATTTAATATTATCTGTACTTGTCAGTTACAGAACATAAAAAGGATTATAAAATAAATTATAAAATATTATTTAACCATTATAATTTTTTTATGACCATCCATGAAGGTGGTATAGTAAAATGAAAGTGCATCATTCATGATGGTGGTAAATCAACACACCATAGACGTTGTTCTCATTTTTAAAATAAGTGGGGGAGGGGAAGAGGTTTAATGAAAGATTATATCATTAACATAGTAAAATTTAAATATTTTTATGATAATGGAGTAATAATTTAACATGTACAAGTGGAGGTGGGGAGATAATTATAAAAGTAATTAAATTTGGAAGAAATTAAAAGAAAAAGGTAAATGATTTCACCTATTAAATTTTCCTCCTTGTGATCCTCCATAGAAGGATTAGTTTTTTATTTTGATGAGACCAACGGATCGTGGATGTCAAGGAGTGGGTAAGGAAGTGGTTTGGGTATATTTTTTACTATCTTTAATGATTTTTATTTGTGAATAAACGAGGTGGTGATGAGTAGTATGTATAAGAACATATAGAGGTGCTTTTTGATTATTTTATTCATTTTTTTTATAATCTTCGCTCAAGACTATCAATTGATTGATCCTAATCACTATATATATTGAAATAATTATAGAGAGTTTGATATTATTGGATTACATCATCCATACATATTCTGACTAAATAATTTATGTATTTTTTAAATACTATAAATTACCATATTTCATTATTCAAAAAAATTCAACAATTTTAGAAAAATCACAAAAATGCACCCTAACCATTTTTTGACATGTATAATTAAAAAAAATCCAATTTAAAAAAACTAATTCTATAAATGTGATAAATTTAAAATTTATTTAAAATAATCATTTACATGAAAAATACTCCTCTTAAAATTATAGCTGATTATATGACAGTTTGAAAATTTACAAAAGGTCTCATAAAATTAATTTATAATAATAAGAAATAAAATTATTCATTTATGAGTCTATTTTATGAAAATAAATTTTATTTTATATTATTATATTATTTATGAAATTGTAAATAAATATTTATTTTTTTAATTATACCAATATATTATTTATCAATTTTAAAACATATATTTAAATTTTCTATGATATAATTATATCATATTTTCATTCATAAGTTTCCAAAGTTTTATTTATACTTTTATCAGTGTCGTTAATATTCTATTGGCTAGATTTCTATTTATAATGGTCATGTTACTATTCCAAAGGGAAAGTTATTATTTCTTCTGTATAACTTCATTAATTTCTTCAAATATCAATTATTTCATTCATCAATTATGAGGTTGATGTTTTTATCAGGATTAATTTGCAATGTTTTTTGTTTTATACTATATAACATAATTATAGGAAAGGAAATTCTATTAATAAAAGTTTGGGTCATTAAATTTAGCCCCCCTTTCGAAATTTCACCCAAAAAATTTCATTTTACATAAACTTGTGATGGTATTTATCTTTCGTTGATTTTTATTATTCCAAAGTATATTCTTCATACTTGTTCTTCATCCAAAAAACATTGACAAGGTGGGGTTTCCTTTTTCGTAGAACCTAATCTCTTGGGTCCATAATATTTATCGTCTTTTCCTTATAAGAGAGATCATTTTACAACTGTACCACCTATGAGTTTTGTACAAGCGAGAGATTTGGTTTTTACTTCATTAATAGAGATACATGTAAACATCATGAATTTGATATATATTTGTTGCATGTGAAAGATGATAGGACACTGTTCATATGAGATCATGGATTTGATTGGGGAAATTTACACTGGGATTAGATTCCCTTTCTTTCCAAACCACATGACTCTCTTCTATAGTGGTATTAAAAAGAAGAATTTATCTCCAAGACTAAACTCCCAGTACATTTGATGGTTGTCCGCATAACTCTTTGTAAACAATGTGTAGCTTTGATGTGTTTTTAGATGGCTTGAACCTTCTCTATCATCTCTTGAATAAGATAATGTCCAAGTAGCATAATTCCCCAAATTCTCCCAATAAGTTGGATTTCTATATAGATTTATATATAGAGATTCATATGGATCCATCTAGATGCTTGAGTTTAAGATGTTGTTTTAAGAGAACTCAACAAATGAGAGATGTTTATCCCATCCACATTTTAATTCCATTGAGTAGGCTCATAGAATGTATACTATTGTAGGAATATTCCTTTCAAATTGACCATCAGTTTGGGGGTTATAGGTCATGCTGAAAATCAATTCAGTACTCAAGGAATGTTGGAGACTTCAACAGAATTTAGATGTAGACATTGGATCACGATTAGATATAATCAAAAGTGTAACCCTATGAACCCTCACCACTTCCTTCACATATATCCTAGAAATTTTTTCAAGAGATAATTCTTATTGAACAGAAATAAAGTGGGAATTCATGGTGAGTTAATCCACCACAAACCATATCATATTATTTTTTCTATATGTCTTCAAGAGACTAGTAAAAAATCCATAGTGACATATTCCTATTTCCTCCTGGGAATTAGGAGTGGTAACTTCATCCCCTTGTAATTTTTTCAATCCAATTTAACATGCTAACATATTAATCACCTTGAGATATACTCCATAATCCCCTTCATGTTATTCTATAATGATTGTTCTCATAGTTCATGATACATCTTGGTATATCCAAGATGGATAGGGAAATATGAGGCATGTGTATAATCAAATAACTCATTCTTTATCATAGGCGATGAATGAAGACACAGCCGCATTCAAAACATAACCACACCATAATCATCATTAGTATGGAACTGTTACAAATTTTGTTCATTTACCGCATTCATCTTCTTTTGAAGCACTGAATCTTCCCTTTGTGCCTCATTAATCTTATCTTGGATAGATGATTTGGAAATCATTTGTTTAAGGTAGGATGTTTTCACATCCATTATGATTTCCAAATACATGATTTTTATATCTATTAAGATAAGGCCTTTCTCAATACACTTCATGGATAGAGTAGCATGTTCATTCCTACGATGATCATCAACTACATTATTTTCCTTCCAATGATGATAGTGAATAAAGAAATCGTAGTCCTTAACTAGCTCTAACCATCTCCTTTGACACATGTTATGTTCCTACATTGTGAATCTATAATTTAAGATCTATTGATAAATATATATGTCATACTTATCACTGTAGAGGTAATTCATATAGATTTTCAAGGAAACAATCACAACTAGTAGCTCTATATCATGCATCGGTAATTATTCTCATGGATATTCAACATTCATGATGCATAAGCTATCACTTTATCATTATATTTGAGTAAAAATCTTAAGAATTTATTTATATCATCACTGTATATCACAAAAAATTCTCCATTTTTCGTAATAAGGGTACATGTGTAGTGGTCAGCCACTTATTTAGCCTTTTTCAGATTTCCTCACAATATTCTGGCAAGACAAAATCCACCCCGTTCATTGTTATCATTTTTAGTTAGATATAAAATCATGAAAAACTTCATAAACAATTCAGTAATACCCAAATAATCATACAAAAATATGGATTTCTATGACACTAGTGTGTCTCGAACATTTCATAATTGCCATCATTTTTGTAGGGTTGATATAAATTTCCTTAGTTGTGATCAAATGTCCCAAGAATGTGACTTGCTGCATCTAGAAATCACATTATTAGAACCAGGAATACAATTTATCCTTCCATAATGTTTTAAACACAATCCTTATATGTTCCTCATGTTTACCTAGCTCTTAGAGTAGATAATAATGTCATCATTAAACACTACATCAAAAATTTTCAAGATAGTGTCTAAAAACTCAATTCATAAAATCCATAAATATTTCAAGCGAATTAATAAGTCTGAAGGGCATCACTAGAAGCTCATAGTGCCCATACCTTATACAAAAGGCAGTCTTTAAAATATATTCCTTCTTCTCTTTCATTTTATGATATTCATAATGAAGATCCATCATTTAGAAGTATTGATATTCACATAGTTGATCGAACATTATATATATTCATGAAAGGGGATACTTGTTATGTATCGTGATTTTTTGAGCTCATGATAATCAATGCATAAGAACATTTATCCATCCTTCTCCATGATCAAGAGGACTAGTTTACCACAGGGTCATGTACATAGGCTTATAAAATGCTTGACTATATTAACTTGTAACTACTTATTCATTTCATTTTACTCAATAAAGGTCATTCTATAAGGATTCTTTGATATATGGAATGTTCCAAGAATAAATTTGGTTGAAAACTCAACCTGTCAGTTAGGAGGAAGACAAAAATGTCATCATGGAACACATCAGTGTTGTCTCTCACAATGGGAATGTCTTCGATCCTGATTATCTCTTTTGAATCAATTATTTGTGCTAGATATGCTGGCTCATAAGGCAAAAATATTCAAAATTGAGATGATTATATGGAATGACATTCATCCTCCTCATTACACTTGTATATAATTAGAGAATTCCTCAGGATGTGAAGAAGGATCTATTTTTTTTGATATTTGATATTGTCTTTGTATAGACATAGCCAATCCATTTCCATTATATTATTGAATTCCACTAAGTGAAGTATCACGATATTTTCTTGAAGAATATTCCCACATTGGTCAATAAAATAAGAGTATAACACTTGGGTTGAAATGATTCAAAGAATAGGTGTATTTAATCATATCAATACTTCATGGTTTTGAGGCTTCAGTAAAATAGTCCTACAAATATTAGAAGATATAAATGAATTGGTAGAATGAAATAATACTTTTTCAATTATGGAGTGAATAGTAAGTGTACCTTTTGTGACTTTTTTTATTGATCCACATAAACAGTAGTGATGTAATAGGATTTCGCTTTATCATTATTCATTTGTAGCTACTAATGCTGATTACACTGGAGGACCCAAGGATAAGTGCACATGCTTTCATAGTGACCTTTCTCTCTATAGTTGAAGCTTTGAACCATTGGTGGTGGTTGTAACACCCCGAGGTTTAATGGACTATTTTTTCAAATGAATATATTTTTAATGATTATTTGAATTAAAATAAGTAAAAAAATCTATTAAAAATCAAAAAAATGTCATAAATTACAAGAAACACCAACTTGGTATACATTACACAGAACACCGACATAGTGTACGTTACACGCAACACTATATTTCTACGAAATAAATTTTTTTGTTAAAAATATTTAAATGAGAAAATTATAACCAAGCCATTAAAAAAGCATTATGAATAGTAATAACTATTTTTCTAATATTTTTTATAATGTTTTTATATAAATAAAACATATTTATAACAAAAGATATAATTTTTTATAATTTTTTTATATGTTTAAAAATAATATTTTCTCAAATGAATTTCTTTTCATTTATTATTTTGAAAATTAATAAAATAAATTTTGGACACATTTATAAGTTTAATTTCATAAAATAAAATTTATTTTTTAATTTATAATGTCAAAATTATATTATGGTGAATTTTTAGGTTTTTTCTGAGAAACTTCATTTTTGGATAGTGAACATTACTGGATTTTAATTCAAACCATATTATTCATCCAATTTATTTAAAAAGATAAATTAAATTTTAAATTGGTTTTAAATATTAATTATATTATATATATACTAATTAATACAATATAGGTCATTTTAATCAATTTTACATTGAAATCGAGTATAAAACATAACAAATTTTACATGTTTTTACTTTAAAAACCCGCATTATCGTCCCATACATGAGATTAAATTTAAAATTATTATAACACTTATAGTATTAGAATTTAAAATATGTATTACATTTTTCAAATTAGGAAAATTATTAATTTATAATAAGGTTAAATTATTTTTTGATGAAAAATAATATTGAAAATAATTAAAATTAATTACAACAATTAAGGCCAAACTAAGCTTCAAAAGGGACTCAACATTAATCATAATGCCCAAAAAGCCTATAAAATTTCAAGATCCATTTTAATTCCATATTTATACCTTATTTTCCCTTGGATTGAATTTTCTCCATTATTGAATCCACATGACATGGGAAAAAGTGGGTTGAATTCCTTTTCCCAAAATTTACAAGAGTGTCACTCCTCCTCCTCTATAAAAGGCCTCTTATCCTTTTACATAATCATACCTCTCAAAACACTAAGGTTAAGATAATATATGATCAAATATACATCACAAATACCAAAATTACTCTTTTATGCCAATATTTGGGTATAGATCCATCAATGGAAGCCCTACAGTGAAAATCAAAATGATTTACCAGAAGAAGAGGTAACATCATTCCTCAAGATCCTTTATATTATTTTATTTATCAACCACCACAACTCTACTTATACGATGATTATAAAAATACAATAGTATAATAAATATAATGAGATTTTTTATTCTAAGGGTTTTATCCACACTTATACACACTTCCATCTAATGGGTAATTAAAATACTATTTTTGTTTATTGCGAACTACTTCCCCATGAAACGATGATTATTTGTTTTTATTTTCTACCTTTTACGGTATGGAATTATTATATATAAAATATTATATATGATATATATGATATATATTATTCGTATATAATTATTTTATAACTCATGTCTTTATACTTTCCATCTTGTGTAAATACAATAACATCATTTGTGGATGTGTGGACTACAGTCTCCTTAAAGAAATGTGATTCGTTCACAATCTTTAGGGAATGTATTATGGATGTGTTTAGTGAATTTATATGATATATAATATATAATAATTATAATTTAATATTTATATATATATATATAAATATATATATAAATATATTTCATTTACTTATTTGATCTTTTGATACAACATTAAAATGGAAAAAACATTCATGCGTACGTACAGCCTACCGTCTCCAAGATCTGTGTATTCGATTTCATAATTCTATATTATGAGGATTATTACAATAAAAATATTCTGAATATGAAGGATATTTGTACCATTTTTTGAACACTATAAATCATGATTTATGTATTAAGACCAAAGATATAGCAAATTAATACACATATGAACAACAAAGCAGATATTACCCAAAGTGAAATCATAACATAGAATTGTTAAAAATCCGATAATATAAATTCATTATAAAACCATATATGGTATTATAGATATGAAAAATATATATGTGAAAAATTTACAAGAAAATTATATTTTTATAATGGATGTTTGTACGATTATGATAAGAGTCAAGACACAAGTTAAGAGAATTTCTTCAAAAAAATTATTTCCATGATAAAAAAGCCTTATTAAATTGGATTTTATTTTTAATAGGGTATATAATTCCCATGAATGTATTATCAAATTATTATAGTTAAATTTATGGGTATTTAGAGACCCATTATTTTATCTTTCTATCTTGTTTTTTTTTTCCGAAAGTTACCAAATCAGTAGGATAGTTTTATCACAATTTTTATTCTTTGAGACTCGTGTCTTAATGTGAACCTACAATATATTTAAAGGTGTTTATAATTCCATTTGACTTGTTATATCATGAATATATTTATTTTAATGATAATTTATGCTTCATGTAATTTTTTTTTCTTACATGTAGATTATTATCCCTTGTTACCATGTGCTAAGAGTTTATTGAAACAAACTCATCATTTATTGGGATTGTTTATTGTAATTCTTACATTGATGAAATATTATGATAAATCTCAAAAAAACACTCATGACTTTTTTTCTCCTTTGTTTATTCAAGATATTTTTATGTATTTGTATCATTTTTACACTCTTTGGTACTTAGTATAACTAATAAATTGTTTTTAAGAAAAATTAGACTATAAATATCTCTTCGATTCGAAATTTGTTTTATTTCAAAAAAAATGTATTAAAAAAAATAAAATGAAACATGAAGACAAATTTCAAGGAAAAATTATTTTAATAATGTTTCATTATTTTATTATATTCCTTTTTATGGGTTCAAATCTGTTTAAAAAATGGTTTTAAAAATGGTTTCTACATTAAAAATCATTTTCATTACAAAAAAAATATTTTCTCATGAAATGTTTTTAATTATCCTTAAAAATTATTTGCCATGTATATTTTCATCCATTGGTATTAATCATGATTTTTTTGGTATAATGATTCAATATTTATATAAATTTTAATTCTCTGAATGGTTTATGTTTTGATGAAATTATGTTTATGAATCCCATTTCTCTTTCACAGGTTATATGATTTCAAATCCAACTTCATTTGATGGGTTATGTTTTTGATTAAATGATTATAAAAGCTGCATATTTTTTCATAGGTTATAATATGATTACATGTTTATGAAACCTATTTCATTTCATGGGTTATGATATGATTGTTTATGAATTTTTTAACATATATATGTACGATTTCATTATGAGATGGGGGAAATATATCTCCCTCCAATGCATTGTGTAATAATTTATATCTTAAGAGATAGACTAAGATGGTCATGAGAGTTATCCTTGACAACTAAGATGGTCAATGGAGTGAACCATTACTACCCAGATGGTATGAGGAATGAACTCATGCTACTAAGATTTTAATGGGAGTAAACCATGACTACCAATAAGGTATGGGGGTGAACCATACTACTAAAATGGCCTTAGAAGAAATTAATTGACTACAATTGAAATGATTTTATTTACTTATGAGTATTTAACAACTCCATGTATTATTATTATGTTATGATTTCAGATCGTATGTTTTTTATTTCTATATGATTAATTTCTTATTAACTATCACGATTTATGTCAAGATTCATGTTTAGAATATTATGATATTTATATTATGATATTATAAAGTTATGATCACATTATCATACCCTTATGATCATGATTTTTCTTACATGTATTCATTGTCTACCCTTATTATGCATATGAGTTCACCACTTTTTAAGTTTCCTTGCCCTGTTTATGATGATATATATTATTTTTTATGGTTCTAAGAAGTTTTTTTTGTCATGAAAACCCTCATGGGAGATAATATAGTTCACTTATGTAATAGTGTTTATGTTTCCATGTTTCTAAAGGTTATAAGCTAGTATGGCCTATGTTCTTCTGTTTGCATAATATTATATGTTTTCTAGAAAAGATTATTAAGGTTAATATAAAAAAAATGGTCTCAATAGTTGGTATCATATAAAATATTTAGTTATCCTTTAGAATATAGGATATGAAAAACAAAGTGAGAACCCTAAGGGTATGTCCAAGGGTAAGTATAAGGATAAGGAAAAGTATAGAAAATTGTCATGGATTTTTTGTAAAGGATAGAGTGAGTGGATTCCAATAAATAAATCTATATCTGGATACTAAAAGGACATGTTTCTCTATAATATATATACATAAGGGTAACAACTCTGACAAGGTGTTCCCGGCCCGAGACAGTGTAATTTGGTACACCAAAAAGGGCCATTCTACACACCTTGTTTGACACTCCCGGGGGATATTCATTTGGAATTCAAAAAATAATCTTTAATGAACCGGAAAGATCTAAATACAATTTTTCTACTAAAAACCTAGGATAAACCTAATATGTCATATATTAGTGAATATTTCATGATACAGGCCTCCTATTATTTACATTTCATGATTATGTGGTTCCCCACTTTGATAACTATTTCTTACAGTATGATTTTTGGTTTTAGTCTATGGATTGAACCCAAAGGAACAACATTAATGGTCACAAAAATTGACAATGAAACAATTGTACCTATGAGAAACTAAATTCTTTGTGATATGGAATGAAAAATCATGTTTCTATACTAACCTGTATCTCTTAAGGGACAAATCATGTTGGAATTACGAGTGAGAAAAGAATAGGACAACATTATTTTGAGTCCTTTATATGGGAATGTATGCCTTCATCTAGAAGTTCTTCTATTCCACTAGTTTTTGTTTAGTGGATCAGTACTAATGAAAAGATATTCTATGTTCTGTAGTGTTTAGAGCATGATAAAGTCATTCAGATAGTTTATCAGTTTGAAGGAGATGTAGAACAGTGGTGGAATATAATTAAGAATATGAGGCGGGATAATGAAATTGAACCCATGGAGTTGGAGAAGTTCAATAACTTATTTTTCAATAAAAATGTACCCTAAATTATTCAAACTAATATAGAGAAATATTTCCTTGAGTTGAATAAAAAGGATGATTAATCTTTTGGTACCTATGAGGCTAATTTCACATGGCTTACAAGGTATGCTTCATGAATTATCATCCAGAACAATTGTAATGTTGACAGGTTATTTAGTGGATTAAGTCCATGTATTACAATGGTGTAGTCCAAAAGATTCATTTTTAGCTACTATGTGATTATGAATTGTGAAATCATGTTTGAAATGAAGATTTGAGTCAATTATCAATATAATGGCTTTGACATGATAAGGAAGATGAAGTTTAAAGGAAAATCTAAAATCCATGAATTGAAGAATATGATAATTTTTTAATGATCTACGTGTGTCAGGAATCATGGAGGAAATTACTTTATGGGGTCTAATAAATTTTTTCATTCTGTAATGTAATGAAATTAGGCATTTCATTGTTGATGTGATCAGAAAAATATTGAAAACACTTCGAATGGACAAAAATATACATAGAATGAACCTCCCATGCATCAGTGTTATAAGTGTAAGGGTAATGGGAATTATGGAAATAAGTTCCCAGACCGAGGGGTTATGATTATCAACATCAAAAACCACTTATGCCAAGGGATATGAGAAAATCACATGGAATTTGTATTTCTAATGAGGGGTTCTATAATGACATGGTGAAATGTATTGTTACTATCCAATATAAAAGTATTTGTGTCTTATTTGATTCTTTATCTTCCCACTCATTCAATTATAAAGAATTATTTATGGGTGTAATGATTCCCCGAATACGATTAGATACGAATTTCTTAGTATAGACAACTAATGGTATGATGATTACATCCCATGTCAATGATTCCTCTCTGGTCAATTTCTGCGGGAACGTGCTTCCTGCAAATCATTTCATTCTTACATTTTTGGAATTTGATGTCATCCTAGGAATGGATTGTATTTCATTGCATAAATACTACATCATCTATTGTGTATTGGAAGTTATGTTTAATATTTAAAACCATACTATGATTATCCATTAATGTGATGAAAATTATGAAAATCCTATAGAGAATTCATCCAGTTTATGGGTCTTAATTCCCATCCATAAAGAATGTTTATCTCAAATGGAAGGGGATAAAATCCACATCAATTATACTCAATTTTTTTTGAGAATTTGGCGGTGTATTTTTGGAAGATTTTTCTAGCCTTCCACAAAAACATGAAGTTTAATTACCAATAGAACTCATACCCAATTCCATACTAAATTCAGAGACTTCCAATAGAATGGCCCTCATTGAGTTGTAGGAATTGACAAAGAAACTCCAAGAAAACCTTAATATGGGATTAATTAGGCCATGTGTGTCACCTAGGGGTGCACCGGTTTTTTTAGAAATATATCTGGATAATTATGAATCTTCATTTATTATAAGAAGTTGAACATGATCATAACCAAGTAAAAGTATCCAACTCCCTTTATTGATTACTTGCTTGATCAATTACACGGAGCTCAATACTTTTCCATGTCTGAGCTTCATTATGTATATAATTAAATGAGGTTCGAGAAAGAGAATATACCAAATAAGAAATTAAATACATGTTATGGACACTATTAATATACAATAATGCATTTTTCTCTCAATAATGACCCCACTATCTTTAGGGATTTAATGAATATAGAATTTATAATTTAACTCAACCAGTTTGTGTTAGTCTTTATAGATGATATTATTATGTATTCAAAGATCAATAAAGTGAAAAAAACCACATGAGAGTTATAATAAATATTCTAACTAAGTACAATATGTATGAAAAATTTACAAAGTTTGAAACTTGGATATAGAAGGATTCATTTTATGGTCATATAATCTTATGAGATTGTATAACAGTAAATCCATTAAAGGCAAAGGATATTGAATGATGGAATAGACCAAATAATGTTACTAAGATACGTAGTTTTTTTCGTTTAGTAGAACATTATCGATGGTTAATAGGTACTTTATCAAGCCTATATATTCTTAGGACCATGTTAACTCATAAGGGTTCCAAGTTCCTCCAGATAGATAAATGTGTGGAAAATTTCAAGGAACTAAAGAGAATGTTAGTCTGTATACCAGTGCTTACATTACCCTATAGTGGAGAAGGGTTTGTAATCTGCATGGATGCATGTAATAAGGGATTGGGATATGTTCATATGAGTAGTAAAATGGTTTTCACTTATGACTCAAAACATTTTAAGATTCATGGGAAAAATTATAAAACTCACAATTTGGAGTTAATAGTGACCTTCTTTTTCATTAACGATATGGATGAATTTTCATTATCGAGAAAAGTGTGATATATATAATGATCATAAAAGTATGAAATATATATTCACATAGATGGAGTTGAATATGCACCAGAAAAGATGGTTTGATTTGATGAAGAATTATGACGGACTAATACATTACCACCCTGGGAAAGTGAAAACGGTATCTAGTTCATTGAGTTAAAAGGATAATGCTAGATTATCCAAGATGGGGATAAAAAAGATCTAATATTTATCGCTTTTCAAGGGATGTATCTAGAAATCCTAAAATAATGGGAATATTTTTTATCATTCCCAATTTATTATTCCTACCTAGGTCTAAGTGAAGATTAAAGAGGCATAGAAGGTTGATGTAGAGCTACAAAAGAAAGTTATAAATGTTCCTTAATTTAAAATTTATTAGGATGTAATGATATGTTTATGGAACTAGGTATGTGTTACGTCCATACCAAATTTGAAGAAGGGTATATTATAGGAAGCACATAGTTCATCAGAAAATATTCATCCTAGAATTAAAAAAGATGTATATGGATTTTAAATAATACTTCTGGTGTGATGGAATGAAGAGTGATATTATAGGTTTTGTATCTTGGTTCTTGGAATTCCAACATGTAATGGCTAAATGAAAAAAATTCAAAAGAGATTTTGAATCCATTTCCCATACCGAAATCGAAATGGGAGAACATCAATTTGTATTTTTTCATTGAACTATCTAGAAAATGTAATGGGTTTAATACTATATTTGTGGTAGTCGATTGAGATACAAAGCCATAAAACTGAATCACTATCCAATAAGACTTCTATTTGGATTATCTCTCCATGATATACATTATGGAATAAGAAAGGATAAATAGAGTACCAAATTAAATTTTATCTAATTAGGAAATGAGGTTTACCTCAAATTTTTGACGAATTATTCAGAAATAACTTGATATAGAATTATGTTTCAGATGTTCTTATCATCTTCATACTGATGGTGACTCTGAAAGAACAATTCAAAACATAGATAATATGTTGACATCGTATTCTATGTATTTGAAATATTTTTTTGGATCAACACCATCTGCTAGTTAATTTTTCTTAAAACAATTGACTTCCCAAATGAATTCATATGGAACCTTTTAAATACCCCTATGTTAGTAAATTTTCACATCTGACTTGTAGCGATGATGTGGGAGGATGAATGATTTTGGGACCATAGATTTCCAAACAAATGGATGTGAAGGTTATGACCAATCAACAATATATCAAGGAAGCTCAAATTTGGAAGGAAAGTATTTCTAATAATCATTAACATGGTCTATATTTTTAGGATGGTGAATATTTATTTATATTAATCTATTCCATTAAAGAGGTTACAATATTCGAAAAGAAAGGGAAACTAATACCTAGCTATATTGGTCCCCTTGAGATTCCCAATCATATCGAGGCAATAGCCTATCTCATTGAACATCCTCCAAAAAACTCTAAAATCCATGATTTATTGCATTTATGTCTCCTAATTAGGCACATATATAACCCTTTAAATGCATTAAACGTAGATATCATACAATTGGAGCAAGATCGTTCTTATAAGGATTAACTAGACGAAAGTATGGATCATATAGAGAATGAAAAAAGACCACTCACTTGGTCATAGTTTTATAATGAAATAACCAGTTAGAGGAATCTATGTGTGAACATAAGGAAATTATTAATTATAATTATCCTCATTTTTTACCTAAATGATGAATTTTGAGTGCGAATTTTTTTAGGGGGGTAGAAAGCAACACACCATGTTTTTATGGACCATTTTTTTAATGAATAAATTTTTATTGATGCCTTACATTATAATAAGTCATACATTACATTCACAAGGAACTAAAATAGTGCATGTTACATGAAACACCTACATTTCATTTGTTATATGCAATACTGACTTGGTGTACATTACACACAACAATATGTTTCTAAAAAACAACATTTATTTGTTATACCTGTTTAAAAGAGATAATTTTATCCCATATGTTCATCCTAAAAATACTAATCTTAATAAATACATTTTAAAAAAATATTATGGTTATAAATAAATAAAAATTATTTATAAAAAAAGTTATAATTTTTGGTAAAGTACTTATATGTTTTAAAATACTATTTTCTCCAATGAACTACTTTTCAGGTCCTTCTGTGAAAAATAATAAAATTAATTATATAAGAATTTATATATTTAATTTTCTAAAATAATATTCATTTTCTAATTTATATTGTTTAAATTATAATAGGGTGAATTTTAGGGATTTTTTCTGAGAAACATCATTTTTGGATGAATTTTGAAAAATAATAAATTTTAATTCCTAAATTATTTTTCATATAATTTATTTTTATGGATAAATTCTTTTTTAAATTATTTTTAATGTTTAATTGATCCATATTTTCATAATATAATACAATTTAGGTCTTTGGAATAAATTTCACATTGAAATGTTGTATAAAAACATAGCAATCCTTGGGATGTTTTTACGTTAGAAACATGCATTGTCTTCTAATATGTGAGATTAAATTTAATTTAATTTAAACCAAATATATGATTGGAAATTAGAAAATTGATTCCATATTATTAATTAGAATAATTTATAATATCTAAAAATTTCGACTTAGTTTTTATAAGAAATATTAGTGAAATTAATTGAAATTAATTACAACGATTAGGGTGAAATTAATCATAACAAACAATTAAACCATAACCTTAATGACCAAAACAACCTATAATCTTATCCAAGATCAATTGGTTTGGAATATTTATACTTGATCATCAATTTTCTCAAATTTTTCAATTTTGGGATCGACATGACATTGTAAAAATGTGAGGTAAATTCTTTTCCCTAAATTAATAAGAGTGCCACTCCTCCTCCATTATAAAAAGGCCTCCTCTCCTAACAATTCTTAAAACATCCAAACCCACTTTGGCTTGGAAAATATATGGTGTAATATCCTCCCCAAAACTATCCATTTCTAATATAATCTACCTTTGGGTCATAAAACCATCCAAAGAAGCGCTTTAGTGCAAACCAAATGGAGTTACCCAAAGAAGAGGTAACAACCACCCTCAAGTTCCTTACATTTATTTTCATTCTCCACAAACTAAACTCTACTTATTCCATGATTGTACCCAAAACAATGTCCTCAATATATTGAGTTGTTATTATGCTATGAATTAGACCTATACTTATACACACATCCATCTAATGGGTAACAAACATACTGTTTATGTGTTCGACAAACTGTCATCTCACGAAACGATGATTGCTCGTTTTTCTTTTCCAACATTAATAGTTTAGAATTATTATTGAAACAGTTTTTATATATGAAATATGATATATTTATTTTTATTATTCAATTATTTTATAACACATTCATTTATACTTTCCATCTTCTTTCAATACTATAACATCATTGGTGGAAGTGTGGACTACCACCTCCTGAAAAGGATGTGATTCATTCACACTCCTCGTGGAATATATTAAAGATGAGTTTACTAAAACCATATGATAAAGTTGATATAATAATTCTAATATAAAATTATATATATATATATATATATTCCAGTTAATTTATTTAATTTCAATATGAAATTTAAACTGAAACAGTGTTCATGCGTACGTATGACCTATGTTCTCCATGAACGGTGTATTCCATTTCATAAAACCATATTATAAGTATTTTAATTATAAAAATTTTATTAATATAAATTATATTTATATCATGTTGTATATAATGGAAATCATGATATAAGTATAAGGACCAATTATACGACAAATTCTGATGAATGTAAAGAACAAACGAGATATTACCAGAAGTTAAACCTTAACAAAGAATTGTTAATATGTGTGTAAAATAGATTCATAATCAATACATATATGGTATTAGATAAAAAAATATGGTTCTATGATATATTTATAATAAAATTATTTTTATTATACATGAACTTCGTATGAGTATGATGAGAGTCAAGACACAAGGTAAGATAATTTCATCTCACTTTTTATTAACATTAGAAACATGCCACATTCACCACTATTTTCATTTTCATGGTGTATATACTAACCATTAAAGTATTATATTATTATTCTTCATTAATGTATTGTTATTTACATATCCATCATATTATCTTTCTTTCATGGGTTTTATTTTAAAAAGTTACCAAATCGGTAAGATATATTTCTCTCAATTTTCCTTCTTGGAGACTCATGTTTTTTTATAAAAATAAATTATTATTTGAGGTTTATATAAATAATTTTTACTTGATATATCATAAATATATTTGTTTTCATGATATTTTAATTTTGATGTAATTTTATTTTTTAATATAGAGTATGATACCAAGATACCATGTGGTAAGAGTTTTTTAAAACAATATCATTGTTAATCAGGATTGTTTATGATCACACCTATGTTGATTAAATAATATGATATATATCTCAAGAAATCCCATGTGTTTTATTTTACTCTATTTATTCAATATATATACATGTATTGGTGTAATTTTCCCTTGTTTATTACATATGATTATTTATAAAATATTTTTAAGAAAAAACATATTGTATCTCTCTCTTCGGTCAAGAATATATTTTATTTCAAAAATTTTGATTTCAAAAATGTATTCAAATGATCCTTGAACATCATTTTAAAGGTAAAAAGATTTAATTTTTTTCCCTTTAAAATAATAGTTTATAATTTTTCAAAGATATTTTTAATGAAAATGGATATCAAAATGGTTTTATTTATTAAAAACCATTACTCAATGTAAAAAGGATATTTTATTCATTAAATAATTTAAAGATACTTCCAAATTATTTCCCATATAAGATGAAATCCATTTTTATTAATCATTCCATTCAATTGATGATTTAATGCTTCCATTAAAATTATATCTCTAAATTTTTTATGGCATGATTTTTATGAAACATGTTTCTATTTCTTAGGTTATATACTTTAGAAACCCACTTATTTTCATGGGTTATGTTTTTGATGAAATACTTATGAATACTATAATGTTTTCCATATGTTATGATATGATTACGTGTTTATGACACAAATTTAATTTTATGGGTTATGATATTATTGTTTATGAATTTCTCGTACACGTGTATATGATTTTATTATTTGATGATTGGGACCTATATCTCCCAATAATGCATTGAGTAGTGATTTATATCTCATTAGATAGACTAATATGGAATTTGGAGTGAACCATGACTACTAAGATAGACAAGGGAGTTAACAATTACTACAATGATTGTATGAGGAGTGAACTCTTACAATAATAAATTACATTAGTGTGCACATGAATACTAACATGATATGTGAAGTGAACCCATACAACTAAGATTACATTATTAGTAATACCTTGACAACTATTGAAATAAATTTATATTCTTATGTGTTTTCCATAACTCCATGTATAATTATAATGTTTTTCTTCCTTTGATTATATTTATTATTTCCGTATGATTAATGTATTATGAACTAGAAATACTTATCTCATGATTCATGTTTATTATCATATAATATGCAGGGTATGATATTATAATGTCAATATCACATTCTCATACACCTATGCTCATGTTTATACTTATATGTCTCCCTTGATAACCCTTATCGAGAATTTGATTTTTTGGTTCCTTCTCTAGGCTATGAAGATATGTATTTTGTTTGATGTTTCTAAAAAGGGTTATAGTTAAGAATTACCTAGTGGGAGAAAATTCAGATCACTTATGTACCAGTGTCTATGTTTCTATGTTTCCAAAGGCACTATACTAGTACAATCTTTATGCGACTGTTTGTAAAATGTTTTAACTATTCCAAAAAAATGTTTTATAATTTTAATGTATGAAATGAAAGGGTTTATATAGTTATCATTAGAGATAATTTTTAGTTATCCTTCGAAAACAAGGATTATAATACCTTAGTGATAACCTTATGGTAATGTTTATATATAAGTATTTGGATAAGAAAAAATATAGGAAAATGTCATGGAGTTTTCCTAAAGGATATAATTAGTGGTTTCCTAGAAATATATCTATGTATGAATATTATAAGTGGATATTAATCTTGAAAAAATGTACCTAGGGGTAACAACTCCAACAAGGTGTGTTAGTCCTAACTTGGGTTAACCTGGAACATAATAATGGGCCTTGGAACATACATGGGTTGACATTCGTGGGGGATATGATTTCGTAATTCACAAAATCTTCATGAACCATCATGAAAGATTTAAATTGTAGTTGGTAATTAATTGATTAGGACAAACCAAAGGATTAATAGAAGGTTACATGATTTTGAATTCTTATAAGTGTATTTTCACGATTATGTGGTCCCCGAATGTGATATCTATTTCTTAATCTATGCTTCTGGTTTTTTGTCAATTGTTAGAAACCAAGGGAACTGTGTTAATGGTGATTTTGATAGATAATGAAATGATTGAACTCCTAAGTATCCAAATTATATTGTATATGGAATGCAAAATCTTATTACTATTATCACCAAAACATCTCATGTTATGAATCATGGTTAAAATCTAATGGACCAAAGAAGGTAAAAACATTGTTTTCAGTCCTTCATGAAGAAACATCCACCTTCATTCATAGGGTCTTATAAACCTCATGTTGCTGAACAATGTATTGGTACTATTGAAAAGATATTCTATATTATCCTATGTATATATCTTGAGAAAGTTATTATGGATATTTAATGTTTATAAGGTAAAGAAATCCAGTGGTGGAATCTAATCAAAAAAATGAGAAAACATGATGAAATTAAATCCTTGGATTGGGATGAGTATGGGAACATATTTTTCAATAAGTACATTCTTCATATTATTCATACCTTGATGGAGAAAGATTTACTTGAGTTTAAGTGATGATGAATCTATTAGTACTTAAAAGGCTAATTTCACATTTCTTGTGAAGTACTCTTCACGAATTATTATCAATCCTGAAAGTAAATATGATAGGCTATTCAGTGGCTTAATGAAAAATTTCAGAAGGTTGTTGGCAATAAGATACATTAGTAGATATGAATAGATTGGGCATTGTGAAATCATTTTTGAAATGGAGGTTGGAGTAATGTATCAATATCATGGTTTTGTCAAGAAAATGTTTGTGGATTTTAATGGAAAATCTAAAAACCCTGTAGAGAAGATGATGATAATCCATTTATGCAATATGTGTGGGAATAAGAAAGAAGGAAATTTCATTAAGGGTTATAATAAATGATTTATGTGTGGAAGGTAAGTCCATTGGGTTTTTGATTTCAGAAGTGATGGAAATATGTTATAAAATCATATGAATAGAAACAATATACTTTGATAGTTAATTGTAACTGCTGTCTATATAAGTATTTGATGGAGTAAATTTATTTTGAATGATATTTTAATTTATAAAATATATTTAATTTATCAATAATGTAGATTTAATAAATATATTTTATGATAATACTTATATGGAACACTAATTTTATTAACTTAGTGATTATTTTTCATTTAGGAGATTTTATTTGGCATTTTTTCAATAGAAATTTATATTGGGTAATCAGTTCACCCCTTCTAATATTAAAACACTAAAAATAAAGTTAATTTATTGAATTGTGATAAGTATTTAAAATGGATTATATGAATTTAAAAGGTTTTGATTATTGATTAAATAACTCCCACAATATTCCCCCTAAATCTATCCCACCGTATCTCTTTTCCTCAACATACACTATATTATCTTGTTAATAGGTGATGGTATTTCCCATGCTACGGGTGTTTCAATTTTATATCATGGATAAAACATGTAGAAGGGAATCCAACAGATAAATTTGAGTAGTATTTATCAATCATTTAACTAAAAATCATTTTTTATCCTTTTCTTAATTATGTTAAAAAAAAAATTTATAATTTATCTTTATACATGTTTTTCAGTTTTATTCATGGTTTTTGGTTAAATTCATGGTTGATGTCATGGATTTGTGTTTCAAGTTGTTTTTATTATATCGATTGTTTGGTAATAAATCATTTAAAACACAACATTTGTGTAAGATGTACATGATCTATAATTATGAAGGTTATTTTTTAAATAAATTAGGATTGGATATTTTTTTGAAGCCATGTTTGCAATCGTGAAAATTCATATCTAATAAAAACTACAAATTTACTTCTCTTATAAGATAATCTATGTTATGTTGGGGTCAATAAATTCATTTTCAAAACATATAAAATTATTTATGCTTTTTAATATAAATCATAATATAATTTAGAGCCTAGGTAATATATCATGGATTTGAATTGGTTTAATATGTAAATTAAAAAAACATTATTAAAAAAATAGTTAACAGAGGGGGTCATGAAAATAGTTTGAACTAAATAGTGAAATAAAAATATTTATTGATTTTTATAAATTGAGTGATATTCAATATAAGTAGTAAAATTATGTTACTACATGTTTAATACACAATATTTCAGGTTCCTTACACATAGGATTTTGTTTGGATTTTGAGCAATTCATTGGGTGTATGAGACTAGAATAAATATTTCTATCTTCACCATTAATTAATATCACAAAAACATAAACCACATTGTGAAGATCATATTACCATGTTCAAAATCATATGAATGGTTTGGTTTTACCGAATTACATAAAAATTGAATGAGAATGTGATTGAAAAGGTATCATATTCCACATAATTGGAATAATTAAGGTTTATCTTATATTACCATAGTAATGATTAATAAATATATAATATTAATTTTTTAAAGAAAATTAATAGAGTATTATTATTGGGAGCTAAATAAAGAGAAAAAACATTAAAGGATTACAGAAAAAGAATCTAAAAAAACATTCAATATGTTATATTTTATAACTCTATTTATAAGTGATGGGTATTGTAATATAATCATATGATTAGCACAATGAATGAATCATACATTTAATTCCAAATATATCATTAAAAAAACAAAAATATAAAATGTATAACACAAATAAAAGTTATATATGAAATATATTAATTTATATTCTCAAATGTCTCAAAGTGATTTTTTCTCACAATCACCTAGAGATAGCCTATAGACTCTCAGCTCCATAGAGGTGTAACCAACCAATAAAAACACAATTCTGTATGAGAGAACCTCAAATTATACAACAATATATTAAAATCATTATTTCTATGAAAAATAGAGAAAAAATAAGAGTTGATAAATTTATACTAGATAATAACATATATTTATAATATGGGGCTCATATCCCTCTATATTTATCTCCTTCATTCAATAAAGGGATTCAAGTTTTGACTATCAACACATAGTACCTAGAATATATTAAAATGATGAATTCCTATTGGGGATATGTTATCATTGAATTTATAACTGATAATATTATAAATGTTAAGATAAAAATTAATTATCTTGTTAATTTATAACTAATGAAGACCATGTGTATAAATTCTTAGCAGATAATATTTTGATACTATACAGAACATATAAATCAAACACCTCGATAGAAACTGCTCTTATTCTATAATAGAAACATAGGTTTTCCCATATCACTGGATATTAATTAAATCAAATCATATAATTTGATATATCTATTTTAATGAATTTTCAAAAATCTCAGAACTATATTAATATCCGATAACGATTTAATGATAAAAAATTAAAATGTTTTATTAATCAATCATAAAATTATTGGGATATATTTAACCAAAATATTTTCATTTTGGAATAATTTTTTCCCTATATTTTAATAAATATTATTGGGCATGAACATTTAACCCGATGTGACTTTTTATTTCTAATTATATATATATAATGAAAGGAAAAAAATCTATAAATAGTTTAGAGATTCTAAATAAATAAAGTGTTCTAGCGTGTTTTAAATAAATCATACTCAAATCTATATATAAACACCTCAACCAAAATAAGTATCTGGAAAATAATATTTATACATATATAATTACTTTTTACATTACATAAATTGAATAATAGACACACAATTTTTCAATCTAGTATAATCCATATCATATATTAATGATTCATCAAAATGGAATAACTAGGTTTTTGAATAAATCCCATGTAAATTAACTAGTATATGATCCCATCACATTTTCATCGCATATATAGTAAAGAATAAAACATGACACTTAACTAATCATGGGCATATTTTTAATCTTCATAATACAATCATGGAATTTAATTTCATATCTCGTCATACGAGTGAAAAAATCACATCTTGGTTCACCTCTAATTGATGACACAATAATAAATATACACAACTTCTCCCTTGATAACTAAACCTCTTGTCAAAGTTTCAACATTCTCATTCATGGTATCTCTATAACCTCATATATAGGGGGTTAATAAGAAAAAAAAATCCATATGTATACCAATTAAAATAATTCATTCTATTGGATATACCCTAGTGGTTCATTCTAGATAATAATTATAAAAATATTACCTCAAGATACCATTAATTAACTCATGTTTAAAACTATTTGTATCCAATGTAGTATGTAAATCAAAAAAAATATTATCATATAATTATACCCCATAATACACTATGAAAACTTGTATTAGGGATTAATTAAGGTCATGTTTTGAGAGGATATTATTTTTCCACTATTCATTTAATATAAATGAAACTCATATAAATGTGTAATATATATTTATTTTATTTATTATAAAACCATAATTCACTATTCAAATGTAACATAAAATATCTTATGTATAACAAAGAGAGAGATTCAACATGACACTTATGCATTTTCAATAATAACCAAAAAATTTCATTTTTTGTTAATAAAATAACTCACGTGTCACAATGATAATATTTTTACATAAAATCACATATAATGAAATTTTTTTCCAGTTTATATCATCAATGAATAATGGATATAATAATAAGAAATTATATAAGTACACAAACTAGGAAATAAAATGTACGCACTCTTGTAAACTCTACAGTCTTGAATACTCTAATGAATATTTATCCTACTATGAAATTAGTGAGAATAAATTGATGAGTTATGATTATGATGGAAATTATCAGATGAATTATACAACCTTTGTAAGAATTTTTTTGACTATTGAGTTTTAAAAATACTGTAAATGGATAGGTAGTCTAAATGGAAAAGTGACCATTAGGATCTAAACATGTCCCTACCATTGGTTAACAGAACTATTGAGCATTACAATCATATGTAATTATATTACCAATAGAATTAGTGCATATAAAATTTTATAGGAAAAAATTATTCATGTGAAAATGATACTTTTTGGTCTAAACTAGTAGTATGATTCTATTGAGGCCCATTTTTCAAAACAATGGTGGGAGGTTTAGTCGTGATGGTTCATCCTAGATAATTTCCAGGAAGAGGTTGAACAAGTATGTCTCTTAGAGAATTGAATATATGAGACATTCATGTATGTGAATATCACCAATCGATCAATGCTAACTAATCTAACCCAATAACTATAGCCCCTTATCACAAAAAATCCATATAAAATATGGTAGTATAATAATGCGATATGTATCTAGTCCTATTATTATAAAACTTTAATTTTGTTATTAGGAATGAAGTAATGGTCACTTCAATATCATTTTCATTATTATTTGATGTAATAAATTACACACGAATATAAGAGGAATATGATTAATAGTCACTTGGATAAATAAAAGATTATTGTTTTTTTGAAAATATATAATGTCAATTATGATTTTAGATAATATTTATTTTCCCAGAATATTGTTGTAAAATTCTATTTATTTAAATATAAACGATAAAATAATTTAATAATTTCATAGGTAATTTTCTAATGGGGTAATGTTGATTATGTTATGTAAACTATTAATTTTAAAAGAATAAGGATCCTTATTTGAAATATTAAATTCACTTATTTAGTAATTGTTTTTAAAAAATTATCATTAGACACGAAATAATCATGTCAAAATTTGGGTATGGTGAAATATTGTGTAATTTATCAAATACATTATTTATTTGTGAATAGTAAAAATATTGTTTTATTTTTATTGCTTGTTTTTTGAATAAAAAATAATTAATAATGATATAGTTACTAAAATAACAAAATTCAATACCAATAAAAGTTATTTTACTAATATAATTTTCATAGAGGAATTGAAATTATTTTCTATAATTACAAATAATAGAATAAATACGAAAATGGATATTATAATTTTCTGAAAAATATTTTATTGAGATATTACATTTTAATCGTAATGAAATTTCAAGAAATATGTTTTATTTCTATAGTAGATAAAAGAAAATATATATGAATTAAATATCCAAATCCTCCAGTTAAAAATGTGTAACGAAATGGTTTTCAATTTTCAAGACACATGATTTCTATGGTCTATGTTTAGAACATAAATAATCTCTCATTCTATTATAAATACCAACATAACCACACTATTTCATTAACATTTTATCCATTTATCACATCCCAAAAATCTTATTCTCTCATGAATCATATTTTTTTAATCCCTCAATCTCTCAAGGAAACAATGCTCTTTGTGTAAGAGGTGATTCTTGAGGTAATGGATTATCTTCTTCTCCCTTTTTATCTATATACTTAATTTGTAGTTAATTTTATAAATTTCATGTTATAATGTTCCCATGTAAATATGATCATTCCATTATTGTCCAATTATTGTTCTATCAGTGAGATATATAAACCACCCATCAATAATATTATCCCATAAACCATTTTTTATACCTTTTATACTACCAAAATCATTATTTTTTTTCAAATACACCCTTTTTTATATTGTGTATAACCAACACATTTTTATACAAGGGTAATAATATTGTTTTAATTATACATCATTTATTGGGGATTGAAATTTTTCAAAAACTCATTACCATTTCATGGTTTAAATTTGATGATAATTTGAAGTATTTAAAACACTTATCTACTGAATGATTTTATATCAAACATATTCCTTATCCTCTGTGGGATATTGATGAAAATCATTGTTTTTAATGTTGTGGACCACATGTATTTAAACATATTATGGGTGTATCATTGTTGTTTTATAATGTGTTGGAAATTAAATTAATCTTTATAGATGACATGTTTTATGATACCTTTGTAAAGAACCATTTGAATCTATTTTATGACACCTTGGTATTGAAAATTGGTGAATAACCATGGTAATATGTTTCGACACACCATATTACTGATCCCTTGGTGATATTATTATGAATATATTTTTTTCTATATTATAAATATTTCCATGTTATGTGAATTATACATATTATTATAATCTCATGTTACACCACATGACTTATCCATGAAAACATCTCATGCTACCTTTCTATTATTTATCAATTTCAATATTTTTTTGATCACCCTTTTCCGTTGATTTTGATGTCGAGGAAATCACTTGTAGTTATGTGACCTAGAATGAAATAACAAAAGAGTATTTCAAAAGGATTAAATAAATGTAATGATTATGAATTGATTATGAAATTCATGTATTATTTACATACTTTCTAAGAAACATAACCACAAAATAATATTAAATGTTAGTAATGTAATATTTTTATAATAAATTATTTGAAAAAGTATGTATAAAAAATGTGGGTCCATATATTTTATATTATAATGGTTTCATATTTGGATATAAACATTATTTTTATAGTCAACCAATTAATCATTAAATCACCCCTCTCTATGATCTTTCAAATGAGATGGTACTTGGGAAGGATGTGTTTATTCTATTGGTGAGATCAGGCATCCTTAGCTCAAGCAAAAAATACCATTACTATCCTAGTAGATATTTATTACACCCTTGATGATAGGAACTATTCCATGGTGATAGGTGAACATCTTAATACAAAACATTTCATTTAGAACATCTTATCCGATGATGTTTTCAGCATATATTGTTGTGTTCTCTATAGTGTCTTTTTTTATTCTCTTATTATATATAACTCAAATATTTAACGTGAAAAATAAAATGTGATTTCATATCAATATATATGACTATAAATATAAATTATCTTATCATTTTAAAATGATCTTATACCCACTCACTAGAAACAAGAAAATATTATTACATAATCTTATTTACTTAAGGAATTTCTAATAGAAACCTAGTATCTCTCACTTCAACTGGATTAGTGTTTATTATTTTGTGGCACCATTACAAACTAATTTAGTAATTTTTATTATTAAAAACCTCAAATTTTCTATTTCTTATACTTTATTATTAATTTATTATTTCATGTAAGAGGTTATAATTTATTCTGTAGCTATTTTAATGTTAATTTGATAAAATCTATGAAACATTCCATATGTAAGTAGATTTTTCTTTTCTACATAAAACTAACTCCTCCTGTATTACTATAAGGATCTAGAATTACAATAAATATCATAAAAATACATAACTAAATATTTTTAAATATTATAAAATAAATTTTTTTTAATTAAAAATTAATTATTCTAAACTTATTTCATATATATTATTCTTCAAATAGAAACATGTTATGTATTCATGAGAGGAGTAAAAATATGAATTACATGTGTCATTATAGGGATTATTTTAATCTATTTTATCATAACTTTGTTCATTATTGGGATTACTTATTCTGGTTGAATAATTTTATTTTTTTTAGTTTTCCCAAAGGATGCACTATTACTTTTAACAATTATTAGAAACCAGGTGGTCACCATGTGGAGGGGGTTTATTTGGTAGAATATCATTTTATAAACAATTCTAATTTTTTTTTATAAATAGTAGGGACCTTCCCTGAAATGGTATCATTATTTTTTTCCTTAGTGGTGGACCAAATGTTATTGGATCACTATTTAGTAAATGTATATCCAAACTACGCGAGTGCTCTAGTCGAAAATAGTGACATGAACATAGTTTTTAAATATTTAGGTAAACTGTGTGTTATTACCAAGTTTTCAACTTTAAAGAATTTCCAAAATCACTATAAGGGCCTACGATTTTCAATCATTAATATCAAAATGTTTTATATTAATATTTAGTAAATTACATAAAAACACACCCGAAGACCATAATTTGTTTTATTTATAGACTAAATACATAATCTTCTTATTTCGTAAAATATCACCAGCATCAATGATAATAATCTTACCACATATTATTCTTTTTAGAGGTACCACACTCAATACATTTAATCATAATGATAGCAAAGGTAACTTAATAAATGGTAAGATCATATGCCGAGTACTGCTAAAAAAGGGAAATATCAATGATTATAAATGCATGACAAGATCATAAGTGTATAAGACCATGAGAATAACATTTGAAAATGATAAAATGTGTATAATTTATCATAAAATTGAGCCACGAGATAAATTTTGGTATTTTATATGACATGAATCATAAAACAATCAATGGACAAGGTCCATGAGACAATGAGATAGGAATAAGACATGGAAATATGGAATAAACCTAAGTATTGAAACTAAATTTCTTAGTAGTAAATAACTATAGAAAACTATCATAGTATAATTTTTTCACTTCCGAACCCATCGTTGTGATCAAGGTTCACTCCCATGACTATTGTAGTAGAAAATGTCTCATACTAAATCGGTTTCACTCCACATTATAGAAATTTTTTTCTCATTACATATCAATATTTACTCAGTTCATTGAAGGGTGATATAGATCCACCCAATTATATAAGCTAAATCAAATATAAATACTTAACAAGATCATAAAATAGACACCATACTAGAACCCATGAAAATAATATAGTTTCATAAACAAATTCATCCTAGAATAAGTTTTAGAAAATATATAGGTATCATAATCGTTTTATCATTTCATCATAGAAATACCTATGGAAAAATAATAGGGTTTCATAACCAGTTTATCATGGTATAACATGTAAAAGATAAATGGGTCTCATAATAAATATTTTCACTAAAGATATATACCATATTGAGAAATAATATTAATGGTATCCATCGATTATAACCCAAAAAAGAACGTGTATCATCAAATGATGTCAACTTTGATGTTAATAAATTTTGAATGATCAATTAGAACATTTATTTACGAAGATAAAATTTTACCTTTGAAAATAATTTATTTATACTAAAAATATATTAATACATTTCTAAATAATTATCTCTAAAAATAAAATTTAAAAATTATAAAATAATATATAAATCATTTAGTGGCCTTTATGGAAATATTTTTAGTTTATGTAGTAAAAATTTAAACCAAAACTCCATCCACAATTTTAGAAAAATGAGAAATGGTAATTGTTTTGATAATGACATGTAAGTTCCATATAAACACTAATTTTAAGAAAAAACTATTTTAAAATTTTATTTTACAAAATAATTTTGAGAATTTTTAAAAAATTTAAAATGTTTATAGAAAACATTGATCTGGAAATGATATTGATTTTTATACGAAGAGAGAAATAATGTCGACTAACATTAAGAACATTACTTTTTAATGTTGAGTAAATAAAGAGAGTAAGATGATGGGAAAACATTTATTCTCAATCAAAACCCATAGTATAATAAATTCCATGATTATATGGTGAGTTAAATCATATTATTTTATAATATAAATAATAATCATAATCAATCATGATAAATAATGAGATTGTAACATCAGACCATTACCACATCTGTATTTTTTTAATCAAAAACCAAATTAAATAATATCATAATATTAATTTACAAATATCATGAAAAGAATTATATTAGGTATATATGTATCTAAATGGAATTATATACACCCCTTAAATGTATATAAGATCATAACATAATATATGTCTCAAATAAGTAAAATTGATATAAAAATCCCTTAATGTATGTAAATATTGATCCATAAAATACAAGAAATATTGATTATAAAATGGTAATAAAAATCAAAATATTTTTAATGAAAATATTCATAAAATATAATCATAGAAACTATACACACTTCATAAAGTAAAAATATGGTGAAAATAACATGTGTCTCACAAAAAAACAAGATAACCCAAAATCCCTTACTCAAAGTCTTGACTGATTTCATAAAAACTAAAAAACCTATCAATATAAATATAAGTTTAATATAAAAATAATAATTAACCAAAATTAATTATATCATACCATATAGTATTTACATGTCACCATTCATTTCTCATTTAATAACATGTCCTTGTTAATGTTATGTTTCGAGTAATAACTACTTTGTTTTCTATTGATGATTTGGTTTGGTATATTCATTCTAAATTAAAATAATAAGTTTCCATCAAATGAATTATTTTTTTGATAATATAAAAAACTGTTTTATTGAGTTTTTAACTAATATTAATCCCTATATGTTATAGATAAAAAATGAAATACACCTTTCTTGGAGATGGCAGGACATTAATAAACATAAATTCTATTTGTTTTTTCTCAACAAATGAAATGAATGAATTTTAAAATAAATATTATATTTAAATAATAATTTATATTTCATATATATCACATATATTCATTAAATATAACCTAATAATCTTCCATGAAATGTTTTAGTGAAATATAATCGCATCGCTTTGCGATGCAGTGGTCCGTCAAACACATGAACGATGGTAGATTATCCCCCACAGAATAGAATGTTAAAAAGGTATATGTGACATAATAATTAAAGAATAATAAAAATTTTAAATATGTAATATATATTAATTTAATATTTAATTATTACATTCTAGGTATAACAGAAATCATAACACATTATGTCATTTTGTGAAGTAGTAGTCTTCTTTGGAAAAACGAGTAGTTATTCTTTTCCAATCGGAGAGGAAGAAGAAGAAATATTTTGTATTATAATTTTAGAGGTTTGATAATATCATAGATATCATATGGAACCATTTAATACATCATTATAGCCATCTTTGAGAAGTGGTGATGGAAAATGAATAACATCATTTCCTGATGTGATAGTCTTCTGAACACACTAATGAAGATTTCATATCCCAATTAATATTTTAGGAGAAGGATTTTGGTTATTTCATTATAAAAATAAATTAAAAGTATATGGAATACACTAAGTTAATTATATTATAATTTTTAAATAATAATTTAATGTGTATTATGAATAAGTAAAATAATATCATCGTTCGTGGATGTTCTATCTGCATTCAATGACTTATTTTTGTTACCCTAAAAGGTTACAAAGATAGGATTTACTAAAAAAATAATATTTATTGGATATAATGTGAGAATTAATTTGGTTACTGTTGAATTTATATGTAGAACCATCTATGTTTTTAGGTTTCATGTGGAGAGGAGAGGCGGTGGCGTTTTATAAGGGAGGTGAGTGGCACATTTTTTAATTTTGGAAAACAAAAGGTGTGCGTAGATTTTTCTAATTCCAAAAGGATGATAAAAGGTAAATTGTTGAAAATTATTATCGCTAATTTTCAAATACGGTCATCTAATGTGTGTTTTAAATTTTTCTCATTCATTTAAACCATTTTAAATTTTTTTAGCCTTCTGATAAACTCGTTTTCACTTTAACTGTGGAAATTATCTTTTTGGATTTTACTATTCACAAATGTAAATAAATAAGTTAACCTTATTATAAATCGTCTATTGTTTTGATTCCAAATATAGAGTCATTTTTTCATCTTCCATTAACTTATGTGGAAAATTTTAATTTAAAATTAATCTCAGAGTGGTGATAAAAAATTTATTTTCCAAAGAGATATCCTTTAAAAGATTAAAACATTTTTATATCAAAATTCAATCTGAAATCGATTCAAATGAAATAGATCAATTTAATATCTATATAATTTATCTATTTTCACATTATAAACCAAGCATAAATAAAATTTATCTTAATAATTTATTGAATAAAAATGAAGTTTTAAAAAAACAATCACTTTCTCTATTCACTAATATATTTATCTTTTCCATAAATTATAAAAATAAATCAGAAAGATAATTTTAAAATAATTATTTAAAAATTGAATAAAAATTTTCAAATAAATTTACTAATAGTTCCAAAAATTAATTTTAAAATATGTTCACATAATTAAAAAACAGTTTTTAAAATACAATATTCAGTATAAGATCATATTAATTAATATCTATTTACCATAAATCACAATAAATGAATGTTAATAATTTTATTGACTATATAATATATAAATTTTATATAAATAATTCACCCTAAATGATTTGTTAAATTTTTTTAGGTAAAATGTGTGTGTAAAAATAAAAATATCTTTTTTCTAGAGAAATTTTTCATTTTTTTCAAATGGGTTTTAGTCTAATTTATTATTAATAGTTAAAAAACTATTAAATATATATACATTGGTAAACAATATAGTTTATTAATTTATTTTACCATATTAAAACCCTTGATTCCAACATATAGGTGATAATAATGCAATAATAATGATTTAATGCTATGTCTTCTTTATTTTAAACTCAGTGTTGTGTTAAACATAATCCACACTCATTGTTCCATGTTAGTAAGGAAAAACTATTTTTCACATGTAATTACAATTAAAATATTTTTTTTGACCATCAAAATATTTAAAAGACTAAACTTATTTGTTTTTTTTTTCACAAAATCTAATGGTGTTACAATTACACTCTTCAAATGAAAAGAGTTTTAACCTCTATTCTCCCCCAATTCCATCTGCCATAACATTAAGATCCAACGTGGTGATCAACCATCAGCCCTTTAATTTTTGGAATTATTTTGGTGATTTATAAGTAGTTATAAGGTATTTATTCCTATATTACTTCTTTTTACCTAGCCTATCTCATTCCACTGGGATATGCATTCTATCATGATCCCTAGAACTCTTATAGCATATTTTAGGGTTCTTGATGATGTAATATTAGGGTTTTGCTGTATAGGGTTAATAAATTCATTAACTATACCTATTTATATTCTCTCAATTGAAGGTGACATGGTCCATGGATTTTCATCTGGATATTTATCTATTTAAGGTAGGTGTATCTATTCAATTGATTCATTTTTGGATTCAAATTATTCTTTTTCTTTCTAAACACCTTATTATTGAATTTTCGAATAAATTTGTTATCCATATATTTATTTAAAAACCATATTTATTTCTTTTTATATTAACATATTTGTGATATGATTTTTTAAATTATAGGTTCACAATTTTTGTAATGTAATGTCTTTTATTGATAATTATTTTTTGAAATTAAAAATGGGTTCAATGAAATGGTTTTGATGATCAATGATGGATTTTAATCTGATTATTGGTTTAAAGGAGTTATTTTTTAAAATATATTTTCATTGCAAATTTACATTTTATCCTCAAAATAATTTTATAAGGGATTCAATAATAATTAATAAGTTTTATTTTCTGTAATGTCTCAGATTTCTCCGTATTTTATTTTTAACATTATATGAGAATTATTTCGAGACAAGGTTTTGAGATGGCATCTAGCTCTGAGGCACGGTGAGCCCGAACTAAATGATGAATTTAATTTAATAATTAAATTACGCGCTCATTTGGTTTTCCTGAAAAAGTGGAATAACTATTGAACAGTTGATCTGATAAAAAATATGAGGGCAAAGTTGTGTCCAAAGCAGCAGTTTTACCCTAGGAGAGACATAACATTGGTTGGCGCAAGTCGGTGGTGAATCCAGTGTTTGGACGTAGCCGTAGTAAAATATTTAATAAAAAAATTTTATAAATTTTTTTTAACAATGAGATATTTTATCCTTTTTAAATAAAGGTTTGAGTCAGGGTCCAGGGTTACATACCTCATAACCCTGAATCCCTTGGAGGCTCTAGAAGCTCTGGAGGAAAACCCAAAGTGGAGATGATGTTCTTGACAGGTTTCACCGGCGATGATGACGCAGATACCAGAACATTGACAATTAATGCCACTGATCCAGGTAGGACGTTTTGATTTTTTGTTTCCTTTCCCCGTTCTGGATTCCTATGATGAACACAGACTAATCCACGAACAAATTAGCCAACAGATCGATCGTATTTTGCATAATGGGATTTTTTGCGGGGATATTAGGGATTTGATTCTTGTTGTTATTTTGGTTTTGTTTAATCTTTTAATGGTGATTAACAAAGATCAACATGAAAACCGATCAAGGTTCGTCCCTCTCGATTTTTTGTTCATTTCATCCCTAATTTCTCGCGTTCATCGTGTGCATTTACGCGTTCATCGCTGGGTACGAACAATGAACGATTGCGCCCTCGATCTACGATGCAACAATCTGAAATTGTAGATCCAACATCGGGACGATACTACGGAGCTGCGATGGTGGTGGCGATGGACGGATCGAAGTGGATTGGAAGAAATCATTCTTCGAACGATTTCCACACGGGTGACCGAAATAGGATTTTAGAGCTGATAGAAGGCTCGAAACCCACGGATTCGGCATCACGATGACTAGGCAACCCGAGATCTTGAGTTTCGCGGCAAACAGACAGTAGTATCTAGATCTGGAGGATCGACTGAGGTATGAGGAGGAAGATGATAGTTCTGGAGAAATCCAGACTAGAGGGCATGTAGTATGGGCTACACGACTTGTGTTCATCTGCGGACCACCTGGCATGTATGTCACAACCCCCTCCCACCAAAGATGCCCCTCCTGAGCTGGCAATGGTGAAAGGGAGATAATGACCCCCGAGTCCCACCTCCAGTAGGCCCTGAGGTGGCTACTAGAACCAAGGGTATGAGTATTCACAAATATCAGAGCCATTACCCTTTCTTATTATTTAAGATCGGGAAATAGGAAAAGTCAACTACCAAAAGGATAAGAACAATAGTATAGAAATAAACCCAAACCAATCCCACATGCATGTTTAAATAGTTCTGAAACAAGGTACAAGTATAAGAAATCTCAAAAAGAACAATACCAAAAGAAACAAGAGTACATCAACTGCAAAAACACCAACTGTCCTGACTAGTAGGGTCCCGCACGACCCTGGTAGTCCTCCTGGAAACCAGAAAATAAACGTAGGGTGAGCATAAAATTATACTCAGTAGGGAATCCTAAATCTCTCGTGCACAAGTGGGGAGACATCCTATTGTACCGCGAGAATAATAGAAGAATCCTAGATGGGAATTCTATCCACCCAACCTCACAAGCCACAATAACCAAATCACAATCACAACAGATAGTAGTATATAAGAACAATATTATTGGGTACCCCGCAACATTTCCCATTTGTTAGCTGCTCTTCCTAATGGGGAACGTTCTAACACTGCCACACTATTCCCGCCCGCACCCACCTGGGCCTCACAACCATGTATCCCACCTGTACACACCTTGGCCTCACAACCAAGTATCCCACCCGCACCCACCTGGCCCTCACAACCATGTATCCCACCCGCACACACCTGGGCCTCACAACCACGAATCCCGCCCGCACACACCTGGGCCTCATCCCGAAGATTATTGGGAAACAGTAAATCCTGCCCGAAGAGTCTTGGGCTAAAACCTCCCCAATTGAAACCTACCTTAAGCTTCTTAGGTGTAAGGTCAGCTCAAGCCATCACATCCTAGGGAAGAAGGATCAGGAAAGAGCTAGTAACTAAGGGGAAAACACCCTCTCCCATGTAATGGGAGTGTTCGTCACTAAGTGCTCAACATGGGTGGGGTGCGATAAAACACAAAAGATACAGATATATATATTTATACCAACCACACAGCCAAACCTATGGCTTCTAAACAGAGAAACTGAGCATGTTCCTTAGCCCTGCTACTACAAAGCATGCACACAACAAACAACCCCGACCCAATTTAGGTTTTCACATTTCAGCAGAATTAGTTTATTTAGTTCCTTATCTACTGGGAAACCAACCACAACCAACTATATCAATCGTTCATGAAACATATCCCTGCCATCGAAAAATCATGTTAGGAAAACACAATCAGCAGAAAAAGTCCCTTCATATTAACAAACCAACCCATTGATTATTAATCCCTTCCCATTACCATGACCCACCCTTCTTTAACTCTTCCACTTTTTATTTGTTATTCACTACCCATAGTTTGTTCACATTCAAACCCATCCCTACAGCCCCACTGCCAACCACCACAACCACAAACGCATTAAAACTCATACATCATTATCTGTTTAATACCATTTATCGCAGCCCTGCTACCCATCACTAACATAGCATTCACATCAACCCACAACCAAGCCAACCGCAACCCTGGTGCTCACCCAATCCATAACAACCCACAAAAACACCCCCATCAAATGCCACATATCCAAGCCAACACCCACATGTTCATTATTTCATTTTGTTCAACCGGGGTGATCAAACAAGGGTTCCAAATTTTAAATCAGCCAACATTATGTGATTAACCAAAATTCCACATTCCACAATGTTCCATTCACAAAAATGGTCTAGAAAGATAGGGAAACATTTAATTGTGAAAGAAAAGGCACCCAACGACTGTGATTTTTAGTAGGCATAAGCCTATTCAATTCACAACATAATATCACAAGATATAAATAATGTAATCGCATTCACATACTTCTCATCCCTGTTATATAAACCATTTATTATCTTTATTAAACCAGTACAAATGTGTTCCACGTAAACAAGAGGACACCCACACCACATGATGCACAATTTAGAGAGACGAATGTAAGATCCCTACCTCAATAGGTTCTGATCACAACGTTCCCCCAGATCATCTTTAGAAGACTTACGTCGGCGTCCGTCACATCTGTCGAGTCCCGGAAAAAACCTCCTCGGGTGGATGTTGGAAATTAAAGGCTGAATTAAAGACAATATATCCATGTTCAAAAGTTCTGCCTCGTCGTTACGATCCCGTGGCCTCTAACAGATCGTAAATCAGAGCTCGGACAAAAAAGTTATGGAAGAAAATGAGCCTTCAAGTCTCTTGGGAGAGCTCTACTCAGTGGAATGGGGAGGAGAGGGTTGAGTGGAAAAGTAGGAGGGGACCCCTCCTTTTATAGGCAAGAAAAAAAAAGTACACAGGGTGTACATTATGGTACACGACGTGTACTCGACCAGTCCACACAGTCACCACACGGCATCCAACACGGCCTTCAACACGGCACGTGGCCATCACACGGTTTGAGGGTAACGCATACGCGGGGAGGGACTACACGACATGTAGTATTGGATACATGGCGTGTACACATTTATTTCGCATGGCAAGGACACGGCTCCAACAAGGCACATGGCCGTTGAATGGTCAACACGTGGTTTGAGGGTAATGCTTACACAAGGAGGGACTACACGGCATGTAGTATTGGATACACGGCGTGTACTCATTTATTTCACATGGCAAGGACGCGGCCTCAACACGACACACGACCGTTGACTAGTCAACACACGAGTTGAAGGTAACACGTATGTAGGGAGGGATTACACGACGTGCCGTTTAGGGTACACAACATGTACCCATTTATTTCACATGGCAAGGACACGTCCTTTAACACGGGGTATACCCAGCGAGGGGGTATATGGAGTGTACTAACACTACACGACATATAGTTTCAAAATTCTGGAAAGTGTGGGAAAAGTCCATTTTACCTTCCATAACACTTTGTGACCTTTTTTTTACAATGTAATGGGCCGGAGAGGTCTTGGACATTACATCAAATACTTCTTAAAAAATTCTCATCCCCGAGAATTCAAAAACCAACCTAGAGGAATCCCAACAAGATACCTCTTAGGGTTCTCGTTATAACAGGAACCCAACCAACAACCCTAATCATAGGTGTCAGGAATTCCCTCTCCTATGTCAAGATATTATTCGCTTTAGGAGGCACTGACTCGCCTGCACAGGTTCAATCGCATCCGCATTAATGCATCTCGATTAAGGATTGGGCCTTGCCACTTCTATATATTAGGATTTTCCAACATGCACTACCCCCAACACCACACAACCAACACACTGCCCGAACATGTGGTTTGGGGAAAATTCCTTCTTCTATGTCGAGATATTATCTGCTTTAGGCGGCACTGACTCGCCCGCACGTGTTCAATCACATCCTCATTAATGCATCTCAATTAAGATTCAGGTTTTTTCTCTTCCCACACATCCAGACATGCTACAAACTTCTAGAGAACAAGAAAACAAATGGTCTCATAACCGACAAGACAAACATTCCATATATCAATGGTACAGAGTATAACATCAACACAAAGATCAAAAGAACAAGGGAAAACACAAGTCAAATGAAATCCGGGTACTGAGCGTGCATCTGGGCCTCCCGCTCCCAAGTACTCTCCTCGAGGCCGCCATGCCTCCACAACACACGAACCAAGGGAATGGTTCATCCATAGAGAACTATCTTTTTACAATCCTTGATTCTGACTGGTCGTTCCTCAAAGGTCGCATCGTCTCCCATATCTAACTCTCCCCAGTAAATAACGTGAGTGTCGTCGTGTACGTACTGACAAAGCTGGGAGACGTGGACGACGACTTGAACCTTCTCCAACTGAGGTGGTATGGCTAGCTGATATGCCACCTCATCGACTCACCTCAGTACCTCAAAAGGTCCGATGAACCTAGGTGAGAGCTTTCTCCCTTTCCCAAACCTAAGATGCCCCTGTAGAGGGGAATCCTTCTAGAACACATGATCTCCCACCTCAAACTCCAAGGGCCTCCTCTGATGATTAGCATAAAACTTCTGTCGGTCCTGAGCCACTTTCATCCTCTCACGTACAAGATGGACTTTCTGTGTGGTTCTCTGCACTACCTCTGGTCCAAGAGCACCTGTCTCACCAACCTCTACCCAAAAAATGGGTGAATGACATGGTATTCCATAAAAAGCCTCAAACAGTGCCATGCCAATAGTAGAGTGGAAGCTATTGTTGTAGGAAAACTCTACTAAAAGAAAGTTGTATACCCATTATCCTATGAAATCCAGAATGCATGCTCACAGCATGTCCTCCAATGTTTGGATAGTCTGCTCTGTCTCCCTATCGGTCTGGGGGTGGAAAGCAGTGCTAAGGTGTAGCTGGGTGCCAAAAGTATTCTATAACCCTCTCCAGACTCGTGAGGTAAACCGAGTATCCTGATCTAAGAAGATAGTCTTTTGAACTCCATGCAATCGCAAAAACTCGTCTACGTACCTATATGCTAAGGTACTCATCGGGCCCGACTCCATAATTGCTAATAAGTGAGCTGATTTCCTCAGTCGATCCACCACTACCTAGATAGCATCATAACCACACTGAGTTTTATGTAGTCCTATGACGAAGTCCATTGAGATTTCATCCCACTTCCTCTCGCGGACGTCTATAGGATGGAACAAACCACTGGGAACATGGTGTTTAGCCTTCAATTGCTGAAACACTAGGCATTTAGCCACAAACTACACCACTTCCTGTTTCACCCCGGGCCCCCAAAACTGTTCCCTCGGGCCTTGGTACATTTTTGAAACTCCTGGATGTACTGCCAAGGCTGATCTATGGAACTCATGGAGAACTCCCTCACGCATCGTCTCTGGGACAAACAACATTCCATGAAAAAGAATCTGATGTCGGCTGTCCTCTGACCATCCTTCTGGTGCATTCCCCTTATCAATACGATCCCGCATCACTTCTGCCTCGGAGTCCCCCAACTGAGAATCTTCCACTTGCTGAAACAAGGAGGATTGCACCGTCATCTGAAACAAACAACCTCTAACACCTTCTACCCTAGCATCCAAGTGCAAGGCAACCATCTCTCCCATCACTTTCCAAGCATCGGAAGATTCCCGAATCACTTCCTTATTTGACTTCCTACTCAGGGCATCAGCCAAAACATTTCCCTTACCTTCAGTGTAAGAGATCTCAAAGTCATAGTCTTGGAGAAACTTGACCCATCTCTACTGCCATAAGTTCAGGTCACGCTGAGAGATGATATAATGCAAGATATTATGATCTGAGAAGTAAAAAAAGTGCTCCCCAAAGAGGTAATGTCAACACAAATTCAGTGTGAACACTACTGATGCAAACTCCAGGTCATGGGTGGAATAGTTACGCTCGTGAGGGAGCAACTTCCTAGACCCATAATAGATCACTCCCTTCTTCTGCATCAGCACGCACCCCAGTCCAAGTCCAGAAGTATCACTAAACACCTCATACAACAACCCTTACTCTGGAAACCTGAGTACGGGAGAACTGACCAACTTCTCTTTCAGGTAGTCGAAAGCCTTATGGCACTTCTCTCTCTATAGGAAGACCTAGTTCTTCCTATTCAAAGCTGTCAATGGAGAAGCAACTCAAGAGAAGTCTAAAACGAACCTCTGATAGTAACCTGCCAACCCCAGGAAACTACGAACTTCTTCCATGCTCTTGGGTGCTTCCCAAGAAACAACTGCCTCCACCTTCGACGGTTCCACTGACAATCCATGCTGAGACAACATGTGCCCGAAGAAGTGTACTTAATGCATCAATAACTTACACTTTGACAATTTCCCATAAATATGGTGGTGTCGAAGGACTTCTAAGACTACCCTGAGATGCTCAACATGCTCCTCCTCTGATCTTGAGTAGATTAAGATTTCATCGATAAACACAATGTCGGACCGGTCTAGAATCTCTCGGAAGACAATGTTTATAAGTCCCATGAACATAGTTGGTGCATTCGTAACTCCAAACGACATCACTACAAACTTGAAGTCCCCATACATGCACCTGAAATCCATCTTCGAGATGTCACTATCATTTTCCCTCAGCTGATGATATCCCGATCGTAGATCAGTCTTAGATAACCAACATGCTCCCCTCAGTTGGTCGAAGAGATCATCTATCCTTGGAAGGGGGAAACGGTTCTTGACTGTTACCTGGTTCAACCTTTAGTAGTCTATGCATAGCATGATACCACTATCTACCTTCTTCACAAAAAAAACTGGAGCACCCCATGGCGATACTCTGGGTCGAACAAAACCCTTCAACATCAGATCGTCAATCTGAATCCACAACTCCCGCAACTCCGAAGGTTCCATCCGATAAGGTCCATCGAAATCAGACGGGCACCAGGCTGTAAGTCAATCCCAAACTCAATGTCATGTCGAGGGGGGGGGGGGGGTAGAGTCACAACCTCCTCAGGAAAAAAATCGAGGGACTCCCTAATTACCTCTGGGTCATCCATCATCTCTGTATCAGCAGGAACCACTGATATCCCACCTAACAAGGAAAGAAGAGGCTCCACACGCCGGCCTCCCACTTGATATCTCCTCTCTCCAACAAAAGGTACACATTTCCCATCCACATCGGAGAACACGACCCTTCATCGGAACCAGTTGATCATGGATCTAACGGAAAATAACCAATCGATGCCTAGGATGACATCGTATGGCCTCCAACTAGTGTACTCAGCACCAGTGGTATGGAATGTATCTGTACGTCTAGACCCAAGGCATGGGCTAGACCAGGTGAAACAATGGAGTGGGAAGATCCTGAATCGAAAAAAATAGAAACGAGAGTGTTGAACAAGCAAATCGTACCTCCCACCACCTCTGGTCTTGCTGGTGCTGCCACCTCTACTACGTGCAACTGTCCACGCCTAGCTCCACTACCTCTATGATGTCGTCCACCTCCCCGACCACGCCCTGGTAAAGGTCACTGAGGATCACCATAAGGTATACCTCCTCCAGCAATGTCTTCCCTTAGAGGAGCATGGTCCTGCTGCTACTGGAAGGGACTTGCCGGCAACTGGTGCTCCTGAGGTGGGTACTAAACCTGCCCACATCCACAGTACTGAGCTCGGGCCAGGCACCGACTTTTAATGTGCCCAAAACCTCCACATGAAAACCACTTCGGTCCTGGGCTCATGAAAAAGGGACGAGGACCGGAAGATCTAAACTAGAACTGCTGGGGCCTACTCCCTACTGGCCTGAACCAGGAAGGTTCCATTCTAGGAGACCTGCTGCTGAATGCCTTCCCTTCGATGAACCTAGCTGGATACCCTAACATGGTGAACCTCCCTGCGAGTGCATCCTCTCTACAACCTCTTCCTTCATCTGTACTTCCAAGTATGTCGTGAGGGTGAAGGGGGTAACAACATACTGGAGTGAAGGACAAAGCGCCTCCTCCAATCGTCTCGCCTGAGACTCCTCATCCGAAAAGAGATCTGAAGCAAAGCGCAGGAGATCCTTGAACTTGATCCCCAACTCAGGTACTGACATACTCCCCTGCTAAAGGGAGAGTAACTCCTTCCTCTTATCCGCCTTGATCATGGAAGAAAGGAATTCTTCTCAGAATTCCTTCTCAAAGTCAGCCCATGGAATCTTTGTCTCTGTCCTCTCTTCGAGGTAGAGTGTCCACCACTGACGCACCACCCCTCTCAGCTGACTAACTGATGGGGGAACCCAGTACTCCCTCAGAGTATGAATCAAGGTAAAAGTGATCCCAAGCTCTTCAAGCCACCCCTCCGTCTCCATATATGAAGTACTACCCTCGTACTTCTTGAGGGTCTGCCGATGGAATGAACGGAGAGTCCTCTTCCACTGGTCATCTTCCTCTGCTCAGTCAATCCTCAACCGGTCGACCGCCTGAATCTGCTGGGCCTCGGCTGTCTGAGCCACCTGGGGATGATGTCCAGGTGCCATAGCTGTACTGTAAACAATGATCTCCTAAGCCCATGTAGTATGGAAATTTCTCAGGGTTATCATTTTATTTCAATTTCTTTCCCATAACACCCAAATCAAGTAAAACACAATCATGATGATTCATGTACCTTCCCTAGGGTCTCTACCCTATAGTCAATGTAGTCTCACTTGGTCGTTCGGTAGGCTCAAAGTCCTTGCATCGGATCACGGGGGGGGGGGGGGGGGGGCTAAATTCCTGTGCCCAATCCAGTCTTCCCTGGCTTATGTTATGCACAATGATTAACTAACACTGTTGTCCTACCATCCCATGCAATCCTCAATGTGCCTAACTCTAGACTCCATCCTATCTCACAACTATCACCTCTGATACCATTCCGTCATGAGCCACTCCCACCAAAGATGCCCCTCCTGAGCTGGAAATGGTGAAAGGGAGATAATGACCCCGAGTCCCGCCTCTAGTAGGCCCCAGGGTGGCGACTAGCACCAAGGGTATGAGTTTTCACAAAAATAGGAGGCATTACCCTTTTTTATTATTTAAGATCGGGAAATAGAAAAAGTTAACCACCAAAAGGAAAAGAACAAGAGTATAGAAATAAAACCAAACCAATCCCACATGCATGTTTAAATAGTTCTGAAATAAGGTACAAGTACAACAAAGCTCAAAAAGTACAATACCAAAAGAAACAACAGTACAACTACTGCATCAAATCCAAATGTTCTGACTAGTAGGGCCTCGCACGACCCTAGTAGTCCTCCTGGAAACCTGAAAGTAAACGTAAGGTGATCATAAAAGTATAATCAGTAGGGAAACCTAAATCTCTCGTGCACAAGTGGGGAGACATCCTAATGTCCCATGAGAACAACATAAGAAACCTATCAAGGAATTCTATCCACCCAACCACACCAGCCACACTCACCAAAACAAATTCACAATAGATAGTAGTATATATGAACAAGAGTATTGGGTACCCCGCACCATTTCCCATTAGTTAGCTACTCTTCCTAAAAGAGAACGTCCTAACGCTGCCACACTCTTCCCGCTCGCACACACCTGGGCCTCACAAACCACACATCCCGACCACACCCACCTGGGCCTCACAACCATGTATCCCGCCCACAGACACCTAGGCCTCACAACCACATATCCCTCCCACACACACCTGGGCCTCACAACCACGTCTCCCGCCTACACACACCTAGGCCTCATCCCGAAGATTCTTGGGAAACAGTAAAACCTACCTGAAGAGAAATGGGATAAAACCACCCCAATCGAAACCTACCTGAAGGGTCTTAGGTCTAAGGTTGCCTCAAGCCATCATAGACTAGGGAATATGGAAAAGGTAGGAGCTAGTAACTAAGGGGAAAACACCCTCTCCCATGTAATGGGAATGTTCGACACTAAGTTCTCAACATGGGTGGGGTGTGATAAAATACAAAAGATACAGATATATATATGTACACCAAACACACAACCCAACCTATGGCTTCTAAATAGATAAACTGAGCATGTGCCTCATCACTGCTACTACGAAGCATGCACACAACAAACAACCCCAACCCCATTTGGGTTTTCACGTTTCAGCAGAATTAGTTTATTTAGTTCCTTATCTACTGGGAAACCATCCGAAACCAACCATATAAATCGTTCGTGAAACATATCCCTTTTATCCACATATCATGTTAGGAAAACTCAAGAAGGACAATAAGTCCCTTATTATTAACCAACCAACCAATTGATTATTAATCCCGTTCCATTACCATGACCCACCATTCATTAACTCTTCCACTATTTATTTGTTATTCACAACCCATAGTACGTTCACATTCAAACCCATCCCTACAGCCCCACTACTAACCACCACAACCACAAACACACCGAAACCCATACATCATTATCGCTTTATTACCATTTATCGCAGCCCCGCTGCCCATCACTAACATAGCATTCACACCAACCCACAACCAAGCCAACTGCAGCCCTGCTACTCACCCGATCCACAACAACCCACAAAAACACCCCCATCACATGACACATATCCAAGCCAACACCCACATGTTCATTATTCCATTTTGTTCAACTGGGGTGATCACACAAGGGTTCCAAATTTTAAATCAGCCAACTTTACGCGATTAACCAAAATTCCACTTTCCTCAAAGTTCCATTCACAAAAACAGTCTAGAATGATAGGGAAACATTTACTTGCACAAGAAAAGGCCCCCAATGATCGTGATTTTCAGTAGGCATAAGCATATTCAATTCACAACATAATATCACCAGATATAAATAAAGTAACCGCATTCACAAACTTCCCATCCCCGTTATATAAGCCATTTATTATCTTTATTAGACCGGGTCAAATTTGATTCATGTAAACAAGAGTACACCCACCCTGCATAATGCAAAATTTAGAGAGACAATGGTAAGATCCCTACCTCAACAGGTTCTGATCACATCGTTCCCCCAGATCAAATTTCGAAGATGTCCATCAGCGTCTGTCAATTCTGTCGAGTCCCACCAAAAACCTCCTCAGGTGGATGTTGGAAAGTAAAGGAAAAAGGAAAGACAACAAATCCAAGCTCAGATGTTATGCCTTATCGTTACAATCCCGTGGCTAGTGATGGATCATAAATCAGAGCTTAGACGAAGAAGTTATGGAATAAAAGGATCCTTCGAGTCTCTTGAGAGAGCTCTGCTCAGAGGAATGGGGAGGAGAGAGGTGAGTTGAAAAGGAGGAGGGGAACCCTCCTTTTATAGGAGAGAAAAACAAAAGTACACGACATGTACTTTATGGTACATGGAGTGTACTTGACCATTCCACACGGTCACCACGCGGCTTCCAACACAGATTTTAACGCAGCACGTGACCGTCACACGGTTTGAGGGTAGCGCATATGTGGGGAGGGACTACACGCCGTGTAGTATTGGCTACATGGCATGTACTCATTTATTTCACATGGCAAGGATACTGCTCCAACACATAACATGGCCGTTGACTGGTCAACACACAGTTTGAGGGTAATGCTTACGCGGGGAGGGACTACACGACGTGTAGTATTGGATACACAACGTGTACTCATTTATTTCACACGGCAAGGACATGGCCTCAAAAAGGAACATGGAAATTAACTGGTCAGCACATGGGTTGAAGGTAACATGTATGATGGGAGGGACTAAACAGTGTGCAGTTTGGGGTACACGAAGTGTAACCATTTATTTCACACGGGAAGGATACAGACATGAACACGGGGTATACCCGGCGAGGGGGTACACGGTGTGTACTCACACTACACGGCGTGTAGTTTTAAAATTATGGAAAGTGTTGGAAAAAACCATTTTACCCTCCAGAACACTTCGTGACCTTCTTTTTTTACAAAGGAATGGGCCGGAGAGGTTCAGGCCATTACAGTGTACTCTGGATGTACACTAGCACGAGTTGGGTACACGGCCATGGACATGGCATGTATACCCTTCCACGTCCAGACCCGACTAGAAACATGGGTTACCCCGTGTACTGGTACACGGGCATGGGGACATGGACAGAGACTGTGTACGGGCACATGGACAGTTACACGGAGCAAACCTTAGGGGCTTGGACATGGCGTGTGATCCTACTACATGTCGTGTGGTTACTTTTATACGACAAGACTAGAGACACAGGCTGTTTACACAGGCAGTACATGATGTCAAGGAACATGGTCTGCGATCCTACTATATGCGTGTAACCTATTTTACATGGCCTGTGCCAGCTATCTTCTTTGACATAGACTAGATTTTTTAGGGTTCGTACCCTTGGTCTTTCCCCTGAAGGTTTCTGGTATCATTTCTTATGTACAAGAGTATTTTCCATTCATCAGGAATTCATTAATAGAGTAATTGAAATCCCCTCTGTGAGACTTAGAGTTGGATCCTCTATTCATTCCTGGACCGTAAGTCGAGTTCTTGGTATCAACGTGAACTACTTTACCCGGGCATCGATCCTCTACTTAGCAGATTAGTTCAGACAGAGTTGTTGGAATCGCCCCATAGATATTGGTTGTGATTCTCATCTGAACATCGTATTCTCAAGTACTTTTGGAGTGTGTTCTCTTGGAACTAATACTTTTTGTCTCTCTATTCGGACCTTGGAGTGTGTTATCCTTGTTACGTGCTTAGTGGAATCTTCAAGCTGGATCTTACTGGTGGTTTCGCGATGTTCGATCATGTATGGGTATATCTGGATATTCAGGATATATGTTCGGTAAACATATACTGTGTAGAGTTGACTGCATCTTTAATTTGTCGTATTTTCCTTGTTTTATTCTTTTGTGCTTTTGGGGTGTCCTACTGGGTATTGTTATTCTCACCCTTGCACAGGCTTTTCCCACACGTGTCGTGTCTTGTGCAGAAGAGCGAGCCTTTAACAAGATTAAAGGTAGACCAGGATAGGATGGTGCTTAGTGAGATCAGGAAGGCTGAGGTGTCTTCCTACAGCTACAGATTTCAGTCCCAATACCATTCATTACATGTTGGACATTTTTGCATACTTTCTTTTGGTGGTCTTGTACTTTTGGCTTAGGTTTTTACATTACTTTATTTTACTTTCCTGTCATACTCTGTTGGTTGGGATTTTATTTTATGCATGCATTTCAATTTTTAGTATCTTTTAAATTTTCAGATTTGTGGGATTGGAGATGTCTGTGTGTGTACAGGTATATAGGAAATGCCTCCCATGTTAGTAACATGGCTACTCGGTGCTAGTCACCAGCCCCATGCCGATTGGAGGCGGGCATGGGGAGTTGCGGCTCGGGCCCCACTGGGACGTGTCATGACAGGGTGGTATCAGAGCTGGTCAGTTCTACCTCAGGCCCGAGAGTCTGGGAGTTGGTTTGAGGCCACAATGTTAACTACTTCAATTTCAGCTTTTAGGCCAGGGACCCTAGTGTTGGGATGGGTGGCCGACATATCCATACACTAGGACTCTGAAAACATTCTTTTCGACTCGGAATATGAGAACACTAGTTGCAGGGAAAAATAATGGTACATGCATCATATATGAATGGGTTGTGGTTTCCATGTCTTTATTGTGTAAGCTCTCTAGATATACTCACTGACTACGATACATCTTGTTTCTTCACAGGATGCCTCCAAGATGCTCACCCAGTAGGATCCAGTAGCTCGATCACAAGGATGACCCCCTCAGTGATGAATCTTCGATATAGGGTCCAGATCCCCCAGTTTTACCTTCGGGTGGTGTGCCAGTTATTCCACCACATTTGGAGTAGTGTTTAGTGCCTGCTGTACTAGTAGAGGAGGAGAGAAGGTTGAGTGCACACCATGAGTTTCAAAGACAGAGACCCCTCAGGTTTTGAGGTGAGCCTTACCCTCAGTCAGTAGAGGACTGGCTTGAGGCAGTGGCCAGAGTCTTCCGTTTGGTAAGGACACCATCAGACCAGATGGAGATCCTGACAGAAATACATCTGCCGGGCTCAGAAGGGTGATGATGGATTTTTTTTATCCAGACTCACGTTGAGGCGACTCTTGCATGTTCAGATTTTGAGCATCTCTTCAGAGAGGAGTTTTCACTGGTTACCCTGAGAGTAGTACGTATACAAGAGATTCATCAGCTCCAACTGGGAATCATGATGGTGGCTGAATATTCATCAATGTTTACTGACCTCTCATGGTACTTGATGGATATTATCTGGGATCAGTACTTCAGAGATCAGACTTTTGAGCGGGGTTTGCGCAGAGACAACCGAGCGAGCATCATCCCTTTGAGGACTCCAACTTCTACTGGGGTGCTTGAACGGGCGTTGGTGGTTGAGAGATTCTTGTAAGAGTAGATTCCAACACAATTGTTAGTAGTGAGCGAGCTGGAGTAGAGAACTCGGTAGCAGGGAGCCGACGTTAGGGACCCAGGTTTTGTAGAGGTTTTCAGAAGAGATCCCAAGACATGAGATCTGCCGTATAGGGTTTGGAGGGTGAATCCAGCCAGCCTCGAGAAATGTGATGATAATCTTGTGATGTACGGGGAAAACTCACTCGAGATTGTCTGACCCGCCGTACTATTAACATGAGAGTAGTGGACGGACCACAAAGGTAGAGGCAACTTGTGGAGCAGACAGATCTGTGGGGCGGCGAATGTGGTAGAGGAGCTAAGAGAGCAGCTGGAGTTGGTTGGTGTTTTGATCTTTTACAACCACCACCTGCTGGAGGTCTACCCCTGGATCAGGGTGTTGGTGGATTGAGTCAGGGACAACTACAGGCAGTGGAGGCTTATGACCCAGGTACTCCTGGAATGATTATATGTACAATCTATGTCTTTTCTACTTTGGTTATCGTACTGATTGAAATAGGTGCTAGTAATTCTTTTCTGGCTGTTTATCTTGTTCGAGACCTTGATATTCCACTTGAGTCGTTGACTCAACCATTAATCTTTGAAACACTGACTGGAGAAGATTCAGAGATCACACACCTTTGCAGACAGTGTGACCTGACCCTTGGAGGCGAGAGTTTCAGTTGGATCCTCTTGGTGGTAGTGTTGAGGCCTTACGATGTCATTCTTGGTATGGAATGGCTATCCACATTTCATGCCCTGATTGACTATTTTAGGAAAAGGGTGTGGTGTTTTCATAGTTATGGAGCAAGTTTCTCCTTCGTTGGTGAAAAGGTAACCCAGACGGTGCTAGATGGACTCGTGCGTAGGAAGTCATAACTGATTTCACATCTGTTGGCTAGCTTCTTCCAATAAAATTCTCATTTGATTATCCGATTAACATCCTTTATTAATAAATTACATTTACCTTTCAACTTAATAAAATTTTCCTTCTTTTCCTTCTACACATCAGGAATTAAGTAAGTATCATATTCTTCTCGGAATGGGTTTTCAAATTCCTTTGAACATCATCTTTCTTTCCCTATTGAACCCTAGAGATTGGTGGTTAACTGTGATATCCATTTCCACCTCAATGGAACATTGAATTACTTATTCTTAGCTAATAATGTAACTTAGGGATAGTTTCCATTGGATTCTAGTTTATGTCCCCCTAATGATTCCCTCACACATGGATTTATATTGGATGATAATTCTAGAAGAATACCTCACTAGTCATGAAACATTTTCCTCAAAGGTAAAAATGAATTCAATATCCTTATACTTTATCTCATGGAATTACTTGTCTATTTTTAAATGAACAATATGGGGGGAATAATAATTTAAAAATAATATCATAAACTAATCCCAATCCATTATTTTATATCACCATTTTCCATCGTATTATTGAGGACAGCCCACCATTGGTATGATTTTCCATCCAAATGATAGACAACTGAAATGATTTTTTCGTGTTCCGAAAATTTGGGAATATAAAATATATTTTCAATGTTATTGATCCATATCTCAATAATTATAAGAATAGATGAACCACTAAAAGAAGGATGGTGTTTCCTTATTATGGAATCAGCAAGAACGTTGTTCCATCCCATACACTTTGGGATGTTCAATGTGATTCATGTCTTGAAAATGTTTTATGATTATGAAAAATACAATATTCATTCCATATAAAATAAATTTTGTGTTCATAGGAAGAAAAAAATTTCATTTTCCACCACACTCACAATTAATTTGGTTTTATGAGGTTCCATCCATTTACTAAAACCAAAAAACATAGTGTAAATAATAATAATCATTTTGGGGAACCAAATAAACATAAAAAAACTTAAAGGATGACTAAGAAAATATTTTTTTAATATATGAATCCACAGATTTATACTAGTTAATTCTTTGAAAAAATATATTTAAAACCTTCATGATTTTTAATATATATTTTTTTACTTTCAAAAATTTCTTTCTGAGAATTGTAAAACTAGGTGTGTAGAAAGTCCCATTTTTATGCTCTCTATGACGATTGAGTCCATATCAATGTTCCATTTTATAGTTATTACCCACCAATACCTATGATACATAGCCATATCTAGTTGTTGTATCCAAATAGGGATATAATTTATTGAAAATCACGCACCCATTCCATTATGAAAATTCTTGTAAATTTTGTACACATTGACTCATCCTTAGACTTGTCTTAAGAGATATTTGATGAAATTTCCATATTAATACACATAAGGATCACAATAATGGTGTGACATCCTAGTTACAAAATGAAAACTAAACCTATCTTCTAAATACATCTATAGGGTCCCATTATTTTTATAGATAGATATCACATATTTTTATATGAATGGTCATTACATTATACGAACAAACACCTTCAGATCATGAAGGTATTATGCCATTAGAATCTTGGAAATAGAAATTTTTTTTCATATGGGATCTATATAATATCTCAATATTTTATTCATTACTAACACCATTCTTATAAATATAATACGTAATAAATTTCATTATAACCTTGGGAAAGGAGACCTAAGAATGTGTTTGGTCGGATTCCCAGTTGTGGTAAACTAGAAGATACATAAACAAAACATGATCATAAAGCTATGATAACATGATAATAAATTTGAAAAACATATAATTTATATAAATAATCATAATATTATTAAATGGAATAACCATTGATGGTTCATAAGACATGAATCTTAAGAAAATAAAATAACACGAGCTTTGATAGAATTATATGGGCATAAGAAATAAATGTTTTTCATATAGATAAGAAAAGAATGTATTTTCCATAGTATTAAAGGCTAATTGAAATGGTTATAATAGTTGAATTATTTCACACCCAAAATAATCATTGTAATCAGGGTTTACCCTAAAAACTATCATAGTAGATTATGTAACTTATTAACTGTGTTCACTCTCTATTCTTTTTTTATATTTCTAATGGGATTTAAATCTTTACTCAATGCATTGGAGGGAGATATAGGTCCCAACAATAACATAATTAAAATAATATACTATTTTCCATTAGATAACAAAACATTCATCATATTCGAACACATAAAAATAAATGGGGTTCTTCATAATTACATCATAGAATAAACCATAGAAAAGTAATGGAGTTAATATACATTTAATCATAGATTAACCCATAGAAAATAAATGGAATTCATAAATATCTAATTACTAGAATCATTAAACATATAGATAAATAATATGTATTGTACATTTAAACCATATCCCTAAAAAAATATGCTTCATTACAGGTATTTAACATTGATTAATATAAATTTCATAATAAACAATATAAACATTTCTGAGAAAAATAAATTTTCATTGAAATATCATTTTAAAATTTAAATGAATAAAATATTTTGGAAAAAATTGTCATTTAAAATATTACTAAATAATTTAAAATAAATATTAAAAGAGAATAATGTTTATGATGTCTAGAAATTCCATTCTTGTTGTAGATGTTGAAACATATATTCCTTTCACATGTTCAGTAATATCCAAAAGAGAATTGTCTAAAGAAATACCTAAACATTCCTAGTAAAATATTTCATTAAAAAATATGAAAAAGCAAAAATTAATTTAATTAGTCATTGAGTAATATAAAAAAACTTTGGGAAATATGTCTATAAAACATAAATAAAAAAGAGAAATGGTTTTTGACCAAAGGGAGATATAATATTAGTTTTCTCGAAAATATTATTATGAAATATTTTATGCATAAACATATAAAACAAATGAAAACATGTATTCTCATGGAAAAACCATATTATAAAAAAATATATTAGTTTATTAGTAGGGTTATCATAATATTTCATCATTCTATGTATAAAAATAAAAAATCCTGATAAACAATGAGATTGTATTGAAAAACCCATACAACATTGGTATCTTTTGAATCATAAGAATCATTAAATAATGACATAAAATGAGTGGTTTAATATCAATAAAACAATTATATTAATGGTATAATATTTCAAATGGTTGGTATATACACCTCATAAAAGGAGATATGTGTATAATCTTACTTATGTCCCAAAGAAGCCAATTGGAAACAAAAATCCATACCTTTTGTATAGACTTTCCTTGTACATGTTAAAAAAAATTTTATAATAAATATATGGTTTATATAAAACAATTAACAGACCATAAATATATATAGAATACCATATATAAATTACTTATGACCTTTTATTACCTGTTTGTTAATAATTCCTTGTTAAAGTCATGTTTTAGGTAATAAATATTTTTCTTTTTGTGTATGTTTTTATTTTTTATTTTTTGTAATCTTACATTTAGCATAGTTATGTCATCTTAATAATTTTAAAACATCTATAAATATAATATAGATTCATAATATATATATTTTTATATTAATTAATACAATTTATAGAGAGAAAATTAAATACACTACTCAAGGAGATAATATATCGTACAAATGAATGAATGTTGTTTAATTTTTAGAATGGATAACGGGAAAGAAAATTAAAAAGTATATTTAGATTAAAGACTTATTTTTTTTCATAAAAATAAAATATATTAATTAAATTTATCCCTCATTACCTTCTATGTATATCATAATTGAAAAACAAATCACATCACTTTGGGAAGCAGTAGTCTACTATACACACATTCAATGTTATCGTATCCCACATTGAATGGAATGTAAAAAAGGAATATTTGATAATAAATATTATGAATAAAATTTAGTTTAATAATATCATATATATAAATTTCATAATAAAACATTCCCAACTGGGAGATGTGTTTATGGAAAACGTGTCACATTGGTCTGCAAGGTATTTTTTTGTTGTACACAAAAATGACATTATTATTTCCATTTGTGGGAGTAAGAGATTGATGTAGTTAATTATCATAGAATAATGACATATATATATATTTATGATACTAATGTTATTATATTATAATGTTTTAACAAGACTATATCGATTTGGAGGAAGAAATAAAATAAAAATTCACGTTGAAGAACATTACCTCATTTTAGTGTACCCTCATTTGGTTTTCCCCAAAATCCATCCTAGGGTAGATTTATAATTAAATTAAGTATTATAGGAGGATAAAATTTATGTTTAAGGGTATTTTGGATGTTATGGGATGGAATAAATAGTTTTTTATGTGTGAAAAGGGGTGGAGAGTTGGAGACCATTAATATGTAGGGTAGATGAATCAATTTGTATTTAGGAAAAGAATAAAGTGTACCCAAATTTATCAAATTCAATGAAGCTCAAAAATGAACCTTTTAACACTTCTAATGTGATAATGTATAATCATGGACATAAAATGGGTGTTGGAATTTATTTGGATTATTTTAACCCCTATATTTAATGTTTAACCCCACAGTAACACATTTTTACCTTTAACCACGAAAAATATTTTTCACTCTATTTATAATTCATTATGGTCAAACATTATATTGAAATTATTATATAATAAAAAACATTAATTCAAAATATTGAATCTATTTTTCTGAATTTAACTCAAAAAATTGGTCTAATTTAATTTAAAATTAAATAAGTATATGCGAGGAGAAAGTGTGTCTTAAATGGTAAATATTTTCTGAAGTTGTTATTGGTTTAATATTTGAATCCAATTTTAAATTGGTTAAAAATGCATAAGTTTTATTAATAAATATATGTTTTAAATAATTATTCACTTAAAACAATCTTAAAATATTTTTTATGATTTAAATAGGTTAAATGAAAATATAATTATTAATAAAAACACTATTTTTCAGAAATCAATGAAATTTTATCTTTTCATAAAAATATTAAAAATTCACTTGAATATAATTTTGAATTCTATATTTCCAAAAAAAATTTTAATTTTTAAAATACATTTTTAAAATGAGTAAAAATTTACTTTTATTTTTTGTTCAGTAAATGAAATAATATCATTTTTCATGAGAATAGAAGTTTCAAAACAAATAAAAAATTCAAAATAATTAATTACAATTTATAAATATTTTTCATTTAAATAAAACAATTTACATAATATTTTGATGTTTTTTATTACTATTAAAATCACTAAGTTGAATCTCTTTGTTATAAAAGTAAAATTTAAATAATAAAATTTATATTATATCACAGTTTGTCAAAAATAATTATCACATGTATCCTAAGATAAACATGGTATTGTATATCATTTAATCATAAATAAATATATTTTTTAATTATATCTATGAAATTAATTTTATTAATTCAGAAAAAATAATTCCTAAAAAATTAGTGTTTTATAAGTATACCCATTTTATGGGTTGTTCATCACTATGCAATGTTGTTCCTCCCTTTATTTTGAATTATTTTCGATATTCCGTAGAAGAATTATATATATATAGATTGGGTTATTCAAAGTTAGCATATTTTGGGTGATAAAAGGTCAGGTCTTGTAACATTTATGTTAATAATTACAAGAATATTTTGTCTCCTCGGTTTATTGTTAGTCTTAGGAACCTGGGTACAATATGTGATAACAAATTATATTAAACTAGTAGTTTTATTATTTTTAGTGGACTTCATGTAATGAATGGGATGTGGGTTAGGAGGGGATGTCATAAAAATGATTATATTTTAGGACTGTTTGATGAACTTTGTTTTGAATTTCGGTAAATTCTGGTAGATGGTAAATAAGTGAGGAAAATCGAAAATGGATAGATTCAGATAACATTTGGGATCAAGGATAGAGGACAAAAAACATTCAATTACTTTATTGGATATTGATATAGGGTAATTTTATCTAGTTCTTGATTGTATCACAATCCCATTCTAGTATTATTATTTTATCCAACTATTTAATATTTTTCTATATGCATTATGAATATGATGCCATCATAATTATGTTTGAATTATCTGTGTTGGTCCATTTCCTATGTAAAATTTTATATCGAAGATTATTGAAAGAGACATGTTTTTCAATTAAATACCCTTTTAGGGGTTTTAATAATTGATTTAAAAAAAATGTTTTCTGGGTTATATAATTGTTTACATGGCTAAAATTTTATTAAGTGACAACTTTTATTTAAATAAATCCACTTAGTTTTTTATAAAAAAAATTAATCGTGTTTTAGTTTAGAAATTAATTGCGATAGTGGAAATTTTTTTCAAACAATTTAAAAAACACATGAATAGTTTGAAGTGTTGTTATAAAATATTATTGGTTTTTTATTAGTTATATTTCAAAATCATAATATTTATATTATTTCATAAATATAATTTTTTAATTTCCTTATGAAATGAATATAATTTTCTCTATTGGTTGTGGCAACTTACTGAGTGGTTTTAATGTCATTCCTATATCATTCAGGTTCATGTTTTTCATCTAGATTAATTTTTAATTAACAGAGGAAGAAATTTTTGTAGTCGGGTGCTTGTCAAATAATGAAAGTTACATAGGGAATGTTTTTAGGATTGGTTAATTTTTTTTATAGTTGTTTTATTTTATTTAATGTCAAATATGAAATGACAGTGTGTATAATTATGTTTATGGTTGATACTTATATTTATGAAAATATTTTAGATCATCGTGGTTGGTTATAACTAATTAGGCAACTTTTTTGGTTTTCTTATATTTTAACTTTCTATAATAATTTTTATCTCAAATTCAACATATATCATTTCAAAATGGGTTATAGTGATTCACATGTACTATTTTTCCACCAGTTGGGATAGGGAATTATTTTCAAGCCTTGCAGATAACAGAATCATGTTTTAAGTTCATTGAAACCTGATTCAGTTCGCTATAGAAAATTAATTTCATATCCTTGATATTTTTATTGTAATATATTTCACATTAGATCAGGAGTTTTAAATTATACTTTGTTTGCATATAATGAGTTATACATATAAGTTTTAAAATATTTTATTTTCCTGGTGCTGATTATATTATATTTATAATATATAAATTATCCAACTTATAAAATGTAGTTTTTTATATCATTGTTGTATTTTAAAGAAAGTTTTTCAGTAGAACATTTGGAATAAATTAAATAATGTTTCTATTTTTTTCTAAAATTATTTTTAACATGGTTTAATACATGGAAATGATTTTTTGAAAATAAAATTTTGTTTTAATTACGATAATCATAAATTTTATGATTTATTTGATGGGATACTAATTTTTATTCAAATATTTTGATGTTCACTCACTATAAGTTCAGTATAAAGAATTTTTATTTGATATTATGATAATAATAGAAGAATAATCCTTCATAAAAAATTTCTCATAATTATAATTTTACAAATATTTTATTGTTGTTGATTAGGCTAGTCTATGACAATCATAAAAAGTTTAATGGGTTGGATTAAAGATTTATAAGAAGTCTGGATTAAAATGTGAAGTCAATAGATGTTTGGTCAAATATTTTATATGGTAGTTCAACTTATTTGACTGGAAATAAACTACTATATTTGGAGTTTGTTACATATTATAATGGAATATATTATACTAAATTTTAAAAATAATTATTTTTTCATTATGAAATATAGTGTTTGTAAATATTGTACTTTAGGTAGTAATTTTTTTAGTGTTCTCCCAATGATGTAGGATGGAAGTCAAAACCAACTAGAATCAAAGTTCATTATTTTATTACTTATTCATTGAATAGTTTTATTTATTTGAGTGTTTGTATGATTTATCAATTAATATTTGATTAGGATGTTACTTGAATTCCAAATTTCAGGTCACTATGATGAGGTGGTAAGATCTGGTAGTTAAAAAATGATAATTTTGTGCTATCAGTAGATATGAATTTCTAGTGCCCTCAATACCCAATCATCCCATGATTGTTTCAGTTTTTCAGTCATCTTATTTCATTATAAGTAGTATGGAAACACTAATTAGTTTAAAAAAAAAATAGAAATTCATGTAACATTCTCTCATACCATAGAGTCATTTTGAAATTCCATTTATCATATTGTCATTTGAAGATATGAAAATAGATGAAAAAATGTTTTTGATCCGTCAGGTCAATGAAACCATTTTTTTTCTTAAAAATATATATAGTATACTATATCATATTGTGAGATCTTAAACATCCACTGTGTAAGAAACCAAATAAGATGGGAAATGAAAAATAGGAAAATTTGGATAAAAAACATTATGCATGGTGAGCATAGAATTGGAATAAAACACTATCTTTATCATCCATGAGACAAAGACAATAGTGGAATATATATAGGCCCATGTGGACATGTAAAAACATATAGCCTTAAAAAAAGTATTCCAAATGAGTGTTTATTTAAGAATGATTCTATCTAAACTATTGTCAGTTAATGATCATAAAAATGATTTTGACAAGATCATAAGTCATCTTTAGTAAGTAAAAGTTATTTTATAAAATAATCTGTGTGATATACTTATGCATAATTGTTTTATAGAATATTCAATTTTAAGGTTTCTATGTTATATAATTTCTCTAGAAAATTAAATATTGTGATTTTAGAAATCTATAATTTTATACTCAATGTGGAGATTGAGAGAAGATATTTATAAGTATCATCTAGTAGTGAGTTGAATACAAATGGAATTAAATGCTCACCTCATCATAAGAATCAACAATAAAAAAATAAAAATTGTAGAGTGAAGTGTTTTCGAATGTCTAATGGAATATGGATTTCCAGTAGGAATTGTTGTATGAGAGGACACATTTAGACGAAATATATAAACTTCATTGGAGAAAGTATAATAATATATATCAAAAGATAAAAATCAATTTTGTCAACGGAATATAGCACTAATATACTACTCACCATTCATAATTTAAAGGAGTGACGGGTTGTATACTTTGATGAATCCTTATACTCACCATTTTATCATAAAGGCATGTTAAGATATATACTTATAACCAATACAAATTTTCATCTGTTAGATTCTGTTGCTTTAAAAGTGGCTAGAAATGGAGTCGTAAATATTAAAATATTGAAAGAGAGTTTTATTTAGTTGAAATAATTTACACACATACCTGGTCTTATAGTGAATAACATTTCAGTAGAAGACTAAGATAATGATGGATTTATAGCTAATAATTTCAATGAATTCTAGAAAGTAACATAGGGATCTATAGTGGTGGAACATGGAGTAATAAATATAGACCATTATCAGAGTGGATGATATAAAAGATATAAGTGGATAGAATTCATTCCAATAAAAATTTGGTGGTCTAGAATATCATACGTGGTTACCTTATTGAGGTGAACATAAAGGTTACAGTAGGGAATATCATTCTATATTTTAATAATAAAACTATAATAATTTCTGAGAGATCTGTGCCATGAAATAAAAATAGGGGTTCATTAAATCTTAATGGTCTGAAAAAAAATCCTAGAATCTACTGTTTGTTCACATGGATGTTTGTTGACATAGTTTTTTTTCAGTATAATGTAGGGAAAAAATATTTTTCACCATTCCTTGAGGAATGTATCGTGGTTTTTCATAAAAATCTGTATGATATGTTTGATTCCATTTTTCATGGGAAATACATTGTGTGGTCGGATAGATGACATAAATTAAAGTGAATATGATTTCACATTGGTAGTTTATACAATGGTAAAATCATTTTAATCCTTTATCATAAAAGGGTATTATTATTGAGATAACCTATATATCCATAATAAAATATTGTTTTAGAGAGGATGTACATGACATTGACAGAAAATGATTGATGCATGTGTGTGTTATCTGAAATTCCAAAGGCTATATAGGTGGTTGAAATTAGCATGACAACATTCATTGATAAAGGAATTCCAGCCTCTATTGTTGGACAATGTCAACAATTGTTTGATAATATACATAAATTTTTATACCCAAAATTATTATGATTCCTTTCAAATTCCATATATATTATTAGTGAAATTGATAAGAAAGAGTCAAAAGAAAAAATCTTGTTTCTTTATAGTCTATAGAAATAGTGAATTTGGATACCGAAATTTGATTGATAAAAAATAAAATATCTTTGTAACTCAAGATTTGATCATCAGTGAGATATTTCTAGGGAAGGATATTCCCTTCCCTAAATCAAAATTTGAGGAAAACGTGGTCAGGATATGATGTAAAAGCTTGTTTTTTGATAATATAGTAATTTCATATTTACTTGAGGTAAAAAGTACAATAATAAATGAATCCAAAGTTTGAGGAATAATAGGTGTTCCAAAATGATTGAGAACAAGAAAGTGATAAGTTAATGGTCATGTGATAGTGAAATTGGTACCAAGATCACTATATTCATAAGTACATATAAAATAAAGATCCATAGAGTTCAAAAAAAGAATCATTAAGAATATCTTATTAAGTTATATTACTGGTTCAATAGTATGATATTGAAAAAATTTATTACTTCTAATAGATGATTGGGAAGTCAAAAGTAAATATGAAAAATCAACATTGAGTGAATCAATGTAGTGGGAGTTATCCATAGAGGATGATATAAATTACATAATTTTAAACAAAACTTACGAACCTAAAAGGCTTCTAAATAGGATTTGACAACATAAAAAAAATAAGTCTCTCATTCAAAAGGATAATTTGAAAAAGTAGAAGATATATAGAATTGGTGGTACCATAATTATTCCAATATAAGGATATAACAGATTTCATTGAACCTTTTTCACCAATAGTAAATTATACTATAACTAGAAATGTGTTATGAATTTTGATATTTGATAGTTTGCATTTATAGAAACTAGATATCAATATTACCACTCATCAAGGTTATTTGGAGGAGGATATATACATGAATTAGTCTAGGGGGATTGAAGACCATCAGAAATAGGTAACCGTTTTAAAAATAAAGAAAAGACTATATGTATTGAAATTGGAACCTCGATAGTGGAACCAGAAGTTCTATGTCTTATTAAATATGACAGGGTTAAAAATTAGTGACTCTGATCACTATTACTATTAGTAGACTTGGAATGATTGAAATTACATTACTATATTACTATAAATGGATTATTTTTACTAGAGGGACAATAAATTCAGTGGATTAACATACTTAAGAATTATTTTCCCAGAATATTTGAAATTAAGGATCTTAATTTGGTTAAGAATATCCATTTAATGTGGATATATACGGATAAAAATAGTTTACATTGTTTTTATCCTAGAAAAAATACATTTGAATGATTATTGAAATGTTTCATATTATTGGATGTAAATATCTCAAAACTCTCTGAATTAGAAACATTGTGTTCCCCATGATATATAAACCTTCAATGGATGTTGATTTATGTTGCATGGATTATTTACCACTTGATTCAGATATAAGAACTATGATTTATTCAATGGTCAGTTAATGGCTAAACATTTACTTCATAATGGACGTGGTATGTAATTTCATGTCCATCCATGGAAAAGATCACATAGAATATTTGAATTGGATCATATATCAAATGAATGGATTGGTAGATACGAATTTGTTCTTTAATTATTATTATATTATCATTATTTTTATGTATATTTCTCTAGTGATTTGAACACTTGAATATGTACAATAGATTTCATGAATACCTTTTACAGAAAGACATTTAGATGGATTTTGTGGATATTGTTGTTGGTTACATTTTATTAATTTGATGTACATTATGTTTCATCTAGAATTGATGTATATGAGTTGATTCAGTCAATGAAATTACAATAATAACTGATAAATTAATCTGATGTATAAACGTTATTCTGTCCAAATAATAGTGATATGTACCTTTCCTAGAATCTAGTATCACATGGAATGATTAAAGAAAATGATAAGATATTCCATTTAATCCTGAATTGGATAGAGTATTAGGTGTTTATTCTACTAAAGATCATAGTGAACAAAAAACCAAATGAAATGTTTCAAAAGTGTTTAGTTGAAGATATACTAAGGAAACATTGTGCCTTAGTGGTATTCATGATATATTGAAATTGTATCTACATTTTTATGCCTAATTCTTATGTTTTTTTAAAATATTATTCAATTATTCAATAATAATTGTTTCAGTTTTTTTCTTATTTAATATTGAAGGGTCTAAGGAATGTTCTACTAATAATGATGAAATTGTAGACATTTAACTTCATGAATATTTCATTCATGACATGTATTTTTGGTGTAATGTAATTATAAACTATATAATTTATATGTTCATCATCTGGGTAAGGGTACATGATCCCATGTAACTGTATTTGATGGATAACATAGAGTAGTGTAATGCTATTGATGGATAATGTATGGGTATATGAACCTATGTAAGGGTATATTATTAAGTATATAGAGTCACATAAGATTACAAGGATGATGAGTTGCAATACTCACCCACACTCATATATGGGTGGGAATCATCACAAAAAGTCAAGACACGTTTTTGCAAACATACATAACATAATCCACAAATGTTTGGGATAAAGATAACACTTTATGTTAATTCTTTCCAACATGTGGATTTCTCTATCTCTTCCTTTAGGAGAATATCCTTTAAGTCACTGAATATCATGCGAATGAAACACATGTCATGAATCTTGGGAGATCAAATCCACCAAAGACTCAATCTCTCTCAGTCATGATGTAAATTATATATTCATGATTTATATTAGCAAGAGGAGAACCCCATCTGAAGATTCCCATGTATACATAGGATGTAAATTCTATTTAATTGTTGATTTATTTTTGTATATTATATTCCATGATCATAAAAATAATTGCAGGAACAATTTTTTCATTATATCTTATTATTCTTTTATTTTTTTATATTTCAGCCAATCATGTAATCATTCCACCATCCATTTATTCAGTGAACCAATTTATGATTTTAATTTTAATTATTATGACATTTGTTTCATCTTCATTAAAATATGATTACTGTATTCAATTTTTTATTGACGTTTCCCTTACTATGATGTTTATTTCGACTATAATTTTGTTTGAGGTGATAGAGTATACTCTTAACATTCTGGGTCAATCTGATTAGTTTTAGGGATCATGATTATGGGTAATAAACTTTTAAACAAACCATAATTCAAATGTTTGTAATCTAATAGTGTATGAATTATATTAAGGATTAATATTCTATTTGACAACATATTTATACAATCATGACCCATTTCTGTTATTTACTTATATTTTCAGACCCTTACTCAATCTATTTGTTGAATCACTAATGCAGTGTTGGTTAGAAGAAATCATAAATTCAAATTTTCCACACCACATAGATGGAAAAAAAATCATGGTCCCACCAAAATTTTTCAATGATTCTTATTATTTCCATAAAAATAGTGAACTTTATATAAAACCCATGATTTACACATATTATTTTAAATACTATTTTATTTTAGCCTTCTTATGAATGATTTTATTGATTCATCCATGTTGGGCCACTAGGTCATGATCAAGGACATCATTACTCATTTAAAGAGTCTGGAGTCTCAATAATATATTTTATTTGACATCCCAATCAAAAGATACATGTGAAAATGTTGTCATGAAATCAAGGATGAGAACTATAATTTTTCCAATTCAAATCCACAATATATTCAATTTGTACAAGTTAAATAGTTTGGATTTTGAATAATGATACATGAACAATCAATTATATATTATGTCATGTCAATCGTAAATGGATCTATGACATGAAATTTTGAACCTTCCAGCGGGGCATATAGTTTTGAAATCAAACCTAGATTAATCTATATGAATCAAAATATTAACTACTTTAGTGGTCTTCAATGTGAGAATCCAAACGAGCATCTTTTAAATTTCATTTCATCTTGAAATACCATTAAACATCATGGAGTACCTTTAGATATTATCAATAAAAGAGAATTTTCATTCTAATAAATAGAAATAGACATGCATTGGTAAAAAAAATACAATCATCCAATTCCATGAAAATCTAGTATGAAGTTGTTAATAGAATTTTATACAAATAATTTCAACCTATATAGACCTAGATGTTGAGAAACAATGTGAATAATTTTTCACTGGTGAATGGAGAATAATATTTGGAGGATTGGGGCCAATTTAAAAAATTTACTCAAAAGTTCCCATATTATGTGATCCCAATTTGGATTCAATTAAAAAAAATTAACCATATCTTTTACCCCATCACAAAAATCATGATGGAATCCTCCTATGATAATGATATAATATTAAAAACACTATAAGTAGTTAGATCTTTTATAGATGAAATCCTACATAATTCTAGCAATTGAATAAGTGGTCATGGAACTCCTATGAATATGATACATAATATAAAGGAAGTAACCTACCTTGATATGTGGGGATAATACTTCACAAATAGGATGGTAGGATTTCATTTTCCTAAACTAAAAACACTGACACCTACTATGGTTCTCGAAGTTCAATCACGTGTAATTTATGGAGGACCCGGTCATTATCAAGATTGTAAAGAAGGTTTGGATGAGAACCAATCTCATGATTATATATATGTTAGATAAAATAAATCATTACAGTAGTAAAACCTTCCGTACTACCATAAAAACAAGTACAATGTCATTATAAATCAAGGATACTATCAAAAAAATTTCTATCTAAACCATGAGATCCATGACACGTGGATATCCAGCACATCACTAATCCCTCAACCACATCAACAATTTACAAAATAACTTTACCCACCCCTAGTCTCAGTAGTTCCACCATAATAAAAGAACATGCATTCGGCCCTACCAAGACAACCACAATTTGCACAACATCCACAATCAAACATAGATAATTACCTAACTATATTTTTCAAAAAGAAATATCAATGAATTAAAATGTAAGCAAGTAAAATACTGAGTCAAATAGCTATCATTATTAATCTTTAAAATCATGGTAAACAATTTTTCCAAACACACTAAAATTGAATACTATGTACAGTACGTAGTAATACCGAAATTCATTCATGTAGGGAGTTCATGCTTGTGTTCCTATAATGAGGATGAGTGATGAATGTGAAACAACCCTATAATTATAATATAACAGAAGATAATAGGAACCTAATAAATAATATATAATAATTAAAAAATGAAAAATTATTACCTATATAGAAATGAAGAAAAATATGAAAAAAATCAAGAACCAAAATTGTGAGATGGGGAAAAAACTCAATCAACATCAATGAAAATAATAAAAAAAGATCTTAAATACATATGAAACTATATATACCGCTTATTCTATTTCTATATAAGATGAGACAATGGAATATAGAGGTCCAATATAATAAATTTTATGATATTTCTAAATATCTTCAAATACATATCCCCTTCACTTTGTCCATTTTCCAGGTTTTTTTCAATTCCATATTTTTAATGGTGTTTATCTCCTATAATAAAAATATAGAGTACAAATTTTTAGTCTCCCTAAATGATTAATTCTCTTCAATATTTCAATAAATACATATAACACTGATGACTGACCATTGAGATTTCTCAATTACATACATCATTAGAAAAAAAAAATTGGATAAATAATTATGTAATCTCAATGTAATAATTAATTTACATCATAGGAGTGTCATTAAAATGTTTGGACTCTATGGACATAATACAAAAAGCATGCCATTGCATCTTGATGATTGATCCGTCAAATATTCTTATGGAGATTTTGAGTATTTTATAGTTATGGTTGTTAAATTTAATTTCCATTCTAGTTACTCATTTATGATATGGATGATGAATAAGATATCCCCATCATTTTAGGGTAGCCATGTCACAGGATTGGTAAAGAATGAATTTTCTTCCATCAAGGTAAAATTTTACTCTATGTCAATGATTAACATGTTGTTTTTTATTTGGTAAGAGAATATATGTAGGGTGAAAATTTCATTGAATATAAATATATATTTCAAAATAATGAAGAATATAAACTCAATAAAATAAAAAAATCATAGTTACAACACTAATAATAAGATCACATATATGATCTTATAGATGAGATGGTATCCAGGAGGGAGATCCACCCCAATGATGAGTATTAAAATAATGATTTCAAGGAGGTGTAATAATTAAAAACTCTAACTATATTCCTTTTTAATGAATTCACTCCCTCAATTATAAATCCACTGAAATTTGAGAAATAAATCTACACTTCATGCTTAATTATTAATTTTTAGATACTATAGTCCCATTTCCATTCAATAAAATATCTTAACTAGCCATTAAACAAGCTGATATGTTTTATAAAATCATTAAGAGGTATAATAACATGATATATTGGTGTAATGTTTATATCAAGGAAATTATACCAATGATTATCACTCGTAAAATAATATTAGAAGAAGGATAAAATCCAAAATTCCAACCCAACAGTTACTTTTCCAAAAAATAAAGTTTTTGGTTCAGAAGAATGTTTTAATGATACAAGATATTGGCTTTATATTCTCTACCTCTGATAGTGAGTGGGTGTTCCCAACTTATGTATTCCCAAAAAGGAAGACATTATGTTGGTAATGAAAATTGAATAAGAAATGATACTAATGCAAAAAATTATTTAATAATAGATTTTTTATTAAAAAAATAGTAATTTATCCACCTATAAGGAATTTTTTCCTCTACCATTCATTTATAATAAATGGGAATTATTTTATAGGAATAAATTATATTTTTTTACTGGATTTTAAGGTTCTTATAAAATAACTAACAACAAAGATGGAAAAAAACAACATTAAATTATCGCTATTAATTCTTTTCATATCAAAAGAAGTATTTTTTTGTGTAATGAAACATCAAAATTACAATGGGGTATGAAACATATATTTTATGATATGGAAGAGAAGTTTTTAGATATTTTAGTTGTTGAATTCTCCTTATATGGACAATCATTCCATGTATGTTTGAATATCTAGGACCCATGCTACATCCTTGTGAAGAGAAGTGACTTGAACTAAATATGATATAATCACAAATTATGTCCAATGGAGGAAAAATATATGGGCATTCGATTTTAAAACAAGAAAAAATGGTTTATTTTATGATGATCGATGTCATTAAATAATTATTGAAACCCAATACTTTTAAGAGAATCCAAATTTTTCTTGTCCATAGATGATTATATAAATAATTTTGAAATAATGTTTCTAATAATGAATAGTAATTAACTAAGTTTTCCAATAAATATGTGCCTTTAAAATTTAGTTAATACATTTAATGAAATTTTTTTTCCATAATGAATAACATGGTAGTAACCCCTAATTTTATCTTGTGAAGAGGAAAATATTTCATGTAGATCTGTGACCTATGAAAAATTACCATGGGAACTATTTAATGATATAAAGGTTGTTATAATTTCTAAAAAATATAATATATCTCAGTTACAGTATAAATAAATTCAAAATCAATAGCCTAAATTGATAGAATGTCCATCTTATTGTACTATTTACATTAAAAAAAACTCTTATCATACAAAGTGATCACAAATTTCATCATGAATAAAGATCAAATATCATTAATATATTTTCTAAAACAATATATTTCAAACTATGTTTGATATGGTGTAAAATTATTCTAGAGTAATTTGATATTTTAATAAAATACACAATAGTGATCGAAAATGTTGTGAAGAATTCTTTATCTAAACTCCAGTGAACTAATACTGAGGAAAATGAAGACTTTGAAATTTTGGATGTATTTCCCCCTGAAATTTATTCTATGATGATTTAAATTCCCATACATGGTTTCTGGATCGAATAAACTATTTGTAATGTGGTACCCCTTATCCACACATTTATTTTTAGAAGAATATGATATATTTGGCAGATTCTTCATATAATTACGGATAAGGGTAACTGTTTTTAGGAAATTTGGAGAAGGGTTGATGAAAACATTAATAAAAAAAGATGAAGGTCAAATATTATTAAAATTTTATCATGTGTCACCAACTGCATTTTTTGGATCATATTATCCATATGATACATCAGAGTGAATTTTTATGGACCACACTCAAATGAGATGAGATTGTCTATTTGCAAATTTCTTACCCTTATCAAAGAATAGGTACCATATGAAGAAAATATTAAAATAACTAGAATTTTTTTTGGAATTTAATGTATTTTATATATGTGAAATATATATCTCGGGTCCCAAAAAATATTTTATTAATATGAATTTTTATTTTATCTATTATGTATCAATATTGGTCGATGTTGAGCCTACAACATTTATGATAGATAAGGTGGTGGTTAACATCCTGAATAAGAATAATTTTTATTAGTTTTTAATCCCCTGATTACTCATCATTTATCTAGTAAGACACATAAATAATAAATTCTAAAATTAAATGCCTTAAAAATATTGGGTTCACTACAACATTGATACCTTTTACCACTAAAAAACTAGAGGGAAAGTGGATCATTCCACATTAAAAATTAAAAATTTATTGATATGAAATTCAATTAAAGTTATGAAAAATTTGATAAAGACATATGATGATTCCCTTTAGGTGTATTATATGGATTAAAAACACCCATTAGCATAACATGCTTTTGGAATGTCTTTGCATGACCTTATCACTTGATAGTTGAATTAGAACAACACTAATTTTAGTAAATCATAATGTCTGATCAGGATTCTCATAATAATGGAGAATATATGATGTTAAAAATTTATGATATTAAAAAATATTATGATATTATTATGATAATTAAATGTTTTATAAATATAGAACAAAATAGTTTCATGGATGTTGTATTGCTTCATAGAAAATCATTACTAGAAACATCATCATATTGTTTAACATTAAATTAATGTTATTTCATACAAAATTGAAGCCTCGATGGTCCGAACCATTTAATGTGACTAAGGTCATCCCAAATTGAATAATTAAAATCTAAAGAGTAATAGATATAATGTTCAAAGGCAATAGGAAATCATTAAAACTATACATTAGAAATTTTCACGATTGTGTGTCCTATATAAAAAGTTTAATGGAAAATATAGAAAATAATATTATACCTCAATAATTTAAATGATTATCTCAATGGGAGGAATCCTAGGTTCTTAGTACTTGTTTAGAATATAATTAAATAACTCAAGTAGATCCACTATTATTACAAGTTATTATCTTATTACCCCCTATGTGGAGAATGTCTATTTATCCAAATTTACTATGTGAACCTAATATTCACCCCTTTAATTGCATTTGGTTTTAAAAAATAACAATATATTTTTCTCAACCAATATTTTCAAATCATTATAAGAATTTAATGACATCATTAATCGATCAAAAAACCCTATATTCATGGTGATAGTTTTCGATCACATCCTTTCTCCATTATTTCCTTCAAATTTAACTCTACTCGTATACTCACCTCCACGATTTATTCTTCCATATGCTCCCCATGATCCTCTAATCGCATTTTACTAACTTATTTTTTTATCATACATGAGTCTCCCTCAGTAAATATTACTCCATAACTGACAACCCATGCCACTTGACACACCAGCCCTTCATAACACACTTGACAAGGCATTTGGTCCACTAATGAGGCTCTATAAAAGGAATAATTTATTGATACAACGTACAAAATTTAGTATCCATTCAAATTTATATCCCCATGCAGTACATTCTATATCCACCACAAAAGATATGGTCGACCTTTTAACAAGATCCATAGACACTATCCATGAATCCAATTCCCCCACTTCAGCGAACATTACAAACATATACCTATAATGATATTAACATCCACCAAACATTAGAGAAGTTACTACCAACAATAATCTCATTGTCTCACTATTTCCTTTTTAGTTATTCTCCTCAGTGATTTACTTATATTTTACTATGCATTTGATCTATTTTTCACTTATATACTCTTATATCCCCATTTTTTTATTCCTCCCCTATTAGATGAAATGGATTTAAATTTTGTACTAATGTTATTCTTAATGTTTATTATGTGTTCCTCAGTGTAAATTTATTATTATTTCATGATTCATCACTTCTTCTATAAAAAATTATACACCTGAAAAGATTCCATTCTGTCTCCATAATTATATTATTCCTTGAGATTTTGAGTTTCTAAAACCCCCATGTGATCATATGATTACTATATGGATGATACACCAATCATGTGAATGGTTATCTATCTCTATTTTGCATGTGGTGAATCCATTTATGTTCCTTGTAGATATGGATGATACTAGTTTCTATACTAGTAATGATCAATGGACTGATTATCTGATGGATTGTGCCAATTGTTAATTTTCCATCTGGCTAGATAATGACATCCCTATTAGAAATTTTTTAGTGTAACTCCATAAATATTTCATTTAGTGAATATTATTTATATCTACTTTTTTCAGTTCCTTTATATATTCAATGACTTCATAGAAATTATTAGGCACTTCGTTGTATCCACTATGATTTATACATAAATGAAATGATCCTTTTATGAATCATTTCATCTCATTCCCCATTTACAATTTTTATAATTGATATATATTGGGGATTCACCTGTATCCTTTTGATGTTTCCTTTTTCTCTAAATATTTTATAATTAGTCAGAAATTCAGGTCACCTTTCAAAAAAATTCCCTATGTAATTAATCTTTTAAGAGGAATTTACCAATTCTCTATATATTTCTATTCTTTATTGTAAAATTTTGTTTACTATCATTTCCATATCTCCCACCATTATTTTAAAATTGATTGAACACTATTTTCTTTTATGTATATGGGAACTTAATATTTATTGATTATCTATTTATTTTTTTATCATTTTCATTAGACTATGAGAAATATTTCATTAGGAACACACCTAAAAAAAATTATTAAACTTATTTCAGTAAAATTGAATTTTTAGAAAACATGTGTTAAAATATAATTTTTATCCGTGTTTATAAATTATCATTAATTTAGAGATGATAATTTTAAATTCAGTTCTTTACTTTTTTAAATTTTCATTAATTGACATATTATTTACTAAATATACCTTCAGTGATATCACATTATATTTTTTTATATTCATAAAAATAGTATGGACATGATTTTTCCAATTATGTTCTAAGATTGTTTCCTGAGAGAAACATAGGGTAAATAAACCTATTAGAACATACATTTGTATCCTATAAAGGATACTAATGACCAAATATACTTCTAAGATGATTGATAAAATCTGATTTTTGATCCTATTTTCCTGATATCAACCTACACATCAACCCTACTTAGGCAACAGTTAATAGGAATTTAATTTTTAGAAACGATTCATATTTCCATCCTAAATAATCCCTTCCTACCATGCACTTTTTTATATCACATGATTTTAAATTTAGTAAGTGAGAGGGATTGGTTGGTTTTTATAGAAACAATATTCTTACTATAGAATAGTTGTGTAGAAAACTTTTTTTTGAAATATGTTAGACATGGTTCATGATTATTTATAGAACACTTTTTTGTTACCATTTTTCTTATAGAAAAGAATTATTTATTTAGAGGATCGCAAATAATAATTTCTATATTATTGATTCTCATAATAGATCATAGTAGGTTTATTGGTGGGTGTGAGATGTATCCAAAATATTATTTCTGAAAAAATATAAAACTGAAGTAAATTCACTGTGTGTTCATGACGCATTCATGGACATTCTTTGATAAATGGGCAGTAAAAAGACATTACTATTTATATGAGGTAATTAATTAGACGTTTCTTGATTTTCATTCATGATTATTTAGGGTTTTACCTCCTTTTTGAGATAAAATATTTATCTTCTACCCACATAACGTCAGCCTTGGAGTCATCTTAACTGTAATTATTAACTCCTTGGGATTAAAATTTTCCATTTTCATTTACATAGTTTAGATTTTATATCAAATCAAATCCAATTATTATGAAAATTTATTCAATTTATGATCACAATTCTAGGTTTATTTTTCCATTAGGGTAATGGAAAATTCATATTGAGGTTGACCATAACATGTACATTGTTATCTATAGAATAGTTCAAAATTTATAATCAAAGAGGGAATAAAGTTTATCATGATGCATGACTATGAGGAATAAATAATTTTCTTTATATGAATGATTTGTGAGGTCTAACATCTTATTGTTGACTCATGATTTTTTTTCATGGTTTCTATGAGTGTATCCTATTAATAATTGATTCCTTTGAGATTATTATTGAGATTATTTTTTCTTGAGGGAATGAAATAGTTATGTGTGGGGGAATTTAATATATTTAAATTTTATAAATATTATGAAGCCTAATTCATCATGTTTTACATATCATTAGTTACATGACTCGATAATTTGTGGTTGAATTGTATAGGTTATTGAATACTAAAGGTTGTGAAGAAATTGATGAAAATATTATTTAAACATTATAAATATTATTTCGTAAATACATGACTCAAATTTTTAATTTCATTGAAATGGATGTAGATATACTACCAAAAATAAGTTCTACTCATATATAATGGGATATGATTTTGTGAAATTGTATTTGTGGGAGGATATGGTGAAGTGTAAATTTATATGATGGATATCCTAAGAGTATATAAGCCTACATAAGGGTATATATTAATGGATATGGAGTTCTATAAGGGTATGAGTGTTGGGATTTTCTATCACAAAGAGAGATGAATTTAGGGGTAAAATATGCCATTATTTCACCATAAATAAATATTACAAAACAACCATACTACACCTCTCCCTTTCATGGTGTTCTCAGGGCTCTCTAACTAGATGTAATGAGACCTCTTGGATTTATCCTGATGATGAAGTAATATCCCCATGTCATCATTATAATTCCATTGTGGGTTGTGTAATGTTTGACATGACTCCTCCCAATCCCCCACCAACCATTGGACTTCAACAATTGTTACCACCTACACCTGTTGACAACTCCCATGGTTCCAAAAGGAATGATTCATTTACATCTGAAAGGCATAAACCCCAATATTGATGTCCTACATGGTGGGTCTTGTTGGCGATCACTCACAAACTAAGGAAGCTATAGAATACCTCAATCAAATCCCCCCTCCAACTGCAATATTTTAGATTATCTACATAGGTCATACATCTCTTAAGGAACCACCATAGTAAACATATCATCAGGGATCTCATTCTTGTATATATTAAAATTTTATAGTACCTTTTTATCCATCACATTTTGTGTACAATGATGTATAATTATTATATTATTCTTGATACCCTTCTGGATCCCCATCATGATTCAACCACATGTACTCAGAATCTAAATATTGTTTTTGGTGGAATCATTCCCCATAGTGGTCTTCAAACCTCTAAAATGCTATGTTCGAGAGGCTCAACATCACATAGAGCCTATGAAGGCTGTATATTTTAACACCCCAAGCATCCAAGATATGATTCCCTTTGAATAATACAATAGCTATCATTGTACACAACATTGAGTTCTAGAACACCACGACCAATCAAATTAAATGTTTTGAAAAAGCAGTTATGAATAGTGATAACCAGTTTTTGAAATTTTATTAATTTTTTTTTTCAGAATGGACAACATATTTTTGTTGATAATTTCAAAATTATATTAGGATAATGTTTTGGTATTTTTCTAAAACCATTCAATTTTGGATGGATAGTGAAAAAAGCAACGTTATTGTTTAAAAACGACTTTTAAATTAAGTAATTATTTTTTAATTTAAATTTATTTTAAGGTTAAAATAGATACATAATACCTATATTAATCCAATATAATTAATTGAAATCATTTTATATTAATATTAGATATATTAAATTTTATTGAACCTTTTAATGTATTTTACCCACCTTATAGGCACATTTGCAAATAAAAAAACATAATTTTACCACTTCTGTGAATTGAATTTCAAAAATCCAAGAGACACTGATGGCATTAGTAAGTAAAATGAGGTTCAATAGGTTTAAATTTTTTTGGTGAATAGTAATATTTGAATATTATTTACCAAGACTAAAAGTAAATTGGTTAACTAAAGGTAAAAATGAAATTATAATTACACCAACACATGTCCTAATTTTTTTGGATTAGGTTATTTCGACCCAAATAAACCATAGAATTAAAATATGATCATTTTATCCACTTGTATTAGATTAGGATATTTAAGATATTTCATTTAAAGGATTTTTAAAAGTGTTAACATCAATTTTTTAAAGCAAAAATAATTTAATATAGTGTTACACATAAGATAATTTCGACTATAAATATAAACTATAAAGATAAAAATATTTCACACATTATGGTATTTTATTTTTAATTTTTTGAAATTAAATAATTAAATTTATTTATGGCACAATGATGATACTATAATTACCTTATTAATGAATGATTAAAATAATTCATGTTATAAATATAACAATAAATGAAAATTCAAAATTTTTATTCCATCGATGAATTTTCTAGTTTCATATGACATGTTAGTTTTTATAAAATATATTTATTTTGAAATAATAATGTTTTTATGACTTTCACAAAAACTAAATACGAAATTGTGTCCAAATTGACATAAATGAGTTTTTAAAACAAATAGTATTTTATTAAATTATATAACACTCTTAAAAACAAAATATTCGACCAAAGGACATAAATATGGTTATATATGTCACTAATTAACCACTATAGGTTATCTTGGAATTTTATAGTATTTTTATTAACCATGTAATATAAAAATACAAGGATACATGGTAACTGTTAAACTATTTAACCAAGATTTAAATCTAAATGATAAGGTTAACCTAATGTTGATTAAACCTATTGGTTGAGTGTATTTATACCACTCCCCACTTTATGCTTGAAATAAATTCATTTTTAAGCTATTATAAATAGAATATGATTTTATAATAAATAAATATTTCAAGCATTTTCTAAATTTCCCCTCACATCTCTTATAAAAGTGGATGTCCCCTTATCTCAAAATCACACCTCCAAATACATTTGGCTCAGCAAAAAACTTCTCACATATCCTCCCAACTACCGTAAATTTATCCTAGAGGCCTTACTTCGATCATAAATACAACTTAATGAATATTGTTTTCAAATCAAAAGGAAACACCTAAAGAAGAGGTAATTATTTCACAACCTCTTTCAAAGTACATTTATTCTTCCACATCATCTTTCATTATTGATTCCATAACAAAATATTTACTACAGTACCATATAAATACTATGATATTATTATAAGTATGGTAAAACCAAATTAATTATTCTATCCATCCTAAGAATGACAAAGTCACCATACGTCCATGCGTACGGATTACCATCTCCACATTGTGATGTAGTTTGTTATTCAACACTTCATTATTTGGATGGGTATAATAATTATATTAATTGATTAAATATTAAATTTAAAATGTTATTTATTTTTTATATATAATATACCATCCAACTACATATGATTTCACCATCAATATAATGATATTGTTGCACGTGCGTACATACTGCATACCGGGTCCACGAAGCGATGAGATTTCATTATCCATCGTTACCATTCAAGAATAATTTTTATTTGATAATTGAAAACAATGTTTATGAACTTAATATCATTTTGGATATGAATCAAATACATCCTATTAATAAAAAAATTAACTACGTAACAAAAAATTAAATTGAAAATGAATCAATTATCACCCAAAAGAATGATACTACAGATATATTTTTAACAATCAAATATTAAAGGATCATATATGATATTATATTTATGTATGTTGTTACTGTAAAATTTAATAAATATTATTTAACTACTTTACATGTGGTTAAGATTCCCTCGACTAATAAAATGTACAAGTTCATTATTATTTTTACAATCTCTTTATTTATCTGAGGTACCTTATACGTAGGTATCTACTAGGCCCTCATTATCATCAACAATTGTGTTTATTAAAAATGTAATTATTTAAATATTTCTTTGTATATGGTTTAATGTCATTTATTCCCTTGTTTTACATTATATAAAAATAATTGAAAAGAATCATTCCATTGTTTTCCAAACAATGTACATTATGACCTTTTTGAAAAATTAAATAAAGATTTTTTTTAACTTATACGATGGGTGTGGCTATTTTATACCATTATATCACCATTAAATATTCCTTAAAAGCTTATAAGAATATTTTTAAAATAAATGTTTTCCTTACCTTTAATGGATTTCAACGAGGAAAGGGATATTTCTCTAAAATAATTTTTTGATCGATTTCATCTATGTCTACATCTTTTTATAGATTTTATTATTGTTTGAAGATGATATATTAGGATAAAATATTCCATATTTTATTGAAGGTTTGGTAATATTATTTAATTATGATGTTATATTTTTATACCATTCATTTTTTATGGTTAATGAATTAATATTTATCATGCTAGTTTTAATACGAATGTTTATTTTTTGTTTTATCCTTTTTATATGAGTAATGCATTGGATGAATAATGTGACGGGACGGGCCCGCTACAGCCCCTCGATGCATCAGTAATTATAATGAGAACAAATAGTATCTTGGAATAAAGCCTTGACAATATTTTAATTTTTAGTATGGGCAATAGTCCTTGACTATGTGGTTATGATGTCCAACATTATTCATTCCTTCATTATGAAATTATCCACTAGTATTAAATGTGATTATTCGACTAGTTGAAAAACCATGTGAGTTGGTAAATGGAATTTTTTGATTTATATTTAAAATATTAGGCTGAATTTTTTTTAAAAGGCTTGTGTTTTAGTCGTATACATCACCTCAAATGTTTATGCTCTTTTATAACAGTTTTCGCTATGTTGTTATGCTTAATAAGAATCTGAGCTCACCCCTTTCTTATGTATTATTTTTTTACAGGATGCAAAAAAGTATATTATGATTGACCTATATAGATACGCTAAGGGATATTAGTGTCTCCGATGGAGGCATAAATTTTTTTATTTCATAATGTAATTTAAAACTTATGTATTTATTTAGTACTTACAAGGCTAATAAACTGATCTGTCTTTTGGGAGTTGATCTATTGTGATCATACCAATGTTAATTAATAATTCACCCATGCATGGTAACTAGGGTTGGGGCATTACATATATCTTCTTGTGGAGAGGAACGTGTCTCCCCTTCTCAATAAAATCATCATCTATCTCCGGGTTCACTGTCGAGGAGTCTTCTTACAACTCCTCCTCTTTGATGATAACTGGTTCTAGAATAGTTGTCACATCATGAATTGATTTATCTGAAATTTCATTTCATTATATTATTGGATATTGAATGTCCTAAATCATATAGTTCTCTAGGAAGACAAAATCTCTTATTCTGGTCACCTTCTTCTCATTCGGGTCTCAAATATTCTATCTAAACTCATCTTTTCAATAGATGATGAACGTTCATGAAGTATATCTCCCGTATATATTATACATGATCTAAATGGATATATGTGAAAATAACAAACATCCATATACTCATATATGATATTAAGATGGATTTTTACCAAACCATCTATTATATACAGTCTAAAAATTTGGTGGGTTTGATGGTGATCTGTTGATGAGTTAGCATGAAACCTGAACAGCTTGTACCCAGAATATCATATGCAGCTTATCCAAAATCAACATACTTAGGACCAACTCCTAGATCATTCTGTTCATGCCTAATGAAACGTAGTTGTGTTGTTCTGTTTGTGGGACCGCCCTGTCATGTCAGACACCGTGACGCCTGCAATAGGCATCGAATTATCAAGATTGGTACTCCACTACATTTTCTAAACAAAGACACTTCATATTCCATCTAGTCTCATGCTCAACCATGGCAAGGAATGTCTTAATGTAGACATGTACTTGGTCATTTTCTAGCAAGATGAACACCCTCACCCATTGAGATGCATAATCGTTACAGGATATGAAATATTTGTTACCTCCTATTGAATTCTCCTCCATGGGTCCGCATACATTAGAGTACACCAAATCCAGCAACTCTAATCTACTTGAAGACGCATAATTGAATTAGACCCTATATTTTTTCCTATAAAAGAATTATTTTCAAGGATAAAGTGATTCATCCTTGTCGATACCGAGTTAATTATTTCTTTAGAGTAGATAATCCTCTTTCACTCATGTGGTTGAGTCTGAAATGCAACATATTGAATGATGTATCTTATTACATAGTGTTTATACTTTCTACACATATCTTCACAAGAATTTTTTTATAATGTACCCCATGTGTGTCTTTGAGCTATGAAGATGGTTCCATTATTAATATTCCATTATCCATTGCTAATATGATGTCATAGCCTTTTCGATCAAAGGCTATATCGGATAATAGGTTGATTCAATGGATTATAAAATGCCAAACATCCTTACGGATGATTCTATATCCAAAAGACTTCTTGACATGGATATCTCCCATACCAATAATCTATGATGAACTTGTATTTAAAATACTAATTACACCAAAGTAACCATCTTGATATGTTATGAATTAATTAGGATACAGAGTGATGTGGTACGATGCTATAATATCTACCACCCATTCCTTGTCTTGACTACCTGTATGAAAGCATGTATCTTCTTCATCTTTGGAGAAAAGAATTACTTATCTAGTGATACTCATATATGTGTCTCTGTTTCTTCATTGTTGGTTGCTGCTATTACATTTTTCTTATAGAAATTTTCAACATTTATTATACATGTTTCCCTACATTCCATAATGTTAAAACATGTATATTGGCCTCTAGATATATGTGGACCTTCCTCTACTCTTGCTTCGACCTAGACTTACCTCCCCTCAATGTCATATTTATTGACTCCCTAGATTCTCTAGGAAGATATATTGTGTATTTTTTTAACTAATTCTCTTGTAATTTACATGGATTTAATGAATAGAGTCTTTAGATATTACCTCGACAAATTTGTGGTAGCCATTATTGATGATATTCTGATATACTCCAAGAGTAATGAGGAACATGGGGAGCATTTGGAAACAGTGCTAAATAATTTGAAAAGGGAGAAGTTGTATGAAAAGTATAGTAAATGTGTGTTATGGATGGAGGAAGTATCATTCATGGGGCATATTTTCTCCAGAAAAGGGATATCTGTGGACCCTACCAACACGAAGGCAATTGGAGAGTGGTCGAGGCCAACTTCTGTAATAGAGATACATGGAATTTTGGGTCTAGTTGGTAATTATCGATGATTTGTGAAGAACTTTTCATGATTTTCATGACCAATTAACATTCTGACAAGGAAGGGAGTAACGTTTTTGTAGACACAGGAATGTGAAGAATATTTCAAGGAGTTGAAAAATAGGATTATCACTGTGCCAGTACTCACAGTCCCTTCAAGTGGAGAACTCTTTGTGGTGTATAATGATGCTTCTGTGAAGGGATTAGGTTGTGTGATGATGAAAAATGGTAAATTGATAGCCTATGCCTCAGGGAAATTGAAAATCCATGAGCAAAGATATCCAACACATGATCTGGAGTTGGTGGCTGTGATCTTTGCCGTGAAAATATGGTGGCATTTTCTCTATTGGGAGAAATGTGAAATATATACTGACCACAAGAGTCTCAAATATATATTCACATAGAAATAGCTTAATATGTGCGAGTGAATATGGATAGATCTCATCAAATATTATAACTGCTCAATCCACTACCATCCTGGCAAGGAAAACAAGGTTGTGGATGCTCTAAGTAGAAAGGATCATGTATCATTATCAATGATGAAAATTTAAAAGGATCTGATCTTCTTATATTTTAAAAGGATCGACATCGGAATCATTAATGTTAGAACATAATCAATTCTTTCTCAAATGATTTCTCATCCATACATCTTGGGGAAAATAAAGGATGCTCAAAGAAAAGATGTGGAAATTAAGAAAAGGGTGGAAGCAGTTACAAATGGGAAATCCTCTTATTTCAAAGTTGATTATGATAGAGTAGTAAGATGTGGTATGCGAATATGTGTTCCATTCGATCCAGAGATGAAGAAGGAGCTATTGAATGATGCACATAGCTCGACCTTCTTTGTCCTCCCTAGGAGCACAAAGATGTATCGATATCTTCAACAAAACTGTTGGGGGGACAATATAAAAAGGAAGATTGATGAATATACATCAAAGTTTATGGTATGTTAACAAGTTAAGGTTGAGAGAAAAAATTCTAAGGGGATGATGCAACCACAACCCATACGAGTATGGATGTGGGAGAAAATTACCATGGATGTAACACCCCAAGATTTTATGAAAGATATTCCTTTTATTTTCATTGATGGCTTGTGTTGTATGCTACACCAAAAGTATCTTGCACTATATGTATCCCTGACTTGGCTTGCTTTACACGCAATCGCGACCTTCCATGATAGTGTGTGTTGTACGAAATATCGAGCTTCACTAAACAACGATATGTTATTAAAATATTATATAAACTAGTTGTTATGAAACGTAATACCCACTTTTTAAAATTTTATAAATTTTATCTTTCAATATGGACTTCATTTTTGGATTTGGATTATCAAAATTATCCTAGGGTGAGTTTTTGTTATTTTTCTGAAAACATCCAATTTTTTATGAATAGTGAAAACACTAGGTTACTATTCAAAAACCGACTTCTTATTCAAATAATTATTTATTTTATTTAAATATATTTTTGGTAATAATGGATACATAATAACTATATAAGTTCAATGTAATTAATTGGAATCATTTTATAATAATTTTTGATATATAAAAATTTTATTGAACTTTTCACTGTCTTTTACCCACATCCTAGGAGAATTTGGAAATTCACATAAAACATAATTTTACCACTTCTATGAGTGGAATTTTGAAAATCCGAGAAACACAATTAATATCAAGGACTAAAATTTAGTTCAATGAGATGAATGTAATTTTTGGTGAAAAGTAACTTTTTACTTTTATTTACGACGCTTAAAAGTAAATAGGGTAATTAAGGGGAAAAATGATATTATTATTACCCTAACACATGTCCTAATTCTATTGCATAAGTCTAATTCGACCAAAAACAACCTTAGAAATAACATATGACCATTTAGGTCCTCTTGGATTAGATTATGACATTTATTATTAATTTATTTAAAGAAGGGTTAAAATAGTAAAAATCAAAGTTTAATAACTAAATCATTATTAATATAGCGTTATACATAATATAAATTCGACTATAAATATTTATTAGAAATATAAAACGATTTCCTACCTAATGGTATTTTATTTATAATTTTTATACATTAAATAAATTAATTTATTTATGACACAATGGTGATGCCGTAAATACCTAAATAATGAAATATTAAAATAATTGATATTATAAATACCCAAATAAATGTAATTTCAGACTTTTTATGAATTCCACTAATTTTATAGGTTAATATGACATGTTAGTATTGATTTAATTTACTTATTTCGAACTAATCATGCTTTTATAATTTTTACAAAAAATCATTTACCAAATAGTGTCAAAATTTACAAAAAATTGTTTTTAAAACAAATATAATATTATTAACTGTTAATTTATTCCTAAAAATCTAAGGTTCATAGAAATGAATTAGATAAGGTTATATATGTTAATATTGGACTACTTGGGGTTCGTTTTTTCTGTTTATAGTATGTTTATTAACCATATAGTGTAAGAAAACAAGAAGACACGGTAAAAGTTAAATTATATAACCTAGACTTAAATGTAAATGATAAGGTAAAAATAGTAACCTAAACTTTTCTAAAACCTATTAGATGAGATTATTTAGACCCATACTAAATTTATATTCAAAATAAATTAATTTGGAGATATTATTAACCAAATATGACTTTATTATAAAATAATATTTTATGTTTTTCCAAAGGTGCCCCTCTCCTCTATTATAAAAAGGGCACCCCTTCCTGCCCTTCCTCACACCACTTTGAGCCTTCATGCTCGGCCAAACCCTGCAAATTTCTCTTATCCACTTCACTAGAAACATCCTATAAGTCCTGGTCTTATTCAAAGACCATCTTTAGTGCCCTAAGAGGAGGTTAAGAAGAGGCGCTTCAAAGAAGAGGTAATGTCTGTTACCGATTCTGTCAACATTATTTATTATTCTACTTATTCTTATTTTGTTGTTTAATTATAAATTAATAACATAATTATCACTAATATACTGATATTTTATTATAAATATGAAACAACCCTATTTCACCTTATATCCATCCTACAGAAAATGAAATCTCCGCGCGTGCGTACGTACGGAATACCGTCTCCACGTCGTGGTGTAATCTGTTTTCCACCACCACCTTACATGGATGGGTATAATGGTGTAAAGAAAAACTATATATTATTATTTTAACTTTATATTGATTCTGAAATAGTATAAATACACTTCAATACAATTCTAGGATCAGGGGAACGATATCATCGCCCGTGCGTACATATGGCCTACCGTTTCCACGATGTGATGCAACTCGTTCTACATTATCTTCAATGCATAATGATTATATAAATGAATTGAATGAATAATTATGATATATATTACACTAATAACATTCTGTAAATGAGGTATCTATAAACTAAAATGAATAATAAGAATTTATTCGAAGAAACACGCATAAGAACAAAAAAGCAACAAACACCCGAATAACAAGTATCAATGAAATATTACTAATAAGAAGCTAAGAATATGACCATATATGATATCATAACAATGAGTATGATTATGGAATAAGTAAATAACATTATTAAAATCATCATATAGGAGGTTCGGACACGTACGAAGCAAATCAGACCTAAGGTAAGGGAAAATCTCACAATCTCATTTTCATCCAAGATTGTTTATACTTCAAAATTTACTGGGGAATATTTATCATCCACATCCATGTTTCCTCAATATGTAATATTATTTATATCCTCCTATAATTTTTTAAATCCAATTTTACCCTTCCGTATGTTTTTAGTAAAATATATGAAAGGAATCATCTATCATTTTTCGTACAAGATGATTTTTGACTTATCCGGACAAAGTATGAGAATAATGTTTTTAACTTATATGGCATGAATGTATTTTTAGAAAATTATTTCCATGAATCTTCCTTTACTAGTTTTCAAGTTTATTTTTTAATAAACGTCTTTTAGTTTAAAATTATATTACATTTTAAGAACGGAAAATGTTTTTGAAGTAGAAATGATATTTTCTTCAAGAATGGAGTTCAAGAGTTTTATCAAAATTATTTTCCATTTATAATAATATAGGGTTCTGTTTCTATCCCCATTTTTACATTGATTTGATTATTTTATTATGGAATTATTTTTATGAAGTCCTTTTATCTTATATGTATTCTGTTATGATGGAACGATGTTTAAGAATCCCATTTTTATTACATGGGTTATGCACTGATGTATAATTTATGATTTTGTGGCACACATAAGAATGGTTTCATTATGAGATGGGTTGGACCTATATCTCCCTCCAATTCATTGGGTGAAGATTTATATAAGATGATATAGACATGGATGTAATGGTAAGTTAATCCAGTTCAGTGATACAGTACTGGAACGAGGAGTGAACTCAATTCAGAAAGGGACTTTGTCCACTAAGATGGTATTGACAGCAATGCCTTGGCAACTATGGAAATCATAAACTGTGCTTAATGGTTTCCACAATTACATGCTTTATTCCCATTATATTTTATCGTGATTGACGATCCATTATGATATATTCCTTACGTACTTCTAATATTTATGTCTTTGATCAAGATTTTGATGTTTAGATTTTATGTTCATGATTTTGCTTTCAAATGTTTATGGATTTTTTTTTGTTCTCTATGTTTACCCTTACTGAGCATTTGAGCTCACCATTTTTTTGTTTTCTTTTCCCCAGGATATAAAGAATGGTTTTAGGTATGAAAACCAAAAGTGGAAGATATTTATGGGAGATGTTGATGATCTTTCACCATGATTAGAAGATTACATTCCGAGTTTCCAAAGACACTAAACTATTACGGTCCTTTGGTATCTATTTTTTTTATGTATTATATATTCTGCAAAAGTAATGTAATGCCTATGTACGTCAAGATTCGGGTCTCTACAGTTGGTATCAGAGGAAAGGTTTAGTTAATCTTTGGAAACTAGGATGTCAAAAACATTAGTGAGATCCCTAGAGATATTTCTAAGGTATGTCTAGGGATGTCTCTATGGTTAAGTATACGTATAAGTTATAGTCCTAGAATTAATGTAATGATATTAGAATTAAATGTAAGGTGTTATATATTTAAGGTACTCCCCCTTTATTATGCTGTTTTCGTAAAATGAGTTTTTCCACTCACACTATTCTTTTTGGGTTTTAGAAAATGGCTGAAAACATGAAGATTCAAGACAATGGAGGATATGACTCACAATGGAATGATATTATTCATGAGCAACCAAATGAAATTGGATCTAGAAGTCCAAAAATCGTTATTATTCCTAATCAGAAATATCATAATATGATCAATAATCTCAACATTAGTAAGTATCCCGACTCATATAATAAGTGAAAGATGGAGTTTCATAATGATCATAGAGGAAAGAAAGTTCAATTCCCCTCATGTAAATAATTGTGGGAAGAGGCATCAGGGAGAATGTTTCAACGGATCCGGAAGATGCTTTGAGTGTTGAAAAGATGGACACAAAGCCAGTAATTGTAAAGATAAAGGTTCAGTTAACACCACAGACAAGGATAATGGTATTTCTAAGACATCAATAATGGTTAAATGTTTTAAATGTAGAATGTATGGGCATTATGCAAACCAACGTCCTAAGGAAAAATCTCATTAAGAGAATCAGCATGGTCGAATGGGTAGTATTTATGTTGATGATGATGAAGAGACTACAAATGATATATGAGATGAAAGAAATTACGAAGCTCAGTCAGTGGTTTAAGAAGGTAGTGGAATGATTGTATGTTTATCAAGAGTTATGTTGTATAGGTAATTTAATGCTACTATTGAATAATGACACATCTATGGATTTTTACACTATTGTTTTTCCTAAAGTATTTGAAAGTATATGTTGAATGGTACCGGTAACCAAGAAATGTTAATTCATATATTTTTGGAATGTAGATGATATGACCATAATGAAGGGATAAGGAGAAAATGATATTTTTGACAGTATTAATGAGCTCATGACTGATATAAGGACAAAGTTATATCATGATTTGAGTATATAGAATTTTTGGATTTTGGTATGTGGAAAGAGTTATCTTTTGATAGCATTCATGTTTTCACTAAGGTTCAATGGGTATTCATTTTTCATGAGAATACATGATTAAGATATTCACATGATTGGAATGTGACCAACAAGATATATGAGGGATAAATGATGGTATTCACATGCTTATTATATGACCTTTTTAGTAATCATTCTCTAATGAAAATTATAAAATTTTATTAAAAAAAAGAGAAATACAGGAAAAAAAACAAGATAAAAAGTTCACGGGGGTCGAAAATGATGAAGACCGAGGGCATCCCCTCAGGCAATCATGGAACACTCAATAGGAAGAGAGCATGTTCTAGAAAAAATCTGAAGTCGTTCATCTCGATTACCATTAGAAGACACGAAGTATGCTAGCATATTACCTTCACACCATGTATGGAGAACAAACATGATTGAATGAATGAAAGCCTTGAAAGCACGGATTGAATAATTAATATTCTAGGGACAATCCACTTTACATTTGAGGGCATTAATCACAATAGAAAAATTTGATTCAATTTCAGATAAATGGATAGATCTTTCCCTACACATTTTTAGACCTTGAAAAAGCGCTAGTGCCTCAGCCACCACTGAATTACCCTCCCCAAAGAAAGCAAAAAAAGCCACAACAATCGAACCACGATCATCCAGAACAACACCTCCACCACGCATAACTCCTTTCACACAAGAACCATCAGTATTTAATTTAAGCCCATCGATAGGAGGATGTCATCGCACCCATACACTAGAAGACCTATGCCTAGAAATTATTGCATTTGTCAATGTATCCGATGAAACTAATGAATGAAGAACCAAAAAAATACTCACACATTTACACTGTTTCACAAACGAATAAACAAGGTTCAAAAATTTAAATTTGATGTATTGCAAGTTTGGATGAGTTCAATGATGACCAGCATCATTCTGCGTTTCCCACAAAGTCCAAAAAGCAGAAAGGATGAGTAAAGACCACCTCTTGGCTTGCCCAGAACCCCTCTCCAGATAATTCCAACATGCATGATGAAATTCTTCCACTTTATCCACACACCCACTAAAATCCGGAAAACCAACAACATGAACCCACAGATGAATAGCCCAATCACTTTTGCAAAAAAGATGAAAAACAGTCTTAGAATGAGAGAATAAGAAACATTTTCATTTCGAAATAGGAGGAATTGAAATCCATTGAATATTATCATCAGTAGGAATAGAACCATTGCAGATTCTCCAGAGAAGAAAACTAAATTTATGAGAAAGGTCTTTAAACCAAAGTATATTGCCCAAAAAGAAAAAAATAGGGGAAAGATGAACCATAGAATGAAAAGTTGAGCATGACATATTACCAGCGGAAGAAGACGTACTATAACATTTGTCTGGATCCTCAGAAAAATAGATATTACGTAGCACATACTTTTGAACCTCATTCAACACTGCATCAGTGAATAGTGGGTATGCCCTTGCCTGCCTAATAGTGATATTCAAGGCTGGATAGCTTGGATAAAACAGAATGGAACCAGCCCAATTAGGTTTCCAGAAAGAAAATTCACCACGCCCAGCAATCTAGCGAGAATTATCCAAAATAGGAGAAACAATACTTTTTAAAAAAATTCCAATGATGAGAACCATTACCACTATCAAACCAATCAAAATGGCATTCCCCATAATTCCTCATGATAAAATCAAAACAATGAGAAACCATAGAAATAGCCTCCCATACCAATTTAGCATGCATACACCACATATTATCATCAATACCTTCGAGATTAAAACCCCCTCCTGAAAAGGTCTTGCTAGTCTGGACCAACTAGCCCAATAATGACGTCCTTCATGATGTGAGTCCCATATGAAGAAATTTATAAGCCTTTCAATATTCCTAATCACTTCTTTAGGAGGTCTACACACAGATAACACATGCATAGGAAAAGAAGAGAGCACACATTTGACCAAAGTGATCCTTCCCCCAAAGGATAAAAAACGACTCTTCCAATTCTGGATCCTTTCAATAATTCTAGACATAATGGAATCTAAATGGAAAATTATGACTCTACCATTAGATAAAGGGGAACCCAAACATTCTATAGGAAATCATTGCTTGGCCAAACCAATTATATTTTGAATGAACACAGATCTACTATAAGAACAGTTTTTGTAGATAAAAATACCACTTTTGTTTGTATTGACACACTGACCAGCTTTATTGCAATAATTAGAAAGAGTAAAATTGAAATTTCGAATAGAATTAGCACTACCATTGAGAAAAAATAACATATCATCGACAAAAAATATATGTGAGATACCAGAGAATTCTTACCGCCCTTTAAAGGTATGAATCAAGCCAGTATCAAGACTCTTGTTAAGATTTCTGCTGAGAACATTCTGTGCTAGAATGAATAAGCTCAGAGATATAGGATCACCTTGTCTCAAGCCCCTTGATGATTTGAAGAAACCCAACCTTTTCACCATTAAGGAAATAGAGAACCCAGGAGAAGAAAACCACCTGAAGAAGAGATCGCCAACCCAAATAGAAAGACCACATATTCTGAGCATTTTAATGAGAAAAGACCAATCCATCTGATCATAGGCATTTCCGATGTCAATATTAGCCATAAAATTAGTTCCAATCACTCTTTTGTCAAGATTAGCGATAATTTCCTATGTAAGACCAATAGCACCCTGAATACCTCTCCCTTTAATAAATCGATGTTGTTCTTTAGATACCTGGAGTGGAAGTTGGAGGGACAATATTTTTTTGAGAATATTGGCCAACACTTTATAAGAAAAATTACACATACTAATGGGCCTAAATTTCCCAAAACCACTCGGCTGTTGGACTTTCCATGATGGTAGCCGAAGTAACTCTAGGTAAAGGGCCACCCATGAAAAAATCTTGAATAGCACACATCACATCCACTTTGATAATAAGCCAAGCATCAGAATAAAAAGCTCCAGGAAAACCATCAGGACCAGGGGTGCTTTCAGGAATAAGAGTCTTTATGGCATCAAGATCCTCATCCCCTCCCAGAAGAGACTCCAACATTTTATTATCTAAATCAGAGACAAAAGAAGGAACATTTCCAAAAATAGAATCAGGGGATGACCATGCCTGAGAAGAAGCCTCAAGATCTTGTCGCTATCCTGAAAGATCCTCAGAGAAGTGAGACATAGCCAAAGGTCCCGCCACACCAGCATCATTGGAAAATGATCCATCAGGGAGAGGAAGATTAATTTTACCAAAAACCATTTTCTCCCTAATACAAGCATGGAAGAAGGAAGTATTTTTGTCACCAACCTTAAGCCAATTAGCTTTTTATCTCTCTCTAGCAGAGGTATTTTGGATAAGCCTAATAATTCGAATGGATTATGTTTAACATAGGTTAGTATTGTTTAAGGCTTTAATTTATTTCTATATTATTGATATAATGTTATAATATTATAGTTTTAGAAAAAGGAAAACCTGTTGCGTCTGACAAGGATGCGAGAATAAAACCCACAACCAAAGTGAGACAGGCCATTATCTCCTACCACTAGCCTACAAGAAGTCCTTGGTTAGTAGAAACTAGTTTTATTTTATTAGGAGATATGATGGCTGAAGTATAAGTCCATTTTAGCAACCATATACGTTTAATCTTAGCATAGATGGACTTTTGTATATTTAATAAATTGTGCTAATCTTTTTGTGATAGAAATAGATGGAATGACCTATCATTCTATCACATAATCTGCTAGCACTTCACAGAAGACAAATTCAACTTCATTTCTTTAAGAGATGTAGTGAAAATTGTTCGAGGAACGAGCAACCGTGAGATGATACTGAAATAAAGTAAGTAATTATTCTGATTAAATTTCTTCAACTTTAGGGAAATGATCTTGAAAACAAAATAATGTTGTCCTAGTGCTACCAGATCTAATGAATCAGATGGTACATTAGATAATCAAAAATTTATGGCTTTGTGATTATTGGATTTTTCATAGCCATGTCATCTACAACTCTTCATCAGAAGTTGATGGTCATATTTCCCATCCATATCCATATTTTAACCTATGTTCTCCTATGTGGAAACCTAAGGATTAGTTAATTTGGGTAACCGTTATGTTTCATACTTTAGTTTTTAAATAAATGTTTTGGTATTCCTTTTTACGATGTGGGTTTCTATCAAAGAAAATTTCAAGTAGTAAACCATTTATAACCCCAATGAATTTCGAGGGTGAAATTCATTTTAAGGGAGGTAGAATGTAACACACTGAGATTGTATGAAAAATATTCTTTTTAATTTCCTTAATGTCTTGTGTTGTACACTACACCAAAAGGAGCTTGCACTACACGCTTCCCTGACCTGGCTTTTTTTACACGCAATCGCCTTCTTCCACGATAGCGCGTGTTGTGCGCAATATCAAATCTCACTAAACAACGATATGTTATTAAAATTTTATATAAACTAGATGTTATAAATAATATTAACCAATTTTTGAAATTTTATAAATTTTATCTTTCAAAATAGATATCATTTTTGGATTCGGAGTATCGAAATTATCCTAGGGTGAATATTTTTTATTTTTCAGAAAACTTTCAATTTTTGATGAATAGTGAAAACACTGTGTTATATTTTAAAAACCAACTTTTTATTTAAATAAATATTTATTTTATATAAATTTATCTTCTGTCAAAAATGATACATAATACTTATATATGTTCAATGTAATTAATTGGAGTCATTTTATAATAATTTTTGATATATAAAAATTTTATTGAACTTTTCACCGTCTTTTACCCACCTCCTAGGAGGATTTGGAAATTCACATAAAACCAAATTTTATAGCTCATGTGAGTGGAATTTAAAAAATTTGAGACACACGGTTAATATCAAGGACTAAAATGTGGTTCAATGAGATAAATATAATTTTTGGTGAATAGTAACTTTTTACTTTTATTTACGACAGTTAAAATTAAATAGGGTAATTAAGGGTAAAATGATATTATTATTACACCAACACATGTTCTAATTCTATTAGATAAGTGCAATTCAACCAAAAAATCATATAAATAAAATATGCCCATTTAGATCCACTTGGATTAGATTAGGACATTTATTATTAATTTATTTAAATAAGGGTTAAAATAGTTAAAATAAAATTTTAATAACTAAATAATTTTTAATATAGAGTTATACATAAGATAAATTCGACAATAAATATTCATTTTAACGATAAAAATATTTCCTACCTAATGGTATTTTATTTATAATTTTTTGACATTAAATATGTTAATTTAGTTATGACAAAATGGTGATGTAGTAATTACATAAATAATGGAATATTAAAATAATTGATATTATAAATACCCAAATAATTGTAATTTGAGACTTTTTATGAATTACACTAACTTTATAAGTTAATATGACATGTTAGTATTTAATTAATTAACTCTTTTAGAACTAAGCATGCTGTTATGATTTTCACAAAAATCAATTACCACATAGTGTCAAAATTGACATAAAATATTGTTTAAAACAAATATTATATTATTAATTGTTATTATATTCTTAAAAATATAAGGTTCGAAAACATGACAAATACAAGGATATATATATTAATAATTAACCACTTCGGGTTCTTTTGGCATGTTATAGTAAGTTTATTAACCATATAGTGTAAGAAGACAAGAAGACACGGTAAAAGTTAAATTATATAACTTAGAGTTAAATCTAAAATATAAAGTTAAAATAGTAACCTAAACATGTCTAAAACCTATTAATTGAGAGTATTTATACTGATCCTCACTTTACCTTCAAAATAAATCAATTTGGAGCTTTTATAAACCGAATAAGACTTTATCATAAAATAATATTTTATGTTTTTCTAAAGGTGCCCCTCTCCTCCCTTATAAAAAGGGCAGCCCTTCCATCTCTTCCTATCACCACTTTGAGCCTTAATGATTATCCAAACCCTGCCAATTTCTCTACCCCACTTCCCTAGAAACATACTAGAGGTCCTGTTCTTCTTCAAATACCATCTTTAGTGCCCTAAGAGGAGGTTAAGAAGAGGCGCTTCAAATAAGCGGTAATGTCTGTTACCGATTATTTCAACATTATTTCTTCCTAGACTTATTCTTCTTTATTTGTTTCATTATAAAGTAATAACATCAGTATCACTCAAATACTGATATATTATTATAAATATTAAACAACCATATTTCACCTTCTATCCATCCTATGGAAAACAAAATCACCATGCGTGCGTACGTACGGAATACCTTCTCCATGCCGTGGTGTAATCTATTTTCCACCACCACATTACATGGATGGGTATAATGGTGTAATGAATAACTATATATGATTATTATAAAGTGATATTGATTTTGAAATTGTATACATACACTTCAATACAATTCCAGGATCATGGGAATGATATCATCGCTCGTGCGTACGTAGGGCCTACCGTCTCCTCGATGTGATGCGACTCGTTCAACATGATCTTCAATGCATAATGATTATATAAATGAATTGAGTTAATAAATATGATATATATTACACTAATAAAATTCTGTAAATAAGGTATCAATAACCTAAAAATAAGTATAATAATTTCTTCGACGAAACACGCATTAGAAAAAAAAGCAATAAACACCCGAATAACAAGTAGAAATGAAATAATATTTATATGAAGCTAAGAATATGACCATATATGATATCATAACAATTATTAAAATTATGTAATAATTCAATAACATTATTTAAATCATTATACAGGAGGTTCGAACAGGTAAGATTCAAATCGGAACTAAGGTAAGGGAAAATCACGGAATCTCATTTTTATCTGAGATTGTTTATACTTCAGAATTTACTGGGGAATATTTATCATCCACATACATGTTTCCCCAATATGTATTATTATTTATATCCTATTAAAAAATTTTAAATCCAATTTTACTCTTCGGTATGTTATTAGTGAAATATATTAAAGGAATCTTTTTTCGTTTTTCATACGAGGTACTTTTTGTCTTTTCCGGCCAAAGTACAAGAGGAAATTTTTTTAACATATACGGCATGAATGGATTTTTAGAACATTATTTCCATAAAGCATAATTTACAAGTTTTAAACATTATTTTGAATAAACTTATTTTAGTGTAAAATAAAATGAAATTTTAATAAAGGAAAATGTTTTTGGTGTAGAAAGGATATTTTCCTCAAGAATGGAGTTCAAGCATTTTATCAAAATTATTTTCCATCTAAGATAATATAGGGTTATGTTTCTATCCCTATTTTTACAGTTATTTTATTATGTTATGATGGAATTATTTTTATGAAGTCCTTTTATCTTATATGGATTATCTTATGATGGAACGATGTTTAAGAATCCCATTTTTATTACATGGGTTATCCTATGATGTATAATTTATGATTTTGTGGCACACATAAGAATGGTTTCATTATGAGTTGTGTGGGACCTATATCTCCCTCCAATGCATTGGGTAAAGATTTATATCTCATGAGATAGACATGGATGGAACGGTAAGTTAATCTGGTTCAATGATACAGGACTGGAATGTGGAGTGAACTCGATTCAGAAAGGGACTTTGTCCACTAAGATGGTCCTGGCAGCAATGCCTTGGATACTATGGAAATCATAACATGTGCTTAATGGTTTCCACAATTACATACTTTATTCCCATGCTGTTTTATCATGATTGATGATCCATTATGATATATGCCTTACGTACTTCCATGATTTATGTCTTTGCTCAAGATTTTGATGTTTAGATTTTATGTTCAAGTTTTTTCATTCAAATGCTTATGGATTGTTTTATGTTTACTATGTTTACCCTTACTGAGAATTTGAGCTCACCCTTTTTATGTTTTATTTTCCCCAGGATATAGATAAAGGTTTTAGGTAAGAAACCCAATAGTGGAAGATCATCATGGGAGATGTTGAAGATCTTTCACCATGATTAGAAGATTACATTCTACGTTTCCAAAGACACTAAACTATTATAGTCCTTTGGTGTATGTTTTTGTTATGTATTAGATATTCCAAAAAAGTAATGTAATGTCTATGTACATCAAGATTAGGGTCTCTACAATGGACTATGTCACTAAACATCCATGGATATCGAGAGGAAATAATCCTTTATGGGTCATTGTGGATCGTCTTACAAAGACAGCTCCCTTTATCTCAATTCTAGAGGACTTCTCATTAGATCACCTTTCACAGATTTACGTCAAGGAAGTGGTAAGGACGTATGGATTACCACTATCTATTGTATCCTACTGTGATCCTAGATTCACCTTGATGTTTAATAAGAGTCTTCAACATGCTCTAGATACTGAGCTAAACTTTAATATGGCTTATCAACCTCAAACTGATGGCCAATACAAGAGAACTATCCAAACACTTGAGGACATGTCAAGAGTGTGCTCAATGGACATAAAAGGAGGGTGGGATCAACATCTTCCTCTAGTTGAGTTCTCTTATAATAACAGTTTCCACTCGATCATCCAAATGACACCATATGAAGCCATTTATGGGAAAAGATGAAGAACGTCAGTGTGTTGGGATGAGGTCAGTAAGCATAATCTGCTTAGACCCGAAATGGTCGAAGAAATGGTAGAGAAGGTGAAAACCATTCAGCAGCATATCAAGGCAGCCTAGAGTAAACAAAATAGTTATGCAGATAACTGTCGATGAGACCTTGAGTTTAAAGTAGGAGACATGGAATTTCTACGCATATCTCCATGGAATAAGGTCCTTAGGTTTGGAAAGAAAGGGAAGTTAATTCCAAGGTTCATCGTCCCCTTCAAGATTCTTGATCATGTTGGGGTTGTGGCCTATCAACTAGAACTTCCACCTACAATGGCCAATGTACATGATGCCTTTCATGTATCCATCTAAAGAAAGTATATACCAGACCCTTAATATGTACTCTCTTCTGTGTTGGTACAGTTGGAGGATGCTATTTTCTATGAGGAGTAGCCAGTGATGATTTTGGATCATAGAGACAATGTTCTACGCAACAAGACTACTCATCTGGGAAGGTACTATGGCAAAAACATAAGTACGAAGAAGCAACATGTGAACTGGAAGATGCAATTAATGAAAAGTACCCGCATCTATTTTTGGCCTAGAATGTATAATGAAATTTCGAGGGCGAAATTTCTTAAGGGGGGATGATTGTAACGTCCCAAAAATTGGTTACTGAAAATCCCACTTGATCTAATTAAATGCATTAATATGTGAAATGGTCATACAAGAAATGTAGTTTTTTATTATGTTTTCAGATTTTAAAAATACCATTATGAATTGTGACCATTTCTAATATAGTCGTTGAATAGTGATCACATGATTAGTATAGATATGGGTTTTAACAAATCCAATTTACTCAGACAAAGGATGTGATTGCCTCATCCAGTATAATTTCTCCATACGAAGCCCATTTGTAGGATCTTGGGAAAGAGGTGGCGTTATTGGGATTCTCTCATGACTAATCCCAAGATGGGCTTCAACAGGTTAATCTCGAACGGAACTGCCTACGTGAGAAGTGGAAGTTGATAGAGATCACCATGCATGCAATGTTATCCGAGCCACCCGAGGAGTCTATTACCATCACACACCTCACCCTTCAGTCTTATGCGGGTGTTTTAGGGGGTTATTAAATAAGACCCTAGTACATTGTCTATGTACATTATTTTTGGTATATAATAATGAATATACTTTCATTTTATTATTTTTACTTTGTAAATAGTTTTTAAAGCACAAATAGTGTTTTCAGTTAATATTCAACTATGAAATTAATTTGGGTGAATTAATGGATTTTTGTATTAAATAATATTTTAATAAAATTTCAATACTATAATTAAATTAATTTTTATTAAGTATAAATGATCTTAAAATTTTATGAATGCAATTGTAATTTTTACTATGGTTCGAATGCCATTTTTGTCAAAACCCGTGAATTTTCGATAAATGTCAATTTTTATTATAAAAGTTAAAATTTACATTTTTAGAAAATTATTTAGATAATATAAATATTATTTCTGGACTGAGGATGTCAAAATCATCCAATGGTGATTTTTTCATAATTTTCTAAGATAGTCAGATTTTTGGGTAAAAATTAAATACCATTTAAATATATAATGTGTTTTATGACATCATAATGACCGAATAGTGACGTAATAAAAAACTATAAGCTTTATTTTCGGAAAATATATGTTTTAAAAATAAAATAATGTGATTTAGGGTGTGTTTTACTTATTTTACCAAGAATTAATGGACCCTTCAAGATTTATTAAACATCTGGTCTTTTTAAATTATTTTTCTTGGGAGTGTGACTCACCTTCACATAAGCAACCCCATTATTTTAAGCAGTTCAGACATTGGCGATATAAAATATTTCATTCCACTTCCCTTTTCCATAAACCATGGGCAAAAACCATGGGATGGTTTGTGGTTTGGATTAATATAATTTGAGGTCCCCAAAACTAAATAATAAATAATCCCCTCACCTTTCCTATATAAAACCACCCAAGATCCCACTACATCCTCACTCAAAGCCTTCGGAGTTCGTCCAACATCTTACCTCCTCTCTCTAGAATACTTCAAAGGTGCACCAAGTTTCCAAGAAGCCTCTCTCAAGCCTCTCTCAATCCTGTTGAATCATACATCCAAGTAAGGTTTTTTCTTCCTTTCTCATTTTTTTCCAATTATTTTTAAGATCTAATGACCTTTTAATTTCAATTATAAATGTTGGGGATATGGCTTAGAACCTCCCCAATACTGCCCTATTTATGTTTGAATGATGGGAGACCACTTTCTCTCTCATTAAATGCTTTCCATGTACACCCGTTACTATGCCGAAATTCCGAAAGGAATTTCCCTCTCTTCATTTCATTCAAGAAATTATTTTGTATCATGGATATAAATTCCATTAAACTTGTTAGAAATGTATCTAAATGACCCCCATTACTGTCCATGTCATGTAAATATGACGATACACCCTTTCTATCTCATCAACCATTTTTATGAGTTCTTATGTCACGCTCTTATTCTGCCGAAATTGCACTGCATTTTTCCAAGCCGAAGTCATTGTGTAGTGAATACCATGTTCATTTCTCTATCAAGGGTATTCACCTTTATGCACATTTACATATTTTTTAAAGAGTTTCATGTATGTATTCCATATTATTTTATCTTGGAATACTTAATAATGTTGGATTATTCAATGTTTTATGATCCATGTGGCACACTTATGCATGAAATGAAATGTTTAAGAAGGGTGTGCCCTGATAGCACTCCACTACATTGGGTAAAGTATACTATCATGATACATTATGTGCAATGGCTATTTACACATTCTAATACAAGTTCAATTAGGGTTTACTCATGCTTCAGGTGAAATGATGGTTTACTCATGCTCTATGTGCAATGAGCCTTGGCTCATGCTAATTTAATGTTAAGTGTTGTGGCCACATTTCCATGTCATGATTATCATGATTTATCACGACTTTCTGTTTATGCTTCACTTGTTCACTCTTTATATTCGTATATTCTAACTTGTATTGTATTCCTCATGTTATTCCATGTTTATTCCCTTACTAGGCTTTGTATCTCACCCTTTTCTTATGCATGTCCTCAGGTTGTCCCATACAATTGTACGCACAAGGGAATGTAGTGGTCATGTAAAGAATGTTTTCAATAAAGATGTTTATGTTTCATGTTATAAGTTGTTATGTAATGATCATAAGCCCCAAAGACACTAGACCTCTAGATATTCTATGCTTTATCAAGTGAAGTTCGTGTAATAATTTATGTTTAATTGTGTAATAAAAGATGAGGGTTGTCATAGTTCTCATGTGCTTTTGAATCAACTAAACTTTTTCTTCCATCTCTACTACCAATTATGGTCTCATCAGCTTCATTTCACCTACATCATCCCATGAAGCTAGAGTTTGAAACTGCTTCCCATATAATCCCTCAAATGGAGCCATTTTTATAATATAATGAAAACTATTATTATAAGAAAATTCACCCAAAGAAATATGTTGGTCCCAACTTCCCTAGTAATCTAGTGAACAAGAACTTAGCATATCCTCCAAGGTCGGAATTGTTCATTTTGGCTGCCCATCAAATTGTGGGTAAAAAGCAGTACTAAAATTTAATTCAGTACCAAATGACTTATGAAGTACTCTGCAAAAGTTAGATGTAAACATGGGATCACGGTCAGATACAATGGAGAGGGGATCACCATGTAACCTAATTATCTATTTAACATACAATTGAGAATGTTGATCTTTAGGCAAAGTATCTTGAATTGGAATGAAATGAGTTGATTTAGTCTATTGATTAACAATAACCCAGATTGCATTGTTACCTCGAGATGTCTTTGGTAATTCCACAATGAAGACCATGGATATATTTTCCCATTTCCACTCTAGAACTGGTAATGACTAAAGCATCCCTTTTGGTAACTACTGCTCTTGTTTAACCTAATGAAATGTCAAACACTTCACAATAAATTCCGCAATATCTCTTTTTATTCCATCCCACCATTATTAATCCCAAAGATCTCTATACATATTAGCACTACTAGGATGAACTAAAAGAGAGGAACTATGAGCTTCACATAACAACTCATTCTTCAACTATAAATAAAAATGTACACATAATCTTTTTCCAAATCTCAAAACACAATCACTATAAAAGTTAAAATCAGGTAACTTACCCTTCTGATCCAACTCAATCATTTTCTGCAACTCAATATCTTCCTTCGGCGCTTGCTTAATTCTGTCTGATGGGGATGATCTCACTGACACCTGAAACCCAACAGAATAATTTCCTGCACCAAAAAATTCTATTCCCAAGTTCATCAAATAAAAAACCAAAGGATCATGTTCCAAATGTAGCATGGTTAATGGAGCATTAATTTTTTGACTCAAAGCATTAGCCACTTTATTTTTTTTTCTCGGATTGTGAAATATCGTGCAATAATAATCCTTTATTAATTCCAACCATCTCCTAAGTATAATGTTAAATTCATTTCGAGTGAATATATACTTTTTGGTTAGTATATATTTCTCATTTTACTGCATACAAATTATGCCGCGAAATTTATAAAGCAAAAAAAAGCTACTTCCAAATCCTCTTCTGGGTAATTTAACTCATGAGGTTTTAAATGATGTGAAGCTTATTCAGTTACCTAATCATTCATCATAAGGAATCAACCATGTCATTTTAACGAAGCATCACTATAGATAACAAACTCCCATTTCTGGAAGGCAGTTCCAAAATTAGAGAATTCAACAATCTTTATTTCAATTCATGAAAACTATCCTCAAATTTATTTTTCCAATTTAACTAAACACCATTTTTGAGTAAACATAGTCATTGGAAAAGATAACCGTGTAAAATTCTCAACAAACCTTAGGTAATAACCTAATAAACTAAGAAAACTACGGATCTTAGATATATTTTGGGCCCTTGGCCATTATTCAACAACTGTTGTTCTAGAAGGATCAACAGTTATGCCATTTTTTTTGAAACAATGTGACCAAGGAAAGAAATATGATGTAACCAACACTCACACTAGCTGAATTTCTCCAATAGTTTATTTTCTTTTAGGTTAGAAATACAACCCTTAAATTAATTTCACGCTCTTATTTACTTTTAGAATAAACCAGAATATCATCAATGAACACAACCACAATCTTATCCAGGAACTCACAAGAAATTCTATCCACAAGAACCATGAGTACAACAAGTGAATTGGTTAAACCAAAAGGCATAACTAATAATTCATAATGGACATATCTAGTACAAAACACAGTCTTTGGAATGTTTGCATCATTTACTTTCATCATATGATACCCAATCCTCATGTCAATCTTTAAAAAATCATGTTCTCAATAGTTATTATCAAACAAATCCTTGATATGATGCAAAAGATACTTGTTCATAATAGTGATGTTATTCAATGTTCAATAATCAATGAATAGTCTCTTCGAACCGTCTTTATTTTTAACAAACATGACAAGAGAAACCCATGGTGATGTGCAAGATTGAATAAAACCTTTATATAATTACTCATGTAATTTCTTGTTTGACTGTAAATGCTTAATTTAAGCCAATTGATACGGGTTATTTTAAATTGGATTAGTATCAGGAACTATGTCAATAGTAAATTCAACTTCCTGGTCTGGTATATTACCAGACAACTCATCAAGAAAAACATAAAGATACTCATTTACCACTGGCACATTAAACTGAATGATTTCGTTATTTTCAAAAATTTGTGGAAGGGAATATTCATTCTCATATTTTACTAGTTTCTTAGCATCCTGTTATGTTATCAAAAGTAAGGGTTCATACTTGTACACAAACTGAAAATCATTCTGAAAAGAAACCTATTTAGCTCTGCAGTCTATCAAATAATGATAAAGATAAATCCAATCCATATCATAAATAACATTAAACTCTACAAGAGGCAAAATAATAATTTTTGCAGGTAGATTCCTTCCATACACAAGGACATGAAGGTTCTTATTTTTTTGTCTCAATATTTCCTCCATATGTTTTTAACATAAGTTTAGGATTCATATCTTGATATAGAATTCCCATGTTAGTAGAGAATTCTTAGAAATGAACAAATGTTTAGACCCTGAATCAAACAACACATTGGCATAATCTGAACAAATAAACAGTGTACCTGATACTACTTTATTTGATGTCCCAACACTTGCAAAAGTATTTTCATAGGATTTCACCACCCTTTATTCTTGTAGTCTATCTGATATCCCTCATTTTATTTCTTTGTTGGACACACATTTGAATAATGACACATTTAAATGCACTAAAACATCTTACCACTGGATATTCATTTCCTGCTTGATCATCTTCTTTACAGTTACTAGCAATATGACCAGACTTACCACACCATAAGCACTTTGCATACAATGGTAAACAATCTCTAGGATGATTTTTACCACACTTATCACAAGATAGATATTTAGTTTTCTTATCACCAGGATTATTTGATGAATTATTTCACTTTTCCTTCCATCTAGACCTCTTATTCTGTTGTTTCTCAAAGAACACCTAATCATTGGAAAACTGTATTTCCATCATCTTCGCACATCAAACATTTTTTTCATAAATTTTGAACTCATGAGAGGCTAATAGTCTTCGATATCGCATCTTCAGTCATGAGTAAAATTGATTAATGTTTCTATCAAGAACATAGATGAAATTTTGAGCATACCTTGTCATTCGAGGGGAATTTCCTTCATAAGCAGCCACTGAGTCATCCTACTGCCTCTTTTCTTGGAATTTTTTTCCAATCCAATGATTTACCACATTATGGAAACAATTTCTCAAGGGACATACCTATGAATTAATCTCAATCAAGAGCATAAATATCCTCATTATCCCTAATATTTTTCACCATAGACCACCACTGATCAGCTTCACCTTTAAAATTGAAAATAGCCTGACTATCCTTTTGATGTTCTCAACACCCCATTACATCAAAACTTTTCTCCAGCGCTTTAATCCACTTTTCAGATAGAAATGGGTCAGATGATTTTCTAAATGATGGGGGATGTTGCCTCATGAAATGCTCCACTATAGACGTATTCCTATTTGGTTGATCCGGTAGATATCTTGAATGGACACCACCACCATTTATAGCCTGAGACAATTATGCCATCATTGTGACAAACTATTCAGTTCTGAATCCAACCATCTCAGGTTACTGATTTGGAAGGTTATCTTCCTCTTGATGTCGTCCCAACATTGTTGCCCTATTTCCTCTATGGAAAACCATTCTGATCATTGAAATATCTTAGGTAAAGAAACATGGTAATCTGTTAATTCTATATCTCTTAAATCATACCAAAAATTAATTTATGGACATTAATTTAACAATATCCTAACTTCTAATGTTATCTAAACTGACCTTTAATAACCAACTATAAAGACCCAGACATAAACATTACATAATCATTAATGAAATAAATAATTCACATTGAAGATATTTTAATGTTTAGAGTTTTTATAATTAGGTCATAACTATTACATTGCATCTCAAAAATTACAAAGTAGAAACTTCTACTTAGTTACCTTATTTTTTACAAACTAATTCTTGAACAAAAAGAGTCAAGTCTTGTTTCATGATTTAGACAACATGCATTTTTCATGATACCATCCTTGACCCTATTCCACTTTATGGCATGTGAAAAACATTTCAAAAACACGGGAGTTTCATAAAATGCTTAGTAAGGGATACACCAATAAGTACAACAATTAGTTTTTTTAAATCAACAAGTAATGCATGAATACTTTATCATAAGTAATACATTTCACCTTTATGAAGTATTATATACTATTTACTAAATTAAATATCATTTAACACCATTTTGTAACCAAAAGATTACTATAAAACCCATATAAATAACACATATCATATAAAGGTAACTTGGGACATAAACATACTAAAATGAAATAACCATACAGTTGACTTCTACACATATCACTAAATAGAATAGCCATACAACATACTTACATACCCAATATATTATAGGTTATAACATAACCACCCATCCTGGATTTTCACAGCACCACCTGTTTTTTATTTTATCAGGTAAACACCCATAAAATGGCCAAGTACCATTATAAAATCCTAACACATACAATAAATACAGAGGAAAGAAAACATTTCCACATTTCAATCACAATATATCACATAAATATATTGACATAAAAATCCATAATCAAAACCATTTTCAATACCAAAATACATAAAATATTATATCATATTTATTTCCTTTTAAAAACATTACAACTTTTTAAGGATGCCAAAGATCAAATAATACTTGCGGTGGCAAAAAGGACGTTTTTACCGCTTAAGTTAAAAATTAACATTCTATTTTGTCATTTAGTAAATCACATAGTAGAAAAAGATCCCCTTTGAATGAAATTAAAATTAAAAGGATTTTATATACGTTATAAAATAATGTTGTGTATAAAACAATACATGCCTCAATGAAAGGAGATTGAGATGATGTCCCTTAACACGTGTCCGACATGACCTGTTCGTTCATTAATCTCTGGAATAATAAAATAAATTTAATTTATACATTAATAAGAAAATTTTTAAAGATTATCATTACTTTTAAATCATTTATTACCATGTTATAAACATTATGTAATCATTATGTTAATAATGGTTGTTTTTTCGATATTTGTTACTTGAGTCAAAAATGGGCTTCTTATAATTACAAGTTGTTCATGTGGTAAAAAGATCATTATATCTAGATTTATATTCATGATTTATATGTCATATATATCATATATATCCAATATAAACATTTATTTATAATTTTATATAACATTAGGATATAAGAAATGAAATGCACCGTTGATGGAGACGGTAAGCCGTACGTAGCCATGAACACTACATCCATTTCTATTTTGTATGGTAATATAATTAAATCATAATGATACATAAGTATATATTAATCAAGTATAATATCATATATAATTTCATTAACTCTACTCATTTAACATTCCACATAAGTCATGAGTATGCCATGTCACTTTGAGGGGGCAGTAGTCTACACTTCCTCAAATGAAATTATCACATTTACCAATAACGGAAACGATAAAGGTATATTATAAATTGAAAATACAGAAGCATAATGAAAACATAAATATGATATATATCATATATAAATATAGTTCTATCATAATGGACACCATGGGAGGTGATTGGAGATATTTTAACAATCATCGTTTCGTGAGGCAGTAGTTCACCGTCCACAGAAACAGTATGTTCTTTACCCATTAGACGGAGGTGTGTGTATGTTTAGTTATAATAATTCTCATAAAAACATCCTAGTGTATTTAGGATAATTTTTTTTATAAAATAAAGTAATAAAAATAGTTTAAGGGGTTGGATAAGTAAAATAAAACAAAATAAAACAAAAGAATTTAAGAGAAATTGTTACATTTAATTCATGTAACTCCCTTTCGATTTAACCAAAAGGGATTATTGAAGTTCCTTATTCCTATGTTAAGGCTTATAATAAGATGAGAGGAATGTATTGAGATTAATTAAGAATATTTTTTTGGATCCAAGGGTCTTGAGATGTGCGAGGAATGGGTTAGATGTGAGGGATTTTTCTACAGGGGTTCAAGCCTCTTTAGGAATGTGTGAAAATATTATTTTATTATAAAAATATTCTCAGTTTCTAAAGGTCCAAAACTAATTGAAGTAAAAAATTAGATGACTCATGGTCGAAATAAAATAATCCAATAAGAATTGTACAGGTTTTGGATATTATTTTAATCTTTAAAATCTAATCTATTTAAATCATTTATTAATGAGGCAAACACTGCATCATTATTGTGTCTTTAATAATTTAATTTATTTGATATCTAAAGATTATAAAAAAATACAATAATGTAGAAAATCGGCTTATTTTTCCAATGAATATTTATAGTTGAGAATATAACTTATACAACCCAATGTAAAAATTAATTTATTAAAAGTATTTTATTATGTTATTTTTTTTACATTAAGTTAATTAAAATAAAGTGTCATTATCACACTTAACTGGCTTCATTGGTTCCCAAAATAGACACAAGGATTCCCATCATCAGTAATTTCCAATCCAATAAGGTTAAAAAAATTGTTATGGTAATTTTGTATTATTATGATATTATTTTTACCTTGAATCACCCATTTACCTTTAATCGCTGTAAATAAAAGTCAAATGTTACTATTTACCAAAAAATTAATTTCTTCTTATTGAACCAAATTTTACATACTAATAGAAACCATGTATGTTATATTTTTGAAATTAAATTCACATAAGTGGTAAAATTTCATTTAAATGAAAATGTCAGTTTCGTTAACTGCTACATAGCGGTTTCACTATTCATCAAAAAGTGATGTTTTTCAGAAAAATACCAAAAATCTAGCCTATGCTATATTTTATATTACTAATTAAATAATTATGTCTATTTCAAAAAATTTAAACATAGTTGTTGGATTATTTAATTTAAAATTTATTCTCGTTGTCAAAAGAAATAGTGCATTTTAAGAAACAGTATCTATCAAAAGATTGACACATGTTTATGTCCAATTTCAATGTAAAATTAATTTCAATGACCACCATTAAATTAAATGATTAAAATATAATCTAATTAAAATTTAAAACAAATTAAAAATTTAATCTAACCATATCAATAAATTATATTAAAATCAGATTTGAATTAAAATACGTTATTTTTTACTATCCATTAAAAAAATGATTTTTATTACAAAAATACCAAAAAAATACCCAAAGTAAATTTTGATGTAAAGATTGTAAATAAGAATGCTAGTTGGTAAAATAAAACTTATAAAAGTTACCAAAACTAGATTTTATGAGGGTTCGTCATGAAAAGGTAGTAAATAATCCTTTTAATGTAAATTATGCTTAAAATTAGATTCATTATAATTTTAAGCCACCAACTTTTATTGAATAAATTTAAAAACATTTAACAATATTGTATAATAATATTCTTATTAGTTCTGTTCATTCTCGCCAATACAATAACTAGATGTTAACAACCATTTAAAATAATAAAATTATATTGTTAGTGTGCAACGTAAGATTTTAAAAAAAACTCATTGTTGCGTATCAGGTATGACATCGAACATAGCAATCCCTTTAAAGTAAAATTAATATTTAATTCACAAATAATAATAAATATGAAAATGTTATATTTATTTATTTAGCTGGGATGTTACATTGAATGTGTTTAATACTATAGTTAAGGACATAAACATTAAGAGTATGATTCATATGTATAACAATTATTCAGACTATCTTTCCACAATGGTTTCACTCAATGCATATTTTTTATCAAGAGAAAAATAGATTTTCACATAGTGTTGTGGTTGAAATTACATATCAATTTATGGTGATTAAAAATGCCCTAAAAGTTCAGAATACCTAATGTTGGTCTTATAGTTTATCATACGTGGTTGGATGATATGGGTTCTTATGAATTATTTGATAAAATTAATTAATATGTCTATGAATATAAAATGTTTCATGCTATATTAAAGGAAATATCTGCATTATAATTCATTCACATTGTCTTCGCACACACAGACATAAACTAATATATATATATATATATGGTGAAGTGAAATGATAATTGATCTCGCTAATAATGAATTTTATTTATTCTTAATCAAATATTCTGAGGAAGTATTATAGGTTTTGATTTAATGATATGGTTATTGTTAAATCATTTTTGGTGTTGGGATATAAAATTTCTCATGAGGCACAAATGGGTGTTGTTCCATGGATGACCCATGAAAAATACCAAATGGATAACCATACACATTTTATGAGGTATAATAGAGTCTAATCGGTCTTATTTGGAGTACCCAATACCATTGGATTGTGATATACCATTCATGAGACCCCTCAATCCTTAATGTAATTCTTAGAAAAAACATGTGTATTAGGTAATCATGGGGTAATAAGTTTTTTATCATATCATTATTTGGATCATAACAATAATGGAGTTTCACTCTTTTATGATGACTTTGAAATATGAGACCTTGTTTCAGATAGACAGAGGAAGTGTACATCCATGCATTGATAAAAAATGTTGTTCTTATTTACATTATTATGGTATATGTGATGCACTCATCTATATAAGTGAATTACATGTGATTTATTCATTAACCAAACCATATAAATTTCAATAATAGAGAAAGTATGGATAGACAACATATAGTTGATATACGACATGTTATTACGTATCATGATATCTTGAAAAAATGGATCATATAAAAATACATTCCTTCATATAATGAAAATGGTTGATGCATGTTTTTTGATATATGTGTTTCATATAGATCATATTTTCTGTCACTGTATCTCATATAGTAATGATTCTTTAGTATAGTATAGTCTTTTATTTCTTTAATAAATTCTTTAAATAATATTTATTTTAAATTTTACAAAGTCCCATAGGGTAACACATTGTATTTTACTGAATGGGGATTCCGTTTTAACTCAGAGAGATACACTAAAAATATTTATTAGGTAATACAGACATAGTTTTGAATGAATATTCATAATGTATTATATAGGCTATGATTAATAGTGAATTTGATGACATCATTCTAGCCGTTTTTATAACATATCTTAAAGGTGTTTTGGGTATGTGTTTCATATCACATTTTATGGTATGACCTAAATATCATATCACCTTTCACAATATGATCATGTCATATAGTATTATTATGTGATAATACACCGCTACCATAGTTTATTTCCACCAATTATTATCATCATAAGAAATGGTTCATATTATTATACATATAAAGAAACATGTAAATTAATATGATATATATATGTTTATTCGGGAGGATGCAATGGAGTTTATAAACCATGCTTTACATGTATGTTTCATTAACATATGAGTTTATTCATCAATGATAGATGGGGATTTAATAGGATGACTATGTCTTGTAATTTAATTCAATGATTGTGTTAAATCAACTTTCAATATTTTCCATATAGCTGTCCCTCCACATCTATTCATATGGGGAGGCACTAATATACATATGTAATATAGGAGGATCATACCCATGAAATGTGTGATTCATCATTATACCATGGACAATCTATGGATAAGGGAGTCAGATGGCTTCCTTTGAGTTTTATTTATCATGAATTTGAGGGAAGATAATTTTTTTAACAATTTATATTGTAAGGTTCTAATGCTCTTCTTTATTTACATTTATATAAGATAACAGATTTCATTTAGAGTTGACCTAGAAAATTGTGTTTTAATTTTTTTTTCAATTTTTATTGAGAGGTAAAATATTATTTAAAACCCAAAATTGAAACATAATAATTAATAATATTATTTTGTTGATGAAAATAAAAATAAAAATTATATAAAGAAATAGAGAAGATTTTATTTGAATGAATTTTTTTTGATATATTCAAATAAATATTTTATAAAAATAAAACATCATATAAATCTCAATGAGAAAATTTTAAACATTAAATTTTATAAAACTAATAATTAAAATTCAAAAAATAATTATATTATTTTTTAAAAGACTAATTTAGGATTTTTAGAAATAAGGAAATAAAAACAGTCATTACCAAATCATTTGTACATGAAATATAATATAAAAAACATTTAACTAATGTTAAATTTTAATATTATATAAAATTTATAATATAATTTAGAAAAAATAATTTCTATTGATATACAACGATAATAATAATGCACATATTTTTTTATTATAGTTATAGAAATTATTAATAAAGTAGTTTTTTGTATAAAAACACAAAATATATGTTTTTTTAGAAATAAAAATTACATGGTTGAAAATTTATATGTTATAATAAGAAAAAAAATTTAAAGTAATTTAAAATTTATTTTTTATATAGAAATAATTATAAAATATAAAAATACATAACATGATAAAAAAAATATAATAATTTTTTTTAAAAAAATTATTCATGAAGATATAATTTGGTACAATGTAATAATATTAACTAAAATGAAGGTGAAATAAAAAACCAAAATTTAAATGTAAGGGGAATAAAAATATTATAGAAAATATTGTTTTTAATGATTATAAAATCAATGGAAACCAAAAAATGATAATAGTTAAAAAGGAAAAAATGACAATGTTCCCTTAATCTACAAATTCCTCACCATAAACAAATTAGTATATCACCCCTATTTATAAATTTATATCTCCATTTTTCAAATGGTATGGGATGTCAATTGTGTTATTTGAGGTGATGAGGATGTATGTAGATAATGAGGGTACGATGTAAGTATTAGGGGTAGTGGTTTTGAAAATTGATTGTGGCTGGGGGGTGATGTTAGCTAGAAGTAGAGGTGTTGTTAGATATAAATGGTTATGGTGGGATAGGATATCATTGTGAAGGTGTAGTCTCATCAATTGGGGGATTTATATCATCAAATATTGTCTGTGTAATGTCTTCGATCAATGTATTTATAATGAGCTAAACTTTTAGAACGGAAATTGTTTCTAGAAAATGTGTGTTATATTATACTCATAAAAATTATTTCTCATTAATAATGATGTTACTATTATTTGATATGTGACCATATTTTTTTACCATTGTATGACCATTTTTCAATATTACTATTGTAAATAATACTCTTAATAAAATTTTAATGTTATAATTTAGGTTATAAATAGAAATCAAAATGGTTAATTTATTTAGAAAGGATAAATGATGGCCTCAACCAGTTGAGTTGTGCCATTTGAATCACATTTTTAGGATATTGGGGGAGAGTATTCACCATGGGGGTTCACTCTAAAAAATTCCTAGGACAAGATTCAACACCATATAATTGAATAAAATCGCATATGAGGTAAGTGTGTGTTAGTGGAATTCACTACTCAAGAGATGTTATCTGAGCTGCCCCAAGAATATATCACCAACAAACACTTTAACCTTAAGTAATATTCAAGTGTCTTAATGGGTTATTTCAAAGACCTAGTAATGTAATGTGTAATGACATTTTATAAATAAAATTTTTGTTCAATCAATTCCATTTTATGAATTGTTTTTATTAATAAAAGTGAGTTTTAATTTGAAAATTTATTTTTCTTCAAGAAATGATAGTTCTTTGAATATATATATATATATATATATATATATATATATTATAATAAACAAAGATATTATGAATAATACTTATTTTAATGAAATATTACGGGTAAAACACTAATATTGAAATAGAAATGTTAAAATAAATAAATTTTTTCTAGTGTCAAATATTTTACTATACAATTTAAATATGCATTTTACATATGATATTACTTTTAACGTGGTTTTTTATATTTTAAAGTTAAAAATTTCATATATAGATAATTATTATGAGAAATTATGTACCATTTTTGAAATATTTATGTCGAAATTACATTAGGGTGAATTTACAAATATTTTTTAATATGTGTTGTTTTTATTTGAATACTAAAAATACACTTATAGTTTTCCAGTATGTTTAATGACGTCATAATTATATAATAATGATGTACTAACTAGTTTACCATGATCTAATATTCAAATTATTTGATTTTATTATAATCATGTATTTTAATATATTGTGATCAATTTTCAAAAATATAATTTACTTTCTAAATTTTAAATGAAATGTTTAACTAAAAATGGTATTTTTTTGAAACATTATTATCCTTTCCAAACTAGTAACATAAAAATTTGGTAAAAATATTTTGGTTTTCAATTACATAAAATATGTTCCGTGTATCCAATACCATGGCAAAATACCATGGGCATGCCTATGTTATTTCTTTTACATATACCTTGGTGTCTATGGAAATTATTAAACACATCCAAAGATTTTAATACAAAAAAAAACCCATATCTCCATTTTCATTCAAAAAACAATTAACAATACATGAATATATAAATTTTTTACCTCCAAAGGAGAAAAAAAACGTCTTCTCAATGCCCAAAGTTCATGTTCCTCAATTTTTCAGAACAGTCTTCAATGTACTGATTCTATTAACCTTCCATGTTTCATTTTTATGTTGTATGTATTTAAACTTTCAATACTATATTCTTATATACTATTTATTGTATAACTCTAATTTATTATGATTACTTTATGTGTAGGAATCCCTTTTTACCTCTCTTTTTATGTTTTATTCAATTCATTTTTCATACCTGTTATGATGTCATAATTTCTTCTCCAAATTTCTCTCCATTCCTCAAGAAATTACAATTTTTTTGAATTCCCAATGCTCTTTATTTTTTAGGTGTATTCAAAAAGATGAAAAATTGATCTATTTTATTTTGGGATCCACATCCATGAACCCACCATATTTTTTCATGGGTTAATATTAACACAAATATCTTACCTCTATGATATTTTTTAAAACATCATGATTTTGACATGAAACCCATTTCTTATATTCGATAAGGGTTATTAATGAATTTTTATATTATGACATGAGTAGATCAAAAGAATTATTAAATAATAGGGTTTCTACTTGATATCTCACTGATGCATTCGGTAAGGAATTTAACCTATATAGATAACATCTTTTATGATACCATGGTGAATAACCTTAGTAATTTATATGAGACCTCAGTGATAAAACATAGAGATATGATAATGCATGTATAAATAAAATATTGTACCCAAATTTACATTATATAATTCATTATATTTATAATATAATATCTCTATTTATCCTTTTATCATTTATTAATGTTATTATTCAAGTTCTTATCGATAATTATCAGGATCACTAGATGATTATTTCCTTTATTGGGTCAAATGCTCACCCTTTTATTTGATGATTGTCCCTAGGTTATGATATGTAGTAATTTTGCAGTGGGATAACAAAATAATAATCCATTCAAGTGTATTAGATAAATATATTTTTCATGCATTATGTACCTTTTTCTAAGAAACTATTCTTTAAAAGATGCATTATATTGTTAATGGAATGTAATGTTAAGCAATCAAAAGGTGGGATTTCATAGTCGGTACCAAAATGATGGTTTAGTTGTTTTTGTAAATTTCATTTGAGAATAATAGAAATAACCCTTGGAAAAATTTTAAATATTTTGAAACATCCTGATATTCTGCTAAATTATTATATATGTGGTTTCAATGGAATAAAATCTATGTATATATATAATCAAGTTGATCGGGTTATGGATCGTGTGTACGTAGGTGTAACAACACTAAAATGGTGCATCAAGCCCGACACTACGTGACATATTACATGATAATGGGCATTATTATACACCTTGTGTGACATTCTTGGTTGATATGTTTGGTTAATCAATATTTTTTTATGAACCATTATTATGGATTTATAGAAAATGTAACTGTTGATAAAAAATAACATATTTATGAATGATGTTTGAAGAAATTACATTAATTTTTATATATAATAATATAAAAATAAATATGTTTTTGGGTAAATATTCATTCATTTAGAAATGGTTTGAAATTAAAAAAACCATGTAAATGGTGAGCACAATAGGCCAAGCACTGAAAACTTTCTGATGGAAGCTATATTGGAAAACGACATCATAATATTGAATCAACTAACAATACTAATGAGAAATAATTTCAATTAAGATGAGAGACCTGATTCACCTCGAATGGAATTTTTTTTCATTGTATACTTTATGAATCCATGACAAAATTCCTTCAACTGTTCTACTTACAAATTTATTACTGAAAAACATAAAAGTTATATATAAAAGGTAATTTGGGTACTGGAATGTTTAGAACAACAAAAATTAAACCCATCTATGTACCTACTATAATAATAATGTAATTAGTGGCGTAAATTGTTTTAAAACAAGAAGCCAAGAGGAGAGATTGATGCAATACAATGGGAAGAGTTTAGGGGACCATTTACAAACAAATATTTCCCCCGTTCAATGAAAACCAAAATAGAGAAGGAATTCCAAGAGCTAAACTAGTTGAAAAATAAATTTTTCGGAAGCTATGAGATGAAATTAACAAGACATTCCTATTACACCTCTATATTTGTCGTGGATTATAATGGTAATTTTGATATTTTCAAAGATTAACTAAGAACCCATCTACAAAATAATATAGCTAGGTGAGACTTTGAAAAAATTGAACTTTAGTTTGTAGATACGTAGTGGTCCAATTGGTTGATTGAAAATAAGAGATCAATGGATACAATGTTATGGAGTATTATTGGTTATTAAAGAGGAGTAAATAAAGTAAAACATTCTAATGTAACATTAGGGAAAATGATATCTCTGGAGTGAGAAATGATACATGTGTGGATGATATGGCTATATTGATGGGAACTATTGTAGTGAGGTGAATCCTAAACATCTCAACACTAATAATAAAACAGAAGGTTGTGCAGTCCCAGAGTAAAGTTCAATGCTTTATGAGTGGAATATTTAGGGACTAATTTTGGTAATCAACATTAACCTCATCATTGTACATGAGATCAAGGTCGTTCTTTTTCTATCATGATAGCTACTTTTGAATCTCTAAATAATGTTGTTGTAGGTACCCTTATTGTATTTTGAAAGCTAGAAAGTACATTATTTATTTTTTTTCTACAAATTCCCTTTATTTCATTGATGTTTGAAAATAATATATTATAAATCTCTAAACATATTGAATTATAACTCTTATTAAAGTGTCATTTAAGGATTACCCAATCACCATTAGTGCATAGAAACACTAGTATATACTTTGGTGAGAATAATCTAATCGAAAATCTCGTATCTTTTCATGTGTTAGAATTACACATTATAATAGGTATATAATATCTCTCAATGTATACTGCTACAGTCCGATATATATGTAATGAAATATTTATAGGCATGAATGGAAATTAAATAGTTGATTTCGAAGGAGTGATATTTCTAATAGAGTTTTTTCTAGAAGAACCCCTGTGGACTTCCTTATAATAATTATAAGTGAATATGAGGAATGAAATGAATGTATATGAATATATAATATCCCCATATTTCATAAATACATTGATGTGTTTCTTTAGGAGTTACCTATAAATACTATTAAAAGAGTAGTATAATTATCCATTAAATTCATGCCTAGTTCTAATGTAATTTCAAAGTTATTGTATAGATTGGAAGATGTAGAGTTGGAATAATTAAAGAAGAAACTCCAAGATAATTTGGTAAATGATATTATCTGGCCATGTTTTTCTCATTGGGGGGAACATGTTCTCTTTTTGAAGAATAAGGATAGTTCAATACAGTAAATAATTGATTATAGATAACATAATGTGATCACAGTTTTGAAAAAGTGCCCTATTCGTAGGGATGATAATTCATTTTACCAACTTTGTGGGGTTCAATTAATCTCCAAGATTGATCTATTATACGATTAAAATCATTAGAGGGTGAAGAAATAATTTATTCCAAAAATCACATTTTGATCAAGATATGGGCATTATGAGTTTGTTGTTATTTCATTCGGCCTGACTAATGCACCTTTTATATTTTTGGATTTAATGTATAGAGACATTAAAGACTATGTTGATAAAATTGTGGTAGTTTTTATTTATGATATTATTTTGTATTCCAAAATTATTGAGGATCATGAATATCATCAGGGATTATATTTAAATCTTGGATGAAGTTGTGGATATTTGGAATGGTTAAAAAATGTCAATTTCGGTTATAATATGTTTCTTTCTTGGGGAAAATTGTAACCAATGAACGAATATTAGTTAGTCTTTCTAAGAAAATTGTTGTGGAGAAATGAAAATTTCCTAAAATAAACAACAAGATTCATTTTTTCCTTTGAATAGATTAATATTCTATGAGATTTGTGAATGACTTTTCATATCTTCCTAATCAACTAACCATGTTAATTCGAAAAGGGGATCTGTTCATATAAAAAATGCGCAAGAAAATTGTTTCTGTATCCTGAAAAAATGTTTGTTTATAGAACCAATGATAATTCTAACATCTATTGGAGAAGTATTTTTTATTTTTTAGTGATGGATATCTAAAAGGGTTGTGTTTTCTTTTCCAATGAACAGTTTAAAATACAGTTTCTGTTTTTTCAATAAGATTAATGAAATCATAATTGTTTGGTAATTATTTAATAATTATTTAACCATAATCCACAACAAAAAAATTTATATTTTAATAATATCATATTTTTTTAAATATTTAATCAATTACCCAATATGTAACTTACTTTTCAAATTTTAAAATGGAATCTTTAACACTAAAAATGTTATTTTTTTGGAAACATTACTTTTTCATTCCAAAATAAGTAATATAGATTCTGGATGGCTTTTATAAGATGAAATTACCTAAAATATTCTCCATTTTCCAATACAATAGTCAAATACCATGGGGAAGACCATGGTTTATCATTTACCACCACATATGTGTCCAATGATATTAATAAAAAACCTCTTATTTTAAAATAAGTAACCTTCAATTTACACATTTACATTCACTTCAAATTAATTATACATTATGATATTTTATTTTAACCTTCCAAAGACTCCTCCCAACCCCAAGGTCCTGATAAATATGTTTTATGAATAATCTTCTGGCTAAGGGAAATCATAACTACAATTTTCCTTTCATGTTCCCTTTTCATGTGGTGTGTCTTTAATATTCCATTACTATTTAATGATGTCAATTTTCTAATACAATGTTTCATTATTCAGAGTATTTTATGAATATATGACCCATTCCCCTTCACTTTTTAATGTTTTATAAAAATGTGTTTCACAGCTATTATGCTGTCATATTTTCTCTCAAAATTTCTCTCTTTTTGTTAAGAAATTATTTTATTTTATTTTTTAAATATCCAAACATATTTATTTTATAGTGATATTTACCTATATGTAAAAACCATATTTTTTATTTAGGTATTATCATTCATTAAATCCGCCTTCTTTTTCCATGGGTTAATAATGACAAAATGATCTTGTCTTTAGATACTTCTTTAAAACATCCTGATTTTGATATGAACCTCATTTCTTTTGTTCTACACGGGTTATTATTGATAATTTTATTAGGATATATGTGGGTCGCATTTATTATGAAATATATTTTGTGTTCATTGATAACTCTCTAATGAAAATGGTAAATAATTTAATCTCTAGAGATTCCATGTTTTACGATAACTCGGTGAATAATCTTGGTAATTTTCATGATAACATGGTGATAAAAATTTGTGATATTGTTATAAATGAATCAATTAAATTTAATAGCTACATTATCATGTTATAATTAATTTTATTTTTAATATTTGATAAATATTTTATATTTTTTCATTCTTTTATTATATTCTTTAAGTACATGTCGATAATTAACCGGATCTCTTGCAAACTGTTCCCCCACATTCCATTATTTTGAATTATTCTCACCCTTCCTTTTATAGAAGTCTCTAGGATTTGAGATGTAGTAATTCTAAATAGATTGAACCAAATAATAATCCATTGAATTTGATTAAATTAACGTTGTATTTTTTCTGGTATTATGTACAATTTTTATAAGAAAATAAACATCAATAGATCATCTAATTTTTCAATGAAATGTATAATCATGTAATAAAAGGAGGGATCCCATAGGATTATTGTCAGTGTAATGGGGAGTGAATTCCAAATAAGGGGTCGTAGGTAGTGTTGTGGAAATGATTATTTGAGATTAATGGTTATAATGATGATTTTTTTAAATGGAAGTCATTGATGAAAGAAGGATATTATTGATTTGTAGAAAATTTTATGTACTGTGTTTTCATATTGTGTTATCTAATTTATTCAATTATTTGGTAAACATGTGATTTATATTCATGCTCAAATGAAATTATATATTTTAGTTATGGTGAATAAAATTTGGAATTTAAGAGGATATCTGATGATGTTTGGAGGAGTATAAGAGTAATTTTTTGAATGTGTTTTGGTTTTTAATTAGGAATTCATCACATAAGGGTTCTGTTCATGAAATTGTGATCCATTACTCAATTAAAAATGTAGTGATCTATAAATAATCACATGCTATTTTCAATGGATACGATTTGATTTGATTCCTGAATTTATGTTTTTAATCCATCATGTAATGAAATATGGATCACACTACAGTTTGAAGGTTGTGATTATTTGTGTTATTGATGTTTCGTATGCAAAATGATACATTACCATGAGAAAGTTGGTTGAGTCTTGAATAATTTTTTCCCCAGAATGACTCTTTTCATAACAGAATATCATTTTCATGAAAAATTTGGGTTCCTATATTTGAGAATATTCATGATGTTACATTTAAATATAAATTTGTATCACCGTAATTTTCTTGGATAAAAAAACTATTATCATAGAAAAAATGTGACTTTGTAATGCAGGTTGACTTTCATCATGAAACCCCATAGATATTGTAATAATGTTCACATAGAAAAATTATATATCCTTAAGATTCAATGATTTTTAATATTATTCTATAATTTTTTTTTCATACTAATATTCCATCGAACATAGAGTAGTTGAAGAAAATTAATTTTGGGAATTTCATGGATAAACAATGAGACAACTTATGAACTCATAATTTATCTAAAAATATTGATTTTGGTTTTTTATTCATGTGAATATATAATATTTTTGTGGGTAATCAATCTCTATTCCCAATTCCCCTAAAACGCATAAATTTTAAGGAATTTTTTTGGTTTGATCTAATGGAACAATATAATGTGGATGATGTCATGAGAAAATTATATTATTTAATTTTGAATACGAAATATCATTAAAAATTAAATTAAATTGATGATTGTTACTCCAATGTAGTGAAGTGGTGTTTCTCGACGTGGAGAAGAACTATAATAGACTAAAAAAATATAGAATACCATAGAATATGGTTTTCTACCAATTATCACTTGTATCTTGATAGGAATTGTTACATAATGAAGATAAAATTATTTTTATAAGAGGATTCGTATTGAGTCTACAATAAAAATGTGTTTTGAGTATTTCCATGTTAATTGATGATGATGATTTTATGTATATATTGAGATATCTCATTTTAAGAAGGATGATGACAGTTGGTGGTCCAAAGGATGTGATTTATCAGTTAAATTAATCATATAAAATTACAAAAAAGGATTATAATAAAATTAAAGTGATTGTATGGATTCTTTTTGAATATAAAAGATCCATTAAACTATTTACTTAAATAGTTATCATGTTATTTTAGGAAGAATGTCATATTTTTCAGGAGACATTTTGACAAACATCAATTTCACGGATAAACCCTTCACATTATAAATCGCTTCGATGATTCTAGTGGATATTATTATAATTGATGATTCAATGTTATATAAAGGATTTAGAAATATGTTTTGATATGTTAACCTTGTATATATATTTTTTGTTCTTTTTTTCAATTCCTATATGAAAAATTTTAAAATTTTGATTAAGATCAAAGTATTTATTAGTGAATGATAAATATTGGTGAAAACATACTTATTTTAATCCTTATTAGAGATTACGTAATATTGGTTGAATAATTATAAAATACTTTTTCTCATTGATTATCCCCCTCCGACTGGATACACATTTAGTTATTGCATTAAATTTTTGTTATTCCACTATAATTGGAATTTGTGATTATAATGTTTTATTTGTGACATAAAATTTTTTTGATGTGTTTTTGATAATTTCTCTCTACTAGTTATTGTTATTGATTGATAAAATTTTTTTACATGAATCACATCAATTTTGTCAATATAAAATGAGTTGTCACATATTTGGGGAAAATTTACATTTTGTTAATAAAATAATTCTACCATAATTGAGGGAACTAGTTCATAACATTCATAAATATTACACCATTTTATTTTTATATTCAATAAATAACCCAAAACCATAAATTTTTAATGAATTATGAGTCTAGATACAAAAATGATCATAAAAATACCCCAAAATGTTCATCATATTAGAACTCTTCAAGACATATCATACATAGAACCATCGAGAAAAATATTGTGAAGGAAAAAACAATAATTTCAGAGATCAATTTTTTTATGGGTGACCAAAGGATATATCAATAAATGATCAAACATGATGATATGTATATTATATTATGATCATGACACAAAAAATATCATACATTGCCAGTTAAATGTCATTAATCATGTGTCATGGAGTTAGAAATTATCATAACAAATTATAAAATTAAAATGAGTGGGAAACTCAATAATCAATCATGAACCATGAGAGAATATCATAAATAGAGGAACTCTCACAATCATTATATTATAACATTTTGAACATGTATAAACAATAATAGGTCCACTCATTGTGTCATGTAAAATAGATATTTCCTCAAAAAACATATGGACATGAAACTAGGTCCACACAAAAATATATTGGCATGACCCTAGGTCTACACACAATGTTTTCAACATTAAATCTTGTTCACACATAATATATTTGTCTGATGAGTTTTGCATCATTAGACATTTCAACAAAGGGATATAATGCCCTATTTTATCACATAATCTATTCATATATATCTCATAATATCATAAATAAAATTATCACATTATTGAGGATTAACGTATAGAAAAGATAATATGTTTCATTGAAATCTCATAATCAAATTCATAATCATAATCCATCGAAATATTAAATTAATATTTTATTGTTAGATCATATATCGAGTGAATCTTAAGTATCATTAATGGATGCTGTCCTAGATGAAAAAATTTAAATATAACTACAACATATTTTAGAATAATCTCTATTTCATTTTGAAATAACAACATTATAACACATAAAATTCAAATATATAAGGAAATAATTTTATTTCAAAATGAATATGGAAACTTTTAAAGTAGAATTTAATAAAAAAAATATTCATTACTATGGGAAATGTTATCGAGGTACTGTATGTTAAAAAAAGTATTATTTACACCATGGTTAAAAAAAATATTCATAAAATGAAAATAATATTATTTAATATAAATTTATTGACCTAAAAAAATTGGTAAAAATTATCATTATTAATTAGTGGTGAATAATAAAAAATTCATTAAATATTTTTAATGGAAATATGTATATTAATGGAAAATTTCATCAAAAAAAGAATAAATAATGTTTGTTTTTTTAAATAATTTTTTCCATTATTGTATAAAAAAAGTGGAAACAGTTATGATTATGTGAAAATTTAAATAATTCATAAACATATAAAAAATATATGGGCTTAAAAGGATAATTATTATATAATTCCACCAATGAATATTTTACAAAAACAATCTCGAAACAATGATTTTATCATAATTCCATTACTTAAAGTATCATCCTCTATTGTATGTGTTTATAACTACTAAATTATAAATAAATATTTTTTATAAATATATTATAATAACATAATAATTAGTGATTTACTAGTTTTTATTACTTCATTCTTTAATAATGACCTTTTATTAATAAGTTCATCATTAAAAACAGCATTCTACTAATAAATATTCTATTATATATATATATATATTCAATTCGATGGATCTGGTCCTTGAAACATAGTCATTATTTCTTCATATAAAAATATTAATCAATTAATTAGAACCAATTCTATTTATTTCCAAATTTTTTTATTTATTCATAGAATATTCTTTTAAAAAAATAAATACATTAGTTTATAAAGATGGTAGTACATATGTTTTCACTAGTGATGTTTGTAGTATTCGTATGATATAATAAAATAAATATAAATTATAAATTATACATTATATGTTAATTATTATATAATAAATATCATATAAACTCATGAAAATAATCATTATCATCATCCTTTTAGATAGGAAATGAAAAATGAATCAAATATCTTAATGGAGAAGGCAGTCCACAGATACTCATGAGCGATATTTCCATATTAAAATAAATTAGAAGGTAAGAAGGTAGATAAGACATTTTATTCTAAAAGAATAATTTCCACATAAATATAATATATAATCATTATGTCTATCATAATAACCAGACATGAAATTTGGTTATTGAAAATGAATCATATCACTACTTGGAGTTGGAAGTTCACACAAATGAATAAGGGAATATTTCATTTCCCATTTTTAAGAATGTTGTTGAAAAATAGTTATCCAATAAACATAATAAAATAAAAATATATTTATTTTAATATAGTAATTATATTTTCTTGTATAGAATAAATTTAAAATAACTACAAAATAAATTGGACAGAAATGATATTGGTAAGAGCATATACCTCTTCTTTGATAAACATCTTTTGATTCACTTCTCTATGGCTCTTGGGATGGTCTTTTATTAATAAAATAAATCAAATAAAAGGATATATATTGTTAGAATATATTTTATCATAGTTTTTCAAGCTATATGTCTTATGTGGAGTTGAAAATAGGGTAGAAGGCTACCCAATTATAAGTTAGGGAAGTGGTACACTCCTAATTGTTAAGAGTATAAAAATATAATAAAGTCACCGTCATTGGAATGTGACTGTAAATTTGATATTTTTTTATTATATTTTGATAAAGAACCTTCATATTTTTAAGAAATATGATTTATAAAATTTTTAGGTCATTCTAACCATTTTATATCTACATTAAACCCTCATTAGATCTAATTAACATATACTATAGTAATTCATTTCAACATAGTCACCTCTCATAATGGAAAAAATTAAGTTTAAAATATAAAATTATAATATTTATGTTTATTTAAAAAATGGTATTAAATTAAAATATTTATTTTCTTTAAGTGATAGAGTTAAATTTTAAAATGAGTGAAAGAAATACAATAAAACTATTATTATAGAAATAAATATTTAGGAAAAAATCGAATTTATTCATATTCCTTTCAGAGTATAAATAATTAGATGAATATTAAAATATATTATTGAATAAATTCTATAGAAATATAATTAAAATAATTTATAAATTGTAATTAATTTCTTATATTATATTTCAATCACATTGCATGCATAAAAATAGCTTCTGAAAAACATCTATTTTCTACATTCAAAATATTTTATTTTAATTTCTAACAAAAAAATGATCAATGACATAATTCTATAATTGTGTAAAAAACTATTTTTAAAAACATAGTTGATCATATTCATAGCCAAAAATCATAATACTTAGTGAAAATTTTCACATTATATATTTATATTTATAGAATATATCACGTTTCATTTATACTTACTGTTGTGTGAAAAGAATAGTATAAAAAATAAAATTTATTTAAATGAAAATCTATCCTAAAAACTAAATATGTCACATTTTACCCGCATATAAGTTTTTTTATTGAATTTTAATCACATTGATACAAATATCTATGGATTCTTTAGCCTCATCATATCCTCGGGTTCTAATGTAAGATCCAAAAATTTACAATGTCTCCACAAGAAAAATGACCAAATGAGTGGTATTTTTTATTTCAAATTTATATCATTGATATTAAATAAAATATAACTATTCCTTATATGATAGAAAATGTTAAAATGGATTGACCACTATGTTCAATACATGTTAATGATTAAGTATATACTTCCTCCTGAGAGATATATAAATCGAATTCTAAACTACAGAATGATTTGGGGGAAGAGGAAAGCGTTAAGTAACTATCTTGTTATTATCATGAATTTTAATTTTATGGATATATATTGGATTCATATTTCCATTTTTTAAATATTTTATCTCTCCAAAATAGATAAATTCATATTAATACCTTATCACCAACTTCAAATCTAGATTGCATAAATCATTAACTAAACAATGTTTTATTGACATCGATATCTCCAAATATGATTCTGAATGGAACTTAAATTATCTACCATGTACAAGGATAGCATAGAACCCATTATATACCATTCTCCAACTTCATCCAATAACATGGTAGTTTTATCTACCTATCATATAGGGATTTATAAAGATCAATCAGAATGATCGTGTGAAAGTTATTATTGTATGAAAATTAAACCAACCTACGTTATTGATATCAAAATACATTGAAATGCATAACATAAAACCAAAAGACAAAATTTATTGTTGTAATAGTCTTTTATGATAGCCCAAAAATCTGATTATGATATTTAGTGAAAAATATTAACTTTTCACTCAAAGATTGATGATGAATTCTCTAGATCATTGCGAAAAAATATAGATCCTGATCAAATATAATAGAATACATCACTCTATTAAAGTATTGCAAAAACTATAATTAATATCTATAATTTTATTAAGTGATAAGTATTCCATATTGATAATTTTGGTTGATAGTTCTATTATCTTATCAATAACAACTCAAATATCATTGTTCCCAAAAGAAATTTAAATGGTGTCTAATGAAAAAATAAATCGTAATGTTACCCATTTTTGTTATGGTATAGGTTATGGTTGTAAAAATCATAATATATCTTCTTATTATACTTATCTTTCTGTAATACTATACATCGTGAAACATACCATATAATATCAATTAAAATTTCATCTCACTATAAATTCTTATATCTCATTACCTACTCATACATCTAGGATGAAAATCGAATGATTAACTATGAGATTCATCAAATAGCTCGAACATCATGTATGTTCTAGATGTGACATGTTCTTGGTTCATGAACAATGTCATTTTATAATATTCATTGTTAAACATAGAAAGATATATCACCTCCTTCTATACTTCCACATCATCCATTTATGTGTCTTTATTACTCAAATGAAAGGACCAATGGTAAATCATTAATATAAAAAAGTATGATATGTCCCATTTCATCATGATTAGAAGAATCGTCTTATATTAATCCCTAATTATTAGATCTCTTTCAATCCTCATAATGGTAAAACACAAATTTTCATTATGAAGGATAACATTAACCACCTTCTTCACCATCCCATTGTGTTTATGTATTGAGAAATCATAATGTCAATAAATTATAATTGTATCCTTTAATTCATATTCAACCATTTCAATGTAAATATAATATTCTATGTTATGTGATAATTTTATTTATAACTACATTCACTGTAAGAATAATACTTCCATATTTTTAATGAGATATTACTTATTACAACCGAAAATCATGATTTAGATAATTTTTCATGAAATTTGTATTTGAGTGAGGCATATGAAATCACCATATAATTATGAATGTGGAAATTTAAAAGTTACTACTTAAATTCATCAATATAGATAACAAAACCTTTATTTGTATACTATAGTTTGATCATAGGCACAGTGAACAAATTTTTTTTCAACTCCATAAATTTTTTTCACATTCATATATCCATAGGAACTTGGAACACTTCTATATATACATGGTTAGTGGATTAGATAGTAATGAGAACATATACAGAATGAGTTGATAATATCCATCCAATCCATCAAAACAATGGTTCTCAGTCACAATAGTTGTCTATTCCAATAGGAAATGACATCTAGCATTTAAGGGTCTACCGATATCCCCTAAAATGATATTATATGACCCAATTACAAAACCCTATATTGAAAACATACACAGATGTTTCAACAAAAAACATACTTCTGCTGGCTATTCAAAAAAATCACATATTGATCATGATGATATTCAATTATCATTGAATATATAAGAATATATTCTATAAAGACTTCCAAAAACTGATCATGGTTATATATAAAGACTATATTAAATCAATAAATATAGTAGAAGAATTGGTAAGATCAAATGGGATCACTATATATTGATGATGACCATATATCAAATAGAAGGTTTTATTGGTTTTATTCCATTCTTGAACATCAAATTATGATATGTAAAATGAAATTACATAATTTAAAATCAGTTATCTTAAAAATTTTAATCAATAAATCCAATAGTATGATGTACACAATTCATGTCTTTGGTATTTATCTTACATTGTTTTCCATATTTAATGAAATTAGGAATTAACTAATCTCTCTTCTTAATCAAATGAACATATGGCTATCATGAAGATGAACTAGTGAGTATAGATCCCTTATGATAACTCTCATAAACTTTATTCATCAATTCATACAACTCAATTGGGACTACTATATATTGAGTCTTTTCAATTGGTGTAGAAACATGTATGAAATTAATTGACCACACCAAATCACAATTTTATTAAAGACTAGGATGTTATTCATGAAACACAGTAGTATATTCCTAAAAAATATGAAAATAATAAATGTTGAAATATTCTACATCCCTTTGAGGTAAATATCCTTCGTGAATAGTTATTATGACCAATATAATTAATGTAATTACTATTGGATGGTAATGTTCATAATTTCATTGACAGAAAATCATAGGTTAATATAGAATATCAAATGTAATTTAAAATTTCTAAACATTAATAAGTTATATATTTAGATATATATATTTAATGATAAAAATTAAATTGAATTACACTAAAGGAATAATATTAATATTTTTATATGGTTTATTCATAAAAAAGTGACTATAAAATCCCTATATTTGATGTGAAGGATAAGGGTTCCTTAACCATCCTGATTCACTTATGTATTTGACATTACATATACCATTTATTGTTATATTATGTAGCCTGTAGACCAGGAATAAACTTATATAATTCTTATTTTCACAACACATAATATATTATGAGTTCTAAAAAAACATGAGAACCACTAATAAGTGGGGGATATTGAATAAGTGGTGATCTTTTACAATTTCAATTCTCTATAATTTAACACATATATTTTTTTATTATCCTTTACTATGTTATATAATAACCTCACATGATTGTTATTGTATGAATATAGAACATGGAACACAATATTTAATACATTCATTTACATTATGGGAGACTACATCCGTTCTATTGAACCACCCATTGGTCAATAAAAATTCACAGTAGTATAAATGACATTTTAATGAACCAAATCATTTTATAATAAATTTATATCCCAAAAGGATATAATATATAGACTCCTATTAGTGACAATATATTTCTTATCAAACGTGGAAAAACCAAAACATTGGAAAAACCCTCACAAGAATATCATTTAGGAATCATATATGTGATTTTCTCTATTCGATGCACCGTACCTTCACCATGTTTATGACATTACATGGTTATCACTAACTAATACATTTATTATTTATTATATCTACTAAATAAAATCACTAGTATTTAAAACATAGTCATAAAATCTAGATGATACAATCATTTTCTAGTGTACTTTGGTTGATGAATATGTGTGATGTCTTTAACAGATAACTCTATTTGTTACCAATAATTACAAAACATCAATTTGGAGTTATTTAACTTCAACAAACTATTAATTTAGTTTGAAAATTTCATTTCACACACCATAATATTTTTTCAAATGTTTGCCTAAATCTCCATCAGATACCATTTATGCAGTACTTCATTTTTGTGCCTCATATGAAAAAGAAATAGTTTCATGTTGTACCTACAACCCATTTTTGGTTCTAATTATAGGATAATTGATTGGAATATAAATTCATATTCTCGTTCATTGAAATAAAAAAATCCATATTAACCAAATTCATTGAATGCTTCTCAAAATATATAGGACATTCCTGAAATTTTATGAAAAATTGCACATATGCGACCTTTTTGATACTTCTTGGAATCCAGGATGTTCATCCTCTACCTTAAGATACTCCATGTGATTACAAATTTCCACAATGTGAAATATCATAGAATCATCAAATCTGATGAAAAAATTAATGTTTTTCTGATGTTCATTAACCCAATGGAAGATGAATGTTCAATTTAACATGACCATCTCATTCTATTTGTATCAATGATTTTTCAATTTATACTATTATGTGGTTCACTCAAGTAATTGTTTTCTGAAAATATTATTTAAAATTATATGTTCTTATTTATATAAATCCTACATATCTTGGTAATGAATTCCATTCACCATCTGGAAACATTTTTCAACATGTTATACAAAGAAAAACATTCTCCTATAATACCATACAAACTATAATCCATTCAAAAAAATGTACTTACCCCTTGGAAATTATTTCATTAAGTACATGTTTCTTAAAATAAAGATTTTCTCTCATTAAAAAACATTCTCCTGTAATATAATAAATTTTTTTATAATGTATTTAGCCACTACACATAAATTATCGGTAAGCATTTGGAGTGTTACCTTTACACGAGGTTTGTTTGGGTTTACCCTTATGTAAGATTCTTTTTACATCCTATTACTTTATAAACCATAAAAAATATGTTTTTACCTTACATAGTTTATCATAATAATTTTCATAAAATGATTATTATATTTATAATGTTGACATCATACAAATATTTTTTTTTAAACTTCTACACTGGTTCGTTTGATGAAATAGTTTTACATATCACTTTATAAAAACATGCACAGATTCATCATGGACAATGTAAATAATAATAAATCTAGGAACATGTGATCATTATATAATCTTATGAATTCCATAAATTTAATAAAATATTTTAAAATATTTCATTATACTCTTCATGTAACTCATTTGGAATGTTTCTAACCCATAAATTGCAAAAAATATTTAACAACTTTAGTAATGATTTTCAGCAGTTTTAAAATAACACTAATAACACGATATATGGAATAATTACATAAAATTTGAAAAAAATTATTAAATGATCATAAATCTCCCCATTTATATTTTTTAAAATATTCTCAACATATGTTAATTTTTTTAAACAAATCTACTTTAATGTTTCTCAAATTTTACCAAAACATATCTTTTCGAATAGAGAATGTACCAACAATACACTACATGATAATGATATTTTTTTAATGAATTTAATACTAAAATGTTATTTTTTCCATGATAAGATAAAATACCAATAATGATTTACTTCTCTCCCATATTAGTATAAAAAAAATTCGACTTTAGAAAATAATGGTGTTTTCCACATTAAAAGTTGTATTTACTCTCTATTTTTATGAAAATAACCCAAATAATGTGTGGGCATCATTATGAACTGTAGGAAGAATATTTTGGAATATGAAAATGATTTTTTAGCCCAAATTATGAAATAATTTCCTTTGGAATTAAAATGATGAAAACATCATCAATTTGGGGCGTTTTTTAAATGAACACAAGCATAACATATTCATTAGTACCATTTTGTTTCATGAAATGATACATAAAATCAATGTGTTTTGATTTTAAATATTGTATCTGAATCATCGATAGATAAATGGAAATATGGTTATAAAATTTTGTATTTAAGCTTTTTATTACACACACTATAAAACAATCGAACTGAATATTAATTTATATCAGTTTAATACATGCATGGGTGGGAACTAAATATTCTGCTTCTATTATCATGAATGTTACAAAATATTTTTTTGTTACTGTTTTTGATCACACAAAATTCTCCCCAGAAAATAATTTCTCTGGATGTTGAATTTCTATTTCTACTTTTTATATACGAATCCACATTAGTGTATCTAATATTGTTTTTGTTACAACTTTTATTACAATACATTCCAAAAGATGATAATCCATTTACAAACCAATGTATTAATATTTTTTATTCCATCATATGTGATTCCTTTGGATAACAGTGATATATTTAACAAAATGTAACAATATATACAACATCCATACATGTGTCCATAAGATATAGAAATATTCATATTATCTTCTAGAGTACTTTTTGAATAAAAAATTTCCCATCATTATATTTATTCATCATTATACCCACAAAAATAGGTGTACAATATTATTTTGATACTTTAATGGAAAACTATTATAATAAATCATTGGAATATTTTTTATATTATAGAATGATATATATTTAAATCTCTTAATTTTCAACCCAAAAATAATATTATCCATCAGGGTAATGAAATATCAAGGATTTTCTTGATTTTTTTAATAAATTATTCCTAATTTTTATCCCTTTAACTTGACAAAATTTATATCATCATGGTAAAAATTTGAAATAATGGAAAATTTTATCACTTATTTGTAATATATGTTTCTATTATAATATAATTTGGAGAAGTTCAATTATTTAATGAAACTATCATTTTCAGTGCACCATTAATGAGTATAAAATTTTAAAAAATATAAGTATTTATTTAGATCAGAAACCATGATTCTGTTTTGTCAAATAAGAAATAAGTAGGTTTCTCAATGTAATATTCTTTTTTAATTTCTCTATTTATAAAATATTACTTAACATCCATCTGATAATTATTTTAACATTGATGGGGAACAACTATAAGTAATTCTATTATTGATTCTAATCTCAGAATAGGGTAAACGTTCCATTTAAATCAACACCTTCCATATGTGAGAAACTATTACAAGAAAAAAGAAGATTTATTGTTGAAATTCATCCATTTTATTTCATCTTCTTTATAAATATCCACTTTTTCCAACAACATATTTTCCTACTGTTCATGCAACTTGCTGAAAATTATCATCTTTATCAATATTATATAACTCTTCAATCATATAATGTACCCACTATTTATGTTTAATTACCCTAGAAACTTATTTTTATTACAATTCAGATAGTAGATATGTCTTATTTTCTATCATAAAAATCCTATTATTCTATACTCATTCTTTCTGATTAACAATTATGATTGTAGAGTCAATATTATTGGATAGAGTACAAAATTATAGATACTTTATCATGTGTCACTCTCCTCATTAGAATACTGATTTTAGTCACATTGTATACATTTGTTATATCATTCATATTCAATATTATTTTTATAATTATAGTTATTCATTTCAAATTCAATAAAATATTTAACAACATTTTAAAATTTATTTATTTTCAATAACTCTATCATCAATAGAATTCACCTATTTTTCAAAATAGTTATTCCAAAATATATAAAATCATTTGTTCAATGAATGTCCCTTTATAATTCATTTATAGGTTTTTTCATTAAACATTCCAATATATTGATTTATGTTCATTTTTTAAAATGGGCTCCCAAAAACAATGGGGTATTTAACTAAATGAATTTTCTTATACAAAATATCTTAGGAAGTCATTTTGGATTCTAGTATTGACAAAACATTCGTTTTGAACATGAATATCTGTACTTATTGCTTCTCTCTATAAGAATTTTGAATATATATATTTCTTCGATTGTAATGAAACAAACATTTATGAATATAATTTAAGTTTTTATTTAATTAAATGTCTTATGGTTATATAAAACATGTGAACTTATATTATTATATCCAATTGGGTTTTAAATTACCATTTAATACCTTTTCCATTGATAATATATCATTTGAACAGTGATCACATGACTAGTATAATGATAGGGGTTTTTTAAAAATTATTTTGACATAGAAAATGGAAGTGAGGGATGAAGCTTATAAGGTAGATATCATTTCGATGATTTTCCCTAGGCCAAGCCCAGGCTGAGATCCCACAACATAAGCATGAGTGAAATTGTTTACGGGAGAAGTTTAAACTCATCGAGATCGTGGTCCAAAACATGTCACAGAAAGACCACATGAATTCCCCACCATCACACACCTTACTATTAAGTAATATTATTTTGTAATAAAGGGATATGTATCAAGGCCTTAGAAATATTATTATTTTTATTATTTTGAATATAATTAAGAATATAGTTTCACCTTATTATTAATACTTTGAAAATGATATTACAACACAAATAAAACTTTTTGAAATCTATTTTGAAGACTTAATGTATTTTTTAAACAACTAATATTTTAATAAAATATTATTCATAAATAAATTATACTAAATATAATTTATCATATAATTTTTATGAAGTCCTATTTAATTTCTATTATGGTTTGAAAACTCTTAATGTCAAAAAGCCATTAAATTGTATATAGACATCAGTTTTATGTTATATTCATAAATTCACATATTTAATAAATTATTTAAGTAATATTAATATAATTTTTGGAATTTGGATGTTGAAATTATCCATTGGTTATTTTTTCATAATTTATTAAGATAATCAAATTTTTGGGTAAAAATTAAATATCGTATAAATATACAATGTGTTTTATAACAACATAATAGCCTAATATTTATTTAATAAATTTTATAGAAGGTATTTACCTCAAAATAATTACTTTTATTTATAATAATATATTTTTGATTTTATTTTATTTTTTTATAAATTCTTAGTGAGACCTCCAAGATATTTAATATATTTTACGATTTTAAAATTATTTCCATGAATGTGTGACCATCCTCTACGTAAGCAAGGTGATTAATTTAGTATCATCAGCCCTTGTACTCATAAGATAATTTACTCCAATCCCCTTATTAATAATAAATGGGAAAACCCATGGGATGGTATGTGGTTTTGAATATTTTATTATGTAGTGTCCAAAACCAAAATAATAATGAAACCCCCATTCATTCCAATAAAATTAAACCCAAGCTCCTAATTCACTTTACAATAATTTATTGATGTTCTTCCATCATTTTACCTACACTCCCTAGAGTCCTTCCCAGGCCACATCAAGCTCCCAATAAGTGTCTCTCAATCCTCTGTTGTCACACATCATTGTCAGTTATTTCTATCATCTCATTTCCATTTAATCACCACTTTTATTTTATTCTTAAAAAATACCATTTTCATATGATAGGATATGATGTTACATGATCCTTTTATTGTCCAAATTTTGTCTAAATGATGATATACTCCTTTTACTCTCAATAATAACCCCTATAATCGTTTATTTACACGCATTTCTATGCAAAAATTCCATAATGGATTTGTGTCTTATCATTTTCATTCAAGAAATTCATCTATATTAGGGTTCCCCAATTCCATTTTCATATGTTATGATATGAGGATCCATGATCCCCTTACTACAAATGTTATGTCAAAATGATTATATCTTCCATTCACTCTCATTAACCCCCTATAATCTTTTTTTCCACCCGTTATTATGCAAAAATTCCGTACGAAATTTCTCCCTTCTCATTTTTATTCAATAACTTCTCTTATATGATTAATATTGAATTCCATTTTCATATGTTATTATATGATGTTATATGGTCCCTTTACTATACATTTGTGGCCTTAGTTATGATTGCTTCCTTTCACTCTCATTAACCCCCTATAATTCTTTATGCAATCCCAATACAATGCAGAAATTTTGTAAAGGATTTTCTCTATACTCTTTTAATCAAGCACCTCATTCATAATGTTACCTTTAAATATCCATTTCATTATTTTGGGGTTCATTATTACATATACCACTTACTATAAACATGTTTTTAAATTTATAATATACCCTTTCCCTCTCATTTAACCATCATAATAACCTTTACGTACAGTTTTTACCATGATGAAATTTTGTAAGGGTTCTTTGGAAATATACTCTTTATTTAAGAGTCTTTATAATTTTAGTCCTTATATTTCCAATTACATATGTTGGGTAATGTCCTTCAATGCACATATTACAATAAATTTCATTTATAAATTATGAAAGACTATTTTATCCCTCATAAACACATTTTATAAATTTCTATATGATATCATTATGCTATAGAAATAGCATGAGAATTTACTATGAAAATAATATTATGTAGTTAATACCATACCAATTTCTCTACCATGGGTATTAACCCTTAAAAACGTACATATATTGATTATTGAATAATATATATGTATTTCACATTCCTAGATCATGGGGTTAAACTATGTAATTTAATGAAATCATATTATATTATATATGTGGAACAATTAATCATTATATTAAAATTATTATGATTGGTGCGCCTTGATAGTGCTCTAATGCATTCAGTAATATTTTATGTCATGATATGTAATGTTGGGAAATGGGTTTAACTAATTAATTTATGAGAATTTTTCCACCATGATCTTTTGGCAGTTTATCTTTTACATATGTTTCTGATGTATTGTTTAAAGTTGTTTCCATATTTCATGTGTTATGATTATGATGCTAAATCATGACTTATTATTCATGTTTATTTTTGCCTCACTAAAATTACATATCTAAAATGAATTATTATCCTCATTTTTATTCTATTTTTATTCCCTTGAAGGGATTTATAGCTCAATCCTTTATTATGTATGTCCTCATGTGATCCCTTGTAGTGTTATGTATGAAGGAATGTTTTGATCATGTCAAAAATGTTTTCATTAATGATGTTGTATTTAATGTTTTAGGTTTTTATATATTGTTACGAATCCCTAAATACCCTTTTCCACTTGATATTATAGGTTTTATTGAGGGAAATGTTATGAAATAAATCATTTTTAAATTTGAAATAAAGAGTAGGGTTGTTATTGTTGGTATCAGACAATAGCATTAGTTAATTTTGGAATTAGAATGAGAAAAACACTCGGAATTCCCTTAGGAATACGACTAATTATAAGATAACATCCCTAAATATTTTTTATTATACTAAAACTGGTTTATCAATAAAATACATCACTTTATGTATACAACAATTAAACATGGTTCTGGAACATATGTACCTAGAAGTAACAACATCGACAAGGTGTTGTGTTCTTGACTCGAGGTAACCATGTACATGACAATGAGACTTACTATGCAGCGGGTTTGACACTCCTATGGGATTTACTTTGGTAAATCCATAAACTCCTTACAATACAATATTAGTGTAGCAAATAATAAAAATCCCCATTGGAATATATGTGAGGAAGTGGACCAGGTAAAATATATATTCAAGCCTTGAAACTCATAAGTTAATAAGATAAATGTAATGAAAAATTTATACCATTATCATCATTGGATTACCCTTTATGTATTTAATATTTTAATATACGCATCACCAATTTCCCATTAATTCTATAAAATAGTTAGAAATATGAGTAATCATTCTAACGAGTAATTCGAAGGAAACTGTATTGATTTCCACAATGTCATTCCTGACCCAATGGAAGTAGGAATCACAATATTTTTCATGATACTATAAAAACTAACACATGATCTGAATAAAATCATGGATAGGAGGATTACCTAACCCAACCTAAGAGATATCATCCCATAGTCATGGGCTTCATGTGAAAAAGGCCTCATACATTCAGTTGATCATTCAATACCTTAATTATAGAAAAATATATCAATTTCATTGAAAGGATATTCTCAATACCAAATGGTTAGGAAAAATAGAAATTAATCCTTTATTTCTATTGTATGGAGGGTGAATTTGATCATTAGTGGACATTGATTAAGAATATGATGTCTATGAAATATATTGAAACAATGGAGTGGATCGTGTTATGGAAAATGTTTTTTGATAATTATTTTTCCTACACCATTCACCTAAATATGGAAATAGAATTCCTTGATGTCCCGGAAATGGATGAAAATTCTATTGGGGTGTATAGAGAAAACATCACAAGACGTTCATGACACATCTCTAATTTTTTAGTTACCCTCGAATGTAAGGATGAGAACTCCTTTGGTTGGATAAAGACATATCTTTGAAAAGCCTTGGAAATTCATGACTTTATATCTATGTAGAAATTTTACGGTGATCCCTCAAAAAAGAGATAGAGATCTGAGAATCTCAGGGGATTAATGGTGATAAGAATTGGAAACTGGATATTAATTATGGTGGTCTGATGGATAAATCACATGTTGTTATGGAATTCAAGCACCCCACTTTCCAAAGGAGCAGAAAGAAGAATCTTAGAAATTTTCATAGTGGAATAATTAAATGATTTAGGAGTTGAAGAGAAGGTCACATTTCCAATGATTTCTAGAAAGAGAAACCTGCCAATGTTATAGAGAAAATGAATACCCTATTTGACCTTGAACACGGTGTTCATTGCTACAACTAAAGGGACACGGGAACATTGCAAACTAGTTCACTATGAAAAAGTTTTTCGATGGAAACTAATAACCTCAAAGGAATTAAGGTTGATATATTTTCGTCATTTCTACTAATGTAATTCCAAAAAATATTGTGGGATAGATTTGTTATTTATTCATTCAAGATTATCCAACACAATTTTTTATTTATGTTCTTTGAATTCCATTTTACCATACTTTTTTGGTAGAACTATACAAGAACCCACCACAACTCATGGATGTTGAGATGTTTGTGAAGATGTCAAATGGGTAATTATTACATCCCATGTTTATATCTCCTCCTCCATCATTATTCTTGGAATTTTACTTCATAGTGAACATTGTAATACTTACCTTGGTATAATTTGATGCAATTATGGGAACCAATTTTTTTTCTCTGTATGGATCCAACATAAATTTTTGTGAGATGTAAATCACTAAACAAATGGAGAATCGACCCTAGATTATATAATAACTAACAGAGGAGGGTGAATCTTCTTTAGAACAATAATCTCAAGCATGGATATTATTTTCCTATGAATAAGTATATCTAGCTAAAATTATTTCATCTTAAGAATGAACTATACTCAAATACATGCTTGTTGTGAGGCAATATGAGAATGTACTCCCTAAAGAGTTACTTGGTCATCCTCCAAGAAATGTGGTTGAAATTTTGATGGAACTTATACATGGGGAATTTATAATTTCCATGACATCATATAGGATGGGTATTGTAGATCTTGATGAACTAAAAAACAATTAATGGAAAATCGAGATGAAGGGTTTATATGCCCAAGTGATTCACTATAGGGTGCATTGGTCCTCTTTATTGAGAATAAGTATGGGTCGTTACTCATATTCATTTATTATTGTGATCTGAAAAAAATCACAATAAATAACAAGTATCTATTTCCATGAATTTATGACTTGTCTAATCTTCTACATAGAGCACAAAAATTCTATAATGTCAATCTCATGTAAGGATATTACAATGAAAGGTTGATAAATTAGGATATCCCCAGGACTACTTTTTGTGCAAGGTACGACCAATATGATTACATATTTTTTTCCGTTAAACTTTATAATGATCTAGCAATATTTATAGATATAATGAAATGATTATTTAGAGATTACTTTGAAAAAAATTTGGTAGAATTTATATATGATATTATAATTCAATCCAAAACAATGGAGGATAATGATGAGCATCTAAGAACTATGTTAAAGACCTTATGAATGGAGAAGCTCCATGCAGTGTACAAGAAGTGTGATTTCATGATATAATAATGCTCATTCATTTGGAATATCATCATAAGAAATGGGATATCCATAGATACTACATAGATAACATAAATTGACAAATTCTCAAGTCCAACAGATGTGATAGATATCCATATATTCCTTGGTTTAGCTAGATAATATTACTGATTTTTTATAAATTTATCATGATTTTCAAACCCTATTACAATGATAACATAAAAGGGATCAAAATTTTCATGGAATTAGGAATGTGAAGAACAAATCGTGAATCTGAAAAGGATGTTTATAACTTATCATGTGGTCACATTACATAAATGTCTAGATATTTTCATAATTTTCAGTATTTTTTCGAATAATGGATTCAGATGTGTGTAGATTTAAAATGATAAAGTCATTTCCTACACCTATAAGAAGTTTAAAATCCATGAGAAAACTATCCCACACATGATCTATAGTTGTAAGATACTATCATTGCATTGAATATATGTAGGTAATATATCTTTGGGTAGATGTTTGAAATATACATGTATAAAAAAAATTTCAAATATATATTCACATACAAAGAGATAAAAATTTGCCAATGAATTTGGTTATAGATAATCAATGATTATGACTAACCAATCCACTATCATCCTGGGAAATTGAGAAAAGAAGCAGATAGTCTCGGTAGAAAGGACCCAAAAACATTATCATTGATGATAATTGAGAAGGATATGATCTTGATGGACTTGAATAAGATGGAAATGAGAATCATAAATAAATGAACATAATCAATCATTTCACAAATTATATCTCAACTGTATCATTTGTAAAGGTTAATGGATTTTAATGAAGATGATGTAGGAATTCATGAAAAGTGGAAACTATTAGAAAAGGTAAATCCTTAGTGATCAATGTTAATGAAGGGGGAATTGTGAGATTTAGGATAAGACTATATATTCCATCAAATTATGAGTTAATTAAATAACATTATGATAGTGCACATAGTTTGAATTTCGGTATTCACCCATGGAAAAAAATATTTAACAAGAACTCTGAGCGAACTATTGGTGGGATAATATGAAGAAGGATATCACTAATTATACATCTGTTTTCTTGGTACATCAACAATTGAAGTCATAAAGGTAGAGGTATAAGGGTAATATGAAACCATTACCCATACGAACATTGAAATGGAAAATCATCACCACAATCATTATTATAGGAATTCCAATGCCATTCAAGCAAAGCAATGCTATCTGGGTTGTTTTGTATCATCATATAAATACATAAATCTTTATCATGATTCACATGGATTTATCACTGGATCAAATGTCATGGATATATATCAGAGAGGTGGTAATGATATCTAAAGTAACACCATCAGTTTTTTCTGATCAAGATCCACGGTTCACCTATATGTTTTGGAAATGTACTATAGATACTCTAAAAAAAGAGTTGAACATTAGTATGGTTATCACCCTCATACTGGGGGAAATTTGAGGGGACTATCCAAACACTTTAGGACATGTTGAGAACCTCATATATAGACTTTAGAGGATGATGAAACCTACAAAATTCATTGGTAAAGTTATATTAATATAACGGTTTCTGCATGGGCATCAAAATCCCCCCCACCCTTATGAGGTCCATTATAGGAAAAGGTTTAGAACAATGGCATGTTGGGTTGATTTTGGTGAATGAAAACTTCTTGGTCCAAAAATGGATAAAGAAATGGTGGATAAGGGTAAGACCATCCAACAACACAACAAAGATTCTCAGTGCCAATAAAAGTTCTTTGATAACAATCATCTATGAGACCATAAGTTTGATGTTTGAGACATTTCATTTTTCTTAATATCTGTAGGTAAAAGTGTGTTGAGAATTGGTAAGACGTTAATGCTTGTTCCAAGGTACATATGCCTTTTTAGAACCTTCATCGCATTAAAGTAGTTTAATATTGACAAGAACTCAAAGCAAGACTTTCACAAGTAAATGATATATTCCATGTATTCCTATAAAGAATGTACATAAAAGACCGATCACATGTACTCAATCTAGATGTGGTATCATTGGATAGTGACATTTCCTTGGAGGAAGAGCCAACAATGATCGTAGACTGTGGATAAAAAGTTCAACAAAATGACACCATGCCCATTAGTATAATGTTGCAGTGAATCCAAAAGTATAATTAAGAAACATGGGAACCAGAGGAGGTGATGAAGAATAGTTGTGATGATCTATTTTATTGTTGGAAAAGGATAATTTGGTGGAGAAATTTCTTTAGGGGAGATGTTTGTAATGACCTGAACATTTAAAAAAATTATTTCCTTTCATTTTATTAAATTAAATTTCTTATAGTTAAAGAAATCACGTGAACTTCTTTTATTATATCTAATTAGATTTCAAATTACCATTATATATCATTTCCATTCATAACATTGTTATTAAAAAATGTTCCCATGACTATTATAAATATAGGGTTTTTACAAATCTTCCTAGAATATATAAAGGAAGTGATGGCCTCACCCATAAGGATAATACCCTATGAGGCCCATTTATCAAAGCTTCCACATGAGCTGATTTTATTGTGCTTTTAACAAGACCAACCACAATCCTAGATCCAACAATATAAGCCTAAGAGAACCTGTTTATGGGAGAAGTTCAATATCATTAAGATCACGAACCAATCGATGTTCACAGAATGACCCCCGGAAAGCCCCACTATCTCCCACCATACTCTTAGAGAATATTATAGTGTAATAAAGATATATGTTCTACGACCCTACAACTAGGATTATGTAAATTATTTTTTATATAATAATGAATATATTTTCATATTATTTTTTAAAATAATAATTATTTTTCAAGCACAAATAAAAATTTTGGGAATCTATTTTTCTGAATTTATAGATTTTGAAATAAATAATATTTTAATAACATGGTAAAATTAAATTAAGTTTTTTAAATATAAATTATAACTTTATTTTTATGAATGAAAAGGAATTTTTTATTTGGGTTTGGAAACTCTAATTTTCAAAAAAACATGTCAATTTTTAGTAAATTTCAGGATATATATTAAATGATAAAATTCACATATTTAGTAAATTATTTAAATAAAATTAATATTAATTCAGAAATAATTTAATAACAATTATCCAAAGGTCATTTTGTGATTATTTTTTGAGATAATATATTTCATAGAAAATTAATAAATATAGTAAAAATATATTTTGCGTTTAATGAAATCATGATATACTGATGGTGATGCAATAAGTACTATAAATATATCATCATACATATATATAATTCTCCTTAAAAAATTAATTTTATGTATTTTTATTTATTTTTTAAAGTCTTATTGAATACTCTAAGACATACAATATATTTTATGATTTTAAAACCAATTCTTTGAAAGTATGACTCACCTATACAAAGCAAAGAAAATATATTCTTATCATAATACATTGGGAACATAAAATGATATATACCACTCACCATTTCCAAAATCCATGGTATAATACCATGGAATGGTTTTTGTTGTTGAATATGTTATTATGTAGTGCCCAAAACCAAAATAATAAAGAAATCCCTATCCATTCCTATATAAACCCTCCAATGATCCCATTTATCTCAACATAAAATCTTTTTAGCTAATACAACCTATTCTCTATACTCCATAGAGTCATCCCAAGTCAACCCTATTTTCTCATGAATCCTCCCCCAAGCCCTTAAAGTCATAATCCCATGTAAGGGATTTCGATCACCTAATTTCCATTCAAGAACTTCTTTTATATTAGGATTCTTAAAAAACATTTTCATGTGATATGATATGATGTCACATGATACAAATACTATCCATTGTATGTATAAATGATTATTTATTCCTTTTAATCTCATCAATACCCCCTATAATCCATTATGTACACCTATTACTATTTAAAAATTTAATAACGAATTTCTTCCTTCTCATTTCCATTCATGCACATCCATTATATAATGATTCATAGATTCCATTTTCATATGTTGGTATATGATGTTACATTATTCAATTACTATATATTTGATGTATAAATCATAATATCTTTCTTTCACTCTCATTAACCCCCTATAATCTATTTTTTACAGACGTTACTATGTCAAAATTCTATAAGAGATTTCTATTTCCATTTTTTCATTCAAGAAGTTAACTTATAAGGTGATTATTAGATTCCATTTTCATATGTTAGGATGTGATTATTCATGATACCCTTAATAATCATTTGATGTCAAAATGATTAGATATTAATTTCCTTCTCAATAATCCCACTAATAATTCGTTCTGTACACCCATTACTATTAAAAAATTTCATAAGGGATTCTATATCTTCAAATTTAATCAAGCACTTAATTTATGATATACCCTTTTAATTTAAATTTTCATACATTGGGATGCATTATTACTGATCCCAAATACTATAAAAAATATTAATAAGTTATGTAATCCCCTTTCACTCTCATTTTACCATCCTAAGAACCGTTATATACATCAGTTACCATGATGAAATTTTGTAACGGTTCTTTTTCTTTCTCCTCTTTCATTAAGATTCGTTATTATTTTATGCCTTTTATTTCCAATAACATTTGTTGGATAATGTCCTCAAATATTTATATTTTTGTGCATTTAATTTTTAAATTATAATATTCTTATTTATCTTTCATCAAACAATTTTAAGAATTTCTTATATAATGTTGTTATTCTACCAATTTTACACCACGATTTACGATGCCAAAAACAATTTTTAGTTAATACCATACAAATTTCTAAATAAGGGGTATTAAAAATTATTAATATACACTAATTGATTTGGAAATACTTTTATTTATTCTGCATTTAAAGATATTGGAATTAAATTATGATGTTAAATGAATCCATGTTATATGATTTATGTGGAAAAATAAACATTAGATTGAAATATTTAAAAAGGGTGAACATGGATAGAGCTCCAATAAATTGGGTAATGTTTAGTATCATGATTCATCATATTGAAATAGGGGTTTACATGATTTCATTATTGGACATTTATCCACCATAATGTCTTGGCGTTTTATCATTGAATTGTGTTTATGATACAGTCTTTTAAGTTGTTGCCTCATTTCTCGTGTTATGATTATAATGCTAAGTCATACCTTATTATTCATGTTCATTTATAACTCACTAAAATTAATTTTCCAACATGTATTATTATCCCCATGTTATACTGTGTTTACTCCCTTTTTGGTATTTACAGGCCACACCTTTATTATGTATTTTGTTAGGTTATCCCATGCGGTGTTAAGTATGAAAGAATATTTTGATCATGTCAGATAAGTTTTCATCTAAGATGTTGTATTTCATGTATTATGTTTTTATTATGTTTATTGAACCCCAAAGTCATTGGACCTCTCTATCTTCCATGTTTTATTAAGTGTAATTTTATGTCATAAGCCATATTTAAATGTCAAATAAAGAGGAAGGTTGTTATATCGATCATGCTTCCACAAATTTATACACAACATCTAATTTTAATTTATGTGACTCAATTTTTAATAGGGAACACAATATTAGTGTTTTATTTTTTTTATTTTCTAAATCAGATTATAAATAATTTTATGTGAGCTATTTTCTATTATCAGTTCTTATAATAATAATATAAACCACCTTTTATTTTTCATCTTCCTATAAAAAAACAACATCTATAGAACCTATAATTAATGTTTCATAAAAATTTTATTTTCCATCCAAGTGTAATAATATATCAAAGTAATAATTTAAATAATAAAGTTTGTATATTTATGACTCAACATATAACAATAATTATATTTAATGTGATCAAAAGGTCTAGTAGATATGATTTCAAATTTATTAGGTTTTTACAAACTATATTCCCTTTCTGAAACAAATGAAAATAATGATCATAAATGCAATATACTTGTGTTATGTTTAATAAAAATAATTATTTGGAATAATTGTTCATTATATTTTTGGGAATGATTCCCAGGACATTATTTCCAAATTTGTTTTTATCTTCATCACCTTTTTTACATGTTTATTAAAAATATATAATTTTGAGAAGTTTACTATCAGTTAATTCTCAATTAAAAATAATTCTTACTTCCCCATGATTTTGATAATACAAGAATATACCTTGAGTAAAAAATATTATCCATTATAAAATAGGTGGCTAACACCTATTTGATTGTATTTGATACCAAAAAATAATAAAAGTCACTTAGCTTAATTATTTTTAGTTAAAATATCAATAGTTTATATGACATTAATTTTTATTGCAATATAATTTTTGATTGTAAAGACTCATCCTTCACGTTCATTAATTTATTTCATGATCATTATATATAATACAGCTTATCCAAGACTCCCAAATCCATTTTAAAAAACATAATCATTACATTTTTTATTTTCTACAGATGAATGTGGCTAATTATTTCCATAAAAACATCAAAATGAAATTTTGTGTGATGTACATACCAAATTACCTTTTAGGATTAAAGTATTTAGTATGTTATGAGAAATAATAAATAAACAAAACTAAAGAATTCATGTGGGTATTTATTTCCACTATAATTATCTTTTCATATTCCATAATAGGTCAACATCAACATCCATATAAAACCCATATAGAAAAAATTATATATCATAGTTATTGATAAGAAGGGAAAATAAAACTTAATAATGGTCTGCACAAATACATAGTAATAGTTATTTTAATCATTAACAACTAAATTAAATTCATGAGAATAATATTATCTTAAGGATATGATGACACAATCAATGTTATTATGTGAAATATAGGAGAAATCATAACCATAAAACCTACATCATTAAACATTATACATGAAATAAACCGTAAATACAATTAAGGAGTAATTAGAATCAATAAAAATTATCCATGGTATCGCAATACTAATCAAATGAAACATTTAAAAATCATAGTGATAATTAAAAAATGTATTGGTATATTAGAAACATTATCTTCATAGACTATTTTAAACTTGTTTTGGAGATAACTAGATCCCAATTATATAAATAAGATAAACCCTTAAATATCTCTCTAATGAAATCGTATATTATGGAATTCATTGGAGAATTATCTAGGTGAACTGTTCATATAGGCTATTTTGGGCACACCCATGATCGTAAAAAATGACCAAGTACCATTCATTAATTAAACATTCAGAGGCCCTTGCTTTTCAATAACAATAATAATAAATGTTATTTGATAGATAAATTAACCCGATAAAATTAACTGGGTTATATGAAAATCCAATAATCAATATAATGAAATAATAAGGATGATACTAATACATCATATCCCTAGTGGTGTGTATGTAACATCATGGGTTGTTTTTTATGAATATTACTGTCATTAAATGTTCATTAAAAGTATTTTTCAACAAACTCCCATTTTATTTTAAAATACATTTTAAAACAAAAATTAAAAATATTGTGAAAATAATTTCTACTGAAAATAAATATGAGAAAATATAAAGGATACATTATGTTAAAAATAAAAATTATATTCAATGAATTTTTAATATAGTAAAATATAAACTATTTAAAAAAAGTTGACATTTATAAAAAAAATTATAAACCAATATAAAAGAACATATATAATCAAATTAGGAAAAAATTTACATTGATATTATAACATTTTTGAAAACCCAGAAATTGAAGAGAAAGAATACTAATCTTAAATAAGGTATATAATTGATATCACATACATGTGACATCCTTGGTATTTAATTAATCAGTAATATATTAAATAGAACTTAATATTTAAACCAAATTCATAAATAAAATATAATACAATTTATTTGTTTTATGTAATCATTATAATATCATTTCATCTTATGGAAACATGCATATAAAAAATCTTGAAATGAAATGTGATTGTGACCTAAATCATTTTCCTCATTGGTAACATTTAAATCATAAGTCCCATGAAAGAATAATTTCAAATTATGGTTAAAATAGCATTGCAATAATGATATTAATGATAATAAATGTCAAAGGTGAAACGCATAAACATCATAAAATGTTTTAGGTTCATAACATAAATATATTTTTTAATGAATGATAATTTTATATGAATAAACCTCATAAAGATCATCTTATTGAAATGAGAAATAATCAATGGGGTGATTATGTGTAGTTAATTTAAATACAAAAAATTAATAAATACATTACTAAAATATTTATAGGTAAATTCACACATAATCATAAAATTAAAATTTAAATTAAGAAGGGTTATAACCCAAAGAATTTCAATTGAGTTAAGAAACATTTTAACACATTGAAACATTCAAATAAAATCCACTTAGATGGAAAAAATCAAATTTAAATTCAAAATAACATAATTTATTAATGATTCAAAACAGTACATGTAAACATGTTTTTATATACACTATATAAATTAAATATGATGAATAACAATAAATAACCCCCAATGAAGAAAAAATTAAAATACAATCCCCTAATTTGATCCCTAACTTTTCTTTTCTTTTTCTGCTAATTTATGCGTGATAAGTTTATGTAAATTATTTTATTAATTAGTAACCTTTTTATTTTTTTACATTTTAGTTAAATACATTTTATTAATATTTATGTAATATTAAAATTCATAATCAGTTAATTATACACCATTTTTTTGAGGATGTTAGGTTCATTATTTGAAAACAGATTCAGTGTGTTCATTGTGTCCAAAGAGGACATTTTTTAAGATATCAAAAATAATAATCATTAAATAATAATTATTTTTTAAAATAATATATAATTTTTAAATAAATAAATAATTAGGTTCATTAATATTGGGATATATTATGATAATGGATATGGTATGCCATATATACTTATGAGAAATGTTTCTAGTTTTCAATGATCATTTTTAAGAGGCTAAGAAATATTTTATCCAAAAAAAATGATCATACTATCATAAATAAGATATTATTTAATTTAATATAAAAATATATATATGTATATATATACTCACACAATGTGATTTAATGAATAAAAAGATCCATAAAGCATCTCTAAGGTGGTATTCCACACTTACACATGTACACCATTATATTTTTCCAGTGTAAAAAATACAATGATATATTATATTTTATGAATTATAAATATTTCACTAATATAGGAATTACATAATTTATATAACCTATAATCAATAAATATTTGATTATTATATAACATGTAATGAGTTAGATAAAAATGAATCATATCACTTCACAAGGTAGTTTTCTTCCATTTAGACGAGAGACATTATCACTTCCCTAATAGAATGGAATCTATGAATTTGTATGTTATATAATAACTCATAAAATATTAATGTGGTAGATATATTATATATATAATTTAAACCTGTTATTAAACTATCCATGAGAGGAAAATATGGATAATGAATTTTTAAAGTTCATGAGGTGGTATTCTATCATACACAAGAATGATAATTCCATATAAAATATGATGAAATATGAAATATGTTATATTCTTGAAATTAACATATTAAAATGTAAATATATTTTAGATAATTTTTTTAGAATATATAAATAATTAGATTATATTTTAAGGAGGTGGATGATGAAATAATATAGAATCTATCGGTTTAGCATTATACATCTTTTTCAAAAAATAACACCTTAGGTAAGCCTCAAAAAAATTCTTATGTTGGATTTATAATTAAAAAAATGGATTTAAGTTGCTTTTATTGAATTAAAGAAGATATTATTATATTTATTGTAGGATAAAAATGGATCATAGGTTCTGAGGATGAGTAGAGAGTGGGTGACATTTCATAGGTGAGAAGAGTGGCAGAGTTGTAATATTTGTAATGAAAAAGGTATACCCATGTTTTTCACATGCCAAAATTATAATAAATGGACCGATATGATGTATCAGAAATTAATAGTCCTAACTTATTATATAATATATAATTTAGACTAGTTTTAGGTCATTTTATTCCTTATATTTTTAGTTTAACCCCAGATAAATCTAGATTTACCTTAGATGTGGTAATTATTTTTTATTGTATTTACTTATTATTATGATAATTAAATAAGGTTTATTTATTTTTTAATAAAAATTATTATTATTAGAAATTTTAAATTATTTTTATTAATATAAAGTCATATATTTTAAATAAAATAATTTAAAACTAAACATGCACACGTGATAAAAAAATATTACCAAGAATTTTATGTATCATGAAAATGATGATTCATTATTAAGTATATGAAAAATAATAAAAATAATATGAATTTAAATTCATATTTACAGAAATATAATATATAAATTATATTAAAATCATTCCCCATTACAATTTTTTAATTAATTCAAATTGAAAAACATTATAAACATTATAATATTTTTCATAGAAATCCCAATGTTGAATCTAAAAAATACATATAATACATCCAAATATAAATTTGATAAAAAACTGATTAATTTGAAAAATATATATAAATAATCATTTTGTTACTATAAATCATATTCAAAACATTATATTAATTTTAAATTTAATAATTTCTTTAAAAAAAATTATTTTTTTTCTAAATTTCATTTTCACATTTCAATGAAAAATAACTATTTTATAAAAATCCAAAAAGATCACCAAAATATAATTTTCAAATGATGAATTCAAAAATAATATCTATTTTTTGAATAAATATTCTAAAAATTGTAAACATAAATTTTAATAATTGTGTGAAATGCGAAATGAATCCGCTTTTTATAAAAATAACATTTTCCAAAAACATTTTTTTTCTATCAAATGATTCATATTATATTTATTTAATATATATATATATATGAACATTATTTTTTTATAAATATATAAACCACATAATTTTCAATATTCTGTTAGTCATATTCATGCCTACCAATTTAAGGGATAGTTTGTAACAATAATATATTTCACATGTCGTTTACGCTCTCTATTGAATGTCTTATATGCTATATAATGTAATTTTATAATTTTTAAACCCTATTCTGGTACATACTCCCCTGTTATTTAATTTCTTTTTCACTATTTTTACATGAACTCAGTAATCAAATGTTTTACAAATAAAAATTCCATCGGTGAAGGATCACATTGAGAAAAGGGTAAATAAAAATTTCTAATAAAATGTTGTAAAATGGAGAATGATTGTTCTATGAAATAAAAAAAATCCAGGATTGCACATAGATAGAACATTGGGGGGAATTGAAAAGATTATTTTTGAAAAAAAAGTTATTTATCATGTATTTTATATATTTTTTAAGAGAGAAGATAGATAGATTCAATGAATTTCATATTAATTTGAAGATCGTTTTCCCAATGTTATGTAATAAAATTATCATCTTTTCATAGTAAATAATGAAATATAATTACATGAAATGTATACTTTCATCAATTAATAAATATAAAAAATAATTTTATCTTTTTATTACAAAAATGGTTTTTCAGGAAGAATTTTTATTCGCAAAGAAAAAAATATAGTTCCAATGACATAAAAAAATGTAATTCCACCTATATTAATATGTTGACCAAAACAAAAATAATCAGCATATAGTAATATTTTTCACAAAATGTAGAAACCATTATATGATGAAGCAATAAATTAATATTCAAATTCAATACTAATACCTAACATTTAAAACAAATCATTCCACAAATAAATAACTCTATAGCCCAATTAACTTCAATATTAATGAGTGTTTTAATCTCAATGTTTATTTCATACCTTTCAGATTTAAATCCAAATAATGATAATCTTTTCTAAAATAATATTAATCACTTAATTATCAAATCACTTTTCAATACCATTGTTATCTATATAATTAGTCATGCGTTCCCATAATTACATCAATATCTATGGGCATATAAAACTTAAATGTTTTCAATACCTATTAATTTTTCCATAGAAATTGTAATTTTATACTTCCCGGTAAACCAAATAATTACATATAAATCATGCATTGAAAATCTAAAAAAAAATCAGTAATCAGTTTAATATCTCATCACTTATAACCTTAAAAGGTGTGTTAAATACTTTTGAAATTATGACCAACCATATTCTTATAGGCCTATAATGGTATGCATAAATCTCAGGATAATGTTACATTAAAATATTATAATATCTAATGTTATTTAAAATATACCTATGATTCTAAATATAATATACATAATCCTATACTCAATGATCTAGTTCTACAGACAAAAACAATACATTTTTGGCTTTTATAATGATAATGGTGACCCAATAATTTCAAAAAAAATATATAAAACATCAAAAGGAAATATATGATCACTCACAAACCCCAAAAGAATATACATTTATTGTTTTATATGTTATATAAAATAAAACATAAACAATTCAAATTCCATAATGAGTGTATTTTTACCATTATACTCATATTTTTATATTCAATAATATGACATCATCATTATCCTTATGAAACCCTTCTAGAAAAAATAAATTTAACATCATTCTTGACAACCTATTGTAAAATAAAAATTATAAGGCTGATATCAAATGATTTTTTAGGAAAATAATAAGTGTTTACAATTAAATGACATGTATGAGAATACAATAAGTGTAAGGATGTGATTACATAATCAATGTTTATTATCATAACATAAGATAACTCATACCCAAGACATCAGTATCATTAAAAATATGGCATGGAATAAATTCATAATAAATGGAAGATTCATGAAAATAAACTATCAGGATCCATGTGATTTCAATATTTATCCAAGGAAATTTTAAAACCAATTTTAATAATAATTAAAATGTTTCGGTTTCCTGGAAATATTACCTTCATATACCATTTTATACATGTGTTTGAAATAATAGTATCCCTATTATATACAATGGATAAACCCTTTGTTAACTCGCTTCTCATTACCTATAAAGAAAAGAAAAATTACCCAATGTATTAAAATGATAGCTAATTGAATCCATTATATTAAATATATCAGTGTCTTCCATGAAAATCAATAATTTCTGATTACTGTTCATTAATAAAAAAATTATCTGCCTTTAATTTTCATTCATAACAAAAATCAGTGTTTTTTCATACATGACTAACTGATTGAAAAGAAATAAGTTCCATGGAAATAATATGGTCCATCCAAAAATAAAATAAGTATTGTACTTGTAAAATATATCCCTCATAGATTTTATGTAATATCTTGGGTTTTTATCATTGATGAATCGAAATACCATTAAAATGTTATCAAAAACTTATTAAGGAAAAAAACCTTTTTAAATTTGAAAATAAGTTATAATAACTTAAAATCCACAAAATATTGCGAAAATATTTTTCATCAAAATATTTAGAAACACATAAAGTAATCATTAAATAAAATAATGGACATGAAAGTAGAAAAATCCATTCTGGTTGAAAATATTAAAAATAAACATTATTTTCAATTTTTTGTAAAGGGATTCCATGGTGACAGAATTGTAAAAGATGGAAATTTAATTTAATAAAAAACTTTTAATATAAGGTAAATTTGTATGTAATATAGATTTAAATAATAATTTATATTTACTAATGATCATTTTTAAAAATAATTTATGTAATATAGATATTGAAGAGAAATATTCCAAATCTAGAAAGTTACATGACATATATCACATACAAGTGATTAACCTAATTTTTGTTTAATAAATAACATAGGAAATATAAGTTAAACATGTAAATAAAATTGATAAAAATTACTAGAATAAAATATATTTGGTTTAATAATATAATGGAATATCAATTCATTGAATGGAAACACGAACATAAACAATTTTGGTAAAGAAAAAAGATAGTATCATACTTATTTGTCCACATTGAATTTTTTTTTTCATAATCCCCGTGATAGGATAACCGCAATTGATAATTTAAATATCATTAAAATAAGTACATTCCTGATAATATTTGTCAATGGGGAGGAATATACATCTCATAAATGGAATTAGGTGAATAATATGTCCCAAAGAAAGAGAAATTGTGATCAATATCCATTCTAAAGTACATATCATTTAATATAGAATTAATAAAATGTCTAATTATATGTAATTAATATAAATACATATAATATAATTGTAAACATAGAAAAATTTAATTAATATATCTTTTCCAATATACTCATTGAATAACAAAGATAATTAAAATTAGTTATAACCTACTTAATTGAAATTTAATAAAGAAACCCTTTACCTCTTATTATGTTTCAAATATTATACCATTGGATAAAATAATTGAAATTGAAAAATAAAATACCGTGATGTTCAAAGGATTTAGGATATTACATATAAAATGCATTGTATATACACTATATATATTTATAAAAAATTTGGATCCCATCATTAAAATATTACTCAATAATGGAAAATTGAGACAAATTCCCCTTACCCATTTACTAAGATTACATTTATACCCTTCATATCCAGTAAAATAACCACAAATCAATTATTTTCATACATAATATTATTTTAGAACATTTATATTTATAATAAAAAATCAGTTTATTTTATTCTAATTTCATATGTAAATACATTATCAGTCAACTCCACATCATGGGTTTTGAGGATGTTCATTACATTATTTTAAAATAATTTTAGTTTGTTGACTCTCGTCATATAGATAATTATTTTAACATATAATTAAAAATTAACATGGAATAAATATTATTTTTTATTATGTATACCTTTAAAACCAATCATTTATTTTTGTAATGAAATGTAATCTATGTTACCATTAGGGATTTAATAGATCATACGTACGCAAGAGAAACATTTATTTTTTTATAGAATGAAAGAATGTAATATAATATTTTTAAATAATTTTCATAATATTATATATAAATATTTTTTTATTTAAATATACTTATATATATAATTAAATTTATTTAGTGATGAAAAAAGTGTCATATTAATTTGTGGAGGTGGTAGTCCAGACATATGCAAAAAATGCATTATCATTTATTAGTTTAAGAAAGAAAATAATATATTTTATTTTCAAAATGATAAATATGTAATTAAATATCATTATTATTTCATTGAAATCACAAATAATCATTAACATTATCTTTACTACCATTCATATAAATATTTAGTGAAAAATAAATCATATTTCTTCACAAGGTGGTAGTCCACCATCCATACGAGTGACATTTTCGTATCCCCCATGGACTGGAATGTAAGAAATTATATGCTATATCATAAGTGAATTAGTATAAACATGATAAAAATAATATCTATATATAAACACTTTGAATACACAATTATAACATTCAATGAGTGGCATATATGTAAAACAAATTACCTGAGTTTAGGAGTCGATATCCTGCCATACACATGAATAATTATTCCAAGTCCCTTATGATAGAAGTAGTTATAGATTTAGTTAATTAAATTAAAATATTTAAATATAATCATATGGTATATAATTTAGTTTTAATAAAATCATTTCTTTTAAAAAAAATTAGAGGTGGATTTAAAAACAAAATAAAAATGCTCAGTTATGAAATATTCATCTTTTATAGAGAATGTCCTTAAGTAAGTAGTAAAAGCCTTATTAGGATAGATTACAGAATAAAAAAAAGTATTTTAGTCATGATTATGTAAGTAAATAATATATTATTTATTGCATTGTCTGGGATAAAGGTATATTAATGTGGTAATTGGAGAGGATATGGGGCAGCCTTTTATAATTTAGGTGAGTGGCACACTTGTATATTTTTTTAAAAATATTGTGTACCTACTTATTCACATGAAAATACAATCAGAATAGAATATTATCAGGCCTAAAACATACTATGGTCAAAATATAGACAACCAATATAATTTATACAAGTTTTTAGGTCATTTTAATAATTATCTTTTTAGTTTCTTAAATGTAGTGGGTATTGATGTCACCTAAATCATTAGAAGTGTACTCTGATTATGTTGATATATATTTCCCTTTACATGTGATTCATTGTTTAAATACATTATTATAATTTTTAATGAATTTTCCATAAAAAATAACTTCTAATTGAGTTTTACAAACGACATCTTCCTTCGTAGAGATTTTTTTGTAATATCTTTATCACATTTCCTTCTTCTAAAACATTCAATTTGAGATTCATAATCTCATCAATGTATAAATATTTCTTTTTAATAAGTTATTTCATTAATATATTCCTTTTCACATCATAATTATTTAACAATAATAATTAATTATAGAGTTTTTATGCTCAATACATGATAAATTTTCTTGATCTCATATGATAAACTTGGTTAGATTATTAAACTTCTTCTTCTTGACTATATGATGAATATTCCATTACGTGAATAACTAAAAAGAATTTTTTAAACATCATTGGGTTTTCATCATCTAAATAATAATTATTAATTGATAGGTACTAAATATTCTTACTTAATATAAATATTTTATTTTCAAAAAACATATTTTATGTATGCTGAATTTTATATTTCTTATAGATATTTTTCTTCACTTCTTTTTTGGAGGGTTTTATTTATAATCGTATTCATATTACCATAAATTATTCATAATAAATTAATAGAAATTTTTTTAGTTCTCCACACTCTAAACATTTATGTGGGATTTCCTCCTATATTTTCCTCTGTCTCTCCATTGAGTTTGGTGATAAGAGATATTATTTATTAATTCGTTTTTTCATCTAACTTATTATTTAAATCATAGAGTTTATAAATCCCTTAATCAATATATTTGACTTTGAATCATTATCATAACATCAAAATCCATTTAATTATTAGTATTATTTTGTGAGTATTAATAATATTACTCATCTTTTTTTAATAATGAGGATTTTTAATTAATCCATAGTTATGTTATCTGTATCATCTAATGTAGTAAATTTTATGTTAAACAAGAGTAAAAATTTTACCTTGGTTTTTTAATAATGGTTGAATATTATATGACATCCTCAAACTCTATAATCCTTAACAAAAATACATTCAATTTGGTGAATAATTCAAAAATATTTTCTTTATCTTCTATTATAATATCATTATAAATGATTCCCAACATTTTTTTATTTTAATCATTTTCATTGATATTTCCATTTCTGAATCATTGTTGTTTTTCCATATTTCATAAACTATTTTGAGACCCATCAACTTACTAGAAGATTATTTTTATAATGAAATTAGAATATTATTTATAGCTTTCTCATATACCACATGATCTATTCTATTAGTTAATTTCATTGGGAATATTTGTTAATAGATGGAAATGTAATTATAGTTACATTAATGTCTTCCAAGATAAGGGATATAAGATATGGTATCATTATATTTTTTCAACCATGATAATGTTTTCCTTATCATTTATGAATCCAATTAATGTTAATTTATTTGGTATTTTCAATGATAAGGATCAAACATTGGATCCTTTTCTCTAGTAAAAATAATTGTTCCTTAGGATCATGAGAACCAATTAGAAGGGGTAAATTTGTTGTAAAATTTATAACATTAATTAAATTGAAATTAAACCATGTATCTTGTCAGAGTTATCATCATCATCAATAAGTTTATATAAAACATTCTTAGGCATATTATAATAAGAATGTAAATAAAGGATTGCAAGGTTTACCATGTTCACATATTGTCTGGTTGAATACATCCTTCCCATAGAAACTCGATTTTTTTTAGAAAATTATCTATAATAAAAAATTTGAAATAATAAAATAAATCTTGTTTGAAATCCTCTATGTTATGATTTTAATGATTATAATGAATCATATAAGTTATCATGTTTTTGTTAAGAAACTAATCAATCATAAGACTGTGAAATATTATAAAATAACTCTAAAAAATATCATCCAAATATCATTCATCAAATTTTATTTTACTTGTAAGATTAAATTAGGTGAGGCATATCTTCATTAATAAAAAATTCTCTATGGGTCTTTTTAACTTTTCCTCTAATTCCATGTAATATAATTTGTAAAAAAATAAAATGTGATTGACACTATTCTAATAAACTATTTTTAATACTATCATTTAATGGTATACTCTACCTGATTACCCCATTCAATATATCATATTTCAATATCATTTTGGTACCACCTCTCACATAACCCTTTTAAAATGTTCTTAATCTTATATAAAATTCATTCTCAATTATAAAAATTCCTTGCTAAAATATTTGGCCTTTTTCACTATTACTATTAACTCCATTTAATGCCTTTTTTTTTTGTAAAAAATAATCTTTATAACTCACATAAATAGTACTCAAGTCCATATTTTAATTTATCCCCATATTAATGGTGTTCTCGTAGGATAATATTTGAGAAGAAAATGTTCATTCTAAATATTTTTTATGAATAGAAAAACGATTTCTCAACTCAATTTTCTGAATTATTTTCCAGAAATATTTAAAATTCACGATAATTCATGAATACTATAAAATAAATGAACTTCATCCATATTCTTTAATCTAAAATGGATACTAAAAATAAAATGTTCTTTTTTGAATCCACATTTTAATGTGATGTACAATGTTATTTGAATATTTTTAAAAAAAAAATATTGGTATATGTGGTTCCGGTGCTCTAATTTTCCATCCAGTGAACATTTGATTTTTATTTGGCTGGCGATACACCCTATTAAATTATCTATGTTTAATAATATTTGGTTGATGTTCTGGAAACATTATTTATAGTGAATGTAATGTCTTTATAAAACACATGAATTTAAAGAACATAGCCTGAAAAACATCATGGAATTATCAGTCTGATTATATAATTAATGTTTTTCAAATGGTTATCCATCTGATGGAACATCTCTTCTAAATTTAACTTTAAAAACTCATTTTTAAACATCAAATAATTTTTTAATTATACCCATGTGAAGTTCTCTTGAGTTTTTTAATTTAAAATAAATGTTTTGAATTTTCAAAATACTTACATTCACAAAATCCTTTAGCATCTGGTTATATTTTCTATACTCAATTTGATAACATTTTATAATATATTTTTATGATAAAAATTCCCACATTAACATTTTACATACATAAAAACATCAGTTATTTCTCACCAATATATATCATCCTCCATTAGACTTCATGAAATTTTTACATGTCTGTACTAACTCAACAACAATAGTTTCTTATAAATCATTATTTTGTAACATAATCCTTATTCAATATGGTATCTTCAGCAACCTGACATCAATTAAATTTACACATTTGCAATACATCATTTACAAAAGTAATAATGTGAATTAACGTTATTTTAGATTTTATTTGAAACTTATACCTGTACACTTCCTTCAAAACTTTATATATACACTTTTTCTTTTTATGAATGTATATTACAAGAAAAATTGCATTGTTGCTCAAATATCGACTCATTAAAAATCTATTTCTGATAACATCAACTTCATTCCATATGAAGACACATTTTTTACTTCTCCTTTTCTATAAATATATATTAATTCAACATTTATTATGAAAATATTAATGATGTTAGGATCCTATAATAGTCATAGCATCATCTCCCATTAATAAATTTCTCTAACATCATTGATGAATCTTCCTTCACTTTTTACAGTAAATAATTATTAATTTTTCTTAACAATAAGAAAGATATACTTCCTCACAACATTTGTAATACTTTCAGACCTGTTCAATAAAAAATAAAATAACATGTTGAAAAAAATTAAAAATTATGTTTAAAAAATATCTCAAATGGTCTACATCATTGAATTATTAATGGTTCACTATGAGGAAATTTTTTCCATAAATTGAACAATTAATTTTTTCCCAAAACATTGTTACTATTTTCCATTATTTTCCATAAATATAATAAATTCATATTCCTTCAAGGAATTTCCCTCGGAGATTATGTCATGACCTGACCCTACCCGGGTTCGAGCTGCAACTACCCTAAGCCCGCCTCCATAGGTCAGGGGCTGGCGAGCAGTGCTGAAGTCAAAAAAAACTCGGGGAGGCCTTTGACTAAGTACATATACACACACACACACACACACGCAGCACACTCATTGCAAAAGTGCAGAGTAAATGGGAATGTAATGTACTAATAGCATTAAACAACAACAAGAGTGCATCGACCTCTAAACAGTACAAAGAAAGTTCTGAATGTAAACTGAAAAGCAAAGGGGAAAACATGCGCCCAACCAGAAAAGTGCCACAACCCGGCAACAGGTAAACAAAAGTAAAATAGCTAGGAGAGTCCCACCCCGGGATCCCGACTATGACCACCATACAGGGTCCAGGCACCCAAACTCCTAAGCTCCGCTGAAGTCACGACCAACCTGACCATCGTCTACAAGGGTACACCAAGTGCGGGAAAATTCCAAATAGGGGTGAGTATAAAAATACTTAGTAGGATACCCCAAAGGCTCAAAGGAGCAACAAAGGAAGTACCAAAGGGTGAGAAGTATATCGAACAGGGGAAAGTAAAGGAGTACAACAGAAAGTGCATTAAAGAGTAACAATAGAGAGTCCAGCTCAACCCAACAAGAGAAAAGATTTAGATTCGTCTAGACACAAGGAGCTAGAAATGGTGAGAAGATGAACTTCCCATCTAGTATTCACTACCTATAGTAGGAGAGTAGACTCATCCATCCACGAGAATCTATACAAAGAAAGCATGCGACATACCCCGCGCATCTTCACCTCTCCTGGAAGGAGAGTAACCAAAACCCAAGAAGTGGGTACTTGAACAAGGTATACATAAATATATGCTCTATCTAGAAGCCCGAAAAAGATTGTAAGGTGATCTCCATACCGTAGCTCAGCCCAAGAAAGTGAGAAGCCAATAGTCCCAGAAGTAAACACCATTGATGACTGGCATCCCGCACGTCTGCCCCAAACTGCAAGTTAAGGGGCTCAAATCACCACACCTTGACACTATCCGCTGTGGGCAGCACTAACTCACCCGCATCGTTTTAGGTCACATCACAAGGACGCGTATTAGTGGGGAAAGGACCCCACATACTTGATAGTTCTGGGGTAACTTCAAGCCATACCTCGTCAATACCACACAGTTGAGGGGTACTCTCAAAGTCGACAAGCCACCCCTTGCCCTGCCCCGCTGGAGGGTAATCCTTGGAAGTCGACGGGTTCCAACTATAGGGAGATCTGGAAAAGTTGACGGGTGCCACACTGCCTAGTCCCATAAAAGGGTAATCCACTGGAGGGAGACCTGGCTAAAGTCGTCGAAGAGTCCCAATTCCTAGTCCTGTAAAAGGGTACTCCACTGGAGGGAGGCTCAGAACCTTCATCGGGGACCACTTTCCGGCCCATCTAGATGGTACCCCACTGGCCATCCCTACTGGATGGTACACCACTAGCCATCCCTGCTGGATGGTAGCTCACTGGCCATCCCTGCTGGATGGTACAATTGGACATCCCTGCTGGAAACAACCTCCTGCCTAGCCCTACTGGAAACAACCTCCTGGGTAGTGGATCGGTGCCCGCGTAATGTTTTGGTCACACCGAATCCACAAGAACTCTACCAGGGAATACAAATCAACTCTGCTGGCTAAACTATCTAGAACAGAACCAGGGGAAAACCACTCAACCCTGTTGGTTGAAACAAACGAGAATTGAACCAGGGGGAAACTCAACCCCACTAGTCAAACAAACGAGAACAGAATCATGGAAAACTCAACCCTTCTAGTCAAACAAATGAGAGTAGAAGGACCCTCTACGTCGGGAGAGGTCAAGGGTACGCAAAGCAGAAGACGACACGCACATGGAGCCCACACGATAGGTGGCCCCAAGTCAACTCCATCTAAGAACACAAACATTCTCAGGTACAAACAACCACATGTACCTCTAAGTGTTCCCGCATACTCCTAGATTATACCACATTTCCATCCCAAATGCTATTGTGCACACGACACCCAATGTCAACGCGAAGGGTGTAAATGTAAAAACTCCAACTTGCCCCCTCATCGGCCCAGGCACGACCAAATACATCTCTTCAAACATTTACTTCACTCACACATGAGAGCACACGATCTCAATCCAAGGGTTCTCTACAAACATCATAGGAAGAACCTCCATCGGTACACCTTTCATGCTTCCCCATTTAAATGACATCTTGAATGAGGCTCCTCACATCCAAGTGGTTCGTATCATTCCAATCCTCGTGGAAAAACATGTGAGATCAACTACGTACTCGCCTCCAATGGATATATGACGTAAAAGTCGTCTGATACCGCTTTACGCTCGAACGGTGTCCCATTATCCCGAGCCTCGGTCCCAAAAACAGTCAGGCGGATCGTACCATTACGATCTCCTCGGAAAGACACATCAAAAGGACTGCACACTTGAGTGGAATAGATATTCGGTGAAAAAGATGCATTTCAGCACACTACACACGAGAGGTGCTTGGTGGGACCCACATCTCGGTCCCAAATCACAACAAACAGATCGTGCCATTGCAATCCTCTAAAAAAATTACACAAGATGGACTATTCAATTGTCCAAAACGGACACCTGGTGATAAAGCTAGAAATCACTACCAACTCCCAAAATGGCCCTCATGGGGCCCATACCAGCGTGTGGAATTAATGCGGGTGGATTGAGACAATGCAATGAACTCAGAAAAACGCCCAAAATCCACTGCTCGCACGCCCCTAACGGATGTCTGATAAAATAGTTGTAAAGTGATGCACACAGCTCAAAAGACGGGTCGTGGGGCTCATGCCTCAACTACAGCTTCAACACTCGAAACCGCACTGGAAAACTCTGGCTTTACGCCAGGGTCGCAATGCCACTAACCGCGCTCAAAACGGATATCAGATGTGTCCACGCCTCCCAAAACAAAACACTCGGTAAAACACCCATTCACCTAAAGGCGGGTCGCGCCTCTGAGGCCCGTCGTTTCGGGAATTAAAAATACCCGAAACCATCTCAAAAAGTTTGTCTCAATTTCAGTGACGCGTCGCTGCAGACGGTGCCCAAATCAGATGCCCTGTGGATGATTTATGATATATAAATCATTTTTAACAATAATAATAATATTATTAATAATAATAATAATAATATTATTAACCTATTATTATTATTATTCTTCTTCTTTTTTTAAAGGTTGCCACCAACCGGCCAGTGACGGTCGACTGTCTTTCCAAACAGAGACCCGCCGCTGGCTGGTCCGCGATCTCCCACAGGGTCGCGTCGCACGACCCCGGCTTCAGACACCCTCCGGCCGGCTGGCCAGCCGTCCTCTTCCTCTCGATGTCGCCCCCAGCTCGCCCGGAGGATCCCCTGCCCCGCGCTCGCCGTCTACAGCCATGCCCGTAGTGTCGCGCCGCTTCATGAGCCGAGGCCACCACTTCCACCCTACTGCCAAATTCCTGCACCACCAACACCTCTGCTTGGACCCTCACCGGACCACCTTCCCAGCTCGCCGGATGACCCAAAACCACCGCAAAAATCAAAAAACTCGCTATCCTTCGGCGGACAACCGAGAACGCCTCAAGACTTAGATTTTCAAACAGAAAACTATTTCAGATAGCTCCAAAAAAGTACTACACATTTATTGTCTTCTTTTGACGATCAAATGGCTACTCGATGCGTAACTATGAATTCAAAGGAGGTGTGAAAATATAAAATGTATGATCCTACCTGTTGGGTGAAGCCCAAAGCTTCATCATTGATCTGCACCCCGCCGCTGCTGCTTCCACCTTGATTGGGAGGGAACATAAGGAGGGGGATGAGAGGAGGTTGAGGGTGAGGGGTTTATCCAGGGGGAAGGAATGAGAATGGGGGGAGGAGAGGATAGTTAAATAATTAAACTCTTTTTTTTAATTAAAAACTCCATCCCTGAAAACACCTGCGTCCAAAACCCCCATCGCGGTTAAAGTTAGGCCGCACCTAGGGTAAACACCCCCTCCCAAGCACAACGGCGGTCTCAGAATTTTAATCCACAGCCCCATTCAAAAGTTGTAGAACTCAACGACTGAGGCCGCTAAATTATGAAAACGCCCCTGGCGGCATTTTTCACAGAAGGAAGGCGCCTGTGAAAGTTACACCTCTTCTAGGGTAAAAGGCAAGCTCTGAACTCAACAGTGCCCTCAGTTTTCCCATCTGAACAAATGTTTAAGAGATAATTGGGTTAATCCATTAAATAAATAAATAAATTAGTTTAATTATCCATTTAACGTTCATTAACGGGAGAGGGGTCCCATGTCCCGTGGAAACATGTTTTATGTCGTTCCTATGGTAAACACCACATTTTTGACCCATCCGTACACTTATATTTCTGATCCTGATCACCGTTTAAGAGTTATCCCATTTATTTGGCATTCCTAGTATGAAAACATTGAAAATTTAATTCTAGTCACACTGGGGCTCGGAATCGCATACCCTCTGAAGGCGCTGCTCTGGAATAACATCAAGAATATTCCAAAGTCTTTTATAGCCAAAATCGGGTTCTTACATCATTCCCTCTATCACGCTTTTCATCCCCGAAAATAAAAACCAAGGAACAAATCAGGGTACTAAGCATGTACCTGGCTCTTCCGTACCCTGAAGAACTCATGCATAGTTTTTCGCCCCTGCACATAGACCAAAGGATTTGATATGTTTACACGACGTCTTCCCTTGACGATGACGTGCATAGGAGCACACACACATCTTCTCAGGTATTCCACGTGGGAGATGTCGTGCACCCACTCCAAACATTGGGGTTAGGACAAGGCGGTAGGGAAGCTCGCCAACCCTTCGCACGTTCTAAAATGGTCCAAAGGACCTTAGGGGTAGATCACCTCCCCGATCGAACCTTTACATCGCATGTCACGGCTGGAGTCACTGCCCACACCTTGAACAAGGCATAGTGATTCCCTCCTTCAGAATTTCTATATGGTGAATCACTCAAGGATATCTGGTCACATAAGGTTTCACAATCGATTTCCCACAACCAAGACCCTCTTACACACTCTGAAGCAAAAGAGTCAACACCATCGACTAAAGAAAAAGGCCCCACACCTTTTACCTTTCCAACACAGGGTTACACCGACGACCCCGCCACCCTGGAACAACCCAACCAAGGAGTAGGGAGAAAAAGCATTCCACACACAGAGTCTAACAATTCTTCTGCAATTTGTAGAAGAGCTATAGAGAATACCACTTATCACCTCATGCTCTGTAGGATCGTAGACATCCAAAGCTCGCGACTGTCCTTGGTCCCAACTATTAGCTCCTAGAGCCTGATGTGGACCGCATGGTGGTGAAGGGATGTCCTCGTATGGTCTTCCTCCACTTCCTGATTCTCCAGCACTGCTGCAAGCACCTCCTCTTGGGGTGCTGCTCCGATCATTGCGTTGCCTCTGCCGCCGTGGTGCACCCACTGCCTGCCCGATATTTTCAGCGTGCCTGGTCAGGCAGTCCCTCGCCAGGTGACCTCACCCATCGCAAGCATAGCACCGACTCTATATGGGCTTTAATAGTGGTATCCAGCTCAACTGTGGTGTATGACCACGCCCCTGAGTCCGGTTGTCGAATTCCACAGGTGTCAAGGTTCTGTCCACTGACGCTTGCTAGTTGCGGCAGACGTCTCGACTCTGTCGTGCCTGCTACCGTCACCAACTATAGAGCGTGATAAGAATCTCTCTTTCACCAATGCCTTCTCTAGCACCCCATCATATGTGGAAATGCCCAAGGGTACTATGATAGCACGAATCTCTCGGCGGAGACCCTACTCAAACATCCGCGCTGGAAAGTTGTCGTCATTGACCAAGTTCGGGTAAAATTGTGCACGGTCTGCGAAACTAGCCACATACTCGGCCACTATCATCCCTCCCTACTGAAACTGCAGCAGCTCCTGAATCCGAACGGAGCGTAAGTAGGAGGGGAAAAACTCCTCATGAAACAACAACTGACAGTCGCCCCACAAAATCGAGACTCATCAGGAAACTGAGTCACCAGACTCCAACAACACCATGCGGCTCCATGAAAAAGGTTGGAGGCCAAAGCCACCATAAGATCTGCTAGCATCTGCACAAGTCTGAAGAGGCGAGACACTTTCTCCTGCCAAACATCTGCTGCCTGAGGGTCTGGATCACCACTAAACCATAGTCGTCTCTGTCATTGGAACTCACGGAGCGTGCTCAGCCTGCACTCAAGATCATTCAGCTCTACTGAAGCTGTCTGCTGCTTAAATGGTGGGGGTGCTTCTACTAGCCCACCCAGAGAAAGGGACTCACATGATGGGTCTTATACTGATGCCTCGTTTCTCATAGGTTTATCATCACGAGCCAAAGATGGTATCCTGGCTGGCTGTCTTCGCGGAGACATCCTGAATGTTATCAAGGATATTTGCGATCAGATGAGAATATATGTATATATAACAGTTACAACAATGGGAAGTTGACTCAATAATGACAGTCAAAGAGTCAATCCTATGTGATGCACAAAACAATTTTTCCTGCAATAAGTGTCTCAGAATGCCAAGTGGATGAGCTGGATATCAGGGTCCTGGTGAATGGATATGTCGGTCGTCACACCATCACTGTACTCCCTGGCCTGAGTGCCGCTCTCGAGACACGTTAAAACTTTTTCCCTAGATCCTAACAAATTACTTTTTAGGGACGTCCGAAAAATGTCCCAAGGAACGAACCACCTATGATACTACTTTTTCACGACCCGACCCTACTCGGGCATGAGCAAAAACTACCCCAAGCCTGTCTCCATAGGCCAGGGGCTGACGACTAGCGCCGAATGCACAACAACTCGGGAAGGTCTTTTCTTAAGTACATGTACACACACGCGCAACACACTCAATGAAAAAGTGCAGAGTAAAATGGAAAGTAAAGTAATAACTACTATAAACAACTACAAGAGTGCATCGACCTCTAAATAGTACAAATAAAGTACTGAAGGTAAACTGAAAAGGAAAGGGGAAAAACACATGACCAACCAGAAAAGTGACACAACACGGCAACTAGTAAACAAAATTAAAACAGCTAGGAGAGTCCCACACCTAGAACGTGACTACGACCACCGTACGCTGTCCAAGCTCTTGAACTCCTAAGGTCCGCTGAAGTCACGAACAACATGTCAGTCGTCTACAAGTGCACACCAAGTGCGGGCAAAGCCCAAGCAGGTGTGAGTATAAAAATACTCAGTAGGATACCCTGAAGGCTCGATGGAGAATCAAAAGAGGTACTGACGGGTGAGTAGTAGATCGAACAGGGGAAAGTAAAGGAGTATGACCAAAACTGCAGTAAATAGTAACAGTAGAGTGTCAATGTCAACCCAACATGAGAAAGGAGTTAGACTCATCCAGACACAAGGAGCTGGAAACGGGGATACGATGAACTTCCCGTCGAGTCTTCAATACCTACAGTAGGATAGTAGACTCGTCCAACCACGATAAGCTATACACGGAAAGCACGTGGCATACCCCGCACATCTTCACCTCTCCTGGAAGGAGAGTAACCAAAACCAAATAAGTGGGTACTAGAAGAAGGTATACATAAATATATGCTCTATTAAGAAGCCCAAACAAGATCGTAAGGGGATCTCCATCTTGTATCTCATCCTAAGAAAGTGAGTAGCCAACAGTCCCATAAGTAAACACCATCGATGCCCAGCATCCCGCACATCTACCCCGAACAGCAAGTCAAGGGGATCAAATCATCACACCATGACACTATCCGCTTTGGGTGGCACTAACTCGCCCGCTCGGTTTTCTGTCACGTCACAAGGACACATCTAGGTGGGGAAAGTGCCCCTCATACATGAGAGTCTTGGGGGAACGTCAAACCACACCTCGTCACTTCCACGCAGTCGAGAGGTCTTCTTAATGTCAACAGGCGACCCCATGCCCAGCCCCACTATTGGGTAATCCCTGGAAGTTGATGGGTTCCCACTGGAGGGAGACCGGGAAAAAGTCGACGGGTGCCACACTACCCAGTCCCGTAAAAGGGTAATCCACTAGAGGGAGACCCGGCTAATGTCGTCGACGAGTCCCAATTCCCAGTCCCATAAAAGGGTACTGCACTGGAGGGAGGCTTGGAACCGTCATCAGGAACCACTTCCCAGCCCACCTGGAGGTAAACCCGGCATAGAAGACCACTTCCCAGCCCTGCTGGAGGTAATCCCGGAACGTCTCTTTCCATCCCTGCTGGATGGAACAGCTCGATGAACACGACTGTAATGGCCATCCCTATTGGATGGTACCCCACTAGCCATCCCTACTGTATGGTAGCTCATTGGCCATCCCTGCTAGATAGTACAAATGGCCAGCCCTCCTAAAAAACAACCTCCTGCCCAGCCCTGCTTGAAACAACCTCCTGGGTAGAGGATCGGTGCTCGTGTAATGTGTTGGTAACACTGAATCCACAAGAACTATACCAGGGAACACGAAGCAACTCTGCCATCCAAACCATCGAAAATAGAACCAGGGGAAAACCACTGAACCCTGCTGGTCAAAACAAACGAGAATAGAACCAAGGGGAATCTCAACCCTACAAGTCAAATAAAAGAGAACAGAACCATGGGGAAACCCAACCCTGCTAGTCAAACAAACGAGAAAAGAAGGACCCTCTATGTCGTGATAGGTTAAGGGCACGCAAAGTAGAATACGGCACACATAAGGGGCCCACACGACGGGTGGCCCCAAGTCAACTCCAACCAAGCTCACAAACATTATCAGGTAAAAACAACCACATGTACCTCCAAGTGTTCCCATATACTCCTAGTGTCTACCACGTTTCTAGCCCAAAGGATATCATGAAGACGGCTCCCAACATCAACACGAAGGGCGTAAATGTAACAACTCCAACTTTCCCCCTCATCGGCCAAGGCATGACCAACTACATCTCTTCAAACATTTACTTCCCTCACACAGGAGTGCATGCGATCACACGCCAAGGGTTCTCTTCCAACACTACAGGAAGAACCTCCACTGGTACACCATTCATGCTTCCACATTTAAATGAGATCTTGAGTGAGGCTCCTCACATCCAAATGGTTCATACCATTGTAATCCTCGCAGAAAAACATGCGAGATCGAATACATACTCGCCTCCAATGGATATCTGACTTAAAATTCATCTGACACTGCATTACGTTCGAACGACATCCCGTGATCCCGAGCCTCGGTCCTGAAAACAGTCAGGCACATCATACTGTTGCGATCTCCATGGAAATACATGTCAAAAGGAATGCTCACTTGAGTGGAACTGATATACTAAGAAAAATATGCATTCCGGCACACCGCACATGAGCGGTGCTACGTGGGACCCGCATCCCAGTCCTGAAGCACAATGAACAGATCGCACCATTGAGATCCTCTTGAAAAAGTATACAAGATGGACTATTCACTTGTTCAAAATAGACACCCGGTGATAAATCTGGAAATCACAGCCAACTCCCAAAACGCCCCTCGCGGGGCCCACACCAACGTGCAGAATTAAAGCGGGGTGGATTGCGCCAATGCAATTCCATTGGAAAAATACCCAAAATCGATAGCTTCCATGCCCCAAATGGACGTTTGATCAAAAATTTATAAAGCTCTGCACGCACCTCGAAAGACGGTTTGTGGGGCCCACACCTCAACTCCGACTTCAATGCTCGTAACCACACTGAGAAACTCCGGATTAACACCAGGGTCGCAACTCCATAGATGGTGCACAAAACAGACATCGGATGTGTCCTCGCCGCCCAAAACAACACCCCCAAAAAATGCCAATTCACTTAAAGGTGTGTTGCGCCTCTGAGGCCACTCGTTTCAGGAATTAAAAACTCCCGAAACCTTCTCAAAAAGTTCGTCTCAATTTGAAGGATGCGTCGCCATAGATGGTGCCCAAATTAGATGCTCGACGGATGACTTCTGATATATAAATCATTTTTCATAATTATAATAATATTTTTATTATAATTATTGTTATTAACTAATTTTTTTTATTATTTTAATGGTTTCCTCCGACCGGCCAGCGTCGGTTGGCTGCCTTTCTAGATGGACACTCGCCACTGGCGGGTCCGCGATCTCCCACAGGGTACCTTCACGTGACCCCGGCATCGCACGCCCTCCGGCCGGTTGTCCGGCCTCTCCCTCTCGCTTTTTCCCCTGCTCGCCCGGAGGAGCCCCCTGCCCCTGCGCTCATCGTCCGCAGCCATGCCCGCAGCGCCGCACCGTCTCCTGAGCCGAGGCCGCCACCGCCGCTCTGCTACCGAACTCCCACGCCACCCGTGACGCCACCTGGACCCTCACCGGACCGCCGTCCCAACTCACCGAAGAACTCAAAACTGCGGAAAAAACCATAAACTCGCTGACCTTTGGCGGACATCCAAGAATGCCTCGGGACTCAGATTTTCAAACTGAAAAGTGCGTCGGATAGATCTAAAAAAGTACTATGCATTTATGGGCTTCATTCGATGATAAAATGGAAATTAGATGCATAACTATGAATTCAAAGGAGGTGATAAAAAATAAAATGCCCGATCCTACCTCTTGGGCATAGCCCAGAGCATCGTCGTCGATCCGCACCCCATCGTTACCACTTCCACCTTGATTAGGATGGAGGAGGAGGAGAAGGATTAGAGGAGGTTGAGGGTGATGGGTTTCTACGGAGGGAAAGAATGAGTATGGGGGGAGGAGAGGAGAGTTAAATAATTAAACTTTTTTTTAATTAAAAACTCGACCCCTGAAATCCGACGAGGCAAAAACTCCTGCCGCTGTTAAAGTTGGGTCGCACCTAGGGTAAACACCACCACCCGAGCACAAAGGTGGTCTCACAATTTTAATTTGATCCCCCTTTAAAAATCTTTAGTACTCAATGACCGAGGCCGCTAAATTACGAAAATTCCTATGGAGGTATTTTTTACAGAAGGCCCGCTCCTGTGAAAGTTACACCCTTTATAGGGTAAACGGAACACTCAAAACTCAGTGGTGCACTCGGTTTTCTCATCCAAGAAACCGTTTAAGAGATATGTGAGTTAAGCCATTAAACGAATAAATTAATTATTTTAATTATCCATTTAACATTTTGTTAACGGGTGAGGGGTCCCAACATCCCGCACCGACTTGTTTTTTGTTGTTCCTGAGGTAAACACCCCATTTCTGACCCATCCGTACACTCAGATTTCTGATCCGGATCACCGTTTTGGAGTTATGCCATTTTTTTGGCGTGCCCAGTGTGAACGCACTGAAATTTTAATTTCGGCCACACCGGGGCTCAGAATCGCATTCCATCAGAAGGCGCTGCTCTAGAATAACATCACGAATATTCCAAAGTATTTTATAGAAAAAACAGGGTTCTTACATATTATTCCCACAATCATGAAATTTTGGAAGATTATTAATATTACCTCAATGTTCTTAAACAACTAAACTCAAATAAAACTATATATATTTATTAATATCTTTGTCAAGAAACACGCCCACATTACGATTTTAAATCATGTATTGGGATAGTTAGTTAGAAATAATCGTAAGTTTTAACATTACACCTCTCATTTAATTTTGTTATCATGTATGGAGTCATTTCATTGAATACCACTTTCATAGTTCACGTAATTACTACTAGTGAAAATAATTTCTTTAAACACAAAAAAAATATTATGAATATAAAACATCAAGAATAAGAGTTAACAATCACATGATTATGAAAATAATAATTATGATATCCTAAATTAGGAAACATTATTTCAACCTATGAAATATTAAGTTAGTATCATAAAACTATGGATTATCATTAGTTTCTAGTGGTTTTACCCCCTCATTATTCATAATGGTTCATTTAAAGAATGTAAAAAACTAGATCATATCTTATATGATTTTCTATCCATGTGTGGATTCCCATTACCACTCACTATGCACCGATGATTATTGAGTTAATTACCAATATTACCCTTTCAATATTGTTACCCATGTTGAGTCTATTCTATAACCAAATAATCATTCTTGTGTTTAGTAAGGGATAAATTTCTGGAAAAAACACACAACATATAATTTACTAAAAAATGAATTTATTATCCTATATTTATACATTTCCACGGAGGTTTCACCAAATAGTTCTTTTTCATAATCCCCAAAAATTACAATACACTAATCTAATTCCATCTTTGACAATATAATATGAACATAAGAAAATATTACATAATTTTTTAAGGGTAATTACATAACCAAATTATACATGAAGTATAACAATAATTGTTTAGTTTTTTTAATAGTCTATATAAATATAAATAATATTTCATAAATTATCTTCATCATATCCCATAAATATTATCAAATTAGTACCCTTATATAAATATCATACTTTTAGCCTTCCATCAAAACCCTAGGATGGAAAAAATAAGAATGGGTGAGATCAGATGCTCTGTATCGGTATACATAAGAGACTACAATCAATGATAAATGATTAGAATAAGTCTATGAGAACATGTTAATTATATAAGAAAGGCATACCCAATCAATTTATTATCAATAATCATTTGACATGGTAAAAGTATTTTCCTAATAAAAATTAAAGTTTTAAAACTTTTCTAAATCATCATTAATTAACTATGACCCATAAGGGAATATCATAAACATATAAATATATAAAAACTACTCTAGAACCCTTAGTTTGAGGTACACTATAAATTTTTATTTTATTTTTTGGATTGGATTTATTGGGATAGTTTTCTAGAAAATATTAGATGAGAAAAGCAAAAATAAGTTTGAATTAGGCTGTAGAAAAAAGTAACATAGTGAATAAGATATTCACAACATGAATTTTTAATGGTAAGATTCCATGATATGTTTTATAGAATTAATTGGTTCCACATGGTGAAGGGAAAATTTGAATAAATATGGGAACACTAATTCTAGAAAAAAAACTATGTGATATGTTTTTTTGGTGTAAGTGACATCATGACTATTCACAAAATAAATGGTAAATTCACACCATGAGTCATCCTAGTCAAGTATATTTTAGAATATATCATATATTTAAATCCTTATTTAGTTCTTAACTTCTCTCTATAAAATTTTGTGGATACCCTATGTGATATCTAATAGACTTTAGCATCCATAATTGGAATTTGATTAGTTTTTTAGCATTCGATGATTTGAATAAAGGAAGAGGGGATTGAAGATGTAATATCTATATAATAATATAAGATCTATCAATATGATGAACTCTAGTTGTGTTATTTTTTATTTTTACATATATTAAAACTTGAAGTATTTTTTTGTTTTTGAAAGATTTATCCAATATTATTCAATGGATTTTTATTGGTAAATAGCTATTAATTATTCTCTTAGTAGTTTTTTATGGAAATGGATTATTAACATAGACCACAGAGGACTTATTAAATGGATTAAAATAATTTTCTCAAATTATTAATTCTTTTATACATTTTATTTTAATATGTTGTTGGTGCTATATAGACATTCATCAGTTTTTATGTGTTTATGATTATATTTTTTATGGCGTAGTTGTAATATACGTGGTGATTAGTGGTGATTGGAATGGTACAAGGTGAAATATATCACCATGGGAAGAAATTTTGGTGAATGTACCATGGATCATGAAAATAAAATAAGGTTTTAAAATGTATTTTTCTCTATGTGTGAAAATATATATCTTTATATTAAACTGAATATGGGAAACTAATTATTCTTGTTGAAATAGAAATTGTTTTTGTTAAACAAAATTTAAAAAAAAAATATTCATGTGGAATTTTATATAAAATTAATTTTGTTATACTTTTATATTATTGCTATATTTTTTGATATAGTATAAGATAAACTATAAATTGTTTTAGTTTAATGTAAGAAAAATAATTAAGATTTCTTATTTCATATTATTAAATTACATTGTATATAAAACATGGTGAATGTGGATACATTTTTTGTGATATAGGAAAGGCGTATGTTTCGTAATATTCTCATAACCCTCCATGATATCAATATATTCAGTGGTGGAGCTAGAAATTGGAATTGGATCATTTCATGGATACTAGTGGGGATGTAGTGTCATTATGTGTTCCCTATAAGATATTTATTACATACTACTGTATAAAGGCAGACCTTGGTTGTTTTCATAAGGACATATTATGGTCAATCAATCACTACTTCTAGTTCAGTTTATATTTTTTTATATTTTTTTATTATAAAATACAACAAATAGAAATATATATTTTACAATTGAGAATTCTATTCTTAAGAAACATGTAGATGGAGTGAAAACAAAATGAATTCAAGAAAAATTATAATAGAAATAAAGTATATATTCCCAAGAGAATCTGATAGAGATAACATTCAATGTCTTATTATTAGTTTAAAAATTACATAATTAACACACTCTATTATATGTGTGAAAACTGTATTATAAATGGGGTAGAAAATATACATTTCACTCAATGATCACTAAGAGACATACATCAACCTCCTCAATCAAGTGAGAATGTTACAAAAGCTAAAGCTAATCCTTGAGTAGAATGATGATACACATAGGCATCTTTCCCACAATGATACCCGTATGAGTAACTCAAAAAAATTAATAATGAAATTGAAATATTTGGGCTCTTCAATGGATTAATCCACTATAAATTTTCTCTAGTCAGCTGCTCATATTCATGAGCATAAGTGTTCCCAGTGAAGAATAAATTGGGGAGAGAATAAAAGAGAGATATAAAAGAAGAGAAAAGATAAAAATTGAATTAAAACAAGTATTGAAATTTTAAACTGAAGGTAAAAGAGAACATGATACTAAAATACAAAATTTAACTGTTAAAATCATTAGATTAGAGGTCGATCCGTTGAAATGGAGAGGAAATAAAAATTTATAGTGAAATGAAATATATTTTTTTACTCCAAATAAATCCAACAAAAGATTTTATGTGTTATAAATAATAAATGAATGAATTTTGGAATAGTATCTTCCTAGATGATTTTCCTTTAAGTATCAAATTTTGACTCAAAAATGTATAGATTTATTGACCATGTATGCTGAGAGATAGAACCTATGTACTTCAGATATTTATTCTTCACAGACAAACTATTCGTATTCTAATACATTGAGTTACTATGCCATTATAGCCTTTAAAATGATATAATAATCGGTTAATAATGTAATAAAATTTTGTTCCTAAGGTTGTTATTTTTATCCATGTCAAATTTGATCTTATTTTGACCATCTATTTTTGATATATTTTCCATTCATTAAAAGGCTCCAAATCTATGCACAATTTTTGAAGCATGTATTGTGATTTAGTTTGGAGAAATAAAACAGTGAATTTATATTTCAGTAAATAATAATTTAATTAAACCCAATGAATATAAACAGATAAAAATATAAATTTATAATTAGGATTATTGAAGAAAAATATATGGCCAAAATACAGAATTAAAAAGAAATAGTTAAAATCCCAAATAGATTATTTTAGAAATTATGATCAAAATACATCAAAACCATGTAAATTTCACAATTTCATTTAATATAAATATTCTATGGGATAAAAAAACAATTAAATTAAAAGAAAAACAATTAAAACAATTTATATTTCAATTCCCCCCACATAAAAAATTTCACTCCTACACAATCATATTATTACAAGTTCAAAACAAGAATTCCGAAGTAAAAAATGAAAACACAACTCAAATATCATATCGATGAAGTAAATCACACCTCCTACATGGATGTTTTTTTATTAATTCATCAAAATTTATAATAATACATTCAATATAATTTTAATCCCTATGTTCATGGCATACCTTCCCCTATAGAAAAACATTTCTCACATCGCTGAAGGATTTTGTGTATTGATATTTTAACATTCTTGAGAACATTTGTGATCAACATTGGATTTATATACTCACAATATCTTTATATAAAATAGTAAAAATTATGTCAAAAATGAGATATTTTTAGGGGTTGGTCAATGGATGAGGTTTGGAAGGTTTTAAATATAAAAACACATAAAGCATAATGAGGAGCGTTAAGCATTAAAGTGATGTAAATGCATGAAATTTTTTTCTAAAGAAGGCTGTGCTCTCATATAAGATCAAAAATGAATCACCTCCAAAATAATTTTTTTTGGGATGCTCACACATATAATTTGTATCAACAATGAAAAATTAATTGCCTATTTTCTGTAATTATTGTATTGTATCATCATGAATTCATATATGAATTTCACATCATCATCATATTTTTTTTGAAAACATAGGAAACATTTAATCATTAAATATTGGTGAAAATACACCCAAAAATGTAAATGACATTTTAGTACACCCATACATATTTTTATAATTTAATATATTATACTGAGTAATAGTACATATGATTACTCTTTCAATTCAACTTAGGAATATACTTTGGTAATGAAAAAATTATCTCATCTTCTCCCTCCCCCACAATTAAGTTCAACAACAGCCATGGATTTAACATCTAGAGAATGTTTTAAATGGATAAGGGTATTTTAATGTGGATAATTACTAGATAATTTCATATATACTCTTTTAATAATAATTAAAATATGTAAAGGTATGAAAAAATAAGGGTTGAAGGAAAAAAGAGCTTTAAAAGTGGTGCCTCAACAATACTAGACACACACCATGAACTATAATAGCTTTAAAAGAGGAAAATTGAATAGTATATATCACAAAACGTCTCTCAAAACTCTCAAAAATATAAATTTAAATAACATTGAAATTTTTTTACAAACCTCTAGGGTTTGGAATGATTTTCAGTTTGGAAAACTTTAGGGAACACGAGTTTCACACTCAATGGAACTTCATCAAACTAAATGATTTGAAATAGAGAAAAAATATTTTCATAAATATTTATAATCCTCAAATATTCAAATAAATCAATTTTAAAAGATCAATAATATTGTTATAACTTGGAAAATAATTTGATTCTTCTCAAGAATCCAAAAAAATCACAAAAATTAAAAATGAAAAACCTTAAAAATTAATAAAATTGGAATATAAAAAACAAAACATATTCAAAATTCATAAAAATATATTGAAATACCTCCCTCACACATATACCATTTAATACCATATCTACATCTCAAAATTGATCAATAATTTTTTAAATAAAAAATTTAAATTACATAGGAAATAGATTAAAGGTAAATAAACAAACATAATAATATTTTAGTCGAAGCTATGATTTAATATCATAGTTTATACAACCTTAAAAATACATGATATAAATTAAAATACATAATAAATAAAATAAAATAAAATACAAATGGGATATAAAATAGATAATTTCTAGTTTATACCTCTAAGTGAGTGATGGGTTATTATTATCCCCATCCAGGTAGTTATAGTGTATTATCCCCAATCAAAATGGGGATGTGTTATCATTAAGAAAAACCAAGACGCGTGAATTTTCAATATATCCATCAGTAAACACATTGATGGGAGAACTCCAAATAATATAAGAAAATTCCTGACCTCCACGAATGAATAAATATAGATTTTAGGGACTAGATTGCTATGAAAAATAAGATAGTGGTGCTCTCTATTGACTTCCATGGAGTCCTCCTCTATATTGTATGGAAGTTAATGTAGATGAGGCAATCACCCCACATTATTGTATAAATATTTTTCATAAATCACCACCACATGTTTTGAATATTTCTTAATATTAATTGCAAGATCACCTTGTTCTGTATTATAAATTAAATAAAAATGGATTCTAAAAAATAATAATATTAAATCATGAATAATTAATAATAAAATATTACCTTTCATGTATGTTAGCATGGAAATTTTTTCACTTCCAGAAAAGCTAATGGTAATTAAATCTAAATAGGTTTATATTCATCATTGTATTATAATGAATTAGAATGGTATTGTGGTGATTATTTTTCATTATGAAGATCAGTAAGAATGACTTTCACGTTATCTTCTACAAATAGATTTATTGATTCATATAAAAAATATTAATCTCCAATACGTATATTAGATGAAATGTTTTCTTTAGTGTTCTCCTAGAGAAATGGTTGAGTTTTGGATGATTTCATTAATTCCATTTGTATCTCTTTACAAATTAGCATTAGGTTATTTAACATAAAAATGATTGGGGAAATATTATCCACCACCGAGTCTCGTTTTGGTTGGGGTTCATGTTTTGGTCTTTAGTGACATGAATGTACACATTCATTTATCCATTTCATTTTCCCTCTTGTACCTTTAATTATTCTCAATTTTATTTCATCTGTGATTTTTCTATTTATTCCTCTTATTGCACTAAAGAGTAGTTGGTCCATGCATAATAGTCCAATTTGAATGCAACATGAACAAAAATGTTTTTTTAGTTTTTTAACTTAAGGATATTGATTCTAATTTTAATGAATACAAGGAAACATATTTAATTTTTTTAATAAAAATAGTTATTTGAGAACAATTGGATTCATGATAATATATCTAGTTTTATTTAGCCTTATTGTGTGCACTATGAAAAATATTTATAATAAGTGAACCACAAGGGCTGACCTAGGTCATTCTCATGAGGATCATTGGAGGTCAATCAATTACTACTTCTAGTTCACTAATTATTTCATTATATTTATTATTTATAAAATAAGAATAAATAAATATAATGTGATGATAAAATTAACCATGTAGATACAATGGAAACACAATGAATTCCAAAATATTATTTTATAAAGAAAGAAGATATTCCCAAGTAAATCACGGAGAGTGGACCTTTATTGTCTTCTTATAACATTTATAATTTTTAATTAAAACACTCTATAGTATGTTTTAAAATACTCTTATACCTATGTTATTGAATATATGGTACACTCAATGATCATAGAGAGACAAAAAATCACATTCTAGATTGAGGAAGAATGTTACAAAATCGAACGCTAAGACTTAGGTTTCATGTGGAGTGGAAAAAAAGTCTTTCCCACTAATACCCCACTCAGCCCAACTCTATAAAAATAAGAAACATTATGCATAAATGTTAAATTAATTGGGTTCATCATTGGATTACTCCATTAGGAACTTCCTTGGGTTATTTATACATAATAATGAGTATACGAGTTCATAGTGAAGTTGAAAATGGAGAGATAATACAAAAGGGATGTGGGAAAGGGGAGAATGGAGAATAATTATATGAAAACATGTAATGTAATTATATAATGGAAATAAAATCATGTATTAGACAAATCTATAGAATTAGTATAGAAAAAAATTTATCAAATCAAATGACCTTATGAAATTGATGGGAAATAAAAATTTGTAAGAAAAAGAGGTGAAATATTTGGAACCAACTATTTCTGCTGAAATTTTCCATAGGTTATACAAAAAAAATTTAGAATTTAGGAACCATTCAGTATTTAATGTTGTTCATTTAGGCATCATTTTTTAATCAAATACATTTAGATTCATTTCTATGTTTAGAGTGATATTATGCCTATGTACTCCTCAAATTGTTTTCTCCCAAGTGAGACTCGCCATATTCTAATGAACTGAGTCCCCATGTATTTATTTTTTTGAAAATTAAAGAATAATGGTCTCCCAGAGTAAGTAAATATGTTCCCCAAGAAGTAATTGTTTCTCCATGTCAAATTATATATTTGTAACATCATCTATTAATGATATATGGGCCCTAATTAAAACAATCTACTAATATGTGCATTGTTTTAAAGGCTTGTATTATGATCTTGTTTTGGTCTTCAAATGGTGAATTAAGTATTGAGTCCAAAAGAATAAAATGTATAAAATAATATAAAAAACATAAAAATACTAATTTTCCAATTTTGACAATGTATAAAAATTTATGGCCTAAATACCGAATTAAAAAAAACAGTTAAAAAACAAAATATGCTATTTTAGCAACTAAGCTAAAAATTATAAAAAACCCAAAAAATGTGACAATTTCTATAAAATAACACTTTTGTGGGATAAATCTCATTTCTATTAAAAATAAAATAATGGAAAATATTATCTCTCCTGTGTGGTTCAACATCATTAATTTGTACATAACTACTTTAGATTATTAGTTTATTTCTTTTCTTGTTCTGTGATTAATCTGATATTTGTATATCTTTCATTATATATTATTGGATTGGTGAAATTTATTATGGTCATGATTTTGGGAATTATTAATTAATATATAAATATTTTATTTTATTTAATAGTGTCATTATATCTATTTGTTTTTTTCTGTATATTAAATTTTAAACCATTTTCCAAAGTCTATTATGTTCAAATACATAGCATTTATCACCAGAATTTTTAAAAACCTCGAAATTTTAAACGATAAACATAATGTTAAATAGTGTATATGACATATGAATCGATAATAAAATAGAATTTAACACCCTATCATTTTATGATAAATTTTTTTATATTAATTCTATCTCTTAGATAGATTGTAATGCACAATACACCGACTTTGAACGAACTTCAATACTTTTTAAAAAAAAATTATTTAAACACGACCATTATAAAATAGATATTAATATTGAAGGTATAATCAATAATAAATAAATTATTAAAATAATTTTATTTATAAATTTAATAAATAAATTATGTGGTTACTTATTGATTATAATTAAAATAAGAATCATTGGAATGAAAAAAAATCAGATTAGGAAAAAAAATATTTTTCTAAAATGTAGTTTCTTTATTATTTGAGAACATATTTTAAAATTAATGTTTATAAATTTTTTAAAATTTATATGAAATCATACACATAAGTAATATTTTTCAAAATTATATTTCTGCATGTTTTTGGAATATCTCTAAATTGTGATTTTTTTATGAATACTTTAAAGTTAATTTTTTTTGAAAACATCCTTTTCATTTTAACAACATAAAAGTTAATGTATTATTGAAAATTTATTTCAATGAAATATTATTTCAAAAACCGTAATATTTAACTAATTTAGTCAATTGTAATCAATGTCATATTTAATTTTTATTTCAAAATCTTTTATATCGATCAGGATTTTTTATTTGGAAACCCTTTTTTTCATCACCTTTGTGTGTATAAATTTATATTTTATTAAAAAACATTTGTGAATTGAAATTTTAATACTGTATTAAATATTTGGAATCATAATAATTAATATTACCTAAAAATATAAAAATTACAATAGAAATTTTTGTAAAATTAATGAAGTAAAATTAAATTATCACAGTTGAGGAAAAAAAGTATATTTGGGGTAATATAAGTACATAAGTGTTTAAAATGACATAAACCTTGGCCAAATAACTTATGTTTGAAATATGAAAACCTTATATTCTATAAGGTTATATAATTAACCATTTTGAGAGTTATTTTCATTAGAAAACATGGGTATAACTTTATCATTTCAAAATTTCAACGTGTGTCATCTCCAAAAATTATAAAAGGCTACCAATTCCATTCCTCTATTAACAAATGAAAATTCATTTTGTTAAACCAATACCCACCCGAATATATTACATAATCACCCACCACATCCTTCATTCATTTTTTTAATCCATTCTAGGTAGGATTTATGTATAAACCAAAAGTGCCCCTTTAATAAAAAGGTAAAATTCTTAAACTTGCATATTTGTATTACTTCATCTTCTATCACAATACAATAACATTAAAATGATCATAAAAAATAACATCAATATATTATATTTACTAATGTTTCATTATTTAAATTACATAACCTATTTCATTCTCACATCCAACAATTCTGAGATGTAACTTTAATTTTTTGTTTACAACAGACCACCACCTCACAAACTGGTGTAATCCGTTTTCCATCACCACCTTTAAAAGAGGTATATAATTATGGATTTAATATATTTATATGACTTTAAAAACATTATTATACTTTTTTAACTATGATATCTCATATAACTTATTACTTTTCCTTCTTTGGGGGACACAATGATGTCGCTTTTGTGTACGTCAGACTACCACCTCAAGGAATGATGTGATTTGTTATATGTTTATGGTTGAAATAACATGTCTTAAGGTTTAATTTAATCAATATATGTGATATATATTTTCTAATTATACTTATATAAATGTAATATAACATCTAACGTAATATCTTTGAATCATTTGGAATACAATAACGTTCCATATGTGTGGACTTCAGCCTCTATGTAGTGAAGTCAAATGTTTTTCATTTATTTTTTACAAGGATGGTAATTAGGCTGTATTTATTTGATATATATGAAATATATAAAATATTAAATTTTCTTTATAGTTGAATTAAAAATTATTTTACTTTATTTCTATAATTCATGAAAAATGGGAATAACATTCTAGCGTACGTAAAACCTAATGCCTCCATGAAAAGTGTAATCCTTTTTATCTCTATCTTTTATAGTTTACTTTAAATAAATATAATATGAAAAAATATTATATTTATATAATGGTTAACATTTTCTCTATGATATAAACATGTTCAAATTAGAGTACCGAAATTACTAAAGTAAAATATACATGAAAAATGAACCAATTATCACCCAGAATATTTATTTCAAAAATGAATTATTAATAAATGGGTGGTAAAATATTATATGTAAATAATATATGGTATTTGGTATATGATTATGGTTATATAATATATTTCCATATAAACCAATATTTAATATAATTGGTGATTGGACACAATCCAAATATGTTGAACCTGAGTTAAGCATTTCTCATATCACATTTACTAATTTAAGATATACACCATATTAACCACTTATTCCATTGTGTGGGTATATATTACCCATATGGATATGTTAAATAATGATTCTATTTCCCTAGAAAATATTCAATGTATTTTATTTTCTTTAATGGGACTTATGATCTAAAAGTAACCAATTTGTTATGGGTTTGTCTCATATATCATGATTATTCGTTATTTTTTATGCCTCCCTTAGTGGAATAATATGAAATGTCATTCTTAAACTAAATTTATTTCAATATCCATCAGTAAATCATGAAATTATTTAATTAATACATTATTTTACATAGTTGGTACTGAAAAAGTTCCAGAAATATTTTTATGAAAACCAAAAATTATTTATCTATTTCTTCTAAAATCCATTTTCATCCAAATCTATGTTTCTTAAAAATGTATTAAAGAAGGTTTCTATAATATTGTATCTGATTTATTAAATTAATTTGTTCCACTTTTTAGGAAATATTATTGAATATTAAATTCACGTCATTTCCATAAAATTATTGTCTGGATTTTATTTAAAATTTTAAAACAATACTTATGTTATCATGTACTACATGTATAGAATTTTTCACTATCATAATAACTAAAATTTTTAATGATTCATTTCAATGTTTAAAATATTTATTTTTGAAGAAGTTATCTTTAAAAAAATATTTAAACTTTTATTATCAATATTTTCAATGTGAAATGGTTATCTCCAAAACAAATGATTCTAAATAAATTTTTATGATATTTCTATTAATCAATGACAGCACACCAATTTGTTATTATGAACCACTAAGGATATGTTTTATTAATATTATCCTTCTTTTTTTGGATTGTTTATGATTAGCTATATTGAGGAAATAAAATTGTATATAATTTACTACATTACACCAGATGGTTTATGAATATGTTTATATGATTTGATTATGCATTAAAATTTCTTATCTTAGTGTTTCTATATGAATGGTTATATAGTTCATTTTTCACATATTTTCATATGTTAAATGAATTGTAAATAATATGTTATGGGTATGCCCTGTGATAGTTATCCCCTTGATACATTGATAGGTCTTTTGAGACAGATCAGTTGGCTAAATTAGAAGGGTTTCTACCATGAGATTTAAACTATCATGTTAAAGGCCTTGGAAATATTTTTTTGATGTTATAAATTATATATTAATTCATTATGAAATAATTTATTGATTTTTATGTGATTATTAATTAGTAATAATTTTGATGTTTATGATTCAAGATAATGTGAATATTAAATGGATTTATTTGATATGAATTTATATATATCATATAGAGATCAGTTTATTACATAAATTGAACTTGTTTTAGTTACTTACCTTTCCATATTTATAATAATTATTTATTAATTATAGATTATTATTTATTTTTACCCTTACTAAGAATCAAGGATCTCCCATTTTTTGTGTTTTATTTCCCCCATATTTCTCGGAATAGTTATTTTATTGATATGTAATGATACACTATCAGGAATAAAAAATTTCTCAAAGAAAAAACATTTTGTATTTTCTTTTTTCAATTATAATGTCAATTTAATATATGTATATAGTTTAAAAATACTAACAAACTCCTCTTTTATCTGGGATGCTATTCCTCGTATCCTATTCTAATGTAATAAATTAACCACAATCTTCAAACTATATGGGTCTTTAACTTTATAGATTGAATTATATGAAGTCTTATAGAAACCATAGGTACCAGATTAAGGAAACATGGAATAGAGAAAATAACTCTATGATTTTTATTAAGGATAAGTATTCAATAAAATACAAATGTATTTCTATGTTAGTTATTATGTGGTTTTCCAAATAATAAATCCATGTATGGCTACTTCATGTAGACATGGTTTTGGAACATTTGTACCGAGTGGGTAATAACTCCAAAAAATTTATGTCAGGAATGGATCATGATTTACTAAGTACATGAAAATATTATTTATTAGACACTTGGTTTTTAAAATCCCATGGGATATGATAAGGAAAATCATTATTTTCTATACAACCATTATGAAATGATTGAAAATATATTTATTATATGAAAACAATACCAAAACAAACCATGTTTTTTATTATGATATTTGCTATGCATAATTTTTTAAACAGTCATCCAAATAGATAAAATAGTAGACATGATTAAATTATAATAAGAAAATATATTAGTGTTTGAATTTACAACCAAATTTAACCACCATTTTTATTTGGACCATATCTAGCTATAGAGATAAAATTTACTCTTAGATCCTTGAGGTTTGTATCTATCCAAATATTCACTCAAATGTAATAATTTTATATATTAATGTCCATAAAAATAGTTAATAAGGAAGTAGTGGGAGATAGAGACATACAAGGGAAACCACATAGTGGGAACACATTTTTAGATTTGAGTACCAGTGGGAGCATTATCATGGTAACAAAATAAAAGAGAGAAATACATTTAGGGTACTAAGGAAACACCCAATCAATCCATGGGATAATCATATTATCAACCATATTGAATCAATGAGCTATGCTATCTCAAATCTGGAACACTTTCGCACAAGAATATTGAATGTATATGACTATTGATAAACTTCTACCACTTCTACCAGAAAGAACATATGAAGAAGAATTTCAATAGAAATAAAAAATTAGATGGTGGGATAGTTTTGACACAGTATCAGGTATCATATTCTCTGAAAAAGCTATATCTCTTGACTAGTATCCATCCGTAGGCCTAGGTGAATCTGGTTTCCCCCAAGAATATTTTGGTTATTCAGAAAGAACATTAGTAAGGAATTGAGGTATATTAATTTGGGAGATTTTAATTATTTTCATGGAGAATAAACAGATATTACAAGTGAGTTAAAGGGTTCCAATGTTGTTGGAGGTATCATCATATAAAATTTTACTTTTATGCACATCATGTTTGATGAATTTTTATAAAAAAATTTATTACATCATTTGTGCTTAAAAATTGAGATTACATGTGTAAATGAAACCACTTATCATGAGTATAAATACACCCCTCGGACAGGGGGAGTGGAGAGGATTAAAATGTATAGAATATTCCATTTCCACAATTCATTTCATTTTATATGGAATTTTATAGTCCTAGAGATATATTTTTCACTTCAATTTTTTGGATGGACTAGATAGTGGAATTGACATATGATGTATACTACTATACTTAGCATTTGACATTCATATCTCTATATAGAGATCTTAATTTATTAAATGAGTATTGGGATAAAAATGTAGGTATACTGGGACATATTCTTATAGTTATTGAATTGATTTTATGCTAGATACTAGTAATGACCTTATTCACTACAGATGTAATAGTAAATGGGACACATCTTCCTTTAGCGGGTCTATAACTATATGTATTTTAGAACAATTTATTTGGGTTACAACCCATGTAGGAAATAAATTTTAAATAGATATACACTAAGGAAGAAATCCCTATTTCAGTAATATCATACATAATGGAATTGATATATTTTTTAGAGATAAATATTTGGTGAAAAGTGTGGTAAATTAAAGGCTTCATGAGATCAAGTATATCACATGGGTTACATTAGATTTACTCTGAATGAATAAATATGCATCCTATCGATTATCTATAGATTATAATAACATGGATCAAGTTAGGGTAATAAATGTATACCTCTACCTTGAATATATGTTCTATGTGAAATATTATAGAGATCCAAGTGGTTCACCAAAATTGATATGTTCCCATAATATCACCATCTCGGTGTCAGTAAAGTGGATAATTTAATCATTTCATTTATGATTCTCTATATCTGTTATGAATATATTATCATGCTATTTTATCATGAATTCACTTAATGTATCTATCGAGTTGAAGAACCAATTCATATAGAGGTACCTTGACTCCATTTCACATTAATTTACTAATGATATTCTGGTTTACTATCAACGAATGTATGAACACAAGAAGATTTTAAAAACTGTAATCATATTATTATGAGATCATCATTTATAATACATGTATCATGTGTGTGACTTCTGAATCTAAGAATTTTATTTCCTCATGGAAATAATTTTTTAACAATTATAATCATTCTATCCTAAAATTATTGATGCATTCATCTATTTATAACAACAAAGTGATTTTAATGGAATACAATGTCTTATGTGGTTAGAAAGCTACTAATATTAATTTTTTCAATATTTTTAAACTATTACATATCCCAAAAATTATTTTATAGGAAAAAGTGTTCTATTCAGATTGATTGGTGACAATCCAAAATCACCTCATGAGGTTAATTATTATCTCTAACTGGAATACAACTTTATTTTAACAAATCTAGGTATTTGTTAGGTGGTATACTAGTATAAATATAGATATGGTCTTGGTTGTGTTCTCATTTTGTAAAAACAAGTTTGTTATTATGGTTTGAGGCTTATGTGATTACATGAGGTGAACAATCTAAGGCATGGACTATAATTTGTTTTTAGTTTTTCATTCCTTAATCACCTGAATATTTCAACTACATGGTGAAATGTTTATATTTTTCACTAACTATAATAATTTTTGGTACATAATTGCCCAATGAGACATTAATAGGAGGAAACAACATTTCATAGAGTCCCAACAGACATTTGATTTTTTACTTAGTATATATTAACAATAATATGAAGTCTATGGAAGATGCATTGTGTCAGAAATCATATAGTTTAGTGGTATGAGAAGTACAAAACCAATGGAAGTTGATGACCATGATATCTGATATGCATCTAGAATGTGTTGTACATGATGAACATAAAATTTTCATCCCAGTTTATCATGTTAATAAATTTATGGTTTTTGAAAAGTCTGATAAGATAAAAAATCCCGTTTCGAAAAAGATTAGAACAATCCCAAATGGTGGGGAGACTTTTATATATAAGAAATTGGTTAAAAACTAGGTGTGATATTTTTAGAATTAATTTAATGTCATCCAATCTTTTTAAGAAATACATTTTTTATATTATCAACATTCAAAATGGGATATTCATATTGGTATTAAATAAATTTACTTGGAGATGAAAATATATTTTTGGGGTTCATGTATGATATGCAAGATTTTATATTTGGTTATAAAATTTGAGACACGCCTATAAGTAAAAGATGAAGATAAAAAGGGCCTGGAATGATATAGCCTGTGCTTATAAACCTATATATGTGGGATTATATTTAAATGTAACATGTAATAGGACTACTAAGAATTTTTTAGATGAATTATTCTATATGGGTGATTATTTATTAAATTAACAAGTTAGCATACATTCTACAAATTAATGAATAAAACATTGTAGAGGAATTAGAATGCTTTATATTCAATAATTGGTAAATTTCAATGGATTTCTTGTTTCAACTATATGTAATGTAGATCCTCAATCAACTTCTTGATTCCAATTCTCCTGGTAGTAGTATCTCCGAACTAAATGGAACTTAAGAACAACATGTCATCATCAAATGGATATGTAGTCAAAATATACCATTAAAACATTGTAATATATACTTAGAGCTTCTCTCAAGGATTTTGGAAGAACATAAACGGGTTTTATAACATTTATGACATTCATAATTAATAATGGCTATTAAATGAAAATATAGATATCCTCATTCAAAGAGTTTTATGATGTTCAATTTAATAATACACAATGTTTTGTTGATACATAAGATACATCATTAATTGGATTTCGTTAATTTTATAAGTCGATAGTGGAGATCTTTAAGATCAGGAAGTGGATGTATATGGATCAAAGCTGATTGATATCATATATTTACAATCATTATTGGGACATAAATTTCCATGTGGGTGATTGTATGTTCTTTAACATTTCAAATTGGAAGGTACATTTAATCATGAGGAAACAATGAAAACTACACGAATGATATGGTCGGCTATTTAAATTTTTTGATTATATTTTTGCTGTGGAATAATTGTTAGCCTTAGAGTGATGATTCAATTATTTTAATAATTTATTCTATGTAAGTCCACTAATAAATTATCATATAGTACCTATCCATGTAATCATTTGGTATCATTATACATTTGATCATTATATTAATTTTATTCTTAAACTGTTTCATATTCTGGAATAATATGAATTTACCTTATGAGGGGGGACTATATCATTTGTGTGATGTTTGGTTGAACCATTTATTTAGTCAAGAGGAATTTTTTGAAGAAGATAATATTATGTGGCAACAATGCACAAAACAATTCTAGGTAAATTTTTATCTCCATCTTCTTAGTGATGGAAATCCAAATGTTGGGGATAATGTAACACCAATAGTTTGAGGTATACTATAATTTTATGTTTTTTTTTACATTTATTATTATTCAGATAGGTCTCAATAACCATTTATTGGTGTAAAGAAACATAATATAGAATATGGGTACATGAAAATTGATTTCCATGAATAAGACATTCATAACATGAAATTTTTCAAGGTAGATGTCATGAGATGATTCAATTAATACGTGTTTTTGCAGGAAAATAGAAATAGTGAATTATGAAACAAAAATCATTAAAATGATGAAATGGTTTGGAAAAATAATAATAAGGTGATTTATTTTTTTGCCTAATTTACATGATTAATATTAATATCATATATCTAGAATCCATATCCTGAATATCACGCACCCAGTTTATTTTAGTCCATCCGTGAGTTGTGAATCATCTTTAGCTCCCAACATTCTCCCTCTAGATTTATGGAGCTATATGTAATATATATTGATAGTTGACATCAAGAATTTGACATCGATTAATTTTTTTTTCTTTTGATCATGGAAATTAAAGATTATTTCATAGAAGAGAATTGTGATGTGGAATAATCTATGATCCATAATTCTAATTCACCTATGGTAGGTGGTTTTACCTCTCTAGGTGTTTATTTGAACTCAAAGGATTTTAGGTTTCCATAATACATCTCCTCTATCGTTAAATCAAGTTTCACTAAATAAATTATAATATTTATTCCCTTCTTAGTTGGATTTGGAGTTGGATTATTGGTGTCACCACATTGGATTTTTTAGTTTGTTTTAAAGAACATTCTCTAATGATAAATTGGTTTTTTTGAATGTTTTGAAAAATATGATATCAGTGATGTTAGAAAAATTATGGTTTTGTGTGTATTAATGATTGTATCATACAAGTGAATTTTGAGATGAACAAAATGTGTCATGTAAATTGGAAATGAACAATGGGAAATATTCCAAAAATGTTTTAACTAGGTGGAGTTTGTACTCCAACTAGTGGGAATATTGGTGTCATTCATTTAGAATAAGTGTGTTCATTTGAGAATATGAAGTATTATTCCATAATAAATATCATGATTTACTAATTTTTTTTAAAAGAGATGTCATTTTTGTAAAACTACTCTTAGAAAACCTTTTAATTTAGAATATTTTATATTTTCAAAACTATTTACTAAATTTATATTCTTCCTCCCTATTTTATACCGGATAAGAAATTTTTTCTGTTCTCAGTGGGATGTTAGGAAAATCATTTTTGTTTACCAAAGGTGATTTTTATTTACCCCTACACATGAACCATGTTAAGTTTGAAGTTGTTGTTTTAGATGTTATACAAAATAGGAATGTTTCTATCTTTTCTAGTAGTTCTCCATATTTTTACTATTATCAATGGTGGATTTGATTTTTTGAGTTAGTTTATATATTTTCAAGTAGTGGTACACCTTAGTAAATGGGTCGTTACTAATTTAGATTATAAATGCATATATATTTTTTATTCTAATACTTGTATTTTCATCTCTGTGTCATTTTATATTAGTTGATTGGACACATTTATTATGTTTTTTCAGTGATGTATAATTTTTATATGTTATTGGTTTTGATTGATTTTATCATCATTGGTGTGTTTTTTCTGTGTTTATTTATTAATGTTTAAATTTTTACCTCCTGAATCTTATGTTTAAACCCTATAAAGTTACCAGTATCCTTTTTTCAAGGGAATATCCACAAATATTGGTATCACTTCATCCTCATTTGAAGAAAATGTGTTCGATAATATTATGCAAATAATTATCTTATCACATTGTGAACCTATATAAATATTTAAAGCTTCACTCATTATATTAAGGACGTGAAATTTTTTCTTCAAATAAAATTAAAAACAAAATCCCTGTTTATGAATAATCATATAGATATGAAACCAAGTACATTAATACTTTTTTGAACCTAAAATTAAGTTCACAGACAACATAAATATCTCACGAGTGATCCATTTTATCCTATTTCATAGAAAGTCTACAATAGATCCTCCCATTATATTATCCATTTATATATATTCAATAAGGTCATAAAAACATTTATATTTTCATTATATCTTATCTAATGGAAAATAAAAGGAGTTTTCTCAAATTCTCATCATCATAGTCACAAAACATCTAGAAAATGAATAAACCTTGTACCATTGGATCATATCCCTAGTGAATCATAAGTAAAATAAATTAATGTCTTCGTATATGATAAACCATTAATAGAACAATAGAATAATTATTAAGGACCAACATTATTTATTTCTGAAATTTTATAATTTTAAAATGACAATGTTTTAATAATATGATGGAATTTTTTATGAAAAAAAACCTTTAAATCATTAAATATAATATTTTATGAAATGGATAGTCATCAATGTGATAATATCTACTTATGGAGTATACATTAAAAAATAATTCATTCAAAACATCTATGAAAATTACATTATTTAGAATATTACATAATTATTCTATTAAAAATCTAAGTAGAAAGTCAAATAGAGGTAAAAATGAATTTAATAAAAAATTGAATAATATACTAATATTCTTGATTTTTTTTTAAATATGGATATTGATAAAAATGTTCATCGAAGATAGATGAAATAAGGTTAGTTTTTTCTAAAAAATATTTATTGGGTATTTTAAGTACCTAATAGAAGAAAATTTTAATATTAATTAAAAATTCATGGAAAAAATGAATATAACAACATATATGGGGTTTAATTTATGTTGTTTTTAATTTCTCTAAAAAATTTTAGATAATATTTCTTGAAAATAAATGACATTATATCAAAATTACATAACCTCCTGTGTCATCCCACTTCATATAAATTCAAAAATAATTTATTGTTTATATATATTTATTATATATATATTTGAAAATAATAATAATACCCATCACGTTATGTATTTTATATTTATAAATTTCATTTATCATTTTTATAAAAATTTCACTATTAAAATTATCATTCTTGTGAAATTTGGATGATTTTCCATGTATGATTCAGTTGGATAGTCCCGATAAGTGCACCATGGTGATAGTTCCATCATTTTTGAGGCATTTAATATTTCTTAATTATATACAATTTTATAAATAATCACTAAAATTAGTGATGATAAATGAATTACATTATATTATGGAGACGGTAGTCTGTATGTTCTCACATGTGATGTTTTCACTTTTTTAATGATAGAATGAATAAATGGTAATTTATAAATCAAAATTAAATAATGATTATAATATCTTAAATAATATATATATATATATACATATTATCATTAAATCTATCACTATTACTATCCATGAAGATTAGAAATTAAAAACACTATCACATCAGTTTGTGGATGCAGTAGTTTACATATAGGCATGTGCGACATTATCTTTTTCCAATAGATGAGAATATAAAAACACATATAATATATTATAATTAAAGAATAAAAATTTTATGGTAAGCATCTTATATATACATTAAATCCATCATAATTAGCAAACATGAATGATGGTGATGAAAAATGAATTATATCGCTATGTGGATGTGGTAGTCCAAAATTATACAAAAATAATACATTCAATTCCCATTTGATCAGAAGAAAGAGTAAAATTGTTTTCCCATAATAATAACATTTAATTATATTCATGATAAAATATTAAATATGATAATATTAAAACAATTAATATATGATATGTATATGAATAAGGAAACCTGAAATAAATTTGTAATAACATTAATATATTCGTTAAGAAACCTATGTTGATTATCTTCATAAGGAACATTGATTTAGAATTTGACAATTAAGAACACTTATAAGGAATGGATAGGGACACGTAGAATATATTTTTACCAATTTTGGTTGAGTTAATGTGCTTATATGGTGTGTATAAGACATGATATGGAGTTCCCTTTTATAAATGAGGGGACGTTCAAAATTTTAATTATTAAGAGCATTCAAATAAAATAAAATCACTCACATTATAATGTGGATAAAACAATTGTCAGGATCAATGATATGAATATATAAAATAAAAATATATTGGTCTAATAGTATTCTGACTTGTTTTAGGTCATTCAATTTTTTATCTCTTTACATTAACCACTCGTTATCCCCTTTCATATTTTATCATAGTATGTAATTTTTACACTAGGTACCATTCATAATGAAAAAAATATAATCAAAGAAAATAATTTTTTTTATAATTATTATTATAAATATGTAACAAAATTGAAAATTTTCAATTTCTATAAATTCTAGAATGTTTTTTTAATAACTGTGAAAAATGTGGAAAAAAAGATTTTACAAAAATGAACTTATAAGAATAAAAATGAATTTATATATATTCCTACCATAGAAAAAACCCATAAAATTAATTTTAAAATATTTTATTCTATATATTACATAAATATTTATTTAGAACCACTGATAAATGGTGACTAATTTAATTTATTAAAATATTTGAACAATGAAAGAATAAAAATATTTTCTTTAGAAAGTCATTATTTTATTACATTCAAATGAATTAATTTCTCATTCATATGAAATTTATAAATAAATAATTTATTATCTACATATTTTTTAAAGAATAATTCTTCAAAATATAGTTGGCCATATTCATACACTCGAATCTAATGGTTAAGAGACAACTACCATTTTAAATAATAATAATTTAGTAGTATATAGTGTTTTGTTTAAACAGATTGTAACATCTAAATAAATATACAAATTAAATTGAATTAATTTAAATATAAATATGAAATAAATTCTCTAGGTGCTCTAATTCATATTATTTGTTGTATATATGTTCATGAAATTACAGCTGATTGTTTTATTTTAGTCATCGAATGTACTATGATGACTCCAAAATATATTCTTATGGGCATGACAGAAACTCTAGATTTGCATATCTTTTAGAGAAATAGTTCATAAAGGATATGTTAATGTGGATAATGAATGAAATATATAAAAATTTGTGAGATATTTATGATATTAATTATACGGTGAATGAAATAACATTGTAAATATAACCTGTTCAATTTGAATATATTTGTATACATATTGTAGAGTTACTAAATTACATCTTTAATAGAGTTTATATGTTTTTAATATCAATAAAAAGTTTATAAAAAAACACTTGAGGATTCAACCATATGAAAAGAATTTATTATATCGTAACATATAGGTTTGATTTTATGGTCTCATCTCTTGTTCCATATTATTTTTCTACATTGAAACTATATGAAATGAACAGTGTGCTAGTGGATACTAATATATGGAAATGTAATTCTTGAAAAATGATAGGAAATTTAAAGGAGTAATTTTATTAAATAAAGACAAATAATGATAATATAGTAAGGATGTCAAGGAAAAATTAACAATTTATATTCAGATGAACACGTTTTAAAGGACATTGTGGATTTTCTTAAGAAATGATTAAAAATAGACTGGTATATACCATGGATAAAATTATATAATTTTCTTTTTTATTTCCATGTATTGAAACTTTTTCTAAAACATTTTAGAATATAATGAAAAAAAGTATGATGGATAATATACATCATCATGGAAATTATATAGTGATAATAATCATAAAAATAGCATAAAAATTTACCTTTAAAGAGAAATGAAAATAAAATTTTCTAAAATATAGAAAAATATTAAATTTTGAAGATAATGGAATAATATTATAAAGATATTTAAAGTGTAAAATTCTTCAACACAATGTGATCATGGAATGATGTTATTGATTTCCATGGTGAATAATTAAAGTCCTCTTGTGATAGAGAAGGAAAATTTATGAAAATTGAATATATACTACACTATTAGTTAAATTACTTCCATTTCAAAATCACTACGATGAAGAATAATAATAATAAATTTCTAAAATTCAATTAAGTGATAAATGATTTTAAAAAACCCACGTTTACAGATACAATAATTTTATGAAATAAGTGGAAAGTCTGAATTTATTACAAGCCAGGTATTAGAGGTTATATGATAAACTAATGGGAAACATAAATAAAAATAAATGTAATTTAAAATTATTAAAATTTGTTTATGGATTAAAATCTATTATAGAATATCTAGTATTATTAAAAAACACAATTTATGATATTAGTAAGAGTTTATAGATCATTGATATGACTTGTAAAAACACAATAGTATTGGTGATCAATGAAATAAGAAAACATAAATCACTATGGATTCAACATATTTTAATGATACAGAAAATTGTAGTAATGGTAATGTGAATAGAACAAAGAAGAAAAGTTACTCAAAAGGTAGAAATTATAAAAATAGTGAAATTAATTTTAAATTCATTATAAATTACATGGTGAAAAATAGAAAGAAATCTATCATAAAGGTAAAAATTTAAAAAACCACAAAAATATATTATTTAATGAATTGAAAACAAAAATTGTTTGAAAGGCGATGGGATAAAAATATAATACATTTTTTTTAGCAAAATAGCAGTTATCTAATTGATTTTTATTCCCTTGATAAAAATTTTGTATTGGACACTATGATCATCTTAAAAGGATTTATTGGTTCAATGAATGATGGTTTAAATATTATATAATTGATGTAACATATATCTTATTTTATATTTTGTTTATTCAGATAATAAATGTTTACAATTATATTGAGACTGAATGGTTTAACATAATTAATTGTTTTCATCTTTTAAATATATTTTATATGGGTTTATTAAATGGGGGTCTTAGATAATCAAGTAAACCCATTTTGATAATCAAATAATTATAAATTATACTCAATTATTTTATCATATGAAATTCAATAGAGATAAAAACTATCTTAAGATGGATTTTTATCTGAAATATTATGAAAATAATCACCAATGAAAACAACAAATTGGGGTTTTGTCGCATAATATATATCAAAATTTATTTTATAAAGGAATTTAAATTTATAATTAAGGTTCATTAATATTTATCAATGATATATCACATAAAATCAATGGAATTGCAAGGTAAAATTTTCAAATATAATTTCTGTTCCAATAGTTCTGTCCTTATTTCTGGTCTGAAACATAACATTCAAAGTGATTCATATATATTTAATGAAGTAAATGAAGTGATAAGATATGTGGGTGTTATAAAAGGATTGGATGTTGAATGTTTTAATAATTTTGGATATTGAATAACATATAATCTAATATTAGTTTTAGATAATAAAAATTATTTCTCAATGAGTATAAATGATTATAAATATTTTCTCCATTTTTTACATGGTAAAATTATCCAAAGAAATTTCAACATTCAAGACATGGATATATTTTTTTTTATGTTACATTAATGAATATTGATAATAAATGACAATCCAATACATGTTAAAATTTGAATATTGATAGTTATAAACATAAAAATATTTTAGTAATAATGAATCATTCCTTAATACTATTCCATTTTGATATTTATAATTAAAAGTGAAATATTTATAAGTATAGTGATAAATAATATAACATATATATTATTTAATTTTATTTGATAAATTTTTTCTTGATCATGATTTATAAATCCATATAATTACCATTTCATAAAATTCTTATGTAGGATGTGGGGGGAAAATGTAGTTACTCCCAGAATAGGATCCATATATAAAAATAATCTTAATAACAAAGTGATAATTATTTGGAGTATTTAGATAATCATACTTTTTTCACAAGTAAAATTATCCATATAACCAATAGTACAATTCTCTAACAAAAAGGGATAATTAAATTTTTATAGAGATGGATTGAACCATGTTTCTAGAATGTTGTTCTTTAAATTTCAATTATAGGATAGCGATTGGAACAATTTTACTAGTTTGAAACTAATTTATATGTAATTTAATGTTTTATATGTCTATATTTGAGATATATTATAATAATTACACATTATTGGTGTATCTATGGGTGTTTAGAATCTATAATATAATCAAATTTAAGGGTTTATATATGATATTTTTTGAAAATGGGAGTACATGTGGTTTTCATTAGACACCCACCAAATAGAAAAATATATCTCTATCATAATAAGATATCAATTTATTGTAATATGAATTTTTTAGTAATAATCTAATTGATTTAAAAATATGAAACCCTTTTTTGGGTGAACGAATAAGATGAATAGTTTTCTAAATAAAAATAATCAAATTATGACAGTACTAAATTTTTTAATAATGATCATGAAGAGGTTGAAGATTTTTATATATATATAGTGACTACATATAATTGAATTCATTTAATTATAGTCCCTAGAAGAAATTTTAGTTATATAAAATTATCAGAGATCTTTCAAAATGAATACAAAATTGTATATCTTTGAGGAAATCCTCTCATAATTCATTTAATTCTAAAACTGAACTGGGGAGTGGGGATGATACTTTAAGGAATCATGAGTGGATTCATTACAAGAGGGAATACATAGATCATATCATGTATATAAATACAAAAAAAATTGTTTTCAAATAAAAACTAATAATATTTTTACTAAAATTAAGTGAGTGTTTTATAACAAGTTTAATAAGAAGGGTGTTTTGATGATAAATAAGAAAATTACAGTTTTCCTAAAAAAATCACAAGAAAATGGAATGAAAATAAATTTGGTAGTTTTGGTTACTAAAGGGATAAATAAATTAATAATTTTTACTTATATGTCCAATATAAGGACCCATAATATTTTTAAGATAGATATAAAATAATTTATTCTCAATGCTAAAAATGAAAAAGTTGTATACATTGAGTAACCTGAAGGATTTAAACATAAGGATGATAGGAGATGTGTTTCTAAAATAAATAATTTTATGTATGGGATCATATTGTGTATTATTGATTGATATGTTAAAAATAAATAATGCATGTCATTGGAATTATTTTTGTAACTAAAAAATCACTCAAATGATCGATATATTTGAGATAATATTTCTATGATTGATGGAGTACATATTGGGAAATCAAATTTCTTTTGACAATCATCTAATAATTCTTTATCAATGGAATTATTATATGGAGGCACTAAAGAAGTGTTTTGCAAAGAATTCTATTCCTATTTCATCACAAATTTTAGTTGGAAGCACAGTTTTTATGGATTATGTTGAATATGAGGCTGATAAAAATGAGTTTTAATAAGATATTATAAGTTTTACCTATACTAAAAATATGATAGATGATGTTTGACTCCATGAAACATCAATGACAGTATATATATTCGATTAAAATTCCATAATAAATAAAACTTTAACCTATTTGATGATGAAAATGTTGAATTGGTTGGATGTTTTAGTAATCAAAATACCTTTTTGGTATTGTTTTTCTCTTTTAGATTTGTTTTTTATATTTCACACAAAGAACACTACACCAAAAACTGGCAAGGGAAGCGCTACACCTTTATCAGTGCTAAAAAACGATGATAAACGGGACCCCTTTATCATTGCTTCTTTTAGTAGAGCTGATAAAGGGGGGCTTTATTAGCACTGAAAAATTTTATATTTCAAAAAAAAAATCTGGAAAAATAAATTATTCTTATATAAGAATATTTATATTGTTATAAATACAAAATATATATTTTTTAAATATGTTCTAGAAATGTATAAGTAGACTATTACATTTAATATATAATAAATTTAGTCAAAATAGATTCAAAATATTTTAAAAAAATATTATTAATTAATAATTTTCTAATTATTATCAATTAAAAATCATTTAATAACAATATTAGGACACAACAAAATCAATACAACTAATAAAAGATCTAAAATATGTTGAAAATGTAACTCAAACTTCAAACGGCCATAACTTTTGATCCGGGTGTCTGTTTGAGCTCTACAGTATATCAAATCAAAGCCTGCGAGGATCTATACGCGCTAGTTTCTATGGTAAAGGCTTTGTCACATTTTTTGAGACCAAAAAAGGCCCATAAGGCCTCCAAAACTGAGTTTTTTGTAGGGATACCCCGCTTTTTTAAAATTCAAACAAGTATAACTTCTGATCTGGATGTCCGTTAGGCCTGTACCACATATAATATTGAATATTGTTTCATTTTCTTCGATTTTACTAGTTGTGGCATTGAATAGAAATTCTATATTATATGTTATGGTCGTTTTAACATTTTATGGCTTTTCAAATACACATATATATGTATTTATTTGTGAATATATATGTGTCTCTCTGTTTGTGTGTGGGTGTCTATGTGTGTGTTTGTGTGTTTTATATATGTATATATATATTTATTTATTTACTTACTTATAAACACACATCAAAAACATATTTTTTCATAAATGTATTTTAAACTAATCTTATATGTACATTCAATGGATTTTCAAATACACATATATATTTATTTATTCGTAAATATAAATGTGTTTGTGTGTGTGGTTGTCTCTATGTATCTGTGTATTCTATATATCTATGTATGTGTGTTGTATATATCTATGTATGAATGTTTGTATTTATTTATTTATAAACACACATAAAAAATTATTTTCTCATAAATGTATTTAAAACTAATATCATATGTATATATTAATATACAAATAAGTATACGTATTAAAAATTATAACTAAAAATATATATATAAATATATTAATATAAGATTTAATATATATATATATATACTAATATATGAATAAATATATTTATATTAATATTAATCTATATCAATATATGAATAAATATAACTATATATATAGATATATCATTAAATAGAGAACAAAATGAAATGGCATAGTGGTAATGGTACACCCGCAAAAGGGGAGAGGTCCCAGGTTCGAGTTTGGATGGAAGTGAAGGTGGTGCGTGTGTATGAGGATGTGCAGGAAGGGCAGCACGCGGGGGAGACCTCCTAGTGCGGGTAAAGGTGGTGTGAAGTGATTATAAAAGAACTCCCCCATATTTTTTTAATTTTTTTTTTAATTTTTTTTTAATTTTTTTGAACTTTATCAGTGCTTTTTAAAAGCGCTTATAAATGCCCCTTTTATTAGTGATAAAAAAAGTGTTGATAAAGAGGTCTTCTGTCATAGCTGTTTTTAGCACTGATAAAAGCAACCTTTATCAGCGCTTTTTAGAGCGCTGATAAAAGGGACCCCCCTTTATGAGCGCTGAGCTTTACAGGGATTTTTTAGCGCTGTTAAAGCCCATTTTTAGCACTGATATAGGATATTTTTGTAGTAGTGTAAGTGGAATACTATTACCATTATAATAGAGAAATTGAGATACATCTCTACCACAAAGATAGTTACTCATCCCAGGTGGATGATAACATAATTGGAAGATTTGGTAGTTATAGAAGCGATTCTGTTGATGGTGGGATAGGATCAGGATGATCCAAACCTAACACATAGACACACACACACACACAGAAATATATATATATATATATATATATATTACATTATAACACCTGAATATCCTTTTGTACTCGTTATAAATCACTCCCCCAAACTGCTAAGTTTACTCTAGTTGGATATTAATTACATAACCATGTTATTTATAAATATTTCTTTTAAATCCAACAAAAAATATCCACACTAGATATCATTCATGATTTATCATACATTATAATCATCCTTATTAACTAGGTAATGTAAACATTGTTATTGGGTGATTTTTTATGTTATTTAACGGGTGAAACAAAAGATATTTCAATTGGATCAACATTATAGACTGTAAAAAAGATATAATTATTACAACATGATCAAGGTATATGACCATAATATAATATAATCATACAAAATTGAATAATAATTACAAACATGAGTCCTAACATAAGAAATTTAGAATAATATGTTAACATAGTATACAAATGTGGCATAACCTATAAATGTATCACATGTATAAGAAATGAATATATTTGTTTTTTCATGTCTCATTATGAAAATAATTATTATATACTAGGAAAAGTTGTCCCTTAACATAGTGTTCTTGGTTAACATCCCATTTTCTCAGAAGATAAAAATAAATACCTACTGAATTTGAATGATATATAATTATAGGACCACCGATAATAATTTTATAAACCGTACATATTTGTGCCATATTAAAGTTAATAATTCATAAATATATCATTAAATGGTCATCATTAACTAGTTGAAGGGGTTAATAAAATATTCAAAACACATAAGTGAATTATCCATAAGAATAAATTTGATGATTTTGTTAAAAAAATATCGAGTCTATGTTTAACATTTAATATATTACAACATTAAATTATAATGAAATTGATAAAAACACTTTATAAGAATATATAGATATTTTATTTTAGATTTAAAAACTACAAATTAATTTTTGCAGAGACCAGGTTTTTTCCAAATAATAGATTGTAATATATTTAAGAATAATTCCATAGATGGGCGCTGAGACGACAAGAAAATCTAAGGTTGAGTGTGCCCAGAATTTATTTAATTAAAATTTTAAGTGTTTTTGTATTAAAAATGAGCAGTAATTAAAGAAATATAGATATATCTTAAAAGATTGATTGGATTAGAAAATTGAGACCAAAGTTTGGTCTGAAACATGGTGTTTCTACTAGGCGGGATATAAAATATGTCTACATGGGACATTTGGACCCCTCACTCATTATCGGTGTGTTAAATGGATAAATGATATTATTAATTAATTCAATTAATATTTCAAACTCAAATATATCTTAAAAGGGGACTTAGATAAAACATTTTAGACCACTTATGAGCTCAATACATAGGTTTTACCCTTGGCATAGTATAACCATTGTCAGTGTCGTGAGGTTGCCTATGAGCCAGCGTGGACGATTAATTAAATAATTGAATTATTATTTATTTAATTATATAGTTAATTTCTTTTAACCTAATGAGATGTTATAAATTAATTGTTTAGAGGGGGTTGGCCTCATAATTTAGTTTTACCAATGACATCAAACCCTCCCTTCCTATCCTCTCTTCTTCCTCCCATTAACGAACGACAAAGAACGAAGAGAAAAATCATGGATCGAAGTAAAAAAATGAACGACGAACACAGTAGATTATCCTAAATATAGCGCATGTGCGATCTTCATCTATAGAGAACAAACCAATTTTGGTCAGATTTATATTTGTTGATTCCTTATATCTGTCAAATTTTCAATAGGAATGTGAATTAAATAAGTTAATTCGCAATTCGAAAAATAATTGGTTGAGTCAATTTATTCATATTTTTCAGGAAATTTAAATTCTTGAGGTATGATAAATATTTATTTTCCAACTCCATGTTATATATTCTCAGAAACGATGGCCAAAAAAAAATGACCAACGATCTACACAAATTCCATTCCATTTCCTATTCCATTCATCGAGCATTCTTTGCATTTTTTTCGCTCATTATTCATCGGCAAAAAATTTAGCGCATCAAGAACACAATGTTACATTGAGAACGACATATGGAGAATGTGATCTCAACCAGAGGATCTTGAATCTCTGATCTACTAAATTTTCTTGCATAAAATGAAGATGCAGTGGCCTGTAGAAGGGTCTACTTGACGGTGTGATTTTGGCATGACATTAGAGTGGGCTTCGAGCGAGTAGGAGGTGTGATATACATTAATGTTCATGTGGAGATATTGAGGTAGAGAGAGATGGAAATCTAGCTAGGAGGTGGTCTGTGCAACTCCTGACAGTGAGGTGGTGTGCATGTAGCAAGTGGGGAAGGCAGCTTTGGCCTGCGATGAGGGATAATAGACTAGAGATGCAACGGTGCGGCAGGCCAGAGGTAGTGACGACGGTTCAGACGGACGTAGTGAGTGAGAAAGATGATGGTTGGCTTCTAGGGTTTATAAGGAGAGGCGGTGAAAAATTTTGGGAAGGAATGGATTAGGGAGAGAATGAATTATAAGGAATAAATTAAAAGAAAAATAAATAGAGAATAATAAAGAGGGAGATGTGGTGATTGTGTTCGGCGCACAAGGAGAAAGATTTTGGGTACATTTAATGTGTTTGGAATTAATGAAAGATAAACAAAGAAATAAATAAATATTATTATTATAATAATGATATTATTATTTTTGGTTGTAAAACCATAATTCATCTCTTACATATCTATGCGACCTCGGTTTGACGAACCATCAACCGTAATGTGATCCTGACTCTGAGACAGACATTCTAAGTCCAATATTTGATGGTGTTTCCCTATTTGTGGTTTGGGTACCCTAAATTCTCTAATAATAATAATATATCATTATTATAAAATATTTTTCCCTCTCTAAATACTACATGCGATGTCCAATTGACATACTGTCAGCGACAACATGACACTGTCTTTAAGATGGTCGATTTATGTCTATGGTTGAATATTCAATTTTGCTTCTGGCCTCTAGCCCCTGAAACTCTCCAATGATATTATTAATATTATTATTGTTATAGAATATCACATCGGTTATAACTCTCCCATAAGCCATTGGATTAGAGATCCATTAACCATGTCCTGGCCCTGGTATTGAGGTGGAAATTTTAGGACTAATTTCATGTGATTAAACCACAGTTGAGGTGGAGAACCCATGAATACGGTTCACACATATTAAGGTGGAATGTGAATTTTTCACTGGGTATCTTATCTGGGCAAGCGAGTAGTCGTTCTAGAGAGTTTTTCTGATAGGATATCATTGGCCTGGTCCATACACTTTGTTTCAGGACCTAGAAATTGACCCCATGTGACATCATTCATGTGTAATGTGGCAGTATATAAAATTTCCATCAGATGTCCATTCAGGGAGAATGAATAGTCGGTCGTTTATGTTTTTTTCCATGGATCAAAATATTGTGACCCATTAAGTTATCTAGTGCCAGTGAGGGGGCCTAGCAGTAAATGTATGTTTTATACCTTAGGTTTAACAATTAACAATGTGTATTTGCTAGGTTTTTGACTAGATATGTCAGGTACTCTAAGATTACACTATCATGCCTAGGTGTACTTGATTTGATGTTTAGTACCCATGTATGGAATGTTACACGGCCAAATGAAGAGGTAGGGCCACACAACATGTGGGCCCCACACGCCTCGTTACCACTTTATGAATCATATATCTCTCATATCCCCTTCATTCGGATTTGGACATTGTCATTGGATTAGCCTATCCTATGTTTTTTTTCTGTAGAATTTGAAGGTGCCCTCCGTAGTGCCTTCTTAGATATGATGTGAGACGCTCTGGGTGTGATGCCTATCAGGGGATGAAACTAATGACTACAATAACGTTTTTTCAATAGGTACAATGCTATATGAATTATCAGAGTTCCTCGATACTTTTTTCGAGAGGTGTCATCGATCAGGGTTAATCAGAGTTATTTTATGACTTTTCAATGATGTTTTATTGATTAGGTATGATCTGAGATTCTAGATGCTTCTTCCAAGATTTTCCATCCACTAGAGATGACTAGAGTTCCTCAATGCTTTTTCTAAGAGGTGTAATCCCGTAAGGATGATCAGATTTCTTCGATTATTTTTCCGAGAGGTTTAATCCAATAAGGATGACTAGAGTTCATCCATGCTTTTTCTGAGTGGTGTAATATAGTAGGGATGATCAGAGCTCCTTCATTATTTTTCTAAGAGGTGTAATTGAGCATGGGATGATCATAGTTCCCCGATACTTTTATTGAGAGGTGGCATCGATCATGGATGATCATATTTCCTTCATGCTTTTTCTGAGAGGTTTCTTCATGCAGTGGTGATCATAGTTTCTCGATGCTTTTTCTAAGAGTTGAAATCCTGGAGTGATGATCAGAGTTCTTTAACGTTTTATGGAGAGGTGTCATCCTGTAAGGATGATTATATTTCCGCATTTCTTTTTCCAAGAGGTGTCATCCAGTAAGGATAATTAGAGTTCCTCGTTTATATTTCTGAGAGGTTTCATCCAGTAAAGATGATGACAGTTCCACGATTCTTTTTTCTAAGAGGATTCATCCAGCAGGGATAGTCAGAGTTCCTTGAAGCTTTTTCTCAGAGGTGTCATCGAGAAGGGATGATCAGTTTTCCATGATGATTTTTTGGAGGGGTGTCATCAATTAGGGATGATCAGAGTTCCTTGATGCTTCTTCCAAGAGGTGTCATCGAGCAGGGATGATCATTGTTTCTCGATGTTATCTAAGAAGTAACATCCAATAGGAATTATTAGGGTTTCCTAGTGCTTTTTAGAGGTACCATCCATTAGGGATGACCAGTGATCTTTGTGCATTTTGAGAGGTACCATCCATCATATATGGCCAGTGTAGATTTGGATTGACCCTCCCACTGATCATGTAGCACAGTCCTCGAGGAGATACCAGTATAACCCAGAGTGTAGTCCCCAAGGAGATATTGGGATTACCTAGATATTATTCCCCATGGAGATAATGGGATGATCTAGATTGTAGTCCCCAAATAGATATCGGTCTGACCCTTTTGATGGGTTGGGTAGAATAGTAATTGATGGTTTAGATAAGACCCTCGATCATGTGACACATTCGCGAGCCATGGTTCAACATACCTAAGGACCCATAAGAAAGAAAGTACCTTTCCCCACTGATACACATTCTTGTGACGCAACCTAAAACTGTGGGGGAAAGGCAGTGCTGTCTAAAGGGTATAGTATCAAGGTGTGGTGATTTCAACCCCTTTGACATGGGCTTCCTGGGAAGATGTGATGAGGAGTTGTGCATTACAGATGGTTTTACATGGAACTATTTTATTCCCACTTTCATGGGTTGAGATGTGAGATAGAGATCCCATTACTCTGAAATTTGAATTTCATTTAGCGAGAATATATATTATTAGGTGGATTTTAACTTTTTCAGTTCACTCATGCTGTAAATGTTTCTACCTTACTGCTCCGATCTTCAGTACCTCTCTTGATTCTCCCTTGAGCCTTCATGGAATTACATTGAGTATTTTTATACTCACCATGTTATTTTTCCTGCATTTGATGTGCCCTTGTAGACGGAACACAAGTTGATCATTATATCAGAAGAGCTTATGGATAAGGGGTTCTTGGACCGCATGTGTTGGTCATAGAATGGGATTCAGGAGTGGGAATCTCTTAATTGTTTTACTTTTTTTACATGTTTTCGGGTTTTGGAACTTTTCTAGTTGGGTGTGTATTTTTTGACCCTTTACCTTTTAGAATAAATTTTTATATAAATACATAGTTTATTGGTCGATGAATATATGTTTTGTTTCATTAGATAGAAATTTTGTATCTTTATTTTCTTTTATTTTTCACTTTTTCATTGAGTTGGATACGTGTGTGTGTACAGTTTCATTAACAAAGGACTCCTATAGTTTTTTCCTTCAACGCTAGTCAATATCCCATATCCTATAGGGTCGGGCATGGGGTAGTTACAGATCTAGCCCTAGTGTGGGTCGATCCTTGACAAAGTGGTATTAGAAGTGGCTCGACCCTTGGGATATTTTTCAGGTGTTTCCATAAAAAGGTATTGGTTGGGTTTTGGGAAATAGTGTGGAAGTGTTCGAGAGCAGATCTCAAGAAAGGGAGTCCAGTAATGGTACGTACGGCTGACGTATCCAATCACAAGGACCCTGATTACCCACTTGTTGACTCGGAACCCTGAGACACTTGTTGTAGTGAAAATGGTAAATGAATCATATAGGAATGAGCCTTTTAATATCCTTCCCAAGTTAGATCCCCGTATGTTTTATATATAGATATTCTCATCTTACCAAGATACTCCATGATAATATTCAAGATGTATATATGATGACAACTATCTAGGATACTAGCTCCAGTTCCTGATGACGATTCATTGAGCAATGAGACCTCAGTACAAATTCCATTATGTGAGCCCCATTCATTATGTGGGAAGGTATCATCACCCCTACCTATTGAGAATTATCACCCCACCATAGTGGGATGAGGACGTACATAGGTTGAGCACACTTTGAGAATTTTAACAATAGATATCGATGATGATACATAGTGAGAGACACCCTCATGCAGTAGAGGATTAGCTAGAAATGGTGGTTCACCTATTTAGGATTTTACAGACCCCAGTAGATTATATGGTGGCTTCTCATAGTTGACCTTTTCCCCAAAGAAGATGGACATTATTATAGCTTAGTTACTCAGATACACGGTGAGTTAGAACTATCATTGGATGATTTACAAGAACTATTTTGTGAGGAGTTATACCCATCATGCTTGCACTCTCTTCGAATTCAAGAGCTCCACTAATTACTGTAGGGGTGGTATGACAGTTATTGAGTATGAGACTAGGCTCACAGACCATGCACACTATTCTACAAACACGATCTATTATGGTTAATTTTGAATGTGAAAGTAGGACTAGGGTCTCTGCAGAGAGATTTTTGCTATCATTGTCCCCTTGTGCATCCCCAATTAGGTCAGTGTTCTATAGTAAACCTTGGTGAAAGAGAGATTTTACTTAGAGTAACAACATAAATCTAGTTGTGGCAGTTAGCACAATAGAGCTGAGACATCTGTTGCAGCTTTTAGACACCGGACAATGAGATCTCAACGTAAGATATATTCTCATGATCATTCTTAGGAAGATTTTACAGTGGGGCCCAGACAGTGCATAGGAAGCATAGTAGAAGAGTCCCACTAACATGTGCACTCAAGGTGCGGTTTTATAGAAGATGCCATCACTAGGATGTGGGGGATGTCCCAAAAACACCTAGGGTGAGATGTTTCAGAGCAGTTAACTTTATTACAGCCGACCCTAGTGAAAAAAATGGTACTACTTTTCTTTAGTCTATGTGGTTGACTCCATCACATCTCAAGCGTGTAAGATATTTTTGTTTGTGATTTATAAAATCTGAAATCTTATGTGACCATATATCCTTAGTGTATTCTACATATGGATATTCTAAAGGAGGGAATCATAAGACCTTATTCTAGTGAAAAAAAATGATTCCAATTATGACAAGGGATGTGTAGGTTCAGTCGGGGAGAAAAAACATCCCCTCAATTACATCAGGTCATTAAAGACTGTGCAAGGAGATGGAGAGGTTTCATACCACCTTTCCTTAGAACAAATAGTTGGTGTTTGTACACAACATCTTTATCATGCCGCAACCGAGGAGATATGTGTGTGTTCCTACACATTTCATAAAAAGAAGAAATCCTTATGAGGTTGGACCATCCTTTTGGTCCACATTCTTTGGTTACATGAAGAAATACATGTTTCCCTAAGAGCTAGACAGCTTGGTGCGGGCTTAGTATCTTGTGTGGTTTACCTAGTTTTGATTTTTGATGAAGAAAAGGTTGGAGGATATATTTTAGAGACCTATTGTTTTCTTAATAACTCATTGAAAGGTTTTTAAGTATATTACCAAAGTTGTTCATTGAGGCGTTGTGCAATTTCAAGGCCCGCTGTGCCCAACATTAATTTTATAAAAATGTTATGTGTTTTTATATTATGTTAGTGTGGTAACTAAATAAACCATATATCTCTTAAATGGTTGATTAGATCAAAAATTTAAGATCACAGTTTGGTCCATAATGTTATGTTTCCCCTATGCATGACATAAAATAAGTCAGTGTGGGATGTTCACACCCCTCACTCGTTGTTGATGTGTTAAATTGATAAATTAAATTAATAATGGATTCATCTAATAGCTAAATCCAAAATATCCCTCGAATAAGGACTCAGATGAAAAATTTGAGACAATCGATGAGCTTAGAACATATGTTATACCCTATGTAGAGTATAACCTTTGTTGGCGTGGGGAGTTTGGCATATGTGCCAGCGTGGACGATTAATTAAATAATTAAATAATTGTTTATTTAATTATGTGATTAATTTCATTTAACATAATGAGAGGTTATAAATCCATTTTTAGAGGGTTTTGGCCTCATAAATTAGTTTGTCTAATGATAGAAAACCATCCTTTCCTCCCCTCTCTTCTTTTTCCCCTTGGCGAACGACAAATGATGAAGAACAAAAGGTAAAATCGGGGACTGAGGGGGAACATCGAATGAAAAATGCAGATTCTTCTCCTGAACATTGTGTAAGTGCGATCTTCTTTTACGGAGACCGAACCAATTCGGTTTTGATTTATTTTTATGTATTCCATACCCCTATTGAATTTCCATGAAGAACATGAATTCAATCTATTAACCTACTGACCAAAAAACAATTGGATGAGTTAATTTCTTCTGATATATCTTCTATTTAATATTCTTTATGTATTATTAATATTTATTTCTAGTTCCATGTGTTCTTTATTCTTAATGACGATTTCCAAAAAAATGTGGCCATCAATCCACATATATTCCATGATATTTTCTATTTTATTTTTTGGGCATTCTTCATGCATTCTTCATCGCCAAATAATTAAGCACATAAAAAATTCAATGTTTCTTTGAGCATGATATATAGATGCAGAGATCACGACCCTAAGGATTGAAAATCTACTATCATCAAAATTTTCTGGCTTAGAAGGAATATGAAGTGGCCTGGTGAAGAGGGGACATGGTGGTGTGATTATGGCATGTCTTCCGGGAGAGAATACCGGTGAGGGAGAAAGTGTGATGTGCAATGTTGGTCGTGTGAAGATAGAGAGGCTATGCGAGAGGGTGATCCAGACAGACTGTGGTCGGTGCAGCTACCGACAGTGAGGCGGCGCATGCACAGAAAGTGGGTGCGAGGAGACTTCGGCCTACAACGAGGGTGAGTGGACCAGAGATGCAATGGTGCGGTAGTTCGGAGGCAACAATGATGATTCTGGAGGACAGAGTAGGTGAAGAATAATAAGGTTAGTTTCTAGGGTTCACTGGGAGTGGTGCCGTAAAATTTGAGGAATGAGAATATTGGAGAGAGAACAAAATGAAAGTACATAAATTAAAAGAAAAATATATAGGGAATAATAAAGAGGGAAACATGTTGACTACGCCCGGTGTGCAAGAAGAGATATTTTGGGTACATGGAATGGGTTTGATATTAAGGAAAGATAAATTAATTAACCAATAATAATAATATAATAATAATAAAATTATAATTTTTAGTCATCAAATCATTTATCGTCCATAACATACATGTGCATCCTCTATTTGAAAAACCGTCAGGGGAAATGTGATCTTGACTCCATGATAGACATTCCATGTCCAATTTTGGATGTCTTTTCCAGGTTTGTGGATCGAGTACCCAAAATTCAAAAATAATAATTATATATCATTATTATTAAACATTTGACCTACTTTTAATCTTACGTGCGACATCTGATTGACTTTCCGTCAACGGTGATGTGACCTTATCTTTATGACCATCAATTCATGTCTATTGTTGAATATTAAATTCCGATTCATGGATCGGGCCCACGAAACACCCCCAATATTATTATTTTTGTTATTGTTGTGGAATATTGCATCATTCATAACTATCCCATAAGACATCAGATTGAAATTATGTCAGAAGAGTCGTGAAACTTACATTGAGGTTGAAATTTCATGACAAATTGCAGGTGTTTAAACCAATGTTGAGGTGTGGATCCCACAAAGCTAAATCACATGCATTAAAAAGAAATGTGACTTTTTCACCCGGATTCATTTATGGGAAAGTGAGTAGTTCATCCTGTGTGTTTTTCTGAGAGGATCACAATGGCATGATCCATAATTTTTTTAGGACCAAGCTTTGGGCCCCATGTGACATAATTCAATCGTAATGCAGCAGTATATGACTTTTCCATCAGATATCCATTCAGGGTGAATGAATAGACGATGATTTTTGTTTTTCTCAAGGTATCACAATGGTGTAAACCATTTTGTCATCCAGTTCCATTAAATAGGCCTTCTTGTAAAAGTACATTTTCTACATTCGGTTTAACAATTTGAAATGTGCACTTGTCATCCTTTTGATGAGATGCATTATGTACTCTGAGAGTAAATTATTATGCGTAGGGGAAAATAATTTTCATTTTAGTACCCAATTATGGAATGGAACACTTCTAGTCAAAGAGGTTGGTCCACACAACATTTGGGCCCCACATTCACTATCACCACATTAGAAATCATCGATCTCCCATATCTCCTTCTTTTGGATTCAGGCATGGAATGTGATTAACCTATCCTGACTGTTTTTCTATGCACAATGTGAAGGTTCCCTCTTTAGTGTCATATGAGATATGATGTGAGATGGTCCTAGTCTGACGCCTATCCGGGGTGGCAATCAATGATTGCCACGAAATTTTTCCGAGATGTACCATCCTGTAGGGATGATCATAGTTCTTCGATGCTTTTTCGAATAGGTTTAATTGATCAAGGATGATCAGACTTCCTCAATGATTTTATGACAAGGTGTCATCGAGTAGGGATGATTATAGTATCTTGATTCATTTTTCTAAAAGGTGTCATATAGTTGGGATGATAAAATTTCATTGATGATTTTTCAAGTTGTGTAATCAATTAACGATGACCAGAGTCACTTGATTCTTTTTTAGAGAGGTTCCATCATGTAAGGATGATCATAGTTCCTCAATTCCTTTTTTGAGTTGTGTCATCTAGATAGGGTGATCATTGTTCATAGATGTTTTTCCTGAGATTGATCATCATGAAGGGATGATCATAGTTCCTAGATTATTTTTCTGAGTGGATTCATGAATCATGGATGATTAGAGTTCTTCAATGCTTTTTCAGAGAGGTTTCATCTTGCAGGGATTATCAGAGTTTCTTGATGAATTTTATGAAAGGATTCATTCGATAGGAATGATTAGAGTTCATTGATTCTTTTTTGGGTGGTGTCATCCAGTAAGGATGATTATAGTTCCTTAACAATTTTCCGAGAGGTTTCATAGATTAGGGATGATCATACATCCTTGATGCTTTTTTCGATAGGTTTTACCTAGTAAGGATGATAAGAGTTCCTTGATTATTTTTCTAAGTTGTGTCATCTACCTGATATGATCTGAGTTTTTTGATGCATTTTCCGAGAGGTTTCATCGAGCTGGGATGATCAATGAACATTAAAGATTTTTCAATGAGGTTTCATCTAGAAGAGATGATCATATTTCCTCGATGCTTTTTCCGAGAGGTGTCTTCGAGTAAGGATGATCGGTGTTCCTAATTTATTTCTGATTGGTATCATCTATTAAGGATGAGAATTGTTCCTCAGTGATTTCTGAGAGGTACTATCTTACAGGGATGACTAGTGATCCTTCGTGCTTTCTAAGAGCTACCATCCATCAAGGATGACCAATGTAGTTCCGTGCTGCCCTCCCGCTGGGCCAGGTAGTGTAGTTCTTGATGACATACCGGCCTAACCTAGACTGTATTCCCCAAGGAGATAATAGGCTGACTAAGAGAGTAGTCCCCATGGGGATACCAAGCTTACATGGAGAGTTGTCCTCGAGGATATACTGTGGTGACCTAGACTATAGTCCCCGATGAGATATAGTGATGACCCTCACACTGAGTTGGGTAGCATAGTCCCCGATGGTTCAAAGAAGACCCTTGATAACGTAGCATGGTGGAAAGGCATGGTTTGACTTACCGAAGGACCACAAGGAGTAGTTGAACTTTTTCCATTGAGATGCATTCTTGTGATTTGACCTAAAACCAAGTGGGTAAGTCAGTGCTTCCCAAAGCAGCTAGTATAGAGCTGTGGTGATTTGAGCAAAATTAAATTAGGCATCTTGGAATGATTTTATGAGGTTTTGGTCATTGCTGATGGTTTTACTTAGAATTTTTGGATAATCAAATTCTTGGGATGAGCTGTGATATGGAGTTATCTTTACTCTCTTATTAGGGTGCCCTTGAGCAAGCATAACTATTATTTGGTGGAGTTATTTTCTTTCCATTCACTCATGTTTTACCTTGTTCTTTCTTAACACTACCCTATTCAGTAACTCTATTTCTTCTCCCTCGAGCATTCGGGGCATTCTACTGAGTAATCCTATACTCACTGCTACGTGGGAGTTTCCCAAATGTGATGTGCCCTAGAAGACAATGTATATGCTAATCATTATATTAGATGATATTAGGGATAAGGGGTTCTGAGACCACATGCAGTGGTCGTAGCTTGTGATTCTGGAGTGGGACCCTACAATCTATTTAACATTTTTTACTTGTTGTCAGGTTGTGGAACTTTTCTTGTTGGGAGTGTATCATTCCCCATTCCCTTTCATCTTTACTTTCTTTGTACTTGTACTCATTAGAGGTCGATGCATATATGTTTGGATTCATTAGATAACAATGTTGTATATTTCTTTTCTATTCCTATAAACTTTTTAACTGACTTGGTTACATGTGTATGTAATGTTTATTAGGAAAAATCCTTCGCTAGTTTTTTTGTTCTTTCGGCACTAGTCGTCTGCCCTTGGCCTATAGAGGTGGGCTTGAGTTATTTGCTGCTCAAACCCCGATACGGGTCGAGTTGTGACAATATTTAGTCATTTTTTTTAAAAAAATATATCAATTATAAGTATTTATGTGGTAAATAGAATGAAAAAAATTATATTTTTACATTATATATGAAAAATAAAATATTAATGGTAAGATTTGAAATGAATATACAAAAAGAGGTGGTTGAATGAAATCGAGTGAACAATGTACACAGTTTGATTCTATGATATTTCTTTCAAACATTTTTTTTGATCCAAAATCATTATAATTATGATATAATATATAGTATAATATTTTATAAGGATAGCCATTTAATAATTTAATAATGTTATGGATAAGAAATATTTAAATTCAAAAATATGATATAAAAATAATTCAAAAAATAATAATCTATTGTGAATTATGAACCAGTGACTATGGAAATGGTATGAAGACATAAAAAACAATAAAATATACATAGAAGAAAATATATGGGTATTTATAGATAATTTTTCAACAAATTCCCCAATTAAAATTTTGGTGATGAGAATCTCATTTTAATAGATATATTGGAATATAATCCATAACCTCTATTCATAACTCCTATAAATGGAATTTATTACACTCTATAATAGAAATATAAAATGTAATAAAATATTTCCAAACCATAGTATCTTATATTATATTTCATAATAATATATTATAAAAATTTATAACATATATATTAGTTAGTTATTATTGTTTTCTTTTTCATATTTTATTAGTTTTGATAGTCTCATTCTTGTTTTGGTATCACGATTTCAATAATCATTCATTGATAAATAAGTCATCATTTATAGATTATTAAATGTATATAAATCATAATATTTTATTTTTTTATACATTACATATATTTATTATATGGAATTTATGGATATGGTTCATAGGAATAAAATTCACAATGTGTTTGTTTTATAAAATTTCTCAAATAAAAATAAGATACATTATAATGATCTGTCATTTTTAGTCAACTTTATAGAACCACAATCATAGAAAATTAATATTTAATATCATTTTTTACTATAATTTATTTTCTTATAATCATCCATGGTATAAATTTTGATTACTGTATTGCAGTGTTCATATGGGTGGTTAAACCAGCCAAAACAAGAACATATTCCACTTATGAATGAGTAAGAGTATAGAGTTATATTATAGCAATATAATTATAATAAAAAATAACAATTTTAATATTACATTACTATATTGTCACTTTTTATTCAATATTAATGGTTATGATAAGATAATTGAAAAATTTAGAAAAATACTTGTTGCATTGATGAATTTTCTCCCTCTTGAAATGCATTCCTATGAAATGATGAATTTATGAATCCTTATTTGGACCAAAATATAACAATATTTTCTCTAAAGTGGAAACTGAATTATATGAGTAAATTGGGAATGGTAATTTTGTGCCATTTTTATAGGTGAATTTGATGGTAATTATCACTAATTATTATTTTTTACGGTGTAAAGAATGTTATATTATATGTAAAGTGGATCCAAAATGGAAATATAATGTATATGGGTATTTTGGACCCTCATAAATTCAACATAGATATAAATTTAGAGACATATCAGGAATCATTTCATTAATTTATCCATTCCTCTCATTTATCCATTACCATTTTAACACAATTTTTACCTCGGTGACCTATTTTTTTATATATAAATTAAATTCAAACGGTTACCAAATTTTGATGCCCTGATATAAAAATGAAATCAATTTCAAATAATTAAATAACTATATATGGGAAACTAAACTTTTATATTTAAAATATATAATTAATTATAAAAAAATATTATTTTGAAGTAAATGAAATTTCATATATGAGGAATGATTATGTTTTAAATATCATACTTCTCAAATTATTTAACATATATTATTAATCTGTTATATATAAATTTATCAATAATATGGTTTGTAATAATTTAATTATATACAGAAAACAAGTATATGACCATTATGGAATTTCATATATACCTCATACACAAAATTTATTTTTATTATTTATATACATTTATTACAAAAATTTCTATATTTCCAAAGATCATTTATATATTTAAATGGTCATATAATAGTTAAATTAAACATTTTCATTGACATATACAATCATAATAATTATATAAACATCAATGAGACAATTTTTTATTATCCCTCCAAATACACATTATATTTTATCATTTTCCCTTTTATAGTTATAGATAGTTTTACGATAATAATTTAAAATTATTAAGATGAATGTTTTGTGGTGTATTTTCCATTTTATATTATTTTAGTTTTATTTCTTCTATAACATTCATAATGATATGTCATATTACATTACTATAATTTATTAATTATTATATTATTTTTTAACCATTTTTCTTAATAAAATATATAATTTGTTTCTGTAGTGTATTGGTTCATGCGGAATAAGTTATTTGATATATTGAAAAAATAAATCTATAGGGGGTAGAATTATACCAACTATAGAATATATTCCTTTTAAATTTCATTAAAAACATGAAAATATATTAGTTTACTTTTTCTTCATTAGATCATTAGGTTGACACATTTTGTCCCGAAATTTATGATTTCTCCGAAGAACATTGCCAATGTTAGTGGTATCATTTATGGTAAATTATCCCTATAAGTAATGGTCATCATAGGTTGTTTTCCATGAGAGATATAACATTGATATTGTATAACCATTGAGTTATTATATGTGATGAATATGATTTGTATTTTCTTAAAATTGAAACAAGGAAAATATTTTACACTAATGATATGTTTGGTGGAAGTGAAACACAATATGAGACCATACCCATATGATCGAGGATCTCAAAAATGATGGCGTATATTGGGATAAAAATTCTATTCATCCAAAAATCATAGACCTATACCATGATGTGTTTTAAATGAATAAATTTAGTAAAAATTTAAACAACAAGTCATACAAATGATTATTAGTGTCTTTTTTATCAAATTTTTGATATTTTATATAACACAATTTTTTTAAACCGTCTTTGGAATTTTCAGGGAATTTATTTAAACACCAAAACATAAAATATCTTAATCCATTACCTCGTTTTAGTGTTCTTACCTTATTTACATATAGTGCCTCATATAGTACCATTTGAATGTTATAATGAAAGCCATTCATGCTTGATAACACTACCAAATGAATATGTCTATACAAAAATATTTTAAAATATACAGAATTTGTTCTCATTATATCCTTTAGAGTTAGAATAGTCTTCCAAGATTAACCATTAGTTTTATGTTTAAAAGAAGTGATAAATATCATATTTTTTTTCAATGATTTTTTAATAATTCTCTAAAAAATGTGGGTAATACTATTATCTTTATCATATATTAATGAAATTGAACACTTTGAAAATTTTCCACTTAGTCTATGATTATCAGGTAAAATTGATCGAGTGAGAAATATTTGTGACAAGAAATAAAATCTACAAAATTTATCGGTTTATCAAGCACAAAAAAATGTTTTATATAGTTTATAATTAGTTCGAATATATATAATGAAATACATGGTCATGTAATCAATTTTTCAAATAGATATGGGTAATAATTTGATAGTCACCTACAAATTGTTTCCTTTATCATTAAGTTCTCAGTAGACATAGAATCATGCTTTATTTTCTATAATTTAAATTTTTATATTATCGCATAAGAAATTATTATTTAGAACTCTATTCATGTTTTTTATTATATTATAAGTAGAGAATGATTAGATATATAAATCATTAAACAACTCCTTTTTTATTTTGGTATTGAGGGGAGAAATAATAATTTTCCAAATCATATATCTACATATATTTAAAGATTAAAATACAAGATATTTTAACTATATTCTATATCACAAAATCATCCTTCCACACTTCACTAACCTTCAAATTGATTAATTTTGGAGTTATAATTTCATAATAATAGAATTTTACCTATTAAATTATAATTTCTTGGCCTTTTAATTACAAATCTATGATTATTACATATCTTTAAGTTCTCATGTTAAATAATGTATCATGTTCCATCATCCTCAAACAATCAACCACCTTGTTTCCATTCTCATGGTGTTATTTTATTGATCATTCATAGTGTATGATCTACTCCAACCATCTCCTTTGGTTCATGATTGAATCTTATTGTGTTAATATATAATTTAATCTCTTGTAATCTATCTCTATATATATAATAATATTTTTCTAAATAGATCATTGATTTATATCTGTAATTAAAATATTAACAAAACTATAATAAAATCTTTTTTAGGTAATTTCACTAATGGAAAATTAATTTATGTGATGTAAAGGATACCACCATTCCATTTTTCATAAGGACACACCCCAATCCCTTATTAAATGAATCAATATAAAACAAAAAAAATCATTCATCACAAGTTAGTATAAGTACATATAAGGAAGTAGTATTTTCATACATAGATATCACATCTTCTTTAATGAATATTCGATACATTTAATGAAGACATATTGGAGGACCGTAATAGTTTAGTTTCATTTCAGACTAGAAAAACAATCTTCTTATTTAATGACTGATCAACATGTCTCAAAAATATCTTATAACAAAGACCTTATCTTATAAATAACCTACCTAAATACTTTTTTATAACCTCGGAAGTTAATCTTGTGAAATTTTGAGCTCAAATGATCAGTAATTGTAAATAATAGAGATATCAACAAAACATGGCCAAAGGGAATGAGAAAAAGAGAATAAAATTAGAAAAACCATACTCTTCTTATCATTGAACATAAAATTGATTGATTGAATATATATTATTGTTTAATAAGAAATGAATCTATATAGAATCAAATAACATGTTCCATGGGAACATATCATTTATCATATGAAATTTATTTGTAGTATATATATAATTTTATAACATTGTTAACATGTATAAATATAATATGGGTTATTCATTAATTTAAGGACTCAAAATAAAGATATTATTATTCATATGGACATGAAATACAATTCCATTTATAAAACTATGACCATGTAATCTGGATCACTCGTAACATTTTGAACATGGTATTAGGTTCATTCAAAACATTGAAAACATGTAATCTTGTTCACTCATAAAATTGTAAACATGTTACAAGGATCACACATAAGATAATTAATCATGTGTTATATATATCTACCCAATTAATTAGAGAGATATATTTTTCCCACCCATCACATAATAAAAACATTTGTGTTCCACATGATAAAAAATTTTAATTATATTATCAAATCATAACTACTGTGAATGTGAAGAGTTTTATAAACATTTAATCATTTCTCCATGTAAAAACCCATGTAAAATGAATATGTTTAATTAAATTTTAATCAAAATTTACATTCGTCGTAAATAGAACTATTATGGATGGTATTATTCAATATTATCCCCATTAAAACATATGTACCATCAAGGGATGTTATCTTTGGTGGAAACTGATTTTGAAATATCACATAAAAATTTTGTTAATGTAAATATCCTTTTCCAATTAGAAAAAGTTTGAAATGTAAAAAGTTTCCAATATCATTTACATTTTAAATAAAACTAAAAACACATAAAAATTCAATAAAATCCATTAAAACATTTTTTTTTCAAAAAATCACTTTTCATTTTCAAAAATAATTTTTAAAATATAAAATAATTAAAATTAATTTTGATTAAAAATATCCATGAAAAAATATAAATTAATCTTCAATGAATATATTTTTCATGATGTGAAAAAAAATTCATGCCATAAACTATTACACAATGATCCCATTCACATTTTTTATATATACTTAAGGGGTATTATTTTGAAAAGGAGATTAATATTCCTTCTAAAAAACATTATAAAAAGTCAAACAAGGGAAAAATACATTAAAAATATTATAAGAACATTAATACATTTGTATTAAATAGTTTTAAAAATATAGGATATGGAAAAAAACAGTTTGTTTATACTATGTTTGAAATATAGTTAGTTTTCATTAAAATTTTATTTTTGAATCATGAGTACATAATGAGGGGAAAAAATGGAAGACATGTATTATCCTTAAATAACCATATGTGGATAAACATAGAAAGTTTAAAAAGTTCTTTATCATAATATTTATTCACAAAAAATACACTCATAAATAATCTCTTTGAAAAATTAGATCATAACATCTTACCCTTACCACTTTGGTAAATTTTGAGAGGTGGTACTCTATCTTGGACAAAAGTTACATTATTATTTTACAATAGATTGGGGGTAAACTGGTATATATTGTATTATAATTCCATAGGTATAGTAATAATATATATAATTTATAAAGTTTGAATTCATAATTATATCGAATGATGATAATTGGTGATAGAAAATGAATAACACCAGTCCTGTGACGGTAATCTGATGTACACGTGAATTTTGATTTCATATTCCATTTGATGGAATTGGATATGGAATTTTATTTTTAAATTAACATAATAAAAAATAATTACATAGTAGATATTGGTTTTATTATATAATAATAATGTAATAACATTTTAATGATTTAGAATAAGATGTAAAAAATGCATAATTTAAGATTTTACCTCTTCTCAAGACAACCTCTTTAGGATTAATGTAAATTCTTATTATTTTTTATAATATCAAAATTTCATAAATAATGTGGGGAGGGAATTAATTTTTTAATTTAAATATTAATTTTCTAAAAAATAATGTTTTCTAATTGTGGATATGAGAGGATAGGGTGTGGCCTTTTATAAAAGAGGTGAGTGTTACACTTGTAATTTTTGAAATGAAAATTATGTAACAACATTTCTGAAATGAATGAAATATCCCAATAGGGAAATTATCAAACCTTAGAGGTTATAGGATATAAATATGGCCATAAAATGGATTTTTGGAATGTTTATATACCATTCTACAGCTTATCTTTTATGTTAAATTCCGGGTAAACTCATTTTAACTTCAACAACAGTAATTAAATTTTAATGATGTTTATATTAATTATGGTATAATATTATGTTTAAATTACTAGATAAAATAATTTTTAATTATTAGAAATATGGAAACTCTATTCCAAAATCCATTAAAATACTTGGATAAATGAAATTTTTATTTTAATCACATAGATAAAATGAAAAATCATTTCTCCAAAGAGAAATGTTTCAAATGATTAAAAATATTTTATATCCAAATTCAACACTAAAGAGATTCCAATTACCTAAATTTTATTAATAGATATATAATTTAATGAAACATTATTTTAAAACCATTATGAACTAAAATATACATTTTAATTGACATGAATAAAAAGGATGTTTTTTAATAAATAAGAGCATTTTTCAGTATTCACTAATAAATTAAAATTTTTTATAATTAAAAAAAATCCTATATAATTAAAAAATTCGGATTTAGAATGAAATTTTTAAAAAATATAATTTCTAAAAGTTTAAAAAGTCAATTTAAAATAGGTGTATAAAATAAAATATAAAATCTTTTCAAAAAATCACATTTTTATGTGTTAATTATGTTTAATTTTTTGTCAGTCATAGAAACAAATGGTGAATGTTAAATATGAGTTTCAAATATAGTATATAAATTTCATAGAAATAATTCCCCAATACATATTTGTTTAATTTATTTAGGTTATACACTTCTTCACGAATAAAATTTATTTTTCAAAAAGTATTATTGAATTTATATGAAATTTATTTTTATTTCAATTTAAAATTTAATAGTCATCAAACAACTAATTATATATAAATGTGTAAAAATAAATTTTAATAATTTACATAATCATGTCCATACCCTCTATTACAATGTCTTGAATATAACTCTCCCATTAAATAACATTATTTTAATAGTACGTCATATTTTTTAAATTGTTTGTGTTGTATGTAGTAAATGCTAAACTCAGTGTTATGTTTAAAAAAAATATTAAAAAATTATTTTAAAATAAAATCATAAAATATATGGGTGTTACATTCTACCCCTATAAGTAAATATAATTTTCAACATTTGTTCATGGGTATGGTAATCAAGGGTTTAGAATTCAACAATCCCATTCTGGGAAACCCATAGCTTAAACAAGTGTTACTAAAACACCTATTGAAAATATAAAATTATATGTGTAAAGGTTTACCAGAATGATTCGCAATTCAGTTTACATGAAGGTCAAAATAGGTGGGATGTGAGAACATAGACATATAAGAAAAAACTAATACCCAAATAATAATATTGGGATGTAGAGAATGTGTTCCTGATAATGATAACAACTATAAATTCATAGATATTTGATAGGTGAACATTTCCAATCATTCTTAAAAATTGATGATATGTCTTTAACATTTTATTTCATGATCCTTTTCATAATGTTAAATAATATTCGTTGTAATTTAAAATTAATAATTTTTGTTCCACTTTAAAATAAAACACTCATGTTTTGGTTATTCTTCAATAAATTTCCACTTCATATATTATTCTATGAAATGAAGATATTTTTTTTATTCATGAATAACCAGTGGAACACAATATCTATAAAACATTAGAGTCAATTAATTTTTTCTCTATTTATCTTCTAAAACAAAATTTATAAAATAATTTGTACAATGACATCCAAATATAAACTTATTTCATTCCATAAATTTATAACCATATGGATACTCATTATGGAATGAAAATTTAAATCCAAAAAATAAGGAACAAGGTGAAAAAATTTCAAAAATAAAAATATCAATAAACCCAAAAACAACATGAATTAGATCTAAAGATCAAATAATGAATATGTAATCACATTGATCATATATTATTAATGAAAACCTAAATTCTTTAAAAAAATAACACATTCTACATTCTATAATGAAAACCACACATTATTGAACATATTCTATAAATCCATAAATTATATAGACAACATCAATGATAATATAAACAACATTGTTATCAAGTCAATATATGATTCCACTATCATCAATACCATCCCATTTAATTTATCCAAAAAAACTTATATTTATCCCAACATCATTATCTTAGTATTTGGAACATACAAAGGGTTATATTACCTTAATCATGTGTTTTACATAAAATGTCATTAGGCCATTAAATTATTTTTCTAGTTCATCATCATTAGTCAACATATTCTTCTAAATCATTAGTGATAAATTATACTGAAAAATATTTATTTATTTAATGATTCATATTACATACTTCTTGAATTCCACTACATAAAAAATTCAATTATAAAACATTATTCTTAAACCATTCACTATGAAACATCACCTTATTCCGTAGAATCTATTTTGTATAATATGAAATATGAAACTAGTATTACCATCCTCAAATATAAATTTAACCATGCTTCTTATGTTTAAAATAAACAGTACTCTTAGAATAGCCAAAAACATTTATGATTCATTTCATATCGCTTAGTCATCAATAGTATAACTGTTACCCATAAAAAATTTCTCATATTATTTTTTAGATGCCCCCCTATTAAATTAATTTTCACAATCCGCATACATTACACATTTATAAAATCATCCATTAATAATACAATAGGGAAAAAAATTTCTCATCCATTATATTAACTAAAATTCTCATTTTACCTCAAGAATTTTTTACTCTATACCTATCCTCAATATACATAAAACAACACATAATTCCATTAAGACATTTTTTGACTATTTCTCCCCAAATCCTTGACATATACGAATCCAAATTTCATTCCTCCGTAGTCTACACAACTCAACATATAAAATAAAATATATCCTTCTATTCTTTAGTGAGACCGTTTGCAGGTTAAGGTGCATATTTTTAGACATATATTATAATAAGAGATATTAATAATCACAATATCATTAACTTTAGTCAACATCCTATTTAGTATATGATCAACAAATTTTCTATCACATTCATTTTAACCTAGTTTTTTTGGTTCCCTCCTTTAACTAATAACAAGAATCATAGTGGGAGAATAATATTCATATTGGAGAATTTTTTTTAATAAAAATCATATATAGGATTACTAAATCATGACACCAATATTTCAATTTAAAAAACCTTACCCTTAACCAAGGACAATCATTATCATTGTTGATTTATATCCTTATAAATGGTTAATAATTAAATTATAAAATTCTAAATCATATCTCTTAGGATTTTAACAAGTAGGTGAGATGTAATGCTCATTGTCATGGACCTAGTCGAGTAAATCTCAATGTTCCCTTTATAAAATTTTTACCCATATGTTATATTGTGATATAGTTATGCCAACTTATTGTATCCTAAAAAGGATTAAATTTCATTGAAACACTATCATCCGTCATTTAACAAAAATCTTGGATATATACCTATAAATAAAATTATCCCTAAACGTATCCCAAGATATATCCCTAGAAAAATCATTAGAAATACCCTCAGGCATATCCCTAGTGGTATCATTAATGTGTTTCCAATTCTATTCTCTAAATATTGAAAGAACCATTCCTCTAATAGAAACTATGAGGACCAAGGAAATTCATACATAGATATCACATATTGTGGGATAAATATTTAAAAATTTCCTAAAGACACACCCGAGGAAAATGATAGTTTTGAGTATTTGGAAACTAGAAACATAATCTACCTACATCATGAATGATCTTCAACATATCCAAAAAATATATTCTCACATAGTACATCTATTATTTATACCCAATACAAATATTTATTCATAACCTGGTTATTGAAACCTAAGAATTGGTGAGATCAAATGATGCAAGGACCAATGTTTTTTTGGAGTGAAATTTTGAGAAGAAATTTGATTTTATATCTTGGGGATTATTATAAGCTGTAAAATGGTATTTTACCTTGAATATGATCTCAGATAAATTCCATGACCACTCTGTTAGACCAGTAATAGTACTTTAACACTAGGACATGAGTTTAGAGGAAATTCGATTCGTTCTATTTTATACAAAATAATTAATTTTTAAAATTTAATAAATTAATTTATTCAGGAATGCTTTTTCAGAGATATATTTTGAACTGGGAATTGAATTGATATTTCATCACTTCACTACAGTCTATAATGGGTTGTGTTTCCTAGAAAGGGCATGAACATAGGTCGTGAACCTGGGCTGGCAGGGGACCCCCTTTTCTTGTCTTTGTTTTTCATTATTCGTTTTTTTATCTATTTCTTTGTTCGTGCTACATCTCATGTAAAGACTTCTATGTGTTCGTTATTTGTGAGTTGAAGAGGGGACATGGAGATGAATAATGACAATGATATATGTAGATATGAGATTACCACTATAGATCTCTCGACATTCCAAATGGTCATATAGAAATTGTGGACCACCGATTTGAGATAAGCTTCAATAGTTTACACCCAAAGGTAGTTCAGTTTTATGATTTACCTAAATTAACCTTATATTTATAATATTTTTAGATTTTTATCCCATTTAATGCTTTCTTATTTCCCTCAAGTCTATAACTATTGATTTGTGGGAGAATCTTGGGTTTCATGTGATCTATAGGTTTTCAATTTGGGATAACAAAGATAAATTGTGAGTTGTTCGGGGTGACATGCCATGAATTCATTCAATTTATGAAGGATAAAGTTTTTAATGTACATCCCTTGAACTAGTGTGCAAATGTAGTTTACTAGTACTAATATGTAAATCTATGTACTTGTCTATGCTACCTATATAGGCTAAACGACTATACAACATGTGGGTAGCACACCATGTACAAGTACACGACCTGGCCAAGTAGATAGATAGCCTGGTTCAAGGATGCATGAAGGTACCCCATGTTGGGTACACACCATGTTCCCATCATACACACCACATATATGGCTGTCTACATGCCATTGTTTTGTGGGAGTATATTCCCATGTGGGATTTCTAGAGAACACCATGTGTACTCATTATGACACACCATGTACTTCCCCCTTATATCCCTTTGAGGGTTTTCATATCTTTTCTCTTATATGATTGATTTGGACCAATGAGTAGTCTTATTTGGACTACTTTTATTTTTGAAAATATTGTGATGTTAAGGAACATGTGTTATTTTAACGAATCCTATGTAGTGTTTCAAGTATTTTATTAAGGGATAGGTTCTTCCTAAAATAATTGAAATTAGTCATCTGATGAAGGAAATATTTAAAATGATAGTGATAGGATGGGTGTTAGGACCGACATAGTTTGTGACCCTTTTTATGAGATTATCCATGTTCTATCACTCATGACTGGTACTTCTATAGTTGTTACTTTGAGGATTTCTCCCTTCTATGATAATCAATTATTGTCTATAAGTCAATGATACCAACTATTATCAATGATCTTTTATTATATCCTCGTTTTCTATTTTTATAAATATATTTCTATGTAGAATACCTCTATCTCATTTTTCTACCAAGGATACCCTGAGGGATTCCTTTTCATATATGATTATTTAGGGAGGCACTTATAGGATCCCTTTACCTACGTACCATTTTGAGGATCCCATCTAGGATTCATCATCCAATAATGTTGTCATGAAGGTCCCATATAGGGTGCCTTTTTCTATGTACCGTTCCATGTATCCCATATAAGATGTCTATGTTGAATTTTCATTTGTGAATAACATATAAGATTCCTCATATACCATTCCACTATGGATTCCATGTAAGATTTCATTTCATGTGTTTTGACCTCGGGGATCCCATGTAGCATGCCTCTGGGGTTTTTACATGTGACACATAGTGTTTAAACTGTTATTTTGCCAACCATGAGTTATTATTTCGGGTTTCGGTAGAGATAATAGTGGGTAAAAACCTATAACTCCTTTCGAACTTGTAATATCATTGGGATATAGATGTAGTGTTTGGTTTCAATGTTGGGATACTCTCATTATATGGTGTATTCATTCACAAAATTGTTATTGGAGCGTCAATTTTAACCATAGGTACTTACATGATGGTGGTTGTTTAGCCTCATTTGAGGAGTATTTCTTTCCCCTTAGGATGTCGAGACATTCTTCCTGGGTTCTGTCTTGTTCATTGGGATTTAATACATTGTTACCTTGCATTGATCTTCTGAGCCATGTTATTTCTAATAATTACTTGTAAACCCAGAGGTACTACCCGGGGCGTGGATATTGAGTCTATATATTTGATTATTATATTATTCCTATTCCATTATGTGTTTTCTAGAATACAACTATTGAGACTATGAATATGATATATGGGAATAGTGTCTCTTGTATTGATAATCATGGTTGATTAAGTTCACTCGGTGATGAGGATGATTTTGGTCACATTGCATTGATATTTGACATGGATTATTATTCAATCCTTGATCTGATAATAATTGTGGATGAATACCCTCTCCTAAGTGATAGGGATGATTATGCTCTCCCTAAATTCTTACTTAATTGTGGTGTGGTTCATGGTGCGTCACATCATTGGATACACATAATTGTTATGTTTTTATGAATTACGTTTTGATCACACACTCCATTATTAGAGACTATTGGGGTGAGTACGTAATATCACTGATGAGCTCTTTGACCTAATGACAAATGATCATACCCATAGGGTCCTTCTATGTTCCGAATGTAATGATCGCCTATAAGAAGAGACTTATACCTAGACATTGGACAATATTTACATGGCCTAGGTAGCATGAAATCTTTCTCAGTAATCATTTATTGGATGTCTATATATAATACCATAGAATCCATTATTACAATGATTTGAGGCTAATACAGGTGAACCCATGCATTGGAATAGTATCCACATATATTGACATATCCTTTTCAAATATTTTTTAATAATTGGATGAAGAAGTTTTATATCCTTAGGGATTATGAACCAAGAGACCAAATTAATATTACATAACATGAGTGGTTCGACATCAAGCTCAATTCCAATGCATAAGATGTATAGGAGATCGAGATTACTGATCCAAGGATCGACTTCTATTGTTATTAAGGTATATTTTTTACTTACTAATGAATATTCATATATATATATGTATATATGTATAGGTGTGGGAATATAAATTTATTCATATATTGATATGGAAATCCATGGATGATCATTCATTGTTGATTGGGATTATGAACCTGGGTTCAACTCTGGTTTCACATTTATTGGTTTTTTATACATTTGCAGTTGTGTCTTGGCTTGGATGAGCACTTTTCATTTTAATAAACGTATAAAAGATTATTTTTTTAGTGTCTATTTGGTGTACCCTACATTGATTATTTCTCACACCTACATATGAAACTCGGTGTAAGTGTAGAAATTATATTCTCTTATCAAGTTGATCACATTTTCATGGATGATAAGACCATGACCCATAGTTTCAAGATCGACTAAAGTTGGTCATTTTGGTTCATTTTTGGGCAGGTGTTATTGGAATATGTCTAGACACTAGGTACGTGGACTAGATCAATGTTAGTAGTAGAGCCCTATACATTTTTGTAAAATTATATTATAGTCTTTTATCCATATGGTCTTACCAGTGGGTGATATGTGTTTTATATATCAAATATCTTTTCAGAATATTATAAATTATTCCTTTATTCTTACATAATGTTCTATCACAGATTATTTAATAATTCCACACTATGTTTAATGAATGTTGTGTATGATAATTATCTATTTACGTTATTTTGTTACACTTATTAGAGTGACTAATCCCCCAATTAGAAAAACTGAACACCCCAATGCTAGTCAGTGGCCTCTGGCATATGGGGAGGTATGCTTGAGGCCTAGTAACCCACTGGCTTGGGGAATTATTTTTGTTGCATCTAGGTCTGGACAATACAATGTGCTATTAGTTATATTCTTTTAGGGGTATTTTCTATTTAGGGTGTGGTTGAAAAGAGTAATAGGAATGTGTGGGAACCTATGATGGAAATCAAACTAGTGCGTCGAGAGCACTTATTACGATAATAATTCCTGGTTTCTAGTGGTTTGGGATTACTGTTCTGATTTGTAATGTTGAATTTGTATGTTATGTTCTCCCTGATTAACAAACTTGTTGTGTGGATGTTACAATTTATTATGGATCTCTCACTCATTGACATTGAGAAAATGACATTGATGGATTTTTACTCTTTGCTGACAAAGAAAAGTTGTATCACATGCATCATATTTAGTTCATAGGATTCACATCATATATGGAAGATATTGAGTGATTTTACTAATTAATGGGTCCCATTTTATAAGGCCCCAGTATTAAACATTACACAATATTGAGTAGAGTTTATAATTCACATTGAAAATCTTTTTAGGTTTATTGTTTTAGAGAATTAGGCTGCAAGTAGTTCATTAAATCTAAAAAATAACAATGTAGAAACATCTACTATATCCAAATTTTTTCACATTAATTATACTCCAAAAATAAAAGAATACTTTTTTTCTTAATATAAATCTTCATGAATACTTCCTTTCTATTACCCCTCCTTATACCCTATGAATTGATTTTAAAAAACATGAGATGAGCATAAAAAGCTTAGTAATAGTTATAAAATAAGGAAAGAAAACACGTGTCCATCAGTACATACAAATCTATGAGATAATACTACTCAATCATAAAACATAATATCTTTAACATACCTCTTTTTTCATATTATTTATGAATAAAACATAGAAATAGTAAAGCATAAAGGTAACTTGTGGAATCCATATCATCCTTACATTGTAGCATTCACAACTATATAGGGAGTTACGTTTTGAATACACATAACGGTATATTCCCTAAATCTATTAGAATAAACACTAAAATTTACCTCCATCTCATTACCCAATTCATTGGATACATATATTGGTCTCACCCACCGGAGGTTTATCGTGGAACCACCCATATATTTAATCAATTGCAAAGAACCAATAATATAGTCACAACACATAACACAAGCATAAAGGTAATATAAAATTTCTACATTACAACCACAATATATAATTTCAATATATTTACCTAATAAATCCATTATAAAAAAAATTCAATCCCAAAATACATAAAAGGGTATATGGTATTTATTTTTCTTTTAAAAACACTATGGCTCATTAAGGAATCAAAATGTCAAAAAATGCACCCAGCTATGGAAAGGCTATTGTCACCACATATGTTAAGAAGAATAATTATTTTTTTCATTTGGTAAAATTCATCATAAAAAAATTTCCTTCTAAATGAAATTAAAATTCAAAGGGTTATATACATCGTATAATAGAATGTCATTTAAATTAAAAATAGGCCTGAATGAAAAGATATTTAGATGAAGTCCCATAGAAAAATCATTTTGTTATTCAAATAGATTCAATAAATGTGTTCACTAATATCAATATAAATCAAGTATAAATACCATATAATATATCTAAAAAAATTATTCAATAATCATTTAATGACATAATTATGAATTATAAGATCAACCCTTATAATAGAAATTGGGTTAAGAAGATCCCTTTTGAAAATTTGGCAGCCTAAAAGCATTATTAAAAAATTCAAAAAATGAGTTGATGAGAGAAAAAAAGGTTTCTCATCACATGGACATATCTTTTACAGATATAAGTATATAAAGTAACATATTGAACATCTGAAAAGTGAAATTAATAGACATTAAATAAAAGATGTCTTTGACTAAAAAATGATGGTGAAAGGTTCCCTTACCTTGAGTCTGACTTGTCACGTATGTTCTTTGTTCTTCCAAAATAATATACATAATATTAGTTGTACTTGATTCAGAATCATTTTCATGTTTACTATTCCTTTAATATCACTTATCTCCTTTTTTATAACAATCATATAATCATACAAGTTCCTATCAGTTGTTTTGTCGATGTTCTGTACTTGAGTAAAAAATGAACATGTTATAATTACAAATTGTCCATGTGGTCAAATGTTCATTATCTCAAGAATATTATTCAATATTTAATTATCATATATATAAAATATATATTTATTTATATCTAGTTTATATGTAATTAGATTATTCTATAACATTTCAATATATGAAATGAAATGCACCTTTAATGGAGACGGTAATCCGTACGTACACAAGATCACTAATTTCATTTACTTATTTTATTTAAAGGAATGAAAACTAAATAATACATAGGTATATTAAAAATATAGTATAATATATATGTTATATATGTTACTTATTTTCATTAATTCCATCTATTTTACGTTTCATTTATAGCATGAACAAGTCACATCACATTGAGGGGTGGTAGTCCACATATCCTCAAATTAAATTACCATATTTACAAATTATGGAAAGCATAAAGGTATGATGAAAATGGAAAATACATAATAATATATAAAATATAAATATATATATATATAATATAAAAATACATTGCCTTTATAATGGCTACCAAGAGAGGCGGTTGGATATAATTGAACAATCATCGTTTCATGAGTCGGCGGTTCACCATCCACAAAAATAGTATGTTCTAAATAACTTTGATATAGGTGTATTGAAGTTTAAGTTGAATAATTCTCATAAGAACATATTAGTATAGATAATATATTATTTTTTTTCAAAAATAATTGAATAATGAGATTTTATGTGGTTGGAGATGGAAAATAAATGAATGATCCTTGAGATAAGACATTACCACAAATCAGGTAACTCATTATAATTTACGATAAAAGGCCTTCCGGAATTGCCTTCTACCCAAGGGAAGGCTTCTCGGAAGAAAATAGATATTTTGGGAGATTATTTGGTAGATCATAGGTGAGAAAAGGGGGATTGAGAGGTGTGAGTAAGGGTTATGGTGGATACCTTTTATTAGAGGGGTGAGGGGTACTTTTGTAATGTTTGAAATGTAATTTTCATATATACCAAATTTCAATTTTTAAAATGAAAAAAAACATTTAATTTGAAAATAATATTAGTATTTTTCAATGTACTCTCATACAATTGTTTTATGACATGTTTTGTTTTGAAATTTGACCTTATCATTTAGCATTAACCCTTTTTTAAATTATTTGTCTCTTACCATGTTTTCTTATATATTCAACTATATAGTAAATATATTTAAAATAAATTGACAAAAGAACATAAAGTGTTTCATTGATAAAATTTTAAACCATTTATAATTAATTTGGATAAATATCATATTTTTAGGACTATTATATCATTTAATAAAATAACATTTGTTTTAAAAACACTTTTATGTCAATTTATTTACTATATATATCATAATATTTAAAAAATAAATACACACTTTATTATTTTGAAAAAACATAATTAATTCAAATTTAAAAATTTCTCTATATTCCTAAAAATTCATTGATGGAATAAAAAATTTCAAAAAAAGTTTTATTTTTTATTTTTTATAATCTCATTTATTTAAAATATTCGTTATTAAGGTAACCAATACATCCTCATTGTGTAATAAATAAATTTATTTATTTGAGGTCTAAAAATTATAAATAAAATACCATGATGTAGGAAATATTTTAATATTTTTAATTACTATTTATAGTAGAAGATATAACTTTTATAACCCCATATAATTTTTTTAGAAAAAGTTATATGTTTATATTATAATTTCCTTAACATTAAATTAAAAGTAATTAAATGTCATTTTCACATACATGTGCATCCATGGAGTCCTAAAATAGACCCATGGAATCCCATGGTAACAAATATCTCATATAATAGTATTAAGACACATGTTAGGGTAATTAAATATTATTATATTATTATTTTTTTACCCTCATTTATAATATTTAACTTTTAACCATGGAAAATAAAATATTTACTGATGTTACAATTCAAAATGTCTAAAAATAAAAGTAACTTAATTACAAATTTTGGACCTCGAGATTCCAAATATGGAATCCATTTTTCAAAATTCAAAACACAAATGTTTCAGAAATTAATTTAAACTTAATTCCCATTGTAAAAACCAAAAAGCTTGTTTTTAAGAAGTAAAAACTACAAAAGGATTACCATGTGATTATGCCCAATTTCAATGTGAAAATACCTAAAATGAACAAATTTATTAATTGATAAAAAATTTATTCAAATTACACATTAAAACAAATTAACATTACAATATAAATATATAAATAAATTAGAATAAAGGGTTGTTTTATATTAAAATGCATTATTTTTACCTATTCACTAAAAAATGTACTTTATCAGAAAAATACCAAAATTTGATTCAAAGTAAATTTTGATGTACCTATTATAAAGAAAAATTTTATTTTTTATAATATTAAATATAAATGTGACATGAACTAGACTTAAAAATGTTTCTCCATTAGAATGTGGTAAATCGACCTTTTTATGAATACTAAAATATTTCATGGTTAAAATTGGACTCATTCTTATTTTAAGCCTCTAAAATTTATCGTATAAATGTAAAAACATTTAAAAAACATGGTTAATCATTATTTAGTTAGTCAGGTTCATTATCGATAATACCAAGACTATGTATTGACTACTATTTAAAATTATAATATTATTATTTTATTTCTCAGTATAACTCAATGTTGTGTAAAATGTATGATTTCATGGAAACCCTTTGATGCTTGTTGAGTATACTATTGGAAGAAGTGTTATATTTAATATAAAATTAATATATTATTCATAAATGTTAGAAGAATTGAAAGAAATTATTATTATATAAATACTTGGGTCATTAGATCCTTCCCCCCTTTTGGAAGTTGTGTCCTCACAATTTTGAAATTGTGAGTGGAAACATCATTTAATGTCCCACATCGAACAAGAGTCAATAAAATAACCACTTTTAAAAAAATAAATTGATGTACAAATGTCACACGAGATAACCCATACTAGGGTTTTATATAGGAAAACATGGATATGGAAGAGAAAACAAACCATCATGTTCTGAAGATGAGTGATAGAAAACATGATCAGGATAATGTTAACTACCATAAAACCATAAAAAATTTAATGGGTTAAACATTCTTTGATTACACAGTAGGATGAGTAAATGGGCCATGTTTTTGTTTTATGTTCCTCTTCAAAATTTTGACAAATTAGTTTATGATATTGACTAATAACAAAAGGATATATACTAACCTTTCATGTAGAGTTTCATCCTTTAATAAATTCCTATCACAAGCTCCTAATTTCTCCAAATGATATGTATTCAAGATGACTTGGTCACACCTGAAGCACTAGAATAAACATATATAGAATCACATAATCCACAAAAGATGAAATATATATTTCCCTTATCTTTAGACATTATCGACAACCAAAATGGTTAGTAGAAGATTAGATTATCCCCAAAAAGAGAAATCCTTTATAAAAATAAATACTACTATTAATATCAAAATTAATCAAACAATACCCAAAGATCGACAAAGATAAATCAGCAAACAATTGTCCTTAAAATTCCTCATAATAATCCAAACAATGTTTAGAACCCAAAATTAATAAGGTTTTGATCACATAATCATGCACAATAAATCATAATATTTATCTCCAAATAATATAGACTTCTCTTAAGGTCACACAATTGAAAGTAATTAACATGATCACATATTCTGTATGATAGGTTAATCATTTCTATAAATAATACAAATAGCTATAAGTCCAAAATAAAAACATAGATTCTTATAATATAAAATTCCATCATTACTCCTCAAATTAAATCCCATAGTATTCTATTTTCCTTAGGCTTTTAGTATTCCCAAAAGAACAAATGTCTTCCAAAATAACATTTATAACTTAATAACCAAATCATATTACTATAACAGGTATATCAATTTGATAAATAATAAGTTCCCAAAATCAAAATATCCTTGATCCATAAAATGACTTGTCTGAAATGAATTAGTCATACTAACTAGTGAATTCATGTTGTCTTGTGGTAGCCGATAAATCACATTCCCACTTTGGTTGCCGGTTTGATACCCGTAGATTTGTATGACAAGATGGTTTTTCACACGGTATTCTTATCGACCTTTTACAAAAACATTATAATTTTATAAAATTTCAATAAATGAGATAAATTTCTAAAAAAATAACCATAACATATTTTAAACACAAATTTTATCCCATACAACACATTTTCATCCCAAAAAGTAATAACGAATAATAACCTCAAATTCATGGATTGTATAATCCCAAATGGTTATTTATAACTATATTCACAAAAGAAAAGAAAATTTTTCCTCAAAGAGAATTTTCACAAAACAAACATCATGGTTACACATACAAGAGAATATTCTTCCAATGAAATCACATCAACAAAGAGCATTAACATGGTTAAACATTTCATCACCCAGATATCTCACATAACTCTCGAATTTCTAAAATATGGAAATCTTAATCATCTAGCATTATCCATGATCCCCAAAAAATTAACTTTTTTTGTTACACCTTTTTACAAAAAAATCATGATTCATATCCTAAGATTCAATAATATCGAAGTATCAACTACAAAATAATCCATACCTTTCATAGTTCACTTCCAGTTACTCATCCTCCATTAAAATTGCATTGGGCTTCAGTAAAAATATATTTTTATGGTATTTTTGATCCCATTCCTAAAACATTTTCACAAGAAATCTATTTTGTTAATTACTACGTACACCATATCCAAAAAATTCAATTGATCCTTTAAAAATAAATTATTTCATTTTTTTGGATTCAACTGGACGCTTCTTTTTTCCATTGATGGTTTTTGATTTATAACCATAGTTAACAGATCTATAACATATTCCAATCCCTTTGATGAATTATCCTAGGTGTTTCTTGACACTTCCACTACACATAGGGTTTTTAATATATTTTCCTTTATGATTATTACCTAAACATTAATAGTGATTCCTTTCTCGAATTGATGATTCCTTAGGAAAATCTTCATGGTTCAAGTGTCCAATCATGACTTTAGATAGTGGGTTATGAATTACCAAAATATTTCTCATTGGATCTCCAATTTCATTCGGTTTCTCATAAAAAAACCATCATAATTTTCGTCACATTCACTGTTACATTGGTGCATGCTAGATCCATAAATTTACTAAAACCAAAAAGGCTAGTGTGAGTATATTATAAAATCCACATATAATATATTATGAGGATGGTAAACACTAAGAAATACTTATTCATGTTATTTTAAACTCATTCAATATATCTAAAATAACTATGACTCTTTATAATATGGTAAACATTATGGTTAGGTAACTTATGCTTAAATAATAAAATATCCCCTAATGTTATTGAAACCGACCTCTAATAAAAATTTCATGGCCCCATCATTAAAGACTACAAAATATTGAGTTATGTCATGAATTCACATTGAAGATCCTTTCTAGTTTAGAGTTTTAGGGAATTAAGCCATAATTATTACATTACATCTCAAAAATGAAAAGGTATACACTTATACACTATCAAATTTTTTTCATAATAAATAACATCTGCAAATAAATCAAGAGTTATTTTCATGATAGAAATCTTCGTGAACAATTCCTTTATATTACCCTCCATTATACCTTGTTAGAAAAATTTCAAAAACCTAGGATGAGCAAAAAAATATCAGTAAGGGTTATAAAATAGGGAATGAAATCATACGTTCCTTAATACATACAAATAATTTAAATCATACTTATCAATCATAAAACATAATCTCATTAACATACCTCATATAATTAAAAAAATTTATAAATAACACATTGAAATCATGAATCATAAAGTTAACCTGTGGTATCCAAATCATACATACATTGTAGCATTCACATATACATATGTAGTTACGTTTGGAATACACATCACAGTATATTAACTAAATATATTAGGAAAAACATTTGTGTTTACCTTTGTATCATTAACAAATGCATTAGAGAGCTATCTCTTTCTCACCCACTGTAGTTTTATCATAGAACAACCTGTATACATAATCAATTCCCAAGAAGAATAACATAATCATGACACATAACATGAGCATAAAATAAAGATAACATTCCACATTGAAATCAAAATTTATAATTTCAATATATTTAAATAATAACTCAGTTATAAAGAAAATTTTCAATACCAAATTACATGAAAAGGGTATTGAGAATTTATTTTCCATTTAAAAACATTACGTCTTGTTAAGGAATCCAAATATCAAATAATGCTTGTGGTGGTGGGATGTTTTTTGTCACTGTGTCTGTTAATAAGAAACAATATTATTATCATTTATTAAAACAAATCATTGAAATAAGATTTAAATTTAATTAAATTTTATGTTTAATGGTTTTATAAACCATATAAATGAATGGCCTCTATAAATCAAAATATGCCTCAATGAAAGGACATTGAGCGAAGTCCCATACAAAAGTCATTTTGTTATTTTAATAGATTGATTAAGTGTATTCACTATAAATAAAAATAAATCATATATAAATACTAGATAGGATATATAAAGTCATTTATCACATAATACTATAACAACATAATCAGGAGGATGAAGATCAACCCAAATAATTGAAATTCGGTTAAAAATACCCCTTATGAAAATTCAGCATCCTAACATTGTGATTTAAAATTTCATAAAAATATTCGATGAGACAAAAAAGGGTCTCTAGTCACATGGACATAAAATTTAAATAAATATGGATATATAAGAACATATTAAAACATAATCAAAATGAAATTATAAGACATAAAATTAAAAAAGTATTTGACAAAAAGATGAGGCTGAAAAGTTCCCTTACCTTGACTCTGACTCGTCACTTATGTTCCTTGTTCTTCCTAAATAATAAAAATATGTTAATTTATAATTGATTCAGAACCTTTTTTAAGTTTATTATTCTTTTTATTTCACTAATTTATTTCTATAACAATAATAATATTATTCATGTTCATATTGGTCATTTTGTCGATGTTCGGTACTTGAGTAAAAAATTAACATGTTATAATTACAATTTTCCATGTGGAAAAAGTCCATTATAACAAGATTTGTATTCATTGTTTAAATTTATTATATATCTAGTATATATTTATTTAGATCTAGTATTTATTTATTTAGTATAGACCATAACATTTTTTATAAGAAATGAAATGCAATTTTCATGAAGACGGCATGTCGAACGTACACATGAACACAACTTACATTTCTTTTTAACATTTAAAGGAATTAAAAAATAATGATCTATAGGTATATTATAATTCAATTATAATATCAATGTAATATAGATTACATAACATCCTTAATTCTATCCTTTATATGTTTCATGTATACCCTGAACAAGTCAAATCACATTGAGGGGCGGTGGTCGCACTTCCTCAAATGAACTTGTCATATATACCTGTCAGGGAAAGTATAGAGGTATGCTATAAATGAATAATAAACAAGAATATAGAAAATATAAATAAAATATATATCATATATAAATAAATTTCCGTCATATAAATATATACCATTAGAGTCGGTATGTGATAATTAAACAATCATCATTTCGTGAGGCAGTTGTTTGCTCTCCACCGAAACAATATGATCTAAATCCATTAGATTGATGTGTGTATGAGTGGAGGTAAAATACATCTCATAACAACATTATAGTATTATATAATATACTATTTCTGTTATAAAATAACGTAATAAATAGATTTTAAGGGATTGATAAATAAAATAAATAGAATAAGGTTGAGGAAAGACATTTCCTTAAATCGGGTAACTTCTTTTGATTTAAGAAAATGGGACTTCTTGAATTGTTTTTATACATTTTTAAGGATTATATGAGGGAGAGAGAGATGTTGGGAAATGATTTGGGTATTGTTTTGACATGCAAAGGGGCCTGATAGGTGTGAGTAAGGGTTATAGGTGGTGGCATTTTATAAGAGTGAGGTGGGGTACTTTTGGAAAGTATGAAAGATTATTTTATTATAAATTGAATCCCAGGTTTTCAAAATGACCAATACTAATTTAATTTCAAGATAATATGAATATTATTTAGAATAATATCAGGCAATAGTTTTTTGACATGTTTTGGATTCATATATTACCTTATCATTTAGCTTTAACCCTTAGTTAACTTAGTTGACTCTTACCACATATTCCTGTATATTCATACTATATGGTGAGTATAGTAAAACTAAAATAAAAAATTATAATATAATGGTTAATTAATGAAATTTTCAACCTTATACATGTCATTCTAAAAAATATTATATTTTTTGGACTATTATATCTTTTAATAAAATAGTATTTTTTTTCTTCTAAACTCATATATGTCAATTTATATACTATTCATATCATGACTTTAAAAAAATCCACAACAACTGAATTCATTAAAAAACCATAAATATTAAAATATAACAAGTAATAAGTATCCCTAAAATTTATGGTTGTTATAAAAATTTTAAATATAATTTTATTTTAATTTTTTATAATATCATTTATTTAAAACATTGATTAATAATGTAACCACTACATCATCATTATTTCATAAATAAATTTATTTATTTTATGTCTAAAAATTATAAATACAATAACATGATGTATGAAACATTTTTAGCATTCTAATGAATATTTATAGTCGAATAGATAACTTATATAACCCTATATAATTTTTTTTATTAAAATATTTATATTGATATTATATTTTCCTCAAAATTAAACTAAAAGTAATTGAATGTCATTTTCACACGCAATTGGATCCATGGGGTCCTAAAATGGACTCAAGGATGCCCACTGTCAGAAATATCTCATTCAATAGGATTAGGACACATTTTAGGGTAATTTAATATTATTATATTATTATCATTTTACCCTTATTTTCTATATTTACCCTTTAACTGTTGTAACTAAAATATTTACTGAAGTTACTATTCATAATGTCTAAAAATAAAAGTTGCCTATTTACATAGTATGTACCTCTTGATTCCAAATATGGTCTCCATTTTTGAAAATAAAAAACACATAATTGGCTGAAATTAATTTAAAATAAATTTCTACGGTTAAAACCAAAATGTGTGTTTCTATAAAGTAAAAAACTAACAAAATATTGACATGTGTTTAAGTCCAATTTCAAAGTAAAATTACATAAAATGACAAAAATATGATTAAAGGAAAAAAATAATCGAAATACACTTTAAAACCAATTAAAATTACAATATAACAATAAAAATTAAATAAATTAATTATCAGTTTTAAATTAAAAAGCAGTATTTTTAAATTTTCATTAAAAAATGAACATTATCCAAAAAATACCATTATTTCATCCAAAGTGATTTTTATGTCCCTATTATAAAGAAGAAGTTTTCTTTGTCTAATAGAACATATAAATGTGAAGAAACTATATTTTAAAAGGGTTCTCTATTAAAAGGTTGAAAATCGACATTTTATAGAATATTAATGTATTTGATGCTAAAAATAAGATTCATTCATATTTTAAACATATAAAATTTATTGGATACATTTTAAAAAAATAACCAACATGTGAAATCATAATTTATTTTTTTATTTTAATTACTTGAAATGCAACAGTTACACGTTAACTACCATTTAAAAAATAATGATATTATTTTATTTTTTCTTTATAACTCAACGTTTTCTGCAATGTAAGATTTCAAAGAACGCATTGTTTCATGTTGAGTATGATATCAGAAAAATTTTCCTATTTAACATAAAATTAAAATCATATTCATAAATATTAATAGAAATGGAAAACGTATTATTATATAAATACCTTCATCATTACATCTATCCCACCATTTAGAAATTACATCCCTATAATTTAAAAAACTGTCTTGGAAACGTCATTGAATATCCCGCATCAGAAAAAGTGTCAACAAAAATATCAATTTAAAATAATTAAATATAAGTAAAAAAGGTCACCTGGGATAACCCATACTAGGGTTCAATGTAAGAAAACATGGATATGGAATAGAAAACAATCAATCATGTTTGGATGGGGTTGATAGAATACATGATCAAGAGATAGTTAACTACCAGAAAACCATAAACTAGTGATTGGTTAAATGGTTATTGATTACCTAGTAGGAAGTGGAAACAAAAAACATTTTTGTAAGTTTCTTTTTATAATTTTGATGAATTTATTTATGAGATTGACTAAGAATGTAAGGAGATATACTTTCTTTTCGAGTAGTGTTTCAGCCTTTAATAAATTTCTTCCAAAAACTCATCTTTTCTCCAAATAATTAGGATTCAAGGTCACTTTTTCACACCAAAAGATCTAAAATCAACATCTTGAGAATCAAATAATACAAAAAAGATAAATTATATATTTCAACTGTACTTAGACATTAACCAGAACCAAAATGGTTATTACAATATCTGATAAGCCCCAAAAAAGAGAGCCCTATATAGAAATAAATACTTATCTTAATCTCAAAAATTAAACAAGCAATACCAAATATTAAAAAAACACCATTCAACAAAAAAATTCCCTTAAAATTCTACAAAATAATCCAAACTATGTTTGAAGCACAAAATTCAGAAGGATTTGATCACATAGTCTTCCATGATAAATCATAACATTTATTTCGAAATAACACTAACTACTCATAAAGTTACATACTTAATAGTTATTAACCTAATCGCTTATTATCAATGATAGATTAATCATTTCAATAAATAACCGAAAATGATATATGTCCACAATAAAATTCATAGATTCTTCCAAAGTAAATTTCACCATTACTACTGTAATGAAATCTTAAAGTATTCTATTTTTTAGGAATATAGTGTTCTCAAAAGAACGAATGCCTTCCAAAATAACATTTATCACTTAATCACCAAATAAATTTCCTATAAAAATATATATCCATTTGATATATAATAAGTCCCAATAATCAACATATTCTTAATCTAGAAAATCGTTTAACAAAAAATAAATAGTCATACAAAATAGGGTCTTTAAGTAAACTAGTGGTAGGTGAAAAATCCGAGTCACACATTGGTTGTTGGTTCAATTCACATGGCTTTTTACAAAAAGATGGGTTGTTACACTGTCTACATTTTGTCCCTTTTCAAAAACTATATAATTTTATATCATTCCCAATAATGATATAAATTCCTAAAAAATAACCATCATATATTTTAACCACAAATGTTATCTAATACCTCGAATTTTCATCACAAAATTTAATAACTTGTAATTTCCTCAAATTCAAAGACCATATAACCAAAAATTGATATTTATATATATACACAAAAGAAAATATCATTATTCCTCAAATAGCATTTCATATAACCAACTGCAGGGTTAAACATACAAGAGAAAAGTCATCCAATGTAATCCCTTCAACAAATAGCATTAATACTTTTAAACATTTCATCACCCAGATATCAATACTAACACTCAAATTTCTATAATTTAGACATATTAATCATACAACATTCACCATGATCCCCTATCAATTTTACTAAATTAATTCTGTAATTCATATTTTTACAAACTAAATCAACAATCATATTCTATGATTCAATAATATCAAAACATGTTCTGAGAAATAATCCATATCTTTTTTAGGTTATTTCCAGTTTTCTCATTCTCAATTGGAATGGAATTGGGAATTGGTAAACATATATTTGTACTGTATAACTGATCCAATTTGGAAACCTTTTTTTTGGAACATCTATTTGTTTATTTACCATCTACACCACATTTAAAACTTTCAATGATCCCTCAGAAAGAACTTCTTTCCTTTTCCAAGGGTAAACTAGACGGTTCCTTTTTCCATGAATGGTTATTCATTTATGACCTCCGTTTCCACATCAATAACATCTTCCCATCCATTTGATAAATTTTCGTAGGTGTTTCTATCCACATCCTTGACACATAAGTTTTTGAATATACTTACCTTTATGATTATTACATGAACATTCATCGGGATATCTTTATCTCATATATAATGCCTTAGAAAAATCCCCATGGTTCATGTGGCCAATCTTGACATAAAATAATTTCTGAAGAATAACCACAAGAGATCTCATTGGAACTCCATGTTGATTTGTTTTCTCATTCAAAAAACTGTTATATTTTTATTCACATCCATTTTCCTTTGGTGCCTTCTCGATCCATCCATTTACTAAAACAAAAAAGGAAAGTGTGATTACATCATAAAAATCATCATATAATATCTAATTATGAGGGTAAACACTAATATATACTTATTCATGTTAACTTAAACTCATTAAATATATTTCAAATAACTATGACTCTCTATAATTTGTTAACCAGTATGGTTATGTCACTTATGCTTAAATAACACCCTAACCTCTAAAGATATCTAAACAGACCTCTGATACCATTTATAAGGCCCCAACCATAAATAGGACATAATCTTGAGTTATTTCATTAATTCACATTGATGATCTTTTAATTGTATAGAGTTTTATATAATTAGGCCATAACTGTTAAATTATATCTCAAAAAATTACAAAGTAGACACTTCTACTCTATCCAAATATTTTGACAATAATAAAACTCATTAAATAAAACAGGTTTTATTTTCTTGATATAAATATTCTTGAATACATATATTCTCATACCCTTCCTTATACCTTGTGAAAATAATTTCAAAAAATTGGGATGAGAATCAAAATCCCAATAAGGGTTATTAAATAAATAAGAAAGACATTAGTACATCAATAAATTCAAATCAATGAATTCATTCTCGATCATAAAAAATTAGCTATTTAATGTACCTCAAGAAAAAAAATATATTTATGAATAACACATAGAAATCATTAATCATAAAGGTAACTTGTGGAATCCATTTCATACTTACATTCTTGCTTTCACACCTACTTATGGAGTTACGTTTAGATTAGCCATCATAGAATATTTCCTAATTCTCTTATGATAATCATTATCGTTTAACTCTGTCTCACTACCCAATGAATTTGAGAGCTATCTAGGGCTCACCCAACCATGGTCTATCATGGAACCATTCGTATACGTAAACAATTTCTAATATGCATAACATAAATATAACACATAACACAATCATAAAGGAATGATAACATTTCCACATTAAAATCAAAATATACCATTTAAATATATTTACATTATAAATAAATTCTCAAAACCTTTTTCAATACCAAAATACATAAAAAGTTTATATGGTATTTATTTTCCTTTTAAAAAAATTATTGCTTGTTAAGGAATCCAAATATGAAATAATGATCACGAAAGCGGAAAGGTCATTATCACCGTGTATGTTAAAAATACATTCTTTTTTGTTGTTTATTAAAACAAATCTTATAAAAAAATATTCCATTTGAATGAAATTAAAAATATTTTCTTATAAACGGCTTAAAATAATGTCATGTATAAATCAAAATAGGCCTCCATGAAAGGAGATTGAGATGAATTCCCTTACAAAGATCATTTTGTTATTAAAATAGATTGATTAAGTGTATTCAATATAAATCCACATTAATAAATTATAAATACTAGATAAGAAATATAAATTCATTTTTCACATAATCATAGAATAAAATAATCATGATGTTGAATATGAACTCAAATAATGGAAATTGGCTTAAAAAATTTCCTTACGAAAATTTGACAGCCTAATAACGTCATTTAAAAATTCAAAAAATGAGTTGATGAGAGAAAACCATGTCTCTCATCACATGGAAATAAAATTTATAGAAATACAGACATATAAGAACTTATTCCAGCATAATAAAATGGAATTAAAATACATAACATAAAATAAGTCTTTGACTAAAAGAGGAGGGTGAAAGGTTCCCTTACCTTGTGTCTGACATGCCACGTATTTTCCTTTTTCTTCATGAATAATAAACATAAGTTAATTTATACATGATTCAAAACCCTTTCGAGTTTATTTTTCCTTTTATATCACTTATTATATTTTTTATGACAATCATATAATTATTCAAATTTATATCATTTATTCTTTTTGATGTTAGGTATGTGAGTCATAAATGATCATGTAATAATTACAAATTGTCTATGCATAAAAAAGTCCATTTTCTCCAGAATTGTATTCATATTTAAATATCATATATATACAATATATATGTATTTATATATAGTATATACATGTTTATAAAAGTCCATAAGATTTGGATTTCATAAATGAAATGCACCGTTCATGGAGACAGTAAGTTGTACAAACGCATGACCGCTACATTCATTTCAATTTCATTTTTAATGGAATGAAAAATAAATGATAAATTGATATATAATAATTATAGTATAATATATATGTTATATATTGTATATAATTTCATTAATTCCATCCTTTATATGTTTCATTTATATCATGAACGAGCCATATCACTTTGAGAGGGAGGTAGTCCGCACTTCCTCAAATAAAATTATCGTATTTACACGTTATGGAAATCAAAATGGTATTATGTAAATGGAAAATAAAAAGCAATATAAAAAATTTAAATATTTATCATATATCATATATAAGTACCATTCCATAATAATGAACACCATGAGACAAGGTAGGAGATAATTGAACAATCATCGTTTCGTGAGGTAGTAGATTGCTGTCTATAGAAGCAATATATTATAAATCCATTAGATAGAGCTGTGTATTAGTGTAGGTATAATACATATTCTAAAAAATTAATAGTATACTTAATATATGGTTTTGGTTATAAAATAATTGAATGAATATAGTTTTGGTGTTGGATAAGGAAAATAAATGGAAGAATGTTGAGGGCATACATTACCTCAAATCAGGTAACTCTTTTTGATTTGAGCTAAAAGGCCTTCTTGAATTACCTTATGCACAAGGTAATGATTCTTGGAAAAATAGAGAAATGTTGGAAGATTATTTTGGAATAGTTCGGATGATCCAAGGGGGATTTAGAGGTGTGAGTAAGGATTAGATGTGGTGTTATTTAAAAAGAGGGAGCATGGGTACTTTAGAAATTTTTGAAAGATTAATTAATAATAAACATAATTTTTATTTTCAAAAGGTCCAAAAATATATTAATTTGAATATAAGATTATTATTATTCTAAATACCCTCAGATAATAGTTTTTATACATAATTTTGTTTCAAATATAACCATATCATTTAGCATTAACCCTTAGTTAACTTATTGGACTCTTACTATGTATTCTTTAATATTAATACTATATGGTTAATATAGTTACTATAAAATGAAAAAAGAAACTAAGGTGGATCATTAATGAAATTTTAAAAATTATCAATGTCATTTGGACGATTATTATATTTTTATAACTTTTATATCATTTAATAAAATAGTATTTGTTTAAAAAAAATCATCTTGGTCAAATTATATACTATTAATATCCCGAATTTTTCAAAATCTATAACAAGATGATTATTTAGAAAAACCTTAATTAATTAAAAGATAACAATTCATAATTATCCCTAAAATTAGTGGATATAATAAAAAGTTTCAAAATAATTTTTATTTTATTTTCTATATTCTCATTTATTTAAAATAATAATTAATAAGGTAACCAATACATCATCATTGTGTCATAAATAAATTTATTTATTTGATGTCTAAAGATTATAAATAAATTACCATAATGTATGAAATATATTTATCTTTATGATGACTATTTATACTCATTTATTTCACTTAAATTAACCCATATTAAAATTTTAAATTAAGGATATATGTTTATATTATATTTTCCTTAAATTTAAATTAAGTAAAATTAAATATAATTTTCACACACAAATCGCTCAATGGTTTCTTAAAACCAACACAAGGATACCCATGGTTGTAAATATCTCATCCAATAGGATTAATACATGTGTTAGAGTAATTTAATAATATTATAATATTAATTTTTTACCCTTATTTACAAGATTTACCCTTTAAAAATGGTTAATAAATTTTTTACTGAAGATATAATTCATAATGTATAAAAATAAAATTTATCAATTTACATAGTTTGGACCTCCAAATTAAATATTTTGAATCCATTTTTCAAATTCAAAATAGATAAGATGCAGAAATTAAATTAAAATTAATTTTTGTTGTAAAAACCAAAAAGCGTTTTTTAAGAAGTAAAAACTACCAAAATATTGGCATGTGTTAATGTTAAATTTCAGAGTGAAATTACATAAAATGACCAAAATTGGATTAAATGATAAAAATATAATCCAATTTCACTTTTAAACCTATTAAATGTACAATCTAAATATATAAATAAATTATAATAAAAGGTAGTTTTGAATTATAAATAGTATTTTTCTCTATTCATTAAAAATTTAACTTTATCAGAAAAATAAAAAAATTTCATCCAAAGTAAATTTTTTATGTCCCTATTGTAAATACTTTTTTTCAAAAAAAAAATAAAATTTACAAAAAACTAGATTTTAAAATGGTTGTCCATCAAAAGGCAGTAAATGAACCTTTTAAAGAATATCATAGTATTTCATGCTTAAAATTGGATTAATTCTTAATTTAATCCTATTTAATTAATTGGATAAATGTAAAAATGTTTAGTAAACATTTTTAATTATAATATAGGTATTTATTTTCATTCCGGGTAATAAAACGACAATGCGTTAACTACCATTTAAAATAATATTTTTATTATTTTATATTTCAGTATAACTCAAAGATGTGTGCAACGTAAGATTTCATGGAAACCCGTTGTTACGTGTTGAGTATGCTATTGGGAAAAGTGTCTAATTTAACATAAAATTAATATCTTATTCATACATATTAATAGAAATGAAAAGAGTAATATTATATAAAAATATGGGTCCTTACGCATTTACTTATTCCTATTTATATATATATATATCATTATGATGGAATGTTATATGGATATATGATCAGGCATTGGTGGTGAGGATGATGACTGAGTCCCCATGCACTGGAGGTGTAGTTACCCAAGTAAGTTGATATGGAATGTTATTCTCTTCTTTTTTACACATTATAAGGTATTGTTTCTCAGGTCATGGATACCGAATCAGATTGTTGAGTACGATGCCAATAGGTCCAAGACTACTTTCTTGAAATGGACTCTGAGTGGGCATTACAGAATATGGATTCACTTAGATTTTTATTTCTATTGTTTTTGTTCATGTAATGAACTCTAGGGAGAATTTCATTCAATGGATTCTTCGTGAGGAGCCTACCATGGTAGTTTGTGTCATTAATTTTGACCCTCATAGTTCATTTTGATATTTCTCTTCTTTAGAGAGGCTCTATATTTTTCGTCAATTGGTTAGAACTTGTGACTCAGTTGGGAGTCCTATTTTGAACGTCTGGGATAGATACACATAGGCTTTTAGTAGTATTGGAACATTACTGGTCAATGTCTATTTTGGTCTCAGATAACCTGTGTGAGAGAAGATGACCCATGTTTTCAGATTGATTTTTCAAAAGTGAGTTGTGTGTAGGAATGTTCATGAGAAAAAAATATTAGTTTCTCTATTTATTTTAGATACTCATATTGCATCCATTAATTTTGGAAATGTACTTAGGCTTATTATTTTTAATGATTGGATACATCAAGAAGTACTTTTTAGGTTGTTGTCCCAATTGACAGGTGTTTCCACTTTTTGTAACGTAGTCAGAGCATGGGTAAATGATCATGGCAACAATGACACTATGTAATGATCTAGTGTTTAATAAGTCATGGGGTATATTAGGTGCACAACATTTAAGGAGAGATTCAAGAGAGCTTTTGGATTAATAAAACTCATGTCCCTTGTATAATGGTCAACTTATCCTTGTAATAGATGACTCGCTAGAATACGAGTTAGGTGTTATAGGTATATTCATGTTTTTTTAGTTTTCTTATTTTGTAAACTAGTGATTGGTCGTGTCAGATCCGAGGACCAATGTTTTCCAACACTCTCCATGGGATTATATTACCATGAGTTATGGTTAAAATGACAAATATCCCTCCGTGGAAGAGGTGACGTCCTGAATTAATCTGTTACAATGAAATTGTTAATTTTTTTTGGACCTAGTCACGCATGGTCAAGAGACGGGGTGTCATGTGTTGGCTAAAGTCATGTCATCACGTCTTCTTGTGAGTTAGGATTGGAAGAACTATACATTCCCTTTTTAGAATCCAAGTGTACTCAAGGTTAGAGATGATCATTCTATATATTTACATCATATTGTGTATGTTGATAGATCCATGGCCATAATTTGAGATCCTTTTTTAAATTAATTCCTTGGTTAGGGGAGGGAACCTGTTGGGGTTGTGCTAAAGGAGTTGTGTAAGGGAATCTAAATGTTTTAAAGTTCATTGTATTCAACATGAGGTTGGTGACTCTCATTTTATTTATAAATTCATTGTTCTACTGGGATGATGAAATCAAGGACTACTTTTGAGATAAAAATAATGTTATTCATATAGTGGAGAGTGCTAGATCAGACATAATTAAATGTCTTTTGTATTGGAAAAAAATTGTAGAAGCTATGAGGTCAGTCGTTGGAAAGTCTAGATAGCTTGGTTTTCTAGATGATCGGGATGATCGTATGACTTCTAGTTTTATAACTAATGCTTCTTAGGGATGAGAGGGTTTATTGTTCGTAAATTGTAAAGACTTGGATTTTTCTAGATTAAAATTTAAGTGAAAATTTTAATTTCTTACTTTTATATTCTTATAAGGGGTAAAATAGACTTTTTCCAAAGTAAATTATCTCATATATAATTATTGAGAAGTTTTTTTTGTTCCATGAATTGGTCTTTTACCCTAGGATTGGGTTTAGAGGAATTCTGAGCTATTCAGATTGAATAAATAATAAATAATATTTGAAAAATTAAACACTATTTTATTCTTGATGGTTCATTCAGTCATATATTTTGAACTGATTATCTGATTGATATTATGTATTTTTTTTCTAGAATGTAGTGTTTTTCCACTGTGTGGGATAACCTCGGGCTGGGTACTAAGATCTACTAGGTTCCAGGGAAGGATTAAGGTCCTGTTTTTATTTCATTATTTTTATATTTTCTTTATTTTCATTTTCTTTTCATCCATTCATCTTCCTACTTCTCACCTACATCACTCCATGGTTTCCTTTATAGTGGTACCGAGAGTGGAGATGTGTAAGAATAAATGTAAGGAGATAAGGAGATATGTGGTTATCACCACGAAGCCCTCGATGTTTTCGATTCACATGCGGAAACCATGCACCTTGTATTTGAGTGAGGCATTAGTGGTTTCCTATGAATGGATTAGTGATTGTAATATTTACAATAAATACACTTATATTCCTAATTTTTATGTTTTGAGAACACTTTGATGCTAGGTTACGGCCCCTTGTGGACCGATATATTGATTTGGTGGTGGAAATGGGTGTTTCAAGCGATTAAGAGGTTTTCTGTTTCGGAAAACCAAGCTACATGACATCTTGATCTGAGTGATGGGATGTGTGTTCTAATCATTTTGGGAAGATAATTTTTTTGATGTAAACATCATGTACTAGGGTGTAAATCTTTTTTACCAGTACAAAACAATTTAGCAATGTACCAATACATGCTACTCATGTATGGGCACATGGATGTGTAGGGTACACGACCTGAACCCATGTGAGTAGCATGTCTGGTACTTGTACATGGCCTGGCCATGTACATGGCCAATCTGGTTGAGGGGCATCGGTAGGTACCCCATGTAGGGTACACATCATGATCCCAATAGTAGTCTATTATGGGTATCGTTTCATGTAGATTTATAAGGTAAAACCCATGGGGTGTTTTATGGAAACATTGGTAGTGTTTTGTTCATTTTCATATTGGATATTTTCTTCATATAGTAATTGAGTTGAAGAATCTCTTAAAAGGGAGACATAAAATAATATTGATAGTATGTGTGTTTAGAACAACTCATTTTTTACCCTTGTTCGAATATGATCCATGATCTATCTCTCATGATTGGTGCTTCCATTTATTTAATTTGGGTACGTCTCCCTTGTGAAATATTTCCATCTATCCTATGAGGTCATGCTACTAGTTGTTATCGAGGATTCCTTATTGGATTCCACTATTTCGATTATAACCTAGAGGATTACATGTAGTATTCCAAGATAATTATTTCTATTATGGATGCCATAGGGAATTTCTTTTCTTATATGTCACATATGGATTCTCTTTTATGATCCGATTAACAATGTACAATTCCAATAATCCCATGTTGGATGTATATTCCCGTTATGATGTCTCGAAGGTCCCATATAGAACACCTTTTTCTAAGTACCATTTCATGGATCACTTGTAGGATGACTATATTTAATTGCAATTCAAACATCCCATATGGGATTCCTCCATTAAAATTCAACTATGTATCTAATGTTGGACACCTTCACTTGTGTTTTGACCATGAGGATCCCATGCAGGGTGCCTATCAGTGTTTGAATTGAGTGACTGAGTGGTTTCTCCGATGTTTGACTGACACAAAGGTAGTGCATCGATTTTGTATATAGATGGTATTTGGTGTCACCTTTGAACCAATTAAAAACTTGTAATTCCATTTGGGTTATTGTTGTAGTGTTGTGTTGAGGCATTTAGTTACCCAAACTCTTTTTTTTTATTCTTCAACAAGTTTATTGTTGATGCGTCATTGTTAGCTAGAAGTACTTTTTGGTTAGTGGATGTTGAGACTAACGTGAGGCATCATTCATTCTCTATGGGATGCCTACACTTTATTCCAGGGATTTTTCGGGTTCATTGGGATGCACATATGTGCTTTCTGGGGATCTAACTTCTGATACATGTTATTTTTTATCTTTACTAGTATAACCATATGTACTACTTGGGACTAGGATATTCATCCTATATATTTTATCGTTATATTATTTGGTTGTCTAGAGATGTTTCATAGAATCTAGATGTTGAGCCTATGACTATGATATAATGGAATGGAATACATATTAACGATACACATGGATGATTACACACTCATGAGTGATGAGACTGAATCTAGTACCCTCTGTTTGATATGTTATGGTGATTATTACACTATACTAGACATGTTTATACTACAGGATGGTTATTCTCCCTTGAGGGATAATGGTGATTATGATCTTCGTAGATGGTTAAATGAACAGGGTGTGGTACAGGGCGTCTCACATCATTGGATACCTGGAATGATTATTCTCTTCCATATTAATGTATTTTTACACTCTCCGTTATTATAGACTCGATGGGTGAATATGGAATCTAATCGATGAGATCATGGATAGATCATCTAAGGGTCTAACACCTAGGGTTCTTCTGAGTTATGAATGCATGAACACAGATGGAATTGGACCAAGGGCTCATTCATTGGACTATATTTACATGGCATGGGAAGTAGGAACTCTAGATTAGAGACCATTTATAGGATGTCCATATATTCTTCCTTGAAATCCATGATTACTCTGATTGGAGTCAATTAAGGGTGAAACTATGTTTAGGAAAAGTATCTCCTAATGGTGATATATCTTCCTCAGAGATATTTCTTGTATTTGATTATATAGGTATATATCGTTTGGTATTATAGAACTAGAGACCAAATTAATAACAAAAATCTTGTGTGGTATGACATCCATATCAATGCCCTTTCACATGATATCTAGGTGATCATTATTGTGGACCCACGGATCAACCACTGTTGGTTTTATGTTATTTAATTCACATGGAAATGAATATTCATATTTATGTATATATATTTATGGAATAAATGTGTATACGTATATTTATATATGGAAATAAATAGTGGAACATGCCCATTTGATCGGGCTTACAGACCCTGAGCTCAACCATAGTTTCATATTTATTGATTTACATACCTTTTTAGTTGTTTTCTATACTAGGATGTGCACATTACATTTTCATAAACATTTATTAGTGTATTTTCAGGTTACTGGTTGGGGTGTTCTATTGATAATATTTCTCACACATTCGCATGCACCTCAATTAATGTTTAGAGCTTATGTATTATTTTTTTAGTTTCATCACAATTTCATAGTGGATAGGGCTGAGACACAATGTTTCATGGTCGAGAAGATCAACTCAAGTGGGTTCATCTATTTGGGATGGTGTAGTTTGACACTGCATGGAGAGCAGGTAAACGGCCGGACTTGGAGTTAGCAAAATATCTATGTACATTTTTTTTAGTTTCTTTTATACTCATGTATCTGTATGGTGAGCCTAGTGGGTGGCCAGTGTTCTATAAATGAAATTTCTTTTTTGTGATTTTATAGGTTTTCTATTTATTATAAAAACTTGATATATTTTATTTTATTTATTATGTTCTCACCCTTTTTATCTAAAATTATTCATGATAGGTAGAATTTTTAATTCATGTTTTACTCTGATGTAAGGTAATGTTCTCCACACTACCACACCCTAGGACCTCACTACTAATCGATAGCCTTTGGCATATAGGTATACATGCTTGAGGCCTAGTATCCCTTTATCTCAGGGCCCCGTTTTAGTAGAATTTGTGTTGGGATGTTGTAGATTGTCATTAAGGGTAAACAAGGGATATCTATGAATAATATGAGAATAAGGGTACCAGTTACATTAGAATAACGTATGAAAAATCATACACCACATAACATAGTACATAAAATGGATTCATGGAATAAATAATAGTAATTCATAAAATATGAATCATAATAGAATCAAATAACATGGACAATGGGAACATAACATTGAAATAAGACCAAATTTTTTTGTATTAATATAAGATTAAAACATTGTAAACTTATATAAATAGAAACCTGATATGTCATTATGTTAATTACATGAAACGAATACCTTCAATAATATTGTGGAAATGATATATGATCCAGGCATAAACTTATAAATATTAATGACAAGTCCACACATAAAACTGTTAAAATTTAATAATATTCAAATAAAATTATTTGAACATGTCATCAGCTTCACACATAAAATTTTGAACATATAATCAGTTTAATTAATAAATGTGTGAACACATAATCATTTTCGTACATTATATATTTATTTAAGATTTATCCATATTTATCCAATTCATTTGAGAGAGATATATAATACACCTATCACATTATCCATATATATATATATTGACCAAAAGAACAAAAAAAATTAATCATTTCATTTCATCATGACCTGTGAAAAGAATATGTATTTCATAAACATTTCATTAATTCACAAAAGAATAACCAATGAAAAATTAATGGGTTTAAAAACATTTCATCATCATAAACATGTCCTGCCCATACTATGAATAAGTATGGTATCCTTCAATATTTTCCTCCTAGGGAAGATTATATAAAATAAATGGATATTATCATAGATAGAAAATTATTTTGAAATATAACAGGGAATAATCCATGTGGAAAATATAATTTCTACTTTTGAAATACTTTATTAAAATTTATGAAATCTTATGAAACCCATTTATTTTAAAATAACCATAGAATGTATTAAGTAATATTCGAAATCATTTAAAACATTTCTTGAGGAAAATCAAATTTTCCATTTGAAAAATACTTATAAAAAACAATTTTATAATAGAAAATAGTTCATTTAAAAAAACCAAAAAAATATAATTTATGATTAAATGAAAGAAATTGTCATAACAAAGTCAATATTTCTTTCATTTCTTCATCTTAAAACAACTATTCATTTCATATTTCTTGTAAAATTCAAATAGGAAGTGTTTTGAAAATGATATGACTATTCATATTAATATTTTTTAAATTTCAACTAGGGTAAAAATTACTTTAAAAATACCAGATAAAAAAACATTTTTAAAACATTTTTATAAAATATATACGTGGATAAAAAATTAGATTTTGATTAAAGAGGGAAATGATGTAAGTATTATTTATAAAAATTTGAATCATTAATAAAGAATGTTAGTAAAAGTAAGGGAAATTGTATTATAATTAAATTACCTAAGGATATTAAAATTAATTCATGTATTTAGATAAAGATATTAATATTTCTTTATAATAAACATAATCATAGACTAAATTAATGAATAAATAGATCATAACATCAATCCCTTACAACTTTGGTAACATTTGAATTGAAAATCATTAAATAAAAACATCAAATAAATATTTATATATCCCAAATTAAAAAATATTAATGATATAACATGTCAAAATTAAATTATATACACCACATAAAATAATATATGTGAATAACATATTGTATTCCATAAAAAAAATAAATTGAGATGAAAATCCATTGCAGATTTTGTATTATGTGAAATGTAAACCCCTTGAAAGATATATACTAAAATGAACTTGAAAATAACCATAATTTACAGGATAATTATAATAAAATACATTAAATTTTATTATATACACCTCATTTTATTAATATGTGGTCAAAATGGCATGCATCTCATAGAAAATAATATTGATACATAAATCCCTTACCTTAAGTCTTGAATTATTTTATAAATATTTGATACTCTTGTATCATAAACATAAATTTAGTATAGTAATTTTATATAAAAATAATTGTATTTGTCAGACAATATTTTATTTACTTATGTCCTTTTATTACACATTTATTAATTATTTAATGTTCAAATAATCTTTTTGGAAATAAATGATTTGTTTTTATTGTATGTTTTGAATTGTTATTCTTAGGTCCTCTTACAAAGATCATGAATCCAAAATATCCACAATTGTAAAAATGGTATAAATAATATATATATTCAGAATAAATGTATTAATAATAATAGAAAATAGTTGTATATAGAAAATAAAAATAACTCTTCATGGAGACGGTATGTTGTACATATGCATTATCAATTTTTCCTTTTTCCAAAAGGAATGAATAAAATTAGGGTAAAAAATATATTACCATTAAATAATCATATATATGTAATAAATATATAACATATTTTTATTTAAATCATTTCAGATTATTTTACATGTAATGTGTTTGAGAAAAATGAATTATATCGCTTTGTGAATGGGTAGTCCACTATACACATGAATAACGTTATCGTATCCCCCACAAACTGGAATGTGAAAAGGAATATGTGATATCACATTTATAGAAGTATAATTTTATTAAAAAAATAAAATATATTTTTAAATATTTCCCTACTACCAACTAAAAAATTTGAGAAATACATTTATTTCATAGTTCCGTGAAACGTGTGTTCGACTTTTATGAATCACTGCTTCCATACGGTTTCTATTGGATTAATTCATAGAACAAGAAACAACCAATAGCTCTTTATCTAAAAGGTAACTCCTTTCCAAATGTAGGAATTCGTTATGTTTGAACTTTATGATGCATTGAACATGAATTGGTCTAGAGGATGGGAGATCAGACACATCACACCATTTTGGGGGAAATTATTGTCTACTCTAGGACTCTCTTTATAAATTTAAGATATTTTCATGAATATGTATTAATTCACCATGTATAATATATTTCTTCATTATAATTTTCAATCACTTTTTAACTTGTATGAAATTTTGAATCATATTTATGTATTCAATGTTCTTCATTAATGGGGATATTCATTTGTATTTGAGGTCCTACATAAATGGTATACTCTCATATACTATTTAGAGATTTTATTAATCATCGTTATGATTGTACTGGTTTTTATGCCACTCCGTGGGGAACTATATAATTCATTTTTTTACCCTTTTGTAACCAAAATAATACTGTAAAACCCATAGAAAGAAAATATTACATATAAAGGTATCTTGGGACATAAACATACTTAAATGGAACAATCATACAGACAACTTCCACACCTATCACTAAATGGAATAACCATACAACCAACTTCCATACCTAATGAATTGGAGGTTATAACGTAGAAACCCATCCTAGTTTATAAAGACACCACAAGTCATTTGGTTGACCATGTAACCACCCATCAAATGATCATTTACCACTATAAAATCATAACACAGAAAATATTGCATTTCTTTAATAACATTTCTGTTGAAATCATAAGAAAAAATTTCAAAATATGGAAATAATATCTCTATTTTAAAAACCATTTTCAATATCAAAACACCCAATAACATAATAAGGGGTTTATTGGTTATTTTTTAAAACATTAAATCTTTTAGAGGAAGCTAAATAACGATTGTGGTAGCAGAGAGATAATTGTTGTCACATATGTAAAATAAAAAATTCCTTTTGTCAATTAGTAAAATGGATAATAAAAAAATTCCTTTGAATGAAAATAATAGTCAAGGGGTTTCATTATACACCATATAATATAAGGAGTTGTATATTATCAAAACATTGTTCAATGAAAAGATATTGATATGAAGTCCCTTACCTCATATTTGACATGAACTATTAATTATTTAATTTCATGAATGAAAAAATTAATCTAATTTATACTTTATTTTGAAACATATTCAAGATTATTATTGCTTTTATTTCACTTATTATCTTTCTATAACAATTATATAATTATTTTAGTTCATATCAGACATTTTTTCGATGTTCATAGCTTGAGTTAAAAATGATCTTGTAATAGTTATAAATTGTCCATGTGGACAAAATTCCATTATCTATAAAGTGATATTCAAGATTTATATATCATATATATCATATATATTTCTATTATATATGTATTTAGAATAGCCAATATCATTTAGATATATTAAAATTAAATGCACCGTTCATGGAGATGGTAAGTAGTACGTACGCATGAACGCTACATCCATTTCAATTTTTTATTTTAAAAGGAATTATAACCAAAAGATACATAAGTATATTATAATTACATTATAATATATTATTTTATATATGTTACATAATTTCATTCACACTATCCTTTATACGTTCCATGTATGGTATGAATGAGTCATATCACATTGGGGGTAGTAGTTTGCACTTTCTCAAATTAAATTATTGTATATAAAATACCTGAAAAGGATAAATGTATGTTATAAAAAGATAATTATACAATCATAGACATAAAATAAATATCATAAATATCATATATAATTATAATTCCATTATAATGGCCCCCACAAGAGGTGTTATGATAAGATTGAACAATCATCATTTTGTGAGGAAGTAGTTCACTGTCCAATGAAACATAGTGTTCTATACCCATTAGATGGAGGAGTGTGTAACTATTGTTCAAATAATTCTCATAAAAAAGACATATCATATTGAGGATATAGGTTTTTTAAGGTAAAAAAATAATAAAAATAGCATTGGGAGAGAAGAGGTAAAATAATTGAAGAGAAGTTGAGGGAAGATGTTAACTTTAAACTGGGTAACTCCCTTTGGATTGAACCAAAATGATTTCTTGAAGTGTTGTATACCTAGGTTAAGGATTATAGGAGTATAATAGGGGTGTGGAGGGATTATAGGAGCAGTTTTTGGATGAGACAAGGGGCTTGAGAGGTGTGTTATGGGTTAGTAGTGGTGGCCTTTTATAAGAGGGGGGAGTGTCTCTTTAAGAATGATTGAAAATATTATCTTATTAAAAACAGATTTTTGATTTCAAAAGGTAAAAAAATATTTTATTTGAAGATAATGTGTATATAAGTCAAAAAAAAATCATCCAATAAAAATTTGACAAGTTTTGGTTAATTTTAATCCTTATCTTTATTATTTATCTTTTTTTAACTTATTTAACTTTTACAATGTTCTATTATATATTCATATTATATGGTTAATATAATTACCATAAAATGATAATATAACCACTTGTGGTTCATTAATGAAATTATCAACCTTATATATGTAATTTGGAAGAATATTAGATATTTAGGATTATTAATCATTTAATAAAATATTAATTGTGTTCAAAACTCATTTATGTCACTTTAAATATTATTCATTTGAAGACTTCTTAAAAATCTATAACAAAAACATTATTTCTATCAACATAAAATTATGAAAATATAAAAAGTCATACTCAATTATAAAAATCAATTGGCATAAAAAGATCAAAATAAATTTATTTTATCATTTATAAACTCATTTATTTAAATCATTCATTAATGAGGTAATCATTACATCATCATTCTGTCATAAATAAATATATTTTTTTGATTACTAAAAATTATAAATAAAATACCAGGAGGTATTATATAATTTTTGATTTAAAATTAATATTCATAGGAATAGATATCGCTTATATAATCCTATGTAAATTTTTTTTACTAAAATATATATGTTTATGTTATTTTTGTCTTTACATTAAGTTAATTATTATAAAGTGTCATTATAAGTCCCAAGTGGATCCATGGGGTCCAAAAATCTACCCAAAAATTCCCATGGTCGGACATGTATAAACCAATAGAAAAAGGACACAATTTAGGGTAATATAATATTATTATTTTAATATACTTTTACACTTATTTACCAAATTTTACCTTTAACCATGGTAAATAAAATATTTACAAATGTAAATATTCATAATTTATAAAAATAAAGGTTACCTATTTACACAATTTGGAGCTCCTAATTCTATATATGGAATTTATTTTACCAAATTAAAAATACAGAACTAGCAGTAATTAATTTAAAATTAATTATCCTTGTTGAAACAAAATGTGTGTTTTTAAGAAATAATAATTATAAAAAAGATGCCATTTTTTTATGTCCAATTTCAATGTAAAATTACTTTCAATGATCAAAATTGGAGTAAATGGTAATAATATAATCTAAATACACTTTAAAACCAATTAAAAATATAATCTAACCATATGAATATATTATATTAGAAGGTGGTTTTAAAATAAAATATAGAATTTTTCACTATTCATTAAAAATGAACATTATCATAAAAATACCAAAATTTTACCCAAAGTAAATTTTTATGTCCCACTTCTAATGAAAAATATTAATTTTTCAAATAGAACATATAAATGTGAAAAAAACTAGATTTAAAATGGGTTTTCCATCCAAAGGCGGTAAATCGATCCTTTAAAGAATATTAGAGTATTTATGCTTAAAATTGGATTCATTCATATTTTAAGCCTATAAATTTTATTGGATAAATTTAAAATCATTTAATAAACAAGTGTACTATTATTTTAGTTAGTAATGTTCATTCCATCCATTACAATGGCTCTCCATTAAAAACTATTTAAGATAATAATATTATATTTTTATTTTTCAGTATAACTGAACATTGTATGCAACGTATGATTTTAAAGAAACATGATGTTCTAGGTAAGGTACACCATCAACAATAGTATCCCCTTTAAAGAAATATTAATATTTAGTCCACAAATATATGAAAATTTCTTACTCTTTATTTAAATGGGATGTAAAATGGAATTTGGCATAATTCGGTTGGAATGTTTTCAAAGTGGACATGTTTTTTTTGGAAGATCATCCATCGAGTGTAGAAGGGTTATAGTATAAGAGGTCCACCATCAACAAAACAACTACAAATTAGTCTACGGTTGTATTTTATGTGTTAGGGTGTGTTTGAGAAGATGGTAAATGTATGATAAATAGTAACAGTTTGTAATAGTATTATTTATTGTTTTATCAAATATATTTCTATGATGGATTTATAATGACTATTTAAAACCTTTGGAACTATTTTATGTAAACCCAGATAACATTTTATTTTTCTTGTGTTATGTGTTGGGATGTATTTTTAGAATTCATATGGTGTTTATAGTCAACGCATGCTTAGGTACTTTGGTGTGTTTTAGGATTTTATATATTGAGACACTGTGAAGGGAAATGTATCATATTTCCCAATAAATTTATCTCTATTACATAGTTATGGAAGGTTTTGATTGAAATTTGATATTTTTCTAGTGATGCATGGGATGATTCTACTTTATCATATTTGGATCTTGTAGTATTTTGGTTGGTCAATTAATTCTCCATTATCCATTGTCACTGTGATATTTTAGTTATATTGTATTCTAAATAGATTTTATTATAGATTCTCTTGAATCATTTAATAGTATAGGATTTGAATTTTTAATTTTTTTTAATTTTGATCATAAAATGGAAAATTTTCCCCCATTTTATTAATATAATGTTGAAATTTATTACTGAATATTCCTGTTTTTGGGATGTCACCTATGTTTAGTGACACTATATATCATTCCAAAAAATGGGTTGTGGTAAAATGTTAAACATAGAAACCCTTATCATTTAAATACATTATAATTTTCAAATATTAATTCATTCATGACCATGTTATATCTAGCTAATTATTTATTCATGTTTATATTTGATGTTCTGAGGATGTTTTGTTCATAATTACAATACTTCTTTTTTAAGATGATTGTGGTACATGGGGTAATTATTAAATCATCTCCAAGGTATTAATTATCAAATATTTATCATTTCATATATTAAAAATATTACTTTAACCATCCATATTAAATATACCTGAAAACTGAATTACATCGCCTCATGGAGGTAGAAGTCCACACGTTCGCATGAACAATGTTATAATTTTTCAATTGATGTAATCATTTGAAAATTCAATTTTATACTATCTTTAATAAATTATATTTCCAATAATATTTTAATATATATTAATTTAATTTATTATAATAATTTTTTTAGGAAAATCTATGATGAGAAAGGAAACAAATCACTTTGTGGATGTGGTTTCCACATCTACACATGATTGATATATTGATTCCAAATAGGATGGAGAATGATATGAATGTGGTTATAAAATTAGCATAATAAAAAATAAGTATAACGTAGATATTTTTTAATATTTTATGATTATTAATGATTTGAAAGGGGTATAAGAAGATTTAAAATGAAAACACTCAATTAATATGATTACCACCTCTTTGAAGAACCTTTCTTAAATATCTTCTTCTGAACATTAGGGATGGAATTTTAGGAAAAAAACAACTGAAATTTTATTATGAGGTAAAAAATATATTTTAATGGGTTGGTTGAGATAAGTTGCATAAGGTTGTGTCAATAATAAAAGATAGGTTGTGTCCTTTTATAGTGATGGTGAGGGCATTGTTGGAATTACATAGATTATTTAGGAATAATAAATTGATCTTCAAGACAAAAGATTCACCAGGTGGATACAATTTTCAAATCTAATATATTGTAATATTTAAATTATTTCATAAAAAAATTGATAGTCTTTTAGGGTGAATTATACATTCCATTAGATTTAAACTCATTCATTAACCAATTATAACCTTACCCATGGTAATAACCTTTTTAAAACTAGTGGTTTATAAATTTTCCTCCATAGTGACTTATATCTCAAAAGGTCTCACGGGAATTTTTTTAACCCTATCACTTTCTCTATTTTCCTTTTTTATTTTTGTTTTATTTTAAAATCATTTATTATTCTAGTATATAATGTAAACTACCATTTAATTGATTTGAATAACGACTCATGTATTTTGACATTAAAAAAATAAAATTATGGAATGTAATGTCTCAGATTTTTAATGTATTAATTATTTTAAATATTATATGGAATTATTTTGAGATCGGGTGTGAAGACGGTACATCATTCCGATGCTCAGTTAGCCTAGAATGGTGGTCTGACCTTTTTTTTATGTTATGTGAGTCAGCACTTGTGCGCGGCTATGGAAGTTTCCAAACGGATCCATAGATTAAAAATATTAGTGCATCGTTGAGTCCTGGATGATAACTTTACCTAAGAATGATCCTAATATTGATCGATGTGGGTCAAGGGAAAAAGTAAATTTTCAGACCTTTTATGTAAAATAAAATAAAATAAAATCCAAAAATATTATTTTCTTTTCTTTTTGGAAATATTTGTTGCATCACAGTGATGGGGTAGCTGTTACAGTAATTAATTTCATGTCATAATGACTCATAAATAGCAACGCTGACTGATTAATGCTGCAGCATAATGGGAGTTCAAATACATTTCCCTTTTTTGGATAATTGAATATTTCTCTTTGTCGACGATTCAGAGAAATCTCTAGAGAATCCACAGAGCGTTGGAGCAAACTCTCAGCGATGAACGACGGAGGATCGAAATTGAGAATCACTGCGCCAACGAAGTTGAAGGATCTCTATAATGACGGCAGCATGACCCTTTCATCAACGATTGATCCATTCCTAAAGGTAGGGGTTTGTTATTTAAATTCTTTTCACCATTTTTGATTTAAAACAACGAACGCAGATCATCCACGAACAAGTTGTTCTGCGTATTTGTATATTTTTGTGAGATGGTTTTATTCGGATAATTTGGGAAATTGATCCATGTCAGTTAAATTTATTTATTTCTACTCCATTTAAGCCTATAAATGGGAGAGTATCAACACTGTGATGAACGATGGTGGAGGTTCATTCCTCTAATTTGTTCGATTGGTTTTCCTTCCCCCTTTCCTTCTTTGCGTTCTTCGAGTTATTCACGAGGCAATGAACAACAGATCATTACACTCCCATCTTGCAATGCAATGATCCCAAACTGAAAATCCGACAACACAACGACCCTACGAAGGTGTGACGACCATGACGGACGACGAATCAGCTAGAATCAGAAGAGAATGTTCTTAGATCATTCCTTATGCGGTAAGATGAAAACATGTTTTTGGATCCAATCAGTGGACCAAAAACAACAGAGGAAAGCTCTTGGTGTCGGGGAGACCAAACACGGGTGTTCCAGGGCAATTAAACAACCGAATCGATGAATGAGGCATCACCGGAAGTGCGACAGCGTGGGTCCGCATTTCTGGAAATTTCCAGAATACACGGAGTGTAATTTCGAAAAACTCGCCAGGTAGTACTGGTGGTGGAGGCTAGCGTTTCGAGGGTCAGAGAGGAATCACACGGCGTGTGACCCTGGTCACACGGAGTGTTGTACATTCCCCGATGCTCAGCGTGTATTTTGGGAAATACATAGACACTGGATGATCTACACGTCTTCAGAACATAGCATGTACAACATGGAAGAGGCGGCTACGCTCACTCTATGAGTATCCAGGGGGTACACGAACATGGAATAGAGTTCAGGACCGTGTACTCCATCACACGGCTAGGTGAGGGAAGTAACACAGGTCACCCTATGTACCGATTACATAGGTTGGAGTACAAGGGTTAAAGACCATGTGTGGGAACATGGGCAGCGTACAAGGAGCTGACCCCAATCACTCAGACATGGAATGTACATATTACTACGTTCCGTGTAGAAAATATTCTACACTACCAGCCTTACGATGTCGGCCACTGTACACGGGCAGTACCTGAGGTCAGACAGCACAGTGTGTAACGTTTCTACATTACATGTACTTTTTGAAAAATGGCATGGTCCTCTTGTTCAATGTATATTGGACATCTTTTGTTTGGGTTAGTGGACCTTCTTCTCATTCCCCTGAAGGTCTGGAATTGTTTCCTTCTACATGAGTATGATCCCTTCAGTATGACTTTTTGTGATAGAGTTGGCATCCCACCGAGAAGCCCAAAGCGAGATCCTCTATCAATTACTGACCCTATGCAAAGTCAGACATCAATGTGTCCAACCCTACCGGGAGTTGATCCTCTACCAAGATGGTGAATCACCTAGCTGGTGATTTCAGATGAGTCATGGTATCCTCCATGGCCCTGGCAGTGATCCTCATATGTGTATCATGATCTTTCCAACTAAAGAGTGTGTCTCCCATAATGAGTTCTTCTATCTACCATTATCTGCCCACTTAGGAGTGTGTCTCCCGTAATTAGTGTATCTACCTCTCGTGGCATTTCCTGATGAAAATTACTTCTTGGATGGACATCATTAGAGCTATAAGACTCATGGAGTGTGTTCCCCTAGAACGACTGCTTCATGGAATCTTTGAACTGAAACTCTAACGAGGGTATGCCGTTGTGAAATTTTTCTCTAGACCGTGGGTTTGGGTTTTGAGTATATTTGGTCTGTGTTTCTCTTGCTATATGTTCTGTAGACATATATTGTGCATAGCTAAATGTACCTTTACTTTGTGTACTTCTTTGTGGTTTTCGAGGTCCCCTACTAAGTATTGTTATACTCACCCCTGCACGGGCTCTGCCTGCACATGTCATCTCTTGTGCATATGAGCAGCTTTTTAACAGAGTCCAGGGTGGACCAGGATAGGACCGGGCTTTATGAGTTCCCTACATGCCAAGGTATTCCTATGGCTACGAGCAGCTGTCCCAATACCTTTTTGTTTACAGGTTTTACATTACAGTTTTCAGACTCTTGTTTTGGTGGGCTTGTATTCTGGCCCAGTTTACATTCAGTACTTTACATTCTGTCATACTCTGTTGGTTTTGTTTAGTGTATTCATGCATTTTTTTCCTTATTTGTTTTCTTTACATTTCATAATTTTTGGGATTGGAGATGTGTGGGTGTGTGTGTGTGCATGTTCTTAGGCAATGCCTCCAACAAAGTAATATGCCTACTCGATGCTAGTCACTAGCCTATAGTCTATTGGAGGCGGGCTTGGGGAGTCACGACACGGGCCCCACTGGTACAGGTCATGACAGAGTGGTATTAGAGGTGGTCAGTTCTACCTAAGGACCAAGAGTCTGTGAGATAGGTTTGAGGAAACAGTGTTAAGTGTTTCGAGTTTGGATTTCAGGCCAGAGACTCTAGTGTTGATTCGGTGGCTGACGTATCCATACACCATGACTCGGATAACCTACTTTTCGGCTCGGTGCACGAAAACACAGTTTGCGAGGAAATAGAATAAAGGTACATGAATCATTTAGGAATGGGTTGTTTTTTCCATATCCTTTATGTCAGCTATCCAGATATACTCATTGACCATGGTATACCTTGTTTCCGTATAGGATGCCTCCACGATGCTTACCCACTGGGATTCAGCAGCATGATCATGAGGATGACCCCCTCAGTGATGAGGCTTTGATACAGAGACCATTTCCCCATGCGTTGCCACTAGTTGGTGCACCTGCTATGCCACCACCAGTGGAGCAGCCCGTGGTACCTGCAGTACCGACCGACCTGGGGGTAGTCTTAGCGTGCTCTATGAGTTCCAGAGACACAGACCCCTCAGGTTCCGAGGCGAGCCCGATAATCAAGCGTCTGAGGACTAGCTTGAGGCGGTGACCATATTTTTCCATCTAGTGAGGACACCAGAAGACTAGATGGTGATCTTAGGAGAGAGGCTTCTTTAGGGTTCGATGGGACGATGGTGGAGTTTTACCACACAGACTTATGACGAGGAGACTATGTCATGGATGGAGTTTGAGCGACACTGCAGGGAGGAGTTACCTCTGGTTATGCTGAGATCTGTACCAATCCAGGAACTTCTTCAGCTCCAGTAGGGCAGTATGACGGTATCTGAATATTCATCAAGGTTAACCAACCTCGCCCGGTACTCAATGTATTTGGTAATGTATTAGTACTTTACATCTCATACCCTCGAGTGAGGTCTACGATGAGACATCCAAGCTAGTGTCGTGCCTCTATGCATATCGACTTATGCTAGAATGCTCGAGTGGGCCTTGGTGATCGAGAGCTTCTTGGGGGCGTAGAGATAGCTGACAATAGTAAACAGTAGGCATACAGGTGAGGAGACACTGGAAGTAGGGAGACGGTGTCAGACACAGGGATTTGGATGTCGGAAACATCATAGGAGGACCCATGACAGAGGATCGACAATACATGGATCTCAGGCTGGATCTAGTCACCCTAGGTACAAATGATGATACACGTGTGATGGTAAAGGAAATCTCACTAGATATTGTCCAACCTATCGAGCTGCTAACAGGGAAGTGGTAGATGGACCACTAAGGCAGTGGCAGAGAGTGGAGCAGATAGACCCTCCAGGCGGTGGATGTGGAAGAGGAACATGGGGAGTTATGGGTGGTGGCAGATGATTTGCCTTAATTCTACCACCACCACCAGGATGTTCGCACCAGGCTCAGGGAGCTAGGGATAGGGACAGGGACAGCTTCATGCTATCGAGGCGTATGACCTAAGGACTCCAGGTATGATTCGAGTTATGATCTGTGTCTTCTCTACCATAGTTTCCATTCTTATAGACATAGGTACCAGTCATTCCTTCAAAGCCACATGTCTTGTATGAAACCTCGAGATTTCGGTAGAATCGTTGATGTAAGAACCATGTTCTTAGTTTGAGGTGCAAGATTCTTCTTTTCCCTTTTCCTTAAGTGTTTTTGAGGAAAATATGGAAAATGGGGAAAATCCAAAATTTTGGATATACACGCCATGCACTTTTCCACACGTCGTGTACTTATGGCCGTGTGGAATGAGTACACAGGGTGTGTGGCCATGCCGGCGATGAAGGGTGTAGGAACCGACTACACACCGTGTAGTGGTCCTTTACACGCCGTGTAGTCAGTCGGTAGGAGAATAGTAAGGTGGTGGTCAGCTGTGCGTCAGAACATGTCGTGTGCTCATGCAGACACTCCGTGTAGTCATGTCGATAGGTGAATAGTGCCACACTGGTGGGACACCACAGAGGAAAAATTTAAAAATGGGAAGTACACGCCATGTACTTGGAAGTACACACAATTTACTTTACTTTTTTCACATAAAATGGGCAGTAGCCTTCCATTTTCATAGGTAAGGATTTGAACTAGAGGAAGGAGCGGGAGTGGACGACCGAGCCTTTGGAGATCCGCGAAGTGCACATCGGGAATCCGTTTCCACATCGAACGATCTCGCTGGAACCGTATGGGTAAGAGCATAATTCTCCTTGATTAGTTCCTACCAATTCTTCCTTCATGTTAAGTTATTTAATGTAGAATGAAATTTATTTCACCTCAGATCTACCTCGTTCTAGGATGATTTGTGGAACATTTTTTGAGTATACTGATCAGGGGCATATAAGGTAGGTGGCTTTGTGTTTATTTTCTAACTGTCGTGCATTTTTGTGTGCTTTTGAGATACGAACACATATTTGGGGAGTCATGTGGCTGAGGCCGTGGCTATTTTAATACATAGAATTATATAGGTAATTAAATGTGATATTAAAATGTTGTTTGGGATCAGTGCTTGGATCATGGACCACCCAGGGGGTGTGTTCCTCTATTTATCCATTTGGCCAGGATACCCGAGGGTGTGTCAGGTTTACGTTATGCATTACATTTTACTTGAAAGGAATTAAATGTGAATGTTTATATGTGAGGCACGGCCTGGTTACTTATGCCTGAGGGCGGGGTTTTACTATAGCCTGAGGGCGTGACTGTATTAGCCCGACGAAAACATACTATTTTTCCTAAAAGAAACCTTTCGTGCCTGAGGGCTTGACTTATGTGCCTGAGGGTGACACATCTTACGCCTGAGGGAAATTTATGTTATGCCTAAGGGAAATACCTGCGGGTTGGATTCTGTTTACCTGAGGGTATGTTTTTCTTGTCCGAGGACACTGACTGTTTACATAGAAATGAACTTTGGTGTTTTATTATATTAAATGGATTAACTGAATAATTAAATTGAAATATAACTTTTATGTTATTTACTTTTGAGTACTGCTTAGTTTATTGCATTTTACTACTGCACACTGTTGTTGCATGTTTACACACAATTGAGCACGGACCTTTGATGGGTGCCTACTGAGATATATTTCTCACACCCTGTTTGGGCCATGCTTTTCGGCCCAAACAGATTATGTTTATGGAGGTTTAGATACGGGAAAATGTCCTTATATCGGTACTTGATTGTTGTTGGGGTGTAAGAGATCATGGGACGGAGCATTGGATCACGATGCCATGGACTGTTCTATATTGCTTTTTTGTCCTTGTACATCAGTTGTATTGTATTGATTGTGTACCATGTTCTGGCTGTTTTATAGAATAGTGACATGCTGCATCTTCTCATATATATATGACTGCGTGTTCCCTTTTTATCCGTTCTCCCTTTTAGTTATATGTGAATGGTTTTTCCTTCCGCTATTGTTTTAGGATTAATTTCGTATTCCGCTGCGCTATACATTGGAAAATCATGGAATAGTTTCCCCACTATCAGACCAAGGCCCTCGCTGCTAGTCTAAAGCCTCTGGCATTTGGGGAAATGTGCTTAAGGTCTTGTGGCGAACTGGGTTCGAGGCACTTGTTGTGTGGCACCTGGAACCGGGACATTACAATGTGGTATCAAAGGGGTTCTTTTCTTTGACTTACTATTTGGAGCCGTAGTCAGGGATAGGATGAACGGTAGTTGGTAATAAGTTGTTCCCGGGCGTAGCTAACCCGCGTATAGGGAAAATCCAATTTACCACGTGATTGCAATTTTACTGATTTTTCACTTTACAGTTGATTTGATTTCACTGTTGGGTGACGCACTTTAGATTTCTCTGGTTATATTTTATCTATGGGTTCTATTTAGTTGCAACCTGATGAGATGAGGTTATGCCATATCATGCATTATATAGGCACATGCTAAAAATCACATGCCATGCATAGTTCCATGCCATGTAAATGCATTAGAATTTTGCATGTTGTTGTGATAGTTGTTGTGCTTGTAAAACATGTTGTTGTGATAGCTACTTTGATAAAATACCTGCTGTGTGATAGGGTAATTTTATTTAACCCTGTTTATAGAATGAACGCCAAACATTGGTCTCTAGGGAGTATGGTCCCTCACTAACCATAATTTGGTGGATCATTAGATAGTTATTTTGTTATAACACAGATAAGATGTATAACATTGATTCGTGGGGAGTATGGGCCATCACGGGTCGGAATTTGACACTTATGTGTTGTTTTTCTGTATTTTTTGGGTTCCGGGGAAGTTTCTAAGGAAAGTTTCAGAGGCATACTCTCAGGAAACCAAGTATACACACCATGTAGTATACTTAAACACGCCATGTATGGAATTCTGTTCAGGAAGAAAAATAAACTTTTTAAGTACACACCGTGTACCCAGAGTACACACCGTGTAGTCTCTTCCCATATCACAAACCGTGTGGGCGGCGAAACGAGGTAGGAAATGTTTGGGAAAAACATGTCGTGTACAGAATGTACACGTCGTGTAGTGTTGACACGGAGTCCGGCTGTGTAACTAACAACACGGGTCAGTGAACTCCTATAAAGAACACGTCGTGTCAATGCTGAACACACTGTGTAGTGTGACCTGGGGACTCGGTCGTGTAACACACAACAAGGGTTGGTTTCACCTCTCCTTGAACATGACGTGTACCACTGGGACACACCGTGTAGTCTTGTTCGAGGACAGACCGTGTGGTTTAGCCACGTGGTAGGGAAACAGGGTGGCATACACGCCGTGTGTGGGTGTAACACGTCGTGTAGTGTCAAGCCGAGTAGTCAGCCATGTCACAAACGACACGGGCAGTTGGAAAACTTCTCCATACACATCGTGTAGATGTTATACACATCATGTAATTTTTGTTCAACAAGAGTCGTGTGGATTAGCCATGTGGTAGGACCCCGGCAGGGGAAGAGAAGTCAAGTACAGGTCGTGCAGTCATTGTACACGTTGTGTAGTCTTGTTTTGAAAATCTTGAAATGTTATCTTCCTCTTGTTCCCTTTGTGGTTCCATCACTTTTAGTCTTGGTAAATCTTGAATCTAGTGTTTGTTTTTGACCATGTAGTGTCATGCTGCCTAGATGACCGTGCGTTGTTCTCCAGGAGAGCAGCAATGATTATAATTCAGAGATGGTGGGCCATGGGTTACCAATAGATCCTGCAGCAGAGCCAGATGTAGCGCCAGCTGTTATGATGGACACAAGCGTGTAGGTGCAGTTCTGTGAAGGCTTCATGCGGTTCATGAAGACCTATCAGGGATCACCGTATGCCACTACATCTTTGGCTGAGTTGACGTGTATCTTCTAACAGCAGCATCAGCCTACATTTTTAGGGGATGGAGGACAACAGGCTACAGAGTCTTAGATGGGGTCGATACAGACTATTTTCGAGCATCTTAAGATGCCTCCAGGGTGGAGGGTAAATCTCGCGACATATATGCAACGTGATTCCACCGAGAGGTGGTGGGATGTTACCACCCAGTTGGAGCATCACAGGGACATGGCGTGGGAATATTTTCAGGCAGTCTTCTATGAATTCATTTTCTCAGAGACGCTGAGGGCAGATAGAGCTCGAGAGTTTATGAATCTACAGTAGGGAGTTATGTTGGTGATGGACTATTCAACTCATTTTACCGAGCTTTAACGCTTTGCAGCCGTTCTTGTGTGTGATAATACATTGAGGGCCATGCACTTTTACAATGGTCTCTTATATGCCATCCAATTGTTGGTGAATGTTTTCAGGTTGCCTTCAATACACGCTATTTTGAACCATGTATTGATTACAGAGAGGAACCTGCAGGAATATAGTGGTCTGGGCGAGGTCGGTTCAGCACCAGTTGCTGGTACTATTTCTTGCTGGCAAGAGGAAGAGGCAGATGGATTTCTCTCAGGGATGTAGTACTAGCCAGGCAGTTTCATTAGGTGGCCCGATCAGGTGCTACCAAGGTGGTAAATAGGGGAACAAGAGACTACAGTGTCCACGTGATCCAGTGGAGTGCTGAGCTTGCGGTAAGATGGGTCATCTACAACGCTTTTGTAGAGCGTTTCCACCTGTGTCTAGTGAGAGGGGTTTTGTGCAGACTCCGCATGCGGGAGTAGGACCAGTGGTTTCTTACCAGTCAGGGAACTGAATACGTTCGGGCATGTAGGCAGAGATGGTGGTCGTGGCCGTGTTATCCTGACACTAGGATCTCAGAGGCCGCAGGGCGGGACAACTCATGGTAGCCAGGCTGTGTCATAGGGTTGCGGTACTGGGCAGTCATATGCAGTGCAACAGATCCAGTAGGAGCAGGATCCTGGACCTTCTACAGTTAGAGTTACTATTCTAGTAGCTTCGGTCTTATCTTTGGTACTTTTCGATACAGGTGCTACACATAGTTTCATATCTATGCCCATTGTGGAGATCCTTGGGATCTGTGTTTCTTCTTCTTCTGATGTTATGACGCTAGACACTCCTTTGGGTATAGAACGACATGTGTGTGTCAGTGCAATGAGTGACCACTAGTTGATGAGGGGTGTCACTTCCTTTGGGACCTCTATGTCTTAGATATGACAAGCTATCATGTCATTCTCAGGATGGACTGGTTGGTTCCCTTTTGAGACTTTATAGACTGCTATCGTCGTAGGGTGAGTTTCACATCACCAGAGGGTGGAGAGATTCTAACAAGGGTGAATTGGATGTTCAGGCGAGTCGAGTAGGACCAGAGCATAATGGGAGAGGTGGAGTAACAGCCCATATTTCTAGCTTATATCTGGATGATCATGGGACTTTTCAGACGGATTTCCTTCCAGTCATTGGTCGTTTCAGGGATGTCTTCCCGGACGACTTTTCAGGTCTACCTCTAGAGCGAGAGCTGGATTTCAATATTGAGCTTGTGCCAAGGGCAGCACTAATGTCCATTCCTCCTTATAGGATGGCTTCACCAGATATGCAAGAGCTCAAGAGGCAGTTAGAGGAGTTTCAGGCAAAGGGTGTCATCCGACCCAATACTTCTCCTTGGGGTTATCTAGTCCTTTTTGTGATGAAGGTGGATGGTACCCTCAGACTCTGTGTGGATTATTGGAAGCTGAACCAGTTGACGGTTAAGAACTGATATCCCTTACTGAGGATTGATTATCTTTCTGATCAATTTCATGTAGCACGAGTGTTATAGAATATTGATTTGAGATCTGGATATCATCAGTTGCATGTGAGATCATCGGATATATCGCTTATAACTTTTCGGAGTAGATATAGTCTTTACAAGTACATGGTTATGCCGTTCAGACTCACGAACGCGCCAGTATTTTTCATGGCTCTGATGAATCGTGTGTTCCATCCTTATCTAGATTCTTTTTTGGTATTACCCGGGGACAACATCTTGGTTTAATCTCACATTTGACACGATCATGCCACCCATCTTGAGATCTTATTGAGTACACTGAGAGAACATATTCTATATGCTAAGCTCTCAAACTGCCACTTTTGGATGGACCGGATTCATTTCATGGGTCATATCATCTCATAGGCAGGAGTTGCAGGAGTTGCAGTAGTCCCAGAGAAGGTGAGAGAAGTAGTTTCCTAGGAGAATCCTAAGAATGTGTTTGAGACACTGAGTTTCTTAGGGCTGGCTGGTTACTATATACTCTTCATACAAGGATTCTCCCATTTAGCAGTGTTGTTTATGGGTCTGACTAAGAAGGGTGTGAAGTTCGTTTGGTCCGAATCTTGCAAGACAGCCTTTCAGGACCTGAAAGGAAGGTTGACATCAGCACTGATCCTGATACACCCAGAGCTAGGGAAGAGCTATACAGTTTAATGTGATTCATCAAGTATTGGTCTGGGAGTAGTGTTTATGTAGGGAAATCGAGTCATTGCGTACGGGTCTCGGCAGTTGAGGCCACATGATAGGAATTATCCGACGCATGATCTCGAGTTGGTTGTTGTTGTGCATGTGTTGCGCTGTTGGAGACATTATCTTTTGGGATATCATATTGTGGTTTTCACCGACCACAAAAACCTCAAGTATATCTTTAGTCAGCATGACTTGAATCTAAGGTAGCGAAGGTGGGTCGAATATCTACAGTACTTAAATTTTGAGCTTGCCAATACAACTGGTAAAAGTAATGCAGTAGCTAATGCACTATACAGGAAGACTCAGATACAGGCAGTGCAGGAGGCCAGTGGTGAGTGGAATCTCATGGCCTTGTTCTCTGAGATGCATTTGGAGGTGCATGACAATTAGGGGAAGATCTATATTTCATCTTTAGCTGTAACCTATACCCTCCTAGACAGAGTGAGGATGAGACAACTATCTATTTATGAAGGCCAGGGTCTACAGGAGTCGGTGGATATTGAGGACCCTCCTCTTAATTGGACGATAGGTGGTGATGAGGTTCTACATTTGCATAGACGAGTATGGGTTCCACGGGATATACGTGAGGAGATGATGCAGGTGTTTCATGCTTTAGCTTGGGTAGTTCATCCTGGGGTTATCCAGATGTACTGTGACTTGAGACGTCAGTAATGGTGGCTGGGTATGAAGGGAGATGTAGCTGGTTTTGTTACGAGATGTTCCATCTATCAGCAGGTGAAGGCGGAGCACCAGAGACCAGCTGGACTGTTACAGCAGTTACCCATTCTGAAGTAGAAATGGGATGATGTCGCGATGGATTTCGTGACTGGTTTTCCAAGGTCACCTCGAGGAAATGAAGTCATATGGGTCGTTGTGGATAGACTCACGAAGGTAGCTACATCTCGTTTTTAGCAGAGTTTTCAGAGGGCACTGGGTACACAGGTGCTCCTAAGCACAGCATACCACCCTCAGACCGATGGCCAGTCAAAGTGTACCATTCAGGTGCTACAGGACATGCTGCGTGCATGCGTCCTGGTCTTTGGGGGCTCTTGGGAGAAGAATATACCCCTAGTCGAGTTTTCCTATAAAAATAGTTTCCTGGAGACTATTGAGATGGCACCATACGAGGCTTTATATGGTAGGCCATGCCGATCACCTTTATGCAGGTTAGAGGATGGTGAGGCAGCCTTACTGAGACCACGTCTCGTGTAGGATAATTTTGAGCAGTTCCAGTTGATTCAGAAGCGGATGGCTACCGTGCAGTCTCATCAGAAATATTATGTTGATCGCCGCAGATGACCTTTGGAGTTCGTTGTCGGGGATCAGATTTTCTTGTGTTTCCCACCGAGGCTGGGACACAAGCGGATCAGGAGATAGGGTAAACTTTCACCGTGTTATGTGGGGCTATTTGAGATTCTGTAGATAGTCAGTTTTGTTGCCTATCAGTTTCAGTTACCGCAGTGGTACCGAGCCATGAACGATCTTCCATGTGTCTAAGTTGCATCACTATCATTTAGACCCGTCTCACACCTTTCAACTGGAGGACATGGAGCTTTAGATGTATTCGTCCTTTGAGGAGAATCTTATTCGTATCGTTGAGAGGATAATGAAGGTTCTTTGAGGCTGGTCAGTTCCTCTCGTACGGCTACTATGGCAGCATGGCCGAGTGCAGGATGAAACCTCGGAACAGGAGACTGATGTACGTGCTCAGTGGTCAGAGTTGTTCTTAGCTTTATATTCACCACCATCGGAAGGGAAATTTTGGGACGAATTGCATTAAGGGGGGAAGATTGTAAGAACCCAGTTCTTATTTTGAGGTACGGGCTTCTTCTTTTCCCTTTTCCTTAAGTGATTTTGAGGAATATGTTGAAGATGGGGAAAATCCCAAATTTTGGAAGTACACGCCGTGTACTTTTCCACACGCCGTGTACTTCTGGCCGTGTGGAATAAGTACACAGGGCGTGTGGCCATGTCGGCAACGAAGGGTGTAGGAACTGACTACACGTCGTGTACTCATGTAGACACGCCGTGTAGTAATGTCGATAGGTGAATAGTGCCACACTGGCGGGAAGCCGCCAGAGGAATAGTTTGAAAATGGGAAGTACACGCCGTGTACTTAAGAGTACACACCATGTACTTTGTTTTTTCTCTTATAATGGGCATTAGCCTCCCCTGTTCACAGGGAAGGCTTAGAATCGGAGGACGGAGCGGGAGTGGACGGTCGAGCCTTTGGAGATCCGATGAGCGCACGTCGGGAATGCATTTCCGCCGCGGACGATCTTGCTAGAACCGCATGGGTAAGAGCTTCCATCTCCTTGATTTGTTCATTCCAATTATTCCTTCATGTAATGTTATTTAAGGATGAATGAAATTTCTTTCACCTTAGATCTACCTCGTTCTAGGATGATTTGTGCAACGTTGTTCAAGTATACTGATCAGGGGTGTATAAGATAGGTGTCTTGGTCTTTATTTTCCAATTGTCGTGCATTTTTGTGTGCTTTTGAGATACTAACCCATATTTGGGGTCTCGTGTGGCTGAGGCCAGAGATATTTTAATACCTAGAATTGTATAGGTAATTAAATGTGATATTAAAATGCTTTTTGGAATCAGTGCATCAATCCAGGACCACCCCAGGGGTGCGTTCCTCTATTTAGCCTTTTGGCCAGGACACCCGAGGGTATTCCTTGTTTACGTTATGCATTACTTTTTCCTTGAGAGGAATAGAATGTGAATGTTTATATGTGGGGAATGGACCAGTTACTTATGCATGAGGGTGGTGTTTTACAATATCCTGATGTCGTGATTGTATTAACCCGAGGGAAACATTATATTTCACATGAGGGAAACCTTTCATGCCTGAGGGCTTGAGTTCTGTGCCTGAGGGTGACACATCGTACGCCGGAGGGCAATTTATGTTACGCCTGAGGGAAATACCTACCGGTTGGATTCTGATTACCTGAGGGTATGTTTTTCTTGTCTGAGGACGCCGATTGTTTACTTAGAAATGCACTGTTGTGTTTTCATATATTAAATGGATTAAATGAATAATTAAATAGAAATATAACTGTTAATTTAGTTTCTTTTGAGTAATGCTTAGTTTATTGCATTTTACTACTGCACACTGTTGTTGCATGTTTACACACAGTTGGGCACGAGCCTTTAGTGGGTGCCTACTGAGATATATTTCTCACACCCTGTTTGGGACATGCTTTTCGCCCCAAACAGATTACGTTTCTATAGGTGTAGATAAGGGAAAGGGTCCTTATATAGGTACATGATTGCTTCTAGGGTGTAGGAGAGCATGGGACCGAGCATTGGCTCGTGATGCCGCAGACTGTTCTATTTTTCTTTTATGTCCTTGTACTTTAGTTGTATTGTATTGATCATGTACCATGTTCTGGCTGTTTTATAGAATAGTGACATGCTGCATCTTCTCATATATATATGACTGTAGGTTCCCTTTTTATCCCTTATCCCTTTCAGATATATATGAATGGTTATTGCTTCCGCTGTTGTTGTATATTTAATTTTGTGTTTCACTGCGCTACACATTGTAAAATTATGGCATAGTTTCCCCACTATCAGACCTGGGCCCCTGCTGCTAGTCGGCAGCCTTTGGCGTTTATGGAAATGCACTTGATGTCTTGTGGAGAACCGGGTTTGGGGCACCCGTTGTGTGGCTCCCGGAACCGGGACATTACAGTTCACTCGATCCTTACGCTTAGAGACAGCTATAGGAGGAGACTCGACGATGACACACATTTGCAGATAGTGTGATCTGACCCTTGGAGGCAAGAGTTTCGGTTGGAACCTCTTGGTGGTAGTGTCGAGGCCTTACAACGCCATTCTTGGCATGGATTGGTTATCTTCTGTCCATGCCTAGATTGTCTGTTTTAGGTGAAGAGTACGGTGTGTCCACCGTTAGGAATGTGGTTTTCCATTGTCAGAGAAAGGAAAACCCAGGCAGTGCAGAATGGGATTATGCATAAGAGGGTGCAACCAATCGCTCATGAGCTGGATAGAATTTCCCTTGGATCAGTGGATGTTATGAGCTCCTAGTTCCTAGCAGTAGTGGAAGAGTATGAGGACGTCTTTCTCGAAGATGTTCCAGGCTTACCTCCCCACCGGAAAATCAACTTTTTCATCGACATACACCCCGTGAAAACACCGATATTCTCATCAGCATATCGGATTGCTCCTGTAGTGCTTCGCGATCTGAGGGTGCAGTTGGAGGAATTGCAGAATAAGGGTTTCATAAGACCCAACATTTCTCCCTAGGTAGTCCAAGTCTTGTTTTCCATGAAGGCAGACGGGAGTCTAAGGTTGTGTGTGGATTACCAGTGCCTAAACCAGGTGATGGTGAAAAATAAGTACCCACTGCGAAGAATCGACGACCTCTTCGATCTGCTAAGAGGGGAAAAGTGGTTCTTGAAGGTTGACCTTCGATCAATCTATCACAAGTTACAAGTATAGGATGAAGATATATCGAAGACAGCCTTCTGATACCGCTACAGTCACTATGAGTACTTGGTGATTCCTTTAGGTGTGACGAGTGCCCCCACATTGTTCATGGGACTGACTAACCGAATCTTCTAGTCAGACACGGACTAGTTATTAGTTGTCTTCATAAATGACATCCTTGTGTACTCGGTGTCAGAAGAGGAGCATGAGAGACACATGTGGATGGTTCTAGACGTACTTCTGGAGCACCGGCTTTATGGGAAACTTTCAAAGTGCCAGTTCTCGAATCAAGAGGTCCACTTTCTGGGACATTTCATCTATGAAGATGGAGTAGCTATAGACCCAGCCATGGTGGAGGCTATGTTAGAATGGGAGCCACCCCGGAGCGTGACAGAGGTGTGGAGCTTCCTTGGATTGGCAGGATATTACCGAAGACTCATTCCTGACTTCTCCCGGATATCAGCATCGATGAATTCCTTGACCAGGTATGTGAATCCCTTCTTATATATAGAGAAGTGCTAGCGGGCTTTAGAGCAGCTGAGATAGATATTGACGAGAGTCCCAACCTTGAGATCTCCAAAGGAGGGTGTCGAGTACATAGTTTTTTTGCGACGCATCAGGGGATGAGCTTGGATGTGTCCCGATGCAGAGGTAGGTAGTGATTTCTTATAGTTCATGCTAGCTTAGGCCACATGAGAAAAACTATGCGACCCATGATCTCGAGTTGACTGTGGTAGTCTTTGCATTAAAGATGTTGAAACACTACCTTATGGATGAGCGGTTTTTCATCTACTCTAACCACAAGAGCCTCAGGTACATCTTTTCGTAGAAAGATCTGAATCTGACACAAAGTCGTTGGATAGAGTTCCTCCAAGACTATGATTTTGAGATCATATATAATCCTGGGAAGGGGAACAAGGTGATGGATGCTCTATGAAGAAGGTCGAGCTCATAGCTTTTGAGTGAGGTGACTGAGCAGTTAGCCACCTTACAATTTTCCTTCATGTACAGAGAAGATACAGCCTACCAACAGTCGATGGTAGTCAGCCCTCCACTCTTACAACAAGTTAGGGAAGCACAGCTGGTGGATGTTGACTGTGAGGCTATACATGCTCAGTTATCCATAGGATGAACTCCAGATTGATATTCGGAAGGTGGGGAGCACATACTTATTTTCAGCGAAAGCACTTTTGTACCAGTGGCCTTGCGGGATGTGGTCATGAGGAAGTTTTATATATCCCCTTTGGCGATACATCCTGAAGTGGCCAAGATTTACCAGGATCTCCGATGACAGTTCTGGTGGCCAGGCATGAAGAAGGCGGTGGCAGAGTTCGTTTCCCAATGCCAAACATTCCAGTAGGTGAAGAATAAACCCCAGGTTCCAGTTGGATTATCCCACACCCTCATATTTATAGAGTCGATGTGGGATCTAATATTGATGGACTTCATGAAAGGCTTACCACAGATGTCCAATAGGTGTGATTCCATCTGGGTGATCGTTGACTGACTCACCAATTCGTCCCACTTCTTAGCTATCACAGACCAGATTTCCGTAGAGAGCTTGGAACGCCTCTATGTGAAGGAGATATTTTGTCTTTATGGCGTCCCCTCGACAATATTCTCAGACCCAAATGCTCGTTTCACATACCTGTTGTGGAAGTGATTGCAGGATGCTTTCGAGACTCAGCTATGCTTGAGCACAGTATTTCATCACCATAAAGATGGTCAGATGGAAAGGACCATTCAGGTTTTGGAGAATATGTTTCGAGCCTGTGTCTTGGACTTTGGTTGTAGTTAGGAGAACCAGCTACCACTGGTGGAGTTTACGTACAACAATATGTACTACTCTAGCATTGGTATGGAACCTTTCGAGGCCTTATATGGGAGACCCTACCGATCACCACTTTGCTGGACCAACCCCGTAGAGTCAGCACTCATGGGTCTAGAGTTGGTGTGAGCTACAACCGAGAAGGTGCAGATTATTCTGTTGTGGATGAAGACTGCGCAAAGCTAGTAGATGTCTTATGCTGACAGATGACAGAGACCTCTGGAGTTTGAAGAGGGAGACCACATCTTTCATTGGGTCTCACATCGACGAGGGTTACAGAGATTTGGTCGGGGCGGAAAGCTATCTCGAAGGTTAATAGGACCTTTCCGGATACTATGAAGTGTTGGAGATGTGTCGTACCGCCTAGCTGTACTGCCACATTTGAATCAGGTACATAATGTCTTCCACGTGTCGCAGTTGAGGAATTACGTGCATGACCCATCGCACATCATCGAATGGGGCGATCTGGACATCGAGGATGGAGTGACCATTACTGAGTGCCAGGTGGAGATCAAGGATTTTAAGGAGAGTATCCTTCATAGGTGATCAATTCCCTTGGTCTACATCCGGTGGCAGCACAGGAATCTTCAAAAGAGAACCTGGGAGTGGGAGGCCCAGATCTGTGCCCAGTACCCACATCTTTTTTAGTAACCATTGTGTTGGATTTTCTAGGACATAAATCCCTAAGGTGGGAAGAATGTAATGTCTTGGATTTTCCATGTATTATTATTTTTAAATATTATATGGAATGATTTTTAGACCGGGCGTGAATATGACACATCATTATGAAACCTAGTGAGTCTGGAATGGTGGTTTTATCTTTTTTTTAAGTTATGTGAGTCGGCACTTGTGCGCGATTGTTGTAGTTTCCAAACAGGTGCTCCGATTAAAAATATGAGGGCATCGTTGCATCCGGGATGATGACTTTACCTATAAAAGAGCCTAGCTAGACCGGCGCGGGTCAAGGGAAAAAGTTAATTTTCAGATGTTTTAAGTAAAATAAAACAAATTCACAATGTTTATTTTATTTTATTTTTGGAAATATTCACTGCAGCACAGCGACGGGGCAGCTATTTCAGTAATTATTGTCATGTCATAATGTCTCAGAAATAGCAATGCTAACTAATTAATATTGAAGCGTAATGGGAGGACAATGAAATTTACCTTTATTATTTGGATAATCGAATATTGATTATTGGTAGTGATTGAGAGAAATATTTGGGAATATGCGGAGAGTTGGAGAAAACTCTCAGCGACGAACAATAGAGGATCTAAATTGATAATCGTTGCGCTAATGAAGTTTAAAGATCTCAACAACGACAGCAGTGTGGCCCTTTCATCAATGATCAATCATTTCATAATGTAAAGGGTTTGTTATTTAAATTATTTTCCCAGTTTTTGGTTTTCAACAACGAACGTAGATGAACCATGAACAAGCTGATCCATGGATTCATGCATTCTTACTGGAGGGTTTTATTGGGATAATTTGGGGAATTGATCCATGTTGGTTATTGTTGTTGATTTATGCACCATTTAAGCCTATTAACGAGAGAGGATGAACACCATGAAAAATGAAAGTGGAAGTTTGTTCCTCAATTTTGATCGATTGGTTCTCCTTCCCCCTTTCCTTCAACGTGTTCTTCGGTTTCTTCGCGGGGTGACAAAAAATGGATCGTTGCACACAGGTCTTGCTATGAAATGATCCCAAACTGGAGATCTTTCATCACAATGACCGTACAGAGGTGCGACGACCATGACGGATGACAAATCATCTCGAATCTAAAAAGTTTGTTCTTCGAGCATTCTTCACGCGTGAAGATCAAAACATGTTTTTGGAGCTGATCGGAGGTCTGAAAACAATGGAGGAAACCTCGTGGTTTCAGGGCTACCAAAACATGGATATTCTAGGGTGATCAGATGATAGGATTGACGAATGGGGTATCACTGAAAGAGTGATGGTGGAGGTCCACATTTCTATATATTTTCAGAATACATGGCGTGTTCTTCCGAAAAAATGCTATGTAGTACTGACGGCAGCGACTAGGGTTTTGGGGGTCAGGGAGTAATCAAACGACGTGTGACCCTGGTCACACGACATGTTGGACTTTCCTTGAACCTCGGCGTGTATTTTGGGAAGTACACTAACACGGGATGATCTACACGGCTTCAGAACACAGTGTGTACAGCATGGCAGAGTCTACTACGCGGACTCGGCGTGTATCCAGTGGGTACATGGAAACGGAATGGAGTACACTACCATGTACTCCATCACACATCCAGGAAAGGCCAGTAACGCAGGTCACCCCATGTACCAATTACATGGGTTTGTGTACACGGGTTGAAGACCGTGTACGGGCACATGGATGGCGTACATGGAGTCGACCCCAATCACTCAAACATAGAATGTACACATTACTACATGCCGTGTACTGACTTTTCTACACGACCAGCCATACGACACGAGCCGTTGTACACGGACAATACCTGGGGTTAGACAACATGGCGGGTAATGTTTCTACATGCCATGTACTTTTTGAAAAATGGCATGGTCCTCTTGTTCATCGTATCTTAGAAATCTTTTGTTTGGGTTAGCGCCCCTTCTTCTCATTCCCCTAAAGGTCAGACATTGTTTCCTTCTACAGGATTATGATCTCTTTAGTTGAACATTCTCTGATAGTGTCAGCATCGCTCTGAGAGGCCTGCAGCGAGAGCCTCTATCCATTCCTGACCCTAGGTAGAGTCAGGAATCGACGTGACCAACTCAAATGGGCATTGATCCTCTACCTAGCTGGTGAATCTGGATGATTCACGGTATTTGGCATGGCCCTGGCAGTGATCCTCATCTGTGTATTGTGATCTTTCCCACTCAGTATTGTGTCTCCCATAATGAGTACTTCTATCTACCATGATCTACCCACTCAGGAGTGTGTCTCCCGTAATGAGTTTTTCTTCCTCTCTTGGCGTTTCGTGAAAATAGTACTTCTCGGATGGACTTCATTGGAGCTATAAGACTCATGGAGTGTGTTCTCCTGGAATGAGTGCTTCGTGGAATCTTAGAAATGAATCCCTAACGAGGGAATGCAGTTGGGCAATTTGTCTCTAGACCGCAGTTCTGGTTTTGGAGTATATTTGGTTTGTGTTTCTCTTGATATATATTCTATAGACATATATTGTGCATAGATGACTTTACCTTTAATTTGTTTACTGCTTTGTGGTTTTCGGGGTCCTCTACTGATTATTGTTATACTAACCCATGCACGGGCTCTACCCACATGTGTCATATCTTGGGCAGATGAGCAACTTTTTGACAGAGTCCACAGCGGACCAGGACATGACTGAGCTGTTTGAGTTCCCTACAGGCCGAGGCGTTCCCACTTCTATGAGCAGTAGTCCTAGTACCTTATTTGTTTACAGGTTGGACATTGTAGTTTTTAGACTCGTGTTTTGGTGGGCTTGTATTATGGCCCAGTTTACATTTATTACTATACATTCCATCATACTTTGTTGGTTGGGTTTAGTGTATGCATGGATTTTGTTCCATAGTGGTTTTTTTACATTTCAACATTTGTGGGATTGGAGATGTGTGTATGTGTACGGGTTATTAAGAAATGCCTCCCACGTAGTAATATGCCTACTCGGTGCTAGTCACCATCCCCTGGCCTATTAGAGGTGGGATTGGGGAGTCACGGTGTGGGCCCCACTGAAATGGGTCGAGACATGTAATTATAATAAAATGTAATTTAAGAACAATTATAATTTATTATTCACCATAGTATTTTCTGAAACCATATTTCATTCAAAAAATATTACTTTTGGAGTTTAAAAAAATATTTACATTGATTTTTCTACTTCTTGAAGAAGCACTATGTTTTTATTGTGTATGAATCAATGTTGTATCATCTGGTCAGTATTATAATAATAACATAAAATATAATTAACAATAACCTACTAGGACAAAGAGTTTTTTTGTTTTTAAATATTGGAACAAATTTCTATTTAAATGAGACCCCACAAATGATTTTGATATTAAATTGTCTTTGGGGAGGTCATTTTTTCTAACTCTTCATCCCATATCAACTCCCATGGACCCCTCGATGGGGGTTAGTTCATTAATCAATTAAGTGGTGATATAGATATAAATTATTTTGTCTAGTATGCTTCCATACCTTCTTATTTTTCATCTTATGATTTGTCAGGGTTTGAGTTTTGGGATTGAATGATGATTCTAGTAGATCATAGTGGAATCATCCAAAATAAAGGGGTTTTGGTCTAGGAAATTTCATCCACCAAATTTATATATGTTTTTTAATAAATTGGATGATGTTGGTAGTTTAGCGTGTGAGTTTTTATGGTTATTTCCTATAATGTATCAAATATGACAGCATATAACATCTAACTGGAGTTGGTCATGGTTTAAATTGTATGGGATTGTTCATTATTTTCATTAGTGCTTTTCCTATTTATTATTAATTTTTATATTATCTATAAAATTATATAATATAAATTTTTTAGGTTAGTATATATATTATTGATTCATTCTATTGATGAGGATTTTTTGTGGCTTAAAGTGGGTTTGGTCGACGATGGATGGAGTATAGATTAAGGATGTTTACATATACATATAGATAGTTAGTCTCTATAATTATTTATATAATTTTTATTTATACATTATTTTTCACGTTTGTATGGGAATTTTGCTTATGTTTTTGGGATGGGGACTTATTGAACCCTTAGTGGACATGTAAGGTTACTAGGTTCCGCTTAGACATGGAGAATGTATACTATTTCATTTAAAGTGATATAGGATCTCATAAAAACATTATTTCATTGGTGAAAAGATTTAATTTTAATTCACAATATGATTGAGATATGTATTGTGCTATGATATTTTTTGAGTAACCTTTCTGGGACTCCTTAAGTACAGTGTGATTACATAGTGTGATGATATAGCATGAAAACAGAATTATTTTCATTATTTTCAGTGATAATATCCCTCAAATTGTATTAAAATACATGGGAATTACAACCATAAAATAGTTATTGTGTATTTTAGTGAAAAAAATTGTTGTTAAATTTTTTATTTTGTTCATTAAAAAAGATGTGTAATTTTATTATTATTATTTGGTTTTATTTAAATGTAATATATGTTTGTATTGTATTGTAATGTTTATTTTAAAATGTAGGATGATATGGACAGAATACATAATATTATATCAATGGAATGAGTTAGTGTTTTCTCATATAAGAATGCTACTACTTGAGGTGTGCAAGGAACTACAAGAATCACTGAACAACTGTGAGACCACACCCCACGATACTGTATGCCTTAAGTTACTGCATGAATAATCCTACAAGAAATTGAAAATCTCACCATCAACCATAATAGTCCATCAATGTTATTAGAAGGAATTTAATGACCAACCATATGAATACCTCTATGGTATCAAGCCATAACTGGAAAACCACTACATGAATAATCACTTCACGTTGGCTTATGATATTTCATAAATTACCATGAACCTAGATCATGGTATCCCTGGTTGAATCTTATGAACTCAAAATATATTTTTTTGAAATTTTCTAAATCCACTTTATGGGTTAGTGGTAACCGAATGCATCAGAACTCAAATACTAAATGAACATTTCAAAACTCAAAATTTGAATTTCATAACCAAAAACCAATAGAACCACGTTCAAATTTGGAAATCGTAACACCATCAAGCCCTAAAACATACGCGAATCAAGGAATCACGTCACCTATGCTATCATCATTAGTGTTGTTCATCAAGATGATGATGACACCATCATTTATAGAACTGTCTCCCCATTCCAGAATCACCGGATCATCGACTGAGCTGCACAATCACAAGCACCACAGAATCCATGAACTGAACAAAATGAATCACCATCATTGTATCGACGTATTTAGCACCAGTGAGAGAAACTCTCTGGTAACAAATGTCTTAACATAAATATAATTTCTTCAAACTAGACCATCAAAATAGTAATCTGAAAAAATAGACATGAAACAATGAATCTAAGCATTGCGAAGCGACAGATTCAGTGCAAGATGAGCCCCCTTGAGCACCATCTCTATCCCGAGAATCACATCCCAAAACATCCTTGTAAACTATCGCACGACACCGACATGGATAGGATCACTATAATAGAAAGACAATGATTATATGGGGGTATGTGGTAATAAGGATACAAGCCTTGAAAAATAATCCCCAAAACCACGAAAAAGTAATGAAAATAAGAAAAATCAGAGAACCACCCTCTCATCGTCGTTGAAAATCGAAAGCCGATCCTAAAACCACCCTTACCACCACTGAGTGGCGTCATCACCCAAAGTCCCGAGCCAAATAAAGAATCATGAAGCTGATGGAGAGCAGTTGTGTGTTATAGAAGTGTCAGATCTACCATATACACATGTTTCCAACTCCATGGATCAGTGTCATAGATGAAGCATAGTTCCCACAAAAACTGGCTCATGAAGCATATCCAACACCAGGGATGTCACCGTTGTTGATTTCTAAGGCCCATCAACCAAATAACGCACCATCAGTCAAACCAGATTGGACGAGCTTCAGAATAATATGAAACTGAGAAAGTAGAAGTAATGTTTCATATTTGGAGAAAATGGATCTAAATTAGAATTATATTTAATTAAATCTTTCTTTCACTAAGTTTTGACCTGATTGAATGATGGACAGGATAAGATGAGGATATATTTTATTGAAAAATAAAACACTTAGTAGAATATTAATACATCAATTTAACTCAAGGAAGAGTTGAGTGTATGTTGTGTGCACGAAGAATAATATCAATGTATAAATCTATAATAATATGTGGTTGAACTTTTAATAGATGTACAGATGAAAATTATTTGATATTGTTGCTTGATCTTGATCTATAGAAAAAACTCTATAATGGAGGAAAAATTATGATTGAGGAAGATGAATTAAAGAAGGTAAACTAATGAAATTAGAACCTAGTTGAACCATAGTCCCCAATTCCAAGACATTGAATCTCAAAAATCCACAAATCTCAAACAATAGAAAATAAAATAAAAGATAACCCATTCCAAATTGTATCATGAATGGAATATGAGGTCAATGATTCAAAAATGGGGAATATGACACTTCTTGAGATTGTTCAATGACGTTATACCAAAATGACATTTATAGAATCACCCATGTACACCATTTAATGATGAGTTAGAGATAATGGAATTATGATTTTTATCTGTGGTTAACTGCATATGTATATAAAATACCACAAAATCTTGTGTACTCCCAAAAAATGGCTATAGGTTCAAAATATGAAAATTGGGTTTCTACTGCAATACAATAAAATGTTTTTAATGTATTTAAATGAAAAATTCCAACTTAATTGTTATTCTATTATGTTTTATAAAATTACAAACTTTGGTGAGACAAGAAAACAATGTTAATTATTTCCATGAATACACAATCCAGATCTATATGAAACATCGATTTATTAAAATTCATATTAATACATTCCACCTTAGAAACAGTGTAGGTCGATATTGAACCTCAAAAATTCTATCATGATTTCTAGTATAGTCCTACTATCCATGATTAAATCCATCAGGTATGTATTCTAGTATCACCACATAGGACATGGAATACCTCAACTGGGAAAAGAAACTTCTATCATAAATTTTTTTTAATAACATCACTCTCCTTGGTCTGATATGGTATATAAATAAATTTAGTGGGGAATTTTATTGATTCAAACACTCACAATCTCAAAAATAAGATTCCACTATGATAATTGCATGACAACTGGTTGAATACCAATATACCAAATGTAAGTAACCATTAATAGTTTCAATCCATTGAACAGTGTCTATGACCACCATTATTGATGTTTCTAATCACTCAGAATGAAATTATCTCATCATATTAAATCCAATGTCAATATAAATCTCATTCATTTCTATACTCATGAAAAATCCTATTTTACTATGCCCAACATTCCACTCAAATTCCCCATGAGTGTGTTCTAATCCACACTCTTTCTCATCAAACTGAACTGTATTTTCAATGATTCTTATATAATGAATATAAAACTAGAGTATGGGACTATGGTAATGGGTGGATATAATTTTTCTTATGGGAGGGGTTATGCAAGAGTTAGTGAAAAAATAGTGATGTGGTGAGTCAAATAATTATTCCCCATTTATGTAATGATCATTATAAAACTTCTTCTTTATTATATATAGTTTTATCTAAACCTATTCATGTTTTCTAAAATGAAATTTTTTTCTCACATCTTTTATTTCTATTATATTCCACCATATTATGATCATGGTCTCTTAAATTCATTTATCAATGAGTATTAACCTATGGCATGGTCTTTTGGCATATTTCCCTTTGTTCCCAGGTTCATCTCATTTTATTTCTATCAATTTCAATTTTTTTTATAAGTGCAGGAATTTCATGAAAATTATGATAATATTTTTCAAATTCCTGTGAAACATATCCCCAACCCTTCCAATCTCAACCAAATCACTACCCCTCCATTATCTCTATAAAAACTTCATGAAAATTTAGTCATGTGGATTGGATAATGAACAGAATATTATTCGATCTAATATTGGAATTGTGGATTCCTTTGTTAACTATGATAATTGGTAAAATACAATAGATGTAGTGAGACACAATGTTCTTATCGAGTTTTTGAAAGGGAAATAGTGCTCTAAACCTATGTAGATTTCTATTATCCATGACAGATATTTATTAAATTATAAAAAATTCATAATCAATCGAATTGGATAGAAAATGATATATAATTACCTAATTATAGACCTGTCTCTTTCACTACTAACACTTGGGTTGTATATTTTGATTCATTCATTTATTTATCATTTAGACACAGCATCAAGAATGAAAAAAAATCCATTTCATAATTCGTTAAAATTATGAAAGAAAAATAAATATTCATATGGGATTATGAATACTGAAAATTTGACTGACGAACCATTGAGAAGGATCGTGGAATATCCATGTCCAAATCACATTTTTTATTTTTTTAATAGTCACTTGTAGGTTTACTGGGAAAAACTAATACAAGAAAAAGGAGCTCATGGTCCTACCTACTTGATAGTTTACTAGGTATTAAAAAAATTTATATGAGGGATGTGATATCATTTCCAATCACTAAAACCATTTTCAAATAGTATGTCTTGTACATTATTTTATTTATTCACTTTTTATTTAATTTTAATTTTTTTTATTAAAATTTAACATCTAAGAAATAATGGACTATTGTTTTGATTCACTCTCATCCTATGAATATATTATTATTTAATTGGTTTGAAAGAATAGGATATATATTGTTTCAATAGGATTAGAAGAATTTAAGGATCTCTTTGAGGAAATAAAACAAGACATTGAACTATTAAATGTAATATATGTGGGAATATTTTTAATAATATCCCAGAATACATCCCAAAGTTATAATACCATTCAGCTAAAGTACACAATAATCTAATCCCTCCAATATTTTTGGATGATTACTAGAATAATGAATGTCCAATGGGATTCAAACATTTACTACTATCTACACTAAAATTCATAATTTAATAATTTCCCCTTGATACTAAACAATATACAACCAAATTAAGAAATATGATCACATGTTGAGTACATTTACTCATTTTAAACATTATAAATAACATACCATTTTCCATAATTTTATATTTAATAACAAATACCATTGTTATTAGACCAGAATAATTTGGATGAATCTAATCAATAGAGGTTGTTCGGTATAAATAAAATGAGTTGAATGAATCTAATTTTGATGATTTATTTAAACATTTTATAGAGTATATGTCTAAATGGTCATGTTAGATTGAAAAATACGAATATGTATAAATCAGCCCACATTCTAGAGAAACAGAAGAATAATTATTATACCTACTATCCACTCTAATTAACCTAAAACATAACCACAAAAAAAGGGTTAAAATGATGTAAAAAATTTGGCTTAATAAAGGATAATTGAAGATCTCTTGAATGAAGAAAATATAGTGGATCTAATGACATTAACCCAAACTACCAATAGATTAGGGTTAACCATTGGTCTATCTATATAATGTTACACAATATATCATCTTATCTTATACCATCCCATAATTTTCATACATATATTTTATATCTGATCATATTAATTTCTATTAAATATCATAATGATATGTGTCAGAATCATATATTTTCCTACTATATTTGGAAACAAGGAAACATAAAAAACTGTTTTATATTATATCTACATTATCACCAGTATTGATCACCACAACGAAAAACCATCTTTGACGTATCATACATAGAATCGTTCATAATGACACGAGGAAAGGAAATAAAAAATGGTGATCTAAGATGCTTAACAATGTTAAAAAGGGTAAGTATAAGTGGACACATAAAATATCATAAGCAGAATGGTATGAGAACAAGAGAATAACATTATAAAGTCATAATAATCATCTCATATAACATAATCTTGAATCATGTCATAATACATGGGAGCTCATATGACATGAATCATAAATGAGTAAAAAAACAAGGACCATGAGAGCATAACATTGGAAACAAAATTATGTTTTTTGAATAGTCATTTGGAAATAAAATAATTTACATAGAATTTTGGGATCATATCAAAGACTATATTAGTATAATATAATCACTCCCCAAACCATTGAAATAGTTAACATTCACTCTAAATATAATCAAAGGGGATAGAATCCCTTTTTGAACTGGATTCACACCCCATCCAAAAATTATTTGTCTCATGGGATATCCTTTTACACAATGCATTGGGGGGATATAATTTTGGGCCCAATTACCATAATTTTAAATACAAATATATGTGTTCAATAATATCATAAAACATTCATCATATCATTACCCATGATAATGGAATGAGATTCATATACATTTCATCATAGAATAACCCCAAGAAAAGAAAAGGCTTACATAAATATATTTTAATCCTAATAATAAAACAATTTAAATAAATGATTATGATGGTATCATTAGACCATTTCCATAGTAATTATTATGAATCATTGTGGATTTCATCTCAGATTGAATTTTTTAAATGATAACTAGTAATATTCCATGAGGACAGTAGCCATTTCAATTGGACATAAACAATTTGAAATTAAAAATATTTCCATATATTAATTGAAAGATTTAATTTTAAAATAATCTTGTAAAAAATTAATAGAAACTCCATAAAATTTATTGGTAATTATGATTTGAAATTCCATACATGTCATATATAGTAAAATAAAAACATTATTTCTCATTTTTAGTAAAATTCAAAAATACTTCAATTAGTAAAATGATAATAAGATTTATTTTAACCCATTTTTCAAAAGCTAAATATTATATATGAAATATTTTAATAATTCATATTATAATGTTAAAAAAATTAATGGAAACATTTATAAAAACATGGATATGGAAGAAAATGGTTTTTACCAATGAGTGAAACAAGCTCGTTTTCCTTAAATATTTTCCTTCACCCTGTAGGGTACTTAAAGTAAATAAAATGAATGGAAAATATGAAATCTTCGTAGATAAATATATGATAATAAAATAAATTATTTTCTTATTATGTTAGTCATATTATATTATCCATAGAAAACATAATCATAAATACACCAGAGAAATAATGACATTGCAACATAAAACCCTAATCCCTTGTCCAAATTCAATTATTAGTGTCCAAACATCCAATTTAATAAATATATATTAATTGTAATTTAATTATAGAAACCCAAACATTTATATAATACCAAATATTATCAAGTTATCACCTTTTATCATAATATTATTAACAATTGTTTATTAAAATATCTATTTTGTGTAATAACTCCTACATTTTTTAATTTATGATTGCAGATCAGTTGTTTTGTTTCATTAAATTTGGCCATGGTTCCATAATATATATAAATGTAATCAATATATAAATTTAAAATATATTAAAAATATTTTTTAATAGTCTCCTAGAATGTTAAAAATAGAAAAATGAATTATACTGTTCACATAGGTGGTATGTCGTATGTACAAATGAACACTATTTTCACTTTTTGAAATATATAAATAATGAAATTTAAATAATAATTCCACTATAAAAAATTATTATTATATCATATAAATCATATATATTAATTAAATCCATATTTATTTTCATCAATGTGATGTTGGACTTGAAACTTAAATACATCGCTTCGTGGAGGTGATAGTCCATATGCACACACACACACACGATGTTGCAATTTTCCTAAGGATTGGAATGTAAGAAGTTATGTATTATATTATCAATAAAAACTCCTAAATGAGTCAAAAATATAATTTATAAAAATTATACCCATCATAATACCCATTCATAAAATACCTTGATGATAACTACATTGAATTGCTACGTGTAGGTGGTAAGTCGTATTCATGCATGAGCGATACATTCACTACCTTTTACATGGTAAAGATGGTGGATAATGGTGGATTCATAATAAAAAAAATATTTTAGTATCATTAGTATATGGAATCAATTATCATATTGTAAATACTACATATTTAATGGTTGTATAAGGAGAAATAAAATAACAATGTTATCATTTATGAGATTTTAACTTCCCTGGAAAAACACTATCTGATCTCCTCTTAATGACTGTACAGTTGGAATTTCTGAAAGATTAAACGCACAAAAAATGGCTAGGTATGTTTAGAAGAATTTTGTAATGGTTTTGGAAGGAAATAAATCTCACTATTATGTAATTAAGAGAATGATGGGGAGCCATTTTATAATAGATGGAGAAGACATAATATGAATTTTAGAAAAGATTTAAATATAATAAAATAAGTCTCAAGAAAAAAAATTTCAAATGGAAACTATTTTAATGAAAAATATGATCAATTATGAATGAAATCTTCAACAGATATTTAAATTGGTTTTGATTTTATTTTGAACCATATATTTTTTATTAACACCTTATATAATTATTTTTCACCGCAATCGTAATAAAAACTATTTCAATCATAAAGGGATAAGAATGATATCGTAAAAAGAAAGTGGATCATAAAAGGGTCATGGATGATATTTTAAAGCATATTCTATTCACCGGTTGAATATAATATTTTTATGAATTTTAAATCAATCAATCAAATATTATGTGTATAAAATTTCATTAATGTCTATTCTGGTACTATTCTTTTAACATGATAAAAAAGGCACCAATGAAATGTCGATATTTTAAAAAATTAATTCTATAAATACCTACAATTTTATTTGTATATAAAGAATTATTTTAATAAAATTATTGAATAAAATTATATTATTTTTAGTATTATTAATTTAAGTTCATTTATTTTTTAATTAATTGGAGAAATACACTATCGAGGTTGCGTAAGCATTTATAGTAACTATATAATTATAAAATAAAATAAAAAAATCCCATTATGGAAAAAATTTAATTATTCAAAAACATAATGTAAATATATTATCACAATATTTTTTTTCTTTATGTGAACAAATAAAATATATTTAAAAGTTATAGAGTTAAATTTTTTATTTTTCATTAAATTAAATATTATTTGGGTCATGTTCATGGAAAAGTGTCCCCTAAACAATTATATTCACAGAATAAGATGATAAGGATCTAATTTACATCATCAAATACGAATAATGATGAAGAATGGTGACAACAAAATTTATTTTTAACCGAGGTTTACCAGATTTATCTTCAACCAAGGTCAAATATAAATTCATGGTTATTATTCATATGGTACAAAAATTAATGGGTTATATTTACCAAATCTATACAATCTGATTCAAAATATAGATTAAATTTTTAATAATTCAATTACTATATGTGGCATAAATTCAATGAAAAAATATGTTCACAAACTAAAATAAAAAATGTTACTCAAAAAAATCCATTTTAAACATAAAATTGGTTTGATTCCTATGCAATTAATAGAAAAATAATATATCAAGGTTAAATTTTTTTTTATTATATAATATATATATTTCCTTAAAATAATTCAAAAAAAGTAAATAATTTAATTTATTTATGTAAAAAAATGCTTGCATAATTAAACAATTCAAAAATAAATCTCCTTATTTTTTAATGGTTGTCATTTTAATTTAGAATTTATTTATTACTAATGAATTACAACTATAAAAAAGTAAATTACATATTTAATACTTATTTTTTCAATTCATACATTCAAATCTAATGGTTAGGAGATAATAGTCACATTAAATAATTATAATTTTATAGTATATCGTGGTATGTTTAAACTTGGTGTTTCGTGTATTTAATTTTATAGAATAAATTACACTTTTTAGAAAAGAAGTTTGTAATAAAAGAACTGGTTATTTCATTCTACCTCACATAAAATGAATTTACCCCATAAAATTTTATTATTTCTAAAAAAATGAGGTTGTTTCTGTTTAATTATATCCTCAGGTTCAAAAGTAGGTTTTTTAAATGTATTGTTCCTACAAATAAAATTAACTATCTGAGTATTCTTATTCCTTTGAAAATTATCACCATGATCCAATATTCCAACATGTGTTTCATCATTAGAAGGATCATGCACCAATTTTATGAACTTTGATTTCAATACATGTGAAGGATTAGTAATGATCTTCCCTGGGAGAGATACATGAAACACATTATGAACATGAGAAATGTTTAGTCGAAGATCCATGGGATAAGATACCATCCTTGCTAATTATTTAATCTCAAATGAGACAATATATATAGGGATAAATTTCACATTCCTTCCAAAAATAATATCCATCATTATTGATTTTTTTTAAAGAAACACCGACTCACAAAATTTTAACACTAGATCCCACAAACTGTTAATAACATGACTTTTAGGATGAATCTTAGCTAACATTATATGATTATGAATATCTCCAATTGTACATACGATTTCCTTATCTGGATCAGGTCCAAATAGATTGATTTCTCTAACTTCAACCCTTAACATTGGACTTCTATACTTGTTTCAATAGAGATATTCATTAGAAGAATGATTAATGATTTAATGAATGATATTAGTGTATGAAGAATCAAATAGAGGAATGTGTTGATACCAACCACATTTGATATCCATAGAAAAGGATATCTATATATCCTTTTGGATTTTAAATGATTTTCTCTGACTGGCCCTCTATCTAATTATGATACAACATATTAGAATTCATCTCTCTATATAGACCCTATTGAATACTTTCCCTGATCATTGAGGCAGGCCTCATATCCCATTAGATACAATATAATGTTGTGATCAATGCATCCTTACCACCTTTTTAGAATAAATTATGGAATGCTAATTGGAAGAGAAATATTCCCTCATTTTAATTATGTGTGATGAATTTGTTTGGTGATTGACTACACCTGAAATAACATTATGTATTTTAGTCTAGTTTTTTTGTCCGATCACAAAATATATACTATTGTTTTCCCATTCCTATTCTAGTATGGGAAATGGTTCTACCATCCCCATTGACTTATGTCTTCCATTTATAACTTTCTATCAAACCATGCATTAAGATATATACTCAGAAATATCTCTCTTCTTTTCCCCCAAAAATAATCTTTCATATCTTTATACATATTTGTATATCCATGATGAATAGATAATGATGAACTAAAAGCCTCGTCCAAAAAATAGATAATAAAATTTCTTATGGAAGAAACATAAACACGGTTTATGAACAATATCATTCTATCAAAATCAATGTTAAAATCAGAAAAATATTTCACCATCATATATAGTTTCACACAATCCTTTCAGGATTTTTTAATCTGTACATGCATATATACATGAACACTAGTTTTAGAAAGAGAATATTTCTCTCCTCCCTTCAAGATTTCGAGTTCCATCATTTTAAAATTAATAAATATTGGATCTAATTTTTATCCTCATTGGAGATAATATATATTATTCTTTCAAAAAAGTGAATATATACATAACAAATTAATAATATATATATATATATATATGTTGAACCCTTTGTGAGATGGTTATTTTAATAATCACAAATCATTTTTGTTTCTATTTATAAGTCAATTTATTCAATTATTCAATATTTTCTAAATGTGTTTATATATGGTTAATCATGTCTACATATGATTATCTATGATTATTTATGGTCTACTGTTGACCTAGAAGTATTCTGGTTTATACAGACACTTTGTAAGAATTTTATGTTTTTGAATCACCGTTAGTTATATTCTTCAATGACCGATAGTTAAAGGCATGACACACCGATGACAATGGTCGCACCGATAATAACGGTCGCACCAATGATAAAGGATGAACCGATGATAATGGTCACATTGATGAAAATGGTCGCACCGATGACAATGGTCGCACCGATGACAACGGTGGCACAGATGATAACGGTCACACCGATGACAACGGTCGTACCAATGATAACGGTCGCACCGATGACAACGGATGCACCGATGATAATGGCCGCACGGATGAGAATGGTCAGACCAATGAGAACGGTCGCACTGATGACAATGGTCACATTGATGGAAACAGTCGTACTGATGAGAACGGTCGCACCGATGACAAAAGTCGCACTAATGATAGCAGTCACACCGATGATAAATCTGTCTAGCCCATGATGATCACATGACATACCGAAGCCGATGCTGATCAAATGACCTACCGAAGTCGATGATGATCACATGACCTACCGAAGCCATTGCTGATCACATGACCTACTGAAGCCGATGATGATCGCATGATCTACCAATACCAAGGTAAATTAAATTGACCTACCGATCTCATGACTTTACGATAGTCATGAAAACAGTTTGAATCTTTTTTTACCTCCAATGGTCATATTTTCTTAGTTTAATGCACATGCTATTAATTAATGTTGGCTTTTGGATGTCAAGGAACCTTACCTCATACCTTCCAAAAATTAATCATTACTTTTATCAGATCTCAATAAATAAAAATGAATATTGATCTGTAGTGAAGGATAAGGACACAAAAAGAAAGGGAAAGGATATACATATAGAGACACACATAAGACGAGAGAATATGTGTGTCTGAAGACCCACGAAACAAAATAACAAATTGAAAAACACCTGTGAAAACTAGAGAGCGTCAAGAAGATTATTCACCTGGAACTAACCTTGAAGTCGAGTTGCTATGCCTTACTGAACATCATATGCACAAGTCTGAATAACTGTAGATAAGACGAACAACGATACTCTGTTTTGTGTCATCCTCACCAGAAAAGACCCGAATAACATCTGCAACATCAAAACAAGTCCAGAGCTCATCTGCAATCCATCATATAATTCTAAACTCATTATCCATTTGTGTCCTCTGTAGTATACCTATGCATAAAATTTTGAGCAGTGTGTGTGAATCTGTAGATTTGGACACACACTGACTCTTTGGATGAACTGGAGGATACTAAATCCTCACACCAAACCTTTTACACCTTATTGTATCCCACTATGAATTATGGAAGAGTTCATGTGTGACCTGGACATCCTGAGTGTTTTTATTGTTGTTTACCCACGTAGAATTGTGGTAGAAGTCTATGGACATGAATAGTCTGTGTAATGTTGTAAAACCTCGATCTAGGGAGTGGATCATAGTTTATATAAACTATTTGAGAGGACTAAGTCTCATCTTGAGACAAAACATCTTTTTTAATAACTGTTGTGCTTTTTCGCTTTGTTAAAACTATTTTGAATATTCCACTGCTTTGTAATTTAAATATACACTTGTTTTATATTAACTCTGATAGTTGAACTTTCAAGTGTTTGTACTCATTGTGAATCAGTATGTTAGTTTCGAAAGATAATTTAATCTTTAGATTATGTTAACTAAGAAGTAATCAATATTTCAGAAACTAATTTAACATTTACAATCTTTATATATACACTATAGTTTTACTTGATTTATGAATTGTGGGATTTTAATAAAAATCTTTTAGATAGAAATTTTTAATTGGAACTCAATTGACCGCCCTATTGAGTATCCACTCCGAACAACATTTGGAATAAGAGGTTTTAAATAAAAGTTATTCAAAATACTCTATTTGTGAAATTTCTTCAACTATGATTTTATTTGCATCTGAAAGATCTCAACATTTTTTGTAAATTCTAAATTATCATATATTTTTTTAAATCTAGTTATTATGGACAACAGATTAGAAGGTGTAGCTACCAATAGGCCACTCTTCTTTAATGGTGTTAATTATTCCCAATGGAAACTGAAAATGAAAATTCATCTATAAAGTATAGGATTTGACATTTGGACTACTATAGAGAGCCAGTATAAGATTCCAGAAACTGAATGAACTACTTGAGGTGAACCTACAAAAACTGCTTACATTAATAATTTTAAAGCAATGAATTCCCTGTGTTGTGCTTTAGGAGATGAGGAATTTAATAAAATATCTTCTTGTAAGATTACTTATTAAATTTGGGATACATTGGGTGTTTCTCATGAGGGAACAACCAATTTCCATGAAATGAGACTAAAAACATACACTATTAAGTATGATAACTTTAAAATGAAACGAGATGAATCAATTTTAAACATGTATCTTAGGTTCAATGTGATAGTTAATAGAAAGAGAACACTAGGAAAGGTTGTTCCAAGAAAAGAGAAAATCATGAGGTTACTCAGATGTCTTCCAGAAATGTGGAGAGGCACATCAGCCTCCATAAGAGAATCGTGTGACATAAGTTCACTACCTGTTAAAGAGATGATTGGTAAGTTGATGATGTATTAAAAATAGTTGAAGGAAAAAAAAGAAGAATATGATGAACCAAGAAAGAAATATGTAGCCTTCAAGACCTCTACTTCAAAAAATAAGGACAAAGAGAAAACATAAGCTACAAGTGATAGTTTAAGTAGTGAAGAATGTAGATCTGAAAGTGATGATAAAATGGATTCGATAGCCAGATGATTTAAGAATTTTTATAGGAAAAATGCCTTTTTCAGAAAATCAAACTATAAGGGAAAGTATGAAAACAAAGGTCATTGGAATAAAGATTGGAAAATAACTGATAAGGGTGATGACGTAGTCTGATACTAATGCAAGAGGAAGGGGCATGTGAAAGCTGGCTGCCCAAAGTTAAAGTTCAAGAATAAATATGAGTACAAGGAAAAAAATATAAAAAAGATATGAAAGCAACATGGAGTGCTTCAGAAGATAGTTCAAGTGATTCTGATTCCACTCAGGATGAGAAATATCAAAAATCCAATATGTGTTTCATTGCAAACACATCTGAGGTAACATTGGATACTCTTACTTTAAAATCTTATTATTCTAGAGAAAATTGTGATTCTGAAAATGTGTCTAGTGAAGATTTATTTGAATACTATAATATGCTAGAGGATACATGCAATGACCTGGATGATAATTATAAATCTCTAAAGAAGCAGTATTCATTAACTAGCACTGTCAAATCATCACTATAAGTAGAAAAGTAATGAATGCTCAAATACTCAAAGAGAATATTGAACTAAAATTTTCTAATGAGGAACTCAAGAAAAATTTGAAAAAATTTACAAATGTAAAGTACATACATTCACTAATTCTAGGAAAAAAAGTGGCACCAAATTATACTACTGGTTTAGGTTATCAACATGGACAAAGATAGATTACAAAAAATAAATTTATTCCTAAATTTGGAGAGTATGTTGTTGGTTCTAGTTCTGAAAATTCCTATGCTTAAACTAGAAATTCAGATGGTTATAGATCTAACAAGGTTTATCAATAAAAATAACTTGATTATGTTAAATATATGAGACCCATTAGGAAAATATGGGTACCAAATGTTTTTCTTGCTAACCTATCTCGACCCAAGAAAATCTGGGTACAAAAATCATTTTCTGTCTAAAAATGTTTTTTAGGAAACTTGCTTGAAATGTTTCTTTAGCAAGACATGGTATTTGGACAATAGATGTTCAAGACACATTGCAAGAGACATTTCATGCTTCAAAATCATAATCAAGTTTGATGGAGGATATGTCACCTTTGATGATAACTTTAAAGGGAAAACCGTCGGCCTAGGCCAGATTGGTAATTCTAATTCAATTTTAATTTATAATGTTTTATTTATAGATGGATTAAAATATAACATGCTAAGTATTTCTCACCTATGTGATGATGGTTTTAATGTTAAATTTGAATATGATTCTTCTAATGTTTTTAATTCTAAAAAAGTTTTATTATTTTCTATGTTAAGAAATACAAATGTATATGTTGTAGATTTGAATTCTTTAGCTAAGAAGAATATTACTTTTTTAAATTCATTCCATAAATAATCTTGGCTTTGGAACAGAAGATTAGGACACTGAAATATACATTCACATATAAAACTGACTAGGATGAACTGAGTTAGAGACCTACCTAATCTTGAATTCCCATCTAATCAATTTTGTGCTCTCTGTCAAAAGGGGAATAAACATAATGTTTCTTTTAAATAAAAGAAATAAGTTTCATCTACTCATCCTCTCAAGTTGGTTCACATGGATTTGGTTGGACTTTCTAGAATTTATAGTTAAAATGGGAAGCACAATGTTTATGTTTTAGCTAATGACTTTTCTTTATATACATGGTTATACTTTTTATCTCACAAAAGTGATGCTTTCTCTTACATTATTAAATACTCCAAGTCTGTATAAAACCTTAGTGGACTTAAGATTAAGACCATAAGAAGTGATCATGGTCGTGAGTTTTAAAATCATGAGTTTGAATCCTACTGCTCACATAATGGTTATAATCTCAACTTTTCTTCCCCTGGGACACCACAATAGAAAGGTGTAGTAGAATGAAGAAATAGAAACCTTTAGGAAATTTCAAGATCTATGATAAATGAATATGTTTTACCCAGTTTTTCTTGTGATGAATCTGTCAATACAGCTTGTTATATTTAAATAGGGTAATGATTAGACCTGTTCTTAAGAAAACTCCTTATGATCTTTTGAATAATAGGAACCCTAAAGTTAGTTACATCAAATTTTTTGGATGCAACGTTTTTATTCTGAATACTAATGACAATTTAGACAAGGTTTCATCAAAGAGTGATGACGGAATCTTTTTATGATATTCGATTACTAGCAAAGCCTAAAGAGTTATTAATAAGTGAAACATATGTGTGGAAGAATCTATTCACAATAAATTTCATGAAACCGATCAACATGAACCTAAACCCATAGTTGAAAATAATAATGAAGACAAGTCTATTATAAATATTAATGATAAAGATAGTGGTCATGTTGTAAAGACAACCAGCTCTATAAATACTATTTAAACTTCTTCAATTGAACCTAAACCTAGAGAAGAACCTGAAATTTATAGTCCTACCTTTACTAGATCAACTAGGCTTATAAAGAACCATCCTCTTGATGCAATTCTAGGTAACTGGGGTAGAGGAACACAAACTAGAGCTTCTCTGAGAAATCAGGTTGAACATCAAGCCTTTCTATCACATCAAGAACCTAAAAATATCAATTATGAAATCAATGATGAATTTTGGGTAATGGCTATGCAAGATGAGTTAAATCAATTAGAAAGAAAAATAGTCTGGGAATTACTAGAAAGACATAATGACACCTTGACCATAGGTAATAAATGGGTATTCAGAAATAAATTTGATGAATAAGGAAACATCATTTGAAATAATGCTAGATTAGTTGCACAAGGTTACAATCAAGAAGAAAGAATCGACTATGATAAAACCATTTCACCTGTAGCTAGATTAGAAGCAATTAAGATCTTACATGCTTATACATCTCAGCCAAATTTCAAGTTATATCAAATGGATGTCAAAAGTACATTTCTAAATGGTTTTATAATTGAAGATGTTTTTGTTGAACAACCACCTATATTTACAAACGCCCATTTTCAAAATCATGTTTTTAAACTTTCTAAAGCATTATATTGTTTAAAACAGGCTCCAAGAGCATGGTATGATAGACTTACTAATTTTCTTATCTCTAAAAGTTTTTCTAAAGGAATCACAGATCCCACTCATTTTATTAAAAGAATTTCTAAATATATTTTTATTGTACAAATCTATGTTGATGATATTATCTTTGGATCTTCTAAAAAATAATTATGTACTAATTTTTCAAAGATTATGCAAAATGAATTTGAAATTAGTTTAATTAGAGAACTAGTGTATTTTCTTGGATTTCAAATTTTCCAAAAGAAATATGGTATTATTTTAAATCAATGGAAATATACAAAGGATCTTTTAAAACATTTTGGTTTGGATATTAATAAGGGTAGTGATACACATATGAGTACCACCTGTAAGTTGGATGATGATGAAACTGGGAAACCAGTTGATCAAACAAATTATAGAGGTATTATTGGGATGTTACTTTGCATTTCTTCTAGTCATCCAGTTATCATGTATAGTGTATGCATGTGTGCAAGATTTCAAGCTAATCCTAAAGAATCTCATTTACTTTTTGTTAAAAGGATTTTCAAATATATTAAACATACTACCAATTTACGTTTGATTTATCCAAAAGGAAATAGTTTTGACATAATGAGTTATTCAGATGCTGAATATGCTGTTTTCAAGATAGATAAGAAGAGAACTTTTGGAACATGTCATATTCTAGGTATGTCCCTGGTATCTTGGTGTAGTAGGAAACAGAACTCTGTTACATTGTCTACTGCTGATGCAGAATACATTGCTGCTGGTAGTTGTTGTGGACAGATTTTTTGGATGAAACAAACTTTGTTGGACTATGGATATCAATTTTGACATGTGTCTATAAATTGTGATAACACTAGTGCAATTAACTTCTCTATGAATCCTGTGTCTCACTCTAGGACTAAACACATTGATGTCATACATCACTTTTGGAGGGATCATTATCAAAAGGGTGGTATTTATCTAGAATTTATTAACTCTGAACATCAATTGGATGATATTTTCACCAAAACCTTATGCTCTGAAAGGTTAGATTTTATTAAACAAGAGTCAGGTATGATCGATCAGTGAAACCGATCGGTGAAACCAATCAGTGAAACCGATCACTGAAACCAATCAGTGAAACCGATCAGTGAGACCCATCAGTGAAACCCATTAGTGAAACCGATCTGTGAAACCGATCAGTCAAACCGATCAGTGAAACCGATCAGTCAAACCAATCGGTGAAACCAATCAGTGAAACCCATCAGTGAAACTAACATTTGCTACTGTTTGAGTTATACAATATATTAAACCATTATTGTTTATTGAAATGATGTTGTTTTTAACTAATCGATATTATATTTAATATTTTAACCCTAAATGATAAAATTAATGACCCGTGGCTATTTCATTTCCTATGAACTGTTGACCTTCCTTCTCCCATTGAACTCTACGTTTTCTGAATCTCGAACCTTTCAAACCATTCAATCCTTTCGTACCTTTTGAACCATTCGAACCTCTCAAACCTATCAACATCCAAATGGAAAATCAAAAGCAACTAGACAAGGAATATTAAGGTTCCTCTCTTATGAAACACGCTCAAGGAGAATCGATCAGCACGACTCAAAAGTCTGTAATCCTGAAACTGGAGACTCAGGTTTTCACCACAGAAAAGGAAGTAAGTTCCAAATGTGTGTTATCCAGTAAGTATGCACATTTAAATTTGTTGGATATGCAAGGATGGAAAGACTGGTTCTGTAATAATAACCTAGTATACTACCTAATGATAGTGCATGAGTTTTATTTGAATTTATGTATTGCATTAGATGGAGCGTAAGCAGAAAGGTTATCTTCAATTGTCAAAGGGAAAAGGATAACTTTTTAATCAATGCATTGGGCATAGTGTTTGGGGGTACCTCATAAAGGTAGCTATGAGGATTACACTGGTAATATTCCACCTACCACTGAATATTTTTTGTATGAGTATGCCCTTGAGATGATGACTGGAAAATTTGAATCTTGAGGAATAATAGCTACTGAGTTAGATAGAGAAAGTAGAATCTTGTGTACATTTATTTAGCACAAAATCTGTCCCAGAAAGGGTTATTTTTCTTATGTGAAGTATCAAGATGTTTTCTTGTTGTTTTTTATGCTAAATTATGAGAAGATCAACTTTTTTACATACATTAATGTTCATATTATTGAGATGTTAAAGTCATCCAAGAAATATACAAACTTCTCATATTCTAAGAATGTCTCTACTATGTTATTGTTTTTGGGATGTGTTAACGATGGAGATGAGTGTATCTCATCTAGTAGTAGTTTCTGTATTAGCAAGTATATCTACAAAATAATTAATATTAATTGGAATCCATGGATGAAGACATTGGTTGCGGATGATGATAGGTTGCATGAATCCTTAAATCTTACTAACCACACTATGAGACCAAATGGGATGAGTGATCCAGGATTAAAAACTGATGAGAAGTTGTCTATTATGATGAGGAAGAAGAGAAATAAGTTCCTATGGACATTGGAGAGTCCATTAAGAAGGAAACAGGGGAAGTTGAAGCTGATGATGATGTCAATACAAAAAAGGAACCTGGTTCACCACCTAATGAAAGGAGTGATCCTGATACAGTAAGTCCTATGAAAAGAATGGAATTTTAACCAGAAAGTCCACCTCTTAAGTTACCTGAGTCATAACATCTTCTAGGTGAGGATGAAGAAGCTTAAACTGAAGTATCCAATTCTGAATAGTATGAATCTAGTAACAAAGACAGTTCCAATGAGACTTCGGTAAACAATAATGTAAATGGTAATGGTGCTGATGATGATGATGATGAAAGTACACAACTAGTGGAATGTCACAATATGATCCAAACTAATCCACAACCTCAATTAGTGGATCATGAAACTGTTCGTGATGCTGAAAGGATAGTGTAGATAGTGATTGATATAGATGGGGAAGACTCTCACGAAAATTCTGGAAAAGCTGATTTTGTAAAGCCTGAGTATACCTTCTGTATTGATAAATGGGAAGAACATCCAGGTCTTTCAGTTCTAGGTTTGGATTATTTAGAGGAAGAGGAAGAAGAAGTGAATATCGCAAGAGTAAGACATCCAGTTAAGGCTGGACCAGTTTATGAGAATGTGAAAGTGATTGCAGAAAGATCTAGTTCATCAGTTTCTCGATCTGATTTTGACAGATTTAAAGATGATTTTCTCCACTCAGTTAAAGATATAGTGAAGGATGAATTATCTAATTCTCCTGATCATTCTCTTGTGAATCTATCTGAGGCTTCTATTGATGTTATAACTCAAAGAGTGCTAAGTATTATTACGCCAGAATTGTGCAATATTGGTGAGATGATTGGCAGACACATTTCCTCTCTAAATCAAGTGCTCAAGGATTTTAGTAGTCACTTAGTATCTCTTTCAGGTGAATTTAGATCAACTATAGCTAGTATGATGGAAGTTTTGAGAAAATTTATAGAATACATGAAGAAATCTGATTGGAGAAATTTGAAGGCTGAGATAACTCAGATTGTTGCTCAGGCTAGCTTCAAAAAAGTGACCAAGATCACTGGACATGAGATTAATGACTTAAAAGAATTTATAAAAGAAGAGTTAAAATCCCCTAGACAGATTCTACATTTGGAATCCTTAAAAAAGATGAATGAAAATAGTGATCATATTTAGAAATTGGTGAAGCTGTATTCAGCTGAAACTACTCATGCTCAGAAAAATATCAAAGAAAAGTGGATCACTATTTTTCTAAAATTTATACCATGCATGAGTTGGACCATCAGTTTAAAGTCCTTGATGAGAATTTGAGTATTCATCTAGTCACTCAAGACTTTAAGGATTAGGTCCAACAGTTAATGGATTTTACTCTCACTCTAGAGAGTTTAATGCAGAAAAAGATGATTTTGAGAAGGCCATGAAATATGGTGGTGAAGTCATTTAGGATTTTATCAACCTGCTCAAACCTTATCTTCATGCGAAGGCCAAAGAAATAGTTTTTCCTACTGCTAAACCTCTCAGTATAACCAGTGTTGCTCCAATTTTTTTATCAGTTTATCAAGCTCTTTACAATATTAAACCAGTCATTTAGCATCTAACTTCAAGAAGATATTCTGGCCACCAGCAAGTAAACGTAGCACCCACTCTACTTCCAGCCAGAGCTGTCTTACCTCCCCTCTCCATCCGGCTAGATCTAACTTCCACCAAAGCACACTCTGGCCCATACATTCCTCCCTCTACTAAATAAAAAGCTCCTCTACACCCCCAAATATAGTTGTGCCAGTCATTTGTGATATGGTGTCTTTTCCTTGTACATTTTTCAGCTATTATTTCAATTGAACTTTCTTCTTTTTGATCTCTCTGTTTTCTCTTTATCTTTTTATTTTTGATAATCTCAAAAGGGGATAAAAGTATCTAAAATTATATATAAAGGGGGAGAAAAGTGTATATATATATATGGGGGAGTCCAGTATATATATAAACTATACGCTCTAAATAATCTTTATGCTCTAATTCCATATATTCATATAGCTCTGTTTTATTATTATCTCTGATGCTATGTTGATATAATCTAACTTTTGTTATGATCTGATGCCATGATCTGATGACATATTTATCGTTAGTCGTATTTTATTTTTTACACAGGGGGAGCATACTGAATGTTATTTCCTCTTCCCTCTTTATTTATGTCGTAGATTTGTGATTATAAAAAAGGGGGATATTGTTGAACCCTCTATGAGATGGTTATTTTAATAATCAGAAATCATTGTTGTTTCTGTTTATAAGTCAATTTAGTCAATTATTAAATGTTTTCTAAATGTGTTTATATATGGTTAATCATGTCTAAATATTATTATCTATGAATATTTACGGTCTACTATTGACCTCGAATTATTCTGGTTTGTATAGACACACTGTGAGAATGGTCGCACCGATGAGAATGGTCGAACCGATGAGAACGGTCGCACCGATGAGAATCATCACACCGATAACAACGGTCGCACCAATGATTACGGTCGCATTGTTGAAAATGGTGGCACCGATGATAATGGTCACACCGATGACAACGGTCGCACCGATGATAAGGGTCGCACCAATGAGAATGGTCGCACCGATGAGAATGGTCACACCGATGGGAACCGTGACACTGATGGAAATAGTCGCACAGATGAGAATAGTCGCACTGGTTCCAACAATCATACTGATGATAGCGGTCACACTGATGATACGTCTGTCTAGCCGATGCTGATCACATGACCTACCGATGCTGATGCTGATCACATGACCTGCCAAAGCCCATGTTGATCACATGACCTACTGAAGCCAATGCTGATCACATGACCTACCGAAGCCGATGCTGATCGCAAGATATACCGATAACAATGAAAATTCAAATGAACTACTGATCTCATGACTTACTAGTTGTCATGAAATTAGTTTGAATCTTTTTTTTACCTCCAACAGTCATATTTTCTTAGTTTAATGTACCTGCTATTAATTAATGTTAGTTGTTGGATGTCAGAGATCCGTACCTCGTACCTATCAAAAAGTAATCATTCCTTTTATTGGATCTCAAGAAATAAAAAGGTAGATTGATCTACAGTGAAAGATACAGACCCAAAAAGAAAGGGAAATGATACAAATATTAAGACACACAAGAGACTAGAGCATACGTGTGTGTGAAGACCCACTAAACAAAAGAAGAACTTGAAGAACACCTCTGAAAACTAGAGAGCTTCAAGAAGATTATTCACCTGGAACAAACCCTGAAGTCGAGTTGTTGTGCCTTACTAAACATAATATGCACAAGTCAAAATAATTGTAGCTGAGAAGAACAATGATACTCTGTTTTGTGTCATCCTCACCAGAAAGGAATCAAATAACATCTAAAACATCAAAACGAGTCCAGAGCGCATCTGAAATCCCTTAGAGCATTCTAAACTCATTATCCATTTATTTCCTCTGCAGTATACTTGTTATTAAAATTTTGAGCAGTGTGTGTGCATCTGTCTATTTAGACACACACTAACTCTTGGGCTAAACTGGAGGATACTAAATCCTCACACCAAACCTTTTACACCTTTTTTCATTTCACTGTGAATTGTGGAAGAGGTCAAGTGTGACCTTGATATCCTGAGTGCTGTTGTTGTTGTTTACCCACATAGAATTGTGGTAGAGGTCTGAGGACGTGAATAGTCTGGGTACTGTTGTAAAACCTTGATCCAGGGTGTGGATCATAGTTTATATAAACTATTTGAGAGGAATAAGTCTCAGCTTGATACTGAACCTCTTGTTTTACAACTACTGTTATTTTTACCTTTGTTAAAAATATTTTTAATATTCCACTGCTAAGTAATTTAAATATAAATTTGATTTAGAGTAACTCTGACAGTTGAACTAGAAAGTGTTTGTACTCATTTTGAATCAGTAATTTAGTTTCAAAATCTAATTTAATCTTTAGATTAATTTAACAAAGAAGTAATCAATCTTGGAGAAACTAATTGAACATTTACAATATTTATAAACTCACTACAGTTTAACTTATTTTATGAATTTGGGTATTTTAATACAAATCTGTTAGATAGAAATTATTAATTGGAACTCAATTCACCTACCACTTTAGTATCCACTCCGACCAACAATATATAACATATTTGTTCATAAAGTTTATATTTTCATATATTTAATCTAAAACTTAAAAGAAGAAAACACTAAATCATGTGTTAGGTAATTTTTCTCATCATCCATCAAATTTAAGGAAGCATAATCTATAACTATTACATTATTCTTAATAACACATCCCATTAGTTTTCTGGATGCTTCACTATAAATTAAAATACCTTCTCAACTATAGCGAAACATAAGAACATGTTTAGTTACTAAATTTGTATTTTTAGGTGAAATTTTCTCACAATTATATGTACAATGTAACATGGCTCCCTTATATGTCAAAAAAGTGAGTGGATTAGTTATTCATGATATAATATTGAAAATGTGTTGATAATATGCAGTGAATACATGAATAATATATATATCCATAATAGTGGTTATTTTAGGCCAATTTTCAAAAAAATTCCATGTTTCATGGATCCACTGATATACAGTCCCTTGATATTTATACCCCAAAAAATGAATCTTTTTTTACCCATTAATTAACACATTTTAATTTTTAAATACACCTTAACCATCCATATAATATTTATTACAATCCTCAATGAGTCTTCATTCTCTTATTTCACTTTGAATATATAGGACTATAATATGTAAATACTACCACAATCTTGTGAATGTAATCTCTTAAGACATCAATAATTAAATCCTTAATTATTGTGGGTGAATTAGTAAGACGAAAATGAATCCATATATATTTAGAGTGTTTATACCTTGAATGGAATTTTATGCTTGGTATGTTTACCATATTGACTCTAAATTTCTGGTATCTAGAATTTAAATCAATCTTGGAATGCATTGAGATATGATAATTTGATCAAACAAGTCATAAATATGAGGAATATGATACACATTATAAATTGTGATCTTTTTATATTCCAAATAATCAATGAAAAGACCAATTGATCGATATTTTTTGTCATTAAAAATAATAGGTTCACCATAAGGTGATGCGCATGGATGAATAAATCCATTATCAAGATTCTATTAGAGTTTCAAATTTTATTCCTACAACTAAATAAGTGTAATTTTATATAGAATATTTGAAATAGGTGAAGAACCATGTATGATATAAATTGAGTACTCAACTTCATGTTTTGTGGAAGACTATAAACTCCTTTGTAAATCAATTAACATATTCCTACATTCTAGGCCTATTTTAAATGTTGATTTTATCCGCATCCATCTAAGACAAACTCCCATTTGTAATAGGAATAACAATCCATTATATGGATATAATATCTATTGGATGTTTATATTTATCATTTAACTAGTATAGAATCATTGGGTTGTTTAGAATATCGAATGTGCATTCCCCTCCTTAGTATATAATGTAGTCCATATATAAATAAATCAAATATATACCCAAAATAACAAATAATACAACTACTTAGAGGATAATTTCATTTTTAGGAAACACATTCCCACAAACATTATTTGGAGAAGAATTGTGAACATGGTATGTCATCATCATACCATTAGGTGTTTTCAGTACTAATTCGATGCCTTATTTTTTATGTTATAAATTGATACCATTATAAAATTATATAAATACCAAATAATTGGTATATCAAAAATAAAATAATACATTAACATTCCATGAGTTAATGCTCTGTGTACCTTTTAATACATCATTATAATACTACACATCATAAATAGTGATCATATTGGATTTACATTTGTCTACATGCATTATAGGTTTCTTATATTAATCATATTCATTATCCATTATGTTTAACAACTCAATAACATAATTCTTCTTTCCATTCTGTTTGAATCATTATAATGTGAGTGGTACATTCTGTTAATATTTTTATATGTTCCCAAAATTGAATAGACGTTCCACATCACATTGGCATTACATTTTCCCTTGAACTTCCTTTACAAACCTTATACATTTAACAACCACTTTAAGAAAATTTCAACCTTGTTTCCTTCCACACATAGAGAAAAGAAATGACCATCCTCTTACCTACATGGTCTTTAGAATATACATTGATATATACATTTTTTATATATCAAAACCCTGAAATTTATATGTAAATCTAGTCTCTATTTGTACCATTTTATCACATTGAATCATGTATGCATACATACATAATCTTCTTATGGACAAATTCCATCTTTGACTTTTTTTTAAGATAATAAATAATGTATCTACATTATATTTATGTTAGATGATAGTACATTTAGAATACATCTTAATTCCCATAAATATGATTTCACTTTTACTAATGTATTAATCATCCTTTTATATAGCTCAAACAATTTTTCTTTTTCTTTTCATATAAATAATAACAAGAATGTTTTTTTTAAAAAAAATATCTTGAACTCATCCCATTTCATGGAGTAAATTTCAACCAATTCACCCATTTTCTTAAAAGGATGAAACTATTCTTCAACTCCATCTTATAATTTATAAAAACATAAAATTAAATTTTCATATTATGAAAATAGTATAAAATAAAATATCTTTTTAGTGGTACTGATCCATTTATCAACAACTATTGAATAAAAATACCACATAAATGAATAAGGGTGTTTCCTCATAAAACAATGAATAAAATATTTCCCCTCCCTTTATCATTTGGAATATTTAGATTTCTTATATCACAAGAAATTTTTATATCTATTAAAATGAAATATTGAATTATATATCTCCTGAAATTAGGTTTCCCGTGAGGAAAACAATTCCTTAATCATTAGAATTAAATAATAACATTATTCCTTTGGGTTCCAACCATTTTATAAAACAAAAATCTTACTATGAGGAATAGTAATCTGAATGGGAAACCAGATTATGATTAAAAATAATTTTATTTATCCCTAAACCTTCATACATTGTTTTCAATTTATGACACGTTAGATTTAACAAAGGAATTCCATGGTCATCACAAAAACATTAGTATATTATCTTTTACATAAACCTATCCCCATGGTTCCCACAAATGATTTCTCATCCTATATTCCCATACTAACTAGACCTTGTATTGATACCAACTATAGAAACCCATAATTTTCACATATAGATACTACAACTTATTAGATAAATATTCATTACATAACATATTGATCGATTCCAATATCATATTGGTCTAGTATCATTTTTAACATGGATTGTAGAAGAAACAATTCATAAGATATCTAAATCATCTCTAATAGAGTTTTTTATAACTACAACCCTTTATAAACATACCACACCTTAAACAAGTTTTCAAGACATGGGTGAATGAAACATAAGAAAGGGTGAGATCAGTGACCATTAAGGGTGAAAAAATAAGATATAAATTATCACTAAAACATTACATGATAATTAAGTTATGATAACATGAGGATAACATTTGAAAACAATAAACCATATATCATAAATTAAATTATTGAATCATGGATTAAACCATGATTGGTCATAAAGAATGAATCAAAAAGTAATTAAAGAACTTGATCGATGATTGCATAACATTTCCATAATACCTTTGATTGTATCAATACACTAAGAATATAAAATCATTCCCAAGTAATATAGGATCAACTAAAATACTATAAATTTGGTTCGGGTTCACTCCCCAATCCATCGTAGTAGTCATGGAACACTCCCAAGACAATCATAGAAGAAAGAGTACATTATTGAACAAGGTTCTCTCCCATATATTGTGATGTTTATCTCATGATAGACCCATCATTACCCAATTCATTATATGGGTATATAATTCTTGAACCACCCATTACATAACTAAAAAAAAATATATGCATTCCATAATATCATAAAACATTCATCATATTATAACTAGGATGATGGAATGGGAATCAAAGAAAATTCATCATATCATTACCTATGAAAATCAACGATTAATAAATATATTTCTATAATAATGATTAACTATTTTGATAAATATTAATAATGGTAATATTGTATCATATTTCATGTAATTATTATAAAACATAATGGTTTCCATCATTTATAAATTGGAAAATAAATTAATTTTTTCATTACGATGGAAAGTTGTTTTTATGAATTAACATTGTTTTCACTTTTCAATGGATGGAATGAAAGAAAGATAAATAATTATTCATAATTAAAAAATAATTATGTTATCATATAAATTATACATATTCATAAAATTCATCCACGTTACCACACATTTAAAGAGAAAATCAAAACAAATCACATTGATTCATGGAGGTTGTAGTACATACGTACGCATGTCAAATATTATCATCCTCCAAATGATTTGAATGTTTTATAGATGATATTTTATTCTTATTTAATAAGAATAATTATTTAATTAATATCAAATATAGATATTAAACTCATCATAATACCAATACATAAAATTTGGTGATAAAAAAATTATTGCATCACTATGTGTATATGAGAAGTTGTATGTATGCTTGAGGGATACCTTTAATTCACATCATATTGAAAAGAGGGTGGAAATGGTGGATTCATAATCATATTTATATTTTACAAAATTTAGGATGCGTATAATATTATATTATAACAAATTCTATATATTTAATTAGTGTAAACTATGAAGTAATAAGAATGTGATCGGTTTTGGGGATTGCATCTTCTTTGATATAAATATTTTAGATATCCTCTAATGGAAAGTAGAGATTCACAATTTGGAATAAAAAAAGAAAAGGAATTTAGATATTTATGCTTAGACGTTCTTTCTCAGTCTATAAGGATTAATGTGATGTAATGAATATAAAGGAGGGTTTGAACTTTATAATAGAGGGAGAGGAAAAACATGTAATTTCATAAATGATAAAAATATAATATTCTCATTCTCAACAAATATTTTTTCGAATGGAATTAATTAGATGAAATATAATCAGAAAATGAAATAAAATCATCCCATTAAATTTAGATATGTTTTTTTTCATTTTATGCAGTATCTATTTATTTAACTACTTAATTATCAATTTTGACTCTAACCATAGTAAAAAATATTTCAATCACAATGGGATATTAATACAACCATAATTGGAAATGTGACTCAAAAATGGGAAATGTTTTACATAATAAATAATAATTAATTCCCTTGGATGAATACAATTTTTTTAGAATTTATAATCATTTTACAAAAGATATATTTTTTTTTAAAATATCATTACTGTAGATTGTTGGAATATTAATCTAACGTTACATTACAGACAATAACCCAAAGATTAAATTAGAATAAAATATTTGAGTATGTCCCTTTGATGAAATATTTATCTATGAAAATAATTAACCACAATCACTATCTATGATTATGTTTGATATTATATTTTTGAAAGAATGATTATATTTTTATTAACTAATGAAATTTAATGTCAGCAATGGATAGTAATTTTAGTAAATTATATAATTAATAGTAATAATAATAAATAAACAAATATAATTAATACAATTTCATTATGGTCAAAATAACTACAAATATTCCTTCACAACATGTTTTTTCTTAAATGTATACATATGATATATTTAAATGTATGCTAGTGGAAATTTTTATTTTTCATGAAATTAAATATTATATAGGTCCTTTTTAGGGTTATGATCTCGTAAACTGATTATATTTTGAGAATATTGAGATAAAAGTAAAATTAAATATATTTAATAAAAAAATTTATGAATAATGGTGAGGTTAATATTGAGTTTTAACCTAGATAAACTGATTCATCCATTTTGAGGTGATAAAATTTTCCACGGTGAATATTCATAGTTTATAAAAAATAAAGGTTACTATTTATTAAATTTTAACCAATTGATTAAAAATATAAAATAAATTATTCAAAATTCAATTTATATAATATTCAAATATTAATTTTTAAAATGAGGCACAAAACGGAAAAAAAATACCATTTTTTAAAGAATAATTCTTTAATCATTAAACCATATTTAAATAAATCCCATGACTATATCTACAATTGATAAATATAAAAACATTTTTTAGTAAATATTGTATCTAAGTTTCATTAAAATGATTTATCCATATTTATTAAATAAATTTATTATGATGAAAACACATTGCGTTCAGAAAGATAATTTTTCATAAAAACGTTTATTTTATTTTTAAACTGATTCTTTTTATATTATCATTAATTAAATTCCTATGAATTCATTTTTTAGATATATAAAATATCATTTTAATGAATTTTTTTATTCTTATTAATACATTCCAATCCAACATCTAGGAGATAAAATTAACGTTAATTAAAAATATTTAATAATATATCATGGTATCTTTGAACCCATTGTTAAATGTTTCACAATCTATTAATGAAAATAAATTTATTTTAAATTAAATAAATCATAGAATTCTGAATTTTTACACATATATGGTGAGTAATAATGAAAATTAATCATTATTTCCCAAAATATTCATTTATTTTTATTTATATCTTTTAATTTTCAATAAACTATTAAATTCATGTTGTTTATCTATGATTTACAAAAATGTAAATAATATTCAATTCCATCATAAATAATTTTATAATCAAATAAAATTGACAATTATAACTTCCCATGTCTTTACAAATAATATGAATAATAGTATCCTAGTTTCACACATCTAATATAATCACTTTTTCACATACTATTAATAACAACATCTTTAAACCCACATGATTTCAATTGATGTTCACTTGATGATAAAATGGAAAGTAAATATCAATTAGGGGTTTACTCATGGATTCATTCTTGATTCGTTATCTTTATATTAATTTAATTTTTTATAAAATATGTTTTTGGACTTATATATATTTTTATATGAAAATGAAATCAATTATACTCTCGTTTGAAACATGATCAAAGATATTTGAATTATTTTATTTCAAATTTTCATTGATAATAATTGAAAAAATAAATTCATATTTTATCTCTATGTGGATTCTGAGGATGTGACATATTAATGAAGCCTAAAATATTAAATGATTTCAGTTGGTTTATTCATTTATTGGATACAATTTTTATTCATTTTCATGATTTTTGACTTGATATTAATGTCCTACAACTTTTATAGAAAAACCAATTTTAATTCCCATCCTAATATTTTTTTAATCAAAATGTAATTATAATTCTAATACTTTCAATTCATGAATTTTTATTGTGATTTTTTATAAACAATATCTATTGTATATTAACTTTAAAACTATGGTATTTCATTACATACATTCAATAATATTGATGCATTAAATTTAGAATACTAATATTTTTCTTTGATGCCTACACTGATCATTAATATATGTTGATCCCATAGATAATCATGAATGAATACATATGTTTTTCGGAACATTTTAAACCTAATTATCCCTTCTCACTCCTCACTCAATGAATATTTTATCCTTGACTTGAGTGTCAATGTGGGGATATGTGGTCTTTCATGTGTTTCTATTTTTACTACATTACATGTAATGGGGATATTGCGGTGGGAGTTTCAAAATTCAATGGAATTAGAAATAGGGGAATGTAAATTCGTAAATATTAGTACATTCCATTTATATCATTATTTTCTCGAATGAATTGGTTATAAAAAAAATTAAAAGGAGAAGATGTGTTTATAAAATTCATTATCCTTAAATATGTGATTCATGAAGAGATTCAAGAAAAGTTTAGGACCAAAATTAATTTTATATAATTGAAAACTCATCATCCTTAGTGAAAAGCGTATATTCCCAAAAAAATTAGGGATGAAAAGTATTATATATTCAATTGATTCATTTTCATGACCAATGGATTTGAAAAAATATAAAGGGGAAGTGCAAGTGTCCCGTTTTTAGGGGGGGTTAATGTGAATCATTCTTCCATTATATACTTGCTTCATCATGCATTGAATATAATGGAGTAAAATCATTATCATTCCAAACATTTTCACATTTTTATACATTCCCACAATTCTCAATCCATAGAATAAACATCTCATTTCATGCATTATTTATTGAAGGTTCATTATTTAAAGTATAGATAATTTATACTTTTCACAAGACTATGCTAAATCTATAAACCATAAGTATAAATATAACTATACATAAATACATTATCTAAATTGTAGAGTAACATTGAACATTATGTAAGGTGTGTCATAAAGAGATTCTTGGATGTAATTTTATGGTTTAAATTATTATTATTAAAATAATATATTGAATTTGAAATTAAATTCATTTTTATATCATTATTTTTTGTTGGAATGAACCAATAAGTGTCCCACACACTTTTCATGCTTATATGGAATTGTTGTAAGCACATATTTTTATTTCAGTTTTTTGGATTTTTATAAATAAATTCTATTGAATGTTAATTGATAAATATGACATGGTTCTTAATTTCCTTTTATATACTATAAAAAATAGGACCTTATTTTTTTTAAATTTAATACCCATTGAAACGAAATAAATTATTATTTTAGGATAGAATTTCAAAACATTATTTTGATAAAAGGTATAACGATTGTCTATAAAGATTTAATTTTCAACATAACATGGAATTCAATGTTGAAAAAATGCACAAGATTGTAATAATTTAAATTTTTGGGAGTGGTGAAAAAAATATTTAAAAAATTAACCAATATCTTAACTAAAATTTGACTCTAGTTTTGAATTAAAATATTACAGAATTAAATCATTTTTAGAGGAAAATATATTTTCAATGAAAAAATTAAAGTGAATAAATTTGTTAATTTTTATGATAAAAATTAAATTGGAATTATTTTTGACATTATAGAATACATCCATCTAAATAGAATCCATTTTTAATTAAAATTTTGGTATTATTTTCAAATATCGATTTCTTGGGATCAGCCACATCCAATAAAAAATACCCCAAGAGTTACTGTGGCATACAATGACCAAGACACCACCTAGAGAATGGAATCTACTGCATGAATCACTATGATGTCATAATACCACTACCCAAACTACGATAAGTCTGTAATGGTTGTATAAAGGATAATGTAAGCTTTTAAAAATCCCATTATCACCTGTGTACTTCCATACAAGAAGCCACGAGGAATATCATTGCCTTAATTACAAATTCCACCAAACTTACATGTAATTCCTAGATATCAATCACATGAAACACCACATCATGGTTTCTTCTTATTCCACTTGAATGACCAAACATCTACTATGTCACTACATTGGTGGAATCCTTAGGATCCAAATAAATAGAATCAAACCATCCAAGTGAAAAATGGAGATCTCACAAAATCTCAAGGTATAATCATTATTATTTCAACTTATGATCAACCAAGTTGAATAAAGAAAATATTTATTTGTTGTCACATTCAAATGATTAAGATAATGTTGAGTAATATTCTAAGACCTCGATGTTTATTTTGGTCAAGTATAGTGGATCATATAATTGATAATAAGATGGTATAAGTATGAATATGTGAAAAGATAAAATCAAAAAAATATGTAATTAGGGATGAAATCTCACTTTTTTTAAAACACGAGTTTTAACTAATGAATTTGTTTTCAAATAGTCAATGATTACAAATAATGGATGATGAATTCACTATGACCAGCTATTGTAATTAGCACCATGCCTATAAATATTTCATTGATGTAAGGATATCAAATTTCAAGATGTATCTGATCATGGATGATGGAAATTGAATCCAATTGAGACATAAGTTTTGTTGATGATCATGATGGAGATAAGACCATTGACCAATAGAGAGTAAGTTGAATCTGTATAGACCCAAATCTTGACTTACATGGACATTACATTACATTATCGGAATACTTAATACATAACCAAAATAGACACACATGGACCGTAATAGTTTAGTGTCTTTGGAAACATGGAACGTAATCTTCTAATCGTGGTGAAAGATCTTCAACATCTCCCATAAAGCTCTTCCCCTTTTTTTCTTACCTAAAACCTTTATTTATATCCTGGGGAAATGAAAAAATAAAAAGGGTGAGATCAAATGCTCAGTAAGGGTAATCATGGATAAAATAAACCATACCATATACATTTTAACATAAAAACATGAACACAATGTTTAAAGTTCAAAATCTTGAACAAAGAGATAAAACATGGAAGTACATAAGGCATAGATCATATTGGAACATAAACCATGATAAAATAGAATGGGAATAAAACATGTAATTGTGGCATCCATTAAGCACATGTAATGATTTCCATAGTAGCCAGGGCATTGCTTCCAAGACCATCTTAGTGGACAAAGTCCCTTTCTGAATCAAGTTCACTCCTCGTTTCAGTCCTGTAACACTGAACCTGATTAACTTACCGTTCCAACCATGTCAATCTCATGAGATATAAATCTTTACCCAATGAATTGGAGGGACATATAGGTCCCACCCATATCATAATGAAATCATTATTACTTGTGCCAAAAAATAAACATACATCATTCATAATAACCCATTGAATAAAATGGGTTTCATAAACATCATCCCATCAGTACATAATCCATATAAAAGAAATGGATATCATTTCATAATATGATAAGTGAGACCATGTAAATCATATAGACATTATACTTGAAACATAAACATATGAAATAATGTCATCTTAGATGGAAAAATGGTTTTGATAAAACACTTGAAATTAATTCTTGAGGAAAATATCCTTTCTTCTTCAAAATCAATTTATTTTCACAAAATGTCAGGAAATTTTAAAAGAATGATATTTTTTTGAAAATATTAATGAAATATTTTGGAGGAAGCTTCTTGAAAATAAGGCTTTATGAAACCGTAAAAATCCTTTCATGTCGTATAAGTTAAAAAAAACATTCTTCTCGTAGTTTTGTCGGAAAAGTCAAAAAAAGTGCATCATTAGTAAAAAAAGAAAGATTCCTTACATACCATGTAGTAAAATTCAAAATTGGTAAAAAGGAAATTAAAAATACATAAAAACACTTTTAGATAACATGTACGTGGATGATAACAATAACCCCAGTAAATACTTATGAATAAGAAATCTCGGATAAAAATGAGATTTGCAAAATTATCCCTTACCTTTGGTCTGATATGCTTCATACGTATCTGAACCTTTTTTATAATGATTTAAATAATGTTATTTACTTATTAAAGAATCATATTAATTGTTACGATATCATATATGGTTCACTTATGACTTTATATTACCCGTTCTTTTGTAAATTCCATGTTAATGAGCGTTTTGGGTAAAATCGTTTCATTTGTCGTCTGTGTTTTGACTTGTAATTATTCATATGATTAATTAGATCATGATTACTTACATCCAGAATTTAAAACATGATTTATATATAATATATATTCAGAATATACATATATATAATCGATCGATAAATGGAAAGAAATACACCGTTCATGGAGATGGTAGGCCGTACGTACGCATGAACATTGTTTTCGTTTCCTCATTGAATTGAATGGAATTAATTGGATGACATAAATATATATATATATAAATAAATCCAGTATCATTATTATGCCATAAATTTCATGATTACTTATTATATATACTTTATAATCATTTATGAATGGTTAATCATTGAGAATGAATCTCATCGCATCGTGGAGACGGTATTCCGTACGTACACACGAGCGATGATATCATTCCCATGATCGTGGAATTTTATTGGAGTGTATGTATACTATTAAATAATCAATATCACTTTAAAATAATCATATATAGTTATTATTTACACCATTATACCCATCCAAGTTAGGTGGTGGTGGAAAATAGATTACACCACGGCGTGGAGACGGTATTCCGTACGTACGCACGCACGGTGATTTCATTTTACGTAGGATGGATAGATGGTGAAATAGGTTTGTTTCATACATATAATAAAATATCATTATATGAGTGATAATGATGTTATTACTTCATAATTAAACAACCTAAGATGAAGAAGTGGAGGAAGAAATAATGTTGAAAGAATCGGTAACTGACATTACCTCTTCTTTGAAGCGCCTCTTTGAGTCCTCTTCTTAGGGCACTAAAAATTGTCTTTGAAGAAGACCAGGACCTCTAGGATGTTTATAGGGAAGTGTATAAGAGAATTTGGCATGGGTTGGCCGAGCTTGAATGTTCAATTTGGTGTGAGGAATAGTGGGAGGAGGTGCCCTTTTATAAGGAAGGAGTGTGGCACCTTTGGAATAACTAAAATTATTATTTTATTATAAAGCCAAATTCGGTTTTAAATAGCTCCAAATTGATTTATTTCTAAGATAAGGTGGTTATGGGTCTAAATCCTCTCATCCAATAGAATTTATACATGTTTTGGTCATTATACTAACCTTATCGTTTAATTTTAACTCTTAGTTACTTAGATTGACATTTACCGTGTCACTTTGTATTTTTATATTATATAGTTAATAAAATTACCATATACATCCAAGATACCCCCAAGTGGTCCATTAATGATACACCTATCATGATATAAGTATCTTGGTAGATCCTTAGATTTTTAGGAATATAATAACAATTAATAATATAATATTTGTTTTAAAAACTATTTTATGTCAATTTTGAAACTATTTGGTAATTGATTTTTTTGAAAATCATAACAGAATTATTATTTCTAAAAAAATTAATTAAATAAATAATAACATGTCATATTAACATAGAAAATTATTTTAATTCATAAAAACTCACAAATTACATTTATTTGGGTATTTCTAACATCAATTATGTCAATCTTTCATTAATAGGATAATTACTGCATCATCATTGTATCATAAATAAATTAACATATATTAAGTCTAAAAATTACAAATAAAACACCATTATGTTGGAATGTTTTATATATTTCTAATTAATATTTATATTCGAATTTATCTTATGTATAACCCTATATTACAAATGATTTAGTTATTAAACATTGATTTTAACTATTTTAACCCTTCTTTAAATAAATTGATAATAAATGTCCTCATCAAATCCAAATGGGCCTAAATGGTCATATTTTATTCCTAAGGTTGTTTTTGGTCGAATTACACTTATAAAATAGAATTAGGACATGTTTTAGGGTAATAATAATAACACTTTTACCCTTAATTACCATATTTACTTTTAACCGTGGTAAACAAAAGTAAAAAGTTACTATTCACCAAAAAAAATTTGCATCTCATTGAACCACATTTTAGTCCTTGATATTAACCGTGTCTCTAAAATTTTCTAAATTCCACTCACAGAAGTGGTAAAATTTAGTTTTATGAAAAATTCAGTTTTTTTAACTACCACTTAGTGGTTTTACTATTCATCAAAAAATAAAAATTTCCAAAAAAATACCAAAAATTAGGCCTAAGATATATTGGATATTATGAATTCAAAAATGATGACTATTTTATCAAATTAAAAAATATCAGTTGCATTAACTAATTTAAAAATTAATTCCCGTCGTCAGAACAAAAAGCGTGTTTTTAAGAGATAATAACTATCAAAAGATTAACACTTGTTTATAACTGGTTTAAATGTGAAATTACATACAATGACCAACATTGTATTAAATTGTAAAAATATATTCTAAATATACTTTAAAACCACTCAAATTAATAATTTATCACTATTAATTATTTCGATTAAAAAGGTTTTTTTTAATTAAAATTTAGTAATTTTCACTATTCATCAGAATATGAAAGTTATCCGAAAAGTACCAAAATTTCACCTTAGGATAAATTAGATACTCCGAATCCAAAAATGAAGTCCATTTTGAGAGATGAAATTTCTAAAATTTTAAAAGGTGGTTATTACTATTCATAACGGCTATTTTTAATAATATTTTTATAGCATATCGTTGTTTAGTGAAACTTGGTATTGCCTACTACACACGCTATCGAGGAAGGTCATGATTGCATGTAATGAAAGGAAAGTCAAGGATGTGTGTTGTGAAAGCTCCTTTTGGTGTATCGTACAACACAAGACATTAATGAAATGAAAAATAATATTTTTCATAAAATCTCGGGGTGTTACATTCTACCCCCCTTAAAATGAATTTCACCCTCGAAATTCGTCGGGGGTTATAAATGGTTTACAATTAAAAAGTTTCTTTAATTGAAACCCACATTGTAAAAAGGAATACCAAAACATGGCTTTGAAAACTAGAGTATGAAATGTAACGGTCACCCAAATTAACTAATCAATGGGTTTTCACGTAGGAGAACATAGGTGAAAATATGGATATTGAAGAAAAATATAACCATCAAGTTCTGATGGAGAGTGGTAGAGAACATGGCTATGAAAAATCCAAAAATCACAAAGATATAGATTGTTGATGATCTAAGGTACCATCTGATTCATCGGATATACGGGAACTAAGAAAACATTTTTGGTTTTCAAGATCATTTCCCTAAAGTTGATGAATTAAAAGAAATACCTACATGGTTTTGGTACAATCTCACTGTTGTTAGTGAATTGAACAATTTCCACTTCATCCCTTAAATAAATGAAGATGAATTTGTTATTCGTGATGTGTTAGCAGATCATGTGATAGAATCATCGTTCATTCCATCTATTTCAAACAAAATATTAGCAAAAGTTATAAGTCCATCTTACGGTTAGATTAATCGTATATTGTTCCAAAAATGAACTTATACTTAATATATCATACCGCTTAATAAAATGAAACTAGTTTCTACTAACTAGGGACTTCCTGTAGGCCAGTCGTAGGTGATAAAGGCCAGTCGCACTTCGGTTGTGGGTTCGATTCCCATAGCCTTGTCCGAAGCGATGGGCTGCCGCCCATCCTGCAGGTTGTCCTTTTTCTAAAACTATATTACTATAAATTCCCGACAATAATATCGAAAAAACTTCTATCCTTAAACAATACTAATTTATGTCCAACATAATCCATTCCAATCTTTAGGCTTATCCATAATACTATATTCCACACTCATAATATAGTGAAAATGATTACCAGAGATTTAATACCATCGTTTATCCCCATATATCATAAGATATGTCTTGTTCGTCACATTCCAAACATTCGAAGGCCTTAATCATGTATTCTCTTAAAAAATTAATACCCATTGGACCTTAGTGAAAACATGAATGCAGTTAAATGTTAACACTTTCCACATACCAAAATCCTCAATATTCTATATACTCAATCCATGATATCACTTAGTCCTTATATCAATCATGAGCTCATTATTACAATCAAACATATCATTATCTTCTTATTCCTTCATTATGCGCATATCATCTACTTTACAAAAATATCTGAATAACCTTCCATGGATACTGGTACCATTCAACATATACTTTCAAATACTTTTAGGAAAAACAATAGTGTAACAATCCTTAGATGATTAATTATTCCATAGTACCATTAACTATACAAAATAACTCTCGATAAACATACAATCATTCCACTACCTTCTAAAAAAACCGACTGAGCTTCAACACTTCTTTCAACTCATATATCATTTGTAGTCTCCTCATCCTCATCCACATAAATACTACCCATATGACCATACTGATTCTCTTCATGAGATTTTCCATTAGGGAATTGGTTTGCATAATGCCCGTACATTCCACATTTAAAACATCTAGTCATTGTTGATGTCGTAGCAATACCAGTATCCTTGTCCATGGTGTTAACTGAACATTTTCTTTTGCACTTACTGGCTTTGTATCCTTCTTTTCCACACCCAAATCATCTTCCAGTTCCTTTGAAACAATCTCTCTGATGCCTCTTTCCACATGATTTACATGAGGGAAATTGAACTTTCTTTCCTCTATGATCATCATGAAACTCCATCTTTATCTTATTATCTAAGTCGGGAAACTTACCAATGTTGAGATAATTGATCATATTATGAGATTTTTGATTAGGCAAAATAACGATGTTTGGACTTCCAGATCCTGTTTCATTTGGTTTCTCATGAAGAAAATAATTCCATTGTCTATCATATCCTCCATTATCGTGAATCTTCCTGTTCCCAGCCATTTTCTAAAACCCAAAAAAATAGTGTGAGAGGAAAAAATCATGCTAGGGAAAACAACATAGTAAAGGGGGAGTATCCTCAATATCTTAGGTTAAATTCTATGATCATTACCATAGTTCAAGGACTATATCCTATACATATACTTATCCTTAGGGACATCCCTAGACATACCATAGAAATATCTCTAGGGATCTCACTAACGTTTTCGCATCCTAGTTTCCAAAGGTTGACTAAACCTTTCCTCTGATAACAACTGTAGAGACCCAATGCTTGACGTACATGGACATTACATTACTTTAGAGGAATACTTAATACATAACAAAAACAGACACAGAAAGACCATAATAGTTTAGTGTCTTTGGAAACTTGGAACATAATCTTCAAATCGTGGTGAAAGATCTTCAACATCTCCCATAAAGATCTTACCTTTTTTTTCTTAGCTAAAAACATTCTTTATATCATGGGGAAAAGAAAACATAAAAAGGGTGAGCTCAAATGATCAGCAAGGGTAAGCATGTATAAAATAAAAAATACCATATACATTTGACCTTAAAAACATGAACATAATGTTTAAACATCAAAATCTTGAGCAATGACATAAAACAGGGAAGTACATAAGGCATAGATCATATTGGAACATAAACCATGATAAAATATCATGGGAATAATACATGTAATTGTGGCATCCATTAAGCAAATGTAATGATTTCCATAGTAGCCAAGACATTGCTGCCAAGACCATCTTAGTGGACAAAGTCCCTTTCTGAATCGAGTTCACTCCTCGTTTCAGTCCTGTAACACTGAACTAGATTAACATACCATTCCAGTCATGTCTATCTCATGAGATATAAATCTTTACCCAATGAATTGGAGGGAGATATAGGTCCCACCCATCTCATAATGAAATCATTCTTACTTTTGCCACAAAATAAACATACACCATTCATAATAACCAAATGAATAAAATGGGTTTCATAAACATTATCCCATCAACACGTAATCCATATAAAAAAATGGATATAATTTCATAATAAGAAAAGTGAAACCATGTAAATCATAGAGACATTATACTTGAAACATACTCATATTAAATAATGTCATCTTAGATGGAAAATGGTTTTGATAAAACACTTGAAATGAATTCTTGAGGAAAATATCCTTTCTTCTTAAAAATCATTTTATTTTCACAAAACGTCATGAAATTTTAAAAGAAATAGATTTTGTTGAAAATAGTCATGAAATATTTTGGAGGAAGCTTCATGAAAATAATGCTTTATAAAACCGAAAAAATCCTTTCCTGCCGTATATGTTAAAAAACATTCTTCTCGTACTTTTTTCGGAAAAGTCAAAAAAACTGCCTCGTACGTAAAAAAAGAAAGATTCCTTACATACCATGTAGTAAAATTAAAAATGGGTAAAAAGGAAATTAAAAATACATAAAAACACTTTTAGATAACATGTACATGGACAATAACAATAACCCCAGTAAATACTTATGAATAAGAAATCTCGGATAAAAATGAGATTTGCAAAATTATCCCTTGCCTTAGGTCTGATATGCTTTGTACGTATCCATACCTCCGGTATAATGATTTAAATAATGTTATTGAATTATTACAGAATCATATTAATTGTTATTATATCATATATGGTTCACTTATGACTTTATATTACCCATTCTTTTGTAAATTCCATGTTAAAGAGAGTTTTGGGTAAAATCGTTTCATTTGTCGTCCATGTTTTGACTTGTAATTATTCATATGATTACTTATATCATTATTACTTACATCCAGAATGTAAAACATGAGTTATATATAATATATATTCAGAATATACATATATATAATAGATCTATAAATGGAAAGAAATACACCGTTCATGGAGACGGTAGGCCGTACGTATGCATGAACGTTGTTTTCGTTTCCTCATTGAATTGAATGGAATTAATTGGATTAAATACGTATATATATATACATAAATACAATATCATTATTATTCCATATTTTTCATTATTACTTATTATATATACTTTATAATCATTTATGAATGGTTAATCATTGAGAATGAATCTCATCGCGTCGTGGAGATGGTATTCCGTACGTACGCACGAGCGATGATATCGTTCCCATGATCGTGGAATTTTATTGGAGTGTATGTATACTATTAAAGAATCAATATAACTTTACAATAATCATATATAGTTATTATTTACACCATTATACCCATCCAAGTTAGGTGGTTGTGGAAAATAGATTACACCACGGCGTGGAGACGGTATTCCGTACGTACGCACGCGCGATGATTTCATTTTCCGTAGGATGGATAGATGGGGAAATAGGGTTGTTTAAAACTTATAATAAAATATCAGTATATGAGTGATTCTTATGTTATTACTTCATAATGAAACAACCTAAGAAGAAGAAGTGGAAGAATAATTAATGTTGAATGAATCGGTAACGGACATTACCTCTTATTTGAAGTGCCTCTTTGAGTCCTCTTCTTAGGGAACTAAAATTGGTCTTTGAAGATGACCAGGACCTCTTGTATGTTTCTAGGGAAGTGGAGAAGTGAATTTTTCAGGGTTTGGCCGATCTTTAAGGCTCAAAGTGGTGTGAGAAAGAGGGGGAGGAGGTTCCCTTTTATAAGGGAGGAGAGGGGCACCTTTGGAATAACAAAAATTATTATTTTATTATAAAGCCAAATTCGGTTTTAAATAGCTCCAAATTGATTTATTTCGATGTTAAGGTGGGTATGGGTCGAAATCCTCTCATAAAATATAATTTATACAAGTTATGTCATTATACTAACCTTATCTTTTAGTTTTAACTCTTAGTTAATTAGATTGACATTTACCATGTCACTTTGTATTTTTATATTATATAGTTAATAAACATACCATATACATCCAAACGACCCCAAAGTGGTCCATTAATGATACACCTATCTTGATATATGTATCTTGGCCGATCCTTAGATTTTTAGGAATATAATAACAATTAATAATATAATATTTGTTTTAAAAACTATTTAATGTCAGTTTTGACACTATTTGGTAATTGATTTTTGTGAAAATCATAACAGAATTATTAGTTCGAAAAAAATTAATTAAATCAATAATAACATGTCATATTAAATTATAAAATTATTTTAATTCATAAAAAGTCTCAAATTACATTTATTTGGGTATTTATAACATCAATTATGTCAATATTTCGTTAATAGGATAATTACTGCATCATCATAGTATCATAAATAAATTAAATTATTTCAAGTCTAAAAATTAAAAATAAAATTTAATTATGTTGGAAATCTTTTTAGATTTCTAATTAATATTTATAGTCGAATTTAACTTATGTATAACCCTATATTAAAAATGATTTAGTTATTGAACTTTGATTTTAACTATTTTAACCCTTCTTTAAATAAATTAATAATAAATGTCCTAATCTAATCCAAGTGGGCCTAAATGGTCATATTTTATTCCTAAGGTTGTTTTTGGGCGAATTACACTTATCCAATAGAATTAGGACTTGTGTTAGGGTTATAATAATAACACTTTTACCCTTAATTACCATATTTACTTTTAACCGTGGTAAAAAAAAGTAAAACGTTACTATTCACCAAAAATTATTTTCATCTCATTGAACCACATTTTAGTCCTTGATATTAATAGTGTCTCTCGGATTTTCAAAATTCCACTCACAGAAGTGGTAAAATTATGTTTTATGAAAAATTTAGTTTTTTTTAACTACCACTTAGTGGTTTCACTATTCATCAAAAAATAAAAGTTTCTAGAAAAATACCAAAAATTAGGCCTAAGCTATATTTGATATTATGAATTCAAAAAATGATGTCTATTTTATCAAATTAAAAACATATCAGTTACATTAACTTATTTAAAAATTAATTCATGTCGTCAGAAAAAATATCGTGTTTTTAAGAGATAATAACTATCAAAAGATTGACACTTGTTTATAACTGGTTTAAATGTGAAATTAAATCCAAAGACCAAAATTTTATTAAATTGTAAAACTATATTCTAAATATACTTTAAAACCACTCAAATTAATAATTGATCACTATTAATTATTTCGATTAAAAAAGTTGTTTTTAATTAAAATTTAGTAATTTTCACTATTCATCAGAATATGAAAGTTATCCGAAAAGTACCAAAATTTCACCTTAGGCTAAATTCGATACTCCGAATCCAAAAATGAAGTCCATTTTGGGAGATAAAATTTCTAAAATTTTAAAAGGTGTTTATTACTATTTATAACGGCTAGTTTTAATAATATTTTAATAGCATATCATTGTTTAGTGAAAATCGGTATTGCGCACTACACATGCTATCGAGGAAGGTCGCGATTGTGTGTAATGAAAGGTAAGTCAAGGATGATTATTGTGCAAGATCCTTTTGGTGTAGCATACAACACAAGACATTAATGAAATTAAAAAGAATATTTTTTTATAAAATCTCGGGGTGTTATAGAATCAACTTTTTTTCAACATAAGGATTGATAGGATTATGACTTCTAGAGTAACCAGAGACACATGATGAATTATATTTTAGGTAAAAATTAATTTGTTTATTTTTTATGAGTACTCCCTTTTAAATATATATGATAGTGAGACCTCATGATGTCTCAACACACTGACGATATGAAAAAAAACTACCTTTTGATCAAATTTTGAAACTTCAAATCCAAAAACAAAAAAAACCCCTACACTACTCTTCTTATAAGGCCCAGCCTTAAACCTTACTTAATCTTGAGTTATTACAAGATTAAAAATTGAGGATCTTTTCTGGTTTAGAGTTTTAGAGAATTAGATCATAAAACTTGCATTACATTCCACATATAAACAAAGTGGTTACATAAAGATAGTATTCTTGTTTCCCATCAATGGAAACATATTTAAAATAAAGCATGGATTATTTCTTGACACTTCCTTCACACTATCATCAAATCATGTACCTTTCCCTTGACCTGTTAAAAACATTTCAAAAAACCTGGGATGAGCATAAAAAGCTCAGTAATGGATATAAAAATATGGAAAGGAAACATGGGTACATATATACATAAGAATGAAATCATACTTTACCCATAAAACATAAGCACTTTAACATACCTCATCAAATCATGAATAAATCATAGAAATCATAAGACATAAAGGTAACTTGAGGCATTCATAACATTCTTACGTAGAGAGTAACCCTTTTTGTTACGTTTGGAATACCCATCACAACATATTCCATATATCTCTTCGGAGAAACCTTAACGATTCACTCCTTCGCGTTACCCAATGCATTGGAGAGCTATATCGGGCTCACCCACCCTTTGTTTATCACGGAACCACCCGTCTTCATCATAATGCCCAAGAACCCCAACATAATCGTATCACCTAAAACATGCATAAAGGAAACATAAAATTTCCACCTTTCAATCACAAGATATCAATACAACACATTGATATAAAAACATTATGAAAACCATTTTCAATACCAAAATAAAATAAAAGTAAAACATGGTATTTATTTTTCTTTTAAAAAATGTATGTCTTGTAGAGGAAGCCGAAACTCAAATAATGGTCACGGCGGCAGAGAAGTCATTGTCGTCGCATACGTACGAAAAAAAAATTCCCTTTTGTCGTTTAGTAAACGCTTCGTATAAAAAGGATTCCTTTTGAATAAACGTAAAAGTCAAAGGGGTTTATACACCATATAAAAGAAGGTTGTGTATAAAACCAAATATGCCTTAATGAAAGGAGATTGAGACGAAGTCACATACCTCGGGTCCGACTTGACTTGATCGTTCTTTAATGTCCTGAATAATAAACTTCAGTTAATTTCTACTTTCTTAAGAACCTTTTTAAAGTTCATTTTTTCCTTTTATATCACTTATTTCCATGTCATGAACACTATGTAATTATTTAAGTTAATAACGTTCATTTTAATGATCATTTGTACTTGATTAGAAAAGAAACCCTTTATAATTACATGTTGTTCATGTATCCATTATATCCAGAATTATAACCATGATGTATATATCATATATATCCATTATATACATGAATTTATAATATTACATAATCATTTAGAGGTAAGAAATGAAGTTCACCGTTCATGGAGACGGTAAGCCGTATGTACACATGAACGCTACTTTCATTTCTATTTTGTATTTTATAGAATGGAATAATAATTATATAAAGGTATATTATAATTCCAGTATAATATAATATATAATATCATAGTTCCATCCTTTATACGTCCCACATATGGTATTTAATGAATCAAATCACTTTGAGGGGGCGGTAGTCCCCACTTCCTTAAATGAAGATATCACGTTTACCCATAATGGAAACCATAAAGGTATGCCCAAAATGAAAAATACATAAGCTTAAGGAAAACATAAACATATTATATATCATATATAAATATAGTGACATCTTAATGGACACCTTTGAAGGTGTTAAAAGAATGTTGAACAATCATCGTTTCGGGAGGCATAAATTCACCATCCACGGAAACAGTATGTTCTTTAACCATTAGATGTAGGTGTGTGTAAGTGTAGCTATAATAATTCATATAACAAAATCCTATTATATTGAAGATACTGGATTTGTTACAAAAGAAATGAATAAAAAGAGTTTAGGGGGTTGGAGAAGCAAAATAAAACAAAAGGACTCAAGTAAAGGCATTATCTTAAAATCGGGTTACTCCCTTTGGTTTGAGCTCAAAGGCTTCCTTGGGAAGACTTCTGCCCAAAGTGAGGCTTCAAGGAGTATGATAGGTATGTGGAGAGATAAAATGGTCAGGGGTTGGCCGAACCAATGGCTTTGGGATTGTGGGTAAGGAGGTAGAGGTGGGGGCCTTTTATAAGAAAAGAGGAGGGACACTCTTGGAAAGTGAAGAAATGTTACTTTATTTGAAAATGATTTTCGGATTCAAAAGGTCCCACATTGATATACTTCGAGGGTAAGGTGATAAGGGTTCGAAATAAACCCATAAAATAGGTTTTGGACATGTTTAGGTCTTACATATTTCATTATCTTTCCATTTTATTTAAATCCTTTATTAATGAGGTAATCGCTGCATCATCATAATGTCATAAATAATTTAATTTATTTAAAGTCTAAAAATTATGAAAAAAATAATATGATGTAGGAAATATTTTTATCTTTCTAATTAATATTTATAGTCCAAAAGATCATTTATGTATACAAAAGTACAAATATTTTACTTGGGTGATACATTCTTTGTCACATTTAACATTCTTTAAAAATAAAAAGATAAAAAGTCACTTTTTCACAGAAGTGATTCCATGGGGCCCCCATGTTTGGAACAAGGATTCCCATGGTCGGACATGAGACAAAAAGTATCCTTAGGACACATGTTGTGGTCTTTTTGTATTATTATGATATCATTTTATTATCTTTAACTACCTGATTACTCATTAATGAAGATAAATAAAGATAATTACCATCGTTACTATTCATAATGTCCAAAAATAAAAGAATATTAATTACATAATTTGGAACATCTGATTCCAAATATGTAATCCATTTTACCAAATTCCAAACACATAAATTGAAATAATTTATTTAAAAATAATTCTCGTTGTCAAAACAAATAGCGGGTTTTTTTGAAATAATATCTATGAAACGTTTGGCATTAGTTTATGACCAATTCCAAAGTGAAATTAATAATAATGACCACCATTGGATTAAATGGTAAAAATATATTCATATTAAACTTTAAGACCAATTAAAATGATAATCTAACCATTTAATTAAATTAAATGAAAAATCAGTTTTGATGTAAAATGCAGTATTTTTTCACTATTCATTAAAAAATGAACATTGTCAGAAAAATACGAAAAATTTATCCAATGTAAATTTCAATGTTCCAATCATAATGAATATGTTTATTTTGACAAATATATCTTATAAAATTGTCAAAATATATATTTAAAAATGGGTTTCCATCAAAAGGTAGTAAAATAATCTTTTAAAAATATTAGTGTATTCCATGCTTAAGATTGGATTTATTTTCATTTTAAGCCTCTAAAACACTATCCAATTCATTAATAGACATAGATAAAAATATATATTATTCATTACTTACTTGGGATGTTACATCCTTCTTCCCTTTAGAAAATTTCATCCCCGTAATTTATTTACTTATCGAATAAATTTGGGTACTTATCCCTCATTGCATTTTCAGATTCCCATGTTGCCTCTTCCATCATGTGGTTTATCCACAAACCATTACCTGATTAATCACCTTATTTCATAACACATGCTCCCCTTGGTCAAGAATCTGGACTAGTTGTTCCTCATAAGATAGGTTCTCTTCCAACTGAACTACCTCTGGACTCAAAACATGAGATGGATCTGGCATATACTTTTTCAGCATCGAAACGTGAAAAATATTGTGTACCTGAGATAAACTCGGATGTAAAGCCACCTGGTATGAAACTGATAAAACTCTCTCCAAAATTTCATATGGTCCAATGAACCTTGGACTCAGCTTTCCTTTTTTACCAAATCGCATCACACTTTTCCATGGTGAGACTTTGAGAAAAACATGATCACCTACCTCAAAAGATAGATCCTTCCTCCTGTTGTCTGCATAACTCTTCTGCCTACACTGAGCTATTCTCATGTGTTTCTGAAGCAGCTGAACTTTTTCTGCCATATCTTCTACCAATTCTGGTCCCATCAACTTCCTTTCACCGACTTCATCCCAGAAAGCTGGACTTCGACACTGCTTCCCATATAATGCCTCAAAGAGTGCCATCTGTATACTGGAATGAAAACTGTAATTATATAAAAATTCAACCAAAGAAAGATGTTGGTCCCAACTTCCCTGATAATCCATCGAACAAGCTCGTAGAATATCCTCCAAGGACTGAATTGTTCGTTCTGACTTCCCATCTGATTGAGGATGAAATGATGTACTAAAATTTAATTTAGTACCCAACGACTTCTGAAGGCCTTTTCAAAAGTTAGATGTGAACCTGGGATCACGATCAAATACAATGGAGATGGTAACTCCATGTTACCTGACTATCTCTCTAAGATTCAAACGGTAAAGTTGATCTAGGGAAAACGTATCTCGTATAGCAAGGAAATGAGCAGATTTAGTCTAGCGATCAACAATAACCCAGATTGCATTATTACCTCGAGATGTCTTTGGTAATCCCACAAAAAAGTCCATGGAAATATTCTCCCATTTCCACTCTGGCACTGGTAAAAGCTGAAGCATCCCTTTCGGTAACTTCCGTTCTTCTTTACCCTGTTGACATGTCAAACACTTCACAGTAAAATCAGAAATATCCCTTTTTATTCCATCCCACCAGTAATACTCCTGCAGATCTCTGTACATCTTAGTACTGACAGGATGAACTGAAAACGAAGAACTATGAGCTTCACATAACAACTCTCTCTTCAACTGTTAATCAAAAGTCACACACAAACTCTTACCAATTCTCAAAATGCAATCATTATCAATGTTAAATTCAGACAACTTACCTTTCTGAACCAGATCTACCTTTTTCTGCAACTCACTGTCTTGCTTCTGTGTTTGCTTGATTCTATCTGATAGAGATGATCTCACTGATACCTGAAACAAAACAGAAGAACTTCCTGCACCAACAACTTCTATGCCAATGTTCATGAAATCCTTAACAAAAGGATCACATTCCAAACACATCATTTCTAATGAAGCACTACTTTTTCGACTCAAAGCATCAGCGAATTTATTTGCTTTTCTCGGATGGTAATGAATTGTACAATCATAATCCATGATTAATTCCATCAATCTCCTCTGTCTCATGTTTAACTCTTTCTGAGTGAATATATACTGTAAACTTTTGTGATCACTCTATATTTTACACTTTACTCCATACAAATGATGCCACCAAATTTTTAAAGCGAAAACAACAACAGATAATTCCAAATCATGTGTAGGGTAATTTACCTCATGAGTTTTCAACTGTTGTGAAGCATAAGCAATTACCTGATCATTATGAATTAGGACACAACCAAGTCCTTTCAATGAAGCATCACTGTATATAACAAACTCACCATTCCTGGAAGGTAGTGCCAAAACTGGAGCATTCACCAATCTTCCTTTCAATTCCTGAAAACAATCATCACATTCTTTATCCAGATAAACTTAACACCCTTCCGAGTTAGCTTAGTCATTGGACTAGATAACCGTGAAAAATTTCTAACAAACCTTAGCTAATAGCCTTCCAAACCAAGGAAGCTACGAATCTCAGTTACATTTGTGGGTCTTGGCCAGTCTTTCACAACTTTTGTTTTTGCAGGATCAACAGTTATCCCATCTTTAGAAACAATGTGACCAAGGAAAGAATTTTTTTGCAACCAAAACTCACACTTTCTGAATTTTCCATATAGTTTCTTTTCTTTTAAGGTTTTCAAGATAACCCTTAAATGTCATTCATTCTCCTCTTTACTTTTAGAAAACACCAAAATATCATCAATGAAAACCACCACAAACTTATCCAAGAACTCATGGAAAATTCTATTCACTAAGTCCATGAATACAGCCGGTGCATTGGTTATCCAAAAAGGCATTACTACAAATTCATAATGGCCATATCTTGTACAGAATGCGGTCTTTGGAACATCTGCTTCCTTTACATTCAGATGATGGTACCTCGATCTCAAGTCAATCTTTGAAAAATACTGAGCTCCCTGGAGCTGATCAAACAAATCATCGATACGAGGAAAATGATATTTGTTCTTAACAGTGATGTTATTCAAGGCTCTATAATCAATGCAAAGTCTCATTGATCCATCTTTCTTTTTAACAAATAAAACAGGAGCACCCCATGGTGATGTGCTAGGTCGAATGAAACCTTTCTCTAATAAATCTTGCAAATTCTCCTTCAACTCTAAAAGTTCAATTTGAGCCATTGGATAAGGGGGTTTTGAAATTGGCGTAGCATCAGGAACTAAGTCAACAGTAAACTCAACTTCCTGATCTGGTATTATTCCAAGAAACTCATCAGGAAAAACATCAGGATACTCATTTACCACTGGCACATAAATAATCTGAACCGTTCCTTTATTTTCAACAATGTGTGCAAGGTAACATTCATTTCCATCTTTTACAAGTTTCGTAGCCTCTTGATAAGTTATCAACAGTAAGGGTTCATTCTTGTACACAAACTGAATGTCTTTTTGAAAAGAAACTTTGTTAGCTCTACAGTCAATCTTAGCATGGTAAATAGAGAGCCAATCCATACCCAGGATAATATCAAACTCTACTAGAGGTAGAAAAATAAGGTTTGGAAGTAGGTTATTTCCACAGATAAGGATAAGAAGATTCTTATAAATTCATTTTGCCTCAACATTTCCCCCATGTGTTTTTACCAAAAGTTCAGGTGTCATTTCTTGAGATGGTATTCCGATTTTACTAGAAAAGTTTTCAGAGATGAAAGAATGTGTAGACCCCGAATCAAACAACACACTGGAATAATCTGAAAAAACAAACAAAGTACCTCATACAACTTCATTTGATGGCCCGAAATCTGCTGAAGTAGTTGCAAAGGATTTCACCACCCCTTTCTTCTTGTAGTCTAACTACTTCCCATCACTCAAGCTCTTTGTCAGACACTCGTTTGCATAGTGACCTATCTCATTGCACTTAAAACATTTCACTAACTGTAAATCAAATTTGGTCTTACCTTCTCCTTAATCTTTTTTCAGTGCAATCACGAGCCTTATGTCCCATCTTACAACATCGGTAGCACTTTGTAGAATTCAGAAGACATTCCCCATCATGCTTTTTACCACATTTATCACAAACTAGAAACTTTATTTTCTTATCATCAGACTTTTTTGAAGAATTCTTTCTTTTCTCCTGCCACCTCAGTCTCTTCTTCTGTTGGTTGCTATAGAACACTTGATCCTCGGAAAATTCCATTTCCACCTTCTCAGCACATCGAACAAGCTTTTCATAACTTTTGAACTCACGAGAAGACAATGCCCTTCGATATTTTGGCTTTAACCCTGAGTAAAAATGATTGATTTTACTATCAAGGTCTCAGATAAAATTTTGAGCATACCATTCCAATCGAGTGAACCTTTCTTCATAGGTAGCCACTGAGTCTTCCTCTTGCCTCAATTCCAAAAATTGCTTTTCCATCCTAAGTCGAACTGCCTTAGGAAAATAATTTTCAAGAAACATACCTTTGAATTCATCCCAATCGAGAGCATTAATCACATCAGCGTCCCTGATATTTTTAACCATCGACCACCACTGATCTGCTTCACCCTCCAAACGGTAAATAGCAAGAATAACCTTTTGATTGTCTGAACACCCCATGACATCAAAAATCTTCTCTAGTGCTTTAATCCACCCATCAGCTTGCACAGGGTCAGATGATCCTCTGAATGATGGGGGATGTTGCCTCATGAAATGTTCCACCACTGACATGTTCCTCTGCGGTTGATCTGGATGATCTCGTGTATGGATACCACCTCCATTTATTGCTTGAGTCAACTGCGCCATTACTGCAACAAACTGTTCAGTTCCAATTCTGACCATCTCAGGATGCTGATTCGGAAGGTTATTTCCTTCTGCAGGCCTTCCTAGCACTGCTTCCCTGTTTCCTCTACAGAAAACCATTCTAAACAAACATGTCTTAGATGAAGCAACATGGTAATCTTCAAATACTATATCACTTCAATTTGACCATAAAAAAATTTGGATAATCATTTAATAGAATTATAACTCCTAAAGTTATCTAAACCGACCTCTGATACCAACTACAAGGCCCTATCCTTAAACCTTACTTAATGTTGAGTTATTACAAGATTACACATTGAGGATCTTTTTGAGTTTAGAGTTTTAGAGAATTTGATCATAAAACTTTCATTACATTCCACATATAAAGAATGTGGTTACATAAAGATATTATTCTTCTTTCCCATCAATGGAAACATATTTAAAATAAATCATGGATTCTTTCTTGACACTTCCTTGACACTATCATCATATCATGTACCTTTCCTTTGACATGTGAAAAACATTTCAAAAAACATGGGATGAGCATAAAAATCTCAGTAAGGGATATAAAAATATGGAAAGGAAACATGGGTACATATATACATAATAATGAAATCATACTTTACCCATAAAACATAAGCACTTTAACATTCCTCATCAAATCATGAATAAATCATAGAAATCATAAGACATAAATGTAACTTGAGGCATTCATAACATTCTTATGTAGGGAGTAACCCTCTTGGTTACATTTGGAATACCCATCACAGTATATTCCCTAAATCTCTTCGGAGAAACCTTAACGTTTCACTCCATCACGTTACCCAATGCATTGGAGAGCTATATTGGGCTCACCCACCGTTAGTTTATCACGAAACCACCCGTATTCATCATAATGACCAAGAACCTCAACATAATCGTATCACATAAAACATGCATAAAGGAAACATAACATTTCCACCTTTCAATCACAAGATATCAATACAACATATTGATATAAAAACATTATGAAAAACATTTTCAATACCAATATAATAGAAAAGTAAAACATGGTATTTATTTTTCTTTTAAAAAAGGCAGGTCTTGTAGAGGAATCCGAAACTCAAATAATGGTCAGGAAGCGGAGAAGTCGTTGTCGCCAGATACATACGACAAAAAAATTCCCTTTTGTCGTTTAGTAAATGCTTCATATAAAAAAGATTCCTTTTGAATAAAATTAAAAGTCAAAGGGGTTTATACACCATATAAAAGAAGGTTGTGTATAAAAAAAATATGTCTCAATGAAAGGAGATTGAGACGAAGTCCCATACCTCAGGTCCGACATGACTCGATCGTTATTTAATGTCCTAAATAATAAACATGAGTTAATTTCTACTTGCTTAAGAACATTTTAAAAGTTCATTATTCCTTTTATATCACTTATTTCCATGTCATGAACACTATGTAATTATTTAAGTTAATAACGGTCGTTTTAACGATCATTGGCACTTGAGTCAAAAATAAACCCTTTATAATTATAAGTTGTTCATGTATCCATTATATCCAGAATTATAATCATGATGTATATATAATATATATCCAGTATATACATGCATGTATAATATTACATAATCATTTAGAGGTAATAAATGAAATGCACCGTTCATGGAGATGGTAAGCCGTACGTACGCATGAACGCTACTTTCATTTCTATTTCGTATTTTATAGAATGGAATCATAATGATATAAAGGTATATTATAATTCCAGTATAATATCATATATAATATCATAGTTCCATCCTTTATACGTCCCACATATGGTATTTAATGAATCAAATCACTTTGAGGGGCGGTAGTCTGCACTTCCTTGAATGAAGATATCGCGTTTACCCATAATGGAAACCATAAAGGTATGACCAAAATGAAAAATACATAAGCTTAAGGAAAACATAAAAATATTATATATCATATATAAATATAGTGACATCTTAATGGCCACCTTTTAAGGTGTTAAAATAATGTTGAACAATTATCATTTCAGGAGGCATAAATTCACCATCCACGGAAACAGTATGTTCTTTAACCATTAGATGTAGGTGTGTGTAAGTGTAGCTCGAATAATTCTTATAACAACATCATACTATATTGAAGATACTGGAGTTGTTACAAAAGAAATGAATAATAAGAGTTTAGGGGGTTGGAGAAGCAAAATAAAACAAAAGGACTAAAGTGAAGACATTACCTTAAAATCGTGTAACTCCCTTTAGTTTGAGCTCAAAGGCTTCCTTGGGAAGACTTCTGCCCAAAGTGAGGATTCAAGGAGTAATAGAGCGATGTGGAGAGACAAAATGGGCCGGAGTTGGCCGAGCCAAAGGCTTTGGGAGTGTGGGTAAGGAGGTAGAGGTGGGGACCTTTTATAAGAGGAGAGGAGGGGCACTCTTGGAAAGTAAAGAAATGTTACTTTATTTGAAAATGATTTTCGGATTCAAAAGGTCCCACATTGATATAATTTGAGTGTAAGGTGATAAGGGTTCGAAATACACCCATACAATAGGTTTTGGACATGTTTATGTCTTAGATTTGGCATTATCATTCCATTTTATTTAAATCCTTTATTAATGAGGTAATCACCGCATCATCATGATGTCATAAATAATTTAATTTATTTAAACTCTAAAAATTATGAAAAAATTCTATGATGTAGGAAATATTTTTATCCTTCTAATGAATATTTATAGTCTAAAATATCAATTATATAGACAAAATTAAAAATATTTTTCTTAGGTGATACATTTTTTGTCACATTTAACATTCTTTAAAAATAAAAAGATATAAAGTCACTTTCTCACAAAAGTGATTCCATGGGCCCCCCAAGTTTGGCACAAGTAATCCCATGGTCGGCCATTAGACAACCAGTATCCTTAGGACACATGTTGTGGTCTTTTTGTATTATTATGATATCATTTTATTATCTTTAACTACCTGATTACTCATTAATCAATATAATTAAAGATAATTACCATCGTTACTATTCATAATGTCCAAAAATAAAAGAGTCTTAATTACATAATTTAGACCTTATTATTCCAAATATGTAATCCATTTTACCAAATTACAAACACATAAATTGCAATAATTGATTTAAAAATAATTCCCGTTGTCAAAACAAATAGCGGGTTTATTTGAAACAATATCTATGAAAAGTTTGGCATTAGTATATGACCAATTCCAAAGTAAAATTAATACTAATGACCACCATTAGATTAAATGGTAAAAATATATTCAGATTAAACTTTAAGAAAAATTAAAAGTATAATCTATCCATATAATTAAATTAATTGAAAAAGCAGTTTTGCTGTAAAATGCAGTATTTTTTCACTATTCATTAAAAAATGAACATTGTCAGAAAAATACAAAAAATTTATCAAATGTAAATTTCAATGTCCCATTAATAATGAATATGTTTATTTTGACATATATATCTTATAAAATTGTCAAAAGATAGATTTAAAAATGGTTTTCCATCAAAAGGCAGTAAAACAATCTTTTAAAAATATTAGTGTATTCCATGCTTAAGATTGGATTTATTTTCATTTTGAGCCTCTAAAACACTATCCAATTCATTAATAGACATAGATAAAAAAATATATTATTCATTACTTACTTGGGATGTTTCACTTCTAGTCGATTATTGAAAATTAAATAGTATAGTGCATCAAGACGACTAGGCCTAAACATTCCATTATCCAACAACTTGATTCTCCCAGCACCTTCAATGATTCACCATTTTTACAAATACATTTTTCCTTAGTACAAAGGTAGGTCCATGTATGCCCTCATTAATTCAATCATTATTTATTATGAGGGACCTACTTTTATTATCAATGGCACATGGTCCAAATTCCATCCACATAATAAAAGAACCACATGAGTTATTTAATAAATAAACACTTATGGTCCATACATATCACACTTCCTTTCCCACAGATCTAATATTTTTCATAAATAACATTCAATAAAAAAATAACATTTTATAATTTATCATATACATATAATTAACATAGTTCCATGATGCATTTATGGAACCACTTTAATGATATATCTTCACATTGTTTTCCAACATTAGTTATGTGAATACATCATGAAGTGGCTAGGCCTATTTTTATTGAATCAAATGTGATCCTACTTAAAATTATGGACTAAAATTTTAAAAACAAAGTAAAAAATAAATACTAAATTTCATGTCCAAGAATATTTTAGTACATATAAAAATTAACTCCAAAAACAAAAGTGACGGTAATAAGACACATTCATCCATGTCACATTGAAGTTATTTTTTATATTTCATTAAAAATTCATTTGGAATTTTATATGTGATGATCGGTATATAATTCCTTCATTTTTTAGAGATAGTCTAGGTTATAGTGGCTGTGTAAAAAATGTATGGAGTGAGAAACATAATTATTAACAAATAATGACATGATCATATAATCTTTTCTTCAACCATGTATTTCTTTTAATTAAATTATATTCATATTTTGTAAAATTAACTTTTATTTCACCTAATCATATTTATTTTTTGTTATCTTACTTTATATTTTTACAATTATATAAAAATCACCATGATCCTATATTATTAACATAAGACATGGTCATCAGTGAAGAATCATATTTTTCTTAAGGTCATCACATTTTATTCCTTTCAATTTCAATTCGTTTGTGGCAGTGAAGTGTAATTTCATAAAAATTGAAGTTTTATTTTCACATTCTCCTGGAAAATTTCTTGATTCCATTATAATCTCATTTAACTAAATTACACTAACATATATATATATATATATATATTAAAAAATCATATATTTATATTCATGTGGATGCAAGGATAAAATACATATGATTTTATATGGGTGTTATTATAGTCAATACCATAGTTTAGTCTTAATATTTGAATGATACCGTAGAGTAGGTAAAGGTTTTCATACCTACAGAGTTTGAAAAAGTTCCCTATGAAATTTAAATTATTTAAATGTTCGTGATCCATAATTAATATTGATTGTATTATCAATATCTCTTTTAGTAAAAGATTATAATGAATGACCCATGATTATGTAATTCTAGACCAACCCCTTTCCCTAATAACACTCATGTCGTATTTTATAACAATTTATTTTATATTTGGAATGAAACTATAAAAAATAAAAACCAATATACTGTCATTTATATATATGTTTAAAATTAATTAAAGAAATAAAATATTAATAATTTACTGAGAGTATTGAAGTACTGAGGGTTGAATCAATGAGAATGTCCTTGTATGGTCCCAATGTACTGCATTCTACTTTCTACAAATGTTGTTTTGAAGGAATTTGACAACATATCATATTATGGGATTAGTCCAATGATATAAGTGTCCTATGGACATATGTCTCATTGATAGTTGAGGGAACCCAGTATGGTTTGGTATAATACATGATGCATGAGGTGAGTGTTACGTTCTCTCTCTCTCTTAGTATTATAAAATGAGGAGTGTCTCCACTAGATTATCATCATGAGTGATCCCATATTGTAGATTACAGTTTGCACCTATGAAATAAATATTTGAATTTATATCTTGTACTTAAATGGTTTTCATATGGGATTTGATTTATTTTATCATGGGATGATCCTTGCGTAGTGGGATAATGTTTTTGTGCATGAATTTTAAAGTCGATTTGGATCTATCTCTTATGGATATATTATGTATGAATTGCATTTCACAAGTACACTCATAGAGATTTTTGGGGTTGGATTATAGATTAGAAACCAATTTTAGTATAAGAAACAAAAAGTCATTATTTACACATGATGATGTTATATTGATGTAAAAAACATGTTGTAGTGGTAGATTTTAGTCAGGATTTGGGATGATAGACTATTGGGATACTAGGGGGATGATATGTTCTTAAAATATGAAAAGATTAAAAATATATATGGATTAGGATATGTGAGCCTCGAAATTTTTGATGGTATTTGTATTAAAATGAGTTGTAGGATAATAGATAAGAAATGGTATGGGAATATATTTTTAGTGAGATTATGGTAATAAATATTTTGTATGAATCCTCAATCTATTCATGATAGTGGATTTTTTAGAGGTGGCATAAGAAAAGGTATGAGTCCTCATGTTGAGTTTGAGTGTAGAGTTATAATATATGGTATCATACACCACTAGGAATGAGAGGGTTGAGGCCAATGAGATAGTATGATAGCTCGGCACGAATTAGAGGGTGGTAGTGTAGGATGAGAAATGAGATCATGTATAAGTGTGAGACCCTACCCCGAGTTGATGAGAAGTGTTTGGGAATCGTCTCCAAGAACATTAGCTGAGTAGTTTGTATTGGGTACGTTTATGTGAATATTTTAGTACATATTATAGAACAAGTTGATCCATGTATGGTAGGGTTTCATGGTGTCATGATAGTGACTCAATTACCCAAAAAATATGATGATAAGCCACATTATTTGGCTTATTTTCTTTATCATGTATACATGTGGACAAGATTTTGTATATGATTTTATATTGGAGAGACCAAATTGATGTATATTTATCACACCCTACATATTAAATCTACTGAATCTCCAAACCATATGTCTATTATATATGTTGTCTATAGGTTTCATATTTAGTTGGGCTTAGATAGCACATTGGGATTTATAAATGGGTGGAGGAGACACAAATGGTTATTGTGGTTCCCCGTTATTATTACTCATACATATTGTTTTGTCTGATGAACTTATGGGATCCCTAAAAAATTTATAACTACATGGTTCTAGTTACATTGTTATATTTTTTATGTGTTTCATTTTTATATCGTTTACTTAGGACATAATTCAATATGTGTATATGATTATTATCTAATATGGTTGATGTTTTATTATTTAAATTTTATTAATTTCTATGATATTGAATGTATAGTCTCTCAAATATTCATTCTAGACTGTTGTCACCATTATTTATCCTCTATCCTATTTTTTCGAATTCCTATGTTCATGGGGAGACACAAGATATGGTATTGTTTCAGTGAAATTAGATAGGGAATTATAGTTGACTATTTTATTCTATGGGATTCAACTCACCATACTTATAAATATCCAATCCTTTTCCCATTTTATCTCAATCCATGTTCATTCTCACTTTTTACATCTCCCTCTTGTAGTGGATCCCATATCAATATCCCCATTCATTTTCCAATTTGAAAAAATTATCATAAGATGAATGGATCTATATATAATCCCATAATAAAAAATTAATACATATTCCATATATTTTTTGTATTATTAATTTGTTATTTATAATATGAGTAATTTTACCAAGGATATATGAACATAATGAAACAAGTCATTCTTGTATTGATTTTATAATTGTTTAAAATAAAATTTCGAACAAGTTCACTACTTCCATCAAATAATATCAATTAAATTTTTTTGTATAATTAAGGTATTTATCCTTAATGCATTTAAAATATCTTTCATCACATTAATTGAATTTTATGTAGGTATTCATTTATTTTTTCTTTTTAGTCATATAAATAAAAATACTTGTAATCATTTGTCTTAAAATTTTCATCACGTTAACAATTATTTGTAATCGATTAACATATTTATATATTCTTTACATATTAATTTTTTTTTAATTTTGAATCCGTAATTATTCATTATATGTTATTTGTTGAATTTAACTTGATTTTTTATAGTTTATTTACTAGAAACATGTGTTAGTATGTCAATATAATCCATTTCTATATTGAGATTATTATAGTAATAAAAATGTTATTTTGAAATTATTCTATGGTATTTTATGTTTTTAATTATTTAAAATAATGCCATGTACTTCCAATGATATATTAGTATATGACAGAATGCATTTTGATTTTATGTAATGGAAGGGTATTATAATTATATAGACCATCAATGCACTAATAGGTCACATGATACGACTATGATATTGTAATGGGTTTACCCTTATCCATTATATATGATGTCTATGGAGATGTCCTTGATGTAATGTTTTTGTTGTCAAATGTTATTAATTCAAATAAGTTATATCATTTTGGATTATTTAATGTTATCCATTTAAGTATTTCATTCCATTTTTTTATGTTAATTTTTTTCTTATTTAATGATCATTATGAATTTATATTTTTACCTATTCTGAAAATAATGATTATTAAATTATTATGAAATTTAATATTTTTATATACAATATCCCTTAATTAGTATTATAAATAAATAATTTCTTATCCATTATATTTCTTGACTTTATGAAGAGGAATATTATATATGATTGGTCCAATGAATAATATTATATAATTGTTATTTATATCAGACAATTTGATAGGATTTTTTATAATGAGATGTTTATCATTCAAGTCACAGAATGAATGCTGATCCTTTTCCTTGGTTATTTACTCCCATATAAATTGATCAATTTTACAGAAATAATAACTATATTTGGGTGATTTGAGTGGGTGTAATGACATTCATTAATTCCTAAATTTATAAATTTAACATTATGTATAATATATTATAAAAATTAACAAAACATGAAGATGAAAATATTCTTCTAATTAAATTAGTAGGATCTATTTTTTTATTTGTTAATTATTAACATAGGTAAACATGAAAATCACAAGTATATGAGAACATTACAAAATAACCAATTCTATAGAAACACATTAATGGGACTCATTTATCATTTATAATTTACCTTTGATTAATGTTATTAATTCATAGGGTTATAATTTATTTCTTTTTTCACCATCCTTTTTAGAAATATAAATGCATTAGAATAAATAACCTATACACATAGATATTGTAATAATAAATATAAATCTGCATAGACAATAATACAAACACAAAACGGACTAAATAATATTAGTACAATCATCTATTAAAAACCCATTAGATATATATTGAGAGAATAAGAAAAAATATCAATGAAAATCATAATAATAAATCCTAAAAATTTTATCAATCTCTTAATCCTCTATGTTCTATTACAATAATGATAAAAACTCATTATTTAATTACATTGGTCTCATTTATGTTCTTTTTATTTAAATAAATATTAATTTCATATTGTCTTGTCAAATAAATCATTGTTGTTGGGACCAAATTGTGTATGAAGATTGTATTTGTTGTCAACATCAGTCAATACTAGTCAAAATAAAGTAAGAGATTAAGAAGGATTAAAATTTTAATGTAGATTGGATGAAGTGAGTATTTATAGATAATTTTTAATTAATCATATCATTTGATGTCATACTTGAGATATTCTATAAGAATATCAATTCAACTGAGTGTTGAAATGATCATAGGTTCAATGAACCTGTGTCAAAAGTGACACATTGATTACAACAATAAATAATGGTGAATTATCATGCATCTAAAGATTGTTGAAGAAGAATTCAGATTTGAAAATGACCATGGAAATCTTCACGATGGAATGAGAACCGTGCAATAGATTAATTGAAGATAATAATAATATGATTTTCATGAAATTGAGAATGATGATTGAAGAAGAAGAGAGAGTGTTGGAGTACATGGAATTCTAATATGGCCAGGAATTAAACATTTACTTGAAATCTGATTACTGTTGCACTGTTCATAATGTTCCAAATTCATGTATCAAAAGGTGATACATTGTCTATAACATTTAAAGAGCTTGAAGAAGCATCGTGCCTTGAATTTTAGATTAAGAGAGTTGATTAGAGTTCATTGAAATTAACACTCAAAACAAAATATTGGATTCTAAGTGAGGATGAAAAAGTACTTTGGAATTCATAGTCCAAAGAGCATAAGAAGAAAGAAAGATGATTTATGAAGATCAAGAGAAGGCAAAAAGTGGTGTATGGGCTTGGCTCTATGAGAATGGACATGACTATGATGATGCTTTTCTGATTTGTATTTCAAAAATATCATATGTTTAGAGAAATTGTGATGAAAGCCTTGTGAAGTATAGGGTTAGTAAAGAAGTGTTTTTAGAAAAGGAAAGAAAGTTTTGTGCATGTAAAAAGTGGTGCGCAAGTACAAAGTGGCGAGCAAGTGTGTCGTGAATGTATATGTGGAGAATAATTTTATGTTGTGTGCATGTCAAATTTAAATATCATATCATCAAAATATGGAAATGTAAATATTTTGGTGCACAAGTTAATGATTCGTGAAAATGTATACGGGGTGCACAAGTGTGGCGTGAATGTATAAGTGGCGGACAAGTGTAAATTGCATTAAAGTAATATTTTTAGATCATCACATAAAAATACGAAAATGGAAATAAAGTGTCACACTAGTAATATAATGGTGCACAAGTGATGGAGAAACGTGCCAGTTGGACCGATGCATAAGTGTTTGTGGCGCGCATGTCACCAAAATTCCAATAAATAGACAACTATCCTCCTCATATTTCTAATCCCTACACATAAGAAAACATTTAAGCTCTAATAACACAAGTAGTATAATGTGGCCATCAACCTAAAGTGGCATGCATGTTGAGGGTTATTTATAAGGCACACAAGTATGGAGGCATGCCAGAAGAGTGGAGTGCTAGTAGAGTGGTGCACAAGCAGAGTGGCGCACAAGAAGAAGTGGTGCAAAAGTTGTAAGAGGCACCCAAGCAAAGAGTTGTGTGCAATAAGTGTGTTGGGTCTAACCCCGATGTGGTGCGCATGTTGTGAGTTGTTCAAAATTGTGGTTCACGAGTAGTTGGTGACACGCATATAGGGAGGCTCCAAGTAGAGAGGCACCCATGTAGGGATTGGTGTGTAAGGTGGGAGTTGTGATAGAAGTTAATACCAGCTTCTGATCAACTGTGATGATGCTATGTTGAGATAAAAATCATTATTTTAACAATCACAAAGAGAACGTGAGATTATAGAAAGAAAAAGAAGAATAAAAGTTTTGTGTTGTTGGTTTTGCACTGAAAGAGAACGTGTGAAAAAGAAAAGGATTCTGTGCAGTTGGTTTTGCAATGAAGAAACAGATGAAGAAGAAGAAGAGTGTGAATCCTACAAGTTTGTTGCAAACAAATGAGAGGCTGGTTACTTGCCTAATATTAAGCTGGTAACAACAAGAAGAATAAGGTTGTGGAAGAAAAAAGTAGCATTGTATCATCCGATAGGTCTAAACAGGTGGAATATTATTTTGGGGTTCCAAACTCATTGAATAGAGAGAAGCATATCTTCATAGGTAGTATAAAGAAACAGCTACAGGAAGCAAGATACCGTCTACACTACCAGTATAAAGAACTGACGAGTTTAAGGGTATATCCTACTCACTGCAAGTTGAAAGTGTATTGTTTCCCTTCCCCCCTCTGAGTGTATAGAGGAACACTGGGAAGCATTTACTTCCATCCCACCTCAGTGTGCAGGGATCCACATTGACTAGCATATTTTTTCCAAGTCAATCACTATTATAGTTACTATATTATAGTGGATAATCAATGTAATGGTCATCCCCATGCATGGCTAGGACATAGATTTTCTAACTGAGTGGTGAACCTTATAACAATATCATGTGCATATTTCTATTGTTTTATGTTTTTGCATGTTATAGCTAAAAGAGAATAAGAGAATAAAAATCCTAAAAAGTCAATAGGTATTGGGATAGAATGCTGGAATTGGTTTGAAAAGTCCCCAACACTGATTCACCCCCCCCCCCTTAGTATTAGGTATATCCCAAACTGGTCCTCTCAATTGGTATCAGAGGAACAATTTCACCTTTTTTAGATTCTCTACAATGATGATATTCTATTTTGAGGACTTGAGATACTTTCCTGAGTTAACAATGAAGTTCACTTTTGATGTAGAGTCGGTTATCTCTAAGAAAAATTCTATATCCACCAAAACCATGATGAATAGAAAAAAGAAAGATAAGAGAAAGATGAAGAAGAAGTCCATCTTATCTAAAGAAGAGGAAGCATCGGGTTCTTCATATTTGGATGACATTGAAGACAAACCAATCATGGAATGTAATAGGAAGGTGTCTCAAGTTCCCACCAAGATTATTGGATACTATACTACCTCAACTAATCAAGATGTATGTGTTAGTACATTTGGAAATTATTCTCATGATGAAAATGTGAGCACACATAGTAATGATCAATCTAAAACATCCCAAGAAATAATATTTGATAGATTAATAATGAATCCGCATGGTATTCCTGAATAATGTACATCCCTAATTGGTGGTTTATTTAAATGCATGTTGGAAAATATCACTCAACAGGAAGAATAAACTGGTGTTTTGGAGAAAGGATTACAAGAAAAATTTGTTGAATGTTTAAATCTCTCCAGACAAGTTGGAGCCATTGAAATAAGAAAGATTGGATTTGAAGTTAGTTTTTCAAATTGTCTCAATGATGCTAAATAAAAGGAGGGAGTCTTCAACACTCTATAAAAGAAGATCCATGCACTTAGATATGAGCTAAAAAGGAGCACTGAAAAAAAAGGTATATTTGGAAGAAGACTCCAAGAACATCATTGAACTGGACACATTGTTACAAAACAATTTAAGGATGCATGAAGATGAATCAAATCGATTAAATAATCATGTAAAGATAATATGACTATTATTGAAGACCAAAAAGTCATCTTCAATATGAGATGCCTAGAGTTGGAAGATTTTTTGACCAATCTTGAGAAGACACATATTGAGACTCTACAAAAGAAGGAAATAGTTACTACTAGTAAAAAATGCTATCTAAAGGATTAAACAATCAAAATACCTCTAACATGTGATAAGAATATTAGGGCTTCACTAATTAATATATGAAAAAAAAGTTGAGAATGCGAAGGTACCATCCATGAATACTTGTACCAATGCTTGTAAATCCGTTTCTATAAAAAGTACATGTTGGAAAAAAAAACTAAAAAAAAGTATGAATGAGGAAATGTTATGAGATACCTACCACCATGGATATGGTGCATAAGAAGAATAATATGGAATATGGTTCCCCATATAGAGCACAACATATCAAGAAGTCAATATATGTGGGTCAATGATGTTGTTGCAATAGGTTTGGGAATTTTGAACTAGATTGTTGGTACAATCCCTTAAATGTTAATTCATAGATAAATACCATATTTAGGGGGATGAAGACCAAAAATTAAAAGCAACATCCACATATCCAGAAGCATCTCTATACTACAAACAGATTTGGAATGCTAGACAACATCTAGGATGTATGCAATGGGTGTGGTCATAATAACGGCACATGATTATCTCAGAATTTATTAAAATCTTATAAGAACAGAAGACCACAAAAAATGGTGAAGAATAAATAAGATATATTGGGAAGTAATCAGAAATATGTTGCAGAAGAAAATGATCCCAAGAAGGTTACAAGGAGGAAAACTAAGAAGTCCTTGGATTCTAAATATAATATGTTAACGGGTAGTGCATCCAAGAGAATTATCATGAAGGATGAAACTAAAAAGAAGCCATGTTGAAATTACAAAACTTCTTCCATAAGTCCTAAATACAAATTGGTTATATGTCTTAAATATTTTGAAAGAATGAGAAATGTTGAAGATGCACAGGAGAAGGCTAGTACAAAAATGTAATAAGAAGATTCCACATGATGAAGAAAACGTGAATAAGAGGTTGCAAACAAAAGGTAACTCTTATGTTCATGAGGTTTTGTGTGTGAGTTGAAAAAAGGTTGGTCATACTGTTAAAAATTGCATTGAACTTAATCCACCCAAAGAAGAATTTATCAAAATGATGAAAATTGAACCAGGGGATTATACTTCTAGAAATTCTCTAGAATAATGATGATTCACACACAAACAAATGGAAGAAGTATTGAGATCCACACCACAATATTCACAACTGATGATTATATGTGCATGTATGATGAGTGATAAAATGGTGTATCATGGTTGAAAAAACCATCCTAGCCTGCCTTCTCACATTGAAGAAGCTAGAAGGATCCACCTTATTCCAATAAATAATTGTGTATTGTATTTTTTAGGATAATATAGGGAATTGAAGGTGACGAATGCTCTCAAGCGGAGAACCTAAGAAGTAGTTATTACTATCAACTCTTGATTGTAAGGCTGAAGAAGTTTTCATCTATGTATGATTCGTTAATTTATATTCAAATATTAATATGATGAGGTGTCACCATTGCTGAAATGATGAGGAGTGGTCCCTTAAGTGGGAGACATACGAATAATCTTCTAGAGTTATTATTTCAATCAGTATCAACTTCAGTGGATATCAAATTCAATTACACTAGAAATTATGTGAATAGCATGTCATTGGAAATGTTAAGTTGTTTCGTAATCACTCGACCTTGGTTCCACAAAATAAATTATATTTTTACAAAGGGGGAGTAACTATGTCAATCAATGACATAAGAATAATGGAAGTTCCCCATGGCCACATATCCTTTCAATTGAACTTGAATGTTTTTTTCAATTTTTTGAAGTGATTTAATTAATTTTAGGTGGATTATTTCCTATAAAATTCAATATCTTCGGCCTGGAATGAAAGTGGAAAACACATTAAGACAAGTGTATGAGATCTCATCTCATGAGGTATCACAATTAGTTAATAAGGGATATATTTTTTTGTCTAAATCAAATCCTCTTATTTTCATCATTGAGATTTGCTGAAGTGGACATAGAGTGAAATGATTGATGGCACACTACATAAGTATGGATTGATACCATCTCCATAATGAACATTGTATTTCATGTCAATAAGGGGGAGAGAAAGTGAAATTAAATTTTGTAATGTTAGGGGGAGATAAGGAAGTTAAGGGGAGAGAGAATATTCTTTTCTTGACAATGACACATTCATTTAATGAGACATTATGGTATTGAAAAAAAAATAAAATAGGGGAGATTGTTGGGACCACTTTTTCTATGAAGAGTGTTTTTGTTGTCAACAGTTGACAACACTGGTGAAAATGAAGAAAGAGATGAAGAAGGACTAAAAAAGTTAATAGAGACTAGAAGAAGTGAGGTTGCCATGAGAATTGTATGCAATCATAGCATTGGATGTAATACTTGATCAATTCATTAAGAATATCAATTAAGAATATTGTTGATTAGATCCAATGTTCAAGGAACTTGTGTCAAGTGTGACATATTGTTTACAAAAATGAATAATGGGGATGTATCATTCATCTAAGTATGATTGAAGAAGAATGTGTATTTGAAGAAGACCATGCAGTTCTTCACGATTTCATGAAAACAATGCAAGGGATTACTTGGAGAAAAGAATCACATGATTTTTCTGAAGTCAATAATGATGGTTGAAGAAAAATAGAGAGTGTGGAAGTGCTTGGATTTCTAATATGATCAAGAATTACAATTTTCATTTAAATATGATGAAAATTGCATTGTTCTTAAGGTTCCAAATATATCTATCAAAAGGTGATACATTGTCAATGTAACGTCCCGAAATTTTGAATAAATATTGTTTCCTAATTTTATGTGTTATTTTATTTTACTTTTATACTCAACAAAAATGTTTCATTTGATAACATGATTATAATTAAAATGAGACCATTGGGTTTAGACGGTTATATGACCATTGGTCAATATGATCACTGGAAACTAAACGTTTTGATTATTGACTCTAAATACAAGTAATCTTGGTTAATTATTATAGAAAGAAGATTCGATGGCCTCACCCAGTAGTCTTGGACTGATCGAAGCACATCTAACAGAACTTGGGAAGGAGGTATCACCACTGGGCTTTTCTCTAGACCAAAACGAAGCAGAACATCATCGTGTGAAGCTAGAAAGGAATCGCCTTTGCGAGAAGTTCAAACTGATAGAAATTACTACTCGTGCGATGTTAACCGAGCCTCCCTCAGATTCTCTCACCTTAGCACACCTTACACTTAGGTCCTATGCTGCTGTGATAAGGGGCTATGTAAGGAGACCGTAACTGGCTTCTGTAATCCTTTGTTTTAAATAAAAATTGGGATATCTTCTTATGATGAAGTTAATGAATTTTTAAATGACCAGATAAATATAGTATGCAAATTTTTTATGAATTTAAGAAAAAGGATATTTTAAAAAATTTTATGTAAACCTTAAATAATTAAAAATGTGTAATGATTTTCAAAAAATGGTCTTCTACAATTATGTTCAGTACAAAATTTAGAGTCTAAAAAGATCAACATGATTTTTGATGAATAGTAAATTATGAATAGTGATTTTATGATTAGGATTAATAATGTGTCCAAATGGATTAGTAATATCACTTAAAGAAAGTATTAATATAATCTAGGAACCATGATTAAGTAATGTGATTCAATAAAATGGTTAAATAACGGTTTCATAAATTATTATTCAAGTATTAGTTTTTTCGAGTGAATAGTTTTTTTTAATTAAAAATTAAATTAAAAATATTTAAAAAATTATCTTTATAAAATGGATTTAATTTTTGAACTCAGAGCACCAATATTATGTTATGGTAATATTTGGGGTTTTTTCTGAAAAAATGAATTTTTAGTGAATAGTGTATTTATTTAAAAAATAAAATAAAAATATTTAGAAAATTATTTTAATAAAATGGAGTTCATTTTCGAAATCAGATCATTGATATTTGGTTAAGGTGAAAGTTTGGGATTATTCTGAGAAAGTTGAATTTTCAATGAATAGTGAAAATACAGTTTTTTAGTTACGGGTGTTTAATGACATCATTAAATGATGTATTAAGTTTTTAATCAATATGATAGACTGATGAATACTAAGATAAGGTATGAGGTGTCTCAAGTGGCCAATACCATGGGCAAATACCATGGGCAAGCCCATGGTTTTGCCAAAACCACTAATGAGGTGTCCCTTGGCCATTAATGCCTTGTCCCCTCACTTTCCCTATAAATATCGATCCATCCTATCATCCATTCGACTCCCCACTCTCCCCCAATGATGTTCTGGTCTCATTACCTCCCAAGGAGTCCTCCCAAGGTGCCCCCAATCCCTCAAGGTCCCAACCATTGAGTTTTAAGAGTTACGTTTTATGGTAAGGGATCTGATCTCTCTCTTTCTTTTCAAGAAATCTCTTTTATGTAATTTCTTTTATGCTCCATGTTTTTATGTTAAAGGGTTTTATTTTATACTCCTCTTACTTCCCTTTTCATGTTCACATAATGAGAGATCCCCGCTTACTCTCATTATTTCGTTTTATGATGTTTTAAGTGGCACAGTTAGGCTGCCGAAATTTTTGTAACAGATTCTTTCTCCCTTCTCATTTTTCAAGATCTATTATCATGTAAAGTATTTCAAGTTCCTTTTTATTATGTTGGGGTATGATCTCTAAATTTATCATACTGGTCTTTTATTATCATATGATGAGAGACCCCATTTTATCTCTTCAATTCAGTATTTTGATGTTTTAAGTGGCGCCGTTAGGCTGACGAATTTTTAAGTGGTTCTTCAGCCTTCTCGTTTTGAGGTTCTACTTTCATGTCAATTCTTTCAAGTTTTTTTTGTTATGTTGGTGTATGATCTCTATATCTATCATACTGTAATCTTATTTTCAGATGATGAGAGACCCGATTTGATCTCATCAATTCATTTTTTGTTGATGTTTAAGTGACGCTGTTAGGGTGTCGAATTTTTAAGGGATTCTTTCACCCTTCACCTTTTCAATGTTCTAATTCCATGTCAAGTCTTGCAAGTTACTTTTTATTATGTTGGGGTATGATATATATATATATCATACTGATATTTTATGTTCATATTATTAGAGACCCTATTTGACATCATCAATTCATTTTTGGTTGAAGTTTATGTAACGCTGTTAGGCTGCCGAATTTTCATAAGAGAAATCTTATTTTTGTCTTCCTTTCATGTTCTTCATTTCATATGGTATATTTTCAAATTTCATTACCATGTTATTAAATCCCTTATATTCTGTCCCTCTACTTTTTTATGGTTCATTTATGATTGTTTTACCCATGTCCCCTCTCTTTTCAACGTTTTCTAAAACCCTATAACGTAGCCGTTGTGCTGCAGAATTTTCGTCTCAAAATGCCTCTCTCTTTTTCTCAAAATTACTTAATGTTATTAATTGAATACTCAAAGATAATATTTCTATAGTGTTATTCACATATATACAAAAATGTTCTATTTTAAATTCTGGGATTTACATACATGAATCCTGCTCTCCCCTTCCGTGGGTTTAAAGTGACGTAAAGATCATGTCTTTAAAGAAGTTTTTAAAACGTTATGATTATGAAATGAAACCCATTTATTTTATGCTATATGGGTTATTTTTGAAATGTTTGATGATTATATATGTGGATCACATGATAATAAAGGAAAATTTAAGGGTTCACCCTGATAGCGCTCCAATGCATTGGGTAATGATGTAACCACTATAGATTACAATTTTCACGATACCTTGGTGAATAAATTTGGTAATTTTCAAATGACACCTTGGGGATGGACCTTGGTGATATGTTCATAATTGTATATGTTAAATTATGTAGCCACATCTTCAATTTATGAAAATGTTTTTTTTATTATGATATGCCTCATGATTTCATTCTCATGCCTTAAAGTTCTTTTCATTACCTTATTGAAGTATCTCAATTTCACAGGTAAAATGTTTCTCTTGTTTCCCTTACTGGGCTTTTGCTCACCCTTTCTTTTGATTTATGTCCTCAGGTTATGTGATGCAGTAATGAACCTAGGATGAATATGGGGAGAATCCTTTCATGTGTTTTAGAATAATGTTTTATGTTTTCATGATTAAAGTTCCTGGTTTCCAAGACACTAAACCTTAATGATCCTCAGTTTTTTAAAATGTAATGAAAGTTTATGTGGTAAAAAGGAGGGATGCTATAGTTGGTATCAAAGGATGGTTTAGTTATTTGTGGAAATTAGGATTTGAAAACTTTTGGAAGAAGCCTATAGAAAAGTTAAAAAATAGGAAATCTTCCTGGTATTTTTTTGAGTATTGAGTAAGGGGTTGCCAAGAAAATACATCCAAGTCTGGATACGAGTAGGTAGAGGTTGCTTTGGCACAGATGTACATAGGGGTAAAACCCGAAAACACCGCTTTGAGCTAGACTCGAACGGGAACTGGTACACGACAACGGGACTTGCTGCACTCTTGGTTACGACACTCCTGGGGGATATGATTTGGTAAATTCATAAGCTTAGTATGAACCATTGTTAAAGGAACAAAGATAAAATAAAATAAAGATTCACATAAGAATATATGATCATGGATAACCTAGATGGGAACCTAGGGGATCACAAGTTAGGGTATACTTTTCTTCTACAAGTTATCCTTATATGCTTTCGGTTCTTTTTCATGATTATTGGCTAAGTATTTAAGCCCCTAATTATGGTTTCTTTTCTTAGTTAATGGAGGGAAATGGAAGAACATGTCCCAACAAAAAATGTGATAGGAAATGAGATGATTTTCATATTAATATGACAGGGATGATTAGGGGATTAAAATATGATTATTATTTTGGAAGACGTTCACTATTTTGGGGACCCTATATGATCGAGGTAAATAGATTACTACGGTATTTTCATTGAGGGGTAAGTTTGACTTATATTTCGAAGAATCGATGAATTTAAGGTGGACTTATAGTAATTTAGGTTACTTATGGAAATGATTAACCTATCTTGGGTAAAATATGTTTAGGTTAGCTACTTTTGTTATAAGATGTTAGGAGTGGTTGATGTTGTTTGGAGATGAACAATGCAGTTTATTTTGGAAGACTATGTTATCAAATCTTTCTTATATTTGGGTTTCAATATTAGCTTGGTTTATTTTGAGGAATATTAATGGCCGTTATTTATGGAATGGTCAATGATGAACTATGGGTAGTACCATGGAACATTGAAGATTTAAAAGTAGTTTCCATTCCTATGGGATTATTTTTTTTGAAGAGGTGTTTTACCTTACCCTTTATGTTTTTGGGATAATGTTTAAAGATAGAAGAAATAGATAGTTAATATTTTGTGGATTATGAAAAAGATTCTTGTGTTTTGATGAGGCCAAGTAGTTTTGAATGCTCATAGTTTGGATAAAACATTAGTTTTGGGTAGAAACTTATTAGAGGATGAAACTCTACATGAAGATAGGTATATTTTCTTATGTTTTTGTTTTATGTTGTAAATGAATTCCTCAAAATTATGAAAATGAACGTAAAGCAAAAATGTTGTTGGTTTACGTTTCCTACTAGGTAATCAAAGACCGTTTAGACACATCATAAGTTTGGGATTTTCTTATGGTTAACTTTATCCGAATCATGTTCTCTATCACTCTACCCCAGAACATGACCCTTTGTTTTTCTTCCATGTCCATGTTTTCCTACATGGAATCCTAGTGTGGGTTAACTCAGGTGACCTTTGTACTTCCCTTTATTTCTTTTAATGTAATAATTTTACTGACTCCTTTTCCAATGTTGGACTTTCAATGAAATTTCAAAACCCAATTTTAAAAATTTCCAGGACGCAATTTCTAAAGGGGGGAAGAATGTAACGACCCGAAATTTTGAATAAATATTGTTTCCTAATTTTATGTGTTATTTTATTTTATTTTTATACTCAACAAAAATGTTTCATTTGATAACATGATTATAATTAAAATGAGATCGTTGTTTTTAGACGGTTATATGACCATTGGTCAATATGACCGCTGGAAACTAAAGTTTTTGATTATTGTCTCTAAATACAAGTAATCTTGGTTAATTATTATAGAAATAAGATTCGATTGCCTCACCCAGTAGTCTTGGACTGATCGAAGCCCATCTAACAGAACTTGGGAATGAGTTAGCACCACTGGGCTTTGCTCTGGAACAAACCCAAGCCAAACATCATCGTGTGAAGCTAGAACGGAATCGCCTTTCTGAGAAGTTCAAACTGATAGAAATTACTACTTGTGCGATGTTAGCCGAGCCGCCCTCAGATTCTCTCACCTTAGCACACCTTACACTTTGGTCCTATGCTGGTGTGATAAGGGGCTATGTAAGGACACCTTAACTGCCTTGTGTAATCCTTTGTTTTAAATAAAAATTGGGATTTATTCTTATGACGAAGTTTATGAATTTTTAAATGACCGGATAAATATTGTGTGCATATTTTTGATGAATTTTAGAAAAAGGATATTTTAAAAATGTTTATATAAACCTTAAATAATTAAAAATGTGTAATGATTTTCAAAAAATGGTCTTCTACAATTATGTTCAGTACGAAATTTAGAGTCTAATAAGATCAACTTGATTTTTGATGAATAGTAAATTATGAATAGTGATTTTATGATTAGGGTTAGTAATGTGTCCAAATGGATTTGTAATCTCACTTAAAGATAGTATTAATATAATCTAGGAACCTTGATTAAGTAATGTGATTCAATAAAATAGTTAAATAACGGTTTCATAAATTATTATTCAAGTATTAGTTCTTTCGAGTGAATAGTGTTTTTAATTAAAAATTAAATTAAAAATATTTTAAAAAATTATTTTTATAAAATGGATTTCATTTTTGAACTCAGAGCACCGATGTTATGTTATGGTAATATTTGGGGTTTTTTCTGAAAAAATGAATTTTTAGTGAATAGTGTATTTATTTAACAAATAAATTAAAAATATTTAGAAAATTATTTTTGTAAAATGGAGTTCATTTTTGAAATAAGAGCATTGATATTTGGTTAAGGTGAAATTTTGGGATTATTCTGAGAAAGTTGAATTTTCGATGAATAGTGAAAATACAATTTTTAAGTTACGAGTGTTTAATGACATCATTAAATGATGTATTAAGTTTGTAATCAATATTTTTGACTTATGAATAGTAAGATAAGGTATGAGGTGTCCCAAGTGGCCAATACCATGGGCAAAAACCATGGGCAAGCCCATGGTTTTGCCAAAACCACTAATGAGTTGTCCCTCGGCCATTAATGCCTTGTCCCCTCAATTTCCCTATAAATACCGAGTCATCCTCTCATCCATTAGACTCCCCACTCTCCCCCAACGAAGTTCTGGTCTCATTACCTCCCAAGGAGTCCTCCCAAGGTTCCCCCAATCCCTCAAGGTCCCAACCTTTGAGTTTTAAGAGTTACGTTTTATGATAAGGGATCCGATCTCTCTCTTTCTTTTCAAGAAATCTCTTTTATGTAATTTATTTTATGCTCCATGTTCTCATGATAAAGTGTGTTCTTTTATACTCCTATTACTTCCCTTTTCATGTTCACATAATGATAGATCCCCACATACTCTCATTATTTCGTTTTAGGACGTTTTAAGTGGCGCCGTTAGGCTACCGAAATTTTTGTAATGGATTCTTTCTCCCTTCTCAATTTTCAAGATCTATTATCATGTAAAGTATATCAAGTTCCTTTTTATTATGTTGGGGTATGATCTATAAATTTATCATACTGATCTTTTATGATCATATTATGAGAGACCCCATTTGATCTCTTCAATTCAGTATTTTGAGGTTTTAAGTGGCACCGTTAGGCTGCCGAATTTTTAAGTGGTTCTTCACCCTTCTCGTTTTGAGGTTCTACTTTCATGTCAATTCTTTCAAGTTACTTTTTGTTATGTTGGGGTATGATCCATATATCTATCATACTGGACTCTTATGTTCATATGATTAGATACCCTATTTGATCACATCAATTCATTTTTTTTTGAAGTTTAAATGACGCTGTTAGGCTGCCGAATTTTTAAGGGATTCTTTCACCCTTCTATTTTTCAAAGTTCTAATTCAATGTCAAGTCTTGCATGTTCCTTTTTATTATTTTGGGGTATGATCTATATATGTATCATACTGATCTTTTATGTTCATATGATGAGAGACCCAATTTGACATCATCAATTCATTTTTTGTTGAAGTTTATGTAACGCTGTTAGGCTGCCGAATTTTCATAAGAGAAATCTTATTTTTGTCTTCCTTTCATGTTCTTCATTTCATATGGTATATTTTCAAATTTCATTACCATGTTCATAAATCCCTTATATTATGTCCCTCTACTGTTTTACGGGTCATTTATGATTGTTTGACCCATGTCCCCTCTCCTTTCAACGTTTTCTAAAACCCTGTATCGTAGCCGTTGTGCTGAAGAATTTTCGTCTCAAAATGCCTCTCTCTTTTTCTAAAAATTACTTCATGTTATTAATTGAATACTCAAAGCTCTTATTTCTACAGGGTTATTCACATATATAAAAAAATTTTCTATTTTAAATTCTGGTATTTACATACATGAAACCCGCTCTCCCCTTCCGTGGGTTTAAAGTGAAGTAAAGATCATGTCTTTAAAACAGTTTTTAAAATGTTATGATTATGAAATGAAACCCATTTATTTTATGCTATATGGGTTATTTATGAAATGTTTGATGATTATATAAGTGTCTCACATGATAATAATGGAAAATTTAAGGGTGCACCCTGATAGCGCTCCAATGCATTGGGTAATGATGTAACCACTAGATATTACAATTTTCACGATACCTTGGTGAATAACATTGGTAATTTTCAAATGAAACCTTGGGGATGGACCTTGGTGATATGTTCATGATTGTCTATGTTAAATGATGTAGCCACATCTTCATGTTATGAAAATGTTATTTTTATTATGATATGCCTCATGATTTCATTCTCATGCCTTAAAGTTCTTTTCATGACCTTATTGAAGTATCTCAAGTTCACATGTAAAATATTTCTCTTGTTTCCCTTACTAGGCTTTTGCTCACCCATTCTTTTGATGTATGTCCCGAGGTTATGTGATGCAGTAATGAACCTAGGATGAATATGAGGAGAAGCCTTTCAAGTGTTTTAGAAGAATGTTTTATGTTTTAATGTTTAATGTTCCTGGTTTCCTAGACACTAAACATTAAAGATCCTTGGTTTTGGAAAATGTAATGAAAGTTTATGTGATAAAAAGGCATGATTCTATAGTCTACAACATTGATGGTGCATGAAGGAGCATCAAGCCTTAACTTTTAGACGACGAGTGATGATCGAGTTCATTGGAGTTAACACTACAAAAGAAATTGAGGATTTTAAGTGACCATGAAGAAGTACTTTGGAATTATTATTCCAATGAGTATAAGAAGAAAGATAGATGATTGTTGAAGATCAAGAGAAGATGTGAAGTAGTGCATGAGCATGGAATAATGAGAATGGCCATAACTATGAATATGTATTGGGTATTTGAATTTCAAAAATATAATATGTTTAGAGAACTTGTGATGAAAGACATATGAAGGATAGGGGGAGTAAAGAAGTTTTTTTGGGAAAGTATACAAAGTGGGGCGCAAGTCAAAAGTGGTGTGCATGTCCAAAGTGCTGCTCAAGTGTGGCACATTGGTATATGTGGCACACATGTGTTTGTTTTCTGGAAGGCGTATTTCAAGATCATCACATAAAAATATAACAAATGAAATAAAGTGGTGTTCACATTAATGATTGGCGTGCAAGAATATGTGGCGTGCAAGTGTGGTGTGGAAGTATAAGTGGCACACATGTGTATGTTGCGCGAAAGTCATATTTTAAGATCATTACATTAAAATATGACAATGTAAAGAAAGTGTCACACAAGTGATGGAATATCACGTATGTGATGGAGCTATGCGCAAGTGATGGAGAGGCGCACAAGTGGGAACAACGCGTGAGTGTATGTGGAGTGAAAGTCACAAAAATTCGTATAAATAGAAAACAAGCCTCCTCATTTTTATAACCTCAATATTTAAAAGAAAACATTAGATATGATCATGAAATTTTTAGAATGTGGTGCTCAAGCTAAAGTGGCATGAATGTTATGGATTATTTATAAGGTGCGCAAGTAGGGAGGTGCACAAATAGACTTGCACAGAAGCAGAGTGGCATATAAGAATAGTGGCGTGAAAGCAGAAGTTCCACACATGTTGTAAGAGGCGCACAAGTAGGGAGTTATGTGCAACAAGTGTGTTTTGTCTATCTCTGAAGTGATGCGCAAGTTGTGGGTTGTGCACAATTGTAGCGCACAAGTTGTTGGTGGAAAGCAAGAATTGAGGCACGCATGTTGGGTGGCGTGTATGTAGGGATTGGCACACATGCTGTGAGTTGTGCTAGATGTTCCTAGCAGCTTTTGATCAACTGTGATGATTCAATGTTGAGTATAACTTCATTTTTTAAACCATCATAATGAAATTTATGATTCTAGCAGAAAAAGTTGAACAATTGTTTAGATCATTTTGTTTTTCATGGAAAGAGAAAGTGTGAAGAAGAAGAGGTTTCAGTGTACCTGATTTTGCATTGATGAAACAAAAGAAGAAGAAGAGTGTGTATCCTATATGTTTTCTGCAAACAAAGAAGAGGGATTTTACTTGATTGCTGCTAAACAAGTAAAAAGAAGAAAAAGAAGGTTGTGGATGAACAAAGTATCACTTTAGCATCCAATAGGTCCTAACAGGTGTAAGATTATTTTGGTCTCACAAACTCTTTGAACAGAGAGAAGACTGTCTTCAGAGGTAGTATAAATAATCAGCTAGAGGCTAAAAGATATTGTCTAGAGTGGTATTATAAAGAACCAGCGAGTGTAAGGGCATAACCTACTCGCTGCGAGTTGGAAGGGGATTATTTACCTTCCCCCCTCTAAGTGTAGAGAGAAACATTGGGGAGCGATGATTTGATTCCATCCTTTAATAGTAGGAAGCCACTCCGACTAGAATATTGTATTCCTAGTCAACCACTGTAACGGTTACTACATTAAAGTGGAGAGGCCAGGCACAAGTCATCCCCATGCATGGCTAAGATGTAGCAGCTCTTATTGAGTAGTGAACCTTGTAACTATTCGTGTGCATATTTTTACACATCTAGAACAATATTTTGATAGAGAATGACTCCACTACTATCATTCATGCCATTTGGAATGGTACCATCCACATTTTATGGCCTCTCACCACCAGTTTGATGGACTGTTTGAATTCTCTTGTTGGGATTTACATCATCACTACTCACACCTACCACAAAGCCAACATGATTGCTGATGGGATTTCCAATCTAGGAGTTAATCATAAATTACATTGGATTGATGATCTCCCTTCTGAATTAATCCTTTTTTATGCTCAGGTTGTTAGCAAAAGACCTTACTTTAGTCTTGTGTAACCTCTTTTTCTATCAAAACAAATTTCTACCTTTTAAAAAAATGTGATAGGGAATATAGAATAAGATAATCAATTTCTTATCAGGTCAAGAGGTATTGGGATAGAATTTTGGAATTGGTTTAAAATGTACCCAAACTGATTCACCCCCCTCTCAGTGTTAGGTATATCCCATAATAGTCCTCTCAATAGGAACACTCAAGAATGACACCTATACCATACATATAAATAATCCATGAAAATATTTTTCTCTAAATTTGTATGTTTGGGAATATTAAGTTCCTTACATCAGATAATAAGGGGTCTTAAATTCTTTTGTTTTAGTTTTCTCGCATACAATCATCATGTAATAAGATTGATTGATGTAATTTACATACTAAACCCATGAAATACTCACTAGTAACTTGATACATAGTCCAATATATACATAAAAAATGATCTAATACCACTCTATCATGGACCGACCAAGCAAGGACCCCATTTGAGAAAATAGGAAATATATAATTGACAATAAAATCCATCCTCCAATATATCAATATTTGAGGAATAACGGAATGGGTATTGAATCAAAGAAATGGGGGTCATAAAATAACAAAACCAACGAATATAATAATAAACACTAATATAATGAATAATATAAGAAAAAAACATATACTATAATGTAAGAAAAGTTATATATAATAAATGACAAGAAAATAAATACATAAAATTGAACTCCTACAACATCATATCCAGTATCACAAACAAACACTAAAAACCACCATGCACATGTAATGTATAAATAATTTACCAACATAATCTAGTATGCTTGAATGACATATATATTTGTGTGAGAATAAAATTATAATCCATAAAATCTTCATTGAAACCTCTCATTAAAATGTATACAAACCATAGTAATTATTCTATTAATGAAGAGAAAAACCAACTCATTCGCTATACCAGGACTACTATTACTCTATATTTACTGAGAATCACTAAACCAGTATCATTAAAATATATTATAGCATACTAATACAAATAATATATCAGAAGATAACATATAACAACTTTTCCATCAAACTAGTCTCCCTAATTATTTAATGACATACATCTCATCCAATATACCATTATAAATCTACATAACATTGTAATGACAAGACCATATATATATAAAACCATAAAAATTTCCAGTATAAAACATACATATTAACAAAACTAACAATTTTTTTGGTGTAGAATCATTAATGAAAACAACCTCATTCCCTCCTCCATCCATGTACACCCCCACTGTGAAACCAAATTAGAATCTTCTAACTATGAAGCCATCAAAACTTCTATGAGTTATAAAATTGAGAATCTTGGTTGAGAAAATCTTCTTGGCCTACCTGCACACATTTAAGAGGATAGAAAGATCCTCTTTATTCTCTTTATTCTCTTTATTCTCTTGATATCAAGGAAGAAGAAGTTTTCATCTATGTAATATTCATCAATTGATATACAAATATTAATATGACGAGGGATCACCATTGATGAAGATGATGAGGAGTGGTCCCTTAAGTGGGAGACATATAAAGAAGCTTCTAGAGGTATTATTTCAATCAGTATCAACTTTAGTGGATATAAAATTCAATTACACTTGAAATTCCATGAATAGCATGTCATTGGAAAAGTTATATCGTTTTGTAATGACTCTCCCTTGGTTACTCAAAAGAAATTATATTTTTACAAAGGGGGAGTTACTAAGTCAATCAGTGACATAAGAAGAACGAATGAACCCCAAGGCCACATATCCTCTCAATTTAACTTGAATGTTTCTGATCCATTTTTTGAAGTGATTCCATGAATTTTAGGTGGATTATATTTTATCAAATTCAATATCTTCGGCCTAGAATGAAAGTAGAAAACACATTAAGACATGTGTATGAGATCTCATCTCATGAGGTATCACAGTTAGTGAATAATGGATATCTTTTTTGTCTAAATAAAATCCTCTTGTTTTATACATTGTGCTTTGTTAAAGTGGATATAGAGTGAAATGATTTGTGGCACACTACATAAGTAAGGATTGATACCCTCTCTACCAGGAACATTATATTTCATGTAAATAAGGGGGAGAGAAAGAGAAATGAATGTTTGTAATGTAAGGGGGAGAGAAGGAAGTAAAGGGGAGATAGAATATTATTTTTTTGATATTGAAACATTCATTTAATGAGAGAGTAAGGTATTGAAAACAACATAAAATAGAGGAAGTAGTTGGGACCACTTTGTGTATGAGGATTTTATTTATTTTCAATAGTTTTCAATACTGGTGAAAATGTAGAAGAAGATGAAGAAGGACTAAAAAATTTAATATAGATTCGATGAAATGAGGTTGCCTTTAGAATTTTATGCAATCATAGCATTTGCTGTCATACTTGAGAAATTCTCTAAGAAGATCAATTAAGATGATTGTTGAATAGATCCTATGTTCAAGGAACTTTTGTCAATGGTGACACATTATTTACAAAAATGGGGAATGGTGATGTAGAATCCATCTAAGTATGATTGAAGAATAATGCGTATTTGAAGAAGATGATGCAATGCATCAAGATTTCATGAAATCCATTCAAAATATTACTTGAAGAAAAGAATCATATATTTTTACTGATGTCATGAATGATGGTTGAAGATAAATAGAGAGTGTGCAAGTTCTTGGATTTCTAATATAGTCATGCATTACAAATTTCTGTGAAATTTAATGGCTATTGCATTGATCTCAAAGTTCCAAATACATGTATCAAAAGGTGACACATAGTCTACAACATTGATGGTTCTTGATGAAGCCTCAAGCCTTAACTTTTAGATGAAGTGTGATTATCGGAGTTCAGTGGAGTTAACACTCCAAAAGAAATTGAGGATTTGATGTGAGGATGAAGAAGTAATTTGGAATTATTATACCAATGACTATAAAAATAAAGAAAGATGATTGATTAAGATCAAGAGATGATGGGAAGTAGTGCAAGATCTTGGCACAATGAGAATGGACATAACTATGAAGATGATTTGCTGATTTGAATTTAACAAATATAATATGTTTGGAGAACTTGTGATGAAAGACTTATTAAGGATAGTGATAGTAAATAACTCTTTTTGGAAAAGTAAAAAAAGTGGTGTGCAAGTCAAAAGTGGTGTGAAAGTCAAAAGTTTTACTAAAGGGTGGAACGCGAGTATATGTGGCACACATGTGTTTGTTTCCCACAAGACATATTTAAATATCATCACATCAAAACATGAAAAAGGAAATAAAGTGGTGCACACGTTAATGATTGGCATGCAAGTATATGTGGCGTGAAAGTGTGGTGTGAATGTATAAGTGGTTATCATGTGTATGTTGTGCGAAATTCATATTTTAAGATCATCACATCAAAATATGACAAAGTAAAGAATGCGCCGCACAATTGATGGAATAGAACGTAGGTGATGGAACTACGTGCAAGTGATGGAGTGGCGCACAAGTGGGAACATCACGTGAGTGTATGTGGTGTGCAAGTCACCAAAATTCATATAAATAGAATACTAGCCTCCTCATTTTTATAAACTCAACACCTAAGAGAAAATTTAAGATATGATCACACAATTATTAGAATGTGGTGCTCAAGCTGATGTGGCATGAAAGTTGAGGGTTATTTATAAGGCGCACAAGTAGGGAGGTGCACAAATAGACTGGTGCGCAAGCAGAGTGGCACACAAGAAGAGTGGCGTGAAAGCAGAAGTGTCACACACGTTGTATCTAGCGCTCAAGCAGGTATTTATGTGCAATAAGTGAGTTGTGTCTAACTCTGAAATGATGCGCAAGTTTTGAGTTGTGCACAATTGTGGTGATCATGTTGTTGGCAGCAAGAAAGCATGGAGGCGCACATGTAGGGTGGCGTGTAAGTAGGGATTGGCACACAAGATGTGAGTCATACTAGATGTTCTTAACAGATTTTGATAAACTGTGATTATTCTATGTTGAGTTGAACTTCTTTCATTAAACCATCACAAAGCAATTTATGATTATGGCTAGAAAAAGATGAATAATTTTTTAGATCATTTGGTTTTGCACGAAAAGAGAAAGTGTGAAAAGATGACGTTTTAATGTATCTTATATTGTATTGATGGAACAAAAGTAGAAGAAGAGTGTGTTTCCTACAAGTTTTCTTCAAAAAAAGAAGAGGGTGTGTACTTGCTTGCTGCTAAACAAGTAAAAAGACGAAGAAGAAGGTTGTGGATGAACAATGTAGAAATATAGCATCCAAAAGGTCTTAACAGGTGTAAGATTATTTTCGTGTCACAAACTCTTTGAACAGAGTGAAGAATATCTTCAGAGGTAGTAGAAAGAACCAGCTAGAGGCTGCAAGAGAATGTCTAGACTAGATGTATAAGGAACCAGTGTGTGTAAGGGCATAACCTACTTGCTGCGAGTTGGAAGGGCATTATTTCCCTTCCCCCCTCTGAGTGTAGAGAGAAACAATGGGAAGTGATTATTTCCTTCCCTCCTCCAATAATAGGAATCCACCCTGACTAGAATATTGTATTCCTAGTCAACCACTGTAACAGTTACAACATTAAAGTGGAGAACACACGCACAAGTCATCCCCATGAATGGATAGGACTAAGTATCTCTTATTGAGTGGTGAACCTTGTAACTATATCATGTGCATATTTTTACACATCTAGAACAATATTTGGATAGAGAATGACTCCACTACTATCATTCATGACATTTGGAATGGTATCATCAACCTTGCTTGGCCTCTAACTGCCCGCTAGATGGACTATTTGAATTCTCTTGTTGGTATTAACTTCATCACCACTCACACCTTCCGCGAATCTAATGGGATCGCTGATGGGCTTTCCAATCTAGGAATTTCTCATGACATACATTGGATGGATGATCTACCTTCTGAATTAATCCATTTTTATGCTCGTTATGTTATTAAGAGACCTAACTTTAGACTTGTGTAGCCTATTTTTTTATTCAATAATAATTTTCTACCTTCTAATGAAAATGAGACATGGAATAGAGAATAAGATAATCAATATCTTATCAGGTCAAGAGGTATTGGGATAGAATGATGGAATTTGTTTAAAATATGCCCAAACTGATTCACCCCCCTCTCAGTGTTGGTTATATCCCAAAATAATCCTCTCAATAGGTGCAATCAAGAATGACACCTAGACCATATATATAAATATTCCAAGAAAATATTTTTCTCTAAATTTGTATGCTTTGGAATATTAAGTTCCTTACATCAGATAATAAGGGTTCCTAAATTCCTTTGTTTTAGTTGTCTCGCATACCATCATCATGTAATACGATTGATTGAAGTTATTTACCTAATAAACCAATGAAATACTCACAAGTAACTTGATACAGAGTCCAATATATATATAAAAAATGATCTAATACCACTCAATCAAGGTCCAATTGAGCAAGGACCCCATTTGGAATAATAGTAAATATATAATTGACCATCAAATCCAACCTCCAATATATCAATATTTGAGGAATAACTCTATGGGTATTTAATCAATGAAATTCGAGACATAAAATAATAACCCCAAAGAATATAATAATAAACACTAATCTAATGCATAATATATGAAAAAAAACATATACTATAATGTAAGAAAAGTTATATATAATAAATGATAAAAAAATAAATACATAAAATGGAACTCCTACAACATCATATCTAGTATCACAAACAAACAAAAAAACACCATGCATATTTAATGTATTTATAATTTACCAACATACTATAGTATGCTTGAATGACATATATATTTTTGTGAGAATAAAAGTATAATCAATAAAATCATCATTTAAACCTGTCATGAAAATGTATAAAAAGCATAGAAATTCCTCTATGAATGAAGACAGAAACCAACTCATTCCCTATACCAGGACTACTATTATTGTATATTTACTGAGACACACTAAACCAGTATCATTAAAATATATTATAGCATACTAATACAAATAATATATCAGAAGAGAACATATAAAAACTTTTCCATCAAACAAGTCTCCCTCATTATTTAATGACATGCATCTCGTCCCATCAACCATTATATCTCTACATAACATTGTAATGACAATACCAAATATATATGAAACCATAAAAATGACCACTATAACACATACATATTAACAAAACTAACAATTTGTTTTGGTGTAGAATCATTAATGAAATCAACCACATTCCCTCCTGTTCCATGTACACCCCCGCTATGAAACCAAATTATAATCACATAACTGTGAAGCCATCAAAACTTTTATGAGTGCTAAAATAGAGCATATTGGTTTAGAAAACCATCATGGCCTGCATGCACACTTTGAAGAAGCTAGAAGGATCCATCTTATTCTCTTAAATAATTGGAAACTATATTTTTCGGATAATACAGAGAATTTAAGCTGAATCAAGCTGCAAGGGGAGAACCTAGTAAGTAGTTATTACTATCAACACTTGATATCAAGGCTGAAGAAGTTTTCATTTATGTAATATTAGTCAATTGATATTCAAATATTAATATGATAAGGGATCTCCATTGATGAAGATGATGAGGAGTGGTCCCTTTAGTGGGATACATATGAAGAATATTCTAGTGTTATTATTTCAATTAGTATCGAATTTAGTGGATATCAAATTCAATTACACTTGAAATTCCGTGAATAGCATGTCATTGTAAAAGTTATGTCATTTTGTAATCACTCTCCCTTGGTAACTCAAAATAATTTATATTTTTACAAAGGGGGGGTAACTAAGTCAATCAGCGACATAAGAAGAATGAAAGTGCCCCAAGGCCACTTATCCTCTCAATTGCACTTGAATGTTTCTGATCCATTTTTGAAGTGATTTCATGAATTTTATGAGGATTATTTCCTATCAAATTCAATATCTTTGGCCTAGAATGAAAGTGGAAAACACCTTAAGAAAATTGTATGAGATCTCATCTCATGAGGTATCACAATTAGTGAATAATGGATAATTTTTTTTTCTAAATCAAATCCACGTGTTTTCTACATTGAGCTTTGCTGAAGTGGACATAGAGTGAAATGATTGATGGCACACTGCATAAGTAAGGATTGATACCCTCTCTACCAAGAACATTGTATTTCATGTCAATAAGGGGGATAGAAATTTAAATGAAGGTTTGTAATGTATGTGGGAGAGAAGGATGTAACGTGGAGATAGAATATTCCTTTTTTATATTGACATGTTAATTTAATGAGACATTAAGGTATCGACAACAAAATAAAATAGAGGAGATTGTTGGGACCACATTATGGATGAAGATTTTATTTGTTGTCAACAGTTGTCAACATTGGTGAAAATGAAGAAGGAGATGAAGAAGGACTAAAAATGTTAATAGAGATTGGTTGATGTGAGGTTGCCTTGAGAATTGTATGCAATCATAGTATTGGATTCCACAATTGATAAATTCACTATGAAGATCAATTTAGATGATTTTTGAATAGATCCTATGTTCAAGGATGTTGTGTCTAGGGTGAAACATTGTTTAAAAAAATGGGGAATGGTTATGTAGAATCCATCTAAGTATGATTGAAGAATAATGCGTATTTGAAGAAGATGATGCAATGCTTCACGATTTCATGAAAACCGTTCAAAAGATTACTTGAAGAAAAGAATCATATGTTTTTACTGAAGTCATGAATGATTGTTGAAGAAGAATAGAGAGTGTGGAAGTGCTTGGATTTCTAATACAGTCATTAATTACAAATTCCCTTGAAATATGATGGCTATTTCATTTTTCATAAAGTTCCAAATACATGTATCAAAAGGTGATACATTGTCTACAACATTGATGGTGTTTGAAAGAAGCCTCAAGCCTTAACTTTTAGATAAAGAGTGATTATCAGAGTTCATTGGAGTTAACACTCCAAAACAAATTTAGGATTTGAAGTGAGGATGAAGAAGTACATTGGAATTATTATTCCAAAGAGTATAAGAAGAATGAAGGATGATTTCTGAAGATCAAGAGAAGATGTGAAGTAGTGCCTGAGTTTGGAACAATGATAATGGCCATAACTGTGAAGATGCTTTGCGGATTTGAATTTCACAAATATCATATGTTTGGAGAACATCTGATGCACGACTTATGAAGGATAGGGAGAGTAAAGAAGTTTTTTTGGAAAAGTAAACAAAGTGTTGAGCAAGTCAAAAGTGGTGTGCAAGTACAAAGTACCGCTCAAGTGTGGCACGCAAGTATATGTGGAATAGAGGTGATTGTTTCCCGCAAGAAATATTTCAAGACCATCACATCAATACATGACAAAGGAAATAAAGTGTTGCACACGTTATTGATTGTCATGCATGTATATGTGGCATGCAAGTGTGGTGTGCATGTATAAGTGGCACACACATGTATGTTGAGCGAATGCCATATTTTAGGATCATCACATAAAAATATGACAATGTAAATAAAGAGTCATGCAAGTGATGGAATAGCATGTATGTGATGGAGATACGTGCAAGCGATGGAGTGGCGCACAAGTGGGAGAAGCACGTGAGTGTATGTGGAGTGCAAGTCACCAAAATTCATATAAATAGAAAACTAGCCTCCTCATTTTTATAAGCTCAAAACTATAGAAACAATTTAAGTTATAATCATGCAATTATTATAATGCTTTATTCAAGATGATGTGGCGTGCAATTTAAGGGTTATCTATAAGGCACGCAAGTAGGGAAGTGCACAAATAGACTGGTGTGCATGCAGAGTGGCACCCAAGAAGAGTAGCGTGAAAGAATCAGGGTCACACATGTTGTAAGAGGCGCACAAGAAGGGAGTTATGTGCAACAAGTGAGTTGTGTCTAACTCTTAAGTGATACACAAGTTGTGTGTTGTGCACAATTGTGGCACACAAGTTTTTGGTGGAAAGAAAGCATGGAGGCATGCATGTGGGGTGGCGTGTAAGTAGTTATTGGAACACAAGTTGTGAGTTGTGATAGATGCTCGCAGATTTTGATCAACTGTGATGATTCTATGTTTATTTTAACTTCATTGTTTAAACTATCACAAATAAATTTATGATTCTGGTAAGAAAAAAGATGATGAATTTTTTAGATCATTTGGTTTTGCACGAAAAGAGAAAGTGTGGAGAAGAGAAAATTTTAGTGTATATGATTTTTCATTGATGAAACAAAAGAAGAAGAAGAGTGTATATCTTACATGTTTGCTGCAAACAAAGAAGAGGGTGGGTTCTTGCATGCTCCTAAACATGTAAAAAGAAGAAGAAGCAGGTTGTGGATGATCAAAGTAGCATTGTAGCATCCAAAAGGTCTCAAGAGGTGTATGATTATTTTGGTGTCACAAACTCTTTGAACTTAGAGAATAATGTCGTCAGAGGCAGTATAACGAAACAGATAGACACTGCAAGAGACTGTCTAGACTGGTAGTATAAAGAACCAGCGAGTGTAAGTGCATAACCTACTCGCTGCGAGTTGGAAGATGATTATTTCCCTTCCCACCTCTGATTGTAGAGAGAAACACTGGGGGGAAATTATTATTTCCCTCCACCAAGTGTAGGCAGCCACACTGACTAACATATTGTATTCCTTGTCAATCACTGTAACAGTTACTACATTTAAGTGGATAATCCATGCACAAGTCATCCCCATGCATGGATAGGACGTAGCAGCTCTTATTGAGTGGTGAAACTTGTAACTATAACGTGTGAATATTTTTACATAGCTGGAACAATATTTTGGTTAGATAATGACTCCACTACTATCATTCATGCCATTTGGAAGTGTACCATCCACCATGCTTGGCCTCTCACCGCCCACTACATGGACTGTTTGAATTCTCTTGTTGGGCTTAACTTCATCACCACTCACACCTTCCACGAATCCAACAGGATCGTTGATGGGATTTCCAAACTAGGAGTTAATCATGGCTTACATTGGATGGATGATCTCCCTTCTGAATTAATACCTTTTTATGCTAAGGATGTTAGCAAAAGACCATACTTTATACTTGTGTAACCTCTTTTTTTATCAATAAAAATTTTATACCTTCTAAAAAATGCGATAGGGAATATAAATTAAGATAATAAAGATCTTATAATGTCAAGGGGTATTGGGATAGAATGTTGGAATTAGTTTAAAATGTCCACAAACTGATTCCCCACCCTCTCAGTGTTATGTATATCCCAATATTGTCCTCTCAAAAGGAACACTCAAGAATTACACCTAGACCATACATATAAATAATCCATGAAAATATTATTCTCTAAATTAGTATGTTTGGGAATATTATGTTCCTTATATCAGATAACAAGGGGTATAAATTCTTTTTCCTTTAGTTTTCTCGCATACAATCATCATGTAATAATATTGATTGACATTATTTACCTACTAAACCAATGAAATAGTCACTAGTAACTTGACACAGAGTCCAGTATATACATAAAAATGATCTAATACCATTCTATCATGGACTGACTGAGCAAGGACCCAATTTGGGATTATAGTAAATATATAATTGACTGTGAAATCCAACCTCCAATATATCAATATTTGAGGAATAACGCTATGGGTAATGAATCAATGAAATGGGAGACGTAAAATAAAAATCCCTAAGAATATAATAATAAACACTAATCTAATGCATAATCTATGAAAAAACATATACTATAATGTATGAAATGTTATATATAATAAATGACAAAAAAATAAATACATAAAATGGAACTCCTACAACATCATATCTAGTATCACAAACAAACACAAAAAACCACCATGCACATGTAATGTATAAATAATTTACCAACATAATCTAGTATACTTGAATGACATATATATTTTTGTGAGAATAAAAGTATAATCAATAAAATCTTCATTGAAACCTCTCATTAAAATGTATACGAAGAATACTAATTCTTCTATGACTGAAGAGAGAAAACAACTCATTCCCTATAACAGGAAAACTATTACTCTATATTTACCAAGACTCACTAAAACAATATCATTAAAATATATTATTGCATACTCATACAAATAATATATCAACAGATAACCTATAACAACTTTTCCATCAAACTAGTCTCCCACGTTATTTAATGATATACATCTCATCCCATCATCCATTATATATCTACATAACATTGTAATGAAAAGACCATATATATATATAACCATAAAAATGACCTCTATAACACATGAAAATTAACAAAACCAACAATTTTGTTTGGTGTAGAATCATTAATGAAATCAACCTCACTCCCTCCTCCTTCCATGTACACCCCCACTATGAAACCAAATTAGAATCACATAACTATAAATCCTTCAAAACCTCTATGTGTGTTTTTATACACATACACCATGACCTCCAGAAATTTAAACAAATATATATATATATGGGGGTTAATAAAAATAATAAATTAATGAATATTATAACTTTTTACGATATAATAAAGAAGGGGGTATGGTTAACAATTTGTGTCTTCTTTGACGTTGATTATTGGGAAATCACTTTGAACCCAAAACCTCAAATGGATGATAGTCACATTTCCCTTCATAGTTGTTAGAGTATAATAAAGTATATAAAAATAAATATAATATAGTACATGTACCGAGTAAATGTCCATATTACCCAATAAAATGACACTAATACATGTCACATCTATCACATATCAATATCACTGCCACCACTAACTCTCTCAACAACCACACCAGAACACCAATATCACAAAATATAATCTCCCCATAACTTCATATACATGATATTGACATTATTAAATAGTAACCCTTTTAATATTCATGAAAAATACAATATATATCACCCCTATCATATTACATTCCAATTTATTTCATTAAAAAATTTATATCTAATCTTCACGTAAATCCCTAGATACTATTTTTTTATATGAACAATAATGTTTTTAGTATTTTAATATTAATTTTCTCCCAAATTAAATCATAATTACACATAGAAATTTATTAATAATATTAACACAATCAATACATCATTAAAAAACACATATTATTTCTTTCATTTTATTAACAATAGTTTATTTAATCACATTTCCTGAATTAATAACTTTTCATAATCATAATTTGAGTCCACATCTATAATTTTATTTCATTCATCATTACTAATACTATATTTAAAAAATATAATTCATATCATTCTATTCCAATGTGGTTTTACAAATATTATGTTTATGAAATAAATTATCCACATTTCAAGAAAATATTTCATGAACACAATAAATCTAAAAATTTCCATTACAAAATTAATCATTATAGAAACAAATACATTTATAATTACACTGATTTTATAATAATACACATAATATTACATCAATAATAATAAAAAATGATAAAATAATATATATTATCACCTCCTCTTGCAATAATTATAGAACAATCCTACCTCATTATATCCACAATATTACAAATATGAAACAAAAATTGTAATAATTATTTTCTTCTCATGCATTAAAATATAATTTATCCATTTAATATTATTATATTAAATACCTTATAATATTTTTTATTAACTATATGTGTTTTTTAATTTCAACATGATTTATTCTTAGCCACATGATGAAAACCGCACTAGTGGCACATTCATTACCACAACAGTGGCATCTAAAAATAGTATAAAAACAATATATATCCATTTTATAAAATCATTATAAAAATAAATAAATAAAAAAATAAAAAAGAAAAATTTGTTTATCAAACTTCATTAATTAAATACCAATTATTTTTTAAACAATAATACTTGATTTCTACAATACAAATTTTATTACTATTTAAATTTATTTAATTTATTTTAATTTACCACATCATTTCAAATTAAATCTGAAACTGGCAAAAAAATAATATATTTCATATCCTAAGAAAAATATGATTAATATCATATGAAAATTATAATATTCATGTGATTCAGTTCTCCTATTCCTATTTCTCTAGGATATTTATGAATTTGATTTTGGCAAATTGAAAATGTTTACACGAGGAAACCAAAACAATGAATCCAACATTTAATACATATTAACTAGAAGATTTATTTCAAATACTATACAACACATCGATAAATTATAGAATTAGGTTATATAATAAAAGGAGTAATGATGATCCCATAACCATGGATTTTCAACCGGAATTCTAAAATATAATACAATCACCATCTCTTAATAAATATCTAAATCTGTAATAAATAAAACCAAACCACAGGTCATACGATTTTATAATTGAATGAAATAATAAATGAGAGATGATGGGAGAAAGGAAGAGAATTGATATAATTGTGGTTGGACATACCTTCGATCAAATGTGATCAACCAAAGAAATCACACTCCTTTTATCCGTAAGGATTCATACACAGGGAACTAAATAAGAGCAAATGTATAACGAACTTTTTAGTGATTGGAAAGAATTCCATGAATGGGATGTGGGGGGGAAATATTTATTATAGAGTCTAAACTAACCCCAACATAGTGTGTTGAAAACACAAACATGGTAAAGTGAGAATAAGTCAGTGGAGATATGAAATCCTCTAAAAATTAAAATGACAACTACCATGGTTCTCATGGACATTTCACTCATTTTATAAAATTTTATTATCCTAACATAAAATATTGATGTTCTGAAAATGATTTTTTATGTCTTAACCCCGGACTAAAACAAATAAAAAACACAACATATCTAAATAGACCATTAAATTTCAACCACTCCTCTAAAACATTACCATGTAATAAAAGCATCATGAAAATAGTTATTTCAAATCATATCCTCTAATGTTGTCATTTTTTATACTAGTTTTTTAAAAGGACTCCAATATTCATCCATACTCATAAAATTGACTACCCCATGAATAAAATTATGTTCATGAGATTTCCTACTATAGGAGTTGAATTTTGAACCCAAAATAATAAAACATAAAAAAATGGATAGACCACTAAAGTTATATCTAGAATATAAAACCTAAAATTGAATATGAATTATTAGAAAATGTGTTCTAGTACTAAAGATTTCAAAAAAATCATCTTCAGAGAAAAACCATATCTAATATAAAATACAAAATCTTCAAAATATGTTTTTTAGGTCCAATTATGGTTAATTACTAAACATTATGGTAAGGTGATTTGGTCTTTCACTGTTATGCATTGATATTTTAAATATATTATTATTATCTAATGAAAATGGTTTATCTATACATTAAGACTGCTTGGTTGAATAATAATGAAGACAATGTGAGGTAAATAAGATGTCATCAATTTATAAATTATAATTTTTTAGTGATCAAAGTGAAAAATATCTCAAGATAGTATATTAAGAGTTTTTTGGGAGATTATTTCCAAAATAGATGATTTTTATTGAAATTCATGGAAGTGTTTCCTGAAAATGTGAATGAATACATTGATATTTTCAAAAAATATTTGTACATTCATGAGTCTCAAGTATAATTACTACTCATTTTAAATATATTTGTTGAATATATTGGATGTTGTGCTCGTGGGTGATACCACACCATTCATTGTAAGTAGTATATTTTTATGATTAGTGAACCTAGTACATCAATTGGTTGGAATTTTTGTTATGTGAATGTGTAGATAGAACATTAAATATTTCATAAGTAAAATAAAAATATTTAGTGGTTAACGATAAGGATTGGAGAATAATTGTTTTCATTATTACAATGGATTATGGTTCCCTAGTAGAAGAATTACAAAAGATCATTTTTAATTGATTCGTCAAATTATCTATGGATATTTGTTTTGATAAGACAAAAATTTTTGGGAAGTTTCATATATAGAACGTATAGAAATGTATAAATTTTTATATCATCAATCATGGAATATTTCTTTGAAAAAATAATTTCATTTTACCCCATATCATCAATTATGTTTTTTTGAAAAACCCCAGTTTTATGATATGATAAAATTTCAAAATCCCTTGAATCACTATTCTAACATAAGAACAAAAAAAATTATTTTGAATTATGTTTCCCAAACTCGACATATATTCAATAATGTAATTTTAATTATATATTACGTTTTTAGATGGTAAATTTTCAGACAAAAACTATAATATCACTATAAAAAACTTATAGTTTTCTATTAAAAGTAATTATTATATTTAAAATTTCAAATATATTCAAAAAATTTATTTGGGAAAAAAATATATGACAAAAAATATATGTCATCTCAGTAATTTTAAAAGAATAATTTTTATTTAATTTATATAAATATCATTGGAAGATATAAAAAACGATGATAAAATGACTAATTTTGGAAAAAATTTTGATTAGTGGATATTTGTACTAAATATGAAATTCTTCTGATGGTCAAAAAAAATTCTACATATATTACTATGGACATTTAATTTGGAATATTGTTTTATATATTTTTTTATATTTTTATTTTCATTATTTTACACATTTTTTAAATTAGTCTAGATTTTTTTTTAATATATATTATTTTTAAAAAAATTAATTGAAAAATGAATTTTTTAAATTTTTTAAATATGTTATTAAAAAAAATATACATGAAAATTAAATATATATAAAAATAAATAATATCACTCAATAAATGTAAAAAATTATGTAAACCCACGTAAACTATAATTAAATCGTAATGTATATATTAACAGCACAATATTATTTATTTACTAATATAAGATTTAAACAAGAATTAAATATATAACTTCAAAGAATCAACTATATATTTATATTATAATATAAAAAAAAGAAAAGGGAATCCCCACAAACCTCTAATGGATAATCACACTCGTCCATTTTTTTTATAGAGACAACCCATATAATAAAAATAGCACCTCTCATACAATTATATCCTAATATTTAGTTTGTATTATTTTATCCTCAATGCTTATTCATCTATAATACAAATATAATGAAAAATATAATTGAACAATAATATGATTTATTTTAAATATATTGTGTAATGACTTTAAATATTCTTATTAACATTTTTTTTAAAACATAAAATTGTAATCATTTATATCATGAATGCCTAAAAAATCATAAGAAAAGTTCATGAATCAAGCATAATTTAAGTGAAATAATTAAAGGTAGTGAATAATTATATAAAATCAGTGAAAAAATATATACAAGAATTATTATAAATATTCTATGAACTATTTTAGAATAAATAATTTTAAATATGTACTAGATTTATATGTTAAAGATACTCAATTATAAATGAAAATTATCCTTGTAGAATATTTTCATAAATTGAAATAAAAAAATTATTTCATTTATTAATTATAAATATTACAAATGTTATATATTTTTTATAAAAATATAGTTCTAAAATATTATATTTCATCACTTTAATTGTTATTATCACAGTTAAATCAATAGAAATACATTGAAACAAACAATTATCATAATATTAATGTCCCCATCCCTAATGGATTAATATTTAACTTCATTTGTAGTGTTTTAATTCCATATCAAGTGTAATTATATGTTTTTAAGAAATTATAGAATGTTTATAAAGGTTTTAAGAATAAGTTATTGAGACCTGAGGTACTAGAATAAATCAGGGTACTTTTTTCGGTGACACCGTGTACCGAGTGGATTTCCAGAGTCCATATAACCACTATTAATAGAACTGATTACCCAATGGTACAAAACTAGGTACCCCGTATAGAATTAAGTGACATATATATATATATATATCAGTGTGTGTGTGTCTGTTTGAATATATATATATATATATATGTATTTGTTGGTCATTGCATCTAAAATATAAATCCCTATAATACTACACCCTCATGGTTTTATACATTTAAACTATAATATCACCCCCATAGTGCTCCTCCTGTCTTCTCATTCATTGTAAATGAAACCTATAAAAATACCATAGGTGAATTTCAACTTTTTTTCATAGAATATATTCTATATATGTGGTTTTTTTATTAGTCAATAAATAAATGTATTTTTTTATTTAATTAATGTATAAGATGAAATTACATGTTTCGTTACTTTATTTCATTTGAATATAATTGATTCTTTTATTTTTTAGTCATTATTCAAGTATTGTGGAAAAGTCATGATAAATCAATGGTGGTTATGTATTTTTACTTTTTATATTTCATATTATGTAATTGTGGTGGTCTAATTACCGAAATAATTTATCATGAGGTTTTCATATAATCAATTGGTGGCATACCATATACTTATTGATCCAAGATGCCCCTTATATATTTTTTTGGTAGGTGAACCTAGTTTTCCTATTATACACTCTAATTCACGTGAGAACTAATGTCCGAGGAAAAGTGAACTTAATTATAATCAGAGTATTTTCAATTAATACAGTTTTCCAAATTGTTTTTTTTTTCAAGATGTGGGAAGGGATAGCGAGATGTTGAGACCAACCTTCCTGTACATGAAGGACAGATAATGACCCCCCCCCCCGAGTCCACCTACCATAGGCCCGAGGGTGGTGACCATCACCAAGGGTATAGAAATATCACAAAAATTGGAGGCATTACCTTATTTATTGTTACCACAATTTGGAGATAAGATGTATCAACCTAAACAAAACCAAGATACATATATATATATATATAACCAATCCAAAATCCATCCCTCGTGTATGATTTAATGTAAAACTACTTGAAAAAGAAACAAAATTCCAAGTAAGTACCTAAATAAAACTATGATAAACCCAACAATCATCCCTAATGACTGATCTAGAATGGTCCAGCACTATCCAAATAATTTCCATAGAAAATTGAAATTTTTTTTATGTAAATAGGGTTAGAATACATCTGTACTCTGTAGAAAAAAAACTCACATGTGTAAAAGTGGTAGATGAATATTAATTCCCCTATGAGAAAAAAAAAGAAACCAACAACACCTATCAAGGAATACTAACCAAACAACCTCACATAATCCTACTCACCAAGTATCCCAAATCAATTAATGAAATGTAATAAGCACATCAATATTTGGGTACCACACACTACTTCACACTGCTTAACTAGAACGTCTTCACTCGTCTACTTCTTCCACAATCCCCATTGACACAACCTTCAAACACACACATATTCCACAATCCACACCACATTCATACCCGTATAATCCTAGGACATAGCCACACATCAATCCTTCTCAGAAAAAGTGGGGCCCACACATACCACACCCAATCCAAAAATAAATTTTCCTCATTGGAATGACACCTGAAAAACAAACATCCTCTCACAAAACTAGTACAGTAGAACTAGTAACAAACCTCATGTCATTACATCATTTTTGAAGAGTTTTGATGGTAAATTATTAGAATAGATAGATGTGAATATCTAATAAATATTCATCAATAATCTGACTTGGATGTTGGGTAAGACACCCTACCCTATAGAAATGGTGGAGTTCAATACATAGTGATCAACATGGGAGGGATACATATAGAAAACTGAATGAACTAAAAGTATATATATATAGTTAACAATATTGTACCCAACCTATGGGTATTGAAAAAACAACCTTCCCACACAAAACTGTCATTTTTGTCACCTCTACAATCACATATCACCATGAATGGAAGTCGCTTATGTAAGTCCATGTATACCCCTAGCCAATTAATTTATCAAATTATAATTCTACATTTATCCATTTATACATTTATTTATTCTATCCCTACTTAGGATGCTAGAAGCTCATCATCTGCACCCATTTTCAAAAGGCTAAAAGCCCCTAAACACTACCAAGTCAAACAAGGAAGAAACATCCAAAAAAATTATTCAATATTATCCCACTCAGGTCATGACCTCACAACCAAATCTGGCAGTCCTAGTGCACAACAACACTAGACCCAGAACACCAATAAACAAGAAATCATGACACATCCTATTTTTTCATCCCATCTTCCCATCCACTATCTAGATGAATTCCGACTGAAAAATAGTCTATCCAATCAAAAATAAATCAATTTCTGAAACTAGGATACCATCACACTGTATGTACCTCCCCATACATAGATTCACACCCCGATCCATAGAACCACACTAACAAAACCTAGATAAACAACAAAAATAAATAGAACACCGTTCACAACCACACCTATCAAACATGGTCTGTTCAGATTTAGAAAACACCATTCTTTAAATTCCCCATTGATAAACATGGGTGATCACACAATGGTTTTCATCTTGTGGAATCCATTTCACTTATCCATGTGTGTGTTATCTATCATATTTATAATTACACCAATTATTGACATGGAAGAGACAATTGTAATAAAAAATCACCAATTTATAGGGAAAACCACCAATAAAAATGATTTCTAGAAGCCACACGACCATATCATGTCACATCATCAACAAAGATAAAAAATAAAAAATGTGATCAACATAAAGACACTCCAATCCCATTATCATGTTTTTATTATCATTTATCATTGTTATTGGATTTTATTCGACAATTTACATAATGTAACATTACTAATCCTACCCTTCTTGATAACCAATTTGAAGGAAAATGAAGGAAACCCCTTTCTATGAAATCAAACGATAACCAATTCATCCTTGAGACAAAAATAGAGGCTCACATGAGAAGAATAAAGGACTCCATGGGAAGCTTGATAGATGGATATGGCACCACGGGTGAATCCATAGGGACGAAATGCTCTAGGTGTGCCAAATGAAAATGGGAACACACGGGGAAAATGAGATCATAGTTCAAAAGGGCCAGATCCTATATCAATCTAACATGAAATGGTTTCAATGTCATTATCATGGGATCGTGGTTAATATTACATGGAATGAATATATAAAAGTCCCCATAGCATTACGATATGAACGATATAATTAATATGTGTTGAAATTATCATAGAAATTCCCAAACAAGGATTTAAATGTGATATACATCAAATAAGATGATAGAGGGGGGAAAATATAAGAACATGGAAAAACTAGAAATACATGATCGAAGGTTGATTCACCAAAAGCAGATCCACCAACATGACCTACCGACACCTGAGTCACCGATGCCCTGACTCACTAAAGCCCAGGCTCAATAATTCCCAGACTCATAGTCGCCAAGATTCATCGACCCTGGCACCCAGAGTATCTGACATCGACCCCTGAATCATAGACACCAAACTCTTATGTCACTTAATCCTATTCCATGACTCACCGTCACTAAATCCTAGTGTCAAAAACACTTACACCCTGAGGCATCGACACCATTACCGCGACTCACAGACATAGACACACTAACTCAATTATGCCCTGAGTCACCGAGGGAAAAACTGAAAATTTGGATAACTCTTGTTGTGAGCTAAAATTTTATCACAAAACACCCCAAACACTATATTTTGACAATGGTAAGGACCAAGAAGGTAAAAACAATTAGATTAAATACCTATCGAAATATTATCTTCCATGATAATTTAAAACAAAACCTAGAAGAAATAGGGTTTTGAACAACTATCATTTAAGATATATCTCAGGGAAAATCCACCTTGTGTTGATGGAGTGAAACCTAAACATCCATGATAACCTTATCCCACATATTCTATCCCAAAAAAACGCAAGGCATACCTCATAAAAACCAGAATCCACACCATCCAAACATATTGATCAGTGAATTCCTCCTCCCATGTCATGATTCTATCAACATTTGGTGGCACTGACTCGCCTACATAGGTTAAAATGAATCCTAAATAATGAATTTCTATTGTGGATCAAGTCCTACTTTAATCATAAATTATTAATTTTTTGTACGCCACCTAACAAGGAAACAAATCATAAAAAATTAACAATGTTCATGCATTATATTGAAATGGAAAACTCAAGGGAAATACTCAAAAAAAATCGGGTACTAGGAATACACAAGCATCACTCCTGACCATGTACTCTCCTCTAGACCACCATATCTTGAAAACATTCAAACCAAGGGAATGGTTCGTCCATGAAATAGATTCGCACAAAAATCCTGGTCCTCCACTAGTCTCTCTACGAACATTGCATCATCCTCAATTTCCAACTCTCCCCAATCAAGGAAATAGAAGTAATCGTGAAGATAATGAAGAAGCTTGGATACATGAATGACATTGTATATCATACCTAATGGCATAATATATAGCTAATATGTGACCTTTCCAACTCATACCAACACCTAAAAGGGTCGTATGAACATGTGGGAATTCTTGATCCCTATATCAAAACTTCTCAACCCACACTGCTTGAAAACCATCAGGAACACGTGGTACCCATTCTCGAACTCCATAGGCCCCCTCCTGGATCTATATAAAACTTCTATAGAACCTATGATGCTTTTATCCTCTCATGGAAAATCTTCCTCTTCTCTATCATATTCTACACCAATTCTAGACAAAGAACAACTACCTCCACAACATCCATCTAGTATATGGGTGGATGGAATAGCCCTCCCACATTGGGCCTCGAACTCAGCCATTCAATAGTAAGAGTGATATTTATTATTGTAATAAAACTCGACCGAGGTAAAATGTCTCACCTAAAACCCTCTAACTCCCAGAACACATTCCCACAACATTTCCTCCAATATTCGGGATGTCCCATTGGTCTTTTTTATCCAAGATAAGGTTGAAAGTTGTGAAAAGGCGTAAATGGGTGCCAGAGGAATGATGCAATCCCCTACCGACAAGTGACATAACAATTGTATCATGATATGAGATAATTGATTTAGGAACTCCAGGAAGCCACACCACCTCATCCACATATATTATGTTGGGTTATCCACTGTTCTCTACTTCTTCAACGCTAAAAACTGAGATGATTTCATCAACTGATACTCTTCTACAAAAATAGAACTGCATGCTGCCTAGTCCATCGGTAATCCCATGAAAAAATCCATAAATATGTCATTCCACATTTACTCAAGGGTTTTTAGGGGTTGTAACAAACCCCCGAGAACATGGTGGTCAACCTTCACTTATTGGAACACCATGCACTTTTCCTAAAACTCTGAAACTACCAACATCATCCCAGGCCACCAGAACTATCCCCTAAAGCCATGTTATATCTTGTAAACACATGGGTGTAGCCCAAGGGGTGTGCTGTGAAACTGGAGTATATTTTCATCTAGCACTACCACTGGAACAAACAACATCCCAAGGAACATCATCTGATTAATTCTATCCTTTGAATATCGCTCCAGCGAATCACCCTGGTCAATGCGATCACGCATCACTTACCCCTATGAGTATCCCCAATGGGACTCCCCCTCCTTATATTTGAGGGATGAATACATTATCATCTGAAATAGTAATCCTAGAACTCCTTCCATTATTGCATCTAAGTGAAGGGGATCCAACAACACCATTTCTCTCAAAGTGACTGATGATTTTATAACTACCTCCTTCCATGAATTCCAACACAAAGCATCATTCATGAAATTTCCATTTATAGAGGTGTAAGAGACCTGAAAATCTGAATCCTAGATATTCTCTATTCACATCTAGTATCACTTGTTATGATCATGCTCGGTAAAAAATTACCTCAATCTCTTTTGATCTGTGAAGACCAAAAAGCCCTCCCCAATTACGGAATGTCACAACAAATTTAGTGCGAACACGGCTAAAAATATCTCTAGATCATTAGTGGAATAATTATTTTAATTGGGAAAATTTACCTAGACACATTATAGATCACGCATCATTACTACATGAGAAGCATTTCAATGCATGGACCATAAGCATCGAAAAATACCTTAATAATCAGCCCTCCCTCTGGAAGCTTCATCATTGGAGCACTGACCAACTTCCATTTCAGATAGCCGAACACTACCTAGTTGCACTCAATCCTGAAAAAATCATGTCCCTTCTTGGTTAGAGCCATTATTGGATCTACTAACTGAGAGAAATTATGTATGAATCTATAGTAGTAGACTGTCATACCAAGAAAATTTCAATCCTATTCTACATTCTTAGGTGCTTCTCCAAAAAATGTCTTCCTCAACATTCTATGGGTCCAATTCTACACCTTGATGACAAACCACATGTCCATGTAACTTTACCTACCATGCCCAAAAAATTAACTTGGATAGCATCCCATTGAGCTAGTGGTACCTAAGGACCTCTAGGATAGTCCTATGATGCTCTATATACTCCTCATCTAACGTCAAGTAGATTAAGATGTCATAGATGAGTACACTGAAGAATTGGTCCATGAACTCATGAAATATGGAGTTCCTAAGACTAATGAAAAATTCATGTTCATTCGTTACACCAAACATCATAACCATGAATTCGAAGAGCCCATCCATGTACATGAAAGCAGTATTTTGGATGTCCCCCTCCTTCACCCTTAATTGATGATACCCAAGAATTGATCGACTATAGAGAATGATACTTCTCCCCTTAGTTGGTTTAAAAGATCATCTATCCTTTATAGTGGGTAATAGTTCATGATTTTTACATGGTTCAGTCTCTGGTTGTCTATGCCAGACCTTAGATCATTTTTCACCATCTTTGAAAAAAATACAGGAGTACCCCACAGTGGTACATTGGGTCTGATGAAACTCTTCTTCATCATATCATCAATATAAATCCACAACTCCCATATCATAGAAGGATCCATCTAATAATGAACCATCAAAATCGAACTAGAATCAGATTGTATGTTTATTCCGAACTCAATGTCATGTTAAGGGTGTAGATTCACAATCTCCTTTGTGAAAATATCTATAAACTCTCTGAAAATTCCCAGAACCTCCACCATCTAATTACCCACTGATCTAACTTATATCTCGGCAAACAAGGAAAGAATTGTCTACACATTTCGGCTTCCCTTCTAAAAACACCACTTGGAAAAAAATCCACACACTAGCCTTTTCATATGAAAATATGACTATTCTCAAGAAATTAGTCGACAAGAACACAAACATAGTACATACACTCAATGCTAAGTATTACATCATATGGATTCATCTGAATATAAAGGAGAACCACACTGCACTGATGTAACCCCAACATTAGTCTACATTCCTAAAAAACGTAAAACCAGACGGTCTGACATCCAGTTGGTGTACTCATCACTAGGGGCATGGAAATTCTCTCAAAAGCATGACCCAATGTAGGGGATAGTCTTGTAGCACTGATGGAGTGGGAAGCTCCCAAATCAAATAAGGAACTAGAAATCATATCAGAAAAACAAATATTATCTAGAATAATATCTGGTCCTTCTAGAACTGCTGCCTAAACAGTGTGAAACTGTCGACACACATACCCTCTTACCCTCAACTATTAGAAAACTCCCCAACCATCCCTAAGACAAGATACCCAAGAAGCACACTATGTCAGACATCTCCTATGTCATCCTCCCATTGTGGAGCATGGGCCTTCTATCCCTGCCATTGGAAAGTCCTAGATAGAAACTGCTTTAGAGGAGGGCGGTAAACCTTCCCCCATCCAATGTAATTTCCTGGATTTGAGAACTATCCCTAGAGGTTCCCATGACCTCCACAAGAAAATAAATTCTTCCCTAGGCCCATGGGAAATGGGAAAGGACTAGAGGGTCTAATGTGAAACTAGTGGAAATGGATCCCTTCTATATGAAACTTGGAAGGCCTTGATTAAAAAACATATTGAAGATGGATTTTACCTTTAAATAACTTGACTGACATCCCTATCATAGTAGAAATCATCGTGAGTGAATCCATTCCACTACCTCATCCTTATTCTGAACCTCTATGTGTGTCGGTAGGGTGATGGGAGTAACCACATACTAAATGGAAGGACAATGAATTTACTCTTTTCATCTCACCTGAGACTCCTAATTCAGATATAGCTGTAGAGAAAAATGTAGGAGATCCTTGAACATGATCCCCAACCCCATTACTGACATACTCCCCTACTGATGGGAGAGAGGCTCTTTACTCTTTTAGGATTTCATCGTGGAAGAAAATAAATTCCACTTGGAACTCCTTTAAAATTTCGACCCAAAGAACATAGGTCTTCATCCTCTCCTTGAGAAATTTGTTCACCACTGAAGCAATGCTCCCCACATCTATCATACATACATGGGAACCTAGTATTGTTTTCGAAGCCTGAGTCACGCTGAAAGTGATCACCAACTCCTTGAGCCAACTCTCTGTCTTCATATTTGTGACACCATCCTCATACTTTCCTAGATCCTCCCACATGAATTAATTGTGCATTTTCTACCACAGGTCATTCTCCCCCACTATATTGACTATCCACCACTCAACTGGGTCATCATATTGACTCTCCACTAATCATACCACGTGTAGGCGACGTCCGTGATCCATATATGAAATGTAAACAAGGAAATCCTAAGACCATGTACTATGGAATTATCCACTTAAAAACTTTTTTACATCTATATTTATTTTAATTTCATGAATGTTCCTAAAACAAACAAGAACACAATTCATCATTATTCATGTACATTTAATAGGGTCTCTACCTAGTAAATGGTGTATCCTCACTTGATCATTCTGTATACTCAGCATCCTTACATCGAATCACAAAAGCCCTAAAATCCTATGTTATATCCTGTCTTCCAAGGACTATGTCTCAACCAAAACCATCTAAAATTATTACAATACCAACCCATGTAATCTTCACTATATCAAACTCCAAACTCCATCGTACCTCCCAACCATTTTATTTGATACCATTTTTTCCGGACCAGTCTTCTTCAAGAAGAGTGAAGCGATAACTAAATTCCAAGATTATATTTCCAAAAGAAGTAGGATAGAAAATGAACCCCATGTCCCACCTCTAATAGGCCTCATGGTGGCGACCAACACCAAGGGTATATAAATCTCACAGAAATGGGAGACATTACACATTTTATAGTAAAAAAAATCAATAGATAAGATGTATTAACGTCATAAACTCTAAGAAATATATATATATATATATGGACACCAAAATCTATCCCTCATGCATGTTTAAATGTAAAATTTCTAGAAATACAATGAAAACACCAATTAAGTAAAAAAAATAGCGACACAACAACCGTGCCCAACAATTGAGCTACTAAGGTCCAGCACTATCCACATAATCTCCCTAGAAACCTAAAATTAATTTTATATACGTTTGGAGTGCATACAAGTATAATCAGTAGGGAAAACAAAAGTCATTAGTGCACATGTGGGAGAGGCATACTAATGCCCTTATGAGAAAACAATAGAAACCAACAGAACCAATCAAGGAATACTAACCACCCAATGTCACCAAGGAATGCACACCATGTAAAAAAATCATGTAATGTATTTTAATAAGAAAAATTCTCTTCGGGTACCCCACACCAATTTCCATGGGTTAACTAGAACATCCTCTTGCACCTACCTCTTTCAAAATCCCCACTGTCACGACCTTCTCAGACACACCATTCCCACAAACCACACTAAATTCAATCCCACATACACTTGGGCCACTACCAAACTACAATCCTACTCACAAACACCTAGTACCCACACATAAGAAAACCTCCACAAAAACACCTCTACCTCATTGCGAAGACAACTGGGAAACAATCCACCTCTCAAACAGTCAATATCGTAGATCTAGTAACAAACCTCGTGCCATTACAACATGTATGAAGTTTCTTGGTAGGTAAAGGAATAAAATAGGGAGAATGGAAGATCCAATACTATTCTATCCATCCTCTCAATAGAATTTTGGGAAAGACACCCTCCCCCACAGTAATGGGGTGTTCATAAAATAGTGCTCAACATGGTTAAGGTACGTATAGAAAACACATGGATCTAAAAGTATACATATATAGGTACCAAACACTCTTCCCAACCTATAGGTTTAAAAAAAATACCATCCCACAGAAAACAACCCTTGATATCACCTCAAAAATAATGTGTCACCATGAATTATGGTCACTTCCATAAGTCTTAGTATACCCCCCCGAACAATTAATTTAACCAATTATAATTGTGCATTTATCAATTTATACATTTATTTATTCCATTCCCACCTAGTAAGAGATCAAGAACTGTATATACTACCATTTTCAAAAGGTTAAAATCCTATAAACACTACCAAGTCAAACAAAGAAGAAACTACCAACATCCTTATTCACTGTTATCACACACAAGTCATTCCCTCCCAATCAAACATGTGAGCTCCGCTACACAAAAAACCACACCTGACACACCCATAAACCTGAAATGATGAGACAACCTAGTCATACAACCCAACTAACCAAGCTCTACCCAAATGCAGTCCCATCGTATTATAGTCCATCCATTCCATAATCAATCAATCTCTCAAAATGGGATACCATCACACTGCTCGTACCGCCCCATACCCACAATAACAACCCCCTCCATAACACCACACTGTCAAAACCCAAACAAGGCACAAAACCAAACATAATAAATCACATTGTTAGAATAATAAAATAGGATGTGTTCAAATTTTTTACACACAATTCTTTATATTCCATGTTGATAAATAGGGGTGATCAAACAAGGGTTTTCATCATAGGGTATCCATTAATTTTACCCAGTGTACATTATTTATCAGATTGATAATTACACAAATTATTGATAGGGACGAAACAACAGTTACAAACCATCACCAATGTTCTGGAAAATACCACCAACATCGTAGATTTTCAGAAGCCACAGAACCACAACAATCACATCATCAACAAAGATAAGAAATAAAATATGTGATCAACATCAATCCGCTCCCAACCCATTATGAAGTATTTAGTTTCATTCATCTTTGTTAAATTAATGGATTCATAATTATTAAAAAAGAAAATTGTTATTCTTACCCCACATGACACATAATTATTAGGGAGACCAAGGGAATCACTAACTAGAAAAGATGATGATCAAAAAACCTTCCTTGCCTCAAAAACAAATATGGTCATGCGAGTATCATGAATGACTCCAAGGGAAACTCGATCAATGCATACGAAACAATGGGAAAATCCATAGGGAGGAAAGGCTATTGGTATTCCAATGAAAAATGGGAACATGTAGGAAAAAGAAGTTATCAGTTCAGAAGGTACAGATCCAATATCAACAGAACAGGTAATAGGTTCAAAATTCATTATCGTGGGATGATGCTAAATAATATGTTGTTAGAATATCTCAAATTAAACATAGCATTATGATATTAAATTTATAAATAGTTTCTTTTGAATGGAAATTGGAAATACTAAAACTAGGTTTTCAACTCATCTAACGTCAAACAAAATGTAAGAGTGGTCATACTAGATAAACTGGAAAAAACTGGAAACAAGTGACTGATGGATGTGTCACCAACACCGATAGTGAGTCACAAATGGGTGAGTCACCGATGCTGAGCCACTGACATGAGCTACCAATTTCTGACTCACTAAAACCCTAACTCATCGATTACCGGACTCACTAACACCCAGACTCACTGACACCCAGACTCACTGACACCGATGCCTAACTCATCCATGCCCTAACTCACTAATTCCCTGACTCACCAACACCGTAACTTAGAAAGACCCTAACAAACTAACTCTGATTCCCTAAATCACTAATAGTTATTCCCTAATTCACCAACACTAACGCCATGAGTCACTAACACAACACCTTGAGTTAATGATGAAAAAATAAATTTTTGGAAAACTCTTGAAATAACCTATCATTGCCTCCCAGAACACCTCAATCATTGGATTTTGAAAATGGAATGGATTACAAAGGTCCATTCAATTACAATAGTTTTTTTGGATCTTTTTTAAAAATATATATAAGTTTATTATCTTACAATGTATTATTCATATCATGTTTTCCTATCTGTGATATAATGACATTAACATTATCATTTTGTGAATATCCCCAAGCCTAATGAGGAACTTATTTATGATGAGAAGTAAATGAAAATAATGAATTCCGAATTTAAATTTTAATCCCTCCATGAATTATATTAATTTTTTTAGTTATAACATATGTAATTATTTTCATTTCTTAACTAACATGGATATATTATTGCGTGTGTTACGCGTATGGATTTATTTTAGAATAGTATTTTGTGAATCATAATAGAATGTTGTGTAATATAATTATATAGATAGGGAATTATGTAAAACCATTTTTATTGTATAGGTTACTAGTATGATATGCCTTTATAACTCTAGGGTCATAATTTATGATTTCTACTATTCCTAATGGTACGAGCTAAAATATTTTCCTAAATAAATTATATATGTTTACCATTCCCATCAATAGGAGGAGTATCCTACCTCCACTCTATGATACAGATTTTATTATATGATAGGATATGGTTAATTTAGTTATGGTATTTACAGGTCCAGCACATATAAGGTTTTTTACTATAGTTCTTATTAATGTTAAATAATTCCAATAAGGCATGTTGTTATTATATTTTATATCCTCTATCCTTGTATTGGGGTTTAAAACAATTATGTTTATTAAATGTGGTTCTAGTGGTGGGGTTGATCCCTTCTAATGGGTATTTTCATGCTCAGTTAGGTTATGGGGTTTTATGGGATGGTTGAAGATGATAATCAATAGGATCTTGTTTAGTAAAGGCCCTTGAGAATGGAAGAATGTTCCACATAGAGTTGATATCTTGGGTTCATTATTTTATACCATTTGATTGATGAGTGGAGTAAACATGGATATTATTTCTCTATGTGTCAATATAGTTACATCTACAAGTGAGACCTCAGTTATTGTTATTTATGGTGTGTTTGGGTTAACTATTATTTATATAGGTGTTTTTCATAATCTTATACGTTTTATATAAAATTTGGGTGTTTTGGGATAATTGAATTTATTTTAATTCATATTAATTGTGTTGTATATATATATATATATCAATGTTTTTTTATTCATATACATCACATGATCAACTATATACAAATATATGGTATCTAATCCATAAATTGTTATCTCCAAATATTGTTGAGAACCTAACTTATATTTTTTAAAACTATACAACACTTAAAACAAATATACCATCCAAAACTAATGTTAACCCTTACCATTTTTTATTATAAGGTGTTTTTTATGTTCTATGCTACTGTGATAAAAGTGTAATTTGGTTATATAGTTCACAATAGTTTTAGAGACATTTTAGAGACCACATTGGGAACATTTGTATGTGACTTAAGAGTGTCTTGTAAAGAATACCTTTAGAAATCTTCATGTGAAACAAAATGATTCTATGAATACATATTTATTGTAGAATCATGAGTTATTGTGGATACTCTAGGATTTATTTTGAATTATAATGTTTTTAGTCCTATATTCCTGAGAATTATGCAATATTATTGTAATATATAGGTAGGAAATATTATTTATCATAGAATACTGTATTATATTCTATTATAATGAATTTATTATATTATTTGACCCTTTTTTATATTCATGTTAGAAAACTTCTATATGAAATAAGTAATTTTTCATATATAATTATTGGTGATAACTAGGTTATTATGAGTCCATAATTGATTCCTTTGTTTGAAAAGCCTCTTATAAATTTTTTATATTTATTTTCTTATATTTTATTCACAGAGCATAATTTTTTTTCAAAATGACATATATCTTCTGAAATTAGTTTACAAGGATTATTTAACGGGATTTAAAATGAAAACGTAACTGATAAAAAATAGAGGGGGGAAATGATTGGTGTTAGAACATGACATTAAAATAAGGTTATGATATTTGAGTTGTCTATTTTAATGAGAAAACTTTAATGCACTTGTATACATTATTAGATAGTGTTACACTATGTTTGAAACCATCTTCTATGCATGATGAAATAAATGATAAAGGAAATGAAGATAGATTTGTGGTTGATCATTATTTTCTGTAAGGACTTTCTCAACTAGTAATAAGTATTTCATGGATCTACCTGATGAGTTACCATGACCAAATATATCATGAGGTAAATATAATTATATATATATAACCATTAGGGGTGTTATATCTCATTAGGAATACATGTAGAGGGTTGAACACATATTCTATATCTTTAAGAACATTGAATAACAAGGAAAACACTGAGTTTTAATAGTTAAATTGAATCAAAAAGGGTAAATGTTTTAGTATTGGACCATTTTTCCCAATGATATGAAAAAATGGTTTCCTATATAAAAAACAATTTATGAGATATTTTTGTGTATTTTACCCCAACACCATACATCCGGTATGAGATCATGAATTCAAAGACGTGATGAGAGGTACCTTATCAATTATGAAATATTCCACGAAATCACCAAATAAATTTTATTAATTTATTAATTTAAAGTTGTTAAATAAGTTTGTATAATTATGCTTCGAGTTGAGCTTGAAAGAGAAATTGTAGACCCATGGGAGGATATTTAATATCCCCCCAGCTCAAAATTAGTGTAAAAGTATTTTTTTTAACAGATATCATAATGGTTTTGAAATGGGTAGATATTATATTTAACTTATAATTGAGCATAGACATTCTAGTGGAATAAAAAAATATAAGTGGATATTAATAGAGATGGATATCACTTTGGAAGCCAAGTCATCATGGTAAATATATCACATAGTCTAAAAAATATACTTACCTCATAAATTGTGTGACATGTATAAAAAATAACATGATTCACGGTTGGGAAAATTTATGATGATCCCCACACATGGAATCTAATATATAGAAATTGGGTACCATGTTTATTCATCATATATTAAGTATACCATATATTATATTGACCAAAATGAGTAGTTTTTCATGGAAATATGATTCCTCTTATACTAGTTAATGAGTATCGTGTAATGATCCAAATGAGAACTGGTAGTGGTTGTTATAAATCTTGTTTTAATAGAAAGTCTTGTTTCCCCAAGAATTTTGTGGAATCTAATCAAATATTAGGATCCTTATTATGGAGAGGTTACAAAAATTATCAAATTATTAGGTCAAGAATTCCCATGAATTACACTATTTTAGAAATTTGTCTATTGTATGTCTATATAACAAGAAAAATTAGATAAGGTTATTAGGGTTTTAAATTATAAGGGAATTGAACTCAAGGAAATGGAGTTATATCATTTACATGGTGGAATTATAGTGGTTGTATAGTTGGTATTAGATTTAATGGGTACCTAGTAGACACAAAACAAGTACTATGTTGAGTTATCGGTGGTTTTTTATATTTGGGGGAAAATTTTTTATTCCCCCAAATAATTAAATCCATATAATACACTTCCATTGTTATTTAACACATATAAAAAAATTTTTAACCCCCATTTGGGTCATCCTCTCTAACAAATCATCTCAAATATGATCATCCTTACACCTTATCTTAATTACACATGATGTTTCAAAAAATATTGTATATTGAAATATGTTAGTTGATCTTATCTTCATAAAGAAATTGTTTCAATTCATAAAAAAACATTAAAAAGATAGATCACACTATTTTATAAGGGGTTCATGATATAGTGAGGATCCCTCTTTCTAGTTATCTGAATATGGGATGATGCTATTGTTTAGTGGATTTGTGAATAAGAGATAGTGTATACAGGGTTTGAAAAAAATTATTAATTAATATTTTAACATGATTTGTTGTCCAGTATATAATGTTTGTTTATATTAATTATAGAGATATAAATTAACCATTATAAATAAAATAAACTCCACAATCATAGAATGCTAGTGTAAAATGTATGTCCGAAAAATTTTTTCTATAAATTATAATTTGGAAAAAATATAAAATAATTTGAGATTTGATTCAAAACATCTAAAATATCACATAATTTTATTGGAATTAATATCTATAATAAATCCTACTAATTAATTTATTTCAAGTTAAAGTGTAATCCTTGAAATAAATATTATTTAATTATAAATTTTATTTATCATATGGTCGTTGGACACTTTTTTTAAACCATGTATATTATTATTCAATGTCATTTATCAGATTATATGGAATATTTGTGTCATGTGAATTTTATTGATTTTGTACAAGAATTGAAATAATGTTTATAGAATGGTACTGGACTTTATAACTTCCAACACACTAAGATATAGATAATTTAACTATATTACTCAATATTCCAATATAGTATTATCAAGAGGTTATTAATATAGAAACCAGATGATGGGGTTTTATTTATAACTTGTGTTGTAAATTAGTAGTTAATTTAATTCTCTAATATACACTCTGAATCTAAATAAAAATATCACACACTTGGTAATTAACATTAATTTGGTATCAATTACTATTTAATATCATCGTATGGAATGATATTAGGTAAAGGTTATATCTAGTTAGAAACATTTATGGGAAAATATTATTTATTTTTTTGAATACCAATAGAGAAACATATTATTTGATAGTAAATTAATGATATGTTGACTATAATAAAAATAGAGAATATTGAAAATGAATTATGGGAATTATTTTATATGAATTTACCTAAATTGGTGATGATTTAATTTGAAAAAATTATTTAATAATATAGAAATGAATACAATGATTACACATGTGAAGGCCCTATACGATCTTTTATAGGTTACTATAGTACATAATAGAATTTTACTAATGTGTATGTTATTTATGATTATTTTATTGAAATGTTGACTAATTTCACATCATTTAAATGATTTCGATATGATTTTAGGTAATCTAAAATAAATATAGGCGAATTAATGCATATTTTATAAGAACATATACTATAAAAAAACACTATTATAATAATAGGAATAAATGAAAATAATAGTTATAAAATACCTTGGGTATATCAATTTAGTGTTTCCAGATCTTAGGAATTTACCTTCGAATAAAGAACTCAAATTTGGGGATGTCTAGTAACCATCATGAAGTGCAATCAATAATGAATAACCAAGTAGATAATCCCATTTTTTTAATCATAAAAATAAATAAATGATATATCATTAATAATATCTTAATGAAAACTATGTATGTTGAGTCCAACAAGTTTGAAATGGGGAAAAAGTAGAAATTTTAAGAGGTATAGAAGGAATAAAAACATAAATAATGAATGTTCAACTTCATGAAATACAAACACATTGAGTATTACAATGGGTTAAAATTCTTTTGGAATTTTCCATGATTTAATCGAGATCATAATTTCAATAAATGGAAATGAATGTACTATGGGATAATTATTTTGATAAAGGTTCTAATAAAAATTTAGCGGTTGAGGAAGATGTTGAATTAATTGTAAAAAGTGGTTCTAAATTTTTTACGAATAATGAGATTATATTGTAATTGAACGATTTATAGAAAACCCATGTTCTATAAAGGAGGTTATTTTTAATAGGAAAAAGTGATTAAATAGACTATTGAACTAGTATCAACAATATTTTTACTGGTGACTAAAGATACTATTGTGTTTGAATAAACAATAAAACATGAGAACCATTTTCTAAACATATGGTCAAATAGGATGGTAATTATTGGTGATTCAATAACTAAAATCATATAGTAGTGTAACTTCCCACTCTGACATCTTATTATGAAAAATATAAATGTTTTTATAGAAAAAATCCTAATGAAGCATCAACACACTGAGTTTTGATATTGTAAGAGTTTTATTATTGAATCCAAAATTATGTTTTACATAAAAATGAATAAATTAATGTAGGGAGAATAGAATCTAGAATATGATTATTTATACATTTTGGTACCTCCCCTAATCCAATATAAAGGTGGGTCATGTTACAGTGTATGTTCCATTAATTATGTCTATAAGAAATTTATGGTATAAATCATAAAAAATAAGTTATATTTATTTCAAGAATTAATTAAATGGAATTAAATTGTTAGGATTGAAACAATATGTTTGTTTAAATTAATATTGTTTGTGAACTATTTTGGAAAAAATAGATATATCATTAGAACCTTATTTAGAATAAGGATATTAGATTGGAAAGAATTATGATCACTACACCATAATTGAATAGTGAAATAGAAATTATGGATTGAAATATGAAAAGAAATTATATAGTGTGAGATTTCAATTAATAATTTACATGAAAAATTTCATCAAATTTTTTAATAGGAATTTAACAACCATAGATTTTAAAATAAGAACAAAATGTTCCATATCATATATGACACACAATGCCAAGAATAAAAGACATAGAGAATATATTATTGTTATAATATTCATATTAAATTCATAGTTATTAATAGTATTATCTTTATTAAAAAATAGATAAAAATTTCAAACTCTGAATAAATTTATTGATAAATTCTTAATAAATAAAAAATCAAATTTTATTAATGTTATTTTTTTATAAAAAAAGTAGTTTCCTTCGAAAAAGTAATTTTTAGTGAAGATATTATAATTAATTAATGGAATTATTTTAAATTTATTTTTTAATATTAAAATCATTTTCTAAATAATAATATCAAATAAAACATAGGGTGATGTTTATTGAAATTTTCAAAAATATTTTATTTTGGTGTTTAGTAAAAATTAGTAATTTTCCAATACTAACATTTTATTCATTCAATCTATAAAATAAATAGTTCACTTATATTTATCATTTGGAATTAATGTGAAATATGAAACATTTTAATTAATAAAACCTAATTAATATCATTTTAATAAACCATTGTCATGGTTTTTAATATAAGGATATTTTATTGAATAAGTACACAATTTTGTGCAAAGGATTTTTAAAAGAATAATTTTTATTAATTTATTTAATTTTAAAACCCCGATTAATGAATGATTTAAATTAAATTCATATATCATAATACTAATTAAATTAATATAAATTAATATAATGATAATTTATTATTATAATGGTAATATAGCCTGAATGGCCTGAATGCCTTCTTTTTTTATTTTATTATAGATAATCCCCCTTTTAAGGGTTGAGGAGGAACCCGTACATGACCCGTAATACATGACCCGAAGGCCCGAAGGCATACCATGCCCATTACATTACCCGTAGGCCCAGCGCACTAGAACTGCCCCTCCCCAGCATCATGCATCTTTGATATCCTTAGCTCCCCACCTTGCATTGCTGATCAGCTAGCATTTCCCCGTACAAAGCTGTATGGTGCCTGATCTCGATGGCGGCTATCATACCCTCTCATTCATTCAATCCGGTTAACTCTGCATCTGGTGGCTGCTACTCCTATTGCTCTGATCCTCTTCTGGGGCCTGTTCTTTGTGAACTGGGCTACTCTATGGTCTACCACTACTACAGAAATCGCTTTTATCAGCGCTAAAAAACCCCCTTTATCAGCGCTTTTTGAGCGCTGTAAAGCGCGGCGCTGATAAAGGGGGGTCCCTTTTATCAGCGCTCAAAAAGCGCTGATAAAGAACACTTTTATCAGCGCCTTTTTTAGCGCTGATAAAAGCACCCTTTATCAGCGCCGCGCTTTACAGCGCTCAAAAAGCGCTGATAAAGGGGGGTCCCTTTTATCAGCGCTAAAAAAGGCGCTGATAAAAGTGTTCTTTATCAGCGATTTTTTTAGCGCTGATAAAAGGTGTCTAAAAAATTGAAAAAATAAAAATATATATATAATTCGTCAGGGGTTTTTTCACAGCGCTTGACCCCTCCCTTTTATCAGCGCTTGTCCCCCCAACCCGCACCCCACTCCCTCACGCTCCGCACGCTGCACCCCGCCTCCCTTTTATCAGCGCCTGTCCCCCCAACCCGCACCCCACTCACGCTCCATACGCTGCACCCCGCCTCCCTTGCGTCCCGCACAACCCTGCTGCCACTGGAATTCGAACACAGTACCTCCAACCTAACGCGCTGCCACTTTACCACTTAGCCATTTTGTTTTGTTCTCCATTTGATGATATATCTAGTTATATATATATATATATAGTTATATTTATTCGTATATTAATATAGATCCATATTAAAATAAATTTATTTAGTTATACTAATATATATATATATATTCGTATATTAATATATATATATATATATAATTTTTTATCCGTATATTTATTTGTATATTAATATATATATTTATAAAGTTAATTTCAAATACATTTATAGAATATGTGTTTTTATGTGTGTTTTTAAATAAATAAATAAATACATACATATATACATAGATACAATACACGCACACAAACAGAGAGATATATATATATATATACATAGATATATATATATAGTTATGAATGAATCCATAGAAATGAGGGGGTGAAAATCCTATGATAATGTTAAAACGAAGATAACTTTTAATCCGTAAGTCCGTTTCAACTCCACAACCAGTCAAATCGAAGAACATGAAACGATCTTCGATATGATATGCGGTACATGCCAAATGGACATCCGGATCGGATGTTATAGACGTTTGAATGTTAAAAGGATCATAACTTATAATCCAGGAGTCCGTTTCAGCTCCACAATCAGTCAAATCGAAGAACATGAAATGATCTTCGATATGATATATGGTAGAGGTTTATCGGACATCGGGATCAGAAGTTATAGCTGTTTGAACGGTGAAAAATCGGGGTACCCCGACTAAAAACTCAGTTTTGGAGGCCTTCTGGGCCTTTTTTGGCCTTGAAAAAACCTTGGACGGGTTCCACCGGTCCATAGCGCTGTAGAGCTCGTCGCAGGCTTCGATTTGATATGCTGTGGAGCTCAAACGGAGTCCCGGATCAAAAGTTATGGCCGTTTGAAGTTTGGGTTTCATTTTCAACTTATTTTGGATCTTTCATTAATTTTTTTTATTTTTTTTATATTAAAAGTGTCATTAAATGACTATTAATTGGTAAAAATTACATAATTACTAATTAAAAATATTTTTTAATTTATTTTATAACCCTCTTTTACTAAACATCTTATAAATTAATATTATATTTCCATAGATCCTTTCTAAAACGTATTTATAAAATAAATATTATAATTATATCAATATAAATCGCTTAATAGATTTATATATTAATATATATATTTTTTAAATTTTCCCTTTATCAGCGCTTTTTATAAAAGCACTGATAAAGGGTGGGTCTTTATCAGCGCTTTCATAAAAGCGCTGATAAAGACCCCCCCTTTATCAGCGCTAGTAAAAAAGCGCTGATAAAGGGGGGGTTTTATCAGCGCTAAAAAAAGCGCTGATAAAGACCCCCCTTTTATCAGCGCTACTAAAAAAGCGCTGATAAAGGGGGGGTCTTTATCAGCGCTAAAAAAAGCGCTGATAAAGACCACATTTATCAGCGCTTTTAAAAAGCGCTGATAAATGTGGCGCGCTCTGCTTGCCCCGTTTTGTAGTAGTGTACGTGACCCAAAGGCCTTGTGGGACGAAGGACTTTGATGACCCGAAGGCCCTCGAGACTCGTAGGCCCAAACCGGTGGCCCAAAGGCCCAAATCGGGTGACTAGTTCTGGCTGCTATAGTACTGAACATTAATTGCTACAATACTGCTACAGTACTACAATAGTAACCCAGAAATTCGCCTCCACCCAATTTTTAACCTGGGTCTCTTGGATGCCAAGTAGGAGCCCTTACCACTCGGGTATAGGCTCGTTGGCTCATAATGTTAATATAAGATCATGTATTTCATGAATGAAATTCATTTCTTGTAAAAAAAAATTTCGATCCATTTTCATGGTTTAATTTTATATGAAATTATAAATATTTTGTAATTATAATTTAATAAATTTGATTCCAAGTTTTTATTCAGAATTATTAATATTAGTTAAAATGGTTAGTTTAATTATTGGTCTTAATTGATTTTAAAAACAATAAAAAACTAGTTAACATGGTGAAAAATTAAAATGATAAATGTGAGTAACATTAGAGGAAAATGTTATGAAATTTTTAAAAATTATCATCAATATTGGTGGCGGTGTTTCTGTAAAATAGCAACCCGAATTTCTTTTAATTTATCAATTTTTTTGGAATTTTGGATCTCGATTTATTTCCAATTATTCTGTAGCTTTTGATATTTAAATAAATATCACACCTCCTCCATTACAAAAGGAAACCACCTCTCTTCAAATCCACATGACTCTAAAGGAATTTGGATCTCTCAAAGCCTTCATAATTATCTACCCGACACCCTTATCCAAATTATATAACTTTTTTACCCATTATACAATCCTTATTGTCCGTAAAAAGTGATCATTTAGAGGATTATATAAGGTAAGCTAACCATCTTCACTGAGCTCTATCACATTACTTATTCTTTTTACACCATAAATAATGAATTATGAAATTATTATTTAATAACACATGTAACATCTATATATAATCATGTTATTATGTTTATTCAACAATAATTATCCATCTCATCTTCTATTAAATGGGAAATGAAACTTGAAATCCAATGTATTGTGGAATACCGCCTTGAGAACTGACATTATTCATTTAACATCATTTCCTATCATGGATATTAATTATTTTTTAATATATATATATATATTATATTAAATAAATATAAATATTTCTATAAATTTTACGAATCATATTCTTTCTAACCTTATAATCCATTGAAAAATGGTAACATCTTACGTGCGTATAGTGAACTACCACCATGCGAAATGATGTGTTTCATTTTTAATTAACACATTACAGGGATTGTATATATATGTGTATTTAATAAAATAAAATAAAATTTCTAATATAATTATAATTTTTTAAATAAAAAATCAAACATACCCACTTTCCACCGTGATCATTGAAAAATTGAAACGTTAACCAAGCTTATATATGACTTATCATATCCGTTATTATAACATAGGTTATATTTCAAAACAATATTTCATAAATAGTTTTAAAATTTTATTTTTAGCATAAATTTTACAATTATATCACTATTATAATTTTGGTGATTATGTAACAATGATGCCTTTGACCACATTTAACATAACAATGCTATAAGGAAATTATTATCCTTGTAGCCTAAAAAATACAACTTGGGAATAAATGAATAGGTAGTTAAATATACCTATAAAATAAATGAAACAAAATTTTTAAATATAAGTTAACAAAAAAGAATATTTTTCATAATGAAACTAATGATTTCTGACTGTTTATTATATAGTAGATAAAGGACACACCAGAAAATTCTAGACCTGAGGTAAGGGATTTATTTTCTAACTTATACTTTGGTGAGAAATATTTCATAATCACTGATTATTTAATTTATGTTGTCTTTATACCTCAATTAAGTGTTATATCATGAAAATATTTATCTTAATAGTATTTAATGATACATTTTAGTTTAATTTATTATTGGGGGTTTTTATTCAAATGTTAACAAAGTGGTGGGGGTTTATATTAAATCCAACAATTATTATATAATTTTTTAGATAAATTCTCCCTTAGAGGAATTTCTTTATATTAGTTTATTCAACATAATAAATTTTATTCTCCTATAGTCATTCTTGAATATTTTAATTAAAAGTACCATTTTCCATTCATTTGTACTTTTCATGATTGATATTTTTTTTAGGAAAAGTTTATCCACTTCACTCTTCCCTCAAAAATCTATTATTTTCAATGTACAAGGTTCATAAAAATATGATCAATGATTTTTTAGCATTATAAAAATTATTTGTTAAATCCATTTTTATCCATGATTTACTTTAAAAAAATTAGGTTGGAATGATTCTCCTTATTTTTTCTTGATGATATACTTTTTATCATATTATAATATAGTTAAAGGGGTAGTTTTTAATTTTTTAAGATAATTAAATAATTAACTTCCAATATGAACAATGATAATTTGATGATTGATACAAATGTTCACATGGTCATTTTTATATAAACATTATCCTATTATATTATATATATTTTTTAGACATTGATAGATCGATTTTAAGTGAAAAGGGTATTTTCCACATGAATTATTCAATGTTATTTGTCAAAGAAATTTTCATTAACTATTATATAAATTTATTTAATTAATTTCTTATAAATTATGTATGTTTATATTTCTATAACATATGTACCTATATTATAATACTTCACATTAATGGGGTAACACATGGTGTTTTTCATTTATCAATTTCCTTAATTATGAAATTTTCCTTATTTATGATAAGATGTAGGATTATAAACCCCGTTTTAATTCAACGGGTAATTATTATTCTTATCCAAATTATTATATTAATTTATTTAATACATTGTAATCATGATCATGTGATTGTGTGTGTTACTAGATATGAATTCATTTAAATGCGTAAAGAAACTGTCTCACAAGGCAATATGTATGTAATTATAGAGTAAACATAATCCATTTTATGACATTTTACAACAGGTGGTATTGTTTAGACAGATAACATTAAGACATGTTTATTTCAATTTATATGTAAAATACAAATTTCCAATTATTATATAATATTTTAATATAATAGTCTTTATATTATTCTACAATGTCATTACTCATCAAATCTATTATTTATGATAACATAGTCTTCACTGGAATCAAATGTGTTTCTTCCTTATCATCTTTATTCTCTAGATAGTATTTATATATCAAACATTATTTATATATTTTCATTAGGTTTTCACATATATTATTGGATTATAAATGAATTTAGTATATCAATATAGAGTATAATATAAAAAATATTTTAAACTCGCATTGAAGTATTATAAAACAAGTATTTCAAAGACACAAGCCCTCATGATCATTGGATTGTAAGTAATGGATGTTTAAATCATAAAAAATTTAATAATAAGTTTATAATGCTTGGGTCACTATATTTGGTATCCTATAGTTTTTTAAATGATAGAGTGAGTGGATTATGAGAAATTTCATCCCAGACAATACAATACAATTGGATGTCGATCTAGAATAGTTGTACCAAGTGGTAATAATTCCAGAAATGTTGTATTAAGCATGACTCTATCATCATCTATTCCATGAAAATGGTCCTTGATACACCCCATTTTTGAAACACTTATTGGATATGTTTTGGAAATTCTGAAAATTGTTATGAACCATTATGAAAGTCTTGAAAAGAAAATATAATATTAGAACTCATAATAGGAAACATTACAGTCGATAATAAATATTTAAACATGGAAACACATAATTCAGTATATAAATATCATTTATATGTTATTAAATATAGTTTCATAAGTTTTGGTACTTTTATTTTAATTCATTCTCATATTTTCTCTTTTATTATATTTATTTAATATAGAGTCATAAGTGAAATCATTCTAATAACTAATATACTATGGAATGTAATGTTTTATCTAATGGGACGAATGATGCAATTATATTGGTAGTTAGACATCTTGTGATCATTCCAAACAATCTATCACAATTTATGATTTCAAAATGTAATATTTTTTAATTTCCAATAACATCAATGAATATAATTATTTCATCATTTTAAAGATCATGATCTAAAGATGATAATGAAAATGAGATTCAATTTCATACATGTCAATAATATAATAAGATACACCATGGAAAATTATTTATGTTAATTGGAATATGATTTATATTTGGGATACAAGGATTAAAATAATGTAATCACTAAAGTAAAATATTTATTGTCAATGAGATTCATGTTTTGAAAGTTCATCCTAAGTAACTAATAACAATCAAATATTGTAGTTGTGTACTTTGTCATTATCTATGATAATTCCCTAATGAATGGATTAATTCTAAAAGTGCCTATGTTATTGAACGAATAGAAGTGTAACCAATAAATTTTTTGGATTTGGTAATTTTAGAATCTTATCATTGGAGTATTTTTATTGGTTTTAATTATGTCATTGGATTCATGAAACTTCCAATGATCGTTCATAAATATTTAACATTTAATGATTTTCAATAATATGTTAAATTTAACTAATGTGCATGATATTCTAATGATTTTTAAGGAAATATTTTAAGGAAAACAATGTGATTTATAAAAGTATAATATATGATATTTTATTGATTTTAGGGTAATTATAATCCATTAATATTATTTGATTTTGTGAAAAAGAATAACCCTGATAAAACCCATAGAGGATAAATAAGTGAATTGATTATTAATGTTAATTTTTATGATGTTGAAACATATTACTGATAAAGTTATAAGATTAATATAAAATATGTATATAATAGTCACATTAATTTTAAATATTTTTATAAAAAATAAAACCCACAAGTTGATTGAAAACTCATTTTATCTGGCATGGTAATGAGGATTTAACCCAAAAAATAATGGAAATAAGGGTTTAGTTCCTACAACTAGCATGTGGGAAATACTAGTTAATGTAAAAAAAATTATTTAAAATAATATCTAGGTATATATTTAGATGATTTTGGGAAAGGCATTTTATGATGAAATCTTTTTGATTTTTTAGCATTTGGAGGTAATTAATGATATTTTAGGAAATGTATCATTATTTTGACATATATTTAACCCTAAGGACTAACATATGATTGAACATGAATTTTTATTTGGGATTTAAAAAATTATATCCTTTAATGTTGAGGTTATTTGTGATGTAGGGTCTTTTAGATAAGGAGTGAGAATAGATGAACTTTGGATTTGGGGATTTATTTTCCTATTTTTTCATTTTCAGGATTACATTACCTTGTGTTAACCATTTATGGTTCCTGATAATTTATAAGGACAATATTAATATCATGATATCATTTTTGGACTCATATGACCAATTATAAGTTATTTTAGTGGTTTTAGCATAAAAATTCATTTTGAATACTCATCGTTTAGTGAAATATAGGATATTATAGTAAAAAATTATTAAAGGATAAAATTATACATATCAAGTATGTATATTTACTTATTTCATTAACAATTATTGTTAAAGGATCCCTCAACATTGGGAAACATGTCATAAAATAAACATGTTATTCATTTTAAAAAAATTGATTATCTATTTTATCTTTAAAAAGGAAATAATATTATCTCCTGAATGGATATTATTTTAAAATCAATGATTTATATTCTCACCAATGTTATATATATTTAGAAAAAGAATCATTGTATTTAGTATGATTTTTTTATTTCTCATTCTCTTTTTGAAGTGATATTTAAAAAACCATTTTAGGATATGGGTTTTCCATAGTATAATTTTTGAATGTCGAACTCTTCATTAAGAAATAAATGTTTAAATTTTGAGAAATTAATTTATATATTGGGTTTGAATGTAATGCCACGATATCAAAAAATATAAACATAATGTTTAATGGCATATACGACATTCAACCTGAAGATTAAACAACCAATGATATATAATATCATTATAACAAAGCCATTAAATTGGTGTGTATGCTTAGTATTAAATACATTTTTAAATATATATATATATATATAATACCTAAAAAATATAAATTTATTGATAAATTATTAAAAATAAATCACTAAATATTTAATAATGATTTTTTATTATATAACAAATACATTTCCATTGAAAATGAATTTTATTAATTTTTATGAAAAAATGTTATACATAAGTTATGTAACATTTAGAAATTTTATTTTATAACACTAAAAATATATTTAAAATCTAAATATCAAACTTATCTTAGAGTGAAATATCGGGATTTTTCGGATTTTTTTAATTTTCAGTGAATATTGAAAATCACTAATTACTCTAATAGTGAAATTTATTTTCATTAAATAAAGTAACTTCAATGTTCCAGATTTTTTTTCTTAAAGTTTAAAAAAAATATTTATTTATAACATGAAAATATATTTAAACAGATGAATAAATTTTCATTATTTTTGTATAAGTTTATTTATTTGATTAATAACATAGTTTTTGACAATTTGTTTTTAAATGAAAAATGATTATCCACTTTATTGTATTAAATAAACCTTTTTTATATAATAATTTAAATTAAATAAATATATTATACAAGTATTTATATGAATTTAAACTCATATAATGATGGTTTTCAATCAAAACCTTACTCTAAAATAATATATTTCTTAAATAATCTCTTTGTTGAAACCTTATTTTTGATACATTTTTGGGATTAATTATAAATTTAATCCAACCCCTTATGTATTATGAGTTAAAAAAATAGATTAAATATATATAATCATAATAGTTAATATAAGATAATACGGTCAAATCAAATTTTTCATTATTAATTGTAATAATATTTAATAATCTAGTTACCATGATGGAAAACAATAAGGGTAAAACTAAGTATCCACAGTGTTAAGTGGAGTTAATTTTTAAGAAAATGTACATTTTTGGACTTTGGAGTATTTATCAAATCATGTCACCCTAGAAACACTATTTTTAATCAATTCTTGAGGCATCAATATTGCTATTGACATCTAATTATCAATTAGATTTGGGTATTTAAAAAAATGTAAGTTATACTCAATAATATAAGGGAACCACATACCACACATAATCACAACCATTAAGCCATTTTTCACAAAACAAAACATGTTGAAATCTCTCTTAAACATACTTATACATGTTTTATATCTCATGATATTCACAGCATAACACATTATCATCTGTATAACATATCCAATGGAGGTTCCTCTAAGTGAAGGTAATCATTTTCACTAAGATCGTTATTTTGGACTTATTATTTTTACACATTCAATTTTTTACAAAAATATTATATTATAATATAAATTTTATATCCAATATACATAGATATTATTATGTTTATTTCATAAATTTGTTCCACCTCCACTTCTATGAAATTAGAAACAAAACGGTTGTTCTTATGCACAAAAAACTGCATCCTCAAAAACCGATATAATTAGTTTTCAATAATCGAATCTCAATACCATTAATGATTATAGATTTAATGTTTATATATAATATATTAATGAAATATGAATCATTATATAAAATTGACATATCAAATAATTTTTTACCTCACCATCCACTAAGAAATGATAACATCATTCACGTGTATGGCGGGCTACCTCCTCACGAAGCGATGTGATTCATTATTTATGATTGAATCACATGGATGTAATATATATGTGAATTTAATTAAATAAAATTACATTTATGATATAATGGTAATATTTAAATGATACAATAATATTATACTTCTCTCTATCATGATCTTTCAAATATGGAAATTTAATTCATCCATATGAATAGCCTACCATATCTCTTATCGTGACACAATTTATTTTTCAAAACCATATTTAATGGTATGTTTTAAAAAAATTAATAATTTTAAATTATAATTATTTCATGATTAATATTATTAATATTATTTTAAAAATACCTAGATGGCCACAATCAACACACTAATGTTGTTTTGAAATTTTGAACCAAGTCTCATCCATACACCAATCATGGAAATAACTGAATTTGTAATAATGTATGTCATTTAAATAAATGATGTGATATGTTCATTAATAAGGTATTAAACATAGAAATATTTATTAAGGGAAAATAATTTGTATAATTATATTTTACTAGAGATAAAAGGAATACACATATTTTCTAGACTTAGTTTAATGGATTTATGGTCTCACTTTTATATCCTTGCGATATAAGCAACATTTTAAAAAAAGTTATTCTGTATGGTGTATAGACATCCATTTTTATTTTATATCATGAATATCTCTATCCTCTTGTATTTTAATGTTTTAATATAAGTAACTTATTTCATGGGGTATAGTATTGAATTTACTAAAGTAGTTAGGGATTATTTTACAATCTCATAATTATTCAGGGTTTTTTATGCTCATGTATTTGATATATTAATTAATAAATATTTCTACAATAAACATATTATATGATTTTATCTTATGGTTATTCCTAAACATTTCAAGTAATAATATCTTTTTTCTATCATTTTTTACTTAATATTATTGAAACATGTTTTTGAGTAAAGGTTACTTCATTTCTCTATTTGGTAGATAATATTTGTCATTCCATATTCTTTTTTATAAAATTATTTTAAAGAGTTATTTTAACATTATGAAAATGATTTATAAAATTAATTTTTATCAACGATTTATTTTTTAATAAATATTTTTTAAGGAATAATATTATTGTTTATTGAATCATGTACTTCTTAGACTTATTAAAACATAGTGAAATAAATGTATTTTATGTTATACAGCATGTATAAAATTGTGTACCATCATGAACACTAAATTTTGTGTTGAAATAATTTTATGTTTTGATGGAAAATTTTTAATAACTTGTTTTTCTATTATATTATGGGAATTTTTTATATTTTTAATATATGGGTAAAGTATGAAATGTTTTTTTATCCATGAAATATTACATGTAATCTTTTAAAGGTATTTTTATCAGTGATGATATGATTTAATGTTATTAATTTTTTCTCAATAATGTATATATGTCACTCATATTTATACCCAACATATTCTCCCACAAATTTATGGGTAGTAAATGATTTATATTCATTTATAAAATTCCATTATTATGAAATTTCCATTTATTATGACATGCAAAAAGTTACAAAAACTATATTCTATGATAGCGTAATTATTCTTTTATGCCTTATGATTGATTTAATTTATGTGGAACATATAAATCAAGAATACATTAATATTGGTGTGACAATATTGTGCTCTAATGAGATTTCTACAGATATAGTCTCATGAGGAAAAATGTATAGGATTAAGTCGTAATCCTAATCTATTATGAGACACAGTCCACCATGTGATATCTTGATGGTAGTTATACATTAATCATTAGTATATCATTCAATATCTTTCTACATAATTTTATATGATTCCATGATGGTATGAAATAATGTAATTTTTTATATGATATAATTTGATTACTCTTGATCCATAGCATTTGTTATATCATATAATATATTAAAATCACATGTTATGCTTTCTTATCATGTTTATTTCATTACAAGTGATTTTAGACTTCCATAATTTCTATATATTTCATAGGTTATGTGATGAATAATTGGCGCTCGAATGGATTTCAGACCTCATTAGGGTGAATAAAATTAAAATTATTATTTTAGTCTCAATTTGATATATTATAAAGTTAGTATTCTAAAGACACTAAATCTTGTCATCATCATGTATTATTTAAAGTATTTCTATATTAAAAGTCATGTAATAATATTTGTCAAATTCTTGGGTCACTATTACGAATGCATAGGGGTTTAAAAATAAGATGTTTTATCATACATTATCGAATTATTAAAAAACTGGTTTTATAAGATACCAGAAGTTGTCCACCTTAAAATATTTTATTGTCCCGCCAACATCCACATAGATAATATGGGCATTAGTATGTGTCAGGTGAATTTTGAGACATGTTTTTTGAAATGATATGAAAACAAAGAATTATGATTATAGGTGTAGGATAATGAAAAATGAAATTTTATTTTAATCATGGATGTTGTATTCAATTACTTTTTTTCCAATGACTAAATCATGGATATGATTAAAGTTGATAGAAAGGAATAAACTAATGTTTATTTGAATGGGAACATTGGATGGTCCCATGTTTTAAAAGATTTTCAAAGATAAATAAAAATAAAAAATATAGACTAAGAATATTATATTTGAGAGTTCAATGGATACTGAATCTCTAATGTGAGTACAATATGATTGTGATATCGATGTTAGAGAATAGAAAAATTAAGTATTAAAGAGAGTTAAGACATAATACTTATTGTACAAGCCTACATGAATAATAAAACTAGATAAATGGATTGCAGTTGATATAATTTTTTAAAAATTTAGTTGATAGTTGTGAAAGTGAAAGACAGAATACTGATTCCACTCTTAGGTAGTTCTTCCATTTTGAGTCAATGATGAAGGTGAGAGGTGATCATTGGGTTCCAACAAATTATTGGAGTTTACAAAATAACTATAGGAGAAAATATCAATGAATAATAAGATTGTGTTTTGATTAAAGGTATAATAATATTATAAAAATGAATAAGTAATTTCTATTAGTGAGGTTATTTCAACAGAATGAGTGTATTTACTTATTTGAGATATTTTCACCAATATCATAGAATTCTATCATTTGTAATGTGTTGATAATGGATATGTATACTGGAATTAACCTAGTTAAAAATATTGTAATTGAAGCCTTTCTTCAAGGTGATTTATAGGAATACATTTACATGAATAAACCAATGGGTTTTATGTTTTTGAGTAATGAAAATTTGATTTGAACACTGAATAAAATTATAAGTATATTTAACTAGATGGAATGGAAATTGAATAACAAGATTGATGCATTCATGTATGAAGAATATTTCAATCATTATATCATGGAATGTTATTTCCCTCTAGATGGTGTGTGATTTTGGGATATTCATTATACTTATCTAATATGTGGATGATATATTTCATGTTGGTTAAAAAATTTAGAGATTTTAGATGCATAAGGGTTATTTTTCAAGGAGTTTATTATTGTAAGTTCATAGAGATACTAATAAAATGCTGGGAATGGAGATAAAAAAGAGATATTATGTGTATTAATTTTTTATTATATATAAATTATATTATTAATATAATAAAGGGGTTTTGGTTATCTATATGTATTTCATTATTAACTCAATTGGATGGATACTTTATATTTTCCAAAAAAATTCAAATTTCCATGAGGATAAGGTTCATTAAATGATGAATGAATTATTTACACTACAAGGGGGTTTCTTGATATACACCATGATTTTTAACTAATCATACATATGATTTTCAATGGGAGTGGCGATATAATTTATGTCTAATTTAGGGAGGGGATAATAAGAAGCTATTAAATGAATAATCTCTAACATGAACTGATTGGAATATATATGATTGTACATTATATATATGATCGATTAAATTTTTATGATGATGTAAAAATTAATTGTCATTCCGATATGTGAAATAGAATTATTGGATATGTTTTTAACTATGAAAGAATTTCCATTAACAGAAAATCAACGATTCAATCAACGGTTGATTTTCCAAAAATAGAATTATAGTAAGTTACAAAAACAAAATTTGGGATAAAGTCTATATCGTTAGGGTGTCATTTGGCTATTCTACAATGGATTCAAGAGGGTGGAAGATTAATCTATGTAAAATATATCACAATTAATTAGTCATACAATAAATAGTTCTATATATGAATAAAGAACACCAACATAAAATATCACTTCATTAAGAACATATTTGAGAACCACGTTCTTAATATTTAAAGTATAGGTTAGAAACAAAATTCAGTTTATATATTCAAAAAGGTTTTAGTCACCAAAATGTTTGAGGAAACGTTTTTCTCATTGGGACATATTTGAATTTAGGGAGAATAGAGAAATTTTCTTACTATGATTTTCAATAGAATTTCATTAATATGATTACGTGCTATAGAGTGTATGAATTATTCCTAAAATAAATGTCATTTGGTAGATTTAATTATGTGAATAAAGATTCATTTCAATAAACAAAATATAAATATTGTTATAAATCAACAAGGTACATTTAATTGAGGGGTTTGTGAAATGGTATAAAATCTATCCAGTCAATTAATGAATTATTAGATGATGCTATTTATTGATGGGTGTCTAACTGTGAGATTTTATGTGTAGTTATTGAGTAGATATTGCTTCTAAAATGTGTAATATGTGGTGTTCCTCACCACATGAATTCATGTAGAGATTTTTATAGGAGATATAATATCACCATTCAAAATATAGGGACCACCACCAACAAATGAGTTCAGTGCAGCTAGGTAGATTAACCGAAAAAATTTATCAATGATAATTATGTACCTCATAAATTGTAATTAGAATAGTTTTTTAGATCTACAATTATTTTTGACAATTACAGTGTTATTAATGTCAAAAATAAATTTCAATGAATTTGTTTTAGTAGAAGATAAATTATTTTATATCATTTATATAATGGATATAATAGTAGAAACATTCCCAAGGATTAAGGGGGAATTTTACAAGAAAACATATATTATTATATACATTCCATTATTTTTTCCTAGAATTTTGATGTAGTGTGAGTTTCCTTGACAATTTACAGGGTTTAACATAGTTCAGTATTTTGAATCCAAGGCTTCATATCATTCCGTATACTAATCAGGAGTTAATCCTACATGAAAACTAATTTTTCAATATGTGTATTGTTTGGATGTTTTTATATGAAAATAAGATATTGGACAAGGATTCCTAGAAGATTATCCATATAATCTCAATTATTTTATTATTTCATCAATGTAGTATATAAAATCTATTGTATTCCAAATGTAATTATTTTAAATATATATGATTCATTCCGTTTATGTAATTACCCAAACATCAATTAATTAAATTTATCCCATCTTATTATAATTTTATATAGTACAAATAATAGAAAATAACATATAAAAAACAATAAAATACATTCTAAATGAAGAATGAATGAAATAAGAGTCTTCTCCTAAATTAAGAACCATATACCGATGTAATAATTACTTGACCATCATATTAATAACACCGCCCTTAGAAATTTTGATTCATTCAATAGAATATTATCATCACCATTGAAATTATAAATAAAATTTGGGCATCTTATGAATGAAAACATAATATATTTATATAATGAAATATGTGACTAATTATTTTAGAAAGGATAACATAAGTATTTGTAATTTTATAAGCCATAAATATTTATTTATAATTTTAGAATTATTATAATGATATAAAAAAGATTTATATTTATTAAATACATTAAAATTTTAATATTCTAATGTCTTATCATTATATGATTATTTTATGAGTTGTTAATATATTTTTTAATGTATCATAAAAATTGTCATAATTTTAAAAATGTAATTTTTTAGAATAAATGATAATTTATTTTAAAAATATATTTATAATATTTAGAAAATTATTTTCTTAAATTGATGTTCAATATGAAACTATACATGTCAGAAAATGTTTAGGGGTTTTTTTGGTATTTTTCAGAAATAGTAGAATTTTTAGTTAGTCGTAAAATACTATATTTTATGTAATATATACATTATATATTAAATAAACTATTACTTGAGTCATGGATGATGTAATCTCCATTATTTCAAACAAAACATCATTAATTTAATATATTTATCGGTAATTATAAAAGAATTCATATTTTTGAGCCAAAATAATATACTAATGAATAAAATAATGGGAAAACACTCATCACCACCCCTATAAATACCACCCTCACAGCCTGTTCTACCCACACCTTCCAAGATTTAAGACTTTTCCAAATTAGTCCCGAATATCATCTAAATCCCCATCCCCAAGTGCATGATGTTTTGGTCTCAATCAAATAAAAACCTAGGTGTCCTGAGGAGGCTCTCAAATCATATAATTCACGAGTTAAATTCGTCTTTATTTTTCATTTAATTTATTTTAAATTATTTCTCTTTTATTATTCTCTCCTAACCTCCAATATCTAAATGTGTCTGATTTATCTTGAATCATTTATATAAATTAATTATATTATTTTAATGTAATATCCATAATTAAACTTTTATTTGTCTTTCCCTCTCTCTCTCTCCTTCTCTTTTATTCCAAAAATTAAATCATCTCCCATGAAGGGTAAATTTACCAACATTATGGGTGATTGATTTTAATTTTCATTAAATTCATTCAAGGATGTTCATAAAACCAATGTAACAGTTGGTATATACTGTAAAATATATGTAATAACCCTTATTTATGTTCTTGAACTAACATATATGCACAATAATAAATAATGGAACAAAACTATCATGGGAGGTTCTAAAAACCCATCAGAAATTTTAAATGTTTATCAAAAACCATTTATTATTGATTAATTATCATACTATTTGACTAAATAATAAATATAGTAATTTATACAACATTATTTTATTTATTTAATATAAATTACTATTCTAGATAATTATACCCATTCAACATAATCATACATATTCTTATTAAAGTGTACCAAACATGAAAACCAATAAAATTAACACTCTTGAACTATAATATTGTATTATCTAATTCATTTGAATGGATATAAATGAACTTAATAAAATTATAAAGAAAAAAATACATGTATAATTTTATTTATATAATAATTAATTAATCTAATTTTATTATGAAAGATATTAAATTGATTAGATATCTCATGCATATGGTTAGGTCATTCTCAAACTCAACACACTTTCTTTATGTTTTCCCACATTCACTCCAATTTTAGTATTTATGTTCATTTATTGTTAAATAAATATAATTTATTTTTTCCTTAACATTTATTTTCTGGGATATAAATGTTTCGAATCTGATTTTAAGACAATTAAAAATTCTTTTTCCAAAAGAACTCGTATTAAAAAAAACACACAATTGAATTGTTTTGATATTCTTTCGTCTTCAAAAAATATTGATATGAAGAATGTTATTCCATTTTCATGTAAAGAAATAAAACTATTATGAATTTAACCATTATAAAATGAAACACATTCCTCTCTATGGTTTAGTTTATTTACAATAGTAATATATGTTCTATGTGTCATGCATGATAATGTAACTGTTATGATCTGATGGGTGAACCTGGTATTATATTGTGCATGTAAATATTATGATGTGATGGGTTGACCAAGAATTATATATAACATGAATGCATTGGCTAATTTGATTAATCTCCTGAGATAAAGTTAAATATTTTTTTAACATGATTTTATCTTTGTTCACAACTATGTGTGGTGGTTGGCCTCTAAGACATGATATTTTAATTTAATGCGTTGCCAAAATCCATCCATTTATCTAATGTTTCCTCCCGTGATATGATTATGATCATTTTCCAATATTATGATAATGATGATTATTTTCAGCCCATGTTATATTTATTCATGTTCTTATGTATCATATTTCTAGGATTTTTCCCACCCATTTCTGTGATGTATATCCTCATGTGATTACTTATACAATGGATAATAGAAGGACCCCTAAGAAGCTAGAGAAGAATGAATTAAATATATTTTTATGTTTTATGTTTTAATTTTTTTGTGTTGTCCTAATTTTCCTGAGACAACAAACCTATGAATCCTAGTTGTGTAATAATTTTATGTTGTTTATCATTAAAATTATGTAATAACCAGGAATGAAAATTTAGTGCCTCTATAGTTGTTATCATATCACAGTTTAGTTAATTTTGGAATTAGGATTAGTGATCCTTAGTGAAACCCCTTAATATGATACTATGTATTAGTAAGAACCCATCAATAATTTTTTAGATAAAATTTATAAATAGTGGTATATGGTAATATATTATTTTAGAGGTAATTTCACAAAGAATTAAATTATTCATGACTATTTGAATTTTTTGTTCAAATATTTTCTATTTTACAAAATACAAGTAACCAAGATAAACTAGGCCAATAACCCATTTGAGAGAAAATGTAATTGTTGTCTAAACAACATCCCAAATTTATTTAGTTGTAGTGCTCAAAATTTTATGGAGATGAATATCCAACATTCACAGTCTATGAACAATAACCTGAACAATATGGAATTTCCTCATTCCACTTAGAGGGAGAAACATGCTCCAAAGTCCTTTATGCATCAATGTCCACTTAAATTTTGTAGATATTCCAATACAATACTAATGGAATATTGGGTCAAGTAAATGGATAAGATATTTTTCTTTCTTCTCTCTTCTTTAATGAAGAAGGTGAATCTGGTAGTTTTTTTCTAAATTGAGAGTCTGAAAAATGGTTGAATTTTGTTGAGAACACCATGATGAAGGACAAAATTGAAGTGATGTAGTGGGAATACACTAGGATAATTTTTCATAACAATAATTTTCCTCTAACTCTAAGTACAATGATAGAGATGGAATTCATAGAGTTGAATCAAAGGGAAGCTGAATCATTCACAACATAAGTGGAAAATATAATAATGAATTCAAGGTATGCTTTGGGTTTTGTTATCAACAATGATTGAAAAACTGATAGATTATGTATTGGGTTAAAACCACACCATTAAAGGGCTCTAGAAATTCAATACATTTGGTAGTATGCAGAAATTTTTTATTGTTATCACAATGTGAATATGGTGTTCAGAGAATGGTCTGATGGCAATAGTGTTATGAAACAAGATATGGAGTATTATGATATAAGATCTCATGACAACAGTGTAATGAAATATCAACCACTACAATGTTAAAAATGTGGGAAGATGCATCATGGAATCTACCCCAAAGGGATGGTTATTTTTTTATAAGTGTGAGAGATAATTCCACTAAAATCATGACTATTGTAGGGACATAATGAATCAGTTTGATACAATTCATGAAAGGAGAGCACCACCCATTTTCCAATTCTAAAACTCTAGGAGTAAGGGAACAATGATAGCCATTGTACAGAAACTCGAGTCATTGTGGGTAATCAACATCATCAGCCACTAATGGAAAAGGAGAAAGGGATGTGTTATGCATCACTACTACTAATGTGAAGCATTATTTTTATGTTGTAAAAGGTACACTTACTATTCAAACATGAATGAAGAATTCATATTTTCTTCTAGTTCAACACATTACATTATATCTTGAAAGTTAACTATAATGATTAAATCAAATCCTTGAATCCTTGAAGTGTAGATAACTATAAAAACACAATTTGGTGTGATAAATGGAACACTAGTGTTGGGGTACTATTTTATTAGTGTATGTGGGAATATTCTCCCAATGAATCCCATGATATATACCATTATGGAATATGTTTCTATACTAGGGATGGATTATCTCTAACTATATAGAGCACAAATCAACTATGTGGAAAAGGAAATATATTTTCATATTATGATTCATCCCATTCTTCTCTATGAATACATGTATGATCATGAATCTATTTTGAAAAATCCTCAATTGTATGGGTGGTGATTCCCGGTGATGGAGGATGCAACACTCAATTGGAAAAGTCAAAGGAATTTTTAAACCTAGGGGAAATACACATTGTGAGGTAATAATGTGATACATTTCCTAATATATTAGCCTTAATAACCCTAGATCGTGGGGTATAGATATAAATAGAACTCACACCAGTTGGTACTCATATCTCAAAAACCCCCTACATGATGGTCCCAATCGTACTAGAGGAGTTAAAAAATATGTTTCAAGAGCATTATGAAAATAGGTTAATAAAACCTAATGCATCACCCTGGGGTACACCGATGTTATTTTAAAAGAATAAGGATTATCAATGTGGCTGTGTATAGATTTTCAGGAACTCAAAAAAAATATTGTAATAAAAAATTATACTCTTGAAAGGGTTGAATAATTTTTTGAGTAGTTATGAGGAGCTCAATACTTTTTCAATGGTGGATCATAATTTTTTTTATCATCATCTAAAGGTTATGAAGCATGATATTAAGAATAATGGTTTATATACAAGGTATATGCACTTTAGTTTTCTAGTTAATCCATTTGGTCTTATAAATTCCCCTAAAATATTCTGGGATTTGATTAATAGAGTTATTAGACATTACCATGAAATTTTTTTGTAGTGTTTATTGAGGATATTATCATTTTCTATAATAGATTTTAGGAACCAGAAAAATATATAAGTATCATACTGGCGACATTGAGGAAGGAGAAATTGTACACCACGTTTAGAATGTGGATTTATGGATACAATAAGTTACATTTTTTGGACACATGATCACATATAAGGGAATTTATATAGATCCCTCAAAAATAAAGGTGACTGTGGAATGGGCCAGTCCCTCTAGGGTCATGGAAATCATCATTGTTCATATATTAGTAGGATACTATTGACATTCTGTGAGAAAGTTTTCACAATTTTATATCCCTCTAACTAAGATAACAATGAAATGGGTAAAGTATGTCTTGATGAAAAGTTGTAAGGATATAATCAAGGTGGTAAAGAATGGGTTGATCCTACACATGTACTCACATTACCAAAAAGTGGAAATAGAATGGTGGTATATAGTGATTCTTCAAAAAATGCCTTCAGTTTTGTACTCATGAAAAATGGTAATGTGATATCCTAATCCTCATGACAGTAAAATATTCATTCGAATAACTATGTAAATCCTGATCTACAACTATAATATATTATTTTTCTCTTGAAAAACGGATGGCACTACCATAATAGTGATAAGTGAAACATATACACTGATAACAGAAGCCAATTTTATATATTCACATAAAAAGATTTGAACATGCATCAAAGGATATCATTAATTTTAATAAAGGACTAAAATTTCCATATACACTATTATCCTGGAAAGGGGAACACGGTATATGATGCTCTTACTAGAAAAGAACCTACTTATCTATCTCTTATATGGATTTAGATAAACCCTATCTTTATGGATATGAAGAGGACAGATTTGGATATCATGTTGGAATGGAATTCATAATACCTCTCCCAATTGTTTTACAAGCCATCTATCCATTTGAAGATAATTGAGGCATAAAGGGAGGATTTGGAGTTGCAAAATAAGGTGAATGAAGTAATGTAAGAGAATATACACGAGTTCTATATCAATAATGATGTTGTAATAAAGTTAGAAATGAGGATTTCTATGCCTTAAATACCAGATATAAATATGTAGCTATTGAATACTATACATAAATAAACATTCTATTTCAATTTTGGAAGTACCAAGATATATCGTGATCTTCGAGGGAAATTCTATTAGGACAACATGAAGAAGGATATTTCAGAACATATCTCAGGGTGCATGATATGTCATCATGTTAAAGTAGTGTGACAGAAGTCCAAGAGATGATTAAAACATTTCCTATACCCATGTAGAAATGGGAGAATGAAACTGTGGAATTTTTCACTAGTCTCCCAAATAAATAACAAGGAAACACTATGATATGGGTTACGGTGAACTGACTAGCCAAGACTACCATGTTTATTACTATTTGACAATACCACTCACTTGAAAAACATTCTATGATATACATGGATGAATTAGTGGGACTACATGTGATTCCACTATCATTTGTATCTAATTTTTATATGAGGTTCACATCTAATGTTTAGATGAGTCTTCAACATTATTTGAGTACTGAATTAAATTTTTGTATGGCCTATCACCCCCAAAATGATTTCCAATCTAAAAGTATTATTTAAACACCTGATGAAATGGAAATATCATGGTAAATTTAATTAAAAGGTGGATGGGATCAGAATATCCCAATGGTTGAGTTCTCATACAACAACAACTTGCAATAGAGTATTTTGATGCCTCCATAAGAAGCTCTATATGAAAAGCGATGTAGAACTCCAACTTTTTCGTATGTAGTTGTTGTAGGAATGAAAATACTCCCTGATATTGTGAAAAATATTTAAGTGGAGGTTCAAGCCATCCAAGAACATATCAATGCTTCTAAGAGTCAACAAAAGTGTTATGCTATCAACTGTTGAAGGGACATTTAGTATGACATTGGAGATAATGTCTTCCTTCGAAAATCACCATGGAATTGAGTCACGTGATTTAGAAAAAACTGGAAGCTATACCCAAGGCACATTAACCCATTTGATATCCTTAATTTCATAGAATTAATCACCTATCATCTTTCACATCCAAAAAATATGGATTGAGTTCATTTTTTGTTCCATATAACACTCATTAGGAAGTACATACTAGATCCCTCACATGTACTGAACATAGAGGTGGTACAACTAGAATATGATCTATTCTATGTGGAGTAGCTAGTAATGATTTTGGAAAATATAGACAAGGTTCTACAAAACAATACAACCCACCTTTTCAATGTGTTTTTGGGGAACAAAAAATATGATGACTTGAATTAGGAACCATTAGAGGTAATGAAGGATAAGTAACCTCTCCTGTTCATGTAAACTGAAAATTTGAGTGAGATATTTCAAAAGGGGGGAATAATATAAAGATTCAATCAATTATAAATGGAATTTATCCCATAAATATAATTATTTCATATAGTATAAGTCACGTAAAATAACATAAATACAAAAATACAATCATTATAAATGAATAACTAATGAAATATGATTTTTTTTCAAAAATCGAGAAACTTATACCAATGGAATAGTAACATGAACATTGGAGTAGTAACATACCCGTTAGAAATATTAGTTAGACAAATATAAGAGTAACTTCACATTTTAAAGTTTAAATATTATTTGGGTATCTTATGAATGAATATAAAATAAGTTTATATCCTGAAATAACTAAATAAATATTTTTAAAATGGTAACATAACTATCAATATTTTGATAGGTCATAAAACATAATTTAGAATTTTATAATTAATATATATATATTTAAAAGAACATTTATTTTCATTAAATAGGTTCCTAAATTAGTATTTTTTTGTCTTAGGATTATAAGATAATTTTATTAGACCTTAATTAATTTTTCAATTTGCCTCAAAATATGTTATAATATTATTTTTGGTATATTTCAAATAAATAATAATTTTTATTAAATATGAAAATTCACATATTAAGAAAATTATTTCCCACAAATGGAGTTAATTTCTTAATTTTACTATCAAAAAATGTAAAGGGGGACCTTTTTGGATTTTTCTAAAATAGGTGATTTTTTGTGAATTGTAAAATACATTAATTTATGTTATATAAACATTATAAGTAAAATACTCTATTCACTAAATCATTACTAATATAATCACTATAATATCTAACTACCAGTTATTACTTTAATATAATTATTGATAATTCAAAAACTATTAATTTTCTTGAGCCAAAATATTAATCTAATGAATAAAATAATTGGAAGACACCCCAATATTCCCCTATAAATACCAACCCCACCACCAATTTTCCTCACATATTCCATGATTTTTGAATTTTCAAAATTTTATCCAAATACCATACCAATAACCTTCCCCGTGTCAAGGAGTTTTTTGGTCACAAAAAATGACCAAACAGAGGTCCCTTAACGAGGTTATCAATGATTAGAATTTTAGACGTAAAATCCTCATTCTTTTTCTTTTAATTTCATTTTCTTTTCTTATTATATCCTACCATACTTTATAAAACTTTTCACGATAACTCCAATATCTTTTATATACTGGGATTATATCAAGTTAATCTAATATCCTTCATCAAACTCTTTTCTCTATCTATTTTATTATGAAAATGAAACCATCTATTGTGATGTGTCAATTTAACTACAATAGGGATAATGCATTTACATTCTTAATGGATGATCATAAAACAAAAATAAATTTTTTTAATAGTTTAAAATTTATGTATTAACTCTAATTAGGATATGGAGATAACATAGATACACAATAATAAATAATAAAACAAATGTTTGTTTCTTGATGTTCGAAAAACCATCAAAAAATTTAAATGATTATCACTAAAAATTTATCTGATTATTTATCCTCGTATCATTTAACCAAATGATATATAGTAAAATTTAAAACAATTTATATTATTTAATAACATATAATTTTAATTATTGGTAATTATACCCATTCTATATAATCATTAATAATAATATTCGTGTGAGTCGAATTTGAAAACCAGGAAATGGACACTCTCGAACGATGAAATTGAACTCTATAACTCATCTAAAAGGCTATAAATGAATTTAATAAAATTATAAAAAACAAAATACATGTATAAAATGTCTTATATATATTAATTTATTAATATAATTTTATTATACATGACATTATTGTGAAGATGGCTTTCATGAATAATGTAAGGGGATTCTTGAATCCAACTCACATTCATTGGTTTTTCTATCTTCCACCCCATTTATATTATGGATGCTTATTTATTTTTACATAAATTTGGTTTTTTTTTCATTAATTTTCTTTCTATGATATACATGTTTCCAATCTTGTTTTATGAAAAATTTAAAAAAAATCCAAAAACTCATTCTTGGAAAAATATACATCATTCACTTCTCTTGATATTGTTTCTTTTTCAATAAAGATTGATTCCATGAATTTTATTCCTTTTTAATACGTTTAATTCCAATTTTTTTGTATTTATTCTTTATGAAATTAAATACATTAATTTACATGGGTTATTTATGTCCAATATTGATATATGTTCTTTTTCGCATGCATGATAATGTAAATTTTATGATGTGATGGAAGAACCCATAATTATATACTGCATGTAAATGTTATTATGTGAAGGTTGGAACAAGAATTAGATAGTGGTAAAATACATTGGATAATGTGATGAATCTCATTATATAAAGTTAAATATATGTGAACATGATGCCAAATTTTTTCATCACAATTTGTTGTAGTTGACCACTAAGGCGCGATGCTTTATTTTTATGCATGGCTATATTCTATAACATTACCTAATGATTCATATCATGATTATTATGATTATCCTTTGATCGTGTTATGATTATAATGGTTATTCTCACCCCAATTTATATTGATTCATGTAATTATTTATCCTCTTACTGGTATTTTACATCAGCCCTTTATATTATTTGTATCATTAGGTGATTATTGTACTGAGGAGAACTAAACGACCACAAAATGTTTAGATATTAATTCTTATGTTGAATTTTATAAATTTTATATATGGTACTAAATTTACCAATAATCTAAAACTTTGTATCCTGGTTGTTCAATTATTTTATTTTTCTATCTTTATAATGATCTAATAGTCATGTATGAAAAATAGGGTTTGTATAGTTTATCCTCCATCAGTTTAATTTTGGGGTTGATGCTAGTTGAATATATGATTGTAATTTTGTTTTAAATTTAAAATTCCATATTTTTAAATTGTTTCTATCTAAATCCATAAAACTATTGATTGAATTTATTATGTTAATGAAGTGGTTACATACCACAATCCTTTATATCCCCAGGGAATATTTTATAATTACATTAGTAGGTTAACAAATTATTACTCAAATTCGCTATGAACATTGGGTTTAATTTCTTTGATTTATATTTTTAGCTTATCCATAGAATATTATATATGTTTTCTATGCTAAGAAATAAATGGAATTTATATATTATCATGTTCATGTTTTCCACCTCTATTATTTAGAATACATTTTATGATATAACATGTGTTCTTATCTTGATTTCGTACCATGAATGTCTAAATTGTTATACATGTTATACATATATTTAAATTATATTTAAGTAGAATTTAATTTTTTTTAAAAAGGGGTAAAATAATATTTTAGTGAAATTTTACATTGGTACACACATTTTCAACTGAATAGTTGATGGTATGTGATGGGCACAGAATGTGAGAACTCATGTATACCCATTACCCTATTCAAAAATGGATATTCTACATGAGTTCCATAAATACATAATACACGATTCATTTTCCACTAAATGGGATGGGTATCGATGCTTAAATCTAGTATATCTATGATATAAAATTTCAATCTTGGAAAAGAGTAGGCATGTAATATTTGTATCCTCTTATTATGTGAGATTTGATAATATAGTTTTTATCACTAATAAATAGTATGGATAAATAATATTATTTATGTACTAGATTATCCACTATCTCTATATTATATATATATATAATTTAGTTTATAACTGGTACATAATGAGTTTGGTGGTTAGTAACTATTTTTTATTTACAAACTAAAACCTTTTACATTTCCATATGGGATTCTTATAGAATCATTTGTATATGATTCGGAAATGGGAAATGATCTCGAGCTATGGATATAGTTCTAATAAGAGATTGAAACATTGGTGGAGTGTATTCTATCATTTGATAGATATGTAGGAAACAAATATGGCATAAACTAACCCACTAGGTCCCACTTAGAACATGGTAAGTCCAGAGTGCCACTTGAATCCTACTTTGAATGGGCTAGTGGTCGCTAACTAGCACTGAGATGATATTTCAAACATTTGGGAGGGAAAAGCATATCATAAAAACACACAAGAACACAAAACAATATACACCTAGAGTATTGATGGTGCAATAAACCATAAGAATAATAAATTAATTAAGAACCTACAATATCATATAATTGAACATTAAATCAATCAATCCAAAAGAAAATGTAAATATACATGCATAAGAAAATGAAAATCAATCAAGCATATCAAAAAAATCATCATAGCGCATAACCTATAGGGGTTAACGAAGACCTGACTGCCACTACCATTAATCATCTTTATGAACTACCCACATCTATTTCATCTAGTACACCAAAAAACAACCAATTTTATTCATATGAAAAGAGACCTTTGCAAAAAATCCCACTAAATGGGTGTTTATATATATACACAATAAGAATATTTTCAATCATTACGAATTATTCATTAAAAAATTTTCAAATCAAAAATATAATGAAGAGGGAAATGAAAGGAGAAAACAGATATTGTCATAGAGGGAAACAAGTAGTTTGATAATGAATCAAACCACCAAGAAATCTAAATGAACAAGAGTTTTCACAGATCTATATGAAGATGCACAATAAAATATTGAGATATGATTCTTCCTAAGTAATGATATAATATAAGAAAAACTTAATTAAAGTAAACCTCATAAAAAGGAATTTTACCCATAGATAGGAGATATCACCATGTTCTATATTATGATACAACACACCATCATTACATTCCCATATAAGGGAATAAAATTCTATGATGAATGTAACAAGACATATAACCCTAAATAAATAAGGTTGTATCAGATCAAGATTGCAAGACCATGGGGGATACATAATCTTATATACAACCATACAACTATTATGGGATAAAAAATATTATTTAAAATGGTGGTATACCTGACCATACCAGATGGAATGTGTGATTACATTAATCTCTATACCATTCTAATAAACTCGTAAACCCCAACCAAAAACCTAGTGAATGAAAATGGAGTTCTGGGGAATTTTGGTAAAAGTATTAAATTTTTTCTTAGTATAGATGACATGTACCCCGACATTAGTGTTCTTCCTATGTATTAGTTCACACACATAATTTGAGGATTAATCTATAAAATGATTTGGATATGTACATTGTTTATAATACTTTAAGTGTTTCTTTATGTGTTCCATTATACCCAGGTTATCTCCCACCATAGTCACTTGGTGTGTATAACTACTCACGTTTCTACATATTCTCCCTCTATTCAACATGAGTTGGATGGCTCGGGATATATGACATGTGGTCTTGACAACATTGGTTAGTGATATTTCACTTGAACATGAATCCATAGAATTATATCTCTCCGGGTATATGACATGTATTCTTCTAAATTACTTTCTAAATTGTTGCGTTTTTATCAGAAACATCAACATCAAAACGTATTATATTTTTATCACATATTCCACTAAATATTCTTGAAATTATTTTTTTTACAAATTCATATTTTATAAATCATCCATACTAAAAAATCACATCCTATACATCAATTGTTGTAATAAATAATCTATTATAAAACATCATCATCTTGTAAGAATATCCCATAATCATAGGTACTCTTCACATAGATATCCACTTGGTATATCCATAGTCATTCTTATAGAATAATTCACGATCCTTTTAAATGACAAATTCATTGATGTCTATCCCAAATCCAAAGTTCATGGAACCAAATACAAAATATTTAAAAAAAGGTTTGCAATTAGAATTGACTCACAATCCATATCTAATACTCATAATTAATACATGATTAATATAGGTAAAATAAATTCTTCAATATAGAATGTTATAAATTATTACAGCTCATGACATGGCTGTCATTTATCACCATAAATCAAGTAATCCATAAAAATCATTGTTACAAAAATCTAATTGATTAAAATCCATAATTCTAAGAATAGTGTATGTTGACAAGGCAATGGGATTTTATGAATTGGGAGTAAAATAAAAAGAGATTTATTCATATTCAAACTAAAATAATATATTTGATTTATTAAAAAATCCCTAAAAATATCAAAGTATCACTAAATAGTGTTGTTCCTTCCATTAACAATCTATATCTATGAAACTAATGTTTTCGTTATCGGTCCTTGTTCCTAAATCTATCAACAATTTTTCCCACCATATATAGAAACGCTATAATCTCCATGGTTAGTTATCTATCTATAGATATTATTCATAATATGGATTAAATATTAATTTTCTGGTCTTGTGAAATTAAATAATTAATTAAATAATCATTTTATTCATGTACATAATTTTTTAGTGGCTACACACCACATCCACACCTAATGTGAACCAAAATTATGTATTACCTTAGATAAAACCATTGTTCTAGATTTAATGGTGGCCCTGGATTCTAAATTCATCACATAATTTGATAATAAATTTATTATATATAAAATTATTCATGTGAATTAGTTAATAAATTTATTATTTTCAATATATCAACCTCATGACTTTATGTAGCCAAAATAGATCATCAATCTAGTTATTAGATTTAATAATAAAAATAAAAATTTAAATGGTTTAATTTCAAATGATGGAGTTGTTATAATCTCTCAACCTTCACGGGTTTTTACCTAATATAAAAGGTCCAACTTAATCATGTAAGGATACTGAGAATGTATCTGGCCATCCTTCTCAAATGATATCTGATTCCAATCACTAGACTTTTAGATAACACATAAAATGGGATTTTTCCAATCAAGGATATTATTATACAAATATTTTATCACCAAAATGTTCTTTGAAAATGTGGGAAAATCGCCAATTTACAATAATTCTAGTCACTAATTATTTAAATATCATTTATATATCTCTATTGTTTCGAAACATGGAAGAAATTATTAACCAAATATAATAACAGATTTTAATAAACATTGAAAACTATGTCACAAATCCTTAAGATAATATAAAACTAGTTGATGAACGTCATACATAAGTTTCCAACAAAAAAATTTCCCAGAAAAATGAAATATTTGAATCTTTTTGTAAACCATGGTTTCCCTTATCAACTTCCAAAGGCCAATTTCATTGGTTTGTATAAGACTTTTGATAGATTTGATTTGTCTTCATCCACTTGTAGATGATCTGAACTTTTTTTTCATCACTCTCACAGACTTCAGCATTAAGTGACGACTCTCCCAAATTCTAATAGAACTATGGAGAACTAAAATTTCTCCAAAAAGGGCCATCAAATCGTTCCAAAAAAATAATTAATTGATTTTAGTTTATATAAGAAAATAATAGTTTTTTTAGTTTATCCTAAAAACATTATCCAATGTCTTAAATGAATTAATGTGAAATATCACCAGGGATACCAATGGTCCACTAAGTCATCTATCATATTTGGCGGTGGAAAGTAATGCTCATCTACAAAATAAGTCCTAAAATCCTAATGAAAACCTCTCCAGAAAAATGTGATGAAATGTGTATCATGGTTTGATATATTTATCAAGGGAACAACATGAACTAAAATTATCTTCTACACATAAGTTTTTTAATTATTTCCCCTAAACACTTTTTATAATTGAAAGGATGTGGCGAAAAATATTCTGTCAATGTAGGATCACCATGTTAGATTTTTTTCCACTCACCATCCCTGGATATCACCTCATGAAATCCATCTATATACCATCTTACATCAATTATAGTTTTTTGAGGGTTTGGTCCAATCCGATTCAAACATGATGTTTGGTTTTCAACTGTTGGTAGATGAGGCATTAGAAGTTTAAAATTGAAACACTCATTTTAAATCATAGGTGCCAAAATACTGCAAATGATTTTGGGTAAATCACTAACCTAGTAGTATGTATTGTCAAATCATTTATATTGAACTCCCTCATCACCTCATGTCAATTCAAGAATGGATCCACCGTACATCATTGTAATTTTATGATATACTCCCTAACTTCAAATAATATATAGACAGAATATTCAATGAATATATTGTCACACATGTCCCCAAAATCAATATATTCATGTTAGTCCACCCATATTCATTTTCTACGTATAGGGAATAGAACTATCGATATGAGGTAAGTTTCTCCTCTCACATCCACTAAGGGTAAATATAACCCGTCTAGTTATTCCAATGATTCACCTATGATCCTAGAATGATAATATTTTATAAGACAATCACCCAATACATTTTATCTTCCCATAGTATATACTATCTCAAAGCCATAATATAATTGAAAATTTAATAATCACATTTATCTCAGGTTTAAATATCTACGACTGAGGATGTATTTCACACTCATGTGCATATAATAAATAACAACCCTCCAACCAAGATGTTATTTTTCCATTATTGTATGGTTATTGATAAATATTCCAAATACAATATATGGTTCACATAATTTTTTTCATGAGGTCTTATAAATTGTGACTTATAAGTAATCAATTTCCCACAATTCATAATAAACATAACATTCTAGCTCTTGTGGCATCAAAAAACTCTCTATAGTCATCTCCGTCCATTAGTAGTATTTAGATATCATCACTAGTAAATACTTACCAAAACAAACCAATGAACTCTAGAAATTTCCCTTCACTACGAAAATCTATTTTTTTTGGTCAAGCACTAAAAGGGTATCATAATTCATGATAAATGCTTCTGGAATCTTAGTAAGTATATAGCCAACCCAATAATGTTCTACTCCTCCATTATTCTCCTGGGTGGATTCCAAGATAAATAATTATAAATCTTTATTTGGTCCATAATTATTTGTTTCTCGGAGATACCATGTCTAAGGTAGTTGACCCCACTAATATTGAATTGAAACATATAGAGTTTCTCATACTGGTGATGTTGTCGAAGTGCTCCCTATACCATCATAAACTGATTTGAATTGTTAAGTTATATTGTTGATTAAATAAGGATCTCACTGAAGAATAAAACCAAAACATAGTTTATGAATGTATTAAATATTCATTTCATGAGTCCCATAAACACTACTAGGGAATTTTTCATTTGAAATATCATCTCCATGTAGTTGTAATTAGAATGTGGTATTAATATGTTGTCTTCGTAATAGCTTTCTAATGAACCCATAACTCATGATAGCCCAACCATATGTCAAAATTTGGGAACCAGTTTTTACTCATTAGTTTATCAAATAGATTATTGATTCATGAAAAATGATATTAATTCATTCCTACCACATAGTTTAGGATAATATTGTGAATTCATAATCATTGGCTTTCACTCATTTTTGATGGACAATCCTGGTGTTTCTCTTAGGGGAACTTCATTTCTCATAAATACATTCCAATGAACATCCACCATCTAGAACCTTATCATTAAAATAGATTAAAGTATAATATGATATTCCAATAAATATATTATTGTGGTCATACGTTATAATTCAATATTGAAGTCAAGGTTCCAATGAAAAGGTATAACAAGGATGTCCTCACAGATGTCATCTAGGAAAACTCATAATGCTACAAGGAACCAAATTGTTTTTAAGCCTGCTATACCAAGGGTAATTTTAGCCACAATATAGGATATAAAATGGAATCTTTTAAAAATTATTCATGCATACTCTAACAGAAAATCCTTCTCTCTAGTGAAGTAAAACATGACCTTTCAACATGACTACAAAACATCCTCCTTCCAATTCAATTTCTTTGGTTTGAACTACAATGATCCAATACATAAAAAATAATGAAATCATATATTCTAAGAATTGTTATAATGTGCTCAAATATGAATATATATTCTCTGATTGGTAAGTCAATCCATTGATAGAAGTATGTTATCATAGAATATCCCTTGTTAGATTTGTATAATATTATGGGGAGGGATAATATCTCTTATAAATATGTAGTTCTTGAAAATGGATAAGACTAAACAGGAATTTCATGCACCATCATCTATAAAATTGGTTTCATAGGTGAAAAAAAACTTATCATACATCATATCATACTCTGGGCCTCTAGATCATAACACACAAAACATGTAACTAAATGAACCCATGGACACTAACTGAATAATCCAAACTTGGATGACTTAGAGGTTGTGAAAATGTTACCATCTCGTAAAATAAAGAAAATTCTACACATAATTCAAATCTGATTCTACAATATCCCCTCTAGAGATCACCTTGACAACCCTTATTTGGTCAGTGACGTCTTTTATTCCCCCTTGGTGGTTGGTTTTTTACTACGTATACTCTCGCCTCTACACATACTGTCAGACAATCCTAAGAAACATAAAACCACATTGTTAAACTAAACATATTTCTCTCAGTTTACTCAATCCCATTTTATGGGAATTAGTCTTTGACACTTGGGTTTCAGCCTTCACATGTATGCATCTCAGGAATATATTTCCAAAATTTCACTACATTCTACCTGCATCCCAAGTGTCAATGTCATGGTGACCACAACTATAACATATTTTTTATGGATTCTATACTAAAAAATTATCTACTAGTGTGGAATGGTCTACCACCATAGTATAAGTGTTGATATAAATAGGTGTAAATCCCACCAAAATATTTTTTTGAGTACCCATTAAGAATAAACATTTTTATAATTATGATTCAATAACAAAATCTAGTTATTCTCGTATGAGGTTAATGTATCTTGAGACATACTCAACAATAAACAAGATTCCATAATGAAACATGACATGTCTCTAAATTCACAATGACTATAGGGTGACCAATAAATACTCCTCCTAGAAGAGGGAAATGAATTCAGTTTATGGAAGAGTCATATCATCATGACTTTGAGTTAAAAAGTTCAACCAAAATATTATCATGTGATTGATAATTCTTATAATAATAACAAAAAATTTTCTAGAATAGGTATATACATGATAGAACTATCATTTCATTAACTCAAAATAATATTCATCTACACGCAGTTCCAAATAACCTCATAACAAGTTCAATCTCTTTCATTTAAATTCAAATACAATGTTTGACCTAGTCTCCCCATTTTCAAGGACTTCTACTATGACATGCTACTTACATTGAATAAAGATATCACACTATGATATCAGAGGTAGGTATACTCACCACTAAATGGGTGTACATTCCACTCATTATTCTATAAGAAGAAACATCACAAACTCATTCCCTTGAACTAAATCCTCCTCTCTAAAATGATCATCATCATGATCTTTCCTCAAAAATCCCTTCATCATTCTACATTGAGGCATATTTTAATATTTAATATATTCCATATTTAAAAGATAACATCTATAAAGATGAATCATGAAGGACATGGAAATTTGAAACCCATTCACATATGATTTGTGTACTATTTCCATCCATAAAACTAGTGTATCAGGATAATGTGTCTACAAGAGGGTTATTAGTGTCCTGATTTATAGATATATAGACGATATACCATCACTAGGGTCCCTACATTGAGAGATAACCTCATAACACATTACCTAAAATTCAATAAATCTCATTCCAGACCTCAAAACTATTCTATCTCAAAAATCATTCAATGTATTTCCTAGTATATGATACTTCTCTAAAAACAACAATCATTTGGGGACATCCTACATCGTGTTAAGATGATAATTCCACCCCAAACTCGATACCAATTGGTTAAGGGATGTTTACTAGAACCGAGTATTCATTGAAAATGTATGGACTACCATATCTTTATATACCCCTACATATGAACACCCAGATCTATATATCCATAAAAATCCATAAATAATAAACTCCGAAATCAATAAATTCATAAAAAACATTAAATATCATAAAAAAGTGTACATCATCACATGTCGTAAAAGAAAATTTAATGTCATGAATATAAAAAATTAATATAAATCCTAGATATGAATCAGAAAGAAAATTATCTAAAAACTCAACCTCAATAGTGTAATCACAACCCAAGTAAAATTTTTACTGATCCCTACAATGCACTAATGACACCTAGTCAACATAGTAAATATTGAAAATACCTATCGTCTCCACAAGACATGACATGTGTTGGTAAATAAACACACCATGGTAGTAGATACATTCCTAGTTGGACGACTAACAATCATAATGTTATATGAATTTAAAGAGATTTCGTTGTAAACTATAATAAATGTCATAAATAAAAACAAAAAATATATAATCACAGAAGGATAAAAGTATTAATTTATGTTCACTATCCTCAAAACTATCTAAATGATAATTAAAATTTCATGCATCTACACAAATCATATATTCCAAAATATATTTTAGAGAACTCTCAAGAAACACCTAAAGATAATAAAAACCTCACAAGAAGACACCTCAAAAGTTATAATTCAAGTCATATATGAAGGATATAACCGCATGACACAATGGGATTCCGTAACACATTTATATTAACCCATAGGCAGGGATCAATTGCTCAAATATAGTTAAAAAGATACATTTCACTTTTTAGGGAATTGGATAATGGATAATGATCATCTAAGCATAGGGGGATATCTGAACCTATACTTGACCATTACACTATTAGTGTATCACATGAATTTATTAATAGGGTGGAATACCTAACCTAATATAATAGGTACAAATAATTATCTCTTCATTATACCACACCAAATCTACTCAGAAGCACAAAACCAATCCCTCTAAAGGGAATGGGTTTATTGGAAACATTTCTCAATGTGTGAAAACAATTTCAGGGGTATGTGGTTGGTATCCCACAAAGGATATCATAACCATGTATTGGAGCCAAACGCAATTTGTGGAGATTATACTATATGCCATTTTATTATTTACATAATGTGATTTATGAAAAGTGAATCAGTGTTTTCCACATTTCCTCGATTGTATTCCACTGAGGTCACACAAATTGTGGATTCTCCATAAGGTGTGTTAGACTACTCATGTTTCTAGGAATGTCCCCTATATACAGTATTACCTATATGGAAATAGACACCAGACACGAGACCCCAGACACACAGTCATGTTATATTTATTTAAAACATGAAACCCTAGTATAAAAAATATTACGATACACCATTTCTATTCTTCTGAAATACATTTCTAGTCGTTAGTTTATTTCCTAAAAACATTTTATTTAACTTTTAATAATTTTTTTGAACCTATTCCTCAAAAATATTCTTATAAAAATGAAATAGAATTTTCTTAATGCATTGCACATGGATCTTCTATATGAAAACATTAATATATGAGCATTTAAAATAAAAAAAATTATATTTTCCATTGAGACATCATCATCCACCAAGAACAAGTTATTGTTAACACATCTAGACATATGAATCAACTTTGTGTATGTACATCAAAATTATATTATTTGTTATGATCCCCCCTCATTATAAACTCATAAATTTTAATCCCACGCCAAATTTTCATGAAACATATTGAAAAATATTCTATGAAAATTAGTTCTTGGGATGGGTTGAGTGACAATAAAATTCGAACACCAATGATGGAAACATTAAAAATGAGTAGAAAATTCATAAAACACTAAATAAATTTATCTGTGATCACACATGAAATGTCCTTTATTGGAGCGTAGAAATTGAATATAAAAGGAAAATAATAATTATCAAAGCATAATGGTTTCAAATCCCTAATTATATGATAAGAATATGATGGAATGGCCATACTAGTTTTCTATCATATAATCCATGAGGAAGATATCGATATATAATAATAGAATAATTAATAATTGGGTAAATAATAAAAATACCTAATAAATTCCATATCGAGGAATCTTAGGCTTTAATAAACGATCCTTGATCCTGAATCCATCTTCTAATCATCTCACAAAAGACATATCCTCTCCACTATCTATGTTTATTTTTTTAATCATATAATTTAACCATAATAGGAATTATATAATCATTTCATAGGGTTGGGTTTCAAAATAGGCAAATCATAAAGAAATTAAATTAGTTGTCTCTTTACTTATTACAGAACTATACACCATTTTGACGTGTAATCTGAATGAAAAATTTATTGAATCAAGGGTAAAACCCACGTTTCAGACTCAATGGAGGTATTAGTTTCCACATTTTAGATTTTTTTAGGATCATTAATCACTAAATTATCTTTATGCATGAGTTATTAGATTTAATATTTTTAATATATTAGTAATGGGGATTTACGAAGGCCAAAACTCTATCCCACTCCAAATAAATCCATTAATGTATAATTAATTTTTTTAAAATTGTTTAGTCACACATAAATTTAACTATTACACATGGAGGGATTGTCCGCATTATATTATATGATTGATCATACTCATTGAACCACTATGTGCAGTTCTTTGGTTATGATATTATTATTTTTCCACGAATGAAAGTATTTTTTTATCTTTTATCCACATTATTAAATTTTTAAGAGTTTTTTTTATTATTAAATATAAGGCAATTCATAGCAAGTCATTACATATATAATTGATATTGTTTTTGTTGTAATTTTTCTAGTTACAAGCTTTGTGTCCGTAATATATAATTAGGTATTCCAATATTAGGGAATAAACCTTATTTCTTTAATGGGGGATTATTATCAGACTATATTAAACTAAATCCATCGGTCCATGACATCCTATGGATTTTGGGAGGTGTTCCCATGGAATTTTTAATCCATGATGTAAATAGTTTATGGGTGTATAGATCACTATTTTAATAATAATGTTAAATGATGTTTGGGAGATACTAAATAAATTTTATTGGTCTATTTGGTAACTAATTCAGTATAAATGGCCCTAATTTAATGTCCCATAATCCATTCAAATTTCATAAAATATAAAAACTATTAATGATTGTGAAGGGTTAGAATCCCTTGGTTCATAAATCATTGTATATAAATTTAACGATAAATATAATACTACTATTTTTCATACAAAAAAACATAATTCAGTTATTTAATTTTTCAATTTTATTTATAGAAAATAGTTTAAAAAATTCATATTATATCTAACAATATTTACCCAAATAACCTTTTATGTTAAATAAAAAAAACCTTCATTAGTTTTTTAGTTGATGGGGTACCACATACCTATCCATTCATATATATGGCGTATATTATGATTCTTTTTTGAAAAGGTATATAAAAAAATTAGATTAAAAATGGAGATTTAAAATCAAAACATAAATAATTATTTATAAAATTCGTCTATGTTTTTTCTTTTCCCTAAAAATCATGTTAAACTAGCCATATGATAGCTTAATAGTTTTTTCTTAAAGAGATGTATTTTTTGTATATATAAAATAACAAAATGTATTAATTTAAATTTAAAATATTTATTTATATATTAATAGTTCACCATATAATTTAATATAATTTATCGAATATATCAAATTAATATTGAACAAATACTTAATTTATCATTATACAACCAAGATAATGGACCAGACCTTCGAGACATATTAAAATTTTTATGGGACAAGAAGGCTATGAGAGTAATCTTGGAGGTGTTTTTAGAGTGTTTATAAATGTATTGAAGGGACGAAGTGTTGAACTATGTATGATATGAACCAAAAAATGGAATCTAAGAATTTTTCTATTGTATGTTGGGATAAGTGTAACCCTATGGGAAAAACATTAGCATTGAAATTGTTGATGTATCCATTTCAATGAATGATTTTGATCGACTAGTATCCTATGTAAAACAAGTATCATTAAAAGTGTACCAGGTGGGCATGATTCAAGGTATAATGCATTGAAAGATCACCTATGTGAAATGATGAATTATAAATTTCATTCACTAATGTGTATTGGTGAGAGAGGTGAGATATATTCAAAAGGGGATAAGTCTAGTGCTGAAATGGTGAGCATTTTAAATTTATAATGTAGCCTTGCACATGGAGAGGTAAAATATCCATTGTTTATGTACTTCACTCGGGTGGTGAACTAAGTTGTTTTAATTAATATTCATAATTCATTAGAAACCCGGGGTTGTTGGATCATTAAAATAAGGTTATCTCATGTCTCTATTGACTATATTGAATGCCTCAGATCTTAGGGAGAGGCTTGCTCGGGCCTCTCTAAGAGTATAGATGGACCCATCTTATGGGACAGACCGAGAATTCCATCTCTCAAAGCATTTTCCAATTTCTAATCCCCTCTTGGGTGTTTTTATTTCCATTATACATTTTGACTTTTCACCTCACGAAAATAACATTTTATATTTTTAGGACTAAGGGAAATTGTTAATGTTTTAGTGGATATATGTTCCAGTTCCCTTCATTTCCAATATCTCAACTTATTTATTTTGGTGTTCTCAAGACAAATATCATATCATATGGAATTATTATACAGTAAATTGCCTACTATGATTCCTTTAAATTATTAAATGTTGATTACTATGGGTGTTTTGATTTGTAGGAAGTACATGGATTAAAAATAAATACTTAAATAATGAAGTAAATTAATTATGACAATGAACCATGTAAAAAAGATAAATTTAATCAGGACTGAGGGGTGTACTTTTTTCATCAGATTTCCCTTGTTATTTACAATACCGAACACTAGTGATCCATGTTTGATTTTTTTATAACTATTATAATTGTTTATTAACGTTTAATAATGTGTATGATACATTTTTTAAATTACTATTGTCCCATAGATTTTAGTAATTTCATAATTATATAATCAAAAATGGAAAATTATGGATTGTAAAATATGAGCTATGATGCGATATTTTTTGGATTTTATACTGTATTGTTTTTTTTGTGATTGAATGAAAAACTGGTCGCATATGAATGAAAAATTAATGTAATTAATGTGATTATTATTTATGTATTGGCCAAATGTGATGAATAATGTATCGATAAATCTAAAATGAGATTTTTAATGTTAAATGGTTATAAAAAATGAATAAATTGAAAAATGAATGTTGCTGGAAATTAATGATTACAGATGAGATAATATTTTTTCTTGAAATCTTGAGGATGTCTGGACCTATCATATAGATATTATTTGTGATATTTTTGATCTATCATTAGTCTGAGTTTTTATTTTTTATGAGTGATTATTATTATTTTGATGGAATTAAAGTACATGTATGGGGGATTGAACGATATGTCAGATTTTTCTAAGGGATATAATGTATCCTAGTAGTTATGTATTCTCACGTACTATAAGGTATTAAGGATTTTTTACAAAAAATATTTTCTGGGTCATTAGAAAGATGTGAACTAGTGGTGATATTGATATGAGATTGTGTTGGTTCAAAAATCAGGTCGTGTATGGCTGTGGGAAGGAATGATGTGGATGCTATTAATGTGTATGATACTATATTACTAAGAATATGATGTTGTTATGGGGAAATTTACATGGTTGGTGGAGGGAATGAAGTTTATTTAATTCATGGTTATATTTTCATACAAATATATAGTCGATGAGTGATAGAATTATGATTATTTTAGAATTGTATTTGCAGCTAATGTGAAATGTGGTTTGTGTGTGAGGTGTGACATGTGGTTAGGGCCATGGGTTGTGATATATGTCTATCACAATTATTTTTGATTTGTTTTTGGGGATAAAAATTGTGATAATTTATTTTGTGACATTATTAGTTGATTTCCTTAGTTTATAATTCTGTTTTTAGTTTGGGATGTGGTGGTGGGGAACCAAAATAGAATAGTGGCCATGCTTTGTTTGATGCATTTTTTATTAGTGGTTTTTGGAAATTTATTATTTCAATGCCCCATTATATTTATTGCTGATTATTATGTTTTTATATTTTAATAGTCAGTTTCACTAATACATATTGGTTAATAATCATTTCACAAAGATCTTGATATTTTTAGTCGGATGATCCTACTTATTGATCCCATGTGGTCACCACACCATAGTTTTTTATTGTTTATAGGTTAGATTATTCACACTTAATATATTGTTCATGTTTCATGGATAAATTTGAAATTTGTCTTAGATATTAGAGTTTATTTTCATGTATTATAGTAATGTTACTTTTATTTTGTTATGGTTTTTTTATCATTGTCTTATGATGTTACAGAGTCTCTTGGTGTTTGATTCCACATATCAGGATCCAATCATATATATTGTGAAAATTTACTTCCTTATGGTATATTTTTATAACGTCGCTACTAGTATGAATCCCATGGCCTACGGAAGGAATTATTCAAGGAATAATTATCTCCATTTTTCGGTTACCAACCATGATGGGGTACCGTTTATGGGAGTGGGATATGTGAGATTTTTATCAAATGAAATTCTGTTTGAGAGATATGATACATATTATGGTTTGTCATAAGAGAGGGTTCATGGGTTCAATATTGTAGTGGTGAATCTTGATCCTAACTTGTGATGTATAAGAAGAAAGCCGGCTAAAAATAATCAATTTCTAGTTCCCATATAACACGATGAATAGACATTGGAAATGTACTGAATTGTTTAGGTGAGAGTGAAACCATCATAGATTATAAATCATATGGAGGAATATTCAGAATGATCATTTATAGTGCTGACATTTGAATTTTAAATATGAAATTAGATTTTATGACTATGCGTATATAGTATAGTTATAAAAACATAAAATCTCATATGAATCCATTTCATGAATATAAAGAGGAAAATTAAAATTATAAATGATTGAAATATGTAGTTCATTGGAACAGTTCATTGATATAGGTCACGTTTTTCAAATGACTGGTATATATTTTTTTTCTAGGAAATTGGTTTTAATATTTATGTACCTACCATGTTATATAATTTTGAATAAATCATATATTTTTTATAGAAATATGTTTTAATTGTTTTTTATTAATAATTAATAATTTTAAGACCATAGTAAAACATGTTACCATATATAGATGTCATAGAAGTTAAATGAAATTAATTTTTCTAGAGACATAGCATATGATTATTATTGATTAATTTTGATAATTAATCTATAAATTATTTTACATTCTTGATGTATTATGGTTATATGAAATATATTGATTATAATACTATTATTGTCTTATTTATATTTTCTCATTATAGGAAATGACGAAGATGATTGTTGATAATCCATTTGAATTTCAGAACATGACATGATTGACTTTCCAATTTTTTTTCAATGTTAATAAATTATATATTTAATTCATCTATGTATTTATTTGTAACAATATAAATTTTCATTAAATAAAAAAATAGTGTCTTTAGTTTCGAAATTTTAAATATTTATAATCCTCCTCTTTGGAAATTGTGCACATTTTTTTTATTTTTCAGATTCGAATATCGGTTGCATTCAACCAAGTAAGGATAAATGAATATTAATTATGGATTGTTTATAATGCTAAATCAAAAACTTTTAATTTAATTAAAATAATTACATTCTACTTTTGATGTGTAGCTTCCATGTTTTAGGTACTTTTGTTAAATCTTGACTTTTATTATTCTAAAATCATAGAAAATGTTATACCCATAATGATGTATCGTGTTGGGACATGAAAAAATTTAACCTAATTTAAAATTTTCCTATATCATTGATGATATTTTTTGTTCATAAATAATTATCACCTTTATATCATTTCATGATTATTATGTCAATGTTAGGTGTGGAAATTTATTGAAACAAGTCTTTAAATGTGTTATTAGAATCATGCCAAAAGATTGAAAAATATATTGAGATTGTTTTAGAAATTGTGATCTTGTAAATATATAACTTTGTTTAATGTTTAATATATTATATTCAGACAAATATATCTTGATATATGATTCTCGTACTGAATTCAAATTATGTAGTAAATTCATGATTCTTTTTTTTCAATGTATAAGTATGTTTCGACGAATAATGAAATTCTTAATGACTAACTGCTTCGAGCATGTCATGAATGAAAAATATTGATACAAGATGAATTGAATAAATCATATGATATGATATAATTTATTAATTTAATTATTCAAAAAAATATTTTTATTTTAATGTCTGGATACATATTTCTTACATCGTAAAATGACTAAGAAAGGTTTTAGTTCAGCATAAAAACATGATATAAAAAATTATTTATGAGAACTTTTTGTCTATATATAACATGGATAATTACGATATTAAATTTTTATCTTAATTATCATATTATTATTTATTATATAAAATTAATTTTTTTTAGTTCCCTAACTTGATTGAATTATATAAACACAAGTAATGATAATTCAGCTAAAATGACATGGGAAATGTTGACTATTTTTGTGATTGAAATTCTGATGTATTTAATTGAATTATTTTTATGACTTGATAGAAAATAGTTTTTGAATTTGAAATTAATTATTTAATGTCTATTTAAGAAGAATATTTTTTAAGGATTTTTGAGAAATAATCCCTTTATATTATATAACTTGAATGTTATGTGTTCTTTAAGGTGATGAATCTTACTAATGTAAACATATATATATGCTACATTTTTGGATTGTGTTGTAGTTTTATTGGTGGAATAACATATCCCCAAGATATGGATAACCACTTTAATATGGTAATTCATATTTTATATGGATAAACATAAAATTTATTAACATGTATTTCATAGCCACACCTAAATTGTTATGAAAAAGTTATTAATAACATAATAAAATTTTTTGAGTTGTTTTTATTGATCATATTTTCTTCCAATGGCCCGAAGGCCTTAATTTTTTATTGATTTTGATATTCCACCATTCAAGGGGTCAGGTGGAACCCTTACATTCCCTGTAGGCATAAGTATTACATGGTCTGTAGGCCTTAGAAGAATTTATTGCCCGTAGGGCTTCATAAAGTGGAAAATATCGTGTTGTGGAGTGTGGGTAACATTGATTTGTTTCCTAATAGTAGATATGGTTTTTCTATTTCTATAGAAATAATAGGTATTATGTGGTTTTTTTTGTGATTGTTGGAATGGGATCTATGACGGTTTAATTGTTGGTCACATGATTATATTAAAGAGAGGTGGCTTATAGCTAATGTTGGATAGTGTGTTTCCATTCATAATGTATCATTGTGATGTGATGGTGTGGGTGATTTGTGGGAGAGCTCGTATATCATGGAATACTTTTTGTGATGTGATGATATCTATTATTTTTATATATCTTTCAACATATAGTTTGTGTAACCATATTATTTCATATATTAATGAAATGTCATAAAACCTTAATAAATGTGTGGGTATAAAAAAGAAGAATAGAGTGGGGGAGGATTTCTATGGTTTGGGAACCAAACATGGTTCTATGGATGAGATTTTCATGGTATCATGTGTACTGAAATTTAATTTTTTCTCAGTATATTTTAATGGGGGAAACACTAGTATGATTTAGCTGATGTTGAACATGTTTTCCAGTGTTTGGTAGAGGGTTAATAATGTAGAGAAGTCTTAATTGAGTCGTACTCCTTTCATTAAAACATTATGTTTTATTTTTGTTAATTGTATTGGAATTTTGAAGAATGTTTAATAATATTAAATCTTTATATTTTCATCAGAATAAATGGATAATTCCTTTTTTAAATCGAATGAGTTTTTTTTCAAGATTTGTCATTATTTTTAACAAGTCATTGATTTCCCGAAAACATCCATAACATGGAGTGATTAGATTGGAATAGTTTTTCATAACTGATGGAGGATGGTTCAAATATTGTATTAATCTAGTTGTGTCATCCTATTTGAGAGTTTTTTTTTCAATAATGTTATATAGCGGTGGCCTCATTATACAGATGAAGAGAGTCTTGAAATGTATTTTAAGGGATAGTTGTTTGAACATTTTTTATTTCTATTGTTGGATAAATTTAAATTCATGAATATTATTGTCACGAACCCCTCCCCACAAGGTGTACCCCCCAACTCCAACTCATACTGAAATATAATGAAATCCCAAGTACACATATGTAATATCATGGAAGAACAACTACAACTAAAAGGGAAAACTACAAGTACCAATATAAAGTAAAAATGGTTGTGACCATGAATCCTGAATAGCTCATACAACCCCAAGCTAGTTGTAACCAGCCTGATCTCCAACCAGCTCCAAGTGACCTAAAAAATATTATATATATATATATATACAGTGATTATAATAGTATACTTATTAGGATCCTCCCAATATCATCTCCCGAAAAATTAATGAAATCATGTTAATGGCCAGTGAGCAATAAGTTATAGTAACTCATCACCAAAACATGTATAATATGTTCCTAGCCTCACCATGGATATCATAACCATATATCGCATATAATAGTATATAATATAATAAATAATATCAAGTGTACCCCACTACAACTTTCCTACTGGTTTCCCGCCTTTCCCCAACGTCGTGCGTCCTAAGCATCTCTCTCAAAAAAGGATTTCCCAAAGACACCGAGGAGAAGCACCACAACATGAACCCTATGCAGGAAAAACACCATAACCACATAACCAAAGTAAAATGGTTGTTTTTGGGTGCCACCACAGATCCCATAATTTGTATCATACGTCTGGAATTATACATCGAGAAATTACAGTTCATACACCGAGTAAGGATCCTCAAGTCATCATATCCTATACACATTACACATGTAGTATTCCATCAAGAAATATATCCAGAATATGTGTGTGTGAATAACCACAACCCAATATATCCCTCTACAGGCACATATGAGAAAAATAACCACCGCTCATACCAACAAAAGTGACTGCCAGGAGAAGATACTGAGGCCAAAGGGTGTAGTCAACAATCCATCCTCCACTAGAATGTTCGGGAAAACACCTCAGGGCTCAAGAATCCATATGGTGTCAGTTTCCCAAACATACGGGGTGGAGTATCGTATAGAAACACAAATAGTATAGAATTTTACATATCTCACTACAACACTTTGGTGATATCCTAGACATATACTCAAATGTAGCTAACATCTCTTGGACCCCCAACTCCCATGGTTAGGACTAGGTATCCTATAATCACACAACCATTTAATGATCTAGATTACATTAATTAATTACCCTTTTATCATTTCACTTTACGTTAAATAATTCTTTAAACATTAATTAACCAGTAGACGTTCCACATTTTATTTCATTATCTTCAAACCTAATGTATACTGTTACATTAAATTAAAACCAAAACATTGCCTCCCAAAAAGATCCCACCCCATGGGATAATCATTCGATCATTAGTTAATATCATTATTACATTCCCATATTCTTAGTAATTCTAAAGAAACATTTTAAGCTGGTAAACCGAAGGGGGATCAACCCTATGAGTTGATGAACAACTTGTCAACTCTTTTCCACCTATACTAGGAGCGTAGAACCATCCTTTCTTGAGATGATAAACACATAAAGCATGTGGCATACCCTATGCATCTTCACAACTTTTTGAATTAGGGTAAGAATGACTATATTACTTGAGCACTGGAGAAAGTAAAGAAGATAAACAACAAGCACGATTTTTCAAGAATCCAATCATTCACATCCAACATGTTTCACCATCTCTAGTGTCCTCCTCAACAACCACATTCACACAAACAACACATGAATTTCCATTTTATAATAGTCAAAATGATACAAGATAAGGAAAGTATAGTAGGAAATCGAACAATTGCAGAAAATTATGGGGGTAAAAAATAATAAAAAATCATTTGTCTCAGCTCGAACAAGTCCATCACATTTTGATGGATGGCTTCCCATGATAGAAAAATCCATTTGAGGATTGTTAGTGTTTCCCCATACTGCCAGAAAGTCCACCACTTTATTACCTTCATGCCAAGTGTTCTCCACGCTTATGCCATTAACAATATAGTCTGTACACCTACGAATTAGGTACTTGATAGACCAAGGGGAATCAGAATTACATTTAATAGCACTGTAGATGACTGATAATCTATGTTAATTACAGAAATTGAAATGTTGTGGCTCATGAAAACTTTAATCCCATTAATCAAAGCTTTGGATTCGGCTATAAAATAGTTACCGTTGCCATAAAAAATGCTAAAAGATAGCTGAACTACCCCGTCCTGACCCCTAACAACGCCTCCCCCTCGCATGATTCTTATCCCACATGCACTAACCAAATAGAGATTGAAACCACAATGAGGGGGATTCCAACGAACCCATCTACCAGGACGGTACATAGTTTGTGCAAAGATTCCACTTCTGCTATACACCATAACCATTCTAATCATTTGGCTGATGTCCCAATTAATCACAAAGAAACCAGCCTCCAATGTAAGAGTTTGTGATCGAACATGCATACCCAAGGATTAATTGGATCGGCCATCAACATGCACCATTTTTCTGGTGACCTAGGGTGACCAGCAACCTACCATCAATAACAATGCTCTTGACATTCACTCTTTCATTCAGAAAGTGGCATCTAGTAAGCCACTATGAAGAAAAAGAAGACATACAGAAGCTGATATATCCCGCTCAATAATAACAAAAAAAAATCCCCTCTAGACCGTTGTAGCCCAATCACTGCCAAATAATAGGTAATAAACTATTTTTTCATAATAATTCCTACAAAATGAAGATTGAGACACAATTATGATTCCATTTAACTTAATGGCCTCTTTTGTAGGGAAAATTTTATTGACATTCTTACAAACTAAAAAATTATACTTTATGGGATATCTTTACAGCAAAACAAATAACTACAATCACTACTGTAATTATTGTATGGATGAAACTGGCTATACTCCGTAGTTGTGAACACCCATGTGGAAGATCTGATAAATAAAATCATGTCACAAAAATTGGAACGATCAATTTGATCAAAGAGATCACGTTTATGGTGATTAATGATGGCCTGAATAAGTACATGATGTTGAGTGGCATGAGAAAATGTAATATTCGGTGTAGGGCAACCTAGAAATCCAAGAAGACAGCCAGCCCAGTTGTGGTTCCAACAATTAATCTCACTACTACCCACGATCCATTAAGAGTTCAGATTGAGAATAGAGTAATTACCTCTTATCACCTTCCAAAAATGAAAGATGTTCCTGCTCAAAGATTCCATGATAGACCAATATTCTCTAGCGATTACCTTACTCAAAAGGGTGTGCCCCTCCCTGATATTCCAGACCAGTTTATCTTGATGTCAAATCATGGTTCCCTCCACACTACACAAATTAATCCCTCCATTGTCCACTGACATCGCCATTTTACTCCATAACGCCCAATGACCCCTGCATTATGCATGAGAAACCCATAAAAAAAGAATGCATAATCATCCCAATATTCCCAAGCATTGTTTTAGGATGCCTAAGCACTGAATTCATGTTCACTTTCATGGAATAGAGGACACAATTTACCAAATTAATCTTGCCCCTGAATGAAAGAGATTGATTCTTCCAAATGTGGACGCGGTTAGTAATTTTTTCCCAAACCCCTTCATAATGTCTATTGCAAAGCCTCCTCAGAGATATCGGTTCTCGCATGTATTCCATTGGATTTTTTTTTTGTGAATTCCTAATAACTCCACCATTTTCATACACTGTCATTCCAGGCATAAGCATGGTACATAGATGCAGCTTCTGTCACAATTAAATTTCTCACCACTCCACTTTCTATAAACCACCAGGATAACTTTAAGGCCTCGAATGGATCTTTTCCCACCATTGATGAAGACGATAAATTCATCTACAATGAAGAGGGGAGATATAAAATTAAAATGATTTTTTCATTGGAAATGACGAATGCTACCAACATGAAATCCCTGGTCGATGGCCCAACTTGGAGAATCATGAACCATGATGAAAATACTAGTAGACATGTGGTATCCCTTCTTAATGCTAGGAACATATTTAAAAAAACCACACATTTTCCATATAATAGAAATTGAGGTAAAGGGAGAGATGAAACATATGAAAAATAAGTCTCTCACCCAGTTAAGAAACCCTTATACATTTCATCACTCTAAGGATGAATCTCAATTATAATTTGTCATATGCCTTATCTATATCAATTTTAATAATAATTATGGACCTTCAAGCATTAATGTTAATATCCTCAACCATATCCAGTGCGAGGCCTATAGCCATTTGATTCGACCTCCCTTTAACAAATGTGTGTTTCTCTTCGAAGAACCATCCTGATAGGTATGTAGACAAAATCATATTAAGCACAATGGCAAGAATTATATATGAATAAATAAACATACTCATAGGCCTGAATTGGTTGAGAGATGTTTCATCTTTAACTTTTTAAATTAGTGTGATTAGAGTTTCAGAGGCCACCCTTTGTAATTCACCCCTTGGAAAAAAAACTGGAATGGAAGCAGCAAGATCATATTTGATAAGCTCCCAGGAAGTCAGATAAAAGGAGTCTGGGGACACGTCTAGTCCATGAGCACTGTGGTTTCTAATATATTGAATTTCTTCCCAGATTTCACATTCAGTGTACATAATCTTGAGAAAATCAGTATTAGAAATTGACACAACCATGGGATGCCTTCATTTTTTAATTTAGGCCTGAAAGAATGAAGTATTTTTATCCCCCTCCTAGAGCCAGGTAATTTTGGCCTTCTCCCATTCCATTCTTTCCCTTTCGAGAAACATCTTATTAAAGCTATTTATCTTAACAATCAATTCATAAAAAACATCCACGTTCCAATGCACTTCCCTATTGGCTTCCAAGTGAGAAGTATCATGATAAATGTTATTTAAATCATAAAAATGAGAGGGATGGTTCTCATTCCACAGCATAAGGTCCCCATTTAAATTCTTGAGTTTATTGTGAAAGTCAATCCCCAACTACCCTTTAATAGGCTTATTACATGAAGACTATACAACCATGTGATAATCCTACCTGGAGGCCCACCGACTTCAGAAGAAAAAGCTTCCACATACCAAATTAATGGAATTTATGATTTTACAAATAGGAGAGTGGACTGAAAGAGACCAAGTAAGATGTATATCCCAAACATCAGGGATGATCGAGACTGCCTGTAAATTTCTGAAGGAGTGGTAAAGCCTACACCAGGTGCGACAGGTTCCCCTTTTATTATTACACCATAGAAATTTATCACCGGAGAAGCCCAAATCATTAAGCCCTCATATAGAATCACAAGATTCAGAGTTTGTTCAATCTCTCCAAAAACCCTCTTCTATTATTCTCAGACTCATCCAAAATTACATTGATGTCACCACCAATCATCCATGTCATGTCTCCCACATTAAAGGACTCTGGCTCATACCATAATAGACCTCTTGCATAAGGATCTCATTTTTCATAAATGAAGGAAATTTAACAAAACCACCCTCCTGCAGTAATTGAGGTAGTAATGTGCTATTCCGAGACTCCCATCAGGATGAAAAAATAAAAGATTTACAAAACAACCAAATGTGTTGATTTGTGGGCTCACCATGCATGAAAAAACTCAAGACAATACTTTGAGAAAAAACCACAATTTTGATGTAATTTTTTTGTTCGAGAAAAACAATAAGAAAAACATTACTTTGATGCACATCATTGGCATGGAAGTCAGTCTTTTCCCTAGCTCCTAAACCATGGGAATTCTTGATAATGATTTTGATCAAAAAGAAAGATGTCTTCTGGTTTTGGTCTCCAGCCACTGAGAACAATTATCCTGATTGAAAAATTGAGCTTCTATATGCTTTGAGTGGGATCTCGTACAGATTCCATTGGAGACTGGAGAGAAGAGCATTGTAAGTGTGTCCTATTTTGAATAAGAATCAGCTAAAATACTGAAGGAATTCGAGGTGAAGATTGGCGAACCAGTGGGGGATCCTGCATCATGGAGGAAAATACCGAAGGGAGAGAAAAGGGAGATAGGGTTTCATTACCCGACCTTCTAGTGTTATCCTTCACTGCATGCGACATATCAGACAAGACAAGCATAGGAAAATGAAAATAATGAAAGGGCACGGACTCTATGCACATATTCGGTCGGTCCGTCAAGTCTCAACAAGAAGGATAATCAACCACCGCAACACCATTGACCCCGATTTCAACCATAGTAAAAAGTTGTTTCCCAGCAGTCCTGCCATCCACGAGCGGAGAGGGTGGATGCATACATAAATGAGTGCCCCCCACTGGCACCAGATTCACATCCAGACCCGCCGGTACAGATTAACTAGAGTTCCTGGCTCCTACCAAGTTTTTCCAACATGCAAATGTGATGGAAAGGTCCAGGAAGAGGGAGGAAAATGTCCACATCCACACATAATTTCAAAGATGACTTGTCTAAGAGACGAAGCGTCCAATCTTCCGCACACAGAAAGTATCCTAGGGAATCACCAAAAATACATAGGAAGGATTGGTTATGAAAAGTTTGTGTAATCCCAAAAAGATTGATCCATACCACCTCTAGTGGAGAATCACATCCCAGGTGCACATCCATCATCCAATGGGAAAGAAAAAAGCATCAGCTTCCTACCGAACGAGGAGCCCGGGACTAGGCAAGCACAAAATCCCCACGAGACACCATAAACACACAAAAGTATTTCCATTTCAGCATTGATACTTTCGATGGAATCGACATTCCCCATGAACCAATGATGCTCTGTAAGACATAATGTATTGGTTTCTGTTGGCTATACAAGCTAGGAAAAATAAACTAAAATGGACAGCCCATGCATTTAATAAAAGGAACAAAAAGCAAGGAAATTAAATGCTTCCTTTGGAATTAAAAAAATGCATGGATAAATTTAGAGCCACATGGGAATGTTACGGGCTTCTTGGGAAGAGCAATGGACGCCATTTATGGTTTTTATTTCCAATACTCCCCTTCAAACAAAAATCAGCTTCAACCCGAGCATTGTTCTTAGCCTTTTGAATACATCTGTTGGTAATGCCTTTGTGAAAATATCTTCCACCTATTCAGTAGTATGACAATATTCCAATTTATCGTTTTTTATTTCACATGATCCCTGAGAAAATGAAAACGAGTGTCAGTGTGTTTAATTCTCCCATGCTGCACCGGATTTTTGGCTTGTTCAATTGCCGACTTGTTATCCACATATATCATTGTGGATCCATCCTGTGGATGCTTCATTTACTTCAAAACATTTCTCAACCATATTCCCTAAAAAAAAGTAGAGGTGATACCATGTACTCTGATTCACATGTGGATATAGGAACCACACTTTGTATCCTTGAATTCCACATGAAAGTATTAGATCCAAGAAAAAATACATACCCAGTGGTGCTTTTTTTTCCTCTTGGTTGCCTCCCCAATCACTGTCTGAGTAACCATATAACATTACTTCTTCATTGTATGGATAAAACAGACCAAAATCCCCCATTCCTTTAACATACCTGAGTATACATTTTGCTGCTAACCAATGTGATTCTTTCGGTGCCTCCATATACCTACTTAGATGTCCAACACTATAGACAATATTTGGCCTTATGATTGTGAGGTACCCTAGGCTTCCAATAAGACTCTTGAACAAAGATGATTCAATGCTCCTTCCTTCTCCGTCTTTTGTCAGTTTCAATATTGTTGCAACCGGTGTGTTTACAATATTACAATTGGCCATCTTGAATTTTTCAAGCAACTCCTTGGCATACCTCTTCTAATAAATATAGATGCCTCCATGTTGTTTATTTACTTCTATCCCCATAAATAAAGACATGAGACCTCCGTCGGTCATCTCAAACTCCTTGAACATGGCCCCCTTTAATTCATCAAACATCTGCCGACTATTCCCAGTAAAAAGAAAATCATCAAACAACAAGCATGCAATATGTATATCGCTACGAGCATTCTGCTTGATGTAAACTGCATGCTCATATGTACATTGAGCTAAGACATTCTCTCGAAGATAGCAGTCGATTTGTGCATTCCAAGCACGAGGAGCCTGCTTTAAACCGTAAAGAGCTTTCTTCAGTGGATACACTTTGTCTTCCTCCCCTTGCATAAAAAAGCCTTCAGGCTTGTCAACATAGACCACTTCTTCCAAAATTCCATTTAGGAATGCAGACTTCACATACAGTTGGTAGATCATCCAACAATGATAGAAAACAAGGGATATAATAATTCTTACAGTGTCAAGGTGAGAAATATGAGAAAATACTTCTTCGTAGTCCACCCGAACTTCTGTTTGTACCCCTTTTCTACGAGCCTTGCTTTGTGTCGATCGATCTCGCCATCAGCATTTCGCTTGATCTTGTACACCCATTTGACGCTAATGCTCTTCTGGATTTTTGGGATTGTAGTCAACTCCCATGTGTCATTTCTTTATATGGAAATAATTTCTTCTTCCATATCCATTCTCTAACTTTCTTCCCTCATGGCTTCCTGAAATGTCAGATGCTCATGATCTTCATACAAGCAAAACAAATTTACCTCTTCGGTCTGCTAATAAATTTCACTCAATTTTTTCATCTTCGTAGGAGCCATAAGACAGGATGAGCTGGCCACATTTCTATTTGGTGGAGTGCTTTCCGGAGTGATGAAATGTACTCTTGGACTTCTTCAAACTGATGATTCACACGAGGAAGGTGTTGTTGGTGTTTGCTCTAGATAATCATGCCTTTCTTCAGCAACATCTGTCTTGAATGGAACATCCTTGTTGGATTCTTCACCATTCCCATTCCATGATTCTTCCTCACTAAGGACCACATCTCTACTAACCACTAATTTATTTTTTAGTGTATTGTAAAGAATGTAGGATTTAGAAGCATCATAATAGCCGATGAAGATGAACTTTTCACCACGATCATCAAGTTTCCTTCCTCTCGCTTCTGGGACTTGACAGTAGGCGACACACCAGAAGATTCATAGGTGAGACATGCTCGGTTTGTAGCCGCTCCACACCTCTTGTGGTTTAAAGTTACTGACACTCTTTGTTGGACACCAATTGAGCAAGTTGGTAGTACATGCCACTGCTTGAACCCAAAAACTCTTTGGTATCCCTTTCCCCTTCTGCATGGTCCTAGTCATGTCGAGGATAGTACGGTTTTTCCTTTCTATAATTCCATTATGTTGTTGCGTATAAACTGCAGTGTATTGTTGTTTTATGCCATATTACCTGCAGAAATATTTGAATGCATTTGAGGTGTATTATCCACCTCTATTAGATCTGAGGACTTTGATTCTGTGGCCACATTCAGTTTCAACGTGAGCTTTGAAAGTTTTAAAAAAAGTTAAAGCGGATGATTTTTCTTTGATGCAATACATCCACAACATTCTACTGAAATCATCAATAAAGGTAATAAAATACCTATTACCTCCATGTAATGGTGTTTCAAGTGGCCTGCATATATCAGTGTGAACAAAATGAAGTGGTTCTGCTGCTCTTCTAGACACTCCACATGGGAAGGAGTTCCTTTGTTGCTTTCCGAGTGTACACTCCTCACATACATGATTTAGAGATTCAATGATTGGAAATCCACACACCATGCTCGATGAAGATAGAAGTATAAGCCCGCTAAAATGGAGATTCTCAAAGCACAGATTCCATCTCTAGGAATCATTCTTCATGAGCCCAAATAGACACCCCTCAGCCTTCGTTTTGATGTACAGTGGAAACATGTGATTCTTTTCCATTTGGACTTGACCAACAAGCCTCCTGTGAGCATCTCATATAGACAAAGAATAATTTTCCAAGTGTTTTACATACCCATTCTCAAGGAGTTGGCCGAGACTGATAATATTATTTTTCATACATGGTATGTAATACACATTGGAAATATCATTTAACTCACCATTCTTCAGAAAGATTTTTATTTTACCTTTGCCAATAACAGGCACCTTCAATGAGTCTCCAAAACTCACGTCACCACAAAATTCTTTGTTGAGTTCCTCGAACAACTCTTTTTTACCAATCATATGGTTACTTTCTCCCGTGTCCAGATACCATACATCGGGGCATTCACATGTTTTTTCTTGTTCCATGAGGAGTTTGGTATCTTCTTCTTCATGATGAGTTGCTTCAACATAGTTGGATCGTTCATCATGATCCACCTTGCTCCAACAATCGGAGGTATAGTGGCCGAATTTCTTACAGTTATGGCATTGAAATTTTTTTCATTTCCACGACCACACGTGAATCGACCTCCACCGTGTCCTCATCCATAGAATATAATGATGTTTTTTTTGCTTCTATTGATATCTTGGATGGTATCCATGCCCTCTGCGTCTTGGTTGATAACTGCCTCATTGTGCTTGACCATTCTTGGATTCTTGCTGAGTCAACTTAGACTCTAGGGAATGCTCTATTGTTGAACCTGCATTCTTCTGCATTCGCTGCTCATATACTTGCAACGTCCCCATCAATTATTCAATAGATAAATTTTTCCAAATATTTTGATTCTTCGATTTCCACAACCACATGCTCAAACATGGTTGTGAGAGATCGAAGTGATTTATCAATAACTGGAATATCCTCCACTTTTTCACCATTCATTTTCAAATTGTTAACAATGAAGATTAGGCATGAAAAGTAATCTGAGTTACTATCACCTTCCTTCATTCGTGCCGCTTCGAACTCCACTCTTAGAGTTTGAAGGCGAACCCGCATCACTCGATCAAAACCTTTGATGATTATGGAAAGCGTATCCCAAACTTTCTTACTCGATGTTGTTTTGGAAATATTTTTGAATGTCAATTCATCCAACCCTTAATAGAGGAGGAACAACACCTTGTTGTCTTTCTTCCTTTGAATTTGACGGTCGTATTTTCTTCATTCGTGAATGCGGCTTCTTCCTCTGTAGTGGGTATGATATACCCGTCATTGGCGATCTCCAATTATTCAAGCAACCAAAACAATGCCTTCATTAAATGCACCACCTCTCATAGTTGTCTTTAGACAATGTCGGAACATGCAGTTGGATCGCGGTGGCCATCTTCAAAAATTGGAGGATGCTTTGGTACTACCATCTGATACCAATTAGATGGCTATAAAAGCTGGAAAAAATATAGGAATAAAAATGGAACAATAAACACAACAAGGATTTCAAGCTTTTTGTGTAGCACACACTCTGAATGGATTACATATGCACCCATATTTATAAGGTATGAAAAATAAACTAAAATGGACAGCCCATTCATTTAATAAAAGTAACAAAAAAAAGGAAATTAAATTCTTCCATTGGAATTAAACAAATGCATGGATAAATGAAGATCCACATGGGAATGTGACGGGCTTCTTGGGAAGAGCAATGGATGACATTTATGGTTTGTATTTTGAACAGCTTTTTTATCCCAAAAAAATCCACTGGCATCCATTGTTGAACAACTGCTGCTTCACCAAAGGTAGAAACCATAAATTAGATGAAATGAGATCCGTCGATTGAACTCGATTGAATATTTTCTATTGAAACTCCAGAAAAAACCGGTAGAGGTGAGAACTCGGTAGGCGACCTTCCGAGAAGAACAACCTTCAAATAAGGATGAACAAGCTCTCTGAGGCCCCCGACAGTCAAAGATGATGGGCCTCCTATCATCGCAATAGATCCAATCAAAGAAGACTTCAAATCAAAAACCACCGACGGTTGGGTTGTCAGGAGCGCCCCTTCCATGGGTGAGACAACGATTGATTTTGTTTTCAAAATAATGCTGCGAGTTCGGCTCATTCCAAGAATTTGTTCTATTTTCACACCTTTTCCATGTACATGGATTTTCAACACCCACAACATAAAATGATGCATCTCTCCCCTCTAGCCCATAACCAATGTGTCTCCCTACCCCAAAATCTCACAATATCCATCCAGAATATAACACATCACAAGTAGTAAGAAACAAACATCATATCAACAGGGGTCTGGTCCCTTAAACATAGCATTCAGCCTTCATACATATTGATAACTCAAGTCTCCAAAAGAAGAAGGCACTCAACCTTATAAGAAAAATGGTTAATCAAAACCTTACTAGACATTATCTTTTCTCAAACAACTAGTTCATTAATCCATCATGAATTAACCAATTCATTATTATTAGGTTCCAGCTATGGAAAACATAAACATCAAGCTCTCATATCTATTAAAAATAATTAAACATGCTTATTGCATCAATTTGATTAACAAAAAATTACCAAAACAACAACCAGATTCATTTAAATCCCTCTTTATCATTGAAAAAAATAATTACAATTAATCCCAGTTTTTGTTTTTTACCTTTTTATGTTATGAAAGACGTGAAAAATAATGAAATCATATAAATCACACTATTTTTTCAATATAAGAGGCAATAACATATGATCGATACAAATTTATTTATCTGGTCCCAATATATATTAATAAAATTCCTTTGTGTTCAACTGTTCTGAAACTTGCTAACACTACAATTTCATGTAAAATAACAAAGGTAAAATGAATCCCATCCCTAAAAATGATATTAATGTACTTTATACGATAATGATCCACACAAACCAATTATGATCGCCTCCACTCAACAGGTGCAACAACCTAAGGATGTCATGACATGATCGTACCAACTGAAACCTATGAAAACTACATTAAAATGATGGAGATCATTTTACGTAACATGGCATAGAGAAACCGGAGAATGAGGAACAATGAAAACACAAGAACTTAGGTAGATCATACCTTCAATCGATGTAGGATCGACACATGTTACTTACACCCAAAAAATGGGTCTGCCTACAGTATGAAGAGACATAAGGGGGAAATGATCCAAGGATTAAGGTTCGATCACACTACTCCTATGAGAAGAAGGAAATGCTCGAGCATCTCACACTAAGGAAAAATAATGTAGAATAATGGAGAAATATATCTCATCCCATTAGATGAATTAATGGAGTCAGGTCAAGATACGATGGATTTTTCATTAAAGAGGGTCACATTAAACCACATAGTTTGACCATGTAAAATCATCCCAAGACTATGGAAGAAATAAAAAATAGGATTCATGGGCATTGAATCGGCCATAAATTTCTTAAAACATAGCCTTTAATGTATTTTTGTTCAAAGAAAATGATAAATTGAAGGAAATTTATGAAGCTGCAAACATTGTTCACCCACTAATATCTGGAATGACTATACATGTATCGACACCTAGAAACACTATACACCTATCGATGCCTAGAAAAACTAAACACCTACAGACGCATGAAAACATTGTCCACACACTAATGCCTGGAAACAATGTACATGTACCGAAGCTAGGAAACATTGTGCACATATCGATAGTTGGAATCATTGTACACCTATTGATGTCTATAAATAATGTTCACCTACTGATGCATGGTAAAATTTTACACCTACCGACTTCTGGAAACACTATATAGCAACCGATTCCTAGAAACACTATACACCTACTGACGTCTGGAAACATTGAACACCTACCAGCGTCTGGAAACACTATACACCTATCGACAAATGAGAGCATTTTATTTTAGGTCCTGGGTGCAACAGAAGCTCGTGGGTGGATGTGCCCACTTGGCCTTTTGTTATTTGCAATGATCAATCTGGGTTCAACACGACGATAAACACCTGTCTCCACGGATCAAATCACAGAAATATAAAAATAAGAAGAAATTTTCCGAAACCATAAAGGAAGGATCATCACAGGATGATTAAAATTAATTTAATTAATCGACAAGAAGTACCTTTTATGGTGTTTTTTCTTCGTTGATATTTCTGATCACGTTCCGATCTGATTCGTCATTGCGTCGTAGAAGCCAAGTGTATAATTCCTCTAACAGGGATCCCCACGTGCACCATGTATCTCCTGACGTCGCCAAAGGAGTATCCAAGTGCTAGCGTGGAGACGATTTTTCTTGCATTGTCTTCCTTAGATATCCTTGATCTGATAGAGGTGGATCTCTCTCGGTCTTGAGAGTGTTCTTATAGGATGATTTTCTTTCGGTCTTGAGATAATTCTCCAGAATAGCAGCGCACAACGATTCTTTGGAAAAGTGTTGGGGTTGTGAGGAAATTTATAATTGGGTTTTAGGTTATAGAGTTGTGACAATAAATATACGTGTTCCATGTTTTATTTATTTCATTAAATCTTATTGAAAACCCCAATGTCCAATAATTAATTCCTTGACATGCGCTCACGCTGATTATAATAAATATAATTTAATAAAAAAATATTACATCCTTAAAATCCTGAATGAAAAACTACACGGTTTGTAATCATTAATACACGGAATGTACTTGTTTTCCATAAAACGAAACGGTGTGTAATAATTAATACACGGCGTGTACTTGTTTTCCATGAAAAAATACATGGCTTGTAATCATTAACACACGATGTGTATATTTTGTTTTTCATTTCCTTCTTCCTCCATCATTAAAACTATTTAGTATTCCTTGAATAATTATTAAACCACATATGGGAATAATATTTATTCTACTTGAGAAACATGGATACATTTAGTGTGTGACCCTCTAGGCCTCTTTCTCGTTGGCATTAGGCAAGCTTGCCTAAAGTCCAAGATTAATGTCTAGCAACGGGTCAAAGAACCCAAGAGAAAGAAGTTGATGCCGCATTGACATTTCACCTCATACGAATGCTTACTGTGTAATTTAACCCCTTTGTCTCAATATCTCATCATGAAGGTTTCATGGCAGTGTCATAAACCTATATGCTTGATCTATCATTCTCTGACTTCAAGAAATAAACTTGTCGTGAAACCATGTCCATGGAATTTATTCGACTGTTCTATTTCAATCAAAGGGCCAGAGATATATTCTTCCATAAATATGGAAGGGACAAATCCTTCCTCGACTTATCGATTAACAAAATGTCATTTGTGATGCACCCAACGTACCCTACTTTTCGTCAACTGTCTTCATGATGGTTTTCGTCAGCAAATCTAAGTGTGCGAGTCATGACATGAGTTAATGATAATCTTCCAGTCTAAGGACCATTTCACATGCTCATAGATATTAATGTCTGATGACACCAAAACATGCGGAATTTCTATTGGTGGGACTGTTCTCATAATCTCCCATCTTGGAGATTACCAAGTGCGAACTCCATAAGAGAGAGTCTCGTCTTCTTACGAGTACTCGCATATGATGTTATGTATACTGTGTGTCCTATCATAGTATGCCATCAAGCCGTAGAACTTTACTTAAGAATATAGATATAGAATTTCAAGGATCTCATCATAGTGGGGATCTTCCATGACATTATCAATGTAACAAATATTCCAGGACATTGTAATATTATTGTAATACAGAACAATGAAAAATATATAATAAGGGTACATTGATGCAATAAAAGTAAAAAATAGTTGGTTCTCAGGAAACCAACCCTTACAAACTCCCACATGGAGTAGAGCCGACTACCTTTGACTTTTAGTCTGCTTACCTCACATGATGATCATGTTTTTGATGAGTCAATGCTTTAGTCAAGGGGTCCGTCACATTGTCTTCCGAGGAAATATTTCTCACTACAACTTCACCTATCTGAGAAAAACACCTATAGAGATGATACTTTTGAAGTATGTTCTTTGTCCGCTGATGTGACCTTGGCTCTTTGGAAAGTGAAACCCCGACAGTATTATCACAATAGAGTGTGATAGGATCTTTACTTCTAGGTACTACATCTAGCTCTTGGACGAAGCTTCACATTCATCCTGCTTCTCTAGCTGCCTCAGAAGCTAAAATATACTCAAACTCTGCTGTAGAATCTGCGACCACACCTTTCTTTGAGCACTTCTAGCTCTCAGCACCACCATTCAAACTAAAGATGTATCTAGTCTATGACTTCATCTCATCTTTATCAGTCTGGAAACTAGATTCTATATGTCCTTTGAGGACTAGTTCTCCATATCCTCCATAAACCAGGAACATATCCTTAGTACACCTCAGATACTTTAGGATAGTTTTGAGTTCCATCCAATGGAGGTCTCCTAGATCAGCATGATATCTAATTACCACACTTAATGCATAAGAAACATCTATCCTTGTACATAGCATAACATACATGACTGACCCAATTGCAGATGCAGTAGGGATCCTTTCCTTTTTCATTCATTCGTCATCTGTCTAGGGACACATTTTCATGGAAGGATGAATGTCATGTGACACTGGAAACAATCCCCTCTTGGACTGTTCCATTCTGAATCTCCTCAGTATCTTGTCAATGTGTGTACTTTTACTTAGTCCCACCATTCTCTTAGATCTATCACGATGGATCTTGATCCCAAGAATATATAATGCCTCGCCCAAGTCTTTCACAGAGAATCATTTATCCAACTCTGCCTTAACTGACTATAAGACAGGTACTTTGTTTCCAATTATTAATATGTCATCAACATATACTCTTAGGAAAACAACTGCAGTTCTAGTAATCCTTTTGTAGGCACAAGGCTCACATTAATTCTTAATAATGCCAAATTCCATTACAGCTTTATCAAAATGAATCTTCCATGAATTTGATGCTTTCTTTAATCCATAAATGGATTTCTATCACTTTCATTCCTTGTTGGAATCCTTTGGAATCACAAAAACTTCAGGTTGTGCCATCTAAACATCTTCTTGGAGGTTACCGTTAAGGAATGTTGTTTTGTCATCCATTTGTCAAATTTCATAGTCATGGTAAATGACAATGGGCAATGGGATTATGATGGATTTCATCACCGCAACTGGTGAAAATGTTTCATCATAGTCAATTCCTTAATGTTGTCTAATACCTTTTGCAACCAGTCATGCCTTATAGGTGCTGAATTTCCCCTCCATGTCCAGTTTCTTCTTTAATACCCATTTATTACCAACATGATTTACATCGACTAGAGGATCAACCAAAATCTAGACTTGATCTTTTGTGATCGTGCCAATGTTACGTAAAAAAAGCCTATTAAACTTGAACTTCAGCATAATATGGAAAATGTAAAATGAAATAATTCCATTTACTTATTCACATGAATATTCTACTAGTCGAATAATCACATGAAATATCACTAACCACATTCATAATGATGGAATGCATAATGCCAGAATATCATAACCACGTAGCCAAGACCTCGTGCCAAGACTACAAATAAGATTTTGTCAAGTCCTCATTCCAAGACACTAGTTTGTCTAATGAGACCTACCGATGCATCGAGGATCTATAGCGGGCTCCACCCGTCACTTATTATGTCCAATGAATTCCTCATATGAACATGTTTAAACATATCAAAAACCATAACATAATCGTATCACATAAAACATGAATAAATGAAATATAACATTTTCACATTTCAATAACATGATATCAATAAAACACATTGATATAATAAAACAATTTTCAATACCAAAATAAAAGAAAATTAAATCTTGGTATTTATTTTTCATTTAAATAAAAGTTATGGATTGTAGAGGAACCTGAAACTCAAATAATGGTCACGGTGGCGGAGAAGTTGTTGTCACCATATATATACGACAAAGCAAGCCCTTTTTCATTTAGTAAAAATGGTTTGTATAAAATATTCCTTTTGAATAAATGTAAAAGTAAAATTGGTTTATACACCGTATAAAAGAAAGTTGTGTATAAAACAAAATATGCCTCAATGAAAAGAGATTGAGATGAAGTCCCTTACCTCATGTCCGACTTGACTCGATCGTTCTATAATCCCCTGAATAATAAACTAAAGTTAATATCTAATTTATTAAGAACCTTTTTTCAAGTTCATTATTCCTTTTACATCACTTATTTCCATGTTATAACATTATGTAATCATTTAATTTAATAACAGTCATTTTGTCGATCCTTGGTACTTGAGTCAAAAATAAGCTTCTTATAATTACAAGTTTTTTATGAAGAAAAATATACATTATCTCCATGAATTATATTATTGATGTAGATATAATATATATCATATATATCCAGTATATACATGAATTTATAAAATTACATAACATTTAGAGGTAAGAAATGAAATGCACCGTTCATGGAGACGGTAAGCTGTACGTACGCATGAACGATACTTTCATTTCAATTTCATATTTAATGGAATGAAATAATAATGAAATAAAGGTATAATATAATTATAGTATAATATCTTATATAATATCATTAACTACATCCTTTATACGTCCTGCATATGGCATTAACGATTCAAATCACTTTGAGGGGGCGGTAGTCCGCACTTCCTAAATTGAAATTATCGTGTTTACCCATAATGGAAATCATAAAGGTATGCAATAAATGAAAAATAAAAAAGCCTAAAGAAAACATAAACTTAATATATATCATATATAGAAGCATTTTCATCATAACGTTCACCATTAGAGGTGTTAAAAGAATATTGAACAATCATCGTTTCGTGAGGCAGTAATTCACCACCCACAGAAATGTATGTTCTTTAACCATTAGATGAAGGTGTCTGAAAGTGTAAATAAAATACATATCATAAAAACATCCTAGTATATTGAATATACTGGTGTTGTTACAAGATATAGGAATAAAAAGAGTTCATGGGGTTGGAGAAGGAAAATAAAACAAAAGAACATAAGTGAAGACATTACCTTCAAATCGGGTAACTTCTATTGGTTTGAACCAAAATGGTTTCTTGAAGAGCATTATACCTAAGGTAAGGATTATATTATGAATAGAGGGATGTGGAGAGATAAAATGAGAATATTTTGTCAGAGACAATGGCTTGAGAGGTGTGGGTAAGGTGGTAGATGTGGGGGCCTTTTATAAGAGGAGAGGAGGGGCACTCTTGGAATGTCATTAAATGAGAAATTATTATGAAATGATTTTCGGATTTTAAAGGTCCCACAATGATATATTTCTAGGATAAGGTGATAAGGGTTCAAAATCCACCCATCCAATCGGCTTTAGACAAGTGTATATCTTATATTTTACCTTATCTTTTAATTTTATTTAAATCCTTCATTAATGAAGTAATCGTTGCGTCATCATGGAGTGATAAATAAATCAATTTATATAATGCATAAAAATTATAAAAAAATTTACCTTGATGTAGGAAATCATTTTATATTTACAATGGATATTTATAGTAGAAATGATAACTTGTATATCCCCTTGTAAATATTGTTTTAGTAAAACAATACATGTTTGTGACATTTTTATTTTTACTTTAAATAAAAGGTATTAATGTCATTATCTTACCCAAGTGGCTCCATGGGGTCCCAAAAATTGACCTATGGATTGTCTTGGTCGGCCATTAGTCATCCATTAAGAGTAGGACATGTGTCAAAGTAATTTCATATTATTATAATATTATTTTTACCTTAAATTACTCTAATTACCTGTAATCGCGGTTAATAAAACTCAAAAGTTACTATTCAATGAAAATTACTTCCATCCCATTGAACCACATTTTACTTCCTAATTATAACCATGTATGTTGGATTATTGAAATTGAATTCACAAAAGTGGTATAATTTCATTTAAATTAAAAATCAGTTTTTAAACTACCACTTAGTGGTTTCACAATTCATCAAAAATTGATGTTTTTCAGAAAAATACCAAAAATTCACCCTATGCTATCATTGATATTACAAATTCAAATATGATGCATATATTACCAAATTAAAAACATATAAGTTTCATTAATTGATTTTATAATTAATTCCCATTGTCAAAACATATAACGTGTTTTTACGAAAGAATATCAATCAAAAGATTGACAATTGTTTATATCCAATTTCAAAGTGAAATTAATTCTAATGACCAAAATTGGATAAAATGGTAAAATTATATTCCAAATATACTTTATAACCTCTCAATCATATAATTTATCGCTATAAATTATTTTTGTTAAAAAAGTTGTTTTTAAGTATTTTTTACTATTCAACGAAAATTGGAAGTTCTTAGAAAAATACCAATAATTCAACATAGGTTAATTTTGATATTCTGAATCTAAAAATGAATTCCATTTTGAAATATAAAATTTATATAATTTCAAAACGTGGGTATTACTATTCATAATTTCTACTTTGATTGGTCGTGGTGTGGTAGAATCTCTAACATGCGTATAATGCAAGATATTGCATTATTGAAAGAGAATTGTACCATGTAAGCTTGGGGTGTTACACTCTCCCCTCCTTCAATAAATTTCATCCTCTCAATTTGAAAATGTTCTTCGAAAATAAAACATCGAAAATAGAAAATACCTTTGTGGAAAACCCACATCAGAAATAAGGTTAATAAAATTTATCCTTAATAAGAGGGAAAGGGAAATGAAAAATTCACTACCAAATTATGATCTCGATTAGGAGAAAATTGGTAAAAATTTGAGACAAATAATTGGAGGGAAAATGAAAATATTTATAGGTATTGATTGAGGTCATCTATTACAAACAAGTGTAAAATTGAGGGCCTCAAAGCCATCAATCTATGGTGATTTAAAATATCATCAGTTCAACAAAACATAAGATATTAGGATAACAATTTTTTTTAATATCGCTTCCCTAAAGTCTATGAATTAGTTTATTCATAGAATAAGTGATAGGTATATATATATATACAAGACAATTAGAGCTTCAACCTTCAACTAATTTCTACCACAAACTCATATTTCCCTAAAAAAGATAATAGAACTCAAAAATATTATATTTATCCTAATCGTACAAGGTTCCAAATATTCACACATACCAGTTTGATTAGGAAAACTATTTTGTAATAACCAAGGGCTTACTATAGGCTAGTGGTAGGTAATAAAAGCCTGTCACACTATGGTTGTGGCTTCCATTCCTACAGCTTTTTCCGACGTGACAGGTTATCCCCCGACATGAAGGTTGTCCTTTTCCCAAAACTATAGTATTATAATATTCCAAAAATAATCATCAGAAATGTTTTATCCTTAACCAATATTATACAAAGTTAAACATAATCCATTCTAACCTTTATAGTTATCCAAAATACCTCTGTCCAGACTTTCTCTAAAAGGACTCTAAATTCCAAAATCAATTCATCATATTCCCCAAACAAAGTAAAGTTTTTCTTATTGTCACATACTAAAAATATGATTACCTTTATCATATTAAATCCTAAATGAAAAAACAAGTACTTCAGTACAGTCCTTATATATATCAAATTATTCTTATAACCATAAAAAAGTTCTTTGGTCCAAAAACTCCAATACATTAATTATTCCACTTCAACTGTAGTAACAACATAAGATTGGCCTTGATACCATGGAATTTTATGAGGTATGTATACCTGATGCTTAGGAAATTCATTTGCATAATGCCCAATTTCCCTACAATTTTATCATTCAATAATGATGACCTCTTTCTTTCCCTTGCAATCACGATCCTGGTGACCTTTTTCTCCAGTTTTATAACAAACTCCCATTCCTTTTAGGCAAGTACCGGGTGATTCTTCCCACAATTATCGCATAATGGAAATTCCTTTTTTCCCTTTTTCCCTTTATCTATCTATTCTTCCACCGTTCTCTTCTTCTCTAGATTTACTTTATTGTCATATGATTTTGAGAATTCCTTTTCAGTCATGATAGAACACGAGACAATATCTTCGTACGTTGAGAAATATTGTGATACTAATGCTCGATGGAGAAATGGTTTTAACCCATCAAAGAAACGATCAATATTACTTCTTGGGTTATGTATATAATATATACCATACCTCACTAACCTTGTAAAGTTGGCCTCATAATTTGCGACATTCTCATCATCCTTTTGTCTCAGACTTAGAAATTTCCATTCCATATCTACTCAATGGTCACGAGGAAAGTATTTTTCTAAGAAAATCTCTTTTAACTCCCTCCATTACATATTTGATACTTTATCATCTTGATTTGTGTTTTGAATCAATGACCACCATTGATCAACAGCTCCAGTGAGGTGGTAAATTGCCATGATAACCTTTTCCTTTTCACTACTTCCCAAGGAATGGAATATTTTCTCTAGGGAATTTATCCATTTCTTAGCCACTACGGGATTTGTACTCCCATTAAATGTTGGCGGTTGTTTCCTCATGAAGTGGTGTAATATTGATCCTCCACATTTCGGATCAGGGTTCTCCATATGATTATGGTTATTATTCATAACCTGAGTGAGTTGTCCCAGTATGGTGATAAGCTGATCAGCAGCAGTTGTATCACCATCTCCACTATAATTATCATGAGCAGGAAGGAAATCTCTATATAGAGTGTGTGTGTTGATACGATTTCCATTCCTTCCACTAGGTGCCACTTCTAAATAATTTCATAAACTAGATTAGTTTATGAATCGAAATTCATAATAACAAGATTAAAAAACAATTAACATAAATAGAATAATTTATGGATATAATCCATAATCATAAAACAGTTTTCTTTGAAGAAGTATATACTCATAAACCCTTCATAATGTTTCATAAAGAAAATGAGAATTATCCTAAGCATATCCCCCGGGAGTGTCAAAGCCATGAGTGCAGCAAGGCCCGTTGTCGTGCACCATTTCCCGTTTGAGTCTAGGTCAAAGCGACGTTTTCGGGTTTTACCCCATGGTACATCTGTGCCAGAGCTGCCTTTACCTGCTCGTATCCAGACAGAGATTTATTTCTCGGAGAATTCACAAAATCACTATAATACCAAAATTCTAGAAAGTTTTTCTATACTAGTCCTTAATGTATATCTTAGGGCTATGTGCTCTAATCAGAGTTTATTTAAATATAGCTTCCAAGGTTAGTACTGAACTGCCTCTGATACCAACTGTAACGCCCCGACCCCAGTTGCCCAGAGTCAGTGCATTATTACGTAACATTGGCATGATCACAAAAGATCAATTCATGAAATACCAATTAGTTTAGTAGCCTTGGATACACTATATGCATTCATAAATGTTACATTTCATCATAAAGTGAAAAAATAAAATAACATATTCTCCATAGTCCACACCCATATCCCCTTCATACTATCCCTGAAGGTCAATCATAAAATATTTCTTCACATCCTAGGAGAAATAAAACATATAAAGGGGTGAGCTCAGATTCTCAGTAAGGATAACAATATAGTAGAAACATTCATAAATAAACAAAAACATTTAAGGCAATGTATAACTAAAACAAAAGCCTTTTAAACATGAACTTAAGCATAATATGGAAAAATTAAAATGAGATAATGTCATTTACATATTCAAATGGATATTCTAATAGTCGTATAATTACAAGAAATATCACTAACCACTTTCATAATGATGGAATGCATAATGTCAGACTAACATAACCACTTATCCAAGGCCTCATGCCAAGACTACAAATAAGATTTTATCAAGGCCTCATGCCAAGACACTAGTTTGTCTTATGAGACCTACCGATGCATCGAGAAGCTATAGCGGGCTCCACCCATCAGTTATTATGTCCAATTCATTTCTCATATGAACAGGTTTAAACATATCATAAACCATAACATAATCGTATCACAAAAAACATGCCTAAAGGAAAAATAAAATTTCCACATTTCAATCACATGATATAAATACAACACCTTGATATAATAAAACAATATTCAATAACAAAATAAAAGAAAAGTAAAACTTTGTATTTATTTATCATTTAAAAAAAAGTTATGGCTTTTAGAGGAACCTGAAACTCAAATAATGGTCATGGCGATGGAGAAGTTGTTGTTGCCGCGTCTGTAAGAAAAAAAATTCCTTTTTTCATTTAGTAAAAACACTTCCTATAAAATATTACTTTTGAATAAATGTAAATGTCCAAGGGGTTTATACACCGTATAAAATAAAGTTGTGTATAAATAAAAATATGTGTCAATGAAAGGAGATTGAGACGAAGTCTCTTACCTCATGTCTGACTTGATTCGATCATTCTTTAATCCCCTGAATAATGCACTAATGATAATATCTACTTTCCTAAGAACCTTTTTGAAGTTCATTATTCCTTTTACATCACTTATTACCGTGTTATGAACATTATGTAATCATTTAATTTAATAACGATCGTTTTGTCGATCCTTGGTACTTGAGTCAAAAAAACTTCTTATAATTACAAGTTGTTTATACAGTAAAATATCCATTATCTCCAGAACTATATTCATGATTTAGATATCATATATATCATATATATCTAGTATATTCATGCATTTATAATATTACCTAACTTTTAGAGATAAGAAATGAAATGCACCGTTCAGTGAGACGGTAAGTCGTACGTACACATGAGCGCTACTTTCATTTCTATTTCGTATTTAATGGAATGAAATCATAATGATATAATGATATATTATAATTCAAGTATAATATAATATATAATATCATTAACTCCATCCTTTATACGTCCCACATATGGCATTAACAATTCAAATCATTTTGAGGGGGCGGTAGTCCGCCCTTCCTAAATTGAAATTATCGCGTTTACCCATATTGGAAATAATAAAGGTATCCCATAAATGAAAAATAAAGAAGCATAAAGAAAACATAAAAATAATATATATCATATATAGAAATAATGTCATCATAATGTTCACCATGATAGGTGTTAAAATAATATTGAACAATCATCGTTTCGTGAGGAAGTAATTCGCCACCCACAGAAACAGTATGTTCATTAACCATTAGAAGAATGTGAGTGTAAGTGTAAATAAAATCCATCTCATAAAAACATCCTAGTAAATTGAAGATATTTTTTTACAGAATATAGGAATAAAAAGAGTTTACGGGGTTGGAGAAGCAAAATAAAACAAAAGAACACAAGTGAAGACATTACCATTTAATCGGGTAACTCCTATTGGTTTGAACCAAAAGGGTTTCTTGAAGAGTTTTCTGACTAAGGTAAGGATTATATGATGAATATAGCAATTTGGAGAGATAAAATGAGAAGATTTTGGCCGATCCAATGGCTTGAGAGGTGTGGGTAAGGTGGTAGAGGTGGGGGCCTTTTATAAGAGTAGAGGAGGGGCACTCTTGGAATGTCATGAAATGTTACATTATTATGAAATGCTTTTCGGATTATAAAGGTCCCAGAGTGATATATTTTTCGAATAAGGTGATAAGGGAATTAAATACACCCATACAATAGTCTTTAGACAACTCTATGTCTTAGATTTAACTTATCTTTTCATTTTATTTAAATCATTCATTAATGAGGTAATCGCTACATCATCATGGTGTGATAAATAAATTTATTTATTTAATGCATAAAAATTATAAAAAAATTAACATGATGTAGGCAATATTTTTAGATTTACAATGGATAATTACAGTCTAAATGATAACTTGTATAACCCCTTGTAAATATTTTTTTAGTAAAACAATACATGTTTGTGACATTTTTATTTTTACTTTAAATAATAGGTATTAATGTCATTATCTTACCCAAGTGGCTCCATGGGGTCCCACAAATTGACCCATGGATTGTATTGGTCGGCCATGAGTCATCCAATAATAGTCATACATGTGTCAAGGTAATTTCATATTATTATAACATTATTTTTACCTTAAATTACTATAATTATATCTAATCGCGGGTAATAATACTCAAAAGTTACGATTCACCAAAAATTATTTTCATCCAATTTAACCAAATTTTACTTCCTAATTATAACCATGTATGTCTTATTTTTGAAATTTAATTCACAAAAGTGGTAAAATTTTATTTAAACGAAAAATCATTTTTTAAACTACCACTTTGTGGTTTCACTATTCATCAAAAATTAATGTTTTTCAGAAAAATACCAAAAATTAACCCTAAGAAATATTTGATATTCCAAATTAAAAGATGATTTCTATTTTACCAAATTCAAAACATATAAGTTTAATTAATTTATTTTATAATTAATTCCTGTTGTCAAAACAAATAGAGTGTTTTTACGAAAGAATATCAATCAAAATATTGACACTTGTTTGTGTCCAATTTCAAAGTGAAATTAATTATAATTACCACCATTAGATAAAATGGTAAAAGTATATTCTAATTATACCTTAAAATCACTCAATAGTATAATTTATCACTAAATTATTTTTTTAAAAAAAGTTGTTTTTAAGTATTTTTCACTATTCATCGAAAATTGGAAGTTCACAGAAAAATACCAAAAATTCAAAATAGGCTAATTTCAATATTCAGAATCCAAAAATGAAGTCCATTTAGAAATATAAATTTTATATAATTTCCAAAAGTGGGTATTACAATTCATAATGGCTACTTTTATTGGTCGCAATGTGTTAGAATCTCGAACTTGCGTACAATGCAAGCTATTTCATTATTGAAAGAGAATCGTACCATGGAAGCTTGGGGTGTTACAAACAGGGTGTGGTTCCTCCTTATACATACGCCATTCCATTGAGTTGTGTAAGGAGTATTGAGTGGAGATATAATCCCAAACTCCTGTAAAAAATCAATGATGTCCTGATTAAGATATTCTCCTCCACTGTCTGAGTGGAGTTTCTTAATCTTCTTACAAAGCTTGTTCTCAACTTCATTCTTGTATTCATTGAACCGATAAAAAGAACCAGACTTATACCTCATTAAGTAAATATATCCATATAAACTAAAATCATCTGTAAATGTTATAAAGTACAAGAACCCACCCCTTGCTTCAATTGAAAATGGTCCACATACATCTGTGTGAACTAATTCTACAATCTCTTTATCCATTTCACCTTTCCCACTAAATGGGGCTTTGGTCATTTTTCCCTGTAGACATGCATGAAAAAAACCAAGTGGTTTTAGTTCGAAAGAATCTAAATACCCATATTGATGTAATTTTTTCAAATGTTTCTCATTGACATGACCAAGCAGGTGATGCCAAAGTTGGGTGTGGTATGAGTAATGTGAATTAACTTTGTCATCGATTTCCATTACTTGGTTTGTGTACCTTAACACATAATGGCCATTATATAAATGTGTTCTATACAATCAAATGAAATCTTTATAAAAGTAGCAACATTAATTTCCAAACATGAAGATGAAACCATCAATATCTAATTTGGATACTGAAATAATGTTTTTGGTAACTGAAGGCACATAATAACAACCCTTTAACACCAAGATCATTTCGGTTGGCAATGTTAGGTGGTAGTCCCCGACATCTAAAGTAGAAAGTCTGGATCCGTTGGATGCTCGTAGATCTACCTCCTCTCGATCAATCTTCCTAAATCTAATTGGTTCTTGTATTTGGATACATATGTGAGATCCAAAAGCTATATCTAATACCCAATTTTTGGAAACTATTATATTTCATTAGATGACAAATTCACTTGAAGCTTCCCCTTTATTCCTTGGATGAGTGCAGTTTTTCTTCCAGTGGCCTTTCTTTCCACATGCAAAACAAACAACAACATGTTCTCTTGCCTCCACTTTGATCTTCCTTTTCTTGTAAGGCCTTGAAGAAGCTTTGGGATTAAAGCACTTTACCTTAAATTTTCTTTTATTCAGCATAAGGACAGAAGGCCGTTGACGCTTCATGTCATTGTCCACTAGGCGAATAAGGATAAGAAGATCCGATAGAGACTTCTCAATGTTGTTCATGTTGAAATTTACAACAATGTTAGAGAACCTCTGGGGGAGTGATGCGAGAATGAGATCGGTACCCTATTCCTCGGGGAGTTTAATCCCTAGAACCTCCAAGCGCTTAATGTAGTCAATGAGATGGACTACATGGGCCCGGGCTGGGGTCCCTCTCCAAGATTTCTCTTAAATAGAGCCTTGTAGATCTCAAAACATTCCTTTCTTTCTCTCTCCTGATATAGACCACGGAGGTTCTTGAGCATGCAATAGGCATCCATGTCTTCATGAGCTCACTAGAAATTGATGATAACATCAAACATTGAATGTCTAGTGAATTGTTCAAATGTTGATCATAGATTAAGAAATCTTGATCACTCACCCCTTGTGCAGGAGAATCAGGAAGTGAGGAATCCAGCACGTAAAACTTTCGTTCATGGAGTAGGATAACCTGAAGGTGCCTAAACCAATCCTAAATTTTACTGTCGGTGAGGATATTATCATTATCCAGAATTGATCACAGGGAAAATGTGGTTGATGAGCTTGTCATATTGATTCAATAATTTAATAGAGCAGATTTATCAGTACCTTTTGATTGCATTTTATAAAAAATAATAACTGAATTTATTAATTCTCCCACAATTTTTTCAAGTCCCAATGAACCTCAGCATTGAACCCAGAATGTCTAGTTTCTTTGACATTCTAGTGGAAAGGATCCATATTCAACTTCACATAACCCCAACAAGGGTTGTTAAAGCTATTTGAAGGTATTTAGGTTGGTATGTCTTTGCCAACTGTGAGATTACAGTTCCTTGATATGTTTTGTGTGATCCCCAATCATGAAATTCTGACTTGGATTTCCTCAAAATTTCCCTCCATTTTACAAATAGTCTAGCATGATCTATTCTTGTTGATGTAAATGGTTTTAGTCAACTTTAAACTTTCACAAGAGCTTCCTTTATAAAAGTATGTTCCCCAACAAGGGTTGGTCAAACACATAGTTTTATTGATTCTTTCCCTTAATCAAGTAACAAAAGTCTTGGTCTAACATAATATGGTATTTGAGGGATTTTACTCTTTATGCATATTTTTTCGTTATCACATTCTTGTTAATATTATGTGATGGTTTCTTAAGTGATTAACCATGTTCTGATAATGTTTACACATAGTCCGGTTTTTATTTTATTCCATTTTTTCATGCTTGTTTATGTAATTAATTATGTCAACATGATAATACATACAAAATAAATAAACCATGCAATCAGATAGAAATAAAATAAGATGGAATGATCATGAGCTTCTATTGGTTAGCTTATATAGCGGTTCCGGTAAACTAACCCTGACCTAGGGAAAACACCTTGAACCCGATGGTTCGTGTTTTACAGCTCCCATCTGTCCACCATTACATCTTCATGGGTTGCATTCGTCTCAGCTACAGATTTTTGAACCGTCTCCACTTTCTTGGGAGATCCTATATTGCATGGGGTTTATATTAAATAAACAATGGGAACGCAGGCCCTACATTTAATTGGAAGACGGCTCGTAGACCAACAAATTTAAATTAAACAAATTTAAATGAAAACCTACACACATATAAAGGGTCTTTGGTCTAGCTCATGATCATCCATAGCATGAAACGAAATTTATGCATATTTAGAATTCAAATACATTTAATCATTCTATTTATTCAAGATAAGCCACGCTTGAATTAAATTAATTATGATCTTACAATTAATCAATCATTTATCTTAAATCAATGTCTAAATTTCTATGAGAATCTTCTCATCCATATTCCCTGTACAGGTCTTTGTACTTTGGGAGAAAACCTGGTTAAATTCCTTTTATGGAAAGTACACGACATTTAATAAAGCCTACACAACGTGTATTTTTTACCATTTATCCAAATTACACTCCGGGGGCTTTGGCTTGTTTTCTGTACTTTGTAAATTTTGGAGTACACGGCGTGTAGATTAATCTAACACGTCGTGTACTTTTTTGTTATTCAGTTACCAGCCTAGTAATACCATGTACACGGAACACAGCTTCTCCTTGTATATGGTTTCACTAGGGTCAGATCGGACTACACAGCATGTTGATTCAACATACATGCAATTTATTTTGGTTCCCATGTACCATATATTTTTGGTCAACACGGTGTAAAAAATACCTTGGTATACTCAACTCACACGGTGTGGTTTAGCGGACTAGTACTGGTTCATTGAACCTAAGTACATGGCGTGTAGTATTCACTACACGCCATGTATTATTGTGTTGTACAGAAAGAATGAGAGGCTTCTCCGGAGGTGTTCCTCATTTTTAATTTAATCAAAATTAAAATTAAAAGATCATTTTTGTGATGGGAATCGAGAAACGATGGAGGAAGAACAGATCTTGTTCATTCAGTTTTATAGAACGATTTATCATTATTTGAATCGAATAAAAATGAATAAATTATCAATAACAATTAAAAAACTATAATCAACACTGTGACCTCCCTTTGTTGCAACTTGTAGGTCCCAAGCACAGCGGAAACTCATGGGTGGATGTGCCCACCTGGCTTTTTGTCATTTGCAATGATCAATATGGGATCAATACGATGACAAATGACAGTTTCCACGGATCAAATCACTGAAATAGACAAAGAACAATAAAAGTACTTGAACCATAATGGAATGATCATCATAGGATGATTATAATTAATTTAATTAATTAACAAGAAGTACCTTTTATGGTGTTCATTCTTCGTTGATATATCTGATCACGTTCTGATGTAATTCGTTGTTGCGTCGCAGAAGCCAAGTGTAGACTTCCTCTAGTGGTGATCCACACGTGCACCACGTATCTCTAGATATCACCAAAGGAATCTCTAGGTGCTAGCATGAATAATCCATTGCTTTCATTATCTTCCATAGATTCCCTTGATCCAATGGAGGTGGATCTCTCTTGGTCTTGAGAGAGTTCTTGGAGGACGAATTTCTTTTGGTCTTGAGAGAATTATCCAGAATTGTTGTGCACAATGATTCTTTGGAAAAGAATTGGGGTTTTGAGAATATTTATAATTGGGTTTGAGGTTATAGAGTTATGACAATAAATATACATGTTATACATTTTATTTATTTTATTAACTCTTATTGAAAACTCTCATGTCGAATAATTAATTCCTTGACAAGCACCCAAGATGATTATAATAAATATAATTTAATAAAACAGTATTATATCCTCAAAATCCTGACTTGAAAATTACACATCGTGTAATCATTAACACACGGAGTGTACTTGTTTTCCATAAAACTATACGGTGTGTAATCATTAATACACGACGTGTCCTTTTTTCCATGAAAAACTACATGACATGTAATCATTAATACACGATGTGTATATATTGTTTTTTATTTCCTTCTTCCTCCATCATTAAAATGATTTTAGCTTCCTTGAATAATTATTAAACCACATATTGGAATAATATTTATTCTACTTGAGATACATGGATACACTTAGTGTGTGACCCTCTAGGACTCTTTCTCGTTGGCCTTAGGTAGGCTTCCCTAAAGTCCAAGATTTCTGTCTAGCAACGGGTCAATGCACCCAAGATAAAGAAGACGACGCTGAATTGACATGTCACCTCATACGAATTCTTACTGTGTAATTTAATCCCTTTTGTCTCAATATCTCATCAAGCAGGTTTCATGGTAGTGTCATAAACCTATATGCTTGATCTATCATTCTTTGACTTCGAGAAATAAACTTGTCATGACACCATGTCCATGGAATTTATTCAAAAGTTCTATTTCAATAAAAGGGCCCAAGATATTTTGTTCCATAAATATAGAAAGGACAAATCCTTCCTCAACTTATCCATCATCAACATGTCATTTGTGACACACCCAATGGACCCTACTTCCCGTAAACTGTCTTCATGACGGTTATAATCAGAAAATCGAAGTGTGCGAGTCATGACATGAGTTAATGAAAATCATCCAGTCTAAGGACCATTTCAAATGCTCATTGATAGCAATGTTCAACGACACCAAATCATACAGAATTGCTACTGGAAGGTCTGTTCTCATAATCTACCATCTTGGAGATTACCAAGTGCGAACTCCATGTGAGATAGTCTCATCTTCTTACGAGTACTCACACATGATGGTTTGTATACTATATTTCCTATCATAGTATGTCATCCATCCATAGAATATTATTTATGAATATTGTTATATAATTTCAAGGTTCTCATCATAGAGGGTATCTTCAATGACCTTATCAATTAATCAAATATTCTAGGATATTATTATGTTATAGTCATGCAGAACAATGAACAATATATAATAAGTGTACATTCATGTAATCAATGTACAAAACAGTTGGTTCTCATGACACCAACCCTTTAAAACTACCACTTGGACTAGAGCCAACTGCCTACGACTCTTTGTCCGCTAGACCTCACATGATGATCAGGTTTCTGTTGAGTAAATGATTTAGTCAAGGGGTCTGTCATGTTGTGTTCCATGGAAATGCTGATCACAAAAACTTCAACTCACTGAGAAAAATCCTTTCGGATATGATACTTCTGAAGTATGTTCTTTGACCGCTGATGTGACCTTGGCTCTTTTGCTAGTGCCACCGCTGTAGTATCATCACAATAGAGTGTGATATGATCTTTACTGCAAGGTACTAAATCCAGCTCTTGGAAGAAGCTTTGCATCCCTGCTGCTTCTTTACGTGCCTCAGAAAATGTGATATACTCAGACTCTATTATAGAATCTGCGACCACACATTACTTTGATCTATTCTATCTCACTGCACCTCCATTCAAACTGAATATGTATCCAGTCTATGACTTCAGGTCATGTTGATCAGTCTGGAAACTAGAATCTACATGTCATCTGATGACTAGTTCCTCATCTCCTCCATAAACCAGGAACATATCCTTTGTGCGCCTCAGATACTTAAGGATAGTCTTGAGTTCCATTCAATGGTGGTCTCCTGAATCGGCTTGATATCTTCCTACGACACATAACGCGTAAGCGATATCTATCCTTGTACATAGAATAACATACAAGACAGACCCAATCACAGATGTGTTGTGGATCCTTTCCATTTTCTTTCATTCCTAATGTGTCTGATGACACATTTTCTTAGAAAGATGAATGCCATGTGACACTGGAAACAATCCCCTCTTGGACTGTTCCATACTAAATCTCTTCAGTATCAAGTCATAGTATGTACTTTAACATAGGCCCAGCATTCTCTTAGATCTATCATGATGGATCTTGATCCCAAGAATAAATGATGCCTTTCCCAATTCTTTCATAGAGAATAATTTATCCAACCATGCCTTAACTGACTATAAGACCGGTACATTTTTTCCATATAGTAATATGTCATCAACATATACTATTAGGAAAACAACTGCACTTCTAGTAAACCTTTTTTAGACACAAGGCTCACATTCATTCTTAACAAATCCAAATTCTGTTACGGCTTCATCAAAACGAATGTTCCATGACCTTGATGTTTTCTTTAATCCATAAATGGATTTCCGCAACTTGCATACCTTGTTGGAATCCTTTGGAATTACAAACCCTTAAGGTTGTGTCTTGTAGACATCTTATGGGTGGTTCCCATTAAGGAATTCTATTTTGACATCCATATTCCAAATTTCATAGTCATGGTAAGCGACAATGGGCAATAGGATTCTGATGGATTTTAGCATCACAACTAGTGAAAAGGATTCATCATAGTCAATTCCTTAACGCTGCCTAAAACCTTTTGCAACCAGTCGTGCCTTATAGGTGCTTACTTTCCGCTCCATTTCCAGTTTCTTTTTGAATACCCATTTATTACCAATAGGCTTTACATAAACTAGAGGATCTACCAAAATCAAGACATGGTTTTGGTACATGGAATCCATTTTATAATTCATGGCTTCTTGCCTATTGGCAGCGTATGTGCCTTCAAATGCTTCCATGTAGGTAAGAGGATCATCATTGTCAACCAATAATGAGTCACTATCCTCAGTGACAAGAAATGAATATCATTCTTGTTCTCTCACCTCTCTTGTGCTCCTAGGCAGTTCTTATGTCTCTGGAATAGATTATTCTTCCACAGGTCTTTGTGGAATTTGTTCTTGTACCAACTCCTTTGTATCTTGAGCCTCGAATTCATTGATTTCTATCTCATTCCCACTATCTCTTTTAAGGATATCCTGCTGCTCAAGGAATATGGCGTGTCTTTCCACTGTTATATTTTTATCTGAGAGGTTTTATAAGTAATATCCCCTTGTTTCCTTGGGATATCCTACATTGATAAACTTTGTGCCTCAGGGTGAAAAATTTTTATATGAAGAGGCCTTAACAAATGCTTTGCTACCCCCACTTGTAAAATTTCTAACATGGCCTAGCGTCCACTCCATAATTCGTATAGAATACCCTTTATTGATTTAGTTGGTAATTTATTTAGTATGTGAGATGTCGTTTGTAATTTATATCCCCAAAAGGATAATGGAAGACTCACATCACTCATCATTGATCTCACCATGTCCAATAGGGTGTGGTTCCCCCTTTAACATACTCCATTCCACTAAGGCGTGGAAGGAGGATTGAGTTGAGATAGAATCCCAAACTCCCGTAAAAAATCAATTAAATCCTGATAAAGATATTCTACTCCTCTGTCTGAGCGGAGTTTCATAATCTTCTTACCAAGCATGTTCTCAACTTTATTCTTGTATTATTTGAACTGATCAAAAGAATCTGACTTATACCTCATTAAGTAAATATATATATTTCTACTAAAATCATCAGTAATAGTTATGAAGTACAATAACCCACCCCTTGCTTCATTTGGAAGTTTCCCACATACATCTGTGTGAAATAATTCAAGAAGCACTTTAGCCCGTTCACCTTTCCCACTAAATGGGGCATTGGTCATTTTTCCTTAAAGACACGAATGACATACACCAAGTGGATTTAGTTTGAAAGTATCTAAATACCCATCTTGATGTAATTTTGTCAAACGTTTCTCATTGACATGACCTAGACGGTGATTCTAAAATTGGGTGTGGTATGAGTCATGTGATTTAACATTGTCATCGATTCCATTACTTGGTTTGTGTAGTCTAACACATAAAGGTTTTTATATAAGTGTTCTATACCAAAACAAATGCTATCATTATAAAGGTAGCAAAATTCATTTCCAAAAATGAATAAGAATCCATCAATATCTAATCTTGATACTGAAATAATGTTTTTAGTAACAGAAGGCACATAATAACAACCCATTAACACCAAGATCATTCCAGTTGTCAATGTGAGGTGTTAGTCCTTGACAGCTAAAGCAGCAAGTCTGGATTTGTTGGATGCTCATAGATCTACCTCCCCTAGATCAATCTTCATAAGTCTACTTGGCTCCAGTATTTGGATATATATTTGACCACGACAATCTGTATCTAATACCCAATTTTTAGAAACAGATAGATTGGATTCGATGAAAAACACACCTAAAGCTTCCCCTTGCTTCCTTGGATGGGTGCAATTTTTTTCCAATGGCCCTTCTTGCCATATGCGAAACAAACAACATCTTGTTAACTTGACTCCCCTTTGATCTTTCTTTTCCTGGAAGGCCATGAAGAATATTTGGTCTTAAATAAATTCGACATCCATTTTCTTTTACTCACCATAAGGATAGAAGGCTTTTCACGCTTCATGTCATTGTCCACTAGGATAATAAGGGTATGAAGATCAGATAGAGACTTCTCAATGTTGTTCATGTTGAAATTTACATCAATGTTATAGAATCTCTGTGGGAGTGACATGAGAATGAGATCGGTAGATAGTTCCTCAGGGAGTTTAAAACCTAGAACCTCCAAATGCTCAATGTAGCCAATGAGCATGACTACATGAGGTTTGGCTGAGGCACCCTCTCCAAGCATGCTCTGAAATAGATCCTTGAAGTTCTCAAACCTTTCATGTCTTTCTCTCTCCTGATATAGACCATAGAGGTGCTTGAGCATGCTATAGGAATCCATGCCATCATGAGACATCATGAGATCACTAGATATTGATGATAGCATAAAGGACTGAACTTCGAGTGAATCGTTCAAATGTTGATCATAGATTAGTAAATCTTGATCACTCGCCCCTTGGGCATGAGAATCAGGAAGTAAGGACTCCAGTACGTAAAACATTCGTTCATGGCGTAGGATAACCTGAAGGCACCTGAACCATTCCTGAAAGTTACTACTACTGAGGATATTATATTTGTCCAGAATTGATCGTAGAGAAAATGTGGTCTACGAGCTTGTCATATTGATTCTACAAATTAAAAGAGAAGATTTATCAAAAAAAATTGACTACATTTTATGAAAATTAAAATTTGAATTTATTAATTCCCCCACTATTTTTTCATGTCCCAATGGCCCTCACCATTTAACCTGAAATGTCTATATTCATTTACATTCTAGTGTTAATGATCCATATTCACCTTTTCATAACCCCAACAAGGGTTGATCAATCTATTTTATGGTATTTAGGTAGGCATGTATTTTCCAACTATGGTCTTACATTTCCTTGATCTGTAGAGTGGGCTCCCCAATACTGAAATCCTGAATTGGATTTCCTCAACACATGCCCCCATTTTTCATCATGTCTAGCAAGGTATACTCCTCTTGATGTAAAATGTTTAAGTCAACTCGATACTTTCATAAGAGCTTCCTTTATAAAAGTAAGTGTCCCAACAAGGGTTGGTCAAACACTTAGTTTTTTTGATTATTTCACTTAATTAAGTAATGGAGGGCTTGGTCTAACTTAATATGGTATTTGATTGATTTTATTCATTATGCGTAGTTTTTCGTTATCACATTCTTGTTAATATTAAGTGATTCTTGCTTAAGTGATTAACCATGTTCTGCTAATGTTTACAGATAGTTAGGTTTTTATTTTATTCCATCTTTGCATGCTTGTTTATTTCATTAATTATGTGAACGCGACAACAAATACATAATAAATAAACCATGACATCAGATTGAAATAAAATAAGATGGCATGATCATGAACCTCTATTGGTTAGATTATATAGCGGTTCAGATAAGCTAACCCTGACCTACGTAAAACACCTTGATCCCGATGGTTCATGTTTTGCAGCTCCCATCTATCCACCTTTTCATCTTCCTAGGTCGGTTTCGCCTCAGCTATAGATTTTTGAACCATCTCGACTGGCATGGGTGATCCTCCATTACATGGGGTTTATATTAAAGAAACCATGGGCATGCAGGACCTACATTTTATTGGAATAAGGCTCACATGCCAACAAATTTAAATTAAACAAATTTAAATGAAACTATACACACATACAAAGGTTATTTGGTCTAGCTCATGATCATCCATAGCATACAACAACATTTACGCATATTTAGAATTCAAATTCATTTAATCATTCTATTTATTCAAGATAAGTCGTGCTTTAATTCAATTATTTATGATTTTAAAATTAATCAATTCTTTAACTTAAATTCCATTTTGAATTTCCTTGAGATTCTCCTCATCCATATTCCTTGTACAGGTCTTTTTATTTTTGGAGGAATCCTTGTAAGATTCCCTTTCTGGAAATTACACAGAGTGTAAGAAAGCCTACGCACCATGAATTTTTCACCCTTTATCCAATGTACACTCCAGGGGATTTGGCGTGTTTTCTATACTATGGAAATTTTGGAGTTCAAGGCATGTAGATTAATCTAACATGGTGTGTAATTCCTTGTCATGTGGCTACCGGCCTGGTAATCTCGTTTAGGCGGAACACGACTTCTCCTTGTACGTGGTTTCACTAGGGAGAGATTGGACTACACGGCCTGCTGATTCAACATACATGCTGTGTATTCTAGTTCACAAATTCTGTTCATTTTTGGTCAACATGGTGTAATAAATACTTAGGTATACTCAATTCACACGGCGTGGTTTGGCGGACCAGTACCGGTTTGTTGAACCTAAGTGCACGACATGTAGTTTTCACTACACGCCGTGTATTCTTGGGTTGTACAGATAGAAAGAGAGGCTCCTCTGGATGAGTACCTAATATTTAATTTAATCAAAATTAAAATTAATAGTTCATTTCTATTATGAGAATCGAGAAACGAATGAGGAAGAACAGATCTCGTTCATTCAATTTTATAGAATGATTTGTCTTGAATTGAATCAATTATAAATGTGTAAATTATAAACGAAAATTAAATAACTATATTAAACGTTGTGACCTCCTTCTGATGCCACTTGTAGGACCCGGGCGTAGCGGAATCTCATGGGTGGATGTGCCCACTTGGATTTTTGTCATTTGCAATGATCAATTCGTGATCAATACTACGATAAACACCCATCTCCACGGATCGAATCATTGAAATAGAAATAGGAGAAGAAAATTCCCAGAACCATAATGGAAGGATAATCACATGTTTATTATAATTAATTTAATTAACTATCATGAAGTACATTTTATGGCGTTCTTTTTTTGTTGATATTTCTGATCACGTTCCGATGTTATTTGTCGTTACATCGTAGAAGCCAAGTGTAGACTTCCTCTAGCGGTGATCCACACTCGCACCATGTATCTCTGGACGTCGCCAAAGGAATCTATAGGTGCTAGCATGGATAAGCCTTTGCTTGCATTTTTTGTCATATATTTCCTTAATCCAATGAAGGTGGATCTCTCTTGGTCTTGAGAGTGTTCTTAGAGGACAAAGTTTTTTTGGTCTTGAGAGAAATCTTCATAATTGTTGTGCACAACGATTCTTCGGAAATGTGTTGGGGTTGTGATGATATTTATAATCGGGTTTCAGGTTATAGATTTATGACAATAAATATTCGTGTTACATGTTTTATTTATTTTATTAACTCTTATTAAAATCCCCCATGTAGAATAATTAATTCCTTGACATGCACCCACACTGATTATAATAAATATCATTTAATAAAACAATCTTATTTCCTAAAAATCCCGATTGGAAAACCACACAGCGTGTAATAATTAACACACAGAGTATACTTGTCTTCCATAAAACTACACGGTGTGTACTCATTAAGACACAGTGGGTACTTGTTTTCCATGAAAAACTAAACAGCGTGTAATCATTAATACACGGCGTGTATATCTTGTTTTTCATTTCCTTCTTCCTCCATTATTAAAACGATTTAGGCTTCCTTGAATAATTATTAAACCACGTACGAGAATAATCTTTATTCTTCTAGATATACATGGATACACTTAGTGTGTGACCCTCTAGGCCTCTTTCTCATTGGAATTAAGCAGGCTTGCCTAAAGTCCAAGATTACTGTCTAGAAACGGGTCAAGGAACCCAAGAGAAAGAATTTGAAGACAAATTGACGTGTCACCTCATATGAAAGCTTACTGTGTAATTTAATCCTTTTGTCGCAATATATCATCAAGCAGGTTTCATGGGAGTGTCATAAACCTATATGATTGATCTATCATTCTTTGACTTCTTTAAATAAACCCGTTGTGACACCATGGCCATGGAATTTATTCGATAGTTATATTTCAATCCAGGGGACTGAGATATTTTCTTCCATAAATATGGAAGGTACAAATCCTTCCTTGAATTATCCATTAACAACATGTCATTCGTGATGCACCCAATGTACCCTACTTCCCGTCAACTGTCTTTGTGATGGTTTTCGTCAGAAAATCTGTGTGTTCGAGTCATGACAGGAGTAAATGATAATCTTCCAGTCTAAGGACCATTTCACATGCTCGTATATAGAAATTTCTAATGACACCAAAATATGCAAAATTGCTACTGGCAGGTTTTTTCTCATAATCTCTCATCTTGGAGATTATAATGTGCGAACTCAATAAGAGAGAGTCTTGTTTTTTTACGAGTACTCCAACATGATGGTTTGTATACTATGTGACTTGTCATAGTATGTAATCCAACCGTAGAAAATTATTTATGAATATTGTTATAGTATTTTGAGGTTCTCATCATAGCTGGGATCTGCCATGACCTTATCAATGCAACAAATATTTCAGGTCATTATTATATTATTGTCATGAATAACAATGAACAATATATAATATGTGTACATTCAAGTAATCAAAGTACAAAATAGTTGGTTCTTAGGACACCAACCCTTTACATGTATGACTACAGATTTCTGGAACCACTGTACACAAACCGAGGGCTGGAAACATTGTAAGCCTACTGATGGATGGAAACACTGTACACAAAACAAGAATCACTATTCACAGAACTAGAAATTTGGAAAAGTGTTGGGGATAAGCCAACTTAACCTCCCAAAAAACCTCTATCACCAAATTTCAGCAGTCGAATGAACAAGAGAGTTCTCAACCATTGTATCAGACACCTCTCAAAACATTCTGATCCTCAATAACTCAAAAGAAACGTAAAAGGAAACTAAAATTGGGTCTAAAAAATTATCAATCGAGATACCTCTCACAGGAGAGAAATCCATTAATGAATCTATAAAAGAATGCCATTTCATATAAATTAAAGGTCTAAACCCACAATTTGATCAATGATAAATGAAAAGAATAAAAAATAAAAAAAATTTATGGTACTAAGCATGTATCTATGACTCACATTCCCAGGTACACTCCTCCATGCCATTGTGTCACCACAGGACACAAATCAGGGGATTGAATTCCCACACAACACCTATTCCTTCTGGTCTTGGATCTCTACAGGCCACCCCATGATGGTCACATCATAGTCAACGTCCATCTATCACAAATTGATAATGTGAGAGTCATCATGAAGATAACTGCAGAGCTGCAACATATGAAAAACATCATGTATTTATCTCATCTGTAGGGGAAATTCTACTCGATGTTCCATTACTCCAAGACGATCCAACACCTTGAAAGGACCAAAAAACTAATGGGAAAGCTAACTCCCATGACCAAACCATCACATCCAATGATGGGGAGTCAGCTTTAGAAATATTTGACTCCCAAAATCAATCTCTAAAGGTATCCTCCTTTGATCTGTATATGACTCTAGACATTCTTGTGATACGTTTATCCTCTCACGAATCCCCTAAACCATCTATATCATATTTTTCACAAGTTCAGATCTAATAATTGATTACTCTACCACCCCAGTCCAACACACCAGACAACAAAAAGGTCATCTATAAAAGGCTTCAAATTGTACCATTCCGATGAGAAGTGAAAACTATTATTGTAAAAAAACTCCACTAAGGGTATGTGCCTCATCGACGAACCACCAAAATCTAGGACACATGAGTCTGACTGTCTTCAAGAGTTTCGATGGTTTGCTCTGTCTAACTGTTCATCTATGGATAAAAAGTAGTGTTAAGGCATAATTGAGAACGAAAATCATTCTAGATACCATTCCACAACCTAGAGGTAAAACAAGGATCTTGATTAGAAAAGAGTATCTTCGGGACGCCATGGAGTCTCACCAACTCCTCAAGATACAACATCAATAAAACATCCACGTTGGTTGAATCCAATATTTCTATGAAGTGGGAAAGTTTCATAAAATGATCCATTACCACTCATATATTGTCATGGACTCCCTAAGATTGAGGTAACCTAGTAAAAATGTGCATTGAGATGTCCTATGACATCCACTAAGCAACATCTAATGGTAGGAGAAAACCACTAGGGGCATGGTGCTTGGCCTTCGCCTTGTTGAAGACCAAATATGGAGACAAAAACTCTGTAACTCCACGAGTCATCCTAGCCCACCAAAAATGAACTCCTCAAGGATCGATACCTCTCTATCATGCTTGGATTCTCCACTAAAGGAAAACTATGGAACCCTCTAAAATTTGTTTCATGCATCAAAAAAGGAATTAAATTCCCTCCTTGACCCAATAATTTGTGATTTTTGTCCTCAAACCAACCATCTGAGGCCTCACCCCAAACAACTCGGTCTCTCCAGACCACTACCTCTAGATCCAAAAAATGGGAATCTTCCACCTACTACACCAGAGATGTCTGCACAGTCATCTAAAAAAGACTACCTCTACCCCCAACATGCCCCATTTTGAGATGTAATGTTGAACGTTCTTCTATCACTCCCTAGGAATCCACAGATCCATGTGTTGCATCACTACGTGACCTATTACTTAGTGCACCATCTAAATCATTTCACTTTCTTAGTGTATATGATATTTCAATGTCATACTTATTTGACAACTACATCCACTGACACTATCAAAATTTCAAGTCACACTGGGAGAAAACAGACATTAGGCTTCTATGATAAGTGAAAACCAAAACGTGCTCTACAATGAGGTAATGTCACCACAAAATTAGAAAAAACACCACTACCACCAACTCAAGATTGTTGGTGGCATAGTTAAATTAGTGGGGACACAACTTCCAAGACCCATAAGAAACGACCGATCATTGCTATATCAGAACCCAGCCTATCCCCAAATGTGAAGCATCGTATAAAAAATCTAACTGAACTCCCTCTATCCACAGACAAAGAACTGGATCACTTAACAACATCCTTTTAGATAATCAAAGGCTTCTTGGCACTGATCATTCTACACGAATGCCCAATCCTTTCAGGAAAATGATTTCACTGGAGTTGCAACCCGAGTGAAATCAGGTATGAAATTCCTATAGTAGACTTTGAGAACAAGGAAAATTTCCACCACTTACATTGTCTTGGGTGTTTCTAAAGACATAACCACTTCTATCTTTGATGGATCCATGGCTACTACCTACTGGGATACCACATGCACTACAACAATACAGGGCAAGGTAAGTGCTGCTCTTTATCAGCGCTAAACAGAAAGCGCTGATAAAGGGGTATGCCTTTATCAGCGCTATCTAAAAGCGCTGATAAATGTTACATTTATTAGAGCTAAAATAAGCGCAGTTAAAAGGTAACATTTATCAGCGCTAAAAAATCGCTGATAAATGAATGTTTTATCAACGCTTTTATTTTAGCGTTGATAAAACATACCTTTATCAGCATTTTCAATGATCACTGATAAAGGATCCATCGGTTTTTATTTAATAACCCTAACAGGCCATCCTCACTTGCATGCAGTCAAGCTCTCACGGAAGCTGAACCAGGCCCCTCACCGTCGCACCCATGTCCTCCTCATCCTCCTCATCCTCCTCCTCCCTCCTCCTCATCCTCCTCCTTCTCCGTTGCCGCCACCTCCACCCCCACCCCCGCTACCGCGACCGCCACTGCCTCTGCCTCCTCCACCCCCGCTGCCGCAACCACCGCCACCTCTAATGCCGTCACCACCACTACCATTATTGATATTCATTTTCTGGTAATGTTTTTTTCTACCGCTTGAATTGAACGTGTGAAATCCTGATTTAAGGTGTTATTGCAAGAGTCAAAGGATTATTGATATTATTGAGTTCTTTATTTAATCCTTGCACCTCAAAAAACACCTATTGAATCTTGTTTCATGTGTTAGATGTTCTTGAACTCTTTTATGGACACCCCTTGAGTGTGCCAAGTAAAATTATCCCTTTAATGTCAAATTATTAACTGCCTTGAACACATATTTAGCTTATGCCAAAGCTTTTAAATGAGGTTTCCCTTGATACAAGGGTATATAAATGGAATTGAAGACACATTATAGGTGTTTGGCATATATTCTTAATGGAATTTACCATGTAGGAAATTTCCATGTTGATTATGGCCCATTTTAAAGACCCTTTGTGCCTTATTAGTGAATTTTCCATTCTTGGAAAAATTGAATGTGTAATAATAATGAGTAGTGAATTTTACATGATGGATTTATTTTAATTCAATGAATTAATTAAATGAATTGAAATTATTTGTAATGGGTTGAAAAGGAACACCATCTACTGCATGTTATATAGAATGATAATTGTGTATTTCATTTCGTTGAATGAAATTGTACATGGATAATGGGACATATGAGATGTTTTTCTTCATGTTTTGTAATATAAATATGAATGTGAATGATTCCTTACTTATACAAATGGTCCTAATTAAATTGATGGATGGAAGGCAATTCCCTATTATAGTTAAAATTTAAATACACCTTTAGAGAGGATAACATAAAATTGTAAGGTAATTATTGAGAATATATGAAAATCACACTCCCTTACATCAGGTTTTGAGTATAACATATCGCACCACAAATACTAATAGGATGTTGGAATTTTTTCACCAAACTAATTTCATAGAGTTATTACATGATGGATTACTCCCCATACTGAGTTCCATCTAGTTCACATTGTTCTATGCTTGATCACTATTATGGTTGGATTTCTTTTCTCAAGGTATGTAATCCTTCTGATTCATATTTGGATTTGTTTTCACCTATGGTTTGAATAAAAACTACTGATCATATAGTGATTTTAGTCAATAATTTTAAATTTATTTGCATGCATTGTATTTTGGGGTTTGTGGGATGTGGTAAATGGTGTACTCAGTTTTAGATTATTTTATTCTCATGGGTTTCCCCTATTTAATGTTTTCTTTTCAGTTGGAAATCTCCTCTGTTGTGCGCCTCTCCTTTGCCACGTACACTCCTCTGCCGTGTGCTTAATGACAGCTTCGCGGTGATTTTTATCCTATTACTCCTTGGTTTCCTCTTGTTTGCATGTTATTACTGTTTGATATTGATGGTTATAATGTGAAATGCATGGGGTAAACACCCCACTAAAAATCGTGGTCATTGGTGGTCCTTGTTTGTGCACTAAATGAATTGAATGTTGGTTGGTTCTTGTTGAACATTTGAATATATAAATTGGTAATATATGTATACTTGACTTATGAATGAACACGACAAGATGATAAAACTTATGTGATAACCCCTGAATTAACAAACAAAATTGAATAAGGGATGCTTTATAAAATCTAAAATTTGGATTGTTTGGTTTGTATGGTGATGCAATTGAGGTGTCATGCTTATAAAATATTCATCCACCAAATGTGGTTTTCTAGGGGCATGTAATAATAGAGCCTTTGTAAGGGAACATGAATGGATCTAGAGATTGGGAAGGACTCAAACACTCCTCTGATATTAGGTAGCTAGAGTCCCATTGGATGTTTTGGTCAAGAGAGGGGATGTTGTACCACCATCGACACACTATTGGTATTATAGTCCAAGAATATAACATGTTTCAAGGAATTATCTCTAGTATTTGGTGGTTGTCATTTATTTTGTGAACCACCCATGATTTATATGATAATATTTTATTTTATTTTTGTTATGGATTAGTTTGTTTTATAAAAATCCAAAATCATTTGTTCCAAGATGAGAGTTACATTTTTATCTCCAAAATAGATAGAGTTATTTTCACTTGGATGAGAGGAATCTTCTATCTGGTCATGTAGAACCAATTCGATCAATATTGTATTTTCTCATGGTTCAAATAGTTTCGCATATTGTAGATGTTTCTAGAATGTTATAGGATTCTTTTTCCCCAATGGTAGTACATTTTTAGGATGTTTTCACTGATGAGGTATAAAATTTACTTCTTAATAGAGATAAAATTTATAATCTAGTTAGTTTCGGGAGAAAATTCAGTTTCTATCAAAATTTCCAAAATAACACCAAAAGATCATTAGTTGTTTGAATTACAATTTGATGATATAGAATATAATGGTTTCCTATGGCATAGTACATTACCATGGGGTATTATAGTTCTCTAAAATAGACGGTTGATTGGCATTTATTCTTTTGTTGTACTATTAGAGATTGAACCTGATGAGACTCATGAATATGTATCCTCATCCACGTATTGATAGTCACATTGATCATCTATGAGGTTCTATGATCTTCTCCATGATAGATTTGACATTAGGATACCATTAGATGAGTTGGACTATGATGGACCTACCATGGACTACTATTATGTGTAGTTATGGCCTGTATGATTTTTTAGCGATGATATTTGGTTTAACTAATGCATGGGTTGTATTAATGGACTTGATGAATAAGATATTTCATCCTATTCGGGATAAGTTTTTAGTAGTTTTTTTTCAATTAAATGTTAGTGTACTCCCAACCCATAGTTGATCTTGACCAACATCTTATCATCACCATGAGTACATTGAGATAACATCTTATTTATTACTGTTTTCTCCCATTACTCATCAGTTTCTCTTGTTCGCATGTTATTACTGTTTGATATTGATGGTTATAATGTGAAATGTATGGGCTAAACGCCCTGCTGAAAATCGTGGCTGTTGTTGGTCCTTGTGTTGCACACTAAATGAATTGAATGTTGATTGGTTCTTGTTGAACATTGGAATATATAAATTGGTAATATACGTATACTTGACTTATGAATGAACACCCCAGGATGACATGTGTTTTAATTCACTCACACCATGTATATATACCATAGAGACTTGATGTGTAGAGACTATACACCCCTAGTGGTCATGTAAGCATTACACACCATGTATTCAACAAAAATGTGATGCATAGCTGGTGAGGTGAATCAATATGTATCTAAAGTACACGCCTTTAGCTCAAGTTGTTCAAAATGTCATGTATTTTCAATGGAATCATTCAGTCATTGTAAGACTAACTTGGAATAAATTTGATATATGTCAGATTAAATCAGGTATCTTATACATACACGATGTTCACCCTACTGGACACACCATGTATATGGATTTCACATGTGTTTAAAGGCATTTGTACCATGATTTTTTTTTATAAAACCCATACAATGCTACCGGATTAACTAAAACATAATATTAGGCAAGTTCTCGAGATCGAACCCATAAAGATAATGAATAAGAATAAAGAATGGATGAATGCCAATCGGTTGAGAAAAGAGTATGAAGATGGCATGAAAGAGTTTATCATGTTTGAAGAAGATCATGCATGTGACCCTTCTCAAATCCTTTTTCCTTGGTCACGATGTTGTTATTCATGAAAAATTTGTCTAGAGGAGTTGGAGGAACACCTCATCTGTCACGGAATAGATCGAAGTTATACATGATGGAATAAACACGAGGAAAAAACCAATGTAGGTAGTGACTCAGAGAACATGACATTTTATACATCATCTGATACGATTAGAAGCGTGAACAGTGAAGACAATCGTATGGAGGGTGTGATTACAGATGTGAGCGATGATGAAGATCGTATTGAGGAAATGACAAGGATAGTTGAAGATGAACTTTGTGATTGCCAAAAATTGTTTGAGAAGTTAAAGAGTTGTGAAAAAACGGAATTGTATACTGGTTGCACTAAATATATAGCATTGTCAGCCGTATTAAAGCTATATAATTTGAAAGCAGGCAATGGGTGGAGTGACACCATTTTTACGGAACTACTTGCTCTCTTGAATGACATGCTCCCAAAAGATAATGAACTCTCAATCCAAACATACGATGCCAAACGAATGCTACGATCGATGGGTATGATCTCTGAAAGAATACATGCTTTCCCGAATGAATGTATATTGTTTCTCAAGGACTACAAATCACTTAAATAATGCCCATAGTGTGGTGCTTCCCGATACAAGAAAGATGATTCTAGTCATACGAATGTTGTATGGTACTTTCCAATCATTCCTAGTTTTAAATGCCTATATGGGAGGAGACTGCAGGAAAATTGGCATGGCATGTAGATACAAGAATTAATGATGGGAAACTATGTCACCTGGCAGACTCTCCTCAGTGGAAGAGAATTGATCATGAGTATCCTGAATTTGGGAACGCGCCGAGAAACCTTCGTCTGATGTTATCTTGAGATGGGGTGAATCCTTTTGGTTTCTAAAGCAGCAGTCACAGTACATGGACGGTTATGTTGGTAAATTATAACATACCACCGTGGTTATTGATGAAACGAAAATACAACATGTCATCTATGCATATATCAGGACCAACACAACTGGGTAATGATATTGATGTTTATTTGGCCCCATTGATCGAGGATTTGAAAATATTGTGGAATTCAGGTGCTACGCTGTATGATGCTTACAAAAATGAACAATTCACATTGAAAACCATGTTGTACAGGATGATAAATGACTTTCCGGCTTATGGAAATTATTCAGGATATATAATTAAAGGAACTCAAGGGTGTCCCGTATGCGAACAAGGTACACAGTCAATTAGGTTGAAACATTCATCGAAAATCATGTTTCTAGGATATCGTAGATTTCTACCCCAACGACATAAGTAACGATCTTGGACGACATCATTCGATAGAAGTTTAGAGGAACGTACTACACCATCTCCACTAATAGGTGATCTATTGTTTGAGAATGTAAAAGATTTGAACACTACTTTTGGTAAACTGTTTTCGAAAAACCTTACGAAAACTAGTTGGAAAAAGAGATCAGTTTTTTTTTGAATTACAATACTGGAATTTTCTATATGTTAGAAATTTTCTTGATATTATGCATGTTGAAAAAAATGTATATGATAGTGTCATCAGCATGTTGCTAAATGCACCTGGTAAAAAAAAGGATGGAGTTAAGGCTAGATTGGACATGGTTGAGATGGGAATACGAGAAGAGTTGGCACCAGTGAAGGGTGAAAAACGAACATTTCTTCCTCCTGCTGCTCACACTCTTTCCAAGCAGGAGAGATATTAGTTTTGCAACTTCTCTAATGACGTAAAGGTTCCAGAGGTGTATTCATCAAATATAAAGAACATCGTGTCAATTGTAGATTTAAAATTAAAGGGTTTGAAATCACATGACTTCCATGTTTTTATGCAAGATCTAATTCCTATAGATTTATGTTGCATTTTTCCCATGAATGTCCACCATACATTAACGAAGCTCCATTTCTTCTAAAAATATATATGTAGCAAAGTTATAGACCCAGAAAAATTTCTAACTATGGAAAGAGAAATTGAAATCATATTATGTGAATTGGAAATGTTCTTCCTGCCGACATTTTTCGATATGATGGTTCATTTGATGGTTCATTTGGTGAGAGAGATTCTACTATGTGGTATTGTACATTATAGATGGATGTACACCACTGAATGGTATATCAAGATTTTTAAAGGGTATGTCAAAAACCAATGTCGTCCAGAGGGTTGTATTGCGGAGCAATATATTATTGAGGAAGCTGTAGAATTTTGTATTGAATACCTGTCTGGTGTGGAAATCATTTGCCTACCGAAATCTTGTCACACTGAGAGGCTTGAGGGTGAAGGAATTTATGGAAGAGTGGTTGTCACAATCAATTTACATATTGGGAGCAGGCCCACCTTTACGTTTTGCATAACAGTTTCGACGTTGACCCATATGTTCAAACCCACAAAGAAATTCTTAGGCGTTTGAATCCTTCTAGGGCTGAAAATGGATATCAAATACACAAAATTGACAGTTTATAGGATGCTTTCGAGAATATATTTTTATGCAGTTAGATGAAAATCCAGACTCAATTTCAGAATGACTTCGATGGCTGGACAGAGGAGCAAGTGTGTATGTATTATCTTACAATGATTATGCAGTTAACGATTATACATTCTATACTAATGAACATGATGAAGAGAGTACCATATAGAATAGTGGGGTTACACTTGTGGCTGAGGTGATGCATGTTTCAGGAGCTAAGGACAAAAATACAATTTTTCGAATATGTCATACTTTGGCATCATCAAACGAATATGGGAGTTGGATTATACGAAATTCAAAGGGACGATTTTTCAATGAAAGTGGGTTGATAACAGGAGTGATGTTAAAATAGATGAATTAGGATTCGTGAAAGTTGATTTCAGTAAGGAAGTGGAGAAAGATGAACCATTTATAATGGAATCAAATGCAGTACAAGTATTTTATGTTCCAGACCCCGCATACCGAAATTGGTCAATTTTTCTGTTATCGACCAAACAAATTGAAGGGTCAGATGAATGTTCTACGAAGGTTGGCCCTTTTAGAGGGAATTTACAATCACTTCACAGTGGTCCCAATGTAGACGGCATTTTGTATCTCAGAGGATACCACAATGAAGGAATTTACATAGTCGATAGAGGAGTCAAATCTCTTCAGCCTTTAATGAAAAAATAGTGAGTACAATAATCGGGTTATTTGTTTATTGTAACATACATTGTGTTACATTATGTTATTATCTGTTTGCTGCTGTTTTTATGTAATCTAAATTAAATATTAAACCACTTATGTAGATAATGACTTCTGCACCTACTGATGCACCCAATCCCGAGGCACAAAAGTTCTCTCAACCAGCAGCCGGTGGTCCTACTGCAGAGCAACAACATGTTTCTCAACCAGATGCAGGTGGTCTCCGTGCAAAGCAATAATAGGTTTCTCAACCTATTACTAATGGTCCCATTGTCGATGATAGAGCTCCGAGGGAATATGTTGATGCTACTTCTGAGGAAATGGTATGTAATGAAACCCTGAAAGTGCAAAAAAACACAAGATCGTCGTAGTTTGATAGTGTTAGCCAAAATCCTTAAGGCAAAAGCAAAAGGCATAAAATTTGAGGTGGGATGGAATAAGAGAGGCTAACATGTTAACCCCAATAGATCCATCATTAGTATCTACATTGGAATCGTCACTCGGCAACACGTGCCGATTGATGTACAGTCGTGGCACCATGTTGTCACCGGGCTGAAAACACTAATATGGGAAGAGATTATGGTAACATTATGATATCATTTTTTTAATTTATAAATATAAAATAAAATACCAAAACATTGACATACTCTTCATCATCCATTGCAGAGTGCATTTATAGTATACTCCTCGCACAAGGAATATGTATTAAGAGTTGCAGGAAGGATTCATAGAGGTTTCTACACAATTTTAGCGAAATATCATCTTAACGATGCAGAAGGGAAAATAAAGTTGTACCCAACTCCACTTTATACACACTTGATATCCCAAGGAGCGTGGGATGAGTTAAGCAACTGTCGCGGGGAGAATACTTTTCAGGTACATTGTGTGGGGTAATACGTTGTTTGATGTTTGCTTGTATTCATCACTCGGATTGACAGTTTTTTTATAAAACAGCTACTGAGTGCTAAAAACAAAAAAAGTGCAACAGAACTAGCGTACCCTTACCGTAAAGAAAGGATGGGGTACACTGAACTTGAGAAAAAATCAGTACGTCTTTTAAATCTACCCAACTACTAGTATGTGACATAAAACAACACCATAACCATGTTTCTCTGTTTATATATAGATTGATGAATGTAAATCTAAATCCATATCCATCCCACATCATGTGATATGAAAGGAGGCTCGTGTAAATAAAGAGGGGATATTTATAGATGAAGACACACAAAAAGTGTGGGAAACATATGTATGTATGGCATACTATAAATTTTATTTGCATTAAATCGCTATTACATTACAATAACTACTTATTTTTCTATATTTTATATCTGAAATAGTCACAAGAATAAACAACAACCACACCATATTCAGACAGACGTTCAACATCCTTGAAGCAGCCAGAAAAGTATGGCTGCGTTAGAGGTGCAGGTTTTGGGGTGACACCCTGAACATATTTTCAAAAACAAAAACAAGTGGGGGAGAAAAATGAAAAAATGGAAAAGCTGCAAGAACAATTATCTATTTACAAGAAGAATTAAAATACCAGGGAGAGATGATAGCAAAATTGATGGGAGAGATGCAGACAGAAGAAACAACTCAACAACAACCCAAGTGTGACGATCATTCCCCACCCCCACCAGCATTGAGGTGAGCCATTCCCCTAAAAAACATGACTTAGATGAGGTAATAAATGTTTTAATAATTGTTTTTGTGAAATGTGATTTATATAGACACTGATACCTTTCCTGTACTAATATTCCACAGGGTGAAAATGACTGTGACTTATATTTATCAACTCCCACCTATCACCTTGTAGCGAGGGATACAGTGTTCAATTAACAAAACGACATGCTACACAACAGACAACATCCAAAAGATCATCTTAGAGTGTAAATTAACGTAGCTAATGAGCCGAGTGCTGAGCTACCTATTCCAAATTATGATGAAGACATTCATACGATTGAACAAGCTATTGGAACATTCATCGCATGGCCGACAGTTCATGTAAAAAACATGTCGACAAAAAGGTATTCATTTCCAATTTATTTTTCAAGATGGACCTTTAACATTAAATGAAAAAAGGTCAGAAGCAATGAATTTTATTACAGAATGACAAAGAATATGGGGTGAAATGAAATATCAGCTCAAAACTATCTCAAGGATCAACCAACCGATTGAAATGGTATACTGAGAGAACCTTCACCCCACCCGTTCTATATCCACAGTTAATATCATTTCAGGCTCATGTGGATACAAAGTTAAAAGATGACATTACTCACATAGTTGATTTCAAAAAAGATATGTATGGAGAGGGAATATCAGATTTTATTAGTGCTGAAAATGTAAATGAACTCCTCAAGTATGAATGGCTAGGCTCCTTAGTTGTAAATGTATACATGAGGTAAGTTTTCATGATTTGATTTTACAAAAGCTGATATACTCTGATAATTTTGACTAAATACATTTTATATTTTTCGCAGATGTATATATGAAATAAAATTGAAGGGATTTCCCAATAAAAAAAAATTTGGACTCATTAGTCCTCACACCACCTCTTCAAAAGATAGAATATATTCCGATAAAGAGGCTGCAATAATGTCATCCCTTCTCAAATAGTTTGAAAAAAAAATTACGGTTGACAGACTCTTTTTAATACCAACGATTCAGGGTTAAAACTCTAAAATTTATTCATATCAAATATATTTTCATTTCATTCTTTACTTATTCCATTTTTTATTTTTAGGGATCATTGGAAGATTATTGCAGGAAATTTGGATACTCTAAAGATTTATTTTCTGGATTCAACGCATGGATATCCAACAAACTGACCATGCATGATGGAGTTTTTTAGTTTTTAATACCCTAGATCCAATATTTTAAAACTAAACATCTCGTTATATAATTTATGTTATCTTTTAATGAGGATTCTGTTATGATAGGGAGGTGCATCAATATCATCTAATGCATGGAATGAATCCAGGGCATAAGGATGAGCATGCCTATAAGATCTACAACTGGAAAATTGTCCGGGTATATATAATAACATTTCACTATCCAAAAACATATCAAAACAAATTACTTATTGTTGTCGATGTTTTTTTAGTGTCCAAAACAAACAAACGGAAATGACTGTGGTTATTATATTTGTAAATTTATGAAAGAGATCGTATTTCATCAACAAACTAGCATCCCTGATGAGGTATTTTCGAAAATAATTATGAGTTCATTTAAAATATTTATTAATCCTTTTTGTATTTATATTTTTTTATTACTACCATGACTTTCGCAAAAACTCATATTCAAAAGATGAAATACATGTGCTTAGAAATGAATGGGAAACATACCTGATGGAAGATTGTACACAAATAGGATAAAGGGAATTCCTACTACTTATGTTATCTATATATGATAATTTATTATCCTCCAACCTTCATTGGTGAATTGAGAATGCTCTGATTTATTGAAATTTTAATTTATTACTCAATGTTTTCTATCCCTGGATACATATTATTGATCATTGAACAAGTCAATATTGATGTAAGGCATGATGGTGTGCATTGCATATGGGGTGAATGACGAAACCAACGAGGATCAACAAAATCCATTTTCTGTATCTCGTTTGTTTGAACTTGTATCTGAGCACATGTGTTGTTTTTTTACTTGCACAATTATTTCTAGGTAGACGCATGAGATAATTAGTATCATTGAGGGATTTTTTGGAACCAAAATATATGTCAGAGGATAATTCAATTAAGGGAAAGGCTGGTTGAGATGAAATCCAAGTTAAAACGACGAGTACATCATCAAAAGAATCAACCTTGTGATGCACCATCATGTAGAATCTGGTCCTCGTGATGTTTTGAGGTGTTTATGGAAGGTATGGGGAGTCTGATGAGCCCCATGGCCACCATAAATAATGTTTATAGACAGCTCCACAAGTTTTTTATGCCTCATGCCTCTTTACAAGGATCACGCCATTCACATAGTACATCTTACCACATATGTCCCTTTCATCCCATTGCTACTCTTGGATGAACCTGAGAATCTGACAATGCATAAGCCCTACAAAACCCATACTCATCCAACCAAGAGTATTCTTAGTGTGAAACGAAGCTAACCATGGGTAATACCCACAACATACCTCTTATAAATATATGGGTTTTGATCCTTGTATTCTAAAAAGGGTACGTAGGAAGCCTCCATGAGGTTAAATCCCAACCAATGGTAAAACATGGTGACCCCATCACTGGGGTACAGCTTCACTTATTTTCCCTCTTGTATTTACCTTAGTGGTGTCCGAATAAGTCTTCAAAATGAGAAACCTTACCTTTATGGGATGGACCACACTTGGGTTAGACCTCATTGGGTGTTTTGATCCATCTATCACGTAAACATTCCAGGTGCTCCCTCCTAGAGATATATCTACCGGATCCACCTTTATATGTGTTTTGATCCACCCAAGTCTTACATCTCTGTAAGACATTAAATCATGACCCTATATCCTTTTGGGATGTTTAACTCAGGGAATACCATAATATTAAACATGGATTTCCATTAATATATTCAATATTAATGTTTAATCAGTCCTTATTAAGGTATTATGGAGGTGTGGTTTTATGTTTTCCAGCAGATTTCGGATGATTCCTGGCTTTATGTAGGTTATTCCATTCTTTTACATTATTTGATGATTTTATTATGCTGTATTATCTTTCTAAGTGTACTATATGAAATGTTTGTGTGGTAAAAAATGTGTTATCAAAGGAATTTGTGGTGTGTATAGACTTGAAAGTTATTTTTAAAATGAATGCAGTTGTATGTATTGTGTATTTTAATGCTTAAGTCCATTAAATGTGTTTGAAGAAATGAAAAAGTGGTGTGATGGGTGTTTTCAAATGGATTTAATGTGTTTTTGAATTTTAAAAAGGGTTTTTATATGAGATGTAGAGAGTCTATATATGTTTATTTACATTGAATGAAAGTAAATGAGAATGTGTCGATATATATGATGCGTATAATGTATATTGAGCACAATTTCCATACAAGTTATTTTCTTTATGATGTGCAGGGGACAGGTTGAGAGGGAAGAGGTTGTTTTCTAGGGGAGGGGGAAGGGGGAAAAGTGGTAGGGGTAAGGGGTAGGGGTGTGTTGGGTTCTTTTTAAATATGTAGGGGGTGGGAAGGGGGAGTGTAGTGGGTAGGTGTGTGCTGGGGAATGGGGCCGGGGGTGTTCATGGGGCATGGAGTGTGCAGGGGTAGGGGTGTGCTCGGGGGTGGGCAGTGTGTAGGGGGTGTGATGGGGAAGGGGGTAGGGGTACATTTTTATGGAATGGGGGGACATATAGCCATGGTATTAAACCGTGGCTATAGGTATATAGCCAAGGATTAATGTCGTTGCAAAAGGCCCATCATTGGTATCCAATAGCATCATGATGCTATGGAATGGGGACCAAAATCCCTAATAGTTGAAACCAATGTTAGGGGAAGAAGGATAAGAATATAGAGGAGGATAATAGGGTTGATGATATTCCACAACTCTTTTAATGTAACTGATAATATTTGATTTATCTCAAAAGTAAGGGAGATATCCCACTGGGGAAGGGAGAAGGAGGAGAGTGCGTGTAAAGGATTTTGTTGAGTGGAATGAAGGATATACGAAGGTAACCCAATTTAATGGTTGATAGTGAAAATTTGTTAATTCCACTCATTAATTAGGTGAATTATTAGTCCTAAGGGTAAAATAAATCATTTTCCAACAACGTGGGAATCAATATACACACACTTCTAATCCGTATAGTTTCGTTGAGTGACTTAAAATCCATTATTCAGCCATATAGAGATACATCCCCAAAAACTCATACCTTACACAAGTTCATCACATTATTTGACAAAATATTAGCCATCAATGTGAGACCATCATAACATTAGAACCAAACTGTAGGTTTATCTATTCCCCCTCGAATCATTAAATAGCCCATGTTCTACTAAACATTAGGCCATTTGATTATTATATATGATTAGCCCTAACCATGCTCCAATTTTGTTAATTGGTTATTTTATGTTTTGTGGCTCAGTAGTATAATTCCATTTAGAAACCACATTATTTATTTCATTATTGTATTACTAACATAATATTTGTTTTATTATGTAGGTGAAACCTTTTTCCCGCTTTGTTTAGAAACTGCCGCCATGGAGAACAATTTTTTAGAGCAGATGGATGCAAAAAGGATGGAACATCATTGTTTTTTATGTTTTTGCTGGATAAATGTAATTGTAACCAAATTAAACATTGTTTTAAATGTATATATGAGTGTATTGTTTTGTATTCATTATTTCAAGTAAATGTATGTATCATTTTTTTTTTCTTCTGTGATTTGTGTGTGGGTGTTGTTTGTGCTATGTGCAGGTGTTGTTTGTTCTCTGTGCAGGTGTTGTAATGTGTGCAGGTGCTGGGCAGGTTCTGGTTTTGCATAGGATATTTGGAATTTATCAACTCTAGTTAAGCTCTGATAAATGGATAATATATCAGCACTATTTTGAGTGCTGATAATGGTAGTTTTTATCAGTTCTCAATACAGCGCTGATATATTATACATTTATCAGTGCTGAAATTAGCACTAATAAATACTACCTTTATCAGCGCTGTTTTTAGCACTGATAAAGGGGACCCCCCTTTATCTTTGCCGAGATTAACAATGCTTTCTAGCACTATTAAAGTCTGTTTTTAGCGCTATTATAATCCATATTTGTAGTAGTGATGCCCAAGGAAAAAAACTTCTCCATCCCAATACTAATGCGTCAATAGCATCACAAACAATTGGTGTTGATGAAAATCTCCCAAAACGGTGTGCAAATGCTCTACATACTCTGCCTCACACATAGATTACACAAGGATTCCATCGATAAAACCCACTATGAACTTATCTAGGATGTCATAGAACATAGCATTCATCAACCCCATGAACACAACTGGAGAATTTGTCACACCGAACAACATTACAACAAACTCGAAATGCTGATGATGACATTGGAAAGAAGTCATTGATATTTCATCATCCTTCACATGCACCTGATGATATCTTGACTACAAGTCAATCTTCAAGATCCATATTTCACCGTTTAGTTGATCAAATAAACCATCAATATACAGAATACGAAAGTGATTCTTCACTGTCACATTGTTTATGCAAAGATAATCGATATATAATGATATATTGTTGTCACCCTTCTTCATCAACAAAACTGGTGCACCTACATGGACACACTCACCCGAACAAAACTGCACTATAACAGACTATCGAGCTATATACACAGCTCTTTTAACTCATAAAGGGCCATCTTATAAGGATTCATAGATATATGATATGCTCCCAGTTATAGCTTGATCCCAAACTCATTCTCTCGTCAAGGAGATAGTGCTACAACCTCTTGTAGAAAGTCATCAGGGTACTATTCTATGACAATTGGAAATGCCAATTTCTGAATACCATAGAAAAATATCATCATATCAACCATAACAGATGACAATGACGGAACATGCCTCTAACCCATCTGAGGGTCTCGCTCGCCAAAACACACTACAGGATCTCCATCAGCATTAAATAACAACACCTACCTCCGGATGAAAACCATGATTTCCTCCATCGAATACAACCAATCCGTTATAAGGATGAAATAACAAGGTTCTCCCTCTAAACATAAGATATCTACCAAATAGTGGTTCTACCTCAGCAATAACTCATAGTCTCTATATACTTCAATAAAGTAAGCTCGACCTCTAACTAGCATAGTCAATTCTAGGGGCACTGGAAGCCTCTCTACCTCCAATCCCAAATAATGGAAACGGTAAGGTTATTTGGAGGATAGTGTCTAACCTATATCAAACAAGGAATCTACCTAGTTAAAAAACAATCAAAGGGTACCTCAAATGATGTCTGACTCGCCTAGCTCTTGCAACTCTAAATCATGAAGCAAACCATGACCTTTTCTATGGCCTCTCTGACCCGGATGAAGACCTCCACCGCAACCGTGATCTTCTATATGAGGATGAAGAGAGTCTTTGAGATGTACTCGACCTTCACCATCTTCTCTCTGCTGATCCAAATATGGTTTTAATGACTGTTTCTACATCGGCTGGAACTACCCCAATGGTGGAACATATAGTGCAACACCTGACTCATGATGACTTCTCTGAATGGTCAGACACTATTGTATCAGATGACCTTGACCTCCACAATAAAATAAAGCAACAGATCCCTTAGAATAGGCCTGAGAAACATCACCCCTGGATAAATAAGATACTGAGGTCTGGGACCTACCCCCGACCAAACAAAAACTCTTTTTTCCTAAAAACGGGGGACCCCAGATGACAATTTTTCTCTATGAGGAATCATGAAGACCCCCCCTCGGGATGATATGGTTCTGGAAAATGTATTCTCGATGACTTATTCCCTTTATAGAACCTCAAGATATGTATTTGGCATAGATGGGGTGACATAAAGCATCATCTCTACACAAAAATCCTCCTTGAAATGCCTCACCCTGGCCTCCTCATCTAGAAACTGGTCTGAAGAATACCATAAAAGGTTTCTGAAATGGATTCCAAAATATTGCACACTAGAGATCCCCTATCAAAGGGTAAATATCTCTTTATGATTGGAAGCCTTTGCATTAGATGAATGAAACTCAACTATGAACATATCTAGGAACTCCTCCCATGAGATTGAAGACTACTTATAATCCTTGAGGAACAAGAACCACCACGACCTCACATCCCCATGTAACATCGTCACAACCAATGACACCAAGTGCTCTTTCTGAGAATGAATCGAATTGGAGGCTATCTCAACCTATTCAAATCAGTATTTCATGGATGCATCTGAAATTGATCTCTCATAATTCTGCAGACTCTAGTGATGAATCTCTTACTGTTTCCTCCTCCATGTGTCATCGTCATCAACCTCTACCCGACGATGATCTGCTGGCGTAGCCTGCGTGAGATCTTCCATGCGAACCTAGTGAGGAAGTTGACTAAGATATATTCCTACAACATATAAAATATTTAGATATCCTAAACATAGAATATAGAAAATTCAACATTAATTAACAAATGAATTTCTTTTATTCATTTAAGGTTAACGTATCCAAAGTTCTAACCATTAAAACACATGTGCAATGATGAATGATGCGTGATCTTTTACTAGGTCTCATACCGAAAACTAGTATCACCTCATTTAGTATCCACTGTAAACATAATGGTCCATGCATCAGATCATAGGGGTTCATAAACACTTATGTCTCAATTGGTCTCTATTATTTACATTGCTAACTAAACTTGATAGACATAGTTTCCCTACCAACCCATGCAACCTCACCTGTGTCTAAAACCAAAATCCATCATTTCCCTCAACCATACCTCTGATACTACTCTATCAGGACCCCCTCCCCACAATTTTTACCCCTCCTATGGAGGAAATGTGAGAAAGTAGATAGTGACCACCGAGTCCCCCCTCCAGTAGTCCCTATGTTGACGACTAGAGTTGAGGGTATAATAAATACACAAATGGGAGGAATTACCCTCTAAGAGAACACATGAGAAAGTGAAACATAAGATAGACACCAACCCACTCAAAATCATACTTCAATATAAATGAAATACCATGTAAACATATGTAATGTCTTGTAAGAAATACCTCAACTGAAAGGAAAAAATGCATGTACCAAAATAAAATAAAGATGACAGCAACCACAAATCCCGAAAAGCTGCTACAACCCCAATATAGTAGTAACCACCCTTCTCTCAAACCTTCTCTAAGTGACCTGAAAAATAAATTATATATAAGTTGGGTGAGTATATTAGTGTACTATATCGGATCCACCCTAGAGCATCTCCTTAAAAAGTAATGAAATTATGCAAAGGCACATTTAACAACAAGTGAAACTTACTCATCACCTTAATAGGTAAACAATTTCAACAGCCTCATCATGGATACTCTCACCAAATATCAGAAACAAGTATATATAATATAATAAACAATATCGAGGGTACCCCCACTAAAACATCCCCATAGGTTTTCCACCATTCCTAAATGTTTACCATCCCAAGAATCTCTCTCAAAAAGGCATTCCCACAGACATGTGGGAGAAGCAACACAACAAGCACCTCATGCAGAAAAACCCCCACATCCACATAACCAAAGTAACTACATAGTTTCTAAGAGCCACTATAGTTCCCACAATATGTATCATATGTTTGGTAACATAACTCAATCCATTACATCCCACACATCGAGTTTGGATCCACAAGCCATCACAACCAATACATGTTACACCTATAGTAGTCCATATGAAACTATATTTTGAATTACGTGTGTGAATAAACACAAGGCATTACAACCGTCTACACACATATATGGGGAAAACTATCTTTGTGCCACCTATAAATGTAACTAATAAGAGAATAGAGTGGGGGCAAAAGGGGGTAGTCAACCATCAATCTTCCCACCAGAATGTTTCCTTAAACTCTCCCATGGTACTTAGAATAACCAGAGATTCAGTTTTACTAACTAAAGAGGTGAATTTTCATATAGAAACACAAAAATTACAGAGTATAATATAGATCAAAACCACACAATGGTCATAAAAACGTCTTAGACTCAAATGTAGATAACATCTCTAGGACTCCCGACTACCACTGTTAAGACAAGGTATCCAATAAGAATACAACATTTTAATGATATTTATTACATTTCATCAATCCCTTTTTATCAGCTTCACATTACATTAATTAAATTTTTAAACATTAATTAACCATTAACAATTTCATATTTTCATTCATTAGAATCACACCCAATGTACATTGTTACTTTAAATTAAAACCTCAACATTGCTTCCAATCAATATCTTACCCCATGGATGAATCATTAATAATTCAATCATTTATTAACAAAATTATTACATTCAGATATTCCCAATCATTCAAGAAATACATTATATAATACTAAATAAAAAGGGGATCAACCTAGTGAGTAGATAAACTACCCGTCAACGCTTTTCCAAAAATATTAGGAGTATAGACCCTTCCTCCCTAAAGAAGAAAATAATAGAAATCACGTGGCATACCTGAGGAATCATTTCCCCTTTAAGAAGGAGTGTAAGAAAGACTAGTGTCCTTGATCAGTGGGGAAAGTAAATAAGATAAAAAACTATCCAGATTTAGAAAGAATCCCATAATTCACATCCAACCTCTTTCATCATCTTCGGTTTCCTCCCTGACACCCATATTCATTAACTAATTCCACTCATCACTCAAGGCATCGACTTCGACAACAACCAATGGGCCTCCTTGCTGCACATATCACAACATCTATCCAAGCTCACAACACATCACAAGAAGTAGGAAACAAACTTCATATTTATTGGGATATTGGCCCTTAAACAAAGCATCCATCCTTCATAAATAATAAGGAATCAAGGCTCCAAAGAATAAGGCACTCGACCTTACCTAAAAGCAGGTAACTGAGAACCACATGAGGCATTATCTTTTTTCAAAAAACTAGTTCATTAATCCATCATGAATTAACCAATTCATTATTAGTGGGTTCCAACAATGGGATACCTAAATAAAAATCTATCATGGATATTACAAATAATTATACATTCTTGTTGAATGGATTTTATTAACATCAAATTATAACAACAACATCCATATTCATTTACATGCCTCTTTATCTTTAAAAAAATAATTAAAATCTATCCCTGTTTACATTATTTACTAATTTTTGTCAAGAAATGCCTGATTATAAATTAAAACATAGATATCACACTATCTAGAGAAATACAAGACCATAACATATGATCGATTCCAATTTATTTATCAGTTTCAAATATTTCATTGGTCAACTCAATTGTGATTATGTTGGATAAAACATGATAACTCTAAAGTTACTTGTAAAACAATAGAGAAGAAACAAATCCCCTAACTCAAAAGTTTCATAACATTATATACATGAGAATGTTACACACAACCTATTACGATCGCATCCCCCACGACAAGTACATCCACCCCTAGACACTACGACATGACCATACCTACCAATACACCAGAAAACTCCAAAAGAAGCATGGAGTTCACATTCCAATAACATGGAAAAGAGAAAGTGGAGAATAAGGGCCAATGAAAACACAAGAATAGAAGTAGATAATACCTTCTATTGATGAAGGATTGACACTTGCTTCTTGCACCAAAATAGTGGGTGTGCAAGCAGTAAAAATAATCTTCATGGAGAAACAATCCAAGGATTAATTTTCTATCACACCACTTCAGTAGAAATAATGAATGGATCAAACGTCTCGCACAAGGGAAGAATAAAATAGAACAAGGGGGAGATATATTTTCCCTTTAATAGATTTAACAGAGTCAATTTATGATATACTGGATATTTCATTAAAATCGGATCACATTAAACCACTTGGTTTGACAACATAAAGGCATACCAAGCCTTAGGAAAAAAATATGAGTTATGAGATTTGAATCAGAAATAAATACCTTAAAACAAGAACTTGAATGTGTTTTTCGTCAATGAAAATGATTAATTGGTGAAAATATAGGAACCTATAAACATTGTACACCTACTAACTTATGGAAATTCTGTACACCTACTGAATCATAAAAAAATTCTACCCCTACCAATGCATGGATACATTGTACACTTATTGACATGTGGAAAATATTTACACCTATCGATGCTTGGAAATATTGTACACCTACAAACAACTGTAAACACTGTACACATATAGAGGTCTAGAAATAATGTACATCGAACGACATCTGGAAACACGGTACACCTACTGATGCCTAGAAACACTGTAAACCTACCGGCATTTGGAAAAACTGCACACCTACCGATGTCTTCAAACATTGTTCACTTACCTAGGACTGTAAAGATAGTACAACTACTGATGGATGGAGACACAATACATACAACATGAAACACTATTTACAGAACTAGAAATTTAGCAAAGTGTCGGAGATAAGCTACCTTGACCTCCCAGAGAACATAAAATGCGAAATTTCAGCAAAGGAATGTACCAGATTGGTCTGTGACATTAAAATTATAATAATTTTATAGGTATATATCGTAAAGTCTCAGTTCATCCATGTACAATGTTTTTTGCGTTCTATTGTAAGGATGCCTTGGGAAGGATCATGGTTATGTTTCCTAGGATTTTTGAGATGATTTTGAGGTTTAATTTATAGAACTATGTACATCCAATAATGGAAAATTGTTTCCCAATACATTTACAAGGGAATTTTGGGATAATAGTTTCCTTGTGCACATTGTTCAACATGAAAAAGGATAAGGTAGTTGTTTCAAAAGAAATTTTAGGTGGGGTGGTAACCATTATAATAAAAGCATTAGGGAAAATTAATAGGTTGGGTGTGGTTATAGAAACAAATTTACGAGAAAACAAGTGTTTTTGAGTAATGAAATAAGGTGTTCCAGGTTACTACATCATGAATTTGAGAGTGGAGATAGAAAATGACTGACAATTTGGTCTTATGATGTGGTGGCTCCCATAGTGGAAACATATATTCTTTAATATTATTTTCAAAAACATGAGAAACTATTGGTATTGAATCTTTCCAATACATGTATCATTAATCTCCTAAATAATGTCCTTTTAAATGTTACAATGATTTAATTTCTAAATATTTTATTATATTTCTATATTCATAAAATTATTATAATAATTTATGTCTATATAAATTAATTAATTATAAATGTAATTTAATATCTCTTTTGACATTAATTAAATTGTTTTCATGGGGACTTTTTTGCATATTTTATATAGATCATTTTCACATAATGGAAAAATAAATGTTCTATATAACATATATAGAGTCAAAGAATTTATTCACCATCATAAAACTTATTTTATTATTGGATTAAATTTAAATATTTAATGTTTTATTAATTTAAAACCCCTCCTTCCCTTTTTTCTGATTATTTCCAAAAATTGTTATAATTGATTAGATAATTTAATATCCAGAATTTTTTTCTTAGGTGTTTAAAGAATATTTTTAAGAGTGTAATGATAAATTTTAAACATTAAATATTTTTTATTGTATTATTATTAGTAGTAATTTTATATGATGATGGGTAATCGTGTTATATAAACTGTTGATGGGGGATCCTGATATAGATATCCAATGCTTTGGGTAAAAGGATGATGTTAATATGTATGGTTTCTCAATATAGATTATTGTAAATTTTTGGGAAGGTTATTCTAGTTTTAAGAGTGATAGGAAAAATATTTCCCATGATACAAACATAAATTTTCTATGATTTCAATCATTTTTTACTGAAATATTATGATTCCAAAAGGAAAGATAATGTGATTAATTTTAATGGGATTTGTATGCAACAACTAAAGGGTGAAATGAATAACTTTTTGAAAATGATTTAATTATTTTTTTGTGTTCGTAAATAATCATTTAGGGTTTTATTTTCACATTAATATTTCTTTTAAAATATAATATTAAAATAATTCTAAAATGAAGTAGATTTCTTGAGTAAGAAAATATTTATCTTTAGCTCAAAATCTCTTATGAAATAACATATATTTTGTATATTCATTGACTATAATATTACACTATTTATTTTTAGAGGATCCATAATGAGATTCATGTTCTCATAACATGTATTAGAAAAATTTCCAATAGATTTTAAAGAGGATTAGTTTGAAGGATGATGGAAATATTAAAAGTTTAATGACATTTCCAGAAATTAAAACTTTTCATATCATATATTTCATTATTTTTAGAAAAATTTTATACATAATAGAAGTTTCTAATTTTTTATGTAATATATTATTTTATATGGGCAATGAAAAATTTCTATATAAATATATACCTAAAAGATATCCAAATTTTTGGTAAATAAATTCAAATTTAACAAATATATTTTATAAGTTTTTTAATATTGTTTCCTTAGTAGAATGAGGTTGTTAAAAAACAGACTTGATTATTTGGTCAAAGATGATTTTCTACCTAATGGAATTTGTAAAGAACATTTGTAAGTGTTTACCAATCAGAGTATTCCTTAATATGTTATGACATATTAGACGGTGGCAGGATCCCTTTGGTGTTATTATATATATGTGATCTTGTAAATGTGTGTAGATATAAATTATGAGTATATCATTGTAATGATATTCTCATTACGTTATAATTGGTATAATTTTTGTGTAACAGTAAGGTGTGAGAATTAACTAGCTTTAAACTAAATGGTTATATGTAGATTTTAATTTAGATATATGATTTTGAGATAATGTGAAATTTGGGAGATATAACCTAATATTAAATTGACCTTAAAATTGTATTACATGAAAAAACATTGATTTAAATCATATGTGATACGTTTTGGACGCTTTATTTATAATTTCATGATTTTGGAATTGATTTTAGAATATATGACTCTTTATTATGATATTTATTGTAGTATGGGGACTTATACCGACATACCATTTTTATTGCAAATGACATAGGATATTCTTCCCACTAGCGTTATATTACCATATAATATAATCATATGCCCAATTATAATTAAATTAATATAATCAAGAGATAATATTTCCAATATACCTTTATGTGGTTAATGTATGAGATGACATGACGACATTAAATTATCAGTGGAATTAAATTCCAACATAATCTCTATATTGCAACAAGAATCAGACAAAATAACCAATATTCATTAATATAGATAAAGGCATGGAATAATATTATTACATGGAAATAGTTTTATTAATGGAATGGGTTGATATACCCATTTTCATAAATTATTTTGAAATTCATGGCACTATATATCGACTTTGTGTTGGTACTGCTCAATACACTTAATGTCACGTACCTGCTCGGGTAACCTGGTAACCTGATAACCGAGACGGCCCTAATAGAGCATGAAGGGAGTTCCCCATCCCCATGGGTTGGCGACTAGCACCAGGAATCACCCAATATGCATGTGGGAATGATTTTGCAACAAGAATGAGGAAGAAAAACAAACAGGACAGTATGCAAAACAAAAAGAATCTCCACTGGGAATATTGTACCAGAATACAAAGAGGCATAAAAATCCCAAAGTACTACAACCCAAGTACTAAAAATAGGAAAAACAGATCCATGGTCTCTAAGGACACAACTCAACAAGACTGAAGATCAACAACTAGATCAACCTCCATGAGGACCCCTCCCTTTGATCGATCCTGGAAGAAGAATGTCTAAAAAAACACAAAGGAAAAATTAGGGTGTGAGCCTAAGCCCAGTAGGATACCACAAAATATTCCTTAACAGATTCCAAATATATATTATCCAATGAAAAGATTTTCATTTTCAATTAATGAGCTTTGTAAATTCAAAAGCATATTGAAACAAAACATGCTATACATTTTCAAATGATGAAAAAACTACTTTAAAAAAGGCTTTACAATGATGGAATATTTCTCAAACAATGGATTAAAAAAATTATATAAAATAGTTTATATAAATTCAGCAGACATGTAATGCGGTTCAAAATAATTTGCATACATTTATATCTCACATATAAATAAACAAGAGAGAAACATGGTATTCTACCAAAAGGTACTATAGTATTAACTAGTTATAGGATTTCACACTCTCTATGTGAACTCAGAAAAAAGTGTATACACGCGTCCCTATGACACTGGATGTCACACACGGTTTTTTTCCTGTCTTTGTATTGATCTGGCCCATTAGAAATCCAGATCCTTTTCATGGGTATTTGATGAGACGAATCTTGAGTTTTGAAGTTTCATATATGTCTAACCACACTAATTTGGGATCCCCATTGTTTGTTTAATAGTTTTTGAAGAAAGGGTGGTTATTTCATGATTTGGGCCAACCGTGAGCCCATTCCCAGTTTTAAAAAACTGAATTTGTTTCTTTTATAAATCTTTTGTTTTTCATCCTTTTTCACCCATTAAACTTACCACTTGTCCTATACGGATTCATTAACATTTATTTATCCTTTTGGACCCATTAGAAATTCATAAGCTGGGTGAATTTGGGTTACTTATTTAGGTATTGGGCCATCCCATGTGCCCATTTCCTGTTTTAAAAAAAATAATTTGTTTCATTTATATCTTTTTAATTTTTTACTCTTTTTCGGTGATTCCACCTCCCCCTCGAAGCCAATAACCCTATATTAGCTCTCATAATCGATGTTACCTCTTTGGAGCTAATATGTGTCACGTATTAGGGCGATTGGTCTCTGGTTTCCTCAAAACGTCCAGAATTGATAAGGTAAATTGTTTTATCCATAACTCATTCAATTCGTATTATTTTGGCCACCAGTTTTCTTCCCCTGGTTCGTAAAGACCTTAGGAGGATCTCAAAAAATTTTCAAGCCATTCCATTCTCTATAGGGTTGCATATCTAATGGAAGATGAAGAGTTTTCTAGGGTGAAAGGTGATATTCCTTCTCCTTTCTCCTTCCTCTTCCCCCTACTTTCATTATTTCATGGATTTATTTTATCCCCTAGTATTGATCGACCTATGGTTTTGTTATACCATGTTTTTTGATGGGGTTTATGTTTGTTTAGGTCTGATATTTATAGTTTTATGGTTTATAAACCCGCGGCGGGTGATTTCGGGTGTGCGTTTCAATTACGCCAAAGATTTGAGGTAGGATACCCCTTTCACATGACTTTATTATTTAAGTTTCATCATTTTATTATATTTAACACCAGATATATATGTTTATTATTGTTTTTCATCCTTTGTATAATTTTATTGGTGTTCAATGTGGTTGTTTAATCATTGGTTTGTGAACGGTAGTGTTGTTTTGTCATGAAAGTTCTCAACAAGTGTTTGTTTAAATGTTCAATTATCTATTGAAAATATTTTGTGAGGATTATAATATGGTCTATGGTATTTTTAACATGTTACAGTTTCTTGAATGAAAAATATGGCTTTCAATTGGTGTTTTATTCCTTTTAATGTACTTAAAATAAACTGTTTTGTTTAAAAAGGGCATGTCATGTGTTCGGTAAATTGCCCGGTTGGATTTTATGTGTGATGTGTGATTTAAAAGTTATTTGTTTTTATTTATAAAGGAATTGGAATAATGATAAATTTTATTTTTGGGTACTTATATGCATTTCCTATTTGTATTTGTTTTTACAATCAAGTGGGTTTTGATTTACAACATATTTTGGCCCGAGTTGCCCAAAAATGGACTGTTTCACATCTTTATGAAAATGGACTTGTTTTGAATATGTAACCTGAGTATTATAAGAGATTTATGAATGTGATTTTCTGCTGTAAATTGTGTTTATACAGATCCTTAATAGAATTAAAATTCAAACCTTCGTCAAAGGACAGTTTTGAGAAAATAATTAAAGGCCCGTTTGGTATTTCCTAGAAATGAAGGAGCGTTTTACTTGTATATAACAATTTGTGCAATTGAGATTGTTTTATGGTCCATTAAATGATTTTATTAAATGTTTATTGGGATTCCAAATATGATTTGGTTTGGTTATGATGTGTGTTTATAATTTAAAGAGTGTTTTTGAAAGAGTTTTATGTGCAAAGCCTCAATACACTTCATGAAATTGTTTTACCGAAATATTTAGCGGTTTGTTGATTAGTGTAAGAAATGTGAAGAATGATTATGGGATGTTTGTGTTTTTATGGTTTCGGAATGGAATGGGGATGTGAAATGTGTATTTGATAATATGTGTAACTTGATTGATCACTAAAGGGAATCCCGGGTATCTAGGTGGGCGGACGTGGACTAGTATGCTAGTGATTATGTGGGGGTTGGCCCCTGTTTCACGTAGCAAGTTTGACGATGACAACACTAACTAAACTATGATGATGATGATGATTGGGGACCACTAGGTTATGGTTATGTTCCCTACTAGTGTCTCGTGCACGAGAATGGATATTTATTATGGCTACTTTCACCGAGATACGAGGTACCTGGGTCTCACAACTAACTAGTGCCTAGGGGTATTCCTGTGACAAGTGCTCATTGGCTATTTTGTACTCACCATCGGCATACGGTGTGTTTGGTTGGTAAATTCAGTAGTATGTGTTATTTATTTGAATGTTAAAATTATTTAATGCAGCCCTCTTGAAAACTATTTTCATTTTGAAGTTTCACCTCTTTGAAAATAATTGTAACTTGCATTTTTGTTTATTAAACATGCATGGTTTTGTCTGATAATTATTATAGCATGGAACCTCATTTGAAAACCATACTTTCAAATCTTGAATTTAAAACTATAAATTGATGTTTCTTTTATTTTAAAGTAATGTGCAATGGGAATAGAATACCGGGATAACCTACTGAGTTTTAATACTCACGCCTATAGTCTTCCTTTTTTTAGCCCTTGTGCAAGTTTCATCTTTAGTTTGATCACCTTGGGCGACTTTTTATCATTGTGTTGGAGAGTGACCAGAAGTGTCACATGGAGTTATTTTTTTTCATCGGAATTGTTCAGTTGAGTTGTTGGTTTTGTTCTAATTTTAGTTTCTTGTTCAAATAATATTTAGTTCAATTTTTATATAAATTCATTTTGGGTTGTCCGTTTATTTCCGCTTTTGTTTGATTGTTTATATATGGGCGAAATCGTTCCCTTGTGTACTCTATGGATGCCCTTGGTGCTTGTCACCATCCCGGGAGGATCGGGAACGCCTCTCGGGACTTGTCGCGGGCTGGCCTGGGTGACCGGTTCAGGGTCGACTCAGGCTGGTTCGTGACAAAATGGTATCAGAGGAGGTCGGCTACTAGCAGACCTTTCTTTTTAGAGCACCCTTGTTATTTTGGGGATGTCAAGGTAGATGGAGTAGGATTGTTGGGACTTGAGGGGTAATTGAAAGAAGAGCATCGCGAACTCTTTCTTGTTCTAATCCTCAGGTTTCCATGGAAGTCCGGTTTTATTAGTGTCCATTGTTCTAGTTGATTGTTTGGTATTGGGATATGACAAGGGGAGTCTGACCAATGGCCTTCGTGAGCACACAGGGCCTGGCAAGCCATGTGGAGCTGGGGAATGGTCCAAATAAGTCTCTCTATGTTGGTGTTGATTTTGGCATATGGCCGCCAACCATATGGTCAAGTCACCCACCGACACTAGTTCCCTTTTTTTTGGGTCTCTTAAACCTTTCATGAATTCTGAATTTTTGTTTTTAAAATCCTTGTGTGAGAATTGTGGAAATGGGTTTTAATGTAAGGATTAGATTTTGAAAAGTGAAAAAATGGGGTTTTCAATAATTAAATATAATAACGGTTTTGGATGGTTGTGTTTTTGTGAAAAAAAAATTGAGGGAACCATAAAGGATTTAAAGGGATTGGATTATCCATAATCTAAACTTGTGGTTTGTTGAAATAAAATGTTTTGAAATTTTGAATCATTTTAAAGTGATTATGGATCTTTTTTTTAAATGGGGTATTTTAGGATGTTAAAAAGTTTTTGAATTGGATAAATTAGTTTTGGAAATTGGTTTTGATCGGTTGGTGTTTTACTACAAACGTTACTGGTCTCAATGGACCTTGGAATATGAAAATATACCTTGCTGATTTTTTTTTAAAAAAAAAATGGGAAGGGGTTGTTTGGAGTGGCTTGGTTATTTAAATAGTTTTTAAAACTGAAAAGAGGTAGGTTTTTAAGAAAATGGTTATTAATTAATTGTGGTTTTTTTTGTGAAATATGAAAATGTTTTTTGACTTGGTGGTTGGTGTTCCTTTTTAAGGTAAATTGTTTTTTTGAATTATGATGTTCAATTTTAGCCTTTGGTGTTTTCATGGGTGCTCACATGCATTGTTTTATTTATATCTGGAAGTATGGCCTATATGGTATGGTGGTTGGATGGCATGGGTGGCATGGAAATGTGCATGTGGTTGATACTTGATGAAACACCATTGGTGAATGTGGAAACCCACCAAGTTTGTTTGTTTTTTCAAAATTACTTTGAGCTGAAAATTATGGCCTTTCTTAAAAAACCAATGGTTATGTGGCTTGATTTCTCTATATCTTAGAAGAGTTGTTTATTTGGTTATCTTCCATGTGATCTAGAATTCATACCCTTTTTGTATCTTGAGATGATATCTTGTTGGTGTCTTGGTTTTGGAGTAATTTTCATTGGGTTTCTAAAAATGTGTTTGATGTTGTGATGTGGCCGTGGATAGTTCTGCATTGGAAATCGTTCCTGCTGATCAACCTAAGGATTCCTTTAAAATTTTAAATCCACCTATTTTGATGATGCCTAAACTTGTTTGTTGGAATAGAGAGCTGTTTGGGATATATTAAAAGTGTTTCTAGGTCATGATAATTCTTTTGGACAGAGCAGTTGTGTTCGGTGATGTTGATGTGTTTCATCGTATTCCTTGTCCATTATGCCCCTCGTTTGGAGTGAGATAGAATTTTGATATGTATCTATGAGTTCCTATTTAGATTAAGGTTTTTGTTTGGTGATCAAGTGTGGTTTTTTTTGAGTGGTGTGATCCTTATCACCTGACTGCGGTGCAGCAAATGCTTCAAGAATCAGGGCTCCATCCATAGGCCTCGGAGTGAAGCTTTTCACGCAGTCAGAAAATCAAAAGAGGTGTGGAGTGCTAGATTAAGATCCTTACTCCTCTGTTTTGGTAAGTTAGTTACTATGTCAATGTTTTGGTTCCTCATTTTTATGAATTTCCCTTTGTCGCAACAAGCGTGGTGGACTTAACCCCTCACACAATGTTTATGGTTTTTCTTTCATGGATGTGGGTTTTAAATCAATGTCCCTGTGTGGACCGCCTATAAAAATCAGGTGCAGTCGTGGTGTTACCTATTCATAGGGGGAGAGTTTTAGGTAGTTTCTTTTTTTCTTTTGTTGTTTCAGTGGCCAAATTATTTGGTCCCCTTCCCTCCCATCCCCAAGTGACGGGGGTCCAGAATTGTGCTGAATGTGTCGACCAAGTTATTGTCCCCTCCATTCTGGAGTGGGTGGTTTATATGTTAATGTTGTAACCCTATTAACTTGTTATAGTAGTTTTTTTAGGAGGGTTTTTTTGGGCTTGTGTTAGTGAGTCCCAACTCTAGCTCATGTTCAATTCTTGTCTATTCATTGCTAGTTGGTTTCTAATGGTGGGGAGACCCACCATGGGTCTCCTGGATTTTCATCCTAAGAACATTTCTAGTTCTAGTTGATTATTAATGGTGGGTAGTAAATTCTGGAATCCATATGTGTGGTTTTTTTTCAGCCGGAAAGTGTTATGGCTTTCCGGGGGCGGAAAGCTTTAATGGTGGGGAGAATTGTCACACACGGGTTTTTTTCCTGTCTTTGTATTGATCCGGCCCATTAGAAATCCAGATCCTTTTCATGGGTATTTGATGAGATGAATCTTGAGTTTTGAAGTTTCATATATGTCTAACCACACTAATTTGGGATCTCCATTGTTTGTTTAGTAGTTTTTGAAGAAAGGGTGGTTACTTCATGATTTGGGCCAACCGTGAGCCCATTCCCAGTTTTAAAAAACTGAATTTGTTTCTTTTATAACTCTTTTGTTTTTCATCCTTTTTCACCCATTAAACTTACCACTTGTTCTATACTGATACATTAAAATTTATTTATCCTTTTGGACCCATTAGAAATTCATAAGCTGGGTGAATTTGGGTTACTTATTTAGGTATTGGGCCAGCCCATGGGCCCATTTCCCGTTTTAAAAACAATAATTTGTTTCATTTATATCCTTTTAATTTTTTACTCTTTTTCGGTGATTCCACCTCACCCTAGAAGACAATAACCCTATCGTAGCCCTCATATTCGATTTTACCTCTTTGGAGCTCATATTGGTCGCTTAGTAGGGCGATTTTTCTCTGGTTTCCTCAAAACGTCCAGAATTGATAAGGTAAATTTTTTCACCCATAACTCATTAAATTAGAATTCTTTTGGCCACCAGTTTTCTTCCCCTGGTTCTTAAAGACCTTAGGAAGATCTACAAAAAATTTCAAGCCATTCCATTCTTTATAGGGTTGCAGATCTAATGGAAGACGAAGAGTTTTCTAGGGTGAAAGGTGAGATTCCTTCTCCTTTCTCCTTCCTCTTCCCCCTCCTTTCATTATTTTGTGGATTTATTTTATCCCATAGTATTGATCTACCTATGGTTTTTTTATACCATGTTTTTTGATGGGGTTTCTGTTTGTTTAGGTCTGATCTTTATAGTTTTATGGTTTATAAACCCGCGGTGGGTGATTTCGGGTGTGCGTTTCAATTACGCCAAAGATTTGAGGTATGATACCCCTTGCACATGACTTTATTATTTAAGTTTCATCATTTTATTATATTTAACACCAGATATATATGTTTATTATTGTTTTTCATCCTTTGGATAATTTTATTGGTGTTCAAAGTGGTTGTTTAATCATTGTTTTGTGAACGGTAGTGTTGTTTTGTCATGAAAGTTCTCAACAAGTGTTTGTTTAAATGTTCCATTATCTTTTGCAAATATTTTGTGAGGTTTATAATATGGTCTATGGTATTTTTAACATGTTACAGTATCTTGAATGAAAATATGGCTTTCAATTGGTGTTTTATTCCTTTTCATGTACTTAAAATAAATTGTTTTGTTTAAAAAGGGCATGTCATGTGTTCGGTAAATTGCCCGGTTGGATTTTATGTGTGATGTGTGATTTAAAAGTTATTTGTTTGGATTTATAAAGGAATTGGAATAATGATAAATGTTATTTTTGGGTACTTATATGGATTTACTATTTGTATTTGTTTTTACAATCATGTGGGTTTTGGTTTACAACATATTTTGGCCCGAGTTGCCCAAAAATGGACTGTTTCACATCTTTATGAAAATGGACGTGTTTTGAATATGTAACCTGAGTATTATAAGAGATTTATGAATGTGGTTTTCAGCTGTAAATTGTGTTTATACAGATCCTTAATAGAATTAAAATTCATACCTTCGTCAAAGGACAGTTTTGAGAAAATAATTAAAGGCCCGTTTGGCATTTCCTAGAAATGAAAAAGCGTTTTACTTGTATATAACAATTTGTGCAATTGAGATTGTTTTATGGTCCATTAAATGATTTTATTAAATGTTTATTGGGCTTCCAAATATGATTTGGTTTGGTTATTATGTGTGTTTATAATTTAAAGAGTGTTTTTGAAAGAGTTTTATGTGCAAAGCCTAAATACACTTCTTGAAATTGTTTTACCGAAATATTTAGCGGTTTGTTGATTAGTGTAAGAAATGTGAAGAATGATTATGGGCTGTTTGGGTTTTTATGGTTTTGGAATGGAATGGGGATGTGAAATGTGTATTTGATAATATGTGTAACTTCATTGAGCACTAAAGGGAATCCCGGGTATCTAGGTGGGCGGATGTGGACTAGTATGCTAGTGATTCTGTGGGGGTTGGCCCCTGTTTCACGTAGCAAGTTTGACGATGAAAACACTAACTAAACTATGATGATGATGATGATTGGGGACCACTAGGTTATGGGTATGTTCCCTACTAATGGCTCGTGCACGAGAATGGATATTTATTATGTTTACTTTCACCGAGATACGAGGTACCTGGGGCTCACAACTAACTAGTGCCTAGGGGTATTCCTGTGACTAGTGCTCATTGGATATTTTGTACTCACCATCGGCATACGGTGTGTTTGGTTGGTAAATTCAGTAGTATGTGTTATTTATTTGAATGTTAAAATTATTTAAAGCAGCCCTCTTGAAAACTATTTTCATTTTGAAGTTTCACCTCTTTGAAAATAATTGTTACTTGCATTTTTGTTTATTAAACATGCATGGTTTTGTATGATAATTATTATAGCATGGAACCTCATTTTAAAACCATAATTTCAAATCGTGAATTTAAAACTATAAATTGATGTTTCTTTTATTTTAAAGTAATGTTCATTCGGAATAGAATACCGGGCTAAACTACTGAGTTTTAATACTCACGCCTATAGTCTTCTTTTTTTTAGCCCTTGTGCAGGTTTCATCTTTAGTTCGATGACCTTGGGCGACTTTTTATCATTGTGTTGGAGAGTGACCAGAAGTGTCACATGGATTTATTTTTTTTCATCAAAATTTTTCAGTTGAGTTGTTGGTTTTGTTCTAATTTTAGTTTCTTGTACAAATAATATTTAGTTCAATTTTTATATAAATTCATTTTGGGTTGTCTGTTTATTTCTCCTGTTTGTTTGATTGTTTATATATGGGCGAAATCGTTCCCTTGTGTACTCTATTGATTCCCTTGGTGCTTGTCACCATCCCGGGAAGATCGGGAACGCCTCTCGGGACTTGTCGCGGGCTGGCCTGGGTGACCGGTTCAGGGTCGACTCAGGCTGGTTCGTGACAAAATGGTATCAGAGGAGGTCGGCTACTAGCAGACCTTTCTTTTTAGAGCGCCCTTGTTATTTTGGGGATGTCAAGGTAGATGGAGTAGGATTGTTGGGACTTGAGGGGTAAGTGAAAGAAGAGCGTCACGAACTCTTTCTTGTTCTAATCCTCAGGTTTCCATGGAAGTCCGATTTTATTAGTGTCCATTGTTCTAGTTGATTGTTTGGTATTGGGATATGACAAGGGGAGTCTGACCAATGGCCTTCGTGAGCACACAGGGCCTGGCAAGCCATGTGGAGCTGGGGAATGGTCCAAATAAGTCTCTCTGTGTTGGTGTTGTGTTTGGCATATGGCCGCCAACCATATGGTCAAGTCACCCACCGACACTAGTTCCCTTTTTTTGGGTCTCTTAAACCTTTCATGAATTCTGAATTTTTGTTTTTAAAATCCTTGTGTGAGAATTGTGGAAATGGGTTTTAATGTAAGGATTAGATTTTGAAAAGTGAAAAAATGGGGTTTTCAATAATTAAATATAATAATGGTTTTGGATGGTTGTGTTTTTGTGAAAAAAAAATTGAGGGAACCAGAAATGATTTAAAGGGATTGAATTATCCATAATCTAAACTTGTGGTTTGTTGAAATAAAATGTTTTGAAATTTTGAATCATTTTAAAGTGATTATGGATCTTTTTTTTAATGGGGTATTTTAGGATGTTAAAAAGTTTATGAATTGGATAAACTAGTTTTGGCAATTGGTTTTGATCGGTTGGTGTTTTACTACAAACGTTATTGGTCTCAATGGACCTTTGAATATGAAAATATACCTTGCCGATTTTTTTTAAAAAAAAAATCGGAAGGGGTTGTTTGGAGTGTCTTGGTTATTTAAATAGTTTTTAAAACGGAAAAGAGGTAGGTTTTTAAGAAAATGGTTCTTAATTAATTGTGGTTTTTTTTGTGAAATATTAAAATGTTTTTTGACTTGGTGGTTGGTGTTCCTTTTTAAGGTAAATTGTTTTTTTGAATTATGATGTTTAATTTTAGCCTTTGGTGTTTTCATGGGTGCTCACATGCATGGTTTTATTTATATCTGGAAGTATGGCCTATATGGTATGGTGGTTGGATGCCATGGGTGGCATGGAAATGTGCATGTAGGTGATACTTGATGAAACACCATTGGTGAATGTGGAAACCCACCAAGTTTGTTTGTTTTTTCAAAATTGCTTTGAGCTGAAAATTATGGCCTTTTTTAAAAAACCAATGGTTATGTGGCTTGATTTTTATATTTATTAGAAGAGTTTTTTATTTGGTTAGCTTCCATGTGATCTAGAATTCATACTCTTTTTGTATCTTGAGATGATATCTTGTTGGTGTCTTGGTTTTGGAGTAATTTTCATTGGGTTTCTAAAAATGTGTTTGATGTTGTGATGTGGCCCTGGATAGTTCTGCATTGGAAATATTTCCTGCTGATCAACCTAAGTATTCCTTTAAAATTTTAAATCCACCTATTTTGATGATGCCTCAACTTGTTTGTTGGAATAGAGAGCTGTTTGGGATATATTAAAAGTGTTTCTAGGTCATGATAATTCTTTTGGACAGAGCAGTTGTGTTCGGTGATGTTGATGTGTTTCATCGTATTCCTTGTCCATTATGCCCCTCATTTGGAGTGAGATATAATTTTTATATGTATCTATGAGTTCCTATTTAGATTAATGTTTTTGTTTGGTGATCAAGTGTGGTTTTTTTTGAGTGGTGTGATCCTTATCACCTGATTGCGGTGCAAAAAATGCTTCAAGAATCAGGGCTCCATCCATAGGCCTCAGAGTGAAGCTTTTCACACAGTCAGAAAATCAACAGAGGTGTGGAGTGCTAGATTAATATCCTTACTCCTCTGTTTTGGTATGTTAGTTACTATGTAAATGTTTTGGTTCCTCATTTCTATGAATTTCCCTTTGTCGCAACAAGCGTGGTGGACTTAACCCCTCACACAATGTCTGTGGTTATTCCTTCATGGATGTGGGTTTTAAATCAATGTCCCTATGTGGACCGCCTGTAAAAATCAGGTGCAGTCGTGGTGTTACCTATTAATAGGGGGAGAGTTTTAGGTAGTTTCTTTTTTTCTTTTGTTGTTTCAGTGGCCAAATTATTGGGTCCCCTTCCCTCCCATCCCCATGTGACGGGGGTCCAGAATTGTGCTGAATGTGTCGACCAAGTTATTGTCCCCTCCATTCGGGAGTGGGTGGTTTATATGTTAATGTTGTAACCCTATTAACTTGTTATAGTAGTTTTTTAGGAGGGTTTTTTTTGGGCTTGTGTGAATGAGTCCCAACTCTAGCTCATGTTCAATTCTTGTCTATTCATTGCTAGTTGGTTTCTAATGGTGGGGAGACCCACCATGGGTCTCCTGGATTTTCATCCTAAGAACATTTCTAGTTCTAGTTGATTCTTAATGGTGGGTAGTAAATTCTGGAATCCATATGTGTGGTTTTTTTTCAGTCGGAAAGTGTTATGGCTTTCCGGGGGAGGAAAGCATTAATGGTGGGGAGAATTGTCACACACGGTTTTTTTTCCTGTCTTTGTATTGATCCGGCCCATTAGAAATCCAGATCCTTTTCACGGGTATTTGATGAGATGAATATTGAGTTTTGATGTTTCATATATGTCTAACCACACTAATTTGGGATCCCCATTGTTTGGTTTGTAGTTTTTGAAGAAAGGGTGGTTACTTCATGATTTGGGCCAACCGTGAGCCCATTCCCAGTTTTAAAAAACTGAATTTGTTTCTTTTATAACTCTTTTGTTTTTCATCCTTTTTCAACCATTCAACTTACCACTTGTTCTATACTGATACATTAAAATTTATTTGTCCTTTTGGACCCATTATAAATTCATAAGCTGGGTGAATTTGGGTTACTTATTTAAGTATTGGGCCAGCCCATGGGCCCATTTCCTGTTTAAAAAAAAAATAATTTGTTTCATTTATATCTTTTTCATTTTTTACTCTTTTTCGGCGATTCCAACTCCCCCTCGAATCCAATAACCCTATATTAGCCGTCATAATCGATTTTACCTGTTTGGAGCTCATATGGGTCGCGTAGTAGGGAGATTGTTCTCTGGTTTACTCAAAACGTCTAGAATTGATAAGGTAAATTGTTTCACCCATAACTCATTCAATTCGTATTCTTTTGGCCACCAGTTTTCTTCCCCTAGTTCGTAAAGACCTTAGGAGGATATCCAAAAAATTTAAAGCCATTCCATTCTCTATAGGGTTGCAGATCTAATGGAAGACGAAGAGTTTTCTAGGGTGAAAGGTGAGATTCCTTCTCCTTTCTCCTTCCTCTTCCCCCCTCCATTCATTATTTCATGGATTTATTTTATCCCCTAGTATTGATCGACCTATGGTTTTGTTATACCATGTTGCTTGATGGGGTTTCTGTTTGTTTAGGTCTGACCTTTATAGTTTTATGGTTTATAAACCCGCGACGGGTGATTTCGGGTGTGCGTTTTAATTACGCCAAAGATTTGAGGTATGATACCCCTTGCACATGACTTTATTATTTAAGTTTCATAATTTTATTATATTTAACACCAGATATATATGTTTATTATTTTTTTCATCCTTTGGATAATTTTATTGGTGTTCAAATTGGTTGTTTAATCATTGGTTTGTGAAAGGTAGTGTTGTTTTGTCATGAAAGTTCTCAACAAGTGTTTGTTTAAATGTTCCATTATCTTTTGAAAATATTTTGTGAGGTTTATAATATGGTATATGTAATTTTTAACATGTTACAGTATCTTGAATGAAAATATGGCTTTCAATTGGTGTTTTATTCCTTTTCATGTACTTAAAATAAATTGTTTTGTTTAAAAAGGGCATGTCATGTGTTCGGTAAATTGCCCGGTTGGATTTTATGTGTGATGTGTGATTTAAAAGTTATTTGTTTGGATTTATAAAGGAATTGGAATAATGATAAATGTTATTTTTGGGTACTTATATGGATTTCCTATTTGTATTTGTTTTTACAATCAAGTGGGTTTTGGTTTGCAATATATTTTGGCCCGAGTTGCCCAAAAATGGACTGTTTCACATCTTTATGAAAATGGACGTGTTTTGAATATGTAACCTGAGTATTATAAGAGATTTATGAATGTGGTTTTCTGCTGTAAATTTTGTTTATACAGATCCTTAATAGAAATAAAATTCATACCTTCGTCAAAGGACAGTTTTGAGAAAATAATTAAAGGCCCGTTTGGCATTTCCTAGAAATGAAGGAGCATTTTACTTGTATATAACAATTTGTGCAATTGAGATTGTTTTATGGTCCATTAAATGATTTTATTAAATGTTTATTGGGCTTACAAATATTATTTTCTTTGGTTATGATGTGCGTTTATAATTTAAAGAGTGTTTTTGAAAGAGTTTTATGTGCAAAGCCTCAATACACTTCATGAAATTGTTTTACCGAAATATTTAGCGGTTTGTTGATTAGTGTAAGAAATGTGAAGAATGATTATGGGATGTTTGTGTTTTTATGGTTTCGGAATGGAATGGGGATGTGAAATGTGTATTTGATAATATGTGTAACTTGATTGAGCACTAAAGGGAATCCCGGGTATCTAGGTCGGCGGACGTGGACTAGTATGCTAGTGATTCTGTGGGGGTTGGCCCCTGTTTCACGTAGCAAGTTTGACGATGACAACACTAACTAAACTATGATGATGATGATGATTGGGGACCAATAGGTTATGGGTATGTTCCCTACTAGTGGCTCGTTCATGAGAATGTATATTTATTATGGTTACTTTCACCGAGATACGAGGTACCTGGGGCTCACAACTAACTAGTGCCTAGGGGTATTCCTGTGACTAGTGCTCAGTGGATATTTTGTACTCACCGTCGGAATACGGTGTTTTTGGTTGGTAAATTCAGTAGTATGTGTTATTTATTTGAATGTTAAAATTATTTAAAGCAGCCCTCTTGAAAACTATTTTCATTTTGAAGTTCCACCTCTTTGAAAATAATTGTTACTTGCATTTTTGTTTTTTAAACATGCATGGTTTTGTCTGATAATTATTATAGCATGGAACCTCATTTGAAAACCATACTTTCAAATCTTGAATTTAAAACTATAAATTGATGTTTCTTTTATTTTAATGTAATGTGCATTGGGAATAGAATACCGGGCTAACCTACTGAGTTTTAATACTCACGCCTATAGTCTTCTTTTTTTTAGCCCTTGTGCAGGTTTCATCTTTAGTTCGATCACCTTGGGCGACTTTTTATCATTGTGTTGGAGAGTGACCAGAAGTGTCACATGGAGTTATTTTTTTTCATCGGAATTGTTCAGTTGAGTTGTTGGTTTTGTTCTAATTTTAGTTTCTTGTACAAATAATATTTAGTTCAATTTTTATATAAATTCATTTTGGGTTGTCCGTTTATTTCCGCTGTTTGTTTGATTGTTTATATATGGGAGAAATCATTCCCTTGTGTACTCTATTGATGCCCTTGGTGCTTGTCACCATCCCGGGAGGATCGGGAACGCCTCTCGGGACTTGTCGCGGGCTGGCCTGGGTGACCGGTTCAGGGTCGACTCAGGCTGGTTCGTGACAAAATGGTATCAGAGGAGGTCGGCTACTAGCAGACCTTTCATTTTAGAGCGCCCTTGTTATTTTGGGGATGTCAAGGTAGATGGAGTAGGATTGTTGGGACTTGAGGGGTAAGTGAAAGAAGAGCGTCGCGAACTCTTTCTTTTTCTAATCCTCGGGTTTCCATGGAAGTCCGGTTTTATTAGTGTCCATTGTTCTAGTTGATTGTTTGGTATTGGGATATGACAAGGGGAGTCTGACCAATGGCCTTCGTGAGCACACAGGGCCAGGCAAGCCATGTGGAGCTGGGGAATGGTCCAAATAAGTCTCTCTGTGTTGGTGTTGTGTTTGTCATATGGCCGCCAACCATATGGTCAAGTCACCCACCGACACTAGTTCCCTTTTTTTTGGGTCTCTTAAACCTTTCATGAATTCTGAATTTTTGTTTTTAAAATCCTTGTGTGAGAATTGTGGAAATGGGTTTAAATGTAAGGATTAGATTTTGAAAAGTGAAAAAATGGGGTTTTCAATAATTAAATATAATAATGGTTTTGGATGGTTGTGTTTTTGTGAAAAAAAAATTGAGGGAACCAGAAATGATTTAAAGGGATTGGATTATCCATAATCTAAACTTGTGGTTTGTTGAAATAAAATGTTTTAAAATTTTGAATCATTTTAAAGTGATTATGGATCTTTTTTTTAAATGGGGTATTTTAGGATGTTAAAAAGTTTTTGAATTGGATAAATTAGTTTTGGCAATTGGTTTTGATCGGTTGGTGTTTTACTACAAATGTTATTGGTCTCAATGGACCTTGGAATATGAAAATATACCTTGCTGATTTTTTTTTAAAAAAAATGGGAAGGGGTTGTTTGGAGTTGCTTGGTTATTTAAATAGTTTTTAAAACTGAAAAGAGGTAGGTTTTTAAGAAAATGGTTCTTAATTAATTGTGGTTTTTTTTGTGAAATATGGAAATGTATTTTGACTTGGTGGTTGGTGTTCCTTTTTAAGGTAAATGGTTTTTTTGAATTATGATGTTTAATATTAGCCTTTGGTGTTTTCATGGGTGCTCACATGCATGGTTATATTTATATCTAGAATTATGGCCTATATGGTATGGTGGTTGGATGCCATGGGTGGCATGGAAATGTGCATGTGGGTGATACTTGATGAAACACCATTGGTGAATGTGGAAACCCACCAAGTTTGTTTGTTTTTTCAAAATTGCTTTGAGCTGAAAATTATGGCCTTTTTTAAAAAACCAATGGTTATGTGGCTTGATTTTTCTATGTCTTATAAGAGTTGTTTATTTGGTTAGCTTCCATGTGATCTAGAATTCATACTCTTTTTGTATCTTGAGATGATATCTTGTTGGTGTCTTGGTTTTGGAGTAATTTTCATTGGGTTTCTAAAAATGTGTTTGATGTTGTGATGTGGCCATGGATAGTTCTGCGTTGGAAATCTTTCCTGCTGATGAACCTAAGGATTCCTTTAAAATTTTAAATCCACCTATTTTGATGATGCCTCAACTTGTTTGTTGGAATAGAGAGTTGTTTGGGATATATTAAAAGTGTTTCTAGGTCATGATAATTCTTTTGGACAGAGCAGTTGTGTTCGGTGATGTTGATGTGTTTCATCGTATTCCTTGTCCATTATGCCCCTAGTTTGGAGTGAGATAGAATTTTGATATGTATCTATGAGTTCCTATTTAGATTAAGGTTTTTGTTTGGTGATCAAGTGTGGTTTTTTTTGAGTGGTGTGATCCTTATCACCTGACTGCGGTGTAGCAAATGCTTCAAGAATCAGGGCTCCATCCATAGGCCTCAGAGTGAAGCTTTTCACGCAGTCAGAAAATCAAAAGCGGTGTGGAGTGCTAGATTAAGATCCTTACTCCTCTGTTTTGGTAAGTTAGTTACTATGTCAATGTTTTGGTTCCTCATTTCTATGAATTTCCCTTTGTCGCAACAAGCGTGGTGGACTTAACCCCTCACACAATGTCTATGGTTATTCCTTCATGGATGTTGGTTTTAAATCAATGTCCCTGTGTGGACCGCCTATAAAAATCAGGTGCAGTCGTGGTGTTACCTATTCATAGGGGGAGAGTTTTAGGTAGTTTCTTTTTTTCTTTTGTTGTTTCAGTGGCCAAATTATTGGGTCCCCTTCCCTCCCATCCCCAAGTGACGGGGGTCCAGAATTGTGCTGAATGTGTCGACCAAGTTATTGTCCCCTCCATTTGGGAGTGGGTGGTTTATATGTTCATGTTGTAACCCTATTAACTTGTTATAGTAGTTTTTTTAGGAGGGTTTTTTTTGGCTTGTGTGAGTGAGTCCCAACTCTAGCTCATGTTCAGTTCTTGTCTATTCATTGCTAGTTGGTTTCTAATGGTGGGGAGACCCACCATGGGTCTCCTGGATTTTCATCCTAAGAACATTTCTAGTTCTAGTTGATTCTTAATGGTGGTTAGTAAATTCTGGAATCCATATGTGTGGTTTTTTTTCAGCCGGAAAGTGTTATGGCTTTCCGGGGGCGGAAAGCTTTAATGGTGGGGAGAATTGTCACACACGGTTTTTTTTCCTGTCTTTGTATTGATCCGGACCATTAGAAATACAGATCCTTTTCATGGGTATTTGATGAGATGAATCTTGAGTTTTGAAGTTTCATATATGTCTAACCACACTAATTTGGGATCCCCATTGTTTGTTTAGTAGTTTTTGAAGAAAGGGTGGTTACTTCATGATTTGGGCCAACCGTGAGCCCATTCCCAATTTTAAAAAACTGAATTTGTTTCTTTTATAACTCTTTTGTTTTTCATCATTTTTCACCCATTAAACTTACTACTTGTCCTATACTGATACATTAAAATTTATTTATCCTTTTGGACCCATTAGAAATTCATAAGCTGGGTGAATTTGGGTTACTTATTTAGGTATTGGGCCAGCCCATGGGCCCATTTCCTGTTTTAAAACAAATAAATTCTTTCATTTATATCTTTTTCATTTTTTACTCTTTTTCGGTGATTCCACCTCCCCCTCGAATCCAATAACCCTATCTTAGCCCTCATAATCTATTTTACCTCTTTGGAGCTGATATGGGTCGCGTATTAGGGCGATTGTTCTCTGGTTTCCTCAAAACGTCCAGAATTGATAAGGTAAATCGTTTCACACATAACTCATTCAATTCGTATTCTTTTGGCCTCCAGTTTTCTTCCCCTTCTCGTACAGACCATAGGAGGGTCTCCAAAAATTTTCAAGCCATTCCATTCTCTATTGGGTTGCATATCTAATGGAAGGCGAAGTGTTTTCTAGGGTGAAAGGTGAGATTCCTTCTCCTTTCTCCTTCCTCTTCCCCCTCCTTTCATTATTTCGTGGATTTATTTTATCCCCTAGTATTGATCGACCTATGGTTTTGTTATAACATGTTTTTTGATGGGGTTTCTGTTTGTTTAAGTCTTATCATTATAGTTTTATGGTTTATAAACCCGCGGCGGGTGATTTCGGGTGTGCGTTTCAATTACGCCAAAGATTTGAGGTATGATACCCCTTGCACATGACTTTATTATTTAAGTTTCATCATTTTATTATATTTAAAACCAGATATATATGTTTATTATTGTTTTTCATCCTTTGGATAATTTCATTGGTGTTCAAAGTGGTTGTTTAATCATTGGTTTGTGAACGGTAGTGTTGTTTTGTCATGAAAGTTCTCAACAAGTGTTTGTTTAAATGTTCCATTAACTTTTGTAAATATTTTGTGAGGTTTATAATATGGTATATGGTATTTTTAACATGTTACAGTATCTTGAATGAAAATATGGCTTTCAATTGGTGTTTTATTCCTTTTCATGTACTTAAAATAAATTGTTTTGTTTAAAAAGGGCATGTCATGTGTTCGGTAAATTGCCCGGTTGGATTTTATGTGTGATGTGTGATTTAAAAGTTATTTGTTTGGATTTATAAAGGAATTGGAATAATGATAAATGTTATTTTTGGGTACTTATATGGATTTCCTATTTGTATTTGTTTTTACAATCAAGTGGGTTTTGGTTTACAACATATTTTGGCCCGAGTTGCCCAAAAATGGACTGTTTCACATCTTTATGAAAATGGACATGTTTTGAATATTTAACCTGAGTATTATAAGAGATTTATGAATGTGGTTTTCTGCTGTAAATTGTGTTTATACAGATCCTTAATAGAATTAAAATTCATACCTTCGTCAAAGGACAGTTTTGAGAAAATAATTAAAGGCCCGTTTGGCATTTCCTAGAAATGAAGGAGCGTTTTACTTGTATATAACAATTTGTGCAATTGAGATTGTTTTATGGTCCATTAAATGATTTTATTAAATGTTTATTAGGATTCAAAATATGATTTGGTTTGGTTATGATGTGTGTTTATAATTTAAAGAGTGTTTTTGAAAGAGTTTTATGTGCAAAGCCTCAATACACTTCAAGAAATTGTTTTACCGAAATATTTAGCGGTTTGTTGATTAGTGTAAGAAATGTGAAGAATGATTATGGTCTGTTTGTGTTTTTATGGTTTCAGAATGGAATGGGGATGTGAAATGTGTATTTGATAATATGTGTAACTTGATTGGGCACTAAAGGGAATCCCAGGTATCTAGGTGGTCGGACGTGGACTAGTATGCTAGTGATTCTGTGGGGGTTGGCCCCTGTTTCATGTAGCAAGTTTGACGATGAAAACACTAACTAAACTATGATGATGATGATGATTGGGGACCACTAGGTTATGGGTATGTTCCCTACTAGTGGCTCGTGCACGAGAATGGATATTTATTATGGTTACTTTCACCGAGATACGAGGTACCTGGGGCTCACAACTAACTAGTGCCTAGGGGTATTCCTGTGACTAGTGCTCATTGGATATTTTGTACTCACCTTCGGCATACGGTGTGTTTGGTTGGTAAATTCAGTAGTATGTGTTATTTATTTGAATGTTAAAATTATTTAAAGCAGCCCTCTTGAAAACTATTTTCATTTTGAAGTTTCACCTCATTGAAAATAATTGTTACTTGCATTTTTGTTTATTAAACATGCATGGTTTTGTCTGATAATTATTATAGCATGGAACCTCATTTGAAAACCATACTTTCAAATCATGAATTTAAAACTATAAATTGATGTTTCTTTTATTTTAAAGTAATGTGCATTGGGAATAGAATACCGGGCTAACCTACTGAGTTTTAATACTCACGCCTATAGTCTTCTTTTTTTTAGCCCTTGTGCAGGTTTCATCTTTAGTTCGATCACCTTGGGCGACTTTTTATCATTGTGTTGGAGAGTGACCAGAAGTGTCACATGGAGTTATTTTTTTTCATCGGAATTGTTCAGTTGAGTTGTTGGTTTTGTTCTAATTTTAGTTTCTTTTACAAATAATATTTAGTTCAATTTTTATATAAATTCAGTTTGGGTTGTCCATTTATTTCCGCTGTTTGTTTGAATGTTTATATATGGGCGAAATCGTTCCCTTGTGTACTCTATTGATGCCCTTGGTGCTTGTCACCATCCCAGGAGGATCGGGAACGCCTCTCGGGACTTGTCGCGGGCTGGCCTGGGTGACCGGTTCAGGGTCGACTCGGGCTGGTTTGTGACACTGGACAAAGGAGACTCGTCACCAACCTTTCAGGGATGTGACCCGCCACAAGAATGTTTAATAACGTTGTCATAGCGTAGAGTGTATCTAAATAACTCACTAACTACTTAAGGCTTGTAAGAACTCTTACATGATGGGAAAACTATTTTCAGAATTCTTAAAATACGATCAATCCCATTCTTCTATTTCAAAAGTTCCAAGTTCATTCCATTTAAATCCGAAAAATGTTTTATTGAAAACATGCCTTTTTCACAAGATAAAACCAATGGGTTTTAATCAATTCATTTTAATTCATTTTCACCAGTTTGAAATCCATTCAAAACCAATTCCACCATTACCCAATTTATTACCACAATTAAATTCTAAAATTTAATTGAAATAATTTCCATCAAATCCACAATTTAAATTCAACAATTTAAATCGTCCAATTTTCATAAACACACCCAATTCAATGGAATTGGGGTTTTCCAAATTTCCATGCCAAAACCATTTCAAATATCTCAATTCATTGGAATCGAGTTATTATCAATTTAATTTAATGAAAACTTGAGAAAATGAATTTAAATCAACAATTGAAATAAATCAAGCAAATACAATGATAATCAATTTGGAAAGTTGGACAGAACCACCTACCTTGAATGTTTTGACCAAAACCACAACGGTCGAGAACTCTCAAGAAAACCGAGTTATTTCTTCAAGAACCCACCTTATATCTCTTATCCTTGAAATATAAATACCAATTCTCATCTTATTTGGTACCACACACATTGATCTACGCATAATGGGTGTAGATATAATAAATCGAGATAATAAGAGAAATAGATCTATGTATATCTAAGAAACCGATCAAGAATGATGAAGAACAATCACATAGCTCATGAATCTGGCTTTGATTCACCAAGATAAGCCTTTTAATCACCTCTGGAATGATGCGAGAACCTTTTATGACCTTAGGAGAAGAAAAATCCTGAGTTAGGACCACTTAAGAGGAAAAACGAGTGACATAGAGGAAAAACGAGTGAGATCCACAATTTAAGGATCTCATTTAAGTGGCCACATGGTTAGTCTGCATGGTTTGACAAACCGAGCGCTAGTTGTGTGTTAGCTTCTGCCTTGGCCACCCTTCTTCCACAGTTTAGCCACATGGTTTGACCAACCGTTCGCTTCCCATGTGGAAGCTACTGCCTCCAAGACCAACTGCGCACGGTTTGGCCGCACGGTTTAGACAACTCGTGCGCCGCCCGTGCGACTTACCCGTTCCCCCAAAACAACAATTAATGTTCTCCTATCTCTACCAAGTCACAAATCCAAAATAGAGGTACTTGGAAACATAAAAAGTACCTGAAAATGTAACGTGATGTTACAACCTCCCCACCATAAGATCTTTCTATCCCCAGAAAGCCTATGAAGAATCCTCCACGTCAAAAAGATGAGGCCGCAGAACTCTCATTAGTGCCTCCCTTTCCCACATCTCATGAGAATCAGAACCATGCTACCAAAGTAAATGGACCAGAGGTATCGTTCTGCTACGAAGTACCTTGGTCTCAGAATCAATAACCCTGACTGGTCGTTCAGTAATAGATAAATCTGGTTCAACCTCAAGATCACTCCAGCTCACAACATGCGATAGATCTGAGAGATACATTCACAGCTGTGATACATGGAACATGATATGTATCGACGTCAGCTGCGGTGGAATAGGTAGACGGTAAGAAACTTTCCCTACAAGACCAAAAACCTCAAATGGTCCCACAAAATGAGGAGTATGCTTCCCTTGCCTCCCAAGCCGTCGATGACCTAATTTGGGTGAAACTTTCAAGAACACCTGGTCACCAGCTGAGAACACTAATGTTTTACGGCAACAATCTGCATAAGACTTGTACCGACTCTGTGCTATCAATATTCTATGACGAATCAATTGTATCATAGCTATTGTCTCTTGGACCAAACTCGGTCCTACCAAAGAACATTCACCAATCTCTGACCAACATAAAAGAGATTTACAAGGATTGCCATACAAAGCCTCAAAAGGGGCCATTTTGATTGTAGAATAATAACTGTTGTTATAAGAAAACTCAACTAGCCCTAGATTATCATCCCAAGACCAACCAACATCGAGAACACATGCACAAAGCATATCCTCAAGGATCTAAATAGCTCTCTCTCTCTTGCCAAGGCCATCTGACTATGGATGGTAGGTCGTGCTCAACCGGACCTGAGAACCTAGTTCCTCCTGAAGGCCTCTACAAAAGTGAGGAGTAAACCAAGGATCCTTATTAGAGACTATAGCAGACGAATCTCTGTTCAAATGAACAACTTCTTTCACAGAGATATTTCCCAACTCATCAAAATTGGTAGTATCTCGAATATGTATAATGTGAGCCGACTTGGTCAGTCTGTCGATCACAACCCATATCGCATGCTTCTTCCTCTGGGTTTGAGGTAATCCAACCAAAATGTTCATAGAGATTTCATACCACTTCCATGTAGGTACTGGAAGTGGTTGAAGCAAACTAGAAGGTTTCTGGTGCTCAGCTTTCACCTGGTGGCATGTATAGCAACAAGATACAAAGTCATCAATGTATCGTCTCATACCTGGCCACCAGAACTGTCACTGCATGTCATAGAACATATTCATCGTTCCTAGGTGTACAACCCAATGAGAGTTATGGAAACCCCCCATAACAACTTTCCTTCCCACTAACAACACAACATAACAGTTTCGATAACATAGAACACCCTCTTTGGAGAATGACCACTGGGTGGTGGTCTCCCCACTATAAAGAGAGTCCTTAATGCTATGGAATTTATTATCCAGTTTTTGATCCTGAAAAATTAACTCGAGGAGAGAAGAGGTTAACTGAACACTGGCTAAATAAACTTCATTCCCCATCCACTGAACTCCAATATGCATCATATAAAAAAGATCCATCAAACTCCCTTCTTCTGTAGATTCATTCATAGCCTGTGATGGACATTTCATTCTTAATACATCTGAAACTAAATTACCATTTCCCAGGGTATAGGTAATGTCAAAGTCGAATGATTGTAGGTACTTCACCCAACACCTTTGGCGGAGATTCAAAACGTTTTGAGAGAAGATATAACTCAAGCTATTGTGGTTTGAATTCATAGTAAACCATTATCCATAAAGTAAATGTCTCAAACACTTAAGCACATGCATTATGGATTCAAGTTCAATGTCATGTGTAGGATAGTTCATCTCATGAGGCTTAAGATGATGTGATCCATAGGCAACAACATGATTACCTTGCATAAGGACACACCCCAAACCTGAACCAGATGCATCACAGAAGACCATGTAACCTATCCCAACCTCAAGAAGAGTTAACACCAGGGCAGTTGTCAAACCATGCTTTAGGTCAACAAAAGAACTCTAACATTTATCATTTCAGGAAAACTTTACTCTCTCTCGAGTCAGAGTAGTCATTGCAGAATCTAACTTTGATAAGTCTTTAAAAAAATATTGATAATATCCTGCTAATCCCAAGAAGATCTAAATGTCGAAAATATTTCGTGGTTTTTTCCAAGTCATAACAGCCTTCACCTTCTCCGGATAAACTGATATTCCTTGTTTTGACATGACATGTACCAAGAATTTCACTTCCTGAATCCAGAAATTGCACTTTGAAAGCTTGGCATGAAGTAGGTGATTCCTTAGAAGACTCAGAACTTTTCTAAGATGATGCACATGATCCTCCTCATACTTGTAGTAGAGAAGAATTTCATCCACAAAGTCTACCATGAAATTATCTAGATACTCACGGAAATCCTTGTTCATAAAATCCATGAAAACTGTAGGAGAATTTGTTAGGACGAAGGGCATAACAATGTACTCATAATGACCATAACTACTATTAAAAGCGGTCTTATGAATGTCAAATTCATTTATCCTCAACTGATTGTAACCAGATCAATGATCAAATTTTGAAAACCATTTTTTCCCTTTCAATTGATCAAACTAATCATCAATTCGTGGTAATCGATATTTGTTCTTTATCGTAACTCGATTGAGCTTTTGATAATCAACACATAAGCAAATGGAACCATCGGCCTTCTTGGCGAAGAGAACAGGTGCTGCCCAAGGTGACCCACTTGGGGGTATAAAACCTTTCTCAAGAAGGTCATCTAATTGAGACCTCAGTTATTTTAGTTCATCTAGAGCCATTTGGTAAGTGGGAATAGTAACTGTTTGAGTACCAGACATTAATTCAATAGAGAAATCAACCTCCCTTACTGGTGGAAAACTAGAGAAGTCAGAAGGACACATATCCGGAAACTCAGCAACAACTAGAGGAAGATCACTACACATTGAATCTCTCTCTGGATCAAAATCAAACAATGATATGATTTTCCCCAACTCTGGATAAGGGGTCCAGCTCTTCTTGACCTTGGGTCCCATTCTCCTTAAAAAAAAGAGGCACACCACTGGGTATAGAAAGGTAGACCCATTGAAGATAAAAATCAATCTGGGATTTATTGTCAAAGAGGCAATCCATCCCAAGTATGACGTCAAAAGATTTCATGTCAAGAACTAAGAAATTCCAAGCATGACAAACATATGATAGAGATAAGACACAAGTAGGACTACAGAGAACCTTCTCTGTCATTGTACCAAGGGGTGTGGTATTATCCATCGCACAAGATAAAAGTTCAATAGGTAGATTAAGCATATTAACAAGATGGGTTGAAATAAAAGAGTAAGATGCAACGGTATCAAAAAGAGATGTCACTAAAGATGAAGTTATAGTAATGGTACCTCTCAGATTTGCAAGACCTGCATCAGGTACCTCTGACAACTCTTCCACTTCCTGAAGAAGTTTCATTTTAGATGCATGTGGAGGGAACCCTTTTTAACATGAAGAATTTGATTGACCCGTAGTTTCTGGAGGTGCTGATGATTTTGTTCTACTATGAGGTGTAGAAAAGTGATGACAGAATCACTGTAAGTGCCCGAAATGTCTGCAGGAGCTACAGTTCTTGGGTTCCTCAGTGCAAACCATCTTAAAATGTCTTGGCTTCCCGCACTGATAGAAAGTCAAAGAACACCCTCCTGGTGCTACTGGTGGTCTGGGATGACTCTACTATCAATAACTACCATGAGAAATGTCATTCTTCTATTTTTCTTTAAATAAACCCACACTTCCACTAGGAGGGAAAAGAACATCCTTCAACCCTAAATTTCTTGCCATGTCCATCTCAACCATCATCGCCCTATCCAGCAAATCAGCATAAGTGGGTAGCTTCAATAAGAAAACCTAAGAATAGATATCTGATCGAAGTCCCAACTCGAATCGTCGAGCCTTCATCCTCTCATTAGATATAATCTCAGGAGAAAACTGTACCAGCTCAGAAAAGATAATTGAGTACTCAATCACGATTTTGTTGGCCTGATCAAGCTTAAAAAACTCCACACCCTTGTCCAACACCATTGATTCTGGATAGAAATGGTTAGTGAAAAGAACCCTAAAGTCTTTCCACTCCTAACCCTAATGTTTCTCAGTCGTCCGCATTGTGTCCCACTCTCTCCTACTTGGTCCCTCTAGTACAAAGGTGGCACACTTCACCTTGATCACATCAGGTGTCTCCAAAAACCCAAACAGACGTTCAATCTTACTCAACCATCCCTCAACATGTTGAGGGTCAGTGGTTCCTTTTAAAAATAGTGGCTTCTGGCGTAGGAACTCTTGAGAACTACTTTGGACAATATCACTGTGAGGATCTATATCTAGAGCCTAAACAAGAACTAGAGGTGGTTCCTTTCCCAGTGCTTGGACAGTGAGAACAATCACCTCAACCAGACTCGGATCCACAATAGGACTCATATGCTGCGATTCAGCAGCAGCCTCTTTTTGGATCTGATTTCCACACCTTCTCAGAGGAATCCTGCTACACAACATAAAAATACATATATTAACAACCCAATCGAGTAACACGAAAAACTATTCTTAAATTAATGGATAAAAATAATTGGATTCCACTCTATCCAAATCAAAACAAGGAAAATACTAGAACTAGTCCACAAGTCGTATTTTACTAACCAACCCTAGTTACATAAGTTTCTTTATGGTGAGAGCTGGCTAGGAACTCAATCATAACTACCTCTCAAATCCCGAAAAAAATACTCAAATGCATAATGTCATCAAGGAAAGATGCTTAACCTACCCTCTGATATGACTTTGTCAAGAACCAGCCCAGGTACCCTTGTAACACGATAACCGAGCCAGCCCTGATATACCTGAAGGGAGTTCTTGATCCCGACGTGTCGGAGACTAGAACTCGGAATCACACAACATACAAGTGGGAATGATTTTTCTACAAGAATGTGGAAGCAAAAGAAACAGGACAATATGAAAAACAAAAAGAAACTCTACTAGGAGTATTGTACGAGAATACAAAGTGGCATAAATAGCTCAAATTACTACAACCCAAGTACTAAAAATGGGAAAAAAACATCCCCAAGGTCCCTTAGGACACAACTCACCAAGACCAAAGATCAACAACTTGATCCACCTCCAAGAGGACCCATCCCTTTTCTCGATCCTAGAAGAAGAAAGTCTATAAACACCAGAAGGAAAAAGTAGGGTGTGAGCCTAATCACAGTTGGATACAAGTGAAGATTCCAAAACAGATTCCAAATATAGATTACCCAAAGAAAATCATTCAATTTTCAAATAAACAGGTTTGGTAATTCAAAAGCATATTTTAGCAAAACATGCTACATATTTTCAAATGATAAAAAAAATTACATTAAGAAAAGGATTTACAATGATGGAATATTTTTTTAAAATATTGGCATAAGCAAAACAATTATACAAAATAGTTTATATAAATTCAGCAGGCATGTAAGGCAGTTCAAAATCATTGGTAAACATTTAAATCTCACATATAAATAAACAAGCGAGCAACATGGTCATTTTCCAAAAGGTACAATAATATTAACCAGTTATAGGATTCCGCACTCTCTATGTGAACTCGGAAAAATGCGTATACACACGTCCCTATGAAACTAGCCAAATGAGACTCATCACCAACCCGTCGGGGATGTGACCCGCCGTAGGTGTGTTTTAGATGGTTTTCGTATCGTATAGTTTATCAAAAGAACTCACTAACTACCTAAGGATTGCATGCACTCTTACATAATGGGCGAACTATTTTAAGAATGCTTAAAATACGATCAATCCTATTCTTACATTTCAAAAGTTCCAATTTCATTCAAATTAAAACGAAAATATTTTTTATTCAAAACATTCCTTTTTTACAAGATAAGCCCAATGGGTTTCTACTAAATCATTTTAAGCCATTTTCTCCAGTTTTAACTCCATTCAAAACCCATTCCATCATTACACAATTTATTCCCACAATTAAATTCAACAATTTAATTGAAATCATTTCCATCAAATCAAAAATTTAAATTAAAAAATTTAAATCGGTCAATTTCTATAAACACACCCAATTCAATGGAATTGGGGTTTTCCAAATTTCCATGCCTAAACCATTTCAAATATCCTGATTCACTGGAATTGATTTTTTATCAATTTAATTGAATGAACACTTGAGAAATTGAATTTAAATCAACGATTGAAATAAATCTAGAAAATAAAATGATAATCAACTTGAAAAGTCGGGATAAAACCACCTACCTCAATGGATTTGATCAAAATTCACAATGGTCGAGAACGCTCAAGAAAACTAGGTTGCATCATCAATAACCCACCTTAGATTTCTTCTCCTAGCAAGATCAAGAAATAATTTCATCATATTTTGTACCACACACTTAGATATACCCATAACAGGATTCGAACTATGAAATCGAGAGAATATGAGAAGCGGGTCTAATAGATCTATGAAACCGATCAAGGACGATGAAGAATAGTCACATACCTCAAGAATCTGACTTCGATTCACCAAAAGGATCCTTTGTATCCCCTCAAAAATGATAGTATAACCTTCTCTGACATTAGGAGAAGACCAATCCCAAGTTAGGTCCACTTTGGTGGACAGACGAGGCACCTAGAGGCCAAACCATGTGTGATCCACAATTTAAGGATCTCATTTATGTGGTCGCACGTTTAGTTCGCATGATTTGAAAAACTGTGTTCTAGCTGTATGTTAGCTTCTCCCTCGACCACCCTTCTCACACAGTTTGGCTGCACAGTTAGACAAACTGTGCGCTGCCCGTGTGGAAGCCGCTGCCTCCAAGACCAACTGTGCATGGTTTGGCCGCATGATTTAGACAACCCGTGCACCGCCCGTGCAACTTCCCCTCTGCCCCAAAACAACATTTAATGTTCTTCCGACTCTCCCAAGACACAACTCCAAAACAGAGGTACTTTGATACACCAAAATTACCTAAAAATGTAACGTGATGTTATACTTAAATATTATTTTACAAAGCCTCAATATTATAAAAATATGGTATAATATTACTAAATGTCCTTGATGTCATAATAGAATGAGACATTCTGAAAACTTATATTTCATATTTATAATTTCATATGATGTTATTCCCATTTTGTTTGGAATTGATTTATTATAGTTTGTTATCCCTACATTATTTATATTTTGATAATATATTAAACTATTATAATTTCTGTAGTTTTTCTATTTCACGAGATTCTTGACTATTCAGTTATGATATTTTTATATGTTAAGATATTTTTCCCAATTCCAAAATGAGAGGATAATTGAATTATTGTTTTTCCTAATCCAAGATATTATATTCGAAATGTTACACCTACACCTACATGGAAAAAATTATATATGCTCAATCACTAAGAGTTTTAATAAAACATATTGATGTTATATTTTTTTTATTGTAATTCTTATTTTTAGTATATCACAATGAAAATTCACAAATATATTTTGAATTTATTTAGAGATATTTATATTGGTGTCCTAATATGTTTCACTCATATCCAAAATGGGAATATTTGTTTTTATATAAATTTTATGGTCATAAATGTATGAAAGGATATGGGCCATGTGGTTTATGATTAATCAAGTTATATAGTTAAAGTGGGTGATAGGATTATTCAAACATATACATCCAATTATGATTCCATATCCATTATTTTTTATTCTTGAGAGTATAATATATTGTTAGACCATAAAGAAATAAATTTTATTCATGTATATACCAGAAACAATATAATGGGGTTTTATTTTTTACTACATATCACATGTTATTTTTTATTATTAGACAATAGGTATAACATCAATATTATATATTTGTTATATAAAGAGATTATTATTAATAACTACAATATTATTTAGGTTTATTTTATCTATAGGTAATAGGCTCTACACATTATGTATAATCCCTCCTCAGTAGTAATTATCATTTTGTATATTAAAAGGTGTTTATAATGTCATTAACATCACTAGATCTGTTAATATTCCAAGAAAATGTTATATATTCATTAGATAATTATTGAAGGATGTATTTTCATTAGTCAGAGCATTAGAGTCTACCAATTTATGGTCAGACTCCCTTTAATTTGGATATGTATAGGCAGTCGAATGATATTTAGATCTCTTTTAGATTTATTCCTATAACTACGTGAAATTGTATACCATTAGTTTTAACCTATTTAATTATGTTTATTGGTAATGGTGGATAATTTTTCATGGAAAATGTGATGATTAGAAGGTAATTTTTGTGTGGTTTTGGTATAAAATTCACAAACACTCTCTGTTGATCTTCTATGCATCTTCTAAATCACTAGGTATGTCTATGAAATTTTTATAAGGGTTTACATCCAATAATCTAATGTAAAATTTTCATATTCATTTTGTTGATATATTTTTAAATGCATATATTGGATACGGTGGTAATGAGTACTTTATATTTTACTACTTTATGGGATTGTGTTATAGATAATAGTTCTTGTTTTAATAAGGAATATATTGTTTATATTAACAATGATTTAATATATTCCTTCATTCTTATTTTATTCTCGAGATTATAGTTTTGAGACATATTCCAAGAACATTATTGTGATTTTTTATTTCTATGGTTTGTGAGAAATTTAGTGAAATTAATTTGTCCCCTTGTAATTTGGAATGAATTAAATGATAAATTTAAGATACTATTAAATAATAAAATTCCATATAAGATTTATCAATAGAAATTTGGTAATGTTTTTAGGCTGTACAAGGTTGATTGAGAAAGTTGAAGATAGACAATTGATATTTTCCATTTATAAAAATGTAGTTTCTACCCTTGATATGGAAATGGATATCATCTGTGTAATTTAGGTAGAAGCATAAGAATTGAAAAAAACATATCATAGTGTTTAAATCACCAGGTTGAAGAGATGTAATTATATGTAATGTTTTTATATTTAAATCATGTTAATGATTTTAATGATTTGGAAGTTTCAAACAATACTTTTATACAAAATTTTCTTGTAATTGAGACTTAAGGTGGGTAGTCATCCAGTTCCATTGGTTAGACTACACCAATCAGAGGTCAATCATATATAGTGGAGGTTTATTGAGGATATTAGATAATTCTATGGTGGAATCATTTTATGGGAGAGGTTTTGTTTATATAAATATAAAAATATGATTTCATATATTGAATTTTTTTTCATACTCTCTCGGTGTGATATCAATTATTTTTATAAGAGGTGTGTAGTTTTCTATTGCATGGAAGGACACCATGTATGTTTTTTGGGTGGGTGAGATTATAACATAGATCATAGACATGTGGATATTATTTCATAAATTTTTTAATCTATCAACATTTAGTTCGATGAATGTTAATTTTTATACTCTCTGGGTGTGATATCAATTTTTTACTATGTTTTAATAGAGTAAATTTCACTCGTTTATACCTTTATTAATTTCACTTTTAATGTTATTTTAGTGAAAAATTTTATTTTATGAATTTTTATTTAAACATTTATTATTTAACTAAGATAAAAATAAAAAAATAGAATTTATTAGAAGATATTAAATATGAATTTAATATAAAAACAATTTATAGTTCAAAAGCACATTTTTCTTAAAAAACACCATTTATTGTGATTTTTAATTTATATATTTTATTAAATTATTAAATTAATGTGTTTCACCTAATGAAAAATAGAATCCATATTTGGAATAAATGGTTGAAAATTTATTAAAAGGATCAATTTTATTTTTTGGGAATAGGAATAGTAACCTTAGAATTTTTTGTAATATCGGTAAAGGGTTAAACGAGTTAATATGGATTATAAATATCTAATAAGGCTACAATGTATCATCTTATTTATTATTATATTATTTTACTTCTATAATAAAACCAATGTTTTATAATTTAATTGTTTAATGGGATCTATTCCAAGATAAAAAAATATATATTATTTAAATCAATGAAAGTCACACAATGTCAGTTTCTTTATCTTAAACAATTCATATACGGCCACATGCGAAAAATGTATGGTATGAAAAAATATTAGTGTCCATTTTTGAATTAATAAAAATATCATAAGTATATAATTTTATTTAATAAATTTTTGTGCTACTTGGAAGAGATTATAACAACCAATAAATTTTATTTAAAGAATATTACAACATGTCACCATCATGTTTTTAGTAATTTAAAATTTTTATTAAGGGTTTATCCTGAGAATATGTTTTAATATAAATATTATATTGAAATATAAATTATTTACCAATATAATCGTTAATTTTTAATAATTTTTAGGAATTGAATAATTACTCTTAATTATTACATTACACTGATGCAATAGTTTTACATTTGAAGGAAAAATGAAATAAATGATTTTACAAATATAAAATGTATCCTTATATGATATATTTAATATGATCCATAAATTAAATATATGACCATGAAAATCTTGGTGTATATTTAAATTGTTGGTTCCAATTTTACATGTTTTCATGATTTTTTTAAAATTTAAGGTAGTGAATAGTATCCAAATTAACAATAATGATATTTTATGATATTATTTTTTATTAAAGAATAAAAAAAATTATAAAAGTAAAAGATTGATTATTATATTTTCTAAATTTAAAAAACAATGACCATTTAAGGTCCGATTGACACCATATAAGTAAAAAGTATGACCATTTAATATTAAAAAAGTTGTTACAATAGTTAATATGAAATTAAAAAAACTAAGGTTTAATCAAAATGAACAGGATTTAAATAACACTAAATCATTTAAAAAATATTTTTGATGATGACATGAATACATTATCATATCATATTTATTATCCATGGTCGTTTTGTCATATTTTAATGGAATTTTTATTTATTATTTTTTAAATTTTGTTAAATTCTGAAAGTGTCTCTCATATAAATTATAAAAGGGAGTCTCATACCTCACTTATTTACCCTACATTAAGGCTTATAACTTGACCATACACAATAAAATTATCTTATCAACTACCCTTGACACATTTTACATTTTTTTACTACTCAAAATTCCAAACATGTTGCCCTTATATGGAGATATAAAAGAGTTGTTTTGAAGAAGAGTAATCATTCTAAATGATAAATTTCTTTTTCTATTATTTATTAACTCATGTAAATCAATTATTTTTTCATAAAATAATATTTTATGTTTCCTAAAGAGGATGAAAATTAATTATTATAATCAAAACACCATTATGTACCCTTATTCCAATTAATATATAATTAAATGCATCGCTCAAGCATACTTACAGATTACTGTCACCATAAAGAAATACAAATCATTTTTATCACTATATTTTATTGATGGTTCTAATGATTTGTTTAATTAATATATCTATATATATAATATAATTATTAAACAGAAAAAATTAATTATTATTCATCATTCCTTCATTCGGTAAATCAAAAAATAAATACAACATTCATCTGTACGTACGTTCTACTATATCAATGATCGATTTTAATATTCTATATGTATATTCCATGAATGATTATAAATACATATATAATTGCGATATATTATTTTTACACTATTATTAAAAATCATTAAATAGTGTTTCCCTAAAAAATATATAAGGACCAACACCGTCAAACCAAAAAATTATTGGAAAATTATGCAGTAATCACCTCGAAGAGTGATTTTAATATCAAATTATTAAAATACTAGTGAGAAGAAACTATATATAAATAATAATTGTAGGATATAATTAAAGGTATTAAATTAATGTATAATAAATTCATATTTATTATATATGATGTTTGAATATGATAAATAATTAAAATACTTATGATAAATTTTTATTTCACAATATCAACATTGTTTGGGATTATTAGTGATTAAGTCTTCAGTGTGGAATATTTCTCTACCATGTCCATTTTTAGATGGCTTCAAAAATATATTTTTTCTATTACACAAAAATTATTTGAATTAGTTTTTTAAAATGATTTAATTTTTAAAAAATTGATTGGAAGGAATATTTGTATTTATTTTTAATAAATATACTTTGTGAGTTTTCTAAACTAATTATATATGGAATGTTTTTTAACATATATGACATGATATATTTTCTTGATATCATGAAACATTAATTATATGAAACTTCCTATATATGATTAAAAGGTTCTTTTAAAATAAAAACTTTCCCATTGTATTATAATGACTTTTCTAAAATCATTTTTCAAAAGGGAAAGAACATTTTGTTGAAGATTTATTTAAACTATTATTTCAAAATAATTTTCCATGTAAGCCATAATTATTAGATGTTAATTAGGCTTTATTATTGGATGATATCGAAGTATTAAATCCTTATTATTTTTGTTGATTATTTATTTTTTATTATGTAATTCTATTAATGAAATCTATTATTATTCAATGAGTTATGCAATGATGAATTGTTTCTGAAACCCATTTATTTTCTGTGATTTATACAATGATGAAATGTATTTGATGCCAATTTATTTCCATGGGTTTTGATATGATTAATGATTTTTGATCATGTAGTAAACCTAATTATTTATTTCTTATGAGATATTTTGGACATGTTTATTCCTCAAATGCATTGTGTAAATCGTTATATCCCATGACATAAAAATTTGAAATAGTTTGATGGGATTGATACATTATGGGAAACATGTGTGCCATAATCCACTTGGGGAAACATGTTTGTCCTGGTCAAGTATGTAATATAGGTGCATCATGATCCACTATGGGAAACTGGTGTGACCTAATCCACTATTTTAATGATCTTGGTAGTTATCCTTGAAATATGAGATGGTTTTCAATATTTATTATAGTTCCACACTTTTATTACATGAGATTATGGTTCCTGAATGATTAAGGATGATTTATGGATCTTATGGTCTATGTTTCTTTAAATGATAATTTTTATGACATTCATATAGTTTATGATCTATGATAGGTTGGGAATGAACATAAAAAGTCATTTTCATGATCAAATAACCTTATTAATTCTTTATTCATTCATATGATCGTGGATTGGTAAATCCATGGTTTAACCTTACTAATCATCTAAACTCAAAAGTTATAATGATTCCTTCCCTAGGTGTTGAAGAATTGTTTATGTATGGTATTCCTAAGAGGAGTAATATGCGAGCAGATAATTATGGGAGATGTTTTAGATAATTCATAAAATAACAAGATTTTATATCTATTATCTAAAGACTCTAAACCTTTATTGTTCTGGCTAGGAAAATTTTGTTATCTATTTAATATTCAAATAAAAATATGTAATATTTGTGAATGAAAATATTATTCATTTATAATATATTAAATACCCAAAAATATAAATATGTAATAAATATAATATATATAAATTAAATATATTATTCAAACTAATCATGTTATGTGGGGATAGAAAATGGCATAAATTAGTTAATTGTGTGATAACCTGTTATACACACAATTGAGTGATCCATTTCCAATTTTATGGACAAAGGAGATGGAAATAGGTTATAAAAAGAACGAAAAATATTTTGGTTTTTAATATATTGTTTTTATTATTTTTTCATGGTCCAAAGATAAATTTTTTAAGTACAAATCGAAATAATAACAAAATTCTCAATTATGAATTATACCTCCTCTTTGAACAACCTATTCAGATTTTTAAATCAATACTTCCTCGGATTTTTTTATAAATGAAGGGAATCCAATACATGGGGATGAATTTAAGGAATGGTTTTGACTATGTCTTAAATAAAAAAATGATTTTAAAGGGAGGAAAAAATAAAATGGGGTGTCCTATTATAAATGGGAAAATACACATTTGGAATTTTTAAAAGTATTAAAATATATTTATCTATTCCTTAAACAAAATGGATCCAATATATTCCATTTCCATATTTTAGATGATATAGGGTAAATATATGGCTATAAAATACATTTTTTACAAATTTAATAGTCATTTCGACCCTAATAACTTATGATTAACCTCTAGAAAATTTGTCGGAACATTAATTTTAATAAATTATCTTAATACATTTATTTTTTAGTATAGACATAAATTAAGTTGATATTATTACCAAAAATTAATCACTCTAATGAAAATTATGGATTCAATTTTAGAAAATTTAGTTCATAAAATTTGAATAATTTTAAAAACAATTATAATCGTAACATTTTAATGAAACCTAGTTTTTCAGAAGAATTCTATATTAAGTATAAATTTTTTTTATACCTATATAATGTGTTATGTTGATTAAAATAACATTTATTAGATTATTTATAATAAAAAAACTAATGAAATTTTAATAAAATCACAAATATAATATTTCTTTTAAAATTCTTGAAAAGACAAATTATTTTATAATAATAATCAACATTTTCAATTATTCATTGAAAAATAATATATTCCATTTAATTACCAGTAAATCGTCCAAAATTATTTTTGAAATGATAAATTAAAAAAATGCCTATTAACAAAATAAAATTATATAATTTGGAAATAATTATTTTAAATATTACATATAATGCATGAATACCCACTTTGGTTAAAAATACTGTAGTTTTCCTTTTGATTGAATATTTAATAATATTATTATAGTATATATAACTAAATAAAATAAATTAATAAATATTATAATTACATAAAAATGATTTATTTTTAAATTACATTGGTTTTTTTTACATTCTTCCTACCTTTTGGAATTTTCATCTCTACACTTTTATTCATTACATATATAAGTGGTGATATTTTTCATTAATAGCTTTTTCTTATTCACATATTACTTCATAAATAATATAGTCTTCAAAATATACCTAAACCTAGTTAATTACTTTATATTGATTAAATTTCTCCATACCATAATGAATTTGTACTTTATATTCCACATAAGTATGTTATTATTCAAATTGAACTACTTCATGGATAAGAAAATGGGAAACATTTGGGACATATTTCCATAATATTAAAACATGAAATATGTTATGTAACCTAGATAAAATTGTAAGTTAGTACACTCGTTATGAAACTGATCCAAATTTATCTTAGATTTTATATGGTATAATGAATGATTGACTCAATCTTCACATTTTATAAGAAATTCATAACACATTTCAATGGAGATACATTATGATAAATATGACCCCTACCATTAAAGAACGGAATTTTATCTTGTTATCTATATAATATTGTTATCCTCTATGATATATCCTCATGAGATATTGAATAATCTTCACCTTCTCAACCATTTCATTTACCAATTATATTATAAAAAACTATTTCCCTTAGATATTCCCAACAATATTAAGGAAATTGCTTATGAATAACACTTCAAAATTTATAATATATATACCGTAATAAAGTTTTAATTATAATAAAACTAATTGAAATTAAAATATTGACCCAAATTTCCTTGAAAATCCATTTAAAAAGCTCAAGGAATATCCTCAAAAATTAGAACGATTTTCTTTTTCTTTTCATTGGATTCATTATAAAATTCTACTCTAAAATTATATTCAATATCCATTGAATATTAAAGGGTTTTTGAATAATAGGAATAAAATATGGGATATTATTAGATAAAACAGATAGAGGTAATATATTCTATCTAATTATCTATTTAACTTAATATTGTGAATGTTGATATAATGCCAAAGCATCCTGAATTAGATGAAAATGAGTTATTTAACTAGAAATAAATTACCCAAATCACACTTATTCCTTGAGATGAATTTGATAATACAACCACCAAATCTTGGTATATATTCTCCCATTCAAATTCTAACATGGGAAATGGATAGATTATCCATTTAGAAATTTTAAATCAACTTTAACCGATTTAAAATTCATCCATTTTATAGTAAATTAAGCAATATATTTCTATAATTCTTCCCACTAGAAATGATCCACATAGTCTCTATACAATTTTATAGTATAAGGAAAAATTGAAAACACAGAACTTTGAGCCTCACCCATTAATTTATAATTTAACTAGTGATTATTTTAGACACATACGAAATATATGATTCTAAAAACATATCCTCTTTCAATTTTTTTTAAACAGATTGAAGGTCAATCCTCATTTACTAAAATAAAAAAAAGATGTCATCATTAGATAGATTTGAAAAACTAAAACCCATTACAAACATAGAAAATGATAAATGAAGCTACACTTAACTAAGGATGAATAAACCTGATGTACCAATTAGAAAAAAACATTATGACAATAAAGGGAACAAATTGCATATCCTTCCATAACAGACAGTGAAATTGTGACTTCAGTCAGTGAAAATGTGTTTCCCCGAGCCAAATGTTGTGTTGTTGTGATAGTACAATTAGAAAAAGAACCCCTCCAAAAAATGATTATGAAGGAATGGCCAGATTATAGGATCTTTCAACCCTATCTCTCTTAAGAGCTGACCAAAAGATATGATTGTGGGGAACTCACAACATGTCATCGAAAAGAAACAAAAACCTAGACCAAAAGAACAACAAAATATCATGTTAGGATGCCCATCTGACCAACCATATGAATAAAAAATGGATTATAATGGGTGTAATCACACCCATAACCCTTTTGATTCTACCCACCTAGTGATAACAGAAAGCTACAATACCATTGTCGAAAGGCGATGAATCTAAATACAAATCCCAGAGTGACATCTACCGTATCATCATCCAAACAGTACAAAAAACATATCTATGCTAGGAATATGATTTCCCACAGATAGCATGAATTAAAACAAATAATATATCTAATAATAATTTTCCTACAAATGCGTTAAACTTATGATTCAGCGTTAAACTACATGAAAAACCTACAAGATTCACAATATCCAATCCTGGACCAGTGGCCCCAAACAACACATTTGAGCTACAAAAAATTGTGAAGAATAACTCAATGATCTACAAAATCCCAAATATTATATAAAAATTTTGTCACCTAGAAACTAAGGATAGTTGAAATACCTCCAAGAACCACCACCTAGATAGAGCCATTTCACCACTGGGCAACCACCCATCCCTTCTATTTAGAGATGCCAGAAAAAACACCACTTAACAGGAATTCCATCACCCATGAAACCATCAAACACTAATTTAAATCATCTCAAAAACTGAAATCTACACCAAGGGATCCCATATTTGAAAAAAAATTGGGGATGGAGAGGTCCAACTCAACCACCATTCGAACTCTAAATCACCATCACCGACAAGACATATGGAAGAGACTTAACCCCCCCCCCGACATCCTTCTAGACCCATAAGAAACCTAAATATGTCATGATCTAAGATAAATAAGGATAAAACACATCAAAACACCACATCGACAAATGAAAATGGGAGAAGTGTTGAATAATGATGTCAACTAGCCAAAGTTGAATGGAGAAGTTGAGTGTAAAGATGAAACAATGTTTAAGTGACCAAATCAGGTGGATGGATGGGAACACCACAAAGGGGGATATCCTACGGGAAGAATATGCTCTATCAATAGCATTGTTCAAGATAAAATTCTTCCATCTTATTAATATTATCATTCAATAATAATATATTAAAGAATAGAATTCATGAGTTATTATACATTTTCCAATAAATAACACCCCACACGTTGAGATTACTTAATCTGGATTGAGAAAATTTATTGTGCTAACACATAAAAAAAGTCAGAATTCCAATATTCCAAATATCTACGAAAATAACCATAAAATTATTTACCAAAAAAACATGTTCTATACATAGAATAGTTAATGTAGAATTATTTTTTTGGTACAAAGAATCAACTAATATGTTTTATTTTCATAGATGGTAATGAATTTTGTATTTTTGATGGTTTATGACTTATATTCATCTTCTCTTTAATGGGTTAAATACATTCTGACTAAATATATACATCAAAATTCTAAAATTTGTATTTCAATCCAACATTACGCCATATAAATGACATATCTAAATATTTAAATAAAACACTATAGCTACTAGTTCAATTTACTGTATAGTAATTGTTTTCTCATGAGTTTTTAATTAACCTGAATTTTAAAAATTAAGTTTTCATTATTAATTAATACACAATCCAATCCCCTACACGAAGAATAAAATTTTCTATAAATTTCACAATTATTGGATGGAATTGGATAAACCAAAATAACTACTCATGTGTCTTTAAATTCCAAGAAACATTCATCACATTCTGTTGTCAAGATGAAAAAATGACTTTTTTTCTAACATGGTTAGTGGGATTGATAATTTTGTAATGATTTCACAAAATCACTTGTACTAGACCACTATTATCATGAATATAAGAATCACTATAACATTTATATGTCTTTTGAAATCATCAACCACATTAGTTTAAGCATGATCTACTGTAATTACAAATATAATTAAATTATATCCATGGAATGAAATATTTTGTAAAAAATTTAACATTTAGTATATTTTATATATTAATTATATTTTTCAATAGTTTTCAAACAATCCTTATATTTATTCATGATAATAATATATTTTTTAATAAGATAAACTTTCATCTATTTAAACAACCAATCATTTATCGAAATATTGTTTTATATCATTATTAATGTGATATCTTAATATAGATATAATTTCCCGACCCAGTTACCCAGAGTCGGTACATTATTACAAAACATTGGCATGATCACAAGGGATTAAAATCATGAATGACCAATTATTTTAGTAGCCTTGGAAGTACTAGATATATTCATATGATCTACATTACATTATAAAATGAAAAACTAAAACAAAATTGTCTTCATTGACCACATTCATCTCTTTTATTATCCTGAAAGGTCAGTCATAATATACTTATTTGCATCTATGGAATAATAAAACTTAGAAAGGGGTGAAATCAGATGCTCAGTAAGGATAACCATATAACAGAAACTTTCCAGAATAAGCATAAACATTTAAAGCAATGTATAAGACTAAAACACAAGCCTTTTAACCATAAAATTCATCATAATATGACAATGATAAATAAAATAATTCCATTAACTTATTTACATAGATATTCTACTAGTCGAATAATCACATGTAATATCTATAGAAAATTTCATAATGTTGGAATGCATAATGCCAGTCTTTATAACCACATAGTCAAGGCCTTGTGCCAAGACTTTAGATAAGATTTTGTCAAGGATTTTTTCCAATACACTAGTTTGTCTCAAGAGACCTATAGATGCGTCGAGGAGCTATAGAGGGCTCCAACAATGACTTACTATGTCATATGCATTCCTCATATGAAAAAGCATAAATATAACATAAACATTCGTATTAAAACTAGCATACAAAATGTCAAAACATGATCTATAAACAATTAATTTTGTGAAAATAACACTTTCATAATAAAACATATCCCAAAAACATCAATTCAATATTCAAGATTTTTATCATAGTAAATCATATTCAAAAATCATTAAATCCTTCAATGGATGTTGACATAGATGAAATCAAAACTTTTTGTAGAGAAATATCTCTCTTTATTTTGAAATCATTTAAAAGTCATATAATATTAAAGAAAACATATATTTTGGAAATATTAATATAAGATTGTATGGGATGCTTCGATGATGATATAACGACAAAAAATAGTTGCACCCACCTTTTATGTTAAAAAAACATTCTTACCTAATTTTTTTCGAGAAGGTCATAAAGTACCTTGTTTGGAAAACAACGAAAAGATTACTTTAAAAACAAATGTGGTCAAATAAGGGTATAAATGACTTTAACCCATAGTATGGAAAATTTTAAAAATGTTTTGAATTAAAATTTTAAGAAAACACGGATGTGGATGATAAAGAGGTCCCAATAGTCATTTACGTATTAACAACCTCAGATAAGTAAAGAGATTGTATAATTAACCCTTATCTAGTACTTTCACGTAGTATATGGTATGTTAACTTTTGTATAATTGTTAAAACATTGTTATTAAATTATACATGAACTATATACATAAATATGATATCATATATTATCCTATAATATTTCTTTGTTAATTCTCGAATTCTACCCTTTACCAATGGTTCAGAACTGTAACAGCCCGAGATTTTATGAAAACTATTATTTTTAATTTTATTAATGTCTTGTGTTGTACGCTACACCAAAAGGAGCTCGCACAACACGTATCCTTGACTTGCCTTGCATTACACGCAATCGCAACCTTCCTCGATAGCTTGCGTCATACGCAATACCGAGTTTCACTAAACAACAATATGCTATTAAAACTAGCTGTTATGAATAGTAATAATCACTTTTTGAAATTTTATAAACTTTATTTTTCAAAATGGACTTCATTTTTAGATTCGGAATACCGAAATTAGCCTAGGGTGAAATTTTGGTATTTTTCTGAAAACTTTCAATTTTTGATGAATAGTGAAACCACTAAGTGGTAGGTTAAAAACTGAATTTTGCATAAAACTTAATTTTACCGCTTCTGTGAATGGATTTCGAAAATCCGAGAGACACGGTTAATATCAAGGACTAAAATGTGGTTCAATGAGATGAAAATAATTTTTTGGTGAATAGTAACTTTTTACTTTTTTTTACCGCGGTTAATAGTAAATTGGGTAACTAAGGGTAAATATGATATTAATATTACCCTAACACATGTCCTAATTCTATTGGACAAGTGTAATTCGACCAAAAACAAACTTAGGAATAAAATATGACCATTTAGGCCCACTTGGATTAGATTAGGACATTTATTGTTAATTTATTTAAAGAAGGGTTAAAATAGTTAAAATCAAAGTTTAATAAGTAAATCATTTATAATATGGGGTTATACATAAGATAAATTCGATTGTAAATATTCATTAGAAAGCTAAAAAGATTTCCTACATGATGGTATTTTATTTGTAATTTTTAGACATCAAATAAGTTAATTTATTTATGACACAAAGATGATGCAGTAATTATCTTATTAATGAAATATTGACATAATTGATAATATAAATACCAAAATAAATGTAATTTAAGACTTTTTATGAATTCCACTAATTTTCTAGGTTACTATGATATATTAATTTTGATTTAATCAACTTGGTTCGAACATATAATTCTGTTATGACTTTCACAAAAATCATATATCAAATAGTGTCAAAATTGACACAAAATAGTTTTTAAATCAAATATTATTTTATTCCTAAAAATCTAAGGTTCGGCCAAATGACTTAGATAAGGATATATATATTAATAATAAACAATTTGGGGTTCGTTTGGCATGTTATAGTAAGTTTATTAACCATATAGTGAAAGAAAACAAAAAGACATGGTAAAAGTTAAATTATTTAACTTAGAGTTAAATCTAATTGATAAGGTTAAAATAATACCCTAAACTTGTCTAAATCTTATTGGTTGATAGGATTTAGACCCATCCCCACCTTATCTTCGAAATAATACCCTTTGGAGCCATTATAAACCGATTTTGACTTTAATATAAAATAATATTTTGAGATATTCCTAATGTGCCCCTCTCCTCCCTTATAAAAGGACACCTCCTCCCCCTCCTCCTCACACCAAATTGAGCACTCAAGCTCGGCCAACCCCTTCCATTTTCCCTTCTCCACTTCCCTAGAAAAATCCTAGAGGTTCTGGTCTTCCTCAAAGACCAATTTTAGTGCCCTAAGAGGAGGTCTCAAAGAGGCGCTTCAAAGAAGAGGTAATTACCCTTACCAATTCTTTCATCTTTATTTCTTCTTCCACTTCTTCTTTTTAGGTTGTTTCATTATGAAGTAATAACATCAGTATTACTCATATACTGATATGTTATTATAAGTATGAAACAACCCTATTTCACAATCTATCCATCCTACAGAAAAAGAAATCACCGCGCGTGCGTACGTACGAAATACCGTCTCCACGACGTGGTGTAATCTATTTCCCACCATCACCTTACAAGGATGGGTATAATGGTGTAATGAGTAACTATTTATGATTATTATAAAGTAATATTGATACTGAAATAATATACATATACTCCAATACAATTCCATGATCATAGGAACGATATCATCACTCGTGCGTACGTACGGAATACCGTCTCCACGATGTGATGCGACTCATTCTACATGATCATCATTACATAGTAATTATATAAATGAATTGAATGAATAAATATGATATATGTTACACTAATACCATTCTGTATATAAGGTATCTATAACCTTAAAATAAGAATAAGAATTTATTCGGCAAAACACGCATAAGAACAAAAGGCAATAAAGACCCGAGTAACAAGTAACAATGAAATATTACTAACAATAAGCTAAGAATATGACCATATATGATATCATATCAATATGTATGATTCTGGAATAAGTCAATAACATTATGTAAACCATTATACAGGAGCTTTGGACACATACAAAGCAAATCGGACCTAAGGTAAGGGAAATATCACAATCTCATTTTTATCCGAGATTGTTTATCGTAAGTATTTACTGGGGTGTATTTTATCATCCACATCCATGTTTCATCAATATGTAATATTATTTCCATCAACCTACAATTGTTTAAATCCATTTTTACCCTTTGGTGAGTTTTTAGTAATATGTATGAAAGGAATCTTTTGTCGTTTTTCGTATGAGGTACTTTTTGACTTTTCTGACAAAAGTACGAAGAATGTTTTTCTAACATATACGGCATGAATGGATTTTTAAAACATTATTTCCAAGAAGCTTCCTTTACAAGTTTTCAAGTTTATTTTTAATCAACTTCTTTTATTTTAAAGTCGTATGACATGTTATGAAAGGAAAAAATGTTTTTGAAGAAGAAAGGATATTTTCCTCAAGAATGGAGTTCAAGTGTTTTATCAAAATTATTTTCCATCTAAGTTAATAAAGGGTTCTGTTTTTATCCCTATTATTACATTGATTTGATCATGTTGTGATGGAATTATTTTTATGAATTCCTTTATCTTATATGAATTGTTTTATGATGTCACGATGTTTAAAATTCCCATTTTTATTACATGGGTTATGCAATGATGTATGTTTTATGATTTTGTGGAACACATAAGAATGGTATCATTATGAGATGGGTGGGACCTATATCTCCCTCCAATGCATTGGGTAAAGATTTTATATCTCATGAGATAGACATTGCTGGAACGGAAGGTTATTTCGGTTCAGTGCTACAGGACTGAAACGAGGAGTGAACTCGGTTCAGAAAGGGACTTTGTCCACTAAGATAGTCTTGGCAATGAGTCATGACTAACAAGAAATGATTTTCCATGATTATGTGTGCATGCCACAAAGTTTCAAGTTTTATGATATGATTATGGGGATCTCATTTTCACTTCAATGATTTGTTCCATGTTAAGATATTATGCTCTCTTTTGCAGGTTAAGATTTCCAAAAAGTTATGTTCTTATGAATATGATGTGATTGATTTTTATTTTGTATACCCTTACTGAGCATTTGAGCTCACCCTTTTATGTTTTCTTTTCCCCAGGATATAAAGAAAGGTTTTAGGTAAAAAAAGGGAAGATCTTTATAGGAGATATTGAAGATCTTTCACCACGATTAGAAGACTACGTTCTGAGTTTCCAAAGACACTAAACTATTACGATCCTTGTGTGTGTGTTTTTGTTATGTACTAAGTATTCCGCAAAAGTAATGTAATGTCCATGTACGTCAGGCTTCGGGTCTCTACAGTTAGTATCAGAGGAAAGGTTTAGTCAACCTTTGGAAACTAGGATGCGAGAACTTTAGTGAGATCCCTAGAGATATTTATAAGGTATGTCTAGTGATGTCCCTAAGGATAAGTATACGTATAGGATACAGTCCTAGAACTATGGTAATGATCATAGAATTTAACCTAAGATGTTAGATATCAAGGATACTCCACCTTTATTATGTTGTTTTCCCTAGCATGATTTTTTCCTCTCACACAATTCTTTTTTTTTTTGGGTTTTAGAAAATGGATGATTCACGATAATGGAGGATATGATGGACAATGGAATGATATTCTTCATGAGAAACCAAATGAAATGGGATTTGGAAGTCCAAAGATCATTATTATGCCGAATCAGCAATCTCATAATATGATCAATAAAGTAAAATTTGGTAAGTTTCCTGACTCGACTAATAAGAGAAAGATGGAGTTTCATGATGATCATAGAGGAAAGAAAGTTCAATTTCCCCTATGTAAATCATGTGGGAAGAGGCATCAAGGAGAATGTTTCAAGGGAACTGGAACATGCTTTGGGTGTGGAAAAGAAGGACACAAAGCAAGTAAGTGCAAAGGAAAAGGGTCGGTTAACACCATGGATGAGGATAATGGTATTGCTACGACATCAAAAATGGTTAAGTGTTTTAAATGTGGAATGTATGGCCATTATGCAAACAAATGACCTAAGGGAAAGACTCATGAAGAGAATCAGTATGGTCATATGGGTAGTATTTATGTGGATGATGATGAAGAGACTACAAATGATATGTGAGATGAAATAATTTTTGAAGCTCAGTCAATGGTTTAAGAATGTAGTGGAATGATTACATGTTTATCATGTGTAATGTTGTATAAGAAATCTCATGGTACTATGGAATAAAGAGACGTCTAAGGATTGTTACACTGTTGTCTTTCCTTGAGTTATGAAAGTTTATGATTAATGGTACCACTATCCATGAAAGGTTATTCAGATATTTTTTAGAATTTAGATGATATGCGCACAATGAAGGAATAATAAGATAATGGGGTGTTTGACTATATTCATGAGCTCATGATTGATATAAGGACTAAGTGATATCATGGTTTGAGTATATAGAATTTTGAGGATTTTGGTATGTGGAAAGTGTTAACGTTTAACTACATTCATGTTTTCAATAAGGTTCAATGGGTATTCAAGAGAATACATGATTAAGGACTTTGAATGTCTGGAATGTGACCAGCAAAACATATCTTATGATATATGGGGATCAACGATGGTATTAAATATATGGTAATCATTTTCACTATGAGAGTGGACTACAGTATTATGGATAAGCCTAAAGATTGGAATGGATTAAGGATAGAAGTTTTTTCGATATTATTGATGGGATGTTACAGTAATATAGTTTTAGAAAAAGGACAACCTGCAGGACGGGCGACAGCCCATCGCTTCGGACAAGGCTGTGGGAATCGAACCCACAACCGAAGTGCGACTGGCCTTTATCGCCTACCACTGGCCTACAGGAAGTCCCTGTTTAGTAGAAACTAGTTTTATTATATTAAGCAGTATGATATATGAAGTATAAGTCCATTTTAGGAACTATATATGATTAATCTCACTATAGATCGACTTATGTATATAATTTTTGCTAACCTTTTGTTTGAGACAGATGGAATGACCCGTCGTTCTATCACATGATCTGCTAACACTTCACAAATTCAACTTCATTTATTTAAGAGATGAAGTGGCAATTGTTCAAGGCACGAACAACAGTGAGATTGTACCAAAATAAAGTAAGTATTTATTCTAATTCAAATTTTCAACTTTAGGGAAATGATCTTGAAAAACAAAAATGTTGTCCTAGTGATCTTATACCTGATGAATCGGATGGTACCTTATATCATCACAAATCTATGGATTTGTGATTACTGGATTTTCCATAGCCATGTTCTCTACCACTCTCCATCAGAACATGATGGTTAGATTTCTCTTCCATATCCATATTTTCACCTATGTGGAAACCCAGTGATTAGTTTATTTGGGTAATCGTTACATTTCATACTTTAGTTTTTAAAGACAAGTTTTGGTATTCATTTTTACGATGTGGGTTTCTATTAAAGAATCTTTTGAATAGTAAACTATTTATAACCCCGACGAATTTCGAGGGCGAAATTCATTTTAAGGGGGGTAGAATGTAACAGCCCGAGATTTTATGAAAACTATTATTTTTAATTTTATTAATGTCTTGTGTTTTACGCTACACCAAAAGGAGCTCGCACAACACGTATCCTTGACTTGCCTTGCATTACACGCAATCACAACCTTCCTCGATAGCTTGCGTCGTACGCAATACCGAGTTTCACTAAACAACAATATGCTATTAAAACTAGCCGTTATGAATAGTAATAATCAATTTTTGAAATTTTATAAACTTTATTTTTCAAAATGGACTTCATTTTTGGATTCGGAATACCGAAATTAGCCTAGGGTGAAATTTTGGTATTTTTCTGAAAACTTTCAATTTTTGATGAATAGTGAAACCACTAAGTGGTAGGTTAAAAACTGAATTTTGCATAAAACATAATTTTACCGCTTCAGTGAATGGAATTTCGAAAATCCGAGAGACACGGTTAATATCAAGGACTAAAATGTGGTTCAATGAGATGAAAATAATTTTTTGGTGAATAGTAACTTTTTACTTTTTTTTACCGCGGTTAATAGTAAATTGGGTAACTAAGGGTAAATATGATATTAATATTACCCTAACACATGTCCTAATTCTATTGTACAAGTGTAATTCGACCAAAAACAAACTTAGGAATAAAATATGACCATTTAGGCCCACTTGGATTAGATTAGGACATTTATTGTTAATTTATTTAAAGAAGGGTTAAAATAGTTAAAATCAAAGTTTAATAAGTAAATCATTTATAATATGGGGTTATACATAAGATAAATTCGATTGTAAATATTCATTAGAAAGCTAAAAAGATTTCCTACATGATGGTATTTTATTTGTAATTTTTAGACATCAAATAAGTTAATTTATTTATGACACAAAGATGATGCAGTAATTATCTTATTAATGAAATATTGACATAATTGATAATATAAATACCAAAATAAATGTAATTTAAGACTTTTTATGAATTCCAATAATTTTCTAGGTTACTATGATATATTAATGTTGATTTAATCAACTTGGTTCGAACATATAATTATGTTATGACTTTCACAAAAATCATATATCAAATAGTGTCAAAATTGACACAAAATAGTTTTTAAATCAAATATTATTTTATTCCTAAAAATCTAAGGTTCGGCCAAATGACTTAGATAAGGATATATATATTAATAATAAACAATTTGGGTTTCGTTTGGCATGTTATAGTAAGTTTATTAACCATATAGTGAAAGAAAACTAAAAGACATGGTAAAAGTTAAATTATTTAACTTAGAGTTAAATCTAATTGATAAGGTTAAAATAATACCCTAAACTTGTCTAAATCTTGTTGGTTGATATGATTTCAACCCATCCCCACCTTATCTTCGAAATAAGACCCTTTGGAGCCATTATAAACCGATTTTGACTTTAATATAAAATAATATTTTGAGATATTCCTAATGTGCCCCTCTCCTCCCTTATAAAAGGACACCTCCTCCCCCTCCTCCTCACACCAAATTGTGCACTCAAGCTCGGCCAACCCCTGCCATTTTCCCTTCTCCACTTCCCTAGAAACATCCTAGAGGTTCTGGTCTTCCTCAAAGACCAATTTTAGTGCCCTAAGAGGAGGTCTCAAAGAGGCGCTTCAAAGAAGAGGTAATTACCGTTACCAATTCTTTCATCTTTATTTCTTCTTCCACTTCTTCTTCTTAGGTTGTTTCATTATGAAGTTATAAAATCAGTATTACTCATATACTGATATGTTATTATAAGTATGAAACAACCCTATTTCACAATCTATCCATCCTACGGAAAAAGAAATCACCGCGCGTGCGTACGTACGGAATACCGTCTCCACGCCGTGGTGTAATCTATTTTCCACCATCACCTTACAAGGATGGGTATAATGGTGTAATGAGTAACTATTTATGATTATTATAAATTAATATTGATACTGAAATAATATACATATACTCCAATACAATTCCATGATCATAGGAACGATATCATCACTCGTGCGTACGTACGGAATACCGTCTCCACGATGTGATGCGACTCGTTCTACATGATCATCATTACATAGTAATTATATAAATGAATTGAATGAATAAATATGATATATGTTACACTAATACCATTCTGGATATAAGGTATCTATAAACTTAAAAGAAGAATAAGAATTTATTTGGCAAAACACGCATAAGAACAAAAGGCAATAAAGACCCGAGTAACAAGTAACAATAAAATATTACTAACAATAAGCTAAGAATATGACCATATATGATATCATATCAATATGTATGATTCTGGAATAAGTCAATAACATTATTTAAACCATTATACAGGAGCTTCGGACACATACAAAGCAAATCAGACCTAAGGTAAGGGAAATATCACAATCTCATTTTTATCCGAGATTGTTTATTCGTAAGTATTTACTGGGGTGTATTTTATCATCCACATCCATGTTTCATCAATATGTAATATTATTTCCATCCACATACAATTGTTTAAATCCATTTTTACCCTTTGGTGAGTTTTTAGTAATATGTATGAAAGGAATTTTTTGTCGTTTTTCGTATGAGGTACTTTTTGACTTTTCCGACAAAAGTACGAAGAATGTTTTTTTTAACATATACGGCATGAATGGATTTTTAAAACATTATTTCCAAGAAGCTTCCTTTACAAGTTTTCAAGTTTATTTTTAATCAACTTCTTTTATTTTAAAGTCGTATGACATGTTATGAAAGGAAAAAATGTTTTTGAAGAAGAAAGGATATTTTCCTCAAGAATGGAGTTCAAGTGTTTTATCAAAATTATTTTCCATCTAAGTTAATAAAGGGTTCTGTTTTTATCCCTATTATTACGTTGATTTGATCATGTTGTGATGGAATTATTTTTATCAATTCCTTTATCTTATATGAATTGTTTTATGATGTCACGATGTTTAAAATTCCCATTTTTATTACATGGGTTATGCAATGATGTATGTTTTATGATTTTGTGGCACACATAAGAATGGTATCATTATGAGATGGGTGGGACCTATATCTCCCTCCAATGAATTGGGTAAAGATTTTATATCTCATGAGATAGACATGGCTGGAATGGAAGGTTATTTCGGTTCAGTGATACAGGACTGAAACGAGGAGTGAACTCGGTTCAGAAAGGGACTTTGTCCACTAAGATAGTCTTGGCAATGAGTCATGAATAACAAGAAATGATTTTCCATGATTATGTGTGCATGCCACAAAGTTTCAAGTTTTATGATATGATTATGGGGATCTCATTTTCACTTCTATGATTTGTTCCATGTTAAGATATTATGCTCTCTTTTGCAGGTTAAGATTTCCAAAAAGTTATGTTCTTATGAATATGATGTGATTGATTTTTCTTTTGTATACCCTTACTGAGCATTTGAGCTCACCCTTTTATGTTTTCTTTTCCCCAAGATATAAAGAAAGGTTTTAGGTAAAAAAAAGGGAAGATCTTTATGGGAGATATTGAAGATCTTTCACCACGATTAGAAGACTACGTTCCGAGTTTCCAAAGACACTAAACTATTACGATCCTTGTGTGTGTGTTTTTGTTATGTACTAAGTATTCCGCAAAAGTAATGTAATGTCCATGTACGTCAGGCTTCGGGTCTCTACAGTTGGTATCAGAGGAAAGGTTTAGTCAACCTTTGGAAACTAGGATGCGAGAACATTAGTGAGATCCCTAGAGATATTTATAAGGTATGTCTAGGGATGTCCCTAAGGATAAGTATACGTATAGGATACAGTCATAGAACTATGGTAACGATCATAGAATTTAACCTAAGATGTTAGATATCAAGGATACTCCACCTTTATTATGTTGTTTTCCCTAGCATGATTTTTGCCTCTCACACTATTCTTTTTTTTTGGGTTTTAGAAAATGGATGATTCACGATAATAGAGGATATGATGGACAATGGAATGATATTCTTCATGAGAAACCAAATGAAATGGGATTTGGAAGTCCAAAGATCATTATTATGCCGAATCAGCAATCTCATTATATGATCAATAAAGTAAAATTTGGTAAGTTTCCTGACTCGACTAATAAGAGAAAGATGGAGTTTCATGATGATCATAGAGGAAAGAAAGTTCAATTTCCCCTATGTAAATCATGTGGGAAGAGGCATCAAGGAGAATGTTTCAAGGGAACTGGAAGATGCTTTGGGTGTGGAAAAGAAGGACACAAATCAAGTAAGTGCAAAGGAAAAGGGTCGGTTAACACCATGGATGAGGATTATGGTATTGCTACGACATCAAAAATGGTTAAGTGTTTTAAATGTGGAATGTATGGCCATTATGCAAACAAATGCCCTAAGGGAAAGACTCATGAAGAGAATCAGTATGGTCATATGGGTAGTATTTATGTGGATGATGATGAAGAGACTACAAATGATATGTGAGATGAAAGAATTTTTGAAGCTCGGCCAATGGTTTAAGAATGTAGTGGAATGATTACATGTTTATCATGTGTAATGTTGTATAAGAAATCTCATGGTACTATGGAATAAAGAGACGTCTAAGGATTGTTACACTGTTGTCTTTCCTTGAGTTATGAAAGTGTATTATTAATGGTACCACTATCCATGAAAGGTTATTCAGATATTTTTTGGAATTTAGATGATATGCGCACAATGAATGAATAATAAGATAATGGGGTGTTTGATTATATTCATGAGCTCATGATTGATATAAGGACTAAGTGATATCATGGTTTGAGTATATAAAATTTTGAGGATTTTGGTATGTGGAAAGTGTTAACGTTTAACTACATTCATGTTTTCAATAAGGTTCAATGGGTATTCAAGAGAATACATGATTAAGGACTTTGAATGTCTGGAATGTGACCAGCAAAACATATCTTATGATATATGGGGATCAACGATGGTATTAAATATATGGTAATCATTTTCACTATGAGAGTGGACTACAGTATTATGGATAAGCCTAAAGATTGGAATGGATTAAGGATAGAAGTTTTTTCGATATTATTGATGGGATGTTACAGTAATATAGTTTTAGAAAAAGGACAACCTGCAGGACGGGCGACAGCCCATCGCTTCGGACAAGGCTGTGGGAATCGAACCCACAACCGAAGTGCGACTGGCCTTTATCGCCTACCACTGGCCTACATGAAGTCCCTGTTTAGTAGAAACTAGTTTTATTATATTAAGCAGTATGATATATGAAGTATAAGTCCATTTTAGGAACTATATATGATTAATCTCACTATAGATCGACTTATGTATATAATTTTTGCTAACCTTTTGTTTGAGACAGATGGAATGACCCGTCGTTCTATCACATGATCTGCTAACACTTCACAAATTCAACTTCATTTATTTAAGAGATGAAGTGGCAATTGTTCAAGGCACGAACAACAGTGAGATTGTACCAAAATAAAGTAAGTATTTATTCTAATTCAAATTTTCAACTTTAGGGAAATGATCTTGAAAAACAAAAATGTTGTCCTAGTGATCTTATACCTGATGAATCAGATGGTACCTTATATCATCACAAATCTATGGATTTGTGATTACTGGATTTTCCATAGCCATGTTCTCTACCACTCTCCATCAGAACATGATGGTTAGATTTCTCTTCCATATCCATATTTTCACCTATGTGGAAACCCAGTGATTAGTTTATTTGGGTAATCGTTACATTTCATACTTTAGTTTTTAAAGACAAGTTTTGGTATTCATTTTTACGATGTGGGTTTCTATTAAAGAAACTTTCGAATAGTAAACTATTTATAACCCCGACGAATTTCGAGGGAGAAATTCATTTTAAGGGGGGTAGAATGTAACAGCCCGAGATTTTATGAAAACTATTCTTTTTAATTTTATTAATGTCTTGTGTTGTACGCTACACCAAAAAGAGCTCGCACAACACGTATCCTTGACTTGCCTTGCATTACACGCAATCACAACCTTCCTTGATAGCTTGCGTCGTACACAATACCGAGTTTCACTAAACAACAATATGCTATTAAAACTAGCCGTTATGAATAGTAATAATCACTTTTTGAAATTTGATAAACTTTATTTTTCAAAATGGACTTCATTTTTGGATTCGGAATACCGAAATTAGCCTAGGGTGAAATTTTGATATTTTTCTGAAAACTTTCAATTTTTGATGAATAGTGAAACCACTAAGTGGTAGGTTAAAAACTAAATTTTGCATAAAACTTAATTTTACCGCTTCTGTGAATGGAATTTCGAAAATCCGAGAGACACGGTTAATATCAAGAACTAAAATGTGGTTCAATGAGATGAAAATAATTTTTTGGTGAATAGTAACTTTTTACTTTTTTTTACTGCGGTTAATAGTAAATTGGGTAACTAAGGGTAAATATGATATTAATATTACCCTAACACATGTCCTAATTCTATTGGACAAGTGTAATTCGACCAAAAACAAACTTAGGAATAACATATGGCCATTTAGGCCCACTTGGATTAGATTAGGACATTTATTGTTAATTTATTTAAAGAAGGGTTAAAATAGTTAAAATCAAAGTTTAATAAGTAAATCATTTATAATATGGGGTTATACATAAGATAAATTCGATTGTAAATATTCATTAGAAAGATAAAATGATTTCCTACATGATGGTATTTTATTTTTAATTTTTAGACATCAGATAATTTAATTTATTTATGACACAAAGATGATGCAATAATTATCTTATTAATGAAATATTGACATAATTGATAATATAAATACCATAATAAATGTAATTTAAGACTTTTTATGAATTCCACTAATTTTCTAGGTTACTATGATATATTAATGTTGATTTAATCAACTTGGTTCGAACATATAATTCTGTTATGACTTTCACAAAAATCATATATCAAATAGTGTCAAAATTGACACAAAATAGTTTTTAAATCAAATATTATTTTATTCCTAAAAATCTAAGGTTCGGCCAAATGACTTAGATAAGGATATATATATTAATAATAAACAATTTGGGGTTCGTTTGGCATGTTATAGTAAGTTTATTAACCATATAGTGAAAGAAAACTAAAAGACATGGTAAAAGTTAAATTATTTAACTTAGAGTTAAATCTAATTGATAAGGTTAAAATAATACCCTAAACTTGTCTAAATCTTATTGGTTGATAGTATTTCGATCCATCCCCACCTTATCTTCGAAATAAGACCCTTTGGAGCCATTATAAACTGATTTGGACTTTAATATAAAATAATATTTTGAGATATTCCTAATGTGCCCCTCTCCTCCCTTATAAAAGGACACCTCCTCCCCCTCCTCCTCACACCAAATTGAGCACTCAATCTCGGCCAACCCCTGCCATTTTCCCTTCTCCACTTCCCTAGAAACATCCTAGAGGTTCTGGTATTCCTCAAAGACCAATTTTAGTGCCCTAAGAGGAGGTCTCAAAGAGGCGCTTCAAAGAAGAGGTAATTACCGTTACCAATTCTTTCATCTTTATTTCTTCTTCCACTTCCTCTTCTTAGGTTGTTTCATTATGAAGTAATAACATCAGTATTACTCATATACTGATATGTTATTATAAGTATGAAACAACCCTATTTCACAATCTATCCATCCTACGGAAAAAGAAATCACCGCGCGTGCGAACGTACGAAATACCGTCTCCACGCCGTGGTGTAATCTATTTTCCACCATCACCTTACAAGGATGGGTATAATGGTGTAATGAGTAACTATTTATGATTATTAGAAAGTAATATTGATACTGAAATAATATACATATACTCCAATACAATTCCATGATCATAGGAACGATATCATCACTCGTGCGTACGTACGGAATACCGTCTCCACGATGTGATGCGTCTCGTTCTACATGATCATCATTACATAGTAATTATATAAATGAATTGAATGAATAAATATGATATATGTTACACTAATACCATTCTGGATATAAGTTATCTATAACCTTAAAAGAAGAATAAGAATTTATTCGGCAAAACACGCATAAGAACAAAAGGCAATAAAGACCCGAGTAACAAGTAACAATGAAATATTACTAACAATAAGCTAATAATATGACCATATATGATATCATATCAATATGTATGATTCTGGAATAAGTCAGTAACATTATGTAAACCATTATACAGGAGCTTCGGACACATACAAAGCAAATCGGACCTAAGGTAAGGGAAATATCACAATCTCATTTTTATCCGAGATTGTTTATTCGTAAGTATTTACTGGGGTGTATTTTATCATCCACATCCATGTTTCATCAATATGTAATATTATTTCCATCCACCTACAATTGTTTAAATCCATTTTTACCCTCGGTGAGTTTTTAGTAATATGTATGAAAGGAATCTTTTGTCGTTTTTCGTATGAGGTACTTTTTGACTTTTCCGACAAAAGTACGAAGAATGTTTTTTTAACATATACGGCATGAATGGATTTTTAAAACATTATTTCCAAGAAGATTCCTTTACAAGTTTTTAAGTTTATTTTTAATCAACTTCTTTTATTTTAAAGTCGTATGACATGTTATGAAAGGAAAAATGTTTTTGAAGAAGAAAGGATATTTTCCTCAAGAATGGAGTTCAAGTGTTTTATCAAAATTATTTTCCATCTAAGTTAATAAAGGGTTCTGTTTTTATCCCTATTATTACATTTATTTGATCATGTTGTGATGGAATTATTTTTATGAATTTCTTTATCTTATATGAATTGTTTTATGATGTCACGATGTTTAAAATTCCCATTTTTATTACATGGGTTATGCAATGATGTATGTTTTATGATTTTGTGGCACACATAAGAATGGTATCATTATGAGATGGGTGGGACCTATATCTCCCTCCAATGCATTGGGTAAAGATTTTATATCTCATGAGATAGACATGGCTGGAACGGAAGGTTATTTCGGTTCAGTGATACAGGACTGAAACGAGGAGTGAACTCGGTTCAGAAAGGGACTTTGTCCACTAAGATTGTCTTGGAAATGAGTCATGACTAACAAGAAATGATTTTCCATGATTATGTGTGCATACCACAAAGTTTCAAGTTTTATGATATGATTATGGGGATCTCATTTTCACTTCTATGATTTGTTCCATGTTAAGATATTATGCTCTCTTTTGCAGGTTAAGATTTCCAAAAAGTTATGTTCTTATGAATATGATGTGATTGATTTTTCTTTTGTATACCCTTACTGAGTATTTGAGCTCACCCTTTTATGTTTTCTTTTCCCCAGGATATAAAGAAAGGTTTTAGGTAAAAAAAAGGGAAGATCTTTATGGGAGATATTGAAGATCTTTCACCACGATTAGAAGACTACGTTCCGAGTTTCCAAAGACACTAAACTATTACGATCCTTGTGTGTGTGTTTTTGTTATGTACTAAGTATTCCGAAAAAGTAAGGTAATTTCCATGTACGTCAGGCTTCGGGTCTCTACAGTTGGTATTAGAGGAAAGGTTTAGTCAACCTTTGGAAACTAGGATGCGAGAACTTTAGTGAGATCCCTAGAGATATTTATAAGGTATGTCTAGGGATGTCCCTAAGGATAAGTATACGTATAGGATACAGTCCTAGAACTATGGTAACGATCATAGAATTTAACCAAAGATGTTAGATATCAAGGATACTCCACCTTTATTATGTTGTTTTCCCTAACATGATTTTTGCCTCTCACACTATTCTTTTTTTTTTGGGTTTTAGAAAATGGATGATTCACGATAATGGAGGATATGATGGACAATGGAATGATATTCGTCATGAGAAACCAAATGAAATGTGATTTGGAAGTCCAAAGATCATTATTATGCCGAATCAGCAATCTCATAATATGATCAATAAAGTAAAATTTGGTAAGTTTCCTGACTCGACTAATAAGAGAAAGATGGAGTTTCATGATGATCATAGAGGAAAGAAAGTTCAATTTCCCCTATGTAAATCATGTGGGAAGAGGCATCAAGGAGAATGTTTCAAGGGAACTGGAAGATGCTTTGGGTGTGGAAAAGAAGGACACAAAGTAATTAAGTGCAAAGGAAAAGGGTCGGTTAACACCATGGATGAGGATAATGGTATTGCTACGACATCAAAAATGGTTAAGTGTTTTAAAAGTGGAATGTATGGCCATTATGCAAACAAATGCCCTAAGGGAAAGACTCATGAAGAGAATCAGTATGGTCATATGGGTAGTATTTATGAGGATGATGATGAAGAGACTACAAATGATATGTGAGATGAAAGAATTTTTGAAGCTCGACCAATGGTTTAAGAATGTTGTGGAATGATTACATGTTTATCATGTGTAATGTTGTATAAGAAATCTCATGGTACTATGGAATAAAGAGACGTCTAAGGATTGTTACACTGTTGTCTTTCCTTGAGTTATGAAAGTGTATGATTAATGGTACCACTATCCATGAAAGGTTATTCAGATATTTTTTAGAATTTAGATGATATGCCCACAATGAAGGAATAATAAGATAATGGGGTGTTTGATTATATTCATGAGCTCATGATTGATATAAGGACTAAGTGATATCATGGTTTGAGTATATAGAATTTTGAGGATTTTCGTATGTGGAAAGTGTTAACGTTTAACTACATTCATGTTTTCAATAAGGTTCAATGGGTATTCAAGAGAATACATGATTAAGGACTTTGAATGTCTGGAATGTGACCAGCAAAACATATCTTATGATATATGAGGATCAATGATGGTATTAAATATATGGTAATCATTTTCACTATGAGAGTGGACTACAGTATTATGGATAAGCCTAAAGATTGGAATGGATTAAGGATAGAAGTTTTTTCGATATTATTGATGGGATGTTACAGTAATATAGTTTTAGAAAAAGGACAACCTGCAGGACGGGCGACAACCCATCGCTTCAGACAAGGCTGTGGGAATCGAACCCACAACCGAAGTGCGACTGGCCTTTATCGCCTACCACTGGCCTACAGGAAGTCCCTGTTTAGTAGAAACTAGTTTTATTATATTAAGCAGTATGATATATGAAGTATAAGTCCATTTTAGGAACTATATATGATTAATCTCACTATAGATAGACTTATGTATATAATTTTTGCTAACCTTTTGTTTGAGACAGATGGAATGACCCGTCGTTCTATCACATGATCTGCTAACACTTCACAAATTCAACTTCATTTATTTAAGAGATGAAGTGGCAATTGTTCAAGGCACGAACAACAGTGAGATTGTACCAAAATAAAGTAAGTATTTATTCTAATTCAAATTTTCAACTTTAGGGAAATGATCTTGAAAAACAAAAATGTTGTCCTAGTGATCTTATACCTGATGAATCAGATGGTACCTTATATCATCACAAATCTATGGATTTGTGATTACAGGATTTTCCATAGCCATGTTCTCTACCACTCTCCATCAGAACATGATGGTTAGATTTCTCTTCCATATCCATATTTTCACCTATGTGGAAACCCAGTGATTAGTTTATTTGGGTAATCGTTACATTTCATACTTTAGTTTTTAAAGACATGTTTTGGTATTCCTTTTTACGATGTGGGTTTCTATTAAAGAAACTTTCGAATAGTAAACTACTTATAACCCCGACGAATTTCGAGGGCGAAATTCATTTTAAGGGGGGTAGAATGTAACAGCCCGAGATTTTATGAAAACTATTCTTTTTAATTTTATTAATGTCTTGTGTTGTACGCTACACCAAAAGGAGCTCGCACAACACGTATCCTTGACTTGCCTTGCATTACACGCAATCGCAACCTTCCTCGATAGCTTGCGTCGTACGCAATACCGAGTTTCACTAAACAACAATATGCTATTAAAACTAGCCGTTATGAATAGTAATAATCACTTTTTGAAATTTTATAAACATTATTTTTCAAAATGGACTTCATTTTTGGATTCGGAATACCGAAATTAGCCTAGGGTGAAATTTTGGTATTTTTCTGAAAACTTTCAATTTTTGATGAATAGTGAAACCACTAAGTGGTAGGTTAAAAACTGAATTTTGCATAAAACTTAATTTTACCGCTTCTGTGAATGGAATTTCGAAAATCCGAGAGACACGGTTAATATCAAGGACTAAAATGTGGTTCAATGAGATGAAAATAATTTTTTGGTGAATAGTAACTTTTTACTTTTTTTTACCGCGGTTAATAGTAAATTGGGTAACTAAGGGTAAATATGATATTAATATTACCCTAACACATGTACTAATTCTATTGGACAAGTTTAATTCGACCAAAAACAAACTTAGGAATAAAATATGACCATTTAGGCCCACTTGGATTAGATTAGGACATTTATTGTTAATTTATTTAAAGAAGGGTTAAAATAGTTAAAATCAAAGTTTAATAAGTAAATCATTTATAATATGAGGTTATACATAAGATAAATTCGATTGTAAATATTCATTAGAAATCTAAAAAGATTTCCTACATGATGGTATTTTATTTGTAATTTTTAGACATCAGATAATTTAATTTATTTATGACACAAAGATGATGCAGTAATTATCTTATTAATGAAATATTGACATAATTGATAATATAAATACCAAAATAAATGTAATTTAAGACTTTTTATGAATTCCACTAATTTTCTAGGTTACTATGATATATTAATGTTGATTTAATCAACTTGGTTCGAACATATAATTCTGTTATGACTTTCACAAAAATCATATATCAAATAGTGTCAAAATTGACACAAAATAGTTTTTAAATCAAATATTATTTTATTCCTAAAAATATAAGGTTCGGCCAAATGACTTAGATAAGGATATATATATTAATAATAAACAATTTGGGGTTCGTTTGGCATGTTATAGTAACTTTATTAACCATATAGTGAAAGAAAACAAAAAGACATGGTAAAAGTTAAATTATTTAACTTAGAGTTAAATCTAATTGATAAGGTTAAAATAATACCCTAAACTTGTCTAAATCTTATTGTTTGATAGGATTTCGACCCATCCCTACCTTATCTTCGAAATAAGACCCTTTGGAGACATTATAAACCGATTTTGACTTTAATATAAAATAATATTTTGAGATATTCCTAATGTGCCCCTCTCCTCCCTTATAAAAGGACACCTCCTCCCCCTCCTCCTCACACCAAATTGAGCACTCAAGCTCGGCCAACCCCTGCCATTTTCCCTTCTCCACTTCCCTAGAAACATCCTAGAGGTTATGATCTTCCTCAAAGACCAATTTTAGTGCCCTAAGAGGAGGTCTCAAAGAGGCGCTTTAAAGAAGAGGTAATTACCGTTACCAATTCTTTCATCTTTATTTCTTCTTACACTTCTTCTTCTTAGGTTGTTTCATTATGAAGTAATAACATCAGTATTACTCATATACTGATATGTTATTATAAGTATGAAACAACCCTATTTCACAATCTATCCATCCTACGGAAAAAGAAATCACCGCGCGTGCGTACGTACGGAATACCGTCTCCATGCCGTGGTGTAATCTATTTTCCACCATCACCTTACAAGGATGGGTATAATGGTGTAATGAGTAACTATTTATGATTATTATAAAGTAATATTGATACTGAAATTATATACATATACTCCAATACAATTACATGATCATAGGAACGATATCATCACTCGTGCGTACGTACGGAATACCGTCTCCACGATGTGATGCGACTCGTTCTACATGATCATCATTACATAGTAATTATATAAATGAATTGAATGAATAAATATGATATATGTTACACTAATACAATTCTGGATATAAGGTATCTATAACCTTAAAAGAAGAATAAGAATTTATTCGGCAAAACACGCATAAGAACAAAAGGCAATAAAGACCCGAGTAACAAGTAACAATGAAATATTACTAACAATAAGCTAAGAATATGACCATATATGATATCATATCAATATGTATGATTATGGAATAAGTAAATAACATTATTTAAACCATTATACAGGAGCTTCGGACACATACAAAGCAAATCGGACCTAAGGTAAGGGAAATATCACAATCTCATTTTTATCCGAGATTGTTTATTCGTAAGTATTTACTGGGGTGTATTTTATCATCCACATCCATGTTTCATCAATATGTAATATTATTTCCATCCTACAATTGTTTAAATCCATTTTTACCCTTCGGTGAGTTTTTAGTAATATGTATGAAAGGAATCTTTTGTCATTTTTCGTATGAGGTACTTTTTGACTTTTCCGACAAAAGTACGAAGAATGTTTTTTTTAACATATACGGCATGAATGGATTTTTAAAACATTATTTCCAAGAAGCTTCCTTTACAAGTTTTCATGTTTATTTTTAATCAACTTCTTTTATTTTAAAGTCGTATGACATGTTATGAAAGGAAAAAATGTTTTTGAAGAAGAAAGGATATTTTCCTCAAGAATGGAGTTCAAGTGTTTTATCAAAATTATTTTCCATCTAAGTTAATAAAGGGTTCTGTTTTTATCCCTATTATTACATTGATTTGATCATGTTGTGATGGAATTATTTTTATGAATTCCTTTATCTTATATGAATTGTTTTATGATGTCACGATGTTTAAAATTCCCATTTTTATTACATGGGTTATGCAATGATGTATGTTTTATGATTTTGTGGCACACATAAGAATGGTATCATTATGAGATGGGTGGGACCTATATCTCCCTCCAATGCATTGGGTAAAGATTTTATATCTCATGAGATAGACATGGCTGGAACGGAAGGTTATTTCGGTTCAGTGATACAGGACTGAAACGAGGAGTGAACTCGGTTCAGAAAGGGACTTTGTCCACTAAGATAGTCTTGGCAATGAGTCATGACTAACAAGAAATGATTTTCCATGATTATGTGTGCATGCCACAAAGTTTCAAGTTTTATGATATGATTATGGGGATCTCATTTTCACTTCTATGATTTGTTCCATGTTAAGATATTATGCTCTCTTTTGCAGGTTAAGATTTCCAAAAAGTTATGTTCTTATGAATATGATGTGATTGATTTTTCTTTTGTATACCCTTACTGAGCATTTGAGCTCACCCTTTTATGTTTTCTTTTCCCGAGGATATAAAGAAAGGTTTTAGGTAAAAAAAAGGGAAGATCTTTATGGGAGATATTGAAGATCTTTCACCACGATTAGAAGACTACGTTCCGAGTTTCCAAAGACACTAAACTATTACGATCCTTGTGTGTGTGTTTTTGTTATGTACTATGTATTCCGCAAAAGTAATGTAATGTCCATGTACGTCAGGCTTCGGGTCTCTACAAGAACCGTTGGTAATGGCCTGGAAACCGTTGTTATATTATATACCAACGGTTTCACAAACTGTGTCCATGTAAGCCGTGGGTAAAGTCTTATCCCAATGGTTCTGTGTAAACCATTGGTATATGTGTTAAAGTAAGAGATATACCAACGGTTTCACAAACCATTGGTATATGTTACCTTTATACCAACGGTTCTAAACCGTTGGTATATTGTGTATAATATAAATCCAAAGCATATACCAACAGTTTTTAAAACTGTTGTTCAATTTTATACCAACTGTTATAACAAAACCATTGGTTTATTATACATTAAAAGACTATTCCAACAGTTTTGATAACCGTTGGTATACATATATTGCAGCTCTAAAGCAGGCGGCACAACCTACAACTCCACAGTAGCCAGCATCCCCTCCAACATGCAAATCTCCATGACCTAAAAGAACACATAAATAGCCATAATCCAAAAGCCTACATGGGATGTTTAAAATCCATCCAGGATTTAGAAATTTAGAAATTTAAAATTCATTCCTCACTCAAACCACAACATAAGAGAAAAATATGAAATCCAATACATCCATAATCCAATACATCCAGAATTGAAATTCAATAACACCCATAACACCAATAAAAAATTTAAATCCAATACATCCAGAATCGAATACACATAACAATATTAAAAATTTAGAATTCATTACCAATACATCTATAATCCAATACATCCAGAATTCAAAAATTTAGAATTGAAAATAAATAACACCCACAACATTATTCAAAATTTAGAATTCACTCCACACTCAAACCACAACACCAATACACACAAGGTAAAAATCCTACATGTTATAAGAAGCACATGGGTTGTTTACTCATGGTCTTGGATTGACTATCATAAAACCAAAAGAAAAACATGGGTAGAGTGGAAAAGGATCATGATACTTATATGATAGACAATGGTAGTGGTCATGTTCTTAGACATAAGATGAGTTATTGGAAGCACATGGGATGTTTATATTCCTATAATGACTATGTATCCATGTATAAATGGTTCTTGATTTGTTAGTGGGAAACATTGGTCAATCTCAACATATGATATGTGTTACCAGAATAGCCTACATGTTTTTCATATAATTTTCAATTGGAATAAGGGGGTTTGTGGATAATTGTAATTTGGTCTCCTAGGTGTGATGTGAGATGAATCCCCATTTTGGGTAGTGGGTATCAATAATAAATTATGTCTTTGGTATTGGGTTCCCAAAGGGACTTTGGTTTGGTCCTAGAACCCACTGTTTGAGGATGGGATTGGCGTATTAAATGTCATGTGTTTTAGAATAGGGGTAGGAGTTTCTCACATGAAAAGTGGATTGTGTGAGGCTGGACCATGGATCCTTGTGCTAAAGTATCAATACAATCCAAATGTGTTTGGTGAGTTTTTCGTATCCATGTTGTTGTTTTCACTTAAAATCTTTTCCATTTCAAATTAATGTGATACTGTTTGAGTGGTACCAGACACTCCATGCCTCAGATTTAGGTGGGGTTGAATCGTACACTTCACAAATAACCCATGGATCGTTTTATTAAAGTATTAACTGAATAAAAATGTGTTTGGTTGGTTTTCTCTATGCCAGTTGTTGTTTTCACGTAAAATGTTTCCCATTTCAAATAAAAGTGAGATACTTTGAGTGGTACCTGCCACAACATCCCTCAGATTTAGGCGGGGTTGACTCGTAAACGTCACAAATGAACCATGGATACTTTTTCTAAAGTATCAACACAATCAGAATACGTTTGGTCAGTTTTCCAAATGTCTGTTGTTTTTATTTAAAACAGTGTCCATTTTAAACAAAAGAGAGGCACAATGAGTGATAATTGACACACCATGCCTTGGATTGAGGTGAGGATGAATTATACATGTCAAAATGATCCATGGATCATTGTCCTATAGTATCAACAGAATCCGAATGCGTTTGTTTGGTTTTCCGTCTGCCATTTTTTGTTTTCACATAAAATGTTCTCCATTTCAAATAAAAGTGAAACACTTTGAGTGGTAACAGCCACAACATCCCTCATATTGAGATGGAGTTAACTCATACACATCAAAAATGACCCATGGATCCTTGTTTTAAAGTATCAATACAATCAAAATATTTTTGGTTGGTTTTCCAAATGTATTTTGGTTTTACGTTAAACAATGTCCATTTTAAACAAAACAAAGACACTTTGAGTGATGTAGGCTACACTGTGCCTTGGATTGAGGTAGGGATTACTCGTAAATGTAAAAAATGACCCATTAATATTTTTTCTGAAGTATCAATACAATCAAAAAGTGTTTGGTCAGATTTTTGTATGGAAGTAGTCTTTTTCACTTAAAATCATGTCCATTTCAAATAAAAGTGAGACATTTTGAGAGGTACCTGCCACATCATGCCTTGTATTGAGGCGTGGTTGACTCGTACATGTCAATAATGACCCATGGATCTTTTTCCTAATGTATCTATTGAATAATAATGCATTTGGTCAGTTTTCTATATGCATGTTATTGTTTTCACTTATAATCTTGTCTATTTAAAAATAAATTTGAGATAGTTTGAGTGGTACTGGCCACACTGTGGCTCGGATTGAGGCGAGGATTACTCATACCTATCAAAAATGACCCATGGATCGTTTTCCTAAATTATCAATAGAATCTGAAAGCATTTGGTTGTTTTTTTAAGAAAATTATTGTTTTAACTTTAAATATTGTCTAATTAAAACTATAGTGAGACACTTTGAGTGATATCGGCCACACTATGCCTCGAATTGAGGTGATGTTGACTTGTACACATTGAAAATGACCCATGGATCATTTTCATGAAGTATCAATATAATCAGAAACCATTTGGTAAGTATTCTGTGTGTGTGTTCTTGTTTTCACTTAAAATCCTATCCATTTTAATCAAAAGAGAGACACTTTGAGGGATATTGGCCATAATGTGCCCTGTATTGAAGCATAGTTGACTCATACACATCAAAAATGAACCATGGAATTTTTTCTAAAGTATCAACATAATCCGAAAGCATTTCGTCCATTTTCCGCATGCAAGTTGTTGTTTTCACATAAAATCTTGTCCATTTCAAATAAATGTGAGACAATTTGAGTAGTACCAGCCACACCATGCCTCATATTGAGGAAAGGATGACTCTAACATGTCAAAAATGACCCATGTATCGTTTTACTAATGTATCAACAGATTTTGAATGTGTTTGGGTGGTTTTCTATATGCCAGTTGTTGTTTTCACATAAAATGCTGTCCAATTCAAAATTAAGTGAGACACTTTGAGTGATAATGACATCACCGTGCCTCGGACTGATGCAGGGTTGACTTTTACACCTCAAAAATGACCCGTGTGTTATTTTACTAAAGTATCAATAAAATCAGAAAGCGTTTGGTCAGTTTTCTGTATGCAAGTCTTTGTTTTCACATAAATCCAATCCATTTCAAATAAAAGTGAGACAGTTTGAGTGGTACCGGCTACATTGTGCCTCATGTTGAGTTGAGGTTGACTCGTACACATAAAAAATGTTCCATAGATCGTTTTACAAAATTATCAATTGAATAAGAATGATTTTGGTTGGTTTTTCCATATAAATGTCGTTGTTTTCACTTAAAAGCTTGTCCATTTCAAATAAATGTGGGACCGCTTGAGTGGTACCAGCCACACCGTGCCTTAGATTGAGGTGGGGCTGACATGTACACGTCAAAAATGACCCATGGATTGTTGTCCTAATGTATTCACATGATATGAATGTGTTTGTTTGGTTTTTGTATGCTAATTGTTGTTTTAACTTAAATTTTTTTCCAATTTAAACAAAAGTGAGACACTATGAGTGATACCGGCCACAACATGCCTCAGAATGAGGTGAGGTTGACTTGTACACGTCAAAAATGACCCATGGACTATTTTTCAGAATTATCAATATAATTATAAAGTGTTTGGTTGGTTTTCCTTATTCATGTTCTTGTTTTCACTTAAAATATTGTCCATTTCAAATAAAAGTGTGGCAATTTGACTGGAACCGGCCACACCATTCGTCGGATTGAGGTGGGGTTGACTTTTAAACGTCAAAAATGACTCATGGATCGTTTTCCTAATATATCAAAATAATTTGAATAAGTTAGGTCAGCTTTCCGTATGCAAGTTATTGTTTTCACTTAAAATCTTGTCCATTTCAAATAAATGTGAGATAGTTTGAGTGGTACCAGACACACTATGCTTCAAATTGAGGTTGTGTTGACTTGTACATGTCACAAATGACCCATGGAAAGTTTTCCAAAATTATCAATAGAATCATAATGTGTTTGGTTGGTTATCTATATGCCAGTTGTTGTTTTCACTTTAAATGTTGTTCAATTCAATCAAAAGAGAGACACTTTGAGTGATACCGGCCACACCGTGCCTCGGACTAAGGCGTGGTTGACTTGTACACCTCAAAAATGACCTATGGATCATTTTACTGAAGTTTCAATACAACTAGAAAGCATTTGGTCAGTTTTCCTTATGCAAGTTGTTGTTTTCACTTAAAATCCTGTCAATTTCAAATAAAAGTGAGACAGTTTGAGTGGTACAGGCCACACCGTGCCTCGTAATGAGGCAGGGTTGAATCATACACGTCACACATAAACGATAATACTAGATGTCTTTCATGATATGGCATCGTATTATGTCCCAATGTGTGGACATATTTCTTAGCATCAATGTTTTTTTATTTCTTCCAAATGCATCCTAAATAAAATTCAATAATTTTAATTAGCGAAAAATAATAACATTTTCATTTAAATACATCTAATTTGTTTTATACCATAAATTGGCTAGTCTCCAAATTATTAATCATATTTTGGTACTATTCTAATGGACAATCATCCTCGACAGGGACTTCCTCTCACTCTATGATTAATCTATCATGCCATCCAATGTACAACTCATGATTATAAGCTCTCTAAAGCTCTTCTAAATCCTTTAGACATTCTGGTCTTGCACCTACACCATCAAAGAAATTAAACCGCAGTTGAAACTAAAATATTAGTTCATATAAATACAAAAATTAATATGTTGCATTAAATAAAATAGATTATTTTACCCATATCTATTCCCAGGATTTATCCTTGACTTCATTTGGCAGTTGCCTCCATGAGAGCGGGCTGATAGGAATGATGTTAGAGTATTTGGAAGGCGTCGCTAAAAAACTCCAACATTGCTACCCTGATTTTTCAATCATCTGAATATCTTCATAGTAGTCCACCATCCACTGCGTGCGGCGGTTCCACACCGAACGCACAGGTGTACGCCCCCGCCCCTACCACCTATCAGTATATGTATTTGTTATGAATGAAAAAAAAATATTTTATCAATACATGTTATAATGAAAATAAATAATGGTGTACCAATTTGTTGGGGTTTTATATGTATACCTGCGGTAGTCTGATCAGTTGGCACCACTGGATCCACAAAAACGGAAGGAACACCCTGTACAGATAGAGTGGGTCCCAATGAATGCTTCGCATGGACAGACTCTTTCAGAGCATTAGTCGAAGAAGATTAAATATAAAATCCTAGAGGGAAGGAAGGAGAAGTAAAATAAGATGACAAGGATGGCTGGCCAAATGCTGGATGGGGTGTGGGAATGATCATCAGATATGGTACATACGGGTGAGGAGGCTCAGATGTAAAGGGTGGTGAAAACATGAGAGGTCTAAATATCTCGTGTGTCCATAACGACACACCTCAATAAGAATGTGGAATAGATGGCATGTCAGTGGGAAGGGAAAGGTCTAATTGAGTATGCCGACCAGATCTTCTAGCTCCCTTACCACCGCCCTCATATGAACTCCCCGAGTACTGGGACCACTACTAGGCTACTCATCGAATAACTGTCACTTAATAGATAGATCCTAAAAAAATGTTTAAAAAATATTAATCAAATGACATTATATATTATTTAAATAAGAATATTTGAAATAATGTATGCACTACAAGCACTAGTGGTGGAATTCCTAGCTCAGCCATGCGATGACTATTGTCCATAATCTTTTTTCATCGCCTCTCTTCAATTGGTTTCATTTTCCTGCATTTTAAAACAAATATGGAAGTAAATAGAAAAGTATAACTAATGTGTAAACCAATAAAAAAAATAAGTGAGAGTGAAAATTTTAATTTTTAGTAGGATGATTATATACTAAGTGTCATCAGTATATTAAAATCATGCAACATTGATTCTACCAGATTCATAATTGGTGAAACAATTGTCAAAATTAAGGAAAACATTAACTTCATTAGCTCAGGTAGATGATGCATGTTTCAATTAATGTTTTTTAGAATAATACAAACCATCATGTTCATTACCTAGTAAAATGTTAAAGAGTGGTCTTTAAGGCATACAAATTTTATACAAATAACAGTTGAAGCATTGAAATGTTCACCAAGATAGAAATGTTGGTTTTGTAGGTTTAAATACAGTTCAATTCCAAATTAAAAAATGAAATTCAAATAAAAATTCCTACCAACAAACATTTAAAATTCACATAACGGTCAAATAAGATACAACATATTTGTAATCCATTTTAAATCAATTTCAATAGTACCAACTGTAAAAACCCAACTCGAGGTAAACCAAAAGAATTGAGAGTATTGATGGATGATTCTATATATTTTCACCACAACATCAGGTTCACAATCAAATATAATAATTGAGCTATTATAATAATCAAACAAAATAAAAGGATTGGGTCCAATGGAAGTAGAGACAATGTCAATTCCATCATCACCGTCATCAAAAATATGTATTGGAATTACTTCAACTATGACACCAAATTCAGGTCGAAGTTGGTATTTGACATAAAAGACATGCATAGCCATTGATTCCAATACATATGGTTCTTCGGTAGTAAGAGTGTGAGGCATATTAATTACTTGAAATCCACAATCATCAATAAATGTGTCCTGTCTCGTCATCAAATCAAACCAATTACATTTTATCATCATGACTCGTCCATGAGAGTAATAATCCAATATTAATATTTTTTTCAATGACTCCATAATAACCCCCATTTTCAAATCGTGGCCTACTATCTGATGCCCTGGAATAAAAATATGTTTTGTCAGTAACCATAACACCACCATTTTGTGTTCTATTGTTCTTTTCTCGTTCAGTGACAATAAATTTCTACCCATTGATAACAATTGACTTACACTCACGAACCACGGTATAAGGACCAAAAGCCAAAGCTCTTATTTCTGCAGAGACAGAGTCAGAATTTAATCTCAATACCTACATTATAAATGAATATTAAACTTAATTAAATATTTATTTAATTATTATAAAATATAATATATTTTCTTTCAATTTTAACCAAGCAGAAAACTATTTTCTATGAAAAGACTCCCTCCTTCTCAAAGATAACGAATGATGCTTTCTACTTATCATTGTTTTATGTTTCTTGTGGATAAAAAATTTCAATATATTAATAGATATATATGTAGGTTATTTATATTCAAATTAATTACCTGAAGTAGTCATCGAACAAATCACATTTGAGCAAAATTGTGTGATGTGCCATCTCCCGCTCTTCAAGGAATAATGTATTCATTGTATATGATCCACGAATCCCTCCTGTTTGAGGAAGTGATGGAAAACTAGGATCAATTTTCTCATACAATTCTTCTTCATTTCTCATTATTTTGGTCATTATTTTAGTAAGATCATACAAATACATTGAGTATAAATCCATACATTCTTGAGCCAAGTAACCATTCAAGATAGAACCTTCGGGGTGATTCTTGTTTTGGACATAAGACTGTAATCTCTACATATTTATTTCTATTGGATACATAAAAAAGAAAATAAATAGGTCCTACAAGAAGTATTTTATTGGGAATATGGACAGTGAGATGCAATATGCATGTGAAAAATTGAGGAAATATTTTTCCAACTCACCCAAAATTAATTGGGCATCTATCAACATTTTTTACAAAAAAGACTTGGGCAACTTCTTAGCAAGATGAACTCTAAAAAAACGGCAAAACCAAATAACAGTCACCCTTTCATTACTAGAAAATAGATGATGGATTTCTATTTGAATCAACTCAGGAAGAAGAATGTGATAGTCATGAGTCTTTAAATATTTTCGCTTCAACTCTCTTCTGTTGACCCTTTATGATAAGTTGCTTGAATAGCCATCAGGAACTCTAATAGTCCTTAATAATTTAAGAAATTTTATTTTTCCATAGGTTTCATCCCATAAGAATCACATGAAACTTGACATTTATTTTCACTCATACACAGAGGATGCAATTATGGTATGATGACCCAATCCACCAAGTCATGCCGAGACCTTAAATAATCTTTTGTCTTTCCCTTAACATTTAAAAGTATCGAAAGAAAAATTTAACATATATTATTTTCCATGTGAATTACATCTATGAAATGACATAACAAATTGGTTGACCAATAAGGAAAATAAAAAAAGATACTCCTCTTCCTCCAATTGTAATGGGTTTCCGTGGAATCATTCTTTCTCTTTCCAGATTTCATTTGACCCTTCCCGAAAAAAATGAAATATTTCATTTAATTAAGCACATCATTTCCAGACATACACTGAGGTGGATCAATGGTCTCTATGGTATTATCAAATCTTCGATGATTATTTATCTATGGATGGCCTAGTGGGAAGAATCGGTGATGTCCCATAAAACTGAAACTACAACGAAGTTTCAATATTTTGGATCGTGTATTCTTTATAAAAATAGGATATGATAGATTTCCCTTCCTGATCCATCTAGAAATAATTACATAAGCCGGAAAATCATTGATCATATATTTAAGCGAAGCATGCATCTGAAATATGCCTTTCAAATATGCATCGTATGTGCACACACCCACATCCCAATGATGTTTCAACTATTTTACTAAAGGTTGCATGTATACGTCAATATCAATGCCGGGATCAGAAGGTCTAGATATGAGTATAATCATGAAAGTGAATGGGTTTTTCATACACAACCATGGGGGAAGATTATAAATGTTTATGTAAACTGGCCATCTGCTGTGTGAAGTAAGCATCTGCCAAAACAGATTAAAACCATCACATGAAAGACCCAGCCTCACATTATGAACGTCAGCTGCAAAATGAGGATATCGAGCATCAAATATCTTCCATGAAAATCAATCTACAGGATGAAAAAACTCATCATTAGTGTTATTTTTTCTCAGTATCATTCCATCTCATTTTAATTGATATTTCATCAGACATAAAATGATTCTGGAGTCTGGGGATCAATATAAAGTGCCTCATTACTTTCTATGGAACGTTGGATGGTGTTTCATCAGATTATGACTTCCAGTGGGATGTGCCCCATTTTATACAATCATTTCATTCTATGGTTTCCTCCTAAAATAAACTATAATCTTTCGGGTAAGCATAAATTTTGTTTCTTGAAAATCCATGTTCTTCCACTAACTTCCATGCCATATAGTGGTTTGAGCGAATATTTGCATCATCTGGAAGTTAATCCTTCATGAATGTTAGAATGTACTCGATTGCTATGTTATAAATCCCATACATTTTTTCCCTTGAAACAATCATATTAAAAAGTACAGCTTTTTCATTTTATCGCGTTGACTGTATTCTGGAGTCATGGGAGAATCATTCAATTTATTCACCCTGACGACATCATCATTTTCATTAGACGCATCATGTGTGCTCATATTGAGGTCTTCTTGGGTTGGAATACTTTCTTTTTTCATGATGATGAATAAACAGAAACTGTTCATATAACTAATTATCCACTACAGTACTCACATTTGGATCATCATCAATTTGTGATTTCATTTTCTCACAATTGTGATACCCGACATATTAGTTTTCTTGAAAACCATATTTGGTAATGTGGTAATGACTTCTTCATGGGTCCAAAAAGGTCTTACAACACAAATGGAACATGGGCAGTGTATGTGACCACTATCTGAAGCATTTTGAAATGAACAATATAAAAAGTTCTCAAATTGATTTTGAAAATTGCTTGAGATCTGATCAGTATCATACATCCAACTTTTATCCATTCTGTTAAAAATAATTTTTATAAGTCATTTCGTCAAATGAAATTCAATAAGATTGAAGTTTCATGGAAAATATATTTATGTAAACGATAATTGTTCACTATATATGAAACCATAACAGACACACTACCCTATATGAGAATCATAATATAAAAGACAACCAAATACTATATTTATAACAAAATGTCTTTGAAGAACTATACATGAGTGTAAAAGATCATTATACTTGTAGAGGAGAATTATTTAGGATTTGACTAAATTTTAGGTCGAAGAAATTTAATATTTTAGTAGATAATTTGAGTGATCAAATAAATTGCATAAGGGAGATGGAGTGTCCAGGGGTTCAGGGTGTCTAGGGGGTGGTGGGGACATCAAGGGGGGTCGGAGTTGTCCAGGGGGTGGGGGATGTCTAGGGGGTTGGGGTGTCCAAGTGGTGGTCTATCCACGTTGGTGGACGGGTTGTCCAGGGGGGAGGGGGTTCCAATTGGGTGGTGGTGTTCAGGGGGGTGTGTAGGGTGTCCAGGGGTGGGCGAGGTTGACCAGGGGGTACGGGGTGTCCAGGGGTGGGAGGGATTCCCATGGGGGTGGCAGGGCTTTCCAGGGGGGTATAGGGTGTCTAGGGGGTTGGTGGGATGTTCGTGGGGGGGGGGGGGGAGTCCACAGGGGGGGGGGGTCGCGCTATTTATGGGGGTGGTGGGGTGATCCAGTGGGTTTGGGTGTGTCAAAGGCGTGGGGGCATTTGGGGGATGGGGGTGTCCAGGGGTGGTGGGAGGGTGTCTGGGGGGTGTCCAGGGGGGTACGAGCTGTCTAGGGGGGTGGGTGGGCTATCCAAGGGGGTAGCAGGGCTGTCTAGGGGGGTTGGGGGTTGTCTGGGGGGTCTTTCTAGGGGCGGGGGGTTGTCCAGGGTGTACGTGGTGTCTAGGAGGTGGGCGAATTGTCCAGGTGTGGTCGTGTTGTCCAGCGGGTTTGGGGTGTCCAGGGGGGTGGGCGGGCTGTCCACAGGTGTGGGGGGTTGTCCACGAGGCGAGGGGCCTTCCAGGGGGTGGACGAGGCTATCCACGAATATGGGAGGTATTTTATGGGGGTACGGGGTGTCCGGGGGGGGTGTCTAGGGGGTTTGGGGTGTCTAGGGGGGCGGGCAGGCTACCCACCGGGGTGGCGTGGCTGTCTAGGGGGTCATGGGGGGGGGGTCAAGGGTGTGGGGGTCTTTCCTTGAGTGGGGGATGTCCAGGAGGTACGAGGTGTCTTGGAAAACCCACCTCGTCCCCTTGGACAACCCACACCCCAACCTAGACAGCCTTCCCCCCACAAAACAAAAATCATAAAACAAATCCTTTACCCCCTGCACTAAACAAACCCCACTAAACAGACTATTTACAATGTATGAAGTGTAGAACAAAAAAACATAAAAAAACCAAAGTGTTTGGTACTCCAACAACAATAACTCTAATTTAACTGAAATCATAACAACAAACATAAAATAAAAAGGGTATGAATAGTAACACTAATATAACACTTACTAATTTGAAGAGTTGAAATAAAAATTTGATTGATTGAAGAAGGATATACAGTTGGAAGGTGTTTCATGGATGAGAATACATCAGGAGGATGTCTAGATTAGGTCTACAATAATACATACTGGGAGCTGGGGCACTGGGTGTTTAGGGGAAAACATTCCTAAGTCAAGAGCACGCCATGGGTGGATAATGTTTAGTCCTCTACTGAAATAGGTTATTTATGGATCTTAAAGAGATTTAATTTCATAAATTATAGATAGAAAAATTTATTCCTAAATTTGTGATTATTAATAAAGTATGTCAATGATAGTATAAACATCATAACGAACACAATATAGTGATACTTTAAAGGGATAATTTATAAACCATCTTCTATATAATCACAGACATCTACTAATCAAATTATTAGTCATTCATTCAATATCAAATAATGTGAATCGTAAAATTGTCCAAAATCCATTGAAATAGGGAATAATGATGTGATCTTTCTAGATATTGAAATAAATGGAAAAATCGGGGGAATATGGCTTCTATGTCTGTATTTGGGAAGTGGTTTAAGGAGTATACCCTAGATGGGGGAGTTGTAGTCGATCAGATGGAAGACTTTAGGTTAGGGTTCACCTGTGTGGGAGCTTCTGGAAATCGAGGGAAATGAGTTATTTTCTTTTGTGTAATCGGGGGCGGGATTTCTGTATTTGGGGGCACTTTTCCCAATGGTTTTTAAAAACCATTGGGAAAATAATGGCCTTTACCAATGGTTTGTACAAACTATTGGTAAAGGGTGAAAATGTTGTGGATTTCCCAATGGTTTCATCAAATCGTTGGAAAATCCTTCACTAAACCAAACTTTAACCATGTTATGAATAAAGCTTTGGTAAAGGACCCCTATACCAACGGTTCTGCAAAAATGTTGGTATAAAAGCATTGGGAAAACCCAACATCCCAATAGTGATATATATATATATATCAGTAGTATCATCATTTCAGTTGTTAACTGATTCATTTTCTTTTATATTATTGGTTATGTAAGCCATGTTTGTTATGGATAGGATGTATTTGATTCATATACATAATGATATTAAGTTCAGAAACATTATTTTTATTCATAAAATTATAATTATTCTATAATGATTATGACTGGGAATGAATCTCGTCGCGTTTGTGGAGGCGGTAATCTGTACGTACGCATGAGTGACAATATTATTATTTTTATGGGGAAATATTAGATAATTGGATGGTATATCATATATAAAGAATCAATAACATTTTATTTTTATTATTTACATTATTTATACTCAGTATCATACCCATTCAAATAATGAAGTGTTTGAATAACAAACTACACCACGATGTGGAGATGGTAAGCCGTACGTATGCACATATGGTGACTTTTTCATTTATAGGATGGATAGAATAATGAATATTGTTGTACCAGATTTATAATAAATCATATAATTTAGAAGGTATTGGAGTTATAATTTTGGTATGGAAACGACAATTAATGATGAAGTGCAAGATGAAAAGAACTTTAAAGAGGGTTGTGAAATTATTACCTCTTATTCAGGTGTTTCCTTTTGAGTTGATCAAATGGTCTCTTTAAGATGGCTTTATGATCAAAATATGGAATCTTGGTTGAAGGGAGGACAATATTGAGGATATTTGGACATGGTTTGGCTGAGCCAAATGGTTTTGGAGATGTGATAATTAAGATAAGGGGAAGTACCCTTTTATAAGAGATGTGCGAGTCACTTTAGGAATTGTTTGAAATAATATTTTAAAATAAAATCATTTTCGGTTTATAATTTCTCAAAAAAAATTTATCTCTAATATAATGTAGGTATGGGTATAAATACTCTCAACCAATATGATTTATACAAGTTTATGTTACCATTTAAACCTTATCTTTTAGTTTTAACTCATAATTAAATAGTTTAACTCTTATGGTGTCTTCTTATCTTCTTACACAATATGGTTAATAAACATTCTCTAAACTTACATAATAACCTAAAGAGTTTTATTAATGACATATATAATTTTATTTTTCCCCTTTGAAAGGTCCATATATTTTTAGAAATATTATATCAACCAATAATATAGTATTTTTTTTAAAAAATAATTTAGGTCAATTTGGATACTATTTTGTATTTTATTTTTTGGAAAGCCCTAAAAACATTATCAATTCTAATAAAATATATTTAGTCAACCCTATCATTTCATATTAACATAGAAAATTAATGTAATTCATCAGAAGTAAAAATTATCATTTATTTTGAAATTTATAATATCAATTATTTTAAAAATACATTATTATGGTAATTACTACATCATCAATGAGTCATAAATATATTAATGAATATAATGTATAAAATTTATAAATAAAATATGATTTTGTAGGAAATATCATTATATTTATAATTAATATTTATAGTTGAATTTATATTATGTGTAACCCTATATTGAAAATGGTTTAGTTATTAAACATTGAATTTAACTCTTTTAACTCTTCTTTATATAAAATAATAATGAATGTCCTAATCTAATCTAAGTGGACCAAAGAGGATCATATTTTTTTTTCGTAATGATTTTTGGTCTAATTAAACTTATCCAATTTAATTAGGACACGTGTTAGGGTAATTATAATATCGTGTCCCCCTTAAATACCTTATTTACTTTTAACTATGGTAAATAAAAGTCAAAAGTTACAATTCATCAAAAATTATATTCATCTTATTGAACCATGTTATACATACTGATGTCTACGGCACCACTCATATTTTCGAAATTCAACTAACATAAGTAGTAAAAATATGTTTTTTTGATATTGAAAAATGCTCATAGAAGGAGTGAAAAAATGTTAAAACGTTCAATAAAATTTTATATATCTAAACATATTATAAAATGACTCCAATAAAATAAATTGAACATATATAGGTAGTATTTATCTATTTTTAACTAAAATAAGTTAAAATAAAATAACTTATTACTTAAATAAAAAGTTGGTTTTAAACAATAATGTATTTTTTTTCAGTATACATAAAAAATTTAATGTTTTCAGAAAAATACCAAAAATTCACCCTAAGATTATTTCGATATTCTGAATACAAAATTGAAGTCCATTTTGAAAAATAAAATTTATAAAATTTCATAATGTGGGTATTAATATTCATATAGGATATTATTATTGGTCGTGGTGTGTTAAAACTTTATGTTGCGTGCAATGCAGGCCACTGCATTATTTAATGGGAAAAGTACCGTGGAAGCTTGGGGTTTTACATTCTCCTATCCTTAAAATAATTTCGTCCTCGAAATTTCTAGAATATTACTGTGTAAAAAGTTTCTGGTGGTTCTTCACCCTATGTTCCTTAGGTTCCCACGTTGCCTCTTCCATCTTATGGTTTCTCCATAGAACATTTACCAGATGAGTTGATTGGTTTCTCCACACATGTTCTCTGGTTTCAAGAAGCTTGATAGGATCTTCACATCAGGATAGATTAGGTTCCAGTTCAATTTTTTATAGGTCAGTGAATGCATTGGTTCAGGCATATATTTCCACAACCATGATACATGTAACACATCAAGAACTTCAAAGACACTTGGAGAAATTTCCAAATGATAAGCCACAACTCCAATTTGTTCTAGAATATCAAATGGTCTGATGTACATGGGACTCAATTTACCCTTCTAACTGAATCATATAATTCCCTTCCATGGAGATACATTTAAGAAAGCATGATCTCCTACATGAAATTCCAAATCCTTCCTCAAATTATCTACATAGCTATTTTTCCTACTTAGAGTACCTCTGAGGTGTGTTTGAATAATATTCAACATTTTCATTATTTCCTCAACCGGTTCTAGGCCTATGAGTTTTCATTCACCGACATCATCCCAACAAGTTGGTTTGAAACATTTTTTTCCATATAACGCTTCATATGGTGCCATATTAATACTTTAATAGAAGGTATTGTTGATGGAAAATTATAACATAGGTAAATATTGATCCCACAAACCTTTAAAGTCAATTGAGCAAGATCTCAACATGCCTTCTAAGGTTTAAATAGTCCATTCAAATTTTCCATCAGTTTGAGGGTGGTAGGCAGTGCTCAACTGAAGTTTGGTATCCAAGGCCTTATGAAGAAATTTACAAAATCTTGATGTAAAATGAGGATCGCGATCAGATAATATCGATAGGGGTACACAATGGAGTCTTATTAATTCATTAATATATATTCTTGCTAGAGGTTGAAGTTGTAAATCTTCTCTTATAGCATGAAAATGTTCTAACTTGGTAAGACAATCAATAATGACCCATATTGCATAATTACTTCTAGGAGTCTTTGGTATCCCCATGACAAAGTACTTCATAAAATTATCCCATTTCCACTCAATTAAGGGAAGATGTTTCTTGACTCTTACAGGTTGTTGTCTTCTAGTTTTGACTTGTTGAAAAACCGTGTATTTTGACACAAAATCAGTAATCTCCCTCTTCATCTTGTCCCACAAAAAATGTTCCTTCAAATATCAATACATAATGGTTCTCCTAGGGTTTATAAAGAAGTTGGAGCTATGAGATTCATTAAACAATTCCCTTATTAGATAAGCTTTATCGAGAACTCATAGTCTCTTACCAAATTTCAAAATTCCATCTCCATATATGAAGTCACTCAATCTCCCATCCTTTACAGCTTTAATTTTTGTTTGAAACTCTTCATCATTAGCCTGATAACTTTTTGTCCTTTCTAGTAATGATGGATTAGAAAACATTTGGAAAAGTGTTGATGTTTCGTATTCAATGGTTATTCCCATATCCATCTTTACTAGATCGATGAAAATATGATCCCTTTAAAATCTCTTCTTGTTCAAAACTCCATGATCCTTTCTACTCAAAGAAAATTCCACTTATTTTCCTTCGACAAGTAGTAGTTAATTGTGAAATCATAATCCTTTAGTAGTTCAAGCCATATCCTTTGACTCATGTTGAGTTCTTTTTGTGAGAAAATATACATCAAACTCTTGTGATCAGTATAAATATCACATTTTTTACCATAGATCTAGTTTCTTCATATCATCAGAGAAATTATTATAGCAGCTAACTCAAGATAATGAGTGAGATAGTATTTTCTCATTACTTTTTAGTTGTTGTGAAGCAGAAGCAATAACTCTATCATTCTGCATAAGGACAGAACAATGTAATTTGTTTGAAGAATCACTATAAATAACAAACCCGTCTTTCCTTGATGGTAGAGTTAAGATAAGAGCGTTGAATAATCATCTCTACAGTTTTTCAAAACATTCTTCACACTCTTTTTTCCAAACAAATTTATCCACTTTACATGTGAGCTTGGTTAATGGGTTAGCCGACCAAGAAAAATTATGGACAAAACATCGATAATAACCAACTAAACCAATAAAACTGTGCACCTCAATTATACTAATCATTGTTGGACATTCTTGGATTTCCTTTTTCTTTTAAGGATCAATAGAAATTATATCCTTAGATAAAATATGACCATGAAAAGAAATCTCCTGAGGCCAGAATTCACACATGCTAAACATCCCATATAATTCATTTCTTCAGGGGGTTTTAAGAATAGTGACCAAGTGATTCTCATGATCTTTGTAACAATTTTATTATACCAATATATCATCAATAAATACCACTAAAAATTCATCAAGATATTCCTTGAGAACACTAATAATTAAATCCATGAATACAGAGGGTGTATTAGTCAATTGTAAAGGAATTACTATAATCTCGTAATGCCCATACCTACATTGAAATGCTATTTTCGGAATGTCTTCCTTTTTCACACACAAATGATTATATCTAGATTGAAGGTCAATCTTTGAAAAATATTTAGCTCCGTGAAGTTGGTCAAATAATTCATCAATACGAGGTAGGAGATAATTTTTCATTATTATTATAGAATTGATCTCCATGTAGTCAATGCATATCCTCATAGATCTGTCTTTCTCTATAATGAAATGGATAGAGGATCCCCAAGGAGAAACACTAGGGAGAATAAATCCCTTATTACTCAATTCCTCTATTAGTTTCTTTAGTTCCATTAATTCCAAAATGGCCATTATATAAGGGGTCTATGATATAGGCCTTTAACTAAGAATTAAATCGATAGAAAACTAAATCTATTGTTTTGGAGGATGTCCAAGTAAATCCTCTAGAGACACATCAGCATATTCTCGAACAATAGGTAAATCCTCGATTCAAACTTTATTTTCCTCACTCATAATTATTTCATTCTCTTCCTCCCAGATAATTGAATTTAGTAGAGCTACGGGGGGTGGATCCTGATAAGAATCAGGTGGTGACATTTCTTCTCTAAAGATAGAGTTCTTCTTATCAATATCGAAATGTGTAACCTCCTTATTCTTACAATAAATTTTTTCATCCTGGTATGAATGCCAATAAATTCCAAGGATTATATCAAATTCAATCATGGGTACGATGATGAGATCAGTAGATAAAGAACATTTATATTACCTAATGGAAACTGATTCACAAAACATTGTTGTGATGATACTTACCTTATGTGTTTTTTATGAAAAATCCCTTGTCAAGTCAAATTGAAAATATCTATTTTTCATAGAAAACTGGAAAGATATGAAACAATGTGATGATATAGAATCAAATAATTCATTTACTAAACTTGAGGAAACCATTAAATTATGTGCCACCACATCCTTCGGAGCATCAACCTCAGCAGTAGTGATCACACATGCATGGACTTGTTCCCTTGGAGTTTTATGTGGTATGTTCCCTTGGTGAATAGGACATTCATTTACATAATGTCCCTTTTATCTACAATTGCATCATTCAACATTGATAACTTCTTATTTCCCTTGGAATCACGAGCTCGGTGGCATTTTTCGCCACACTTATAAAAAACTCCCATTCCCTTCAGGCAAGTACCAAGGTGTTTCATCCCACATTTACCACATAATGGATATTCAAGTTTTCCCTTCTTCCCCTTATTTCCATTTCCAGAGTGATCAGTAGATCTCTTCTTATATTGCTTTTCTTTAAAGACATAAGGCTTAGAGAATTTATTTTTATGTCATGATAGTGCATGATACAATATATTTGTATGATGAGAAGTATTTTGAGACTAATTCTTGATAGTGAAATTGTATTAACCCATCAATGAATCGCTCAGTCTTACTCCTTGAGTTATGTATATAATCTGTTTCATGGCATGCTAGCCTTTTAATGTTAGCCTCATGATTTGCAACATTATCATTTTCCTTTTTCCTCAGACTCATAAATTGTCTTTCCATATCCACTCGATGGTCAAAGAAAAATTATATTTGTAGGAAAATTCTTTTAAACTCCCTCTATTCCCAGTTTGATACTTCTTCATCTTCTATTTTATTTTGGATTAATGACCACCATTTATCTGCATATCCTGTGATGCGATAATCTTCCATGAAATCTTTTCCCCTTTCGCCACTCCCTAAAGCATGAATTATTTTCTCTAAGGAACATATCTATTGCTCAGATACTAATCGATTGGTACTCCCATTGAATTTTGGTTCTTGTTGCATCATCAAGCAGTCTAACATTGATCCTCCACGTTGTGGATTAGGGTGCATCGAATGGGTAATTTAACAACCCATAATTTCATTAATACAAATTCCTCTTGATCTAATTAAATGTCTTATTATGGTTATATAAAATTTAAACATCATTGGTTTTACATTTCAGGATATTAAAATACTATTACGAATAGTGAACATTGCAAATATAGACTTTGAATAGTGATCACATGATTAGTATAAATATAGGGCTCTAACAAATCCAATTTATTCAGACAAAGGAAGTGATGGACTCATCCAGTAGACATTACCCATATGAAGCCCATTTGTCGGAGTGTGAAAAGGTGGTGGAATCATTGGGATTCTCTCTTGACTATTCCTAAGATGATCATGAACATGTTAATCTTGAGCTTAACTGACTATATGAGAAGTGGAAGTTAATAGAGATTACCACCCGAATGATGTTATCTGAGCCACCCCAAAAGATTTTCACCATCGAACACCTTACCCTTAGGTATTATGCAGGTGTTATAAGGGATTATGTAACAATACCCTATCACTATGACTATGTACTCTATTTTTGTATAAAGAATGTGCATTCAATTTTTTTATAGTTACTTTGAAAAAACAATTAAAGCACAAATAGTATTTTTAGTTAATATTCAACTACGAAATCTATTTTGATGAATTATTGGATTTTTAATTAAATAATATTTTAATAAAATATTATTATTAAAATAATTTTTATTAAATATAATTGATCATATACTTTTATGAAATTAATTATATTTTTATTAAGGTTTGAAAGAAGTTTTTTGTCAAAACCCATGAATTTTCGATAAATGTTGATTTATATTTTAAAAGATAAAAATAAAATATTTATAAATTTATTTGGATACAATTAAAATTATTTTTGGAATTATAACATCGAAATTATCAAATGGTGTATTTTCCATAATTTTCTGAGATAGTCAAATTTTGGTGTAAAAATTAAATACCTTTAAAATATATAATGTGTTTTATGACATCATTATGACCCAATAGTGACACAATAAAATAATATAAATATTATGTTCATCCAATATATGTTTTATCATTAAAATAATTAGATTTTATATTTTTTCAATTTATTTTACAAATCATTTGTGGACCCTCCAATACTTATAAAACATTTTTTCGTCTTAAATTATTTTTCCTAAGAGTGTGAATCACCTCCAAATAAGCAACCCTATTATTTTAAAAAGTTAGTCCATTGGAATTATAAAATATTGTTTCCACTGCCCATTGGAAAAAACTATTGGCATAAACCATGGTCTGGTTTGTGGTTTTGATTATTTTAAGGTGTGGTTTCCTAAACCCAAATAATAAAGAATTTTGTCTCCTTTCCTATATAAACCCACCCAAGAATCCACTTCCTATTCACTCAAAGCCATTGGATTTTGACAAACCACTGAAATTCTCTCTCTAGAATCCTCTCATTGTTCCCTAAGCCCCCAATAAGCCTCTCTCAAGCCTCTCCCAAGCCTTTGGGATCACACTTCCAAGTAAGGGATTTCTTCCATTCTCATTTTTGTCAAATTTTCTTTTAACTGTTATGCCTTTTTTAAATTAAAAATTTACGGGAATGATTTAGACACTTCCTCATAATTTCATATTTATTCTTAGATGATGGTATACCCATTACTCTCTCTTTAATTCCACCCATGTACAACGGTTACAATGCTAAAATTCTGAGAGGGATTTCACTCTCCAGTTTTACATCCAAGTAATTCATTTTTATTATACATCTAAATTCCATTACGTTTGTTGGCAAATTTATATACAAGACCCCCTAACTTTCCATTTCATTTAAATATGATGAGGCACCATTTTCAATCTCATCAAGCACTTTTATGAATCCTTATGTTACGTTGTTATGCTGCCGAAATTTCTCTGTGTTTTTCTAAGCGAAGAACATTGTGTAGTGAATACCATACCCATGTCTCTATCAATGGTATTCACCTTTATGAACATATACATATTGAATGGTACTTTTATTAATTTATTCCACATTACTTAATTGTGGAATAACATATGATATTGATTGATTCCATGTTATATGATCCATGTGGCACACTTATGATTGAAATGTAATGTTTAAGAGGGGTGTACCCAGATTGCGCTCCAATGCATTGGGTAAATTATAGTATCATGAAACGTCATGTGAAATGGGTTTTGACTAATTCTAATTAATTTGAAATGAGGTATTACTCATTATTAATGTGTAATGAGGGTTTACTCATTCTCCATGTGCAATGAGCCTTGGCTCATGCTAATTCAATGTTAAGTTTTGTTACCATATTCCCATGTTATGATTATCATGCTTTATGATGCCTTTGTTTTCATGTTTCTCTTGTTATCTACTGATAAGCCTATTGTCTAACATGTATTTTATATCTCATGTTATTCCTTATTTATTCCCATGTTGTGCTTTATATCTCACACTTTTCATATGAATGTCTTCAGGTAATCCCATGCAATTCTAAGTACGAGGAAATGCAGTGGTAATGTAAAGGATGTTTTCAATAAAGATGTTTTATTTAATTTTTAAGTGGTTATGTAATGATCCTAATCCCTAAATACAATAGAAATATTGATCTTTAATGATGTATCAAGTAAAGAGTTTATTTAATAAATCATGTTTTAGTTTGTATAAAAGTGAAGGGTTGTTACTATTGGTATCAAATGATAGGATTAGTTATTTTTGGGATTATGATTAGAAAACCCTAGTGAATAATTAAATACAAGAATAAGTATAATCAAAACATCCATAAGTAATGGTCAGTATTGATTAAGTGGTTTATCACACAAATGCATCCCTGTCTGGATACAAGCAGGTAGAGGAGGCTATGACATAGATGTATCCTAGGTGAAAAACTAGAAAACACTGCTTTGAGCTGGACTTGAACAAAATTGGTGCACGAAAATGGGCCATGCTACACACATGGTTATGAAACTCCTAGGGGATATTCTTTGGTAAATTCAAAAGATTAGTATGAAACCATGTTAATGGAATTAAAAATTTTCACCTGAGAATTTATGTTAGAATGTTGATCCTGAATATCATAGATTGAATCATATGGATTCATCAGTTATGGAAATAAAATTAATTTATAAGTGATCAGTTTTGTCTATAGATTAACCATTATGTGTTACCCCTAAATTTCCATTTATTCCAGACAATGACTGGTAATAGGAGGACTCAGGCTAACAACAGATGTGATGATCAATGTGATGACTGTGCTAATGAGATGCTCAATCCCATGGGAGTGTAAATCATGAACTTTTCATGCTTTTCACTCAATTAAATTAAGATTTAAATAGAAAAATGTGTCAAGAATAATGTTCAACCCACCCTAAGAGAGGACAAGTCACTTTCTAGATCTTCTTGAGAAAAATTCCTCCTACTTTCAATGGATCATTTGATCCCTCGATCGCCGAACAATGGATAAAATCCATTGAAAATATATTCCCCATCCTTAAATGTTCAAAACAAGAGAAGGTTCTCCTAACTTCTTATCATATGGAGGGTGAATCTCTTCAATGGTTCACATTAATAAAAAAATATGAATCCTGAAGAGGATATCAAGGCATTGGAATGGAAGGATTTCTGGAAGATGTTTTTTGATAAATATTTTCTGCGCACCCCCTGGCATAATATGGAAAGAGTCTTCCTCACCCTCCTGAAAAATGATGATGAATCGATTGAAGTGTTTGAGGAAAACTTCACACGGATTGCACGATATGCATTCGGCTTTGTGGTTACCCCCGAATGCAAGGTTGACTGCTACTTTGGTGGGATGAAACCTAGCCTATGGAAAGCACTGGTGTTCTGTGACTTTGACAACTATGAGGAAATTATCTGATGTTCCCTCAAGGATGAAATGGAGATTGGATAATCTCATGGGTATAATGGGGATATGAAGAGTTAGGTGGAATTCAATGTAGGAGGTCCGATGGATAAATCCAACGGTTCTAAGAAGATCCAGCATCCCACTTTCCAAAGGTGTTGAAAGATGAACCATGAAATTGCAAGAAGGGGACGAGGAAATGCTTTAGATGTGGAAGAGAAGGGCACATAGCTGTTAACTACCGACAAGAAAATCCTGAGGTAGAAATACAGGAGAGGAGAACTCCATTAGAATCTCAATGCATTCTTCATTGATACAACTATAAAGAACTAGGGAATCTTGAAAATCAGTTCCCTAAGCCAAGGGTTTTCAGAGGAAACCAACAACCTCCAATGTAGCAGGGGCATTCTTTTTTCAATCACTACTGCCGAAGTGAAAATCTATATTGAAGTGGTGATAGGTACACAAGTTATTCATTCCTGAATAGTGAACATACTTTTTGATTCATTTTCTATGAATTATTTTATATCCCAAAAGTTTCATAGAACAATTCCATCACCACCAAAAATCATGGATGAAAAGATGTCGTTGAGTATGGAAAATGGGGAAACCGTTTCATCCAATGAATAGAACTCCTCGCCTATCATAATCTATGAATTCAATTTCCTTTAAAACATCATCATACTCCATCTGGTGAAATTTGATTAAATTCATGGCATGTATTGTCTTTCTTTATATGGAGCCAACATAAATTGATGTGAGAGGGAAATCACTCTCAATGTTGAGAATCTACCCCCGATTCTATACAAGTGCAAGGTGGAAGATGAATGTTCTTTATCTCCATCATCTCAAGCGTAGATATTACTGCCATATGAGAACACGTATTTGGATTAGATGTTTGAGTCTAAGGAGGAAACCATCTTTTAGGAAATGCCTATTTTGAGGGAGTTAACTAAAGTGTTTCTAGAGGAATTTCCTGGTCTTCCTCTTAGAAGTGATGTTGAATTCTCAATTGACCTTATACATGGTAAATTTCCAATATCCAAGACTCCATATAGAATAGATGTTGTGGAGCATGAGGAGATGACGAAAAAACTACAGTTCAATCTAGATAAAGGTTTTATATTCCCAAGTCCTTCACCAGGGGTGCACCAGTCCACTTCCTCATGAAGAATGATGGGTCAATGCACCTTTGCATCGATTCTCGTGAGCTTAACAAAATCACAATAAATAACAAGTATCATCTACCACAAATCGATGGTATTTTCAATTAGCTGTGTGGAGAGCAACACTTCTCAAAGTTAGAATTTCGGTTGGCATGTTATCAAGTAAGCATGAAGAAGGAAGATATCCACAAGACTGCTTTTCGTACAAGATACATGCACTATGAAATGGAATGTTCATGTGAAGAATTATCGAACACATGATTCGGAGTTAGCTGTTGTGATATTTTCCTTAATCTTTTGGAGGAATTATCTCTTTGGGGAGAAGTGTGAAATATATATGGAACACAAAACCCTCAAGTATATATTCACATAGAAAGAGTTTAACATGCGCCAATGAAGTTGGTAAGAGCTGATCAAAGACTATGACTGCTCATTCCATTACCACCCTGGGAACGCAAAAAAGATGGCGGATTATCTCTATAGAAAGGACCCAATGACTCTATCATTGATGAGAATTGAGAACGATCCAATCATCATAGATTTGATGAAGATGGACATGTGAATCATAAAGAAGGGAAAATCATCAATACTTTCACAAATGATTGCTCAACCATCTCTTTTGGATTGATTAAAAGATGATCAAAAGGATGATGTGAGAATTCAGAAGAAAGTGGAAGCTATCAGAAAAGGGAAGTCCTAGGATTTCAATGTTAAAGACGATGGAATTGTGAGATTTGGGAAAAGAATATGTGTTCCATCAAGTCCAGAGCTGAAGAAGGAACTTTTGGATGATGCACATAGTTCAAATTTCTCTATTCACCCAGGAAACGCAAAGATGTATTGAGATTTCTGAGAGAATTATTGGTGGGATAATATGAAGAAGGAGATCGTTGAGTATACATCAATGTGACTGGTGTGTCAGCAAGTGATGGAAGAGAGGTAAGAGTCTAAGGGGATGATGCAACCATTTCCCATGCCAGTATTGAAATAGGAGAACATCACCAAGGACTATGTCACCAGAATTTCAAATTCATCCCATGGAAACAATGCAATATGGGTTGTTGTGGATTGTCTTACAAAGTCTGCACACTTCATTGTATTTCGGGAGGAATTATCATTGGATAAACTTGCACGGATATACATCATGGAAGTTGAAATACTACATGGAGTACCACTATCTATTATATCCGATCGAGATCCAAGATTCACCTCTATGTTTTGGAATAGTCTTCAACATGCTATAGATACTGAATTGAGCTTTAGTACCACCTATCATCCTCTAACTGAGGGAAAATATGAGTGAAAAATTTAGACACTAGAGGAAATGTTAAGATCTCGTTTTATGGACTTCAACGGAGGGTGGGACCAATATCTACCACTGGTTGAATTCTCCTAAAATAACAGTTTTCACTCATGCATCCAAATGGCATCTTATGAAGCCCTATATGGGAAAGGGTGAAAAACACTTGCATGTTGGGATGAAGTAGGTGAACGAAAGATACTAGGACCAGAAATGGTTGAAGAAATGATGAAGAAGCTGAAATCCATTCAGCAAAATATCAAGGAAGCCAGAGTTGATAGAAGAGTTATGCAGATAACTGTCAATGAGACCATGAGTTTAAAGTGGGATAAATGGTATTTCTACACATATCTCCATGGAAGAAGGTGAAGAGGTTTGGAAGGAATGGGAAGTTATGTCCTAGGTACATCAACACCTTCGAGATTCATGATCATGTTGGGGTTGTGACCTATCGACTAGCATCTCCACTTACACTGGACAATGTACATGATGTATTTCATGTATCCCTCTTAAATATGTACATAATAGGCCTTTCACATGTACTCTCTTCAGAGGTAATACAGTTAGAGGATGACCATTTTTATGAGGAGAAACCGGTGAGGAGCTTAGATCATATAGAAAAAGTTCTACAAAATATGACAATGGCCCTCATGAAAGTGTTGTGCGGAAACCACAGGTTTGATGAAACGACATTGGAATTAGAGGAAGTGATGAAGAAAAGATACCCACATCTATTTTAGTGTGGTAAAAGAAAATTTTGAGGGGAAAATTTATTTAGGGGGAAAGATTGTGATGACCCAAACAGTCATTAATGGAAATTACACTTCATCTAATTAAATGTATTTTTATGGTTTTATAAAATGTGAACTCCATTTGTTTTACATTTCTGGATTTTAAAATACCATTATGAATTGTGACTGTTTCTAATATAGTCATTGAACAGTCATCGCATGATTAGTATAAATATAGGGCTCTAACAAATACAATTTACTCAGACAAAGGAAGCGATAACCTCATCTAGTATAATTGACCTATATGAAGCCAATTTATTGGAGAAAAAAATGGAGGTAGCATCATTAGGCATTTCTCTTGACCAAGCCCATGCCGAGCAGGAACCCGTTAATCTTGAGCCGAACCGACTACGGTAGAAGTGGATGTTAAAAGAGATTACCACCCGAGCGATGTTATCCAAGCCGCCCCAAGAGTCTTTCACCATCACAATCCTTGCCCGTCAATCTTATACGGGTATTATAAGGGGTTATATAACAAGACCCTAGCACTATGACTATATACATTATTTTTTATAAAAAATGTGCACTCATTTTATTATTATTACATAGTAAATTGTTTTTAAAGCAAAAATATTATATGTAGTTAATATTCAACATTGAAATATATTTTGATGAATGAATAGATTTTTGAATTAAATAATATTTTAATAAAATATTATAATTAAATTAAATTTTATTAAATATAAACCATCATACTATTTTATGAATGCAATTTTAATTTCTATTAATGTTTGAAAGCAATTTTTGTCAAAACCCTTGAATTTTGGATAAATGACGGTTTTGAATTGAAAAGTAAATATTCAAATATTTAGAAAATCATTTTGATAAAATTAATATTATTTTTGGAATCCGGACGTTGAAATTATCCAATAGTTAATTTTTCTTAATTTTATGAGACAGTCAAATTTTGGGGTAAAATTTAAATACCATTTAAATATACAATGTATTTTATGACATCCAAATAACTGAATTGTGATGTAATAAACCACTATAAACATTATTTTAAGCCAATATATGTTTTATAATTAAAATATTATGATTTTATATTTGTTTGATTTATTTTACAAAGCTTTAGTGGAGCCTCCAAAACTTATAAAACATTTTGTATAGTTAAATTATTTTCCATGAGAGTGTGACTCACCACCACATAAGCAACCCTATTATTTTATGAAGATCGGAAATTTTATATATAAAATATTGTGTTCCACTCCCCTTTGGAAAAAACCATGGTAAAAGACCATGGTCTTGTTACTGGTTTTGATTAGTTTAATGTGAGGTGTCCCAAACCTAAATAATAAAGATTTCTCTCTCCCTTCCTATATCAACCCACACAAGCTTCAACATCATATACACTCAAAGACTTTGTATTTTGACCAAACTCTAACCTTTTCTCTCTATAATCCTCCCAAGGTTCCCCAAGATCCTAAGATGCCTCTCTCAAGCCTTTGGAATTGCACTTCCAAGTAAGGGATTTCTTCCTTTCTAATTTTTTCCAAATTTATTTAAGTTGTCATGTCTTTTTTTTAAAATTCAAAATGTTGGGGTATGATTTCTCACCTCCACCATACTTTTCAATTTATGCTTGGATGATTGGATATCCATTTCCCCCTCATTAATGCCTCCCATGTACACCCGTTACAATGCCAAAATTCTGAGAGGGATTTCTCTCTTCTATTTTACATCTATGTAATTATTTTTATTATGCATCTAAATTACATAATGTTTGTTGAGGAATTTAACTATATGACCCCCTTATTGTCCATTTACTTTAAATATAATGAGACACCCTTTTCTATCTCATCAACTATTTTTATGAATCCTTATGTCATGTCGTTATGCTGCTGAAATTTCACCGTGTTTTTTCAAGACAAGATCATTGTTTAATGAATACCATACCCATGTATCTATCAAGGGTATTCAAATTTATGCACATATACATATTAAATGGTACTTTCATGTATTTATTTCACAATACTTAATCATGTAATAACTTATGAAGTTTATTTATTCCATGTTATATGATCTATGTGGCACACTTTGTCATGAAATAAAATGTTTAAGAAGGGTGTGCAATAATAGCGCTCCAATTCATTGGGTAAAGTATAGTATCAAGATACACCATGGACAATGGGTGTTGAATCATTCTAATTCAAGTGCAAGGAGTTTTTACTTGTGATTCATGTTCCATGATGGTTTACTCATGCTCCATGTTCAATGAGCCTTGGATCATGCTAATTCCATGTTAAATGTTGTTTCCACATTGCAATGTAATGATTATCATGCTTTATCACGCCTTTATGTTCATGTTTCTATTGTGCTCCATTAATATTCCTATTTTCTTACTTTTATTGAATTCCTCATGTTATTCCATGTTTATTCCCATACTGTGCTTTATAGCTCACCATTTTCATATACATGTTCTCAGGTTATCCCATGCAATGCTAAGTATGAGGGAATGTTGTGGTCATTTATAGGAAGTTTTGAATAAAGATGTTTTATTTCATGATTAATTTGTTATGTAATGATCCTATGTCCCAAAGAAACCAGACCTCTCGATCATCCATGATGTACCATGTAATGAGTTTATGTAATAAATCATGTTTAAGTTTGAAATAAAAGAGTAGGATAGTTATATGTAAGGTTATTATTCCTAACCTAAGTGAGTTGTCACCCTATTCTTATAAGATGATCAGCACTATACGCATCACCAACTCCACTATGATTATCTTGGAAGGATGGAAATATCTACATGGATTACATGGGTTTATACAGTTTCCATTCTTTCCACTAGGAACCATTTCGAAACATTGTTATACACTTGATTAGTTTATGAATCAAAATACATAATTCCAAACTCGTAAAACACTTAACATAAATTGAACAATTTATGGATATAATCCAAAATAATAAAAAAATGTTTTCTTTGAAGAGTTATATACACATTATTTTTTCATAATGGTTTGTAATGATAATGTGAATTATCCAAAGCATATCCCCCGAGAGTGTCGTAACCAAGAGGGCAGCATGGCACATTGTCTTGTACCAGGATACCCCGAGTCAAGCCCGGAACTCCATGTCGTTGTTTTCAATCATAGGTACAATTTTTCTCAGAGCTGCCTATTCCTGCTCATATTAAGACATGGATGTATTTCATGGAAAATACACAAAATCACTACATTACCAAAATTTTAGGAAGTTCCTCTATACCAATCCTCAATGTATATCTTATGGTAAGATGCTCTAATTAGAGTTCATCTAAATCTAGTTTCTATGGTTTGTACTAAACATCCTATGATACCAACTATAATGCCCTGACCCCTGTTACCCAGAGTTGGTGCATTATTACATAACATTGGAAAGATCCCAAGATATCATAATCCCAAAATACCGATCAGTTTAGTAGCCCTGGAAGAACTAGATACATTCATAAGTATTAAATTACATAATAATATGAAAAAAACCCACAAAATTGTCTCTATTGACCACATTCATTTCTTAGACTATCCATGAAGGTCATTCAAAATTTAATTCATCACATCATAGGTAAAATAAAACATATAAATGGATGAGCTCAGATTCTTAGAAAGGATTACAATAAAAAAACATTTAAGAATAAGCATAAAAATTTAAGGGAATGTAAAAGAATAAAACAAAATCCTTTTAAAAATAAAAATCTTCATAATATAGAAAAGTTAAATAAAATATTTTCATTTAATTATTCACATGGATATTTTACTGGTTGAATAATCACATGTAATATCAATACCAAATTTCCTAATGTGGGAATGCAAAATGGCACACTTCATAACCAAATACTCTTGGCCTTGTGGCAAGACTACAAAAAAGATTATATAAAGTCCCTATCCCAAGAAACTATTTTATCTCAGGAGACCTATCGATGCATCCTGGATCTATAGAAGGATCCAACTGTAACTTTCTATGATCAATTCATTCCTCATATAAAAAGGTTTAAAAATTACATAAACATTTGTATTAAAACTAGAATATGAAATGTCAATAAATTATCCATAAACCATGAATGGAATAAAAATAAAACATCCATAGTCAAACATATCACAAAACCTAAAATACAAAATGAACGATTTTTATCATAATAAATCAGCTTCAAACAAGCTTAAAATACATCAAAGGATGTTGACATAGGTGAAATCAAAACTTTTAGTAGAGAAATATCTCTTTTTTAATTTGAAATAATTTAAAGGTAATAAAATTATAAAAGAAACCATTTATTATGATAATATTCTTATAATATTGTATGGGATGCTTTGACGATATTATAATAGTGGAAAATAGCCACACCCACTGTATAAGTTAAAAAACATTCTTACCTTAATTTTGTCAATAAGATCATAATGTACCTTGTTTGGAAAACGACGTAAATATTATTTTCAAAACAAATGTGGTCAAATAAGGATATAAATGAATTTAAACCATATTCTAGTAAATAGTAAAAAAGTTATGAATTACATTTTTTAGAAAACACGGATGTAGATGATAAAGAGGTCCCAGTAGTTACTTAGGTATTGACAATAGCAGATTAGTAAAAACACTGTAAAATTAACCCTTCCCTTGTACTTTTCCTTAGTCGATGGTTTGTTAACCTCCTTTATAATAGTTAAAACATTGTTATTAAATTATAAAAGAACTATATACATAAATATTATATCATATATGAACCTATAATATTTCTTTGTTAATAATATTCCACCAGTATCATCATTTCGGGTGTTAACACATACACTTTCCTTTATATGCTTGGTTACGTAATCCATTTTTACTATGGATAGAATTTATTTGATTCAAATACAAAATGATATTATGTTAATAAAAATCATTTTTAATCATAAAGTGAAATTATTCTTGAATGATCACGATGGGGAATGAATCTCATCACGTTCATGGAGACAATAATCCATACATACACACGAGTGGAAATATAATTATATTGATGGTGAAATTATATGTAATTGTATAGTATATCATATATTGAAAACCATTAACATGTTATATTTCTTATTTAAATTAGTTATACTCATTATTATACCCATCCAAATAGTGATGTGTGTGAATAAAATACTACACCACAACGTGGAGACGGTAAGCCGTACGTACACACGTATGGTGACTTTGTCATTTATAGGACAGATAGAATAAATATGACACACCAACCCCAGAAGACTAGATTTGGTTCATTATTACCTATCATTTGAATGATGACAAAAGATAAATTCTTGAATTATCTATTAGTTTAGTAGCCTTGGAAGTACTAGTTACATTCATATGGTTTACATTACATCATAAAATGGAAAAATACAAAAACATAGATTCCATAAACAACACTGATAACCCATAGACTATCCCTGAAATTCAGTCATAATATATTTATTTTCATCCTAGGAAAAATAAAACATAGAATGGGGTAAGCTCAGATGCTCTATAAGGATAAAAATATATCATAAACTTTCATAAATAAGCATAAAAATTTAAGGCAATAGATAAGAATAAAACAAAATCCATTTAAACTTTAACTTCAGAATAATATGGAAAATATAAAATCAAATAATGTCATTTACATATTCACATGGATATTCTACTGATCTAATAATCACATGCAATATCAATATCCACTTTCATAATGATGGAATGCATAATTCCAGATGTTCATAATCACTTAGTCAAGGCCTTGTGCCAAGACTACAAATAATATTTTGTCAAGGCCTTGCTCCAAGACACTAGATTGTCTCATGAGACCTACCGATGCATCGAGAAGCTATAGTGGGATCCACCCGTCACTTACTAAGTCCAATGTATAAGAAAAGGTTTAAACATAACATAAACATTTGTATTAAAATGGGAATAAGAAATGTCAATAATTTATCCATAAACCCTGAATGGTATGAAATAACACATACAGAGTCAAACATATAACAAAACCTTCAATACAATATAATAGTTTTGTATCATAATAAATTGACTTCAACCAAATTTAAAATTCATCAAAGGATGTTGATATAGATGAAATAAAATCCTTTTTAGAGAAATATCTCTTTCTATTTTGAAAACATTTAAATGTCATGTAATTATAAAAGAAAACATTTATATTTGGAAATATCCATATAATCTTGTAAGGGAAGCTTGGATGATGTTATAATGACCGAAAATAGGCGCACCCGCCATATAAGTTAAAATAACATTCTTACCTTAATCTTGTTGAAAAGGTCATAAAGTACCTTGTTTGAAAAACGACGGAAAGATTCCTATATAAATATCTTATAAAAAAACAAGGATATAAATGAAATTAAAACATAGTATATAAAATATTAATAATTTTTTGAAATAAATTTTTATGAAACATGGATGTGGATGATAAAGAGGTCCCGGTAGTTAATTACATATAAACAACCATGGATAATGAAGAGATTGTGGAATTAACCCTTACCTTGTACTTTTCCATGGTCGAGGGTAGTTTAAACTCTTTTATAATGGTGAAACAATTTTTATTAAATTATACAAGAATCATATATATTAATATGATATCCTATATTATATTTTAACATTGATTTTTTATAATATCTTTGTATTATCGTCATTTTGGGTGTTAACTGATTCGTTTTCATTATATGCTTTGTTATGTAAGTATTGTTTGTTATGGATAGGACATATCTTATTTATATTAATAATGATATTAAGTCTTTAAACATTTTTTAAATCATCTAATGAAAATTATTCTTGAATGGATACGATGGGCAGTGAATCTCAACGAGTTCGTGGAGACAGTAATTCATACGTACGCATGAGCGACAATATCATTATTTTGAAAAAATCATATATAATTGTATGGTATATCAGATATATAGAATCATTATAATTTTATATTTATTATTTACATAATTTATACTCATTATTATACCCATCCAAATGAATAAGTGTTTTAATAACAAACTACACCACGACGTGGAGATGGTAAGCCGTACGTACGCACATATGGTGACATGTCATTCAAAGGATGGATAAAATAATGAATATGGTTTTACCATTTTTATAATAACATCATAGTTTATAGAAGATACTGGAATTATTATTTTATAATCGAAATAACAAAGAAAGAGGATAGTTGAGAGGGTATTTGGGTAGAGTTTGACCAATCCAAATGGCATTGAAGGTGGGAATTAGAGAGAAGGGGGAGTGCACTTTTATAAGTGGGGTGTGGGGCACCTTAATAAAAAGCTAGATACATTATTTTATAATAAAATCATTTTTGGTTAATAATTGATCAAAAAATAATTATTTAAAGTATATGGTAGGGATGGGTCGCAAACGTCTCATCCAATTGGTTTTAGACAGGTTTGGGTCGCTATATTAACTTTATCTTTTAGATTTAACTCTTAGATAAATAGTTTGACATTTACCATGTCCCATTGTATTTTTATATTATATGGTAAATAGACATACTATATACTTCCAATAGGACCCAAAGTGGTTCATTATTGATATAACTATTATTATATAAGTCTTTTAGTAGATCCTTATATTTTTTTGGAATAGAATATCAGTTAATAATATAATATTTTTTTAAACACTCTTTTTTGACAATTTTGGAACTATTTGGTATTTTGTTTTTACTAAATTCATAAAAGAATTATTACTTCTAAAATAATTAATCTAAACAACCCTAATATGTCATATTAACCTAGAAAATTAGTATAATTTATAAAAAGACTCAAATTATATTTATTTAGATATTTATGATATCAATTATTTTAATCATTCGTAAATGCGGTAATTATTGTATCATCACTGTGTCATATATAAATTTAATTATTTAATGTCTAAAATATATAAATAAAATACCATTATGTATGAAATATTTTTTTTTTCTTTCTAATGAATATTTATATTCGAATTTATCTTATGTGTAACCCTATATTAAAAATAGTTCAGCTATTAAACATTGAATTTAAAACTTTTAAGTCATCTTTGATTTAAATAATAATAAATGTCCTAATCTAATCCAAGGGGACCTAAAGGATCATATTTTATTCCTAAGGTTGTTTTTTGACGAATTAAAATTATATATTATAATTAGGAAATTTTTTAGGGTAATAATAATATCATTTTTACCCTTAATTTCCATATTTTTTTAACCATGGTAATAAAAGTAAAAAGTTATTATTCACCAAAAATAATTTTCATCTTATTGAACCACATTTTACTTTCTGATATCAACCTTGTCTCTTGAGTTTTTGAAATTCAACACACAAAATCAGTATGATTATTTTTTATGTAAATTTGTAAATGCTCCTAGGAGGTGGGTAAAAGACGATAAAAAGATCAATAAAAGTTTTATATATCTCAAATTACTATAAAACGACTCCAATGAATTATATTGAAGTTATATAGTTATTATGTATCTATTTTGACCAATAAAAAATTTATATAAAATAAATAATTATTTAAATAAAAAATTCTATTTTAAACTATAACTCAGTGTTTTTCACAATTCATCAAAAATTGACAGTTTTTAGAAAAATACCAAAAATTCACCGTAAGCTAATTTAGATATTCTGAATCCAAAAATAAAGTGCATTTTGAAAGAAAAAATTTATAAAATTTCAAAAAGTGGGTATTAATATTTATAACGGCTATTTGGATTGGTTGTGGTGTGTTAGAACTCGAAGTTTCATACAACACACATTATTGTTTTATTCAAAGTGAAGCGTATCATGGATGCTTGGGGTGTTACATTCTCTTCACCTTAAAATAATTTTCCTCCTAAAATTTCTTGAATATTACTGCATAAAAATACATGAGTGGTTCTTCATCATAATTTCCTCAGGTTTCCATGTTACCTCTTCCATCTAATAGTTTCTCTATAGAACTTTTACCAGACGAGTCGTCCCATTTCTCAACAGTTGTTCTCTTGTATCAAAAATCGTGACATGATCTTCACAATAAGACAGATCGGGTTCCAATTCTAATTCCTCATAGGTGAGTACATTCATTGGACCTGGAATGTATTTTCTCAATAGTGATACGTGGAATACATCATAAACTTTGGAGAGACATGGCAGTATTGCCAAATGGTATGCTACAACCCCAATTTGTTCAAGATTTTTGAAAGGTCTGACGTACCTAGGACTTAATTTTCCCTTCTTACCCAAACTTATAACAGCCTTCCATGAATATACCATCATGAAAACATGATCCCCTACCTAAAATTCCAAATCCTTCCTTCAGTTATCGACATAGATCCTATGCCCAATTTGAGCTGTTTTGATGTGGTTTTTGGATTACCTTCAACTTTTCCATCGTTTCCTCCACCAGTTCTGGGCCTACAAGTTTTCTTTCACCAACATCATCTCAACAGGTTGGTGTGAAACATCTCTTTCCATATAATGCTTCATATGGGGCCATATGAATACTTGAATGGAATCTATTGTTATAGGAAAATTCTACCATAAGTAAATATTGGTCCCACAAACCTTGAAAGTCATGTGCGCATGATCTAAACATGTTTTATAAGATTTTAATAGTCCATTGTGATTTTCCATCTGTTTGGGGGTGGTAGGTAGTGCTCAAAAGAAGTTTAGTATCTAGGAATTTCTGAATACATTTCTTGAATCTTGGTGTAAAACGTGGTCCACGATCAGCATCAATTGATAGGGGTACTCCATGAAGTCTCACAACTTCATTATCATATAGTCCGGCTAGACGTTCAAGTGGTCAATCTTCTCTTATAGCAAGAAAATGTCCTGACTTGGTAAGATGAACAACAATGACCCATATTGCTTCATTCCTTCTAGGAGTCTTTGGTTGTCCCATGACAATGTCCATCATAATATTATCCAATTTCCACTAAAGTATGGGAAGAGGTTTCAAGACTCCTCCAGGCTTTTGCCTTCCAGCATTCACTTGTTGAAAAGCCATACATCTTGAAACAAAATTAGCAGTCTCCCTCTTAATCTTGTCCCACAAAAAATGTTCCTTCAAATATCTATACATTTTAGTTCTCCTAGGGTGTATAAAGAAATTGGAACTATTAGAATCATACAACAATTCCCTTTTTAGATCAAGTATATCGGGAACACACAGTCTCTTCCCAAATTTCAAAATTCTATCTTCATACACAGTCACTCAATATCCCTTCATTTACAGCTTTAATCTTCTTTGAAACTCTTCATCACCGGTCTGAGAACTCTTTATCCTTTCTATTAAATATGCTTTGGCAACCATTTGAAAAAGTATTTATGTTTCACCTTCCACGGTGATTCCCATATCCATCATTACTAGAACCGTGTATATAGGATCCTTTTCAACTCTCATCTTGTTACAAACTCCACGATCCTTTCTACTCAAAACATCTTCCACCTTTTTTTCCTTCCCTATGTGGTAGTGTATAGTGAAATCATAATCCTTTAGTTGTTCAAGCCATCTCCATTCCCTTATGTTGAGTTATTTCTATGAGAAAGTATACTTCAAACTTATATGATCGATATATATCTCACAATTTTAACCATAGAGATAGTGTCTCAAAATCTTCAATGAAATGATTACAGCTGCTAACTCAAGATCATGAGTATGATAGTTTGGCTCATTAATTTTTATCTTTCATGATGCATAGTTAATAACCCTATCATTATGCATTAGGACACAACCATGTCCTTTCTTTGAAGCATCACTACAAATTACAAACCCGCCATTCCCCGATGGTAGAGTCATTATAGGATCATTGAATATTATTCTCTTCTATTAGTCAATACATTCTTCACATTATTTTGTCCAAAAAAATTTTCATCCTTTACGTGTGATCTTGGTTAATGGGTTAGCCAATTGGGAAAGATTCTGGATGAAACACCGATAATAACCTAATAAACTAATAAATCTCGGTACCTCAGTTATACTTGTTGGTGCTGGACATTCTTGGATTGCACTTATCTTAGAAGGATCAATTTATATTCCATCCTTAGAGATGATAAGTCCAGGAAAAAAAATCTCTTGATTCCATAATTCAATGATGCTAAATATCCCATATAATTCATGTCTTCTAAGAGTCTTTAGGATAATGAACAAGTGATTTTCATGATCTTCGTAGCTTTTAGAGTATACCAAGATATCATCAATAAACACCACTAAAAAATCATAAATATATTCCATGAAATCTTTTTTAATTAGATTAATGAAAATAAAGGGTGCATTAGTTATTCCAAAAGTCATTTCTGTATATTCGTAGTGCCCATACCTGGTTCGAGATGCTATTTTCAGAATGTCTTTGTTCATCACACACAACTGATGATATCCTGATCAAAGGTAAATATTTGAAAAGTGCTGAGCTCCATGAAGTTGGTTGAATAAATCATCAATGCGAGGTATGGGATACTTGTTCATTAATGTTATATCATTGATCTCCAAATAGTCAATGCACAACCTCATAGATCCATATTTCTTCTTAACAAAAAGGAAAGGTAATCCCCCTGGAGAGAAAATAGGGTGAATAAATCCTTTATTACTCAATTACTCTAGTTGTTTCATTAGTTCCACTAATTACACAATGGCCATTCTATAAGGGGTCTTCGATATGGGCCTTGAACCATGAATTAAATCAATGGAAAAATCAATTTCTCATTTTGGAGGATGTCTAGGTAAATCTTCTAGAAACACATCAACATATTCTTTCACAATAGGTACATCCTCTATTTGAACATTCCTTTCCTCACCCATAGTTATTTCATTCTATTCCTCCCCAATAATTGAATTTAGATGATCTACTAGGGGTGGATCTAGATAATAATTAAGTGGTAACATTTTTTCTCTAATGATAAGGTGTTCTTTATCATCATAAAAAAAATAGTGACCTATTGCTTCTTACAATAAATTTTTGTATCATGATCTGATAGCAAATCCATATCGAGGATTATATCAAATTCAACCATGGGTATGACGATGAGATCATCATATAAAGAACTGTTATATACTATATTGGGGACTGATTCAAAAATCATTGTTGTAATGATACATCCCTTAGGAGTTTTAACAGACAAATCCCTCATTAAATAAAATTAAAAATGTCTAATTTTCTTTACAAACCTGGAAGATATGAAACAATGTGATGATCCAGAATCAAATAAAGCATTTTCTAAACTTGAGAAAACAATTAAATTTCCTACGACTACGTCTTTCTAAGTTTCAATCTCAGTAGTATTGCTAGCATAAGATTGTCCTTGATCACTTGGCTTTTTCTGAGGTATGTTACTCAGACACTTATGAAATTCATTCACATAATGCCCCATTTCACTAAAATTGTAGGATTCATCATTGATAGCCTCTTTCTTCCCCTTGCAATCATGAGCTTGGTGGACTTTTTCACCACACTTGTAATAGACTTCCATTCCCTTTAGGAAAGTACCAGGGTATTTCGTCCAACATTTACTGCAGGATAGATATTCAACTTTTCCCTTCATCCCATTATTTTTATTTCTAGAGTGTTCAACAAATCTCTTCTTCCCTTTCTTTGCATTAAAGATGCAATACTTAGAATTTTTTTTTCTTTCTTGATATCACATGAGACAATATATTCGTATGACGAGAAAGATTATGAGACTAATGCTTGATGAAGAAATGGTTTTAACCCATAAAATAAACGATCAATTTTAATTCATGGGATACTTATATAATTTGAAGCATTCCTCGCTAAACTTGTAATGTTAGCTTCATACTTTGTGACATTCCCAACGTCCTTTTGCCTCAGACTCAAAAATTGTTTTTCGATATCCGCTCGATGGTTATGAGGAAGGTATTTTTATAATAAAATTTATTTAAACTCCCTCCATTCAATATTTGATACTTCATTATCTTCCTTTGGTTTTTGAATCAATGACCACCATTGATCAGCACCTCCAGTGAGGTGGTAAACTGCCATGACAACTTTTTCCTTTTCGATACTCCCCAAGGAGTAAAATATTATCTATAAGGAATTTATCCATTTCATAGCTACTAGTGGATTTGTACCCCCATTGAATGTTGGTGGTTGTTTCCTCATGATTTTATCTAACATTGATCCTCCACATTGTGGATCAGGGTGCTCCATACATGTAAGATTATTATTCATAACCTGAGTGAGTTGTCCAAGTATGGTGATAAGCTGATCAGCACCAGTTTCTTCACCTCCTCCAGTATTATTTTCTTGAGTAAGAGGGAAATACCTACATGGAGTTCATGAATTGATATGGTTTCTATTACTTCCACTAGGCGCCATTTCTAAAAAATTGCATAAAATAGATTAGTTTATGAATCGAAATACAAAATTCCAAACTTGTAAAACACTTAACATAAACTGAACCGTTTATGGATATTATCAATAATAAAAAAAAATTCTTTGAGGATGTATATACTTAGAAACCCTTCATAATGGTTTGTAAAGAAAATGAGAATTATCCTAAGAATATCCACTGGGAGTATCGTAACCAAGAGTGCAGCAATGCCCATTTTCATACACTAGTTATCGTTAGAGTCTAGATCAAAGTGGTGATTTTGGGTTTTACCCCTAGATACATCTATGCCAGAGCTCCCTCTAACTGCTCATATCGAGACAGGGATGTAATGCTAGTATAACTCACAAAATCTCTACTATACCAAAATTCTATGAATTTATTCTATACTAATTCTCTAAGTCTATCTTAGGACTATGTGCTCTTATCCGAGATTATCTAAATCTAGTTTCCATGGTTTGTACTAAACCTATTCTAATACCAACTATAACGCCCCATCCCTAGAAGCCCAGATTCAGTGGATTATTATTTATAATTGGCATGATCACAAAAGAATATTTCTTGAAATATCGATTAGTTTAGTAGCCTTGAAAGTACTAGATACATTCATAAGGTTTACATTACATCATAAAATGAATAAATAATACAACATTGTTTCTATAGATAACACTGAGATCCCATATACTATCCCTGTAGGACAGTCATAATATACTTCTTTGCATCCTTGGAAAAATAAAACATTGAAAGGGGTGAGCTCAGATGATCAGTAAGGATCACAATATAGCGGAATGTTTCATAAATAAGCATAAAAACTTAAGGCAATGTATAAGACTAAAACAAAAGCCTTTTAAACTCGAACTTCAACATAATATGGAAAAGATAAAATCAAATAATTCCATTTACTTATTCAAATTGATATTCTAATAATTGAATAATCACATGCAATATCAATATCCACTTTCATAATGATGGAATGCATAATGCCAGACTTTCATAACCACTTAGTCAAGGCCTTGTCCCAAGACTACAAATATGATTTTTTCAAGGCCTCGTTCCAAGACACTAGTTTGTCTCATGAGACCTACTAATACATCGAGGAGCTATAGCGGGCTTTACCCGTCACATACTAAGTCTAGTGCATTCCTCATATGAAAAGGTTTAAACATAACATAAACATTCGTATTAAAACGAGCATAAAAATGTCAATACTTAATCAACAATCCATGAATGGTATGAAATAACACATCTACAGTCAAACATGTCACAAAACCTTCAATACAATTTAATGTCTCGTATAAAATAAATCATCTTCAAACAAACTTAAAGTCCATTAATGGATGTTGACATAGATGAAATCAAAACCTTTTTAGAGAACTATATCGTTCTATTTTGAAATCATTTAATAGTCACGTAATTATAAAGGAAAATATCGATATTTAAAATATTCTTATAATATTTTAAGGGAATATTTTATGGTGTTATAACGATAGAAAATAGTTGCACTCGCTGTATATGTTAAAAAAACAGTCTTACCTTAATTTTGTCGAAATGGTCATAAAGTACCTTGTTTGGAAAACGAAGTAAATATTCCTTTATAAACATCATATAAAATTCAAAAAAGGGTATGAATGACTTTAACCCAATGTCTATAAAATAGTAAAAATGTTTTGAAATACATTTTTTTTAGAAACATGGATGTGGATGATAAAGAGGTCCCATTATATAATTATATATAAACAACCTCGGATAATGAAGAGATTGTGAAATTAACCCTTACCTTGTACTTTTCCTTGGTCGAGGGTAGGTTAACCACCTTTATAATAGTAAAAAAAATTCTATTAAATTATACAAGAATAATATACATTAATATGATATCATATATCATCTTTTAACATTCCTTTGTTATTAATATCTTAGTATTATCGTCATTTTGGGTGTTAACTGATTCTTTTTTACTTTATATGATTTGTTACGTAAGTAATGATTGTTATGGATTGGATGTATCTCAGAATTATAGTAAGTCTTTAGACATTATTTTTAGTCATGAAATGAAAATTAGTCTTGAATGGATTCGATGGGGAATGAATCTCATAGCGTTCATGGAGATGGTAATTCGTACGTACGCACGTGCGACAATATTATTTTTCTTAAACAAATCATATATAATTGGATGGTGTATCCTTTATAAATAATAATTATCATGTTATATTTATTATTTAAATCATTTATACTAATTTTTATACCCATCCAAATGATGAAGTGTTTCAATAACAAACTACAGCACGACGTGGAGACAGTAAGCCGTACGTACGCACGTATGGTGACATGTCATTCAAATGATGGATAAAATAATGAATATGTTTGTACCATTTTTATAATAACATCATAGTATATATAAGATACTGGAGTTATTATTTTTGAATGTAAAAAACAAAGAAAGAGGAAGTGGAAGATGAAAATAACTTGAAAGAGGTGATGAAATATTTACTTCTTCTTCGGGTTCTTCATTTTGATTTGATCAAAAGGGATCCATAGGATGTATTTATGACTAAAGGAAGGCCTATATGATTATGTAATGACTGTTTATAGGGTATTTTGGGAGAGTTTTTCCGATCCAAATTACTTTGAAGGTGTAAATTAGATAGAAGGGGGAGTTCCCTTTTATAAGAGTGGTGAGGGGCAGTTTAGGAAAATCTAGAAATATTATTTTATAATAAAATATTTTTCGGTTTATAATGTCTTGAAAACGAATTATTTAAAGTATAATGTGGGTATGGGTAGAAAAACTCTCAACCAATAGGTTTTAGATAGGTTTGGGTCACTATATTAACCATATCTGTTTGATTTAACTCCTAGTTAAATAGTTTGACATTAATCATGTCTCTTTGTATTTTTATATTATATGGTAAATAAATATAATATATACTTTCTAGAGAACCCCAAGTGGTCCATTATTGATTCAACTATCATGTTATAAGTCTTTTGGCTGATACATAGATTTTTAGTAGAAGAGTATCAGTTAATAATATAATATATTTTTTTAAAACTCTTTTATGTCAATTTTTCACTATTCGGTATTTTGTTTTTTCTAAATTCAAAACAGCATTATTACTTTGAAAAATATTCATCTAAAAACCCTAATACGAAATATTGACCTAAAAAATTAGTGTAATTCATAAAAATTCTCAAATTAAATATATTTTTGTATTTATAATATCAATTATTTCAATCATCCATTAATACGATAATTACTGTATCATCATTACGTCATAAATAACATTAATTATTTAATTTATAAAAAATATAAATAAAATACCATAATGTAGAAAATATTTATAGATTTCTAATGAATATTTATAGTATAATTTTTCTTATGTGTACCTCTATATTAAAAATTGTTTAGTTATTAAACCTTGAATTTACCACTTTTAACTCATCTATGAATTTAATAATACTAAATGACATAATCTATTCCAGGTGGAACTAAAGGAAAATATTTTATTTCTAAGGTTGTTTTACATATAATTTCACTTATACAATAGAATTATGACATGTGTTAGGGTAATAATAATATCATTTTTTCCCTTAATTATCCTATTTATTTTTAACCGTGGTAAATAAAAGTAAAAAGATACCATTCACCAAAAATTATTATAAAAAAACTCCAATAAATTAAATTGAACATATATTGGTACTATGTATATATTTTTACCTAGAACAAATTAAATTAAAATAAATAATTTATTAAATAAAAGTTCTATTTTAAACTATAACTTAGTGTTTTCACTATTCCTCAAAAATTGAATGTTTTCAAAAAAATACCAAAAATTTACCCTAAGCGAATTTCGATATTCCGAATCCAAAAATGAAGTAAATTTTGAAAGATAAAATTTATAAAATTTGAAAAATTGGGTATTACTATTCATAATGGCTAATTTGATTGGTTGTGGAGTGTTAGAACTCAAAGTTTCGTACAACACACGCTATTGTATTATTCAAAGAGAAGAATACCATGGAAGCTTAGAGTGTTATAATAACGAATATGGTTGTACCATTTAAATAATAACCTCAAATTATGTAGAAGGTATTGGAGTTATTATTTTGGTATGGAATCAACAAATAACAAGGAAGTGGAAGAAGAAAAGAACTAGAAAGAGGGTGGTGAAATTATTACCTCTTCTTCGGGTGTTTCCTTTGGAGTTATCAAAATGTATCCTTAGGCTAGAATTTGGATCAAATTAAGGACTCTAGGTTGAAGGTAGTAAAGTTGAGAGGATATTTGGGCAGGGTTTGTCCAATTAAAAAGGATTTGGAGGTGTGAAATAACGAGAAGGGGAAATACCCTTTTATAAGAGAGGTGAGTGTCACTTTAGAAAAAATGTGAAATACTATTTTGCAATAAAATCACTTTCAGTTTCTAATTGATAAAAAATTATTTATTTCTATTATAAGGTGGGTATGGGTCAAAAAACTCTCAACCAATTTGTTTTAGACAAGTTTATATTTCCAATTTAACCTTATCATATAAATTTAACTCTTAGTTAAATAGTTTATCTTTTATCATGTCTTCTTATATTCTTACACTATATGGTTAATAAACATATTATATTCCTAAAAAATATCCTCTAGAGGTTTATTAATTATATATATAAAAACTTTTATTTCCTTTGGTCGAATCATATATTATTAAGAATATTATATCAACTAATAATATAGTAATTGTTTTAACAAATAAATTACTTCATTTTTGACACTATTTTGTATTTGATTTCTTTTGAAAGTCATAAAAACTTTATCACTTAGAATAAAATTTATTTAATCAACCTTAACAAGTAATATTAACCTATAAAATTAATGAAATTTCTCAGAAGTCTCAATTTACATTTATTAAGATATTTATAATATTAATTATTTTAATATTACATTATTAAGGTAATTACTGCAACATAATTGTGTCATAAATAAATTAATTTCTTTATTGTCCAAAAATTATAAATAAAAAACTATTTTTTAAGAAATAAGTTTATATTTTTAATGAATATTTATAGTCGAATTTATATTATGTGTAACCCAATATTAAAAATGGTTTAGTTATTAAACATTGAATTTTAATATTTCTCTTCTTTAAATTGAATAATAACAAATGTCCTAATCTAATACACGGGGACCAAAGAGGATCATATTTTCTTCCTAAGGATGTTTTTGGTCAAATTAAAAATATCCAATTGAATTAGGACATGTGTTAGGGTAATTATAATAACATTTTTACCTTTAATTATGCTCATTACTTTTAACCGTGGTAAATAAAAGTCAAAAATTATTATTCACCAAAAATTATTTTCATCTTATTGAGCCACATTTTACATACTTATGACAACCATGTCTCTTAGTGTTTGGAAATTAAACTCATTGAAGTGATAAAATTATGTTTTATGAAATGTTTCAAATGCTCCTCAAAGGTGGTTAAAAGACATTAAAAAGTTCTATAAAAATTTATATATATAAACATATTATAAAATGACTCCATTGAATTAAATTTAACATATTTAGGTATTATATATCTATTTTGACCAAAAATAAATTTAAATAAAATATCTAATTACTTGAATAAAAATTCACCTTTAAACAATACCACATTGTATTCACTGTTCATCAAAACTTGAATGCTTTTAGAAAAATACCAAAAATTCACCCTAAGCTAATTTCGATATTCTGAATTCAAAAATGATGTCCATTTTGAAAAATAAAATTTATTAAATTTCTAAAACTGGGTATTACTATTCATAATGGATAATTTGATTGGTTATGGTGTGCTAAAACTCCATGTTGCGTACTACGCAAGCTACTGTACTGAAATCTATCTTATCATGATAAACTATAAACCATTCTATATGAAGAATAATATAAAACTCAATATCAGAAAATATAGTAAGGATTGTATGGAATGAACATCAAAATATGATAAATGAAATATCAAGGTAAATTTATGTTATCTAAATAGTTCACTTATTTTTATATCAAAAGGCATGAATTAATTTATGACGAAGAAAATATAATTTTAAAAGTATATTTCATAGAATTGAAAGACTGGGTAGACCCATAATCAATGAAGACATTTCCTAAAATTGAATAAAAATGTATCGTATGTATTTACACATCATTTTTGGATGATAATATATTGTAGTAGTACTAAATAATTTTACCTCATGATTATAATATAATATGGCTTCTTCCAATCGTTTTTTCTATTTTTTAGAAACACAGACACAATAATATATATATAGTGACCCATATCATTAAATTAAAAACACATTACTTTAAATGTATCAAAAAAATTACCACTACCAATATCTTTTTATTTTAAGTGATGATCCATAATAGAAATATACCACACCATAATCAATTTAAAAAATTTCAAAAAAAATTCACATTTGTTATTTTTAATATACATATCACAAATTAAAATGAATATTTTTTTATCTTTATATTTCTTAAATGTATTCTTCCCATTTTCCGGACACATGGATCTATTTTTATATTTTTTCATAGAATTCATTTATTTCAAAAGAAAATATATTTCGTCCTTCTAAGTATAATGAACATGTTTCTCTTGATATTTGATATTATGAAGTTGCAGTTCTCTTTAGTATGTGGGAATTTACCCAAAGTAAAAAACTTATGATTTTTACAATCAATATCATAGAAAAAATATGGTGTGTACCTTTCTAATTGGGTGAGGGTTTATATATACACAACCACTAAATATTCCACATCTAACCTCAATTCCTTGATTTTATTTTTGATCATAAATATAAAAAACTTATAAAAATATTTCAAAAAGAAAAGAAACATAAATTTATCCAATTCCATATTTTTGATATCATCTATATCCCTCGTATCCTTAATCATTGACCATCATTGATAGGTTTAACTATTACAAAGGTAAATTGAAAGTGTTACCTTTTGATGATATAAACAACCCATGGCTTTAAATACATTTTTCTCAATCATTAACCCATTAGTAAAATACTACTTAGTTAGAAGATCCACTGAATGGTGTAGGGTGTTGGGATATAAAATTATTCAATAATGAAATCTTCCTTTGTGGTAGATCTGGTTTCCCTATAGAATAGATACCACATGGTTTTGTTTCTAGTATAAATAAACCCATCAATAAAATAATATACTTATTTGAAATTCAAACCATTTTAGGATGCTGATTAGAAAGGTTGTTTTACAATTTTTTCTATCGTAATCATGAATCCCTATTTTATATGTGAAAAAAAATTCTGAAAATTAAACTATATATAATTTAACATGATATTACTCACATAATATATCATGATTTCTATAAAATAGAATCTATTCTGTATTTTTAAATTCATTAGCTTATCCTCTAAAATAATTTAATGTGTTCCTATGATACAAATTATAATGAATGACCTTAAACAATCAATATAATTGATTCTTAAGACATGAAATAATTTTATTATATTATTGATGGTCTCTTATATTTATAGTTTTAGTGACTTATTTAGTCACATTTATAAAATATTATATTTGATTAAAAATGGTATCTTCTACTTAGTATCCATTTTAGTCAAAAAATCATTTATTATCTATTTTTTTTCTTTACCAGACATATATTCACAATTTTCATCATTACCTCATCATTACCACTAATAAACCCAAATAGCCTTATTTTTAAAACATGGGGTTTTCTCTAGAATATTAGTAAGGGGAATAAAAAAACAATGGGATAAACCATTTAGTCCACGAATACACATAATAATTTAACATTTTTTGGCTAAAATTTTACCCCAAAATAATTATTTTCGTACTCAACAAATGAAACACGTAGCCCAATTATTTAAAAAAAACAAATAAAAATAAATTATATATGATAAATAAATGAAATAAATAATTCATTAAAATCATGAAAAAATAACGACATTATTTTATAAAAGATATGCATTTCACTGTTAAGAGGTAGTATAAGTTACCCTTTAAATTAAATATTATTGGAAGAACATATAAAATCCTAGTATTTCCAAATACACCCATATATATCATACATATATATTAGATAATTTGGGATATCCTTTTACTATCACTCAAAATAAGGGAATATCCTACCCAATATATTATAATAATCTCTTAGTATAAACCTCACTGGTCAACTCCATACCAATACCCAATTCTATGGTGTGTAATATTAGGATCACCCATAATCATTATCTATATCATGTTATCCCATTATTACTACAAATTAAAATGAAAATTATTATAATTTTATCAAATAATATCTTGAATTTTCATAATTGTAATCGTAGAAGTATTATTCACACCCAAAATAAAAAAACATTTCAAGAAATCAAAATATCCATTCCATTTAATTATATTTTTAAAAATACTCAAAACAAAATGAAATTGGGTTTTTATTTAAATATATCATGTGATATTTTAAAATAATTAAAATATGAAATAATGGTTATGTGTCACGAATAATACCAGGTACCCTAGTAAGTCGATAACCTAGTCAGTCAAGGCAAATCCTGAATTGAATTCTTGATACTCACGGGTCGATGAATGGAATATGGGATCATACATAAAGGAATGATGGAATTATTTGACCACAAACAATATAGACACTAGATAAGAAATAAGTGTTCATACAAAAGAAACTCCATAGGGATATTCATATTAAAAGTTAACCAGTTATGAAAACTCAAAGTATTATATCAAAGTACCATAAATATAGGAATATAAATAGCCCTTGTCCTAATGAACACAACTCTCCATGTCCATTTATTAATATTTAGAACCAAATACATGTGGGTTTTACCCATACTCAAACATGGAAGGAGATAATATATAAACACATGAAGTCATAGCAAGTGTGTGCACTAAAATCCATGTATGGCCCCACTAGGAATTCTATAATTGATGTCAATAATAAATTAGAAAAAGAGAGTTTCAATTTAAAACAATCAATTTTTAAGTTCATAATAATAATTAAATCAGATCATGATTTAAATTTTGAAAAATATAAATAATTTTAGTAAATGATTAAATTTTTAATTGATTGAATAAACAAAATAATCAGTTTTCACTAATGTCTTAAATAATATCTTTTATTTAAAAAATTTTATAAAATCAGAATTCATTTAAAATAATTTATAACGATAAAATTTATCCATTGAAAATAAAAAAAACTGATAAACACGGTTATATTCCTTAGAATGTTAATTATTTCAAAGATATAGGGACTCCACATGCATGGTGATAGGATAATGGGTAAATAAACCCCTTTGTTCTCTGACCAAAGAGGACTCATCCCCATTAGCTGATTGATCTGATGTCCTGCATGTATGGTTTTTAATGTTGCATTTTGACAACTGTCATTCGAACAACACACTCAATACCTAAGGCTACCATGTTCTCTAGTATAAAAAATTTATTTTTAATTTATTTCAAGCAACCTCATAATAAAAATAATCCAATTCTACATTTAAAATATGAAAATTTCCATTGAAAAACCAAAACATGTTTTTAATCAAAAGAAAATCTTTTCTCAAAGATATCACCCAAAGGATCTGTTAAAAAACATTTTAATCCTTATTTAAAAATATAATAATTTTAAATATACTCACAATTTAATTTCACAATCAACTATCATAAAATAAATTCATCACTATAATTTTTTTAATGACTCCATCAATTTAAAAATAAACCCAATATTCAATGGAATTTGGGTTCATCGAAATTTTCAAAGAAATCCATTTCCATAATCAAATTAAAAAAATTAATAGTATTAATTTCTATAAAATCAACAATTTAAATTAAAAAATTTAAATTTGATCGAATTACATAAATAGACACTTATTCAACAAAATTGTGTGTTTTCTAATTTATTTCCAAAAAACCCTTTTAAAAACCCCACGTCAATGGAATTTGGTTTTTCAAAAAAATTATTTTCAAATAAATTTAATAATAATCCACAATTAAATTTCTTTAATATAATTTAAATTAAATAATGCAATTTAGTTTTACCATAAATAAGACATTCTAATGAAACCACCTACATCTGAATCACTGGATCTAGAATGACATAGTAGTGCATGGGAAAATCCAATGGAGAATGAAGAAAACAAAGATCTATGAATCAAACCTATTTTTAGGCCAAAAAAGTTGATATTATATCCACAAATCCACATGTGAATTCAAGAAACACTATAGAGGAGAATATATATCGTCGGAGACTGGTATTGAGGAGTGGAATGTAATTGGAAGAATATGGAAAGGCATTCCTCAATCTTTGAATCGATTTTGAGAGGGATTTGAGGGCATAAACTCTTCTTGGGATCTTTAAGGTTGGTAAAGGTCGAATATGGTTTATTGCAGTCCAATAAGGACCTAAATGTGGGTTCAATAAATTTTAGACAACATTGGGATTATAAAAATACGTGTATGCATGGTTTCCTAGGTAGAGTCACATGATTTGATTAATCATGCAAACTAACCACTAACTATTTTCAATGGGATTCGTTCTCCATAGAGGGGTCAGAACATGACAATCCATGTGACAACAATGCTAAATCACACATCCTTTTATTTCACAGTTTTCTATAGGATGACACATAGTTTGGGATATCAATTTCCCAACCGAACACTAGCCTAGAAACGTTTAAAATATTCAAAATTACACCTGAAAAAAACTCTAAACTAAAACAAACCAAAAAAAATATCAAAGATATGGTTTTAGGAATACTTGAAAATAAAAACAATATGTTACAAACACCACCATGGAAATTCCCCCCCCCCCCCAAAGCCTATGAATAAGACTCTATGCAAAAAAGAGACGCCCACTACTCTCTCATCAGAAACTCCCTCTCCCAAATCTTATGAGAATCAGAGCCATGTTGTCATAGAACAAGAATCAAATGTATAGTCCTCTCGTGTGGTAATTATGTTTCATAATAAAATATTATGAATTTCAGTTCAATCACATATAAATTAAGTTCAACATCTTGATAACTCCCTGTCAGATGATGAGATGGGTGAGATAGACAATTTTATATTTTTGACACATGGTACACATTATGTATTTATATTAGACATGGTGGACGCGCTAAATAATATGAAAATTATCCTACCTTCTCAAAAACATCAATTGGTCCCACAAAATGAGGAGAAAGATTCACTTTCGTCCAAAACCATTAATGACCCAAAAATGTTAAAATTTCACGAATTCTTGGTCACCAAATGCGAATTCCAGCATGTTATGGTGATGATCAGCCTTAGAATAATATTGGCTTTGTTTTTTCATGATTATCTAACTAATGGAATGGATTTTCCTTCTTCTATTAGACCAAGCTCATTCTGACCAAGGAACTTTTACCAATCTCTAACAAACACAACATAGATTTACAATCCCCTTCATACAAGGCCTCAAAAAGATCAAATATGATTGTGGACTTCTAACTATTATTATAAGAAAACTCAAGAATACCCAATTGATCATCCCAAGACTCACTGATGTCAATAATCCAAGCATGAAGCATATCCTAAATAATCAATATAACTATTTTTTTCTATCCATCTGAATGCAGGTGGTATGTCATACTCAAACGGACGTGAGATCCAAATTCCTCCTAAAGTGTTCCCCAAAAGAAAGAAGTGAATTGAGGATCCCAATCCACAATAATAGCATAAGAAAATCCATGTAAACAAATAATCTCATTTACATAGAGTCTTCCCAAATCCACAAATTTGGTTACATATTGTATATGTATAAATTGTGTTGACTTATCCAAACTGTCAATCACAACCCATATCACATTATTCTTTCTATGGGTACATAGAAACCCAACCAAAAAATACATAGAGAATTCCTCCCAATTACATGTATATATAGTCTGTGGCCGATGAAATAAAGGATTCTGGTGCTTATCCTTAACTGTTGGCACAAATAACAATGAGAAACAAAATCTGTAATGCCTAATCTCAAACCTAGAAATATGTATTGTACCTACATGGCATAGAATTGTTTCATGGATCATGGGTTCACTAACCATTATAAACTATTGAAATTTCCAATTACTGATTATTTTTATTGAGGACCATACTACAAAATGGTTCCAAAAGAATAGAATTCCCACATAGAGAATAACAAACAATGAACGGTCTCCCCATCATTAATAGAGTCTCTAATTCAATATAACTCATCATGTAGCAGTTGTTCTTGGATAATCAATTCGATATGAGAGGATTACAACTGGACACTCGCCAAGGAACCCTCATCCGATGATTCTAAGACTCCAATATGTAATTACATAAAGAGATCCCTCATATTTCACTCTATTGATGATTTGTTCTCTTCCTTTGTTTGAAGCTTCATGCTCAAGGAATCTGTAATGACATTCTCTTACCCCAGGGTATAGGCGATATGGTAATAGTAATAGTTTATGTATTCTACATGAGGCCTATAATAGATATTTAAATCTATCTAAGATAAGATATAGATCAAGCACTTATGGTCAAAAAACATGATAACCCTTCATCTATAAATCTATTACCACCAACTTGTAAGCGTGTGTATCACTACTGCATGTTCAAGGTCATTGCTTAGATAATTCCTCTAGTGAGGCCTAAGATGACGAGATCCATAAACTATAACATAATGACACTAATAAGAATTTATCCCAATCCTATACCTAAAGAATCACAAAATACCACATATCCCCACCTAGCCTCTTGGAGAGTCCACACTAGTGTAGTAGTCAAAAGTTATTTAAGTTCAACAAAAGAACTCTAAAATTTATCAATCTAAGAAAACATTACTCATGTCTAAGTTAACACATTCACTAGAGAAGACAACATTGATAAGTCCTTTATGAACCTGCGATAATCTCAAGCTAATCCCAAGAATCTTTGGATCATGAATACATTTCATGGTTGTTCCCATGTCATAATAACTTTTTCCTTCTTATGAGAAACTAATAATCCATTTTCCAACACAATGTGTTCCAAGGATTTCACTTATCAAATCCATAGATCATATTTTGAAAGCATTGAATTTAGTCGGTGATCTCTCAAAAACCGTAGAACTTTTCATAGGTGAATCGCACAATACACCTAGATCATAGAGTAAATAAGGATTTCACCCAAAAAGACTACAATAAAGGTACCAAGATACTCATGGAAAATCATTTTCATCATATCCATGAAAACTATATGACCATTGGTTTGTCCAAAGTTCATGAAAACGTTCTCATAATGAATATACATACTCTAAATGGGGGTTTTATGAATGATATATTCTTCTATCAAAACTTGATAGTAACCAGAGTGACTATCAATATTTAAGAGACACTTATCCTCATTCAAATGATCAAACTAATCATCAATCTATGTAAAGGATATTATTTATTTCAGTTCACTCTATTGATATATTGGTAATCATTGTATAGGAGAACTGAACCATCTTCATTCTTAGTAAAGTGAATAAATGTCAACCAATGTGACATAGTTTAGAGTATGCATAATTTTAAATAAGATCCTCCAACCCAGACTTCAACTCTATAATTTTAGCCAATTCCATATGGTATATGGGAGTTGATACTAGTTTGGTACCAATCATTATGTCAATATAAATCTAAACCTTCCTTATCGGGGTCAAACCAGAGAAGTCTAAAGGAAGAAGATTAGGAAACTCGATTAAATCTAGAGAGAGATAACCTCTCAAACGTTACCACCCCAGATAAAAGGTAATCACTAACAATACTTTACCCAATTCTGGATAAGAAGGTCTGACCCTGGTTGAGGATAATTTTATCCTTTGAACATAACTGGCTTCTAGTAAAGGAATTCTTGAGAACCAATCATGATAATTTCCCTCTGATGTTCCATATCTGGATCTTAAATGATAATTGGAGGTGGTGACTATCCTAGGGCCCAAATAGTGATCACAATATATTTATCCATTTTGGTTTCCATGAAAGGATCTCATCACTAGGGTGCAACAAAAGCTTCTTCTGGGATCTAATTCACACATCTTCTCAAAGGGATGATGTTATATAACATCATTAGAAAACATAGAATTCATAAGATTAATACTCAAATAGATAAATTTATAACTTAATCCTAGGATATAGAAAAAAAAATTAGTTTTCAATTTTATCAAATGAAATGTAGGGGAGATACTAGTACTAATTCTCAATAAAAATTTCCCAAACCACCTTGGTGACATAAGGTTAATTATGGTGAGATATGTCTTTGAATCAATCAAAAATACCTCTGATGATGCAAAATTATTAAAAAACTACATACTAACATTAACGTATTATGAAAAATTATCATCTTTTATACAAAATTATCATGAACTAACCCATGTTCCCTTGTAACCCAATAACTGATCTAGTCTGGAAATTTCCCAATGGGAATTCCGAATCACCATGGGTCGATGACTAGCACATGAAAGCATACAAAAAAATTTGTAATGGATTTTACACTAGAAATGCAGAACAAAGACAAAAAATAAAAAATTCATACAAATGAAAGTCCACTGCGAGATGTTCTCCTTATGTAAAAAACAAATGATACTCCAAAGTACTACTATAAGGTACTAGAAAAACAAGAAGTTAATTTTCCAAAGTCCCAAAGGATTTATCACACCAAGTCCACTGATCAATTGATAGAACCACCTCAATGTGGTTCCTTATCCCTAATCGAACATGGAAGGTGATAATCTACAAACACCCAATGTCACAAGTATGGTGTAAGTTAAAATCCAAATAGTGTCTTAGAAAATATTTCATAATATATGCTAATATAAAATTAACCACATAGATTATTCAATTAAAAACCAATATTTTTGGAATTTAAAATGAATAACTAAAAAAATCATTCTTTATATTTCAAAATATTGAAATACTTTTGTTATAAAATTTTCTTTTCAATTGATGTAATATTTATAAAATATATGGATATTTAAAAATTGGTATAAATAAACGCTTTGATATAATTTTTTTTATATAAATTAGAGTGTTTTTAAAACAGTTTATAACAATGGTATATATTCAACTTAAATAAAAATAAGTGTGAAACTTGTTCATATTCCTAATAAGGGGTGATATTTAGAAGATATAGGGACTCTACAATAAAGGTGACATGGATGTATGTATATACGCCCTGTTGAATATGGTCTAATGCCTATCATATGTGAGGTGTTGTATTTATGTTTTGGAGTGTTTTAAAGAATAAAGTTTTATCCAAATAACTAACTAACTACGTAAGGATTTGATGTACAGTAGTATAATTATGGGGAATTTAATTAAAGAAATCATAATATAAAATTAATCTCATTATACATTTAATATATGCCTATTTTATTTTAAAAAATAAAATGATTTTTAATCACAACCATGTTTTTTTCCAATATAGAACCTAAAGGTGCCTATTAAAGCCATTTGAATCAATTTTAACAAAATAAGAATTTTCTAAAAATAATCAAAATTATGTTTTACTATACAACATCAAAAATTAATTTTGAATTGTAATTTTTTCACAAGATTTCAAAAAAATACTCTATAATTTCCCAATTCAAAGGAATTGGGTTCCACGCAATTTTCCATCAAATCAATTTCCCTTATTAAATTAAAATTTTAATCGAATCAATTTCAGCAAATACAAAATTAAAATTAAAAAATTTTAATTTAACAAATGTCAATAATCATTCCCTACTTCAATGGATTTAGGGGTTGTCTAATTTCATCCCAAAATTCCATTTTTAAAACCACCCAAATTCAATGAAATTGGGGTTTTCCGACAAGTAAATTGAAAACCAATTTATAAGAATGAGAAAATTTCATTTAATTCAAATAATTGATATTAAATAAATCAATTTAGTCTTTATATAAATTAGGCATTATAATAGATCCACCTACCTCAGGATCAATATATCTCAAATAAAAAATATAATTGGAATACTCAAATAGAGAATGACGAAAATATGGATCTATGAATAAATACTTTTTTTAGACACACAAGAGTGAGTGTTAGATCTAAAAATTAACACAGGGATTCACGGATCCCTATGGAAGGTAAGGGAGATCATGGGAGTTGGAGATCGAGGTATGTAAACAAAGAAAGAGAAGATCAAAGGGAATTCATCATTCTTCAAACCACACTTGGGTGGGATCTGAGTGGGAAAAACTAATCTAGAGAGCTCTAAGGTAGGGACAAATTGATTGTGGTTCATTCCAGTCCATATAGTAACTAAATTGGTGGATGTGTAATTTTTAATCAATATTGAGATTATTTAAAAATTCGTATGCACGGTTTTCTAGACAAAGTCACAAGGTTTGATGAAACATGCAGTCTAATCATGCACCTATTTTAAATAAGCTAGATGGTTTCGCCTTAGAGGTTTAATTAATTCACTAATAATAAACCATCCATAAAAAATACCTCTACACTGGGTTGCATGATTTTCATTAATATGATGCACTATTTTAAAAAACTATGTGCCAACATTATACTACTGTGGTATGTTAAATTTTCATAACTCCTCCTAAAGAAAACAGAAGAAAAAAAAATAAATGTAAGATCCCAGAGAGGGGTTTAGAAATACCTAAAATCAATAATATTTGGATATATTATAGAACTCATAAAAACTATTCATTGTATATACCTTTAAATAAGTCATTCCTTTTACTTTTTTGTCAAAAAATTCCTTATAAAATATGTAAAAATGATTCTATTTTAAATCATTATAAAGAATGTTAAAAGTGATATAAATTTGCAGTTATTATTATTTTATTTTAATATCTACATATTAAAAAATTAATTTTCATAATTTTTTCATGGAGAAATTATTTTTAAAATAATTCTTTAAAGTATTTGAAATATGGTTTTCAAGTTAAAGTATCCCCTTCCAAAAGTTTGAATCATCATGTGTGTTAATTATACAAGGTATAAAAAAATATTATCAATTATTATATTTATTAATAAAAATTTTCAGGTTTAATATATTATAATTAAATGATTTATTTACTTATTTTATTTTTATATTTAATTACATAATGATTTGATTCCACAACATGAGTTTTGAGGATATTCGACTCATTGATTAAAAATTACATTGATATGTTGAATATGGTCCAATATTTAATTATCCCACTAAAAAAATTGAAAATGATATAATAGTTATCATTTTCATAAATTATCAATTTTTTTAAACCAACCTTTAAATATGGAAATGAAAAATTTTTTCTACAACATTCATGGAGAAGATATGTGGTAAGTACACAAAGATCATGATGGAAAGAAGATATGTATCATTTTATATTTTAAAAAATGATTATTAAATAATTTATATAAAATAATATCATTAAATTAACTTATATATAGAATCCATGTTGGGTGTTCATGAAAGTAAAATCATATAGCTTTATGGAAGTGGAAATTTGCACCTACACGTGAATGACATTATCATTATTCAATTATTGAAAAAGAAAAATAATATATAATATATTATATTTAATAAATTAAAAGTATGTAATTAATATTATATTAATACATTAAATACATCACTATACCCATCCATGAGAGTTAGTGATGGAAAATGAATTACACTGGTTCGTGAGGCGGTTATCCTCTGTACACCCAAACGGCGGATCATTTACCATTTGATGGTAGAAGGATATGTATATAAGTTTTTGAATTAATATATATATATATATAGAATATAGTCTTTAAATTATATATTCATGGTTTAAAAATGTTTTGATGAGATATTAAATAGAAATTAAAAAACAATACGGTAATAATTATACCACTTCTTTGCACAACCTATTGAGGTTTATACCTAAAGATATCATATGTTTTTTTTATGTTGAAAAAAATATATGATGGGGGAATGTTTTAAAAAAAAAAGGATTTGGGTAGGAACTAGGGTGTAAAAATTTATTTTTATTATTGGGAAAAATAAAATAGTGGGTGACCTTTTTTAAAGCAGAGGAATCACATTGAATTTTTAAAAATATGAAAATTTATTCATGTATTACTCACGAAAAACTAAAAAAGTGGAAAATAACTTATTTTTATATGTTATAGGGTTGAAATATAGACCTATAATATATTTTATATATATTTTTATGTTATTTTAGAATTATCATTTATTTTTGACCAAGAGTAAACTACTTTTAACCTTAACAGTGATAATTAATTTATAGTATTTTTACAAATAATTATGATAAAAAACAAATTTGAAAATAATAATGATAATAAATTTAGATAATAATATATGGAATCCATTTTATCTAATTCAGTTAAATGATTTTTCTGAATGAAATTTAAATTTGTACCCATAGTAAGGTGAACAAATGTCTTCTTGAAAAATACATTTATACGAATAAAAATGATAGTATATGAAAATCTAGAATAATAATAATTACAATAAAATATATTTGGATATTTATAATAAAAATAATTTTTTTTAACCTAATACAAATTATAATATTAATTTAAAATACATTAAATGAAGAGATCGTTTCCAATAAAAATCTATAATTTTCTCTGTTAATTGTAAAATCAAACATTTCATAAATGTATTAATAATCACAAGAAGATAATTCATAAATGAAATATGAAAATATTATATATTTTTTTATAATGTATATTCTATCTTTTGAAATTAATTTTTATAAATAATACTACATAATGCATGAAAAACCACTTTGGGTAGAAGTAATTCATTTTTATTTGACTGAAAAAATATATAATATTTTTATAATAAATATAAATATATATAATATTATTAATTTATTTTATTAATTCATGAAAAATAATTATTTTAGACAATACTATAATTTAGAGAAATTACAACAGACACATACCAACGGTTTGAATACCCATTGGCATAGGGTACTACTACCAATGTTTTGGAAAACACCATTGGTATAATTAACTTATAGACACCCTATACCAAGGGATTTTCCAAAACCATTGATATATGTCACTTATATTGACCTATACCATGATTTTGTGCCAAACACATTAGGATAGGTCACTTATATGGGCCAATACCAATAGTTATTGAAAAAACATTCATTATAAGTCCATTATAGAGTCTCTATACCAATGTTTTTGTCCATTACTATTTGTTTAAGTCCACCCAATGCAAAAGTCTCTCACCAAACCATTTGTATTGCATTAAATATAAATGTAATTAAACAAGGTTTTTGAGAAATATATGTATATGGACCCATTATTTTTATGGATTCTACTAAAAAATTTCATTAAATACATGAAATGAAAAAAGTAACTATATATATATATATATTCATGAGATTACATTAAAAAAAGGAATCTTAAGTTAGTTGTTAGTTCATTGGAATATCAATGGAATGTGTAGGGATCAAATCCAAGATGGGTTCTATTTTCACCTTAGATATACCAATGGATTTGTAAAACTTTTTGAATAGATTTTTCATATGACAGATACCAACAATTTTAGAAAAACTATATATATAGGTCCATACTAGTGATTTTACCAGAACTGTCAGTATAGGTCTATACAGATGCCAAAATAGCTAATCACCATCCAAATTGTTTTAATGGGAAATTCCAATACATTCAACCTACTGGTATTGATTTTTTTTCAATAGTGATAATTGCCTAATCGGTTATAATTATGTATTTAACATTCCATTCTATACTCACAATAAAACCATGAATAAATTTTGGCTTCATTATGGGTCATACATATATTTATGTTATAGTATAAATATCATATATCAATATAAAATTGATAAAAACTATTAATATGATCTACGAGACTCTAAAATCATAATTATATATCCCCACATAACAACGACAACCTAACTAATTATCATTAATTAGAAAAAATAAATAACAGAAAATAACTTCCCAAATTGTTCTTTTTTGTTAATAATGAAACACTATTGGAATATATACTGATTCAATTATAAGGGAGTCACATTATTAACATTATTAATCCAATAGAATAGATGATGCATTGATCAAATAACAAATAATGTGGGTGTGTTTCTCAAAAACATTATATAAATTAATGAGGGTAATCCAAAATTTTGAATTTTTTAATTAGTTTTACATAATTAATTAGAATCTAATGAAAAGATAAATAAGGGACACCAAGAACCCGTCCTCAAAGAACAAAATACCTAATACCTCTTTAATAATCTACGTACAGATCTTCCAGTAGTGGGTGGGAAAATGAGATTAATGTTCTACTATTGGGGTAGTAGGTATATCATATCAGGCCATTAGGTACCCAATACAATATATAATTGAGGAAATAATTTCCATTCCATCTAACCATCATAATTTCCATCCCCCATGACTCAATAATACACTCTATCAACCAAAAACCATATAAAATATTGAAGGATTAAAAAATATATACAATTTTGTACTTATAAACATATCAACTATTAAAAACTCAATAACTCCTGTAATCTTATCCTCACAATGTATCACAAAGGATTTAAAAAAAATATTAGACCAGTATTTGTCAAATATCTACCTCTCTCTCCCACGTATCCCCGTAGATATTATTTTAATTACCTCACATATTCTTGTGGAACCAATTTTTCATAATTGATGGTCTCACATTAATAAACTATATTAAATGGACATTCCATCATCAATTTCTTGACCCCGACTCATCATCATTCACATTGATTTTTTGATAATTATCAAGATGATATCATAAAAGGTAAGATATATTGAATACAACATGCATTTCATGTTATCTATAATAACGAGGAAATTATTATTACACTATATCGATTATCATAAAAATCCTCAAATAACCCCATATCATTGGTCATCTATTTACCATCACCATAAATCTACTTGTTTCTTAAACATGGTAGAACCATAAAAAATACCTAGCCAACTAACACAAATTCTAAATTAAGGAATTAATTTCATGTATATGACTAATTATAATCCTGATTTATCATCTACTACATCAAAATAAACTAAATTTTATGTATATTGTTTTGGAATTATCCTAAAAATAAAATTTTACACTACCTATAACATGAAATGAGGTGGTTTACATGGTCATCTATACACTTCCTTGAACGTGAACACCCCATGGACCAGTTTTATTTATTTTTATTAATTGTTTTTTATGTAATGTATCCTTGAATCATTTATTTTTTTGGATTGTTTCTTAAGGTTCGAACAATTTTGGACCTGGTCTGTATCATGTTATGTTGTATCTATGAGAAGACATTTTGTAGTGGTCAGATCAAAGATCGTTCATTATCCAAAACCACGGTACACCACAGTGTATCATTACGGGATTATCTATGGATATAAATAGGGAAGGGTTTTCATGATATAGATTAGGGGACAAGAACATAGTGTGTTGTGTTTAGGTGTCATACCTCATCTCTCTTTCTTAGATAAATTATGTTGCGGTCTGTAAACCACAATATAATAGATCCCTCACATTTTTTATCCCCGACAAACATCCTATGAATGTTCCATATAATGTGTGTGTGTGGGGGGGGGGGGTTCAATTCTGTCATAGCCAATAAATTATGTAACCCTAACAACTTTTTTTTAGAATTTGGTTAATAATTATATTATTATATCAGTATTAAAATAGTTTGACACATATTTATCTTCTCTTGTTTTGCTGAGTTAGTTGTTTGCAAGGGGGAACACTTCCCCCTTCATCCTATATCGAATCCATGATCATTTAATCCTATTTCTTGTTTATGAACTTAGTTAAACACCTCTTTAACATAATTTTCCATCTACCTTCCTATTTCATTCCATTACACTTGATTTTCATTCCCCAAAAAATCCTAGGAGGATTCCATAGATAAAAATAGGGTATGAGGATTCCATAAATTAGGGTATAAAATGATTATTTATTATATAGGATATATTGATGTAATTTCTCCAGATTAATATAAAATATTTCCTTAAATATATTTAATTTCATCAATATCTTGTGTCACATGTAACACCTTGTTTTAATGAACTACAATATACTATTAATATTCTAATTTACAAATGAATGTTATAAACCAGCTGTTAAAAATATTTGTATGAATAGGAAAAAATTATGAATGTTAACTATAAATTATTTAGATAAATAAAATATTCTAATCTATAAACACAGAATTTGTATAATTGTCTTAATTTTATTTGACATTAATTTTTTCTAAAAAAATTATTTTATTTATTTTTGTGAACAAAATTTGAAATTGATAACTAAAAAATTTAGATTTTTTTGAAAACATGTACTATACTTTTTAAATAAATATTTCAAAATTATATTAGAATTTAATATTATATAATTTCATGAAAATATTAATATTCCAATGAATTGTGAAAATGAATTTTAATTAGGAAGGTTAAGTTGATGAGCATGCTTGGCCCTAAATATTGTTAAGGAAAATAAATTTGAAATTGGATAATCCAATATAATTCGCATAAATAATCTCAAAACAAATAATAATGCAAAACAATGCCACCTAAAAACACATAATGCTATAAAGAACAAAAAATAAAGTCCCAGAGACTCACTTATTTGGTAAACCGAAAAACCCACAATAATGAGGACCAGAAAACCGGAAATGATGGCCCAAACTAGGATTATTTCAACGTTCAATAAACCAATTGATAGATTGGGTCGTAGAAAGTTCCACCCAATCATATGCATATAAAAACACAAAAATCTCCAACCCAATAAAATACACACGAGCCATCATTTTAGACACATTCCCCATGTAAACTCACCCAAAGGTCAATCCAAATGAATGGATTCCAAGGTCATCTCATCACCATCATATAATTGTTTGACCAACACACCACCACCTAAACTCATTGTCATTATTACATTGAACTCCACCCCCAAATGTCACCTTCTCCTCTTAGATCTCACATAATCCTCCCCATAATCAAGATCCTCTTACTTGGAAATCACCAAAAGCTTCCATTAATCATGCCACATGGATCCCAGAACTTTTATGCCCCACTAATATACCATTATAATTTCATCACCTAGAAACCCAAACCCACCTTGTCTCTTAACTCCTTCATTATAATCCCTCATCTTTAGACTAGGGTAACATGTCCCAGACCCCTATCGATCATAATAAAACTGCCACCATTAGTCATATCTGGAAAATTACTCATTGTGCTAAAATATTATCTACAACGATTCATAATAGGTCAACCCATGCCACTCTAGGATTTCATTCATTTACAAGGTCTCCAACAGAACCTTATAAACACATTTAGTGAAAATACTAAACATAGTCTTCCACTACACCTGCACTGAAAATTCATCACCTATAAAATAACATCATCATCCCCATCATTGGTCAGGGGACAACAAATGATCTTTCCTCCATTACTATTCTTTGAAATGGCCTTAATAAAATCAAATATATTTCAAGGGGAATAAAGGAAAAATATCTCATTATGCACATCATCATAAATATATGATAACTTATTATCATATATGATAAATTTGAAGGGATCATATATATAAATCACTATAAATTGGTATAGATATAATCTCTCAACTTGAGAGATAATACATTGATAATGGATAGGGATATATAATTATTTTTATTAAATTGTTTATTTCTATTTAATGAATTTTATATTTGGATTTAGTTTTAATAAGGTATTAAAATTAAAACTATATCAATTATATTATTATTTATTCAACTTTGGTCATTTCATCAGTATTATGTTGAATTTTTATATATTAATTTTTAATAATATTTGTAAACGTTTTCATAGAAAACTCATTTTTTCATTGTTTTTGTGTGTTTATTATTTAATTAAATTCTGTAGATTCTATTAATTGAATTTGTAAAAATGGATTTTATATTTAAAATCATCATAAATAATATTCTATAATAATGTTAATATAATTTTTTATAATTAATTATAAAAATAGAAAAAAAAAATAATTACCATGGTTATGTATAAAATGGGCTGACCAAGAGGTTGTTTAAAAATATAACTATCAAAATTACCTAAAATCAGTTCTACTCTTAATTTAAATAATAATTTAAATATTATGTCATCTAAGGTTTTCTAGTAATCAATTTTTGATCCTTTTGATCTGTGTGATACATGGATATATATTTTATTTTTTAAAAAAAATTTCTCTATCTTCTCCGCCATTTATAAAGGGGAACCACCTATCTTACCTTTTTCACACTTTAAAATAATTTTTACAACAAATAAACCAAAATATAATAATTAATTCCCAACCCACCTCTAATATTCTTTAAAATTATTATTAAAACATGATAGGAAATAATTAAGTGCGAACCTAAAGAGGTTAATTGAAGAATAGGTACAGTCGTTAGCCATGCATTTTTATTCTATTCCCACATATAAATAACTCAAATATTATTCTCCTTTGACGATATAATGAAACAATTATAATTAATATAATTATATTATACTATATAAATTTATTTTATTATACCCATATCCTACCCTATAAAAAAGAAAATGAAATATTCAATCATGTGTACATTGTATTACCACCTCACGAAATAATGTAATAGGTTTTTTATCACTACCTATCACATTTGGATATAATGATGAATTTGAAGTATTATATATATATATATATTATTTTAATATAATTTTTGAAATATAATATCACATATTATTTCTAAAAATCCAATTTATTAGAAATTGATAACGTCGGTTGTGTGTACGTGTGGACCATCACCTTCACGAAATGAAGTGATATGTTTTTTTATTTTGGAATGGATTATAATTAGGATATATTTAATGAATATTTAACATATGAATGTTATAAAAATAATTATTTAAGGTTTAATTATTATTTATATTTCTTTTGTTTAATCCATTGAATAACCGATAAAATTATTCATTCGTATGTACAACCAACGACTCTATGAATAGTGTAATTCAATTTCTATCACTAACTATAATGCATTATTATAAATAAATATAATATGAATAAATATTATATTTATATCTTCATTAAAATAATTTATATTACTTATCTAAGAAAAAATTATATGTACCAATTAGAAACCAAAAACATAAAGAAAAACAAAGAATTTATCACTTGTAATAATGATTTTAACAATGAATTGTCAATGAATGTGTGAAAAAAGAGTATAATTAAATGATATATTGAATGATATATATGTATTTAGTTTTGAAATACTGTTATAATCAACCAATATTTATTGTACAATATGTCATAACTTTGATAAATAATGATGATATTTGATGTAATGTATTTTTATCTAATATTTATTTCTATGGGGAATATGCCATATTCCCCCCATATTTATTTAATGTTGTCTGTATAATACTGATGAATTTAATTTTTTGTTATTATCAGCAATTTTTTTAAAATATCCATATATGGTTCCTTATTTCATAGTTCTTAGTATTTATGTGTTACCAAAGAGGTAAGGGTTTTGTTATATAATCTCATTATTTTTTAGGATTATTTATCCTTATGCTTCTAATGCTCAAATATTATACTCTATCTCTAAATAAACCCATGAGATTTTTATCCTATGGTTATTTATAAAAATAAAATTATTTTTGTTCCATATTCCTCTCATTGAAAACAAAATAGTTTGAAATACTTTTTTTAATGAAAATCTACATTATTTCTCTCTTCGGTCAAAAATATTTTATCATCCATTTACGTTTTTTCCAAAAACTATTTAAATACTTTTTTAATAATGTACAACGACCATTTATATTATTTATTATTCATGTTTTAATTTTAAAAAAACTTTGTATAAGTAATATTTTTATTGTATTTTGAACAAGGAACCATTGATTGTTAACTAAAAATGTGAAAGAATAATTATTTTAAAATCTATAACAAGAAAGAAATTTCTCACTATCATGACTAGATAAATATATAATTATTTATTTACAATTTTAAAAGTCTCTTTAAAATGAAAAATTTTATTTAATATTTTTGATTTTTTTAAACATTAAATAATTTATTTCATATCAAACAGGAATGTTTCCTCCAAAAATGTTCTAAGTTATCTATTACACGAATTTTCCGTCTAAGATGATATAAATTGTTGTATCCTAATCCTTAATTGTGATATGAGAAAATAATAACATTATTTGTCATTATTTAGATGGATTATAATTATTATGTTAATATATTTATGAATCCCATAATATATTCAATGTGTTTTTTGATGAAATTATGTTATGATTGTGGAACCATATTCTTTTTATTGGGGTATGTCATGATGAAATTTTTATGAATCATGTTTACTTTTCATGTGTAATGATATAATTAATGTTTTATGATCATGTGACACACATAAAAATGATTTTAATAAGGTTATGGGTGGTAACATAATTATATAACTCTCCAATTCATTTGTTGATGATGGAGATATCACGTGACAAGTAATATTGGAATAGTAATTCAACATAATCTGTAAGGGACTCATGTCACTATGATAATATTGGGAGTGAAACCTGAGTACTATTATTATTTGGGGAGTGAACTCATTTCAGTATCATATTCATTTAAATGATCCTTTATTATAAATGAATTGATTTCCAATTCTTTTTTAATCCCACAAATATATGTCTTCTAAATATATTATGTTCTTATGCCTTATGTTATTTGATTCAATATTGATTAATACCATATGAAATACCATAATTTATGAATATAATCATGTTTAGGATCTAATAAATTTATGATATAGTCTTGATATTTATATCTCATGTTCTAATTCCCATATGATTATTTCATTCAGATATTTCCCATATTTTCCCTTGATAATCTTATAAGATCACCCTTTAATATGATTCCATTTCCAAGATATTTTTTAATTTTATTATGTATGATATGTTTATGAAGGGTGTATGTTGCGAAGATATTAGTGGGAGATAATGTAGTTAATTTGGGAATAGATCACCATTTTTTCATGACAGAAATCCTTTATGAGAACATTATTTCACACTATCATGGGATATTTATTGATTAATTCAAAATTTTAGTATGAAAATTTCTGAATGATTTGAATATAAAATGATCATGAATGGACTAGGTAAAACCTAACATGTTTTTAATATGAAATAGGGATTCATGATTTATACACCCTATGAAATATTTTTCATGATTATTCACTAAAATTAGTTGTTCCCAATGGTTATTATTACTTAAATTCTTTTTGAAAGGGATTGAAGAAAGAATAATGAACATTTGTGTAGTGATATATATGATCAAATGTTTAATTATATTATTTGATAATTGTCATATGAATTCCATTATATCATATAAAGTATCATGGATTGTTAATTCCTATCTAGAATGATTAGATGTTGAATTAGTATTAAATAATATTACTAGAATGACGATCACATCTCATGTAAATGAGTATTCTCTAGAGGATTTTTATAGAAAATTATGTGATTTAAATGATGTTGACTTCCCCATCATTGAATTTAATGTAATTTTAGTCATATATTTTATTGATTTTTGAAAAAACCCCAAATTAAATTATAAGGAATGGATGCCACTTTTATTATTCCTAATCAATATATGATTGTCAATCGGTGCGATGATAAACCCAAACATCCAATGTAAATAACACATATTTTATGGGTTTTAATTCATAATAAAATGGGATATTTATCTATGGTGGTTTCGAAGGTAATAAACATATATGATATATCAATTGTGTATGCGTTTTTGATATATATCCAGAATAGTTTCTTAATTATCTATCAAATCACGAGGTTGAGTTCTCAAAAGAAATCATACTCAGTGCTAGGCTTATTTCAAAGATTCCCTATAGAATGAACTTGATTTTGTTGTAGGAATTTTAGAAGAAAGTCTTTGGTAATAATGAAAAGGTAAATATTCATCATTGTGTGTCACATTTGGGAGAACATATTCTTGGTATTAAGAATTTATATGTATTGATTCAACTCTTCATTTATTATTAGGAACTAAAAAAAATCTCCATTATGAATAAGTATACTCAACCCTATAATGATGATTTTTTTGATAAATAATATATACCAAAATTATTTTATAATATTTAACATCATTTTGGATATCATCAATTGAGGATCAAGAAGGCATGTATACCCAAGGCAACATTCTATACAAGGTATGGACTATATGAATATATAGTTATTAAATTATTCCTTAGCAATCACATTGCTATATTTTTGGTTATAATGAATAGAATCTATAATGATTATCATGGACTATTTATGGTAGTTTTTTAGGTGAAATATTGATATATTAAAAGAATATGGATGTGCATGAATATCACTTGATAAAAGTGATGAATACCCTATGGAAGGAGGATTTGTATGAAAAAAATTAATTTTTTTTTTGAATTTTTACACGAAAAAATTATATTTTGGGTGATGTAATATAATGATAATGTATATCTATGGATCAATAAATGATCGATGTTATTGACTATTGGATAAGAACAATCAATATGAATTTTATTTGATATTTTTTTGGTTTTTTAGGATATTAATAATGAGTTGTTTTGAATTTATCGTGATTATCTAATACAATCACCTTGATAATATGAAGGTATGGAATTTCCTTTGGATATTAGAATGAGAAGAAAATATCAAGGAACTGAATAGAAGACTAATTAGTGAACATTGTCTTATATTACCCTATAGTAGATACGATTATAAAATATATAGTGATTCATTAATAAAACAACTAATATGAATATCCTTTTATAATAATATAGTTATAGATTATGCCCCTTGATAAATAATGGGCCCTACCAAAATTTATCTAACTCATGATTTATTGTTTTTTGTGGTAATTTTATCATTACTAATATAGAGGAACTATCTTTATGGATAAGGGGGTCATATATAAAAGTATCATACATTTTTAATTTATATATTCAAAAAGAAATAGTTGAATATGTGTTAAATAATTTGGATGAAACTAGTTAAGGATCATGAATACTAAATTCATCAACTCCTTGTGAATGAAAACCTAGGGAATGAGTTTTTAGTAAAATTATTGGGCTAGGTTATCTATGTTGAGGATAAAAAAAAGAACCAATATTTATATATTTTCAAAAGGATAGATATGAAAATCATTATGAAAGGTGATAAATATTATCTTTCTCTAATCAATATTCTACCATATATACGAGTGAATATTAAAGTGGAACCTAAGGAAGATATAGTGCTATAGATGAAGGAGAAAAATGTTCCTCAGTTTAATATTTATTTTGATTAAATGATGACGTTCAAGAATTGTGTGTGTTTTCCATATATAAATTTTTTTAATGATCTGTTTGAGGAAGATCATAGTCATCCATTCCTTATTCACACTAGAAGTAATAATATGTATAAAGAAATGAATGTTTTTATAATTGTATAAAATAATGAAGGTTATATTTTATTATGTATATCTGTGGTTGGTATATCAATATGTTAATATTGAGTGAAAAAATTATAAGGGTATTATAAAAACATGACATGATTCAGAATGAATATTATGAGACAACAACATGGATTTTTTTTGTTACACTCCCAAAAAATCTAATCTCTATAATTCTTTTTGGGATGTAGTATATTTTCATATGAAGTCAATATATCTCATTACTAGTAGAGAATATTTATCTATTGATATAAATTAATAAAGTAATAAGGCTTCATGGACTACCAATTTATATTTTATCTCATAAGATCAATAATTTACCTCAAAGCTCTATATATCCTTTATTAGTATTGGTGTATGGAGTTAAATTTCATCAGAATGTAATATCATCAAATAGTCGGTAATTATGAGTGAACCATTCATACTATTGAGTTTATTTTTTGATTTTATTCTTTAGAATTTAATGGTGGCTTGGATCAACACCATAATATAGTTAATTTTTTTAGAAAAATAGTTTCTGCTAATGTACTCTGAAGGGTCCTTATTAATCCATATATGAATATAATTATAGAACTACAATGTGATTGGATGATATAGTATATAAAGATATCGGGACCTTGTAAATATATGGAAATGGAATTGAAATATGAGGACATTAAACATCCCATAATTGTATCTTAGACTCTATATAACTGTTATGATGAAAATTGTTGGGGTGATATAGATTTTGATGTTTGAGTCACAATGTTTCTATGAATTTCAAAATAGAATAAGGATATATTATTTGGAAAAATGGAAATCTAATTACTATGTACATTGTACCTTTATCGCTTCTTTATAGGGTAGATACAAAAGCTAATTTATTGAAACTTTCACTGAACATCTATTATGTTCAAAATGTCATTCATTTAGCTCTCATATGGATGTAAAAATAGAATCCCTAAAATGTACTGATCATAGAGGTCTAACCACAGGAGAAGGATCAATATTATGGTGTACTATATGGTAAGACTACGAAACATAGATGGAATGTTATATATAATAATATTACACCCTTGGTCATTGCTTTGGGGTAAAACTAACAATTTTGTGAAGCTTCATGTGAACCTGAGGAAATGAAATAGAAGACTTATCATCAGCCAGTTTTCAGAGTAATATAAATTTGAGAGAGAAATTAATTTTATTGGGGTACAATGTTACACCCATATATTTTTTATGTAAGACATATTTTTGAAATAAATTTTATTTTTTCCATATCTTATGATAAAAACAACATCTATTTTTAATGAATCCAAATATACTATTAATATTATTATTTAAAAATTACAATTATAACATATATATTAAACATATTGGTATGAATAAGAAAAAAATACATTTAAAACAAATTATTAATTATTTATATAAAGAAAATATTTATTGTTATAAGAACATATTTTTTAGTAAAGTATTTGTGTACATTGAAGGTACATTTTTCTCAAAAAAAGATTTTTACAATTTTTTTGTACATATAATAAAATTCATTATCTACACTTTTATAAAATGAATCTGAAAAAATGTAAACAAATTAAAAATAAAAATATTTAAATTTTCTTTGAAAATTATTTTTGTTAACTCATTGAAAAGATTAATTTTTCAAAGAATTGTGAAAAATATAATTTTATATTCATATTTTCCATTTAATTTAATGATTTAACAAGTTATATTTGATTTTCAAAAACATTTAAAATAGAAATCATCTCGAATATGTCATTATTAATCTAATTTATATTGTTAGAATCAATTTCATTTTGAATTTTTATATTCAAAATTTTTTCTAATGAAATAATCATCATATAAATCCCATTACTTTGTCTCTTATATGGGTTAAATTAAATATTTAATTCTAAAAATTCTAAAATATAATTTTGAAAAATTTATTTTATATTTTGAATTAGAAAAATTAATATTATATAATAATTTGAACTTATTTTCCGTTCACATTGATTAGTAGAAATATTGAAAAATTAAGTAACATATTTATTGTTAAAATACGTTTACCATCAGGGGTGGTGAAATAATATAAAATGTTAAAATGAACTAAAAACACATCCAATTCCTATTTGATAGAAATAGTTAATAATTATTTCAACTATTTTTTTTGTCACAGTCCATTTTTGAGCCCTGAGGTGTGTGGTAAATGTGCGTATGTCATATTCTTTTCAAGAATTCAAATTGTGTCCTCTCCCCCACTTATAAAATATAACTGCCACTCTTCACCTCTTCATACATCTAATGGAATTTGGTTTATAAAATTACAAATCAAATTCATTTATTAATTACCTTATAAATTACAAGATGTGTTATTTATATTATAAAATCCACCTAATAATTTTTTTTTCTGTAAACCGAATGAGGTTCTCATAAAAAGAGTTATAGTCAATAACTAGGAATTTTTATTTTATTTATTCACATAACTACTTATGATCATATAAATCCATTATGTTATAATAAAATCAATATTTTACAAAAAATAAATTTAATTATATTAATGTATTTACATATATTATTCTTCCCCTCTATAAAATGGGATATGAAACTTTTGATCATGTGTACAACCGACTACCACCTCATGAACCAACATAATTCTGTATCCATAACTACCCCTCATGAATGGATATAATGAAAAATTTAAATTATAAATAATATATAAATGAAATTAGTATAATTATGCAATTATCCTATTATATATAACTTATTAACATACAATTCCTCGGAAATTGATAACGTTACTCATGCATAATTATGAATTACAACCTCCAAGAAGTGATGTGATATGTTTTCCCATTATATTTTTTAATTGGATATTATGATAAATATATTGAATATGTATGTTTTTTATATTATTGAAATTATTTTTTAAATTTAAATTAATATTTTCCATTCATTTTATTCCTTATTTGAAAAAATGAAAACAATGTTCGTGTGCACATATGGCCTACTATCTCCATGAAGAGTATAATTAATTTTCGGTATATAAATTTCATTTTTTATTATAAATACATATATAATAAAAATATATTACCATTAATTAAATATTAAAATACTTTATATGATGTAAATATGATAAACTTATAGGGACCCAAACAACTGAACCAAAACATACATTGAAAACGAAGCATTTATCAGCTGTAATAGAAATTTTCACACAATGGTTTTATTGAATAGTAAATGAAAGTGTATAGGTAAATAACATATGGTATGATATATATTATTATGGATGCATAATAAATTTTTATTAAATTTTTTTTTACATATGAGTTTTGTACATTTCCAAATAATATTGAGACTTGAGGTAAGAGATTGTCATCTCACTTTTATTTCTATGGGACACATACCATATTTATCATACATTTTTTCGGTGGAATGTATTCTTACATTTAATATATTTTATTATAATTATAATGGGAATTAACTAATATAAACAAACATATATGTTTTTTTCATTCCTTAATATTACAAATCAAAAGTGAGAAAATTTGTAAGAGTTTTGTGACATAATCTCATTGTTTATCAGGACTGTTTGTTATTATAAGCACGGTGATAAAATATCAGGAAATATTTCTCAATATACTCATGAAATTAATTTTCCTATGTTTATTTATATAAATTAATTTGTTTTCTTAAATTTTCCTCTATTTAAAAAATAAATTGTGAGAAATAATGTTTTTGAAGACAATAAATTTTATTTCTATCTTTATTCAAATATCTATTCTCTTAGACGTACATGATTTCTAAAAATATTTTAAATATTATTTTTAAAATTTTAAATTATTAATTGAAGCAATTTTAATATTTTTATATTATATTTAAAAAATAAAGGTAACATTATTTTCATTTTTTGAATGATTTAATTTAGTATTCTTTACTAAAAAAATATGAATAGAATATTTTGTTTGATGTATACTGCTTGAATGGTATTTATTTCCATCATGACCATACAATGAAATAAATAATCTATTAAAATTTTACAGTTTTATTTAAAAATATAATTTTTTCTTTAATAATTATTAAATTTTAATATATTCAATAAGTGGATTCAAGGATTTTAGTGTATTTTCCAATAAAATCTATGTGTATTTTAGAATAATATTTTGTCTAAGATTCCATCATTTGTTGTTCCCAAATAGATAATTATGACATATTCCAATTACAGAAAATATATTATTTCCTTGTATGGTAAATTATTATGAAGAAACCATATTTATAATACTAATTAATATTTCAAAATTTTTGTTATAATGAAATGACATAATGATAATGAATCCTATTTAATTTCAAAGGGTTATTATGTGGTAAAATGTTTAAGAAACACATTTAATTTTCATGGATTATGATATGTGGAACGTATAATGATAATATGGCTTATATTTGTATTAATTTAATTATGTGATGTGTAGGCATAGAATTATATAGCTCTCCAATGTATTGGGTAATGATGGATATCACATTAGAAAAACTATACTAGAATTTGAGGTGAATCCATTTTAGTACCGGACTTTGTCCACTATTATAGTCTATGAAGGATCCTTGACTACAATTTTTTTTGTTAGTGGACCCATTATACAATAATTTGATTGGATATGATCCTTGAATAATATGGAAATAATTTTATATTCTAATGAGTGCGCCAGAAATTTATCTCTTATAAATATTTTTATCTCTTATGGATAATTTTTATCTGTTTGTTTTTTATTTATGTCTTATAAACTATCAAGATGTATTCCATGGATCATGGTTATGATCTATGATATGTAGTGAATTTTTTTAAAATGTTGTTATCATTTATTCAAATGTTATTAACATTTTATCATGTCCTTAAACTCATGTCTTGTTCATTTATCATCTTTTTACCCTTGTTGGTCATTGGACATCACCCTCTATTATATTTACCATCCCCATGTAATAAAGAATGGAATTATTTATGATATATCTTTGAAGGGGTCTATTTTTGATGTTCTTGGTGGGAGATGGAATAGTTCACATATGAATATGTTTATTATGAACACATATTTATTAAAATACTATACTTTTATGATTATAGCATGGATAATTAAATTATATAATTAATTTTAAAATACAATGATTTCATATTTATGTATAAAAGGCTAATATATATATACAATGGATTATTTGATAATTTTCCAGTTTATTAGAAAACTTTTGGCTCAATTTCCCTTATCCCAAGGGAGGTGGTTTTTTGTGTCAATTAAAATTTTATAAAAATTAGGATTGAGTATTAAATTTTTTTATTTGTTAAAATAAATTTAAAATGATAGATTGGTTGAATTATAAAATAATTTTGATGTGTATTTACATTTTAAATAGTTGTATTATTTGAAATTTTATGTGCTAAACTAAATGCCAGATATTGATAAAATAATTAAGGGGTTTTTTTAAAATTAAATGGGTGGTTTGATATACATTGAATATGAATTATTTATCTAAGATAAAATTTATAGATACTCCACTCATGGAAGAAGGGTAACAAGGTTTCTGAAAATTAAGAATTTATTGGGGTCCACAGGACTAGTGGTAGCTACTTTACTAGTGTTGACTCTGTTACCCATGAGGGGAAGAACCTTGTTATATAGAATTCCCAAGGGATCCATTATTTCCGAAATCCAAAGCCTTTTATTCTTTTGTCTTATTCCTTTTTACTAGATTATTTTAAAAAAAATATATTGATGATGATGATGATATTCTTTGACTCAGTTTGGGTCACTATGTTAATTGAATTATATTTTATGACCATTTGGGTGTTGTCAAAAATGATTGTACATGGGATTGGAATTGGTTTTAAATATATTAGATCAATGGTTTACTTGAAAGTGTGTTAGAAATTATATTTCATTAAATTTATTCAAAATAATTATATTAAATGATATTTCGATAGACTAAAAATGTATTTCCATATCTATTATTTTTTAAATTATGGACCTCATAGATCATTTAATCGATACTAAAATAGTGTGGTTTTGTGATACTCTCTGTAGGAATTTGATTATTTCCATTTATATAGATTTTTTCTAGAGGGTCATGTTGTATATTTCATTTAATAAATGCTATGTGAAATATTTCTTATTTGTAAATAAGTGGTGAGAATGGATTTTTTATTTTCATATTATTTTACGGCTTGTTAATTACTCGTCTCATATTGATTGGAATAAATATGTATCCTAGGTGTCCATGTCAAGTATGAGTGAAGATTACTAGAATGTTTCGACTAGATGGACTAGATCATCTATGCTATGGAAAATCAAGATGGCAGTGTTGTTAGTGAGTCTATATTTCAATAATGGGTTTGTTATTGAAATTATAATGCATCGATTTTCATGCATATTGTTATTACCCAAGTACATCTAATATTACATCACACAACATTATTTTAATTTTCCCCATATACATTCCTATTATTTTATGATGTTTAATTATTCAATGTTACTTAGTCTGATTACAACTTCCTTCATAATGGTTCATTTTATTAATCATTAATGCATTGCACCAGTGATTTATTTATTCATATATCATCATAAATTATTAATATAATGTATCTGAAGATCTTTGGGGCGGTCATTTTTAAATAAAGTAAATTAATAATGAGGCTTAAATATGGAATTATATATAAGTAGGGGTTGTAGAACATGAATTATTTTTAATTGATTGAAATAATTTAATAAAATAAAATATTAAATATTTTTAATATTTGTGGAAACAAAATTTACGATGCCCTTATACTAAAAATTGTATATATTTTGTGAATATCAAAAAACAATTTATGATGACATTGATACCCACTGTATATTCCTAGACATCATTATACAATAATTAGTTTACATAAAAAAAATATAATTTCATAAATTCCCATGACCACTTGGATTTAGATCTTAATAATTAAAAAAACATAATCTAATAAAACTCACGACTTTTTCAACGAGTAGACATTTTTTTATACTATAAGAAACTAAAGTATCAATAATATGTCTCCAAAATCCGTAAATAATTATCTACACAATCTACTATATGAGAAATATAATAATTAAAAATTTTCATCCCATCATTTTTAATTGAACACACAAAAAGGGGAAACATAAAATTATAATTGAGGGTAAACATAAGAAATAATAATGGAAGATCATAAGCGAATAAATATGAGAATAAATAAAATAAAATGAATATTAAACAAATATAAATCAATAATATAATGAAACTGATATCCTAATAAAACAATATATAATAATTGAAATGAAAATATTACTCTTATAATAAAAACTATTTCCTTAGTAATGTAATTAATAATTATAGACCATAAATCTCATTCTATATCCCATGACATCAGGATCAAAATATAAAAACCCTATGTCTAAGAGATATATTTTTACTGGTAAACATACACAAAAATATCCCATATGTCTGGCCTCATGATACCTACAAATACATATAGGATATATATATACAATGATCCCAAATCCATCAATAATTATTTAAAATTCATTAATCATTTTAGAAAATGAACAGACAATAAAGAATAATCATTTCCCAAATTCATCCACATTGGAATAACAATATACATAAATGCAGTAATTTTCTCCGGGTCAAAAAATTGATGACATGATCACTACCCATAAAGAAAAATAAGAGGATAAATATTATGTAAACAATAAACTTTCATGTCTAATGAATTAGCATCCATTTCAACAGAATATATATATATAATAGTTTTTCAATCAATTAATAGAATAGAATTTTATGTAATATTCCATCAAAAGTCATTGTATAGTGTAACATCTATATATTTAATAAAATAATTTACACAATCAATAAATTTAAAAAATCAATGTCGAAACCCTGAAATTAATGAAATTGAAAATTGGGTATTGGAAATGTAAACGCACAAGAAAAAATGGTATTCCTATTCCCGAAGGATGGTTAAGTAATAAAATTATTCTGATTTATCATAATATATATAAATTAATTCTAATTATTCCATCCTAAGAAATAAGGTGGATGATATCATTTGAATAATATATTACAATATTATATATGTAAAAGGATAATTAATTTCATGACAAAAATGATTGGATTTATATAAAAATCACATTAAATATAAGAAATTTACTTTATATTTTTATATCTTCAATAATAAATATTTTATAAAAATAGGAAACCATTAATTTCATTCATATTCATTAAAAATAGAAAGGTAATGTTTCACATAAAACAATTAAGGTGGCATATGGATTTGTTCAATTATAATTTAATAATAAAATTTGTATTTAGAAATAAAATCATATTATCTTACTGAGAATAATTTATGAGTCATGTTCAAACGTTATTTACAAAATCCTAAACTAAAAAATTTGAAGACATGTACATTTGAAAAAGAAACTCTGATAATATTTGTTTGAAAATAAATACTACTTACCAAAATAAGATGGGTTAGAGAATAAAGATTTTATTTTTAAATGAGTTAAATACATTAAATTATTGGAAAATAAAATTTTCAAAATCATGTATATTAAATAGTGTATAAAAAGAACATTTTAAAATAGGAGAATAGAATTATTATTGTCACATGATATAACACATAATTATGATTCAAAATTATAAATGAGTAAATTATTGTGAATATAAAATATGGAAATTTTGGGAAACCATATTGAAATATATTGGTAATTAATCTTAGAAATTATAAAAATTTGCAGAATGAAATGTTATCAAAGAATAATATAACAATTAAAATGTAATTTCCATGAAATAGTTTGATAATGATAATTTTAATGAAATATTATGGTGGTAGAATCAAATCATGGTTGAATTAAGTTTAAAAAGAATCATTTTGACTCAATAAGGGTATTCTAATTGACAAAAACTCTTATTGCTTTTATAATTTGGAGTAAAAAATACATGGGATAAATAAAATGGAATTGAGAAATGAATATCATGAATTATAATAGAATAATTATACCAAATATTAATGTGTCACTAGATACTCCCCTCTAACTAAAACATGTTTTATAATAATAAATAATTCTAATGGGGTGAAATTGTGGAATGTAACACATATTTTTTGGGTATCATCCAACTCAAAACACTTTAATAATAATTATCATCATACAAAAAATAAAATGATATTATAAATTATTCGTGATATAGTACTGAAATAGTAAAAATATATTATAAAAATTAAATTTGTTATAACCATTAGAATGTCTTAAGAAATATGAATTGATACAAAGATAACACTTCAATGTAACAAAATATTTGAGGTAAAAATAATTTTATAATGAATTTGTGATATTGAATGGTAAAACAATTGAAAATAGGGATGAAATACAATAACATCTATTCATTATAAAAATTTAATCAAGATGTAACCATAGAGTTTCAATAATAATATTTGTTACTCAATTCCTAAAAATTGGGTAAGAAAAACAATTAAATTATTTCTATACTAGTTATAATGTTATTTGAACTCCTATATAAACAATATTTATCATAATCATCCCTTTAAAAAACATTTCATGTATACAATTTATTTAAAAATCATTTATAATTACCTATTCTTGTGTATTTGATCTGAAATTCAGAATCATAAAATCTTATGGATCTTTTCTCTTTGGAATTTTAGAGAATTAGGGAAAATCATACATTGTAATCCCATAAATTATAAGTGGATACTTATTAGTAGTACAAATTTTTTCAACCCAAAAAAAATAAAATTTAAAATAAAACATATTTTATTTTCATGATAAATATGCACAATTTTCATCACAAACTCATCTATATCTCTACTCTTCCATATTTCTTGTGAGAAAACATTTTTGAAACATATGATATGCATAAAAATATCATTAAGGAACATAAAAAAATTAATCCTTTATTCAATTTAAAATAACTATAACCCATGTAGTATTTAATATTATCTTAATTGTTCATTGAGTGAATGAAATAAAACATTTTCACAAGAAAAACACACACACATTTTTCTAAATTAAAACCATTAAAAACTATAATGGGGTTCAACCCGTTATATAAGATATTTTGGACTCTCCTATTTCACATAAAATGATCAAGTATAATATCTTGAATAACTATTTTTACTATTATACTTTTCTTCAAAGAAAATTTTAAGAACACTATTAATCGCATATGAAAAACCTATTGGGATAAGAAAATTCAAATTTCTATCAAAAATTACCTTTCATAATCTAAAAACTATTTCTATAATAAAGAAACCATTATATTGTTAAATAGACACGAAAATTTATAAACAAAACATCAATGAGTTGAAAAAGTATGATAGTGGGAAAATCCCCTTATTATTTATTATATTAATAATAGATTAAATTTTTCTTTTTAAGAAAGTGTTGATTAAATGTCATTAAAATAGTGTTTTTAAAATTATTTCTCAAACCATCACTCCTTATCACCAAATACATTCAATATGATAATGAATTATAAAAATTAATTAATTGTTCAATTTACTAAGAACATATTTCATGTTTATTTTTTCTTTAATGTTACGTATTTGAAAATTACATAAAATTACATAATCACATTTGTTTACGTCGGAAACATTGATGATATATGGTTCCTAAGTCCTAAATGACATAGTTATGTTGAAAATTCTCAATGTGGTCGTTATTCCACCATTTATAGAATAATATTAATGAAGTAATCATAATTTTTAGAATCCGATTATAATTTTAAGAACAACAAGTAAATATGGTTATAAAAATAGACTACATTACAATAATGATGGTAGTAGGACGTACATACGATCGAGTAGCGGTTTGATTTTTTAGAAATATTTTTCAAACGTGGGAAAACATAGTTTTATATTTATAAAATAATTATAATTTTAAAAATAACATATTAATTATTCAAATATACATATATACATCATCCATGATATGCTGTTAATAAAATGAATTACATTACTACGTGAAGGTGGTAATCCACACTTATTTGTGAATGACATTTTCATTTTTCTGTGTACAGAAAGGTAACAAAGTAATGTATATATATTATCACATTATAATGATAAATATTCAATTTAAAATAAATATAATAATTAATTTCATCATTATAAACATTTTTAGGTATGTTTATTGAAAAAATATTACTTCAGTTCACGACAGGGTAGTCGGTCGTACAAGAGAATGATGGGATGGTTTCCTATTTTAACGAATTGGAGAAAAATATAGGTTATTATATTTACATATTAACATTAAATAATATGTATTATATAAGTGTTATTATTTTATAATGGTTGAAAATTATTTGAATAATGAGGAAAAAAAACTAAAACATGTAGTTAAAAACTATACCTCTTCTTTGAAAACCACAATTTCATAACACATTAAGACCTCAAATATTTGTATTCAGGATAAATAATTACCTCTAAAACGTGGTTAAATGTAATAGTATTGAATGTAGGCATAAAATGGATTTTTAATATTGGGTTTTTATTTTTAAATATTTGATATTGTAGGAACCCTTTTATAAAAAAAGGAAGGGGAACTCTTACCATATCTCAAAATATTACATTAAAATAAATAAATATTAAATAAAAAATGACTCCAATGTGAGTTAAATATAATATAATTAGATTATAAGTCTAAATACACTCATATAATAAAATTTATTAATTTTTTTGTCGTATATATACCCTTATCCATTGGTTTTATGCTCTATTTATCCTCTTTATCCATTACCATGACAACATTAATTTTTTTGAGAGTCAATATAGTTACAATAAAATGATAAAAGAAACCTATATGGGAAATGGCAGATATTTTCATAATTATACTACTAACATGGATGTACATACTATTTAAAAAAAATATATTTTTTAATCAAATATTGTTTACAATAAAATATTCAAAATGTAAATTTTTAGATCTATTCATTACACTAACATAAATAACATCAATAAAACATATAAAAATTGAACCAACTATTTAATATATATCCAAAAAATGTCATCGTAATATAGGAAATTAATTTATCAGATTATTTTCATCATATAATATTTATTTTAATGTTGTTACAATAAATTATATACATTTTTTATAAATTAAATAATTACGACATCATCGTTGTTTAGGCATTAAAGGTAATTATTTAATCAAAATAAAAATGAAAAATAAAATAATAATATTAAGATAAGTATTTTATATTTAAATATATAATTTATAGTATACCATATCCTCTGGATAACATTATATTAAAAATATCACATTTATTAAAAACAAGAGTGACATGTTTGAATGTTCCTAAAATAATATATTATAATGGTAATAATCTCATAAATGTTGCCCAAAATTGTCATAAATTAGAATATTATATTATTATATATGATATATATTCCTCCAATAATACATAGGTATGTTTTTTGAGAATTTTATGGTCAATATCCTCTTTTATATTAAATTACCTGATTTAGACTTTACCGTTAGAATAAAATTACATATATTACTATTCAATGGAAAACTTAAATGAAAATAATTACTTCATTTGGACCATCTAATTAAAAATATAGAACCATGTATTTAAAATTCAGATCATAGAAGGTTGATAACTTAATCTAAAAATGATTCCCCAAAAAAGCAATGAAAACCAATTTGGTAGAGAAATGCATTTTATATTTATAATTTCATTATAATAAATTCAAGTACTAAATAATTTAAAATCCCATAATAATATTATATTAACACCAAATTAATTATTTAATATTTAAAACCAATGAATATCCAATCTTTTCCTTATAAATATTTTAATGTGATATACAAATTTAAATAAAATTCACAATTTTTCACTATTCATCAAAAATCAATCTTTTTAAAAAATTATATGAAAATTCTTCTTAAGATAATTATGATATTCTGAAATTAGAAATTAAATTAAATATATCATATTGAACATCAAATATTTTTAAAAATGAACTTTTAAATACAAAATATAATAAATGAATTTAATAAAAATGTTTCATTTTTTATTTTAATAATTATGATTAATATTTTAATGAATATAAAAAAATAATTCAATAATGAAAATAATTATTAAAATTATTTCTTCTATAATAACATGGTTTGTTGCATTCTATCCTACGTTTGGAAATTATGTCCTCCTAGATTCGAACTAGGGCACTATAACTAGGTTTTGATTTTTCAAAATACCATTTTTTAAAACCTCATAGAAAAAGCGATTAAAAAATACAATTTATAAGTGGGAAAATGTAATTATAAATTACATCATGAGTTATAAACACAAGGGTTCCATATATGATAACCTAAATTGGAACTGAAAACAAGGATATGGAAGAGGAATCAATCATCCAAGGACTAATAGAGAGTAATTTTCAACATAGGCATATGAATGTTAACAATAAAAAAATCATAAAATTGTGACGGGTAAAAAGAAAATTTATTTATCTATAAGAAAAGTAAATATTTAGAATTCTTCTAATTTTTTTCCTTAAATATGTGGTATTCCTTAACTGAACAGTCTACATACTTAAGAAAAATATACTTACATGATGAGTATAATTTCTAACATTAGTAAATTCCCAATAAAATCTCACATTTTATATCCAAATAATGAGCATTTAAGATGAATTTTTCATACCTAAATAAAAAGAATAAAATAATTAGGATAAAAAATTCAAAAAAATAATAACTATTTAATCATTTTTTTGTTTATAATTAAAAAACCAAAACATTTATACCAAGATTAGGTAATTTACAAAATGAATAAACTATCAAATGAAGAAAACAAACTTTTATTCTCCAAAATTCAATAGTAATACCCAAAAGTCAACATATACAATTAAATAAATAACTATACTTAATCATCCTAATATATATTCAAAAATATTTTTGAATCCAAAAAATCAGAAGGATTTGATAACAAAACGTTTTTCACCAAATAAAATCATTCACTTTTAATGTCTCATAAAAATTATAATCCCTAATCATATAATCTCCTAGATATGAGAACCATTAGTAATAAAACCAAAAACACCAAACACCTACATTATAATAATATATTATTCAGAATGATATTTCAACATTTCATCCTTAAATAAAAATACCACAATATTCTACTTACCTTACTCCAATATCATTCCCCATAAATTATAGTGACCCTATTATGATGTACAATTAAACATTCTATCACGAAATAATTATCAAATAAAAATGTTTTTTATGTAAAAAAATTATATTCCCTAAAATGAATATTATACATTATATGTCATATCATTTGAATAATTTTTAACAATTTTATTACTAAATGGGAAAAAATGTAGGTCGATGGTAGACATTTAACTATTTACACAAAAAAATTGTGGGTTTAATCCCCATGGCCTTTCCAAATGAGATGGGTGGTAAAATAGACCTAATGGTTATGATTTTACTAAAACTATATTAATATACTTTCAATAAAATTTAAAAAATATGGTATTCATCGAAAAAAATGTAATGAACTAAAATAGCATAAAAATAAATGATCTTATTAATCTGAAATGAGACCAATAACATTAAATATATTTTTCCCAATAATTAAGGTAATTTTTTTCCAATAACATATTCTATACATCCTAGACTATGATTATGAGTTACATTACCATAAATGTCCCCCAAAATATTCATAACCATCTTATTCATCTACAACATAAAACCTCAGAAGGGGTGTCTATGAATTCAAACATAAGATCCTACATATGTTTATAAACCCATGATGGTATCCATAACTCTTCAGATTACCAATCCTAATAACATCCTAATCTATATTTCTATTTAAACAATCCCTTAATACCAACATTAACTACCTGTCCATATGAATCATTTAATAGTGTGTCCTTGATGGAGAATTTATATTGTTATAATACATACAGAATTTTCAACTAATATTTTTTTGTGAATTCGGACAAAATCATACATAGTAACCTATAAATTACATGTAGAGACCTACATTCAGTATCCATATGATCCACCGAACAAGAAATTTTAAATTAAAATTTGGTTCTTTTACTTGAAAAATCATCAAAATTTTAATCATGACCTCATCGTTATCCAAAATAATTTATAAATAATTTCAAAAACATTATCAAATGTGTGATAATAAAAATATATATTTATGTGAAATAAAAATAATTAATATTTTAGTGCAGAAAATAACATGAAACCCAATGTAATTTTTTTCAATATCATCAATGTGATTTATGTGTATGAATTAAAACATTTTAATATGAAAATCACACATAATTGTTTCTGAAATAAAACCACTAACACAAATACAAAAATTTAAATTTTTCTTAGAAACCTATATAATCATATTGAATGAAAACCCCCAAAAAATCATTCAATTAGAATTTCCATATTACCAATTTCCCATATAATTTTTTAGATAACATAATCATTACTCAATGAATTAATATTCTATAATGGGGATCACAGTCTATATATGGTATATTGGGATCATCCATTTTCATGAGCTAAAACAGGGATCAACCCTTCATATATGCTATATATTGATCACCCCTTTCAAAAATAATTATCATGTTCTATATCAAGAAAACAAAATTCTATTAATTCACTTCTAATCATAAAATTTTGGATGAAAAACATTTATACTCATATGAAAAACATGCTGGGATATCAAAATAACAATTTCTTATAAAAATAACCTTTACTCACTAAAAAATGATAACATAATAATAATACAATCTTTTTTAAAAATATCCATTAAAATATTATAATGTAAACATCAATGTATTATGGAATTATGGTGTTGGTAAAATACACTAAGGTGTTATATGTTATAAAATTCATTCATTTTAACTATTGTAAATCGCATAGAAAAAACCTCCATAAATGGATTTTAAAATAATGTCTCTTATCATAAGTCCAACTCATGATGTTTGTTCTCTATCATCCCAAATTATAACTATAATATAACTATTAAAATTATTATTATTATCAGATTTCACATTTATTATTCCTTTAATATCAAGTATTTCTTTGATAAATACAATTTTATAATCAGTTAAATTCACAGAAGATTTTTTTTGGATATTATGTTCAAATGTCAAAAAATAACATAGAAAAGTTGTCTATGGTGAAAGTGGTTATTAATACACCATTTGAAAAATAATATTGGTGAAATAATTATCAGTTTAAAAAAATTATAATGTTAAATCTAACCATTAAATACAGTTATGAAAAATAAAATATGTGACAATAAAAGAGACGTTATGCCTTTTGTACGCATAATTAATGTTTTGATTTTACAACTATCATTACAGAATAAAGGTATTTATTATAATAAATTTATTAAATGATAATAATATCCCAAATTTCCTAATTATTCATCATATTTAATTATATATATTATCCATTTGATATAGTGATGATAAATGAATCGAAGTACTTCGTGGTGGTAGTAGACTACATGTATGCATGAATGACATTATCAATTTATAGTGAATGAAAATTTAACAAATTAAACGAAATTTTTTATTTTTATAAGGATAATTATTTCATTAATATCATAAATAAAAATTAATTCTATCATTATAACTTCTTCATAGAGACATTGATGGATAATATTACATCGGTTCCCGATGTGTTAGTCTGTCGTGCACACAAATGATGGGTTTTTTTTCTAATTTGATGGAAGTGGATTTGAAAATAGATTATGATAATAAAAAATAAAATATAATTTCATGGATGATATTTATTATTATTTAATCATGGTTGAACATTATTTGAAATATGTTGAATAAGAAAAAAACTAAAACATGTTGTTACAAACAAATCTTCTTCTTTGGGAAAACTCATTTTCCCAACACCATAAGGACTATAAGATTTTTATTAGGACTAAACTAATACCCCAATAATGCAGTATTTTATTATTTAAATGTATATGGTTTGGTACTGTCCAAACCAAATGTAATGTCCTATATATTTTTGAGGAGTTTTTATGTTTAAGAATTCGTTTAAGTCTCTTTTTTTGTTAAATACAATATTACCGAATTTATAAGAAGTATAGGAGTGTATTGGGGGTTTGGAATATTAAAAGGGAGAGAAATGGAAATCTTGTTCATGTTTCATGGTTGCCACACCGTTAGTAGTAACGGTGCACCCAAACCATCCCATCTGGGAGGAGGGGTAGATGGTTGGGACAAACCGTGCTAGGGGAGGACAAACTGTCTGTGTTTTAACAGATCCAAACTCATCTACTTGGAATAGTTATTCAGACCCTGAAGGATACCGTGGAACCCATGTTTCCCATCCCCCTCTTTTATTGAGCTTGTTATAGGATTTATGCATGATTTTTTCAATTGTGCGGCGAAACCATGCAACACATTAAAATTTGTAATTTCCCATTTTTCCCTCTCATTACATAAATGTTATAACTCAATATATAAATCATTTATTTCTCTGTAAACAGTAGTGGAAAACCAAAAATCAAAATATTCCAGAGGATCAATATCCTTTCATTCTTTATTGATTGGAGCATCACTGGTTGTGATCGATGCTTTGGGTGAGTCTAAAACCCCAATCAATTTCTTATTTAGGTTAGGGTTTTTTATAGATTATATTATTTTTTAAATCCCTAAATCCCTTCTTTTCTAGTTGATCATGTGTTGGGTATTTAAAGGATGTTCAGATATGAATCAATGTTTATGTTTTAGTGTGTTTTCACATTCATAATAGAGGTAGGTGGTCCATAAGTTATATTATACGGTATTATTGGTTATTTTAGTGTACATGGTTGTGATATGGTGTCTTGTTCATTTACAACATGGTTCTCCTTGGTATAATTGACCAATTGATTGGGTAAATATTTAATTAAACTCCTCATTTTCTCCATGGGATTTATTGAGGTTGATTTGGATGGGTTAATGTCTTCCCAATGTGTGTTCTGCTTATTGAACATGGAAATTGGAGAGTGAAGTGTATGAATTAATTACTATGACAAAGAACCCATATTAAATATGTATAACTATTATCGTTTGTATGAAATGTAACCCATGGTAGTTGTATCTAGTTTTTTCTTGACATATGTTGTTTTTTAGAAAATGGTGAGTGGGTAAAATGAATTATTGTGAATATGATAAATGAATTATATGTTGCAATGGAAATAAGTAAATATGTTATGAAATGTAAATGAGAATGTTTGAATAGGTTAATTTAATAAAATGATTACTATAATGAATGAACTATGATTTATGAATGTTATGTGTTTTTTATTTTAGTTTATTAATTTATTGTGTGTTAAATGGTTAATAAAACATGCACTCATGGCTTGGTGGTTTATGAGGGATTGACATGAGGTTCTGCACCCACAGGTCAAGTTGGACCAGTGATCTAAACCCCACCCCTAGAATGCATGGGTTATATAGTAAACCTAAGGCTCAATTCCACTAACGACATCATTGGATTATATTAATTAGAATGTGGTTCCAAGGTAAGTGTGATCAAGTTGATTGTGAATTTTTTCCCTTATGAGATAAGGAACATGACTAATCCCATAATTCATGGTAGTGTACCATAACATTATATTGTATCATATATAAATTTCCCAACTCATGAATTAAATGATGTTAATGATTTATGTAAAAAACGTAACAAATAATACCAATTTGTCTTCAATTTATATTATTAATCTTTTAGAACTTAAATAAATTATTAGGTTAGAAAGGATATTTTATAGACACCATTGGTGTTGGCCTAATATTCTATACTAATACCCTAATATGGTCACCATTCGGTATCTAAATAGATTTCATGGTTCGAGGAAAGGACAAGGGAAATAACCCAAAGCTTGATGGTCGATTGGGAAAGGGGTGTGCATAGACGACATATTTAGACTTAGTGTTGGGACCAATTTTTTGGGATTAACTATTTACCTTTATTATTTGGGTTATTATTAATCATGGAACTATTTAACATGTCATAAACTATTTATTGATAGATGGTTTCCTGTAATCAATTTTGGGAAATGTTCGGTAACAAATGACATTAGTTATTCTATTTCCTTCATGTCTTATAGTTATATTCTATGTATTACTCATGAAAAGAGGGTATATTATCTTGAAACTTTCTATTATATCCTCACAACTATTTTGAATCCTATAGAGTATAGGTAGGTGCACCTAGGGATAATTAGACACCCAGATCAGGGCATTAGTTATAGTGGCTATTAGGTCGGGGAAGTTACAAAGTGATATTATAGGGGTTCGTTTCTGTTATCATATTTTTTGGGGATGGTAGAGTGTATGTTAAGATGTTTCAGGGCTTTATAATCACATCTTTTATGAGAGTAGATAACCCATGTACATGCAAATCGCTAGTTCGTCGAGTGCGATTACTGTTCTTAAAGTGTGTTGTTATAGATGGCTAATATTTTAACCTTGGGTGATGCACATGTTGTGTGACGTGATTTTTATGATATTTTTATCATGGATGAAAAGGTATGAGGTTGCTCGTTTATACATTATTTTTGGAACCTAGGTATTTAGATGGAATCCGTCATTGTAGGAATACACATGGAGGGTGTGCGGGATATCAAGGGTAGAAATAACTTTAATTTCCATTATTATTTGAAATAATATGTTTCTAATAATGATTATGAAAATGGTTAAATGGTAATAATGATAAAGAATGATTAAATAATACGTCGTAATTAAAAGTCATAAATAGGTTAAAATACAGGTTGTGAAATGTTTTAAAGATAGAATAATTATCATAGAGAAAAATATGTGTTGTGAATGTGAAAATGGTCAAAAATTATTTCTAAGAAAAGGGTTGTGGTTGTGTGAGTTGGTTTACCCATGTTGACCATGACCCATGTTAGGGATGGATAGGGCTGGGATAGAGATGTTCCAATATCATTTATAATAGTGATGTGAAAGATGTCTTTTTTATGGCTAGCAGGGAGTTTTCTTTTTTGAAGACTATCGATGTTTTTTGTTATGAGAATTGTGATGTCTATGTATTATTTTAAGGAAATTTCACCACAGTGATGTGTTTCGGTTGGGTGACATGTGGTTATAACAATGAATGACCGTGTAAATGTGGAGTGGGAAACCCTAATAATACATGGTAATAGTGAAGAGGATCAATTCCATATGTAATTTTATAATTTTATGAAAATGATTGAATATGGTCCATTACGAGGTCTATCAAGTATATATGAGAAGACTAGGTAGTTTCAACTAAAACAACCTCCATATTTTGTGGGATAGGGTTGACGTGAAGATGAGGGGTTCTGGAAATAGTCTATCTAAAAAATCCTGAATCATATAGAGACTCCTCTAGTTAATAGATCCGAGTTGGAGGCATGTATGCTTGAGGGAAAGAAAATCGTTGGTAGGACATCTTTTTTCAGACCGAGCAGGTAGAGAGTAAATTGTGTAGGGTTTTACAGGAGAAGATCAGGTAAAATTTATATACAAAGATTTTATAGATTTGGAAGGATACAAATTTTTTGGGTTTGACTCTAGGTATTATGATAGAGATGGATTAAGTGGCTGGATCATTAACTAGAAAGGCATCATCCAGACATAGGAAGGAGACGATATAGGTATGGAGAGTTATTTAAAATATGGATGTAGATGTTGATTATGTCCTCGGTGAATATCATTCACTGAAATAATTTTTCTTAAAGTTTTGGGTAATAAGAATATTTTAGTATTTAACATATAGGATGCTTCTATAAGGGTTATTCAATTCCATTTGGGTGATACAGTGGAATGACTTCTAATGGATGTAAGCACAATTTTAGTGTTTTCACCAGGGACGTAGTAGAAAGAGTATTCCAAAAATAGAATGAGTCACTCAGTGTAGTGATTGAGTTTCTTATTATCAATATTATGGGTCCAGACACAAGTGAAGATAGTGTCCCCAAACACCATTAGATTTATGATCATGTGGAAGGTTACAGAACGTTTAGATGTTAACTAAGAATTTTCGATTGTTAGGTGATTGTGGTGCACCAAGGTGAGTGAAAACTGCAGTCAAGGGGTCATCTATCCCATATCAGGAAGGCAGATGGTGTAACATCCAATGTAAATAAAGAATAAAACATTTTCATATTTATTAATATTTGAGAAGTAAATATTAATTTTTCTTTAAAGGGGTTTCTATGTTCGATAGAGTACACGATACGCAACAAAGAGTTTCTTTGAAATCTTATGTTGCACACTAGTAATAAAATAATATTATTTTAAATGCTAGTTAACATGTACCCATTGTATTGGCAGGAATGAATAAAAATAACTATAATATGATTATATATGTTTTTTAAATGTTTTTACATTTATCCAATAAGAGATAAAGGCTTAAAATAAGAAAAGAATTCATTTTTAGGCATATATACTCTAACATTCACCAAACGTTGACTTATCAACTTTTCATAGAGAACCTTCATTAAATATAGTTTTGTTCACACTTATACTTTATATTGGACCAAATAAGACTCTCTTTATAATCGGGACATCAAAATTTACTTTGTAAATTTTTGGTATTTTTTTGATAAAGTTCATTTTTTATGAATAGTGAAAAATGTTGTATTTGAATTCAAAACCTCTTTTTAATCTAATATATTTATATTATTAGATTATATTTTGAATTGGTCTTAAAGTTCAATTAGAATATATTTTTACCATTTAATCCAATAGTGGTCGTTGGAATTAATTTCACTTTGAAATTAGACTTAAACTAGTGGCAATCTTTTGACACTTATTGTTTCCTAAAAACACGCTATTTTCTCTGATAGCGGAAATTAATTATTAAAATAATTAATGCAAATTATATGATTTGAATTTTTTAAAATAGACAGAATATCTGAATTCGGAATGTCAAATATAGCTTATGGTAAATTTTTGGTATTTTTCTGAAAAACATTAATTTTTGATGAATAGTGAAACCACTAAGTGGTACTTAAAAAATGATTTTTCGTTTAAATGAAAATTTACCACCTCTGTGTTTTGAAATTCAAAAATCTGACAAACATGGTTTTCATTAAGAATTAAAATGTCATTCAATGGGATTAAAATAATTTTTCAGTGAATAGTAATTTTTATGTTTTTAATCGCGATAAGAGGTAATTAGTGTAGTTTAAGGTAAAAATAATGTTTTAATAATATGAAATGACCTTGAAAAATGTCCTACCCTTATTGGATGTTCCATGGCCGACCAAGAGAATCCATGGGTCAACTTGGGGACCCCATGGAGCCACTTTGGTAAGAAAATGACATAAATAACTTTATATTTAAACTTAAAGTAAAAATGTCACAAACATGAGTTGTTTTACTAATAAAATTCTTAAATGGTGTTATACAAGTCATAGTTTTGACTATAAATACTCATTAGAAATATAAAATGATTTCCTACATCATGATATTTTTTTATAATTTTTAGACATTAAATAAATTAAATTATTTATGACGTCATGATGATGCAGTGATTACCTCCTTACGTAACGATTTAAATAAAATGAAAAGATAATGTAAAATCTAAGACCTACACATATCAAAAACCTATTGGATGGGTGTATTTATAACTATTATAACTTTATCCTCTAAAGATATAATTGTGGGACCCTTTTTATCAGAAAATCATTTTATAATAAAGCATCTTTTCCTAACATTCCAAGAGTGCCCCTCCTCTCCTCTTATAAAAGGCCCCCACCTCTACCACCTTACCCACACTTCCAAAGATATTGTCTCAGCCAACCCCTGCCCATTCTGTCTCTCCAGATCCCTATCTTACTCCTTGAATCCTCACTTTGGGAAGAAGTCTTCCCAAGGAAGCCATTGATCTCAAATCAAAAAGAGTTACTCGTTTTAAAGGTACTGTTTTTCTTGTGTTCTTATGTTTTATTTTGCTTCTCCAACCCCCTAAACTCTTTTCATTAATTTCATTTGTAACAAAACCAGTATCATAAATATACTAGGATGTTGTAATATGATGGATTCAAGATACACTTACACACTCCTTCATCTAATGGTTAAAGAGCATACCGTTTCCACAGATGGTGAATTTCTACCTCACGAAACGATGATTGTTCAATATTCTTCTAACACCTTCAAAGGTGGCCATTAAGATGTCACTCTATTTATATATGATATATATTATGTTTATGTTTTCCTTATTCTTATGTATTTTTCATTTTTGTCATACCTTTATGGTTTCCATAATGGGTAAACACGATAATTTCATTTTAGGAAGTGCGGACTACCGCCCCCTCAAAGTGATTTGATTCGTTAATGCCATATGTGGGACATATAATGGATGGATTTAATGTTATTATATATGATTTTATACTGGAATTATAATATACCTTTATATCATTATTATTTCATTCCATTAAACTATGATATAAAAATTAAAGTAGCGTTCATGAGTACGTACGGCTTACCGTCTCCATGAACGGTGCATTTCATTTCTTATCCCCAAATGTAATGTACTATTATAAGTACATATATATATAATGGATATATATAATTTATGTTACATAATAATGATGAATGTAATTATGAAATTAAAATACACATATCTCTCATTTAGTTTTAATTCCATTAATATGAAATAGAAATGAAAGTAGCGTTCATGCATATGTACGGCTTACCGTCTCCATGAACGGTGCATTTCATTTCTTTCCTCTAAATGATTATGTAATATTATAAATACATGAATATTCTGGATATATATGATATATATGATATCCAAATCATGAATATCAATCTATATATAATGAACCTTTGACCACACGAACAACATGTAATTGTAAGAAGTCCACTTTCGACTTAAGAACCAAGTATCGTCAAAACAAACATTATTAACTTAAATGATTACATAATGTTTATAACATGGTAATAAGTGATATAAAATTAAAAATGAACATGAAAAAAGTTCCTAATAATGTAGAAATTAACTCAAGTTTAATATTCAGGACGTTAAAGAATGATTGAGTCAAGTCGAACCAGAGGTAAGGGACTTCGTCTCAATCTCCTTTTATTGAGGCATATTTCGTTTTATACACAAATTTCTTTTATACAGTGTATAAACACCTTTGACTTTTAATTTTATACAAAATGAATCTTTTTCTACGTAGCATTTTACAAAACGATAGAAAGGAATGTTTCTTTTAACATACGCGGTGACAACGACCTTTTCCTCCGCTGCGAGTATTATTTGGTCTTCAACTTCCTCAACAAGCCGTAATGTTTTTTTTAAATAAAATAAATACCATATACTGTTTTATGTATTTTGGTTTTGAAAAGGGTTTTTATAATGTATTTGTTATGTCAATATATTTAAGTGATATATTGTGATTAAAGTGTGGAAATGTTTTCTTTCCATTATATTTTGTTTTATGTCTTATGATTTTATAATGGTACTTGGACATTTGACGGGTGGTTACGCGATAAACCATATGACGGGCGGTGCCGTGAATACCAGGATGGGTGGTTACATTATAACCTCCAATGCATTGGGTATGGAAGTCGGCCATATGGCTATTCCATTAAGTGATATGTGTGGAATTCGATCATATGGTTATTCCATTTAAGTATGTTTATGTCCCAAGTTACCTTTAAATGTTATGTGATCTTTATATGGGTTTTATGGTTGGTTTTTGGTTACAAAAGGGTAAGTAATGATCTTTTATTCAGTGAAGAGTTTTTACTACTTCATAAAGGTGAAAATTATTACTTTGATAAAGTATACATGGTTTAATTGTTGTTTTGATAAACTAACAGTTTTCATTCTTTGTTTATCCCTTAATGAGCTTTTTATGCTCAGCCCATGTTTTTTGAAATTTTTTTCACAGGTCTTAATGTGGAATATGGTCATGGATGGGATCAAGGGAAAGTCATGCTATATAAAACATGGAACTAGACATGTTTCTTTTTAATAGTTTTTATTCTATGGAAATTTTGTAGAAGTGTCTACTTTGTAATCTTTTGGGATGTAATAGCTATGTCCTAATTCTCTAACACTCTAAACCTGAAAAGATCCTCAATGTGAATTATTCATTTAATTCAATATTAAGTAAGGTTTAAGTCCGAAGCCTTATAGTTGGTATCAGAGGACGGTTTAGACAACTTTAGGAGATAGAAAATTGTTAAATTATCTATTAATTTATGGTATGATTGAAATGATATAGCATTTAAAGATTACCATGTTGCTTCGCCTATGATATTTCTGTGTTCATAATGGTTTTCCGCAGAGGAAACAAAGAAGCTATATTGGGACGACATCCGGAGGAAGACAACCTTCCAAATCAGCAACCTGAGACGGTCGGAATTTGAGCTGAACAGTTTATTGCAGTGATGGAAAAATTGACTCATGCAATAAATGCTGGTGGTATCCATGCACGAGATCAGCCGGATAAACCACAGAGGAACATGTCAGTGGTGGAACATTTCATGAGGCAACATCCCCCATCATTCAGAGGATCATCTGACCCTGTACTAGCTGATGAGTGGATTAATGTGCTAGAGAAGATTTTTGATGTCATGGGGTGTTCAAAACATCAAAAGGTTAGTCTTTCTGTTTACCGTTTTTAAGGTGAAGATGATCATTGGTGGTCGATGGTGAAAAATATCAGGGATAGTGATGAGATTGATGATCTTCACTGCCAATAATTCAAATGTATGTTTCTTGAGAAATATTTTCTTACGGAGGTTCGTCTTAGGATTGAAAAAAATGTATAGAATTGAGGCAGGATGATGACTCAGTGGCTGCTTATGAAGCAAAGTTCACTCGACTGACAAGGTATGCTCCAAACTTCATACGATATCTCGATTGTAAAATCAACTATTTTTACTCAGGGTTAAAGAAAAAATATCAAAGGGATTTAGCTTCTCATGAGTTCAAAAGTTATGAAAAACTTGTTCAATGTGCAGAGAAGGTGGAAATAGAGTTTGCCGATGATCATGTGTTCTTTGAAAAACAACAGAATAAGAGTTCCAGTTTGCAGGAAAAGGGGTTGAATTAATTAAAGAAGCAAGGAGGTAAGAAAACCAAATATACATCCTATGAGAATATTGGTAAAATTAATCCTGGAGAATGTTTATCCATGTCTGGAAAGTGATTTCGGTGTGGTAAGTCTAGTCATATTGCTCGTAACTATAAGGAAGATGATCAAGCAGTCAATGAAAAGCCAGTAGTAAGATGTTTTAAGTGTAATGAAATGGGTCATTATGAAAATGAGTGTCTAATGAAGAAATCAACTGGGGAAAATCAATCAGAATAAAAGAAGAAAGGTGTGGTGAAATCCTTTGCAACTACTTCAGAAGATGTTGGGCCATCGAATGAAGTAGTATCAGGTACACTGTTTGTCTTTTCAGATTAATGAAGTTCCAGTGGTAAATGAGTATCTTGATGTTTTTCCAGATGAGTTGCATGGTATTATTCATGATCGGGAAGTTGAATTAACTATTGACTGAGTTCCTGATTCTAATCCAATTTCAAAACCACCTTATCGAATGGCTCATGTTGAAATTTTAGAGTTAAAGAAACAATTACAGGAGTTATTAGATAATGTTTTCATTCAACCTAGCATATCACCATGGGGTGTTCCTTTCTTGTTTGTTAAAAAGAAAGATGTCTTAATGAGACTTTTCATCGATTATAGAGCCTTGAATAATATTACTGTTAAGAACAAGTATCCTTTTCCTCATATCAATGATTTTTTTGATCAGCTCCAGGGAGCTCATTATTTTTCGAAGATTAAGTTGAGGTCGGGGTACTATCAGTTGAAAGTAAAATAAGCACACGTTCTGAAGACTGCGTTCCATACAAGATATGGCCATTATGAATTTGTAGTTATTCCTTTTGGGTTAACCAATGCACCTGCTATATTCATGGGCCTTAAAAATAGAATTTTCCATGAGTTCTTGGATAAGTTTGTGGTTGTTTTCATTGATGATATTTTGGTGTTTTCTAAAATTAAAGAGGAGCATGAAAGTCATTTAAAGGTTATCTTGAAAACCTTAAAAGAAATTAAACTATATGAAAAATTCATCAAGTGTGAGTTTTGGTTACAACAAATTTCTTTCCTTGGTCACATTGTTTCAATAAATGGCATAACTGTTGATCCGGCTAAATCAAAAGTTGTTGAAGAATGGCCAAGACCCACAAATGTAACCGAGATCCATAGTTTTCTTGTTTTGGCAGGTTACTACTGAAGGTTTGTTGAAAAAGTTTCACGATTATCTAGTCCAATTACTAAGCTAACTTGAAATGGTGTTATGTTTATCTGGACAAAAGAATGTGATGATTATTTTCAAGAGTTGAAAAGAAGATTGGTGAATGCTCCAGTTTTGACACTTCCATCCAGGAATGGTGATTTTGTTATCTACAGTGATGCTTCATTTAAAGGACTTGGTTGTGTCCTTATGCAGAATGATCAGGTAATTGATTATGCTTCACATCAGTTGAAAACTCATGAGGTAAATTACCCTACATATGACTGGGAATTTGCTGCTGTTGTCTTTGCCATAAAAATTTGGAGGCATCATTTGTATGGAGTAAAGTGTGAAATATATACCGTTCACAAAAGTTTAAAGTATATATTCACCTAGAAATAATTGAACATGAGACATAGGATATGTCTAGAATTAATCAAGGATTATGATTGTACAATTCATTACCATCCGGAAAAAGCATATAAAGTGGACGATTCTTTGAGTCGAAATAGTAATGATTCATTAAAAATGTTGTTCTTGGAACGTGATCCTTTGGTTAAAGATTTGATGAACTTTGGCATAGATGTTTTTGGTGCAGGATGTTCTTCTTTTTTGTTTCATGTATCAGTGAAATCGTCCCTATCAGACAGAATTAAGAAAGCACAGAAGCAAGACAACGAGTTGCAGAAAAAGGTAGAGCTGGTTTAGAAGGGTAAGTTACCTGAATTCAGTATTGACAATGATTGTGTTTTGAGGTTTGGGAAGAGATTATGTGTGCCTGGTGATTCACAATTGAAGAATAAGTTGTTATGTGAGGCTCATAGTTCCCCGTTTTCAGTTCATCCTGGCAGCACTAAGATGTATAGAGATCTGCGGGCGTATTACTGGTGGGATGGATTGAAAAGAGATATTGCTGATTTTACTGTGAGGTGTTTGACTTGTCAGCAGGTTAAAGAAGAGCGGCAGTTACCGAATGGGATTCTTTATCCATTACTAGTGCTAGAGTGGAAATGGGAAAATATATCCATGGACATTGTTGGGGGATTACCGAGGAAATCTCGAGGTAATAATGAAATCTGGTTATTATTGATCGATTGACTAAATCTGCTCATTTCCTTCCTATCCGAGATACATTCTGTAATGTCCCGGACCTCTCTAGTCCATTACTTTGTGGAATTTTGGTGTTGGAGGTGTTCCGGGAGGCCAAGGGGACATATCCCCAACACTATGCCAATTTTCCAGTTCTGTGAACAGGGTTTCCAGTTTTATGAACAGTAACAGATCGGTCTCACCGATCAGTTTCACAGATCGGTTTCACAGATCGGTTTGACAGATCGGTGTCACAGATCAGTCTGACAGATCGTTCTCACCGATCGGTTTGACAGATCGGTCTCACCGATCAGTTTCACAGATCGGTCTGACAGATCGGTTTCACAGATCGGTGTGACAGATCGGTTTCACAGATCGGTCTGACAGATCAGTTTCACAGATCGGTGTGACAGATCGGTTTCACAGATCGGTGTGACAGATCGGTTTCAGAGATCGGTCTGACAGATCGGTTTCACAGATCGGTGTTACAGATCGGTTTCACATATCGGTGTGACAGATCAGTTTCACAGATCGGTTTCACAGATCGGTCTGACAGATCGGTTTCACAAATCGGTGTGACAGATCGGTTTCACAGAGCGGTGTGACAGATCAGTTTCATAGATCGGTGTGACAGATCGGTTTCACAGATCGGTGTGACAGATCAGTTTCACAGATCGGTGTGACAGATCAGTTTCACAGATCGGTTTCATGTACAGTAACAGTGGGTGAACATTGTTTCCATACTCCTACAGTTTTGCCCCTTTTGACATTTCTTTTGACATAAAATACATTTAAAGCCTTATTTTAAGGGCTCTTAAGGCCGTTTCAAATGCTATAAATCCTATATTAATTATTCCTAAGGCTTGTAATGTTTTACTTGGTCAACCGCGTGGGTTAATGCGATCCGTTTTTAATGGAGAATTAACCGGATCTTAAACCGTCGCCCCATTAAATCATAAAAAGGGACGAGATATCATTCTTCCTTGTTCTTTCCCTTTTTTTCTCGATTAAGAGGCACTATAACCTTTCAATCCTTTCTGTAGGAGTTTCAAAATCAATCTTTACTCCTAGGATTGGTTACGCTTTGTTTTGATGCAACCAAGATGTGTCGATCAATCTTCGATATAAGCATCCTCCGGTGGATGCAGTAGTCGCGAGGGGAGGATCGTGACCTGTTGTGTGGATAAAGAACGTGAGGAACTGTTTGAGGTAGGAGATTCATGGCTTCTCTAATTGTATATGTGGAATCGTATAATTAGCTTGATTTATCCCTTTGGATCACAATGAAATTGACTTAATTAAATACCTGAACCGGATTAAAAGAATTGGTTGATCGCATGTTGTTTCTTTATACCGTGATAACGGTTTGCCCCATGTTTTCCTAGATATAGTGATATATATGTTTTCTTTAATTTGTTGTTCATTCATGATTGAAATTGATAATGAACGTAAAGCCAGAATCAATTTTTAATTAATTGGAAAGATAAAGAGGCATGTAAATTAATCTTGTTTTTCCGTTGTTGTAGTTGTTCTAATTTGAGGATAATCAAATTAGGTAAAGAAGCATGGTTGTTTAATTGTGATAGATTACTGATTAGGTATCCATGATTGGAACCTACGAATAACAAAATCTGTTAATTCATTATGGATTAGAGAACAGATTATGTGGGAATTTCTAAAAGGGTTCTGAGTTACCCTCTTGTTTGTTAAAGGGTCAAGATCCCATGATGTGATGTTTGTTTTCCTGCTGCTTGTGTTGTGATGTGAGCCTGGATGGTTGTTGTGATATGTGGAGGCATGGAGGCCTTGTGGTTATGGCAGCAGATGACACCTAGAGTGGCGAGATGCATCAGTTTATGCATGTGGGTTTCGGGGAGGACACCAGGGGAGATGGAATGGGATGGATGTGGTTGCTGGTTGCTTACGGTTTTCTTGACTGTTAATCTGCTTTGCTTTTCCCCACTGCTCAAGGTAGCTGGTCTTGCTACCCTTCTTCCGAAGGAGGCGAAGACGTGTGGGGTATGCCACGTGCTTTCCGTGTTTAGCCTCCCGAGGGAGAATGGGTATATGCTCTTTCTATAGGAGGCAAAGACTCGACGGGTAGTATATCTACTCACCGTGTTGAGCCTTCTTTGTGTTTAGAAGCATAGGATGTTTTTCTAGAATGCTTGGGAATGTGGAAAAGTAATTCGGTAATGAATGTTTGATTAAATGGTGAAAATCCATGGGGATGGAGATGCTGGAATTTAAAGGTGATGTGAATCTTAAAAAGGAGCGGTTGTTTTTGAAAGTGATGCCAATTCAGTTTAATGTGGAATTGTTCATTCTTAATTAATGTTTAAAGAATTAATTAATGTACAGTGGAACTGATAAAATGAGAACGGAGTAATCTAATAAATCTCTTCAAATGTTTGTGTTCTTATAGGATACCTAGTCTTAGAAGTAGCAGCCTGGAGTCTGAGAGACGTTAGCTGCAGTTGTATCTAAGACTAGGTAATGCCCATAGTGTGGATGTGAGTTACTTATATATTATGTACTTTTTGTGTTTCTATACGCTACTCCACCCTGTCGGTAAGGGCAACTGACACCCCGGGGATTCTGAGCCCTGGGGGGTGTTTTCCCCAACATTCTGATGGGAGGTTGAATGGCTAACTACCCCCTTTGGCCCCGCTCTCTTCTCTTGGTAGATCTTTGTGCTGGTAGGCACAGTGGTTAGTTTTACCCATATATGTGTGTAGAGGGCTGTGATGGCTTGTGGGTATTTTCCACACATATATTCTGGATATAGTATCCTATGGACTACTATCTATAGGTGTAACGTGTATAGGCTATAATGGCTTGAGGATCCTTACTCGGAGTATGGGCTATAATGGCTTGAGGTATTATACCCGATGTATTATACACGTTATGCGAGCTGTGGTGGCTCCCGAAAATTACCTGGTTACTTTTTGTTGTGAGGACGGTGTGGTGCTTCGCCCAGGTGTCTGCGGGCAAGCCTATGTGGTGCACGAGGTGCAGATTGTGGAGCTTAGCCCAGGTGTCTGCAGGCAAGCCTTTAGAGAGAGATGCACAGGACGTATGTCGTTGGGGAAAAGCGGCAAACCAGTGGGGAAGTAGTAGCGGGGTACCCTTGATAATCTTTACTATATTCCATATTCATGTATGCGTTACTTGGTGAGAGTAGCCATGGTGAGGTTGGGAACATACTATACATATTTAGGTGACGAGTTAGTTTCACTTGTTGTTCACTGGGCTTTAGCATGCTTTCTTTACTTTTGCACGAGAGGCTTGGGGAGGATCCTACTGAGTATGATATCATACTCACCCTATGTATGTATAAACTATTTTTCAGGTCACTTGGAGCAGGTTGGAGATCAATCTGGTTACTACTAGCTTGTGGTTGGAGGAGGAGTTGTTCGGGCTCGTGGTCCCTGCTGTTTTTCTTTCTTTTGGGTACTTTTAGATTTCCCTTTCATTTGTAGTACTTTTGCATGACATTTCATATATGTACATGGGTTTCTTTTATATTTCGGTTATGAGTTGGAGTTTTTTGGAGTCTATTCTATCTCTCTCTTCTGCATGTGTTCTCTTAGAGGGTAATGCCTCCCATTTGTATGTTTATTATACCCTCGGTGCTAGTCACCATCCCGGGGCCTACTGGAGGCGGGACTCGGGGGTCATTATTTCCCTTTTCACTTTGCCGGCCCAGGAGGGGTACACTTCATGGGGAGGGGGTCGTGACAGAGTGGTATCAGAGGTCTGGTTGAGGGATAGGATGGAGTTTGGAGTTAGGAACAGGTGAGGATGCATGGGATGGTAGGGCAACGGTGTCATTCATGTTTAGCAAGTGGGGTAAACACTGGAGACCAGCAGAGACATAGGCGTTCAGGGCCCCCTATGATCTATTGCACGGACCTTTAAGTTTACGATGGCTACTAAACAAAGTGATACTGGTTGCAGGGTAGAGACATAGGAAAGGATCATGCATCATTATTCTTTGCGCCTGTGTTTGAATGGGTAGACCTTGGGATAGGTAACCAAAAATTAATAAAACAAATTAATTAATTAATTAATGTTGAGTCTCCGATATTCCAGGCTTAGGAGCTCTAACGGTTGTTATTTTACAGGTATGGCTCCAGGTCGACGTCCTCGTCAGGTTTGCGTAGAAGATTCCCAGCAGGCTATTCCAGCAGATCGCCGCCGGGTAGAGGTTGAAAACGATGACACTTGGAGGAAGACACTCCGAGATTTCCTGCACCAGAGTCTATAGAAGTACGAGGGCTCCGTTTCAGATGCAGTCACAAAAAGACTGGTTGGAGGAGGTCGAGATAGGATTCAGTTCGATTCGTGCTCGGAAGGAACACTGGGTGTCCTTGGTTGTAACGATGTTGCGTGGAGCAGCGAGGCAATGGTGGTTCTTGTTCCTCGATGATCGTGAGGAGTCCGCAATCTCATGGGAGGAGTTTCGAGACAGGTTTAGAGTCGAGTTTCTTTCGTCGACTGCGAAGGCGTCCAGTCGCCAGGAGCTTCTTACCCTTCGATAGGGGAGCTCCAATGTTCGACAGTTTCGAATCCATTTCAGGAACCTTCTACGATATGCTTCAGACCTGTTACCAGATGATGAGGCCAGGGCGAGACATTTCGAGGAGGCTTTGCGTCCAGAGATCCAGCGCCAGGTCACCCCATTTATGCTGAAGACATATCTTGAGGTGCTGGCGATGGCAGAGGTTGTTGAGAGGACTTTGGCTTGGACCGGATCGTCACGAGAGGGGAATCGTCATGATTCCTCACGAAGTAGAGCTGTGGTCCGGGGTTCCCGGTTTTCAGGACAGAAGAGTTTCCATTCACCTGGGGGTAGGTCCCAGCCCTTCCCATCTCGTTTCTCCGGAGGCAGCAACTCTCAGGCCTATGCCAAGGGATCAGGCGCTTGTTTTTCTTGTGGTGGTCGTGGTCATCAGCAGCGGGAGTGCCCGACTTTTCAGGGCAGTCATCGTGCACCAGGCGCTCCACTCCAGGTTCCTCCGTTGAGGCAGTTCCAGCCGAGGCAGCAGCAGCAGGTTGCACCAGCTTTAGATCACCCGAGGGTAGATGGAGCAGGCAGAGGACAGCCCCATGACGCACCCCGTCCTCAGAGAGTAGAGCGCGGCCGTGGTGGTGGTCGTCATCAGGGTCAGAGAGGCCGTGGAGGTGGTCGTGGTCAGCTTCATGCTCTAGCGTTGCCAGCTCCAGGCAAGCCAGACGTCGTCCGAGGTACCCTTTGCTTGTTTTCTACCTTGGTGTATGCCTTGTTTGATTCAGGAGCGACACACTCCTTTATATCCCCTACCCTTGTCCATGCTTTGGGACTTGAGGTAGAGAGGCTTCCAGTGCCCTTGGCATTGACTACGCCAGTTGGAGGCCGAGCTAGCTTGTTTGAAGTATGTAGAGACTGTGAGCTAGTGTTGGGGTAGCACCGCTCTTGGGGAGATTTCCTATGTTTACGAATACAACCATATGATGTCATCCTCGTCATGGATTGGTTGTATTCGGTGCAGGCTATTGTGGATTGCTACAGGAAGAACGTCGTTTTCTTTGATGAATATGGAGAGAAAGTGGTGTTTGTTGGTGAGAGAGATCCTCGGATGAGTCATAGATGAGTTCCATCCTTATCATCCATGATGGCTGGGATGACGCTGAGTTCTTCAGAGGTTCAACAGTTGGCGTTTCCTAGGGTCGTAGAGGAGTACCCTGACATCTTTCCAGAAGAGGTTTTATCCTTACCCCCTCGACGAGAGATCGATTTTGGGATCGAGCTACAGCCAGGAGCGTCTCTTATCTCTTTGTCTCCATATAGGATGGACCCTTCTGAGTTACGAGAGCTACGTATTCAGCTCGACAGTCTGTTGCAGTGTGGTTTTGTTCAGCCAAGTGTGTCACCGTGGGGTGCACCAGTTTTGTTTGTGAAAAAGGCTGATGGCAGTTTGCGGTTGTGCGTCGATTATCATCGGTTCAACAAAGTGACAATAAAGAACCGCTATCCTCTCCCATGGATTGATGACCTATTCGATCAACTGAAGGGTGCATGTTGGTTTTCAAATATAGACTTGCGGTCGGGATATCATCAGATGCGTGTAAAGGATGAGGATATCCCGAAGACTGCTTTCCGCTGTCGTCATGGGCATTATGAGTTTGTTGTAATTCCGTTCGGCGTGACAAATGCTCCAGCTGTTTTCATGGGTTGATGAATGCTGTGTTCCATGAATTCCTGGACAAGTTTGTTGTGGTTTTCATTGACGAAATACTTGTGTACTCCACATCTGAAGAGGAGAATACAGAGCATCTACGAGCCGTTTTGGGAGTTCTTCGCCAACATCAGTTGTTTGGGAAGTTGTCCAAGTGTGAGTTCTGGGCTCGAGAAGTTCGTTTCTTAGGGAATGTTGTGTCCCAACAGGGATTAGCTGTGGATCCTTCGAAGATAGAAGTAGTAGTGTCTTGGGCAGCCCCCAAGACCGTGTCAGAGGTGCGAAGTTTCCTTGGTCTCACAAGCTATTATAGGAGGTTTGTAGCCAATTTCTCCCGAGTTGCGACTCCTCTGACAGCTTTGACCAGGAAGGATCAAGCGTTCATATGAACTGATCAGTGTCAGGAAGCTTTCGAGTATCTAAAGGAGAAGTTGGTAAGTGCTCCAGTCCTTTGTCTTCCAGTGGAGGGAGTCCATTTTGATGTTTTCTGTGATGCTTCACATCTGTGGCTAGGCTGTGTTCTCATGCAGCAGAGGTCAGTTGTTTCTTATGGGTCTCGGCAGTTGTGTCCCCATGAATGCAACTATGCCACCCATTATCTTGAGTTGGCAGCCGTGGTGTTTGCACTGAAGTTGTGGAGACATTACCTCATTGGCGAGCGCTTTTTGGTTTTCACCGATCATAAGAGTTTGAGGTATGTTTTCTCTCAGTAGGATTTGAACTTGAGGCAGCGTCGGTGGATGAAGTTCTTGCAGGAATATGACTTTGAAATATCGTATACACCTGGAAAAGGGAACGTTGTAGATGATGCACTAAGCCGAAAGTCACGTAATGATGTTGTGTGTGAATCTGGTGATTCTTGGATAGTGATGGAAGAGCTATCAGCTTTACATCTTGATATGGGAGAAGTTGGGGGTAGAGGTTGTCTTTTCCAGATGACGGTGCAGTCATCCCTGATGCAGAAGGTGGAAGAGTCTCAATTGGGTGATCTAGAGGTGGTAGTTTTGAGAGATAGAGTTGTTTGTGGGGAGGCCCCTAATGGTTGGTCGGAGGATGAACAACACCGAGTGTTGTATCATGGAAGGCTGTTTGTTCCCTTGGCGATGCGCGAGACGGTTCTCCGAGAGTTCCATAGTTCACCCATGGCAGTACATCCTGGTGTGATGAAGATGTACCGATCCTTAAGGAGTCAGTTCTGGTGGCCTGTGCTGAAACGTATGGTTGCAGAGTGTGTGTCTCGATGTTTAGTCTGCCATAAGGTGAAGGCCGAACACCGTGTTCCTGGTGGTCTTCTCCAGCACTTAGAGATTCCTCAGTGGAAGTGGGAGGACATCTCAATGGACTTTGTTATAGGTTTACCTCGAGCTCCGGGAGGACATGATGCTATATGTGTGGTAGTGGATCGTTTAATGAAATCGGCCTCCTTCATTGCAATCAAGGAGTCGAGCTCAGTGGAGGTTTTGTCGAGGTAGTATCCGGAGGAGGTGGTGAGGCTTCACGGAGTTCCTAGGACGATCATTTTTGATCGAGATCCTCTTTTTACCTCTAGGGTGTGGAGAGGTCTCCAACATGCTTTTGGCTCTCAACTATGCCTTATCACTGCTTTTCATCCTCAAACGGATGGTCAGACAGAGCGAACAATCCAGACTCTTGAAGACATGTTGCACTCTTGTGTTCTTGATTTTGGAGGTTCATGGAAAAAGCACTTACCTATGGTAGAGTTCCCTTACAATAATAGTTTTCACTCTACCATCGGCATGGCGCCATTTGAAGCCTTGTATGGCCGGCCATGCCGTTCTCCGTTGTGCTGGACTGGGGTCGGAGAGTCCACAATTCTCAGACCAGAACTAGTGCAGAATACGACAGAGATGGTTCAAGTGATTCGTGAGAGGATGAAGACAGCACAAGATCGTCAAAAATCTTATGCTGATCAAAGAAGGAGACCCTTAGAGTTTAATGTTGTGGATCATGTGTTTCTAAAGGTGACTCCCCGTCATGGGCAACGAAGGTTTGGTCGTGGAAGTAAGCTTTCTCCCTGTTTTGTTGGGCCTTTCGAGGTGTTATCTCGTGTTGGAGGTGTGGCATATCGAGTAGCACTTCCCCCTCAGATGAGTCAAGTACATGATGTTTTCCATGTATCGCAGCTCCGTCGTTACCTTCATGATGAATCTCATGTTATCGATTGGGGAGAGATCGATATTGATGATGATGCAACCTTCGAGGAGCGACCTGTGGAGATCCAAGACCGCAAAGAGAAGGTGTTGCATGGGCATTCTATTCCTTTAGTTTGTGTCTTGTGGCGACATGGTGGCATGGAGGAGAGTACCTGGGAGCGTGAGTCACAGATACGTGATCAGTACCCAGAGTTGTTTAATGTTTAACTCCTTTCATTTAATGATGTTTTCTTTGTGGTTGGACCTTTCATGCATTATTTATGTACCTTTTATGAGATGTTATGTTTGAATTGTTTGGTTATGAATTGTTTCTTTCCATACTCTCGGATGTCGTAGTTTTGTTCTAGATTTCAAACAACTCATGGTGGTTTTCCCCTGAGAGGTATCTTATGGGGTGGTTGTTCGGACCCCTCATTTCTTCTGGGTTGGTTTTTAATTCTCGAGGACGAGAATGTTTTGAGAGGTATCTAATGTAATGGCCTGGACCACTGCGATCCATTACTTTGTGGAATTTTGGTGTTGGAGGTGTTCCGGGAGGCCAAGGGGACATATCCCCAACACTTTGCCAATTTTCCAGTTCTGTGAACAGTGTTTCCAGTTTTATGAACAGTAACAGATCGATCTCACCGATCGGTGTGACAGATCGGTCTCACCGATCGATCTGAGAGATCGGTCTCACCGATCGGTCTGACGGATCGGTCTCACCAATCAGTTTCACAGATCGATGTGACAGATCGGTTTCACAGATCGGTCTGACGGATCGGTGTCACAGATCGGTCTGACAGATCGGTCTAACCGATCGGTCTGACAGATCGGTCTCACCGATCCGTTTCACAGATCAGTCTGACAGATCGGTTTCACAGATCGGTGTGACAGATCGGTTTCACAGATCGGTCTGACAGATCAGTTTCAAAGATCGGTGTGACAGATTAGTTTCACAGATCAGTGTGACAGATCGGTTTCACAGATCGGTCTGACAGATCGGTTTCACAGATCGGTGTGATAGATCGGTTTCACAGATCGGTGTGACAGATCGGTTTCACAGATCAGTGTGACAGATCAGTTTCACAGATCGGTTTCACATATCGGTCTGACAGATCGGTTTCACAGATCGGTGTGACAGATCGGTTTCACAGATCGGTGTGACAGATCGGTTTCACAGATCAGTGTGACAGATCAGTTTCACAGATCGGTTTCACATATCGGTCTGACAGATCGGTTTCACAGATCGGTGTGACAGATCGGTTTCACAGATCGGTGTGACAGATCAGTTTCACAGATCGGTGTGACAGATCGGTTTCACAGATCGGTGTGTCAGATCAGTTTCACAGATCGATGTGACATATCAGTTTCACAGATCGGTTTCATGTACAGTAACTGTGGGTGAACAGTGTTTCCAGACTCCTACAGTTTTTCCCCTTTTGACGTTTCTTTTGACATAAAATACATTTAAAGCCTTATTTTAAGGGCACTTAAGGCCGTTTCAAATGTCATAAATCCTATATTAATTATTCGTAAGGCATGGAATGTTTTACTTGGTCAACCGCGTGGGTTAATGCGATCCATTTTTAATGGAGAATTAACCGGATCTTAAACCGTCGCCCCATTAAATCTTAAAAAGGGACGAGATATCATTCTTCCTTGTTCTTTCCCTTTTTTCTCGATTAAGAGGCACTAGAACCTTTCAATCCTTTCCGTAGGCGTTGCACAATCAATCTTTAGTCCTAGGATTGGTTCTGCTTTGTTTTCATGCAACCAAGCTGTGTCGATCAATCTTCGATATAAGAATCCTCCGGTGGATGCAGTTGTCGCGAGGGGAGGATCGTGACCTGTTGTGTGGATAAAGAACGTGAGGAACTGTTTGAGGTAGGGGATTCATGGCTTCTCTAATTGTATATGTGAAATCGTAGAATTAGCATGATTTATCCCTTTGGATCACAATGAAATTGACTTAATTAAATACCTGAACCGGATTAAAAGAATTGGTTGATCGCATGTTGTTTCTTTATACCGTGATAACGGTTTTCCTCATGTTTTCCTAGATATAGTGATATCTATGTTTTCTTTAATTTGTTGTTCGTTCATGATTGAAATTGATAATAAACGTAAAGCCGGAATTAATTGTTAATTAATTGGAAAGATAAAGAGGCATGTAAATTAATCTTGTTTTGCCGTTGTTGTAGTTGTTCTAATTTGAGGATAATCAAATTAGGGAAGGAAACATGGTTGTTTAATTGTGATAGCTTACTTATTAGGTATCCATGATTGGAACCCACGAATAAAAAATCTGTTAATTCAATATGGATTAGAGAACAGATTATGTGGGAATTTCTAAAAGGGTTCTGAGTTACCCTCTTGTTTGTTAAAGGGTCAAGAGCCCATGATGTGATGATTTTTTCCTACTGCTTGTGCTGTGATGTGATCCTGGATGGTTGTTGTGGTATGTGGAGGCATGGAGGCCTTGTGGTTATGGCAGCAGATGACGCCTAGAGTGGCGAGATGCATCAGTTTATGCATGTGGGTGTCGGGGAGGACACCAGGGGTGATGGAATGGGATGGATGTGGTTGCTGGTTGCTTACAGTTTTCTTGAATGTTAATCTGCTTTGATTTTCCCCACTGTTCAAGGCAGCTGGTCTTACTACCCTTCTTCCGAAGGAGGCGAAGACACGCGGGGTATGCCACGTGATTTCTGTGTTTAGCCTCTCAAGGGAGAATGGGTATATGCTCTTTCTATAGGCGGCAAAGACTCGATGGGTAGTATATCTACTCACCGTGTTGAGCCTCCTTTGTGTTTAGAAGCATGGGATGTTTTTATAGAATGCATGGGAATGTGGAAAAGTAATTCGGTAATGAATGTTTGATTAAATGGTGAAAATCCATGGGGATGGAGATGCTTGAATTTAAAGGTGATGTGAATCTTAAAAAGGAGCAGTTGTTTTTGAAAGTGATGCCAATTCAGATTAATGTGGAATTGTTCATTATTAATTAATGTTTAAAGAATTAATTAATGTACAGTGGAACTGATAAAATGAGAACAGAGTAATATAATAAATATCTTCAAATGTTTGTGTGCTTATAGGATACCTAGTCTTAGAAGTAGCAGCCTGGAGTCTGAGAGATGTTAGCTGCAGTTGTATCTAAGACTAGGTAATTCCCATAGTGTGGATGTGAGTTACTTATATATTCTGTACTTTTTCTGTTTCTATACGCTACTCCACCCTGTCAGTAAGGGCAACTGACACCCCGGGGATTCTGAGCCCTGGGGGGTGTTTTCCCCAACATTCTGATGGGAGGTTGAATGGCTGACTACACCCTTTGGCCCCGCTCTCTTCTCTTGGTAGATCTTTGTGCTGGTAGGCACAGTGGTTAGTTTTACCCATATATGTGTGTAGAGGGCTGTGATGGCTTGTGGTTATTTTCCACACATATATTCTGGATATAGTATCCTATGGACTACTATAGGTGTAACGTGTATAGGCTATAATGGCTTGAGGATCCTTACTCGGAGTATGGGCTGTAATGGCTTGAGGTATTATACCCGATGTATGATACATGTTATGCGAGATGTGGTGGCTCCCGGAAATTACCTGGTTACTTTTGGTTGTGAGGACGGTGTGGTTCTTCGCCCAGGTGTCTGCGGGAATGCCTATGTGGTGCATGAGGTGCAGATTGTGGAGCTTAGCCCAGGTGTCTGCGGGCAAGCCTTTGGAGAGAGATGCACATGACGTATGTCGTTGGGGCAAAGCGGCAAACCAGTGGGGAAGTAGTAGTGGGGTACCCTTGATATTCTTTACTATATTCCATATTCTTGTATGCGTTACTTGGTGAGAGTAGCCATGGTGAGGTTGGGAACATAGTATACCTGTTTAGGTGACGAGTTAGTTTCACTTGTTGTTCACTGAGCTTTAGCATGCTTTATTTACTTTTTCATGAGAGGCTTGGGGAGGATCCTACTAAGTATACTGTTATACTCAGCCTATGTATGTATAAACTGTTTTTCAGGTCTCTTGGAGCAGGTTGGAGATCAAGCTGGTTACTACTAGCTTGTGGTTGGAGGAGGAGCTGTTCGGGCTCATGGTCGTTGCCGTTTTTCTTTATTTTGGGTACTTTTAGATTTCCCTTTCAGTTGTAGTACTTTTGCATGACATTTCATATATGTACTTGGGTTTCTTTAATATTTCGGTTATGAGTTGGAGTTGTTTGGAGTCTATTATATCTCTCTCTTCCACATGTGTCCTCTTAGAGGGTAATGCCTCCCATTTGTATGTTTATTATACCCTCGGTGCTAGTCGCCAACCCGGGGCCTACTGAAGGCGGGACTCGGGGGTCATTATCTCCTTTTTCACTTTGCCGGCCCAGGAGGGGTACACTTCGTGGGGAGGGGGTCGTGACACATTCTCTCTAGATCAACTTTCACGATTGTATCTTAAAGAGATAGTCAGGTTGTATGGAGTTCCCCTCTCCATTGTATCTGATCGTGATCCTAGGTTTACTTCTAACTTTTGGAAAGGCCTTTAGAAGTCATTGGGTACTGAATTAAATTTTAGTACAGCTTTTCATCCGCAATCCAATGGGGAGTCAAAACGAACAATTCATACCTTGGAGGATATGCTACGAGCTTGCTCTATGGATTATCAGGGAAGTTGGGACCCACATATTTCTTTGGTTGAGTTTTCATTCTAGTATACAGATGGCATCGTTTGAGGTATTATATGGGAAGCGGTTTCGAACTCCAAATTTTTGGGATGAAGTGGGTGAAAGGAAGCTGATGAGACCAGAATTGGTAGAAGTGAAGGCAGAAAAAGTTCAGTTGATTCAGAAACACATGAGAACAGCTCAGAGCAGGCAGAAGAGTTATGCGGATAACCAGAGGAATGATCTATCTTTCGAGGTAGGTGATCATGTTTTTTTCAAATTTTCACCAAGGAAAAGTGTGATGCGATTTGGTAAGAAAGGAAAGTTGAGTCCAAGGTTCATTGGACAATATGAAATTCTGGAGAAAGATGGATCTGTTGTTTCTCGAGTGGCTTTACCTCCGAGTTTATCCTATGTATACAATGTTTTTCATGTTTCGATGTTGAGAGAGTATATGCCAGATCCATCTCATGTTTTGAGGTCAGATGTAGTTCAATTGGAAGAGAATCTCTCTTATGAAGAACAACTAGTCCATATTCTTGACCGAAGAGAGAAAGTGTTGTGAAATAAGGTAATTCACCAGGTAAAGGTTTTTTGGAAAACCCATATGGTTGAAGAGGAAACATGGGAATATGAAAATGCTATATGGGATAAATACCCTCACTTATTTTGATATGTGAATAAAATTGCGAGGATGAAAATCCCAAAAGGGGGGATGGATGTAACATCCCAGGTAGATAAAGTATAAAACATTTTCATATTTATTAATATTTTCGAATTAAATATTAATTTTACTTTAAAGGGGTTGCTGTGTTCGATAGCGTACCCGATACGCAACAAAGAGTTTCTTTGAAATCTTACGTTGCACACTAGTAATAAAATAATATTATTTTAAATGATAGTTAACACGCAACCATTGTGTTGGCAGGAATGAATAAAAATAACTATAATATGATTATATATGTTTTTTTAAAATGTTTTTCCAGTTATCCAATAAAAGATAATGGCTTAAAATATGAAAAGAATTCAATTTTAGGAATATATACTGTAACATTCACAAAAGGTCGACTTATCGCCTTTTCATGGTGAACCTTTTTGAAATATAGTTTTGGTCACTCTTATACTTTCTATTGGACCAAATATAACTCTTCATTAGAATCAGGACATCAAAATTTACTTTGTGTAAATTTTTGGTATTTTTCTGATAAAGTTCATTTTTTTATTAATACTGAAAAATGTTGTATTTTAATTCAAAACCACTTTTTAATCTAATTTATTTATATGATTAGTTTATCTTTTGAATTTGGTTTAAAGTGAAATTAGAATATATTTTTACCATTTAATTCAATAGTGGTCGTTGGAATTAATTTCACTTTGGAATTGGACTTATACTAGTGTCAATATTTTGATACTTATTATTTCATAAAAACACGCTATTTGCTCTGACAATGGAAATTAATTATTAAATTAATTAATGCAAATTATAGGCTTTTAATTTTGTAAAATGGACATCATTTTTCAATTCAGAATGTCAAATGTAGCTTATGGTGCATTTTTGTTATTTTTTTGAAAAACTTCAATTTTTGATGAATAGTGAAACCACTAAGTGGTACTTAAAAAAAATGAATTTTCGATTAAATGAAATTTTACCACCTCTATGTTTTGAATTTCAAAAATCCGACGTACATGGTTGTCATTAAGAAGTAAAATGTTGTTCAATGGGCATAAAATAATTTTTTGGTGAATAGTACCTTTTACGTTTTTAATCGCGATTAGAGGTAATTAGTGTAGTTTAAGGTAAAAACTAATGTTTTAATAATATGAAATGACCTTGAAACATGTACTACCCTTATTGAATGTGTCATGGCTGACCAAGAAAATCTATTGTCAACTTGGGGACCGCATAGAGCCACTTTGGTAGGAAAATGACATAAATAACTTTATATTTAAAGTTAAAGTAAAAATGTCACAAACATGAGTTGTTTTACTAAAACAATTATTAAATGGGGTTATTCAAGTCAGAGTTTGGACTATAAATATTCATTATAACTATAAAAATATTTCCTACATCATGATATTTTTTTATAATTTTTAGACATTAAATAAATTAAATTATTTCTGACATCATGATGATGCAGCGATTACCTCCTTATTTAACGATTTAAATAAAATGGAAAGATAATGTGAATTCTAGGACCTACACATGTCAAAAACCTATTGGATGGGTTTATTTCGAACTCATATCACTTTATCCTCTAAATATATAATTGTGGGACCCTTTTTATCCAAAAATCATTTTATAATAATGTATATTTTCTTAACTTTCCAAGAGTGCCCCTCCTCTCCTCTTATAAAAGTCCCCCACCTCTACCACCTTACCAACACTTACAATGCCTTTGGCTCAGCCAACCCCTGCCAATTTTGTCTCTCCACATCCCTCTATTACACCTTGAATCCTCACTTTGGGCAGAAGTCTTCCCAAGGAAGCCTTTGAGCTCAAATAAAAAAGAGTTACCTCTTTTAAAGGTAGTGTTATCTCTTGTGTTATTATGTTTCATTTTGCTTCTCCAACCCCCTAAAATCTTTTTATTCATTTCTTTTGTAACAACACCAGTATCCTAAATATACTGGGATGTTGTAATATGATGGAATCAAGCTAAAATTACACACACCTTCATCTAATGGTTAAAGAGCATATTGTTTCCGTAGATGGTGAATTTCTGCCTCACGAAATGATGATTGTTCAATATTCTTCTAACAGCTTCAATGGTGGCCATTAAGATGTCACTATATTTATATATGATATATATTATGTTTATGTTTTCCTTATGCTTCTGTATTTTTCATTTTTTTCATAGCTTTATGGTTTCCATTATGGGTAAACACAATAATTTCATTTTAGGAAGTGCGGACTACCGCCCCCTCAAAGTTATTTGATTCGTTAATGCCATATATGGGGCATATAAAGGATGGATTTAAATTTATTATATATGATGTTATACTAGAATTATAATATACCTATATATCATTATTATTTCTTTCCATTAGAGTATGAGATAGAAATGAAAGTAGCGTTCATGCGTACGTACGGCTTACCGTCTCCATGAACAGTGCATTTCATTTCTTATCCCCAAATGTAATGTACTATTATAAGTACATATATATAATGAATATATATGATTTATGTTACATCTAAATGATGAATATAATTCTGGAATTAAAATACACATACCTCTCATTTAGTTTTAATTCCCTTGATATGACATAGAAATGATAGTAGCGTTCATGCGTACGTACGGCTTACCGTCTCCATGAACGGTGCATTTCGTTTCTTACCTTTAAATGATTATGTAATATTATAAATACATGTATATGCTGGATATATATGATATATATGATATCCAAATCATGAATATCATTCTAGATATAATGAATCTTTCACCACACGAACAACATGTAATTGTAAGAAGTACAATTTCGACTTAAGAACCAATTATCGACAAAACAATCATTATTAACTTAAATGATTACATAATGTTTATAACATGGTAATAAGTGATATAAAAGTAATAATGAACTTGAAAAAGGTTCTCAAGAATGTAGAAATTAACTCAAGTTTATTATTCCGGATGTTAAAGAATGATCGAGTGAATTCGGACCCGTGGTAAGGGACTTCGTCTCAATCTCCTTTCATTGAAGCATATTTCGTTTTATACACAACATTATTTTATACGGTGTATAACCCCCTTTGACTTTTAATTTTTTACAATAGGAATCTTTTTCTACGAAGCGTTTTACAAAACGACAAAAATGGAATGTTTCTTTTAACGTACGCAGTGACAACGACCTTTTCCACCACCACAAGTATTATTTGGTCTTCGGATTCCTCAACAAGCCGTAATGTTTTTTTTAAATTAAATTAAATAACATATAATGTTTTATGTATTTTGGTATTGAAAATGGTTTTTATAATGGATTTTTTATTTCAATATATTTACGTGATATATTGTGATCAAAGTGTGGAAATTTTTTCTTTCCATTATATTTTGTTTTATGTATTATGATTTTATAATGGTACATGGAAAGTTGATGGGTGGTTACATGATAAACCATATGACAGGTGGTTCTGTGAATACTAGGATGGGTGGTTACGTTATAACCTCCAATGCATTGGGTATGGAAGACGGTCGTATGGCTCTTCCATTAAGTGATATGTGCGGAAGTCGGCCGTATGGTTATTTCATTTATGTATGTTTATGTCCCAAGTTACCTTTATATGTTATGTGATCTTTATATGGGTTTTATGGTAGTCTTTTGGTTAAAAAAGGGTAAGTAATGATATTTTATTCAGTGAAGAGTTTTTAATACTTCATAAAGGTGAAAAGTATTACTTTGATAAAGTATACATGGTTTACTTGTTGTTTTGATAAACTAACAGTTTTCATTCATTGTGTATCCCTTTCTGAGCTTTTTATGCTCACCTCTAGTTTTTTGAAATGTTTTTCAGAGGTCTTAATGTGGAATAGGGCCATGGATGGGATCAAGGGAAATTCATGATATATAAAACATGGAACTAGACATGTTTCTTTTTAAGTGTTTTTATTCTATGGAAATTTAGTAGAAGTGTCTTCTTTGTAATATTTTGAGATGTAATAGTTATGTCCTAATTCTCTAAAACTCTAAACCTGAAAAGATCCTCAATGTGAATTATTCATTTAATTCAATATTTAGTATGGTTTAAGGCCGGGGCCTTATAGATGGAGTTCCACAGGTCGTACCAGTTATGGTAGTGGATGTCGTTCCCTTGGAAAAAGAATCCTTTCCCACATTGTAGTGTAATGATATGATCTCAGGCTGAAGTATTATGAAGAGGGAGAGTTTAGCTTCATGTAGTCCAACCTTCACATAGAGGTGGTGAGGAATGACCATCAACGGTTCTATGTATGCATATTATAGAATCCATGTTTGCTGGATTATTATTTGACATAAGATCTTTGAATTCTTTAATCTCTTCTCAATTTTTCAGTGTCTTGGCCATAATGGTTGAATATATGTGTGGATTTATGGTGATTGTTACAATATTCATGTTTATGATGAAAACATACTATATAGAAAGTGGTGGTACCACGAGGATAATGGGTACCAATATGTAGGGACATTTTTGTGCTATAAATTATACTTTTTGATCTAATATTTGTATTGGATAGGCTAGTGATATACCAGGAAAATATTTAATGTCACCATCATATCGGAATGTTTATGTATTTGGAGGGGGCCTTATATTTTTATTATGGGGAATGGGATATCTCAATAGGCCATCCAAGGATAGTCTATCAAAAGCTAGGTATGTCATCTCATGTGCTTGATGACGGGGGAGTAGGGAATCATATATTTCATCCCATGGTGGATTATTTTTGGGATGTGTTTCATAAAAAATCATTCAAATTCCACTGAAGATATATGTTGAGTTAATGATTGTGTTGTTTTCAGGAGCAGAATAATTGTCTATTATTCTAAATAGAAAGATATAATAAATACATCGTGAATATAAAACATTGTTGGATGAACTGGATAACAAGGGATTTATTCACCCAGGTACATCACATTTGGGATCTCAATTGTTTTTTTTTTCAATACAGAAAATTGATCCTTGTGGCACGGTGTCAATTATTATAAGAATAATTAGTTAAATGTTAAGAATTGATACCCTATTCCACAAATAGGTGATCTATTTTACCGGCATTGAGGTTCTCCATTTTCACCAAATTTGATTTTAGATCATTGCATCATAAGCTAAGGTTAAGACCTTATGATATAATATGAAATAGCTTCAGGAGTAGATATGGGTTGTATGAGTTTATTGTGATGCTTTCTAGGTTAAAAAATGCATCATCATTCCTTATGGTCCTAATTATCTAAATCATTATACCATTCCTAGACCCGTTTGTAGTTTCCTTTGTATGAAATCTTTGTGTACCCCATGACTAATGACGGTCATTCCAAACATCATGACATCATCTTGAGTACACTAAGAGAAAATAGTCTATACACAAATCTATTCAAGTATCATATTTAGATAGACATGGAAAATTTCTTGGGTCATATTATTTATGAGGAATGTTTTTTAGTAGACCCAGATAAATTTCAATTTTTTTATGCTAGGAATATCCTAAGAATGATTTTGAATTATGAATTATTTTTTGGTTTAAAGGGCTATTATCCAAGGATCATCAGGTATGTTCCTTCTTGTAAGAACCACTTTAAGAATTTACAAATTAGGCATAATGATTAAATGGCCTAAATAATTTGATAATGATTTCTTTGAGTTGAATAAGGGGCTACCTACCATAATAATTTGGATATTATATGATTCGACTAAAGAGTATACCTTGTTTCATGATGCATATGGTGTTGGTATTGGGGAAATGTTGATGTATGATAACCGGTCTGTAGAATTCATGTCCCTGTATTCACGGACTGATGAACTAAATTACCCTACGCATGATATTTAATTGGACGAGGTGTTTATGATTTCATGTTTTTGTGACACTACTTATTTGGAGAGAGGATTACAGTGTATATTGATCATAAAAACCATAAGTACATGTTCTCATATTGTGATTTGAATCTTTTTCATAGAATATGGGAGGTGTACATGAATTATTGTTGATTTTGATTTGGAATAAACACCATTAAAGGGAAATCATGTTTAGTATTATTTGAGTTGAATGATTAAAAATAATGTGGTAATGAAATCTAGTATCAAGTGGAGGATGATGGGGTGGTTTGTTTAGATGCTTCCGGAGGTGCGAGATTGGAAATAGTAGATGACCCTTGAATCTACATTAGTTGAGTCAAGGTTTATTATCATGATAAAGGATATGTATTATGAGGATCCAAAGTAGTTGGATTATTTGGGAATGTCTTAATGGTGGGGGAATCCTTCTAGTTAGACACTTGGTGTCGATGAGATCATTTAAGTTCATGAATTATTTTTCATTCCTACACTTATGTGGGAATAATCGATGCATGTTTTTCATGTATTAATGTGGGATGTACATCCACTTTTATCCAAAATGTATCATGTTTTTCGTAGGAATTATTGGTCTCTAGGGATAAAGAAGTATGTTTCTGTTTTTTTATGTCATGCTACACAAATCAGCAGGTGGAGGACAATATTCAGAAACCATGTGGTCTATTATAGTCATTTACCATTTTCGAATAGAAATGGGGTGATGAGAAAATGGATTTGATTTTGGGACTTCCAAGGATGTCTCAAAATAATTATTGGATCTATGTAGTTGTGAATCAATTGACCGAGGTGTCACATTTCCTACCTATTTGGGAAACATTCACCACTTGTCAACTTTTTTATTGTTTGTTGAAAAGACTATTCCGTTTATTTGGGTTACTTGAACTATAGTTCCAAACCATGATATGATGTTTACTTCATGATTCTGGTTGGGGTTATAGAATGAGAAGGGTACCCATCTGTTTTTTAGAATGGATTTCCACCATCATATGAATAAGATGTTGGAGGATACTATTCATGTTCTAGTGTTCGAGTAGAGATATTGTGTCACAAACATTGGTGGGTTTTAGGAGAAGAACTTTTTTATTGTATATATTATATCAATAGTCACCATGTGATGATTCGTATATCCCCATATGAGGTTCTTTGTTGTAAAATATGTATGTCACGAGTAAGTTGGATCAGGGTTTAGAAATTAGAATTGTTGGGACTGAGTCTTTTATGGGTAAAAAGAGAACATGTTTAGTTGATTTAGAAATTTAGGGCAACATATAAATATTGGATGAAGTCTTATGCTTATCTTCGTCATTTACATATTAAATTGATGGTGGGTGATTTGGTTTTTATTCAAGTGTCACCAATGTTGGGTCACCATCAGATTGAGAAACTCTGTATGTTGGAACCCATGTTTTTGGGATCGTTTGAGATAGTGGGGAGGATCAAACAAGTGAAATGATGGTAGGATGTTCTACAGTGGTATAGTGGAATGCATGGTGTTTTTCATGTGTCATAGCTTTAGTATTATCACCCTAAACCATCTCACATTATTGATGTTTATGATGTTTATCTTTATGTAGATGCGTCCTTCGAGTGGAATATGGTTGGTATAGTGGACCATGTTGAGAAATTATTGTAGGGAAATAATGTTCCTCTCGTTTGGGTATTATTAAAGCTTGTTAATTATCCAGATGAATCTTTGTAGAGGGACACAAGTATGCAGTCCGAGTGGCCTCACCATCTTTCTTTATATGCTATGTGATTTTCAGGAAGATCGGCTTGTGGATGAGTTGCTATAAAATACAGTGGTTGTATGATCCCAAAATTTTTTGATGTATGTAATTGATTATGATTTTGATTATGTCTCATTTTTTTGGTTAGATAATGGTTTATTGAATATATAAGGTTTATCAGAGGTTTTATAAGGGTTTTGGACACAAAATGATGGGGATAATGGACATCCATTGCATGTAGTACGGTTGGATCCTAGTTAATAGTAACTATAGACCCAAACCGTTCATTCATGGAGGAGGTATGCATGGTTTGGAAATCATAGGGGGGACAAACCATGTGGTTTTTGTATATCCAAATTAAATAATATATGCATGGTTTTTCAAATAGAATAGGATTCCTAGGTAACAGTGTGGACTAGACCCTATTGGAAATGGGGTTGTGCAAGGCGTGGCCAACCTTGAGGCCAAAATGTGCGCCCCTTTAAAATTGGGAATTTACCACTTTTCTCCATCGAATTGTAAATGTTCTAAATTATGATTTCCCACGTTTCACCCCTACATACATAGTGATGAACCATAGTTCTCAAAACATCCAAAGGATCAATCACCTTTGATTCTAAGCTATTTGGAGTGTAGTTGGGTGAGAATCAATGCTATGAGTCCAACATCCCTCTTACTTCTCTTTTTCATATTAGGTTTTTTATAATTTCTCTTCTTATTTTGAATCCCTAAATCAAACCATTTCCATTGGATAATAGGTTAGAAATTTGAAGGGTGTCTGGAAGGAAAATAAATTGATATGGTTAATAATGAATGTGCACATGTCTTGTAGATTTTTGGGGCATTGACTTGAGGTTCTATGCCCATAGGTCCGGTTGGACATAATCTATAAACTCCAATCCTAGAATGCACATGTTTGGGAGTCTAAATCAGGCTCGCTTCCCCTAGAAATTAAATTGGATGAGACTTCTTAAGCTATGTTTTCATGGTAAGTTTAATGAAATTTATTTTGTATTAGTATTCTCTAGTGATATGGTGAACATGACTATTCCACTTAAGTATTCTGGTGGACTAAAATAGGTTGTTCTGTGATAAATGAATTTCCTAACCCATAAGAAAAATGATGTTAGTGATTGAATTAATCACTAATAATTGATGGTATATGGTTATATTATTATTTATCATTTATATATTTTATAATATAAATACGATGTCATTTTAGACTATATATTTTGTATATACCGTTGGTGGTGGACTACAGAGTTGTACTCCCAGAATGGTCAAACCTCCATTGGGTACCCAAGACGATATCATTGTTAATGGTAATGAAAAGGGAAATAGACCTATACTAAAGGGTATATTTGGAATGGAATATACATGAATGAGGGATCTGGACTTGTAGTTGGGACCCCATTTGAGAAATCCCTATTTATCTTAATTTTCATATTTTTCTAAAAAATAGCATTATATGACATAGAATATCATATTTATTTTTGGATGTGGAAGTGTAAATTTTTTTGGGAAATTTTTTCTAATCCATGTTATTTGTTATTCCATTTCCATTATTTCTGATTGTTATTTATTTCATCTTACTCATGTATAGATGGTATTGTCTCTGCACATGACCTATTAGACCCTTGGTTTTTATTAGCATCCTCTAGGATACATGGAGGATCTACTGAGTGCATGTTAAAAACCAGATTAGGGAACCATATATAATGTATTCTAGGATAGTGGTGTTACACAAATGGATTTTTATGCATGTAGAAATGAGAAGAAGATGTTCCCTTCTATAAGAAACGATAGGTGAATTTTAGAGATTCTAATTATATTAGATTAATATAAATATTTATTCAATTCTAAATCGATAATATGTGAATTATTTATAATATATTATTATTATGGGAGTAAATCACTCATTATAACAATCAGAATACATGTTTTTCCTAAATTCCTACACATATCGTTTGAGTATAATCCATATTTAACCCCGTTAACTCTTACAATGAAAACATTGATTTTTCCTCTTCGGGGTCATTATAGATACTCTATATTGAAAAAAGGATCATATATAGAAAATGGATTATATTTTAATCCTTATCATAATAAATATATCACATTTAATTTATTCATATATTTTACATTAGTAATAAAATATTAGTAACATTTAAATATCGATAATGTAAACTTGTATAATTCTTTATCAGTTAGAGTTTAATAATATCATTACAGAATATAAACATATAACCTAATAATATATTATACCAATAAAAAGATGGTATAATATAAAAAATAATTGATCACATTAGTTAACTCAAATTATTACTTATTTTAATATATTTTATATCTTTTTTTTGATTGTTCCTTCAATCAAATATTTTATGCCTTAATTGTAGTGTATGAATTTACAATAATTATTTCATTAGAAAAAATTAAGACCAAATAAAAAGTATTAAGATAAAAAAATTTATAACTTAAAATAATATTTATAGTATGTAATTTCCTCTGGATGTAAACATATTAAAAATTTATATTTAATTAAATAATGGTGTCACCGGTTTGACATTTTATTAAAAAATTCATAAAGGCCATAATCTCATAAAAGTTGCCCAAAAAACTCATTATCTCGAATATTGGTTGAATATTGTCGATCTAAACACAACCAAAAAGGTATAGTTAATTTTTTGTTTCATATAATGGTTTATATCGTTATATTTGTAACCTCAATTTCCCAATTTAACCTTTTCCATGATAATAAAATTAAAATGATTAATATTTGTATTGTCCAAAAATAAAAGGGAAGAGTTTAAAATATTTTTACCAATGGATTCAAAATATTGAACCAGTTTATCAAAATTCCAAACATACAAGTCTCATAATTTTAATTAAAATCAATCATGAAAAATGCAAAAAAACTAGTTTTCTTGAAAAATGCCCATATTAATTATAAAATATTTTATAATATATATATATATATATATATATTTAATACAATATGTAAAGAATATTTGGATTATTTTCAATAAAAAATAACTAATTAAAATGTAAATTGGGACAAAATATCATTTGAGACTATAAATATTTTAATATAAAATATAGTTTACAATAAAAATATATGTTTTTCACACTTCATTGATAAATAAATATATTCGAGAACATTTTAAAAACTCAGGTTTATAAAATTTTTCACAATGAATATAAATATTAAATATATTAAATAAAATTAAAATCAATATAACTAAAACTCATCTTTTAAATAATATATTTTAATAAATATGATTATTAAAATAATTTATTTATTTACTAATTTTTGAAATAATATATTTTTTTTAAAAAATGAATATAAAAAAATAATTTAACAATAATAATAAATATTGAAACTAAATAATCTATAATTAACTAGGATTTCATATTCAACCTTTTATAAAATCCATTTTTAATTATTCTCCATATATATAATAGTTAGTTATTATATATTTTTGAAATTGGGTGTGAGTAATCTTAAAATTTTTGAACTAGTTTCATAATAACATTGTTGTAATTAATTATTATTACAAATTTAATTATTACTAGATAATAAAAATTATTAAATGAGATTTTTTTATTATTTATAATTTTATAAGTTCATTGAATTAGAGTGTTTGTTAGGATACTTAAGATGAAATCTAGTATGAGAATGTTTCAATGAATTTTCCAAAATAAACATTAGCATCTTAACAAATGGATGTAATATTAATATTAAAATTCCAAAAATAATGTAAAATATTTTTTTACATATTTATATCCCATAATAATGGATTTTAAATTCATAATATTAACCTTGTTATAAATTTATAGTATCATTCGAGTATGTGGTTAAGCCGACTAAAACAAGAACATACTATAATTAATGGACAACTAAGAAGTGATTTGGTTTTAATATCATTATAACATAAGAATAATTAATATAGTTTGTTTATATTAACATGATAAATTAAAATTTTAAACAAATATATCATGAATATAACCTATATATAGTCATTAAATAATATAATGAAATTATTTTTCCACTTAAAAAAGTAATTTTATGGTTGATTTTTCTTCCATTAGTTATGGAGCATATTGTTAATAGGATTTCCATTTTTTTAAGAACCAATAATAATTTCAATAAAATAATATTTTTCAGGTAATCCCATTCTCATGAATAGACATTAATGCTGCTGTTTAAAATAATTACAAAAATAAATCTTTCTTATGAGGAAATAGTCCACACGTTTGTGTGGTCGATGATTTCATATTTCATAGAAGGAGATAAATTTTTAATTTTTTTATCAACTAAAAAAATAAAATATATTATAAATATCAAAATTATTTTTTAATTTCAATTATATGTAAATTTCAAAAATGTGGTGAATGAAAAAGAAACATGACCCTTTGTAGAGGTAGACAAATGCACACACACAAAAAAGGCATTTTTGTTTTCCTTAATAGAAAAGGGGAACCATGGTTAATTGTTTTTTTTAGAATAATAAAATTCGGTATTAAAAAATATTTATTTTATTATTTATCAAATATAATAATTTTTTTGATCAAAACTAAAAAAATAAAATATTTTTTTTTAAAATTAGTGCTATAATCGTGGGCTTGGACTATTCCTCGGATGAATCCTTGGAATGAGAGGTAATATGATATTATATTATGACCTAGATGGTGAAATATGGTTCAATGGGAAGTATTAAAGTCATATCTTCAATGATAAAATACATTTTTTTATTAGTATTGAAGAGTTGGTTAGAGGACCCTTTTAGATGTGGTCAGAATGCCATTTTTTGCTAATATTTCGACTTAATTTAAATATGGAAAATTTTCACCTATAAAGTGGATTAAAAACGTATATTAATTTTTTGTGGGATTATATAATTCTCATAATATCTCATAAACAAAATTATTAATATTTTATAACTTTTTTAATGACCATTAACACTAGATTTATTACTTTAACCATATTTAGGATTACAATGGTAAATAGTTTTTAAGTTAGTAATTCAATTTTTTACTAAAAATTATAGAAAAATTATTAAATATTTTATTCCGACTAATTAAAAATATTAATTAGATTTATTATATAAATTTTGTAAATTTAATGATATCAATTATAACATTATATATGTAATGTGTAGAAACTCTCTTTTATAAAATAATATATTTTTTATCATAAAAATTACGTTTGGGAGAAAAATTTCAATATAATTAATTTTCAATATATTAATTTGTGCATTATAAATTCATTTTTCTTAATATTATTTTGAAAATAATTATAACCAATTAATATTGAATTTTAAAAGTATCCAAGAAAATGGTTTTATTAGAATATTTTACACAAGTCCTTAAAATCATAATCCAAGTTATTCTAAATTCAATACATTATTTTTAAAATTTATAATGTTATATAGTAAACACATATTTTACGAATTGAATATCTTTATTACTTTTTGGTATTTAATTTATAGTCATAAAATTATATTTTTTGGAAAAAAATAACTATTCAAATAAAACCCAATTATTTCAAAAAATTCCAAACAACATGAAAAATATAAAAATGATGTTATTTTTTCAAATTAAACATTTATAATTATAGAATTTTACTATAAAATAAATACATATAAACTTAATTAACACTATTTTCATAGGAAAATAATTTTTTTACAACAATATATTATTATATAATTTGGAATAAAAAATAATTATTAAGAATGGAATTTTGAGAAAAAATACATTTTAATCTATAAATTAGTTTTATTAGTTATTTTTCTACACTAGTTGAATTAATATCGACATATACATATTAATATTGACTTTTTTTTCTACATATATTTCCGGATTACGTAACATCTATTCTTATCATCTAATTATATGGAATCATTTTATGGTAATATATTATGTCATGGGTTTTTATGGTTTATTGTTGTATGCATCAAATAATATCAAACACAGTTGGTCTTAAATGAATATATAATTAAAAATCATGGGGTGTTATGTTCCCTCCAATTTAAAAAAATAACATCCTTTAATTTCTAATTATAATATACTAATAATATTACTTTATATTATCTAAATGTTAATAATAACTGAGGATACATTTTTTAAGGAGGTATCTACAATAATAATCTTATTATGACTATGCATCAACAATTTTACATTCATTTCATATCTGATAAATTTATTTTTCTCTTCACAAAATTTTTATCTTTATCTATAGTTTATGCACATGAAGATTTATATAGTACTTTATAGAAATTCCCATGTCTGATTCATAACATATTTATGACCATAATAAAGTCAAATATTAATTCAATCACCATCTTCATCACCTAAAATTATATAAGACTCTATATTCCAATTCATTGCGGTGTATGGTAAATCAAATATATTTTCATTATTAATCACAATTCTTAATAGTTGGTTTAGAAATATCATAAAATTTCCCACTAAATGTCTTATCAAATTATTTTTCTCATTTGGATATTTTCTATATTAACCATGTAATTCATCATTCATATGGTTCCTTTAAAGCATTATCCATTACTAAAACCAAAAGGATTTAATTATGGTTGATGAACAATTAACACCATAATAGTACTACAGTAAATTAAATGCATGAATCTTTCATGCTAAAAATTACTTACTATTTGAAAGTGTAATATTACTGTTTAGATCAACTTAATTGAGTCCTTATTTAACATATAAAATTATTGATATATCATTTGTCATTATGAGTTGTGTGCTCTTGTACTTCTTAACATAATATGATAATTTAAATAGAAAATATATCATTCAAAATAGATTTTAAGGAGATTGATATCTACCAAATAATAACCCTTCGGAGGGTCAATCTAGGTGTTCTTTTATGCCTCTTCATCTTGAACTAGGTGACAATCAATTTAATACCTAATTTACCCTTTTACTTGTTATTACCCCCAAGTACATTACTTCCATATCATGCATCCACTTGTAGTATCTAGACATTGATATATTTTCTAGGATAACCATACAATATATAGAATAGAAAATCCATATGAATTTATACAATACATAGAAATATCCCATAAACATATCCATAGGTTTTTCAATGACGTTATATTATCCAAATTTGTAAAATATTAAAATATTCAATACAAATTCAACTAAACCGACATTTTATCTATGCCATTCAAATTATGACCAACCAAAATATAAAACAATTAATGTATTCTCATCTAATATTATACCCTATTATGATTTCTAAAACCATCTCTAATACTAATTTTAATGTCCATATATGTTAACCATTCAATCTAGTGAGAATAAAAAAACCCTCATACAATGGTATTGATACCAACTTTAGATTCCCATAAATAATCATCCCATAATTAAATTAATAAAATAAAAAAAATTATTATTAAATTTTCAAAAAATATTTAGTTTTGAAATTTAAAAAAATAATGAAAAATAATAAATTAATAAGTAAAATAACATTCAATACAAATGACAATTTTTCACTATAAAAACTAATTAATTCAAAATAATTCATCAAAATCTCTGCAAAATTATTCACAAAATATATCATGTTATAAATATCATGTTTAATAAATTTAGGTATAACCTAAAAAATTTAAAACATAATAATTAGTGAGATAAAATTCATAATAAGTAAAAATATAAAAAATAACAATTAATGATCATTTGTGATAATAAGATGAGAATTAATTATATGGTAGAAATAAAAAAGTTAAATTAATTCCATAATAGAAAGAAAGTGAAATCATAACATATCCAGCGATTAAAATGAAAATGAATATATCATTTGGATAATGACTATTTATTATTTATAGATGATATATATAAATTTTGATAGTTAATTCTATGTCTTAATCTAATAAATAATGATCATAGACATCCAGACCATTCCATCATTCCCCAATGTCAAGGAAATATCTTCTTCAAAGAAATAATTTAATAAAATACCCATTATTGCATTTATCATGTGACCTATCAATGCATTATGGGAAAATCTATAACTATTCAGAATCCATAACTAATTATGTCCAATTATTTCATCACATGAGGAAATGAAAAAAGTACATAATCTAATTTTCTAATAATCATGTGAATTGGAATAAGAATATATGAAATTCTAATTCATTTATCCATTTCGTTAAAATATATAACATAATATTATCTAATATACTAAATTAGAGAGTTTGGTGAACCAATATTTGATAAACATTCCTCACTATTTAAAAAAATATTATCAAAATAATAAATATTTATATTTATAGTAGTTCTCCAATAAATAAAGGGAATAATTTTATATATGAATCACTGAAACCAAACCTGTAAAGTGTAAAATTTATAATTCTAGGAAAATAATTCCCCCCATCAATATATTTTTGGAGTCTAGGGGATCACCCATGAATAAACAAAATAGAAAATAGGGTATTGTAAAACTAAAGGAAAAGGAAGAATATTTGTACAGATTCGCGATAGGTGGTTAGGAATGAAAAATACCTAGATTCATTATATATTGCCAGGAAATAATGTTACCTAAATAATCCTGATAAATAAGGTATATGTTAATTTTTTACATTATTAAAAACAAATCATAATATATTTCCAAACATAATGACTTAGATGAGAAACTATTTTTTGGAGTTTCACAAATATCTCCTTTTAAATAAGAAAAATCCTAGATCTTTGGAAATTATATCAATAGAAATATTTTATAAAACATGGAGAAAATTACTATACTTTATAGTCATTGAAAATTTAGAGGGAATTTATTAAATAAAATAAAAATGGATGTGGAAATTTGTGTTTACCGAAAAGAAAAACACAAAAAGAGTCTTTAGAATTTTTTTTAATATTATCATAAATAGAGTAAATAATGTATAATTTTTTATTGTAATTATCAAAATATTAAAGTGGAGACTATTAAAATATTTAACAATACAAATGATACTTCAGTAATATATCAATGAAACTACATCGTCGTTATACAAATAAATATGGGGTTGAGGACAAGTCATCTGATATTTAAAGGATGAAACTATTCCTAATATTTAATAATATTTTTATTTAAATCCAATCTAATAAAATGATTATCAAAAATTACTTTTTAAAAGATGAAAATATTAATATGAGGTCATATAATATTACACATAATTTGGTTTCCAAATAAAAAATGAGATAATTGGTAGACATGAAAATATGGAAAAGGAAGAATTCTTAAATATTAAATTCTACTGAGAAATAAATTTTATCATCAAAAATGAAATGAATTAAAATTCATTTTCCATTAGAGATGAATAAAATGTTAAATTAAGTGAGAATATGGGGTGTATGAGAAAAAATATTGTATTTATGAGGTTAATGATGAATAATTTTAAATAAAAGTTTTAATAATATGAAATATAATATGATAATAATAAAAATATTAATGTGTTGGTAGATACATTATTCAAGTGAAAGGTGGTGAATGATTAGTAATATTCATTCAATGGTGAAAACTGAGACAAGACACTCTTATACCATGAGTGTTATCCTAATCAAATCCCACTAAGGAAAATTATTTTGAAAATGAATATAAAGTAATATGAACGATACTTCACAAAAAATGATAACACATATGATATATATATACTATATAAGTTTATATTGGTACCTAAGAATAATTATACAGTAAAAAATGTAAACTGAGGAAATGGACCAACATACCCGTAATAAAATCATTGAGATAAGAACAATTTGAATATAGTAGGTATTAAAAAGGCAAGTACAAATTAGGTTCAATGGATCATGCTTGTAAAAATAGTGTCTCTAAAATAATGTTTGTAAATTAATGGTAGAAAATTTAAATAGAAAATGGATTACCGTAATTTTTTCATACTCAAAATGAGCTCAGAATAGATATTGAATGAAATAAATTTAATAATAACCAATTTTGTATCATTTTTAATATATATATCCTTTTATAAGCACCATTTATAATCATTTTTTACTTCTATAGTGCATTTTTATTATCTAGTTTTTGTTTTATGGTGTGAGTAACATTGATCATTTTAAACTATCTTCATAATTGTGGGGTTATTATTCATTATACAATAAGATTTAATAAATCATAGACCACTTGGTGTAGTAAAATTTATATTTTATAATTACTTATAATGATAAAATTTCATCCTATGGGAATTTGGTTGGAATTATTAATCATGAAATCAGTGATAAGTATGTTTTGGTGATTTTGAAGAATCATACATTGGGATAATTACTAATGGGTTTAATTTTAGTGTTACAATTTAATAAAATAAGTAATATAATTAATTACTTATTTAGAATATATATTACTAGAAATTTAATTACTTTGGCAATCTATGTTATAAATTTAAATCACATATGAATTAGGTGGTTAAACTGACACCGATAAAAACATTCCATAATTAATGTATTATTAATAAATGATTTAGTAGAAAGATAATTATTGAAGAATAAAAATTACCTTATATATGTTTCATTAGTGTGATAAATTTTAATTTAAAAATTTAATGGAATAATATAACCAATATTATTTTGTAATATAATATAATGAAATCATCTTTTTCTCTTATATTTATTTTCTTGATGGTTGTATTTACCATGATTGTTGATTTCTCATATTATTAAAATGATGAATGACTTATCTTTAAAAAATCACATTAATTTCATATGAATAATATTTATTGATTAATCCCATTATTATCACCATCCATGAATGGTAGTGATGAAACTAAATATTGAAATAAATCATTCAGTTCAGGTCGTAGTCTGTAAGAATGCATAGTTAAGGATTTCATTTTTGAAAGAATGAATGAAATACATAATATTCTTTTAAAATGAAATATTTAATTTTATATATATATATATATATTTTTTTTTAAATTTGATATTATGACCATTCATGTGAGGTGGTTAATAAAAAAACCATGATATATTGTGGAGGCAGTATCCCACACACAAACATTAAGGAAATTTTTATTTTAATTGTGGGTAAAGGGGAAATGTGTTTAATAGTAGTTCCATTATAGTAATAACATTCATTAAAAATTATTTAATTATTTATATATTAATGATTAAAAAATATACATCTATATGTTAAATTTAAATGAATGGAAATTAAAAAATATGAGTAGTCATAACGAGTATACATGATTTCCTTTGAAATAATCCTTAAAAGAATGGATATAGTTATTATCCTCTCTATAGAAGAATAATGGGGTAAAAAAAATTTCTATATGAAGGATTAATATCAGATTTTGATTATGAAATTGAAATTTCTGAGTGTTTTTAACATGTGGTGATTGGCCTTTTTTATAAAGTGTGATAATAGAATTTTTCATATATTTTATCATAGTATAAACATGGATAATCATTTACATGCCTTGTGGAAAAAATGATAAATTATATATGTTTTTGAAAGGTATAATTCCAAGAATATATCAACCTCAAAATTAAGAAAAGGGGTTTAACAAGTTTCAAACTATTTTCACATCGATTTATTTTATTTTCCATTTTCAGTTTTACCATGTTGACCAATTTTTTCCTTAAGAAAAATATTCATTATGTAAAAAAATAAATGGGAACATAATTTAAAATATATAATCAAGGATTTCAAATATTTAATCTATTATATTTGAGAAAATTTCTCTATGAAATAAAAATTAATTACAAAATTAGTGTTTGTGAAAGGTAAAACCCTTTTTTTAGACTATTTGTATTTTAATGAAAATTTTTAATATTTATATAAATATTACCAATTTATATAATTTTCATAATAAATATTAGATGGGTTATAGAATTATTCCTTAAAAAATATCAAATTCCAAAATTTCAAATAAATATACTAAATTTAAAGAAAATCTCAAATGGGTTTCATAGAAAAAATTTAACTAATGTCCTCAAATGTAAATCATATGTTCTATTTAATATTATATAACAACTTTCTGTAAAATAAGAATTTACATACACATATAGTTCATTCTTTTAAATTCATAAATTTCATGGTTTTCGTTAAATTAATATTTTTCACTATCCTCATAAAAATAAACTAAAGTAGAATAAAAAATAACCCATCATAAACTAATAATAAAATGAAGAATATATAAGGGATATTTATATTTTAATATTGAAATTCTAAAATGTGTTCATTTAATATTTGAATTAAAGAAGATAAAAATTTAAGAAAATCAAATGAAAATATTTTTTTTGAAATATAAACTTTTTTGGTTCTTCATCCATGTAAATTTCTAAAAAACCATGTTAATATTTTATTTAAATAAATGATATATTCTATACATAAAATAATTGGAATAAAAAATAAATTTCATGAAATTCATTTTTTGATGGGTCACATTTTAATGAATAAATTCAACTTATTTTTATTTCACAAAATTAAATTAATTTTTATCACATACAAAAAACGAATAATGTCAATAATTTTTATTTCTATATATATTTCATAATTAGTTTTCATCTATTTTTACCTATAATTTCTATGGCTATATTTTAATGGCTATATTCTATTTTTTGGTATATTATTGTTCACTTTCGGTTGTACCACAATTTATCAATAATGTTATGTATTAATGGAATATATAATTTAACATTTCAAGGTGTCACAAATTGGATTTATATATGAATAATAAAACCCATTTTCTTATTTAATTTTATAACATACATACATGAATTTTTATTTTTATGGAATCATAATAACTCTATTCATCTTTATTACTATGCTCGATTTCACTCATTAAATACATAAACCATTATATATATGTTTATACTATGGTTTCTATTAATCTTGCCTTTATTTTAAATTCATTATGTGGTTGTTTAGGCTATCTTGATACTTGACATGGTTTTTCAAGAGTAACACAGGTTCCAATGGATATTTTTTGTAGCAGTTTTGGTGGGATTTTATATTATTTTATTTTGAAATGTATATGTTTTCACCTTTTGTTCTTGATATATTTTAATATATATTCTTATGATTTTCACAATTACTTCCCTTACTTGGTACTACTTATATATTTACAATTCAGTTTTATATCTGTTATTTTACTAGTTACTTAAAATGGATTTCTATTTATAGATATTCATATGTTTTATAAAGATTTAAATCATACCAAATGACTTCATTATGATACACATGAACTGGTTTCAGTCCTAGGGAAATTGGGAATAAATCTCCCATTAGTCACAAACTAGATCAGGTATTCAATGGATGGATGAATTATGTTATTTCATGAAAAAATGACTCACAAAACATCTTTTAGTTATTGGGTGTGTTTTTGTGTAGTATAGAAACTAGGTTCATCATAATGTCTTATGTGGATGGTATGAGGAATCCCATAGCTATCTTATCATCACACAAAGCCTTGCATTTCAGTAAGAACACAAGTTCATATTCTTGGTTTTAAATATTATATTTGTTGCATATTATTGAATTTTATATCTTTTGAAGATATCTTGATCCCTAAGGAGTTCGTTAATTATTTTATGGTTTCTTTATTTTCATAATATAGGTGGATTTGGTTTATAAAAAAACGATTCACTATTAGAAGATATGGTCTAGAAAAACATTCTAGTTCCCATGCAGAATTTTTGTACAACCATGATAGGGCTTGTTTTATGGTCATTTTTTTTATTTAGTGAAAAAATGAATAATGAAATTTTTTCTTAAAAGTGTGTCCTTTCATCAATCGATTTCTAAAATTATCCCATTGGTGCTTACAATAGGAGTGATATTCATGAAGAGAGATTTTATGCTGAATTAAATTATTTGATTTTGATAAAAAATTATGCATGAATTCTTTGTTTTTCCCCTTATGGATTCCGTGTTTGTGTTTGGAAAATGGTTCTTTGAGTTGATTATTTTTGTAAACTTATTTATAAATTTTATAGATCTATTTTTGGATTTTTATTATTATTATCTCTTTTGTATATTGAATTTTGTTTTAAATACAAGTTATTTTTTTTCTTGAAATGTTGTTAGGGTATTTATTTTGTAATAAGACAGTATTTTTGTTCTAAAATTAAATCTTTGAAAGGATTAATTTTAAAAAAATGTGTTATTAATTGATAATATATAGTATATTTAATGATAATTTATTTGAAAAGGTAAATTTTAATGTGGATTATTATGAACCATGGGATTTATTTTGGAAATTAATTTTGGAATGTCTGTTTTAATGTGGGGGGAATTTTTTAATTTCCTTTGGTTTTATGATTGAATTTCATGATAAACATTACTTTTGAAAATAGGGAAATTTGTTAAATTTTAGATGAGGTAAATATTTGTCCTAAAAGGTTTATTATTTTATTTTATATGGATTTTGTAAAATTTAATTTATTTATTTTTACTGTTTTTAGGAATGAGTACATTTTTACCCCTTTTTTATTGATGAGGCCACTTTATTTAGTTTAGAATCATGAAGTGTATGATTTTTAATTTTTATTAGTTATTAAAGGCCTCATAGGAATGTCTTCATAAATAGTGGGTTGTTCTATTTATTACTATGTATAATTATATTATCTGGTGGATCTACCAATATTATGATTATAGTGATGTATCCCGAATCATAATAGTTCTCTAGGACTACCAAGTTAAGACCCACCATCCATCTTTAGTAATATTTCTTTTGTATCATATGTTGTTTTTAATAGTAATATTATATTCATCTGGATTACTATAGATTGTATTAAGATATAACTATTAGGTCAACAAAGTGTATTCATTGGGTTTTTTATTATGTCATTTAATGTTTTGTATTTTGGGATTCTTCATTTTTGGGAGTATCAATGATCTCATGGATGACCATTTGAATATGGAAATAAATTATGTATTTTTTTAAGCCATATAATTTTTTTGGATTTTTTTAAGGCTTTCAATGCCTTCCTGTTTAAGTTACATTTTTGTGGGATTTTGGAGTTTTTTTGTGCTGCAACCATTTTGAGGTCAGTTTCATGATGTGTTTTATGTGAGTGAACATTGGATCAATGAATTGGTAAAAAGGATATGTAATGCCTTTGGTAAATTTAATACCCAATTTTTCATGACTTGTTATATTTTCCATATAATGATGTTCTCTGTTAGAGTGCATATCATACCTATTACGCACTATAACAAATTGTCTATTGCCAATGTTGGCTTTTTTTTAAATTATTGAGAGTTTTCTCTAATGGTTTTTTGTTTTGATGGTGGGTTAAATAATGGGGTGGTTTTTCAATATGTGTTCCCATTTCTGTTATATCAGCATCATTGTGTGCTCTCTAATTTTCAAACCATATTGATATTTTTTAGACTGTTGGGATACCTATTAAGGATTTATACCCCTTATAGGTTCATTTTCTATAATTGTATAATTGTGTTCTAAGATACATCTTATGGTTTTATAGATACGAATTTTTTTAATTAATAAGAATAATCATTTTAGAGGTTTTATTCATTATGTTCTCTATATTTATTTCTCTAATCATCCCACATCAGTATATTTTTTTGTTGTTGTGGATTATTTTTGGATTCTTCTACTTCAGCTATTGAATTTATGGTGGTTTAAAGTGTCTTGGTGGTGTATTTTTCACACCATATTTCATTGAAGTTATTTTTTTATAAATTAATTATGTTATATTTTAGGTTTTCTTAGAGTGTTGGTTGTTTTTTGGTATTCATGAGGTACTAAAAACAAAAAACTATGACTATAGAAGGCTGTATTGTAGTCAATAGAGGCCATGTAGTTGGGGATGGATTAGAGTTCATTAGTATTTTATAACAAGGGGACTTAATAGAACATCATTGGTTATCAACTGTAGAGGTCCATGTAAAGGGTCTCCATATCATAATATAAAGGATCTAGCTATAATGGGATATCATAAGGGGACAATCTCCCTCTACCCTTTTTAGGACAGTTTCTCCATAGTCCCTAGATGACATAGTACAGGGCTCAAAAAAGGGGTTGATCCCCTAGAGCTATTTTATAATTTCTTTATCATAGACCCCAGACCATGCTGCTGTAGGGCCTCTATGAGGTTTCAACTCATCATTGATCCATAGGCTACACCATGGATTTTAAATAGGGTGGGGGGGTATATGTTAGGGGAGAAAATCTATTTCATAGTGCCTTGTATACAGTAATTTTTTTAAAATTTATTTTAATGAATCTTTTACCATCTATAGATTAATTGTGAATCCCTAAACATTATCCACTCTAGTTTGACTGATCTTGGTACATGTAATATGATAGCTTCCACATTTCAATACATTTGAATCCAGTCTCCACCACTCTGTCTTCTTATAAATTTTATTGGATAAATAACTTTATTTACCATTTTATTACCTATCCCTACTTTATTCTCCCTTTTCATCTCATGTTATATGGGAATTCCTTATGAAAATATATGGCTTTGTGTGTTTCTAAATTAGGGTTCTTATGTTTTAGTGTTAAGGATGATCTCTTGAGGATTTTTTTCAGTTTCTACATCACCTGAGAATACGTCTACATCAATTTCCATTAAACCTACGTAGGCATTTTTTATGTCTCTTTATATTAATTATATTGTACATGTTTGATTATAAAAATAATTTGAAAGTGCATATTAATTTTTAATAAAAAAATTTGGGGAATTCCAATTAGTACGTGAAATACTATTTACTGATAAATTTATAAAAGTGTTGTATAAAATAAGAAATGATGTCCAAAAATAATTGTCTATGTTAGGGTCACAAAATGTTTTTTAAAATGTTTGTTGTACCTTAATATCTTTTCAACAAAAACTTTTTTTCCGTTGGAATATATTTTTAAATAGTTTGGTTGAATGGTTTAAGGTAATTTTTTTTAAAAATTGGATTGTAATTAATTGATTTTAAAGGGTAATATTTAATAAAATTTTAAATGATAGAAATTTCATGGAATTTTTGCATATTTTTATGGATGATTTAAAAATATTAATTTATTTTCACATTTTCTAGATGTGGGTTATCCTCTTGATCCCAATACAGATTACGCTTTATGTGGAGTGTGGTTTGGGGGCATATTGATTTTTTGGTACAAATGATATGTGAAAATAGAAATGTTTCTTTATAGGGTATATGCGGTGAGGTTCTATTTTTTATTTTATTATAATTATACGCCTTTTTGATTTATCAAATCATACTAATTAACATAGATATGTTTTTTAAATATCATATTGATAGTCGAGAGATGGTTACTGTCTTTTCATGACTAGTCTGAATTGATGTTCTAATGGACATAGAGGTATTCTATCAGTGAGTCCATTTTAGGGAATCCCATTTTTTATAGAAATAATAACTCATGGATATGATGAAATTTGGTTATGAAAGAAGTATTTTTTGGATCATGTCATGATATATTTATAAATTTAATAATTCTACATAATTAATATCTTTATAGAACATCATTATCATTCATTTCCGACTATAATGATAATATAGTTCATAATATTTCATTTTCATGTTTGTTCTCATGATGCCATGGTGCTTTATCAAAAACTAAATTTTATTAATTACATCACTAAAATTATTCTAAATCAATGTTGAAATGTTTTTTATCATGTGAAATTAGAAATTTTATTTTATATGGAGTTTTTCATTAAAAAATTAGATGATTCATATGAATTATTTTTTTATTTCATTTTTATCATTTAATTGAGATAGAAATTAATTATATAAATGATGATGGATAAGACAATGATATTTTATATGAAATTAAAAACATAATTTTATAGTATTTTAAAAATAGTATAAATAAATTATTAATCAAATGTATTGTGAAAATTCTATTGTGTTTTCCATCTATTGACAGTTATTGTCACACCATATACATCATTCTATGTATACAACTCTTATGAGTTTTATTTTGATTCCTTAAAAATGGTGTTACCTGTGTTGGTGTTTTATTTTTTATTGTTAATATGGGGTATATTGACTGTCCAAGGGTCGCATGGAGATCATTTGTTACAATTTGGTTGGTATTTTTATTCATTTTATTTTGGGATCTATAAATGTTATCATTGATATACGATATCACTATTGGTATAATGTCAGTTGATTTTTGGTTATTATTCTATGATGTTGTGATGCTTATTGTTTTATTATTCATATATATGTATATTTGTTCTTCTGATTAGTTTTATTGGATCTTCATTCATTGATATTTTTTATGGTTTACCACTAGTGAAACCATTATAAATGATTACATTTTGCAACCCCAATAATAGTTTCCTGACAGAAGACATAAGTAATGTGTGATGATTTTATCATTAGAAGGTTAGAGTTTTCGATGGATGGATGTCCTAGGTTATTTATGAAATTAATGGTTTTATGTATATAAATTCATCATAATTTTAATTTCATGTGAAATCCTATAAAGGGAGATGGCCCTTCCATTATCATACAAAATATAAGATACATGATTGAAACATGGTTGTTAGAACATAGAGGGTATTCTTATGCTACCCATTATTTTGAAAGTGGAATTTTTTCTTTAAATGCAGATGTTTATCAATTAATTTTTGAAATAAATTCCATAATTTACACATTAATTTATTATTCTAATCCAATTAAATATGCCTACAAATTTCATGATGATATATAACTTCCTAAATGAATACAATAACTATTTAGTCAATAGATTATATATCCCTAATTAGTAACAACTGTTCAAGAATTTTCACCATTGAATAATTATCCAAATCAAACAATCATTATGGGAAGATCACAATAACCATATTAAAAAACTATTATCACATTATATAATTTACACTTAGGATTTCATAGATAATGAAAATGACAAGTGGGAATCTGGTTATCTGCCATCACTAACTAACATGTTATACACTATGAAATATCCCCCTCCATGACATTATCCATTATAGGATTCATGATCTACCTTGATATTTTATGATACAACATAATAAAACCTGGGTGAAAACCCAATATCAGGTCATGGGAATCTTACATCCTCACCCCACACAAACTTATAGGGACCATCATACATCAGTCCACCCCGACTATCACCAAACTGAATAACTAAATATCTCAAGAGTTCCTCCTTGTACTCCAAAGGATTCCCCCTAGTAGTGATGGAAAATTTATATTATAATGAGACTATAGAAATTGTAAAACAATCATTAATAATGTACAAATAAATCAATATAAATAGAATAAATATAAAAAGAAATTAAATGATGAACATCACAACAATGATTCACAAAAATAAATAATAAAATATATCACTAAACAAAATGGCAACAATAATTTCATATAAGTCACATACGTAAAAACTATATCACCAATGGGGTGATTGAATAAAACATTGTAAAATTAAATAAGTGGGTTCATTGGAAATATTCCTAGTTCATAGCCCAGTCCCACCTCTCATCTATGATCCAACATCCCTGGTCAAATATGAAAAAATATCATTTGACCTATGTTATTTATGGAACCATGTGATCATTTTTTTAAATAATACTTTTAATCCAGGTGTGAGTAAATCATAATACGTTACTAAAAATGGTATCCTGAAATAGTTTAGTAAATTCATGTTCAAGCATAATATGGAATTATTGTAATGAAAATTAAATAAAAACACATCACATTAATGAATGATCAACTTCCAAAACATAAGTGATTTCACATAATTCAGTTGGTGTCAAAATGGTATTATATACCCAAGGATTCAACATGATACATGGGAGAATGATATAAAAATCCCCACCTCAAAATATAAGTTAATAATCGATCACCATAAAATATCCCATGAAAAATGATATATCACCAAATATCTATCCAATGTTATGAAATAATAGTATTGAGATGAAAACAATAAAAAACATGGTTGTTTAAATTAGAGTAAGATGAGGTCATTATCTTGAACCATTTTAGAATAGTTAACTATAATATTTCCTATAGTATATAATATCATGTATGGGAATCACCTGGTTATATAAGAATAACCAAATATATATATGGATGATATAAAACCAACACATAAATCCATGGTGAATGTGTTAATATTAATACCGACTATTCGGGTGGATGGTAAAATAATTCGAGTTAACTATTTTTGGATAATGCATCACACTATAAATACCTAGGTGTATTAAATTCCACCACATTCACTCTAAGGGTATATGATACCCAATAAATATATCTATAATGATTGATATTTCAACAGAAGAAACTCTTGGTGGATGAGACACCACCCCAATACCAACCTCATGGGGAATTGTGGATCACCATCTCATCTCAACAAGACAAGCTACTAAAAATAAAACATATTGTAAAAATTTCTTAATCAAAACATTTCTTATGATTGATTACATAATATAAACATTCTATGGGATGATAATGAACCATAAACAAGTTATCACAGTGAAAACATTCTCACATTATCTCAAATATAACACTCAAAATTATTTAAAACAGAAGGTGTCTACTGTAAAATACACAAACATTCTTAGAATATCATTTATACTCTAGTCCAACATTATCATATAATTTTCCTTGGTAATCCCTATCATGAAATGTTCAAATACACTACAAGAGGTTGTTATGATTATAACATAATCTTAGAAACCCTTCATGGGATCCTGATCAAAATTCCTTACACATTAATAAAGGTAGAATCTCATCAGTTGCCACAATGTAGATAAAAACATATTTTATGATCACAAATGGCCCAACAAGATATTAATAATGATAAAATAAAAAAGAAATTTATTTTATAATTTAAATTAGTGATTTAATACATTTATTTTTCATCTAGTATGTCATATGAAAAATTAAAGAATTATCAAAATCATAAGTTAAGCTAGGGACCCCATACATTAATTACCATGGTCATGAATAAAAAATACCAACAATTTATTCACCCAAATAATGATAAATTTTTTTTCCCTAGATTAAACTAAAAAATTAGATTCTAGGTAATCATATATCATGATGCAGTGAGATAAACTGAGAAGAAATAAAATATTATTTCCATTGTCATCTAGGGTGATACAATGTGAAAAACAACCCATGATTATATACACACACGTTAAAGATCCAGCAAATTGAAGTAGTGATTGATGGGATGAGAGGGAAATGGTCATAATGTTAAGAGAATGAAAATAATGAGAGTTGTAAGGGTTTAATTGAAAGTTAAATTTAAAATTATTATTGGTGATTTTTTCTCAAAAATATCCCCATGAACTCTATGGAACTTGTGAGACCTCCATTGTGTTTCGGGCATTAGAAATATATGTAAGAATTTTATTTTATTATCAAGAAATATATCTTAACACCATGTATTTACTCTTATAACACACCATTAAGACTCTTTTAGTTCCTACAAAAATATAAAAAACCCAAATTAATTTTGGACTAGAATAAGTTAAATCATATTCATACATTGAATATTGCAGGTTATTAGAAACTCCCCATTATATAGTAACTAATCCACAATATTTTTTTTTTATATACCAGATTAACAAATATGGACTTTGTGTAATCAATTTAGAATCCTGATCTCATGCCCCTATTAAATGCCCACGATTTTCAACTACAAATTTTTTATCGGTATAATATTTTCATGAAGTATCCTCTTACTCTAATACATAATACAATCTAGTTTTTCCTAGAACAATTCATATGGTTTCATATTTATGTCATCAATGATGATCACATTCAATGGGTTTAGCTAAAATCATTTGAGTTGAGGTACATTGAATAAATTTTTCATTGATCTATATTTCTAGAAAATTTCTACTTTATAAACCAACATAATAATCATATTAGAAATCTCAAATGACAATATGAACCAGGTTCCCGAAAGTCCCTTTTTCATGTTTTGGCCTGTTATATAGATGGTATAATGGTCAACAGAGGGGTGAATAGACCAATTAATAAATTTTAAATAAATTATATTATTTATTATAATTTATAGAAGAAAATGTAAATATGTATTGAAGTATCATTATTTTAGTATGTATCCGAGTTATCTAATATCTACTATTTACACTAAAAAAGAGTATAAGATCCACTATAAAGTGATTAAAATTTTAAAGGGGAGTAAAAACCCTTTACAATTGACGTTCTCACACCCAGATTCACTCCCAAATTTTCTTCAACTTTTTCCTCATGTCACACAACCAACCAATTTTGATGATTTTCAACCTAGAGGAATAAACTGGACATCGTTTCCATTTTATAAGTGCATTTACTAACTAATTACTATGTTTTTATACATAGAGTTATAAAATAAGTATCATAGCATTAGAAATCAAATTTTTTTTATTGTTATTAATTTTACATTTTGAAATTGTATTATTTATGTGTTTTGTCTTTTCTCATGTGTTCTCATGGCTTTGATTCGAGGTACTAGTTCTATCAAATTCTTTTTAATACTCTTCTTCAAGCACAAAAACATTAAAATATTTTTCTAAATAAAAAAACTGAAAATAATCTAATTATGGATGTTCTTAATTTGCAATGGAAAATCATAAATATGAAATCAATGATCTAATTTAATATTGTTCAATGTTAATCCACGTAATATTCATTTTTTGTGTTCCCCATTTAATTCATATGAAAATGTAAATTTTCAGTAATATCAATGTAATTCAATATCGGAATAACCCTTAATATTTAGTAAAACTGAAATAAATATACAAAATATTTAATTATAATTATAGATAAATGAATAATAAAACTCAATTTAAATATTCAAGAAACTCAATTTTCAATACACCATATGTAATTTTTATAGTTCTTAAATAATCTCTCTTACCAACTTACGACAAATTCAATGTAAATTAATATTTTGAGCTTACTTCTGTAAGTGTACACTATACTTCAGCCATCATCATTTTTAGTCAAATTAATGAAAGTATACTTCCATTTATATTTATTTCGAATTGAGAGTGTCAATAAATAATTATTGAATAATGAAATCATGTAAAACAAAAATCAAATGCATGTTATATATTTAATATGAAAAATAATTGAAAACATAATACATTTTATGTTATTTGATAAGATTTGTTTTTGTGTTTTTCATATTTATGATCATTAAGGTTCATGAAAAGTCATTATGATTCACCAAATTCATAATATTTTTTAGTGTTAATATACTTCATAGGGTTTGATTAAATCATCATAGACTATTGTTTTATATAGTAAATTTGTGATTTATATGGTATATAAATACAATAATATGATTTAGAAATTATCCCGTAATGTCGAGACTATTTATAACATGGTTTAGAAATTTGAACCATAAGGATGACACATAAAAGAATAATATTTATACATTAATTTATATGTTTTATGAAAATGGTCATAAGGGTGAGATAAAATTCATGTATGTATTATATAGAAATTCGATAATATATTTACAACATAAAAGTGATATTTTAAATTGTTTTCTTTATTTTGTGACTGTTTCTTCAACTCATATGGATGTGTATTTTTCATAAATAATAGTTCATAATAGAAAAAAAAAATATAAAGAACAAATTAATAATTAATTAAAAATCCTTATTTTTCCGTGTCTTCTATAAGTAGTTTAAGATATGAAAATAATTATTCACTCATTTTAGAAGGAAAAAAATAATAATTTTATAAATATCAAAATCTATAAAAGAAAATTATTAATATTTCACCCAACATTTTCCACCTATTTTATAATTAAAAAAAACAAAATATAATTTAAAAAACATATCCTTAAATTTTAAATTATCAAAATGATTAATGAAAATAAAAAATGTCTTCTCCATTTTTAAAATTACTTATTTAAGGAATTTAATGGTTTAAATCCCCTAATAAATTATAACATAATTTTCCATCCATATATTATAATTTTAAATATAGCTCCACCTATGTAAAATAAAATATATTATTAGTAAATATTTATAGTGTGTTTAAATAAAATTTTGTCACCTATGAAAATTAAAACAGATTAAAATGGATTTTTAAATCTTTATAAGTAGACATTAATCAAATTAAATAATTAATTGTAAATTTGAAAATAAAGGGATAAATAAAAAAATTACTAATACTCAAATTAATATATGTTTTTATCTTTTATTATTGGTATAATTTGTAAAAAACATGGTATGAATATTTTAAAACATTTGTGTGATAAATTTTGAAACATCTCATTTATCATTTTGAAAATTACTAATGAAAATAGATGTTTAAAGTTAAAATGATACATTAATAAAATTTAAGATATTAGTTTAATAATAATATGAACCATTAGATATTAACCCTGTAAATTATGTATTATATAGAAATAGTTAACATGCTCACTATTCATAAATAATAAAATTAATTATATTTCTGTAATAAAAGAAATTCATGATGAATATACAAGCTAACTGACTATTTCTATCAACATGTAACAATGTTTAATTCCAAAATAATGTTATTGACATAAATTATTATTCTAAATGTTTAGTTTTACTATCCTTAAAAATTTACTCGAAACAATGTTTGTAATTATGTTTTATATAAATATATTCTTTAAAAATATTCATTCTGGACATTAATTTTAAACATCCATTGCCCAATGTTAATATTTATTTCATTCACAATATGTTGAATTAAAATATTAAGTGAATATATTATCATGTTTATCATCTATTAAAATTTATTCCAAAAAAATTATTCTCTTTAAACAATGTATCTTCTAAAATAATATCTAATGTATATATTCAATATTCGTTAGTTATGTAGTGGATTATTAAATAAAAAAAACTGATTTGTAATAATATAAAATTTATATCATAAAAAATAAAAAATAATGAACATTCATTTTTTTCTTAATAAAAAATGATTGATAAAAAATGTGTTACGACAGTATATTTTGATCCTCTAGTAAATAATGAAACTGAAAGTCACTTCTTATAACTCCAAAAAAATATTTTATTCTTAGAATGTGAAACATTCCAATTGATCATTTTAGAATCATTTTATTCAACCAAAATTATAATGTTAATATATTTTTTAAATTAAAATTAATTTATTCCAATATTGTGAAAAACATGTTTTACATGCATTTACCATATTTTATTATCATTTTAATAGAATTAATGTAAAATTCCTTTATATAACATTGAAATACATGAAATATTAAATATAAAAATAGTAACACTATCAAATAATTAGTTACATATAAGTTACAACCAATCATAGATCAAAAAATAATATTTTCTATTTATTTTACTTATTTATCAATATATACATTATATGAAGTACTCGTGATGTTACATGATAATTTTTATTGATCCATAGAAAATAATTAAATATAATCCTTAATAAATTCAAATAGAAATAAAACATATGATAAATATATTGAAAAATGTAAGTTATTATAATGAAATTATACTATTCAATAACAATCATATAAAATTCACTTTTCATTAATTCTAAAAATTTAGTACACAATGTATCCTTTAAGTCTAAAATAATAATATCACCACTATAAATATAATCAATTAAAATGCCATGTTCTCATTTATTAATAAAAAAAGACAGAACAAATATTACTTTATTAAAACAATTTTTTAAAATAATATTTTTTAATCATTCAAGGTCAGCTATGGAATATTGTTCAATTCGATAAATGTATTCATAATTTGTTAAATTATTATTAAGAATCTTTTTTCCAAACTGAAGTGTATTCTCACATATACCTCCTCAAAAATATCACCATTTTGAAAATAATATTTTTACATCAATTTTAATTAACTTAAATTGTTGAATATTATTTCAAGAAAATAAAATTATTATTAAATATAAACCTGATACTAAGGATATTATTTTATCATATCATTCTATCCATTTTAGTAATATCATTTTGTAGCTAATCATCCTTTAGGCCAAATAATATTTTTTTCAACTAATTTATTACTAAAAACTGATTTTGTTTATCTAACTATAGGTTTTTTATAATGTTAAAAAAATTACATACATGATTTCTTGAAAACGGATTAATTTCTATGGAATTGAAAACTATATTAATAATTAGTAACTGAATTTTTAATATCCTGATGAAAAATATCCAAAATGAATTAATTGTGTTCACAATAAACCCTTAAATGATTTTGGGTTTGAATTCTTGAATGAACATTTCTAATAATATTTTTTATATAGATATCTCTTTGTGATTTAAAATCACATTTATGAGTAAAAATTTTCCCATTAACATTTTATTTTTCATTTAGGGATTCATTTTCTGAAAAAAACCCTCAACTCTTCATTATGATGTTTTAAATCATTATTTTTTCTTTCAATATATATACATTGAAATATATATGAATAGGCTCCTCAATCACAATTGCACAATTATTATGTTCTGTATAGGATTAAAAATAAATTAAAATATTAAAAAACCAAATTAATATCCATAGTTACTTATATGATATTCCCATAACATTTTTCCATCCTTTTATTAATTATATATTTTTATTTTTTGGTTTTAGACACATTTATATCATGGTTTCCATGGATGGTTTATTTGGAATTTTCATGTCGTAAGGGCGAAAAAAACTAGAATTAAAACTACATGTTATTAATGAAAATAGAAAATATTAACCGGTTTTATATACCATTTTGGCTATATAGAATGTGTATGAATCATTAGGTAAAAAATTAGGGATGGATGTTAGTTTATTTTGGATTATTCAGATCATTATGATCCACTTATGTTTTATTAATTAATATTATATATAGATACTTGTTCTGAAACATAATATAATATATATAATATTTAAAATAAAATTTTATTTACCATATTAATGTTTTAATAAATATCCTTGACTGCGGTAATGGAAATTGAAATCACATCATCTATAATTTCAGTATATCGACATGTCAGATATGATGTTTTTATTTTTAAACATAAAGGGATCGGAGAAGAAATATGATGATGAGTATTAATGTGAACATGATAAAATTTCACTATATATAATACTATATTTTTCATTCCACTTTTATAAGGGGTGGTGAGTAGAATATAATAAGTGGAAAATAATTGAAAAGAAAATATATTAAAAAGAAAGTGGATTTCTTCCTCTTGAATTCTCAACATTGAGATCCTTCTTAAGGCCTTATGTTTTGGCCTTGTGTTGATAACAATAGGTCTTAGACATGGGGTTGTGTCTTGGGAAGGTATTTGGTTAAGATGCAATCATGATACATGTCTTTTTGGTTTGAGAGGTCGAGGTGGTGAGAGGTGGTATTTATTGTAGAATAGAGTGGTGTTTTCTAATTAATATAGTCATTAGTTTATTAATTTGAACCAAGACAATGAAGAGTTTGATAAATATCATCCAATATATTAATCTATTTATGTATAGTTATTTATTTTGGGCTTACATCAGTCAAAAATCATCTATTACTATATAAATCATGTATTTAGCTTATATTATAAATTCTATTATTTACTATTCACCACAAATTCAAGTATTTTAGAGAAAAATGAAAATACAATGGAATAATTTTTGATTGTTTAGAATTCAAAATTAAACTCCATTTTTTAAAAATAAATATAATTATATATATGATAAATTTAAAGATAAATTAAATTCATAACTTATTAAAAAATGCCATTATTAAAACAATAATTGACACTAAAATACTATATTAATGTAATAAAAGACTTATAATGTAATATTATCATCATAAGAAAATAATAATAATAATTTATGAATATATTCTAGGAATTTATATTTTATTTTACCTCATTTTATAATTTATAAAATTATAATTAAATATTTATGAATTACAAAAATACCAACACATAATTTTTCTTTTGCAAAACTAGTATTTAATTTTATCATGATATAAATATATCATGATTACCCATATAAGAAAACTAAATATTATTTATACTTTCATAGGTGAGGTTACAATTCTGTTGAATAGATTACTATTCCTAATGGCCATGTTACAATTACTAAGGTCATGTTATTATTCTCTTAGTATAATTTTATTAATTTCTATAAATACCACATATTTTGTTTAAATTTATAATAGATTTGATTATTTAATTCAAAAATTAATATAAATTATTTTATAAGTACTTGGTTTGTTACATTCTCACCACCTTTTTTATACTATTTCCTTGAATTTTTTATTTATATCATAATCATTTGAGGGTACTTATACCTCATTCCATTGTCAGATTCCCATGTTTCTTATTCAACCATTAGGTTTCTCCACAAAAATGAACATGGTGGATTACCTTATTCTATAATACATACTCACTATTATCAATATTCTTAACTATAAGGACCCAACCTTGAACATCACATAATCTTAAATTATGTTAATAATTCATATTGAGGATCTTTTCTGGTTTAGATATTTAGTGAATTAAGTCATGAATTATACATAACAAGTTGAATATTACATGTATACACTTCAACTGAGTATCCAATTTTATCATAAATTAAAAATTATTAAAAAAAATAAACATGTCTAGTTTCATGTTGTAGACATCATTACATTTCCTTGATCTCATTATTGACCCTATAAATCTTTACGTTCTCTAGAAAACATTTCCAAAACATGTGCTGATCATAAAAATCTAAGTAATGTATATAAAATAAGGAATGAAAACATCAGTCCATGAATATTATAATTAAAAATAATCATACTTTTCAATCGTAATGCATAATATCTTTAACATACGTCACAAAATCATAATATTTATGTATAACACATCGAAATCTAAATCATAAAGGTAACATGTGTCATCCATATAATACTTTCATTGTAGCTATCACATGTACATAGGGATATACCTTTAGAATATCCATCACAGTACATTCCCAAAATCTCTTAGGAGAAACATTAATGTTTACCTCTATCATGTTACACAATTCATTGGAGAGCTATCTTGGGATCGCCCACCCTAGGTTTATCAAGAAACCACCCATATATGTAAATAATTACCATGAACCATTTCATATTCATAACACATAAAACAAACATAATGGAAATATAATATTTCCATATTTCAGTAACTATATATCATTTAAATACATTTAAATAAAAAATTCTTTATCAAACCATTTTCAACCCCATTTAATACTTTTGATAATGTGATTTTTTAATCAAAGTTTCCAATACAAAGTTGAATATTATAAATAAATAAAATTAAAAAACATTAATGTAAATATAAATAAATCCTTAAATCCATTTTGAAAAAATTAACAATAATGATAAATATTTAGAAGAATATATCATTAATGCTTTTAAAACAATGTTTTAGTTAAAAGTATCATAACACTTGAAAACACTTAACTAAATATAATTAATGAATAAGAAAACATATAATATCATGATAATAAGGGTATTAATGATATAATATTTCAAATGGTAGTATACACCCCATATAAAAGGTATTTGTTGCATAACAACAATTAAGACTCAAAGGAATGTAAATTGAGATGAATTCCATTACAAAGATCGTAAAATAACATTAATGATAAATCAATGACATAATTATGTGTGAGAAATATATACACACCCACTATTAGTGGATATTATTTTTAAAATAATTAGAGGTAATTCAAACCAATTTATAGCGTGACATATTTAGGAAGTAGATGTTTAACCTAAAGAATTGTAATTTGGATAAGAAGATCCCTTATAGAAATTTGACACCATTACAACTGCAATTTAAAATTCAGAAAATGAGTTGATAAGAGAAAAAAGGAGATATAATCACATGGAATTTTTTTTACAGAAATAAGGATATAAAATATCATATCCCAACATAAAAAATGGAAATGTAAAAGACATAACATACAAGATGTCTTTAACTGAAAGAGGAGGGTGAACGGATCACTTATCGATTTGGTAACATACGAAACATACACCACATGAAAGAAAGATCATAAAATTGAGATGTAACTATAACTAAATTATATTATATTATACAAATAATACAATCATGGGAAGTATATACACCTCACAGAAGGAAATCGTTCCCCATATAGCATGAATCTCACAAGAATAAAAAGTGAGATGAAAATACCTTGCCTCAAGTCCGACGTGTCTTGTATGTTCCTTGTTCTTCCTGAATAATAAACATAAGTAAATTTATACTATATTAAAAAAATTTTAAGGTGTATTATTATTTTTATCTCACATAATACCTTGTTATAACAATTAGATGATAATTTGAGTTTGTATCAGACATTTTGTCGATGTTCGGAACTTGCGTAAAAAATGATTATGTTATAATTATAAATTTCCCATGTTGTCGAAATTATATTATCTTCATAATGATTTTCATGATTTATATATCGTAAATATAATATAAATAGAGTTTATATGTATTTACAATAGTCCATATAATATGGATATATGAAAATAAAATGCACCGTTCATGTAGACGGTAAGTCGTACATACACATCAACACTACTACCATTTCATTTTTTTAATTTTAAAAGCTATTAAAACCAAACTATACATAGGAATATTATTACTCAAGTATAATATATTATTTTATATATGTTATGTATGTTCATTAACACCATACTTTATACGTTCTAAGTATGGTATAAACGAGTCATATCACTTTGAGGGGCGGTAGTTCGCACTTTCTCAAATGAAATTATCATACATATACAACATTAAAAACATATAGGTATGTTATAAAAAAGAATTACAGAATCATATAGGTAATAATATATGTCATTAATATAATATATAATTACAGTTCTATATTAATGGCCACCATAAGAGGTGGATGGAGAATATAGAACAATCATCGTATCGTGAGGAAGTAGTTCACTGTCCACAAAATCATTATGTTCTATAACCATTAGATGCAGGTAGTGTGACTTTAGTTTGAATACTTCTCATAAAAACAACCCAATATAGTTATGATATAATTTTTTTATGTAAAAAATTCACTAAAATAGCATAGGGAGTGAATAAGTAAAATAAAATAAGAGCACTTGAGAGAAGACATTACCTTTAAATTGGGTAACTCCCATTGTTTTGACCCAAAAAGAATTACTAAAGAGATTTATCACAATTTTAAGCCCTCTATGAGGAACATAGGGATGTGTATGGCTTCATGGGAAAGACTTCCGATGTACCAATGGCTTTCAGAGGTGTGTGTAAAGGGTTAGATGTGGTGTCCTTTGATAAGGGGGAGGAGGAGCTCTTTACAAATGTTTGAAAATATTTTTATATAATAAACTTATTTTTCGTTTCAAAAGTTCCAAAACATGTTAAATTCATATATAAGGTAAGAATAAGTTAAAATAAAATCATCCAATAATAATCGGACTGGTTTTGTATATTTTTTATTCATCTTTTTTATTTAACCCTTTGTTAACTGATTATACTTTTACCATGTTATCTTGTATATTCATACTATATGGTTAATATAGTTACCATAAAATGAAAATAGAATCACTAATGGTTAATTAATGACATTATAAACCTTATATAAGTAGTTTTTACGAATCATATATTTTTAGGATTGTTATATCATTTAATTAAATATTGATTGATTTAAAAACTCATTTTTGTCAATTTAAATACTATTCATATCAACAATTATAAAAAATATATAACTTCATTCTATAAAAAAACCTACAATAATTCATAAGTAACAAATCATAGTCATCCATAAAATTTGTGGATGAAAATATGATTCAAAATATATTTATTTTAACATCTATAATCTCATTTATTTAAAAAATTCCTTAATGAGGTAATCATTAATTCATCATTGTGTCAAAAATAAATTTATATATATATTGTTCAAAAATTAAAAATAATATACCATGATTTAATAAATCTTTTTAGATATCAAAATAATATTTATTGTTGAAGATATCACTTATATAACACCATATAAATATTGTTTTACTAAAAGATATATGTTAATGTTAATTTTGTTTTTCCGTTAAATTAATTAATATAAAGTGGAATTATCACTCCCAAGTGGATCCATGGGGTCCCGAAATTGACCCAAGGAAGCCCTTGGTAGTAAATATCCTATAATATGGAGTTAGGAAAAGTTTAATGGTAATTTAATATTTTTAAATTATTATGTTTCACCGTTATTTACTAGATTTACCTTTTAACCATGGTACATAAAATATTTACTGAAGTAAACATTCATTATGTATAAAATTAAAAGTTAACTATTTATACGATTTAAACCTCATGATTACAAATATGGAATAGATTTTTCAAAATTCAAAATAGAGAACTAGCAGAAATAAATTTAGAATTACTTCCCATTATAAAAAAATCATGTTTTTACAAAATAATAACTATCAAAAGATTTACCATATTTATGACCAAATTAAGAGTGAAATTACTTCCATTGACCAAAATTGGATTAAATAGTAAAACTATAATACAATTACAAGTTAAAACCAATTAAAATAACAAATATAACTTTATAAATAAATTAGATAAGAAGGTAGTTTTGAATTAAATTGTTGTATTTTTTAACTATTAATTAAAAAAATAAAATTATCAAAAAAAATACTAAAAAGCTACTCAATGTAAATTTTGATGTCCCAATTCTAATGAATAATTTCATTTTTTTAGATAGATTATATAAAAGTGAAAAAATAGTATTTAAAAAAGGTTTCCCCCCAAAAGGCCACAAATTGTCCTTTTAAAGAATATTAGAGTATTTTTTCTTGAAATTAAATTCATTCTCATTTTATGCCTCTCAAATTAATTAGATTAATGTAATGAAATTTAAAAATCATGTCAAAAATGTTTTATTTAGTTATTTTCATTCGTTCTAATATAAGGGAAATGCGTTAACTAGCATTTTAAATAATATTATGTTATTTTTTTTAGTATGACTCAGACTTATGTACAACAGATGATTTTTTGTGAAACCCATTGTTCTGTGTCGGGTAATCCATCGAACATAACATACCCATTAATATAAAATTAATATGTAATTAATAATATTAATAAATATTAAAATTTCATATTCTTTATTTACCTAGGATGTTACATCCTTCACCCCTTTTGGGAAGTACATCCTCGAAATTTTAAATTAGGGCTCGGAAACATCCTAAAAAGTCACACATTAGAAAATGAGTCAATAAAACTGTCACATTAAAAGAAAAAAAGAGAAGTAAGAAAGTTCACCTAATATAACCAATATAGAATTCTATAAAAACATAGATATGGAGTATAAACTATGTGTCATGTTATGATAGAGAGTGATATAAAACATGTTCAAGAGAAATTTAACCCAATAAAACCAAAAAAATGTTATAGGTTAAACGGTATTTGGTTTCCTAGTAGAAAAAGTAAACAAACATTGTTTTGGTTTTAATTTTCATTTAGTAAAGTTGGAGTATTTATTTATGATATTGACTAAGGAAATAAGGAAATATACTTACTTTCCATTTAGAGTTTCATCCTTTAATAAGTTTCTACCAAAAACTCATCTTTTCTCAAAATGTTGAGTATTAAAGATGACTTGGTCACACCGAATACACTGGAAAAAACTTCTATAGTATCACATAATCTTAAAAATATGAACTATATATTTCCCTAGTCTTTAGATATCATCCAATACCAAAAAGGATATTACAAGATCAGATAATTCCAAAAAAGGATAATACAATATAAAAAGAAATATTACTCATAATCTCCAAAATTCGACAAACAATACATAATGTTCATCCAAGAGCATTCAATAAACAATTATCTTTACAATTCTTCATAATAATAAAAAATATTATTGAAACCCAAAATTCAAAATGATTTGATCACATAGTCTCCCACCAAAATCATATCATATATCTCCAAATAGCATCAGTTACTCTTATGGTCTCATACAGAAATATAATAAAACTAGTCACATATTCTAAAAGATAGGTTAATCATTTACTTAAACATCCTGAATAGCCATATGTATACATTAAAACATAGAGTCTTCCAAAATAATATTTTAACCATTAGTGTTTCCCCAAAAGATATAATCTATTCCCTAATAACCTTTAACACTTAATCATGATACCATTTTCCTATATAATGAATATCAATTTGATAAAACATATGTTACTAAATCAACTTATTATTTATCAATAAAATTATTTCTCTATATATAATAAGTCATACTAACCAGGGACTTTACGCAGTCTAGTGGTAGGTGATAAATCTCAATCTAACTTTAGTTGTGGGTTCGATTCACACAACTCTTTCTGATGTGATGGGTTGTCACATGGTTTGTGGTTTGACATTTTTCAAAAAATATATAATTTTATAACATTTTCAAAAATGATATAAAATTTTCAAAAATAACTATAACATAATTTAACCACAAATATTATCTCGTACATCGCATTTTCATCCCAAAATGTAATAATTATTAATTACCTCAACTTCAAAGATCATATAAACCCAAATGGTTCTTTATAACTATATACAGAATCAAAATGATATTTCTTCCTTGAATAATATTTTCACATATCAAACATTATGAATACAAATAATAGAAATACTCTTCCAATGTTATCCTATTATAAATACAATTAAACATATCATCATCAATTAAATCAACATAACTATATAATTCCTAAAATGTAGACATCTTAATGATCGAAAATTTTTCCTGATCCTTTATCCATGTTCTTCTATCTTATTTTTTATAATTCGTTCCAATAGAAAAAATCATGCAAAAGTCCTATGATTTCAATAATTTCAAAACATCTTATAAGAAATAATCAATACCTTTCATAGGTCATTGTCAATTTCTTTATCTTTAATTGGAATTTCATTAGGTATTGGGAAACATATATTTGTATAATCCCGATGATCCCATTCTCAAACCCTCATTGTAGGACAACTATTAGTGTAACGACCATGAACACGACATTTAAAACATTCAATTGACCCTTCGAGGAGACATTTTTTTTTCATTCTTAGACTCAAATGGACACTTCCTTTTCAATGGAAGGTATTTTCTTTATAACGTTCATTACAAAATCTGATACATAATCCTATTGAAATAAACCATTTTACAAGGTGTTTCATTCTAGATCATTTTCACATATGTTTTTGAATATAATTACATTTTTTATTATAACATAAACATACACAGTTATTTGTTTCTCGCATATATGATTCATTATAAAAATTACCAATGTTAGCGTGGTCAATCATGACTCCAGATAATTGGTGGAGAATAACCAAAATTTTTCTCATCGCATCTCCCACTTCATTTGGTTTATTATTCAGAAAACTATCAATGTTTTATTCACATCCATTGTTGCTTTTGTTCCTTCTAGATCTATCCATTTACTTAAACCACAAGGTCCACTGTGAGTATATCAGTAAAATCATCATATAATGTCTAATGAGGGTGGAAGAAAATATGATATACATATTCTTGTTATATTAAACTCATTAAATTTTTATAAAATATCATTGATTCGTTCTAATTTTAGAACAATTACGGTTATTTTAATTTTCTTAAATAAAACCCTATCCTCAATATTTATCTATACCGACCATTGATACCTACTCTATGTACCCAGAACTGACCTTACATAATCTTGAATTAGGATAATAATTCACATTGGGGATCTTTTTCATTTTAGATAATTAGAGAATTAGGTCATTACTTATACATAAGAATATAAACATTACATGTAGACACTTTAACTCAATATCCATTTTTTTCAAAAAAAAATTCTTCCAAAAGAAACATGTCTAGTTCCATGTTTTAGATAGAATGACTTTTCCTCGATCCTATCCTTGAACATATTCATATTTATGTCCCATGGAAAACATTTCATAAACATGTGATAAGAAAAAAATAACTATAAGGGATATAAAATATGGGAATAAAACATTAGTTCATGACTACATAGTAATAAAAATAAACATATTTTCAATCTTGAAACATAATATATTTTACCTAACTCACTAAGTCCTAAGATTTATTAGTAAAACATTAAAATCATAAATTCTAAAGGTAACTTGTGGAATCCATGTCAATATTTAATTGTATCTATCATAGCTACATATGGAGTTACTTATGAAATAAACATCACACTATATTCCATGAATATCTTAGGAGAAACACTATCATTTACCTCTGTCACATTACCCAAAGCATTAGAGAGCTATCGCTGGCTCTCCCACCCTAAATCTTTCATGGAACCACCCATATATATAAATAATTATCATGAACCATAACATATTCATAACAAATAAAACAACCAGAAAGGAAAGATAAAATTTCAACATTTCAATTACAATATATCATTTAAATATACTGACATAATCAATTCATTATCAAACCATTTTAAAACCATTACTACATTTAATAAAGAGATGTTCAATCGAAGTGTCCCATAACTCTTTGATAATTTTAATAGAATTAATATTTTAAAACAATAATTTCCATTTAAATAAAACATTAAAACCATTTTGAAAACATGGACATTAATGAAAAATATTTAGAAGAATAAATCATTAAAGCCTTTAAAACTATGTTTTAGTTAAAGAGTTCAATAACACATGAGAAACACCTAACATTACATAATTAATGAATAAAACAAAACAAAACTAAAAATATATTGAGGTTAAGGAAATTCATGATACAATATTTGAAAGGGAAGTATATACACTATATAAATGTGAATTGGTTCATAACAACAAATAATTCTCAATGGAATGTAAATTGAGATGAAATCCCTTACATTGATCGTATAATTAGATTAAGGACTAATCAATGACATAATTATGTGTGTAAAATATAAATATACACAATATGAGTGTATTTTAAGTGTAAAATAATCATAGGTCATTAAAACATATTTATAGCATGATATAGTCATGAAGTATAAGTTTAACCCTAAAAATTTCTATTTGGATAAGAAGATCCCTTACAGAAATTCGACAGCATAATGAGTTCACTTTAAGATTCATAAAATGAGTGGATGAGAGAGAAAAGGGGATATAATCACATGAAAATACAATTTACAAAAATAAGGGTATAAAATAACATATCCCAACAAATGAAAATTGAAATTTAAAAGAGATAACATAAAATATGGCTTTAACTAAAAGAGGTGTGAGAATGGTTCCCTTACCTATTTGGTAACTTACGAAACATACACCACATGGAAGAAGGATCATAAAATTCCGATTCAAATAACCCTAAATTAAATTATATTACACAAATAATACAATCTTGGGAATTAAATTTTCCAAACACAATCAAATAGTTGAAAATGTAGTATGAATCTCATGGGAATAAAAAGTGAGATGAAAACCCCTTACCTCAAGTCTGACTTCTCTTGTATGTTCTTTGTTCTTCCTGAATTATAAACATTGGTTAATTTCTTATTGATTAAGAACCTTTTTCATGTTTAGTATTCATTTTATATAACTATTTACCTTGTAATAAAAATTAGTTATTTATTTCAGATCATATAAGACATTTTGTCGATGTTCGGAACTTGCGTAAAAATGAACATATTATAATTATAAATTGTTTATGTGGTAAAATATCAATTATATCTAAAATGATATTAATGATTTATATATCATTTATATCATTTATATCTAGTATATATGTATTTATAATTGTCTATATCATTTGGATATATAAAAATATAATGAATCGTTCATGGAGATAGTAAACCGTAGGTACGAATTAACTCTACTTCCATATAATTTTATTCATTTTATTGTGAATGAAAACCAAATGATACATAGATAAATTATTATTCTATTATAATATAATATTTTATATACATTCCTTATGTTTATTAACTCTATTCTTTATACGTTCCATGTAAGGTATGAACGAGTTATATCACTTGTGGGGGGCGGTAGTATGCACTTTCTAAAATAAAACATTACATGCAACGGAAGCGCTACCCCTTTATCAGTGCTAAAAAAAGCGCTGATAAAGGGTACACCTTTATTAGAGTTTTTTTGTAGCACTGATAAATGGGGGATTTATCAGCACTTTTTCCATCTGGTGGTAAATTTTATTTTTAAAATAATCAAGAAAAATAAATTATTCTTATATAAGTATATTTATATTGGTATAAATATAATATATATTTTTTAAACATGATTTAGATACGTATAAATAGACTATTAAATTTATTATATAATAAATTTAATGAAAATGACTTTAATATATTTTAAATAATATTATTAATTAATATGTTTCTAATTATTATCGATTAAAAATCATTTAATAACAATTTGAAGACACAAAAAATAAAAACAGTTAATAAAAGATCTAAAATAAGTTGAAAATATAAAAAAAATTCAAACGTCCATAACTTTTGATCCAGGAGTCCATTTGAGCTCAACATCATATCAAATCGAAGAATGCGACGAGCTCAACACACTATTGACTGAGGCAATGCCTCTTTCACATTTTTTGAGGCAAAAAGGCCCAGAAGTCCTCCAAAATTGTGTTTTTAGTCGGGATACACCGATTTGTTAACATTCAAACATGTATAACTTCTGATCCAGATGTCCGTTAGACCTATACCCCATATCATATCGAATATCGCTTCATTTTCTGTGATTTTACTACTTGTGGAGTTCAAACAGGATTCTCGATTATATGTTATGATCATTTTAACATTCAATGGGTTTTTAAATACACATATACATGTATTTATTCGTAATTATATATCTGTCATTGTGTGTTGTACATATGTATTTATATATTTAATTACAAACACACATAAAAATAATATTTCATAAATTTATTTAAAACTAATCTTATAAGTATATATTAATATATAATTAAATATACAGATAATAAATTATAACTAAAAATATACAAATAAATATAAATATATATTAATATACGAATGAATATATATATATATATATTAATATATGAATAAATATATTTATATTAATGTTAATCTATATCAATATACGAATAAATATAACTATATATATAAATAGATATATCATTAAATAGAGAGAAGAACGAAATAGCTTAGTGGTAATGGTGCAGCCGTGAAAGGGGGAGGTTGCAGGTTCACGTTCGGGTGGAAGCAATGGGGTGTGCACATGTGAGAATGTATGGGAATGGAATCACGTGGGATACCTCCTAATGCTGATAAATGGGGGGGGGGGGGGGTCAAGCACTGTTAATAGATATCCCCTCATTATTTAAATCTTTTTTTTATTTTTTTACCTTTATCAACGCTTTTCAAAAACACTAATAAAGGTCCTTTTTATCAGCGCTAAAAAAGCACTGATAAAGGGGTCTTTTATCAGTGCTTTTTTAGAGTTGATAAAAAGGGTCTTTACCAGCTCTTTTTAGAGTGCAGATAAAAGGTACCCCTCTATATCAGCACAGATCATTACACCACTTTTTTAGCGTTGTTAAAGCCTTTTTTGAGTGATGATATAATCCATTTTTGTAGTAGTGAAATTATTGTAAATATACCATAGGAAAAGAAAAAAATTCTATTAAAAAAGATAATTTCAGAAGCATAGAGATAAAATAAGTATCATAAATATCATATATAATTATAGTTCCATCATAATGTCCACCATAAGAGTTAGCAGGAGAAGATTGAACAATCGTCGTTTCATGAGGCAATAGTTTGCAATCCACCAAAACATTATGTTATGTACCCATTTGATGGAAGTGTGGGTAAGTGCTGTTTGAATAATTATCATAAAAACAACCTAGTATATTGAAGATAATGGTTTTTTATGTAAAAAATTAATAAAAAGATCATAGGGAGTGAAGAAGTAAAAAAAAGAGAACTTGAGGGAAGATGTTACCTTTAAATTGGGTAACCCCATTTGGATTCAACCAAAAGGATTTATTTAAGTGAATTCTACATATGTTAAGGATTCTAGAAGGAATATTGGGATGTTGTGGGATTCTTGGTGCAGATTTTGGATGAGCCATGGGGATTGAGAGGTGTGTGAAATGGGTTATAGGTGGTGTCATTTTACAAGGGGGAGGATAGGCTCTTTAGGAATGTTTGAAAATGTTATTTTATTATAAACTGGTTTTCAGTTTTAAAAGGTCAAAAACATATTTAATTTAAATATAAGTAGAAAATAAGTCTAAATAAAATCATTCAATTAAAATTGAATAGGTTTTGGATATTTTATTAATCTTTATATTTTAACCCTTTGTTATCTTATTTAATTAACACCATGTTCTCTCATATATTCATAGTATATGGTTAATATAGTTAAAATAAAATAAAAATTGATTCAAAAGTGGTTTATTAATGATATTATAAACTTTATATATGAAATTTGGACGAATCATAGAATTTTAGGATTATTATATTATTTAATAAAATATTTTTTGATTTAAAAACTCTTTTATTTCTGTTTAAATACTATTCATTTCAAGACTTTAAAAAAATCAATAACTACTTGATTCTATCGAAATACCTACAATAATTCAAATATAACAAGTCATACAAATCTTTAAAATTTTTGGTTGTCATAAAAAGTTTCAAAATAATTTTTTTTAACATTTAAAATCTCTTTTATTTAAAACAGTCATTAATGAGGTGATCATTACATCATTAATGGGTCAAAAATAAAAAAAAAATTATTTAATGTCAAAAAATTATAAATAAAATATCATGATGTAGGAAATATTTTTAGACTTCCATTGAATGTTTATAGCAAAGAGATCAGTTATATAACCCCATATAAAAATTGTTTTACTAAATGATATAGGTTTATGTTACTTTTGTCTTTACTTTAAATCAATTAATATAAAGTGTCATTATCACTCTAATGTGCCTCCATGGGATCTTGAAATCTACCCAAGGATTACATTGTTAATAAATATCCCATAAAATAGGGTTATGACAAGTGAAGGGGTAACATAAAATTAATACAATATTAATTTTCACCTTTATTTACAAGTTTTACCCTTTATCCATGGTCAATAAAATATTTACTGAAGTAAATATTTAATATGTATTAAAATAAAAGTTACCTATTTACAAAAAATGGAACTCGTAATTCCAATTATAAAATCCATTAAAAAATGAAACAAAATAGTGGCATTAATTAATTTAAAATTAATTCCCATTTTCAAAAAAATAGGCTTGTTTTTATGAAATAATAACAATTAAAAGAATTACCTAATTTTATGTCCAAATTTAGAGTTAAATTATATACAATGAAAAAAATTGTATTAAATGATAAAAATATAATATAATTACACTTTATAACAATTTCAAATAACAATATAGCTATATAAATAAATTGGATGAAACAGACGTTTTGAATTAAAATGCAGTATTGTTTCACAATTCATTAAAAAATTAACTTTATCAAAAAATAATAAAAATTAACCTGAAGTAAATTTTGAGGTACAATTTATAAAGAAGACTTTTTTTTGTAAAATACTATATATTAATGTGAAAAAAAACTCTATTTTACAAGGGTTTCCAATCAAAATGTGTATACCCACCTTTAAAAAAATATTAGAGCATTTAGGTTTAAAATAGTATTCATTCTCTTTTTAAGTAGTAAAATTTATTAGATAAATGTAAAAATAATTAACCAAAATGTAAAACATATTTTAGTTAGTTCGGTTCATTCCCAACAATACATTAGCTATGTGTTAACTACCATTTAATATAATATAATTATATTATTATTTTGTATGACTTAACCTTATGTGTAGTATGATATTTTCAGAGAGACCAAGTATTGTGTGTTGGGTGCTCCATCAAACATTGAATATCCTTTAAAGTAAAATTAATATTTACTTCACAAATATTAATAAATATAAAAATTTCATATTATTTATTTACCTAGGATGTTACATGAACATGTTTCTCTTCAAAAGAATGGTTATCTTCAAACTGAACTACTTCTGGGATCATAACTTGAGATGAATCGTGCATATTCATTCTCAACATTGTAACATGAAAAAATATTGCACCTAAGATAAATAAAATTATAAAATACTCGATAGTCCATATATAAAACATTATGCTAGATTTTAGGAAGATCAATGAATTATGGACATAGATTCCCTTCCTTTCCAAAATGCATTACAATTTTCTAGGGTAATATTATACAGAAAAAAAATTATCACCTTCCTTAAAAGAAATTTATTTCCTCATGTTATTTTCATAACCATTATTCCTTTTCTTATGATATCCACATGTGTTACTGGATCATATTGACTTTATCATCCACATTCTATACTAATTACAGTCTCATAAAATTCATTTCTAAAACATCATCCCAAAATTATGGAGTTCGAAATCATTTCACATATAATGCCTCATGAGATGTCATATGTACACCAGAATGAAAACAAATTTCATAAGAAAACTCATCTACATATTGTTTTTGATCCCATCGTCCCATGTAAACCATTCAACATAATAGAAACATTTCCTCCAAGGTATGAATTCTTTGATTGGCCTATCCATTAGACTGAGGATGATAAGAAGTTCTGAAATTTAGTTTGGTGCCCAAAAAATTTCAAAGGCCTTTCTAAAATTTATAACTGAAACTTGGTTGATGGAAAGATAAAATGGGAAGTAGAAATCCATGTAACATAACAATCTCTTCAATCTAGTGTCAAGAATGTTGTTCAAAATACATAGTATGTCGAATACGAATGAAAAGTGTATATTTAGTCGGTTGGTCAACTATAACCCAAATTGAATTATTACCTATAGATCTATTTGGTATTCCCACCATGTAGTCCGTTGATATATTTTCTCACTTTTACTCTAGCATTATAAAATGATAAAGAATCAATATTGGTAGTTGACTCTCTACTTTGACATGTGTACATGTCAAACATTTCACTGTAAAATCTAGAATATTTCTATTCATTTAATTCCACTAGTAATACTCCATAAGGTATCTATACAACTTAGTACATATAGGATGAAATAAAAATGGAGAACTATAAGGTTCACCCCTAATTTTTTTATTTATCTATTAATCATAAAGAACACATAATCTCTTTCAAAATACTAAAACACAATCTTTATCAATGTGAAATTATGGAATCATTTCCCACTTAAAAATTCTATATTTTTCTATAACTCAAATTATTTCATATTTTTATTCTTAATCCTTTTTTATATAGATGATTGTAACAAAAGCATAATCAAAATAAAGGAATTCCATGCACTGTGAACATCTAATTCAAAAATCATAAAATAATTAATCAAGTGGTCTTGCTAGAAAGATGACATGCTTAATGATGCATGGAATTTTTTCTCATGGAATCAACCAGTTTGTTCGATTTTCTAGGAAGGTAATTGATCATTCAATCATAATCCTTTATCATTTCACGCAATTTTATCTAGATCATTTTTAATTAATTTTGAGTGAATCTATAATTCATACATTTATGTCAGTTATATTCATCACATTTATCTCCATATAAATTATTCTTCCGAATTTTGAAAGAGAAACCACAACTGCTAATTCCAAATCAGGTGTCAGATAATTTAAGTGATGATTGATTTTGTTATTTAAAAATAATCAATTACCTGATATTATTGCATCGTAATACAAACAAATCTCTATAATGGAGCAACACTGTTGATGAAAAATTCACCTTTTATTGAATGCAATACCAAAACTAAATCATTCAATAATCTCTTATACAATTCCCAAAAAACATCACAATAATCTATCAAAATAAATGTTAACCCCTTGTATGTTAACTTGGTTATAAATCTATACAACTGCACAATATTTTTATGAATCCTTCAGTAAGTACATTCTAATGAAATGAAAATATTAATCTCTATAACATATTCATGTCTTCTCCATTAATCAAAAACTTTTTTTGTGGGGTGAACTATTATTCCATCCATATTTACAATGTTTAAAAGAAAAGAAATATGTTTCAACCAAAAATAAAATTCTCAAAATTTCCAATATAATTTTTTTTATTTGAGAGTTCATAAGAAAATCCAAATATGTAATTCATTATCATCACAAACTTTTAAAAATAATAAAAAAATAATCAAAAATTGATTTAAAATTTATAAAAATATTCATGGAACATTTTATTCCTATGATCCATGAATACAGCTGGGGGATTTATCATCAAAAAAGGAATAAAAATTCTTAATGAAAATATATCATATGAAAAGCTATTTTAAGGATTTCATCCTACTTGGACATTATTTGACAGTACCCAGATCACAAGTCAATCTTGGAAGAATACTGATCTCTTTATAGCTGATCAAAAATGACATTGATATGAGAAAAAGGATACATATTAATAACTGTAATGTTATTCAATGCTTTATAATAAATGAAAAGTTTCATGGAACCATCTTTCATTTAAATGAAAATATAGGATCACCCCATAGTGATGTGCTAAGATGAATGAAGACTTAATTAAGAAAATCATGTAACTGATTTTTCAATTCAGGAAGATCCACTTAATCTATTCAATATGGTGGTTTAGAAATAGGCTTATCATGAGGAACTATGTCAATAGAAAATTCAATATCCCAATCAGGTACAACATCGAGAAACTAGTTAGAAAAAATATCCAAGAATTCATTTACAACTAACACATAATTAATATGAACACTTATATTATTTTTCATAATATGAGAAAGATAACGTTCATTCATATATTTTAAATGATTCTTAGCTTCCTAATATGTTATCAATTCTATGTGTTATTTCTTGTATAAAAACTAAAACTCTTTCAAAAAAATAGCTCTACAATCAATATTTTTATGATAAAAATAAATCCAATCCATACCCATAACGTCTCCAAACTCCATTAATGTAAAAAACAAGGTTTGAAGGTAATTTATTTCCACCTAGAACAATAATAATGTTTTTATAATTCCTTTTTTGTAATATATATCCATGGTGTAAAAACCATAATTTATGGTCTCATTTTATAAGGTGAAATTTTCAATTTGAAATAAAATTTAATAGAAATAAAGGAATGTGTCGAGCCTTTTTCAACCAACACATTAGAAAAATATGAATAAACCAACAATGTACCTAATATCACTTCATTGGATGGCCGACATCTGATGATTTAGTCGCAAAATATTTCAATTCCCCTTTTTTCATAAAATTTGGATTATTTCAGTTATTCAGATCTTTTTTTATGTAAGTATTTTCATAATGATTCATGTCAACACAATTAAAACACTTTAATGTTTTCTTATCAGAATTGATCTTAAGAACATTTTTATTACAATCTTAGGTCATATGTATAAAGTTAAAACATCAAAAAAAAGAACTTTGTAGTTTTCGAAATACATTCCCTTGTGTGATTTTTACCACATTTTTCACAAACTAGATAATAGAAATTCTTACCCTCAGACTTCTTTGATTGATTATTACTCACCACCTTCCATATGGAACTCTTATTCTTATTGTTTTCAAAGTATGTTTGATCATCATAAAACTCCATTTATACCCTCTCAACATATCAAAAAAGTTTCTCATAACATTAAAATTCACTGTAGGCTACTTTCTCTCAATATATTCGCTTAAATCCAGAGTAAAATTTATTTATTTTGAATCATGAACCGAAAAAATATTTGAAACATACATTACCTGTCATTTGAACTTTGATTCATACATGACCACTGAATCCTTCTCCATTATTTTAATTCAAGGAATTATGTTTCCATCCTAAGTCGAACTGCCTTAGGAAAATATTTTTCAATTAAAATATTCTAAAATTCATCTCATTCCAATTCATTTATCTCCTCCTTTTCCTAGATCTTCTTTACCATTTACCCCCACTAGAAATCCTCACCTTTAAACTTATAAATGGAAACACTATTCATTTTGTTATCTAAATACAAAAAAAAATCAAATATCATTTCATGTTATTTATTCAATTTTTTAGTTCACACTAGGTCATAAGATCCACTAAAAGAAGAAGGGTGTTTCCTCACAGATGTATCTACTATAATCATGTTCAATTTTGGTAACACTAGATTTTCTCTTACACAGATTACACTGAATTTTATAGCCTATGTAAACTAATCCATTACTATGAAAAAATGTTCGGTTAAAATTCCCACCAATACTAGCTACATATTTGGAATGATATAATTATTTATATTCCTTCCTAATTTAGTTTCCCTGTTTCTTCTATAGAAAACCATTCTGAGTAGAAATATCTTATATGTAAAAACATGGTAATATATAAGTTATATATCATTTCAACATAAAAATAATGTAAATATAATTAATGGTATTCTATTAACATCATCATAACCAATAAATTTATATAAATTTCACTTTGATATCAACAATAAGGATATACCCTTAAACATTACATAATCTATTAAAATCCGTTAAAAATCACTTCTTTTCATTCCCAATGAAATTATTGGTTTATGATTTTAAACAGTTAGGATGTAATTCAAACATAACAGCCTATAAAAATAAAAAGTGGATACTACTAGAAATATTTCCAATTTTTCATTAAATAGATTTTTTTAATAAATAAATAAGAATTATATACATGAAATTTCATCAGAACATTCATATCTTTTTCACCTTTTCTATTACACATCCTTAAACCTTGTGAAAAATAATTTATAACTTTTGATGAAAAAAAATTAGTATGCGATATAAAAATATGGGGATAAACTATTAGTTCATGAATACTTATAAACATATGAAATGATTTTCATAAATACACACTTCCCACATAATAAGTATCATATAGAACATTGTGAAAACATGAGATTTCCATAAAACATAGAAATAATATAAAATAACATAAATGTAACTAGGTGAATTAGTTATTTAATAGTTTAACCTTCATGGATACCATAAAATTTATAACCCTCACAACTACCATGCAATGTAATACTCATGACTGCCATACAATGTAACGCTCATAGATACCTTTTGGTGTAAAAAATCCAGTTACTGTTGGAGTAACCATATGCTCATCCTCCAACATAAACATACACAATGCCTTGGTGGGAGATATAGGTGTCCCCCTTCGGTATAAAATAAATCACAAGAATAGGAACATAATTATAAAAAAAGAATACTTAAATCATATAAATCATTCCCTTTAAATAAAAAGTGAAAAGTAATTAAAAGATGGGTTTTAAAGAAAATTCTATTGTCCATTTTAAGTGATAATTAATAAAAATAAAGGAATGAGTTTAATTAATATAGGAATAGGGTAAATTACCATTTGATAAAGGAAATTAATAAATATTCATTTTATAAATGAGGATAGAGGGAACCAATTACCCGCACCAAGGGGAAATGCCAAAAAACAGACCTAAAAGAAAATGAAAAAGTTCATCCAAACAGAGATTGAAAATAAAAAAAAGAACAGGAAGATATTTCATCCCCCCACCTAGAAAATAAACCATTGGAAATAGAATACAATAAGTATCACCCCCTTCCAAGATGTTTTTCATGCTTCCATCACAACAAGGCAGAACACCCTTCCAAAATTGAGATGTGAAGGACTAGACGATAGGTTCCAACCAAACTATCACTCCTTTGAGTCACCCACCTGATTAATCTCATGAAAAATCTATAGTTTTTCAACCTTATTCAATTAAAATCAAGGACAAGCCCACCATGGAAAATTATGTCAGAGTATCCATCTGTTTAAAAGATGAAAAAATGGCTAATGATGACTCCCAACAAACCCCTCATTAATTTTTGGTCACCCACCCAATAATACTTACAAGAAGTATAACCATATCAAATAAAATTAAACCACATAGAAAGCACTAATTTTCACAATAACGATTATCATAAAACTATTCACAATCATCAAAATTCCTTAAAATAAAACAACATAAAGTACTAAATAAGAATAATATGACTGAAATTGTAAACCCATCATAACATGGAAAGGAAATGGGATCATCTCATCAATAATCATCTCATAGCCTCTTCTTATACCATCACAAACACTATACCACACCACATAGCCCAGGGTTATGAACTTGTCATTTCCAAATACAAACATCACAAAAACTCCATTCAGAGGAGATCAAATCCAAGTGACACAAGATATTCCCAGATCCAATGAAGATTTGTGAAAGCGGGAGACCACAAAATAGGATCTGGGAGGAAATGATAGGGAAGAAGTCATAGTGAGGAAAATAAAGGAGATAATCCATCATATATAGATAAAATCATATCTTAAAAGATAATTATATGGAAATAATTCTTGTAAGATAACAATTGTGATAAATCCAAGGTCAGAGTCGTGCAACGATCGACGATTGAGGGTGCGAAGATGGAATCCCTAATCGCGATGAACTACTGGTGTGGTTGGTTCCATCATTATAAAAAGAAAGGATTATGTGTATAAAATATAAATCCACATAATAAAAAATGTATAATAAACATTTATTTCAGAAATAATTCACTGTAAAAAATAAACAATGATGTAAAAGGATAAACCAACGAATGAAAATTGGGTTACGAAATCCCATACCTCGGATTCAAATTGCTTCAAACATGTTCAAAAAACCAATATAATGGTTTAAATGGTGTTATCGATATATTAAATATCCATATTAATATTTATAATTACTTATATGATATTCCAATAATTTACTAACATATATTTATTAATAATATTTTGTTATTTCAATACTTTGAGTACATTTATTTCATGGTATCCATGGTAGGTTTATTATGGATTTTCTTGTTTGATGAGAGAAAAACTATAGAATTTAAATTTTATGTTATTAATGAACATATAGAATATTAAATTGTCTTAGAAATCTTATTGGTTATATATAAGGATGGTGAATCATTAGATTAACAATAGTGATAAACGTTGGTTTATTTTGGTTAATTTTGATCATTACGAACCGCTTTAATTTTATTAATTAATATTATGTATAAAAACTATTTCTAGTACATAATATAAAATATGTAATATTCCTAATAAAAAATGATTTAAACATTTATATTTCCTAATTAATAGCTTTGGAGGTGGTTATGAAAATTGAAAACAAATCGTCCATGATGTTGGTCAATCAACACATCGCACACGATGTTTTTATTTTAAAAATTTAAGGGAGAGGAGAAGAATAATAATGATGAATATTTACATAAACCTGAAAAAATTCTAGTATATATAAGATTTATCTATTTTCATGCCCCTTTGATAGCGGTAGGTGAAGAGAGTATAAGAAGATAAAATTATTTTATAAGAAAATAAATGAAAATCAAAGAGGATTTTTACCTCTGGAATTCACTTACTTGAGAACCATGTTATGGCCCATAGAGTTGGTATTTCTATGAGACCAGTGGGTATTGAAATGTTGAAGAATCTTAATTTGGACTTATGTTAATAAATATAAAAAGAATTGAGTTGGGAGGGGAAGATGTGGTGATGAGAGATATTTATAATGGATGAGATTGTTGTTTTTTTGACTTTTTTATTAATTAGTTTTTTAATTTGGATTATACCTATGAATAGTTAGATTACAATCATCAAATATATTACTATAATGAATGAGTCTTATTTTTTTTGGTGTTACATTTTCCTTACATCTTCTATGCCTCAATAAATCATGTATTTGGCATATATTTTTATTTACTGCATTTCACTATTCACCAAAAATTCATATATTTATGAAAATTAAGAAAATGAACCACAATAATTTTTTGACATGTATAATTAAAAAATTAAATCATAATTTTTTAAAATAATTTTCAAAAAAATTATAAATATATTTTTTAATAAAAAATAAATTTATTTGAAACATAATATATTAAAAAATATAACGAATTATATAACACATTGAAAAATTAATTAATGTATCCTAAATTTAACTTATAATCATAATGAAAAAAATAATTTACGAATATATTTTTTGGTGATAAAATTTCTTATAACAAATTATATTAATTATAAAATTTTAATTAAATTTTAATGAATTAAAAAAATACAAATACATAACTTTACATTTCAAAATCATTTATTTACTAGTTTCCTAACATAAATATATCATGATTACTGTTATAAGATAAATAAATTTTATTTATAATCTCATAGGAGAGGTTACAAATCTATTACCCAAAATACTATTCATAATGTTCATATTAGTATTCCTAATGTCAAGTTACTATTCTATCAATATAAATATTTTAGCTTGAATAAATAATACTTATTTCACTATTTTTTATGAATTTGACTATTTAATTGATGAATTAAAATTAATTATTTAATAATTAATTGGGTTATAACAAATCAACTCTCTCACATGACCTGTTGGAAGTGGCCAGTTGTATAGACAATTTTCTTTGATGATGAACATTACAACCCTCACTACAAAGTTATTTTTGGGTATTGATAGATATAAATCAAAGTCATTTTGACCCTATATAACATCAGTACACAAAATTTATTAGTGTCTATCTATTTTACATTTTATAGAAACAATTATTAGAATATTTATTTCCTCATTTGAGACATCTCTTTGAGGGGAATGACTCTCCCCAATGTTGGTAGAGTGGCGGGGCCGGTTCATCACACAGTGGTTGTTCTTGATTTGATTATTTTCTTCTCTTCCCACATAACATTTCATAGAAACTTATTCATCCATTTAATATTTTAATAAAAGGTAGATAATATTGCTTTCATATCTTCCATATCATTATGTTTATCCTCGATTTTTTTCAAAATATGTTCGGGGAGTTACCCCAAAACCCTAACCTATACTGTGGGCATACTGTTTTGACCACCTAAAGGCCACTGATAGTAGGTGTTCATCTCACAAAGGTGTCTATGATTCATTTGACTATGTTAGATATATTTTTTGAAAAATAAGTAATCACTATTGTGTAATTGTGATTTAACTAATTTTGATTATTATGTTATACATACACATGTTTCCATCACTTTTTGTGTGATTTATTCTATTAGTATCCGATATTTATTTTCACATTCATCCTTCCATTGAAAGTTGAATGATATGGAAGTGGATTTAGATATTAATTCATCAATATACATATAAGAAGTGGAGCATAATTGTAACACCCCAGGTAAATAAAGAATATGACATGTTTATATTTATCCATATTTTTGAATAAAATATTAATATTACTTTAAAGGGAATGCTATGCTCGATGGTGTACACAATACACACCAACGAGTTTCTTTGAAATTTTACATTGCACTCTAACAATAAAATAATATTATTTTAAATGGTAGTTAACGCTTAGCCGTTGTAATGGCGAGAATGAACGGAACTAACTACAAAATTATTATATATGTTTGTCAAATATTGTCACGACCACTTCCCACCAAAGATTCCCCTCCTGAGCTGGAAATGGTGAAAGGGATATAATGACCCCCCGAGTCTCGCCTCCAGTAGGTCCCAGGGTGGCGACTAGCACCAAGGGTATGAGTTTTTCACAAATATGGGAGGTATTACCCTTTTTATTTTTAATGATCGGGAAATAGGACAAGTCATCCACCAAAAATTAAAAGGGCAAGTATATAAAAATAAACCCCAAACCAATCCGACATGCATGTTTAAACAATTTATAACAAGGTACAACTAGAAGAAATCTCAAAGTACAATACGAAAAGAAAAACAAAGGTACAACAACAGCAACAACTCCAACGGTCTGACTAGTAGGGTCCCGCACGGCCCTGGTAGTCCTCCTAGAAACATAAAAGTAAAATTAGGGTGAGCATACAAGTATACTCAGTAGGGAAACCTAAAGCTCTCGTGCACAAGTGGGGAGACATCCTAATGTACCGTGAGAACAACAGAAGAAACCTAGCAAGGAATCCTATCGACCCAACCTCACCAACCACACTCACCAAAACACAAGAACAACAGGTAGTAGTAGTATAAGAACAAGAGTATTGGGTACCCCGCACCATTTCCCTTTTGTTAGCTGCTCTTCCTAACGACGAACATCCTGACGCTGCCACACTCTCCCCGCCCACACACACCTGGGCCTCACAACCCCGTATCCCACCCACACACACCTGGGCCTCACAACCACGTATCCCACCTGCACACACCTGGGCCTCACAACCACATATCCCGCCCGCACACACCTGGGCCTCACAACCACGTATCCCGCCCGCACACACCTGGGCCTCACCCCGAAGATTCTTGGGAAACAGTAGAACCTGCCGGAAGAGTCTTGGGCTAAAACCAACCTAATCGAAACCTACGCGAAGAGTCTTAGGTGTAAGGTCGCCTCAAGCCATCACAACCTAGGGGAGAAGGAGCAGCAATGAGCTACTAACTAAGGAAAAAACACCCTCTCCCATAAAATGGGAGTGTTCGACACTATGTGCTCAACATGGGTGGGTGTGATAAAACATAAAAGATATAGATATATATATAAATATACCAACCACACAGCCCAACCTATGGCTTCTAAAAAGAGAACTGAGCACGTGCCTCAGTACTGCTACTATGAAGCATGCATACAACAAACAAACCCAACCCCCTTTAGGTTTTCATACTTCAGTAGAAATAGTTATATAGTTCCTTAACTACTGGGAAACTATTCACAACTAACCACACCAAACGTTCGTAAAACATATCCCTTCCATCCACAAAACAAGTTAGGAAAAACATATGCAGCACAACAAAGTCCATCTTATCAACCAACCATCCCCATTGATTATTATTTCTGTTTCATTACCACACCCCACCATCCATTAATTCTTCCACTTTTATTTATTAATGACAAACCATAACTCGTTCATATTAAAACCCAACCATGCAGCCCCGCTGCCAACCGCCATAACCACAACCACACCGAAACTCGTACATCATCATCCCTTTAATACCATTTATATAAGCCCCACTGCCCGTTGCCAACATAACATTCATACCGAGCCATAACCAAGTCAACTGTAGCCCCGCTGCTCACCCGATCCACAACAACCCACAAAACACCCCCAACACATGCCATGTAACCAAGAAAACACCCACATGTTCATTATGCCATTTTGTTTAACCGGGGTGATCACACAAGGGTTACAGATTTTCATTTAATCAGCCAACTTTACGTGATTATCAAATTTCCACATTCCACAAGGTTCTATCCATAAGAAAATATAGAAGGAGAGGTAAAAATTTAATTGCGTACTCAAAGGCCCCTAACGACCGTGATTTTCAGTAGCGATAAGCTCATTCAATTCACAACATAATATCACAGGATATAAAGTAACAGCAATCACAACTTCCGATCCCCGTTATATAAGCCAGTTATTATCTTTATTAAAACAGATTCAAAAGAGTTTCATGTAAACATGAAGTCACCCACCCCGCATGATGCATAAAATAAGAGATACAAAGGTAAGATCCCTACCTCAATAGGTTCTTGATCGCAACGCTCCCCCGGATCAAACTTAGAAGACGTCCGTTGGCATCCGTCACTTCTGTCGGGTCCCGAAAAAACCTCATCAGGAGGAATTAGGAAAGGAAGGGCTGAAGTAAAAACAACAAACCCAGGCTCGGATTCTCTGCCTCGTCGTAACGATCCCGTGGCCGCTGACGGATCAAAAATCAGAGCTCAGATGAAGAAGTTATGGAAGAAAGATCTTTCGAGTCTCTTGAGAGAGCATTTCTCAGAGGAGAGGAGAGGAGAGGAGAGGGGTGAGTTGAAAGGAGGAGGGGACCCCTCCTTTTATAGGCATGAGAAGAAAAAGTATAGGGCGTGTACTTTATGGTACACGGCGTGTACTCGGTTCTTTCACACGGTCTCCACGCGGCTTCCAACACGGCTCCGCGGCCGTTGACTGGTCAACACACGGTTTGAGGGTAACACATATGTGGGGAAGGACTACATGGCATGTCGTTTAGACACACGGTGTGTACTCATTTATTGAACACGACAAATACACAACTCAAACACGGTACACGGACGTTGACTGGTAATGTGTACGCGGGGAAGGACTACACGGCGTGTAGAACTTGTCACACGGTGTGCACCCATTATTCCACACAGCAAGGACACTGCTTACAACACGGGGTGTACCCGGAAAGTAAGTACACAACATGTACTCTACTACACGACATGTAGTATAAAAATTCTAGAAAGTGTGGAAAAATTCCATTTTACCCTTCAAAACACTTCTTGACCATCTCTTGGATGAAGGAATGGACCAGAGAGGTCTGGGCCATTACATCAGATACCTCTTAAAACATTCTCGTCCCCAAGAATTCAAAAACCTACCAAGAGGAACCCAACAAGATACCTCTTAGGGTTCTCGTTATAACAAGAACCCAACCAACAACCCAAATCATATTTGTTAGGAATTCCTTCTCCTATGTCGAGATATTATTCGCTTTAGGCGGCACTGACTCGCCTACATGGGTTCAATCGCATCCACATTAATGTGTCTCGATTACGGGTCAGGTTTTTCCCTTTACCACACATCTGGACATGTTACGCATTACCAGGGAACAAGGAAACAAAATCTCTCACAACTGACGAGACAAGCATTCCATATAACAAGGGTACAGAGTACAACATCAACACAAATCTTAGAAGAACAAGGGAAAAACACAAGTCAAAACAACTCACGGTACTGAGCGTGCATCTGGGACTCCCGCTCCCAAGTGCTCTCCTCAAGGCTCCAATGCCTCCACAGCACATGAGCCAAGGGAATGGTTCATCCACAGAGCACCTTCTCCATAGGATCTTCGATTCTAACTGGTCATTCCTCGAAGATCGCATCGTCTCCCATATCTAACTCTCCCCAGTCAATAACGTGGGAGTCGACGTGTAAGTACCGACGAAGCTGGGAGACGTGGAAGACGTCATGAACCTTCTCCAACTGAGGTGGCAGGTCCAACTGATATGCCACCTCGCCGACTCGCCTTACCACCTCAAAAGGTCCGATGAACCTATGTGAGAGCTTGCTCCCCTTCCCAAACCTCTGCTGCCCCCGTCGAGGGGAAACCTTCAAGAACACATGATCCCCCACATTGAACTCCAATGTCCTCCTCCAATGTTTAGCATAAGACTTTTGCCGGTCCTGAGCCACTTTCATCCTCTCACGCACAAGTTGGACTTTCACTGTGGTGCTCTGCACTACCTCTGGCCCAAGTGCACCTATCTCACCAACCACTGCCTAGAAAATGGTTGAACGACATGGCCGTCCATACAAAGCCTCAAATGGTTCCATGCCAATAGTAGAGTGAAATCTGTAGTTGTAGGCAAACTCTACTAAAGGCAAGTGTCGTACCCATGATCCTCTGAAATCCAGAACGCATGCCCGCAACATGTCCTCCAACGTCTGGATAGTCCGCTCTGTCTGCCCATCGGTCTGGGGGTGGAAAGTAGTGCTAAGGCGTAGATGGGTTCCAAAAGCATGTTGTAGCCCCCTCCAGACTCGTGAGGTAAATTGAGTATCATGATCTGAGATGATAGTCCTCAGAACTCCATGCAAGCGCACCAACTCGTCTACATACCTCTGTGCTAAGGTACTCACCGGGCCTGACTCTTTAATTGCTAAGAAATGAGCTGATTTCGTCAGTTGATCCACCACCACCCAGATAACATCATAACCACCCTGATCTCTGGGTAGTCATGTAACGAAGTCCATCGAAATGTCATCACACCTCCACTCGGGGACATCTAAAGGATGCAACAAACCACTGGGAACACGGTGTTCAGTGTAACACCCGAGACTTTTATGAGAAATATTTTTTTAAAAATCATCAAAGGAATCTTTCACTACACACAACACTATATTGGCTTGCTTTACACGCAATCGAGGCCTTCCTCAATAGCTTGCGTCGTATGCAATACCGAGTTTCACTAAACAACAATATGCTATTAAAATATTATTAAAACTAGCCGTTATGAATAGTAATAACCACTTTTTGAAATTTTATAAATTTTATTTTTCAAAATGGACTTCATTTTTGGATTCAAAATATAGAAATTATCCCAGGGTGAAATTTTGGTATTTTGCTGAAAACATTCAATTTTTGATGAATAGTGAAACCACTAAGTGGTAGTTAAAAAAACTGAATTTTTCATAAAATGTAATTTTACCACTTTTGTGAGTGGAATTTTGAAAATACGGGAGACATGGTTAATATCAAGGACAAAAATTTGGTTCAATGAGATGAAAATAATTTTTGGTGAATAGTAACTTTTTACTTTTTTTACCACGGGTAAAAGTAAATAGAGTAATTAAGGGTAAAAGTGTTATTATTATTACTCTAAAACATGTTCTAATTCTATTGTATAAGTGTAATTCGACCAAAAATAACCTTAGGAATAAAATATGACCATTTAGGCCCACATGGATTAGATTAGGACATTTATTAATTTATTTAAAGAAGGGTTAAAATAGTTAAAATCAAAGTTTATTAAGTAAATCATTTTTAATATGGGTTTATACATAAGATAAATTCGACTATAAATATTCATTAGAAAGATAAAACAATTTTCTACATAATGGTATTTTATTTGTAATTTTTAGACATTAAATAATTTAATTTATTTATGACACAATGATGATGCAGTAATTATCTTATTAATGAGATATTGACATAATTGATGTTATAAATACCCAAATAAATTTAATTTGAGACTTCTTATAAATTACAATAATTTTATAGGTTAATATTACATGTTAGTATTGATTTAATTTTCTTGGTTCGAACTAATAATTCTGTTATGATTTTCACAAAAATCAATTACTAAATAGTGTCAAAATTGACATAAAATATTTTTTAAAAAAATATTATATTATTAATTGTTATTTTATTTCTATAAATCTATGGATTAGCCAAATGACTTAGATAAGGTTATATATATGAATAATAAACAACTTTAGGTTCTTTTGGATTGATATAGTATGTTTATTAACCTTATAGTATAAGAAAACAAGAAGACACGTTAAAAGTTAAATTATCTAACTTAAAGTTAAATCTAAATGATAAGGTTAAAATTGATACCTAAACTTTTCGAAATTTTATTTGATGAAAGGATTTCGACCCATACCCACCTTATCTTTGAAATATATCAATTTTGAGCTATTAAAACCTGAATATGACTTTATAATAAAATAATAGTTTTTGTTATTCCAAAGGTTCCCCTCTCCTCCCTTATAAAAGGGAACCTCCTCCCTCTCTTCCTCAAACCACTTTGAGCCTTCAAGATCGGCCAAACCCTGCCAATTTATTCTCTCCACTTCCATATAGACATCCTAGAGGTCCTGGTCTTCTTCAAAGTCCAATTTTAGTGCTCTAAAAGGAGGTCTCAAAGAATCGCTTCAAAGAAGAGGTAATGTATGTTACCGATTCATTCATCTTTATTTCTTCTTCCACTTATTCTACTTTAGTTGTTTCATTATGAAGTAATAAAATCATTATCACTCATATATTGATATTTTATTATGAGTATGAAAAAACCCTATTTCACCATCTATCCATCCTACGGAAAATGAAATCACCGCGCGTGCATACGTACGGAATACCGTCTCCATGCCGTGGTGTAATCTATTTTCCACCACCACCTTACATGGATGGGTATAATGGGGTAAATAATGAGTATATATGATTATTGTAAAGTGATATTGATTCTGAAATAGTATATATACACTCCAATACAATTCCACAATCATGGGAATGCTATCATCGCTCGTGCGTACGTACGGAATACCATCTCCATGATGTGATGCGACTCGTTCTACATGATCTTCACTGCATAATGATTATATAAATGAATTGAATGAATTAATATTATATATATTACACTAATACCATTCTGTAAATGAGTTATCTATAACCTAAAAAGAAAAAAAAGAATTTATTCGACAAAATGCGCAAAAAGTAATATACACCCGAATAACAAGTTGTAATGAAATATTACTAATAAGAAGCTAAGAATATGACCATATATGATATCATAAAAATAAGTATGATTCTAGAATAAGTCAATAACATTATTTAAATCATTATACAGGAGGTTCGGACACTTAAAAATTAAATTGGACCTAAGGTAAGGGAAAATTTCACAATCTCATTTTTATCCGAGATTGTTTAAACTTTGGAATTTACTAGGGTGTATTATATCATACACATCCATGTTTCCTCAATATATAATATTTTTTCCATCCACCTATAATTGTTTAAATCCAATTTTACCCTTCGGGGAGTTTTTAGTAAAAGATATGAAAGGAATCTTTTGTCGTTTTTCGTACAAGGTACTTTTTGACTTTTCCAACAAAAGTACGAGAAGAATGTTTTTTTTAACTTATACAACATGAATGGATTTTGAAAACATTATTTCCAAGAAGCTTACTTTACAGGTTTTCATGTTTATTTTTAATCAACTTATTTTAGTTTAGAATTATATGACATTTTAAGAAAGGAAAAGAGTTTTTGAAGTAGAAAGGATATTTTCCTCAAGAATGGAGTTCAAGTGTTTTATCAAAATTATTTTCCATATAAGATAATAAAGGGTTCTGTTTCTATCCCTATAATTACATTTATTTGATTATGTTGTGATGGAATTATATTTATGAATTCTTTTATCTTATATTAATTGTTTTATGATGTCATGTTTTTTAAGAATCCCATTTTTATTACATGAGTTATGCAATGATGTATGATTTATGATATTTTGGCACACATAAGAATGGTATAATTATGAGATGGGTGGGACCTGTATCTCCCTCCAATGCATTGGTTAAAGATTTTATATCTCATGAGATAGACATGGCTAGAACGGCAGGTTAAACCGGTTTAGTGAAACAGGACTGAAACGAGGAATGAACTCAGTTCAGAAATGGACTTTGTCCCTTAAGATAGTCTTGGAAATGAGTCTTGAATAATAAGAAATGATTATCTATGATTATGTGTGTATGCCACAAAGTTTCATGTTTTAAGTAATGATTATTGCCATTACATTTCACTACCATGATTTATCCCATGTTATGAAATTATGATCTCTTTTGCAGGGTAAGACTTCTAAAATGTTATGTTCTTATGAATATGATGTGATTGAAATTTCTTTTGTTTAACCTTACTGAGCATTTGAGATCGCACTTTTTTATGTTTTCTTTCCCCAGGTCAGGGAGAAGGTTATTATGTAAGATATTCCAAAAGGGACTATAGATATGATGAAATAAATGGGAGACAATGTAGACTCTTTTTGAACCAATTGTTTATGTTTCCCAGTTTCCAAAGACACTATACCTATATGGTCCTTTCGTGGTTTTCTTATATGTTGAAATATGTATGCTTCAATTTTGATGTATTAACAATGTATATAAAGTATGGGTCGTTATAGTTGGTATCAGAGGGAGGGTATTGTCAACCTTTGGAAACTAAGGTGAAAGAGTTAGTTAGAACCATAAGGATAAGTCTAAGCATAGAACACAATCTTAGTGTTTTAGAAATGTCCATTAATAACCTAGGTTAATACCTTAAGTGTGAAATTTTATTCTTGATTGTGTGGGTTTCCTATTATAATTAGTGTTGCTCACACTATTCTTCTTGGTTTTAGTCAATGGCGGGAACTCGAAGGAACTGTGTTAATGCGGAATGTGATGGGAAATGCAATGATTGTCCCCCTGAGAAACCAACGTTATGGGAGCGGGAATGAAAAATATTTTAGCCATGCTCACACAACTATCTCATCATATGAATCATGCAGGACTTCTAGACGAGCAAAGGAAGGAGCAACATTCTGTTGAATCCTTCATGAGGCAGCGTCCACCCACATTCAGTGGGTCTTCTGATCCATTAGTTGCTGAAATATGGATCATTACTACTAAAAAGATATTTTCAGTTCTTCAATGATCTTAACATGATAAAGTCATCTTAGCAGTGTATCGTTTGGAAGGTGATGCTGATCAATGGTGGAATCTTATTAAGAATATGAGGAAAATGGATGAAATTGAGTCCATGGAATGGGACGAGTTCAAGAACTTATTTTTCAATAAGTACTTCCCTCGTATTCTCCGAAAAATGATGGAGAAAGAGTTTCTTGAAATGAAGCAAAAGGATGATGAATCTGTTGGTACCTATGAAGCAAATTTTACAAGACTTGCAAGGTATGCTTCTGGTATTATTATCCAACCTGAGAGTACGATCGATCGATTCTTTAGTGGCATAAAACCAAGTCTTCGAAGGGCGTTAGCCATAAGGTACTTTAATAGCTACAAGGAAATCATTCGATGGGCTCTCAAAGTCGAGATGGAGATTGGAGTAACCCATCAGTCATATGTGTTTGATAAGAAGAGGAAAATGGAATTCAAAGGAAAATCTAAATAGCACACTGAAAAGAAGATGAGCTTTCCCTTATGCTCAAAGTGTGGAAAGAAACATGGAGGGAGTTGTCTTAAAGGGACAAGTAAATATTTCAAATGTGGAAAGGTAGGTCATCGGTCATTTGAATGCCACAATGATGGGAAGAAGATGTCTAATGATGCAAAAAAAGGAAGGGACACACAGAATGAACCTACTACACTTCAATGTTTCACGTTCAAGGAGATGGGGCATTATGCCAATCAATGCCCAAATCCAAGGGTTGATGATGATGGTCGACGTCAACAAACTCTTAAGGCTAAAGACAAAGGAAAGTCACATGCAATTTCTATCAGCGATGTGGAGTATGATAACGATGTGGTGAAAGGTACACTTACCATCCACTCTAAAGTAGCAAATGTTTTATTTGATTCTGGATCCACCCACTCCTTTATTTCTGAAGAATTTTCTATGGATATCACCGTATTACCTAAAAAATTAGATGTTGAGTTTGCTGTGACAACCCCTAATGTCACAAAAGTAGCATCAAAAGTTTATAATTCTTCTCTGATTGATGTTTGTGGGAAAGTGCATCCTAAAAATCTTGTGATCCTTTCTATAGTGGAATTAGATGTGATTATTGGCATGGATTGGCTTTCTTTATATGGGTCGCATATCAATTTCCAATGAAGGGAAGTCACATTTCATATTCCAGATCAATCTATGATCGTCTATCGATGCAAGGAAGAACATAACCTTCTAGTGGAAATTTCTTCCATCTTATGGGTCTTGATTCCACTAAATGAGGGTTATTTATCTCAAATGGTTGGTGAGAAACTCACTATTAAGAATATTCCCATTGTATGGGAGTTTGATGATGTCTTTCCGGATGAATTTCTGGGTCTTCCACCAAATCGTGAAGTTGCGTTTTCAATAGAACTCGTACCGGGTGCTTTTCCTATTTCAAAGACACCTTATAGAATGGCCCCAATTGAGATGCAGGAATTGAAGAATAAACTCCAAGAAAATCTTGATAAGGGGTTCATACGCCCTAGTGCATCACCTTGGGGAGAACCTATTCTGTTTGTCAAGAAGAAAGATGGATCAATGAGACTCTGCATTGATTATCGATAACTCAACAAGATCACTATCAAGAACAAATATCCTCTCCCATGCATTGATGACTTATTTGACCAACTACATGGAGCTCAATACTTTTCCAAGATTGAACTTCATTCAGGGTATCATCAATTAAGGGTCAAAAGGGAGGATATTCCAAAGATGGCTTTCCATACACGGTATGGACACTATGAATTTATAGTGATGCCATTTGGTCTTACTAATTCCCCTTCTATCTTCATGGATATGATGAATAGAGTCTTTATAGAATATCTTGATCAGTTTTTGGTAGTCTTTATAGATGGTATTCTTGTATATTCAAAGAGAAAGGAAGAACATGAAGATCACTTGAGAATTATATTGAAGACCCTGAGAAAAGAGAAACTTTATGCCAAATTTACCAACTGTGAATTTTGGCTTCAAAGAGTTTCATTTTTGGGTCACATAATCTCAAAAGAGGGGATATCTGTGGATCCAGCAAAAACAGAGGTTATCAAAAGATGGTGGAGACCAACAACAGTAACTGATATCCGAAGTTTTCTTGGTTTAGCTGGATATTATCGACGTTTTGTGAAATATTTTTCATGATAATATAATCCACTCACCAAGTTGACTCGGAAAGGAGTTATGTTTTTCTGGACGGAGGAATGTGAAGAGAATTTCAAGGAGTTGAAAAGAAGGTTATCTGGTGCAACTGTGCTCTCACTACCTTGTAGTGGAGAAAGGTTTTTGATCTACAGTGATGCATCCAAGAAAGGGCTGGGGTGTGTTCTTATGAAAAATGATATGGTTATAGCTTATGCCTCACGATAGTTGAACATCAATGAGCAAAATCACCCAACACATGATTTGGAGTTACCTACTGTAATATTTGCATTAAATATTTGGAGGCATTATCTATATGGAGAAAGGTGTTACATTTATACTGATCATAAAAGTTTAAAGTATATTTTCACAAAAAAGGAGCCTGAATATGCACCAAAGTAGATGGTTGGAGCTGATTAAGGATTACGACTACTCAATTCATTTCCACCCTGGGAAAGAAAACAAGGTGGCATATGCATTAAGTCGACAAGACCATGCCAGTTTATCCATGATGAGGATCACAAAAGATCCAATATTAATGGATTTACAAAGGATGGATCTTGGAATTATAATGGAAAGGGAAAAATCTTATCTTTCTCAAATGAATGTTCAACCATCTATACATGTGAAGATTAAAGAGGCGTAGAAAGAATATGTAGATTTACAAAAGAAGGTGAGAAATATTTCTGAATTCAACCTTTATTGTGATGGTATAATAATGTTCAGGAATCAGGTTTGTGTTCCTCTTATCCCCGAATTAAAGAAGGAGCTGTTGGATGAGGCTCATAGTTCTTCATTCTCTATTCATCATGGAAGCATGAAGATGTATAGGGACCTGAAAGAGTACTTCTGGTGGGATGCCATGAAAAGAGATGTTGCTGAATATGTCCCTCGATGCTTGGTTTGTCAGCAAGTTAATGCTGAGAGACAGAAGTCTAAGGGGATGTTACAACCATTACCCATACCCGAATGGAAATGGGAAAACATCACTATGGAATTTGTCACAGGACTTCCTAAAACATCCAAAGGCAATAATGTTATCTGGGTCATAGTTGATCGTCTTACAAAGTTTGCACACTTCATTGCTATTAGAGATGATTTCTCTCTGGATCAGCTTTCCAGGATATATGTGAAGGAAGTGGTAAGATTGCATGGAGTACCACTTTCTATTATATCTGATCGGGATCCGAGGTTTACCTTTATTTTCTGGTGAAGTCTTCAGCATACTCTGGATACAGAGTTGAGTTTCAGCACTGCATAACATCCTCAGACAGCCAGTTAGTCTGAGAGAACAATTCAAACTCTATAAGATATGTTGAGTGCTTTCTCTATGGATTTCAAAGGTGGTTGGGATCAACACCTACCTTTGGTGGAATTTTCATATAATAATATCTTTGACTCCAGTATTTAGATGGATCCTTATGAAGATATCTATAGAAAGAAATGCAGGACTCCAACTTGCTGGGATGAAGTTGGGGAAAGAAAGATATTAGGACCTAATCTTGTTGATTAGATGGCAGAAAACATCTGATCTATTCAACAACACATAAGAGAAGCTCAGAGTCGACAGAATAGTAACGCCGACAACTGAAGAAAAGACCTAGAGTTTGAAGTGGGTGATAAAGTGTTCTTACAAATATCTCCCTGGAAGAGGGTCATGAGATTTAGAAATAAGGGGAAGTTGAGCCCTAGATATATCGGTCCTTTCGAAATACTGGATCGTGTTGGAAAGGTAGCTTAACAATTGGAGGTTCCACCGAATCTCTCTCAAGTTCACGAGGTGTTCCATGTATCTCTCCTGAGAAAGTACATACCTGATCCTTCACATGTACTCATCCCCGAAGTTGTACCGCTGGAGCATGATCTTTCTTATGAAGAACAACCGATAGAGATTCTGGATTGTAGCGAAAAAGTCCTACAGAACAAGACCACTCTCTTGGTGAAAGATTTATGGAGGAACCACCAATTAGAAGAAGCTACATGGGAGCTTGAGGATATTATGAGGGAGAGGTATCCTCTTCTGTTTGTTACAAAGTGACGAATTTCGAGAGCGAAATTCATTTTAAGGGGGATAGAATGTAACACCCGAGACTTTTATGAAAAATATTTTGTTTTTAAATCATCAAAGGAATCTTTCACTACACACAACACTAGATTGGCTTGCTTTACACGCAATCACGGCCTTCCTCAATAGCTTGTGTCGTATGCAATACCGAGTTTCACTAAACAACGATATGCTATTAAAATATTATTAAAACTAACCGTTATGAATAGTAATAACCACTTTTTGAAATTTTATAAATTTTATTTTTCAAAATGGACTTCATTTTTGGATTCTTAATATCGAAGTTATCCTAGGGTGAAATTTTGGTATTTTTCTGAAAACTTTCAATTTTTGATGAATAGTGAAACCACTAAGTGGTAGTTAAAAAAACTGAATTTTTCATAAAACTTAATTTTACAGCTTCTGTGAGTGGAATTTCGAAAATCCGAGAGACACGGTTAATATCAAGGACCAAAATTTGGTTCGATGAGATGAAAATAATTTTTGTTGAATAGTAACTTTTAACTTTTTTTACCACGGTTAAAAGTAAATAGGGTAATTAAGGGTAAAAGTGTTATTATTATTACCCTAACACATGTCCTAATTCTATTTGATAAGTGTAATTTGACCAAAAATAACCTTAGGAATAAAATATGACCATTTAGGCCCACTTGGATTAGATTAGGACATTTATTAATTTATTTAATGAAGGGTTAAAATAGTTAAAATCAAAGTTTAATAAGTAAGTAATTTTTAATATGGGGATATACATAAGATAAAATAAACTATAAATATTCATTAGAAATCTAAAAAAATTTCCTACATAATGGTATTTTATTTGTAATTTTTATACATTAAATAATTTAATTTATTTATGACACAACGATGATGCAATAATTATCTTATTAATGAAATATTGACATAATTGATGTTATAAATACCCAAATAAATGTAATTTGAGACTTTTTATGAATTAATCTAATTTTCTAGGTTAATATGACATGTTATTATTGATTTAATTAACTTTTTGTGAACTAATCATTTCGTTATGATTTTCACAAAAATCAATTACTAAATAGTGTCAAATTGACATAAAATAGGTTTTTAAAAACACATTATATTATTAAATGTTGTTTTATTCCTAAAAATCTATGCTTCGGACAAATTACTAAGATAAGGTTATATATATTAATAATAAACAACTTGGGGTTCTTTGCGCTTGATATAGTATGTTTATTAACCTTATAGTGTAAGAAAACAAGAAGACACGGTAAAAGTTAAATTATCTAACTTAAAGTTAAATCTAAATGATAAGGTTAAAATTGTTACCTAAACTTGTCTAAATTATATTGGATGAGAGGATTTCGACCCATACCCACCTTATCTTCGAAATATATCAATTTGGAGCTATTAAAACCCGAATTTGACTTTATAATAAAATAATATTTTTTGTTATTCCAAAGGTGCCCCTCTCCTCCCTTATAAAAGGGCACCTCCTCTCTCTCTTCCTCACACCACTTTGAGCCTTCAAGCATGGAAAAACCCTGATAATTTCTTCTCTCCACTTTCCTAGAGACATCCTATAGGTCTTGGTCTTCTTCAAAGACCAATTTTAGTGCCCTAGAAGGTCTCAAAGAATCGCTTCATAGAAGAGGTAATGTCCGTTACCGATTCTTTCATTTTTCTTTATTATTCCACTTCTTCTTTAGTTGTTTCATTATTAAGTAATAACATAAGTATCACTCATATAATGATATGTTATTATAAGTATGAAACAACCCTATTTCACCATCTATCCATCCTACAGAAAACGAAATCATCGCGCGTGCGTACGTACGGAATACCGTCTCCACGCCGTGGTGTAATCTATTTTCCACCACCACCTTACTTGGATTGGTATAATGGTGTAAATAATGACTATATATGATTATTTTAAATTGATATTGATTCTGAAATAGTATATATACACTCCAATACAATTTCACAATCATGGGAACGTTATCATCGCTCGTGCGTAGGTACGGAATACCTTCTCCACGATGTGATGCGACTCGTTCTACATGATCTTCATTGCATAATGATTATATAAATGAATTGAATGAATTAATATGATATATATTACACTTATACCATTCTCGAAATGTGGTTTCTCTAACCTAAAAAGAAAAATATGAATTTATTCGACAAAACACGCATAAGAACAAAAAGTAATAAACACCCGAATAACAAGTAGTAATGAAATATTACTAATAAGAAACTAATAATATGACCATATATGATATCATAAATATAATTATTATTCTGGAATAAGTCAATAACATTATTTAAATCATTATATAGGAGGTTCAGACACTTACGAAGCAAATTGGACCTAATGTAAGCGAAAATATCACAATCTCATTTTTATCCGAGATTGTTTATACTTTGGAATTTACTGGGGTGTATTTTATCATCCACGTCCATGTTTCCTAGATATGTAATATTGTTTCCATACACCTATAATTTTTTAAATCCAATTTTACCCTTTGGTGTGTTTTTAGTAAAAGATATTAAAGGAATCTTTTGTCGTTTTTCGTACGAGGTACTTTTTGACTTTTCTGAAAAAAGTACGAGAAGAATGTTTTTTTAACTTATATGACATGAATGGATGTTTAAAACATTATTTCCAAGAAGCTTACTTTCCAAGTTTTCATGTTTATTTTTAATCAACTTCTTTTAGTTTAGAATTTTATGACATGTTAAGAAAGGAAAAGTTTTTTTGATGTATGAAGGATATTTTCCTCAAGAATGGAGTTCAAGTGTTTTATCAAAATTATTTTCCATCTACGATAATAAAGGGTTCCGTTTCTATCCCTATTATTACATTGATTTGATTATGTTGTGATGGAAATATTTTTATGAATTCTTTTATCTTATATGAATTGTTTTATGATGTCATGTTGTTTAAGAATCCCATTTTTATTACACGAGTTATGCAATGATGTATGATATATGATTTTGTGGCACACATAAGAATGGTATAATTATGAGATTGGTGGGACCTATATATCCCTCCAATGAAATGGGTAAAGATTTTATATCTCATGAGATAGACATGGATGGAATGGTAGGTTAAATCGGTTCAGTGAAACAGGACTGAAACGAGGAATGAACTCAGTTCAGAAATGGACTTTTTCCACTAAGATAGTCTTGGAAATGAGTCTTGACTAATAAGAAAGGTTTATCTTTGATTTTGTGTGTATTCCAAAAAGTTTAATGTTCTAAGTAATGATTATTGTGATTACATTTCACTACCATGATTTATCCCATGTTATGAAATTATGTTCTCTTTTGTAGGGTACGATTTCTGAAATGTTATGTTCTTATGAATATGATGTTATTGATATTTCTTTTTTTTACCCTTACTGAGAATTTGAGCTCACCCTTTTGTATTTTTTCTTTCCCCAGGTCAGGGAGAAGGTTATTAAGTAAGATATTCCAAAAAGACTATAGATATGATGAAATAAATGGGAGACAGTGTAGACGCTTTATGAACCAGTTGTTTATGTTTCCCAATTTCGAAATACACTATACCTATATGGTCCTTTCGTGGTTTTGTTATATGTTGTAATAAGTATGATTCAATTTTGAATTATTAATAATGTATGTAAAGTATGGGTCGTTATATTCAGCCTTCACTTGGTGACACACTATGCATTTATCCACAAACTCTGCCACTGCCTGTTTCACCCCGGGCCACCAAAACTGTTCCCTCAGGCCTAGGTACATTTTTGAAACTCCTGGATGTACCTCCAAGGCTAAGCAATGGAACTCACAGAGAATTCCCTCACACATTGCCTCCGGAACAAACAACCTTCCCTGGAAAAGCATCTGATGTCGGTTGTCCTCTGACCATCCTTCTGGAGTGTTCCCCTAATTGACACGATCCCACATCACTTCCGCCTCGGAGTCCCCCCATTGAGACTCTTCCACCTGCTGCATCAAGGAGGATTGCACCGTAATCTGAAACAAACTACCTCTAACACCTTCTACCCTGGCATCCATGTGTAAGGAAGCCAACTCTCCCATTGCCTTCCAAGCATCAGCAGATTCCCGAACCACTTCCTGATGTGACTTCCTACTCAGGGCATCAGCCAAAACATTTCCCTTACCTTCAGTGTAAGAGATATCAATGTCATAGTCTTGGAGAAACTAGACCCATCTCCACTACTGTAAGTTCAGGTCACGCTGGGAGAAGATATAGCACAGGCTCTTATGATCTGAGAAGACCACAAAGTGCTCCCCATAGAGGTAATGATGCAACAACTTCAATGCGAACACTACTACTGCAGGCTCCAGGTTATTGGTGGAATAGTTACGCTCATGAGGGCACAACTACCTATACCCATAACAAATCACTCCCTTCTTCTGAATCAGCACGCACCCCAGACCAAGGCCAGAAGCATCACAAAACACCTCATACAACAACCCTTCCTCTGGAAACCTGAGTACAGGAGCACTGGCCAACTTCTCCTTCAGGTAGTAAAAACCATTGCGGCACTGCTCGCTCCACAGGAAGACCTGGTTCTTCCTCTTCAAAGATGTCAAAGGAGCAGAAAGTCGAGAGAAGTCCGAAACGAACCTCCGATAGTAACCTGCTAACCCCAGGGAACTATGAACTTATGCCACGTTCTTGGGTGCTACCCAATAAACAACTACCTCCACTATCGACGGGTCCACTAACACTCCATGCTGAGACACCATGTTCCCAAGGAAGTGTACTTATTGTGTCAAGAACTTACACTTCGACAAATTCCCATAAAGATGGTGGTGTCGAAGGACTTCCAAGACTGCCCTGAGATGCTCAACGTGCTCCTCCTCTGATCTTGAGTATTTTAGGATGTCATCGATAAAAACAACGACGAACCGGTCCACAAACTCTCGGAAGAAAAAGTTCATAATTCCCATGAACACAACTAGTGCATTCGTAACTCGAAATGGCATCACTACAAACTCGAAGTGCCCATACCTGCACCTGAAAGTTGTCTTCGAGATGTCACTGTCCTTCACCCCCAGCTGATGATATCTCGATCATAGATCAATCTTAGAAAACCAACCTGCTCCCCTCAACTGGTCGAAGAGATCATCTATCCTTGGAAGGGGGTAACGGTTCTTGAATGTTACCTGGTTTAACCTTATGTACTCTATTCATAGCATGAGACCACCATATTCCTCCTTCACGAAAAAAACTGGAGCACCCCATGGCGACCCGATGGGTCGAACAAAACCTTTCTCCATCAGATCGTCAATCTGAATCTGCAACTCCCACAACTCTGAAGGTTCCATCCAATAAGGGGCCATCGAAATCGGACGAGCACCAGACTGTAACTTCAGGGGGGGGGGGGTAGAGTCACAACCTCCTTAGGAAAAACATCGAGGAACTCCCCAACAACCTTTGGGCCCTCCATTATCCTTGTATCATCTGGAAACACTGATAGAACACCTAACAAGGAAAGGAGAGGCTCCACACGACAGATTCCCACCTGATAGATTTTCTCGCCAACAAAAGCTACACGCTACCCATCCACGTCAGAGAACACAAATCTTCTCCGGAAGCAGTCGATAACGACACTAACAGAAAACAACCTGTCGATGCCTACGATGACATCGTATGGTTGCATCTGTAACAGAAGAAGGTCCCCACGAGATCGATGTGGTCCCAACGTCAGCCCACATCCCCAGAAAACACAAGATATGCTGGTCTAGCCCCCAACTGGTGTACTCAGTACCAGTGGCACATAAATTCTCTCTACGTCTAGTCCCAAAGAAAGGGCTAGACTTGGTGCAACAAAGGAGTGAAAGGCTTCCGAATCGAACAAAGCAGAAACAAGAGTGCTGAACAAAAAAATCGTACCTCGTACCACCTCTGGTCCCGCTGGAGTTGCCAACTCTACTGCGTGCAACTGTCCACACCCAGATCCTCTACCTCTCTAATGTCATCCACCTCCCCGACCAAGCCCTGGTCGAGGTCCCTGGGATCACCCTAAGGTCGGCCTCCTCCCACAATGTCTGCCCTCGAAGGATCATGGTCATGCTGCTGTTGGAAGGGCCTCGCCGTAAACTGGTGCTGCTGAGGTGGGCGCTGAACCTGCCCACCTCCACCGTACTGAGCTCGGGTCGGGCACCGACTCTGAACGTTCCTGAAACCTCCACAAGAAAAACACCTCAGTCCCGGGCTCGTGGAAAAGGGACGAGGACACGAATATCTGAACTGGAACTGCTGGGGCCTACTCCCCACTAGCCTGAACCTAGACGGTCCTGTCGCAGTAGCCCTGATGATGACTGCATTCCCCTTCGACGAGCCTGGCTGGATCCCCTCTCGGGGTGCACCTCCCAGCGAGTGCATCCTCTCTACAACCTCTGCCTTCTTCTGTACCGCCATGTACGTCAGAAGGGTGAAGGGGGTGACAGCATACTGGAGCGAAGGACAAACCACCTCCTCCAAACGTCTCACCCGAGACTCCTCATCCGGAAAGAGATCTGGAGCAAAGAGCAGGAGATCTTTGAACTTGATCCACGGCTCTCGTACCGACATACTCCCCTGCTGAAGGCAGAGTAACTCTCACCACTTCTCCGCCTTGATCATGGAAGAATGGAATTCCTCTGGGAATTCTTTCTTAAAGTCAACCCAGGGAACCTCTGCCTCTATCCTCTCTCCGAGGTAGAGCGTCCACCACTGTCGCGCCGCACCTCTCAGCTGACTGACTGCTAGGGGAACCCAGTACTCTCTCGAAGCATGGATCAAGGTAAAAACGATCCCTATCTCCTCAATCCACCCCTCCGTCTCCGTATCCGAAGTACTACCCTCGTACTTCTTAAGGGTATGCTGCTGGAATGAACGGAGAGTCTTCTTCCACTTTCTATCTTCCTCCTCTTGGTCAATCATCAGTTGATCGACCGCCTGAATCTGTTGGGCCTCAGCCGTCTGAGCCACTCGGGGATGATGTCCAGGTGCCATAGCTGTATGGTAATCAAGGATCGCCTAAGCCCAAGTAGTAAGGAAACTCAAGGTTCTATTTTTATCATTTTATTTCAATTTCATTCCCAGAACACCCAAATCATGTAAAACACAATCATGATGATGCATGTAACATACATAGGCTCTCTTACCCTATAATCAATGTAGGCTCCCTTGGTCGTTCGGTAGGCTCAGAGTCCTTGCATCGGATCCCGGGGGGCCCTAAAATCCCGTGTCCTAGCCGGTCTTCCCTGGCCTATGTCACGCACCAAGATTAACTAACATTGTCACCCTAATATCCCATGCAATCCTCATTGTGCCTAACTACAGACTTCATCCTATCTCTCAACCATCACCTATGATACCATTCTGTCATGACCCCCTCCCACCAAAGATGCCCCTCCTAATATGGAAATGGTGAAAGGGAGATAATGACCCACGAGTCCCGCCTCCAGTAGGCCACGGGGTGGCGACTAGCACCAAGGGTATGATTTTTTCACAAATATGGGAGGCATAAACCTTTTTATTTTTAAATATCGGGAAATGGGACAAGTCGACCAACAAAAAACAAAAGGGAAAGTATATAGAAATAAACCCCAAACCAATCCCACATGCATGTTTAAACAATTTATAACAAGGTACAAGTAAAAGAAAGCTCAAAGTACAATACCAAAAGAAAAAAAAGGTACAACAACAGAAACAACTCCAACGGTCTGACTAGTAGGGTCCCGCACGACCCTAGTAGTCCACATGGAAACCTGAAAGTAAACGTAGGGTGAGCATACAATTATATTAAGAAGGGAAACCTAAAGCTCTCGTGCACAAGTGGGGAGACATTCTAATGTCTCGTGAGAACAACATAAGAATCCCAGCAAGGAATCCTATCCACCCAACGTCACCAGCCACACTCACCAAAACACAAGAACAACATGTAGTAGTAGTATAAGAACAAGAGTATTGGGTACCCCGCACCATTTACCTTTAGTTAATTGCTCTTCCTAATGAAGGACGTCGTGACACTGCCACACTCTCCCCACCCGCACACACCTGGGCCCCCCACCCACATATCTCGCCCGCACACACCAGGGCCTCACAACCACTCATCCCGCCCGCACACACATGGCCCTCACAACCACGTATCCTGCCCACACACACCTAGGTCTCACAAACACATATCCCACCCGCACACACTTGGGCCTCACAACCACGTATCCCGCCCGCACACACCTGGGCCTCACAACCACATATCCCGGCCGCACACACCTGGGCCTATTCCCGAAGATTCATGGGAAATAGTAGAACCTGCCTGAAGATTCTTGGGATAAAACCACCCCAATCGAAACCTACCCAAAGATTATTAGGTGTAAGTTCGCCTCAATCCATCATAGCCTAGGAGTGAAGAATCATGAAGGAGCTAGTAACTAAGGGAAAAACACCCTCTCCCAAAAAATGGGAGTGTTCGGAACTAAGTGCTCAACATGGGTGGGGTGCGATAAAACAAAAAAGATACAAATATATATATAAATATACCAACCACACAGCCCAACCTATGGCATCTAAAAAGAGAACTGAGCACATGCCTCGGCACTGCTACTACGAAGCATGCATACAACAAAAAACCCAACCCCCTTTAGGTTTTCATACTTCAGTAGAAATAGTTATTTAGTTGCTTAACTACTGGGCAACTATCCACAACTAACAACAACAAACGTTCGTAAAACATATCCCTTCCATCCACAAAACATGTTAGAAAAAACATAAGCAGCACAAAAAATTCACTCTTATCAACCAACCAAACCCATTGATTATTATTTCCGTTTCATTACCACACCCCACCATCCATTAATTCTTCCACTTTTATTTATTAATCACAACCCATAACCCATTCATATTAAAACCCAACCCTGCAGCCCCGCTGCCAACCGCCATAACCACAACTACACCAAATATCGTACATCATCATCCCTTTAATACCATTTATCGTAGCCCCACTGCCCGTTGACAACATAACATTCATACCAACCCACAACCAAGTCAACTGCAGCCCCGCTGCTCATCCGATCCACAACAACACACAAAACACCCCCAACAGATGCCACGTAACTAAGCCAACACCCACATGTTCATTATTCCATTTTGTTTAACCGGGGTGATCACACATGGGTTCCAGATTTTTATTTAATCAGCCAACTTTACGTGATTATCCAATTTCCACATTCCACAAGCATCCATTTATAAGAAAATACAGAAGGAGAGTGAAACATTTAATTGCATAAGAAAAGGCCCCCAACAACCGTGATTTTCAGTAGGTAGAATCTCATTCAATTCACAACATAATATCATAGGATATAAAGTAACAACAATCACAACTTCCCATCCCCGTTATATAAGCCAGTTATTATCATTATTAAAACAGATTCAAAAGTTTTTCACATAAACAAGAATACACCCACCCCGCATGATGCACAAAATTAGATATACAAAGGTAAGATCCCTACATCAATAGCTTCGTGATCTCAATGCTCCCCCAGATCAACCTTAGAAGACGTTTGTCAGCGTCCGTTACTTCTGTCAGGTCCCGGAAAATCCTCCTCGGGTGGAATTCGGAAAGGAAGGTCTTAAGGATAAACAATGGACCCAGTCTCGGAAGCTTCGTCTCGTCATTACGATCTCGTGGCCGCTGACGGATCGTAAATCGGAGATCGGACGAAGATGTTATGGAAGAAAGAGCCTTAGAGTCTCTTGAGAGAGCTCTGCTCAGAGGAGAGGAGAAAAGAGGATATGGGTGAGTTGAAAGGAGTAGGGGACCCCTCCTTTTATAGATGTGAAGAGAAAAAGTAAACGGCGTGAACTTTATGGTACATGAAGTGTACTCGGTTCTTTCACATGGTCTCCACGCGGCTTCCAACACGGCTCCGCGGCCATTGACTGGTCAACACACGGTTTGAGGGTAACACATACATGAGGAAGGACTACACGGCGTGTAGTTTAGACACACGGCATGTACTCATTTATTGCACATGATAAGGACATGGCTCCAACATGGTACACGACCGTTGAGTGGTAACACATACGTGGGGAAGGACTACATGGTGTATAGAACAGGTCACACGACGTGCACCCATTATTCCACACAACAAGGACACGACTTGCAACACAGGGTGTACCCGGAAAGTAAGTACACTACGTGTACTCAACTACCCGGTGTGTAGTTTTAAAATTCTGGAAAGTGTGGAAAAAATACATTTTACACTCCAGAACACTTCTTGACCTTATTTTTGAAAAAGTAATGGACCGGAGAGGTCCGGGACCTTACAAATATTTTTTACTTTTATCCAATAAATGTTAGAGGCTTAAAATGAAAATGAATCCAATTTTAACCATAAATCATCAAATATTCTTTAAAAGGTCGATTAACCGCCTTTTTATGGAAAACCCTTTTTAAATATACTTTTGACAATTTTATATGTTTTATTTGACAAAATAAAATCCTTCTTTAGATTCTGGACGTCAAAATTTTCTTTCTGTAAAATTTTGTTATTTTTCCGATAAAGATCATTTTTATTGAAAATGTTGCATTTTAATTCAAAACCTCATTTTAATCTGATTTATTTATATGGATATATTATATTATTAATTTATATTATAGTGTATTTAGAATATATTTTTACCATTTAATCTAATGGTGGTCATTGGAATTAATTTCACTTTGAAATTGGACTTAAACTGGTGTCAATATTTTAATAGATATTGTTTCTTAAAAAACACGTTATTTGTTTCAACAGTGGGAAATGATTATTAAATTAATTAATGAAACATATATGTTTTCAATTTTGTAATATAGACATCATTTCTGAATTCCAAATATCAAATATTTCTTAGGGTGAATTTTTGTTATTTTTTTGAAAAACTTCAATTTTTGATGAATAGTGAAACCACTAAGTGGTAGTTAATGAAACTGATTTTTCGTTTAAATGAAACTTTGCCACTTCTGTGATTTGATTTTAAAAAATCCTACATACATTCTTGTCATTAAGAAGTAAAATGTTGTTCAATGAGATTAAAATAATTTTTGGTGAATAGTAACTTTTATGTTTTATTAATCGCGATTAAAGGTAAGTAGTGCAATTTATGGTAAAAATAATGTTTTAATAATATGAAATGACCTAGACACATGTCCAACCCTCATTTGATGTGTCATGGACGACCAAGAAAATCCATGGGACAACTTGGGGACCCCATGGAGCCACATTGGAAGGAAAATGACGTAAATAACTTTTTATTTAAAGTTAAAATAAAAATCTCACAAACAGGAGTTGTTTTACTAAAACAATTTTTAAATGGGGTTATACAAGTCTTATTTTTTACTATAAATATTCATTAAAAATAAAAAACGATTTCCTAAATAATGTTATTTTTATCTAATTTTTAGACATTAAATAAATTAATTTATTTATGACACCATGATGATGCAACGATTACCTCATTATTTAACGATTAAAATAAATTGAAAAGATAATATAACATTTAAGAACTAAACATGAAACAAACGTATTATATTGGTGGATTTAGAACTCTAATCACATTATCCTAGAAATATATAATTTTGGGACCTTTAAAATCCTAAAAGAATTTTGTAATAAATTATCCTTTTATAACTTTCCATGAGTGCCCCTCTTCTCCTCTTATAAAAGGCCCCCACCTCTACCACCTTACCCACTTCTCTCAAGACTTTGGCTCAGACAACCCCTTCCCATTTTGTCTCTCCACATCCTTATCTTATTTCTAGAAGCCTCACATTCGGCAGAAGTCTTTCAAAGGAAGCTTTTCGCTCAAATAAAAAAGAGTTACCCGATTTAAAGGTAAAGTCTTCCCTAGTGTTTGTTTTTTTATTTTGCTTCTCCAACCCTCTAAAATCTTTTTATTCCTTTATTTTGTAACAACACCAGTATCATCAATACAGTAGGATGTTTTTTTAAGAAGTATCTATGCTACACTTACACACGCATCCATCTAATGGTTAAATAACATACTGTTTCTGTGGATGGCGAATTACTGCTTCACGAAACAATAATTGTTCAATCTTCTCTTAAAACCTTTCTTAGTGGACATTATGATGTCATTGTATTTTATATATGATATATATTGTATTTATTTGTCCAATATGCTTCTTTATTTTATATTTAAAACATACCTTTATGGTTTTCATGTTGTGTAGTCGCGATAATTTCATACGAGGAAGTGTGGACTACCGCCCCCTCAAGTGATGTGACTCGTTCATGCAATACATGGAAATGTATAAAGAATGAAATAAATTAACTTATGTGACCTATAAAACATTTATATTATACTGGAATTATAATATATATATATATATTTATATCTCAATTATTTTTAATTCCATTAATATGGCAAAGAAATGAAAGCAGCGTTCATGCGTACATACGGCTTATAGTCTCCATGAACGGTACATTTCATTTCTTATCTCCAAATGTTATTTACTATTATAATACATATATATAATGGTCATATATGTCATATATTACATATAAACTATGGATATCATTCTGGAACAATAATATATGTATCACTCTTTTAGCTTTAATTGCATTAATATGACAAAAAAAATGGAAGTAACATTCATGCGTACGTACGGCCTACCGTCTCCATGAACGATGCTTTTAATTTTTTATCTCCAAATGTTATGGAATAGTATAAAATGAATATGTACTGGATATATATGATATTTTAATCATTAATACTATTCTGGAAATAATTTACTTATAACTACATGGACAATCATTTTCAAACAACATCATTTTTGACTCATGTACCAAACATCGGAAAAAACGTCTGATATGAACTCACATTATTAACCAATTATTATAACATTATAATATTTGATATGAACTGAATAATAATATTTAAATGATGTCCTTAAGAAATTATAAATTTTCCAATGTTTATTATTCAGGAAACGAAAGAAACGAACAAGACAAGTCAGACTTGAGGTAAGGGATCCTACCCCTCTCTTTCTTTTAAAGTACACTCTTTTTTGTAATTCCATTTAAGCTAATTTTTCTTATTATTGGGATGTTATTTTATATTACTCATACTGTAATTTTTATGTTCAAATGATGAGAGACCCTATTTTCTCTCATCAATCCATTTTGGATGTTTTGATTGGCGTCGTTAAGCTGCCGAATTTTCGTAAGAGATCCAACCTCTCTCTGTTGTTTTAAGTACTCTCCTTTATGTCACTTCATTTAATATCCCCTTTGTTATGTTAGGAGATTTCATTTTATATTACACTTTATGTACATTTTATGTTAATAAGATGAGAGACCCTATTTGATCTCGTCAATCCATTTTTTGGAAGTTTTAAGTGGTGTCGTTAGGCTGCCGAGTTTTCGTAAGGTATTTTTCATCTCACTTTTATTCCCATGAGATTTATGCTACATTTTCCACCATTTACATTGGGTGGTGTATGTAATTCCCATTATTCTAATCTTAGTGTAATATAATTTCTTTTATGAGTATTTACATCAATGTTTTATAGTCCTTCTTTGATGGGGTGTACATTTCGAATGTTACCCAAGTCGGTATGGGAACCTTTCACCCTCCTCTTTTTAAAATACTTATTTTGTTATGTCTTTTAATTTACATATTATTATGTTGGGATATGTTCATATATATCCTTATTGATGTAATGTTTATGTCCAAGTGATGAGATACCATTCACTCTCTCATCGACTAATTTTTTGAATTTTGAAGCGACACCGTTAGGCTGTCAAATTTTTACAAGGGAACGTCTTAACCCAATTTCGATTTCTTTGGGTTCAACTTGTACTTATTGAACATGTATTCCTATGAATATGTGTGAATGAGCTCTAATATTTCCACACTAAATATCCACTTATATTTGGTGTATTTATATTTCTCACACATAATTATGTGATAGATTTATCCTTAATTTAAGGTTACCGTCTTTATAATTGATTTCATCTCAATTAGGATTTCCTTTGAGACTTCATTGTTGTTATGCACCAATTCAATATTATATTATGTGAATAATGTCCATTTACATTTTATATCATGAATCACTTTATTCTCATGATATTATAAATATCGTATTAAATGTTATTATGCAATTATTGTATTCAGCAGTCTCTCATTTTGTTAAAAACTCTTTAACAAAAATATTGTTTTAAATGTTTTAAAGATTCATTATTCTAAATCTTTATCATTAATTTCCATGTTTTCAAAATGGTTTTCAGTATTTATTTATATGGGCATTAATGTTTTAAAATAAATATTCCATTAAAATCTTCAAGGAGGTATGGGACACTTTGATTCAATAATCTCTTTTAAATGGTTTTTGAAAATGGATTGATTAATTCAATATCTTGGAATTACTTATTGTGATTGAAAATGAAATGTTGTTATTGAAATGTTTATATTTTCAATATTTTATGTGTAATGATGGTACTTGGTCATTTAACGGGTGGTTATGTGATAAACCATATGACGGGTGGTTCTGGGAATACTAGGACGGGTGGTTGCATTATAACCTCTAATTCCTTGGGTATGGAAGTCAGTCGTATGGATATTCTATTAAGTATGTGTGTAAGTCGACCGTATGGTTATTCCATTTAAGTATGTTTATGTCACAAGTTAACATTATATGTTATGTGTACTTTATATGGGTTTTATGGGAATCCTTTGGTTACAAAAGGGTAAGTAATGGTCTTTTATTCAGTGAAGAGTTTTTACTACTTCATAAAGGTGAAAATTATTACTTTGGTAAAGTACTCATAGTTAAGTTGTTGTTTTGAAAAACTAAGAGTTATCCTTCTTTGTGTATCCTTTACTAGGATTTTTATGCCCATCCCATGTTTTTGAAATGTTTTCCACAGGACTTAAAGATGAATAGGGTCAAGGATGAGATCAAGGAAAGACATTCTATCTAAAACATGGAACTAAACATGTTTCTTTTTAAGTGTTTTTTCATTATTTTATGGAAACATAGTAGAAGTGTATACTATGTAATCTTTTGAGATGTAATAGTTATGAACTAATTCTCTAAAACTCTAAACTTGAAAAGATCCTCTATGTGAGTTATTCATTTAATTCATGATTAAGTAGAGTTTTAGGTCGGGGCCTTATAGTTGGTATCAAAGGTCGGTTTAGATATCTTTAGAGGTTAGGGTATTCTATAAGCACAAGTGACATTACCATAATGTCTAGGATTTCAGAATGAGTCATAGTTTTTAGATAATGTGAATGTGTAAGTATATCTTAGTATTTATCTTCCTCATTAGTACATGATGATTTTGTTGATATACGCACACTAAATTTTCTGTTTTTAGTAAATGGATGGATCTAGCAGGCACCAAAGTGACAATGGGTTTAATGGAGACTGTGGTGGTTCCCTGATTAAGAGACTGGATGAAATGGGGGATTCAATGAGTAATCTCATGGTTGTGCTAAACCAACTGTCAAGGAGTCATGATCAACCACTTGACCCGTGGGGAGTTACCTAATGCATCATGTACGAGATGACAAACTCGATGTGGAAGTTCATGTAATAATTATAAAGGTAACCATTAGGGTTTATATGATCCTTACTTTTGAGGTAATTATGGGTTACTATATGTTATGATGGAAAATGAAAGGTATGAGATAATTTTGATGTTAAATTATTTTATGGTTATTTTTTATGATTTTATCTCTTATTGGGTAATGCTTTAAAAATTATATAGTTTTGGAAAAAGGACAACACACAGACCATGTGACAACCCGTTGTGTCAGAAAAAGGTTCGGGAATCGAACCCACAACTAAAGTGCGACTGGTATTTATCACCTACCACTGGACTACGTGATGTCCCTGGTCAGTTTGACTAATTATTTTTAGCTATATGATCTTACGAATCTAGAATAAGTTTATTTTGTGTTATATATGGAAATTATTAACCTATCATGAAGGATATGTGATTAGGTTAATTACTTTTTTGTATGAGACATTAAGAGTAACTGAGGTTATTTGGAGACAAATGTTTAGGTTTATCTTGGAAGACTATCTGATTAAATCCTTCAAATATTTGAGTTTTAATTTTAGTTTGGTTTACTTTGAATAATTTTATGGATAATTGTTTATTGAATGGTCTTCGTTGAACTTTGGGTTTTGTTGGAAAAATTTGGAGATTAAGAATAGATTTTCTTTTTATAAAGGATTATCATTTTGTGGATAATCTGATCTCATACTAACAATTTTGGTTTTGGTTATGGTCTAAAGACATGGGAGGTATATAGTTCTCTTTTTTGGATAAGGTGGTTATCTAGAAGTTGATTATTGCTCTCTTAATGCAAACAAGTCTTCCTAAATACTAATCTTTCGGAGAAAATATGAGTTTGATTAAAGAATCTAGTAAAAGTTGAAAGTCTATGTGACAAGTATATATGTTTCATTATGATTTAGTTAATCTCAAAAGTAAATTTCTCAATTAAGAGTAACTTAAAAAAAAATGTTGTCTGTTAACTTTTCCTATTGGGGAATCGAATACCGTTTAACCCATCACAAGTTTGTGATTTTCTTATGGTTAACTTTATCCTAAACATGTATACTATCATTATACATCAGAACATGACCCTTTGTTTTTCCTTAATATCCATATTTTCATTCATTGAATCCTAGTATGGGTTAACTCGGGTGACATTTGTACTTCTATCCCATTCTTTTAATGTGATAGTTTTACTGACTCTTGTTCCGATGTGGGATTTTCAATGAAGCTTCCAAGCCCAATTTTAAAATTGCGAGGACACAATTCCCAAAAGGGGGGAAGGATGTAACACCCTTGGTAAATAAAGAATATGACATTTTCAAATTTATCCATATTTTTGAATAAAATATTAATATTACTTTAATGGGAACGCTATGGTCGATGGCGTACCCAATACACAACAACGAGTTTCATTGAAATCTTACGTTGCACTCTAATAATAAAATAATATTATTCTAAATGGTAGTTAATGCATATCCGTTGTAATGGCGGAATTGAAAGGAACTAACTACAAAATGATTATATATGTCTTTCAACTGTTTTTACATTTATCCAATAAATGTTAGAGGCTTAAAATGCAAATGAATCCAATTTTAAACATAAATCTTCTAATATTCTTTAAAAGGTAGATAAACAACCATTTGATGGAGAACCCTTTATAAATATACTTTTGAAAATTTTATATATTGTATTTGACAAAATAAAATCCTTCTTTAGAATATGGACATCCAAATTTACTTTTTGTAACATTTAGTTATTCTTCTGATAAAGATCATTTTTAATGAAAATGTTGCATTTTAATTCAAAACATCATTTTAATACGATTTATTTATGTGGATATATATTATATTTTTAATTTATATTAATGTGTATTTATAATATATTTTTACCATTTAATCTAATGGTGGTCATTGGAATTAATTTCACTTTGAAATTGGACTTAAACTAGTGTCAATCTTTTAATAGATATTGTTTCTTAAAAAACACGATATTTGATTCGACAGTGAGAATTGATTATTAAATTAGTTAATGAAACATATATGTTTATAATTTTTTAAAATAGAGATCATTTTTTAATTCCTAATATCAAATATAGCTTAGGGTGAATTTTTGGTATTTTTCTGAAAAACATCAATTTTTGATGAATAGTGAATCCACTAAGTGGTAGTTAGAGAAACTGATTTTTCGTTTAAATGAATCATTGCAATTTCTGTGATTTGATTTTTAAAAATCCGACACACATGGTTCTCATTAAGGAGTAAAATGTGGTTCAATGAGATTAAAATAATTTTTGGTGAATAGTAACTTTTAAGTTTTATTAATCATGATTAAAGGTAATTAGTGTAATTTAAGGTAAAAATAATTTTTTAATAATATGGAATGACATAGACACATGTCATACCCACCTTGGATGTGTCATGGATGACCAAGACAATACATGGGTCAACTTAGGGACCCCATGTAGCCACTTTTGTAGGAAAATGACATAAATTACTTTTTATTTAATGTTAAAATAAAAATGTCCCAAACATGAGTTGTTTTACTAAAGCAATTTTTAATTGGGGTTATAAAAGTCATATTTTTTATTATAAATTTTCATTAGAAATATAAAACGATTTTCTACAGCATGATATTTTTTTATAATTTTTATACATTAAATAAATTTATTTATTTATGACACCATGATGATGCAGCGATTACATCATTATTTAACGAATTAAATAAAATGAAAAGATAATGTAAAATATAAGACATAAACCTGTCAAAAAACTATTGTATGGGTGTATTTCGAACTCTTATCACCTTATCCTAGAAATATACAATTTTATGACCTTTAAAATCAAAATATAATTTTATAATAATGTAACCTTTTATAACTTTCCAAGAGTGCCCCTCTTCTCCTCTTATAAAAGGCCCCCACCTCTACCACCTTACCCACACCTCTGAAGCCTTTGGCTCGGCCAACCCCTACCCATTTTGTCTCTCAACATCCATCTATTACTCCTATAAGCCTCACATTGGGCAGAAGCCTTTCCAAGGAAGCCTTTGATCTCAAATCCAAAAGAGTTACCCAATTTAAAGGCAATGTCTTCTCTAGTGTTATTTTGTTTTATTTTGCTTCTCCAACCACCTAATATCTTTGTATTCCATTATTTTATAACAAAACCAGTATATTCAATACACTCGGATGTTTTTATAATAAGGATTAGAGCTACACTTACACACACATCCGTCTAATGGTTAAATAACATACTATTTATGTGGATGGCGAATTACTGCTTCATGAAACGAAAATTGTTCAATCTTCTCTTAACACCTTTCATGGTGGCCATTATGATGTCACTGTATTTTATATATGATATATGTGGTATTTATGTTTCTCATATGCTTCTGTATTTTATATTTAAAACATACCTTTATGCTTTGCATGTTGTGCAATTGCGATAATTTCATACGAGGAAGTGTGGACTACCGCCCCATCAAGTGATGTGACTGGTTCTTGCAATACATGGAATGTATAAATAATGAAATTAATGAACTTATGTGAGCTATAAAACATGTTTATTATAATTTAATTATAATATATATATATATATATCTCATTATTTTTAATTCCATTAATATGGCAAGAAAATGAAAGTAGTATTCATGCATACGTACGACTTACCGTCTCCATGAACGGTACATTTCATTTCATATCTCAAAATGTTATGTACTATTATAAGTACATATATATAATGGATATATATGTAATATATTACATATAAATTATGGATATAATTCTGGAACTATAATATATATCTCTATCTTTTATCTTTAATTCCATTAATATGACAAAAAAATGAATGTAGCGTTCATGCGTACGTACGGCCTACCCTCTCCATGAACGGTGCTTTTAATTTTTTATCTCCAAATGTTATGGAATAGTATAAAATGAATATTTACTATATATATATGATATTTGAATCATTAATACTATTCTGGAAATGATTTACTTATAACTATGTGGTCAATCATTTTCAAACAGGTTCATTTTTGACTCATGTACCAAACATCGGCAAAAACGTCTGATATGAACTCACATTATTAACCAATTATTATAACATTATAATATGTGATATGGACTGAATAATAATCTTTAATGGATTTAGTTAAGAAATTCTAAAGTGACCAATGATTATTATTCAGGAATATAAAGAAACAAACAAGACAAGTCGGACTTGAGGTAAGGGATCCTACCCCTCTCTTTCTTTTTAAGTACACTCTTTTATGTCATTCCTTTTAAGCTCATTTTTCTTATGATTGGGATGTTATTTTATATTATTCATACTGTAATTTTTATGTTCATATGATGAGAGACCCTATTTTCTCTCATCAATACATTTTGGATGTTTTGATTGGCGTCGTTAGGCTGCCAAATTTTCTTAAGAGATCCGACCTCTCTCTGTCGTTTTAAGTACTCTCCTTTATGTCACTTATTTTAAGCTCCCATTTTTTATGTTGGGGGATTCTATTTTATATTCATATTTCTTTACATATAATTTTAATATGATTAAATACCCTATTTTATCTCATCAATCCATTTTTGGATGTTTTAAGTGGCCCCGTTAGGCTACCATGTTTTCATAAGGGATTTTTCATCTCACTTTTATTCCCGTGAGATTTATACTACATTGGCCACCATTTCCTTTGATTGGAGTATGTACCAACAATTTTTCTAATCTTTGTGTATTATAATTTTTTTTATTAGTATTTACATCAATTTTTTATAGCACTTCTTTCATGGGGTGAACGTTTCGAAAGTTACCCAAGTCTGTAAGGGAACCTTTCACCCTCCTCTTTTTAAAAGACTTCTTTTGTTATGTCTTTTAATTTACATATTATTATGTTGGGATATGTTCTTATATATCCTTATTATTTTATATTTTATGTCCAAGTGATGAGATACCATTCAATCTCTCATCGTCTAGTTTTTTGAATTTTGAAGTGACACCGTTAGGCTGTCAAATTTTTACAAGGGAACGTCTTAACCCAATTTCGATTTCTTTGGGTTCAAATTGTACTTCATGAAGATATCATCCTATGAATATGTGTGAATGACCTATGATTGTTTCACTCTTAATATCCACTTATATTGGGTGTATTTATATCTCTCAAACATAATTATGTGATAGATTTATCCTTAATTTAAGGATACCATCTTTATAATGGATTTCATCTCAATTTACATTTCCATTGAGACATCATTGTTGATATGCACCAATTCACTCTTATATGGTGTGTATACTGTCCTTTGACATATTATATCATGAATCCCTTTATTCTCATGATATTATAAATCTCGGATTAAATGTTATTCCGTAATTATTTGTATTCAAGTGTCTCTCATTTTGTTAAAAACTCTTTAACAGAAATAACGTTTTAAATGTTTTAAAGATTCCTTATTCTAAATCTTTATATTTAATTTACATGTTTTCAAAATGGTTTTAAGTATTTATTTATATGGAAATTAGTGTTTTAAAATTAATATTCCATTAAAATCTTCAAAGTTGTATGGGTCACTTTTAATCAAAATATCATTTAAATGGTTTTTGAAAATGGATTGATTAATTCAATATCTTGGAATTACATATTGTGATTGAAAATGAAATTTTGTTATTGAAATGTTTATATTTTCAATATTTTATGTGTAATGATGGTACTTGGACATTTTACGGGTGGTTACTTGATAAACCATATGACGGGTGGTGTCGTGAATACCAGGACCGGTGGTTACGTTATAACCTCCAATGTATTGGGTATGGAAGTCAGCCGTATGGATATTCCATTAAGTATGTGTGGAAGTCGACCATATGTTTATTCCATTTATGTATGTTTATGTCACAAGTTACATTTATATGTTATGTGTTCATTATATGGGTTATATCGTAATATGTTGGTTACAAAAGGGTATGTAATGGTCTTTTATTCAGTGAAGAGTTTTTACTACTTCATAAAGGTGAAAAGTATTACTTTTGAAAAGTACTCATGGTTTACTTGTTGTTTTGAAAAACTAACAGTTATCCTTATTTGTGTATCCTTTACTGGGGGGTTTATGCTCATCCCAAGTTATTGAAATTTTTTCCACACGACTTAAAGATGAATAGGGTCAAGGATGGGATCAAGGAAAGACATTTTATCTAAAACATGGAAGTAGACATGTTTCTTTGTAAGTGTTTTTTTATTATTTTATGGAAACATTGCAGAAGTGTCTATAATGTAATCTTTTGAGATGTAATAGTTATAACCTAATTCTCTAAAACTCTAAACCTGAAAAGATCCTCTATTTGATTTATTCATATAATTCATGATTAAGTAATGTTTAAGGCTGGGGCCTTATAATAATAATATTGTTTTTTAATTTCACATAAAATTATTAAAATATAAAAAATATATATATCAATTTTTTCTAGTGAATCATTCACCATCCTTTTCTTTCAGTAGTGGAACATTGATTTTTTTCCCATTCCATATTTTCAACATTGATTTGTTGTTTCATAAATAAAATATTCTCAATTAATGTTATGAATGCACGTATTTTACAATAATGTATTACCAAACACCATGTACATGAAAAGATATATCCACACAATGTTCAGTAAACACTTCCCATGCTTATGGGTTTACCAGATGTGAATAAATAAGCAATGGGTGTGGGGTTATTTTCCATTTACCATATTTAAAATTAAATCACATTATAATTTTGTGAAACCCTCTATGAATCCTTCCAGAAGTAATTAATACAAATATCTTGTTCTATTAATCAACTATAAATGAACTCTAAATGGTATAATGAAACGTAATTCAATGTTTAATTATTATTTTTAAATAAAATTAATAAATGATTCCATATTTTTATTATGATATCTTCCCATGTCATTTCCATATGTTTTGGCACAATGTGGTTCCAAGAATCTACATGATTAGGCACACATTCATGAGTGAGGAGTAAAATGTAACTACTGAACATGGCCTTGTTTTGGATAACATGTTGTCCCTATGAATTCAAAATGTCCTTGTATTTTATGCCTTTTCATTTCCCCATAAATATATTTTCAAATGACATCAAACTATGATGCTCATATTTTTATGCATCATTTGTACTCCATCAACTACCATTGCCTTGGATTCAAAGTCATTAATATGTTTCTTCATTAGATAAGTAGCATTAATTTTTTATGAAGGTGGTTGTACCACTGCACTTAGAGTAACAATCCATTGAGAATCCAATAGTTCCTTAGGATTGGGAGAACGTTCACATATTGATATTCATTGTTACTTTACAATGGGAGTAATGGAATGTTTAGAGATCCATTGTTCTTCAATATTGGGAGCACCATAATATGGAGAATTCATTATCCATATAAGTTGTTTAACATTTAGTTTGGATTACATAAATGTTTTAGTAAATGGGAAAAAAATATGGTAACATAATGTATATTATGAAAAATTATAACATTATTATTGAACTATTTTTTAAGGTTGAAGGGATTTAAAACCTCTATAATGTATACAAATACCTTCATTATGGGATCCTATGATGAAAATAAATTTTTACATTAGGACCAATTCAAAATGAACATGATGTTCTAATGAATGGGTCATCCTCAGTTGAATTTGCATCTGACCCTTCTATGGGTTTGGTCCATAATAGAATAAAAAACATTCATTTAACGATCTATATATCATTTAATAGCTGTACTTCCAATGATTTCATTATAATTTTTTTTTCTTTTGTACCCTTCCTTATTGAATTCAAAATTCATGAGTCCCAATTCATCTATTTTTACTCCAATCCTGTTATCATCTCACCTGAATTAATAATCGATACTATGAATTTTGTATAATCTAAATACAATATTTTTTTATGATTCTAAATTATGAAATTTTCACAAAAATTGATTTTCATTCCCTAATACCATAAACAACATCACTTCAACAAAAAGTAAAAATCCACTATTTTTCATGGTACTATATTTATCGGGTTCATTTGCATAGAATGTATAATATTAATTAAATAAACATTATATGATAATACATATAATGTTGGTCCTTGGGCTACACATCAAAGTCATTATGAAATTTGAACTGGATATACATAAAAACCCATAAAAATATGGTCTCAAAACCATCATTAAAAATATTTATTATTTATATTTGATATCCCTATTTCAACACATTATGGATTCAAATTCATAGTAATTTCACTGTGGGTTTTCAAATATGGAGAAACCTATAACATATTATAAAAAATGTAATAGTCAGCATAATCTAGATTGGTAATTTTGATTTTCAAAACATCTCTTCCTGAAATTCCTCATCCAATAATCTGCCTAGTGTGACTTGATTTTTATAGACCTATGATTTCAACCCCTTATAGGTAGTCGGTAAAAAATTCAATGGACTACATTACAATATATCACTCAAAAAAAATTTTGGATGACTTATTTATTTTTTGATATACCCTTTCAAAATCATCATATACCTTTTAATGGGGTATATCAATTTATAATTTACAAAACCACACAGTTTAATTTCTATCACAATGTGAACCGTCAAGTGAACCATTATATCAATTCATACTGAAGGGAAGAATATTTCCAATACATGTAACATAAAGGATATTTCCTTTTCAATAGTCAAAAATTTCACCAGTTATTTAACATTGAATCATTTATATTTTAAAAATAAATTGTAATTTGTTAATGTATGATAAACATTCTTCGTCAATAATCATCATTAAGATACATGAAATGGATATTTTATAAAAAAACATGTTTTTATGAGATTTCAAACACATTATGTTTAAATTAGTCATTGAAATGAAACTATTGATATTTAATTAGTACCCCCATGGGTCCATTGTGTCATTCAAGAAGTTTAAAAACCGATTTATCTCCTCCCTCGAAAGGGAGAATGTAGTTGGAGAATAAAAGTAGGGTTTTCACCCATCACAGAATCCAACCCTTGTTCAATTTACATGTCTATTTTGTCCGGGAAAGGCATCAGTCTATCCATTTTTTTTTGTAAATTTATTAGTATTCCAATTAATATATCATATAAATTTTTTCGACATCCATAAAATCAATAAAATTTATGATATATACACAATTTCAGCATATAGATTAAAAAAACTAGAATTTTATTCATCCAATTTTTGTACGGTTTTTTGAAAATGGATTACTAAATGTTGTGTTCAAATATTTCAATTTCTCATGAAGATGATAAATTGTTAGTGGATACTATGTTATAAATTATTTTGAACTTAAATTGAATTATATAGTCCAAGATATGAATGTATTTCATCTATGATATATACTTATTTGAACAGGGTAGAAACCCCTGATGTCTATAAATCATATTCTTCATTAAATGTTTCAACATAATTGTCATTGTACCTTATTCAGAAATTAGAAATCTTAGATATCTTTTAGTGCTATATCCAAAAAAAAATTCCATAATATGAAAAATAAATTATTACCCATAAAACATAGATCTCAATGTGAAATCATAATTTCTTGAAGAAACATACAACTGAACACATGAATCCCACAATAATTTCAAATCCTCACCAAATTGAGGAAGAAAAACATCAATATCATTACTCTGTTGTTTTGGTCCTAATATATGCGTAAATAACAAGATGTATTTTCCTCAGAGGCATAATCATGGTGGAATGTTATAATTTACGAACATAACCGACCAGATAATGTGAGAACATCTTTGGAAACCAAAATGATTCACTCTATCTTTAGATATTGAATTGGTGGAATGTTATAATTTACGAACATAACCGACCAGATAATGTGAGAACATCTTTGGAAACCAAAATGATTCACTCTATCTTTAGATATTGAATGATGAATTTTTATCCTCTCTTTTCAAAAATACATATACTCAAGAAAAATTTTCAACCTCATAGAAGAGTCTAATAAGTGATTTAGTTTCATGAAAATGTTTCTTATATTTGGGTTCCATAGCCATTTTCATGAAATCTCTTTACTTATATACAAAATCATAAAAATTAGAATTATTTGAATGTGACATACAACATTCGGATGACCTGATTCATCTTTATTGTATCAATAATAAATGAAAATTGGAAACTCATTAAGTCATTTATTGTCTATGTGAAATAATATAAAATCATTTGGGAATGCATGTATTATTTAAGAGATTTTAAACATCAATAATAGAATTTTAGGGAATTGTATATTTTTCCATGGATATCATTATCTTCTAGGAGTGTATCTTTAAAGAGATCAAGTAGTTTAGTAAAAAAGATGGAAATACATATATTTATAGATTTCATCTTATTTAGTTTTTGAATGGATACAAATTCTATATATTTAGTGTGACCATTATAAATTTCATCTTTTTATAAATCTTTATCTTCTCAAACAATTGTGGATAATAAAGATATTCATATTAAATTATCATGGTAATTTCCCCTATATGATCTTCATCATCATTGACACCTATAATCACATCACTTATACAATGTTCTTTATTTTCCAATCTTGTAATCACATCAGATGTTCCATAATATGACGTGTTATTCTAGTTACTAGGTATATTAATTTTTTTTACTTGTTTTATTTAGACATTTAATCTTTCATCAATTCTATGAAAGATAGCGTGTTTTTCAAGTCATCTGGACTAATTAGTCTTGAATTAAAATCGTATAATCATCGGAAAAAAATGACAAGCGTAATATGCACGATCTATTGCAAATATGATGAACTCTATCACTCCATATTCATACTCATTTTTCATATGATTGACATCCATCCATTATTTATTCTTATGTGTCATATTTTATTAGAAAATGTTAATATTTAAATAAATAAATACCCAAAGAATTTTAAAATGACTATGGATCTCATAAATTTCATGAATGTAAATGGAATGATTGAAAAATATTTTATCATCCCACATGATCAAAAAAATTATTGTAGGATGTTTATAAATTTATCTATTGTATTTATTGTATTTATTATTTTTTAAAAATATATATTATTTGAAAATAAATTTAATAGGGAAAATATGTATACGGAATATAAAAATGGTTTCAAAAAAAATTATTTTATTGTTGATAACAATAATACATACCTATGAGAAAATCTGTGTTCTTCCATGAGACTTGAGGGATTTAGTACAGTGATGTGAGTAAATAGTTTTTAATTGTAAAAATTCACTATATTTGTAATGTTGGGTGAAAAACAAGATATTTATAATTTATGAAGGGGTTTTGAAGTGGAATATTCAATAAATATAAATACATCCCTAACTCTTTAATGAAGAAATGATTTGAATTTTATGGTTTTGAATAATTATAGGGAAATATTTTTTTGATGTTATTCTATATAAATTGATACTTTTAAATGGGTATAAATTATTCCAAATAACAAGGAAGATCAATTTTATGAAAAGACATTGGATAAAAATATATTCATCAAAATCCCCTTTGAAAATTTATAGTCTAAAATATAAATATTCAATTCATGAGTCAGGAACATTCCCAACCAAGGTTATACATACATTTTTTGCTAGGGTTTCCACCAATCTTACACATTTTTTCTCATGTTCTTTTCTTAGGGACTTTGATAGGATATCTATTATTGTATTACATGGTAATAGTTTCAATTATGTCACCAACTGAGTTGACTCCAATAATTCCTCTCTCTCTAGACTATGAAATTCCATTATCAGTATGAACAAGAAACTTATGAGATATTTTGAGTAGCCTTTAATAATTCCACTCTATATAGTATTTGATTCCATTAGGTCTTGTTTTTAGCCAGTAGGGATCGAGAATGTAATTACCTAATTTTGAATAATTGACTCTGGTGACATGACACGTTGAACTGAATTGGTTCATTAAATTAATTTGGTATTTTCCTTCAATAAATCAATGAAATAAAAAAACAAGTATTTTGAAATGTCAATTATATTGATATTTTTATTATAGTATAATATTGAGTCTTACACTATCACTGTGATTTTATTTATTTAAATAAAAATCATGAAAACCTTGAATTATATAAAAGTCTATTAAATAAAATATTTCTTTCCTTAGTCATTTTAAAATATATCATTATGTCTAAATTTTGAATTATAATTTACCTTATATATTCATTTTAAGAATAGTTATATTATAAAAAACCACATTAAATTTAAATTTAAAATATTTTTATTTGACTATATTTTAGGGAATTTGTGTACTCACTAAAAATCACAATTATAAAATAATTATAATTGAACGAATTAATAATGATTAATTTTTTACCAATATACATAATATGGATTCTCAATTGGCTAAACAAATCACTAATTAATATATTACCCTTATAGTGAAATACATAGTTTTGGGAAACATTAATATATTGAAATTTACACATTTTTGGGTAAATAGATTTAATTTGGTGTTGAATCACCTTTATGACATTAAAAATACCTAATATAATATAATTATGGTGTGTTAAAACCTATAGATTAGTACAATTTCAAATATTATAACTGTATTGAATGTAAACCTTTCCAATGCTAAACAAATTCCAAAAGTAAATAAGGACCACCGAAATGAAAAAACATACGTTTACATAATTAAAATCCATTAATAAGGTCATAAAAGCAAAGAATAATTTTAATTTTTTTATAATAATGAATCTAGTATACCCTAACCCGCAATCCCCTTTACACTGAATAAGGCTTCAAAACCAATGACTAACAAAATTAACAAATTTCAATGATTATCTATAGGAATCAATATTTCATTACCAAATTATCAAAACATAAACTATTATTGGTACTTTTCCCAAAAAAATCCAATGAATTCTCATCCTCACCTCTATCACTTTAATGGACCCAAATACCATCATTATAATATTAACACTCAAACTCTTTACTATAAAACTGTTATACAAAAATATCATTACTTTTTCCAAAAACATAAAATCCAAATTTTGGTTTATCTTTATAAATATATTTATATAATTATATATAATTGTAAAATTGTATTCATAATAAATATATTTATTTCAATTTTATAATTATTTAAATAAATAAATATATTAATTATTATAATTATAAATAATTATTTTTATAAATATTTTCACATAATTGTAAATATATTTATATTTAACTCATTATAAATATATAGATATATATTTCTAAAAAAATCATTATATTTATATATTTATAATTATAATTATAAATTAATATTTTTTATAAATATTTGTTTATAAATATATATATACACTAATAATAAATGTTTTTATCGTAATTTTACAATTATTTATATATATAGTTATAATTATAAATAAAAATATTATTAAAATTATACTTATATATAATTGACAAATATATAATTATATATATAATAAATAAATTTATTGTTTATAAGTATTTATGTGAACATATTATGTAAATGGGTATAACATGAATAGATTATACGTAATAAGGTAAATATTATAAAAAAATGTAATCACATTTATTTGGAAAGAAAGATTAATAAAGGGTTCAATGTATGAATGAAAATTCATTGGTGTGAATACATAACATATGCATTAATCATCATAATATAGGTAATCATTACATATGGAGCATAGTAAACCACAATCATTTCCAAAAATAGACATATGATCATATAACATTAATTATATGCACTCATGTGTTAAGCTATGCAGATTAATAACACTAATAATTTCCAGGAATATCATCATTATCTCTTGATATATATATATATATATATATATATATATATATATTAAATTCATTGTAGATATATATTTATTTAAGTATATATTAATTTATATAATTATAAATGTAATTAAATATTATTAAAAAGTACATAGATAAAGTTATAAATATAAAATTATAAATACAATTAATGAATTTATTATTTTAAAAAATTAGTATACTTTTATAATTATCTAAATATATATATTTATAATATTATAAATACTTTTTTAAATAGTATATATAAATATTAATTGTTAAAAAATTAAAATTAATTATATACATGTAGTTTTTAATTAATGTATAAAAATATACATTATTTTTTAATATAAATATAATAATTATATATGTATATGTATATTAATAATATTTTTTATTGAAAAAATTACCATAGAAAATAATATCATTGATAAATATATCCTTTATATGTGTTAAAATGGAGTTGATAAATGAGCCACCTTTATTAGAGATTTTGTTGCATTAAGAAAGGTTACTATTATCAGTGCTTTTAGCTAGTACTGATAAATGTAAGGAATCTAACTGCACATTATTCATATATATGATAAAAGATGGTTCATCACTTTCCTATATTTGTGGCTTGAAGGTTTCTCAATATTTGAAAAGGTACTTTTTATATAGGAGTAAATTTACACCATCTATTCAAAATTCCAAAAATTTATCAATATATAAGATTATCCAAGATCATACATAATATTAACTCAAAATAGAATGTTATAAATTCATAAATTTTCATAATATGTATGAGTGACCTTGTGTATACATAAGAGGAACCTTGAGGAGATATCATTGAAATTGGAAAAGACCTTATTTAACCTGTTATATGTGTGACTAATTTATTTATACATAATGGTCATTAAAAAATATATAGAGGTTCAAATTATAGTAATATTCAATTATTTAACAATTTAGATATACAGAATATAATATATATGAGTTAAAAACACAAAAACTACAACATACGTGTTTCAAATTTATAAAATGTGGAAAATTCATAAAACATTCAATGATACAAATGGGTACTCCTGGGAAACATAGTAAAAAATGAAAATAATAAATTCCCACTATGATGTGTAAATGTATAGATGTAGACACATGAGGGTCATTTTAGTGGATAAGAAAAGGTACTATAAGGTCGATTACTAGATATTTTTAAAAGGCATAGACTTTCATTATGACATATAGGGTTTTTATTTCTCTTATATAAGATTAATTATGATGTAAATTTTAAAATGCCAAAAAATTTATTTTTTTTCATAGGGGTTCACCAATTAACATGTAATTTTATTTCCTATCCAAACTGTGAGACTTATAAATATTAATATAAATTACAAAAAGATAAAAAGAATTATTTTAATGAAAATCAGTGAATTTTGTGTTATTCGTTAAATATTAAACAAAATGTTGATAAATAATATATACAGGATTCCGAAAACCTATTTTGAGGATGACAGAAGAATAAAATGGTCTAAATTTACATCATTAAAAAGAAAATAATTCCAAAAAATAGCCCCATGGATGGAATATTTACAAAATATGGTTCTATAATTTAATATATAGTTAAAATATGAGAATAAAGTCACACCACATTATGCTATGAAGAATAAATTTGGGTAAGGCTTTATGGAATAATGTTATGATATCGAAATTAGGCCTTATGATGAAATGAAATAATAGAGTGTGTCACACTATAACAGATGATACTATGATGTAACCATGAAAAAATATAAAGGAATCACATGTATTGAAGGAAGTATTTCATGACTATTATATATTACCCTACATCATATCATGAAGATGTTTGAATTTAGTGATCATGAAGTTTTATGAAGATTTAGAAATAAATAAAAAATGTCATTATAATTAAGGGAGATATCAATGATGAAAATTCCAAGATGAATGGAAATAATGGAAAGAATATATTGATTATTATCTAAGTTTCTATGTAGAAATTTGAGTGGTAAAAAATCAAGGGGATATTATTGAAGCATCGTGTATAGTAATTAATTTTTCTTATATTTGAATTATTTTAAATAGATTGAACAAATAATAATGGATGATTGAATGAATGATCCAGAGATCATGATTTATGATTTTTAATATTTTAAAAATTAAAAAGTGTTATAATGGAGAGATACTGAGAATATAATGAGGTAATAAGGATATGAAGATATTGATTAAAATTAATAAGATACTAATATAGACAACATTTAAACATATTATATATCAATTAGATATAGAAAAAAATATATGATTATCCAATATATTATATCTAATGAAGAATTGAGATAATCAATCTTACTAAAATGATATAATTACATTATGTTGAGGATAAATAATAAAAATAATAAGATAGAGATAGAGGATTAATTCTATTGAGCATCATCCCAAGTAATGAAAAATACTATGGATTATAACATAAGATATTTCAAAATCATAAGAAGTGAATTTTATAATTTATTTTAGATTTTGGACCTCTTGAAAATACTCTCTTTCAAATCCATATATAATAATGTCTGAATTATTTCAAGATAGCATCGATATTTCTTAAAAATTTGGAAGAAATAAAAAATTATTATTCTAAATAAATATTATTCATATATTATAACCACACTTTAAAATTGAAGAACCAGACCATTTCATTTTATAGAGGCAGTCATATATTTTTTTTGGGTGTGAAATAGAATTTGTTTCATACATTATATCGGGTTTCTATTAGAATTACAGGTTCAATGTTATACCACTGTATATTCATAATAATAATAATATATGAGAATAAAAATTCACAAGGGATAATAACATCCAAATACTACGGACGTAGTCATTAATATTAGAGGAAAACCTCATAAACATATCATAATGTTCCTTTTAGTGTTGCTTTAAAATTTTTCATTGTATGAAAATAATCTAAATGTGTGTAAATATAGAGGGAGTTAGGTCATTTATCTAAATAAGTTGAAATATATGATATGTAAAAACGTTTTAATTAGTGCAGATTCACTGTGAGGGTATCAATCTCACTCCCGCAAATCGCCACCATGCCCTAGGAGACGATGGCCTTTCCAGCAGTCCATCCATAGCTGGTGGGGGAGGGACCATTATCATCCTATGTGGAGGTCCACCTGCATTCTTACTCAACCATTTCTAACCCTGAAATTCTTCATTCTTTCTATAAAATTTATCCTTTCCCCAATGTTGTCGATTTTTTGAATGTATTCTAGAGCTTCATCTTTAGCAAACAGTGTTCATAGATGCCTCAAATCTTCTTCGTCTGATGTTGGTCACTTAATTAAACATTGACCCCCATTGGTTAACTTTTTCAGTAGATTTTTTATGAATCATGTCTTTTAAATGATCTCGAAATAATTAGTATTCTGAATAATTGACATATTATATTTTAGTTTTCTTTGGAGGTAGTGCATAATTTAGCAGGGTGTAGTGCCTCCTAGGTCTATAACGACTTCTTCTTCTTCCTGTTTAGGATGCCCTGTGGATTACTCATGAACTTTGATCCACCTACAATTATGATTAGGGTATTTTCCCCCAAAATCCCATCCCATTTTATAACCAACTAATAATTCAACTATTTTTTAATCTTGTAGGACATTTTTTACACTTTGATAGTATAACTCATGGGGTATGTGATCTAATTTTTTGTTGAGGTTGATGTATCCTGATTCTGAGTTTACATTGAGTGGATTTATCCAGGACATGAATTTTGATATAATTATCTTATTCTCTTTGATATGTGGGCTGATTTCTTCTCCTCCTATAGGAATCATGGTTTCCTTAAGGAAGACTATAGGTGTGTAAATAATAAATTTTTGGAGAATTATAAATATGAGGGGCTATGCAAGTATTTTAGTCTTTTGGAACTCGTGATTGATGGTTATGAGAATGATATTCGACATGATGGCTTCATGGACCAAGTGGTTCATACTCAAAAAGAGTTTGGTTCATTGAATACTCATCCAAAGCCTATGGATGTATTTTTTCGGTTGAAACATGACATAGAAATTTCTGATGGGAGGACCATACCTGTAATAGGGGTATTGAAGGTATAAGAGCTTTATTTCATCTTTCATATAATGATGATGTGTCTTTAGGTAATGTATCCAGCATTAAGGAGGTGTTTTACGGGTTAGGGTCAGTGTTCCCTATCCTTGGGCCAACTCGGGATGTGTGTCTCTAGTAAAAAAATTATAAGGGATTTATGGACGATACATGTCATAACATGCTAGTCACATGGTATTTTATGGTTTCATCCACTTGGAATGCATCTACAAAGTTCATTCCATGCATTACGCTCCGAAATGGGGTTTAATGGTCTGTAATTTGATGTTTTGGTTCAAGGATAACTAGAACTAATACATGTTGATATTAATAATGATAGTAAAGGTATCTCATAGGAAGAATAAAGTTATGATATCTATAACCCATGTTTAGATGATATTATGGAGTGGTGTTTTGTTAGAGGACCCCAAAATTTGAGGAGGAAGTTGGGGCAGAAAGTCAACAATGATTCTGAGAGCTTCATTCTTATAAAAAACATAAAACCAATTGTTAAAAGGACTATTCCTCTCTACCGAAACCTATGGATAAAAGATTTGATAATAAAAATAAGACCAATGAGATGTACATAGAGCCTAATTGAGTGTACTATCGGGATAAGGGTCACTGTTGAAGAGAAATAGGCATCCATGACAATACGATGGATGGTCTGATGGGAGAAACAAATAGGACACCTGATGGTTCGATGGTTGTCGAACATGCCATCACTAAGAGATAATATGACCAAACTGAACCTATTATGGGATAGTTCACTATATAGAAGTGGGGGTAACTCAAAGAGGATCGATTTAGTTCCCAATTGAGGAACATATTCATCACTCATATGAGGTGATATTGGAATATTTTCTTTCGATTATTTCCTTAAAAGAGGATGTTGGTAGGATGGATAAGAATCTTATCCTAGTAGAAACCAATGAAGATTATATAGATTTTATCAACAACCAAGACCAAATTTTGATATTAGGTCATAATAAATGTAAAATGAATCTATAGGAGTATATCCTATCAAGGATGAAATTGGCTTATTGGTTCTAAAATCTCATCACAGATGATCCAACTATAGAGGTAAGCAGTATTAATTATAAATTATTATTTAATAATATGTAATTTAGTCTAAAATTATTATATAATGTGTCTTATATCATTTATCATACACTATCCTTGTATTCTATACTATAAGTTTTCTCACATTTCAGTAAAAATGATTGAAAAATGAAAAAATTAATTAATTTTCAGTCATGGAACAATATGTCTCTTACTCATGTGATGTGTAGAGTCACCATCATTGATTTACCACACCTCCAATCAATGTATCTCATATTAAATTTGATTTTAAAAATTATTTTCATATCCATGGTTCTACCAGGGATTGAATAGTATATATTATAAAATATTTTAATTTAATGTTGTTTTTGACATTATTTCCAATATTTCATAATGAAATAATGATTAGAAAAACAATTTGATTTCCCTTTAAAAGAAACCATGGATATGAAATCATACAATACATTTAAGAATAAGAAGAAATGATATTCAAAAAAATTCAGAAAGGAATCATCTTAATATTAAAAAAAACTATATATTAATTGATCGTAGACAATTTAGAGTTCATTATGTTATATCTATTTTTAATTATTAACATGGAGAAATTTATGATAAGAAAAAATATATCTTGTAAAGACCCGTAAAATTCAAGGGAAATTTTTTCTTAATTTTCTTTAGAATTTTACAAGAGCGCGGTTTTAGACGGCACCTGATTCCGAGGCCGGAGTGCCCGGAATCAATTTCCGAAGTTTGGCTCGGGTACGTTCAGTGAACGAACGAGCGGGAATTCCTAACTTTTGATCCGGTGCTCGGAATTGAAATCCGAGGGCACCGATGAACTCGCAGCACCGATATTCGCTTAAAGAGACCTTTTCGGGAGTTGCGTTTGTTGCGGGTTGGATGTTAGTTTTGGGGTTTTTAGTTTGAGTTAAATAAAATTGTGTAGAACAATTTCATTATAACTTGTTAAAACCTATCAAAGGAGGTTGGAAGTGGGACCCACACCCACTTAACCTCCCTTGGGAGGATTAAGTGTGGTGGGGCCCACACGAACCCCTAATCCTTTCAAATTTTCTCAACTTGCTTAACCCCTAATTAAATTACTTGAGTTACTTTTAATTATGGGAGTTAAACCTTTTGAATTTCAAACTTTTGAAATTCTAATGTGTTATGTGATAATAAAATAAGATGTTGTCTTATTTTATTTGGGGGTTATTTGTTTGTCCTCTTGAGAGGTGGAGAGCATTTTCTTCTTCTTCTTCATCTCTGACGAAGATCACGAAGAACGCTCAACTTCAACGAAGAACGCGAAGAACGCCGTTCTTCAACGAAAAACTTCTCCGCCGAAGAACACGGTCCATCCGTGACGCCGTATCCGCGACGCGACGTACTTCTTCCGCGTCATCTCTTCCGCGACGGTTTTCCGCGACGAACGCCAACGACAACGACTCTTCCTCCGACGTCAAAGGAATCGACACCGATATTCCATGACTACGTCAACGTGCGACTATCGACAACGCCGCTCCGCTCTTCTTCGTCTTCCGTGTCAACGAGAGAGAACACCGCTTCTTCCTCGGGCAACCTTCGTCGGCGTACGAGGTTTCGCCAACGACGTATCACATCGGACGCACCTCTTCGTCATCGGATTTGATGAACGGCTACCGCGACGCCCGACCTCTGCGACGTCGTCTTCCGCGGAACGTTGACAATCTTCGAACCTTATACCAAGGTAGGGGTTGTTGTTTTATTCTTTAATCATTCCATTTCTTGCTCGTGGATCGCTTGTCTACGTGAGGCTTTTGAATATTTTATATAAGTGTTATTGTTTAACGTGAGGGGGGTCGGACTGCATGAACACGGCCGAACCCCCCTCCATCGTTCATGTTGTTTATTCTTGCGGGTGGAAGCAAGGTGGCGTGGTGCCGTCGCACCACGCGGATATTTGTACGTTTAACTTACGCGATGCCGTCACGCGCACACCATGGAAGAAACAACAAGAACGCGACGCCGTCGCGCCGCGTTGAATGAATATCAAAGCACGGTGAAGGGGCGCGGTGCCGTCGCACCGCGCCGGACGACGAACACCGCGGCCGGTTCCGGGCCGCGGTGGGACGAGGAGACCGCGGCCGGTTCCGGGCCGCGGCGGAAGAGAAGACCGGCGGCCGGGCCGCCGGCGTCGGAAGCCGAAGGGGGGACCGGAATTTCCGGTCCCGTTGGACAAAACCGGCCGGCCAACTGGCCGGCCGGAAGGCATTAAACCGGGGGAATTAATCCCCCAGCCAGCATGTAAAACCCCCCTCTTTAAGAGGGGGGCGGTTCCATAAAAGGGGGGCAGCAGCCCCCCGGTTCTTTATTAAAAACCGGCCACCACGTGGGGGCCGTTTGCTGCAAAGGCGCGGCACATAAGGCCGCGCCGCCAATCATGGAAGCGGGGGGCTTAGCCCCCGCGTGCAGCCAACCCGCGGCGACAAGCCGCTGCGGCTCCCCGCGTCGCCGCACCGCCGCGCCGCCCCAGGGGGGGGGGGGGGGTCGGGCCGGGTCGGCCCGGACCCTGACCCCCCGTTTCGAAACAGAATCGGTTTTTGGGCCATATCTTGAGCCTCGGACCTCCGAATGACGAACCGTCTGTGGCAACGCGATCCTTGGATCGAGACGGTCGTTTCGGTATATCGCACGCAAGGTTTCGGTTTACTTTGAGTTCGGCTGGGTTGGTTCGTTCACGAAACCAACCGGGCCTTCGGAGCGGAAACGCTCACATCTTGAGCTCCGGACGTCCGATTGACGTGCCGTCAGCTCTGTTGAATTCCTCTAAGTGAGACGGATCTTTTGGCATACTCCGCCCGAGGTTTGGACGCAGGTGGAGTGCGGTCGGGTTGGTTTCGCCTTAAAAACCAACCGGGCCCCTGGGACGAAAATGCCAATAACTCTCAGACCGGGCGTCCGATTGACGCGCCGTCTGTTGCGTTGAGTTCCTGTTGACGATACGGAACTTTTGGCATCCTTCGCCCGAGTTTTGGATGCAGATGGATAGTGGCCGGGTTGGATCGCACCAAAATCCAACCGGGCCCCTGGAACGGAAAAGCTGATATCTTTCAGCCAGGACGTCCGTTCGACGAACCGTCAGCGGTGTTGGTGATCACGTTGAGAAACGGTCCCTATGTGCTTACCCTATGAGAGTTCGGGGTACAGTTGAGATATGGCCGGGTTTGGTTTGCTCACGAAACCAACCGGGCCCCCGGGACGAAAAGGCTAATAACTCACAGATCGGGCGTCTGAGCGACGCGCCGTCTGTTGCGTTGAGACCCCTGTGACGAGGCGGTCCTTGAGATACTTCTTCGTGAGACCTTGAGATACTTGGAGTATCGAACAGTAGCTCGTGGATCGGACCCTCCCGGAGACGAGCGTGCGGAGTACGGAGACCGTGTAGCCGGCTGAGACCTGACGACTGCTTGACCGACTCGACTTGGAGTGAGTCGACTAGCCCAGTGGACGGAGCGCCCGGTATTTGGCGGAAGACCCACGGCGGACGGAGCGCCTGGTAGTTGGTAGCAAACCCGCGGTACTCGACAGGAGGAGTACCTCAGTAAGCTATTTGGGTGAGCGCCCGGTATTTGGCGACAGACCCTCAGCGGACGGAGCGCCCGGTAGTTGGCCGCAAACCCGCAGTACTCGATAGGAGGAGTACCTCAGCAGTCTTAGGTTAGTGAGCAGTACCTCGGAGTCGTGACAGGACCACTGTACACTCTAGAGACGGAGCTCTTCAGTAGTTACGGTTTCGATAATGAAAATCCTGGTTTGAGCTGAGTCAATGATCTTTGTGTTTCCTCATGATTGAGATGGGTCTCTTGATAACTTAGGTATATGTATGGGCATATACCTGGGTAATGGTTATCCGTTGATTTCATAAACTTGTTATAAACCGTGTGGACTTGTACTGTTATCCTATGTGGATTTTACTGTTTACTCTTCTTTGTGGATTGGGTTGTTCTTGGGCTCGGTGTTGGAGCCGAACGGAAATTGGTGACATAGGTATATGTATGGGCATATACCTAATCAATACTGGATGTTACTTCGTGATTGTATCCTTCTTGTGGTTTATCCTTGTGGATTTCGGGAGACCTTCGAGGGTCTCGGGGTCCCTACTGAGTATCTTATACTCACTCCTGCACGGGCTATGCACGCACTTCGTTGTGTTGATTGCAGACGACGGACAGCGCTGACTGTGGTTGAGGCTTTCGGAGTAGGTCGGTACCCGGAGGAGGACCACTGAGCGGGACGTGCTCGGAGCGGACAGTTGGACCCGAGGAGTTGTGAGCTATCTGTACCTACCCTTCAGGTAGGATCCGTGGTGGACGATCTAGGAGCTGAGCCGTCTGTACCTACCCTTCAGGTAGGAATCGAGGAGGACGTCCCAGGAGCCGCTTGTACTTTCAGTCGCTGTTTTCCCTTTAGAGTTGTACTTTACTTTCAGTTGGGCTTGTATTCCGGCCCCCTTTACTTTTCTGCACTTGTAGTTACATTCCGCTTGCTGACTCTGTGGTGGTTGTTACTTATAAAGGCAACGCCTTCCCTGTTTACCAGGATTATACGCCTTGGTGCTAGTCGCCAGCCCCTGGCCTATGGAAGGCGGGCTTGGGGTAGTCACGGCACGGGCCCCGAGGACGGGTCGTGACAAATTGGTATCAGAGGGGTCAGTTCTACCGCAGACTCTGATCTTTTTTTCTATGTGAAGCAATAGTGTTTAGTGTATTGAGTGTGGTTATCAGTCCAGGGAGTCCAGCGTTGGTGCGGCGGCCGACGTATCCGTACACCAGGACCCTGACTTCTGATTTCCGACTTAATGCATGAAAACACTGATTGCGTGTGTGTTTCCCAAAAGGTTAAAAGTTAGCTCAAACCAGGTCAGCTCACCAGGTATAAATCGTTGACCGTGACACAACTGTTCAGGATGTCACCATGCAGTTAGTTAGCTGGAGTTCCGAGAGAGTTCTCGATGATGGCCCACCGAGCAGCGAGACTCCGGTGCAGGGCCCTTTTTCAGTGTTGGCACCTTCGGGTGGTGTACCAGCAGCACCACCACCCGTTAGGCAGCAGATGCCACTAGCTGACGGTGCATGCTAGCAGAGCGCGATGCACGAGTTCCAGCAGTAGAGGCCTCTGAGGATACGAGGCGAGACAGATTTCCCAGGCAGCAGTGGACTGGATGGAGGCGGTTGCTAGAGTTCTACGCCTAGCTTGGATACTAGTAATGAGGCTTCGGTACGCGAACCGATACCTGGGATAGTACCTACGGTTAGTGCGCCAGCTATGTCACTACCTGTTGGTCAGCAGACACTACCGGCGGTACCGGTTGCAGAGACTCACAGGCTTAGTGCATTACTTATGTTTTAGCACCAGATATCCCTCAAGTTTTGAGGTGAGCCTGACTCGTAGGCGGCTGAGGACTGGCTTGAGGAGGTGGTTGTGAGTTTTCTGGAGCTAATACAGCTTCGACAGTACGACATGTCGGAAGCAGAGCACTCAACGTGGCTTACCAATCAATCTTGGTACTCGTTGGTTACGTTGTGATCAGTTCTTTAGACTCGAACTTCTGAGCGAAGTGTGTCTAAGGGACATCCGAACCATTACTTTTCCTCTATGCATTTCTACCTATGCTAGGATGCTAGAGAGAACCTTTGTGGTTGTGAACGTTAGCAGTGAAAGGCAGGAAACTAGCGCCAGTCTCAGAGACTCGGGCGTGTAAAATGTTTTAGGAGGAGGAAGTGCTAAGGACAGATGAATCTGCAGGGTAGCAGACGTGGAAGCGGAGCTTGGAGAGCAGCATGTGGTGGTGTACATTTCGACATGTTACGACCACCCGACTTAGTAGTCCCCGCCAGGCTCAGGGAGCAGGAGGACTGGGGAGGAGAATAGCTGCATTGCGGTTAAGGAGTGTGACCCAGGAGCTCTAAGAATGATTCGGGGTACGAATTATGTCTACTACGAGCTGCCATATCTATAGACATAGGAACCAATCATTCTACCCTTCCACGAATCATGTCCCGGACCTAGAGGTTCCGGGTAAGCCGTAGACTTGACCCTCACGTCTGGAGATACCTTTGGGAGGAGACTCGATAATCACGCTTACGCCGACGGTGTGATTTGACCTCGAGGCGAGAGTTTCGGTTGGAATCTCTTGGTGGCAGCGTAGAGGCCTTACGACGTTGATCTGGGTATGGTTTTGATTCACAAATCATACCCCGGTTGACTGTTTTAGGCAAACGTCGGAATGGGTTTTCCTTGGTCGGCGAAAAGGAAACCCTGGGCAGCACATGTTAAACTCAGGCATAAGAGTGTGTGACCGATCACTCTTGAGTTGGTCAACCCTACCCTTATGGCAGCAGGAGTTTTGAGTTTCAGTTCTAACCTAAAAAGGGAAACCTCTTGAATTCGAGGGTGACGAACACGTTCTTATACGGTCTCAACCCGATGAGGTTTCGAAGATGTGGCCGAGGCGGCATGTTATCTCCGAAGTTCGATGGACCATTTTGATCTTCAGAAGGGTAGGCGAGGAGGTTTACCGCTTGACCCTACCACCTCAGTCGCACCGGGTGCATAATGTCCACCACGTGTCTCAGCTGTGGAGATACGTGTATGTTTCTTCACACGTCATCGACCCCGGGGAGTTGGACGTCGATGACAGGGCGACAAGCACAGAGGTTCTAGTAGAGATCGAGGATCGACAGGAGCAGGTTCTACGTGAACGGTTGCTTCCTATGGGGTGCTTCTCGGGTAGCACGAGATCTTCAGGTGAGCATATGGGAGCGTAAAGCTCAGTTGCGTGCTCAGTACTACCGTGTTTCCCTTAAGTGTGAGTTGAAGCTTTACGGGGACGTAAAGCCCTGAGGTGGGAGTAATGTAAAGACCCGTAAAATTCAAGGGAAATTTTTTCTTAATTTTCTTTAGAATTTTACAAGAGCGCGGTTTCAGAAGGCACCTGATTCCGAGGCCGGAGTGCCCGGAATCAATTTCCGAAGTTTGGCTCGGGTACGTTCAGTGAACGAACGAGCGGGAATTCCTAACTTTTGATCCGGTGCTCGGAATTGAAATCCGAGGGCACCGATGAACTCGCAGCGCCGATATTCGCTTAAAGAGACCTTTTCGGGAGTTGCGTTTGTTGCGGGTTGGATGTTAGTTTTGGGGTTTTGAGTTTGAGTTAAATAAAATTGTGTAGAACAATTTTATTATAACTTGTTAAAACCTATCAAAGGAGGTTGGAAGTGGGACCCACACCCACTTAACCTCCCTTGGGAGGATTAAGTGTGGTGGGTCCCACACGAACCCCTAATCCTTTCAAATTTTCTCAACTTGCTTAACCCCTAATTAAATGACTTGATTTACTTTTAATTATGGGAGTTAAACCTTTTGAATTTCAAACTTTTGAATTTCTAATGTGTTATGTGATGATAAAATAAGATGTTGTCTTATTTTATTTTGGGGTTATTTGTTTGTCTTCTTGAGAGGTGGAGAGCATTTTCTTCTTCATCTTCATCTCTGACGAAGATCACGAAGAACGCTCAACTTCAACGAAGAACGCGAAGAACGCCGTTCTTCAACGAAAAACTTCTCCGCCGAAGAACACGGTCCATCCGCGACGCCGTATCCACGACGCGACGTACTTCTTCCGCGTCATCTCTTCCGCGACGGTTTTCCGCGACGAACGCCAACGACAACGACTCTTCCTCCGACGTCAAAGGAATCGACACCGATATTCCACGACTACGTAAACGTGCGACTATCGACAACGCCGCTCCGCTCTTCTTCGTCTTCCGTGTCAACGAGAGAGAACACCGCTTCTTCCTCGGGCAACCTTCGTCGGCGTACGAGGTTTCGCCAACGACGTATCACATCGGACGCACCTCTTCGTCATCGGATTTGACGAACGGCTACCGCGACGCCCGACCTCCGCGACGTCGTCTTCCGCGGAACGTTGACAATCTTCGAACCTTATACCAAGGTAGGGGTTGTTGTTTTATTCTTTAATTATTCCATTTCTTGCTCGTGGATCGCTTGTCTACGTGAGGCTTTTGAATATTTTATATAAGTGTTATTGTTTAACGTGAGGGGGGCCGGACCGCATGAACACGGCCGAACCCCCTCCATCGTTCATGTTGTTTATTCTTGCGGGCGGAAGCAAGGTGGCGTGGTGCCGTCACACCACGCGGATATTTGTACGTTTAACTTACGCGATGCCGTCGCGCGCACACCATGGAAGAAACAACAAGAACGCGACGCCGTCGCGCCGTGTTGAATGAATATCAAAGCACGGCGAAGGGGCGCGGTGCCGTCGCACCGCGCCGGACGACGAAAACCGCGGCCGGTTCTGGGCCGCGGCAGGATGAGGAGACCGCGGCCGATTCCGGGCCACGGCGGAAGAGAAGACCGGCGGCCGGGCCGCCGGCGTCGGAAGCTGAAGGGGGGACCGGAATTTCCGGTCCCGTTGGACAAAACCGGCCGGCCAACTGGCCGGCCGGAAGGCATTAAACCGGGGGAATTAATCCCCCGGCCAGCATGTAAAACCCCCCTCTTTAAGATGGGGGCGGTTCCATAAAAGGGGGGCAGCAGCCCCCCGGTTCTTTATTAAAAACCGGCCACCACGTGGGGGCCGTTTGCTGCAAAGGCGCGACACATAAGGCCGCGCCGCCAATCAAGGAAGCGGGGGGCTTAGCCCCCGCGTGCAGCCAACCCGCGGCGACAAGCAGCCGCGGCTCCCCGCGTCGCCGCGCCGACGCGCCGCCCCAGGGGGGGGGGGGGGGTCGGGCCGGGTCGGCCCGGACCCGGACCCCCCCGTTTCGAAGCAGAATCGGTTTTTGGGCCATATCTTGAGCCTCGGACCTCCGAATGACGAACCGTTTGCGGAAACGCGATCCTTGGATCGAGACGGTCGTTTCGGTATATCGCACTCAAGGTTTCGGTTTACTTTGAGTTCGGCCGGGTTGGTTCGTTCACGAAACCAACCGGGCCTTCGGAGCGGAAACGCTCATATCTTGAGCTCCGGACGTCCGATTGACGTGCCGTCAGCTCTGTTGAATTCCTCTAAGTGAGACGGATCTTTTGGCATACTCCGCCCGAGGTTTGCACGCAGGTGGAGTGCGGTCGGGTTGGTTTCGCCTTAAAAACCAACCGGGCCCCTGGGACGAAAATGCCAATAACTCTCAGACCGTGTGTCCGATTGACGCGCCGTCTGTTGCGTTGAGTTCCTGTTGACGATACGGAACTTTTGGCATCCTTCGCCCGAGTTTTGGATGCAGATGGATAGTGGCCAGGTTGGATCGCATCAAAATCCAACCGGGCCCCTGGAACGGAAAAGCTGATATCTTTCAGCCAGGACGTCCGTTCGACGAACCGTCAGCGGTGTTGGTGATCACGTTGAGAAACGGTCCCTATGTGCTTACCCTATGAGAGTTCGGGGTACAGTTGAGATATGGCCGGGTTTGGTTTGCTCACGAAACCAACCGGGCCCCCGGGACGAAAAGGCTAATAACTCACAGACCGGGCGTCCGATCGACGTGCCGTCTGTTGCGTTGAGACCCCTGTGACGAGGCGGTCCTTGAGATACTTCTTCGTGAGACCTTGAGATACTTGGAGTATCGAACAGTAGCTCGTGGAGCGGACCCTCCCGGAGACGAGTGTGCGGAGTACGGAGACCGTGTAGCCGGCTGAGACCTGACGACTGCTTGACCGACTCGACTTGGAGTGAGTCGACTAGCCCAGTGGACGGAGCGCCCGGTATTTGGCGGAAGACCCACGACGGACGGAGCGCCTGGTAGTTGGCAGCGAACCCGCGGTACTCGACAGGAGGAGTACCTCAGTAGGCTATTTGGGTGAGCGCCCGGTATTTGGCGACAGACCCTCAGCGGACGGAGCGCCTGGTAGTTGGCCGCAAACCCGCAGTACTCGACAGGAGGAGTACCTCAGCAGTCTTAGGTTAGTGAGCAGTACCTCGGAGTCGTGACAGGACCACTGTACACTCTAGAGACGGAGCTCTTCAGTAGTTACGGTTTCGATAATGAAAATCCTGGTTTGAGCTGAGTCAATGATCTTTGTGTTTCCTCATGATTGAGATGGGTCTCTTGATAACTTAGGTATATGTATGGGCATATACCTGGGTAATGGTTATCCGTTGATTTCATAAACTTGTTATAAACCGTGTGGACTTGTACTGTTATCCTATGTGGATTTTACTGTTTACTCTTCTTTGTGGATTGGGTTGTTCTTGGGCTCGGTGTTGGAGCCGAACGGAAATTGGTGACATAGGTATATGTATGGGCATATACCTAATCAATACTGGATGTTACTTCGTGATTGTATCCTTCTTGTGGTTTATCCTTGTGGATTTCGGGAGACCTTCGAGGGTCTCGGGGTCCCTACTGAGTATCTTATACTCACTCCTGCACGGGCTATGCCCGCACTTCGTTGTGTTGATTGCAGACGACGGACAGCGCTGACTGTGGTTGAGGCTTTCGGAGTAGGTCGGTACCCGGAGGAGGACCACTGAGCGGGACGTGCTCGGAGTGGACAGTTGGACCCGAGGAGTTGTGAGCTATCTGTACCTACCCTTCAGGTAGGATCCGTGGTGGACGATCCAGGAGCTGATCCATCTGTACCTACCCTTCAGGTAGGAATCGAGGAGGACGTCCCAGGAGCCGCTTGTACTTTCAGTCGCTGTTTTCCCTTTCGAGTTGTACTTTACTTTCAGTTGGGCTTGTATTCCGGTCCCCTTTACTTTTCTGCACTTGTAGTTACTTTCCGCTTGCTGACTCTGTGGTGGTTGTTACTTATAAAGGCAATGCCTTCCCTGTTTACCGGTATTATACACCTTGGTGCTAGTCGCCAGCCCCTGGCCTATGGAAGGCGGGCTTGGGGTAGTCACGGCACGGGCCCCGAGGACGGGTCGTGACATATCTTATGAAAATATGAAGAGAATTCAGTTTTTACATGTATAAATCATGATTAAGAATGATATATTTAGGAGGAAGAATAATTTATGGTTGAATCAAATTCTCAATTAGCTCAAAATAATTACTTATAACTAGGGTAACTGAAATATCTTTTAAAAAATTTCCTTTATGAGAACTATGTAATAATAGGGAAGATAAAATCTATAATAACATGTGATGAAGCATATATCGATTATTACGACTAGATGATGAAAAACATATAGAAATTTATAAATAATTTGGTCACATTTATTTATACATGAATTTGAAAAAAATAAGGGATGATCACAAGGCATGAAGGATACTAACTAATAGTTGACAAAAAACTGGATTAATGGAAAATATCATGTGTCAAACTAATAAATATTTGATAAAAAAAATAAGTGTGTGTGAAAAACATAATTCGGCTATAATAGGATTCTCTGCAACACTAGGGTTTCCCCATCTCTACCTTCTCAACTATGCCAATTGTGGCTTCATCCTTATCACTCAGTGACTTCAGGTATTCTCCTCTTGCTTTTTCGACCTCTAGGATCCGGATTTTCCTCATCACCGAGATTAGAGTTCCTTTTTCTTGCGTTCTTGGGATCTCTAGTGGTGTCGTGGTGGGTAGCCACCATCGGGATTTTGTAGCATCGAATGCTCATGAACTTCAATTGACTCGGCTTCTCTATGGATGCATGATTTGGTCTAGATCTGGTTTGATGTGGTCTGAGGGTGCAGTTATGCTTCAGTTGTGTGGTTTGGTTGGATGTGCGACCTCTTTGAGTGATGGGGGTGACAGGTTTGGATCGATTATTTGTGGTGATGTTTTATTCGACGTCTAGTTACGGTAGCTAGCTTTTTGGAAATGGCTTTTATAACTCTATTGTGTTCCTTTGTTTTTAATTTTTGGTTACTACTCTTGTGATGTTTGTTTCATGTGTTCTTGATCTGTTGTACCTTATCTGCAGTCAATTTTTTGTATTCTTCTAATTGGGTTTTCAGGACTAGTTTTTGTGAAATTGTTCTTAGTAAAAGTGGTGGGTTGGGATTTGGTGGAGTTGTTGGTGTGGGTGATTTTTGGAAGGAGGGATGGGTGAATGTGGTCATATGGGACATGTCAGGAATCCCTTGTAGTTTTCATAATGTAGTTTTGTATTAGTTGGTTTCTTTTTGTATGGGGCTTCTTATCCCAACCAATCTACAACGATTTCATTAGTTGAGGATTTTGAGCAGGTTTTCTTCATCATGCATGGATATTCAGATATTGGACGATTGAGAGTGTATGAAATAACCATCAGATCTAGGCCCCTGCATTTCTGCATGGGACAACTTACTGAGCATCCATGCATGGTAATGGCATGCCATAATTATTTTGATGTTGGGAGGGGGTTTTCTATGTAGTATTGTTTGGGGATGATAACTACCCTTTGAAACATCAGATTTTCTAAATTTCTATAACTCATGGAAGTCATGTGAGGTTTCACCCTTTTCCCTTAAATGTGTGTTTATCCAAAAATAAATAAAAATTTAGGCCTTCACTCTATTCAATTAGTGATGCAAAAAGTGCATCCAATGTAATTCTTGAAAATGTCTACTAAAAAACTTATATGTTTTGGAATATTTTAATCTATTAATGGTTAAAATCTTAGAATGAAATAGAATATTAGTAAGATTTAATATGATAAAATAAAAATAATAAGATTAAATTTAATAATAATATTTTGATGATCAAAGGGAGAATGAGAAATGGGCTAAAAAATCATTATAAGAGAGAGACAAATTAATTTATAAATAAATATATATTATCTAGACTAGTATTATTTTTTATGAAAAAATATTATTGGTGGAATAGGAAAACCCATCATCAATATGAAATGTTTTTAATGTAAAGTTAAATTAAAATACATGGAAGGGGTTCAAGATGATAATTCACTAGAATAATAGATATTTTTTGTTAATATCAGGAAGCCTAATCAGTATATTTATAAAGAATATCTAAATATATTATATATAGGATACTGAGAATATATGTTGATAAAAAAACTCTAAAAAAATTAATTTTTTCTTCTAGAAAATAGTTTTTCTAAATATATCCTTTCCATGAACATTTTGTGTCATAAGATAATATCTATGAGAATATGGGTGTAGAAATTAATGGTGAATCAACCACTAAATTAATGACGGTTGAATGAAATAACATGTGATGTTTTCCCCAAAGGAATCCTAACTAAAAGATAATGTGTCAAAAAATAGAATGTGAAAAATTTATACCATACATCTGTCCAAATAATGAAATCAATGATTTTTGGAAACTAAAGTTAAATTTGAAAAATTGATATTAAATCTATAGAAAAAAAAAGTAAACTATTAATATTTAATGACTAAAATGAAATATTATATTTGGGGATGAACGTTTCAGCTGCTATAATGTAAATGTTTTATTTTTTAAAATAAATTCATATCTAGTAAATTTATATGATTATAGAATCATCATGTATTTTTAAATATTAGTGGTCACCATGAAGATGCATTTTATTTTATATCTAACATACCTGATCCTAAACAGTTTCAATGTGGAATATAATAAATGGTGAGAAGAAATATGGTATGGATGGATTGTGGGGTGTCATTTTATTATAAAAAAATATAATGTGAAAAAAAAACCCATGAAAAAACAAAAGGATTCTCTATTAAGAATAGTATGATGTGTCTATTTTTAATTAATATGTAACTCCATAGACCATTATAAATATAACATATATAAAAAATATCATAAGTGGTTGGATAAGAATATACAAAAGGTAGTCAAAAAATGAAATAAATTGATGGTTTATTTTGGTACAATATATCAATGAGTTAGAATTTAAATATAATTATAATAATATAATAGAATGTACTCTAACATCCTATAAGAAATATTTTATAAAATGTAGGCAAGTTTACCATGTTCCTAAAGAGTTAATTATTACATGTGAAACCCAATTGGAATTTTCAAAAAAAATCAGGGAATCAAAATAATATAAAATTGAAAAAGGGAAATAAGTAATTCCATATAATGAACTAAAATTTGATGAGAGGATTTTTATAATGGATGAAAGATTAGTTATCAATATGTTGTGTGGAATTTCTATTTATCTATTAATAATTTTCTCATCTCACTACTCACATGATTGGATATGTGAAAGGTGATTAAAATATTACATAGAGACATGTATGAATTGATAGAAGATATATAAGAGGTAATTATACCTATGGTGAATGTTGAAAGAATAGTTAATTCCATGATGCAAAAGATTTCTACTTACAAGTATAATTTTTCACAGAAAGGGAGTTCAGATAAACATAGTGATAGAAAATTCTGTGTATCATAGATGAAAATATACATTCATTGTGATTACAGTTATTAATTAGCAAAATATTCCAAATTTTTCTGAAATATTATTTTTTATTTTAATATGTACGGAATTGATAAGGCTGAATACTTTCTATTTCATTTATGATTGACCCATGGAGTATGTCCTCCTCCATGAAAAAATTAACTAGTTGACCACTGACATAAATATTTTTAGTTCAATATTATATCTAATTGAGTAATCCAACCTTATCTTAAGATATTCTACCTATTTAAATGTGCTATTATTTGGTAGGATGTCATCTGGTTCCCTATCACTCTACGAGGGAGGCCATGCATTATATTTTTCTTTTAAGCAGGCAAAATATTCAACAAATTAACAGACATATAATACTCATCCAAGGATCTTCATCTTTGATAAAGAACCAAATCCCTTCCTTGTATTTTTTCCTCTCTATTACCTTGAAATACTATTTATACTTCCACATCCAACTACCTATAATCCCAATACAATACCTCTATGTGGAAGAATTATTACCAAATGTTCTATAATATATTTTTGTTTTATATATAATAATTTATGTAATGATGTCATTTTATATGTATTGGAAATTAGAAATATTAACCTGAAAAAATTGAATTCCTTATGGGTCCTAAAGAAATCCTATTCTAGGTGGTATCATTTCTCAACACTGAAAATTATAAACATAACATATTGATAATAAATGATTCATAATATATCATTTCTATTCCCCTAAAATAATATCTATAAAATCACATTACCGCTTAACTTTTTAGTCATTGTAATGAATTTCTTGATGAAGATAGAATATAAATCAATATTGTATAGCCATATATACTGGTTTTCCTATTCAACAATGACTCATAAGTACTTCAGTAGTCCATAATGTATAAATATGTCCGGATTCAATCACCTCTCAAGGGGTTTGTTATGAAAATAGACTACAAAAACCATATCTAAATCATAAAATCATGTGAACCATTCTCATTTATGAAGGTGTTGGATATTTAATCTGTGATACACTATAAACTATAAAATGGAGGACCAAATATTGGTTACTCATGCCACATAGCCCATAAAACATGAAGAATAATTTTCTTGTAATAGTGAAGGATCAAATTGTGGTACTAATTACTCTTATAATAAATCAACAATGAGAGAGTATTCTTAATATGATATTGTCTATGGGGTTTGGATAACCAAGAGTTGGGTTGAATATGTTGGAGATTAATTTAGAGTTTCACAAAAAACATCAACCACTCATTTTGGACGACAGTCGTTCATAACCTAATATGTTTTCATTAGAGTCTTTGATGATTTTCTTTAATTGAAAACATTTCTTTATATTCTATCCTCTATTTAATGTAAATTAAACAACATAGATAACAAAACTCTAGCATAGCTCTTAATATCTTATTTTAGGTAATTTTATATAAGGAAACATGAATGACTACTTAAAATTCACACCGTATTTTAATAAGGTGCTATATATCCCACCTCATGTCATGCATAACAAACCAATATTTATGGTCGGATCAATTTCACATATATCCACATGACCAAACATCATATATCAAATTAAATATTAATGTTCACAAGCTGGTTAATTATATTCCAGTAAAACTTTATATTTGAGAATGTTATATATGTTGGTGTTAGATGTTTGAATAACCTAAACATGTTTCATAATAAGAATATCAATCTTGTAAAATCATAAAAATGTAATAATATACCTACATGATGAGTGTAATACATAAACACACCCTCTATTACCACATCATTCCAACAGAATATTCTAATAAATCATAAACCACATATCATGGTATACAAAATGAAACAAACTATAACACTTAAAAATAAATAACATCCACTCATTCCTTGTTAAATTGGACTTCCCTAATACCTATGTTTTATACTCTAGGTACAAGTACTATAACCATATGTTAAAATACACTATGTAGAATTCTAGAAATGCTATTTAGGTAAAAAAATAAACCTGTTTTATGATAAAAATTATTAATGTTTCTAGTTTGGTTCACCACCACCATGACAAAATTGGGCCACTACATACATAATATAATTACTCTTGATAATGAATAGGATAATGACTCGTAGTGTGGGATATTTAATATCATGTGGTGAATATACCCTTTATAGTATAGATATATAAAAATATTATTGTATAAATATCAATAATAAACATCCCAATATAATAGACTTAAAATGATATAAATCATAACTATGTTTCATCCAACATAAATAAACAATATTCATGTAATAAGAAAATAAATACTAAAACTCCCAGAAGAATCATTATTAATAACAAGATCCATCATTATTAGATCATATACAATAATTTATAAGTAAGAAGACAAGAAGGATGTATCCCCAAAACTTATTTGAAGTCTAAACATGATAATGTCATATAAATTTGACCCATCATTACATACCAACTATCGAATAGAGGTCATTTTCACTTACCCACACTGGGAACAAAAAATTTTTACGTGAGAAGTCTCTCTTTAATAGTGCATGAAGAAAGTTTCAACCCACCACAAACGCTATCACTAAAAATTCAAGTAAAAAAGTAAATTCATGATATAAAATGACGAAAATTTAATGTAAATAAATTAAAAATAACATTATGGAATAATCGTTATTTTTAATAATTGTGATTATACATTCATTGTCTAGTTCTAAAATGGTTAGATATACCCATATATTGAAAAGACCCCATGGGTTCATGATGCATCACTCATAATCACATAGTTATGGTGAACAAGATATCACCATCAATTATACCAATGAAACATCACTATCAGAACCCATCAATGTGAATGATCTGCCACTTATACAATGTATTGTGTGAATAAGATAACACATAGTCAATAAAACATCACCATCCCCTAATGGATCCTATTCTATATATATAGAAATATGGTAAATGATACACCGCCACCATTATGCTCCATAGTATAATAGAAAACATTATTTCTAACACTTTTGATATATAATACACAATCTATTATTTAATATATGTGAATATAGAACCCAAAAAATGAAACTTTTTGTGGATGAAACACCACTACCCGTAATATTTTGGTCAATAATTCACTATAATCATATCAATGGTGAGTGATAAACTGTAATACCATTATATTTTAAATGAATATTATTATATTAGATTGTGTATATTACATGAAACACCATGATTATAATGGAATTTAAAACACTAATAAATTATGATATTAATATATATATATATATATATCCTAAATGAATTTAATATCTTCGATATATTTTGATGCACGTAACAAGAGGATTAAATGTAACATGATTTTCTATTAAAATATTGTTATTTAATCATAACCCTTATAACCTAGCCATTAAGTTGGAGGATATGAATATGAAAAACTAAATTAATAAAATTATATGTTTTAAACATTTAGAAAATTAATTCATTGGTTATCCATTTATTAGAACTAAAAAGAATAACCATTTGAATAAAAATTAATTGATTTATAAAATAAATTGTAAAAGAATGATTATTCACCCATTGAGCACAAAATTTAAAATTGAATTCTTGAATATTTAATATAATTTATTTAATAAAAATTATTATCAAAAAATTAATATTGATATTTTATTATGGTGAATTTTTTATATTATTCAGAAAATAGTAAATTTTTAGTGCATTGTAAAAATATCAATTTTACGTAAAACTATAATTTATTTTTATTAAATCATACACATTTATTATTATTATTTTTTTTGAGATAAAAATTCTAATTAATTATTTATATGGTATCTATTTAATTTTATTTATATCTTTTTTATATGATATTTTAGTTTATGTTTTTTCAGCATTAAAACACTTTTTTTAAAACTATTTTAAAGTGAATAATATTTCTCAATTTTAAGTAACTAAAAAACATATTGAAGAATTATTTAAATGAAATTTATATATTATATTAATATAAATATTAATTCAAATTCATTTAATAATTATTATTTTTCATATCATTGGTATGATATTATCCTTTCCAGCAAAAAATTCATTCATGAAAACCCAATTTTAAATATGTTCGTGAGCGGAATTTTGTATTACATTCATAAAATTATATGTGTTGAATTTAGAAACATGGATTGAAAAATTTTAACCAATATAATATATATTAAATAATATTTTAAACAAAATTTTTAACATAATAAATCGAAAAAATAAAAAATTATTTAATATGGTTAGGGTAAAAATGGGTTTACTTGAAGGAGTTAAATTAATGTTATAAATACAAAAAATGACACAAACATGTATAATTATTATATTATGGTCATATTTCTAAAATGGATATTAAAATATTCTAAATTGGTCCATTTTAGGGCCTATTGGTGTTACATAACTACTGATGGAATTCATTAATTTAAAGATTTCCATGTATGTCTTCACTACTACTAATAAAATACAACCACATCACCTATCGCTTAAAAGAATCCAAAACCAAATGGTTAGGAAAAAACATGAGAAATTATATTTTCAAAATAATTTTTCTTATCAATTAATATTTTTTAGAAGAAAGATAACCTTAAAAGGTTTTTTTGAAACCCAAATGATGTTTTATGAAGAATATGTAATGTCCTTAATCAAGAATTTTATTTTATTTCATATTCAAACTCCTTAAATTATTATTATAAAATAATGATATAATGTTCTCTTCATCTTACATATACATAGATGTTATTATATTATGTTAGTGACCTAAAAACATCTCCTTCCCACACAAATGAGAAATTAAACCATTAATCATGTGTACAACAGACAACTGCCTCGCGAACTAACATAGTTATTTTTCAATCATCAATTCTAAAAAATGAATATAATTATGTATATAATTCATATATATGATATATTGGATAGAATTATACATTTATAATTATAATAATTTTTTTGTCCCATTACTTAGAGATAGATATAACATCATTAATGCATACGACGAACTATAGATGTACAAGGCGATGTGATTCATTTTTAAAAATCATATTACGTGGAACTTAATATAAGATAAATTTAATGAATATATTTGATATATATGACATGATATTGGTTCTATAAAATTAATATAGAATTTATTTCCTTACCCTTAAACCTATAAAATAAACAATAACATTTCTCATGTATACGTTCGGCCTATATTCCCCCAAATGCGAGGTGAATCATTCTTAATGATAATAATAAGATATAATTACAAAGACATATTTTATGAAAAAAAATATATTTATAAAAATAATGAAATTTTTGATAAGATGTAAATATGAAATGTATTTTGGATACGTAAAATTCATGATGAAACATGTAGTAGAGAAGAACACAATTAACACCCCAATCAAATGTGATATTGAATGAATATTAATGAATAGGTAATATGGTTAAATTAAAGGATCATAGTTTATATTGTAAAAAAATATGCTTAATTTATATGTTATAACATTTTTAAACCACTATATAGAAGTTTAAATAATTCTCAACTAATGAGAGGCGTGAGGTAAGAGGTTTCTTAACTCAATTACAACTCCTTACTTTATAGATATTCTTCGTCGATTATATCCTGAAAACTATTCGACCAATATTACATTTGAATGAATAATGTTTTCATCCAAGTTTTCTTTTTTTGAATCAATATATATTTGACATAATCACCCCACTAAAATAATCTCAACATTATGATATGAACCTTTTTAAGGTTTCATCTAAAACTACTTTACATGAGATATAGATTCTTTTATGATCTTTAATTATTCCGTAATGGTCTGATTCTGAACAATGAAATACTATATCATGAATCATTCTAAAATAATGATATTTTATTTTAAATATAAACTTATTTATTAATAGGATTTTATTATTTATAATATAACAATAATGTAAGAGTTTATGTTTCAATCTCATTATAATAGGGATTATTTATGCCTAAATTTCAATTGAAGGAACGTTTTGGATCATTGTCTAATAAACCCCTTTAATTTTATAGTCCAATAGTTATTCATGAGTCTGTCATATAAAATTATCAATTTACACTATTGAGTAATTAAAATAATATATATAATATTTTAAATAAAATCACACTTCATTTCTATCTTTGGTTAAAAATTAATCGTCTCTGAAATCCATGTTTTCTAAAATTGTCTTAAATAATATTTTAAGATTATTTTTTTGTGATTTTTACCCAAAGGATTATTTTTAAAAATTTGTTTTATAAGAATCATATTATAGTTTTAAATTTTTTTTACTATTCATTCAAAAAATGAATGAGTTATTTGTATTTTTAACATATTCTATCATGAATCGAACACTTACACAGTTTAACCCACTTAATGATTTAAAGCATCCACTATATGTTTCAAAGGTTATTTAAAAAAAAGTCATTAATTTTGGAAAATTCTAATGATATTAAGTATATTTTTTTAGTTATAAATATTATTTTCCTCATGAAATTTTCAATATGATTTTTGGAAATTATTTGTCTTCTATGAAAACATCATTTTATGTTAGCCAATTTGAAATTTGTATCTTCCTCTAGAATTATTTTAGTAATTTCAATGTTTTTATTTAACATATAAAAAACATTTGAAGTTATATATTACCTCTAAATTATGTATACAAGTATCAAACATATATAACTACATAATTTTCCCTCCTCCAACAGGGTAATACATTACTTATATACATTTATCATATTCATAAATTATGAAATATCCTTTCATTATGTTGTGATGCCAGATTAAGAAACCCATTTTCATTACATGGTAATTTAATTTTTTTTCAATAGGATTTATTTTATTCATATAGAACACCTATATAATAAATATTTTATAATGGATGCACCTAGATGATTCTATAATTCTTTTAGTAATGTTATAGTCTTAGGAGATGTTGTGTATGGGATAATGGAGTTGTCATAATCCGTTAAGAAACTTCTTTTAACTTTGTTATATTGTTTCTGAGTTTATCATTAACTCATTTTTAGGTCATGTAATAAGTTGTTTCAACATTTATTTTAATCCAATGATCTTTTGAAACATTTTTAATTATTTTATGATTCCATGTGGTAAATCATTTGGATTATTCATTATGATAATACTGTATACATTCGACTCACATATTTTGATTCCATATAATTTTTAATCCATTTTGGGGAATTCAAGATGACATTTTAAATTTACTTATTCCCCTAATTTTCCCATTCAATTTTAAGATCTCAAAAGGATTTATTATCTCAATAAGTAAAAGATAAAAAAGGACTCCATGCATTAGTTCCCTTTGATTTATTATGATCATATTATTACTATGAAACTAGGCCTTTATGATACTTGTGTGATATAAATGGATCATTCTTTTTAAGAACCATATAATAAAATGTATAAAAGTCATGGGTTACCATAGTTGGTATCAATGGAAGGAATTATTTATCCATTGGAACTAGGATAGTAAAGATTTAGTGAATAAATAATAGATAAGTCATCGGATAAGAATAGTCATATACAAATTTCCTAGAATATTATTGAAGAATATATTGCATTTTCAATGAAAAAGTACATATATTTCTAGATATTAAAAGTTGTAATGGCTCTGGAATAGATGTCCCTAGGGGTAATAATTCTTAAAAAGGTGTGTCAGGGTTTTCTTTAGCATTTCTTGGTATATGAAAATGGACATTGTAGGTTAACAAGTTTTTCATTTTTTAGTTATAATCATTAGAAATTAAAATTTTCAATATGAAACATCTTGGAGGATTTTAATAGATAATTATCATTGATGAAAAAGGTTAATATATGGTTTCATAGATTTAAATAATGGTTTCATGATTGAGAAATCCTCTAAATATTTTATTTATAATTTTGTTTCCCATAATGAATATTATTTATTGAACTGTGAATTATTATTTCAATCTATATCATGAACAAGAAGGAATTGAGTTAACATTGCATGTGATAAGAAATGTGTTTATGAGAAAATAAATGGGGCGATGACTGGAGTTATGGATATTGTGATTAATCTAATTTAGATGTAATTATTTATTATTAAAAACATATACCATAACTAAATCATAGAGTCACCAAATAATATAATTAATGAGATAACTAAGATTTTAGGTCTTGGAGACTATATATAAAATAAGTTCAATTTACTATATGTCTAGAATTTGGTAAGAATATATCAGTAAAATGTCTTAAATAAATAATAATTTTTTTATGTGATGAGGAGAAGTGAATGTATTATATAACTTATGAGTAAATAATAAATTCTATTTAACTCAAAGGATTAGAATAAGGGTTTTCTTAAGGCATAATCAATTGTTGACAGTTCTAAATCTGGAATGTATGGTCATTATAAAAATTTATTTCCTATAGGGGAGCTTAAAAAGAATATCAATAAAGTTGTAAAGGTAAATTATTTTATATTGATGATTATGTTAATTTTAAGGTTATTTGAATATAATGAGGAATTAAGGAATAATATTATTAAACATATTAAATGATATAATAATAATGAGTAAATATTTAAATCTATTTGTACTGGAATTCATGATTTATATGAATCATGAAAGATATATATAAATAACATTATGTAGTATTTTTAAATTAATTATTTTCATCGATATGTCAAATGGAACTACTGAAATACAAATGTGATTTAATTGTAAGGTGATACTCAATATAAAACACATAATTTAGGAAAATGTAATCTTTGATATGTAAATGATTTTGAGGTAATTAGTTGATTTTTTGGAATATAATGAGCATTAATGAAAACAATTGTGGAAAAACTGTGATTTGAAAAATAATGAATTTTTAATAATTTTAATCATATTATTGAGAATGATATAGGATAATTTAAAAGTTTAAATGTGGCTATAAAATATGGGTTTCCATTGTTTTAGAAAAAGAAAAACTCACAATTTGGGTTACAATCCCTCATATCTGAAAAGGCTACAAGGCATGAACTCGGAACTGAAAATAGATAAGGGTACAATATTGACCATTTTTCCCGACCCGTCCTCGGGGCCCGTGCTGTGACTAACCCAAGCCTGACTTCCATAAGCCAGGGGAAGGCGACTAGCACCAAGGCATAATTCCCTGTAACAAAAAGAAGGCATTTCCTTTGTAAAGTAAAAAAATAACACAGAGCAAGAAAGAAAAATAACACTAAGTAAAAACTGGGAACAACAGTAAGTGCAGATAAGTAAGTGGACCAGAATACAAACCCAAACTGAAAGTAAAGTACAACTAAAAAGATAGTACATCAATAGAAAGTAAAGTCGCAGCATCGAGCCGTCCTCTGGTACTCCCACCTGAAGGGTGGGTACATATTGCCTCCACAACTCCTCGGGTCTAGATGTCCGCTCTGAGTAAATCCCGCCCAGTGGTCCACCTCTAGGTACCGTCCTGCTCCGCAAGCCTCAACCACAATCAGCGTTGTCTGTCGTCTACAACCAACACAATGTAGTACGGGCATATCTCGTGTAGGGGTGACTATAAGCTACTCAGTAGGGACCCCGAGACCCCCAAAGGTCTCCCAGAATCCACAAAGGAAAGATACATACACCAAGTAACATCATGCACTTCTTAGGTATATGCCCATACATATACCTAAGTCATCAATTCTCATTCAGCTCCAACATCCATGCTCAAGTACAACCCATTCCACACAGGAAAACACAACCTAATCCACACATAAAATCAAAACGTAATCCACACAGTATATAAAGTCATTCTTATCGAAGATAGGGATTGAAAGCCCAGATTCATCTCACATAGGTATACTTCTTCATAAGATGATATAGATTATCAGATATTTCCACTGATTCATCTAATCTTTCGGACCCACACAGGATCAATAGGTACTAACCTCTACAATGACCCACAAAGGATCGATAGGTAACTAACCCCCACAATGACCCACAAAGGATCGATATGTCACTAACCCCTGCAATGACCCACATAGGATTGGACCCACACAGGATCTGTAGGCGCTAGCCCACACAGGACCGCTGAGCGCTGACCCACACAGGATCTGACCCACACTGGATCAGTGGCACTGATCCACGTTGGATCTCTGAGTGCTGTAGTCATTGCCGTCGAATCCACAGATGATTTCTGTACAGTCGTCATTGTCGTCGCAGTCGCAACCAGCTCTAGGGTTCCCACACACATCAAGCTCGTTCGGAAGGGTCCGATCCACGAGCCGAAGGTCTGATACATCAAATGACACATAGTCTGGAGTTCATATATCCAAAAGTTCTGTATCATCAACAGGAACTCAACGTCACAGGTTGTGCGTCAATCGGACGCCCAGTCTGAGAGTTATTGGATTTTTATTCTTAGGGGACCTGTTGGTTTTTAAGGCAAAACCAACTGACCGTACTCCAACTACATCCAAACTTTGAGAATATTAAGCCAAAAGGTCCTTCTCACTTAGATGAATCCAACAAAGTCGACGACACTTCAATCGGACGTCCGGAGCTCATGTTATAAGTGTTTCCGCTCCGAGGCCCTAGTTGGTTTCATGGACGAACCAACCCGAACGAACCCAAAGTACTCCGAATCCTTGAGTGTAATATAACGAAACGACCATCTCGTTCCAGGGATCGCATCACTGCTGACGGTGCGTCGATCGGAGGTCCGCAACACAAGATATGGGCAAAAGACCGAAAGAGGTCCGGAAGTGGGGGTTTCGGGCCCAGACCGACCCGGCCCGAGACCCCCTGGGCCGTCCCGAACCGAGTCGACCCGACTTGGGTCCGGGTCCAGCCCGGCCTGGGCGCAGCCCGGCTTGGCGGCCCAGTGCGCTGGCTAGGTGACTCGGCCGAACGGCCGAGCCGTTCGGGATGCAGGTGGGGCACTGCCCCCCACTTGTTGTAACTGCGGCCCATAATGCGGGCCACTCACGTTCGGCCAGCAGGGGGTTTCAAACACCCGACTCTTCCACTGTCCGGCCGGCTGCTGTCGACTCGGGACCGGCAAGGGCCGGTCCCCCTGCTCCAACGCCGGCGGCCCAGAACCGGCCGCCGGTTCCCCTGCTCCGCCGCATCCTATGACGCGGCCTTGGACCGTCTGGCACTGTGCGACGGTGCCGCACCCCTCCGTCGTGACCCAGCTCCAGCCGCTGTGTTTTTTTGAGGTTCTACGGCATGGCGCGATGGTGCCGCATTCTTGTTCGATTCAAAGGCGCGACGCGAAGGCACATCATATACCTTGCCTCATGACCCTAAACGGTGCGACAGTACCGCACCTTCCTCATTCCATTCCATCACACGGAATACAAGATAAAAGGGGAGGAGGGTCGGCCGTGTTTATGTGGTCCAACCCCCTCCTGTTAACTGGTAATAGGTGGTCCAAAAGTACTGTGAATAATGACTGATGAAAACCCAAAAATCATCAACAATAAAAGAACTCCCTACCTCAAGTGTAGATTAAACGGAGGTTCATCGCGGAAATAACCATCACGGAAGGAGGCGTCATGATAGGATAATCGTCGCAGAAGAAGGCGTCGTTGGCGTCGCGGTACACGGCGTTGCATAGTCGATCTCCGAGGATTCGGTGTTCTTCATTGGAGATCGGTGCGTTCTTCGCATTCTTCGCATTTATTGTGTTCTTCGACGAAGAAGATGAAGATCTTTAAGACTCCCTTAGATTTTCTCCCAAACCTCTCAAGCAACAAGTCCTCACCCAAAATAAAATTAATACCTCACTTATTTTATTAACATAACTTAAGCATTTGAAATTCAAAATTTTAATTAATCCACTCAATTAATTAACTCATGTTGTCAAATTAAATGAAGGGTTATGGAAGTTTAGGGAAGATGAAGTGGTGGGGTTCGTGTGGGCCCCACCACCCTCATATCCTCCCATGGGATGTGGGGTGGTTTCCCCCAACTTCCACCCAAAGCTTTAGACCACTTAGTGAAAAATAAAATCGATTCTCAATTTTATTTTACATTCCACAAAATATTAACAACTTCTCTCTTGTAAACGCAATTATGGAATAGGTGTTCCTAAGAAAATACTGGCGCTGCGAATCCATCGGTGCCCTCGTAATTCGATTCTGAGTAATGGTTCAAAAGTTATAAAATCCCGCTCGTTCGTTCACAGAACACACCCAAGCTAACATCATATAGAAATTCAGGGCACACTAGGCCTCAGAATCATGTGCAGTCAGAATCCGCGTTCTTGTAAAATCCCAAGGAAAATTAAGAAAAAAATTTCCCTTGAATTTTACGGATCTTTACATTACTCCCACCTCAGGGTTTCACATCCCCATAAAGATACATCAAAAAATAGGGGAACAAATGTGGGTACTAAGCACGTATCTGAGCCTCCCACTTCAAAGTGATCTCCTGGAGGTTCCTGTGCTGCCATCTGATGCGCACTAGAGGAATCAACCATCCGTGTAGGACCCGCTCCTGTCGATCCTCGATCTACACTGGAACCTCTGAAAAAGTCACCCAATCATCAACGTCCATCTCCCCATGGTCAATGATATGCGTCGGGTCGTGCACGTATCTCCTCAGCTTGGATACGTGAAAGACGTCGTGCACCCGATGCAATTGAGGTTGTACAGCCAGGACATAATCCACCTCGCCAATCCTACTGAGGACCTGGAATGGTCTCATGAAGCGTGGAGAAAACTTTCCACCTCGGCCAAATATCTGTATACCACATCGAAGTGAGACCCGCAAGAAGACATGGTCGCCATCCTTGAACCCTAGTGGCCTCCGCCTCCTCTCAGCATAAGACTTCTGCCGGCTCTGAGATGTCCTCATCCACTCCTGGATGACCTGGAACTTCTCTTCCAGGGCCTGGACCATCTCTAGAACCACAACTGATGACTCCCCAGGGTCTGTCCAGCATAAGGGTGACCTACATGGTCGGCCGTACAACACCTCGTATGGTGACATCCCAATGGTGGAGTGGTAGCTGATGTTGTACGCGAACTCCACCAAGGGTAGGTGGTTCTCCCAACTGCGGCCAAAGTCGAGGACACATGCGCAGAGCATGTCCTCGAGAGTCTGAATGGTCCTCTCCGTCTGACCATCTGTCTAAGGGTGAAAGGCGGTACTCAGACGTAGCTGTCTCCCGAATACCTCCTATATCCCCTTCCAAAGTCGGGAAGTAAAGCGAGTATCTCGATCGGAGATGATAGATGATGGAACACTATGATATCATACAATCTCCTGAATTTAGAGACGTCCCAAGCTCTCCACTGAGCCATGCTCTCTGATGGGTAAGAAGTGGTCCAACGTGGTGAGTCGGTCGACAATCACCCAAATAGAGTCGTGATCTCTTGAAGTGTGTGGATTTCCACTCACGAAGTCCATATATATGTCGTCCCACTTCCACTCCGGGACCTCCAAGGGCTTTACCAAGCCTGTTGGTACCTGGTTTTCTACCTTCACCTACTGGCAGGTGAGGCATCGAGAAAAAAACATTGCCATAGCCTTCTTCATGCCAGGCCACCAGTGTTGTCGTCTGAGATCATGGTACATCTTCGCCACTCTAGGATGTACCGCCAAAGGGGATGTGTGAAACTCTCTCATCACCTCCTCCCGTAAAGAAACTGGTACCATGGTACGTCCTCTGAAACGAACGTCGTGCTCTCCCCCTAAAGAGAAACCATCAAGTGCCTGTCCTGAGGATATCTACCCACGTCGCGTCTCACAGTCGGCATCCCCATGCTGTGCCTCTCTGACCCGATGCAGTAGTGGAGGAGTGACTGTGAGTGACTGAAGAAAGGTTTCTCCATCGCTATCCATGAAGGATATCTGAAAAGCGGCTAGCTGCTCTGTCGCCGCCCCAAGTAGCTGAATGCCCGTCCTCCTACTCAGGGAATCAGCTACTACATTCCCCTTTCTAGGAGTATAGACTATCTCAAAGTCATAGTACTAGAGAAACTCGAGCCATCGCCACTATCTTAGGTTAAGGTCCTTCTGCGAGAAGATGTACCTGAGACTCTGGTGGTCAGAATAGTCAGTAAAGCACTCGCCCATCAGATAGTGTCACCACATCTTCCTAGCAAAGACCACTGTTGCTAACTCTATGTCATGGGAAGCATATTTCTCATCATGCTGCCTAAACGATCATGATCCGTAGGTGATCATGGCCCGCTCCTTCATCAAGAAACATCTGAGTCTGATCCCTGATGCATCGCAGTAAACTACGTACCCAACTCACTCCTCCGGTAGCATCAAGATAGGCGCGCTGGTCAATCTCTGTCTCAGCGCTTGGAAGCTCTGCTGACATATTTCTGACCACACAAAGGGTTTCCCCTTCATCGTCATGGCTGAGAGTGGTGCCGCAACTCTGGAGATGTCTAGCACAAATCTCCAATAGTACCCAGCTAGTCCCAAGAATCTCCGCACCTCTGTCACGCTCCTAGGTGGCTCCCAAGATAGCACTGCCTCGATCATCGCAAGATACACCACAACTCCCGCCATAGAGATGATGTGTCCCATGAAGTGGACCTTGCATATCCAGAACTAACACTTCAAGAGATTTCCATAAAGATGGTACTCTCGGAGTGTGTCTAGTACATCCCGCATGTGGTAGGCGTGCTCCTCCTCAGTGGTCGAGTATATCTAAATGACGTCGATGAAGACCACGACAAATCGATCGAGGTATGGCTGAAAGATCATGTTCATGTGGTCCATGAACACTGCTGGAGAATTGTCTATGCCGAATGGCATAACCAAGAACTCATAGTGGCCATAATGACATCTGAAGGACGTCTTCTACACGTCCTCATCCCGAACTCTGCGCTGATGATAGCCTGACCTGTGGTCTACCATCAAGATCCACTATGATCCATTGAGCTAATCGAAGAGGTCCTCAATCCTTGGTAGAAGATACCTGTTCCCCACTGTCACCTGGTTCAGGCGACGATAGTCGACACAAAGTCGCATGCTCCCGTCCGCCTTCTTGGCGAATAATATCATGGAAGCCCATGGTGAAACAATGGGTCAGATGAATCCCTTCCCCTGCAAGTCCTCCAACAGTACCCATAGATCTCGAAGATCATTGGGGCCCATTCGATATGCTGGAGTGGATATCAGGGCTGTCCCGAGGTACAAATAGATATAATAGTCTACCTCTCTGTGAGGAGGTAGTCCCAGAATGTCATCGGGGAAAACGTCTGCATACTGATCCACCACTGCTGGAAAACTAGGACTCCGTACGTCAACTTCTCCAAGGATGAGGCTATCCAACTGATGAGTGATGGGATGTCCTCTCCTCTGCGGGAGTCCACCCTGTGCTGCAAAGGCTCCAATCTCACCGGTGAAGGTGAACCTGCTCCCGTCAGTGCGTACACACCGCACATTGCGCCTAATATAGTCGATCTGAGCATGGACTGTAGATAACCAATCCATGCACAAGATGATGTCATAAGGCCTGGAAGTCGCTAAAAGAAGATCCTAGCTGAAGCTCTCACCTCCTAGAGTAAGATCACACTGCCGACACCAGTGCGTAATCATCGAGTCTGCTCCCGTAGGAGTCTCTAGCCGTAAGGATCGAGCCAACAGCTCTGTCAGAATCTCCGAGCTCTGAATAAGGGCCCTTGATATGATAGAATGACTCACTGCTGTGTCTATATGAACTGCGGAAAGGGTGCAATAGACACAGATAGTACCTTGAATCATCTCTGGAACGACGTGGTTGTAGGCCTCCGCTGCCTGAAGTTGTGCCTGTTTCTGCCCGCCAGCTCCCTATGGTCGGGGTGGACCTCCTGGTGGTGGTGGTGGTAGAGCCTCAAAGCGCCACCCACCACCTACTACTCATCCAGCTCCTCTGCCTCGTCCTCCTGCTCCCTACGGACCTCCAAAGTTGACCCTCTGCCTCCGCCTGGGTGGCCCCTCAACTGTATACTGCTCCTCGGCACGGCGGGTCGGGCAATCACGAGCCACGTGGACCTGCCCGCCGCATGCGTAGCACTGTCTGCCTCTCGAAAGACGGGCTCTACACTGTATGCCCCACACCACTGAGCCAGTGCACTGAGGTCATCTACTTGAGGGTCTACTCTGCCTAGACCCATGAGTCATCCATCGACTGCCTGCTGCAGAAGACTCTTCTACGTGCCGCCCTGAGGTAGGTCTCGCTGCTGATGCAGGCTCGGCAAGGAAGATCTCAATCAGAAGGGCTCTCTCTAGTACCCCTTCTTGGGTCGGAATGATAAGGGAGATCAGCGATGCCCTGATCTCCTACCTCAATCCATGCTCGAAGGTCCGGGCCCAGAAGAATGGGTCTCGTACCATGTCTGTCGAGTAGCGTGAGAGATTGGTAAATATCGCCGAGTACTGGGCAACCATCCAGCTGCCCTGCCACAACTGTAGAAGCTCCTGGATGCGCACCACACAGAGGGTGGCTGGGACGATCTCCGACAGGAAGAGGCTCCCAAAGTCCGTCCAGAGGACTGATGCCTCATCGTTCACCTGGAGCATCAAGTTGCACCATCTGCCTGCTGCCGAGTACATGAGGCTCGCTGTGAGGATCACCATGAGGTCTATTGCTATCCTCACTAACCTGAAACCCCGTACAACTGCCTCAAACCAATCCTCGGCTGCTTGAGGGTCCGTCTCCCGGCGGAACCTGGGTGGTCGTTGACGCTGAAACTCGTGCAGTGCACTAAGGGGACGTGCATCGTCAGCGGATGGGGCTGGTATCAATGGTGGCTCAGTGGGTAGAGGTACCGCAGGTGCCTCTGTTGTCAAAGGGCCCTGTACCGAGGCCTCGCCACTCGGTTGGCTGTCGTCACGTACAACTCTCTAAACCCATGCTTGCTGCCTTCATGGGGCCATCCTGAAAAGAAACAGGAGCGCCATGGTCAAACAGTATACCTGGTGAGGTGACACAAAGTAATCACAATGGAAACGGGAAACACACATGCAATCAATGTTTTCGTGCATTAAGTCGGAAATCAGAAGTCAGGGTCCTGGTGTACGGATACTTCGGCCACCGCACAAACACTGGACTCCATGGACTGATAACCACACCCAATATGCTTAACACTATTGCTTCACATAGAATAAACATCAGAGTCCAAAGTTCTGTGGTAGAACCAAACTCCTCTTATACCAATTTGCCAGGACCCGTCCTCGGGGCCCGTGTCGTGACTACCCCAAGCCCGCCTTCCATAGGCTAGGGGCTCGCGACTAGAACTAAGGCATAATTCTCTGTAAAAAATGGAAGGCATTCCTTTTATAAAGTAAAAAAAACACCACAAAGCAAGCAAGAAGAAGTAAACACTGAGTAAAAACTGGGTACAACAGTAAGTGCGGAAAAGTAAGTGGACCAGAATACAAACACAAACTGAAAGTAATGTACAATTGAAAAGAGAGTACAACAACAGAAAGATAAGCCACAGTGTCGAGCCATCCTCTAGTACTACCACCTGAAGAGTGGGTACAGATAGCCTCCACAGCTCCTCAGGTCCAACCGTCCGCTCCGAGTACATCACGCCCAGTGGTCCACCTCCAGGTACCGTCCTGCTCCGCAAGCCTCAACCACAATTAGCGTAATCCGTCGTCTGTAACCAACAAAACGTAGTGATGGCATAGCCCATGCAGGGGTTAGTATAAGCTACTCAGTAGGGACCCAGAGACCCCCGACGGTCTCCCAGAATCCACAAAGTAAAATCCGCAAAGAAAGATACAAACACGAAGTAACATCCGACACTTCTTAGGTATATTCCCATACATATACCTAATTCAGCAATTCTCATTCGGATCCAACATCTGAGCTCAAGTACAACCCAATACACATAAGAAAACACAACCCAAGTCACACATGAAAGCAAAACGTAATCCACACAGGATATGAAGTCAATATTATCGAAGATAAGAATTGAAAGTCAAGATTCATCTCACACAGGTATACTTACTCGTAAGACAATAGAGATGCCGATATATTTCCACTGATTCATCTAAGCTGTCGGACCCACACAGGATCGATAGGTACTAACCCCAGCAATGACCCACAAAGGATCGATAGGTAACTAACACCCGCAATGACCCACAAATGATCGATAGGTAACTAACCCCCGCAATGACCCACACATGATCTGTAGGCGCTGGCCAACACAGGACCGCTGAGCGCTGTCCCACACAGGATCTGACCCACACAGGATAGGTAGCACTGATCCATGTGGGATATCTGAGGGTTGTAGTCATCGTCGTCAAATCCACGGAGGATTTCTGTACAGTCGTCATCATCGTCGCAGTCCCAACCAGCTCTAGGGTTCCCACACACAACAAGCTCGTTTGGGAGGGTCCGCTCCATGAGCCGAAGGGATGATACATCAACTAACACATAGTCCAGAGTTGATGTATCCAAAAGTTTCGTATCATCAACATGATCTCAATGTCACAGGCGGCACGTCAATCGGACGCCGGGTCTGAGAGTTATTGGATTTTTCGTCCCAGGGGCCTGGTTTGTTTTTAAGACAAAACCAACTCGCTCATACTCCAACTACGTCCAAAAATCAAGTGGAGTAAGCCAAAAGGTCCGTCTCATTTTGAGGAATCCAACAAAGTCAACGACACGTAAATCGGACGTCCGGAGCTCATGTTATAAGTGTTTCCGCTCCGAGGCCCGGTTAGTTTCATGGACGAACCAACCCGGCCGAACCCAAAGTACTCGAAAACCTTGAGTGTGATATACCTAAACGACTGACTCGTTCCAAGGATCAAATCGCCGTTGAAGGTGCGTCGATCGGAGGTCTACAGCCCATGACATGGGGAAAAGACCGAAAGAGGTCTAGAAGTGGGGGTTTCAGGCCCGACCCCACCCAGCCCGAGACCCCCTGGGCCGGCCCGAACCGGGTCGACCAGACCCAGGTCCGGGTCCGGCCCGAGTGGGCGCGACCCGGCGCGCGGCCTAGGTCACTAGGCCTAACGGCCGAGCCGTTCGGGATGCGGGCGGGTGGGGGGGGTTGCCTTCCGCTTGTTGTAACCGCCACCCATAACGGGGGCTACTCAAGTCCGGCCAGCTGGGGGTTTTGAACCCCCGACTCTTCCACTATCCGGCCGAACCGCTCTGGCCGGCCGGCTACTGCCGACTCAGGACCGGCAAGGGCCGGTCCACCTGCTCCGACTACGGTGGCCCAGAACCGGCCGCTGGTTCCCCTGCTCTGCTGCGGCCTATGCCGCGACCTTGGACCGTCCGGCGGGGCGCGACAGCCCAGCGCCCCTCGCGCCGCGTTCTTGTTCGATTCAAAGGTGTGGCGCAACGACGTCGCACTTACCTTGCCGCATGACCCCGCGTGGTGCGATGGAACCACACCATCCTCGTTCCATTCCACGACAAGGAAGACAAGATAAAAGGGGAGGAGGGTCGGCCGTGTTTGTGCGGTCTGGCCCCCTCCCGATATCTGGTAACAGGTGGTCCAAATGTACGAGGAATGATGACAGATGAAAATACGAAAATCATCAACAATAAACGAATTCCCTTCTTCGAGCATAGCTTGAACGAAGGTTCATCACAGAAATAACCGTCGTGGAAGTAGGCGTCGTGAAAGGAAAATCGTCGAGGAAGAAGGCGTCGTTGGCGTCGCGGTACACGACGTCGCGTAGTCGATCTCCGAGGATTCGGCGTTCTTCGTCGGAGATCGGTGCGTTCTTCGCGTTTTTCGCGTTCTTCTTGTTCTTCGACGAATAAGATGAAGATCATCAAGCCTCCCTTAGATTTTCCCCCAAACCACTCAAGAAACAAGTCCCCAACCAACATAAAATAAGTACCTCACTTATTTTATTAACATAACTAAAGCATTTGAAATTCAAAAGTTGAATTAATCCACTCAATTAATTAACTCATGTTGTCAAAATAAATGAAGGGTCATGGAAGGTTAGGGAAGATGAAGGGGTGGGGTTCGTGTGGTCCCCACCACCCTCATAACCACCCATGGTAAGTTGGGTGGTTTCCCCCAACTTCCACCCAAAGCTTTAAACCACTTAGTGAAAAATAAAGTTGATGCTCAATTTTATTTTACCTTCCAGAAAATTTTAACAACTTCTCTCATGTAAACAGAACTCTAGATTAGGTGTTCCTAAGCAAATACCGGTGCTGCGAATCCATTGGTGCCCTCGGAATTCAATTCCGAGTAACGGTTCAAAAGATAGAAAAACTCAGTCGTTTGTTCACTGAACACACCCGAGCTAACATCAGATAGAAATTCCGGGCACACCGGGCCTCAGAATCAAGTGCCGTCAGAAACTGTGTTCTCGTAAAATTCCAAAGAAAATTAAGAAAAAAATTTCCCATGAATTTTACGGATCTTTGCACCATTGGCCTATATAATGTACTAGATAGAATAAAATTATGTTGTCTTAAGAAATTTAATACGTAAATATTATGTTTATCCAATATTTATGAGGTATATAATGATATTTTAGTTGAAAACATATTATGCTAAAGTATATATTACACTAGTTTTTACATAAATGTTTATTTTGGATGGTTTATATAATGGTTTTTGAGATCTATGATGATGGGTTTTATGTTTTAACACTTACAGAATAGATTATGTAAAAACATTGTAGTTACAATTATAGAATTCAATAATAATATATTTTATTAGATAAACTATGCTAACCATTTTTGGTTTTAGTGTGGATAGGTGTAATAACTTATTATTCTCATAAGGAACATATGATCAGTTAAAAATTATTTTTAGTTCTTCACGCAAGAAAATTTATTATATATTACTCATCTATAATAATTTTTTGTTATTTTTAATATTAAATATAAATTAATTAAATAAGAATATTTTATCATGTTCTATATATAGATGGTAAAATTCCTACACCTTTGTGAAAAAAGTTATTGGAATAATTGTTTTCTTATTAAAATTTTATATGTTGGATTAATAGTATTTTAACATAATAGTCATTTAATTTTAGGTGGAGGTTACCTTTTTAATTACTATGATCCCTGTCACTCCCTATTAATACTTCATCATTAGTATTCACTTCAATGGCCATGATTTCATTTTCCACCAACATACCCCTACATCGGAACCCAGTAATGTCTTATTATAGATGAACTTTATTATTCCAATTCTCTCTTCTAACGAGAATATTTTATGATCCTTTTTCACGATGTTGAAGTTACGAAGGGTTTTTTCAAATGTCAAACCCTTGATTATCATGATCAATATTAAATTTTGTGGTTGAAATTTATTAAACGATGGGAGGATCTAATTCCAAAATAAAAATTAAAAGATGAAAATTAAATTAAAAGGAAAATATGAAGCACAACCGAAAGATTATAACAGAAATAAATACCCTAATACATTATGATATATTTTTTTTAATTAAAATAAATTTCATTCATAGTTGGAAATGGACACAACACTATGCTTAAATTAAATATGAGTCTCTATTAATATTATATTATTTTAATATGACCATTTTGACTTATCCAATAAGATGGTGAGAAAGTATAATACTAAAAAATTATGAAAGATATATTTTAAAAAAAAGATAAATTAAATGGTTATCTATTGATTATATATAAAATAAGAACAATTTGAAACAAAACAATATTTTTTATGAAAAGTACAATTTTTTTAAAGGCAGTTTAGTGAGGTTTTTCACACCTAAAATAAAATAAGGTTTTTAAAAAAATTAATATTTTTTTCTTAAAAAATAAATCATTTTATAAATTATCATATTGATTTTATGTTATTGAAATTTTTTGTCATTTTTTGTAAAATAATTTATATTTTTGTGAATACCATAAAATACAGATATGTATATAATTCAAATTTATTTTCAATAGATTTAGTACCATTTTATTTTAATTGAAATTTTAATTAAAAATTTAATAATTAATTTATATAAAATCCAAACAATTACTTTTAAATTATCTTTGTATGATTTTTATATAAGTTTATTTTTATGATTTAAATGCTATTTACATTAAAATATTTGAAAGTACAAAATGTTTTTCAATTTTAAATAACTATGATAATGTATAATGATAAATTAAATAAATTAAAAATAAATATTATATGTCTATAAATATTAATTTAATGTAATTTAATTATTATTATTATTAATGTAGTTTACCTGAGATCATCTGTTCTTAAAAAAATTTACTTATTGAAAACCCATTTTTAAACACATTTGTGGGATTAATTTTAAATTAAATTAGGCCACATCAATAAGTTTAATTTGAAAATATGTAATATATATTTTTAATCATAATAATTTATTTTATCTAATAAGGTAGAATAATATTTTTACTATAATAAATAGTAGAAGTGATAATAATTATTTACCATAGTTGAAGTAAAATATGGTTTATAGGGGGGTTAAAATTAAATGATAACTGCTAAAAATAAAAAAACCTTCTCTAAATGATTTTTTATCATATATGTACCTCATATATTATACATTTTGAAAATGATTCTTTTTTGTACTTTTGTACGATGAAAAACCAGGGTAGAAATCTTCCTTTTCAAAAATTCCCAGTGTGTCATATCCCACAATTATAAAAGCACACCACCTCTCCTCCCGATTTCACACTTATAAAAACCATTTGATTAAAAAGTACCTTTGAAAATAAATTCATATAATCTCTATTATTATCCTAGAATCCTTTATTTGGTTATACATCTATCTAATGAAGGCTTTGGTTCAAACTAAAAGAGGTTGTTCGAAGAAGAGGTACTATCCTTCACCGAGTGTTTTGTATTATTTCTTATCGCACCAACATAAAATATTATTAAACCATGATGATAAAAAAAATATGTTACTCATATATAAATATATGTAATTATTTTATGTGAATTAAATAAAACTATTTCCTCCTCTCTCAAATTTGAAACGGAAACATTGATCTTATTTGCAGAGTTCTACAACATCGTGTACCGATGTAATTAGTTTTCCATTACATTATATAATAGTTAGATATAATGATGTAGCTAATGATTATATATTATAGATAAATTTTAATTGTTCTTATAGAATTTTAATATGATATATTCCATCTTACTTTTCATTATATATAGGATGGGATAACTTCGTTCATCTGTTAGACAAACTGCTGCATCGGGAAGCGATTTGATTCATTTATCACTAATGATTATCTTATCAGGTAAAATGATAAATTTATGGAATATATGTGATATATATAAAATTAAATTTTTCTACAATTAATATGAAATCAATTTCCTTACCCAATCAAATAATAATGAAATGAAAATATTTTATATGGGTATGAACCACCAACCTTCTCCACGAAGTAATATGATTCATATTACATAGTAAAAATATTTAAATGATTATAAATATGATTATAAGGAAAAATAATATTTATAATATGATTATAGTTATTTATAATTTTTTTAGAAAAACCTATATTCATGATCTGAAACATTCATGATGAAATATACCTGAGAAAAAATGGAAATTAACACTGAAAACAATAATGATAATGAATGATTTTTAATGTATGGTTAAATTGATATCCTAAAAAGATCATATATGTTACTATAAATAATAATATGAATTTTTAATATGTTAATTACATGTATAAAACCACATTATAAGATTTTAATTTGTGATCGACTAATGGGAAGCATGAAGTAAGTGGTTTCATAACTCAATTTATATTCATTGGGTTATGTAACTAAATCAGAGATTATATTATGCAAACATTATGTCTGAATTTGTTTTATTTTATTATGTTTTATTTACATATTTATAATTGTGAATATACCTTCATTAAACATAATCACCTCATTCATTAATTATCACATCAAATATAATAACATTGTATGGGTTTCAACTCAATCTTCCTTATTTGAGACACATGTGATTTTATAACCCTCATTTATTTTGAATGGTATAAATGATTACTCTTTAATTACTATATAATTAACCATTCTTATAACATGATATTTGATATTATAGTCAATCTACATAATTCATGGGAATATATGAGTCAAAATATACTATCATTGTAAGGGGTTATATTTCAATTTCATTTTAATCAGGATTTATTATGAATAAATTTCCCTTGATGGAAATTATTTGATCATTATATAAAAATAGAAATAAAAAATTTTCAAATATTTATTTTTAAGATGTTTTCATTTAATTTTATCCTTAAACTATCTTTAGTACATGCTATAATTGATATTTTTCTTTTCAAAAAAAAGATATAACATCATTTATCTCTTTAGTTAAAAAAACTTTATTTTCCTAAAATATTTTCAAATTTTTGAATATGAATTTTTAAATACATTTGTACACATAATTTTGTTTTTAAAAATGTCTTAAAATTTTTATTATGGTGTTTTTCAAAAAAAATATCTATTACACTATTATTAAATATAATATGGAAGGTATAAAAATTCATTAATATATTTAGAATGATTAAAATTATTACAATTTCGAGAAAATTCAATTTTATAATGGTTTGTTTTTATTTTTAAAAGGATATTTTCAAAAAAAGTATTGTTTAATGTTTTTTATATTATAAATAAATGTTTCAAAAATTGATTGTATAATTTTCTTAATAATTTCTAAAAGTGATCTTTTAAAATCATTTTCCATCAAAGACGATAACCATTGATGTGATTCGAACAGAAAAGGTTATTTTAATCAACAATGTTTTAAATATATTAAATGTACTTTTCATAAGTAAAAAACAACCATTACTGTTATAAAATTATTCTACCCAATGTATATTAATTTATTACCTATATACCTAGCACATTATCCATTAGTTGGTGGGGTAATACATACCTTATTATAATTTCTATAATTTATTTATTATGAAATTTCCTTTTATAATATATGAATCAAGATTATTTGACCCATTTAATTATATGGGTAATTATTAAACAATTACATATGATTGATTTAGTTGATTGGAATACATATGTTATATACATTTTATGTTTGGTGTTTCTATATAGTGTTTTAATTAATTGGGTAATGTTATACTCTGAGGAGATGTAATGTATGGGATTCGAGAGTAATAATAATACATTATGGGAAATTGTACACAATGTGATATTATATAGTATCTATATCTGACTCATGTTTTTGTAATGTTATATGTTTTCCCCCACTTCCCATGATACCATGATCTTATGATACCATGTTATTTATGTGATTATTATATTTTATTACTCATGTTCCTTATTTTTTATAATATCATGTATTACCTTTGACCTGAATGTTATGTTTCCTTATTGTGGTTAGTTTATTATTCAAATTTATAACTCACTCATTTATTTTATGTATTCCCAATATAATCTCATTCTCTTTTAGGAACTCGAAATTATTTTAGATAGCATTGAGGAAAATATTATAATATGTAAGTAATGTTCTAGTTCAAATTGATGTATTCGTAAAATTATCTACAAATGAAAATACTTTGTTATGATACCTTTATTATATTAGTGTATACTTTTGTTTCATAAAGACATTATAAAATTTATAAAAGTTATTAATTTTCATATATACTGTCACTAAATAACTCTATATATATGATTAATAATGGATACATCAACCACATAGTGGATTATGGATCTCTGATTCAACTCGAGATGATATGATACAACTAATTGAACTTAGGGTGGATAATTCACCTCTAAACCATTTCATGAGTTGGATAAAATACCACAAACATACCATGGTATGAATTTCAACTCTACAAAACCATCATAGTGATATATTTTTAACTTTTATCCAACACATATCTCACAAAATTATTTAGTACTTGTGGTGAATTCTTTAAAAACAAAATTCTTTCTCAGTATCTCTTGGTTAGTGTCTCCCATCACTTATATATCTTTTTTTATTAGTAATCCTTATAAATGAGTTTAAAAATTAATCATATGAGTCTCTATTTGTTAAAACATAAACATATTTATCCTTATTAGTATTTAAGTATGGAACACCCCTGGAAAAGTGAAAATTAAAAGGCTAAATGTTACTACCCATGTCAACAAGGTGCACCATTCATTTCGGGAGTCTGTCTGATTAGAACTGTATAGTTAAGCATGCTTGGCTTGGAGTAGTAATCAGGATGGGTTACCTTCTGGGATGTTTCCCAGGGTGTGTGTGAGTGAGGAAAAAACACATTGAATGAACATGTGTTGTCCCATGGGGACAGTAATCAGTCTGATAAGCGAACCTAGTGAGTAATAGACTATGGTGTGCTGGGAAGGAAACCAAGGTATTACATGAGACCCGTGGGGTCAGATGATAAGGTTCATGACCCGGGTAGGTGGGTCATGACAAATGGTATCAGAGCCAATACCTAGCCGGAAGTGCTTATTCACTGCTTGGGTTTGGGGCTTTGGGTCCACAAAGAGGGCGTTGTGCATTAAAGGGGTGGATAATGTAACACCCCTGGAAAAGTGAGACTTAAAATGCTAAATGTTACAACCCATGTCAACAAGGTGAACCTTTATTTTCGAGATACTATCTGATTAGAACTCCACAGTTAATAATTCTTGACCTGGAGTAGTAATCAGGAAGGTTGACCTTCTGGGAAGCATCCCAGGTTGTGTGTGGGTGATGGAAAAACATTCTGAAAAAACATGTGTTGGATTGTGGGGACAATCATTAGTCTGATAAGTGGCCCTAGTGAGTAATAGGCTATGGTGTGCTGGGAAGACAACCAAGGTATTATAGGAGACTTTTGGGGTCAGATGATAAGGTTCATGACCTGGGGAGGCGGGTCATGACAAAGTATCAATTTCTTAAAATATCTCACAAGCTGGAAGGTGATTAGGGACAATCGTATTTACACAAATCTATTCCATGACTACACATAGTCCTAAAAAATAACAATGTAACCAATATTATAAAATAAATAAACTAAATATGAAAAATCATATATTCATCACATGATTGGTTCATTCTTTACTTCTAATGACACATGTGATACTTATAATAACAAAAATGGATTTTATGAAGGTCATGCATGGACCATGTAGTGTCAAGCCAATGGAATGCTAAGAGTTTATTTTCCCTCAATTGAAAAAATCATGGATCCTCTAATAATAAAAAACAAGGATGTAACTTAAAATATATAATGAGAATAAAGATAAATAAAACGAGATTCCAATAAGATTTAAAGACTCAATAGAACTGTTCACCTATGATAGAAGACACATGATTCTTATACCAAATGTTAATGATACCACACTTGAGTGGTGATAATGAAAGGATTTATTAGACTGTGGTGTGATAAAGATGTATTAAAAATTATTTAAAATAGAAATAAATGAATTGATTCTTTTCATTTAATTTGATTTAATAAAAAATCACGAAATCACTTAGGTACACAGTAGGTACTCGCATAACCCCTAATAGGTTCCTAGTATCCATCGAGTTCATAGTATCCATTAGTTTAATAGTTTCCCACTAGGTACACAATCTAGGGGAACTATTCACTAAGTGTTAATAAAAAATTCATCCCCTTTACTGGTCATTTATCCAAGTGATCGTCATAGACCATCGAGTACTTAGTGGCTTCTTCCTCAAAAATGAATTTCCAGCACCACGATCCTCCTATGTAGATAGACCCGTCAGATCCAACACATACCTCTAACATAATATGAAATATAATATAAATTATCATTTATGGAATTTAAATTCTTCTCAAAATATGCACTCATGTGTGATGTTATAGACTACAACACGACCTCATACTTAAAGGATCTCTTCACCATCCATGGTATAATATGGTTATGGATCCCCAGTCTAAATGCATCCCCTCCTAACCCAATAATATGAGTCTAATGGATAACTATATACTAAAATATTAAATATTGAAGTGGTAATACACATTATTATAATTTTAATATGAATATATTAATATTTAATGATAACAAGGTTTTATGAATAAATACACATTAAAATCTACCCACAAAATTTCTCTCACACTACCAAATTGACTGAAATAAATTTTTTATTTTCATCTAGGAATATAGGCCTAGTCCCTTCCTACAAAAAATCCTCAAGGATATTAGTGTGGAATATTGGCTTATTTTTATGGATACATTTTATGTCATTTTTATGAAAATTTTCTAGTATTAGTGATGATGCCAATAGAATTTTTTTGGATTCATTTAATGGAGTTGGAGTTCATGCTTTTAAAATTATTCTTGTAAATCCAATTATTATTAATGTAATATAATGATTAAATATATTTTCTAATTCTATTTAGAGAGACCACAATGTTACAACAATAAGATAACAAAGTGAAGGTCGTGAAATATAAACATTATTACATAATGATTTACTAATTATATCAATAAAATTAATAGAAAAATTTCATGGGGATATGATTTTAAGGAAAATAATTTAAATACCACCTGATATAAAACTCACACATCATGATGACAAGAAACATCCATAAAAATATGAATCTATATTTTTTTGCTAAATAAGAGAATAATAAGTGAGAAATAAGTTGAATTGTTTTTTGCTGAATTTTAGATGATATTTAATATTATTTTAATAGACATTGAATATTTATCTAAGAGTATTATGTACAAACATAAAATTGAAGGAAAACTATTGGGATTATCTATATTAGGCTTAACCAAGGGCCATGTAGAACCCAAAGGGGCTGACACTACCCATGGTAGCCCATCTAGAGCCATTATGAAGGTATCATGGAAGCTTGGATGTTTATAATGAAATCAGATCCTATGTATAAGTTTAAGTGGAGATGGGACCCCCATACATGGTGGCATGGAGTAGGGAAGAAGTGGTTTGGGGTGGTTCCAAAAGGGGAATAAATTTTTTTCCATGATTATTATAGAGGTTAATTGATATACCACATTCCAAATGAATGGATGTTCGGTTGTGGGATGTCATTTGAGGTGGCTCTTTACATTTATATTAAATGGAAAAATATAACATGAGCTATTCAATAATGCTGATCTTTTCCATATGTTCTCTCATGTAATTTTACTGAAATATGTCACACATATTTCTTAAACCAAGTCATCTTTTACCTCTAGACAGTGTAATTTCCATCTTTGACCGGGTTTCTGAGAATCTCCCACAATGGTGATGAAAAAATAATGTTCATTTCATTGTCCAAAAATCATCATGCATTCAATCATTTTCATGGTATCATGACAACAAATTGATGAACAAGCCTCCGATGATGAAAATTAATTTTAAATGATGTTGAAATGTATAGATCAGTTCAAGCTTCTATAAATGATGAGAATGTGATCGTTATCTCATAAATGTGAGGACTTAGATAAAAGGGACAAGAATACACCGCCATGATGGACATCACAATGAGTTGAGATTAAATGAAACTAATTTTAAAAATATTGATAAGATCTTTGACCACATGATTGGTTCTTCGGATCAACACAAAACATAGAATCCTTAATGTGGATTAATTATTGGAGATGAGATTATATTCTCTAGATATTCATATCAAAGACCCTAGAATAGAAAACATGAAATTTTTTTAATAGATTTATCATTTTCATGAAATATAGTTCCATGAAACAATGTTTCATAATGAACAAGTTCATGGTTACTTTTTACCAAGGATATTAAGTCAGGACCCCTTATGTTTATGACCTATAAATTGAAAACTCACAGTTCTTCATGTAGAACATGTTCTAGGAATCACCTTGAGAGAATGAGATAGGAAATATCCTCATTGATTTCATGAAGAACATCACAAACAAAGGTTTTCATGAAACCTCAAACAAAGAAACATGTAAACATTTCTTTAATAATTTTGTGATACTTAAATATAGTGTAAACACTAACCTTTTTTCAAATAAGTAGATAATGTTTCCCTAAAATAATTTTTTCACACATATGGGTTAGGGTGCATATGGAAAAAGGATACCACACCCATTCAGGTCTCTGCATAAGAAGCACTTATGAAATGAGACAATTAATATGATGTGGAAATATCTGGAAGCCCTCATGCATTGAACATGAATCTAAAATGTGGAAATGTTTTTGGAGTACATGTTCTTATAAACCAAAAAATAAATTTTTATTGAGATAAATACCAAATCAAATAGAAAAATATAAAATTTATATATGATTATAAGTTTCTTGGGTGCCATGAAATATTTCATTAAGGGGACATGATTTGAATCAGTGAAAGTATATTTATTTTAGAGGGTATTTATGAAGAGTCTAACCAAATTAGACACATAATTTACTCCTGAAAATTATCATAGAAGGATAATATACTAAAGAATTTGATAAACTAAGGAAGAAGTCATCTTGATGTTTGTTGATAAATTCATCAGTTTTTCATTCTGACATAGAAGGGAAGTAGAAGTTTCATTTTTAGAAATTTATATATTCTAATACTAGAAATCAGATTATCTTGTTTATTATGTAGTATTTTAAGAACTTTAGTAGATAATAATTGTTATTTAGTTGATGATGAAGCATTTATTATAGTATATAAATCTTGGTAAAAGTATTTATTAAATATTCATTGAATAACTTGTGGTGCCAGAAAAAAATTACATTGAAGTCTAGTGAAAAAATTATAATGAACACAATTGATATAAGATGATTTTTTCTACCCAGTGTACACATTTTTTTTGTAAATTGTAGATATTTTTAATCAATAAAATATATAATGATAATGGAATACATGAAACAACCACATGTTGATCACAAATAAGAGTACTTATTTGTACCAAAACCTATAAGAATAATTATGTGATTTTATTTATTTTATCATCATAATTTCCTGTGTTTGGGATTTTCAATAGCACATAATAGATCCATTCCTCTTGACAAATGAATAGGTTCAAGAGTATTTGGTTAATTGAATGAATGAAAAATTTGAATAAATGAGGGGTAAACTAATTCACATCATCATTGTGTTCGTAAATGATCCATATTGGATATATATGTTGTATACTAAGTTATTTATTATTTTGATTGGACCATATTTTTAATCCTAATTTTTTTTATAAGAATTATATAAAGTGCATAATTGAAGCTGATTTTTCACCACATGAGCAGAAACAAATAATCTCCATTCACGTCAAATTAAACATGATGATTTCTTCTAGGACAGTAAATTATAGAGGGACATGGAAATAAATAAATTGGAAAAAATTGTAAAATAAATAATGGAAGGATAAATAAAATACGGTTATATCAGTTGTTAATGATTTTTATAAAGATCCTCTATCATGCTATTTATAGTTTGATGAAGTTGAATCTATAAAAATATTTGAAGGTTTCTACTCACTATTTGAAATATATATACATAATGACCCAAAAGATGTGATTTATTATATACAATTCTTTTTCAAGGGTCTTTTTTAGGGAAGTGCACAATATGAAGAAGAAATTACTAACCGAGATGATGAAAATTAAAATAAAGTGCAAAGGAAAAATATTCTCACTCACCTCATTGATGTAAAGAAAAATTATATGATCCTTTTCAAATAAAATATTTAAATAAATAATAATAAAACTAAATTAAATTACTGTAATATAACTCCAATTAAAAATTTTTATGGAGAAGTATTCCATACACATGAAGCATTGTTCAGGGTTTCTATTTAAGTGTAAGATGGCCAACATGAGTAGAAAAAATGTAATTTAAAAGAGATTGGAATGTTAGTGGAATAAAATACCATGTTTTTGGATGAGTATATGTAGATGATCCACAGTATTGATGTATCTCATGAACCTAACATCAACGGTATGGATGCCCAATTGGATGTTAAATCAATTAGAATAAATAACCATGAAATATAATTATTGATAGGAGTAAAAAACATGAATATATGAAAAGAAACTAAAAAATGATTTTGGAAGGAAGGTTGAAATCAGTTGAAAAAGGGAAGTATGCCTTCAATATCAAGTGTCTTGAACTTGTGACGGAATTTATATATATTATGGATTCACATACTATAAATTCTAATGTTGATGATATGATGATTTATACCACCCAAAAAATGGAGAGAGTGAATATCCATGAAATGATATTGGTATAAAATTCATCATGAGGCTCATTTATCTGAAGAGAGTGATATTGGTGTAAAGATGAAATAAAAATCATCTCTTGATCATCCTTCTAAACAAACATGGAAGAAGTCCACTCATGACTCGATTAATTCTATTTCTACTAATTCAGTCTAATATTCTAGTGAGGGATCTAATAAAAAATGTAAGAATATGTGGATTGATGAAATTAATGAAATTTTCACAAAATTACTAATGGTGGATACTAGAAAGATCATGAAACATAACACCCAAAAATGATTCTCAAATGATGGAATGAAAAATCCATAAATAGAAAGGAAATTACTGTACTAAAATTGTTATTAAATGTTAAATAAATTACATTTCTATCTTTTGTTGGTGTTTTGGAAAATTTTGTAATCATTTCATTTATTATTGGCATAATGTGTAAGGATATGATAATTACAGAAGTTCTGCATTCAGGTAAAGTAGATGTAGAGAAATGGGGAATCATATAAAAATAAAAAATATACACAGATGAAGAATAATAAATCTATCTAGAACAAATTTTGTTATCATGAATACATTAGTGATTATTTCATTATTAGAAGTCATATGGATGATGAGTGGGGGTTTATTACAATGATGAACTATTAACATGTATATAAGAATAAAAGATCACAAAAAATTTATAAGTAATGAGGAATATCTAAAAATTATTCCATGAGGGATAATAAGAATATAGAAGCCAATAAATAAGTTAAAGTGCTACTCCCAATAAGGATGATGAGTTAGTATCCAAAAATTTGATGTCAACCAATAAAATATGCTTCTACGATAGAAATTGTGGCAATGCCATGGACGACTTCAAACAGGACATGGTAATGAATTGATGAAATGTAAAATTTATAAGAGGATCAATATAGGATAGAACCAAAACATATAACCAATTTATGGAAATATTGATAATGTTTTTATAATATTTTTATGAAAGGTAACTTGAGAACATTAAAGAATCCATGTAAAACTCCCAAAAACAATATTTTGATAAGGAGTGCTCAGTCATCTATCGAGATAAATTACATTTTTTAGGGAAGTGCATAAATATGAGGATGATGCACAAGGTACATAAAAGAAAAAGGGAAAAATAAATTTTCCAACATGAATAAGGTATCAAATTTCATGAGTGGTTTTCAACACATGATGAAAAATGTGTATCAAAAAAATGTTGTGTAGAACGTTCCAGAAAGAAGGAAATGATGAATATAATTGTAAAAAATTTCTACCTTGTCAAATGGAGATGATGATGATATAAAAACAAGCACTAGGGGAAGATGCTTCTCTACTGGAAGAAGTAATGAAAAACAATGCACACAAGATAAAGGTTATTGAAATTGAAGTGTACATGCTATCAAAGAAAACTAAAAATTTAAAATTTAAAGGATACACTAGAATTTAGTGAACCAGATACATTATATCTATAATGAATGGAGTCTCTAGGTCAAGAGGAAATTATCATCCATGGTGCACATATTGAGAAGCTCAAATGTATTCTTCAGTTTAACCTAATTTTTGTTTATTATTATTGTAAATACATTCTAGGGTTCTGATGATGATCATCACTACCAATAAAATAACATTTCCTATAAAGTGGTAGATAACATGTCATAATAATAATTAACGATCTAATAAAAATATTAATTTTTCTACAATGGTGGATCATAAATATGAACCTGTTCAAGGATATATAATGGAATTTTAGACCATGTCAAATGACACATAGTAAACTATTTTTGGGGGTTCAGATATAAAGGTGAAGTTATCTAGGATTATGGTGTTAATATATAGAAATTCATGCCCTAATATTTGAACAAGAAATGGGTGGTTACCCAATTAAATATCTTTTCCTTGTATTTATTATATCAAATATGTGCATCAAGAGGAGGCATTGATAGAAGAGAATGATCATTAAAAGGGTGAATGAAATAATCTTTCACAAGAAATTTATGATGTTTTAACTGAACTGTGTAGGAGAATATATTACATAATAAAACTATTTAATATAACCCCCCTCATTGAAAAATAAATATGATCATAATATCACGGGAATTGTTGTTAATGAAATACATAGAAAACATTGGATTTATCTATCTCACATTCTATACTGGGGTATCAAAAATAAATTTGGACTATACCAAATAAAGTCTCTTTTCCAAAGTGAACCATGTAGAATCATTCTTCTTTCATAAAAGTATATGTTTTTCAAATACCTTCAAGGGTAGTAGAAAATACATAAAGTAATAATTTTCATTTATTGTCTGTATGGGGGTTAAGGTACATTGACATTATAGAAATGGTATTCACACAAAAGATGAAGGGGATGATTGAAAAGGATATGTTGGTAGTTGATGAGTATGTTTGTGCTTTTTGTTAATATATTAAATTGTTTCAAAAGTCAATTTATGATCTATTATTTTATTATTAGTGATTAATCATGGAGTGGGATGGTTGTAATGAGTATAAGAAATATACAAGGAGGTTGGTGATGATGCTTTGATAATTGTTACAGACTTATCGATTGTAATTTGGTATGAAAAATATCAATTATTGGTGATTAATTATATAAAAATGTTATGGATTATGATAATGGTGTTGGATTTCATGATTTTTCAATAATAAAAGTAAATAAATCAATTTTTGAGCTGTGATTCAGTTCAAATATGTGATCCAATTGTGTTTTTATAGTGTAAATTGTTACAACACTTGAATAAATAGGCGAAGCCTATTAAATATAAACTTTGTTACATGAGGAGTTCTTAATTGTATCAATAAAATTCAATTAAATATTTTTATGAGGAAATTATTTTTCTGAGAAATGTTTTATGACCCTAAATAATGAATCTCATATAACATGATTTATTGATTGTTTCATTATACCAGATAAATATATATTTTTTCATGAAGAATTAGTTATGAAGAGTATACAATACTGTTGGATGTGACAATTTGAATATTTGAGATGGGTAAGTCTTACATTTTATTAAAGTTAGAATCATTCCATATTTATTTTGAGAAATTACATAAAAATAAAGGCCAACCAATGGTCCAACCCTGTCCAGTCTCAACAAAGGCCCATAAGAGACCTAAAAGTGTCAAACATGACCATGGGAGCATGTCCAGGGAAATCCCAAAGGTAGTCGAAAAACTAATCCATGTATAATATCAATATCACCCATGTATAATGCCAATGGTTGGCGTTCAAACGTGAGATTTAGCATAATTTCTAGAAAATGTTGTGCAGGATGGTATATATAAGGGGGGGAGAATTATAACTGATAATGGTTTCAGTTAATTGACATAACACATCATTATTGTATGTAATTTCTGATGTGGGATTCAAGTTGGGGTAACTATTAATCCGCATATTAAAATGATGTATATAAAATGAACCATTTGATCTATGAGATATCATCCATATGATCCTTGTAGTATTTTATTCAGAAATGCTGAAAATATTTCACAAACCCCGTCATATTATACAAATTAATGGTGTATTTTCCATCAAATGTAGATTTTCCTTCCATTATCTACGGCCAAGACAACATTATGCAGATTGTTTTATAATATTGATATTACCCTGTGTGAAATCTATATCATGCATGCATGAAATAAATTGAAGAACATTCATCAGTTGATGAAAATTATGTTGTAAGGTCATTGATATAGAAATATACATTTGATATTCAACAAATAAGGAGCATCTTATCCTTCAATCATGACTGTGTAGATATTTTTTGAAGCTATGAAAAGGTGCCACAATTATCACTATTATAAAGAGTTATGAAAAAAGGAAACATAAATTAAAAAAATGAATATATTATTTTCCCCTTGATTTTTTATTTTTCATGGTATAAAAATTAGTGGCCTCAACTCAGATTGCTTCTCAGAGATATTTTTAAGAACTCTACCAAAAAATATTTATGACCCTCGACCATGAATATTGATGATTTTTATAGATAACTCATTTCTCTTGAAAATAGAGCACTGCAAAACATTGTTACGTGACGAATATGTTCCACAAGGATTTTATCCTATGAAAATAAGTTAAAATTGAATGAGTTATCAACCTTTCATTGCACACTCATAGTTATTTATGGAGATCATGTTTTTTATAGCACCTTTAGAGAATGCAATCTGTTTTATCCTCTTAGATTTTACAATGAACACTATGAACTAAGGTTTTTCATGATGTCTTGTGTGGGGGAATGTTCCTATTCTTCATGATGAAGGTTGAAATACTATGAGATAGTATAAAATTAATTTTTTTCCAATGAAAATAGAATGGGTGCATAAATAAATCTTACTTTTATATGAGTTACCATTCATATGGATGGTGAATCCCACATCCATTTGGAACTCTCTGGGAGAATAAATTTAACAATGAGGTAGTTAATTTTATGGTGAAATAACAAGAATCACTCATGACTTGAACGTAGATCTATATAGTGGAATATGTGTGTGAATAAAAAGTGAGATCAAAAAAGGAAATATTTATATATTTGGAAAAAAATCACATAAAAAATAGAGAGAAATACATATTTTCTATTTTTCAAGGGTGCCAATAAAAAATCCCAGAAGTGGAATTGATTTGAAGGAGTTAAATTTTTTTACATTCAAAGAATATTTAACAAGTGTGAGTGAACTACTTGAACACATAACATGGGATAGAAAATTCATCAAATTAGGAGTTTCTATATGATCATTTCATAATGTGAGGAAGAAGATATCTTTTAGCATGTAGATAAATTCATCAGTTGATCATTTTTAAAAAGTATTGAATTAGAAGTATCATATTCCAATTAATAAATAATATAAGTCCGACTTGTAGATTTAGTATTCATTGAAGAACTTTAGTAGAGTAAAAAAGATTATTTAGATGATGCCTTAGTATCCAGTGTCATAAACAAATATTTTTCAAATTTTTTGTTGAATATCCCTTGAAGAAAATTTTGGTGCTAGTATAAAAAAATTCATTTTAGACTGGTATAACTAGTTTATATAAAACCAATGACTTTGGAGGATAGTTTTCTTCATACATAAACATTGTGTTTCAATTCTCGGTTGTTTTAATCATTTCATGATATAGTGAATGTTGAATTTTTTAAACTACAACAGATTGATCACTGAAATGAGTGGACCTTTATATCAATCCTTATAAGAACCTTTTTGTTTTTTTTGTATACATTATTATATGAATTCCAGTTACATGTGATTATTAATTGAACAAAAAATAAATTCCTTTAATATTGGGTACAAGTTTAATGGTATTGGGATTAATTAGATGAATGTAAAATATAGTAATAAGTTAGGTTCACTGATTCACCGTCCCCTAAATGTTATAGAATGGTCTGTATGAGATGAACACCAATAAATATTTATATAAATCTTTGAATTATACACTATATTCCCTTCTCAGTTTTTATATATGATCTCTAATTCATAGGAATGAAATTATTGTACCCACCTTCTCTACAAAAATTTTATCTCATATATAGAAAATGTATACATCAATATCTAATGGTTTCTAGAGAATTTAAACCTCTTACCCATTAAAAAATGGAACAATCATATCTATACATTCCCATCCAAAACCAACACTAAATCATGTGTTTGTTTTTTCTACTCATATGGTGTTATATACATTGTACAATCAGGGACAACTCACCCATACATTGATAACGATACGGTAAGACTACTATGTAATTTATCAAAATATAACATATAACATTAAACTATCATAGGTATGGTTCAGATCAGTGCAGTCATTAATATATTATATAGATCCTCCAAGGATCTTCTATAGGGATCAAAAAACTCTAACTTTAGAAATATCATGGATACTTCAATTATTAGATAAAAATAGGGAAGATTCATAGGATAATCATTAGTATTTTCTAAATCCAAGAAACATATGAATCAAACAAATATTATTTCATGACTCCCAGGAAACCCTAGCCTCGACCTTCACATGTTCCCAAATAAACAAATCATAAAAATCCCATTTACTATTAATGGAAACAATATAATATTGAAATTATAAATAGATAATTTTTTATATAGATAATTCACCTTTATTATGATCAAAAGTATATTTACATATAGGGAATGGTACTCCAATATCATAGAGTACATAATATTTTAAACCATAATTAAAAATATGAATTCATCATATTATAGTTGTATGAACATATTCGTCAGTTATATAAAAATTGATTGTTAATTTGTTTTATTTGTATGGAATATCCAGAAATTCATTCTAGAAATTTCTCATTCTACATGTTGTGTCAGGAACATCCATGAGCATCACCCACAACTTGTGAAGCCCAAATCACGAATCAATCAAGGAAAACCCATTATTTTACTATAATTGGTCAAATAAGTCATATATCAATGTATGATTATACCATTTATTGAATACCGCGATTCATAACCTATAGAAATATATTGTGAAGAGTTGAGACAATTTCTATTCTTTTTACATACAATATGAGAACATCATAAGGATGTACTTAGGAGAAAAATTTCATTCCCATTAAGGTCCATCAACTGAACCTTAAGATATCTAAATTTTAAAAGTGAAAATTAATATATATTTATCATGGTAATCTTCTCACATAATATTATATCGATAGTAAACTCAGTCTATATCATAGTTGGATACAATAATGAAATTATTAGGAGAAAAATATGAAATGGGTTAGAGGTAGGAAAAAAATAATCCATATCACCTCCTATTTACATATTAGTGAAATTTTTACAAAATATGTTATAATAATCCCTTTATTCTAATGGTCAATTCATAAATGGCCTATACACAATTTTTAAAATACAAATATACATAAAAGACAACCTTCAAAATAGGAGTCGACTGATATTTGATAATGATTTATCTAGTCAATCAATATGATGATATTGAATATTTTTCTATTCAATATAATGAAATATTATATTAGTTCATGAATATTAATCATGAATCTGAAAATAGGACCTCTTTTATTACCCTTCGATCAAACCCTTAATTGAGAATTAATGGTCATCAACCCAGATAGATACTCAATAATTTGGATCATATCACCAAAAAATTGAGTAGGTAAAAATGATTCAATCATCTCTTTTTCTAAAACAATATTATGGGGTTCATTCTAAAATAATATTGAATTTTATTCTGGACAAGGTAAATACCATATGTCTGAATGAAGTAATGTTGTATATCTAAAAAATCCCCCTCATCAATGAGCTTTTTCTATCATTATTAGAAACACTTATCTCCCTTAAGATATAAGTGAAACTATAAATATATTAAAAGAGGTAAACATTAAATTTTATATGATTCACCAACATCAAGATAATCCATGATTCATCCTATTATGATCTTACACACAACTAAATTTTTTTTATAATGAATATTGGAAGTGACTAAGGGTGAATGCACTAACATTCCTAGTTGATTTTCCTAATAAAAATAAATATATTACTACACTCATGGACTCGATTATCTCACTACCTTTAAGATTAATATTTACTTCACATTCACAATAACTGAGTGACTTTACAAAAAATTTAAAAAATCCATTATTCTCCACATTCATACAATTATAAAATATAAGAACCCCAAAAAAAGAAAACTCTTGGATATCCAAACACAAAATTTAATATTAGTCTATAATTACCTTTCTGGTTTATCTCCTCTAAACTACTATGTGTCATAGTCTTTAATCCATGATCTTCAATGATCATACATTATTATTTGAAAGAGAATTGTATCTCTCATATATCCAATAAACACCATTTATAAATATTGATAGATAATTATTTTAATAAAGATAAATAAGGAAAAATATTCTAAATATTCTATATATTTATTCACCAAAATCCCCTCTTAACTTCTATAATTTCCTTCTAAAAGGTATAAATTTTAATTATGTACGCATCCTGGAAAGAACATGTCATAGTTTGGTCCTAAGCATAAAAGTGAAACCTTATATTTAATTTCAATAATTGATAAAATAAATTAAAAATAATATACCATGATATAACCCAGCAAAGTGTACAAAAAGTATCCTTTGAAATTTAAGGCTCTTACACACAATACATATCATGCTTTAAACCACACACCAAAATATTACCAATACATTCATGAAATGATCACCTTTTCATCAGAAAAATAATTACCAACATATTAGATCATCTTTCACAATGTTCCATCATCAACATTAATTTTATATTATTATACTCATCCATGTCAACTTCATAACCATTATTTTATGGAAAAACCTTTGTTAGAGGGACAACTTGTTTTATCTAATAGATAATGTAAAAATCTTATAAAACATTTACAAAGTCTAACATTTTAACTAATGATTCTAATTACATTACCAAAATTCTTTTATATAAATATTAAATTCTGATTTTTCATGAAAACAAATTTCTACTTCACAATGTGATTACAAATACCCAGGTGAAACCACCAACCATGTTCAAAAAATAAAACTGTCAACCTCCTTTTGTTATTTAATCTTACCAATGAATCTATTAAATAGAATCTATCTATTATAATTTATAAAATTTTCTACAAAACTATATGAGTCATAATGTGACTGTTATAGTTTATCATGTAACAACGTATAAATTTTTATGTGTTTCGAAATGAATCACGTTTTTCATGACACACATGTTTGTACACAATGAAAATCATGACTATATCACATTATCAAAAACCAAATTCATGGAGAGTAATAATTTAGTATATAATTTTTTCACCAAAAAAAACATTAGTAGTTTTATTAAAAAAATATTATAAATTACCATCGTGTTTTTATATTATTCATATCCAACATAACAAACTATTTTCAAAAAACACGGTCTGGAAAATTCTTCTATAAATTTATTCTAAAAATCCCCCACTTGGGTTTTTTGAAAACCAATCCAAATTCAACACAGAACGGCTCACCATCATCAAATTTGATAATATTAGAACTGAAATTAATAATAGACCAAAAATGTTTATCATCATATAGTTCACTAGTTATTCATTAACCCAAAAATGTAATCCAATATATGATAATATTTTAATAAGAAAGAAGAGTTAAATAAGAAAATAATGACATAACTTCTATATTTCAAATATATTTTTTGTATTTTAATTTATCTCCCCCTATGTTATCTTTCAATAACTCTCCCCTTTTTCAAAAAACTATCGTATGATTTATAAACCGTTTCTAATAGGAAATTTTAATCAATGAATAGAATATTTCATTTAAATTATGAATAGATTCTCTATGTTATATCTTGACAATGTACCCATCTTTTAAATAAACCCAATCATAAATTATATTACTGTTCACAGAAAGATAGAATGAAATCCAAACATTCTGAATAATTGAGTTAGAATTCTTTGTTATCACAAAAAATATCATTGGAAGTGGGGTATCATTTATTGAATAACCTAATTAGATGGAGGAGGTTTTACTGTAACACTAAAATTGATGCCTCTAAAAATAAAATAATGGAAAATTCCTTCATCATTAAATTCATAATATGATATATTTTTTGTTATTGAATCCAATTCTATATGACCTTGTTCAACCTTATCCTTATTGAAATAATACATTATCTTTATTTTCATTGTCCTTCAATGGTGATGTTTTTCAAAAATAAATAGCAGTTGAGTTATCACATTTGAGATAACTTATAGATATTATATCAATTATAATATCCTTCTATTGTGTCCCCATTATAAATAGTTATATGTATGATTGGGTAGAAACAATATATTCAGCTTCCTTATATAAATGTGAGATGAAATCTTTCTTTATTTTTTTTCAAGGTTAGGTTTGAAGTTCATTTTTATTATTAACGAAAATAAATTTTTTTTTGTTAGGGTAGAGGGAGACCTGTTTCATAGCCCAAAGTCTGAAGGCTTGAAATCCCATTTTTTTGGCACAAATGGACCATTAGTGAATAGTATTGCTACAGTACCTGATCTGTTATAGTACCTATCACACTAATTTTAGTGCTACAGTTCCTACTACAGTGCTTCCACTGTTACATTTCCGCCACTTCCATATTGTCAACATTTAAAGGTATCCATCTCACCAATAACTTGTGTATATCCATCTGAATTGTTATTATCATATGTATTGAAATGAGGAAAATAAATATTTTATATAGTTCAACTTATGTAAAATATGATGATAAGGATTTCATAATACTCTATTAAATTGACCTTATTTCAATCATTGTAATTTGAAAACATAATCTGGGTATCCACTGTTGTTTTCCTTAAAATAAAATATTTTATTTAAAATATCAATTCATCTATTATGGAATATTTTAACTAAGAAAGAAATGTGTAATCACTTCATTTGGAAACCTATAAACTATGGGAAACATTTACTTCATAATAAAGGAAATTTCATAAATTCACATCATGTATTATATAAACAACATGAAATTTGAGTCATCCAATCCTCTATAAATTATTTCATCCATATAGATGAGGGAAAATACCCTTTGATAATTTTAATTCATGATTTATAGGTTTTAATCTCACCCACATCATTGGAATCAATGATTTATCAAGTGTTTATCTACAATTTAATATAATTATATTTGTTAATATAATAAATTGTGATAATATTTCATTTGATACAATAAAATTCTATTTTTTCAAATATACCAAATAAAATTGATTCAATATCTTCTCTACCTACTCAATGAATCATTTCACAATTACTAATTTAAAATCCTTTATATTACCAAAAACCCCTTGGTACCAACATCACATATAAATTTCTAATAGTATCCAATGAAGAAATAAAAGGAAAAATATCATAAAAAATAATTATATTTATTATGGAATATCCCAAAAACATCATCCATTATTTGATCCGATTCATATTTATCTTTTCTTTGATATTATATCAAAACATTCACATGGTTATAATGAAAATACTATCTATTGGCCTTTGAATAATTTCCCAATTTTCATTCTTATAAATTTAGTCAAGATAATATACATTTTTTGGATCAAGTATTTATATTCCTAATATAACTACAAAATCATATATTATAATATAGATATAAATAGTTTTTTATGGAGACTTCATTGTCTAAGTATTAACCAGAACAATCTAGTGACATATAATTTTTTTATTTCATCCCTGACCCTGGTTTTCTTTGTAGATGATTATTATATTTTGATTTAATCATCATTAATCTAATCATTTATGTATTTTTATCACAATTTTATACCCCTATGTTGATAACTTCATCGTCACTCAACGAAGAGATTTCATAATGTTTATGTTATGAATGAAGTTATCTATATAAAAAATTCCACTTGTTTTCCATAACCATTATATCATTAAATATAATTATTTTCCCAATCCATATATTGTTACAAAAATTAATACATTCACATAGATGTGAATCAAATGAAAAAAATATCCCCATTAGATCCAAACATATGATTCTTGTCCTTGATGAGAATAAACCAATAAAAAAACTCCAAAATACTATCATTTTTAGATTATTACTATACCACATCTCATAATGAAAAAACTATTTATTTAGGAATAAAAAATATCTGTTGAATATTTAAATATTGTCAGAATAGATTACTTCTAATAAGAATGATGAAAATACTCTTAAATGGTCATTTTTAAAGACTTATTATTAAATTGTTTCTCCTACTAACAGATTAACTTTTTTATGATCCCCAATAATTGATTTATTATACCTTTCTATTCAATATATTTGTTTAAAATATAATTAGTTAATTCTATTCCATTTTTAGTTTGAAAGAACAAAGATTTCAGTATAATCTTCTTCCATTATAACTATAAATTCCAGGTATATAATTTGAATACATTAGATTTATGAGTCATGACTATCATCTATTCCATCCATTTTTAATCATTAATAAAAATATAGATTACCTATTACAATCAATGACCATGGGTGAAATGGTTCACAAACATCTATGTGTACTGTTTCATGAAATATATCTGAAATATTTTCCATTAGAATTTAGGTCACATGTGTGATTTTCCCATTTTGACATATATCCAAAGTGTGACAATGATCACCTGAATATTTGGGGTTGTCAAAAATTCCACTATTATTCACTAATTATTATATTGAATTTTTTCTAATGTGGTTGACTCTCTCAAAGAATAACATTATTCATTATTCTTCAGATATAAATAATTGGTCTTCTTCTCAACCACTGAGATATACATTCCCCTTCATGAAGTAAGATTTCATCCTAATGAAATGTTATATTACTTTTCTTATTAAGACATTTTTTTTTTATTTTTCCAACATTTATCTACTCATATAACTAACTTAAACATTGTACATTCTAACCAAGGGCTTCAACCTCGAACATATCCCTGAAATACAAAACCTTTCATTCAATCAAGGTTTTCCAAGAGACATTGATATTCAATAATTATTCATTATAAATACATACTAATCCTTCATTTTTTATTTTATTCTTATATCAAGAATCATTTTTCCAATAATATTAAAAGTAAAAGTTTAATTTAGAATCTAAAATCTAGAATAATTGAACATTTTCAAGGAATTTTCAATGAATTTTCCCTCTCAATTATTCCATTCTTGATGAAGTATTTGTACTCTTACTTTAGTGTTATATTAGATTATTTCACCTATAGATCCCTGAAATTAAAATTATCTTATAGAGTATCAAATTTATTGTTAGTTTTCATCCCATTTAATGATGTTTACAAGTGTTGATATATTGTATGCAAGAACCCATTTTTTTGGAGGTACAGATTCCTTTATTTCCATCAATTTTCTATTTAACTATTTATATATGGCATAATGTGAATGCACTGTGGGAATTTGGAGTTATCCAGGGGTGTTTGTGATTGGTTCAGAGCCTAGAACCCAACTCATGGGGTGGGAAATTCCTTTCTCAGTGATTGTTCAAACTGTGCGGTTTAGAATACTCTTTTACATGTGCCCATGTGAGGATGGATTGTGGTAGGCTACATGGAACAAGATCAGAGATAATTGTGTGATTTTTGTCACATGATTGTGAGTTAAATTTGGAAATTTTGACTTTGGATTGTTGAAATGTATGTGCACAGTTGGTCAAATCATGCGTGTAATCTGTATGATGTGTGATTTCCTACAACTGACCATTCATGATTAGTTTATTGTTGGTTCTTAGTTTTGAAAACCATGCATCCAAACCATGAAATTCACAATTTTGGGAGAATTTATGAAATTTCCCTCAAATAATTCCTATATAAAACCTATTTTATTATTGTCCTCCCACAAAAACAAATACACAACCCCTTTAAAACCCTCCTTGGTAACTATTCACGGAATCGAGGTAACTTCATTTTCATAGCTCGGAATCAAGATCTATTGGAAGAATCAGATACACATCTTTATGTCATCAATTCATTTTGATATATTATTCATTTGAATTGTAATCATATGCACTATTTTGGTGTAAGATATGTTTCCTTATTATTAGGTTCTTCATTCATTCATTGATTTTCTCATTCCTTTATTTAAAATCTTAATGTGATTAAATAAGTCATTGTCCCATGTTCCCAATTCTCAGCCGATATATTGAATTGAATTTTAATCCTTGAATTGAATTGATAGGTACATCATATTCAGTTAATGAGTATCATTTTATAAATTTTAATGGTTTTAGAACCCCGATTGGAAACACCCTTTTTGGTGTGATGTGTTTTTAAATGGGCCATTTTTATTGATTGTTTATTATTGATACCCTTCATGAGTTCCCTCTACACCTTTTTATGGGATGTTCAATTAAAATGTGAATAGAATCTATTAACTGAATTGTTAATTGAAAATATAACTTTAATTTTGATATATAATTGAAATAAATTTATTAATAAGAAGGTATAGATGACCATACCCTTGGAATTGTCTATATTTTATCTTTTTGAATCATGAGATGTTTGTATATTAAATATACCATATTAGTAATTGCGAGGTAATCCTTCTAAGATTAATCCATGAATTTGATCAACCTATGAGTGGAGATTTAATTGAATTATTATTGGTGTTTCACTTGAAGCTGCATAAAATAAATTGACTAAATGATATTGAATTCATTGAATTCTTAAATTTCTAGGGAGACACAGGGATTCATATTATAATGACCTAGATGAACTCAATTTTCTTGTACCGTTATTATGCTTGAGTGATACATAAATTCCTTTTACTGATTTCCAAGGGTGGACTCATAGGGGGGTACTATTGTATGAAATGTGATAGTTGGAACAAAAATTTGGAATTACATTGATAAGCTCCTGGGGAATATAATCATTTATGCCATGGGCTGTACTTACACTCCCTTAGTAGGACTCCATGTATGGACTCAACTGGAAGAGATGTTATACCGGACCTAGAGAGATACCTGGGTTGTAGAGACCTGGGTTTTTTATTTTATGCTTTTAAATATTTACTGATATATTTCTATAGTTAGACATTGAGACAGAATGAAATTAGGAGGTCCGGTGTTCCTAGAATTAATTTTCATAAAATATTAAGTGTATTTTATACTGCGCACATAATATATCTAAAAAAAAGATATGTCATAAAGGGATAATTTTTTAGAAATCCAAGACCATGGATGGTCTTGGAATATTGTGTTTTTCCAAGGCGTTACATAATATTAGTCATCATAGGACATTCAAACCCCTTTCTCATTAGTGGTACTTTACGTGAGATTATTTTATTATTTAATTAATTAAATTATTTCATTTAATATAAATTTAAATGGTTTTAAATATATGGATATTATGATTTTTATAGGGTTGGACTCATAATCATGTGATCATAGTTGAATCTCTATGCCCCCTCTGTTGAAAAATCCTTTGATGATAGTCGGAGAAATGATAGATCAGATCACATCAAGATACAATGAATGCAACATCCTCTACCAAAAAAATGTGGTTACATTCATCACCGCCAATCAATCTAAAATATGTGTCAGACTTTTTTTGGGGGGTTTTTATTCCCATTTTGATTAAATAATGGATAAAATCCAACTTCTTCCAGGGATAACTGTGAATTACAGAACTGGCATGTTCTAACACACTTAAATTTTTTTATTTAACTTTTACTAACCTCAGATCACTATAGAATGGCCATGAAAACTTGAATAACAACATTTAAAACATTTTTTTTCTATCCCCCTAAATTATTCATATTCTTCACCATTTAGATCCCCACAATACCATCTTGACCCTACATGGAGGTACTGAGATCAAATGTAAGACTATATTTGTAACATGCTAGGTAAATAAAGAATATGACATTTTCATATTTATTAATATTAGTGAATAAAATATTACTATTATTTTAAATTTGATTCTTTGTTTAATGGAATACCGGACACAAAATAATTAGTTTCCCTAAAAATCTCATGTTTCACGTAAAGCTGAGCTATGTAGAAAAATAATAATATAATATTATTTCAAATGGTAATTAATGCCATGACATTGTATTGAAAGGAATGATTATAACTAACTACAATATTATTATACATGTTTTTTAAATGTTTTTACATTTATCCAATAAATGTTAAGGGATTAAAATGTAAATTAATCTAAATTTAAGCATAAATACTCTTGTATTTTTTTAAAGGTCGATATACTGCATTTTGATACAGAACCCGTGTTAAATATAGTTTTGGTCTATTTTATATGTTCTATTTTAAAAAATAATCCTATTATGTAGAATAGTAATATCAAAATTTTCTTTGGGTAAAATTTTGGTATTTTCTAATTATGATCATTTTACTCAATAGTAAAAAATATTGCCTTTTAATTCAAAACTACCTTTTAATATAATTTATTTATAAAGATAAATTAACATTTAAATTGGTTTTAATGTATAATTGTATTATAGTTTTCCCATTTAATCAAATTATGGTCATTTTAGGTAATTAACCATTGAAAACTGACATAAACAAGTGTCAATCTTTTAATAGTTATTATTTCTTAAAAACACATTTTTTATATTGACAATGAGAGTTAATTTGAAAATAACTTCTTCCACTTATATTTTTTGAATGAGGAAAAATAGATTCCATATTTTCAATCAACAGGTCACAATTTTGTATATAGTTAACTTTTAATTTTAGACATTTTGAATATTTTATTTCACTAAATATTTCATTTATCATGGTTAAAGGGTAAATCTGGTAAATTTGGGTGAAAAATAATATTATAATAATATAAAATTACCCGTACACATTTCCTAACCTTATTGGACTACATTTGGCCAAAGAAGGGATTATTTTGGTCGATTTTGGGTCCCCATGGAGCCACATGGGAGTGATAATGAGAAATTCTATTAATTAATTAACACGTAAAAACAAAAGTAGCCTAAAAATATATATTTAGGAAAAACTTTTTTTATGGTGGTATATATATTAAAAATACGACTATAAATAATAATTTTAAAGATAATATGATTTCATACATCAAGGTAATTTATTTATAATTTATAGACATTATATAAATATTGTTAATTATGACACAATGGTGATGCAGTAATTTCTTCATTAATAATGGATTCAAATAATAGATATTATAAAGATTTAGGTAAATTTATATTGTTACTTTTAGGTCATACATGAATTTTAGGGACACTAATAACTTTTTATATTGTAATAAATGGATTTTTTTAAATAATCAAGTTTTTATAGATCTTTTAAAAGTCTTGATATGAAATATTTCGAAATCGACATAAATTAGATTTTAAAATAATTAATAAATTATTGAATGATAAAATAAAAAAAAAATATCACTTGGAAAATTGACATAAATAATTTAAGAAATGTCATCAATGATCCATTTTGGGTCTCTTGGAATTTTATTATAAATATATTAACTGTATATTATGAATATATAAGTGGACATTGTACAAGATAAATAAGTTAAAAAAGGGTTAAATAAAATTGATAAGGATTAAAAATATCTAAAACATGTCCAATTCATGTTATATTATTTTATTTAGACTTATATACATCTTATATTATAATTAAATAAGTTTTGGACCTTTTGAAACCGTAAATAATTTTATAATAAAAAAATACTTTCAATCTTTCCTATAGAGCCCATCACCCCCTTATAGAAGACCACAACATCTTTTCCATTACTCACACCTCTAAAGTCCCTTGGATAAACCAAAATAAGATCCAAAAGCACCCAAAATACCTATATTCCTCTTATAATCCTTCCTAATGTAATAATAAAATTCAGAAGGGCCCTTAAGATAAGATGAAAAGAAGTATCCAGATTTAAAGGTAACGTATTCTCTCAAGTTATTTGCTTTATTTTTCATTCTCCAACCCCCTAAAATATAATTATGTAATTATTTTATAACAACAATAGTAACATAAATATACTAGGATGTTTTTATTGGGATTATTAAAACTACACATCCACACACCTCCTTCAAATGTATACGAACAAACTATTTTTGTGGGCGGAAAACTACTGCCTCACGGAATGATTATTGTTCAATTATCTCTTAATCCCTCTAATGGTGGATATTATGATAGAAATATATTTATATTTTTATATATATTATAATTATATTATCTTTATTCATCTTTATTTTTCATTTATAGCATACCTTTGTGGTTTCCATAATGGGTAAATACGAAAATTTCATTTCATAATGTATGGAATATTACCCCCTCAAAGTTATATGACATGTTCATGCCATATGTGGATCATATAATGGATGGAGTTAAATAAATTATATATTTTATTATACTATATTAATAAAATATCTATGTATAATTATGTTTCCATTCCATTAAAAACAAAATATAAATGAATGTAGTGTTCATGCGTAGGTACAACTTACCGTCTCTATGAATAGTGTATTTCAAATATTATCTCCAAATGTTATGAACTATTATAAATAAATATATATATATATATATTGTATATATAGGATATATATGATATCTAAATCATGAATATCATGTTGTTGATAATGGAATTTTTACCACAAGGACAACATTTTATTTTACCAAGGTCATTTTGTCTCAAGTACCAAATATTAAAAAAATGATTGTTATTAACTTAAATGAGTATGTAATTTTTATAAAATTGTAATAAGTGATATAAGTTGAATACAATTTTTTTAAATGTTTATGATTCAAGTATAAATTAACATTAGTTTATTATTACTGAGATTAAAGAATGAACGAGTAAAGTCAGACACGAGGTAAGGGAACTTCTTAACCAAATTTCCATTCTTTGGGTTAATCTTTTACTTATTTATTATGCCATGTTATGATTATTTGATATATAAATTTTATTGTTATATCTTTTATTTGTACCTTAATTATGTGTACCTATAGTGAATACACATAATCATTCAATTTTATTTAGCAAATGATCTTTGTAAGGGACTACGTCTCAGTCTCCTTTCATTGAGGCATATCATGATATTGTGAACCATTATTTTCTTATAAGTTGTATATACTACCATTTGACATAGAATATATTTAATATACTTAAACTTGTGATATTATTATCTTTTTTTGATGTTATTATTTAAGTATTTTTAATAAATTGTTTCTCAAGTGTTACAAGACTCTTTCACTAAAACATCGTTTTAAATGTTTTGAAGATTTATTTTTCTACATCATTCTTATTAATGTCCATGTTATTAAAATGGTTTTAATGATTTAATTATATTGATATTAATTTTTTAAAATGATAATTACTTTAAAATTTATAATGGGGTATGTGACACTTTGATTCAAAAATATTGTTTTTAAATGTTTTTATATGTGTCTTTTAAATTGGATTGATTATATCAATATCGTGAATTGATATATGTTGTGTGTAATATGGAAATGTTATGTTTCCTTTATGATTGTTTTGTGTTTTATGATAATGTTATGTTTCTTGGTAATTTTTTATGTATATTGGTGGCTCTAGGATAAACCTAGGGTGGGTAAGCCTAAGATAGCTCTCAAATACTTTGGGTAATGTCAAAGAGGTAAACGTTGATGTTTCTCCTATGCGATTTATGGAATATACCGTTTTGGGTATTCCAAACATAACTCCTAATATAGCTGTGAATAATATAATGTATGTATGTTTTGGATGCTACAAGTTACTTTTATGATCTATGATTTCCATGTGTTATTCATAAGGATTAAGATTTTGTGTGGTATGTTAAATATTGAAAAGTAGGATTTCATTGATTTGTATGTATTGATGGAAAAAATATATTTCCCTTACCCTTATGAATATTTTTATGCACATCCCATGTTTTTTAAATAGTTTTCACATGGTATAAGGAAGGGTCAAAGAAATAATGAATTCATGAAGATTTATGTCAGGAGGAAAACTATTTTTTATATTATGAATTTTATTATTGTGAAAAAATTTAGACAGTGTAGAACTGCCTACATTGTATTTTTTGAAATGTAATGTAAATGTTATGACCTAATTTTCAAAAACTCAAAATAGGAATGATCTCCAATGTTAATTATTAACTTAATTCATGATTTTTTAATATTTAAGGCTGGGTCTTTATAGTTGGTATTATAGGCCGGTTTAGAAAATATTACAGATTAAGAGTTTTCGTTAGACACATGGTTAGTCTCAATATCTATTATTTTAGTTAATTCTTATTTTATAACATTTTCAGATCATGGAATGTCATTAAAAATGGAAGGAGGAGGATCTCAATCAACATTTTTATCTCTTCCTGATGACATGCTTGAAATAATTATTTCAAAGTCATGATTAGATGATTTTGATACTTTTTATAGTATACAACTAAAATGAAAGCAATAGTTTGAGATATCAAACACCTCTATTATACCTCGATATCTTTGTGGATCATGGGTTTTATTTAATTAAACCCATTTTATAAATATTCTAATATTTTCATGAAAGGTAAATATTATCTGGCATTTTCAAATATTTTACTTTATTATAATATTTTAAAGCATATTATGATTTTGAAAGAGGTACTGAACAAGGAGAACCTTTTGTAACATATTTATATTTTCTTTTACAATATAGTCTCTTACCACAAACATAAAGAATTTTAGAGGTACTATTGATTAAATGTTTCAACTCAAACTCAGTCTGACTTTTTTTATAAAAATCATGTTTTATCAGATGTTTTGAAATTATATGTCAAACATGAATATTTTCGAATAAATTTTTTTACGAACACCCATATGACCCAAGTTGTAAAAGGTGTATTTGGATGAAGGAAGAAAATTATTTTTAAGGATCTCTAAATCATTGTTTTAACGCATGGACCTTCTACCTATGTGAACAAGTTGATGACGAAACCATATGGACACCATGTTCATAGAATGATGTTCTTTCAATTGGGAATAGTTTTATTTTATCATATGAATGTGAAACAAATGAAAATATATAAGATGATGAGGTATTAATATATTGGAATTATAATGAATTTCTATGAAATCCTTTGGCGTTAAAATATGTTATGGTTATTTTGGGGGAATTTATCTCATTTTTGGCAATGTAGTAAAATTATATTTTTTTTGAAAAAGCAAAACAAAAAGACAGTGTGAAACCTGTCACATTAGAAAAAGCATCGGGAATAAAAACCACAACCAAAGGGAAATTTGGATTTATCACCTACCACTATACTACAAGAAGTCCCTCGTTAGTATGACTTAATCTTTTATGTTATATGAATTTATTGATCAATAAAAAGTTGTTTTTTGGAAATTATGTTTTATCAAATGGATATCCTTTGTATATGAAAATAATTTCATTATTAAGTGATAAATGTTATTTTGGAAGAGGTTCTCTCTTTTGGTAACACAGTATGCTTAAGGAAAATAAAATACAGTGAGATATCATTTGTGGAGTAATGGTTGAAATTTTATTTTGAAAGAATCTGTTTTATTATTGTAGATATATTGAAATTTGGGGTAATTTATGGAAATAATTATCCTTTCATATAGAATATTTGATTAGGTTAATTACTCTTCAGTATGATACTTTTAGATTAATCGATGTTTTTTTGGAGAAAATATTAACACTTACTATGGAAGACTTTGTGATTAAATCCTTCTTAGTTTGGGGATTCAATCATATTTTGGGTTACATTGAAGAATTTTATGGAATTTTTTTTGAATGATCATTGCTGAACATTGGGTATTGTTAGTCAAATTTTGGGCTTTAAGATTAGTATTTATTTTTATTAATTATTATCCTTTTTTGGGGATTATCTGAACGTGTACTAACATTTTTGTTTTTGGTTAAAGTCTATAGATAAGGGAAATATATATTTACTCTTTTTTGGATTATATTATTGTATATAAATTTATTATGGCACATTAAGTGTTACCAATTCATCTTGAATACTCATTGTTTGGAGAAAAGATGAGTTTTTGTAGAAACTTATTAAAGGATAAAACTCTACTTGAAAGGTATGTATATTTATTTATGACCTTAGTCAATCTCAAAAATAAATTTAATAGCCTTAAAAATGAATATTAAAACAAAAAACGCTTTCCGTTTACTTTTCCTACTCAGAAACCAATGTTCATTTAACCTATCCCATGTTTGTGGTTTTTAGTTGTTATCTTTTTCCTGATCATGTTTTCTATCACTCTCGATTAGAACATGAAACTTAGTTTCTCCTCCGTATCACTTTTTTCATTGAATCAAACTAGGGGATATATCAGGTGATCTTTTAACATCTGTTTATTTCTTTTAATGTGATAGTTCTATTGACTCTTTTTCCTAGGTGTTACTTTTAATGATGTTTCTGAGCCCAATTTTAAAATTACGAGGACACAATTTCCAATATAGGGGAAGGATGTAACATACCATGTAAATAAGGAATATGAAATTTTCATATTTATTGATATTTTTGAATTATATATTAATTTTACCTTAATGTAGATGCTATTCTCGATGACGTACCTGACACACAACAATGGGTTTCACTGAAAATTTCATGTTGCACATAAGGCTGAGTCATACTAAAAAATAATAATATAATTTTTTAATGGTATTTAATACCTTGTCATTTTTTTAGAAGGAATGAATATAAAAAACTATAAAATGATTATACATTTTTATTAAATGTTTTTACATTTATCCAATAACAGATAGAAGACTAAAATGTTAATGAATCCAATTTTATGCATAAATACTTCAATACTCTTTAAATGATGGATTAGCCACCTTTTGATGGAGAACCTTTTTAAATATATATTTTTCACTTTATTATGTTATATTTGTGAAAATAAAATCCTTCTTTAGAATCAGATCGTTAAAATTAACTCTGGGTAAAATTTTGGTATTTTTCAGATAAAGTTTATTTTTAATGAATAGTGAAGAATACTGCATTTTAAAAAAAACATGTTAATCTAATTTATATATATGGTTAAAATATCCAATTAATAGTGTTTGAAGTGTAATTGGATTATATTTTTACCATTTCATCTAATTATGTTCATTTGAGGTAATTTCACATTGAAATTGGTCATAAATAAGTGTCAATATTTTGATACTTCTTATTTCTTAAAAACACATTTTTTACAGCATGCTTAATTTTTAAACTAATTTATGCCACTTATGTGTTTAAATTTTTGAAAAATAGATTCCATATTTTCAATAATTGTGTCCAAATTGTGAAAATATGTAACTTTTATTCTATTACATTTTAAATATTTACTTCAGTAAATATTTTTTTACCATGGTAAAATGGTAAATCTTGTAAATAAGGTGAAAAATAATATTATAATAACATTAAATTACACCAACACTTGTCTTAATGCTATTGGATGATATTATTCCAATAAATATCATCCTTGGGTCGATTTGGGGACCCCATGGAGCCACATTGGATTGATAATGAAACATTATTTTAATTAATTTAATATAAAGGAAAATGTAACATAGAAATATATCTTTTAGTATAAGAATTTTTATATTATGTTATATATGCGATATAATAAAATATAAATATTAATTTTGAAGCTAGTTAGATTTCATACATTATTATATTTTATTTATAAATTTTTTACATTATATAAATAAACCTAATTATGACACAATGGTTATATAATAATTGCTTCATCAATAACAGATTCAAATAAATAATATTATAAATATTTTTAAAAAAATATTTTTATACTTTTATGCCATCCAATACTTTTAGGTATAATAATGAGTTGTTATATTTTAATTAATGAAGGTTTTTTGGAATAATAAATTTGTTATAGATTATTTAATAGTCTAGATATGAATAATTTTCAAATTGACGTAAATTAGTTTTTAAAACAATTAATATTTTATTAAATTATGTAATAATCCAAAAAATATAAGATATTGCCAAATGACATATATAATGTTAGAAATGTCATTAATGATACATTTTAGGTTTTCCAGAATTTTTTGTAAATATTTTAACCATATAGTATGAATATATAAGAGGACATGGTAAAAGTTAAATAAGTTAACAAAGTGCTAATTAAAAATGATAACGATTAAAAAAATCCAAAACATGTTCAATTAATATAAGATGATTTTATTTATACTTATATTCACATTATATTAGAATTAAATATGTTTTGGTCTATTTGAAACTTAAATAATGTTTATATTAAAATAAATATTTACAACATTCCAAAAGAGCTCATCCCCCCCTTATAAAATGACATCACCTCTAACCCATTACTGACACCTCTCAAGCCCCTTGGTTCATCCAAAAATTTATCCAAGAATCTCCCAACATAATCATATTCATCCTACAATCCTTCCACTATGAATATTAAAATTAAATAGAGACCTTTGGCTCAAATCAAATGACATTACATGATTTAAAGGTAACGTCTTCTCTTAACTTATTTTCTTTTATTTTCCTTCTCCACACCCATAATCTATCTTTATCCTATTATATTATAACATCACAAGTCTCATAGATATATTATAATGTTTTCATGAGTAGTATTTTATGTACACATCCACACACCTCCATCTAATGGATAAAAACATACTATTTCTGTGGACGGAGAACTACTGCCTCATGAAACGATGATTGTTCAATTTTATCCTACCGCTGAAAATGGTGGCCATTATGATGGAACAATATTTATATGTGATATATATTATATTTATGTTTTCTCTATGATTCTTTATTTTTATTTATATGATATATTTATGGTTTCCCCAATGGTTAAATATGATAATTTCATTTGAGGAAGTGCGGAATACCGCCCCCTCAAAGTGATATTACTCGTTCATGCCATACGTGGAATTTATAAGTGATGGAGTTACTTAAATTGTATATTAGACAATACTGGAATTATAATATACCTATGTATTATTATTTTTTCATTCAATTAATTATGAAATCGAAATGAAAGTAGCTTTTTTTGTATGTACGACTGACCATCTCCATGAATGGTGCATTTCATTTCATATCTCCAAATGTTATGTAATATTATAAATACATATAAATAAATATATAATGGATATATATGATATATTTGATATCTAAATCATTAATATCATTCTATATACAATGTAATTTTGACCTCATGAACAATTTGTAATTTTAACAAGATTATATTGACTCAAGTACCAAATATCAAACAAACGTCCGTTGTTAACATAAATGACTATGTAATTTTTATATCATTGTAATAAGAGATATAAAAAGAATAATAATATTGATAATGGTTATTATGGAATGTGAAATTAAATTATGTTTATTATTCAGGAGATTAAAGAATGAATGAGTCTAGTTAGACACGAGGTAAGGGAATTTCTTAACCCAATTTCTATTCATTGGGTTAATCTTCAACTTCTTGATTATGTCATGTTAAAATGTTGTGATATATAACATTTAATGTAATAACTTGTATTTGTACTTTAATTTTGTGTACCTATAGTTAATACACATAATTGATCAATTTTATTTAAAAAATGATCTTTTTAAGCGACTACGTCTCAATCTCTTTTCATTAGGGCATATATTGATATTTTTCACATTTATTATCCTATAAGGTCTATATAAAACCATTTGACCTATTATATCATGAATATATTTATTATCAGGATATTATAATCTTTATTTGACTTAATTATGTAAGTAGTTTTATTCATGTGTTTTACAAGTGTTACGAGACTCTTTGACTAAAATATCATTTTAAAAGTTTTGATGATTTATTTTTCTATATCATTATCATTAATATCTATATTTTTAAAATGGTTTAGGGATTTATTTATAGAGAAAATAATTTATTTAAATTTTCATTCATTTTAGTTTTTAAATGTTGTATGAGACACTTTGATTCAAAATTATTCATTTCAAATGTTTCAAATGTGTATTTTTAATTGGGTTTATTATGCCAATATCGTGAACTGATATATATTGAATGTAATATGGAAATGTTAATGTTCTTCTATGAATGCTTTATGTGTTGTGATTATTTTATGGTTCTTTGGGATTGATTAATTATATGGGTGGTTCCATGATTAACCTAGGGTGGGTGAGCCAGGGATAGCTCTCTAATGCATCGAGTAACGTGACAGAGGTAAACGATGATGTTTCTTGTATGAGATTTATTGGATCTACAGTGATGAGTATTCAAACCAAACTCCCTATATTGTTATGGAAGATAAAATATTAGTATGTTATGGATGCCACAAGTTACTTTTTTGATTTTTTATTTCCACGTGTTATTCATAAGACTTAATATTTTGTTTGATATGTTAAATATTGAAAATTATGATTTCAATGATTTATATGTATTGATGGACGAATATTTTCTTTCATTAACCTTTACCGATCTTTTGATGCTCATCCCATGTTTTTGAAATGTTCTTCATAGGATATAATGTTGGGTAAGAGTAAGGAATAATTCAAGAATATTTTTTTGAAGAAAAGATCACTTGTTTTATTTAATGAGTTTTATTATTGTGAAAAAATTTGTATAGAGTATAACTATATACATTGTAATTTTTGAAATGTAATGTAATAGTTACGACCAAATTCTCTAAAACTATAATCCTGAAAATATCATCAATGCAAATTATTAACTTAATTAAATATTATATAATATTTAATTTTGGGGATAGATAATATTTGTTTCAAATCGATGAAATGATAATATTTTTATGAACTATGAACATGTCAGGGCCAGTTGTGATTTGTGGAAGATTGATATATTATTTAATCATTACTATTTGGATGAAAAGAGGCATGATGGCATGTTTAATATATGAAAAAACCCTTTTCTATTTTGGGTGATCTATTTTTTGTTATCTTCTTCTGGGATCCATTTATTTTGGTGAGATCCAAAAATTTTAGAAAGATTGAAATTCGAAACATCAATGGATCTGGAAGATTCAGTCTACAAGATCATATCTCATTTTTCAGTAGAAAACCCAACTACATGCCATATTAATTTAAGAACCCATGGTATGTAAAAACCTCAATGGAAGAGCTAGGATTTCAGAAAAATTAATAATTACATGGGATGCAACCATACCATACACATTGTGTAACCATCCCCAGTTAGAAAAATAGTGTGATGTGTCACCAGGTTGTGGATTTTCAGTGGAAGAACGCTTCCTATATCGTGTCATTTACTAATGTACATTGATTGGGGGTCTGAGTACATGGACACGACAAGATGTAGAAGGCCTAGATCATGTACTTTACTAATTTACACGGAAAAAGGGTCTGAGTACATGGAAACATCCAGCAGTACACGACCCAGACCCTAGATAAGTTAGACATGATGTGGAGTCCACCTACACAACAGATACCCCAACATAGTTGGTATCCGTGTGCCATCCATTGGAATGAACATGATATAATGTCGGGAAATAGTCCTTGTGGTCCCCTAACATTCCATGTTCCATATCAACACCTGTTAAAAGATTTATATTATCCACATCTCCATTATTTTAAGTCATATTTCAACCCATAAATATCTTATCCTAAGTGTTTTCCCATAAAGAATGTGATAGTGGCATAATTTTTTTCATTAAAGATAAGACGTGAAATTTTCGAGTCATGAAACCTAAAATGGAGACACATGATAACAACAATAATTGTGCATGATCACAAGTTATTTTTTGGCATTACGATTCATTAGGTCTAGGCAATGGAGTTATTTGATGAATTAGTTTTTGGAATAATCCTCTATTACAGATGAAAATTGGAGTCCCATGATGAATTCCAACCAAGCTTTATCCACAATATGGTTGGGTAGTGGAGTTCCCCAACGATTCATTCCAGGAATTACCCTCCATCATGGCTAGATAGTTTGGTTCCCTGATGAAATTCAATAGTGTAACCCTACAGCGGGGATTGTAAGAGGTGTCTCGTGATGACCACTTGTGAGGTGGAAATATCGTATTGTACAAATTTATGAGTCCAATATCATGAAATTGTACCCCCTTGACTATGAATCACAGTGATTAGATGTAGCTTGATGTACCTTTGTACACACAAGCAAGAGGGATTCTTTCCCTGCCAAGATGCATTAAGGTGATGTGAACAAAAACAATACAGATGAGTTAGTTCCACCCAAATTGGATAGTATCAAGGTGTAGTGATTATGTTTCCTAGACCAATGTGTTCAAGGAAGTTTTGTGTTATGCTGAAAACCACTGATGGACTTTTGGAACTATTGCATACTCTTCTTCTTGGGCTAAGCTGAGATATGGAGATTCCCTACTCTCTCATTTGGGTTTCTTTGACTATGCATATATTTATATCCTGCATTTGTACCCACTCCGTGGGTTGGTTTACTCTCCTTCCAAGAGAGGAAAATATTTTAATTTTATTCCATATTCATTCCTTTTCTATCTTCTCAACATTTTATGAGTTTACTCTCCTAATATATATGGTACGAGATCGATAGGTAGTTCGTCTTTTCACCATGTTTGTCGCAATGGTCTTGGATGAGCTTTCATTTACTCTTGATGGGTTGATCAATACTAATTTCCTTTACCTTTATGTATATTCTATCCTTATCTTATATTATATATATATAATAATCCCCCTTCATATTTTTTGGAATAATTATATGTATGATTATACTAACCTCTGTATGGGATTTTCTTAGACATGTCGTGTCTTATGCAGATTAAAGAATGGTTGGTGATGACTATATAGGATCATAGGGATACTAGATTTTTAGGTGGTGTATGGCGGTGGAACATTAAGATTCAAGAGCTAGCCACTCTCAATTGATTACATCTATAGTTTTTTGTTAGTTTGGGACGTATTTCTTGTTGGAAATTTATTTTTCCATTTTAATTTCCATTTTACACGACCTTTGCTCTTTACTATTTAGAGGTCTATGCATGTCAAGAATATTTTTAGCAATTCCACATCTTTTATTTCATTCCCTCGGTATTTTGAATTGAGAAGGTTTTGTGTGTGTGTGTGTGTGTCTAGTTAAATAGGAAAAGGCCTCACCATGTTAGTTATTCCTTCAATGCTTATCGCCACCAATGGCCTATGGAGGTTGGGTTGGGGTAGTTGCAGCTTGATCCACAACATGGGTCGTTTCGTGACATATTGGTATCAGAGCAAGTTCATTCATTGGGATTTTTTTCAGACATATCTCATTATGATTATTGGATATGTTTTACAGAAACATTGTAGATGTGCCTCTATTAAAACTATTATGAAAGGGAATCCAGGGATTGTGGGGAAATCGATGCAACCATTTAGAAGGACCTTGACTATATGCATGTCGACTAGGCAAGCTGAATTTTTTTTTTATAGGGATTAATGGTACATGAATCATTTATAATTTATTATTTTATTGGACTTATTGATCTTGATCCCTAATTATTAGTGATATATATATACATATATATTATAATATGACCATGGTACTCCATGATAACTTTTTGGATGGCTCCGTGATGGGAGCCAGCTGACACCTACTCCTGTTTGGGACGACGACCCTACGAGTGAGGAGTACTTACTCATGGTGCATCCCATGAACACATACACCAGGTGGGTAGGTAGAATAAACCCATATCAAATTGAAAATTTTTCCAGTATTGTTAGCTAAAGATGCATGCATGCTCAGTGCACTCTACATGTTCCAACGTCGGATACTATTGAGGTTCAACATGGATCTCGATCCTTGGGTATCAAATGATTGAAAGGAATTTGTGGTCAAAATTTTCAAGAATATTACTAAAAACCAATGATCATGTTATGGAACTACAACCTATTTGTTTCCACAGATCAATTGGGGTATGGTGGAGCATGTTGTGGTAGATGTACGATGAGTCGACACTCTCAATAGATGAATTCCAGTGACTTTTCTATGAATCATTTGACCCCTACTCCTTATGATCAGTCCGAATCCAGAAGATTTAAGAGATTTAGTGGGGAATGATTATAGTGGATGAGTATGTAATGTTTTTCATAGACCATACACTCTACTCCCTTGACATGATATGAGTCATCAACATCCGAGCACAAAAGTTTGATCTGGGAATCTATAGAGGAATTCAAGATATTGTTGTGCAGTTGTGCATCACTAGATAAATTTGGGTACAAAAGAGGGAACTGGTGATAGTGAAAATTTTATTCGAGGGACCCCAAGATGTTGGAGCTAGCAGTGGTCATCACTGAGCTGATTCATATATAGCAGCTAGTTGGCGCTAGTTGATGAGATCTTTGAGCATCACACCCTTTCTTGAGTAGGTAAATTCACATAGTTGTATTGTGAAATGATATAATAGATAAAAATGAAGCTAAGAGAGAGGGTTTTTTACTTCTGATAGGATAAGACACATTTAATGGGACTTCCCAACCAGACATACTGAGTTTTTCAATTAGATAGATGATGGATCATCCCAATAGAGGAAAACTCTATGATTTTGGATCTCCCAAGTGGGGCAAGGGTTGTCCTAAGGGAGGGATATTTAGAAGAGTATTATTAGGAGATATGTGTATTGGATTCCTGTATGAAATCCTCCCACAAACACCACACGATGTACCATGAAAGGCTAAGAGATATTGTGATTGAGGCCGTGAAATGATGCCTGCATTAGATGCCTATGATACTGAATCGCAGAAGATGATTTGAGGTAGGATTTATTTTCATCATAATATTTCAAATGTATTAGTAGGAATAGTTTACAGTTATTCCATAATCTCTTGAATCATATTGAAAGAGATAGAGATCCCAATTGAGTCTCTAGCACCTACACGGAACACCAATTTTGTATCTTCCATCATATGTCACTGTGAGATATCACTTAGAGAAGAGAGGTTCACATGAGTCCTTTCGGTCATCATGATAGAACACTATGAATATGTCCTAGAGATGGATTGGATTTCTATGGTCTGGTCCAATATTTACTTTCATCATAGAAAAGTTATATGCTTATGAACTGATGAGAAAATATTCTCTTTTTTTGGTTAGAGAGTTCTCATGGTAGGATATATGGATGATATGAGAAAGTGGTTGTAGCCTATCACCCATAAGTTTTAAAGTGCATCACATGATTTATCATTCTCTTTAGGCTTGTGGGTTCCTAAATTTGTGCATTAATATTTGGATGTCTTCCCCTAGGATGTTTTGGGACATCCTATTATATGTGGGATGTATTTTGGCATTGAATTGAATCGTGGGACTTCCCAAATATCTTCTACAACATATCATATGTAACCAACTGAGATTAAATACCTTTTATTTCATTTAGAGGACCTTCCATCAAACACAGTGTGTCCCTAGAGGAAGCACCATTGTTGTTCCGAAAAAATGCAGATGTGATATTGCGACTATGAATGGATTATTATCACCTAAACCTAGAAAAAAATATTGTATACCATTTTTTGAGGATTCATGACCACATTGTTTTGTAGTGAGGTGAAAGATCGTTCTCATAAATTTATATCAGGTTCAGGTACCACTATTTGAGGGTTTGAGTGGAAAATATTTGAAATTTGGAATTCTGATGTCACTATAGACATGATGAGTTCCTTGTGATTCCCTTTAGAGTTATGAATAACCATGATGTGTTTATTGATTTGATGTACTAGGTATTTTGTCTTTACTGTGATCAATTCAATATTCTCATTATCGATGACAAACTCCTTTTCTCTGTATCAAATAAAGACCATAAATAGAACATAAGGATTGGTTTTAATTTCTATAGGAGAACTAGTTTTTTGGAATTCTCATGTTGTCCCTATTCAGTATTAATGAGATTCAATTTATGGTGAATGTAATTTCGAAAAAATATTAAACCAGAAATATTATGAAGATCGAAGTAGTTTCTTCTTGGGGCCAAACAAGAATGTGTTAGAGGTGAAGAGATTCCATGGATTGGGGAAATACTACAGGAGGTTTTTGGAGGACTTATCCATAATCATAGCTCATTTGACCTTCCTTGTGTATAGTTGGATATAGTTTACCTAGTCTGAGCCATTCCAGAGGACCTTTGAGGACTTAAGGAAGGGGATGAAGAGTGATGCAGTGTTGAGATGATGAGAGAAGGGTGTTAAGATTATTGTTTATTGTGATTCCTTAAAAGGGGGTCTCAAGAGTTCAATGATGTAGATTCAAGAATTTATTTCAAATGGGTCTTGGAATTCGAGACCCCTTGATAAGAACTATGTCACTCATGAACTAGATCTAGTAGTGACAGTCTTCCTCTTGAGGATATAGAGGCTCTACCTTCTGAGGGAGCTCTTAGTGGTTTAATAATACATCCAGATTCTCAGGTACGTCTTCATGCAGAGAGACATGAAGATGATGCAATTAAACCATTTTTAGTTCCTCTACCAATATCACTATTAGTTATTTTATAATATATGAAAGAAAAATGTTTTAGCATATTCTCCTTTTCAGATGTCCTAATATTTCCTAGTGTAGGAAGCTTCAAAGAAGATAGAATCTGTGAAATTGACACTATTGGGTTAGGAGGGTAAATATTTTTTTATTTAATGGCATTGACTCCATCAGTCCTTAATCATGTGAGAGAGTACCAACTAGGAGACAATGATGGTGAGTTATTATTTGACTAGATATCCAACTGTGACCCACCATATCGATTTTATTATTGATGGAATCATGCCATATAGTTTGAGAGGTGAACAGTGGTTCCAATATTATTTTTGGAGGTGGTGATGTGGGAGTTACACACTTCTCCCCTAGCTATAAATCCCATCATGGGGATGATTCAAAAATAACATCAATGAAATTTTTGGTGGTCCGACATAAGATAAAGAATAGCTATGATTTCCTCTTGATGCTTCACATGTCAACAGGTAAATAATGAGCACCATATACAAGTGGGTTTGTTGAACCCACATGATATTTCAATGTTGAAATGGTATTTATTATCTACAACATTTTCACATGGATTACATGCATAGATAAGAGATGTGATTCCATCTGGTTGATATTTTACTAACTCACAAGGTAGCAATAATTCATTTCTATTTTGGAATAGAGTTTGGTGGAGAGTCGTGGGTAATTATATATATGGGAGATTGATTTAAATTAGGAGGTTCCTCATCAATTGTAACTAATTATGATGTGTGGTTCATTCCATAATATTGGAGAGTCATTCAAGGGGAATTCAGGAACTAGATGTAGATGAATACAAAATTTCAGCACCCAGACTAATGGATAGACCAAATGCACTATCCTAGTGTTAGATGATATGATGAGGGATTGCGTGTTATAATTCAATCATAGATAATAGGATCACCTTATCATGGTATAGTTTTTTTTAAAATAATAGAAACCACTCAAAGATTGGAATGGAAACTATTGAGGCCTTGTACGGGAGACCATGAAGGCCTCTCTTCTAGTGGAATGTGATTGAAGACTCATCTCTTATGGTCCTACATATTGTGTAAGTGATGATGGAGAAACTCTTGGTCATCCATGTGTGGGAATGGACATCCCATTGATTATAGAAATACTACACATATTTTCAACATAGAAACTCTATGTTTCTACAAGGAGAATATTTTTTCTTTTGAGTCTCCAAATGATGAGGATTACAGTGGCTCAATTGAGGAGGAATGTATACTCGAGGTTCTTTGGGATGTTCGATATTGTGAAGAGGGTTGATGATGATGGATACCACCTTGATCTACCCCCACAACTGGGATGGGAACACGATGTATTGGACATGTCATAGTTGAAGATAAATATGCATGAACATATCCATGTCATCGAATGGGAAAAGTTAGAAATCGGTGATGGATCAACCATTTTGGGGCATCCCAGTTTCAACAGAGGATCCGGAAGAGAAATCATTGCATGGACAAAAAATCACAATGGTTCTCAAGACATGACAGAATGGAAACATGAAGGAGACTTATTACATGAGGTATATCCATTTTTTGGGCTCAGTGTCCTGAGTTTTTTCCCTAGTTTTGAATTTTAGGGAAGAAACTATTGAATTAGGGAATAATGTAGTGACACGGTTTTGGACATGATTTTTTTTAAATATTTAAAAATATATTTCTGGAAGTAGGTGATGAGGTCGCATAAAATTACGAGGTCCAGTATTTTCAGAATAATTTTTTTAAAAATATAAAAAATATTTAATATTGTACAGACAAGATATTGAAACAAAGAATAAAATAATTCTCAAAAAAATGATTTAATTTAAAATCCAAGACCATGATTGAGTCTTGATTATAGTGTTTACCCTAACCACCATATAAATTGAGTTCCCACAGAATATTTGAAATCCTATCTCATTGGAGGTATATTAAGTCAGATTATTTAAATATTTATTTAATTAAATTAATTCATTTAACTTAATAATAAATCAAAATAATTATATTAATATATAGAGTTTTCAAGGGAATGCCTCCCCATATTTCAATAATTTTTGTAGCTCTATCCCTTATCCATTGATGAATCCTTTGATAAATATTGATGAAATATTAGATTAGATCAGTTAATGATGCAAAAAAATGGATCACCACGTTCCAAATCATTGGTGATAATGTTATTCACCACCAATTTATCCACAATAGAGGTATGAATCATCAATTAGTTCTATTTTTCAGTATTTGATTAACCGGAATATAAGATCCATCTTATTTCATGAATCTTCACCAATTATATGAAATTACTCTTGCCAACATAATAAAATTTCATTTATTTCATCATTTTCTAACTTATAATCCCTATTATAGATTAATTGTCTAATAAATCCTTTCTAATGATATTTAAATCATTTTTTGTGATTTAATCTCTTTATTCTTCACATTTTTTGGCTAGTTGGATCCCTGCAGTCTCAGTTGTACCTTTTTGGGAGGTACTTATCTCAATAGGACCCCAGTATTTATAGAAAATCAATGAAAATAATTTTTTTAATAAAACCCGAATAGATCTGTAATAATTGACATGTGAGTAAGGATCATCATGTTTTTAATCCTCATGATTGAGATGAAGAATGGATCGATGGTTTTTGGAACAGAGTGAGAAACCCTTCTCGACATCTGGTGTTTGATTTCCAATAAAAAACATATAAGAACCTGATTTTTTGTTAGATCTTTGATTTATTAGATGATTATGGATAGAATCAGGAGATGATCCACCATATTAAATGTGCTATATTTGATATGAATTTTCTGTATAAAAATCTATTACGGGATGTGTTCAATGAATAGTACATCACATGTCTCCCTCTTAGTGATAGAGCAAGGGTTTCATAAAAATTGAGGGTAACACTACATGCAACCCTTGATTACACATATAGTACACTCTCATGATTGAAATAAAACAATGTGAGGAGTCAAACAGACATATTATTTGTGGGATTATATATCCTATAACATTTCATGTTCAAAATAGAATAGACACAAAGTATGAGTGCAAAAACACAGCCATCAAAACACAAAACAGACACCAGATAGGTTGGACATGCCATGCAGTCTACCTACAAGATTTTTTCCACTACATAGTTGGGATCTATGTGCTAGACATCAAGAAAATTAGATTCTAAAGTAGGGAAATTTTCCATGGGTCCCATTAATATGGTGTGTACCCCTCAAAACAACTCTATGGAGATTTCAGTGGTGTGTATATCCAGTATTTGAACTAAGATTTTTTTCCAGGGAATAAACTATTAGGATTTTTTTTGTAGAATTTGCTGGTGCCATCATTTTTTTCATTCGAGATACTATGTGAAATTTTATGGGTGAAATTTTTTTTGAAGTGAAACCTGATGATGAAATCAATAATGTAGGATCACAACCTAATTATATGTGCTACCCTCCAGTAGGGTCGGGATGTGGATTTACCCAATGATTTCATTACAATAGTTACCATCTATAAGTGATGAGATGTGGAGATCCCAAATGAATTTTTCATTGGCATCACCATCTAGTGGAGCTTGGTAATGGAGTTCCCTAAAGACTTATTCCATGAATTACCCTCTAGATGGGTTGGGTAGTGGTGTTCCCTAATGAAAATCCTTATCATTACCCTCCAATGTGGTTGGGAAGTGGATTTTCTTGAATACTAGAAGTGAAGTGTATCCTTCCATTCATAAAAGTTAAAATTTCCTCGATCTAGAAATTGTTCCTTGTGATTTTGTGAAAAAGATAGGAATCATGGTTTGATGTATATTTGGACTCATGATTAAGAGGGACTCATTCCCCTGTAATATGCATTCTTGTTAATGAACATATAATTATGTGGGATAGTCCCTGTCACCCAATGAAAATAGTATTACGGTGCAGTGATTTAGTTCCATAGGATTTTATGTTCATGGAAGTAATGTGTGAGGATGAGCACTGTTGAGAGACTTTTGGAACTGTTGGATACTATTATTCATCGTATAATATTTTAGATGCAGATCCCATACAACATCGTTTGGGTTTATTTGACCGATCTTATATTTAAATCATCCCTATTTACCAACTCCATGGTTTTGGTTACACTCCTTATAGAAGATGTGTTGAATCTCAAGGTATGTCATGCACATTCCATTTATTGCTTCTCATTGTTGTATGAGTTTACAGTCCTACTTTAGGTGGTGAAGGCTCAATGGGATTCCCATCTACTCACTGTGTTTATTACTTTGTGCATATATGAGATTACTATCACTATTGTTGCGTTTATTTGTACTCTTTTTCTGTACATTGGGTATATGATATCCTTATATTCTATTGTATCCCTACATCTCTGTGATCGACTTTCAAGGAATCCTACTGGGTTTGTTTATTTTAAATTCTATATGAGATTTTATCAAAAATGATATTTCTTATCTATGCGACATACATGTTGGTCTAGACTATAGAGGAGCTTTTGGATACATGGTCCCTGGACCACATATGGTGGTCGTAATTTTATAGTATTTTATTAGGATGGGAAAAATAATGGTTGGTTGTATACATTTTTATTTTTTTTATACTTTTACAACTGTACCTTGATACAATTCAGATAACCATATATGTTTGGTTTACTTGTATTGGTGTTGCATATTTTATTAATTTTCATCTTTACTTTTCATTGATTTGTAAAGGTACATGTTTAAAGGTATTTTGGAAAATTATTATATGAGATAGTTATAGCTTCAAATCATTTCATCACCCGCTGACAAATAGAGGTGGGTTTTGGGTAGCTGCAGCTCGAGCCCAGACATGGGTCTTTTGTGAAATTGGTTCTTTTGAGGATCTCCATGGATGTGATTGTAGGTTGTTAGATTATATTATATGTAAATAGATTCCTGAATTCCAATTTATGAATTCCATAGATGGGCTCAGATGCATAAATTAATAATGCATTAATGATTTATATTTCATGTCTTCCATGATGAGGAATAATCTTCAATTTGGTCATTGATTACATTTTATAGATGTCCTGTTTAGGTATCCCTTTTAAAAGTTATCGTAGGTGATGTTGTGAATTATTCAAAGTCTCAATTCATACTTATTAAATAGAAATGAATCATTAAATGAATATGATTAAAAATGATATCCTAGATAATATAGTATTATTAATTCTATTAAATCATTTTCATATTGTAATACCTAATGAAAACTATGACTGTTCTATATTCATAGAATAGATGACACCAGACCTTGGGTGGAAGAATAGTGATTTTATGTCTGACACCCTCATCAGTTTTTCTTAGGTACTCAATCATATTATGTGAATGTATGTATGGATAATTTACTTCACACCACTACATGTTCCTGATATCTTCTTTGGAGAAGGTGAGTAGGGGATTTAACTGAGGTTTTTAATGCTGAATAGGATAATGTTGGCCTTGTTGAACTTTTGTTACATGGATTGTATTGATTACATGTATAATTATTTCATAGTATTTCTTCAGATATATGAAATGTATCCAGATAACTGTATGTGAGATTCATTTTGTAATCATCTTATATTTGAGTTGTTTATCTATTTCATGATGGTTGATAGTGCTTCTACTAGTTTTATATTATTTGTTTTTTACTACACTACACTCTGGTAATGAGGAAATAGCTCCCCAAAGACACTCCTACTCCTTCACTTCCAGTCGCCATCCTCTGAAATTTTGGGAGATGCACATGAGGACATGTGGCCAACCAATCATAAAGAATTATTCAGTGGCATCTAGGTCCAGGATATTATAATGTTGAATCCATTTTTCTTATTATGGTTTATTATTTTGTGAAAATAGATAGCGATATGAAAGAAATTGAGTTTTGTAACAGTTATTTATTGATCAAAGGTAACCATCTTATTGGAAGAATCCAAATTTCCTAAAATGAATTATTTTTTCTTATGGATTTGGACTATTATAGTTGATTTGATTCAACTTTGGGATGACACACATAAATTTTGATTTTATAATTGATATAATTTTTAGTTTTATTTTGTTAAAACCTAATGAGATTAGGTTATTCTATCTCATGCATCATGTTAAGATTCTTATAGAAATCAAATACCATGCACGATGACATATCATTTTTGATGAATTACACGACACGTGTATTTATGATTGGGTTTATCATAGTTATACCTACTGATGTGATTAACATTCCAGATTCAGTTAAGGTATGAATCAAGAGAATATAAAAAATTGGTTCATGAAGTGTATGGTACATTTGGGATTATAATTTGGAAAACCATTGGTTTAACTAGTTAATGAATTGTCATATAAAATTTAAATGGGTATAAATTCTAATGAAAATTAATATTTGAATTTAACTGAGAATAAAAATTGAAATATAATCTGTTAAAGAAGAGAAGTTAACATAGATCCAACCGTAGTGGGGGTAAGTATGTTCTATCTCATAATTATATGAAATATATCAACCACCCATACCTTACTTTATGAGTAGTATGAGGGGAGTGTTATTATATAGGAATGATTGTACTTATCCTAATATAGTATCTGTATTTTTTTGGACTTTGATAATGTTCTTGAACAGAGGTGTGAACTTGGAATTTATAGGTTAATGTTACAGAAAATTCATCCAGTCATAATCTAGGTGGGTGGTGATGACCATGATCTAGATTTTTTGGTCCATTGGATTCTAGTGGATCATACAGTAGTTCCATCTGTGGAACTACTGGTAGTACCAGACATAGTTGTTGATGAAATGATCTGCAATGAGTTATTAGGCTTTATGAAATGAGTTTAGGGAGACCCACAACCTATACTGGGTATGGAAGACTTTATGAATGTGATTAAATAGAAGTATCTAGCCATGTTTTAAGGGAATGGAGGACCCCATGTTTCAGTTTCAGGGTTAATGTCCATTCTATCTATCTTCAAGAACCCTGAGATGCATCCTTAGAGGATGGTAAAGCTCAATATATATATATATGTTGTTTTATTCCACAAATAGATGGTCATATATTTTTACTTAGATAGATCATAAAAATGAGATGGCCTGGTGATATTTTCATAGGGCCTTATATGAAAACTTCTAAATGCATGCATAATGATATGATGCACATGGATAAGGGTGCATTATCGGTTGTAGAATATTATTCCCATTTTAAAATGCTCTAGAATTTCATAACTATTCTGATGGGTACCATTTTATCTATGGCTGGAAAATTCATGGATGCCATCATACATGACATTAAATCATAGGTAAATATCTTTTGGTTGACTATCATGTCTATAATAGTGAATCGAGTTCTTATCACAAAGCGTAATCTAAGATATGATTGATGTGTGATCTCGCTTGCTACATAATCTTGATCTAGTAATTAATTGACTAGTTGTATGAAACATCATATGAAGCTTATACATGGTGGTATTAGTAGTCATAACACATACTTAGGTAGTTAGGTGTGATGCTTTCATTGCGGTAGTCTGGGACATATGAGGCCATAGTGTACATGGGACCTAGTTGAGTGCTGATATTGGGGCCAGATGGTCCATCTACAACATTTCAACATATCTTCTCCACAAACAACTTTTGAGAGAGGGTCCAAACTGAATCCATTTTCAAGAGAGAGGTCAAAAGATTCACATTGGGCTGGGATATCATGTATTGTCGGCTGATTAGGTAGAGTTGGTGGTTATGGATATGGTAGTCATACATTGGTTTCATAGAAACAATATATTGGATCTACTTAGGGTAGCCAAGCAGGATCATACGGATAGAGTTCAGGATAGATATATGAATAACAACTGATCCTAATTATATAGGATCCTAAACCATCTACTATATTATATACTATTCTGGTGTCATATATTTTAGAATCATCACATTCTAATATAGGGGATTCTCATTGATTTATATTTGTGCCTATTGTGAAGATCCATGGGCATAGTGTTTATACTTATAATGGTGTTATGATAGATGACAATACATTAGGGATTATAGTGGATCTTTTTTAATAGTGTAGGGAGTCATCCCTTGATATTGGTGGTTGTCACATCACATGAGACCTCATTTTCCTTGAGTATAATGTTATTGATATCATTTTATACATGGATTGGTTGGTCTCCTTTCATGATTCCATTGGTTTCTATCATTTAAAGCAGTCAATCACATCAAAATATTGTGGGGGAATATTCCCAAAGATGAATGGGATGTCTAGGAATGTCAAGATAGATTTGAGAATCATGGGATTGGAAGAATTATATCCTAGATTGTGAGTTATTATATAGATGATCAGTGAACTATTTAAGAATATTTCCCTCAAGTTGTTGATCATTTTAGGGATTATTTAGGAAATTATATTTTTGGATTACCTATAGTGAGATAGATGTAGTTCTCTGTCAATCAGGTTTCATTAGATGTACTGGTGTATCATCCTACTTATAGGGTGGCTTCCACTAAGATTCATTAGCTCAACATATCGATATATGATTCATAGGGAAATGGGTTTAACTGATCTAGTAGCTTTCAATTTGGTTTTCCATTCCTTTTCTCAAACTTGATTATGAAACACTTATGATATGTAAGGAATACATGAAATTGAACTACCTAATGGTTTAGAATCATTACCCTCTATGGTAGATAAATGATCTCTACAACAAACTGTGAGTAGCTAAGTAATTTTCCAATTATCGATTTGAGATCTAGTTATCTTCAAGTGGTTATTAGACCATTATAGATTTGTCACTCATACTTTTGTATCAGGTATGGTCTTTAGGAGTATATGGTTAGGTCATTCGGTCTCACAAACATGACACTTACCATCATTGTGATTATGAATTGAGTCTTCCATCTTTATCGTTATTCAACTGTAATGGTTTTTCATGGATGATATCTTGTTGTATATTGAAAAGAAAAAAAACTATGCAAAACATCCTGAGATCATATTGGAAAAACATAGAGAGGATCTATTATATGCTACTCTCACCAAGTGACACTTCTATATGTGTCAGATTCACTTCATAGATCACATCAAATTGAAGACATGAGTATTTTTTTGGATCATAGAAGGTGAGAGCTATAGATTCGTGGGATTATCCCAATAAGGGATTATAGTTATATTGTTTCATGGGGATAGAAGGATAATAAAACTTTTTAATATTAGATTTCTCATTCATAGAATCGTCACTTTTGTGATTGATTAATAAGGGTGTGAATTTTGTATTTCCAAATTCCTATGAAATAGCCTTCTATGAGCCGAAAGAAAGGCTGAATTATGCTATGATTATGATTTTTCTAAATTGAGTAAAGAGATATAGTGGGTAAAATGATGCATCAAATATCAGGATAGGGGAATTTCTTATACAGGGAGGTACATTCATGGCATACAGGTCTCGACTGTTGATGGCACATGATAATAATTACTTGTTACTCGATACTAAGTTAGATTTGGTTGTTTATACAGTGTGATGTTAGAGAAATTACATAGAGTGAGTTTTTTGGTTTAAAGGGACCTCAATAGGACTATGTACAAATTTAAACAACGTTATATGAAGTGAGAAAACAATGGTTGGTTTAATATCTATAGTCTTTTGACATCGAGCATTCTTACATATCTATTAATTAAAATTTTTTGGCTGATGCACTGAGTAGGAGGACTCATATATAGGTAGTTCACAATGCCAGTATCACGCCAAATCTGTTGTATTTTTTCCCCATTATTCAATTGAAGGTGCATGATAGTCCTAGGAAGAATTTCCAATTTTCATTATCTGTTGTCTCCACCCTTCATGATAGAGTCAGTATGAGGAAGCTATCAGACACATAAGGACTAGTTTTAAAAGGAAGTGTGGCAAGTGAGGGCCATCCATTTATTTAGACCTTAAGAGATAATGAAATTATTCATGTACATGGTCATGTATGTGTTACTGTAGACATGAGAGAGAAGATTCTGGGAGACATTCATGCTTCAAATTAATAATTGAACCCTGGAGTCATTATGATGTATCAGGATTAACAAAGCATATTCTGGAGGTTATGTAAGAGAAGAGATGTTGGTTGTGTTTTCATGAGTTATTTCACCTATTGAAAGGTGATCCTGACGAACATGAAACTAGCTATATATTTACCTCGGTAACCCATACTTGAGTGGAACTGGGACGATAATGTGATGGTTTTCATAACAGGTCTAGCAAGGTCAAATCGAGTTAATAGTGATTTATGGGTCATTATTTCCAAGATCAAGAGGGTTTCACATTTTCTTTTGATTAATAAAATCTTCAACCTTGATTAGATTGGGTCATTGTACATCTTGGAGATAGTACAGTTTCTCATGATCTCGCGTATAATTATTTTAGATAGGGATTCCTAGTTTAAGTAAAAATTCTATCATAGGATACATAAGGTATTGGGTATACGGGTTCTTCTATGCACATCATACCACCGATAGAAATATGTTTAATCATGGTTAATTATTCTTATCCTTGAGGACATGCTATGAGAAAGAATCTTATATATCAAGGGCCCTTTTGGGAGGTATGAACCCCAAATTAAATTATTATACAATAAAAGATTTTATGATTCTATTTAGATGGATCCTTATGAGGAATCTTATGGGAGGCCATTACAATCACCCATGTATTGGTTAGAGGTTGGAGTGGATGCAATTTGTGACCTATTACAGGTAAGGTGGCCACAATGAAGGATCAGTTGATTTAAAAATGGATGGATATTGCATATTTCGGACAAAAATATTATGTTTATCACAACATTTGTTATTTAAAGTTTGATATTGGGGATTATATTTTTATGAGGGTCTCATATAGGCTATGATATAAGAGGATCAAGAGATAGTGTAATATTTCACCACATAATTTTAGGATATTAAGGATTCTAGTGAGATTTGGGATATTACCCTATCGATTAAAATTACATCAGAGGTATTGGGACATGCACAATGTGTACCTTGTATCACTATTACACCACTATTACTCAGACCTATGTCATGACTTTCAACCTGAATATGTTGTGTTATAGGTACAAGCTTCCTGTGAGGAAATCTTATTCTTATTATGGATTATATAAAGAATGATCTTAATGGTTGTTCAACTCATTTAGTTTGACTGATAGGAAGATTCACCGAGCATTGGATGAGACCCGGTAGAAAGAGGCCAATGTACAGTCATTGTTTATGTAGTCATTCAGAGACATTCTTGACCACTCTTGACATGGAAATTGATGGTAAAATTTCATTAAGAGGGGATGTTTTTAAGAAAAAAATTATTAAATGACGTAAAGAACCTTTTATAATAGTCTATTTGTAGTTTGAATGTTTAATTATGGCCTAATGTGAATACTTGTTGAGTTAATGGATGTATTGAGGGTGCCTGATGCTGGTTCAGATCCTATAGCCCAACTCTTGGGATGAAGAATTACTAGCACATGGATAGTGTGAACAGTGCATGGAAGGCTGAACAATTACTTATGAGTATGTGAAGATAGATGATGCTAGGCTATATGATGTACGATTATAGAATACTATGAGATTTATGTTGCATGACCATGCATACATTTCTAAAATTCAGAAACTAGAGTTTTTCATGGTTTTGGCATTGAAATTCAATCCATGCATGAAAACCATATGAGGTTCACTTTCCTACAACTGATCATTATCGAAAACCGTGTGATGCATATATTTTAGTGAATTAATGAAATTAACCCAAATTAATTATTATATCAAAAAAGTTTTCTTATTCTTATACAACACAACAAATCAACCCCCGTGGAAACCAACCTTGGTGAATATTCTACGAATTGAGGTAACTTATGCATCTGAGCGCAGAATCAAGATTCATCAGAAACATCAGATCTATCTTGGTATATTATTAATTCCTATCAAGAAATGATTCTTTTATTTTTCATCGGATGTTCTATTTATGTTCAAGATAAATGAACCTATAATTAGTTTCTTCTTCAATTATTCTATTTTATCCTGATATGAGTCAAATCATGAGATGATATTGTAAGTGATATCCACAATGAAGATATGGTAGGTTGTCTTGTTCCTTTTGTTAATTTTTTTTTGTGTATATATATTTTATTTTTTTATGTACTCAATTCATGTCCAACACCTTCAAATTAATTTTAATCGTTGAATTTTATTGATGGGTGTATACTATTTAATTAATTAAGCCCATTGATTAACATTAAATGGATTGGAACTATGAGTGGAACCACCCATTTGAGTATGTTTTGTTACTAAATGGAAAATTTTAATGGCATATGAATTTTAGAAACCCTATAGATGTTCCCTTAACCCATATTCATAGATTGATGAATTGAATTTACAATTTTTTCAATTAATGGAATTGTGAATTGTAATGAATTTTGAATTGTGTTATGATTTCAAATTGAATTTATTAATAGGAATTTATGGATGAAAACACCATTTTCCATGTAAATGTATATCTTTTTGAAGCACAAGTTTTCCATATTTAAAATTTCTCATGTGAGTAATTAAGAGGTAGGCCTTCTATGCATCGCTCGTGACTTGGGTCTACTATTGTGGTGAAATTGAATTGAATTGTTCTTGATGTTAAAACTGATATTAAAAAAATGATTTTGACTAAATGATATTTAATTTTTTAAATTATTATATGAAATGGGTGAGACATGGATTCATATATAAATTCCATATCCAGACTCAATTAGCTGGACACATTCTTTTTATTGAGTGATACATGGACTCCTTATATGATTATCCATTGAAAAATCATGGGGTGGACAAATATAGGTTGACTGATACTTTGATTCTAAATTAGGAATGCCAGAGATACCCACAAGGGGAATTTGATCATATATCCGATTAGTGATACTTGTGCTCCCATATTGGACTATAAATTATAGACTCAAATGGAAGAGATGTTATACCACACCTATATTGATAATTGGGTTCTTGTGAGGATAGAAATGAATGGGATTAAAGGGTGTTGGTTTATAGTATACCTTGGGTGATACATGGATTCCAAATTTGGAATTCCGTGGAAGGGATCAAGTTCATAAGTGAATATATAATGAATTATATTTAGGATTCATCTTCCAATCCAGAGCATAAGCTTCGATTCATTAATTTTTTACACATTTATGGATGAATTATATAATAAACTTTATTCATGTTATTATAGGTAACACTTGGAATTATGATAGGTCTCAAGACATTATTATCAAATGTATTTTATTCATTAAATTAACCTAATTAAAAATGATAACCTAGAGTTTATATGATGTTAATATTAAGTTTGTACATTTTTTATAGTATTACTTCCCAGACACTGTGAGTGTTACATATTAAAAATCTACATGGAACTATACCATTAGACATTTCCTACTAAGATTATGTCGCAAAGCCTATTCATGATTCCTTTGGTTCCCAAACAAATTATATGATTTCATGTATGGATAAGATAGTGTTTCCTACAATAGGTTCTTAATATATTCTTGGTAGCAGTATGCTAGCTGAGAACATGTGGACAATTTTGAACATTTGATACTTGTATTGTATTGATTCTATGTATACCCATTTTGTTTGTTTTGAAGAGACACAGAACATTTATCATCATCCCTGAATACGAGATTACATTTTTATCATTGTCTATTCGTACTATTTATGTATTTTCTTATTGTTATTATTCATATAATACATGTAGGTTAATGATGTTCAACTATGCTACACTATGGTTCTGAGGGAATAATCTCTACACATACACACCTATACACTCATTTCTAGGTGATAGCCTCTGGTGTTAGGGGATATGTGCTTATGGCCATATGGTGAACTCGGCCTGAGGCACTTTTGACTAAAATCCATGTCCTAGAAATTTTACTTTTCTATAATTAATTTTAGGAACACTATTTTCTACCCCTGATAATCAATTCATGGTTTTATTTACCTGTACATTATAATAAAAGATATATTCATTAAAAACAACTACAATATAAGAAATTTTACTTGTATATTTTTTTTCAATTGATCATTATATTCCTTGATATTATAGAAAATAAATATGATGTCCCCTCCATCATTACAAGATAATATCACAAGATATTCAGTGTATAATTTCATATAATAAATGCTACACCATTTACCTTTTTTTTCATTTATACAATACAAATATCTATTTTCTTCCGGGGTTTTGGTACAAGATGTCTCACAAGATTCTCTACAAATCTTTTCATATAACCAAGTCTCAAAATAGTTATCTTCATGACATATAACATTTTATTAGGTTAAAAGATGTCCACATTTTACATTTATTCCACATGAAATTTCCAAAACCATCAAATCATACTTTTGAATTCCATGTAATACGTTTGAATTATTTCTTGATCATTAAGATTTTTTCTTATGGTAAAAACTTATACATTGATATAATTAATTCATTTAACATGGTGATTCAAAAAAATCAATATATCCACTAATGGTTCTATTTATTTCATTAATTTTGAATCTATTATTAATTTTATTAATTGATTTTAATGAATATTCAAATTCTAGACACACGCACTCAACCTTCAACAAATATATTTCCTCTCATTTCACTATAGGTGTAGTCTTAAACTATGAAACACATTATTAGATTTATTTGTTTTGTCACTCAAAAACATTGAATTCACTAATATTAAATTTTAATTCAACCATATGGTCAAATAATTGAATTATTTCAATGATTTTATAATCCATTACCTCAATTGTCATCTATTTTTATGAACCAAATTAACTTCTTCATTGAGTCTTGCATAGTCTTAAACTTTATCTAGTTTTTTTATTTCGACCTTACATCTTCCGGATAAGTGAAGTTATTATTTTTCTATAATTTATTTGTTAATTTTATCATTCATTTAAGTCATATATATGATATCTTATTCTTCATCATTATCTCATAAATTTTTGTGCACAATTTTTAACACCCCAATCTTCCACAATATGCTTCTCTTGGAATAATACAATAGAGTGTGTTGTACTCAACTTTGAGTTCTAACACACCACAAGCAATCAGACTAGCCGTTATGAATCGTAATACCTACTTTTTGAAATTTTAGAAATTTTATCATTCAAAATGGACTTCATTTTTGGATTTAGAATATTAATATTATCTTAGGGTGAGTTTTTGGTATTTTTATGAAAATATTCAAATTTTGAAAAATTGTGAAAATCACTTAGTTGTAGTTTAAAACCGAATTTTTATTTAAATAATAATTTATTTTATTTAAATATATTTTATGTCAAAATATATATATAATACCTATTTATGTTCAAAATAATTCCTTGGAGTATTTTGAAAAAAAATTTAATAAAAAATTTAATTAACTTTTCACCGTCTTTTACCCACCTCCTAGGAGAATTTTCAAATTTATATAAAACGTAATTTTACTGCATCTGTGATTTGAATTTCAAAAATACCAGGGACACGGTTGATATCATTAAGTAAATTGTACTTCAATGTGATGAAGAATATTTTTGGTGAATAGTATATTTTTACTTTTATTTGCCACACTTAAAAGTAAATAGGATAATTAAGGGTAAACATGATATTATTATTACCCTAACACGTGTCCTAAATCAATTGGATAAGTGAAATTAGGGCAAAAAAACTTTAGGAATAAAATATGATCCTTTAGGTCCACTTGGATAATATTAGGACATTTATTATTATTTAATTCAATGATGAGTTAAAAGTATTAGAATCAATGTTTTACAAATAAACCATTTTTAATATAGGGTTATACATATGATAAATTCGACTATAAATATTAATTAGAAATATATAAATATTTCCTACATAATGGTATTTTATTTATAATTTTTAGACATTATACAATTAAATTTATTTATGACACAATGACGATGCAGTAATAACCATATTAACGAATGATTAAAATAATTGATATAATAAATATCCAAATAAATCTAATTTGAGACTTTTTATGAATTACACTAATTTTATAGGTTAATATGAAATGTTACTGTTTATTAAATGTATTTAGTTCAAATTAATAATTTTGTTAGGACTTTAACAAAAACCAGTTATTAAATAATTTCCAAATTGACATAAATGTGTTTTTAAAATAATTATAATATTATTGGTTGATATAATAATCCTAAAAATCTATGGTCCAACCAAAAGTCTTATATAAATATTGGTGTATCATTAATGAACCTCTTGTGGTTCTCTTGGATGTTTATAGTATGTTCATTAACCATATAATATAAAAATACAAAGAGAATAGGTAAATGTCATACTATTTAACTAAGAGTTAAATCAACAAGATAAGGTTAATACATTGACCCAAAAATGTCTAAACCTATTGGTTGAGAGGATTTCGACTGATCCCCACCTTATACTTTATGTAATTCATTTTTTAGCCATTTGAAACCGAAAATTATTTTATTATAAAATAATATTTCAATCTTTTCCCAAGGTGCCCCCACCCCTCTTATAAAAGGGAACTTCCCCATATCTCTAATTAACACCTTCAAAGCCATTTGTATCGGCCTATATAACATCCAGCCTTTTATCACATAAAATTTCATTACATTATACATAACCAAGGATCTTTAAGGTTTATTGTCTTTGAAACAAGGAACTAAATACTTGAAAACATAAAACATTTTTCTTAAACACTTGAAAACACTCTTCATTTTTCATCATAAGTTCATTACATCATCTCATAACCTGGGGACATACATCAAAATAGAGGGTTAACAGAAGGCACAGTAATGAAAATAATGGAAACATTTTACATGTGAACTTGAGAAACATCAAAAGTCATGAAAAATAACTTTAAGGCATCAAAAAGAGATCATTAGGCATATCATAATAAAAATAACATGTTTCATAACTTGAAGATGTGGCTACAACAATTAAATTAGAAAATCATGAATATATCACCAACATAAACCCAAAGGTGTCATTATAAATTACCAAGTTAAACCCCAAGGTATCGTTAAAAATTACCAAGGTAAACCCCAAGGTATCGTTAAAATTTTAATGGTTAGAGATTACATCATTACACAATGCATTGAAGCGCTATGAGGGAGAACCATTAAATTTTACTTTATTATCATGTGAGCCACATATATCATCATCCAAATTTTCATAAATAACCCATATAGAATAAAATAAATGAGATTAATTTAATAATCATAACGTCTTAATAACTTCTTTAAAGACATGATCTTTTTGTCACTTTAAACCCATGGAAAATGAAAGCGAGTCTCATGTATGTTAATACCAGAATTTAAAATAGAAAATATTGATATATATGTTAATACCCATATAGAAGAAAGATTTTTGAGTATTCACTAAATAAAAATAATAATTTGAAAAAAGGGAGAGACATTTTGAGACGAAAATTCTGCAGTATAACGACTACGTTATAGGGTTCTAGAAAAACATTGAAAAGAGAGGGGACATGGGTCAGCCACTCATATATGATCCATAGAAATGTATAGGGATATAATACAATGGATATAATAACATGGTAATGAAATCCGAAAGACATACCATATGAAATGAAAGACATGGATGGAAGACATAAATAAGATTTCTCTTATGAAAATTCGGCAACCTAACGACATCACTTAAAACTTGAAAAAAAAGAATGGAAGAGATTAAATAGGGTCTCTAATCATATGAACATAAAAGATCAGTATGATAGATATAGATATCACACCCAAATATAATAAAAATTAACTTGAAAGACTTGACATTAAAGTAGAACTTTGAAAAAATGAGAAGGGTGAAAGAATCCCTTAAAAATTCGGCAACCTAACGGCGCCACTTAAATCAATCATAAAATGAAATGATGAGAGAAAGAGGGGATCTATAATCATATGAATATAAAATTTAAATTAGTATGAATTTAAATGAACACCCCCACATAATAAATTGGGTCTTTTATGAATTGACATAAACGAGAGTACATGAAAAGAAAGAGAGAGGTAGGATCCCTTACCATAAAACGTAACTCTTAAAACTCGAAGGTTGGGACCTTGAGGTATTGGGGGCACCGTGGGAGGACTAAATGGGAGGTAAGGAGACCCTAACTTCATTGAGGATTATTTTGGAGTCTAAAGGATGAGTGAATGGCTTGGTATTTATAGGGAAAGTGAGGGGACACAACACTAATGGCCAAGGGACACCTCATTGGGGGTATTGGAAAAACCATGGGCATGCCCATGGTATTTGCCTATGGTACTACACACTTGGGACAACTCACTCCTTATATTACTATTAATAAGTCTACTATATTTATTACATACTTAATACATCATTTAATGGTGTCATTAGACACCGGTAACGTAAAAACTGTATTTTCACAATTCACCGAAAATTCTACATTCTCAGAAAATTCCCAAAATTTCAAATTAACCAAATATCAATGTTTTGATTTCAAAAATGAACGCCATTTTATAAAAATAATTTTCTAAATAATTTGAATTTAATTTTCCAAAAAAAAAACACTATTCACCAAAAATTCATTTTTTCAGAAAAATCCCCAAAAATTACATTAACATAATTTCGATGCTCTGAGTTCAAAAATAAAGTCCATTTTATAAAAATAATTTTCTATCTATTTTTAATTTAATTTTTAATTAAAAAAACAATATTCTCCCGAAAAACTAATACTTGATTAATAATTTTTTAAACCGTTATTTACCCATTTTGTTGAATCACATTACTTAATCAAGGTGCCTAAATTATATTAATACTTTATTTTAGTAAGATTAATAGTCCATTTTGTAACATTACTAATCCTACATGTTAAATCACTATTCATAATTTACTATTCATAAAAAATTTATTTGATCTTATTGGACTCTAAATTTCATACTGAACATATCTGTAGAAGACCATTTTTTGGAAAATCATTACACATAATTAATTATTTAAGGTTTACATAAATATTTTCAAATATCGTTTTTTCAAAATACATCAATAAAATACATCCTATACTCATTCGAACATTTGAAAACTCACAAACATTACCATTAGAAGAAAACACAATTTTTTTTATAACAACGGATTATGGTCTCCTTACATATCCCATTATAACCCGAGCATAGGACCTAAGTGTTAGGTGTGCTAAGATGAGAGAATTTGAGGGCGGCTCGGCCAACATCGCACAAGTAGTAATTTCTATTAGTTTGAACTTCTCGTGAAGGCGATTTCGTTCTAGCTCCACACGATGATGTTCGGCTTTGGTTTGGTCCAGAGCAAAGCCCAGTGGTGCTACCTCCTTCCAATGTTCTGTTAGATGGGCTTCGATCGGTCCAAGACTACTAGATGAGGCAATCAAATCTTCTTTCTATATTAATTAACCATGATCACTTGTATTTAGAGACAGTAGTCACAACATTCAGTTTCCAACAGTCATACTGACTAATGGTCATATAATAGTAAAAACCCAATAGTCTCATTTTAATTATACTCAGGTTATCAAATAAAACAGTTTTGTTGAATAAATTAACACACAAAATTGGGAAACAATATTTATTCAAAATTTCGGGTGGTTACATTCTTCCCCCCTTAAGAAATTGCTTCCTCACAATTTTTTTAATATTGGGCATGGAAATTCCCTTGAAAGTCCCACATCGGAAAAAGAGTCAGTAACAATATTATTTTAAAATAAATAAAAGGAAGTACAAAGGCCACCAAAGTTAACCCATACTAGGATTCCATTTAAGAAAACACAGACATTGAAGAGAAAACAAAGGGTCACGTTCTGAGGGAGAGTTATAGAAAACATGATTAGGAGAAAGTTAACAACAAGAAAATCACAAACTTATGATGGGTTTAACGGTATTTTTTTCAAGTAGGAAACGTTAACAGACAATGTTTTTTTTACATTCCTTTTCATAGTTTTGACGAATTCATTTACTACATAGAATAAAAACACAAGGAAATATATTTACCTTCATGTAGAGTTTCACCCCTTAACAAGTTTCTACCAAAACTAATATTTTCTCCAAATGATGAGCATTAAAAAAACTTCGTCTCATCAAAAGCACAAGAATCATCTTCTAGAGAGTCAGCTAATCCACCAAATATTGACTATCTATTTCTTCTATGATTAAACATTATCCCAAAAAAAGAAAGGGTATGGTAAAACAATTCATCCAAAATAAATAACCCCATATGAAGGGAAACTACTTTTAAATCTTCAAAATTTTACGGTACTACCAAAAGTTCATCATAGAAGATTCCATAAATAACTGCCCTTCAAATTACTCAAAATAAACCAAACTAATAATGAAACCCAAATACAAGAAGGATTTGATAACAATTTCTTCCAAAATAAACATCATCGTTCATCTCCAAACAACGTTAACCACTCCTAACATCATATAACAAAAGTAGCTAACCTAAACATATTTTCCCCAAGATAGATTAATCATTTCAATAATTAACCTATATTACCATAAGTTCACCTTAAATTTGTCGATTCTTCAAAATATTAGTCAACCTTTATTCCACAATGAAAATACTGTAGTAATCTATTTACCCCGATCATATAGTGTTCCCAAAATAGTGAACGTCTTCCAAAATAATAATAATATTTTAATCCTCTAATCATATTTTTTTTCAAGAAGAATTGATTCACAACATCAACATGTGGTACATAACAATAGATGTTTTCCTTGAGGATATAAAACAATATTTGGTAGTGACTTGATGTTCTTAGAAAACATTAATGATATGCTCATAGGGCATGAACTAAAAACAACATGACATAGAAAATCATTGCGAAGAAGTTACGTGTATTTTAGTCATCATGATCCATCTCAACATAGGAATTTCATTGTTACCTTGTCCATGAAGATTAGTGATGCTCATCATGCTTCGCATCCCTTCCAAGAGAGCATTTCCTTGGATAATGTCCAACATATCCATATTTACGGCATTGAAAAGTATAAGGTACATAAGATCGGACCTTATCTCAATTCATCACATTTTCCATTTTTTTAAAGCAATTATCTACTTTATGCCATATCACTCACACTCAAAACATCTCTCGGTTCCTTTGTGACATTCCCCTTGGTGCCTCTTTCCACACTTTTTGCACAAAGGAAATTGGGTCTTCTTTCCCTTATCAACTTTATTAGATGAACATATTTGAGACTTTGTCTTATTCTCCTTTGATGAATTTGGGCATTCAACTAGGAACCAATTATTAATTGTGATTTTTGATAGCTAGTTTGGCATAATAAAAATATGTTCAACTTGATCTCTCGTCATCTTTGTCAGATTAACAGAGCAATCTTCACATTTCTAATCATATTGATTGTTGGGATATGTTCTTCTATTTTCCGCCATTAACTATGAAAATAATGTATAATTAGGGGGCTTAAATACATAGCCAACAATCATGAAATGGATACTTAAAGCATAGAAGGATAAAGTTGTAGAAGAAAAGTATACCCTAACATGTGATCCCCTAGGTTCCAATATAGGTTATCCAAGATCATATATTCTTATGTGAATCTTTATTTTATTTTATCATTGTTCATTTAATAATGGTTCATACTAAGATTATGAATTTACCAATTAATATCCCCTGAGAGTGTCATAACTGAGAGTGCAGCAAGACCCGTTGGCATGTACCAGTTCCCGTTCGAGTTAGCTCAAAGCGGTGTTTTCGAGTTTTGCCCCTATATACATCTGTGTCAATGCCACCTCTACCTGCTCATATCCAGACAGGGATGTATTTTCTTTATAACCCACATACTTAATTCTCACCAAAATATTAGGAAGATTCTCTATATTTAAACTTTTCTATATGTTTCTTCCTAAAGTTTTCATATCCTAATTTCCACAAATAACTAAACCATCCTTTGATACCAACTATAACATCCAGCTTTTTTATCACATAATCATTCATGAAATTATACAACACAGAACATCTTAAAGTCTTAGTGTCTTGGAAACCAGGAATGTAATACATGAAAACATAATACATTCTTCTTAAACACTTGAAAGGATTCTATATTTATTTATCCTAAGTTCATTACAACATCTCATAACCTGGGGACATACATCTAAAGAAAGGGTGAGCAGAAGGCCCAGTAATGAAAACAAGGGAAACATTTTACATGTGAACCTGAGATACATCAAAAGTCATGAAAAATATCTTAAAGTCTTGAGAAAGATATCATTAGGCATATCATAATAAAAATAACGTGTTTCATAACTTAGAGTTGTGGCTACAACATTTAACTTAGTGAATCATGAACATATCAGCAAGGTAAACCCCAAGGTGTCCTTAAAAATGAGCAAGGTAAAACCCAAGGTATTGATAAAAATTACAAAGGTGAAACCCAAGGTATAATTAAAATTTAACAAGGTAAACCCCAAGGTATCATCAAAAATTGCCAAGGTAAACCCCCACATATCGTTAAAATTGTAATCATTAGAGATTACATCATTACCCAAGGCATTGGAGCGCTATCAGGGCCCACCTTTTCCTTTATTATCATGTGATCCATATGTATCATCATAAAAATTTCATAAATAACCCATATAGCATAATAGAAATGGCTTTAATTTCATAATCATAACGTTTTAAAAAATGCTTTAAATACTTGATCTTTATGTCAATTTAAACCCACGGAAAAGGAAAGTGAGTCTCATGTATGTAAATCCCCGAATTTAAAATAGAACATTTTTATATATATGTGAATACCCTTATATAAGAAATATATTTGAGAATTCACTTAATAAAACAAAAGAATTTGATTAAAAGAGAGAGACATTTTGGGACGAAAATTCTACAGTATAACGGCTATGTTATAGGGTTATAGAGAACATTGAAAAGAGAGGGGACATGGGTAACCCACACATAAATGATCCATAAAACAGTGTATGGAAAGAATATAATGGATATAAGAACATGGTAATGAAATTCGAAAGACATACCATATGAAATGAAAGACATTGATCGAAGCCAAAAATAAGATTTCTCTTATGAAAATTCGGCAGCCTAACAGTGTCACTTAAAACATCAAAAAAAGGAATTGACAAGATCAAATAGGTTCTCTCATCATATGAACATAAAAGATCAGTATGATAGATATATAGATCATACAGAAACATAATAAAACGAAACATGAGAGACTTGACATGAAAGTAGAACTTTGAAAAAAAGTGAAGCGTGAAAGAATCCCTTAAAAATTCGGTAGCCTAACGACGCCACTTAAAATGTTCATAAAATGAAATGTTGAGAGAAAGAGGGGATATATCATTATTTGAACATAAAATGGACAGTAATATGAGTATAAAAGAACTCCACCAACATAAGAACTTGGGTCTTAAAAGAAATGACATACAAGAGAGTACTTGAAAAGAAAGAAAGAGGTAGGACCCCTTACCTTAAAACATAACTATTAAAACTCAATGGTTGAGACATTGAGGGCTTGGGGGAACCTTGGGAGGACTCCTTGGGAGGAAAGGAGATTTTAAATTCATTGAGGATGATTTTGGAGTTGAAAGGATGAGATAATGTCTTGGTATTCATAGAAAAAATGAGGGGACAAGGCATTAATGGCCAAGGGTCACCTCATTGGTGGTATTGGAAAAACCATGGGCTTCCCATGGTATTCACCACTTGGGACACCTCAAAACATATATTACTATTCATAAGTCTACCATATTGATTACATACTTAATACATCATTTAATGATGTCATTAGACACCCGTAACTTAAAAATTATATTTTCACTATTCACAGAAAATTCAACTTTCTTAGAAAAATATAAAAAATTCACCTTAAACAAATATCGATACATTGATTCCAAAAATAAACTGCATTTTATAAATATAATTTTCTAAATATTTTTAAATTAATTTTTAAATAAAAACACTATTCACCGAAAATTCATTTTTTCCCGAAAAATCCCCAAAAATTACCTTAACATAATATCGATGCCCTGACATCAAAAATAAAGTCCATTTTACAAAAAATATTTCTAAATATTTTTAATTTAATTTTTAATGAAAAAACACTATTTTCCCGAAAAAACTAATACTTGATTAATAATTTATGAAACTGTTATTTACCCATTTTATTGCATCACATTACTTAATCAAGGTGCCTAAATTATATTAATAATTTCTTTTAGTGAGACTACTAATCCATTTGGCCACATTACTAATCCTAAGCGTAAAATAAATATTCGTAATTTACTATCTATCAAAAATTATATTGATCTTATTAGAATCTAAATTTCTTACAGAACATATTTGTAGAAGATCATTTTTTGAAAATCATTACACATCATTAATTATATAAGGGTTCCATAAGTATTTTAAAATATCCTTTTTTCAAAATACATCAATAAAATACATCCTATATTCATTCTAACATTTGAAAACTCACAAACTTCACCATAAGAAGAAATCACAATTTTGTTTATAATAAAGGATTAATGTCTCCTTATATATCCCCTTATAACCCCAGCATATGACATAAGTGTATGGTGTGCTATGGTGAGAGAATCTGAGGGCGGCTCGGCCAACATCGCACTAGTAGTAATTTCTATCAGTTTGAACTTCTCACGAAGGATATTACATTATAGCTTCACAAGATGAAGTTCGGCTTGGGTTTGGTCCAGAGCAAAGCCCAGTGGTGCTACCTCTTTCCTGAGTTCTGTTAGATGGGCTTCGATCCGTCCAAGACTACTGGATGAGGCCAACAAATATTCTTTCTATATTAATTAACCAATATCACTTGTATTTAGAGAAAATAGTTTCAACATTCAGTTTCAAACTTTCATACTGACTAATGGTCATATAATAGTCAAAACCCAACAGCCTCATTTTAATTGTACTCATGTTATCAAATGAAACAGTTTTGTCAAATAAAATAACACACAAAATTAGGAAAAAATATTTATTCAAAATTTCAGGTTGTTACAGCATACCCCTGCCAAAATATTTTCTCATCTATCCTCCCGTCATCCTAGAGACCTTCCATTAGTCAGAAAGCCACCCTAAGGATCCATTTTGATCAAATCAAAAGGAATAACCTAAAGACAAGGTAAATAATTCATCACCTATTTCAACATCCTTTCTTCTCCCACTTAATCATTCTTTGTTGTTACCATTATAAAATAATAACTCCAGTATCTTCTATATACTTTGATGTTATTTTAAAAATGATATAACCATATTCATTATTTTATCCATCCTATGAATGACATGTCACCATACGTGCGTACGTACGGCTTACCGTCTCCACGTCATGGTGTAGTTTTTATACAATACATTATTAATTTAATGGGAAAAATAATGATGTATAATTTCTATAAATAATAAATATAACATGATAATTATTATGTATATATTATATACCATCCAATTATATATCATTTTAATATAAAAATAATGATATTGTCGCTCGTGCGTACGTACGGATTACCATCTCCACGAACGAGATGAGATTGATGCCCCATCTTATCCATTCAAGACCAATTTTAATTTGATAATTAAAAATAATTTTTAAAGACTTAATATCATTCTGATTATTAATAAGATACATCCTATACATAAAAATCATTACTTATGTAACAAAGAATATAATGGAAAATGAATCACTTAAAACATGAAATAATGATACTACTAAAATATCATCAACAAAGAAATAATAGAAGGTCATATATGATATCATATTAATGTATATGGTTCTTGTATAATTTAATAATAATGATTTAACAATTATAATGTAGGTTAACCTACCCTCGACCAAGGAAAACAACAAGGTAATGATTAATTTCACAATCTCTTTGTTATCTGAGGTTGTTTATATGTAATTATCTACTGGGACCTCCTTATCATCCATATCCATGTTTCTAAAGAATGTATTTGAAAACATTATTAATATTTAATAAACAACGGGGTAATTTAATTTATACCCTTATTTGACCTTATGTGTTTTTGAAAGGAATACTTCCGTCATTTTCCAAACAATGTACTTTTTGACATTTTCGAAAAAATTAAGGTAAGAATGTTTATTTTAACTTATACGGTGGGTGAAAATATTTTACACTATTATAACATTGTTGAAGCTTCCCTTACAAGCTTATAATAATATTTTAAAAATAAATATTTTCTTTACAATTATGTGACTCTTAAATTATTTCAAAATAGAAAGAGATATTTCTCTAAAAAAGGTTATGATTTCATAAATGTCTACATCCTTGGATGGATTTTAAGCTTGTTTGATGTTAATTTATTATGATACAAAACATCCATATTGCATTGAAGGGTTTGTGATATTATAGAATATGGATGTGTTATTTTATACCATTCATGGTTTATAGATAAATTATTGACATTTCATAAGCTAGTTTTTATAAGAATGTTTATGTTATGTTTAAAGCCTTTCACCTGAGGAATGAATTGGACTTAGTATGTGACAGGTGGAGCCTACTATAGCTCTTTGATGCATCATTTGGTCCTAGGAGAGAAACTAGTTTCTTGGTACAGGGCCTTGAAAAAATCTTATTATTAGTCTTGGCACAAGTCCTTGACTATGTGGTTATGATGTCTGGCATTATGCATTCCATCGTTATGAAAGTGGCTATTGGTATTTCTTTTGATTATTCAACTAGTAGAATATCCATGTGAATAAGTAAATGGAATAATTTAATTTTATATTTGCCATATTATATTGAAGTTTAGTTTTAAAAGGATTTTGTTTTAGTCTCATACATTTCCTTAAATGTTTATGCTTATTTATGAATGTTTCTGTTATATTATTATCCTTACTGAGCATCTGAGCTGACCCCTTTCTATTATTTATTTTTCCAAGGATGCAAAGAAGAATTTTATGACTGACCTATAGGGATCTTCTTATAGGATATGAGTGTGGTCTATGTAAATAATGTTGTTGTAGTTTTTTATTTTATAATGTAATGTAAAACTCAGGAATGTATCTAGTATTTCCAATGCTACTAAACTGATTTGTCATTCGGGAAATGATTTTCTTGTATCATGCTAATGATATGTAATAATACACCGACTCTAGGTAACAAGGGTCAAGGCATTACAGTTGGTATCAGATAATGTTTAGTACAAACATTGGAATCTATATTTAGATAATTTCTGATTAGAGCACATTACTCTAAGATAGAATTTGAGGATTATCATATAAAAACATCTTATAATTTTGGTAGAGTATAGATTTTATGAGTTTTCGAAAAAATACATCCCTATCTGGATACGAGAAGGTAGAGGTGGATCTGGCACAGATGTACCTAGGGGTAAAACCCGAAAACACCGCTTTGAGATAGAATCATATGGGAACTGGTGCACGACAATGGTCCTTACTGAACTATTGGTTACGACACTCCTGCGGGATATGAATAGGATAATTCTCATTTTCTTTACAAACCATTATGAATGATTTATGAGTATATACCTCCTCAATGAATTTTTTTATGGATATGGATCATATCCATAAAATATTCAATTTATGTTAAGAATGTTATAAGTTTAGAATTATGTATTTCAATTCATAAACTAATTTAATGTATTCTATTATTTAGAAATGGCACGTAGTGGAAGGAATGGAATATCAATAAACACATGTAATCCGTATAGGTATTTCCATCTTACTCATGATAATTATAGTGGATCTAGTGATGCAACTGGTGCTGAACAGCTTGTCACCATACTAGGACGACTCACTCAGGTTATGAATAATAACCTTACCTGTATAGAGTACCCTAATCTACCGCATGGATGATCAATTTTAGATTGTTTCATGAGGAAATAACCACCAACATTCAATGAGGTTACAAATCAATTATGAGCTGAGAAATGTATACATTCCAATGAGAAAATATTCCACACCGTGGGGAGTAGTGAAAGGGAAAAAGTTGTCATGGAAGTTTACCACCTCACTGGAGATGTTGATCAATGTTGGTCATTGATTAAAAACACAAAGGAAGATGATGAAGTATCAAATATTGAATGGAGGGAGTTTAATGAAATTTTAATTGAAAAATACTATCCTCATGACCATTGAGCAGCTATGGAAATACAATTTCTGAGTCTGAGGAAAAAGGAGGATGAGAATGTCTCAAAGTATGAAGATAACTTTACAAGGTTAGTGAGGCATGCTACAGATTACATATGTAACTCAATAAGTAAGATTGGTCAATTTTTTGATGGGTTAAAACCATTTATCCATCGAGCCTTCATCACACAATCCTTCACATTGTACGAAGATATTATCTCATGTGCTATCAATACAGAAAAATAATTCTCTAAATCATACAACTTTAAAGAAATGTAAGAGAAGAAGAGATCTGTTGAACACACTGTAAATGGAATTTAGGTGAAGAAGGGAAAAGTTGAATATCCATCCTACAGTAAATTTGGAAAGAAACACCCTGGTACTTGTCTAAAGGGAGTGGGAGTCTGTTACAATTGTGGTGAAAAAGGCCACCAGGATCTTGATTGCAAGGAGAATAAAGAGGCTGTTAATGTTGAATTTTACAATTGCAGTGAAAGGGGACATTATGAAAATGAATGTCCTAAGAATCATGGGAACATACCTTAGAAAATTACAAGGGATGAACGCCAGACATATACTATCACTACTACTGAGTTTGAATCTCTGAAAGACGTGGTGGCTGGTAATTTAATGGTTTTCTCAAGTTTATCAAATGCATTATTTGATTCTGGAACATTACATTGTTTCATATCATCCAAGTTTTCTAAGAAAATTAGATATTTCCAATTTTATTTAACAAGAGAGTTTTTAGTAAAAAAATTTAAGGGATGTATCATTGCAATAACATTTTGGGAATAAGTCCCCATTAGTGTATATCAATGTTCTTTATATGTTGATATCATCATCATAACCATGATTGAATTTGATATAATCCTTGGTATGGATTGGCTTTCAGACCATGATGCAAAAATTTATTGTAAGAAGAAGGAGGTTACTATTTGTGATGACGATGATAAATAACACCTTATCATTAGAGCAGAATCAGCACCACCTAATTCTTATCTAGATCCACACACAGTAGCTCAAATAAATTCAATTATTGAGGAGGAAGATAATAAAATAACTATGGGTGAGGAATAGAATGTTAAAATATAGGATGTACCTACTGTGAAAGAGTATATTGAGGTGTTTCCAGAAGATTTACCTAGACATCCTCCAGAATAAGAAATTGAGTTTTTCAATGACGTAATTCCTGGTTCAAGGATCATATTGAAGAACCCTTATAGAATTTCCATAGTGGAATTAGTGTAAAAAAATAAAAATCTATAGGAATTGAGTAATAAGGGATTTATTCTCCCGAGTTTTTCCCCATGAGGAGCCCTTGTTCTTTTTATTAAGAAGAAAGATGGATCTATGATGTTGTGCATTGACTACATGGAGATCAATGCTCTAAAAATAAAGAACAAGTATCCCCTACCACAGATAGATGATTTATTTGACCAACTTCATAGAGATCAATACATTTCAATGATTAACCTTCAATATTTTCATCAGTTGTGTGTGAATAAGGATGAAATTCCTAAAACAACATTTTGAACCAGGTATGGACATTACGAGTTTACAGTAATGCCTTTTGGTTGACCAATGCACCCTATATCTTCATTGTTCTAATGATTAGTGTTTTCAAGGAATATCTTGATGTCTTTGTAGTGATATTTTTTAATGATATCTTGGTATACTCCAGAAGCTACTATGATCATGAAAAACACTTGCGCATTATTCTAAAGACCCTCATTTGGAATGAATTATAGGGGAAGTTTAGCAATTGTGAATTGTGGCTTCAAGAGATTTCTTTTCATGGCTATATTGTCTCTAAGGATGGAATCTTTGAGGTTCCTTCAACGAAATGAAAAATCAAAGAATTTCCAGAACCAATGAGTATAACCGAGGTACGTAGTTTTATTGGTTTAGCATGTAATTATCGATGCTTCATCCAGAATTTGGCCCAGTTGGATAACCCATTAACAAAGCTCAAATTTAAAAGAATTAAATTTGTTTGGAAAATAGAGTGTGAAAAATGTTTTGAAGAACTGATGAGAAGATTAGTCATTCCACCTATCTTTACTCCACCATTGGGTAATGATGGGGTTGTTATATACAGTGATGCATCAAAGAAAAGACTTGGTTGTGTCCTTAAGCAGAATGATAGACTTATTTCCTATTCATCACAATAGTTAAAAAATCATGAAGGAAACTATCCCACTCATGATCTTGATTTAGAAGCTATAATATTTCCTTTGAATATTTGGAGACACTATCTCTATGATGAAAAATGTGAGATATATACCAATCACAAGAGTTTGAATTATATTTTCTTATACAAAGAACTGAACAAGAGGCAAAGGAGATGGATTGAACTACTCAAAGATTATGATTTCACTATACACTACCACCTGGCGAATGCAAATAAGGTGGAAGATGCTTCGAGTAGAAAGGATCATGGAGTTCTGAAGGAGATTAGAGTTGAAAAGGATGATATATACAAGGATCTAGTAATGTTGGACATAGGGATACCCATGGAATGTGAAACATAAAAAAAATTTCAAATTTTTGTGAAGACATGTTTTATAGAAAAGATAAAGAGGTCACATACCGATGATAAAGTGTTTCAAAATAAGATTAAAGCTGTAAATGATAGGAGATTGAGTGACTTTGTGTATGAAGATGGAATTTTGAAATTTGGGAAGTGAATTTGTGTTCCTAATATACCCGATCTAAAAGGGGAATTGTTGTATGATGCTCATTGTTCCAATTTATCTATACACCTTGGTGTCACAATGATGCATGGATATTTGAAGAAACATGTTTGGTGGGACAACATGAAGAGGGAGATTGCTTATTTTGTTTCAAGATGTATGGTTTCTCAAAAAGTGAATGTTGTAAGGAAACATCCTGGAGGTGTCATAAAACCTCTTCCCATACCTGATTGGAAATGGGATAATATTATGATAGACATTGTCATGGGACTACCAATGATTCCTAGAAAAAAACGATGCAATATGGGCCATTGTTGATTGTCTTACCAAGTCTGCTCATTTTTTTCTGTAAGAGAAGATTTACCACTTGATCGTATAGCAAGACTAAATATTAATGATGTTGTGAGACTTAATGGAGTACCCCTATCAATTGTTTCTGATCGTGATCCATGTTTTAGATCAAGATTTTGGAAAATTCATCAGAATTCCCTGGATAGTAAACATCGTTTGAGCACTACCTACCACCCCCAAACTGATGGACAATTATAAAATATTATTCAATCCATATAATACATGTTGAGACCATTATCACTTGACTTTCATGGTTTTTGGGATCAATATTTACCTATAGTAGATTTTTCCTATAACAATAGCTTCTATTCAAGCATTCAGATTGCACCATATAAAGTGCTATACAGAAAGAGATGTCGCACAGCAACCTGTTGTGATGATGTTGGTGAATGAAAACTCATAGGCCCAGAACTTGTCGAGGAAATTATGGAAAAGGTGAAAGTAATCTAAACCCACATCAAAGCAGCTCCATGTAGGAAAAGGAGCTATGCCGAAAACTGAAGGAAGGATTTGGAATTTCATGTAGGAGATCATGTTTTCTTAAAGCTATCTCCATGGAAGGGTGTTATACATTTCGGTATTAAGGGAAAATTAAGCCCCAAGTACATCGGACCTTTCGAAATTCAAGAATTAATTGGGGCTATAACTTACTCTTTAGAAATTCTACCAATTCTCTCCAAAGATCACGATGTGTTCCACATATCACTATTGAGAAATTAAATGCTTGAACCAATGTTGTATACACCTATAAAGAATAACAATTGAAACCTAATCTGTCTTATTCCGAAGAGCCACTCAAGGTTCTTGATACAAGGGAACAAGTGGTGAGAAACCAGACGACTTGTCTGGTAAATGTTTTATGGAGATACCATAAGATGGAAGAGGCAACATGGGAACCTGAGGAACATATGACGAAGAACCACCTGAATATTTTTACATAGTAATATTCTAGAAATTTTGAGGATGAAATTTTTTTATGGAGGGGAGACTTTAACACCCCAAGCTTCCACATTACGCTTCTCTTTGAAAAATACAATAGCGTGTGTTGTACGCATCTTCGAGTTATAACACACCACAAACAATCAAAATAGCCATTATGAATATTAATACCAACTTTTTGAAACTTTATAAATGTTTTATTTCAAAATGGAGTTCATTTTTGGATTCAGAATATCGAAATTAGCTTAGGGATAATTTTTGGTATTTTTCTGAAAACATTCAATTTTTGATGAATAGTGAAAAACACTAAGTTAAAGTTTAAAACTGAATATTTATTTAAATAATTATTTATTGTATTTAAATTTATTTAAGGTAAAAATAGATAAATAATACTTATATAAGTTCAATTTAATTCATTGGAGTCAGTTTATAATAATTTTAGATATATAGATATTTTATTGAACTTTTTACAATCTTTTACCCACATCCTAAGATCATTTGAAAATTTACATAAAACATAATTTTACCACTTTTATGAGTTGAATTTAGAAAATTCAAGATACACAGTTGATATTTGTAAGTAAAATGTGGTTTAATGAGATGAAAATAAGTTTTGGTGAATAGTAACTTTTTAATTTTATTTACCACGGTTAAAATTAAATAGGGTAATTATGGGTAAAAATGATCTTATTATTACCCTAACAGATTTCCTAATTATGTTGTATAAGTGAAATTAAACCAAAAACAACCTTAATAATAAAATATGATCCTTTAGGTCCACTTGGATTAGATTCAGACATTTATTATTATTTAATTTAAAGAAGAGTTAAAAGCGTTAAAATCAATGTTTAATAACTAAACCAGTTTTAATATAGACTTATATATAATATAAAGTAGACTATGAATATTCATTACAGAGATAAAATTTTTTCCTAAATAAGGGTATTTTATTGATAATTGTTATACTTTATATAAATAAATATATTTATGACACAATGCTGATGTAGTAATAACCATATTAATGAATGATTAAAACAATTGATCTTATAAATATTCAAATAAATCTAATTTGATGCATTTTATGAATTACACTATTTTTCTAGGTAAATATGACATGTCAGGGTTTATTAAATATATTTATTTATAATTAATAACGTTTTTATTACTTTAACAATATTCAGTTAATAAAACATGTCCAAATTGACATAAATGAGTGTTTAAAACAAATACAATATTATTGGTTGCTATAATAATCCTAAAAATCAATGGTTCGGAAAAAATACTTATATAATGATAGGTATATCATTAATGAACCACTCGGGGTTCTCTTGGAAGAATATAGTATGTTTATTAACCATATAATAAAAAAATACAAAGAGACATGGTAAATGTCAAACTATTTAACCAAGAGTTAAATATAAAAGATAAGGCTAATATTGTGACCCAAACATGTCTAAAACCTATTGGTTGAGAGGTTTTTTACCCATCCAAACCATATGATTTTAATAATTCATTTTTTATCCATTATAAACAGAAACATATTTTATTATAAAATAATATTTCAATCTTTTCCTAAGGTTCCCCTCACCCCTCATATAAAAGAGCACTTCCCCTTATCTCTAATTCACTCCTTCAAAGCCATTTGGCTCGGCCAAACATGGCACAAATATCCTCTCAACTGTCCAACCAACATATTAGAGGCCATCCTTTAGTTAGAAAGCCATCATAAGGATACCTTTTTCTCAAATCAAAAGTAAGAACCTGGAGAAGAGGTAAATATGTCATCACCTCTTTCAAGTTCCTTTCTTCTTCCACATCATCATTATTTGTTGTTTCCATTCTAAAATAATAAATCCAGTATCTTATATATACTTTGATGTTATTATAATAATTTTTCAACCATATTAATTATTTTATCCATCTTATTAATGACTTGTCATCATATGTGCGAACGTACGACATACCGTCTCCACATCGTGGTGTAGTCGTTATTCAATACATTATAATTTGGATGGGTATAATAATGATGTATAATTCATGTAAATAATAAATATAACATGATAATGATTATTTATATATTATATACCATCCAATTATATATTATTTTAATATCAAAATAATGATATTGTTGCTCGTGTGTGCGTAGGGATTACCATCTCCACGAACGCGATGAGATTCATTCCCCATCGTATCCATTCAAGTCTAATTTTTATTTCATATTTAGAAATAATGTTTAAAGACTTAATATCATTCTGAATATTAATAACATACATCCTATCCAAAACAAACATTACTTACATAACAATGAATATAAAGGAAAATGAATCAGTTAACACCCGAACCGATGATACTACTGAAATATTATTAACAAAGCAAAATTATAAGATCATATATGATATCATATTTATGTATATGGTTCTTGTATAGTTTAATAACAATTATTTAACCATTATACATGAGTTTAACCTACCCTTGACCATGGAAAAGAACATGTTATGGGTTAATTTCACAATATCTTCATTATCGGAGGTTGTTTATACGTAATTATCTAATGGGACCTCTCTATCATCCACATCCATGTTTCATAAAAATGTATTTCAATTTTTTTTACTATTTACTTAAGAATTTGGTAAAGTAATTTATACCCTTATGTGAACTTATATGTTTTTAAAGGAATCTTTCAGTCGTATTCCAAACAACGTACATTATGACCTTTTCGACAAATTTCAGGTAAGATTGTTTTTTACTTATACAGCGGGTGCATATATTCTCAGTTGTTATAACATTGTCAAAGCTTCTATTACAAGAATATAAAAATATTTTCCATATCAATGATTTCTTTATAAATATATGACTCTTAAATGATTCCATAATTGAAAGATATATTTCTCTAAAAAGGTTTTGATATCATCTATGTCAACATCCTTTTATGGATTTTAAGCTTATTTGATGTTAATTTGTTATGATACAAAACTTCCATTTTTTATTGAAGGGTTTGGGATATTTTTGACTATGGATGTGTTATTTTATACTTTTCATTTTTTATGGATAAATTATTAACATTTTGTATGCTATTTTTAATACGAATGTTTATGTTATGTTTAAACCTTTTCATATGAGGAATGCAATGGACTTAGTATGTGACAGGTGGAGCCCGCTATAGCTCCTCGATGCATCGTTAGGTCTCATGAGACAAACTAGTGTCTCAGAACAACGCATTGAAAAAATCATATTTTTAGTCTTGGAATAAGGCCTTGACTATGTGGTTATGATGTTTCACGTCATGCAATCAATCATTATGAAAGTGGCTATTGATATTGCATGTGATTATTCGACTATTAGAATATCCATTTGAATAAGTAAATGACATTATTTTATTTTATCTTTTCCATATTAAGCTGATCTACATGTATAAATGTCATTTTTTAGTCTTACATGTTGCCTTAAATTTCTATGCTTATTTATGAATGATTTCGCTATATTGTTATCCTTACTGAGCATCTGAGATCACCCCTTTTTATGTTTTACTTTTCCCAGGTTGTGAAGAAGTATTTTATGACTGACCTGTATTGATAGTATAAGGGGATATGAGTGTGGTATATGGAAATGATGTTGTCTTATTTTTTTATTTTATAATGTAATTTAAAACTCATTATTGTATCAAGTATTTCCAAGGCTACTAAACTAATCGGTCATTTAGGACATGATTTCCTTGCATCATGCCAATGTTATGTAATAATGCATCGGCTCTGGTTAAATGGGAAGAGGGAGTTACAAAATTCAACAAGATTCTCAACCATGACACAGATAAAATATATAAGGGGAAACATTCTTTTCAAATATAAAATTTCCTATTTAAGGATTGATTAATGGATTGGTCATACAATATCAATTTTCATATCATATAGACCATATTAAAATTAACATTATTTAACTCTTTAGTTGAATCATCTAGATAAATATAATTCTTAAAGGATTCATTTTAATTATTACTAATCCCATATACAATGAGAGTACTGTGAAGACCATCTAAAATCACCACCTAAGGGTCGTCTCCATTGAATATTTTGTTACCCACATTGAAACATAGAGGTTATAATTTCAAATGTAACTTCATCATTTTTATATTATTGAATTTTTCCACGGGTTGTTGTATATCCTCTAGAATAATTATCACTAAATAATATAATGTATCGATAGTTTTGTTCAGTTTTATCCTTATATCCACCTATATTATCTAGTGTTACAAAACATTATCTATTCATAACATATAATATCTTTAATAGATGTTGAGAAGAGTTTTCACTGGGTTTGTGAAGATTTATATAACATAAATATTATGTATATAGTATTAGATAATATGACATTATATGAATTAAATACATTTGTAGTAACATTATATCCTATTTAATTTATCAATTATAAAACTCCACTCTCCATGATGCCCAATATTTAATGTATCTTAGCAATTTACACATATAATCACAATGATCAAAGGTTGTGTTTTCTCTAATTCATCCTTTGATAAAAAATTCTTTCATCAAGGGATCTAAATAACTTGGGGGATTATAAAATTTTTTATGTCATTAAGGAAATAATACTCCTCCAACAATATTTATCTCGTATATAACCTATTCGTCATTAGAAAGATTAATACCATTAGTGTGGTGGGGGTAATCTGATCATATTTTATTATTGATAACCACCACTTAATAATTATTATGTTCTTTCATTATAAAGAACACTCAATTTCTAAATAAAAAGTCAAGTGATAATGATATTAGAATAGTGAAAAAATATATTTTACTTGGCTCACCCAATGTGGGATTATTTAAGTAGAAAGGAGTGATGATTTTTTATGAACATTAAATATTTAGGTCACTACATATTAGTTACTTTTTATAGTAAATCTAGTAAGACAATAGTTAAAAAAATTTAATTAAATATTAAACTCACTGCTCAAATGCCATTAGCATCTCACTTCATCCACATATTTTTTTAACTTGATCGTACTATAAACCAATTTAGTTTTATCAAGGTAAATTTATCAATTTCTATCTACATTAATCCAGTTATGAAGTTGATGAACCTATATAGATTAAATCTTCTTGACATTATTCCTCACATTCATGTTGTATTCTAGAATTCAGTATCTATTTTTGATGATCTAACAATGTTTCTATACATCTATTCAGTTATTTAACTTCATTGATCCTTATTTCTAACATTTCATTAAATATAAATTTTTCCTATATCAATAGAATCAAAATATTTTACTTTCTATAGATCATAAATCTTACATTGATATTATATTAAAAAATTTCCGAATACAAACATCAATCCTAAGACATGAACCCATCTTACTGCCCCAAATTTCCACATGAAGGAAATAAAGATTAATTCTAAAGGCTTTATGAATTTACACTATAATGACATAAGAAACATTAATATGTAATGAACATCAGTTCCTTATTAAAAATTATCCCCAATCCCTATAAATTTAATTAAATTATATAACCCATCATAATTCATATTATGATTCCATTAAAATGACATTCCAATACCTAAAAAACATGTATCAACATTGAATGAAACACCAAAGTGTATCTTATCCATTTATAAAAGAGTAACCAATTCTATGAAGACTCCAGGTACTACATGTTTATCTTATCCTCATAACATTTAAACTGGAACATACACTAAAATCCACTAAATCCAATTTCCTATTATCCAATAATTCAATTAAAATATTTTTTCTTTAATTGAAAATGAAAAATGAAAATTCCTTACTTACCTCATAAATATTCTTCCAAAATCCATTATATATCATTCAAACTATCCCTCAATTGTTAAGAAAAAATAATCCATTTTTCAAAATTGACATATTTCCACTTCAATACAAGAATAGACTTCTATAATGGGAACACTAATCCATGTCAATGTATAAAAGGCATGTATTAGATTCATGATTCATGTTTCCACATGAAGACATTATACAGAAACATTCTCTTCCATTACATCAGATTCAAGGTATCATAAGAGGTTCCCATGAATGACTGATGTAGTCCTTCCATTAACAATGTATAAAGTCAAAAAAAAATCAAAATGACCATTCTGTTTTTAATAAATAATATTGTGTTAAAAAGTAGATTATGATTTTTTCACATTATCCAAATAGAAATTAATTCCATGAACTAGAATTTAATGTCATTATATCTAGAGAATATCCTTTAAAAACAACAAAAATATTTCCCATTTACTAGTAAATTACCATTATAAGTCACAACAATGACCATTGTCAAATAATAATGTCCCAAAAAATTATTTAGTGGATTTTTTAGAAAATTTACTTAAAATAGTTGATTTCCCCTTGATTATTCACATTTATTTTGGATAATATAAATGTCACCATTCACATATTTATTCAAATCTTAATCCAAATTTTAATGTTTTGATATTTAGTATGATGATTTTAATTGTTACAATTGATCCATCTTGCTACAATAATAGTGATTTTATTAGAACATATACTATATTAATATAATCCTTGTTATTTTTATAAATAGGATTATTGTAATACTTTTTTACAGATCATTTCACTTGAAATATATCGACAATTTTTTAACTCGAAGTCCATGTTTATCATGATATAATACCAATCATTATTATCACAGATCATATACTAGTCGGTATTTTTTATTACTGGAAAAAATAATGATTCCCATTTTCCTTTAATCTAAAAAAAATGAATGAATTTTTTTGGCCTTAATGTGAATAATATTTTTCATTAATTACACCATTAACTATATATATTAGGTAATTAAATCAAGACCTATAAATAGATCAATAAATGGGACAACTTTTTTTTGGACTATTTATTTCAATATGTTGGTCATAATAGTATAACATTAAAATGAATAATGTATAAGTGAAATGGAAAAAAATTCATTAACAAATATATACATAGATTAAACCTTTTTAATTGTCATTAATACAAGGAAATATGGGATTATAGAATTTTTAGGGTCAATCCGACAAAAAAATTATGGCTTTTGTAATTTAGACATATCATTGGATGATGATTTCTATACTAATTGATATATCATTGGTATATCATTAAAATGGACACATACTACTTTTCAGGTAACCAAATTTTTTGATTTTATCATATTACAAATTAGTTCCTCTATATTCATTCTAGGGGATATCATATCCTAAAGTGAATGATGGGGATTTTTCTTGCCCACACATTAATTTATGGTTACATGATCGTTAAATATCCCATGTTGACTAATGAAACCCCTCTTTATTATTATTTATTCATTATTTTCACCTTTTATATTCTTATATATTATGTGATTTAGTGAATATTATTGTTTAATTGTGATTGTTTTTTCTACTCAATGTTATTACTTTATCAATCATAATATAACTATTAATTTATTATTCAGAAATTTTAATTGTTTTAATAATTCCATCCTTCAATAATATTATAATTCAATCTAAAAACATGAACTGTTTCTCTTTCATTTTTGATCATGAGATTTTAACATTATTATATTATTATCCCTATCTATATTCATTTAATTTATCATTGATCATATACATCACTATATAAATTACTCTCCATTTATATAGATATTTAAACAATAATTTAGAGTGAATATATTTTTAGGTAGAGATATATTTACTGAGATAAATCATGATTCATTATTTGGAAATTGATTTAGTTTTACTCTTGTGAAAGTGTCATAGACTATTGACTACAATTTGGGAGCATTATTTAAATTAAAAAATTTAGGAATTAGTTTAGTGTTTAAAGTCTTGTGTTTTAATATTTTCATATTTTTTTTGATTTTTTATATATATGATTCATGAAATATTTTGATACAATTGATTCAATAGGAAGTCATTACTGATTATTAATTAGGATGTTCTTTTTGATCATAAAAAATGTTGAATGTTTTTTATCTTACATCACACAAGTGTTGTGAATATATTATTACATAGAAATTAATGGAATCTTGATATAAATCATACTACATGTATCTGATCAATTTTTTTGGTAGAAAATTAGAAAACAAATCATTGTTCAATTTCTCTACGAAGAGTCTCAATTGAATCCTTAAATAAAGAACAATGTTTCAATAAAAAAATATGTTATTCAGTTAGTGTTTTTTAATATATTCAAAACCATCAGAAAAAATAACATCTAAATTCACATAATTATATTCTAGATAACATTAAAAAAATTCACTAAATTCTATTTATATTTATCCATTCATTTTAAATAGAAAAATTACATGATAATCATGAAATTTATGACTTTTAAGAGTCTACATGGATAAGAATGTTGTAATTTTTATTTAGATCATAATATGTGATATAAGGGTAAACTATTAGTGACTAATTTTTCTAGAACTATAAAAATGATAATAACATCCTTTTTAATATTCACATTCCTATATTCATCAATCTTATTGGCCAAAGTGTGTAAAAATTCATAAAACGTATTTTAATGGAAGCCATGCTCCACTCTTAACTATAAATTAGTGCCTCCATATAAATTAAAGGGAATAATATTTTTATAATTTCTATAAGTAGATTTATAACTTTTGGATCCTGATATAGGGATTTATATTTTCAAATATATATTTATAAAAATATATACTCCTCATGTTCTCTTATTTATTCATATTTATGTTCTATTCTTTGCGGTAATACTAGAAGTGTTTTTCATTCAATTTAACGAAAAACATTAATAATAATTTTCTCCTCCTACCAAAACATAAGTGACCTTATTTGGAATTATTATTCTATTAATATGTTGTTTTAATTTTTTAATCTCTTCTATAATTCCCATATCAATTGATTCATAAGAAAGTGTTGTTTGAATTCTATTCTCTTGTGTAATGTTCATTAATTTTAAACATTTCTTATAACATTCTATCATATTTAAATTTTTAATAAATTATTTATATAAATATCCACAATAATAAATATTAATATGTATATGTAAACATTCCTTAGAGACTACACTTTTAATAAGGTATATGTATTTATTATGAAAATATGATCTTCATGATTGTTAAAATGGAATTTTATGACTCCATCAAATGTGTATTAGACTATTGACTTGTTTTATAGATTTTAAATTTTCAGGGATTGATATATCTCTTCGGAAATAATGATTCAATGAATCGTGAAATATTTATTAAAAAATTATGTACATGAATTGGATCTCTATTTGATGCTGGTATTATATCAAAATCATTGTAGAAAACAGACACTTCATATATCTTAATATGAATGGTAATTGGACAAGATTATATTCAATTATTAATGAATTAAATTTTTTAACCTTTTATCATTTATGATCATCATGAATTTTCATAAATAGTTTCATTTATGTACAATTTCATCATTCAAATTAAATATATTGGATCCTCCAAAATTCATTGATAAGAAACATTAATACGTTTCAAAATAATGGTATCATGACCCTATATTTTTCCATCGTTATGCTCGATACATTATAAAATATCACCAAGTATTTTAATTTATATAGATCTAAATTGGTAGCACATTAATTTAGAACCATTTCTTGATATGTTTATATAATGAATTAATTAGTCTTATTTTTCCAAGATTCAAAACCAAAAATAATACACCACACACCATTCGAATTTTTTTTTAAATATAACATATGCATTCTCATGATAAACATAGGGTTTCAGGTTGAATAACTTATATCATCCTATAAAATTCATTATATTTTATATCTTGAAATTTAACACACCATCATCAAAATTAGTGAATATCATGTCATAATAAAAATAAACATCCATCTTCCCCATATATTCCATTTTCAATGTAATTGGAATCAATGTAAAATAACAAAAGAAAGAAATTACATCCATAAACACAACATTCCTAGTCCTTGTAATTTAGAATACAAACATAGTGGTTGATTTAGATCTAAAACTAGTTTTGATACATAATTTACTTCATTTCCATAGGCTCTCTATAGAAGATCAACATTTACATATGAATTAATTTGATGATTTATAATTATCAATAAATCCTCTAGGTTTTTCTGATAAAAAATTTAGTCTTCAACCATTTAATTTACTTATAAGTAACTCTACAAAATCATTTATCTACTACTTCTCATAGGACGAACCAAATCATAGAATTACGTAATGAAACTCATATTAGATAAATTACATCTCATTTAATAATTATCATCAATATAAAGGGATTTTAATGAAGTCACTCAATTCCAAAATGAATATCTACATGAACAATAAATGACCTATAATAAACTCAGTAACTTTCCCACACCATTACATCCTTTAAATATGTTTTTTCACACTCACATATGAGGGTTTATCATGGATAGAAAGAACCTACATTGAGGTTATATGTGTCGGTAATATTGTATACAATTCTATTGAAACTACCTAGAACCTCATTAGAAACATGGAAGGAAACACATATAAAATTGATACTCGTGTGGATTCTCATAAGTAAAATCACAAGAGGTATAGACTATACTGTCAAAAAAGATGACTTAGTGCAAGATTTTTCTATATGGCCTCTTGATTGAAATAGTGGTCACTACATGTTGTGACCGAGTGTTTTATTTGTTTTCAATTGGTAAATATCTGGTTTTGGATAATGTGCCGATAGTTATAGTATTATTAGCAAATCATTTAATAACATTTCATGTAATTTTTTAGTAATTCACCTTGAAAATTATAATCACTATTAAAGTATTCATTAATTTCAGATATATGTGGAAATTATGAGAAATTTTTTACAGCATATTAAAGGGGAAGATGAAGAAGCAGAATTTTATAATACCTTGATATATGATATTATTCTATTATTTATTTAAATTTTGAACACCATGTAAAATAAATTTATATATATCATAATGAATATTTTTAGAAGAAGTTTTAGTGTGGATTAAACTTATGATGTATTTTTTAATAGACATTATAAAAAAATATCACCAAATACTTTGCAAGATAATGGGACACCACAACCACTGAATAGGTGGGTGGGGTCAACCTCTAGTTGAAAAAGGAAGAAACTATGTTGATTTCATTCTAGGATCCCATGAAGAGTCACATTTGGTGCATAGAACCCGTGGAGAGAACATGAAAAGTAGATAGTGAAATCATAGACTGGGAATGTATGACCGTATAGTGAGGAATAGCCCAGAATATAATGTTTGTAGTGTGGTTTTGAGAGCCAAATGATATACATACTGAATAGATAATCAATGTGGGAAAAAGACCACGTGAAACTATTCATTTATATTAAAATAATTTCAATATAACATGATCATACAATCTATTTAATCTAGTTTATCTTATTAAGGAATGTATCATCGTCACTATCCATTGTTTGTGGGCTCAACTTTGAGTGGAAATACTACAATTTTTTTCCAAGGTGATCATTAAATCAAACAAGATTGAGATTTTATGACCATTCATAATTTACATCCATGTTTTTATGGTGGATGTGATCATCTTATGGTCAATATATTACAAATTTAATGTATGATATCCATGAAGACACTGAATGTCATTAATTAGACCAAGAACCTCGATCTAAAAACATAAATTGTGATATATATTTTATTAATTCACTGGTATGTCTGAAATAATGTGATATACATTCATTTTCACAATCCTATATATACATCCAAATAGAAAATAATGAAAGAGACAACCCAGAATCAGTTTCATGTGATATTCTAGAACATGATATTAAAATTTTAATTCATGTATACTTTGGGTAAAAATGATGGCTCATAATGAAATTCTATGCCACATCTAGTTTTTTTTCAAATGATCAATGGTGATTTATCAATAAATAATATATTACTAAGATATATTTTTTTATTAAATAAGGTGAATGAATTGGTTATCCATTACTATTTCATTATTATTTAAAAAATAAATACACATATCCATGAAATATTTAATTTAACAAATTCATGTTCTGTATATTCATGTGTTGTGGTATTCAATTAAATAAAATGAAGAATTACAGATCCAAAATTAATTGGTATAATGTTTTTCATATATTTTTGTATAGATATTGGTGTTTTTATATTTAATTTGAGGAGTAATGTGACATACTAAACCCGAATACCACTCAATTGTTCCTCAAGATTAGATGGCCAATTAGCTCTAGCACATCTCCGAAAATTCTAGAGGATGCTGACTAGTAGATATGACCTAGGGTGTGTCAATGTGGAGACTATTCCATCAAAATTATAGTTTATCTCAATGGATGAATTATTTAAAAAGTAAATAGAGGAACCAGTAAAATTAAACAGATGTCCTAACAGATGATAAATAATGCAATAGATAATGGAATAATGTACTGTAAACATTCAAAACAATATGATGATATGCCGTGATTATAGTAAAACTGGTAAACATGGATATAATGATACAATCAATAAAATTTGTAAAATAGTATAAAAAGGTATCCATCACTTTCCACAACATCTAGATTTCCCACATGATCATCTACTACAAGATATATACAATGAAATCATTAAATCATGTGTGTGAAGTGGTTCACTTACCTTTATCAACTCCCAAACACATATAGTCTTTTAGGGTACCAATGGAACCCAGATTGGATGTGAGATAAATATTAGTTGGACACCACCAATGACATATTTATCATCAAATCCAAGTAATATAAATTAAATGAGTGCGCAAAAATTCATATATAAAAGATAAATGGTATAATAATTTTAATACCCATGTATGTAATTTATCCCTCTACTGGTGGCCGAACATGTTTCCATTTCATTAATTAATTAAGATATAGTTTTTTTGAAAAGGTCATGTGAGGCAATACCAACACTAACATGATAGTGAAGGATCCATGATATAATAAGGAATCCTATTGATATTAATTACAAAGAGGTTCCTATGTGACAACCAAGGTAACCTAGACTTCAAGGATCTGCAACTCAGAAGAAACAGGAGCCTAGATCATGGGTTAGAGTGTAATCCATGGATCATAATACAAGTAATTACACAATAATAATTCTAATAGAATCCATGGAAAACATCCATGAAAAAAATGGGAAAATAGATGCCTAGGCCCAGGGACATAACTAGGCTTCCACTTGTCCGTAGAAGCCATTCAAGATCCGGGGAGTGTATACATGGAATTATGTATTATTAAATTAGGGATCATGTTGTGTCATATCAGGAATCCACTTATAGAAAAATATTGGCTACTAAGGTGGGTCTCACCCTTGGAAACCAATATATCTGAATAGAAATGGTGTCCATGAGTGCTCACAGAATTCCCTTAAAAATCCAAAAAGCTAACCTGAGTTTGACTAATACTATAATGATGTAAAGTTTCATATATATGTAAGAACATTACAGTTTATTCCTTTTATAATTAAGGACAAGATTATTCATCTCCTATTAAAATTTTATTCGGTTCATTACATGAAATTAATTACTATGACGAGGAAAATGTGCATGAAAGAAATTAATTTGTTCCATATTTAATCACATGGTTTACCCTTTTTTCATTCCATTAACATGAAAAGGCATGATATGGATTAGAAACCACATGAAATTAATTTAATATAAAAAAATAAAAGTTATATCAATACTATATCTTCTTGTTTTTTTAAACATTGATATATCCAGATGAAGAACTTACCTACTTTAGGTAAGGTGATAATCACATAGGGTATAAGAAATTTTTCAATTATATTTTCATTTAATTATTGAAGTATTATGGTAATAAGGGTTAATTCAAGGAACACAAACATGGTGGGACAAAAATAGTTTTCAAATTTATGAAATCCAAATTATGGAAATCACCCTATATGGGGTGATCAATGTTGTGGAAGTAACGAACAAGGATAGATAACACATTTAAAAAGGGTCTTAAAATAGGGTTATAATGACTATAATAATGGTATATAAATGAAACATGTGATTCCATAAGAACTTGGCGAATGAACATGATATTTTATAAAATGAAAAAACATAAGGGATAGTTATAGACCAAATACCACTTACTTGTATGAATCGCCTCATCCAGTATTGGCCTCTATTTTTTCTAGAACTAGGATAGATCTTCTGAATATATCAATTCCATAAAAATGGTTAATATGAGACAGCATCTAAAGATCATGTTCTATAAGAATAAGTACAATGAAATATTAAAAAGGAATCAAGATCTAACTGGAATTGATCCAAGGATATTAATGTCAATCAAATAAGAATCAAGAAGGATGAACAATATCAATTAGTAGTTTATTCCTTCAAAGATCTCAATATTGAGATAAATGGGGGCTACCTCTACAGGAAATGAATTTTTAAAGAGGGATAAGGTCTAATTAGATCATTAATGTCATTTTCATAGAAATAACACAAAATTTACCTTCATATGGTTTGCCAACATGATTATCCAAACCATGTGCCAAATGTGAATGTCCATCTGTTGTAATGGGATAAAAACATAGTAAGGGAAACAATGCACTAACCATGTAAAACACCTATAAAATTTTTGTATAGTATTTGGTATGGTCATGCATAACCTAGGACATGGTTAGGGAAAACATTGTTCCCTTTTGACCCCACTATCAAGTATTACCAAGGTAAAACTAATCATGCATCCTACCCCAAATGATTTCTTCTAACTATTCAACATGATTTTTTCTCCCTAAAAGATGGTTTCACACGCTAAAAAAGCCCTAGAGAACCATGAACTCATTAGGCATCCTTTTTAGGTCCAAAAGATATAATTAGACCAAAATTAAAAAGATTAATACATAATTCAAAAACCATATTCTTACAGTCCTTCCCTCGTAACGGAACTCGTCCCCGAATTCACTTTTCAAGGGCGGCCGAACACTGTCTTAAAACATCTCTGGCCACTTGGCATATATGTCGACCTCCCACTCCCATGTTTCATATTGTACATGGATGTGATTCCATGTCACTTATATTGTAGGGACATTATATCCTTATAGAAACATCATAATTCATTCAAAAATGAATATAGAATAATTCTCAAATGAATCATCGAAATAATTCTCATGTTCGATGGGATAAAAATTATGTGCTATGTCGGCAAGATAATAATGAAGCTATAAAATTTGGATGACTTTATGCATGGAAAAATACCTTTATAGTAGTAACAAAAAATCGAATATCTTCCTAACTCTCTCCATGATATAAAAAACCCTACATATTGAAGTTATATATTCCCTTTCTTTTATATATGTCCATGACCTGCCATTGGAAATACCAGTAGGAAAACCAATCCCTATCCCTGAACTATAGGGGTCATATGTGGAGATCAAAATATGATTTTTGTATAAATTGAGAAATAGAGAAATGATCCATGATAAGATGAACCTTCATTGAAGTCTCCCGAAAAAGAGTAGGATTAAGTAGGTTTTCCTATCCAACATCATTCCATCAGTGGGGTGAAAAGAACAATCTACCATACAAGGTATCAAAAATATGTATTTGAAATTTCACTTGAAACCTATAATTATAGGATAACACAATGATATTGATATGATTCTCCCAATAACTATTTATAATCAAGGAATCATGTCCAGGTAATGTTCTATTGAACCAATATCATCTAATCCCACAATCCATATGTCTATGGTTAAAATATTTTCTTAGAATCGTCTATGTACCCATTGCTTTATATAACCCCTTCAGGAACCATGTTGTAATATGAGTACCCCTACCTAAAAATATAGTACTAGTGACCCTAGGTAGTTGGATAATCTCAGGTATATACAATACTCTATTATCATCAACTATAAAAGTATCCTAGAAAGAAAGAAGTTGGCGGGTTTCGTCAATAAGTTATTTACTACCAATAAAATGTTCCCACCTCAAGGAGTACTCTGTAAGTAAAATATGATGTCCCTAGGAACAAAAATCCATTTCCATTTTTGGATAGAAAGATGTTTTAATAATACAATACGTACTGGATCTATACTTTATCTTACTAAAAAGTGTAACAACTAATTATGAATCCTTCTTTCTGACGTTTCGTCCCAGGCCACCAATACTATAATCGGATATCATGATACATCATGGAAATTCCTAGATAAACTACCCACTCTATAGTGTGTGACGCATGCATAAACTCTTATATCATACTTGTCAGAACCCACACACAACCATGAATACATAGGATGCCATAACTATCCAATGAAAAATTTATTGGTTGGTCATCTACTTGAATAATCTCATGGATATGCTATCCTTTAGAATCTAAAAATTTCCTTCTCCAAGCCATATCAAAGAGGGAATATGTAACTATAAAGGATAATATATAATAACACACATTACAATTGTGAAATACTTGATACATCTCAAAAAATAGGGTCATCAATTTCCATTCCACATTGGCTTATTCTATGAGCTATGCTCGAGTTATCAGACATAGTGTATTTTCTCCCACATTTCCTTTTCCAGTCATATAGGAAAGCTCAAAATATATGGATTGAAGATACTCAACCCATATACAATGTATATGGTTCATGTAATTCTATTTAATGATATATTTGAGTCTTTTTTGGAATGTATACACGTCAAATCATTCACCCAATAGACTGTGTCTCTAACAACATAAGGCTTGGAAAACTACTATTAGCTGACGTTCATGCATTGTGTAATTTCTCTCACGAGGCCCCAACTATAGATATTTGTACACACTACATTTTTACTCTTGTATTAGAAATTATTCGATGCCAATTCTTTATTCATCATAGGAAATAGTATATCCTTTTTTGGGATCAGTAAATATCAGAATCAGTGTTATTAAAATCCTCCCTTTCAGTTCTTAAAAGGAAATATCACAATCTTTGTAAAACAAGAACACAGAACCCTTTCTTGTAATGAAAATAATAGGTGAAAAAGCATGAAAATCCCTATATGAAATGTGTGTGTCATCCATCCAACCCCAATAAACTTCAATTATGAAACTCATTCATAGTTTAATCCTTGGAATCCACCACACTAACCTTCACTGAGTCAATAGAAACTCCTGATTCTGAGAAAACATGACTAATGAAGTAAAAAATTTTGATCTAGAAGTGGAGACTATAAAGAATGGAATAAAGCGAATTATCTATCTTTTTTTTAAGAATGTACACAAGGTGCATATCATTTTCTCTATGAGTGTGAATCTACACCAATATTTCATCCACAGAGACCATGAAAAAAATGTAGATAGGGGTGGAAACACTAATCATAGTAGTGATGAAAATGGATAGTAGGTTCGTAAGATAGATCAACATAACATGACACTAATATAGAAAATACAATCTAGGAAAATTAATATGAAGTATGTCTAATGGCCTGACTCACACCAGTTTATAGCCCGATTTGAAGTCAATATTAGATTACACCCTAGCACTATGGAGCTGGTCAAAGAGATAAACTATTTGAGTTTGTGGATACAGATTCATTCCCATATGATGGCTAAACATCTATAATATATGACAATAAAATGGTACAGGTACTCCATAAAGCTGAAAGGAAATGGTGAACCACATGAGGAAGTACTGGTCTATATAAAGCCCTTGTCCTATAAGTACGCCAACGATCACTTGGGCACATATATCTGAGTAAGTTAAATCCTTAATGGTGTAATGTACATTGGATATTCTCTTGGAATGAGATAAATAATATATTCTACATACTTATATTTATTTATTCATAAAAAATAATGAAGAGATATGACATAGAAATATCAATTATGAGAGGGAATCCATCCAGATGAAAATGGTGATCCTTCATAATGAAATAATAAATTTTGTTAGTCACTCCAGCTTACTAATGATTTTCACATAAATTAAACATTTTAATGGCATTTTTCATTTATTTTCCATTCATGATTTTTTTGGTGTTTTACCAAGCATTTATGGAGGAATCAGTGAGTATTCATGAATTTGGAAAAACCGTGAGACCAATTCCAAATTTAAAAATAAATATAGTTTCTTTTATAACATTTTAGTTTTTTAATATTTTTCACTCTATAAAATTAAAAAATGGCCTCCCATGACCTATTAATACCACCATTGCAATTTTGAACCTTCATTTATCCATAATAATGATGTATTTCGTGTTTTTTTAAGGAATTGGTCTAGCCCGAAGGCCAATTTATAGTTTTTCTAATTTTTTTAAATTAATAAGTTATTAAATTATAAATATTGATCGATGATTCAGAGTCCCACCCAATCCCATTTAACCCATATACACACCCAGCCTCTTTCCCACTTCTTTTAAACTCTTGTTCATTGCGAATTAGTGTAGAACATTTTAGGGTTTCTCAAATTATCTAGAAATAAAGAGGTAACATCATTCATTCTTAAATATCTCAATTATTACTCTTTTTCATCCTTTAAAATTCCTACATAACCACCTCATCATTATTATAAACTCTCGTAAATTTTTTACTATTTTAAAATTCATCTACAAGTGTATTTGGGGAGATATATCTAGATCCCTCTAGTAAGTGAGTCTCTTTCACACTTTTTTCAATTTTCTTAGGGTTTCAATTCATTTTTCCTAGAATTTAATATCATATACATGTTGTTAATAATATACATAAACTAGGGTTTTGAATCTAGGGTTTAACCTTAGTGTTTATTGGTTAATTATTGTGGTTTTAGGTTTGATCAAGTTCTCTCTTGGTGCGACGGTGGTGCGATTTGATTTTTGCACTGATATTGAAGACTTTTCATTAAATTGGTAGGTGATTCTATGTTTATGAAATTTATGGGAGTTATCTTGTTTTGGTTTGATATTTTCATGATTATTTAATTTTACTATGGCTGCTAAAATTACTTTTAGTGCCGTTTAGATTGAAAATGAGTATGAAGGGCCATTTTTAGGTGAAATTGGGGGCTCCTCCTATAAATATTTTAAGGGTTCAATTAGGGATTCCCTATAAAAAATTAGTTGATTTTATTGAAAAATAATATGTATTAGAATAATGTTTTTAATGTTCATCCCATTTTTTGTGGCTGTGAAAATGGGTTTTAATGGTGTTTGTGGAACATGTGATTTTTAAGTCCCATGTTTGTGTGAAAATGGAGGTTTTACAAAGTTATAAATTCATGGATCAAATGGGGCTATCCAAAAAATTGATTTTTGGGTTTCAATGAAATATATTGGGCCAAATTTGATTTTTTGGTAATTTACATGTCTTCACATAGTGTGAAATGTAAGGTTTTTAATGAGTTTTGGGTGCCAAATAATGTGGGGTTTTGAGAAGAAGTTTTATTAAAATACCAAGTGTTTTGTTGTGTGTTTTAAGTTGAATAAAATGTGTGTATCTACATTAATGATTGTATGTGACTAGTAGTGGTGTTTGATATGAAAATGGATTTATGTAGTAATATGAAACTGTTTGAGCACAAAGGGAGAATCATGTGTACCTAGGTGGGGCAGATGTGTGCTAGTACGACATGTGGCAGGAAGGAATTTGTCCCTATTCCACATAGCATTTAGATAACGAAAACTATAACAAAACTACTTGGATAATTAATTGGGACTATTAGGTTATAGTTATTTTCCCTACTAGTGGCTCAAGCATGATAACATATTTTACTCTGGTTACTTTACACCGAGGTATGAGGTACATGGGGCCCGAGACTATCTAGTTCAATGGGGTGTTCCTGGTTTTTTTTATCATTGTATTTGTGGTATTTTCCCATTTATAGGGGTATTTTTGGAATTAATTTACAATAGATAACATTTCAATTTAAATGTGTGATCTTTCTGAAAATTTTATCTTGAAAACTATTTTCAATTGAATGTTGCATTTCTTTGAATTGACCACCTCTTTTCTTTGTGTATAAAAACTGCTTGCTTTTTCACAATGTATTGCATGATATTTGGAATAATTGGGTTTTATCCTCTTGAACATTGGCTCATACCCTACTTACACCCCTTGGGATCATGTAGACTTGGATATGTTTGACTCATGTAAAGGAAAGGCGTTGGGTTGTGGCGGTTGGAGTTGTTAGTTCCCATCCTTGGGGCGGAGTTGTGGAGACGGATTGTGGGTGAGGACCCCTTGTCGTGTGGAGTCTTTGGGGCTATCATGATTCATTATTTATTTTTATTTGGACCACTTTTATTGTCATTAAAATAATTTATTCTGTTCTGATGTTATCATAAGACTTGTTTGGCTCGAAAATTTCAGATTTATATTATGTATTGTTTTTACTATTTTATGCTTTTATACTCGGGTAAAATTTTCCCAATCCTAAATTAATGATACTCGAGCACATGTGCTAGACAATGGGGATAGGAAACGCCCTTCCGGATTCATCACGGTCTTGGTTTGGTACCAGTATTGGTGTCGACCAAATCCATTTCGTGACAAAATGGTGTCAAATTAGGTTAATGTTTCTGGGTTATATTGCTATTTTGGGACGAGTCAGGATAGAAAGGAGCTAGGAATGTTAGGGCATGAGGTTTTGGTTGTGAGTAGGGTACCTGGCCTACACCTCTCGTGGAAGACCTTGAGTCACCAAGGGACATTGTAATTTATGGATTGACTTCACTTCCAGGTGAGATGTGTGGGTCGCAGACCACATGTGGACATCAGGAGGAGGTGGAGTAGTTGTTTCTTTTATTTCTATAATATGTTTAGATTATTTATATTGGTTGTAATTCAATAAAATTTTCATAATTTAGGTAATTATTATTGTTTTGTGACTACTTCTTTGTGTAGCCACATGCCTCCCTAGAAAGCTCCCACGATCCCACAAGAGGAAGTCAGAGAGGGTTCTCCCACACAGATTGATCACAGGCTAGTTGAGGCTATGCTTTGGGCAATCCATGATATGTGGAAAGGACTGACTTTTACTCCTAATCCTACTTGGGAAGAAGTGAAAGGTCCTAAAAAAGATATATCTCAAGAGTTTCTGAAAAATAATACTCATACCTTCCAAGAATGCTTTGAACCGCAGGAAGTTGAGGAATGAGAAGATGCGATAGGTAGATTTCAAGGTTGTCTTGAATGAACAGATTTTCCCTGAGGTTTTGGATTATGCTAGGTCAAGAGAGTTCATGTACCTTGTTCAGGGGAATATATCTATGATGTAGTATGCCAACCGTTTAGCTGAGTTGGTTCAGTATGCTCCAGAAATCATCTTCAATGATCAGGTGAAGGCCCAGAGGTTTGAGAAAGGCTTGTGACCAGGGATATACTCCCAGGTTTTCTTATTTATGGTGAGGACCAATGCTGAGGTCCTTGATCGGGCATTCATTGTGGATATTGATAGGAAAGGTTGGGATGGTTTATCTAGTTCATTATAAGTAGTGGGTAGTGGGAGCTCCTCAGAAATGAAAGTGAAGCTGGAGGATCATGTGATGAAAGGAGGTTGCAGTTCATTCCACTCTTCAAGGTAGTTTTCATTTTCTTCTTCTAATGTGAGATCGGTCATGTGCCACCAGTGTGGGAAACCCAGGCACATCCAACCAGTATGTCCACTTCTTATGAAGCAATATTTTCAGTGTGGAGGTACGGGGAATTTGTAGCACTTCTCTGGTGTGGAATGTCCACTCCCGAGTGGGGAGGGGTATGTGGCTTCAAGTGGAGTGCCAGCACAGTCCGAGCCACTGAAGACTGGGGGAACTCTATTTTCCATTCGTGGTGGTAAGGCTAGGACATCTTCTGGTCAGAGCTAGTACAGGGCACAACCACATACTAGTATTCATCCATTGGCAGAGACCCGACATATCCATGTAGTGGATCATGCACCAGTGGGATCAGAGGCAGGACCGTCGATTGTTTGAGGTACCATTATGATTTCATCTTCTATAGCTACTGATCCTTTGGATATTGGTGCCTATATTTCATTTATTTCAACATGTTAAGTGGACATGCATAATTTTCCAACATTGTTGATGACATTCGTGATGGAGTTCGTTACGCCGCTAGGAATGAAGAATGAGCAGGGCCTCAACTGCCCCTCATGTGTGCATTACATTTCTGGGATTGAGATGGAGTGGGATCTCTGGTTATAGATATGGATCTATTTGACATAATACTTGGCATGGATTAGCTAGTACACTTCCAATAACAGAATGATTGTTATAGGCGGTGAGTGAGTTTCACTGCACTTGGTGCGAGTTGTCAGGTTTTTCAAGGAGAATGTGATCCTCGGTCAGGTTGCGCAGGACCTCCACACCCAAATATGGGATGTATAATCTTTCTTTTATTGTCTCTAATTCTAGAGGATGATGTCATTCCCTCTAGAGGTGAACTACCTCATATAGTGAATGTGTTTTTCGAGGTATTCCTAGATGATTTCTCATGTTTTCCCCCAAAATGAGATGTTGAGTGTTCGATTGATTTGGCGCCGAGAAAACAGCTGATAATTCTTCCCTCTTATCACATGACCTACACCAAGCTAAGGGAATTAAAGATTCAGTTTGAAGATTTAGAATCCTATGGATTTATTCTCTCGAGCATCCCACCATGGGCCACTCCTATGTTGTTTGCAAAAAAGGATGATGGATCCCACTTATTATGCATTAACTAACAAAAACTAAATAAGGTAACAATTAATAATAAGTAACCTTTTCACATAATAGATAATTTATTCTATTAGTTGAAGTGGGAAATTTGGATCTAAAAAATAGACTTATGTTCGGGCTATCACCAGTTTTGGGTGAAGGTGTAAGATAACCCTAAGACAGCCTTCTGAAACAGGTAAGACCACATTGAAAATCTGTCATGCCCTTTAGATTGACATGTTTCCATACATTTTAGTCTTACCTTCATATTTTTCATTCATTCATGACATTTTCCATGTCTCCCAGTTGAAGAAATACAACTAGGATCCATCCCATGTGCTAAGTTGGGAAGAACTGGAGATAGTGCTTGACTTTTCAGTTTTGAGTGGCCAGTGCAAATAGTGGACTCCCAAGAGAATGTTCTTCAAGGGAAGTCTAGTATAATGTTCCATGTTCATTGGTATCATGCTAATGATACAAATGAGACATGTGGGTTGAAGTTATGGGTTGAGGAAGAGTATATGTTCCTGTTTTTCGATCAAGCTTTAGGTTAACATTTTGGGACATAAAGTTTTTATGGTTGGGAGAATTGTCAATAAAATGAAATATCTTGAAGGAGATTTTCATTTATTATCCATTCATTATTTTATTTGGGGATTTCACAAGCTTTTATGGAGGAATTGGTGAGTTTTCATGAATTGGCACAAACCCTGTGCCAAATTCCTGATTTAAAAATATATTTTGCTTCTTTTATAAAATTTTCATTTTTTAATATTTTTCACCCATTAAAATTCCTAAATGGGCTCTCCTGACCTATTAACACCTCATTACAATTTGGAACCTTTATTAATCCATAATAATTGTGTATTTCGTGTTTTTATTTAAGGAATTGGTCCAACTTGATGTCCCATTTCCCATATTAATAACAAAGATTGATTAATTAATAAGTTTTTCAATTTTAACTGGTGTTCATTGATTCAAAGTCTCACCCATGATCATTGAACCCTGACATGTTCCCAGCCTCTTTCTCCCCTCATTGGAGATGTTGTTCATCGTGAATCAGTGCAATAAATTATAACGTTTCTCAAAACATCCTTAATTGAAGTAGTAACTCCAAGTCCTTTTTTACTCTCTTAATTATTACTCTATTTCCACCATTAAAGTTCCTATACAACCTTTTAATCCTTTTACAACCTCCCTTTATGTTTTTAGTATTTTAAAATTCAGATACTAGTGTATTTGGGGTGATTCTTCAGGATCCCTCATGTAAGTGACTCTCTTTTACTATTCTTTCAATTTTCACAGGGTCTTGTGAATTGTTCTTAGGGTATCATCAATTATCATTGAGGTACCTAATGTCCATAAAGTATGGTTTTGAACTTGTGTATTAACCTTAGGCTTTCTTGGTCAATTATTGTGGTTTTTGGTTTGATCTAGGTCTCTCTTGGTGTGGTAGAATTGTGATATGATATTCGCATAGAGATTCAAGAGTTTTCGTTAAATCGGTAGGTAATTCCATGTTTATGCAATTTATGTGAATTATCTTGATGTGTTCTGATATTTTCATATTTATTGAATTTTATTATGGCTGAAAAAATTTGTTTTAGTGGCATTCGTATTGAAAATGATTGAAGGGCAATTTTTGGTGAAATTGTGGGTTATTCCTAGAAATCATTTAAGGCTCAATTAGGGATGCCCTATAAATACTTAGTTGACTTTATTGAACTGTAACAGGGCTATAAATAATAATTTTAATGTTTATCCCTTTTGGTTGTTGCTACAAAAATGTGTTTTAATGGTGTTTGTGGGACATGTGAATTTTAAGAGCAATGTTTGTGTGAAAATAGAAGTTTTACAATGCTATCATTCCATGGTTCACTTTGGTCTACATAAAAATTGATTTTCTAGTATCATTGAAATATATTGTACTGAATGTTTTATTTTGGTAATTTACAAGTGTGCCAATATTGTGAAAAGTGTGGTATTTAATGATTTTTGGGTGCAAAACAAGGTGGGGTTTTGAGAAGAATTTTTATTGAAAATCAAAGTGTTTTCATTTGTGTTTTAAGTGGAATAAAATGTGTGTAGCTACTATACTTATTATATGTGACAATTAGTGGTGTTTGATATGAAAAAGAATTTATTTTTCATTCTTAAATTGTTTGAGCACAAAGGGAGAATCCCAGGTACCTAGGTGGGGTGGATGTGTACTAGTACGACTAGTGGACTGGATGGGTTTTGTCCATATTCAACATAAAATTTAGATAAATTCAAATATAACTAAAATTTAGGGATTACAAATGGAGACCACTCGGTTATGGGTATGTTCCCTACTAGTTTCTCATGCACAAGAACAGAATTTACTATGGTTACTTTACAACGCGATATGAGGCACATGAGGCACAAGACTATCTAGTGCCTATGGGTGTTCCTGATTTTGTTGCTCCTTGTATTTCTATATTTTTACATTGTATTTGGGTGTTTTTATAATTAATTTACAGTTTCTAAGATGAATATCTAAATTTGTGAACATTCAAAAAAAATTAGCTTGAAAACAAATTTCAATTGAAAGTTGCATTTCTTGGAAATTATCACTACTTTTCATTGCGTATTAAAACCACTTTATTTAATACATTATATTGATGACTCTTTGGAATCATTCTGTGTAATCTTATTGGTCATAGTCTTACACCCTACATACAACCCTTGGGTGTATGTATACTTGGTTATCTTTGACTTAGTTAAAGGAAAGGCTTGGGGTGGTGGTAGTTCGGGGTGTTAGTTCCCATCCTTGATGTAGAGTTTTGGAGATGACTTGTGGGTGATGACCCCTTTGTCTTGTGGAGTCCATGGGGAAATCATTCGGTGGTATTTATTTTTATTTGAACCACTTTTATTGTCTCTAATCCAATGTATTATGTTCTAGATTTTTCCGAAGACTTATTTGAGTCGAAAATTTCGGATTTATATTACGAATTGTTTTTAAATTTTTAATGCTTGGATACTCGGATAAATCATTCCCAAAACTAAATAAAATATATCTGGGCACTTGTGCCATCCCATGAGGATAGGGAATTCATTTCAGGCGTGGTTACATGCCAGGTTTTTTTCCTGTATTGGTGGCGACTAGATTCGGTTCGTGATAATGATTCTGTAGTCTATATATATTATCCTAGACATACCTCTCACCCTTGTTTAGAGAACTACATCCCTATGGTGAATTAAATGACACACTTGAAAATATATGTCTATATAGGTGTGATATAGAACCAACCAATCTATCACTGAGAATTAATTCTAATCCAATTATCTTAAGAACTACCAGGTCCCACATGAATGGTTATCTACCTAACTAAAGGGGCATGTCCCTACAATGTTGTATACCCTTTTTTGTACTCCCAACAGTGTATATAGGGTAAATACAAAACAATAATATTATTTTTTCAGTATGAGATATCCCCTGATAGATAACGAGAAGAAGGACTATGATGAACCAAAATAAAAAAATGAAGATACTATATTAGTAGTTATTAGTACAGAACCTTGTACTATGGAGGGTCCTTCATACTGGTCCTCATGTATCTACTATAGTTAATGAAACTACCGAGATCCATATACCTATGAAACAGCTAGACTTACATGATGATGAATTATCTTACAGCACAACTGGTGATCAAGATTTTGGCTACAATGGCCACAACATCCTCCACTACCATTCCCACTTTTGCTAATTTGACTTCCTTCCTAAAAGAGCATAAAATAACCTGATCATTGAGGTAGAGCGGGTGCAGATCCTCTTCCATAATAACATCATGTAAATTCGTAATAAATTCTCTACATATTCCCCATAGAGAGGCATACTAGATACTCTAGATGGTATCTATCACAATGAGGCTTTAGGTTACCCTATCATCTATAATGAGGACACACATTAGGGATACCCGTATAGGTACTCTAGATTCCACTACACTAATGAGAATCCACGATGGATCAAATTATTGAACCAAACATATTTTGAAAATCTTCAAAACTAATCATATATACCAAATACTATCTCCATCCATTATGTTAAAATAATTAATAAGATCATGATTGAGTATATAAAGAAATAGTGGGTAGGTGAAATACATTCACATGACTTCATATTGAATATTGAATCCCATCACTAAAAATTATAGAATTAAAATGATCATCATCTATTAAAAGGGGTGAAAAGTCATGTAACACAGTGAAACATGATGATTTCTCCATGACTAACATTGTCCCTGTTCTTGTGGATAGAACTGTCTAGGTCAGATACCTTTTAGATACTGAAAAATTATATAATCCTAAATGGGAGTCTATAAATCAGAAAAAATATGCCCTAATGGAAACCAGCCTAGATAACCACATCATACCGCACTTGGTCGAATCCTAATGCATGTTAGAATCAATATTATCCCCCTTTTCTAGAGGTTTCTTAAAATGTTCCAAGTTAGACAAGGTGAATTTAATCCATGATTCATCAGCATTTGGATATCTATCCCCTGAAAGGGTTGGAGAAGGATTCTTCTTGAACTAAATGTGTCAATTCATCTATCCTGAGTGTAGGATGTGGAACACCTTGAATATAATAAATTATAAGGTATAAACTATCATGTAGTTCAATGTATGTTCCCAAATTTAGGTACAAAAGGATATTGCTAAAGTGACACTCACGGTGGTACGACTGGAGGGCCAGGGCCCACCACATCTAGGGCATGGTCATTGTCACCCTCCTCACACCCGACATGAGGATTTCATGGTGGAATTGGTCGGAAATGTATAAGAACATGCCAAAGAACTAGATTTAACTAGATAGATAGAAAAAAGGGAATATAATGAAAGGAAGGATCACTTCCAAAGGCCTACTACTACAACTACATGCTTAAATGTTCATGTATTTGTATGTTCTATAGAATAAATTATAGGGGTTCTAGTAGATTAGTGGTAAAACATACCTTCACTAATAACACAATGTAATCCACTTCATTTTATGTCTCAAGATACAATTTTTTAGATAAAATTTTGTTATATCAATATATCCATGTTCATTTATAATGGATCTCTATTCTGAGTGAATCAAGACCCATACACCCTATCCCTGAAATAAAAAACTATTGAATTTTAATTCAAATGGTTCCACTTGATAAATTACACATTCCAGACTATGAGTTCCCAAACAACCTATGAATTGAAAACCAAAATCACTCAATCACAACCATAAAATGATGTAGGAATAATGTAAATAAAACAATATCACTCAAAAATCACAAGAATCTCATGTAATGAAAGAAGGTAGAATTATCATATATACCCTGGAAATATGCATGGTATGTGAATTCTAGGTGCCTAAAATGATGCATGTAATAATTATCCTCTCCATTATATCATCGTGTCAACGATGAAATAATATCCTCATTCTACGAAATGATAATAACCACAACATTACATGTGTGTCACCCAATGGTGAACCGATGTCAACTATAACAGAAGAACAATAATTATAGTTCTGGAAATTCATCATTATCCCTGAACATGGGATAAATATGCCAAATAACGACTTATAACAATGTTCTAATGAATTACTAATATCTTATATGTTCTCTATAATTATATTAAAATGAATATAAACCTGTGATACTACTTTGTGATATCCCATACCAAGATACCACTCAAAGGTTCCCCCAGCCATGATGGTCACATCCCTCAAGCACATCACCCCAAATCCCAGATGCTACTGTCCAGTAGTGAGTGCATAGGGTTTTTACATGGGGATAATAGTCCCCCACTACTAGAGTGTATCATAGTGGATAAATAATATCATTGGAAAATAGTATAATATGTATTTGTAAATAGATGTCACAAAAAAGGTAGAATGGATTAGTATATAAATCATGTGACTAACATTAACATACAATATCCGATGATGATATGTTAGATATCTAATAAGATTGTAAAATATGGATTCAAATAACAAAACTATAAAAGGAATATAAAAGTAGATAAAAGGAACATTAAAATATCCTCGACATCCCAATATTTATCTCGATCATCTACTAATATATCAATCCTAAGTAATCATGAAATCAACTATCAAAATCAGCTCACTAGCCTTTATCAACAACTTCATATAGGTGGTCTTCCTAGGTACCAATATACCAAGGTCATGATGTTAGGTAAATGATTGTAGGACACAACCAATATTGTATATAATAGATATTCTAGGTAATATATACCAAAATTGTCTCCAAGCATGAATATATAAAAGTAAAGTAGTACATTAACAAAAAACCTAACTACCCTCTGAAAACTTTAGATGGTTTCAAAACATATAAAAGTTTAATTTACTAATTAATATCAATTTTATACAAATAGGTCATGTGAGGTAATACTAAAACTGACATGACAGTGGAGGATCTATGATATAACAAGGAATGCTGATGATATTAATAATGAAGAGGGTCGAAGGAAACAAAAAGGAAACCTATACCTCAAGGGTTGAGAACTCAAAAGTAACTGCATCCTGGATCATGGGTACGAGTATAATCCAATGAGTTTAATCAATGTCAATCCACAATAGTGATTCTAGAGATGTTTAAGGAAAAAATCCAAGATAAACTCGGATAAACAATGGCCAGTCCCAAGGATGTAACCTTGATGCCTAAAGTCCATAGATGAATTGTTGGATCCAAGAGTGTATCCACTGAATCATGTAGTATTAAGGGAAGGATCCTCTAATATAATATCAAGAATCCACTGATAGACAAAGGTCAAGCTCCAATGTGGTTCTTACCCTAGAAACCAACATATCTGAATCTGAATGTTATTCATGAGTTATCAAAGAATTTCCTTGGGAATCCAAAATCTAACTAATGTATGACCACACCTATAGTTATTTCGAGGACAATATATATGTAGGCACCTTACAATTTAAACATTATATAATTATGGAAAATTGTAGTCATCTTATTTAAATAGATAATTTGGTTCAATCCTGGTATTTCATTAGTGTGTCATGGCCCAGGGGAATGAAACCATTTAATTCATTTCATATTTAATCACATGGATCCCTCCCTTATCTTTAGTTAACATTGCTTGTTAAGAAATATATGAGAATCCACGTGCAATTCATTATATATAAACTAGTACAAGTGATATCAATACTATACATTCCATATTCATTTTAGACATTCTTTTATCAAGATGAATCACTTAACATTGTTGGGTAAATTGATAATCAAAAAAATTACTATCCATTAATGAATTAAACAGTCATTTAATTAATGAAGGCTTAATATTTGATTGGTCAAGACATGGAACACCCAGACAATGGTGTAAATATATATGTAAATTCTCTAAAATCCCAGTAATGGAAATCACTCAACATATGGTGGTAGAAAATGTTGTTGTAACCACCAATGATGGATAAAACATTTAATAAGGGTCTCATAAAATGATTTTAATGATATAAATAACGGAATATTAAATAAACAAGAGATTCCCATTGAATTAAGTGCACACACATGGAATTACATAAAATGATGAATCATGATGTATGATTTATTGACAACCTACCTCATATTCGTATGACTCTCCTCATATAGCCCGAATAGCCCGAAGGCCTTTTTTTATTTTTATTATGGATAATCCTGATTTTAAGGGTTTAAGGGGAACCTGTACATGACCCGTAAGCCCAAGGCACATGTCCTGATAAACCCATAATACAAGACTAGATGTCCTAGAGGCATACCATGCCCAATACATGACCCGTAGGACCAACCGACTTGGACTACCCATCCGCAGCTTTCTGCATTGTTGATCACCTAGCTCCCCACCTTGCATTGCTGATCGGCTAACATTTATCCGTACAAAGCTGCACAGTGCCTGGTCCCGATGGCAGCTACCATACCCTCTCATTATTTCAATCTGGATAGCTCTGCATCTAGTGGATACTACTCAGGTTGCTTTGTTCCTCTTCTAGGGCATGTTCTGTGTGAACTGGGATACTCCATGGTCTACATGACCCGTAGGCCCTATGGCCCCAAATCCATTGATGACCTGATGGCCCGGGAGACCCATAGGCCCGAACCGGTGGCCCGAAGGCCCAAATTAGGTGAATAGTTCTGGATACTACAGTACCGAACAGTAACTACTACAGTACTGCTACAGTACCCAGAAATTCGCCTCCACCCGATTATGAACTCGGGTTTCTTGGATGCCAACTAGGAGCCCTTACCACTCAGGTACGGGCTCTTTGGATACTCTCCTCATATAGTATCATCCACTAGTTTGGCCTTTTTTGGAAGATATCCTAATAAAAGTTCAATTACCTAAAAATGGGGAATATGAGCGTACATCTAATAGTTTCATTGATTTTAGGAAGAATGATGAAAGATTAAAAAGTAATTAAGATATTACTAGAATGGATCTAATCAGATAAACAATGATTAAATTAGACTATGAATAGATGAAAAAGATAAATTCCAAGATCGGGACATCATAGAGATCAAAATGGAGATAAATATAGGTTTACTCAAAATTAAATGAAAAAAACGGGGATGAGGTTTAATTAGGTCAGTAAGGGAATATTTATAAAATCACCAAGAATCATCCTTCACACAGTTTGGCTGCACAGTTTTACAATTCATGCCCCAACAATGTAAAGTCAACTATAGAATGGGTCACCCACACGGTTAGGCCACACAATTAGGGAAAATGTGTTACAACCATGAAAAACACCTCCGCAATATTTCTACAGTCGTTCGGATGATCGTACCTCCCCTGATTCACAGTTAGTGAAAGTTCAATCCCATATATCACCAGATTTCCCAGATTTTCATGGTTAAATCTATCCATGTGGCCTATGCATCATCATTTCTTCTAACCTTACAACATTTTATTTTATGCTAAATGTATAGGTTTCGAGGTCTGAACAAGACTTGCACACCCACAAGACACCCATGAACTAATTAGGAACTATTATTAGGTCCAAAATTAAGAATTAGTCCAAAACTAAAAGGATACATACCTGTGTCGAAATCATGTTCTTACAATGAAAACTGTGATTGAAAAAGGTGAAAGACGAATGTGTTATTCATAATAGATTTTAATGTGTTTTTAAATGAAATAAATGAGGTATTATCAATTTCATAGTATTTTTTTATAATGAATTTTTTTTTGAGTAGGTGGTGAAGAAATATAAAAATTATGAGATATCATAAATCCATTATTGAAGTTCAGTTTTATTATACTTATATATATATATATGTAGAAATTATTATTTTAAATCTAGGTTCATTGAAAAATAAATTTATGGGTCGCCCAAGTATTACAATATAGAGGTAATTAGATCATTCATTATTTGATATGAGATTCAAGGAAAATATAACTGAAGCATATATATTTTGAAGTCCATGAAGAATTGTACCAGATAAAACCTGGTCTTATAGTCTTATGGATGAACACTATCGTCTAGGAGGATAATGACAATTCAAGTTATTGTTCATGCTGAAGTGATGTAGATTCTTCTAGGTTACTCTATTATTATTGAGGACAATGTTTATAATATTTCTTAAGGTTACCAATGATACTTTATTTTAGAAGTTGTGGTGATGGTAGATAATCCCTATTGGGGTGGTATAATAAAAATTGGATGGAGTCATCCATTTAACCAATCCTTGGATATATAAAGATAATCTCTATTATTATAACTACACATGAGTTGATATTAACAGATATTAATAATTGTATAAAGACGCATAATAAATTGACGAGGATATTTTTTTTAAGAATTTGAAAAATGAGTGTTCTACTGATTCACCCTTCCTCAATACGTAACCTAACTGATCCTTGGAAGCTACAATAATAAAGAACCATGATCATATTTTCTCTAATCAATTTTTATAGTTTTTCATAAAAATTATGGTGTTTCAAACTCTCATTATTGTGTGAATGGTAAATATAAAAACATTAGAGGATTATTATTTGAAAATAGAGATTAATATATAATTTTTTCAGTGGAACACCAACTCTTTTCTTCTATGTCATCTTTATAGATTTTATAAAAATCCACAATACAATATATTTTCTTAAATTAAAATTAGATAAGAATGGATCATATAAGTTTGAGTAATGGTTATAGTGTCTACCAAAAACATTAATTTCAATATAAAAATATAAATCTATTATATTATGGAATTAGTTAGATAAATTATGACTAACCATATCAATTATATCCTCAACATCAACTAAGAAATCCACATCCTTTTGGATTCCACCATGTTGATGAGTCTATCTAATTCTTAAATCAGTATAAATGATTTACCATGAATAAAAATCAGGGAGATCCAAAAATTGGACATGATCAACATTCTATGAAACCATATTGTGGAATCATGTGTTTTCATTTATTGGTAATGAATATATAACCTTGAAATAAAAATTAGTCAACAATAATTTCATTTGAACCAAAATAAAAAAATAATAAATCATCGCTGCTACCAGGTTGACCATTAACCAAACTGGAGGAAAATTTGACTAAAATTTCAATTTGGTTACGATTGAATGATTTTATTACAATTTTTGAACCCCATAATCAAACTAAAAATATATAAAAAAGAAATGAAAAAAATAACCAATGAAAAAAATTGAAAACAATTCATCACCATCTTCAGTTTTCATGAACATATCATTCCAAATTATTCATTACATATCCAACACTATTAATGCCTATAAAAATGAAAAAATGAATTCTATATATTGAAAAATTCATCAATGTGAAAATCCTTCTCATAATTTCCATAAAAATATTATGTATAAAGTGTTCATAAAGGAATTATTCACATAAAAAGGTAACTCTAGAATATTAAAATTTTCTCCTCTCAACAAAAAATTCATATGAAGAACACTAACAATGTTACCTTCAATGTTCCATTTAATAGATTAATCTAAAATTATAAAAATGTATTTGTTGAACTATGTTCTCATTCAATGTAATTACCGTATATATTTATTTATATATTCTACATTATTGGTTTACATCTGTTCCAAACTACAAGCATAGAAATCTAATTTTCTAATTAAAGAAATACTTTTCCAAAAAGAATTATTGAAGATTTTATTATTTTAGTAAATTAACCAATATTACCTACTGAATTTTATTTTCTCATAATTAAAAGTGAGAAATATTCTTAATATTCCCTTTTTATTATTGTAAGAAAATCCTCATGACCTATATGACCAAAATCATTTTCTCTAGTTTTATCTTACAATTGAATTCCTTGACCAAACCGTCAAATTAATTTAATTTCAAGGCGTGAGAAACAATTAAGAGAATCACCCACAAAAAATATTTAATTTTAAAACATCTCTATTGAGGGAAAAGTGAACCATGAACCATCAAGCAGGTGTTTCACCAAAAATACTATAGTTTAGGATATTTTTACTCTTCAGTTATGGTTTTTTCTTAAGAATTGTTTGGATCGAAAATTTCTTATTTACATTTTGGTTTGTTTTTAATGTTTTATGCTTTCATACTCTGGTAAATCATTCCCAAACATAATTTAATGATTTCCAGGAAATTGTTCTAGCTCTTGGGGATAGGGAACGCCTTATGGTCCTTGTCACGGGCCGAGTTTGTTATCGGTATTGGTGGTTACCATATTTGGTTCGTGAAAATGAATATGTAGTCCATATATAAAATCCTAAACATACCACTCACCCTTGTTTAGAGAACTACTTCTCTATGGTGAAGTAAATGACACTCTTTGACAATATATGTCTGTAATGGTGTGCTATATAACAAACCAATCTATCACTCAAAATGATATCAAAGCCCATTATCTTAAGAATTACTAGGTCCCACATGAATAGTAAACTACATACATCAAGGGGAAAGTCCCTACAATTTGGTATACCATTTTTTATACTCCCAACAATGTTTCTAGGGTCATTACTAAAAAATAATACTATATTTTTAGTATGATATATCCCATGATAGATAAAGAGATGAAGGACTATGATGCACCCATATCAAATAATGATGGTACTATATTAGAGGTAACTAGTACAAAACTATGTACTATGGTTGGTCCTTCATACTGATCCTCATGTATCTTCTAGATTTCATGCAACTAACTAGATCCATAGACATATGAAATAGCGAGATTACCGTGATGATTAATTCTCTTCTAGAACAGCTGGTGATCAAGAGTTTGGCATCCATGGCCATGACCTCCTCCATGCCCATTCCCACTTGTGCTAATATAACTTCCTTCCATAAAGAGCATAAAATATCCTGGTCATTGAGGTTGATCTGGGGCAGATCCACTTCCATAGGAATTTAATTTAAAGGCTTAACAAATTCTCTATAGATTCCCCATAGAGAGGAAACTTTGAAACTCAGAGGGCCTCTATCACATTAAGGCTTTAGGTTCCCCTATCATCTATAATAATGATCCACCATAGGTATATGAGTACAGATACTCTGAATTCCATGACATTAATGAGAAACCATGATGGATCATATTATTGAATCAAAATTATTTGGACCTTCCTCAAAACTAAACATGTATACCAAATAATATCTCAATCCCTCATGTTAATCAAATTAATAATATCATGATTGAGTATTTAAATTAATGGTTGGAAGGTGAAATACCATCACATGAGTACATATGGAATATTTAATCCCATCACTGATGCTTCTAGATTGAGAATGATCATCCTCTATTAAAATGGGTGAAAAGTCATGTAACTCAGTGAAATGTGATGATTTATCCATGACGAACACATACCCTGCTCTTGTAGAATAGCCTCCCTGGCTCGGTTACTATTCTGATACTCAGGAAATATATTATCATAAATGGGAGTCTAGAAATTAGATCATAATATTCCCTAATAGAAACCATCATGGATAACCACATCCTACCAGCACTTGGTCGAATCCTAAAGCATGTTAGAAACAATCTTTACCCTCTTCTCTAGAGGTGTCTTAAAATGGTCAATGATAGACGAGGTGTAATTAATATATTATATAGCAGCCTTTGGATTTCCATCCTCCAAAAGGGTTGGAGGATGATGCTTCTAGAACTATAAGTCTCAACTCATTCATTGTAGGTGCAAGATGTGGAGAACATTAGATATAACACATTCAAAGTTATAAACTATCATGCAGTTCATTGTATGTTCCTAAATATGGTACAATATGATATTAGTAATGTGGCACTCACGGTGGTATGACTGGAGGCCTAGGGCCCACCACATATAGAGAAATGTTGTTGACACTATCCTCGCACCAGACACGAGGATTTCATAGTGGAATTGGTCTAAAAAGTATAAGAACACCCATAGAACCAGATTTTATTAAATAGATATAAAAAAGGCAATCTAAAAAAAAGATGGATCACTACCAACGACATACTACAACAACTACATGCATAAATTTCCAGGTATTTGTATGTTATCTGGTATAAATTATTGGGGTTCTATTAGATGGGAGGTAAACTATACCTTCAGTCATAACATAATTGAAGCCACTTCGTTTTATGACTCAAGTTTCAATTTTTAAGATTAAATTTTACTGTTTCCATATATCAATGGTCATTTATAATGGACCTCTATTCCGAGTGAATCACGACCCATACACCTTACCACTGAAATAAAAAATGATACATTTTTAATTCAAATGCTTCTACTCAGTAAATTACACATTCCAGAACATGATTTCCCAAACACCCCATGAATTGAAAACAGTAATCACTCATTCATAACCATAAAATGGAACAAGAATAATTTAAATACGACAATATCACTCAACAATCACAAGAATCTCATCTAATGAAAGAAGATGAAATTATCATATATAGCCAGGAATTATGCATGGTATGTGAATTATAGGTTCCTAAAATGATGTAAGTAATAGTTCTCCTTTCCCAAATATCATCATGTCAATTATGACATAATATCCTCATTCTATGTAATGATAATAACCACAACATCACATGTGTGTCACCCAATTGTGAAACAATATAATCTATAATGGAAGAACAATAATTATAATTCTGGAAATTCATCATTTTCCCTGAACATGGGTTAGATAAGATGAATTACGACATAAAACCATGTTTTAATAAATTACTTATATCCCAGATGTTTTTTTATTAATAAAAAATTAATATAAACCTATGATACTACTTTGTGATATCCCATTCCAAGATTCCACTCATATGATCCCCTAGCCATGATGGTCACATTACTCAAACACATCTTTCCAAATTCCAAATTCTAAAGACTAGTAGTGAGGCCAAGGGTTTTTACATGGGGATAATATTCCCTCATAACTATATCGTATCACAATAAAGAAATAATATCATATGAAAATAGTAGAAGATGTCTTTGTAAATAGAATTCTCAAAAAACGAAGATTGGAGTATTAAATAACTCAAGTGACTAACATTAACATAATAAATATGATGATGATATGTTAGGTATCTAACAAAATTGAAAAACATGGATTCAAATAATAAAACTATACAAGTTATATAAAGGTAGAAAAAAGAAACATGAAAATATCTCGAACATCCCAATATCTATCTCGATCATCTACTAATAGTTAAATCATATGTAATCAAGAAATAAAGTATCCGAAGTAGTTCACTACCCTTTATCAACACCTTCATATATGTGGTCTTCCTAGGTACCAATAGAGAAAGGTCATGTTGTTAGGTAAATGATAGTATGTCAACACCAACAATGTATACAACATATAGTCTATATAATATATACTAAAATTGTCTGCAAGTATGCATATATAAAAGTAAATTAGTACATTAACATAAAACCCTAACTACATTCTACAACACTTAAATGATTAAAAAACAAATAAAAGGTTAATTAACTAATTGATATATATTTTATATAAATAGGGCATGTGGGGTAATATAAAAACTAACATGATAGTGAAGGATCTATGATATAACAAGGCATGCCGATGATATTAATAATTAAGAGGTTAGAAGGTAATTATAATGGAATCCTAGACCTCAAGGGTTGCAACTCAGAAGTAACTGCATCCTGGATCATGGGTAATATTGTAATCCAATGAGTTTCATCTATGCCATTCCACAATAATGATTTTAGATAATTCTACGGAAAAACATCCAAGGTAAACTTGGATAAACATTGGCCAGTGCCAAGGATGTAACCTTGATGAGTAATTTTAGTAGAAGCAATGTTGGATCCAAGAGTGTATCCAAGTAATCATGTAGTATTAATGAAGGGATCCTATAATGTAAAATCGAGAATCTACTGTTATAAAAAGATCAGGAACTATGGTAGGTCTTACCCTAGAAACCAACACATCTTAATCAAAATGTTGTTCATGAGTTATCATGTAATTGACTTTGGAATCCAAATACTAACTCATGTATGACCACTACTATAGTGTCTTCATGGACCTTATAAAATTAGGAAAATTAAAATTGAAATATTAAATAATTACGTAAAATTTTATTCATCTCTTTTAAAATGATAATTTGGTTTAATCCTTTCATTTCATTAGTGTGTCATGGCCAAGGGGAATAAAACCATTTAATTCATTTCATCTCTATTCACTAGGATCTCTCAATTATTTTGTGTTACCATTACATGTTAGGCGTATATATGATAAACCACATGAAATTCATTAAATATAAACTAGGACAAGTGACATCAATTCAATTCATTCCAATTTCATTTTAGACATTCATTTATCAAGTTGAATTTATTTACATAGTTGGGTAAATAGATAGTCATAAATGTTTACTATCCATTAATGAATTCAACATTAATATAATTAAATAAGGCTTATCATTTGATGTGTCAAGCCTAGGAACACCCACACGGTGGCGTAAATACATATGTAAAATCCCTAAATTCTATGTTATAGAAATAACCCTACATGTGGTAGTGGAAAATGCTGTGGTAACAACCAATGATGGATAAAACATTTAATAAGGGTCTTATAAAATGATTGTAAAGAAAAAAATAATGGAATATTAACTAAAAAAGATACTCCCAATGAATTAAGTGCACTCCAATTGAATTGCATAAAATGATGAAACACAATGTATGAGTTATTGGCAACCTACCTCATATTTTCATGACTCTCCTCATATAGTATCAACCACTAGTTTGGCCTTTTTTGGAAGATATCCTAATAACTGATCAATTACCTAAAAATGGGTAATATGTGCATACATCTAATAATGTCATCGATATTAAGAAGATTGATAAAATATTAAAAAGTAATTAAGATATTATTAGAATGGATCCAATGAGATAAATAATGTTTGAATCAAACTCTAAACAGATGAATAAGATAAATTCCTAGATCAGGGACATTAATGAGATCAAAATGGAGATAGATGGAGGGTTACTCCAAAAAAATTGAAAAAAATACAAATGGGGTGATATTTAATTAGGTTCATAAGGGAATTTTTAAAAAATCACCCAAAATCATCCTTCACATGGTTTGGCAGCCTAGTTTTACAATCCATGCACCAACAATGCACAAAAAACTATATTATGGGAAACCCACATGTTAACGCCACACAATTGGGGAAAATGTGTGAAAAACCATGAAAAAAAACCTCTGAAATATTTCTACATTCTTTGGCATGATCCTACCTCTCGTGGTTTATGGTTATGGAATCTCGAATTTCTCTATGTCACCACATTTTCTGGCCTTGCGTGGTTAAAACTATCCATGTGTCCTACCCATCACTTTTTCTTCTAACTATACATCATGTCATTTTATTCTAGAAAATCTAGGTTTAGGGCTCTGAATAGGAATATTACACAACTATGACACCCATGAACTCATTAGGCACATTAATTAGGTCCAAAATTAAGAATTAGTCCAAAACTAAAAGGATCCATTCCTCTGTCAAAACTGTATTTCTAAAATTAAAATGGTATTTGAAAAAGTTTAAAGATAAATGTGTTATTCATAACAGATTTTTGTGTATTTTTTTTAAATGAAATAGATGAGGTATTATCAATTCCATAGTATTTTTTTTCAAATGATTTTTTTGAGTTGGTGGTGAAAAAATATGAAAATTAATAGAGATCATAAATCCATTATTCAAGTTAAATTTTAGAATGCTGATATATATATTTTTTGAAGAAATTATTATTTTAAATATGTGTTCATTGTTGAATAAATTTATGGATGATCAAAGTATTACAATAAAGTGGTATTTAGATCATTCCTTATTTTATATGAGAGTCATCGAAAATATACTTGATGCATATAAATTTTGAAGACTATGAAGAATAATACCAAATAAAACATGGTCTTATAGTCTTGTGTAGGAACACTATCATCTAGGAAGAGGTAGATTATTTATGTTTTAGTTCATACTGAAGTGATTTAGATTGTTCTAGGTGAATCTATAAATTAAGAGGTCAATGTGTATAATATTTACTATGGTAACCAATGATACATTATTTTAGAAGTTGTAATGATGGTATATAATCCCTATTGGGGTGGTAAAATAAGAATTCCATGGAGTCATCCATTCAACCATTACATAGAAATACAATGATACTCTCAATATATTATAATGAAAACACATGATGTGATATGGAGAGATATTAATAATTAGATAAAGAGACATAATAAATTGAAGTGAAGAAATGTTTTTTTGAGAATTTGTAAAATGAGTGTTCTACTAATTCCCCCTTCCTCAATGAGGAACCTAACTGGTCCATGAGAGCTACCATAATGAAGCCCTATTATTATATTTTCTATAATCTAGTTTCTTACTTTATATAATAACAATCAGGTATTTGAAACTCACATTATTGTGTGAAAAATAAATATTAAAAAATTAGAGGATTATAATTTGAAAATAGAGAATAGTATATAATTTTTCAATGGAACACCAACTCTTTTCCATCATTTCATTTATTTAGACGTTATGAAAATCCACAATACAATACAAATTATTAATTTAAAATTAGATAAGAATGGACCATATAGGTTTTAGTAATGGTTATATTGTCTACTAATAACCTTAATTTAATTATAAAAATAAAAATCAATTCCAGTATGGACTTAGTTGGATAAAATATGACTAACCATATCAATTATATCCTCAACAACAACTAAGAAATCCACATCCTCCGAGATTCCACCACATTGATGAGTCTATCTAATTCTTAAATCAGTATAACTTATTTACCAATAATAAAAATCAGGGGGATCAAACAATTAGAAATGATTTATATTCTATGAAACCATATTGTTGAATCACGTGTTTTCATTTATTGGTAATGACTATATAACATTGAAGTGAAAATTGGTCAACATTAATTTCATTTGATCGCAAATAAATATAATAATAAATCGTCGCTGCTACAAGGTTGACCATTAACCAAACTGAAGGTAAATTTGACTAAAATTTTAATTAGGTTATGATAGAATGATTTTATTACCATTATTAAACCCCATAATAAAACTAAAAATATTTAAAAACGTAATGAAAAAATAACCAATGAAAAAAACTGAAAATGATTCATCACCATCTTTAGTTTTCCCCAACATATCATTCCAAATTATTCATTACATATCCAACATAATGAAAGCATTTAAAAATGAAAAAATAAATTCTATATATTGACAAATGAATCAATGTGAAAATCCTTCTCATAAATTCCATAAAAAAAAGTATGTATAAAGTGTTCATAAAAGAATTTTTCACATAAAAAATGTAACTCCAAAATATTGAAATTTTATCCTCTCAACAAAAAATTCATATCCAGACTGCAAATTATTTATTTCCATTTTCTAAAGGCCGGTTTAAGGGATTTCAGTACCCAATACATGACTTCATCATGCCAAATCACCACTTCAGAACATCCAATTCCAATTCAAATTTCAAATTTCAAAAACCGAAATCAGGAGATAGCGCCTCGAGTAGTGCACCCAACATCGTACTATGCACCCTGTGCCTCGATCTGAAATCCAACACAACGCGCAACCATTCACAACAGGATGCCGGTGGTACCATCATTCATCGTTGTCACCGAAGCGTTGTCAAACCACTACCTTCAACACGTCGACCGGGGAAAAAAAATCATCCACATCAATCGAAGCTCGGGATAGCTCACCATCCTCCATCGTCACCACCGTCGGTGATTCAGAACTGAATCGAAAAACCTATCGCCACCTTCGATACCGCACCCGGTGACCAGATCCACCCAACGCACCCCAAGACATCTCATACACGACACCTCAACCTCCACCACATCAGATGGAACTCGAACATAGGTCCTCACTGCTCCTCCATGAGAAGCCCTCTAATTTTCTAATTGAAGCAATACATTTCCAAAATTGAATAATTGAAGATTTTATTATATTATTAAATTAAACAATATTACCTACTAAATTTTATATTCTCATTATTAAAATTGAGAAATATTATTACTAATCTCTTTTTATTAATGGAAGAACTTCCTCATGACTTATATGACCAAAATCATTTTCTATTGTTTTATTTTACAATTGAATTCAGTGAACAAACAATCAAATTAAATTTATTTCAAGGCATGATAAACATTTATGAGAATCTTCCACACAAAAAATCTATATTTAAAACATCTTTGTTGAGGGAAAAAATGAATCATGAACCATCTTGCATGTTTTTCACCAATAATACTATAGATTAGGATATTTTTATCGTCATTAAAAATGAAAACCAATTGTAAAGATGAAATTAACCATTCATCCATAATCTCCATTGATGTATGTGATAAAAACCTCTATCTATTCCATTTTAACTTATAATATCTATTGCACCACTATAGAAAAAAAAATAAAAAACTAAATTGATTCCAAGTAGATTTCCATATTCTATACTAAATAAACCTCACCCATAAATGAAGAAACAAATTGATCGCAAAACCTTACTGAGAAATTTAATGTATTCATTTATATTTAATAATCATTCATACAATATCATAATCAATAATTCACTTACTAAAAGTGATTAATCCATGATCAAAAATATGCTAGTATAGAAATAAAATTCATTTGGTTGGACACTAGATAGTATAGCTAATATTATGGATTATCTTATATAAGTCCTAAAAATTGTGAGGAATCATCCAAAACAGTTTGGTATCCTGAAAAATAATTAATCCAATCTTACATAAATAAATAAATATATAAACCTCCATGCATCACAATTATTGAATTATCTATGCTTTTGTTTTTTAATTAGTGGGTTTTTTCTACTCAGGTTGTCCTAATGTAATTTGGAATAAATATTTTCACAAATGAATTAGGGGAATATATAAAAACACAGGTAAAAAAGGTTTTAATGATTTATTTTATCACAAACCGTCCACTGGGGTCTGTGCAGTGATATACCCTTGTATGCCTCCTGGAGGAGAGGGGTACGCGACTAGCACTGAAGGCATCAAATTGTAAGTGGGAGTCATTTTCTTGAGTACTTTTGTGCACGCACACAAAACCATGTCGCAAATATGTAAATGTAAACATGTATTCCACTAAAAAACCACTGAGTAAAAGGAAAAACTATATGTCAAATGTGCCAGTATACCAACACAGTAGAAGATAAACTAATGATAGGAATGTATAAGGATAACATTGAAATCCCTCTACTGAAAACCTAAACGGACGTGTAATTGGAGAGTATCTACTGGAAGTTGTCGATGTATGCCCCGCCTTATTGGTATCACTAGGAACCCTTAGGTCTTGGGACACCGTGTCCTCTCTCAAGGCTACATTCATCTACACCAAACATAACATGTGTGGGAGAAACTTGTGCAGGGGTGAGTAATAAGATACTCTGTAGTGTCCACAAAAAACAAGGAATGACCATAAATGAATCCACAAAAAAAACATGAAACATGATCAATAAGCATTATAACACGGACAAACAGCTCACACCATGTATATTCTCTAGAATTAAAGTATGAACATTAGTTGAAACATCAATCACCATGGTCTGATGAAGTTCACCTCCTCAATTTACTACAATGGGACAGTCGGGTCACACAGAAGTCACTTACCACTATGCTTGGGAAAGTTGTGTTATTATCCCTAATGAGTATCGTGGATGTGTTGGGCCACACAATAGCTACTTCCCGCCATGGGAATGCCATGTCACATAGAAGCTGCTTCCCACCAATGAAAATAATAAGGTAATCCTCTTGTGGATTGTCGTTGGTATTCCGAGACACAGAGAAGATGCTCCCCGCTGTGGGACTACCAGGTCACACAGAAGCTACTTCCCACAAGCACATAATATCAAATCAATATTGGGTTTCTTTTTAGTAGTCTTCAGCTGTCAGCCAACCGTAGGGTTTTTGCACGTTGCACTCTTTATCTTAGGGGAACCTCTTTTCAAGACATTGATCAAATATAAACTTCCACGAAATCCTTTATATAGTATTCCCAATGACACGCCTCGTCGCAAGGGTCCAAACACTACAAATGTTTTGTCAATCGTAAGCCTTGTTTGAATTATATTAGAGTTTTTTAGAAAAGTCATTGGTTGGATTTGGGCCTAGTCCAACACGGGTGGACCGACCCAACCCAGGTTAGTCAACCCATCCTAGACCCATGTCGGCAAGGGTCATGACCTTTGGGTAGTAGGTTAGGCATGCTGAAGGAATACCGATTTTTTCGCCTGGTCGGGATGCGACTAGAAGTCGCATCTGACACCCCTCTCCTGGAAGGACACTCTTGGATTGTTTCCTCCATCCCGAATGCATGGGGAGTCTGGGGAAACCGCTATGTGGCATGCCAACCCTACCTTCTTGATGTTCTGCACATGGTCAAAGACCTCGTTCCTCCAAGATCTATGGGCTACGTCTCCAAACCACTCCAACAACATGCCCGAGAGGCAGTGTCCATGTCGGTCGCTCTTCCTGGCATGCTGTCATGGTGCGCCCCCTCCCGCTCGAGGCCACCATTAGCTATCGCCAATGTACTCCTCCACAAACCTGAGGGTCCACCCTGGTGGTCTATTCATTGGACTGACTGTGCCTCCAACCTATGTGGGATATCACCTTCCCTACGAAGGCCTTAAATATCCCTTGTTTCCCCTTTCCAAATGTGTGACCAAAAAGAACACACAAGAAGAGGGGCTTGAGCATTTTTATTAATAGCTCATGCCCTCTTCATTGGAGTTTTAAAATTGGGGGAGGTTGGGGATGATGTTCTACCAAATATAATTCATTCCTGAATAGAAAAAATAGGAAACATCACCCTCCTGCAATAATGGGTGATCCACAGATCAACCTATTTGTGGGTTGATATACATTTGTCATTTTGAATGAAGAACATGGAAACAATAAAACTAATAAATCCCTACATTTATCAACATTTTCCATTGCAGCACTCCTCCCTTCAGGATTCAACTTCTGTTTGCATTCATCACTATCTATCCTCGTTCTATGTGAAGCATATATGATTCTAGAAATCATGATGGGATTCATCGTTCATCACTGGAGGGAGTCCTTACAGTAGGTTTGTCAAAATTTTCACGGTTTAATTACCAACTCTCCAACATGTTAGCTTATTAAAACGAAACACGTAAATCATTTCTATTATTTTGCGATGTTGTCTCATTACATGATTTCATTTATGAAACAACATAGCTGTTACACTGTAAAAAAACAAGCCATTAAGGTTCATCCTTTAATATTCTTCATTGCAACACCACAGTGACACTGTCCGATTCTCATTGGTGAGGGATAAAAATAATAAAATATCATTTTCTGGTATTTTATTACTCAAAAATTATGAAATGAATATTTTCTAGTCCACCCTCACCGGTAAAATTTATGTCCTTTCTAGGTGAATCTCATCATTCTGAGTACTTACGTTTCCCTCCGACATTCAATCCGAGCATTGTATCAATAGTTAGGAAAACCAGAATGCATTTTTACTTAATGAAACATAAAAAAGTTCAAAAATATATTTTGGGATCATTGGGCCCCGAAATCACATGTTCTCAAAGCATGCGGTCGAGAAATAATTTCATATAAAAAAAATACATAGTAATTCCTTGACATTTAATTGACCCCAAATTTTGGGTTTTCATCCTTGAAATACAATGCACGAGTAATCAAACAAATTGGGGTACTGAGAATGAATCTGAACCCCCCTCTTTCATGTTCTCCTTTGTAGATTCCCATGCTGCCACCAAACATGGAGAAGAGGAATCAGATGTCCAGGAAGGACCTGATCTTGTTGATCCTCTATATCCACTAGGAATTCTGTAGACATTTCCCCATCATCAATGTGACGCTCTCCCTATTTGATAATGTGCGGTCGATAAGGCACAAAACTCCTCATCATAGACACATGGAAAACATCGTGCAGTCGGTTCATCTGTGGGGGAAGATCTAGGTGGTACACCACCTTTCCAACTCTGATGAGAATCTAGGAAGGTACGAAATCAATCATTTCTGGTCGATCCTGGCTGGTCAAATTTTAGTCATTTCTAGTTGAATACTGGTGTTCTATGTTCTACAATGCAGTCATATTTTAATTCTGAGATCTATTTCCAATTTTTGGAAAATCAAATTGCACATTTACTTAAACAAACATAAAAAAGTATAAAAATTCAATTATGGGCTCCGCAGGCCTGAGAATCACATGTCTTTAAAGTGCATGGTCTTAAAATAATTACATATAATTTAAAAACCTTACATGGATGTTCCAAGAAATTACATAACAGTAGGATAATTAATACTAAAACATGAAAAGATAATATTACACTACACATAGTTATAAAAATTATAGAAATATTTTTTTTATATTCATATTATTGAATTCTCCAAGGTTACACTGTCAACATCCAAATAACAATTACACCTCAAGACCAATAGAAAACAACAAAACTATACTTATTTGGAATATATACATATATCATAATTACTTGTAACCTCTCAATGTGCCTAATTCAATGAATATGTGTATTTTGAGCCTTTTTTAGTTTCATGGTTAAGGTCTATTCTATCTATCTTCGTGCACCTTAAGATGCATCCTTGGAGGATGGTAAAGATCTCTATGTATATGTTTTTTGATTCCACAAACAGGTGGGTGGATATTATTACTCATATATATCCTCAACATGAGATGGCCTGGAGATATTTTCATATGGATTTATATGACTACTTCTATCCTCATACATAATGATATGATGCACATGGAGAAGGGTGCATTATCAGTTGTAGAATATTCATCCAATTTAAAAAAGCTCTTGAATTTCAAACCTATTGTGATGGGTGACATTTTATCTAAGTCTGGGAAATACAAGGATGGTATCATACATGAAATTTGATCATAGGTCAATATCTTTTGGCTAACTATTATGTCTATTATAGTGAATAATGTTCTTATCACAAAGCGTAATCTATGATAGGATGGATGTGTGATCAAGGATGGTTCAGAATCTTGATCTAGTACTCAATTGACTAGTTGTAAGAATCATCATATGAATATTACACATGGTGGTATTAGTAGTCATAGCACATACTCCGGTAGCCAGGTTACATGATTCCATTGCGGTAGTCTGGGACATATGAGGACATATTGTACATGGGACCTAGTCGAGTGCTGATATTGGGGCCAGGTGGTCCATCTATAGCATCTCAGCATATCATTGCCACCAAAATCTAGTGAGAGAGGGTTTAAAATGAATCCCTTTTCAGGAGAGTGGTCAACGACTTCACATTAGGTAGGGAGATCAAATAAAGTCGGCTGATTAGGTAGAGTTGATGGTTATGTATATGGTAGTTATACATAGGTTTCATAGTAGCAATAGAGTGGATCTACTCAGGAAAGCCAAGCATTATCATACGGATGGAGTTCAGAATAGATATATAAATTACAACAGATCCTAATTAAGTAGGATCCTAAACCATCTACAACATTATGTACTATTCTAGTAGCATATATTTTAGAATATTCTCATTTAGATATAGGGGCTTCTTTTTTATTTATATTTGTGCCCATTGTAGAGATCCATGGGTTTAGTGTTTATACGTGTGATGGTGTTATGATAGATGATAATACTTTAGGTATTATTGTGGATTTTTTATATTAGTGTAGGTATATTTCCCTTGATATTCGTGGGGGTCACATCATATGATACCTCATTTTCCATGAAGTGAATGGTATTGATATCATTTTCTAGATGGAAATGTTGGTATCCATTCATACTTCCATTGATTTCTATCATTGAAAGGTTACAATCACATTAAAATATTGTGAAGAGAATATTCCCAAGGATTAATTGGATGTCTAGGAATGTCGAGGTAGATTTGAGAATCATGGGATGGAAAGAATGATATCCCAGATTGAGTGTTTTTATATAGATGATCTGTGAACTATTTAAAAATATTTCCCTAAAGTTTTTGATCATTGTAGGGATTATTTAAAAAATGAATTTTTAGGATTACCTCCAGTGAGATAGGTGGAGTTATCTATTGATCATGTTTCATGAGTGTCAATGGTATTCATTCCTATTTATTGGATGGCTTCTACTAAGATACATGTGCTCAAGATGCATATATATTATTCATAGAAAAATGGGTTTAACTGAGATAGTACCAATCATTGTGATTTTCCAGTCCTTTTTTCGAAATGGAATATAAAACCCTTAGGATATGTGAGAAATACATGAAATTAAACTACCTAATGGTTTAGAATCGTTACCCTCTATGGTAGATAGATGAACTCTTTGAAAAACTTTGAAAATATAAGGATTTTCTAAGATCATTATAATATCTAGTTATCTTCTGATTCTTATTGGACCATTATAAATATATCACAGATACTTTTGTATCAGGTATGGTCTTTAGGAGTATATGGTTATGTTATTTGTCCAAAAAAACATGCCACCGACCTTCATGGTGCTTATGAATCGAGTCTTCCATATTTGTTTGTATTCTTCTGTAATTGTTTTCATGGATGATATCTTGTTATATACTAAAATGAAACAAAACCAGGGAAAAAACAAAAGATCATATTGAAACACACAGGGAGGATCTATTGTATGTTAATCTCACCACGTGACACTTCTATATGGGTCTGATTCACTACATTGATCACATCATATTAGAGACATGCATATTTTTTTGGCTCATTGAAGGGGAGAGCAATAGATTCTTGCGAGTATCCCAATAAGGTAATTTAGGGATGTAGTTACATGGGGATATATGTATAAAAAAAGTTTTTAATATTAGACTTCTCATTTATAGAATCACCACTTTTAGGAATGAGTAATAAGGGTGTGATGTTTGTATTTCCAAATTTATATGAATTAGCCTTCCAGGAGCTGAAAGGGAGGCTGAATTCTGCAATGATTGTTATTTTTCTAGACAGAGTAAATTGTTATAGTGGGTAAAATTATGAATCAAATATCATGAAAAGGGGATTTCTTATGCAGGGAGGTAAATTCATAGAAAATAGGTCTCGAATGTTGATGACACGTGATAAGAATTACTTGTTGCACGATACTGAGTTAGCTTTGGTTTTTTTATACATTCTGATGTTAGAGAAATTACATAAAAACAGTGAGTTTTTTGGTGTAAAGGGTCCCCAATAAGACCATGTACATATTTAAACAATGTGATTTGAATATCAGAAAACAATGGTTGGTTGAATATCTATATTATTTTGACACCAAGCATTCCTACACGTATATTAATTAAAATGTTGTGCCTCATGCGCTGAGTAGGAGAACATAGATATAGGTTGTTCACTAGACCAGTATGGAGTGGAATCTCTTGCATTTGTTCCCCAAGATTCAATTAAAGGTGCATGATAGTCCTAGGAAGAATTTTCAATTTTTCTTATCTGTTATCTCCAAACATCAAGATAGAGTCCGGATGAGGAAGCTATCATACACATAAAGACTAGTTTTATAATAGAGTGTGGAAAGGGAGGACCTTCCTCTTATATAGACCATAAGGGAGCATGAAACTTTTCACGTACATGGTCATTTATGTGTTTATGTAGACATGAGAAAGGAGATGATGTGAGAAATTTGTGCTTCAAATTAATAATTGATCCCTGGAGTCATGAAGATGTATCAGGATTTACAACACCAATTCTGGTGGTTATGTAAGAGAATATATGTTGGTTGTGTCTTTATGAGGTGTTTCACCTATCGAAAGGTGAAGCTGGAGAACATGCAACTAGATATAGATTTACATCAGTTACCCATCATTGAGTGGAACTGGGATGATATTATGATGGTTTTAATAACCTATTTAACAAGTTCAAATCGACGTATTGGCGATGTATGGATCATTATTTCCAAGATCATTAGGGTTTCACATTTTCGTTTCATTAAAAAACTCTTCAGACCTGATGAGATTTGGTGGTCGTACATCTATGTGATAGTACAGTTTCACAATATCCTGCATAAAATCATTTTAGGAAGGGATTCCTAGTTTACATAAAATTTATATCATATGACACATAAGTAATTTGGTATACATGTTCTTCTATGCACATCATACCACCCCTAGAATTATTTTTAGTCACAATGTAGGATTCTTGTTCTTGATGACACGCAATGAGCATGAATCTTAGATTTCAAGGGCCCTTTTGGGAGGTATGAACGCCAAATTAAATTATTCTATAATAATAGATTTTATGATTCTATTTAGATGGATCCTTATGAGGATTCATATGGTAGTACATTCCAACAACCCTTTTATTGTTTAGAGGTTAGAGTGGCTGCAATTTATGGACATCCTGTTGGTGTGGAGGCCACATAGACGGTTCAGTTGATTCAAAAATGGAAGCATATTGCAAATTCTAGAAATAAGTATTATGCTTATCACAACAGATGTTCTTTATAGTTTGATATTGGGGATCATGTTTTTACGAGTGTCTTATATAGGCTATGATATTGGAGGATCAAGAGATAGTGTAATATTTCACCGCATTATTTCAGGCTGTTAGAGATTCTAGTGAGAGTTGGGATGGTACCCTATCTATTATAACTACCTCAGAGAAACAGGGCCATGAACAATGTATTCCATTTATCTCTATTATACCACTATTATTCAGACATTTGTCATTCCTTTCGACTAGAATAGGTTTAGTTATAGGTACATGCATCCTTTAGGAGAATTGTATTCTTATTTTGTATTCTATAAATAATGTTCTTCATGTCTTGTCAACACGTTTAGATTCAGTTATAAAGAAGATTCAACAAGTATAGGATGAGACTTGGGGGTAGGAGGCCAATGTACAATCATAGATCATGGTGTTATTCAGAGACATTCTTGACCACTCTTGAGATATAAATTGAATATAAAATTTCTTTAAGAGGGTATGTTTGTAAGAAACCAATTATTCATTGATGGAATGTTCCTTTTATAATAGTCTATTTGTATTTTCAATGTTTAATTATAACCTAATGTGAATATTTGTTGAGTTAATGGAAGTATCGAGGGTGGCTGGGGATGGTTCAGAGCCTAGAGCTAAACTCTTGTGGTGAAGAATTCCTAACACGTGGATATTATGAATAGTTTGTGGAAGGCTGACCATATACTTATGAGCATGTGAAGATAGAACATGTGAGGCTACATGATGTATGATTATAGAATACCATGTGATTTAGGCTTCATGACCATGCATACATTTTTTAAATTCTGAAAATAGATATTTTCATGGTTTTTAATATAAATTCAATCCATGCGTGGAAACCATATGAGGTTACCATTCCTATAACTGGTCATTATTTAAAACTGTGTGATGCACGTTTATTAGTGAATTAATTAAATTACCCCAAATTAACTGTTAAATCAAAAATGTTTTCAAATTCTTCTAAATCACAACAAATCTACCCCTTAAAAACCCACCTTGGTGATTATTCTACTAATTTAGGTATCTTCTGCATCTGAGCTCGGAATAAAGATTCATAAAAAAACATCAGATCCATCTTGTTATGTTATCAATTCCCATCATGAAATGAGTCCTTTTATTTTTCATCTGTGGTACTACTTATGGGCATGATAAATTTACCTATAATTAGTTTCTTCATCTAATCTTCTACTTTATACAGATATGAGTCTAATAATGGGATGATATTGTATGTGATATCCACTATGGAGATATGGTAGGTTGTCTTGTGCCTTTTGTTAAATTTTATTGTTTTTATATATATTTTATTGACGTATTCAATTCTTTTCCAATGCCTTGAAATTAATTTTAATCATTAAATTGTATTTATGGTTATATAATATTTAATTTAGAAGGCCCATTGACTAACATTAAATGGTTTGGAACTATGAGTGGAACCACCCCTTTGGGTGTGTTGTGTTTTTAAATGGAAAATTTTGATGGAATATAAATTTTGGAAACCCTTTATGTGTTCCCTTAAAACCTATTCATAGGTTGACGAATTGAAATTACAATTTAATCCATGAATGGAATTGTGAATTGAAATGAAATTTGAATTGTGATATGACATTAAATTGAATTGACTAATAGGAATTGATAGATGAAAACACCATTTACTATGTAAATTTAATTTCTTTTTGTAGAACAAGTTTTCCATATTTTCAATTTCCCATGTGAGTAATTTGGAGGTTGGCCTCTATTCATCACTCGTGACGTGGGTCTCATTCTGAGTTGAAATTGAATTGAATTTTTCTAGGTTTTGAAAATGATATTGATAAAATGATATTGATAAAAAGATATTTAATTGATGGAATTATTATATGAAATTGGTGAGACATGGATTAGTATATGAATTTCATATCAAGACTCAATTGGCTGGTAACATTCTTTTTACCATGTGATACATGGACTCATTATATGATTATCCTTGGAAAAATAATGGTGGAGGAAAAATATTGGTCGACTAATAGTTGGATTCCATATTAAGAATTCCAAAGAAACACTCAAGGGGAATTTGATCATATATCTGATTGGTGATACTTGTCCTCAAATATTGGACTGTAAAGTATCGACTCAAATGGAAGAGATGTTATAACACACCTATATAGATAACTAGGTTCTTGTGAGGGTAAAAATGGAAGGGATTAATGGGTTTTGGTTTATATTATAACTGGGGTGATACATGGATTCCAAATTAGAAATTCCATGGATGGGCTCAGGTTCATAAATAAATATTGAATGAATGGTATTTATGATTCCTCTTCCAATCAAGAGCATAAGAATCGATTCATTATTTGTTTATACATTTATGGTTGACCTATTTAAGAATCATTTGTTTATGTTATTATAGGGAACATTTTGAATAATGCTAGGTCATAAGACATACTTATTAAATGTAATTGAATCATTAAATTAACTTGATTAAAAATGATAACCTAGACTTTATAAGATGTTTATATTAAGTACATGCATTTCCTATTTTATTGCTTCCCAAACACTGTGAGTGTTATATATTCACAAGTTAGATGGAACTATACCATTCGAGGTTTTCTACTGAGATTATGTTGCAAACCCCATTTATAATTCCTTTGGTACCCAAACAGATTATATGATATTTTGAATGGATAAGGGAGAGTTCCCTAATATATGTTCTTGATAGATTCATGGGATCAGTGGAGAATGGGACCTAGCTGAGTCTTGTGATGCTAGATGGGAACTTGTGGATTTTTTTGAACATTTGATACATGTATTGTAATGATTCTATGTATACCAATTTTGGTTATTTTGAAGAGACTCATGACATGTATCGTCATCATTGAAAAAGTGATTACATTTGTATAATTGTATATTCTTACTATTTATATATTTTCTTATTGTTATTATTCATAATATACACGTAGGTTATTGATGTTCAAATATGCTACACTTTGGTTATGAGGGAATAATCTCTGCTCATACACACCTAATAGCTCATTTCTAAACGACAGCCTCTGGTGTGTGGGGGAGATGTGATTATGGCCAAGTGGTGAACAAGGCTCAAGGTACTATTCAAAAGAATCCATGTACTATAAATTTCATTTTTCAATAATTAACTTCAGGACCTCTCTTTTGTACCCTGGATAATCAATTCAAGGATTTATGTCCATATTCTTCATAATAAAAGTGATATTCATTAAAAACATGTACAACATAAGAAATTATAGGTGTCGATTTTTGTTTCACATGATCTGTATATACCATGATATTATAAAAAATAAATATGATATGCCCTCCATTGTTACGTGATAGTATAACATGATATTTAGTGTATAATTTCCTGTCATAAATGCTACAGCATTGACATGTTTTTTCTTGTGTACCTTACAAAAATCTAATTTTGTCCAGGGTTTTGGTACTTGATGTCTCACATGATCCTCTACTAATTTTTTCATATAAACAAGAACAAAAATAGTTATCTCCTTGACATATAAATATTTATTAGGTGAAAATGTGTCAAAAATTTACATTTATTCCACATGAAATTTCAAAAACCATCAAATCAAACATAAGAATTCTATCTAATATGTTAGAATTATTTCTTGATCATCACGATTTTGTCATATGGTAAAAACATGTAACCTGATATAACTAATTATTTTATCATGGTTATTCAAAAAATCAATATATCCATAAATGGTTCTATTGATATGATTAATTTTGAATCAATTATTAATTTTATTCATTGATATTAATGAATTTTAAAATTCAAGTCACACACTCTCAACCTTCACCTAATATATTTCCTCCACATTTAAACACATGTGTTGCCTTTAACTATGAAACACACTAATAGATTTATTTTTTTTACCACTCGAAACATTGTATTCATTGATATTGGATTTCAATTCAACCATATGGTCAAATAAGTGACTTATTTCAATGTTTTGATCATCAATTTCCTTAATTTTCATCTATTATAATGAACCACCTTGACTTCTTCATCGAGTCTTACATAGTATCCAACTTCATGTAATTTATTTTTGTTCAACCATACATCTTCTTGATAAGGGAAGTTATTATTTTTGTAGAATTTATTTGGTAATGTTATCATTTATTTATGGAATATAAATGATATCTTCTTCTTCTTTGTTTTCTCATAACTTTTTTTGGTCAATTCAACAAGATTCTCAACAATGAAACATAGAAAACACATATGTGGAAACATTCCATAGAAGGTTAATGTTTCCCATTTCAGGATTGATGAATGGAATTGTTATACAATATCAATTTTCTAATCATCTGGACTAGATTCCAATTATCTTTTATTTAACACCTTAATTGAATCATCTAGAAAATTCTCATTGATAATGTATTCATTTTCATTTTTTCTATTCCCATATGCAATGAGAGTACTATGAATACCATCTAAAATCACAACCTAGGGGTCGTCTCCATTTAATATATTGTTCTTCACATTGAAACATAGTGGTCATAATTCTAATTTTAACTTCATCATTTTTATATTATTAAATTTTTCTACATTTCAATGTATATCGTCTATAATAATTCTCACTGAATAATATAATGTGTCAATAGTTTTATTCAGTTCCATACTAAGATCCACTTACATTATATAGTGTCACTATAATTTATCTATTCATAACATAGAATATCTTTAATAGATGTTGGGAATGAGTTCCACAGGGTCTGCGAGGATTTATATGAAATAACTCTTATGTATATATAATTGGATAATATAACTCCCTATGAATTGAATCCATTGGTTATAACATCATATCCTATTTATTTTATATATCATAAAACTCCACTCTCCATGATACCCAAAACTCCATGTATGTTAGAAATGTACACATATAATCACAAAGATCAAAGGTGGTATTTTCGCGAATTCTTCCATTGATAAGAAATAATTTCATCAAGGGATCTAAATACCTTGGAGGATTATAAAAATTTTGATGTCATTAATGAAATAATATTCCACCCACAAAATTTTTCTCTTTTAGAACCTATTCTTCATAAAAAAGATTAATACCCTTAGTGGGGTGGGGGTTATCATGTCATGTCTTATTATTAATATCAATCCCTCAATAATTATTATGTTATTTCATTATATAGAAAACTCCACTTCCACACAAAAAGTGAAGTGATAATGATATTACAATAGTGAAAAAAATATATTACATGGTTCACCCAATGTGGAACAATTCAATGAGTAAGGAGTGATGTTTTTTATGAATATTAAATATTGGGGTCACTACATATTGGTTATTTTTTGTAGTAAATATAGTAATCTAGTAGTTCAAAAATATTTAATTAAATATTAAACTCACTTCTCCAACGCCATGAACATCTCACTTCACCCCCATATTTTTTTAACTTGATCATCCTATAAACCAATTAAGTTTTAACAAGGTAAATTTATCGAATTTATTTGTACTTTAATTTAATGATGAAGTCGATGAAACTATATAGATTACATCTTATTGAAATTATTCCTCACATTCATACTGTATTCTAGAATTCAAAATCCATTTTTGATTTTCTAATTATCTTTCAATACATATGTTCAGTTATTTATCTTCATTGATCTTTTTTTCTAACATTTCATTCAATATAAATTTTTCATATATCTAGAGAATCACAGTGTTTCCCATTTTAGAAATCAGTAATCATACATTGATATTATGGGAAAACATTTCCCAAATACACACTTCAATCCTATGACAGGATCCAATCTTACTCCCCAAATTTTCCACTTGAACTAAATAATGTATAATTCTAAAGGCTTTCTGAATTGACAATATAATGAAATAAGAAATGCTGATATGTAATGACCATTAGTTTCTTATTAAATATTTAACCTAAATCAAAATAAATTTAATAAAATTATATAACCCATCATAATCTGTAATTTGATTCCATTAAAATTACATGCCATACCTAAAAACATGTATCAAAATTGAACGAAACAACATTTTCTATCCTATCCATTTATAAATGGGTTTATAGTTCAATGAAAACTCCATGTACTACATGTTGACCTTCTCCATATAACATTTAAACTGGAACAGACACCAAAATCCACTAAATCAAATTTATTATTAGCCAATACATTAATGAAATGATTTTTTCTTTAATTGAAAATGAAAAAATAAAATTCATTACTAACCTCATAAATATTCTCTAAAAATTCATTATAGATATTTCACACTATCCCTAATTTTTTTTAAAAATATATTCCATTTTTCAAAATAGTCATATTTCTACTTCAATATAGGGATAAACTTCTATAATAGGGCCCTTAATCCATTTAAATGTATAAAACTCACGTATTATATTCATGGAACATGTTTCCTCATGAAGACATTATATAGAAACATACTCTTCCACTACATTAGATTCATGGTATCCTTAGAGGTGTCAATGAATGAATTATGTAGTGATTCAAATGACAATGTATAAAGACATAAATGTTGAAAATGACCATTATCTTTCAAATACATAATATTGTGTAAAAAGGTAGATTATGATTTTTTTCAAATTATTGAAATAGAAATAAATTACCTAAACTAGAATTTAATGGCTATATATCTAGATAATCTCCTTCCAAAACAACAAAAATATTTCCCATTTACTAATAAATTATCATTATAAGTCACAACAAGGACCATTGTCAAAAAATAATCTCCCAAAAGATTATTTAGTGGGGCTTTAAAAAAATTACGTAAAATAGGTGATTCCCCCTTTATTATTCACATTTATTTTGTATCATATAAATTCCACCATACACATCTTCATTCATCAAATATTTATATTTTCATCCAAATTTTTATGTTTTAATATTAATTATGATGATGATAATTGTTTAAATTGAGCCACCATGCTACCATATTAGTGTTTTTATCATAACATATACTATATTTATATAATCTATTTGATTCTTATACTTTGTATTTTGGTAATATTTTTTTAGAGAATTTCACATGATATATATCGACATTTTTTAACTAGAAAACAATGTTTATCATGGAAAAATTCCAAACACTATTATCACAGATCATGGACCAGTCTTTATTTTTTATTAATGGGAAAAATAATGAATCCCAATTTCTATTAAACTAAAAAATTTAATGAAAATTGTTGTCCCTAAGGTGAATAATGTTTTTCATTAATTAAACCATTAACTATCTATATTGGGCCATTAAATTATGACCTATAAATTGATCAATATAATGGACAACTTTTTTTGACTATTTATTTCAATACATTGGTCACAATTTTATCACATTAAAAATGAATAATTTATAAGAAAAATGGAAAAAAATTCATTAACAAAAATATTCATAGATTACACTTTTTTAATTGTCATTAATACAAGGAAATATGGGACAAAATAATTTATAGTTTCCATCAGACCAAAAAATACAGCTTCTCTAATTTAGACATATCATGGGATGATTATTTCTATACTAATTGAAATATCATTGGTATATCATTAATATGGATACAAACTACTTTTTAGGTAACCAAATTTTTGGATTTTACAATATTATAAATTATTTCCTCCATATTTATTCAACGGTATATCATTTCCTAAAGTGAATGGTGGTGATTTTTTTCCACACCTTGATCTACGTTTATATGATCATTAAATCTCCCATGTTGACTAATGAACCCCCTCTTATATTCTTATTTATTCATTAAAATAATCTTTTTTTTCTTATGTCTTATGTGTTTTATTGATTTTTTTTGTTTAATGTTGATTGTAGTTTTCTGTTCATGTTCATACTTTATCAATCATAATATAACTATTCTTTTATTATTAAGCCATTTTAATTGTTTTAATAATTCCATCCGTCAATAATATTTTAATTCTATCAGAAAAACATGTACCATTTCTCTTTCATTTGTGATCAGGATATTTTTCATAAACATCTTATTATCCATATCTATTTTAATTTAACTTATCATTGTTCATATACATTCCTATATAAATTACTCTCCATTTATATGGATATGTAAACAAAAATTTAGAGTGAATATAATTTGTGGTACAGATAGATTTATTGAGATCAATCATCTTTCATGATTTTGAATTTGATGTAGTCTGTAATGACCTGTCCCCTAAGGAACGTGCCATGGCTTCCCCAAACCCACCTTCCATAGGTTAGGGGCTAGTGACTAGTACCAAAAGGAATATTCCCTAAAATTGGGAAGGCATTGCCTGTATAACCTGTAAACTCACGTAACAAATCACACAACAAGATATGAACACAAGAAAAGTGTATAACCAAAAGGGTACTGAATGTAAAAGTGTTCAGAATACCATCCCAACAGTAAATGTACAAGTACAACTGAAATACAATACTACTGAATAAATAGAAAGACATCGTCCTCTGAGGTTCCTACCTGAAGGGTAGGTACAGATTGCCTCCTCAGCACTCCACGTCTGCCCGTCTCCTCTGCGTACTGAAACGTCTAATGGTCCACCTCCGGGTACCGTCCAGTCCTTGTACTATTGTCCACAGTCAACATTGTCTATCATCTACACCAAACACAATGAAATGTGGGCATACCCCATGCAGAGGTGAGTATAACGATACTCTGTAGGGACCCCAAGACACTCAAGGTCTCACAAATCCACAAATGGTAAACCTCAATGAATGAAGTTAGTTGTCAACCCTACTTAAGTATATTCCAATAAATATACCTATGTTATCATGTATACACATCTCAATCACGGGGAAACACAGGTTCCAACCCAAAATCCCAAAGTCGAACTATTCCACAGAGGAAGGAAAACCACAAAGGCAAGTACCACTTAAGAACAACACACTAATGTATACAACCAAGGTATTACCACCATGAAAAGTACCACAAATGTATGAACTCAGCTCACATATGGTATAAATTAGGTAAAGTAGTATAGATGATTAGATGTAACTATTGAATCATCGTACCTTTTAAATAAGCTGACCCACGTAGGATGGCTAAGAGCTGACCTACATATGATCTCTAGGTGCTAACCCACATAGGATCAGTAGGTGTGCACCCACATAGGATCTCTAGGATCTGACCCACGCAGGATATCTAGGAGCTCACCCACACAGGATCGTTAGGTGCTGACCCACACATGATCGCTAGAAGCCGACCCACATAGGATGGCTCTTTATTCCTCTTGTCATAGCCAGCTACTGGGGTCGCACACTAAGCTTTCTCGTCTCTGGGAGGATCCTCTTCACAAGCCACTGGGCTATACTCAAATTTCTACAAAGTCCCACGAGGAATTATCTCAATGGTCCACCGTGTGATATGGGTCTAAACGCAATTGACGACACGTCAATCAGATGTCCAGTATGTGAGTTATTAGTCTATTAGTCCCTAGGGCCTAGTTGGATTCATGATTGATCCTACCGGAATGTACCTCAATATTTCCCAATACAATATTGGGTTATACTCAAAGGGACTGTCTTGCTCACAGATTTCTAGTGCTGCTGATGGTTCATCAAACAGACGTCTAGTGAAAAAGTTAGGGACCATGTAATGTAATGGTTCGTATCACGTCTGGGTCCAACCTGACCCGGTTGGACCGATCCAACCAGACCTGGCATGGCTCGACCCGGTTCGGGTCCACTCAGCCTGACCCATTGGGTAACTCAATGCCCGTGGTGTGGCCCTACCCACTAGGCGGTCCGGAAGGCCGTGAGGGCCGTGGGGGGCCGCAGTGGCCGTAGAGGCCACGGGTGCTATGGGACGCGAGGGTCGTGGGTCGTCTCGACCGAGGACGGTGGCTCTACCATGAGGGTACCGTGAGGCCACGGGGTGGCTCGCCTCGACCCTGGGTGGCTCGGCTAGGATGGCGGAGGCTGCAGGGCGGCTCAACCGGTGGGTTCCACGAGGGAGGGGGACAACTCGACCAGGAGGCGGCGGACTGACCATGGAGTGTGGCGTCTCGGGTGCGGGGCGATGGCGTCTCGACCACGGGCAGTGGCTCAGCCACAGAGGGTGGCATCTCTGCCATGGGGGGGGGGGGGGCGCAGGGCAGTGGGGGCTCCGCCACAGGGTTGCAGCAAGACCACAGGTGGCGGATCGACCGCGGAGTGTGGCGGACATACCGGGGACGGCGTGGAGGCCGCATGCGGCGGGGCCGTGGGGCATGGAGGCCACCTTGTGGTGGGGGCTATGGGGAAGCGCCATTGCGTTGTCGCCTTTGTCGCGACTAACAGTAGTTCTGACTGCCAGTTTCATGCCCCATTGAGGTTCGTAGCCATTCTTCTATCGCGATAAACAATTAACCTCTAGGTTTTCGGAGACGATGGGCCATGCTTTGTTGGCCCACACTCTCCTTGATAGAGTGGCAGCAAGCGGCTATCATTCCTTCTTGAATTACAATGAGTTATCAAGAATAGAAAGAGAGAAGAATTTCAAACAACCACCTTACAACTTCACAAAAATAATCATACACAAATTAAGCCCCTACCATGGATTGTTTGATGAAGTTGTCATGAGAAGGATATCGATGTAGGCGAGGAGAGTGCCAACAATCATCGCTTCCAAAACCACTCTTCGATGTCAGGATTGATTTTCGTCCTCTTCCTTGATTTTCGAAGAATGTTCATCGATGGCGTTCTTCATTGGAGATGTTAAATCCTCCCAATATTTCTCCTCTCCCAAAATCCACCAAAAAGAAAAGTATCCAAAAAGATATGTTTCACCAGTTTAATTGATGGTGCAATTTCAAATTTGGTTAAATAATTACATAGGTTGGCAAAATAAATTTAAGGGGCTGGCACCATTTAAGTGGGAATGTTTCAGAGCCCCCCCAAATTAATGAGGTAGTTAATGGGGTTTTAAACCTCAAGTTGTCCCCACCACCATAACCTCTCATGAGAGGTTAGGCTCAGTGGTCCCCACTGCCATAACCTCTCATAGGAGGATTTAGTTCAGGTGGTCCCCACCTATGAAATGTCCATGTGGGTGGTTTCAAAATAAATTGAAATAAAATGTTACACAATTTTATTTTATTTTATTCCTTCACGAAAAACCCAAAATCTAACCTTCACTCTCGACCCACTGCGGTCAAGGTGAATTTATCCTTAATATAATACAAGCACTGTGATTTCAACAGTGTCCTTAGATTTCAATTCCATGCTCCGGTTAAAAAGTTAGAAAAACCCATTTGAACGATTATTGAACGTACCCGAACACATGTTCAGAAATTTATTCTCAGGAAATCTGGTCCTCAGAATCACATGCCATCAATTTTCATGAACTCGTAAAATCCCCATATATAAAAAGAATTAATGTAAATTCTCAGTCACTACATTCTCCCATCCTTAGGGCTCTACGTCCCCATAAGTGACAACACAAACTAGGTAAAAAATTGGGGGTACTAAGAATGCATCTGAGCCTCATGCTCCAGTGTGCTCTCTTGCAAGTTCCCGTGTAACCAGCGAACGTGCACTAGAGGTATCGACCTACCATGAAGCACCTACTCCAGTCGATCCTCAATCTATATGTAACCTCTATAATAGTCACCCCATCGTCGAGGTCCAACTGGCCATGATCGATGATGTGTGAATTGTCATGCATGTATATCCTCAGTAGGGATATGTGGAAGACGTCATGCAACCGGTGAAACTGAGGTGGAAGAGCTAATAGGTAGGCCACCGCACCAACTCTACTGAGGACCTAAAAAGTTCTGATGAACCTCAGAGATAACATGACACCTCGATGAAATCTCTGCAATCCTCATCGAGGTAAGACCCATAGGATGATGTGGTCTCCATCTTCATACTCCAGAGGTCTACATATCCTATCAGCAAAAGACTTCTGCCTGCTCTGTTCAGTCTTCATTCACTCATGGATGATTTGCATTTTCACTATAGTAACCCATACTCTCTCTAGTCCCACTAGTGTGGACTCAACTGGGTTAGTCCAGCACAAAGGTGATCTGCAAGGTCTCTAGTACAATGGATCAAAAGGTTCCATCCAAATGGTGGAGTGATAGCTAGTGTTGTATGAAAAATCCACCGAAGGAAAGTGATCCTCCTAGCTGCAACCAAAGTCAAGGACACAGGCATGCAACATGTCCTCGAGGGTTTGAATGGCCCGCTCAGTTCAGCCATCCATCTGAGGATGGAAGGCTGTGCTCAAAAGAAGCTGCATCTAAAAAGCTTTCTGTAACCCCTTCCCTAGTCGGGAATTAAAACGTGTATCATGATAGAAAACAATCATAGAGGTTACTCCATGTAGCCACACAATATGTTGCACATAGAGGCGTCCCATGATCTCTACTGAACCCTGCTCTCTGCTCGGTAGGAAGTGGGCCGACTTGGTGAGTCGGTCGACAATCACCTAGATCGAGTAATGACATCTGGACGTACTTGGGTGTCTTGTCACAAATTCCATGGATATCCCATCCCACTTCTAATCTGGACCCTCTAAAGTATAAACCAATCCTTCTAGTACCTGATGCTCTGCCTTTACTTATTGACAAGTGAGGAATAGAGATACAAACTATGCTACTGATTTCTTCATTCCTGACCACCAGTGTTGTCGTCAGAGATCATGGTACATCTTCCCAAGTCATGGATGTACCGATTGAGGGGATGTGTGGAAATCCTTCAACACATACACCTAAAGTGACACTGGTATCCTGGTATGTCCTCTGAAGAGGATGACATGCTCCCCAGCATCAGAAAATCCATCAGGTGCCTGCCCTATGGATATCTGAGTGCGTCAAGCCTCTCAATCAGCATCCCCACATTGCGCCTCACAAGCTCACTGAAGAAGTGGGGGAGTGACCGTAATAGATTAAAGAAAAGATTCTCCCTCCCGATCAACAAAGGATATCTGCAGAGTGGCCAACTGATCGGTCACCTCGCCTAGTAGCTGTATACTAGTCCTCCTACTAAGTGAATCTTCTACAATGTTCCCCTTCCCAGGAGTATACACTATCTTGAAGTCATAGTCTAATTGTACTAAATCCAATGTTGTTGTCTCAGGTTCAGGTCATTCTGAGAGAAGATACACCTAATACTCTTATGATCTGAGTAGACTGTAAAACATTATCCCTTCAGATAGTGCCGCCTCATCTTCAAGGTAGTGACCACTGATGCTAACTCCATGTCATGGGTAGTGCAGTTCTGGTCATATTGTCTCAGCTATCGAGAACCATAAGCGATAACTACTCACTCCTGCATCAGGGCACATCCGAGTATGGTCCCTGATGTGTCATAGTAGACTACATACCCTATACCCTCCTCCAGTAGCCTCAAGACGGGGGCACTAGTCAGCCTCTGACTAATATTCTGAAAACACTGTTGGTATCTCTATGACCACACGAAGGGTTTCCCATAATTTTCAACACTGATAGAGGTTCTAAAAGTCTAGAGAAAACTGGATCGAATCTCCAGTAGTATCCATCCAATCTCAGGAAACTCCGCACCTTCGTCACAGTCCTGGGTGGATCCCAAGTAGGTACCCCCTCAATCCTTACTGGATCCACTACAACTCCAACATCCGATATGAAATGTCCCAGAATGTGAACCTCTCGGATCTAGAACTGGAACTTCAAGAGATAACCATAAAGCTGGTGCTCTCAGAGTGTGTCCAGTACTACCTGCAAATGATAGGCATGCTCCTCCTCAGTAGCCGATTAGATCAGAATGTCGTCGATGAAGACTACTACAATGCGATCAAGGCATGGTTGGATGATCCTGTTCATGAGTCCCATGAACACTACTGGAGAATTGGTTACGATGAATGGCATAACCAAGAACACGTAAAGGTCATACAAACATCTGAATGCCATCATCAACAAATCATCATCTCGTACTCTGAGCTGGTGGGAGCCTGATCAGAGGTCTATCTTCGACAACCATCGTGTTCCCATCAGCTAATCAAAGAGGACGTAAATCCTCGGAAGTGGGTACTGGTTCTTCATGGTCACCTTGTTCAGGAACCGATATTCAACACAAATCCCTACGCTCCCATCTTCCTTCTTGGAATAAAAATCGGGGCTGCCCAAGGTGAAACACTAGGCCGAAGGAATCCCTTCCACTACAAGTACTCAATCTATACCCACAACTCATGAAGCTCCGTTGGATCCATCCGATATGCTAGTGAAGATATCGGTGTCATCCTAGTGTACAATTATATATAAAATTCTACCTATATATGAGGATGTAGACCTAGAACATCATCATGGGAGACATCTGCATACTGGTCCACAACTATAGGATAACTCAGACTCTCCACATCAACTGCTCCGAGGGTACGGCTAGCCAACTATTGAGTGGTCATCTATACTTTACTTTGGGTAAGTCCATCCTGTGCTGCAAAGTCTCCCTTGTCACAGGTGAAGGTAAACCTAGTCGCATCTGTGCTTACACACTGCACATTGCACCTAATACAGTCATTCTCAACATGGATTGTAGTTAACGAGTCCATACACAAGATGACATCATAAGGACACAACGACACTACTAGAAGATCCCAGTCAAAGCTCTCACCACCTAGAGTAAGCTCACATAGCTAGAACCAGTGTGTAATCATCAAATAAACTATTGTAAGAGACTCTATCCATATGGATCGAGCCAACAACTCTGTCAGAATCTCTGAGCTCTGAATGAGGGAAGTGTCTATAAAAGAATGAATCACACCTATGTCTATAAGTACAACTGCTAAGTTGGAGTAGACACAGATTTTACCTCGTATCATCTTCAGAGTGCCATGATTGTAGGCCACAACTGCCTGGAGCTGATCTTTCCCATTTCCACATAATCCCTTTAGTCAAGATGGACATTCGAGTGGTGGTGGCGGTAACATCTCGAGTCGTCACCCAACTCCTTCTGCACGACTAGCTCCTCTGCCATGTTCGCCTACTCCCAGCGGATCTCCTCAGTCGGACCTCAATATAGTTCTGGGAGGACTTTCGACTATCTACTGATCGTTTGTATGGTGGGTAGGACAGTCATGATCCATGTTACCCAGACCATGGCATGTGTAACACTGTCTGCTCCTAGCATGACTGGCTCTGCCTCGGGTGCCCCACACAACTGATCCTAAATCATGCGGTCGTGCACCTGTAGGTCTGGTCCTCCTAGTCCTCTGTGACATATGTCTACTGCCCGCTGTAGAAGACTCCACTATGATACGACTAGTGGTGGGTCTCACGGCTGGTGACTGCTTAGTAAGAAAACACTGCACTAAGAGGGCCCTCTCTAGCACCCCTCCCACGTCGGGATGTTGTGTGAGATCATCGAAGCCTTGATATCCCTCCTGAGCCCTTGATCCTATTTTAGGATCCTGAAGAATGGATATCGTACCATATCCATAGAGTAATGTGAGAGGTCAGTAAACCTCCCCAAATAATGAGCCACAGTAATACTTCCCTGATGCAGATGAAGAAGCTCTTGTATGTGCATTGTGTGAAGAGTCGCTAGAACAAACTCTGCCCTAAACAAGCTCTCAAAGTCTTCCCAGACAAGCGTTACCTCGTCGTGAACTTGAAGCATCAGGCTCCACCATCCTCCTACTGCTACTTATTGAAGGCTGACAGCTAGGATCACCATTAGATCGGCTGGTGTCCCTAATAGTCGGAATACTCTCATTACATCCTCCACCAAATCCTCAGCTTCTTGTGGGTCCCTCTCTCCCCTGAACCTAGGTGGCCTATGGCACTGGATCTTGTGGAATGCACTCTAGAGGCATGCACCATCTTCTACTAGGTATGGTGGCATCAATGGCCCGACGGTTAATGGTACTGCTGGTGCCTCTGTTGGTGACTCTACTAGAAGAGGGCCCTACACCGAGGCCTCATCGCTCGGTGGGCTATAAGTGCATGCTACCCTTGGTACCCTAGATGGCCGTCTGCATGGAGGCATTCTGAAAATAAATAGGTTTGAAATGTTCAATACTTTATACATGTTGAGTTGAATCAAATATTTCACAAAGAAAACTCCTAAAAACACACACGCAATCAGTGTTTTCATACATTGAGTCAGAAATCAGAAGTGATGGTCCTAATGTACGTATACGTCAGCCGCCACACCGAAACAAGATTCCCTAAACTCATAACTATACTCACGAAACACAACACTATTGTCATTAAATGAATGATCAATGTCCTATGTTCTACGGTATAACCGACTCCGCTGATATCAATTGGTCAGGACCCATCCCCCGGGGCCCGTGTCGTGACTACCCCAAGCCCGCCTTCCATAGACCAGGGGCAGGCGACTATCACTGAAAGACATATTCCCTAAAACTGGGAAGGCATTGCATGTATAACATGTAAAATCACGTAACCAATCCCACAAAAAGTTACAAACATAAGTAAACTGTATAACCAAAAGAGTGCTGAAAGTAAAATGGGATGGAATGCCATCCCAACAGTAAAGGTACAAGTACAACTGAAATACATTAGAACCGAAGAAAGAAAAAGAAAACTACCGGATCATCCTCCGAGGTTCCTACCAAAAGGGTAGGTACATATCACCTCCTTAGAACTACACATTCTCCCATCTCCTCTACGTACCGACATGAAGAATGGTCCAACTCCAGGTACCATCCAGTGCTAGTACTTTCGTCCTCAGTCATCAATGTCCGTCGTCTGCACCAAACACAACAAAGTACATGAATATAACATGATGGGGTGAGTATAAAAATACTTAGTAGGGGCCCTGAGACCATCATCGTCTCAAAAAACCACAAAGGATAAACTTTAGAGGAAGAATTCAACTATCAACCCTACTAAAGTATATGCCCATACATATATCTAAGTTATCAAGTATACCCATCTAAATCATGAGGAAACACAAGGTCCATCCCAAAATTCCAAAGCTTCATTGTTCCACAATAGAAGGAAAACCACATATTCAAGTACCAAACAGGTATACCACACAGAAGAATACCTCCAAGGTATTACTATAAGGCAAAGTACCACATAGGTACGAACTCAGCTCGCATCAAGTATAACTTAAGTATAGTAGTTGAGATGATTAGATGTAACTAATGAATCATCTTACTCTGTAAACAATATGGCCTACACAAGATCACTAAAAGTTAACCCATACATGATCTCTAAGAGATTACCTACACAAGATCTCTATGTGCTGAACCACACAGGATCACTAGGAGCTGACCCACATAGGATCTATCGAAGCTGAACAATACTGGATCGTTAGGTGCTGACCCACACAGGATCGCTAAGAGGTTACCCACATTGGATCGATAAGAGATGACCCACAAATTATATCTAGGAGTAGACCCAAAGAGGATCATTAGGAGAAGAACCACATAGGATCTCTAGGATAAGACCCACATAGGATCTCTAGGAGCTGACCAACATAGGATCACTCTTCATTCTTCTCTTCATAGCCAGCTACTGGGTTCCCTCACTAATCATGCTCGTCTCTAGGAGGATCCACTTCAAAAGCCGCTGGGTGATACTCCGACTACTATTATGTTCCACGAAAAAGAATCTAATAGATCTTCCATGTCATAGGGGTCTCAACACAACAGACGGCGCATCCATCCAACGCCCGGTCAGTAAGTTATTAGCCTTTTAGTCCATGGGGCTCGGTTGAATTTGTGCTCGATCCAACCCGACCGTACCTCAACTATACCAAATACCCTAGTGGGGTATACTCAAAATGTCCATATTGCTCCAATATTTTCAGTGCTGCTAAAGTTTCGTCAAACAGACCTCTGTTGCCAATGTTATTGCCTAAGTAAAGTAAATGTTCATATCGGGTCTGAGTCCGGTCTGACCCAGTTGGACCGACCAAACCCAACCTGAACGGGGTCGACCTAGTTTGGGTCAACCCAGACCAACATGTTGGGTCATGCCCGGCACGTGGTGTGGCCCAGCCCATGGGGCGGTCCGGTTGGCCGCTAGGGCCGTGAGGGGCCGTGAAGGAGCCTTGTGTCGCGGGTGGCAGAGGCCGCAGGTCAGCTCACCCGCAGAAGGCGGATCAATCGCGGGGGTGCCTCTAGGGCGCGGGGTGGCTCAGACCTGCCCAAGGTGGCTCATATGGGAGGTAGGAGGACACATGATGGCTCAGTCGGGGTGCACCACGAGGGTTCAAGATGGCTCGGATGGGGGGGGGGGGCGACTGCGGGCGACGGCTCGACCGTGGTGGGTGGAGGCTCGGTTGTGGGGCAGTGGGGGCACGACCATAGGGGGACAGTCTGGCCATGGTCGAAGGCTCAGCCCTGGAGGGTGGCGACTCACACGCGGGGTGGTAGCCCGACCACGAGGCGGTGGGGGCTCGGCCGGGGGGCAACGACCCGATAGCGGGTGGCTGCTCGACCATAGAGGTTGTGGCCCAGACAAGGACGACACAGAGGCTACAAGCGGCCGGGCCATGGGCCATGGAGACCATGGGGGAGTAGTGGCCTCTTGGCGGTGCCATTTCACAATTTCATATGTTGCATTCGGTGGGGTTGCTGACCTTCATTCTTATGTCCCACCGTGGTTCATAGTCATTCCACCATCATGGTCAACAATTAACCACAAGGTTCTCAGAAATGACGGGCCATGTTTGTTTGGCCCACACTCTCCACGTTATAGGAGTAGAAAGCATCTATAATTCCTTCTTTAATTATGATGAATTATCAAGAACAGAATGGGAGAAGAATTTTAAACAACCAATCTAAAAATTCACGTAAATAATCATACACAAATAAACCCCTACCATGGATAGTTTGTTGTTGTTGGCATGAGAAGGAATTCAAAGAAGGTGAAGAGAGTTCCAACGATTGTCACTTCTGAAACCATGCTTTGATGTCGGGCTCGCTCATCGTCCTCTTCCTTGATTTCTGAAGAATGTTCGTTGATGGAGATTTTCATTGGAGATGTGAAATCCTCCCAATATTTCTCTTCTTCCCAAATCCACCTAAAAGAAAATTACCCAAAAAGAAATGTTTCCCTAATTTAATTGTTGGCACAATTTTAAATTGGGTTAACTGATTACATAGGTTGGAATAATAAATTTAAGGCGGTGGAACCATTTAAGTGTGGATGTTTAAGAGGCTCCCCCACAATTATGAGGGAGTTCAAAGGGTTTAAAACCTCATGTGGTCCCCACCACAATAACCTATCATGGGAGGTTAGGATCAGTGGTCCCCACCACGATAACCCCTCATGGTAGGTTTTAGTTTAGGTGGTCCCCACCTATGAAATATTCAATGGGTGGTTTCAAAATAAAATAAAAATAAAATGTTACACCATTTTATTTTATTTCATTCCTTCATGAAAAACCCAAAATCTATCCTTCACTCTCAACCCACTACGGTCAAGGTGAAGGTCTCCTTAAGTGAATATCGGCATTGATAGTTCAACAGTGTCCTCAGATTTCTATTCCAAGCACCAGTTCAAATGTTAGAAAAACCCGTTTGCACGTTTACTGAACGTACTCGAACAAAAGATCATAAATTCATTCCGCGCGCTCCGGGACTCAGAATCACACGCCATCAATTTTCACGCACTCAAAAAATTCCCACATATAAAAAATATTACATGGAAATTCTCGGTCTTTACATAGTCTGACTCTTGTAAATGTGTTGTACACTATTGACTATAATTTGGGAGCATTATTTGAATTTAACCATTTAGGAATTAGGTAAGTGTTTTGAGGATTATGTTTTCAATTTTCAATTTTTTTTGATTATTTATCTGTATGATTTAGGAAATAGTTTGATACAAATTATTCAGATGGATTTCATTCATGATTATTCATTAGGATGTTCATTTTTTTCATAAAAAATGCTGAATACATTTTATCTTACATCATACAAGTTTTATGAATTTATTGTTACTTAGAAATTAATATAATATTGATATAAATCATACTACATGTATCTGATCAAATATTTTTGTTGTAAACTAGAAAACAAATCATTTTTCATTTTCTCTATGAAGATTCTCAATTGAAGCCTTAAATGATGAACAACGTTTCAAAAAAAATATGGAAATCATTTCGTGTTTTTTTGAAAATATTCAAAACCATCAGAAAAAATAATATCTAAATTCTCATAATGATATAATAGAGAACATCAAAAAAACTCAATAAATTATAATTATATTTTTTAATCATTTTAAATTGAACAATTAATGAGAATTTCAAAATTTATGATTTTGAAGTGTCTATTTGGATTAGAATGTTGTAATTTTTAGTTCGATCATAATATGGGATATCTGGGAAAACTATTAGTGAATATTTTTCTAGAAATATCAAAATTATATTAACAACCCTTTTAATATTCACATTCCTAGATTCATCCATATTATTGTCAAAATGATTAAAAATTCATTAATCATATTTTAAATAAACTATGCACATCTCTTTAATATAATTTTGTACCTCCATATCAATTAAAGGGAATAATATTTTTCTAAATTATATAATGAAATTTCACACTTTTGGATCCTCATATAGGGATTGATATTTACAAATACATATTTATAAAAATATATACTCCTCATGTTCTCTTATATATTCATATTTATGTTTTATTCTTTGTGGTAATATCATACTTGTTTTTTTACAATTTAATGAAAAATATTAATAATATTTTTCTTCTCATACCAAAACATAAGTTACCTTATTTGGAAATATTATTCAATTACTATTTTCATTTATTTTTTTTAATACCTTCCATAATTCCTCTATCAATTGATTCATAAGAAAGTGTTGTTTTAATTCTGTTCTCGTGTGGAAGGTTTATTAATTATAATCTTTTCTTATCCCATTATATAAAATTTAAATTTTTATAAATTATTTACATAAATATCCACAATAATAAATATTTATATGGATATGTAAACATTCCATGGAGACTACACTTTTAATAAGGTAGATGTATTTATTGAGAAAAAAATGATCATCATGATTGTTAAAATAGAATTTTGTGACTCTATTAAATGTGTAATAGACTATTGACATGTTTTAGTTATTTTAATGTATCATGGATTGATATATCTACTGGGAAATAATGATTCAATGTATCTTGAACTATTTATTAACAACCTATGTCCACGAATTGGTTCTCTATTTGAGGCATGTATTATATCATAATCATTGTAAAAAATCGACACTGCACATAGCTTATTGTGAACGGTAATTGGAAAATATTATATTCAATTCTTAATTAATTAAATTCCATTACATTTTATCATTTATTAAAATCATGAATTATAATAAATTGTTTCATTTAAGTTCAATTTATTCATTCATATTAAATCTATTGGATCCCCCAAATTTCATTGATAAAAACATTAATATGTTTCAAAATAATAGTATCACAAACATGTATTTTTTAATAGTTACACTCTATACATTATAAAATATCAGCAAATATTATAAATTCAATAGATAGAAATTGGTAGAACATTAATTTGGAATGATTTCTTGATATGTTTCTATAAAGAAAAAGTTAGTCTTCTTTTTCCAATATACGTAACAAAAAACAATACACCACACACCATTAGAAATTAATTTTTTTTAAATATCACATATTCACCTTCATTATTAACATAGGGTTTCAGGGCGAATGAATTTTATCATCCAAAAAAATTATTCATATTTTTTTATCAGGAAATTTATCAAAACATCATCATAATTAGTGGAAATCATGTCATAATAAAAGTACACATCCATCTATTACCATATAATCCTTCTAAAATGTAATTGGAATCAATGTTAAAAAATTGGAAGAAATTACGTCCATAAACATGACATTACGAGTAATTGGAATTTAGAATCCAAACATAGATGTTGATTTAGATCGAAAACTAGTTTTGATGCGTCATTTACTTCATTTCCATAGGCTCTATAGAGAAGATCCAAATTTACATATTGTTTAATTTGATGATTTCATATTATCCTTAAATCCTCATGTTTTTTCTGATAAATAATTCAATCTTCAATCATTTAATTTATTTATAGATGAATATACAAATTCATCTATCTACTACTTTTCTTAGGTAGCACCAAATTATAGAATGATGTCAATAAACACAAATTAGATCATTTACATTTCATTTAATAAATAACCCCAATATAAATGGATATTAATGGATTTACTCAATTCCAAAATGAATATCTCCATGAATACTGAATGATCTATAATAAACTCTGTAACTTTTTCACACCATTATATACTTTAAATAGTTGTTATCAAATTCTCCTATGAGGGTTTATCATGGATGGGAAGAACCCACATTGAGGTTATATGTGTAGGTTATCTTATATAAAAATCAATTGAAACTACCTAAAACCTCATTAGAAACCTAGAAGGAAACAAATTTAAAATTTATACTCAAGTGCATGTTCATAAGGAAGAATCTCAATCGATTTAGACCATACTATCAAACAAGATGACTGAGTGCATGATTTTTCTATCTAGTCTCTTGATTGAAATAGTGGTGGCTACATGTTGTGACCGAGTGTTTATTTGTTTTCAATTGGTTAATATATGTTTTTTGGATAATGCAGTGATGGTTATAGTATTATTAGGGACTCATTTAATGACATTTCATGTACCTTTTTTAGTAATTATCCATGAAAATTATAATCACTATTAATGTTTTTATTAATTTCAAATAGACGTATAAATTTTGAGAAACTGTTACAGCATATTAAAGGGGAGGATGAAGAAGCAGAATTATATAAGACCATGATATATTAAACTAGTCTATGAATTATTTTAATTTTTAACACCATGTAAAATAAATTTTTATCTATCATATTGAATATTTTAAGAAGAAACTTTAGTTTGGAAAAAACTTATGAGGTATTTTTTAATAGAAATTACTAAAAAAATATCGCCATCCACATTGCTCGACAATGGGAAACCACACCCACTGAATAGGTGGGTGGGGTCAACCTCTAGCTATAAAAGTTAGAAACTATATAGATTTCATTCTAAGATCCCATGAAGAGTCGTAGTTGGGGCATAGAACCCACAGAGAGCACACAAAAAGTAGATAGCGTAATATTAGACTAGGAATGTGGGACCGTATTAGGAGGAAAAACCTATGATATAATATTTTTCGTGTGATTTTGAGAGCCAAAATATACATATACCGAATTGATAATCAATGTGGGTTAACGGCTAGCTTACACTATTCATTTATATTAAAATAATTTCAATATAACAGGATCATCCAATCTATTTAATATAGTTTATCTTATTAAGGAATGCATCATCGTCACTATCCATTATTTGGGGTTCAACTATAACAGGACATACTATAATTTTTATTCCAAGGTGATCATTAAAGCAAACCAGATTGAGATTTTATGACCCCTCTTAATTTACATCCATGTTTTTATAATGGATGTGATCATATTATGCTAGATAGATTCCACATTTAATCTATGATATTCATGAAGACACTGAATATCCTGAATGAGACACAAAATCTCAATCTAAAAACATAAATTGTGATAAATATTTTATTAATTCACTGGTATGTCTGAAATAATGTGATATACATTCATTTTCGCAATCATATATATATACATCAATATAGAAAATAATGAAAGAGACATCCCAGAATTAGTTCCATGTGATATTCTAGAACATGATATTAAACATATAATTCATGTATGCCACGGGTGAAAATGAAGACCGAAGATGAAATTCTAAGCCACATCTAGTTTTATTTAAAATTATATATGTTGATTTATCAATAAATAATGAATTAATAAGATATATTTTTATATTAAATTTGGTGAATGAATATGTTATCCATAACTATTTCATTATTATTTGATAAATAAATACACATCTCCATAAAATATTTAATTTAACGAATTCATGTTCAATATATTTATGTGGTGTGGTATTTAATTGATGAAAATGATGAATTACAGATCCACAGTTAATTAGTATAATGTATTTCTTATATTTTTAAGAGATATTGGTGTTTTTATATATAATTTTATGAGTAATGCGGTGTACTAAACCCAAATACCACTCAGATGTCCCTTGAGCCTAGATGGCCCCATGGCTATAGCACATCTCCCAAAATTCTAGATGATGCTGACTAGTAATGTTGACATAGGATGTTTCTATGTGGAGAATATTCCCTCAAAAGGAGAGTGTATATCAATGGATTGATTATTTAAAAAATAAATATAGGAAACTGTAAAATTAAACAAATTTCATAAGACATGAAAAATAATGCAATAAATAACGGAATAAAGTACCATAATCATACAAAACAATATGGTTATATGCCATGATTCTAGTAAAACTAGAAAACATGGATATAATGATACAAACAATACATGTAGTAAAATAGGTGTAAAATGTATCCAAAACTATCCACAACATCTAGAGCTCTGACTCGACCATCTACTACTAGATATATATAATGAACTGATTAAATCAAGTGTGTGATGAAGTTCCCTTCCCTTTATCAACAGCCACATACATGTATTCTTTCCAGGTTCCAATGGAACCTAGATTGGAAGTGAGATAAATCATTGTAGGACACCACCAATGACATCTGTATCATAAAATCCATGTAATATAAAATAAATTAGTGAGCATGAATTCATATATAAAAGAATAGTAGTATAATAATGTAAATACCCATGTACCTACTTTATGCCTCACCTAGTGTCCGAACATGATTCCATATAATTAATTAATTATGTTCTTTTTTATGTGAAAATAACATGTGAGTCAATATGAGCACTGACATTATAGTGGAGGATTCATGATATAACACGGAATCCTTATGATATTAATGATGAAGAGGTTCCAATGTGACATGTAAGGAAAACTAGACTTCAAGGGTCTCCAACTCAGTTGTAACTGGAGCATAGATCATGGGTATGAGTGTATCCGTGGATAATAATCCAAGGAATTTCACAATAATGATTCTAACTAAGTCTAAGGAAAACATCAAAGATAAAATAGGATAATAAATTCCTAACACCAGGGACATAACTAGGCTTCCTCTTGTCCACAGAATCCATGTTAGATCAAGGGAGTGTATACATTTAATTATGCAGTATTAATGGTGGGATCATATTGTGTCATATCAGGAATCCAATTTTAGAAAAATATCAGATTCTAAGGTGGGTCTCACCCTTGGAAAACAACATATCTGAATCAAAATGGTGTCCAAGAGTTCTAAGGGCATTCCCTAAAAAATACAAAAGCTAACCTGAGTTTGGACAATCCTATAATGATGTAAAGTTTCATTTATATATATATTTATGAACATTATAATTTATTCATTTTATAATTACGGAAATGTGTATTCATCTACTTTTAAAATTTTGTTTGCTTCATGACATGAAATTAATTATTGTTACAAGGCCAAGGGGTATGAAAAAAATTAATTCATTTCATATTTGATCACCTGGTTTTCTAATTTTTCTATCCATTAACATGAGAAGGCATGATATGGATGAGAAACCACATGAAATTCATTTAATATAAATTAGTCCTTGTTATTTAAATACTATATATTCTTGTTTTTCTAAACATTGATATATCCAGCAAAAGAACTTACCTAAGTAAGGTAATATGATAATCACACATGGTATAAGTAATAATTCAAATCTACATTCATTGAATTATAGGAATATTACAATTATAAGGGTTAATTCATGGAACACCTGCATGGTGGGCTAAACACACTTTTCAAATTTATAAAATCACAACTATCGAAATCAACCTCTATGGGGTGGTCAATGTTGGGGAAGAAACCACCAATGATAGATAACACGTCTAAAAAGGTTCTTAAAATAGTATTCTAATGACTATAATTATGGTATATAAATGAAACATGTGATTATAGATGAATTTGGTGAATGAAAATGATATATTATAAAACAAAAAATCTTATGGGATGGTTATAGACTAACTACCACTTACTCATATGAATCTCCTAATCTAGTATTGACCTCTAGTTTTTCTTGAAATAGAAGATATCTTATGAATGTATCAATTCCAAAAAATGGGGAATATGAGACAACATCTAAAGATCATGTTCTATAATAATAAGAACAAAAAATATTAAAAAGTAATCACGATATAATTCGAAATAATCCACGAAGATTAATGCAGATCGAATAAGAATCAAGAAAGATGTACAAGATCAATTACTAGTTTATTCCTTTAAAGATCTCAATATTGAGAGAAATGGGGGCCACCACTATTGGAATTAAATTTCCTACGAAATGTGAGGTTTAATTAGGTCATTAATCTCATTTTTATAAAAAACTCCCAAAATTGACCTTCAAATGGTTTGGCCACATGATTATCCAAACCATGTGCCAAATGTGAACGACCATCTGTTGTAAGTGTTTAGAAACATAATAAGGAAAACTATTCACTGATAATGTAAAACACCTATACAATTTCATTGTTGTTTTTGGAATGGCCGTGCATCCACTAGGACACGGTTAGGGAAAATATTGATCCCTTTTGACCCCACTATCTATCCTTAACTAGTTAAACCTAATCATGCATACATCCTTAATCAATTTCATCTAACTATTCAACATGTTATTTTCTTCCAAAAATATGTGGTTTAGACTCTAAAAAATCTCTGGACAATCGTGAAATCATTAGGCATTTTTATTAGGTCCAAAATAAATAATTAGACCAAAATTAACAAGATTCACACCTAATTCAAAAACCATAGTTTTACAGTATTTCCCTCTTAATGGAACTTATCCCTGAATTCACTTTTCAAGGGCATCTAATCACTATCTTTGAACAACTCTGGCCACTTGCCATATACCTCGACCTCCCACTCCCATGTTTTCTATTTTACATTGATGTGTTTCAATGTATCCTATATTATACTGACATTCCATCCTTATAGAACCTTCATAATTTATCCAGTAATAAATATAGTATAATCCTCAAATGAATCATCAAAATATTTCTCAAGCTCTTTAGGATAACAATTATGTGGTATGTCGGCATGATAACAGTGAAGCTGTAAAATGTGGATGACATTGTGCGTGGAACAATACCTCTATGGTAGTAACAAAAAATAGGATATCGGCCTAACTCTATCCAAGATCTCAAACAACCCTTCATATTGAGGTGATATATTCCCTTTCCTCTATATATGTCCATGGCCTACCATTGGCGATACCTGTATGAAAAACAATCCCTATTAATGAACAATAGGGGTCTTATGTGGTCATCAAAATATGATTTTTGTATAAATTGAGAAATAGAGTAATGATCCATGATATGTTGAACCTTTTTTGAAGGCTCTTACAAAATATGAGGTCCATGTAGGTTTTCCTATATTACCTCTGGCCATTAGAGGGGTGAACAGAACAACCTACCATACAAGGTCTCAAAGGGAACTATATGAATTTTCACTTGAAACCTATAATTATTGGAGAACTCAATGATATTTATATGATTCTCTAAATAACTATTTATAATCAAGGAATCATGGACATGTAATGTTCTATAGAACCTGTATCACCTAATCCCATTATCCCTCAGTCTAAGGGTGAAAATAGTTTCTTAGAATCATCTTTGTACCCATTGCTTTCTGTAACCCCTTCAAGAACCGTGTTGTAATATGATTACACCTTCATAAAAATATTGCACTACTCACCATATGTAGTTTTATTATCTCATGTATATGCAATACTCCATTCTCAACAACTATAAAAGTCTCCCCAATAGAAAGAAGTGGGCTTCATTTTTCAATCGGTTATTTAATACTCATACATTGTTTCTACCTTAATGTGTACTCATTAAGTCAAATATGATGTCCATGGGATAATAATTCCATTTTTATTATTGGATATCAAGAGGTTTTAACAATCCTATACGTATCTGGATCTGTACCTTATCCTCCTGACATGTGGTACATCTTGTGATGAAACTTTCATTCTGATGTTTTATCCTAGGCCAATAATACTAGAGTCGAATATCATGATACATATTGGAAATTCCTAGATAAACTACCACTCAATGGTGTGGGACTCATGAATATACTCTTATAACATGCTTGTAGGAACCTAGACACATCCATGAATAAATAAAATGTCATATCTATCCATTGAACAATATATAGGCGGGTCATCTACTTAAATTTTCTTTGATAGAATCAATCCTTTACAATCTAAAAATTTCATTGTCTTGGCCATATCAAATATGGAAGAGGTAACTATCAAGGATAAGATATAATAATACACATTACTATTGTGAAATTCTAGGTTCATCTAAAAAAGGAGGGTCATCAATTTCCATTCCACATTGGCTTATCATACGACTTGTTCTCGAGTTATCAGACTCAGTGTATTTGCTACCACATTGCCTTTTCCTAGCATATAGGTAAGATCAATATCATGGATTGCAGATTCTCAACCCATATACAAAGTATAAGGTTCAATTAATTATGTTAAATTATATATTTGTGGTTCTTTTGGTACGTATATAGAAAGAATCATTCACCCAATAGACCTTATCTCTAATAACATAAGGCATGGACAACTACTATTAACTGACGTTCATGCATTTTCCAGTTTCTCTCATGAGGCCCCAACTATAAATACTTGTACACAACACATTTATCCTCTTGTATTGGAAATTCTATTATGCCAATTACTTATTTATAAAAAGAAATATTATGTTCTTTTTTGGAATAGAATATATCAGAATTAGTGTTGTTGAAATCGTCCCTTTCAGTTTCTGAAAGGCAATCTCACAAACATTTTACCACAAGAACATATAATCCATACTTATAATGAAAATAAGAGGTGAAAAAACATGACAAGACCTATATGAAATTTGTGTATCATCCATCCAAACCCAATAAACATCTTATATCAATCACATATGTTGTATTATCCTAGGAATCCACTACAGTAACCATATCTGAGTTAATAGAAACTCTTGATTCTGAAAAAATTTGACTAATAAAGTAATCATTGTTGATCTAGAAGTGGAGTATAGAAAGCAGGGAATAAAGTGAACTAAATTTCAATGTTTTAATAATTTTCTCGAGGTGAATATCATTATCTCTATGAGTGTGAAACTACACAAATATTTCATCCACATATACCATGAATGAAGAATATAGATAGGGTGGAAAACACTGTTCATCAGAGTCATCAAAATGGATGGTGGGTTCATAAGATAGATAAACATTACATGATACTAATATAGACAATAAATTCTACAAAAAGTAACATGAGTTATGTCTAATGGCCGGACTCACCTCAGGTTGTAGCCCAATTTGAAGTCGATCACAGATTACACCCAAGTTCCTGGGAGCTGTTCAAAGAGATAAACTATTTGAGGTTGTGGATACTGATTCATGCGCATATGATTGTTAAACATATATAATTTATGGCCATACAAAATTACCATTACTCCTTCATTCCAAAAGGAAATGGTGAATCCGATGAGGATGTACTGGTATATATAAAACATTTGGTCTATAAGTATGCCAATGGTCTCTTGAGCACATAGATCTGAGTAAGATAAATTCTTAATGGAGTAATGGAAAGTGAATCTTCTCTTGGAATGATCACAATAATATATTCTACATACATCTATTAATTTATTCATAGAAAATCATCGAGGGAGATAAACTGGAATGATATATTACGAGAGGGAATCCATCCTGGTGAAAAAGGTGATCCTTCATGATGAAATTAGTAATCTCATTAGTCACTCCACCAGACCCTTGATTGTCACATAAATGAAACATTTTAATGGTATTTTTCATTTATTTTCTATTCATTCCTTTATTTGGCGTTTCCCAAGCTTTTGTGGAGGAATGGGTGGGTTTTCATGAATTGGGCCAAATAGTGAGCCTAATTCCAAATTTTAAAATTAATACTGTTTCTTTTATAAATTTTTCTTTTTTAATATATTGTACTCGATAAAATTCCTAAATGTCCTCCCATGACCTATTAACACCCCATTTCAATTTGGAATCTTTAGTAATCCATAATAACAATGTATTTGGTGTTTTAATTTAACGAATCAGTCTAGCCTAAAGGCCCATTTTGAGTTTTATAATCAAAATATTTTTAATTAATAAGTTATTCAATTAAAAATTTTCATTGGTGATTCCAAGTCTCACACAAGCCCATTGAACCCATCCGCATGCCCAGCCTTTTTACCCCATATTTGGAACTGTTGTTCATTGTGAATTAGTTCAGAACATTATATGGGTTCTCAAATAGGATAGAATTGAAGAGGTAACATCATTCCTTTTTAACTCTCTCAATTATTACTCTTTGTACTCCATTAAAATTCATACATAACCTATACATCATTTTTAGAACCTCCATTTAAGTTTTTTACTATTTTAAAATTCATCTACTAGTGTATTTTGGGAAATATATCAAGATCCCTCTAGTAAGTGAGTCTCTTTCATTATTTTTTCAATTTTCATAGGGTTTCATTCATTGTTCTTAGGGTTCCATCCCTTATCCACGAGGTTACTAATGTCCATTAACTAGTGTTTAGAACCTAGGGCTTAACCTTAGGATATCATTGTCAATTATTGTGGTTTTAGGTTAGATCTAGGTCTCTCTTGGTGCGGCATTGGTGTGATTTGATTTTCACACGAATATTCAAGGGTTTTCACTAAATTGGTAGGTGATTCTATGTTTATGAAAATTATGGGAATTATCTAGTTGGGTTTTGAAATTTTCATGTTAATTTAATTTTATTATGGCTATGATAATTAGTTTTAGCAGCATTTGTATTGAAAATGAGTTTGAAGGGTCCTTTTTAGGTGAAATTGGAGGTTATTCCTAGAAATATTTGAAGGGATCAATTGGGGATTCCCTATAAATACATAGTTTTTTTATTGAACTATAATAGGTCTTCATATAATTTATTGAAGGTTTATCCCCTTTTTTATGCTGCGAAAATGGGTTTTAGTGGTGTTTGTGGAACATGTGATTTTTAAGTTCCATGTTTTTGTGAAAATAAAGGTTTTAAAAAGTTAAAATTTCTTGTTTCACATGGGGATGACCATAAACATGATATGTTGCTTTCGTTGAAATATATTGGGCTGGATATTATATTTTGGTAATTTACAAGTGTTCTCATAGTGTGAAATGTGTGGGTTTTAAAGTGTTTTGGGTGTAAAAAATAGTGGGGTTTTGAGAAGATGTTTTAGTGAAAATCAATGTGTTTTGTTGTGTGTTTTAAGTTTTATAAAATTTGTGTAGATAATGTACTGATTGAATGTGAAAATTAGTGTTATTTGATATGAAAATGGATTTATGTAGCATTATTAAATTGTTTGAGCACAATGGGAGTATCCCGGGTACCTATGCGGGGCTGATGTGTGCTAGTACAACTAGTGGACCGGATTGGGATTGTCCCTATTCCACATAGAATTTGGATAATGACAACTCTATATAAACTATATGGATGAGTAATAGGGAAAAATAGGTTATGGGTACATTCCCTACTAGTGGATCATTCATGAGAATAGATTTTACTATGGTTACATTACACCGATGTATTAGATACATGGGGCCCGAGACTATCTAGTGCCTAGGGGTGTTCCCAATTTTCTTTATAATTGTATTTTTGGTATTTGCATTTATCTTGTGGTATTTTTGGATGTAATTTATAGTAGATAACATTACTATTTAAACGTGTGAATGTTCTGAAAATTTTATAATGAAAATTGTTTTCAATTGAAAGTAGCATTTCTTGGATTTTATCACTGCTTTTCGTTACGTATTGAAAATGCTTTATTTTTTACATTGTATTTCATGATCATAGGAATTATTGAGTGGTATCTTATTGATCTTTGGATACTATCCTATATAAAACCCATAAGTATATTTATACTTGATTATGTTTGACTCAGGAAAAGAAAAGGCATTGGGTTTTAGCAGTTCAAGTTGTTAGTTCCCATCCTCGATGCGGAGTTGTGGATACGGCTTGTGGGTGAGGACCCCGTGTCCTGTGGTGTCTTTGGGGATGTATTTATAGATTATTTATTTGTATTCTAACAACTTTTATTTTCCTTAAACCAAAGTATTATGTTCTGGTTCTGATCCGGCTCCGGCCCCTCCTCCTGCGGCGGGATCTGAGTCGGTGTCGCCGGTTTCAGCGCCTGTTCGTCCTGGTAGGTCGTTTCGGGATGCGGTCAGATGTTCGGGGGTAGGGGTGGCGCGCCCTTGTTTTCCTGATATTGCGCCGTTCTCGCACTCGGTGGTGAGGGAGGGCTCCGCAGTGTCCCTAGTAGCGCCGGAGGTGACTTTCACAGAGGCGGTTACAGGCCTTAAATGGACCCTGGTGGCAAGGTTTGGGTTCCTCGTTCCTTCTTTAACTGTTCTCCGTCGTTTCTTGGACACCTGGGGTTTGCAGGGGGCCGCTCGGGTGTCGGTGTTGCATCACGGTTCCTTCTGCGTGGTGCTTGCCTCGGAGGCGGACTTTGTGCAGGCGTGGTGCAGGGCCCCCCGGGCGTTCGGGCGCTGGCGGTTCAGTCTGTCTCGGTGGTCGTTGGAGGCGCATCAGGGCAGGGAGGGGTCGAAGGCAGCGGTCTGGATTAGTCTTCCAGGGTTACCTCTTCCTTTCCACAACGGCACCTTTTTAAAGGCGATTGGGGACGCCTTGGGGGGGTTCTTGTGTGTGGAGGACTCGTCTGTGGCTGGCGCGGAGTCTGCGGTGGCTAGGCTCTGCGTGGAGTTGGACCTCTCGTTACCGGTACCGGAGAAGATCACTTTGTTAGTGCCGGGGACTGTGGAGTGGGTGCAATACGTGGTTTTCCCGGTGTTTCCACGGTATTGCTCGGTTTGTTTGCTGCAGGGCCACTCGGTGCTTTCTTGCCGCAAGCTTCAGGGCTCTATTCGGACGTCTGGTGGCAATCGTTCCTCTCGGTCTGTGGGGGCTCGTCCTGGTAGCCATGTTTCTACTGCCTTGGTGCCGGCTTTCAGGCCTCTGGCTCGTGTGCGGGAGGCGGCAAAGGGTGTTGGTCTTGCTGAGGCTGGCGGGTCTGCTGTGGTGGCTGGGGGTCTTCAACCGGTGTCTTGCCCTATGGATTCCGCGTCGTCCTCCGGGGTTGTTCTAGGGACTTTCTTAAGGGGCCTCTGGTTGTCTGGTCTGACGTCGCTCACTGGTTCATCTTTTCCAGGGTCCGGCTTTGACACTCGGCCGAAAAGGGGGGCTGGTGAGCGTGCTGTGGTGCCTTTCTGGGGTGACTCTTTTGTAGAGCGGGTCTTTCAGTCTGGCGGTTTGCAGAAGGAGTTGGTCGGGGATGGCAGGAGGCGGAGGGGCGAGCCTCTCGGGGGGTTTCTTGGCCCTTCTCTGGCTCGGCCTATCACGGAGGAGGGTCGGGTCTCTGCCCCTGTTTCTGTGGGGGATGGGGGGATGGACAGGTCTACGGTTAGAATGGAGGGCGGCCACCCCACCTCCCGAGGGTGGTCTTGCGACAGGGAGGTTCTGAAGGGAGGGAGCCCCGGGGTGATGACCAGGAGGATGAGCAAGATGCTTAGTGCTGGAGGGAGGTCCTTATCCCCCGTTCGGAGGGCTGCGTCACCTGGGGCGAACACCAGGTCGATGGTTGCTTAATGTATCCCTGTCTTATCTGGAATGCCCGGGGGGTGGGGGCCAGGGTAAAAACAGACTTCATTGTTTCGGAAGTAAGAAAGCATAGAGCAGTTCTGGTGGCAGTTATCGAGCATAAGCAGAGGAGTGAATGGTTACAAGAGTTTTCTAAAAGACTGAAGATGCATGGAGCCTTGCATGGAGCCCCGTCGAATAACCATATCTGGTTGTTCTGGAAGAGGGATGTTTCAGTAACACTGTTGAGGGTAAGGGATCAATTTATCACGACGAAGGTGACGTGGAACGGGTTGGAGTGGCTCATGTCAGTTGTGTACGCGAGTTGTGATGCGCGTCAGAGGGAGGGTCTCTGGACGGAGCTAGAGGATTTCGACCCAGGGGTTAGCCCGTGGATTTTGGGAGGGGACTTCAACATTGTTGCTGAACCGGAAGAAAAGAAGGGGAGGGGTGTGTTTCAGAGCCGGGAGAGCATGGCGTTTGTGCAATGCATGGCGGGGAAGGGTCTCAGGGAGGTTGGCTTCTCGGGGGACCCGTTCACGTGGTGCAACAACCGCAGAGGGGTGAACCTTAGCTGGGCCAGGCTGGACAGGTGCTTCGCGAACCTCCGCGCTTCTGAGGTGTTCGGGGAGGTGAAGGTTCTCCATTTGCCGAGGGGGGTTTCGGATCACTCGCCGCTGCTTTTATCCTTTGGAAGGACTGAGACCCCACCGGAGGGCTTTCGGTTTTCCAATTGGTGGATGGACGACTTGTCTTTCCTTGGGATGGTTACGCGGGTTTGGGGAGAGCCTTCCAGGGGGCACACGTGGGTGGCATTGCATGGCAAGTTGCGGCGGTTGAAACAGGAGCTCTTACGTTGGTCCAGTTCTCTTCCAGCTTGGGATAGGGAGATGGAGTCTCTTAAAGCAGACATAGATACGCTGGAGGTCAGTCTGGAAGACAGGTGGGATGAGGGGGTGTTTGAGGAGTTATCAGAGAAGAAGGACGCCCTGGCGTTGAGCCTGCTTTCCCAGGAACGCAGGGCTAGGGATCGGTCGAGGGTGAGATGGCTCAGGGAGGGTGATAGGAACATAGCCTATTTTCATGCATGCTTAAGGGAGAAAAGGCGGGAGGTTAAGCCTAACTTGGAGTTGGAGGACGGCTCATTCTCGGATGACAGGGAGGTGGTCGGGGGTAGAGCGATGGAGTATTTCAAGAATCTGCTGGCTGGCCCGAGAGGTGATGGGCGTGAGGGGTTTCCATCTAGCGATTCCAGGTTATGGGAAGCGATACCGGAGGTGGTGTCAAGGATGGAGAACAAACAGTTTGAGGTCATTCCCGATGAAAGGGAGGTGCAGGCGGCAGTGTGGCAACTGAACCCGGACAGTGCGGCGGGGCCGGACGGCTTTACGGGGTGTTTTTACAGAGGGTGCTGGGCCTGTGTGAAGAATGATCTGGTGCTAGCCATCCATGATTTTTTCCGAGGGGGCTTTCTTCCTCGGGTAGCGGCGGCGACTACCTTGGTCCTGATACCTAAGTGCAAAGACCCGACTTCACTCAGTCACTACAGGCCGGTTAGTATGTGTAATTTCCCGTACAAAGTCTTAGCGGCGGTGATCAATAGTAGGCTGTCTAATTTGCTACCAAGGTGGGTGTCGTCAGAGCAGCATGGTTTTGTCAAAGGGAGGTCGATACAGGGTGCTATGGCGCTGGCTCATGAGCTGATGAGGGATTTAAATATGAAGGTCTGTGGTGCCAATATGGTGGTAAAGCTGGATATGAGTAAAGCCTACGATAGAATGGAGTGGGGTTTCATGAATGGAGTCCTGTGAAGGATGGGGTTCTCAGCCGGGGCCTGTGATATTTTCTTCAGATGTGTTAGCTCGCCGTGGATGGCTGTATCCTTCCTGGGGAGATCACATGGTTTTTTCAAATCCGTTCGTGGCCTGTGACAAGGGTACCCTCTATCCCCTAGTTTGTTTATACTGATGCAGGATTCTATAAGTAAACTTATCAACAAGGGAATTGGCAGGGGGGAGATAGTGTCTTTCCATAGGAAACAAGGGCGTCTCTCGGTATCCCACCTCATGTATGCGGATGATACTATTGTGTTTTTGAATGCTGGAATGAGGTCTTCGAGGAAGTTTAATGACTTTCTGAAGGATTACTGCAAGTGGAGCGGACAACGGGTGAACCAGGAGAAGAGCTGTTTCTATCTGGCGGCTTCGTGTGGAGATGACAGGTTGGATGCGGTGAGAACGGAGTTGGGCATGGGGAGAGGGTCCTTACCGATGGAGTATCTGGGAGCACCAGTGTCCACTGGTCGGTTGCGGAATAGGGATTTTGACAGGGTTGTGGCCAGGTTGCTGGCCCGGATTACAGATTGGAAAAATCACTTCATATCCTTCGGGGGTCGGATCTCCTTAGTAGAAAGTGTGCTGACATCGATACCGGTGCATGCACTTGTGGCGGTTAACGTCCCCAAGGGGGTCATTAAGTCCATAGATAGGGTGCTCGCACGTTTCATCTAGGATGCCTCGTGGGAGAGGAGGAGACAGTGGGTCTCCTGGAGGAAGATGGCGAGACGGGTCACAGAAGGAGGGATCGGGGTTCTTTGCATGGCGGATACGGTGCATGGAGTACGTGCGAAGCTGGCCTGGGAAATTACGGAGCGAGAGACGCTGTGGGGAAGGTGTATGCGGGGCAGGTACGAGGATAGTTCCACCGACATCCCAGTGAGAGGGTTTTCCATATGGGCAGAGGTGTGTAATATTGTCCCAGAGTTGAGGGATCATGCTCAGTGGATCATCGGGGAGGGGAGGGTCGGATTCTGGGATTGCAACTGGTCAGGGAGGGTGCATGCGTTCCCACGGTGCCCAGCCCCGATGATCTCGTTTAGGGAGGCAAAGCGTCACCCTCTGTTTTTCGGCGCGGTGCTAGATGCGGAGTCACAGAGAATCTTTGAGTCGGTGGTGATTAACAATGAGAGGGACAAATGTGTCTTCACGCCCTCAGTTTCGGGTAAGTTCAATCTAAAAGACTTCCGCAGGAGTTGCAATGTTCAGCAGACGCAGGAGGCGGGAAGCAGGGTGGAGTGGAGCAGAAAGGTCCCCTTGAAAATGAATTTTTTAACGTGGAGGATCATGCAAAACACCATCCCTTCGGATGAGAACATCAAACGCCTGGGCGTTAGTCTAGCATCTGGATGTCAGTGCTGCAAATGGAGGAAGGAGGAGAGTATGGAGCATATTTTTCTCGCAGGAGAATGGGCCAGAGTGGTCTGGAATTTTTTGGGAAACCTCATAGGGTACTCTGGGCATGTTGAGACCTGGGAGCAGTTCTCGAGCTTGTGGGTGCAGGGGGGTGGCGGCAACGTGGAGGATAAAGAGGTTCGATCAGTGTTTTATAATGCTGGGTGCTGGGTTCTGTGGGATGCGTGGAACCGAGCTAGGTATGAGGGGCGCACATCCACTGGGAGGGCGGTGGTGGCAAGGGTAAGGTGTTTGCTGATTGATATTGTGAAAACAGATAGGTTTGGGGAGAGCGTTCCATCGTTACGGGGATTGGTATCCCAGGGGATGGGAGGTGGGGAGGAGAATTCCAGGAGGCGGGGGTCGTGGGTTCGATGGTTTCCTCCAGTGGGCGGTCTGAAGATGAATGTCGATGGGGCATGCGCGGGACGGAATATGCGTGGTGGTGGGGTGCTTCGAGACGGCAGTGGTAGTGTGTTGCTGGCTTTCGCTGTGCACTACGGGAGGGGGAGCTCGGTGCAGGCAGAGGCCCTAGCGGTCCATTCAGAGATATCTGTGTGTCTGGACAAAGGCCTGATGGTGGAGCAAATAGAGACTGACTCGAAAATTATACATGATGCATTACATGGACAGGGTACGATGCCGTGGAGGATTTCTTATACTATCATACAGTGCAGGGCGATTATGGGGAACGACATAAGGGTTACTCATACCTGGCGGGAAGGGAACAAGGTTGCGGACTACTTTGCCTCTATTGCAGCCCCGGGGGATATTTCAGTTTGGGTGGATAACTCCTTGCCAATTAGACCTGAGGGGGTCAATCTGATTAGGGGAGATGCACTAGGACTACATTATTTTCGCCCTCCGTAGGGGGGTCCGCGTTTTGTTATGCTTTTGTTTTTGTTTTTCTGTTTTTGGTGTTATGTATGGGGTCTCTTGGGATTAATAAAAAAAATCATATTTTTGGTGGTGGATGAGTCGGGAAAGGAAAGCGCTGGGACTCTCTAGGATTGAGGTTTTAGTATTGATTAGGGTGCCTAGCCCGCACCTCTCATGGTAACCCTTGATTCACCAAGGTAAGTTGTAATTTACAAATTGACTTTACTTCAGGTGTGACGTGTGGGCTATATACCATATGTGGACATCAGGCGGAGGAGGAGTAGTTGTTTCTTTTATTACTAGAATGTGTTTAGATTGATTATATTTGATGTATTTCATTAAAAATTTCATAGTTATGTTATTTATTATTGTTTTGTCACAACTTCATTTTGTAGCAACATGACTCTCCAGAATGCTCCCACGCACCCACAAGAGGATGCTGGGGAGGGTTCTCCGACACCGATTGATTAGAGGCTAGTTGAGGGTGTGGTCTAGGAAATCCATTCTCTTGGGAAGGATCATACTCCCACTCTTGTTCATTCTAGGGCAGAATAGGAAGGCCCTAGAAAAGATAAAGCTCAAGAGTATTGAAAAAATAATCCTCTTACCTTCCGAGGATGCACAGAACCCCAGGATGTAGAGGAATGGCTCATAATGATCAAGTTTATGTTTGAGTTCCTGGAAACACCTGAGGAGATCGGAGTGAAGTATGCCTCATTTCTATTGGAGGGTCCTAGCTGTAAGCAGTGGGAGTCAGTTCTTCAGACTAAGAATAATGAGCATATGCGATGGGGGAGATTTCAAGGTTGTCTTCAATGAACATTACTAACCTGAGGTTTTGGATTCTTCTAGGTAAAGAGAGTTCATGGACCTTGTTCAGGGGAATATATCTGTGATGGAGTACACCAACATTTTAGCTTAGTTGGTTCGGTATGCTTCAGAAATACTCTTTAATGATCAGATGATGTCCCAGAGGTTTGAGAATGGATTACGGCCAGAGATATTCTCCCAGGTGTTTTTATTTAAAGTGAGGACCTATGTTGAGGTCGTTGATAGGGAATTCATGGTGGAGATTGATAGGAAAGGAATGGCTCGATTCTCCAGTTCAGTATAAGAAGTGGGCAATGTCATCCCCTCAGAGAAGAAATTGAAGCTGGAGGATCATGTGATGAAAGAAGGTTGATATTCATGCCACACTTCGTGGCAGTTTTCTTCTGTGTCTTCTGATGTGAGGTCGGTCATGTTCCACTAGTGTTGGAAGCCTAGGCACATACGAACATCATGTAGACTTCCTCTGAATCCTTGTTACTTATGTGGAGGTATGGGGCATTTGTAGTGCTTCTGTGGTGTTGCACGTCCAGTCTCGAGTGGGGCATGGTCTGTGACTTCAGGAGGAGTGCCAACATAGTCCAAGTCATCAAGGACTAGGGAAAATTGATTTGGCATCCATGGTGGTAGGCCTAGAACATTCTTTGGGGAGAACTAGTTCAGTGCACAACCATAGACTAGCAGTAATCCTTAGGTAGATACCAGACATCTCCATGCAGTGGATCATGCACCACCAGGATCAGAGGTGGAACCGTCTACAGTTCGAGGTACCGTTTTGATCGCATATTCTATAGCTACTTCTATTTTTCATACTGGTTCCTCTTTTTCATTTATTACTTCATGTTTTTTTGGAAATGTGGAATTTTTCAACTGAGTTGATGTCTTTCTCGATTGATTTGGTTACGCCGTAGGGAAAGAATAAGGAGCAGGGCCTCAGGTGCCCCTCGTGTGCACTTTTCGTGTTAGGGGTTGGGATGAAGTGGGATCTCCTAGGTCTAGATATGAAACTATTTGACATAATATTTGGAAAGTATTGTCTTGTAAACATCTATGAAAACATTCATTTCTACAGGCAGTGAGTGAGTTTCACTGCACTTGATGGGAGTCACTAGGTATTTTGGAGAGAATGGGATCCTCGGACGGGTCACACAGGAGCTCTACTCCTAGAGTTGGGATGTCATACCTTCAAGTTATCATTCCTAATGCTATAGGATAATCTTATTACCATTAGAGGTGCACTTCCTCATATAGCGAATGTGTTTCTGGAGGTATTACTAGATTATTTCTCATGTTTTCCCCCAGAGCGGGATGTGGAGTTTTCGATTGAACTGACACCGGGAACACAACTGATATTTCTTCCCACATATCACATGGACCCCACAAAGATGATGGAATTAATGATACAGTTGGACATATTAGAATCTAAATGATTCATTCGCCTGAGAGTCTCTCCTTGGGCCACTCTCGTGTTGTTCGCAAAAAAGGCTGACGGATCCCTCCAGTTGTGCATTGACTACTGGAAGCTGAATAAGGTCACAATTAAGAACACATACCCTTTTCATAGAATAAATGATTTGTTCGATCAGTTGAAGGGGAAATTTGGTTCTCAAAAATAGACTTGTGTTCGGCCTATCACCAGCTTAGGGTGAAGGGGTCAGATAACCGTAAGACAACCTTCCAAATCATGTATGACCACATTGAGTATTTGCTCATACCCTTCTGATTGACAAGGTGGCATACATGTTGACCATACCTTCTTAGTTTGCAACTATCCATGATGTTTTCCATGTATTTATGAAATAAAACCCGGATCTATACCATGTTTTGAGTTGGGATGAACTGGAGATAGAGCCTGTATTTTTAGTTTTGGAGTGGCCATTGAAAATAGTAGACTCCCAAGAGAAGGTGATTCGAGGGATTTTTATTCTACTGGTCCGATTTCGTTGGCCACATTTTTATGATACACATGATACATGGGAGCCTATATCATGGGTTGGAGAAGAGTATTTGTTCATGTTTTACGATCTAGCTTTAGGTTGACATTCCAGGATGGAAAGTTTTTATGGTGGGGAGAATTTTCAAATAAATGAAAAATTCTATAGGTATTTTTCATTTATTATCCACTAATTCTTTGTTTTGGTGGTTTCCCATGATTTTATGGAGGAATGGGAGAGTTTTCATTAATTGGGCCAAGTCGTGAGCCCAATTCCAAATATAGAAGTAAATTTTGATTCTTTTATTACTTTTTCTTTTTTTTAATATTTTGCATCAATTAAAATTCCTAAATTGCGCCCCCTGATCTATTAACACCACCATTTCAATTTGGATCCCTTAGTAATCCATAATAATGGAGTATTTGGTGTTTTTATTTAATGAATTAGGCAATATCAAAGTCCCATTTCTAGTTTTAAAAACAAAATTTGTTTAATTAATATGTTTTTCAATTTTAAATATTGTTCGGTGATTCTATATCTAACCCAAGACCCTTGAACCCAGACAGGCGCCTAGCCTCTTTCCCCCCTCATTGGAGTTCTTGTTCATTGTGAATCAGTGCAGTACATTATATAGTTCCTAAAATCATCCAGAATTGAATAGGAAACGTCATTCATTCATTACACTCTCAATTTTTACTTTTTCCCACCATTATAGTTCCTTCATAAACTTCTCACACTTCTTCGAACCTCCGTTTATGTTTATATTGTTTTAAAATTATGATACTTCTGTATTTTGTAAGATTCTTCAAGATCCCTCATGTAAGTGACCATTTTTCCCTCTTATTTCAATTTTCTTAGGGATTCATACATTATTATTAGGGGACCATCCCTTATACATGAGGCACCTAATGTCCAGATTCTATGGTTTCTAACCTAGTCTTTAACCATAGGTTTTCTTGGTCTATTATTGTGGTTTTAGGTTTGATCTTGGTCTCTCTTGGTGCAGCGGGGGTGCGGCATGATTTTTGCATGATGATTCAAGAGTTTTCATTAAATTGGTAGGTGATTCCATGTTGATGCAGTTTAAATGAATTATCTAGCTTTGTTTTTATATTTTAATATTTATTTCATTTTTTTATGGATGTAAAAATTAGTTTTAGTGGCATTTGTATTGAAAATGAGTTGGAAGATCCATTTTTTGGTGTTATTAAGGGTTATTCCTAGAAATTTTTTATGGGTTCAATTGGGGATTCCCTATAATTACATAGATGATTTTATTAAAATTTAATGGGGATTAAAAGAATGATTTTATTTTTTTCCTTTTTTGTTGATGTGAAAATGGGTTTTAATGGTGTTTGTGGAACATGTTATTTTTAACACCCATGTTTTTGTCAAAATGGAGGTTTTACAAAGTTATCATTTCATGGTTCACTTGTGGCTGCCCAAAAAAATAGATTTCATGGTTTTATTGAAAAAAATTGGGCTGGATTTTCTATTTTGGTAATTTAAATGTGTGACTATAGTGTTAAAATTGAGTTTTTTAAAGTGTTTTGGGTGGAAAACAATGCTGGGTTTTGAGAAAAAGTTTTATTGAAAATAAAATTTTTTTGTTGGGTGTTTTAAGTGGAATAAAATATTTTTATCTACTTTACTCATTGTATGAGACCATTAGTGGTGTTTGAAATTAAAATTTATTTACATTTCTTTTTGAAATTATTTGAGAACAAAGGGTGAAGCCCGGTTGCCTAGGTGGGGAAGATGTGTACTAGTACGGCTAGTAGACCGGATGGGTTTTATCCCTATTCCACATAAAATTTGGATAAATACAAATATAACTAAACATTATTGATGATTAATGGGTACCACTAGCTTATGGGTATCTTCCCCACTAGTTCCTCATGCATGAGAACAGATTTTACTATGGTTACTTTACAATAAGGTATGAGGTACATGGGACCTGAGACTATCTAGTGCCTATGGGGGTTCTTGATTTTGTTTCTCACATTATTTGTGGTATTTTACCATTTCATGGAATGTTTTGGAGGAAATTTATAGTAGATATCTGGTCTATTTAAATGTGTGAATGTTCTGAAAATTATTGCATGAAAACTATTTTCAATTGAAAGTTGCATTTCTTGGAATTTTTCACTGATTTTTTTGCGTATTAAAACAACTTGATTTTTCACATTTTATTGCATGCTCCATTGAATAATTGGGTGTTATCTTGTTGGTCATAGGCTCACACCCTACACACACCCATTGGGTTTACATAGACATGGTTATGTTTGACTCAGGTAAAGGAAAGTCTTTGGGTGGTGGCGGTTCGGGGAGTTAGTTCGAATTCTTGGTGTGGAGTTGTGGAGACGGCTTGTGGGTGATAACTAATTTTACATGTGGAGTCATTATGGATATCTTTATTATCTATTTATTTGTATTTGGACCAATTTTATTGCGTTTAAATAAATGTATTCAGTTATGGTTTTTTCTTAAGAATTATTTGGCTGGAAAATTTCTAATTTATATTATGGATATTTTTTAATGTTTTGTGCTTTCATACTATGGTAAATCATTACCAAACCTAAATTAATGATGTAAATGCACTTGTTATAGACCATTTGGATAAGGAACACCCTTCGGTCCTTGTCACGGGCCGAGTTTGTTGTTGGTATTTGTGGTTACCAGATTCGGTTCGTGATAATGATTATATAGTCCATATATACTATCCTAGACATACAACTCACCATTGTTTAGAGAAGTACTACGCTATGGTGATGTAAATGAAACTATTTGAAAATATATGTCCATAATGGTGTGATATATAACCAATCAATCCATCACTGAGAAGGATATCAAGGCCCGTTATCTAAAGAATTACTAGGTCCCACATGAATGGTTAACTACCTACATCAAGGGGAAAGTCCCTACAATGTTGTATACCCTTTTTGATACTCCCAATAGTGTATCTTGGGCAATTACTAAACAATAATACTATATTTTTAGTATAATATATCCCATTATAGATAAAGAGATGAAGGACTATGATGCTCCCATATCAAATAATGAAGATACTATATTAGGGGTAACTAGTACAAAACCATGTACTATGGAGGGTCCTTCATATGGATTCTCATGTATCTTCTATAGTTCATGCAACTAACTAGATCCATTGACCTATGAAATAGCGAGGCTACTATGATGATGAATTCTTCTCTAGCGTAGCTGGTGACCAATAGTTTGGCTTCCGTGGCCATGACCTCTTCCTCAGCCATTCCCACTTGTGCTAATCTAACTTCCTTCCAGAAAGACTGTCAAATATCCTGATCATTGAAGTTGAGATGGTGTTGATCCTATTCCATAAGAATTTCATTTAAAGGCTTAAAAAATTATCTATAGATTACCCATAGAGAGGAAACCTCGAAACTATGAGGGTATCTATCACATTGAGGCTTTAGGTTCCCCTATCATCCATAATGATTAAACACCATAGGGATACCAATACAGGTACTCTGGATGCCACTAAATTAATGAGAAACCATGATGGATCATATTATTGAACCAAAAATATTTGGACCTTCCTCAAAACTAATCATATTTACCAAATAATACCTCAATCCATTATGTTAAACTAATTAATAAGATCATGATTGAGTATTTCAATAAATGGTTTGTAGGTGAAATACCATCACATGAGTACATATAGAATATTATATCCCATAAATGATGCTTCTAGAGTGAGAATGATCATCCTCTATTAAAATGGGTGAAAAGTCAAGTAACTCCGTGAAACGTGATCATTTATCCATGACTAACAAAGACCCTGCTCATATAGAATGAACTCTCTAGCTCGGTTACCATCCAGATACTGAGGAAATATCTGATCATAAATGGGAGTCTGGAAATCAGAACATAATATTCCCTGATGAAAACCAGCATGGATAACCACATCCTACCAACACTTGGTCGATATAAACAATCTATTACTTCTTCTCTAGAGGTGTTTTAAAATGGTCAATGATAGATGAGGTGTAATTAATATATGATTCGGCAGCATTTGGATAGCCATCCTCCGAAAGGGTTGGAGGATGATGCTTCTAGAACTAAAAGTTTCAATTAATTCATCCTAGGTTCAAGATGTGGATATCCTATGATATAACACATTCGAAGATATAGACTATAATGTAGTTAATTGTATGTTCCCAAATTAGGTACAATATGATATTCCTAAAGTGACACTCACTGTGGTATGACTGGAGGCCCAGGGCCCACCACGTCTTGAGCGTTAACACCCTCCCCGCACCCGACATGAGGATTTCATTGTGGAATTGGTATAAAAAAGTATAAGAACACCCATAGAACCAGATTAGAATATATAGATAGAAAAAAGGGAATCAACTGAAAAGAAGGATCACTACCAATGACATACTACTCCAACTACATGCACAAATGTCCAGGTATTTGTATCTTATATAGTATAAATTATTGGGGTTCTATTAGATTAGTGGTAAACTATACCTTCAGTCATAACATAATTGAAACCACTTCATTTTAGGACTCAAGATTCAATTTTTAAGATTTAATTTTACTATTTCCATATATCAATGTTCATTTATAATGGACTTCTATTCCATGTGAATCACGAACCATACACCATATCACTGAAATAAAAAACTATTCAATTTTAATTCAAATGGTTCCACTCAGTAAATTACACATTCCAGAAAATGATTACCCAAACATCCCATGAATTGAAAACAATAATCACTCAATCACTACCATAAAATTGAACTGGAATAATATAAATACAAAAATATCACTCAATAATCAAAGAATCTCATTTAATGAAAGAAGATGAAATTATCATATAAAGCCTGGAAATATGCATGGTATGAAAATTATATGTGCCTAAAATGATGTATGCAATAATTCTCTTTTCCCATATATCATCATGTCAATGATGAAATAATATCCTCATTCTATGTAATGATAATAACCACAACATCACATGTGTGTCACCCAATTGTGAAATGATATCAACTATAATGGATGAACAATAATTATAATTCTGGAAATTCCTCATTTTTCCTGAACATGGGTTAGATATGGCAAATTACGACATACATCCATGTTCTAATGAATTACTTATATCCCATTTGTTTTCATTAATTAATAAAAAATAAATATAAACCTATGATACTACTTTGTGATATCCCGTACCAAGATGCCACATAGAGGCTCCCCTATCCATGATGATCACATTCCTCATACACATCACACAAAATTCCAGATTCTACTAACTAGTAGTGAGGGCCTAGTGTTTTTACAGGGGGATAGTATTCCATAATTACTAGAGTGTATAAAAGTAGATAAATAATATCATAGGAAAATAGTAGAAGATGTCTTTGTAAATAGAAGTCACAAAAAAGAAGATTGGAGTAGTAAATAACTCAAGTGACTAACATTAACATAAGAAATATGATGATGATATGTTAGGTATCTAATAAAATTGAAAAACATGGATTCAAATAATAAAACAATACATGGTATATAAAATTACGAAAAAGGAACATGAAAATATCCCCAACATCCCAACATCTATCTCAGTCATCTACTAATAATTAAATCCTATGTAATCAAGAAATCAAGTATCTAAAGTAGTTCTCTATCCTTTATCAACACCTTAATATATGTGGTCTTCCTAGGTACCAATATATCATGGTCATTTTTTTAGGTAAATGATAGTAGGCCACCACCAACAATGTATACATAACATATTCTATGTAATATATAATAAAATTTTCTGCAAGCATGCATATATAAATGTAGTGTACTACATTAACATAAAAACCTAACTACATTCTACCTCCCTAAAAAGATTTGAAAACAAATAAAAGGTTAATTAACTAAATAATATCTATTTTATACAAATAGGTCGTGTGAGGTAATACAAAAATGACATGATAGTGAAGGATCTATGATATAAAAAGGCATGCCAATGATAATAATAATTAAGAGGATCGAAGGTAATAACAAAGTAAACATAGACCTCAAGGGATGCGAACAAAGAAGAAACTGCATCCTAGATATTGGGTAACAGTGTAATCGAATGAGTTTCATCCAATACATTCCACAATAATGTTTCTAGCAAATTATACAGAAAACATCCAAGGTAAACTTGGATAAACATTTTCCAGTCCCAAGGATGTAACCTTGACGCGTAATGTCAGTAGGAGAAATGTTGGATCCAAGTTTGTATTCAAGGAATTAGGTAGTAGTAAAGAAGGGCTCCACTAATGTAATGTCAAGAATCTACTGTAATAAAAATATCAGGCTCTAAGTCGGGTCTTAACCTAGAAACCAACATATCTTAATCAAAATGTTTTTCATGAGTTATCACGTAATTGGCTTTAGAATCCAAATTCTAACTCATGTATGACCTCTAATATAGTGATTTCATAGACCTTATACAAGTAGGAACATTAAAATTGAAACATTAAATAATTATGGAAAATTGTATTCATCTCATTTAAAAAGATAATTTGGTTCAATCCTTTCACTTCATTAGTGTGTCATGGCCAAGGGAATGAAACCATTTAATTAATTTCATATTTAATTTATAGGATCTCTCAATTATCTTTTGTTACCATTAAATTTTAGGCTATATATGAGAAATGACATGCAATTCATTAAATATAATCTAGGACAAGTTATATCTATACTATACATTCCAATTTCATTTTAGACATTCATTTATCAAGATTAATTTCTTAACATAGATGGGTAAATAGATAATTACAAATGTTACTAGAATTTAATGAATTCAACATTAATTTAATTAAATAAGGCTTACCATTTGATGGGTCAAGCCTGGGAAAACCCAGACGGTGGCATAAATACATATGTAAAATCCTTGAAATCCATGTCACGGAAATAACCCTACATGTGGTAGTGGAAAATGTGGTTGTAACAACCAATGATTGATAAATCATTTAATAAGGGTCATATAAAATGATTATAAAGACAAAAATAATAGAATATTAACAAAACAAGAGACTCCCAATGAATTATGTGCACTCCAATTTAATTACATAAAATGATGAAACATGATGTATGAGTTATTGACAACATACCTCGTATTCGCATGACTCTCCTCATATAGTATCAGCCACTCGTTTTTCCTTTTTTGGAAGATATCCAAATAACAGATCAATTACCTAAAAATTGGGAATATGAGCATACATATAATATTGTCATATATAGTAAGAAGATTGATAAAATAATAAAAAGTAATGAAGATATTAGTAGAATAGATCCAATGATATAAATAATGTTTGAATCAGACTCTGAACAGATGAAAAAGGTAAATTCCTATATTAGGACATCAAAGATATCAAAATGGAGATAAATGGAGGCTTACTCCAAAAAAATTGAAAAAAATAAAGGGGGTATGATTTTATTAGGTTAGTAAGGGAATATTTATAAAATCACCCAAAATCATCCTTTATATGGTTTGGCTGCCCAGTTTTACAGTCCATGCACCAACAATGCACAATCAACTATAGGATGGGAAACCCACATGGTTAGGCCACACAGTTAGGGAAAATGTGTTACAACAATGAAAAAACCTCCTTAATATTTCTACATTCTCTTTTATGATCCTACCTCCCCTGGTTCATGGTTATGGAATGTTGAATTCTCTATATCACCACATTTTCCTACCTTTCATGGTTAAAACTATCCATGTGTCCTACCCATCACAGTTTCTTTTAACTATAAAATATGTCATTTTATGCTAAAAATCCAGGTTAAGGGCTCTGATAAAACTTGTACACACCTAAGACACCCATGAACTCATTAGGAACTTTAATTAGGTCCAAAATAATGAATTAGTCCGAAAGTAAAAAGAACCATACCTCTGTAAAAACTGTATTCTTACAATTAAAATGGTATTTGAAAAGGTTTAAAGATAACTGTGTTATTTGTAATAGACTCTATTGTGTTTTTTTAAATGAAATAAATGATGTATTATCAATTTCATATTATTTGTTTTATAATGATTTTTTTGAGTACGTGGTGAAAAAATATGAAATTTATAAGAGATCATAAATCCCTTATTCAAGTTAAATTTTAGAATGCTGATATATATATTTTTTGAAGAAATGATTTTTTTAAATATGTGTTCATTGAAGAATAAATTAATTGCTGACCCATTTATTACAATACAATGGTAGTTATATCATTCATTATTTTATATGTGATTCAAGGAAAATATACCAGATGCATATAGATTTTGAAGACTATGAATAATTATACCAAATAAAACATGGTCTTATAGTCTTGCGGAGGAACACTATCATCTACGAGGAGAATGATTATTCAAGTTGTTGTTCATACTTATGTGATGTATATTGTTCTAGGTAAATCTATAAATAAATAGGTCAATGTGTATAATATTAATTAAGGTAACCGATGATAATTTATTTTAGAAGTTGTAATGATGGTAGATAATCCCTATTGGGGTGGTAAAAGAAAAATTCCATGGAGTCATCCATTCAACCAATACTTAGAAATTCAATGATACTATCTCTATATTATTACGACAACACATGAGTTGAAATGGAGAGTTATTAATAATTGGAAAAAGACACATAATAAATTGAAGAGGATAATTTTTTTTGAAAATTTGTAAAATGAGTGTTCTACTAATTTACCCTTCCTCAATGCGGAACCTAACTGGTCCATGCAAGCTACTATAATGAAGGCCTATGATTATATTTTCTATAATCTAGTTTCTAACTTTATGTAAAAAATTCATGTATTTGAAACTCACATTATTGTGTGAATATTAAATATTAAAAAATTAGAGGATTATTATTTGAAAATAGACATTATTATATAATTTTTCAGTGGAACACCAACTCCTTTCCACCCTGTCATCTATTTAGACGTTATAGAAATCCAAAATACAATACATTTTCTTAATTTAAAATTAGATAAGAATGGGTCGTATAGGTTTTAATAATGGTTATATTGTCTACCAATAACCTTAATTTCATTATAAAAATAGAAATCAATTATATTATGGACTTAGTTGGATAAAATATGACAAACCATATCCATTATATCCTCAACATCATCTAAGAAATCCACATCCTCCGGGATTCCACCATCTTGAAGAGTCTATCTAATTCTTATATCAGTATAACCGATTTACCATGAATTAAAATCAAAGAGATCCAATAATTGGACATGATTTATATTCTATGAAACCATATTTTTGAATCATGTTTTTTCATTTATTGGTAATGACTATATAACATTGATGTGAAAATTGGTCAACATTAATTTAATTTGATCCAAGATAAAAATAATAATAAATCGTCACTGCTACAAGGTTCACCATTAACCAAACTAAAGGAAAATTAGATTAAAATTTAAATTAGGTTATGATAGAATGATTTTATTACCATTATTGAATCCCATAATCAAACATCAAAGATTTAAAAAATTAATGAAAAAAAATTACCAATGAAAAAACTAAAAACAATTCATCACCATCTTCAATTTCCTCAAACATATCATTCCAAATTATTCATTACATATCCAACAATAAGAAAGCCATTAAAAATGAAAAACAAAATTCTACATATTGATAGATGCATCAATGTGAAAATACATCTCATAAATTACATTAAAAATATTATGTATAATGTTTTTATAAAGGAGTTATTCATATAAAAAATGTAACACATAAATATTGAAATTTTCTCCTCTCAACAAAAAAATAAAATGAAGAACACTGACAATGTTACCTTTAATGTTCCATTTAATATAGGAATCTAAAATTTTAAAATTTTATTTGTTGAAATATGTTCTCATTCAATGTAATTACCATATATATTTATATATATATTCTCCATTATTGGTTTACATATGTTGTTAACTACGAGTATTGTGAACTAATTTTCGAATTGAAGCAGTACTTTTCTAAATGGAATAATTGATGGTTTTATTATTTTAGTAATTTAACCAATATTAAATATTGAATTTTATTTTCTCATAATTTAATGTGAGAAATATTCTGCCTAATATCTTTTTATTATTGGATGAAAATCTTCATGAATTATATGACCAATTTTTTTTTCTAGTTTTATCTTACAATTGAATTCGGTGACCTAACCATCAAATTAAATTAATTTCCAGACATGAGAAACAATTAAGAGAATCACCCACAAAAAAATAATTATTTTTTAAACATCTCTATTGAGGGAAAAGTGAACCATGAACCATCAAGCATGTTTTCACCAAAAATACTAGAGTTTAGGCTATTTTAACCATCATTGAAAATGAAACCAATTTTAAAGATGAAATTGACCATTCATCGAAAAGTTCCATTGATGTAAGTGATAAAAAATCTCTATATATTCCATTATTACTTATAATATCTATTTCACCACGATATAAAATAAAGAAAAAACTAAATCAAAACCAACTAGAATCACCTATTCAATACTCAATCTATCTAACCCATAAATGAAGAAACAAATTGATCTCAAAACCCTACTGAGAAATATATTGTATACATTTGTATTTAATATTAAATCATACAATATCGAAATCCATAATTCACTTACTAAAAGTGATAAATCTATGACAAAAAATGTGCTATTATAGAATAAAAATTAATTTTGTTGAAGACTAGATAGTATACCTTGTATTAACCATTATCTTATATAAGTTATAAATATTTTGAGGAAATATCCAAAACTATTTGGTATCCTAAAAAATAATTAATCTAATCTTACATAAATGGATAAATTAATAAACCTACATGCATCATAGTTATTGAATTATCTATGCAATTGTTTTTCAATTATTGTGTTATTCATAATCAGGTGGTCCTAATGTAATTTGGAATAACTATTTACACAAATGAATAGGGGGTATTTGAACAAACACAAATAAAAAAAGGATTTTAATGATTTATTTTTTCAGAAACCGTCCCTTGGGGACTATGTAGTGATATATCCCAAGCCCACCTCCTAAAGGACATGGGTTCGCAACTTGCACTAAAGGCGTCAACCTGTAAGTGGGAGGTATTTTCCTGAGTGTCTGTGAACACACAAAAACTACAACGTCCTGAGGATGTAAAAGTAAACATGTATTCTCCTAAAAAACCACCGAGTAAAAGGAAAAACTATAACTCAAATTGGCCAGAATACCAAACCAATAGAAGATAAACTAAAAATAGGGAAGTATAAGGAAAACATTGAATGTTGTCTCCTAGAAACTCCACCTGATGTGTAAGTGAAGTGTATCTGCTGGAAGCTATCGAAGTATTCCCTGCCTTCTTTCTCTCACTCAGAACCATCAGGTCCAGGGCCACCATGTCCTCCATCAAGGCTATAGTCATCTATACCAGAGATAACACGTGTGAGCGAATCCTATGTAGGGGTGAGTAATGAGATACATAGAAGAGACCCCCAAAAACATGGAAAGACCACAAAAAAACATGAAACATGATCACAAATCATGATCACAAAGAAAAATAGCTCACACGAGGTATATTCACTAGAATTAATGTATAACCATTAGTCGTAACATCAAACACCATGGTATGTTGATGAAATCCCCCTCAATTAGTACAGTGGGCTTGTCGGGTCACATAGAAGTCCATTTCCACTAGCCATTGGACTCCTATGATATTATCCCAATTGACTATCATGGATATGTTGGGCCACACACAATATTCTTCCCATCATGGCCATGTCATGTCACACTGAAGCTACTTCCAACCTATGACCATAATATGTTACTCATCTTGTTGACTATTGTTGGTATGTTGTGACATATACAAGATGCACCCCACCATGGGAGTACTGGGTCACATAGATGCTATTTCTCACTAGGACATAATATCCAATCAACAATGGGTCACTCATTAGTAGTCTTCTGGTGTTATCCAACCATAGGGTTTCTGCACGTTGCACACTAGATCTCAGGGGAACCTCTCATAAAGATATTAATCAAACATAAACACCCATGAAATCCTCTATATATTATTCCCAATGATACACCTCATCATAAGGGTCCCAACTCTGCAATCATCTCATCAATCAGACATCTGAATTGAATAATATTGGTGTTTTTCAGAAAAGTGACTAGTTGGGTCTTGGCCTGGTCTGACCTAGGCGGACCGACCTAACCCTAGTCAGTTGACCCAACCTAGACCCATCTTGGCCTGGGTCATTGTCATTGGGCAGTGGGTTAGGCCCAACAAAGGCATACCCGTTTTTCCGTCTGATCGGGATGCGGCTCGAAGCCACGTTGGGCATCCTTCTCCAGGCAGGTCACTCTGGGATCGTTTCCTCAATCCCAAATGCATGGGGCATCTAGGGTAGATTCTATGTGGTAGGCCATCTTGGCTAGCTAGATGTCCCACATACAGTTAAAGACCTCATTCCTCTAATATCCTTGTCCTACGTCTATAGACCGCTCCACATACATGCCTGAGAGGCCGTGTCGATGTCGGTTTCTCTTCATAGTATGTCGTTATGGTGCACCCCCTCCCTCTTGAGGCCACTTCCAGTTGTCTCCAATGTTCTCCTTCGCAGTCCCGGGGGGTCCAAACCAGTGGCCTATTCATTGTACCGACTGTGCCTCCACCCTCTGTGGTATATCACCTTTTTTACGGAGGCCTTAAATCTTCCTCGTTTCCCCATTCCAAATCTGTGTCCACAATGACCACACAAGCGGATGGGTTAGAGCCATGTTCTTGACGACTCGTGCCCTTTCCATTATAGTTTTAAAACATGGGAGGTTGGGTTTGATGTTCTACAAAAAATAATTCCTTCCCAAATATAAAACAAAGGAAGCATCACCCTCCGGGAATAATGGGCAATACACGGATCAAATTATTTGTGGGTTGATCTAACTTTTTCATTTAGAATGAAGAAAGTTGAAACTGTAAAACAAATAAATCACTAACATTATCAATGTTTATTGCTGAAGTGCTCCTCCCATGAATATTCAACCTCTTTTTACATTATTCACTTCATAGCCTCATTCATTTTGAAGCATCAACATTGCTAGAAATCATGCTGGAATTCATCGTTCATCATTGGGGGGAGTCCTTATAGTAGGTTAGTCAAAATTTACATGGTTTAAATACCAAATCTCCATCACGTTAGCTTATTAAATGGAAACACATCATGGAATTTCTATTCCATTGTGACATCACTTCATTTCATGGTTTCATTTATGAAACATCATATCTGTTATGCTTCACAAAAATTCCATTGAGTTTTATCCCTTAATGTTCCTCATTGAAACACCATAGTGTCGTTGTACGATTCTCAATGGCGGGGGATGAAATTAAAATAACTATTTATGTTATTTTATTACTCTAAAATTATGAAATAAGTATTTTCTCATCCACCCTCATAGTTTGATGTTTAGTCCTTTCTGGGTGAATCTTGGCATTCTGTGTTCTTATGGTTCCCTCAGACATTCGATCCGAGTTTTGGTTCAAACTTTATGAAAACCTGAATGTATTTTTAATTAAACAAACATAAAAAAGTTCAATTTTTTTCTTGGATCATTGGGAATCGAAATCCCATGTTTTCAAAGCATATGGTCTAGAAATAATTTCATATAATTAAAAAAATACAAAGTAATTCCCTGACATTGAATTTTCCCCACATTATGGATTTGCATCCCTAAAATCCAAATCACGTGTAATGAAACAAATGGGGGTATTGATAATGAATCTAAGCCTCCCTTTTTATTACGCACTCTCGAAGATTCCCATGCTTCCAGAAAACATTCAAAAGAGGAATATAATGTCCATGAATGACATTCTCCAACTAATCATCTATCTCTACGAGGAATTCTGCAGACATTTCCCAATCATTATTGTGATTCTCTCCCTAGTTGGTAAAGTATGGTGGATCAGCCACATAATTCCTCATCAGAGACACATGGAAAACATCGTGCAATTAGTGCATCTAAGGGGGAAGAGCTAGGTGGTACACCAACTTGCCAACTCTGATGAGAATCTGGAAAGGTACGGAATCAATCATTTTTAGTCGATCCTCGCCGTTCAAAGTGAGGTCATTTCTAGTTGATTAATGGTGTTCTGAGTTCCATAGGGAAATCATTTTTTAATTCTGAGATTTACTTCAAATGTTAGGAAAATCCACATACACATATATTTTAACAAATATAAAAAATTGAGAATTCAATTATGGGCTATGAGGGCCTCATAATCATCTGTCTTCAAAGTTTGTGGTCTAAAAATAATTAAATATAATTTAAAAAAATAACAAGGATGTTCTAAGAAATTACATGACAGTAGGGTATTGAATACTAAAACATGAAAAGATAAAAACACGCTACACATAGTTAGAAAAATTATGGAAATATTTTTTTTAAAGTCATATAATTGAATTTTCAATGGTTACACTGTGAACATCGAAATATTAATTACATATTGAGACTAATAGAAAAAAAATAAACACATACCTCTTTGGAATATATACATATATGATAATTCCTTCTATTGTTTCAATGTGACTAATTCATAGAATATGTGTATTATAAGACTTTATTCTATATTTATTAAGGATTTTATTGTGTTGTCTCTGATGATATTAATATTTGTGGGGATTTATTTGATTTTTTTTCATTGACCCTTTATGTTATTATTTTATTCATTGATTAATTTGTTTTAATATTTGAAAATTTTCACTAAATTGTACATACTATGATTTTATTAAGACAAAAAATATCTAATGAGATTATTCATGTTTATCGTACAAAATTTAATGAAATTTAATAACTTTAGAAACATAATTTAGTATGATAAATTGGATCCTTTTTTTCGACAGCGTGGATTATAGAGAATTTACATTAATAATTTCAAAAAAAAAATCTAAAATAACTGTTAATTTCCATGTGTTGAAGAATTCAATTTCAATGATGTTTATAATAGATAATTCGTTGAACTCAAAAAATGAACTCACATATTTTTTGATTATACAATTTACTAACAAGAACATTAGCATTGCTTTTATTTTTAGTGTATCTGATAGTGCCATTGGTTCGATTTTTTTCAATGAAAATCTGGGATACATTATACAATATATTATTTTGAAAATACTATTCATAGAACTCAATCACACTACACATTCATCATAATTGACATTATCTTTTTTTCTTCTAAAAAACATTGTTCTATCATTTAAGTGATAAATTAATTATCCTAAAAGGTTATTTATAACTAAATATATTTCATAAATTTTTTTCTTTAATGTATAAGTCAATAATATGAATCATAATTATTTTATTTTATCATATTTAGTTTTATGATTGAGTTAGGATTGAAAAACCATGCGGCCAATCACATGAATGGAATTTATAATTAAAATTTATAAGACTGTATTTACCATTAATTTACCTTAGATCATTTGTATATCCCAATACTAAATTTACATGGGTATACCTCATTGTAATTTTATTATAATTGATTTTTACCAAAAAAAACCCTTCAAAGGAAAGAAGAAAAATCAATATAAAACTATTTTGTGTAGTAAATATACCTCAAAAAATTGGGCTATAAAAGTTAATTAAGTGATGAATGGAAGAGGTTGAATATTCCAATATTGTTTTCTTTATAATCAATTACCCAATTGTGGAATAAATAGACAAAAATGGACATACCATAAGGTCTATAACTATATAATTATTTATCTCTCACTATTCAAGGACTCGCATGATTTTTTTTAATCATATCCCACATCCCATCTGTTTTAAACAATTTATATATTAAATTAAAGAAACAAAAAAACATAAAATTTTATGAAATCATCAATAAAGTGGGTATTTATTTTATTAGGAACATTCCTTATTCCAATAATTTTATTTTCAATTTTTTTTTATCATGATTCCTTGTGTATAGGACAAATATTTTGACAAATATGATAACCATAATCAGAGTGAGATATTTAAAAAACTTATCTTTTATAGGTGTTGGACACTTCATGAACTTGTGAGTGATTTTGGAACACATTTTATAAATGAACTAGGGAGTTTATATTTATAAAAAATGGGTTTATTACTTATTAAAAAATAATGTATCATCCTAAACCAATGGTTTGGATGAAATTAATATTAATCACGTTAATTGAGTCTTTATTATGATTGTTAGGCATTTGTAAATGGATTTTTAAAAAAATTATCTCGATATAATTTAGGTTAATTGAATATCCTAATAGAAATTAATTAGGTTTTATCCATTTTGGTGTGTTATTTGTAAAATAATTCAATTTCTACATTGAAAATAATCATAATTATTTTTGGTTTATGAAAATATTCAATTTTGATTTCCAAACTGATTGTGTAGAGTGATTTCTAGAGTTTAATAAGTTTTTGGAGCTTTAACCATTGTTATAGGAGAATAATAAAATCTATAAATAAAATTATAATCTACATCATTACCAAAAATATAGATGAAAGGTTTTTAAATATTTTTTATATAAATCTCTTTTATTTCCATTTTCCCTTCAACGATGTATAATTCAGTCTGGTAGAGAAATCCCTTTATATATACTAATGTTAATCATTTTGATACAACTAAGGTCCATAATAATTCTTCTATAACGATGATCAATATTAGTTGATGCCCATTAAATATATTTGATGAGAGGAAACCAATACTGAGTACCATGTCAAATAAATAAAATCTAACATCTACTATAAATTACCAATTATTTTATGGGTAAAGAGACCCAACCATCCAAAAATAGTAATAACCCCTTTGACTCTAAATGTATCTATCAATTCACTTCTCTCTTCACTGTCTTCACTCATTTTTTAGTTTTACATATTTTTAGTGTTTTTAAAAACACATAGAGTTATTATCCATTCTAAAAAATATTTTTTTTTAATAAAAAAATTCATTCCAATTTGGGGGAGTCCAATCAATTTTTTCTTCACATTATTTTTAATATCCATCTAATATGTTCTCCAATAAATGTTTATTTAATCACACAATATTTTTAGTTTGTTAATTTATTTAGAAAATTAAATTTTCTCCAACCCTTATGGTAAAAATTTAATAATAATTCAATGTTTATTTATTAACGTATTCTCCCAAATTATATTTTTCAACACAAATTGTTAATATTGTTATTGATGACCTGAGAGATGAATATTTAGAAATTAATTTTCATGTAAATTTTATAGGAATTGTTTTAACGATATGGGAATCACAATATTCCAATATCCTTCTATAAGCATAAATTGATGCTCCTATTAAAATCACATTTGAGAATATGAGTATCTAATTTTTTATGGAAACATTTAAATCCCATGATATTGTTTTTTTCTAATATTCACTAGGATAAATCATGCATGATTTGATGAAATTTAAGTGGGGGGCATTTTTTTACTTTGGTCATTATATATATGGATATTCATAATGTTTTTAGGGAGACAATGATAATTTGTTGTATAGTGATGTGATTATTTTTTAGACAATCATGGGAATACAAGTCATCCCAAATGTGTTTCAAATAGATAATGAACAAAAAAAATAATAAAAATAAAAAATATTGAAAAATATTTTTTAATAATAAACAATAGTAACAATTACATTTTTAAAAACACCCAAATATTATTGATAGATTGGTTTCTAATTCCTTACCACATAATCAATCAAGTCGATAAATTTTCATATTTTTTCATATATTTTATGTTCCTTATTGAGAAATTTGTCTTCAATTATTTTGAAATTGTCTTTCATTAGCCTTTCATGGTTTTGTTCATTGTTGATGTTTTACCATTCCATCTACAATTTTCTTTGACATTCCTAAAATCGAATAAGAAAAAAATATTAAAAAATAAATTTGGATAAATTCTCACATTAGTATGAGAATGATAATATTGATATCTATAAAAATAAAACATAATCAATTCCCATATTTTTTAATGACAAAAATTACATTAAAATTTTACATCGTAGTGAGATGATAGATTCTTGTCCTTGAAAAATATCACATCCCAAATAATTAAAACAAAAATTTGATTTTTGATAAATAATAATGGAATATAGAGGTTTTGTGATGCATTTTAGATGAATAGACTTATTATAAACTACCTAATTTGTAGAAACATTGTGTCAATATTAGTTAATGGTTGATCATGATTTTTCTTGTTAATATTATTTTACTATGACCAAGGATATTTATTAGATTATATATGGAGGAATTGATAATTCACAATCATTGATTATTTTTAAATTTAATTCATAAAAATATTTTTTTTAAAAAATATCATCATTTTCATCCATATGATCATGTTTTGATATTTAATATAATTTGGAATAATTTTTTGAATTGATACATTTACATAATTTTTTAGTATTTTTATTATATATTTTTCTATACTAATCTAATTTATGTTATTATTTCGTTTTAGGGTTACATGAATATTGTTCTATATATTATTCAAGTTGATGTAAAACAATATTTTTTAGTTAATTTTTTTTATAATTTTACAAGAACCAACATTCTTATCATATATCATTTACTAGGTGTCATGTTATTATTACTCATAAAACTAAGAAAAAAATTAATCAACATCGTATATATATGTCCTTGAAATCTATCCACAATGTCATGAAATCTTAATGTTGGGAATATATCATCAAATTAAATAGTAAAAATAATGAAAAATCGAATAAATATATTTAATATTATAGAAAATAAGTCCTTAAATAAAATCACCTAATATTTCATCCTCTTAATGAACACAAATCCATTGCAACCATAGATTTTTGAATTCAAAGAGTATATCTGGATAGGAAAGATACATTTTTCCTATCATCTATAAAATTAGAAAATCGATGCATTTATAATATAATTTTTTTTGTTATATAATAAATATGGTTATACAAAATTTTAGATTGTCTCATTTGGATACTCTGCAAGATTATAGGTCAGTCATGTGTTGAAATTAAACGAATGAATTTGGCGGAGAACCTACTTCCCCTATTTCTTATAAATTGGTTCCTCCATATACATTAATGTTTATATTATTTTTAGAAGGTAATGAATGATATTTGGAACATCCATAACATTTTGTGACCCAACTAATATTACTCGCTGTTGTTCTAACTAGAGATTCCCCTTATCATATCTTTTCTCTTCTCTATTTTTTACTTCACATTATTATAATATCATCAGTGTGTTGTTTCAATTTAATGTTTATTTTTAATTAATTTTTCATATTTATACATTAATTCGAATAAATATGTTTATAAATAATGATATTTTTTTAGTGAAAATCAGTTTATTTTTGAACACCTTCCATCAAACAACAATCAATTATATTATAGGCACATGTTGTTTTATTAAACTATAGTGTGTGAGTTCGGATAGATTATAAAATATTATTATACATGTATATTTTTTCTTCTCAGAAATGACATATAAATATAAATATAAATATATATACATATTACTATAAATTTATATTCCTAATAAAACATTTATATTTGGAGTGAATATGGATACATATAATTGATTGATAAAGAGAAACCATGCTTCTTGTTTTTCATGTTGATATTCCATGCCTCCGTAAAATTTTTCATGAACTATTTACATATCTGATGTATTTGAGTGGTTGATGATTGTTGGATATCTTGGAGCATATTGTTTTTGGTAATATTTTTTGCATTCATTAATAATATAGGTTCCATATATTAGACATATAGTTAGTACATGTATCGTAGACTAAACATCATAGAAAAAAGATCCATAATATATTATATTGGGAATTTTAATTTTACTTGATCTATTACAATTTTAAATGAAATAAATTAATTAATAATCTATACTTTATTATCATCCTTTATTATAATAACTAGTTTATTTCAATTTAATTATCATAATTTTTCTAATATCTCTTCCAAAATAACCTTGACATATTTTAATGAAAAATAACATTAGTTGGTTCTAAAATAACATGATCATTATCATGGATTGGACCTATATTCCAAAATATACATTATTGAAAGGGAACAGACATTTAATGACTGATAGGGGATAATAAGTCATGTTTCACCCCTCTATATGACCTCTATGAGTTAACATAGTAGCATATAATCGTATCAATTCCATGCCTCTACCCTATGTTCTTTCCATCTATCTTTCCCATGGATTAATACCATCATGAAACCACTATTTGGAACTACATCTTTCTCAATGACCTAATTATATCTACTAATTGTAATTACCATCCTATGGTAATATATATGATATAAATTATGATCCTGGAACCTATATATTACATTGAACAATACTTTGATGAGAAAAACACTAAAAAAATATTTAATCTATCAAATATACCCATCTAAATGATATTCCAATGGATTTAGGGGAACATTGAGGTAATATACCTTATGTTAACACATTGGAAACACAAATGGGGAGTCCTCGATGGATGGGGGGATATGATCAATGACCTAGGTTGGACATACTATCGATTAATGAATGAGAATATATAAAACATTCATTATTTTTAGTGAGGAACCACTCACAGAATAATCATATGAGCCAAAATAACTTATCATGACACTATTTAATAGCTTCCTCTAAAAAATGTGGTACTAGTTCACTTCTTTAATAAAATATGTGAAATGGAAAATATTCACCTAAACATATATCAAATGAATCAGTCCATTTTCAAAATGGTTAACCTTTTTGATCTACTCACCCTCCAACGTTACTGAAAAATGGATCATATTAGTGAAGGATATTCCATAATATATCTAAAATAGGATTCTACAAAAAAAATTATAAATTCTAAATTCTTATTAGTTATACATATATAGACAACATGGAATTTATTTTAGTCTATTACCTGAATATAGTTTTGATTGACTATGATGTACCTCTAGTATTATGTTGATCATGGTATCATATTTGTAGATCTCTTTTTTCTCCATTTTAAGGGTTTCACAATCAAAATATAGACGGTCTATACAGTATTATTCTATAACACAACAGCCCTTATTCGACACTTAATAATAATGTCTGGTGGTTGTTTTATTATAAGCTCACTTTACAAATCTAATATAGAAGGCCCTGATATTGAATCTCTATGTACCATATTCCAGATTTCACAAAGTCGAATATCTAATATATAATAACTAATAAAATTAATCTGTTAAATTGTGGCTCTAGAAAAACATGAATAGGGGATTTCGTATCCAAGCCTTCCTAGTTCTCAATTTCTTGTGTTTGTGGAAATATATTGTTGAAATTAAAAAAAATACATCATTGAACACATTTATCAAAAAAATTGAAATCTTAGTTTAAAATAGGTATTTGTACGTATTCCATCACATTAATTTTCATAGACCCTAGCATAAAGGGGTCTTCTACTATAAATGAAAATTTACTAACACACAAAATCACATTTTTCGGTAAAATATACATATAGAATCCAAAAAATCGATTATTAAAACATCTACAGTGAAATTTTTATGTTAACAAAAAAACACTAAATTGGATTTGTGGAATATCTAAAATCATATATCCCTAGGGAATAATCTATTAAAAATGTATTAATATGTTTGGTGAAGATATATTGTGTTAAAAAAATATTAATAGTGTAATTTGGATTAATTATTGAGTCCAAAAGGACTTCAACGTTATATTCCTCATGCGTTGTCTATAAAATCAACACATGTTATTTGAATATACCATTTAAATCTCAAATAATGTATGAAATGTACCATTTAATCCAAGAGAAACTATATTATAATAAAATCAATAACATTCAAAATAATATAATAATGAAGAGGATAATGTGGCTGAATTTGAAAAATGGGATCCCGTTTTGAATATCCTATGATCCATGAATGAATGGATTAATCACCCCATTTTTGGTTTCTAATTCCATCACTATATATCACCAAACATCATAAAAAATCCCTCCCTAAAAAATGATACCATTTTACCAAGTTCGATTATTATTGAGTTTGAAACCCACAATAGGTGCCTTAAGAGACACCCAATGTCATAATGCTTCACTAGTAACGAAATAATTTGTAGGTGAAATAAGTATATGGATATTTGAAAAAAAAATAATATATATTATTTCATATACTCAATATTACCATTTCATATTTATTATAATTATTTTTACTTTTAAATTGGGTTATGTTGGTTTCAATACATATATATTAGGCATCATTATGTACCTCTTAAGGGTCCTAACATCCAACATAATAACCACACTATGATCCATATCATAAATTAAGAAATATCAACTTGATAAATTAAAATATTAAAAAATGATAATATAATATTATTATGATTAAGAATCCTAAAAAATCCCAAGGATCTATAAGTAGTTCACACCCATTCCCCATTTATGAACTATTTATCGACATACTTGATTTTAGAATTCATAAAACATGGATATTTAAAATCTTGTAGATTTCCCATCAATTGGATTAAATTTTAAATTGGTATGAATATATTTATAATTTTATAAACTAATAAAATATTTTTTACAGTAATAGTTTGGATAATATATTATTATTTTGCATTGGTTCAGTTTTTTTAATACACAATTACGGTTAGTTAATTCTGACATACCATAAAAAACCAAAAAATGAATGATTAAAAACATTGTAAAATGGTTCGAGTAGTTGAATGATAATTAATGTGTATTCCTTTAAATAAAATTCAATAATTTCATTGAGTAACCATATAAGTTTGATATCCATCATAATAATCATATCATGGTATATGAACCTTACAATGGAAGGATAATTACTATATCAATTGTGTTCTTGGAAAAAAATATCTCCTCAACCTAAAATCCAGAATAAATAGAAAAATATATTTTCGAAGGTTCCCTAGAGGATCCCCTAGAGATAAAGAGTTTATGATTTTCATTTATTAATAGTATAGGGTAAATTCCCAAAAAAAATTGATGAATCGTATAAATAATGACTCCTATACAAGAACATCCATTGATAATTTAGCATATATGATTTTCATGCACTACTCAAGATTCATTTTTTTGAACCCATCATAACAGCTCCTTGTAAGAAATGACCATCTCAACCAGAATCATATAACTCCATAGTGAGTGTCCCATAAGAAACCATTCATCGTGTCCTCAATGTTTATCCTGATTTCTTTATTTCCCAAATAACCAATTAATCATGCATGGGAGTAGAAAAGTGAAAACTGTTAATGTGGGAGAGTCTTCCTATGATGTTAATTGTCTCTTCCAATTAGTAATATAGAAATTGATTCCATTTACTAGACCATTGAACTGATTAATATATATTCTTCCTATAAATAATAGATCTCTAGGATATATTAAGTGAATATTTGTTTTTAGAAATCTACATTATCTCTCAATTGGTTGATTCTGACATGATGGAAATCGACTAGAGATAAAGATAAATATTTTATCATTTTAAATATACTATCCAAAAAATATGAAATATTCATTTAGTATAACATTTAATTTTTAATTTATTTAACGTTAAATTAAATTACAATAGCACATCATTTCAAAAAAAAGTCATGTGAAATTCCAATAGAATTTTGTCCACTTATATGAGGTAGATCCCCCCCCAATTAAAAATGTGGTTGTTTATATTCCTACAAATAATGCACCATGTCAATAAAAAATAATACAGGAAAGGGGATTTGATTGATATATTCCACACAATGAGATAATCTAAGAATAACAAGCATATATATAAGATAATTTCTCAAATTCAAATAATACAAATCACAAATAAAAATAGAATCCTAGAAGGAAAATCCTGAGAGTAATCATGAAAATAATATAAATATATCGTTAAGATGAAAAGGAAAACTTAAGAGATTACCATAATGTATAATAAATTTGAATAAAACCTCGATGAAAAATAAATATACCAGGTAATATGAATACAATAACAAATAAAATTAGTCACTATCCCTAGATAACAATACAATAATAGGAAATAATAACATAATAAACACATCCAATATAAAATAATTCCTCTGAAAATGGATTTTCACATAGATAAATGAAATCATGTTTAAAAATATTTTTTTGAACATAAATAAAAAATGTTTTTAATAATTTTTGGTTTTAACATAGATAAACAAAACCATGTCCATGTATATAATATGGAAGATAATTAAAAATAAATAATATACACAAACAGGGTTTTGAACATGGATAATTTAATTTAGTACCACACATATATTTGTGAACAATGATATCCACAATCATCTTTATTAAAAAATTTGTGAACAAATATAATCATAATCCTATCCACATGTAGAGTATTGAACATAGATATTGAAATACTATAGACACACTTATTATTGTTCATAGCCAATTTAAATCACATTCATGGATTTGTTTGTGAATGTAGATAACCTCAATAATTCCAAAGAATATATTTGTTAAAAATGGAAACCACAATCATATCCACATAATGAATTTCAACCATAGATAAATTCAATCTTCTCCAACTAAAGGGTTTAGAATAAAAATATATAAAATAATTCTCATGTAAAAATTTATGAACATAGATACCACAATATTGTACATGATCACAGTTTTGAACATATCTGACTTCATTCATTCCCACATGTTGTGTTATGAACAATGTTATCCTAAATTATTTCCATGCATAGATTTGTAAATAGAGATAACTAGAATCATTTCCACATAGAATACGACTAAATCATCTTGGGAAAGGCATGAATACAATTTTTATTCCATAAAATTATCAAATATAATATTATAAGATGAAATACTGAAAAGTATAGTTAATTCTAATATTCAATATCACAATTTTAGTATATCATTATATAATTAAGAGGATTAATCATGAAAGATAATCGTATAGGAGATATTTTTTTCATATATGTAATAAGTTTTCTTTTGAAATTATATGAAATGTTTTTAATAACGATTTATCAATTTTATCAAAAACAAAAATGTAACAATTCACATTAAAAATCATTTTTTAGATGGTGAAAATAATATTTTTTTAAAAAAATTATTTTAATTCATTCCCCAATAACCTAACCATAAAAATAATTAAATATTTTGTAATGAAATGTGTTATGAATGATTTTAAATTATAAAAACACTTTTTAGATTTTTTAATAAAGTTTTAGATAACATACTATATTTTGGAAAATTTTCAAAATATTCTCTCTAAATAGAGATAATGATTAATATTAGGAATATATATGATAATTAAGGTAAATCATTAAAAATAATAAATGTAATTACTTTTGTTAATAATAAATATTTATATAAAAGAGAAAGTTTGGGTGGATATGATGATTATTATTTGTAATAGATTTCAATTTTTATAAAAAAAATAAATCAATCAAAGAAGAATACTATAAAAATTTAATTTTCCTAGAGTTTATCGGAAAAATCATATTAAATTGTCGAATGATATAATATGAAATACATAGAAGAAAATTGTTAATGGATAAATTTTTCGAATTATGGGAAAATGATTGAGTGACCAATACCATAACATTATTAAAACAATTTATTTTATATTTTTAAAAATTATACATAAATTAGAATTGAAATTACATTTGAAAAAAATTATACATTGAGAGGAATATATATAGACAAAAAATATGTGGATGGAAGGAAATTTATATCATGGGAAATGAGTTAATAATTAATTATAACTATAAGAATTAAAATTGAGTTAACTTATCCGCTTATAAATTGTGTGAATTTTGAATCAAAAGGCATGTATATAATTAATTTAAATATAATATTATATACAATTAATAAAAACAAAATTATATGAAATATAGAAATTTGGAAGATTATTAATCATATAAATTCAGATAGCTCATAAATATAAAACTACCACCAATGAATGGAAATTAAGAAGAAAATGGTAGGTGAATTGTAGCATGTACAATTTGAAAAAATTTATATCCATATTTCTACTAGAAATGTTTATAACCATCTTATAAGACATAAAATGTTGATGTTTTGCTAAAGGATTCCATGTAATGAATAAAATCATGATACAAGCACAAGTTTTTGATTGAAGGATGTTGCTAATGTCGAATCTGAGGAAACTAGTTCATCAAATTTATCATATCATCATATTTCCTAGAGATAGAATTTTGTATTTTGGATAATTTAGTGGTGTCATATTCAGATGAAAAAGACGAATTCATATATTTTTTTGAAATATTTTTTTTAATTGGGTCAAGATCCATCATATTAGAGTTGATAAAAAATTCTTCATTCTAAATCGAAGAATAAGTAGATGCAATTAAATCAGTTCATTCAAGTGGGTTAATTGAAGCTTTGAGATAAATATCTAGATGTGTTGTTGTGGGTTACCTTGAAATTCGAAGAAGAGTTTGTTTACACATTTGGTACAATGCATCATAATGAATAAAAAATATATAGGCTTGTCCATAAAAAGGAAGTTGACTACATAAAAATATATAATTAGTACATATGATCTTAATGAAGAAATATGATTGAGTCCAACGAGCCCGTACCCGTGTGGTAAGGGCTCCTGCTTGGCATCCAGGAGACCCAGGTTCAAAACTGAGTGGAGATGAATTTCTGGGTTACTGCTGTCGTACTGTAGGAGGTACTGTTCCGTACTATTGTAGTGGGAACTATTCACCCAATTTGGGATTTCGGGCCACCGGTTTGGGCATACAGGTCTCCAGTGCCTTCGGGTTGTCAAAGGTCTTCGGGTCTTAGGGCCTTTGGGCCACAAATACCATGGAGTATCCCAGTTCACACAGAGAAATCCCCATAAGAGAATTAGAGCAACAAAGACTAGCAGTCACCAGATGTGGAACTGTCGGATTGGAAGAATGAGAGGGTATGACAACCGCCATCGGGACCAGGCACCGTGCAGCTTTGTTCGGGGCAATGCTAGCCGATCAAAAATTCAAGGTGGGGAGATAGGTGATCAATTATGCAGAAGCTATGGGAGGGGTGGTTCCTCTGGGTTGGCCCTATGGGTCATTATTGGGAATTGTATGCCTCTGGACCTTCAGGTCATGTATAGCGAGTCATGTCGGGCTCTGTGCCTTGGGCCTATAGGTCATGTACGGGTTCTCCTTAATCACTTAAATGGTGTATTTTTTATATTAAAATAAAAAATAAGGCCTTCGGGCCATTCATGTAAGAAATATGATTGAGAAAGGAAGCATGAGAAATGAGAGCAGATATATTTATGAAAACAAATGTCTGAAGAGAAGAATATTTTATTGAGAATATTTGAGAATGATCAAGAAGAAGAAAGAATCATTGAAAATGATGTATGAATTCAAAATGTACAAATTATTAAAGGAATCATTCAAATTTTGTGATATTGGTTGAGTGGAAAACCATTTCAAATTCCTTCCAAAACCTTCTTTGGGACACATATATAGGTGACAAGTACATATAAATTTTTAGATTTTGATGATGTGTGTACTGTTCTCGAGATAATAGTGAGAAGCTCCAACATTTATGGGAGGGAAATACATTTCTGTATTGAGCCCAGTTGAAGAATTTATGATGAATTGATTTGTGTGGAGAATTGACAATATTACAATGTATACATCTGATCATCGTATTAATTGATTATTATATTCATCTATTTTGCATATTCATCTTGGCATCGTTTTTAGATGGTCACCATATCAGGATGGAGAATCACATCATGATTTCAATATTGGGGAATTTTGGTTTGAGGAAGAAAGAGTTTTTTATTATCAATTTTTTTTCCAACAGAGATATTTTATCATATTGGGAAATTATATTAGATGAATCAGATTGCGATGATCAGACTGGGAAATCATGCTGAGTTCGTTATCATAGTGATTGATTTTCTTACCATCTTCAAGGTCAAGAATTTGAAGAATTGTGTTGAAAAGAATACATTTTTGGAAAATGAAAATGAAACACATGTTACATGTGTTTTTACACAGACATTGTACTATCCTGTTTCTTCTAGAGTGTTCATATGCACTATTATATTATGTACATAGTGGAACACTAGGGTATGGGAATATCATACATGCTATAATCCACATAATTTTTTTTATCTAGCAGATTTTGTGGGTTTGGATCATTTCCAAACCATAACAAGGAAATTACTATTATTATTGAATAATGAACCATATAAATACATGTTTTCCTTTGTATGTGTGTTTAATTTTTTTAGAAGGTAACATAATCACTAACACGAGTAGAGGTTTCCAATAATTGAAAGGAAACATAAAATAAAACATATCACTAAATCACCCCTCCTATTGTCAGCGATACAATTATCCTTACTTGTAACATTCAACTAGTATTAGAGATGTAGGTTCTAATTTCTTATAATTGACCGATGGAGAATCTGAATCATATGAAAGATAAATGAATTTTGATTTTTTATTGAATGAATTATCATATTTTGGAATGATATATTATTTAATTATATCATTTCTATTGGATATGATATTTATAAAGTTGAAATATATGTGTTTCCTCCTATTGATTATAATGTGCCTATTACAACTATAAATAATAATAATCTTGTGAATGATGGAAGGGAACAAAATTATTTACTATAATCCAATTATGAATGTAAATTCTTGTGGAAGAAATGGTTTTCCACAAAAAAAATTATATGCGACAAATTCAAAAGCAATATATGAAGGTAATAAAAATGTTGTGAATGAGAAATTAAAAATATAGAGGTTGATGTATGAAGATATGAATATTGGTGAATATAAATCCATTGGGAAATTATTTACAAGAATGAATAAAATTTCCCGCACTATCAAATGAGTTTGGGAAAAGATACATGTTTCTACAGTTGTTGAAAATATATTGAGAAACCTTCCAGAAAAGTTTTATGTAAATATTTGACTACTAGATGATAGAGATCGTAAAACATTTTTTCTTGATGATTTTTGTAGAACAATCATTGCGTATGAAATGAGAAGGGATAAATATCTGAGAATGACAACAAATATAGATAGAAGATGTGACTTTTAAGGTTTTTAAGAATGAAATTAAAATAATATTCTAATTGAAAATGTAGATAGTGAATCCAATTCATAAAAATTGGTATTTAAGAATTTTTTTTATATTTTATCCTTGTTTTCTAAAAATTTATTGAGAGGAAAATAGAAATATAATTGGCAAATTCCCTTGATTATGTAATGTGTATACATTGGGAATTTATTGGGTAATGTTCATCAATTAATGAAAGAAGAAGATAGTTTTAAAGAATAATGAAGGCCATGGTGATCATGGAAAAAATAAGGAAATAAAGGAAAATCACATTTCATATAGTCTGGTAGAAAATATTTCAATTCTAAAATAAGAGGTTTCTTATCTAATGACGATGATTTAGAAGGAAGTGATGTTTTATCTGAAAAATAATTTGATTACGGTATTGAGAATAATATTATTTGAAATGTGAATGATGAATAATTCCAAATAAGTTGTTTTAAAGTAGAAGTAACTCAACATGAATTTATGTTAAAAAAATAGTTGAAATAAATTATAAGAATTATTATAAGGTTATAGAAGTGAATATAAATTCAAAAGGTGACTATTTTTTAACTAATATAAAAAAATGTATTCTAGATGGGTATGTTATTATGGTGAAATAAATTAATGATTTTAATTAATCTACTGTGGAAGAAATGAATTATATTGATCATCTATAGGTATATCTAAAGGAAAAATAATAAGAGTTGGAAAAAAAATAATGAATTAATTCTAAATATGAAGTTTTGAATATATGTTTTGAAAACACTATATATGAAGTTGGTGATATTTTTGAAATGATAAAATAGAGAATAATCAAAAAAAGTAACCATGAATGGTTGAGAAGATCTATTGAACTGTTTATGAAAAGATGAATGCTACGAATGTTATGTAAGATTCCAAAACCATCAATTTTTTGAATTCGGAAGGATCAAAATAATTGTAGCCCATTAATGTTTCCAAACATCGTATAACTAAAATGATTTAAAATTAATCTTATTTTGATTAGTATAAAAACAATATGATGATTTTGATTGATAATAGAAAGGTTGATGGCTTTGAAATGAAATACAAGAAAACATTTTCTAGCCGTATTCACAATTTCAATCAGGATGGAAGATTCATAGTGAAATACACCATCTATGGATAATGATAGTATGTTGTTGGATTCATAAATATAGAAAATATGTATTTGTTTGAAAAAAAATATTACTATTATTCCATAGGATATGAAACTATGTTTTTTAGGGGGAGTTAATATCCTCAAAGAAATAAGTCTAATAATTTTGTCTTAATGAAACCTATGAATGTTGGAGTGAATGTAGAAAATAGGTTACAAACACAAGATACTATTTTTAAAATGATTGTAAATCATAAAAATAAATCAAAATGAACTATTTTTAAACCAAAATAAAAAATGATTATAAAAATGTTTCAAAATTTTAAGGTGATTAATGAAAAGGAAGTTGAAAAAGATATTATTGTTGAATATTCATTGAAAGAAATACAAGGTGAATGACCATGGATTCTAAATAGTGGGTTTCATTAACATATGAAAAGTTCTATAATGTTTTTGATGAATATGAAATATTTCAATTAATGAATATTAAATATTATATTGAATGAACATTGAAATTCGTCAATGATGACTCAATAAGAATCCCTGGTGTGGTATCTATTATCATTGCGAAAGAGAAATTGAAATCCCTAATAGATTTTTATGTTGATGGTATAATACATAATCTGATAAATTATTCTCAATAGTGTGATGAATTTAAATATGTTAAATTTGAGAAATATGTATGTTATTGAATAATTGAAATGAATATTACATGATTCCAATGTACAAATGTATTATTGGTTCATGTTGGTGAGCTACAAAACCCGATTAAATTTAGTAATGTGGAAAAGAATACATTTTGGCTGAAGGGGATGAGAAACTTGTGTTAAAAAACATTAGAACGTTATCTAAGAGAAAATAGTCTGAGATGATCATGATTTTCAGTGAAGAATATATTGTTGTTGAATTATGTTTCATAAATTAAGATTACAAATGTTATGAACAAGAAAAAGAAATTTATTCAAAACAACCCCATTATCTTATTCATTATGACATCATTGGCCTAATAACAAAATAAATCAATTGAGATACATATTTCATTACTTTCATTCATGGTTTTTGTTGAATTACATGTGATTTGTATATGAAACAAAAGTCGTATGGCATGAAGATTTTTAAAAATTTCCGAATGAAAGCTTATAATGAATGTGGGTTTTCCATGATGAAGTTGAGAATAGAAAATAGTGGTGAATATATATGTAACTAATTTGTTAGTTATCTGAAGAATCACTGAATTTGACATGAGTAAAGTTCTCTATATACTCCACAACTAAATGGTGTTACCGAATGAAATAATATCAGTTTAGTGGAAATAGGGAGGACTATGTTACTTGAACAGGGTATTTCTCATTAACATTGGAAAAAATACATAAGAACTAATATTTATTTGAAATATTAATTTTTCTATAGACCATGCTAACATATGAATCCATATGAATTGATTTATAGGAAAAAAAAAATTATACACTTATGAGTATTTGGGAGTCTATTCATTATTAATAAGAAAGGTAGAAACATCGGAACATTTGAGAAGAAAGGTAAAGAATGAATCTTTCATAGAAGTTCTCTTGGATTAAGGGGATATAGATTTTTCAACAAGGAAATAGGAAGAAATTTTTATTCAAATTATGTGGAAGTCATTGAAATATTTAAAGAAGAAAAACACATTTGTGATATTAGGAAATTTATCAAGAAAGGTTTTGTAAAAATATGACAAGGATAAAGGCAATTTTATTCATATTAAAACTGAAGAATCATACTCAAATAATTTGAGTGATGATATGGATATTCAAAAATCCCATCCTTTGTCAAAGAATCATATGGAAGCTCATAAAATCATTTGAGATCTACATGTGAAATTTTAAATAACAAGAAAAAAATATTCTATTACACATACTTTTTTCTAATCAAAAGTAGAGATGAATGGTGTGAAAGAATAATTCGACTATAATAAACATGTTCAGTCCATTAATGAATGGATGGATTATATTGAAAAGAATAACAAAAGGTAATGAAGGTTCCGGGTGCAATAGAAGCGCATGGGTGGATGTTCCCACTTGTCTTTTTGTCATTAATCAATGATCAATTCAGTATCAATACGATGATAAACGCCATTTTCCATGGATCTAATCATATAAGTAGACAAAGAAAAGAAAATTCCTGGAACCACAATGTAGGATCGTTACAAGTTTATTATAATTAATATAATTAATTGACAAGAAGTACCTTTTGGGTGTTCTTCCATCGTTGATGTTCTTGATCACGTTCCAAATGCATTCGTCGTTGCGTCGCAGAAGGCAAGTGCAGACTTCCTCTAGAAGTGATCCACACATGCACCTCGTATCTCTGGATGTCTCCAAAGGAGTCTCTGGGTGCAATAATGGAGAAACCTTTGCTTGTGTTGTTCGCCTTAGATCGTCTTGATCCGATGGAAGAGGATATCTCTCGGTATTGAGAGCGTTCTTGGAGGAATAGGTTCCATTCGCCTTGAAAAAATTCTCCAGAATTGTTGTGCCCAATGATTCTCTTGTCATGTGTAAGGAAAAGAGTTGGGGTTATTAGGATATTTATAATCTGGTATGAGGATGTAGATTTATGATGATAAATAAACGGGTTATGTGTTTTATTTATTTCATTAAATCCCTTTTGAAAACCCCAGGTCGAGTCATTAATTCCTTGACGTGTGCCCACACTGATTATATTAAATATCAACTAATAAAGCTATATTTCCTCAAAATCCTGACTGGAAAAACAACACGGCGTGTATTAATAAATACATGGAGTGTATTTGTTTTTCAATGAAAACTACACGGCGTGTACATTAAATGTACACGGCGTGTATATATTGTTTTCATTTATTCATTTTCATTCCAAAATGAAAACTACACGATGTGTATATTTAATAATACACGACGTGTACTTGTTTTCAAAATAAAACTACACGGCGTGTAATTATTTATACATTGCATGTACTTGTTTTATTTTATTCTTCCTCCAACATTAAAAATATTTTAGGCATCCTTGAATAATTATTAAACCACGTATGGGTGTAATATTTATTCTACTTGATATAATTGAATACACTTACTCTGTGACCTCTAGGCCTCTTTCTCGCTGGCATTAGGTAGGTTTTCCTAAAGTCCAGGATTACTATCTTATAACGAGTCAAGGAACCCAAGAGAAATATGTTGATGCCACATTGATGTATCATCTAATATGAACACTTACTGTGTAATTTAATCCCATTGTCTCAATATCTAATCAAGTAGGATTCATGGAAGTGTCATAAACCTATATGCTTGATCCTTTGTTCTTTGACTACCTGAAAAAACTCTTCGTTTACACCATGGCCATGGAATTTCATTCGACAGTTCTATTTCAATCAAAGGTCCGAGATACCAACTTACATAAATGGAAGGAAAAAATCCTTCCTTGACTTATCCATTAACCACATGTCACTCGTGATGCACCCAACGTACCCTAATTCCTGCTAAATGTATGAGTGATAGTTTTCATCAGTAAATCTAAGTGTGCGAGTCATGAGATGTATTAATGATAATCTTCCAGTATAAGGACCATTACACATGCTCGTAGATAGCAATGTATGATGACTCCAATACACGAGGAATTACTAATGGAAGGTATGTTCTCATAATATCCCATCATTGAGATTACCAAGTGCAAACTCCATGAGAGAGAGTATCGTTATCTTACGAGTACTAGATCATGACGGTCTGTATACTATGTGTCCTATTATAGTATTTCATCCAACTGTAGAACTTTATTTTAGAATATTGTTATAGATTTTCAAGGTTCTTATCATAGTGAGGATCTTCCATGACCTTATTAATGAAACAAATATTCTAGGATATTATTATATTATAGTCATGCAGAAGAATGAACAATATATAATAAGTGAACATTCATGTAATCAGAGTACAAAAAGTTGGTTCTTAGGATAATGAACCTTAAAATCTCCCACTTGGACTAGATCCAACTTCCTATGACTTTTAGTCTACTAGACCTCACATAATGATCATGTTTCTGTTGAGTCAAGTCTTTAGTCAAGGGGTACGCCACATTGTCTTCCATGGAAATTCTGCTCACTACAAATTCACCTCTCTGAGAAAAATCCCTCAAGAGTTGATACTTCTGAAGTATGTGTATTGTCTGCTGATGTGACCATGGATCTTTTGAAAGTGCCACCACTACATTATTATCACAATAGAGTGTGATATGATCTTTAGTGCTCGGTAATACATCCAGCTCTTTGACCAACCTTCACATCCATACTACATCTTTAATAGCCTCATAAGCTACGATATACTCGGACTCTGCTATAGAATCTACCACCAGAATTTTCTTTGAGATCTTCCAGCTCATTGCACCTCCATTCAAACTGAAGATGTATCCAGTCTGCGACTTCATGTCATCTTGATCAGTCTGGAAACTAGCATCTACAAGTCCCCTGGTGACTATTTCCTCATCTCCTCCATAAACCAGGAACATATCCTTAGTATGCCTCAGATACTAAAGTATAGTCTTGACTGCCATCCAATGGTGGTCTCCTGGATCATCTTGATATCTTCCTAGCACACTTAATGTGTAAGGAAAATCTAGCCTCGTAAATAGCATAGCAAACATGACAGTCCCAATCGCAGATGTGTAATGGATCTGTGCCATTCTCTTTATTTCCTCATGTGTCTGAGGACACATTTTCATGGAAAGATGAATGCCATGTGACACTTACAATAACCCCCCCATGGATTGTTTCATACTGAATCTCTTCAGTATCTTGTCAATGTATGTACATTGATTCTGGGCCAGCATTCTGTTGGATCTATCACGATGGATCTTGATCCCAAGAATATATGATGCCTCGCCCACGTCTTTCATGGAGAAGAATTTATGAAACCATTCCTTAAATTAATGTAAGATAGGTACTTCGTTTCGAATTAGAAAGTTGTCATCAACATATACAATTAGTAAAATGACTGCACTTACACTAAGCCTTTTATAGACACAAGGCACACATTCATTCTTAACAAATCCAAATTCCATTGCGGCTTCATCAAAACGAATGTTCTATGACCTTGATACATTCTTTAATACTTAAATGGATTTCTGCAACTTTCATACCTTGTTGGAATCCTTTGGAGTCAAAAAAACCCTTCATGTTGGGCCATGTAGACATCTTCCTGGAGGTTTCCATTAAGGAATGCTGTTTTGACATCCATTTTCCAAATTTCATGGTCATGTTAATCGGAAATGTACAATAGGATTTTGATGGATTTTAGCATTTGAACTGGTGAAAAGGGTTCATCATAGTCAATTACATGAGCTGTCTAAAACCTTTTCCATCCAGTCGTGCATTATAGGTGCTGACTTGCCCCTCTATGTCCATTTTCTTCCTGAATTCCAATTTATTACTAATAGGATTTACATCACCTGGAGGATCAACCAAAATCCAGACATGGTTTTGGTACGTGGAATCCATTTCAGAATTCATGGCTTTTTACCACTTGGCAACATCTGTGCCTTCAACTGCTTCCATGTAGGTAAGAGGATCATAATTGTCATCCAATAATGAATCACCACCCTCAATGACAAGACAACCATATCGTTCTGGTTCTCTCACCTCTCTCATGCTCCTATGCTATTCTTGTGTCTCTTGAAGAGATTTTTCTTCCATGGGGTTTGGGGAATTTGTTCTTGTACCAATTCCTGTGTATCTTGAGCCCTGACTTCATCAAAGTCTATCTTGCTCCCACTATTGCTTTTGAATATGTGCTCCCTCTCAAGGAATATGGCATGTCTTTCCACTGTAAGCCTTTTTTCTGAGGGTTTGTATGGGTAATATCCCCTTGTTTTCTTGGGATATCCTATAATGATACACTTTGTGCCTCGGGGTGAAAGTTTGTTACTTGAAGAGGCCTTAACAAATGCTTCGCTACCCCACAGATGTAAATTAGATAACATGGATTTGCTTCCACTCCATAACTGATATGGAATACCATTTATCGATTTAGTTTGTACTTGGTTTAGTATGTGTGCTGTTTTTTGTAATGCATATCCGCAAAAGGTTAATGGAACACTCTCATGACTCATCATTGATCTCACCATGTCCAACAGGGTGTAGTTCCTCCTTTCACTTACACCATTCCACTGAGGTTTGTATGGAGGAGTGAGTTGAGATAGAATCCCAAACTCCCATAAGAAATCAATGAAGTCCTGATTAAGATATTCACATCCTCTGTATGAGAAGAGACTCTTAATATTCTTACCAAGCTGGTTCTGAACATAATTCTTGTATTCTTTGAACCGATCAAAAGAATATGACTTATACCTCATTATGTAAATAAATCCATATCTACTAAAATCATCAGTAAAAGTTATGAAGTACGAGAACCCACCCCTTGCTTCAATTGGAAATGGTCCACACACATCTGTATGAACTAATTCTAGAATCTCTTTAGCCTTTTCACCTTTCGCACTAAATGGGGATTTGGTCATTTTTCCTTGTAGACACGCATGACATACACCAACTGTTTTTAGTTTGAAAGAATCTAAATACCCATCTTGATGTAAAATTTTCAAACATTTCTCATTGATATGACCTAGCCGATGATGCCAATGTTGTGTGTGTTATGAGTCATGTGAATTAACTTTGTCATTGATTTCCATTACTTGGATTATGTAGTCTAACACATAAAGGTCATTATATAAATTTTCCCTAACAAAACAAATGCTATATTTATAAAAGTATCAACATCCACTTCCAAACATGAAGATGAATCCATCATTATATAATATAGATATTGAAAAATTGTTTTTGGTTAAATAGGGTATATAATAACATCCATTCAAAATCAAGACTGTCCTAGTATGCACTGTGAGATTGTAGTCTCTGACAGGTACAACAGCGAGTCTGGCTCCATTGGCTTCTCATAGATCTACCTCCCCTCGATAAATATTCTTGAACATACTTGGTTCCGTTATTTGGATACATATGTGAGCACCAAAAGCTGTATCTAATACCCAATTTGTAGAGAGAGATAGATTGAATTTGATGACAAACGCACCTGAAGATTCCCATTTCTTCCTTGTATGTGTGGAGTTTTTCTTCCAGTGGACCTTCTCTCCACATGCAAAACAAACAACATCCTTTTCCCTTTCCTCCCCTTTTATCTTCCTTTTCTTTGAAGGCCTTGAAGATACTTTGGGCTTAAATCTCCATTCCTTCTCTTTCCTTTTATTCTCCATAAGTATAGAAGGTTTTTCATGCTTCATGTCATTATCCACTAGGCGAATAAGGATAAGAAGAACAAACATAGACTTCTCAATGTTGTTCATGTTGAATTTTACAACAAAGTATGAGAAGCTCTTGGGGAGTGATGCAAGAATGAGATCGGTACCCAGTTCATCGGGGAGTTTAAACCCTAGAACCTCTAAGCGCTCAATATAGCCAATCAGCATGACAAGATGAGGCCCAACTGGGGCACCCCCTCCAACCTTGATCTGAAATAGAGCCTTGGAGATCTCAAACCTTTCCTGTATTTCTCTCTCCTGGTATAGACCACAGAGGTGCTCGAGCATGCTGTAGGCATCCATGTCTTCATGAGAATTCATGGGATAACTAGACATTGATGACAACGTCAAACATTGAATGTCAAGTGCATCGCTAAAATGTAGATCATAGACCAAGAAATTTTCATCACTCGCCCCTTGGGCAGGAGAATCAGGAAGTGAGGACTCCAACACGTAAAACATTCATTCATAACATAGGATAACCCAAAGGCGCCTAAACCATTCTTGAAAGTTACTGTTGGTGAAGATATTGTCTTTATCTAGAATTGATCACAGAGAAATGGTGGTTGATGAGTCAGTCATTTCGATTCTAAAATTAAGAGATCATATTTATTATTATATTTTGATTACATTTTATGAAAAATAATAAATGAATTTATTAGTTCTCCCACTATTTTATCAAGTCCCAATGGCCATCAACATTGAACTCCGAATTTCTAGTTGTTTTGACATTCTAGGGGTATGGATCCATATTCCCCTTCGAATAACCCCAACAAGGGATGGTCAAGCTATTTGAAGGAATTTAGGTAGGCAGGCCTTTGCCAACTATGAGCTTACAGTTCCATGATCTGTTAATTGGACTCCCCAATCCTAAAATACTGACTTGGATTTCCTTAACTCTTTCCTCCAATATTACATCATGTATTGCAAGGGATACTCCTTTTGATGTAATATGGCTAAGTTAACCCGAAACCTTTCATAAGGGCTTCCTTTATAAAAGTAAGTGTCCAAACAAGGGCTAGTCAAAAAACATAGTATTATTGAGTCTTTCCCTTAATCAAGTAACTGAAGGCTTGGTCTGACTTAAAATGGTATTTAAGGGATTTTATTCTTTATGCGTAGTTTTTAATTATCACATTCTTGTTAATATTAAGTTATTCATGGAAAAGTGATTAACCATGTTCTGAAAATGTTTACACATAGTCCAGTTTTTATTTTATCCCATCTTTCCATGCTTGTTCATTTTATTAATTATTTGATCGCGACATCACATACATAATAAATAAACCATGAAATCAGACAGAAATAAAATAGGATGACATCATCATGAGATTCTATTGGATAGTTTATCTAGCAGTTTTGATAAGTTAACCCTTACCTAGGGAAAACACCTTGAACCTGATGGTTAATGTTTTTTAGCTCACACCTGTCCACATCTGTATCTTCTTGGGTTGGTGTCGCCTCATGTTTGGATTTTTAACCGTCTCCTCTAGCTTGGGAGATCCTCCATTACGTGGTGTTTACATTAAAGAAACTCTAGGCACACTGGGCCTACATTTTATTGAATGAAGGCTCGCATGCCAATGAATATAAATTAAACAAGTCTAAATGAATCCATACACACATATAAAGGGTCTTTGGTCTAGCTGATGATCATCCATATCATGCAATGACATTTACGCATATTTATAATTCAAATTATTTTAATTATTCTATTACTCTAGAAAATTTGTGCTTGAATGTAATTAATTACGATCTTATAATTAATCAATTGTTTATCTTAAATTCCTTTATGAATATTTTTAGATTCTTATCAACCATATTCCTATTTCAGGTCATTGTACTTTTGGATGAAACCTGGTGAAATTTCTGGATCGTACATGGCATGTATTTATTTTCACACTTTATCCATAGTACACGGTGTGTACTTCCTTGTTATGTGGTAACCGGCCTGGCCATCTTGTGTATGTGGTACACAGTTTCTCCTTTGTACACGGTTTCACTTGGTTCGAATCGGACTACACGATGGGTTGATCCAACATACACGCCGTGTATTCCTGTTCTCATGCACCGTTTTAATTCTAGTCAAAATTGCGTAATAAATACTTAGGCATACCCAATTCACATGACGCGGTTTGGCCGACCAGTGTCGGTTTGTTGAATCTAAGTACACAGCGTGTAGTTTTCATTACAAGTCATGTATTCCCATGTTGTATAGAGAAAAAGTGCGGCTCCTCAGGATAAATTCCTGGTTTTTATTTGAATCACAAGTAAAATTAAAAGGATGTTTCTCTGATATGAATCAAGAAATGAAGGTGGAATAACATATATCGTTTATTCATATTTATAGAATGATTCATTTTTAATTGAATCAAATATAAATGAATAAATTAACAATGAAAGTTAAATAACTATAATCAATGTTTGAACCTCGCTCTGATGTCATTTGAAGGTTCCAGGAAAAGTGGAAGCGCATGGGTGGATGTGCCCACTTGGAATTTTTTCTTTAATCAATGATCAATCCAGGATCAATACAATGATAAACGGAAGTCTCCACGGATCAAATCATATTAATAGACAAAGAAAAAAAATGTCCATGAACCACAAAGTAGGATCATTACAAGTTGGTTATAATTAATTTAATTAATTGATAATAAGAACCTTTTGGGTGTTCTTCCATCATTGAAGTTCTTGATCACGTTCTGATGTGATTCGCAGTTGCGTCGCAGAAGCCAAGTGTAGACTTCCTCTAGTAGTGATCCACACGTGCACCTCGTATCTCTCGATGTCGCCAATGGAGTCTGCAGGTGCTGGCGTGGAGAAACCTTTTCTTGTGTTGTCCGCCTTAGATCATCTGGATCCGATTGAAGAGGACATCTCTCATTCTTAAGAGCATTCGTGGAGGAAGAGGTTCTTTCAGCCTTGAATGAATTCTCTGGAATTTTTGTAAAAAATTATTCTCTTGTCTTGTGTAAGAAAAAGAGTTGGGGTTGTGAGGATATTTATAATCGAGTTTGAGGTTGTACAGTTATGAAAATAAATAAATGTGTTACACGTTTTATTTATTTCATTAACTCCCTTTTCAAAACCCCATGTTGAGACATTAATTCCATGAAATTCGCCCACACTGATTATAATAAATATCATTTAATAAAATGATATTCCTCAAAATCCCGACTCGAAAAACTACACGTCGTGTATTAATAAATACATGGAGTGTACTTGTTTTTTATTGAAAACTACACGGCATGTACATTCAATATACACGACATGTATATATTGTTTTCATTTATTCATTTTCTTACCAAAATGAAAACTACATGGTGTGTATATTTAATAATACACGGTGTGTACTTGTTTTCAAAATAAAATACATGGCGTGTAATTATTGATACACAACGTGTACTTGTTTTATTTTATTCTTCCTCCAACATTAAAATTATTTTAGGAATCCTTGAATAATTATTAAACCACGCACGAGATTAATCTTTATTCTACTTGAGATACTTGAATATACTTATTGTGTGACCCTCTAAGCCTCTTTCTCATTGACATTAGGCGAGGATGCCTAAAGTCCAAGATTACTGTCTAGCAACGAGTCAAGGAATCAAAGAGAAATAAGTTGACACCTCATTGATGTATCACCTCGTACGAACGCTTACTGTGTAATTTAATAATTTTGTCTCAATATATCATCAAGAAGGTTTCATGGAAGTGTCATAAACCTATATTCTTGATCTATCGTTCATTGACTACCTGAAATAAACTCATCGTTTACACCATTTCTAGGTAATTTCAAATGACATTTCTATTTCAATCAAAGGGCCGAGATACCAACTTCCATAAATAGAAGGGACAAATCCTTCCTCGACTTATCCATCAACAACATGTCACTCGTGATGCATCCAACGCACCCTACTTCCCACCAACTATCTGTGTGACAGTTTTCATCAGTAAATCTAAGTTCGTGAGTCATGACATGAGTTAATGATAATCATCCAGTCTATGGACCATTACACACGGTCATAGATAACAATGTCTAATGACACCAAGACATGGATAATTACTACTGGTGGGTCTGTTCTCATAATCTCCCATCTTGGAGATTACCATGTTCGAACTCCATGAGAGAGAGTCTCGTCTTCTAACGAGTACTTGCTCATGACGGTATGTATACTATGTGTCCTATCATAGTATGTCATCCAACCAAAGAACATTATTTAAGAATATTGTTATAGCTTTTCAAGGTTTTCATCATAGTGGGGATTTTCCATAACCTTATTAACGAAACAAATTTTTCAGAACATTATTATATTATAGTCATGAAGATCAATGAACAATATATAATAAGTGAACATTCAGTTAATAAAAGTACAAAACAGTTGGTTCTCAGGACACCAACCCTTACAGGTAAATCATACCCAATCTCAAAAACAATAAAAATTATTTCCAAAAAATTGGTCTTTCAGAATATGATGAATGAAGAAGGTGATTTTCTAATAGAATAACCAATATTAGTTTATAAAGGGTTTTCAAAAATTGAAGTAATTATTTTTTATGAAAAAATTTCTATGGTTGCATTATTAGAAAAAATTTGTAATTTTTTTATTCCACTGTCTTATAGTGGGGTTCGAAGATCCTACAAATAGATGTTAAATATACATTCTATAATAGTGATCTTGATGATGTAATTATATTGAACAACCTTCTGGATATGTTTTTCGGATAGATAAATGTCATTTGGGAATAATAGAGAATTATTCTTATGTTCTGAAAAATATCTAAGAGAATGGAATTCCAAATTAGATACTTTCTTAAGGAAGATAATTTTCATGAAAGGAAGAGTTGAAAAATATATTTATATCAAATAATGTCTACAGTATTTCTTCATTATAATTGTTTTTTTCATTAAAATATATTTTATGGGAATGATAAAATAATTTGTTAATGATGTGATTTATAGGTGAATAGATAGATTGAAATTTCCATGCTCGAGGAAATGAAATACATTCATTGGTTACAAATTTTATAAAAGAATAAAAATATCTTTCTTTTTCAAGAAAACTATGCTATGAAACATAAGAAGAATTTTTCTATGGAAAACTAAAAACCTGTTTCCACAATGATTTTAGTTCGAACCATGTTTTCAAATGATGGATAAGTGAAATAATTTGATCATAAATTATTCTGAATGATGATTAGAATTTTCTTGTATTTGACTGCCTCAAGTACTGAAAATGTTTATACTATAAACTTATATGAAATAAATTATATTCCTCTTTTTTAAAAACATTTTCATTAGGGGAAAATAATTCTAAGATATATAAAGTCACAAAAAAGTTCAGATTTAGGTATTATATCTTAGAATGTATTGATCTGCTTGGTTATTCAGATAATGATTAGGCAAGAAATGTTGATGATATTAGATCCAAATATTGTGGAGTATTCATTCTAGGAATGATTTTTTTTTCTAGTTGGAATTCAACGATTTTGGATTTAAAAACTCTTTGTATGACTGTTTATATGTATGTTGTGGCCAATAAATCCAATACTCAATTAAATTATAAGATAACTGAATTATAATATTTACATAATTAAATTATATTTCCCATACACTTGGGTTGTGATAATAAATGTATAATTAATCCCCTAAAGAATCAATTTCAACAATCACATTCAATACATATTTATACTTATCTATTATACTATTTCATGTTATCAACATGTTAGTGTTCAACCATTCTTTTCCTAAACTGATTTAGTCACGTAGTCCGAGAAATCATGAATATTGATCTATTTCATATAATTTATATAATTTATAGAGATTTATGCCCCTTTATTAAGAAAAAAAATACAAAGGGAGATATTTTGTGTAAAATGGGAGTTAAAATGTTATTAGAGGAGATAAATGGAGAAGATCATGGAGTGGATATGGTTTTTTATATTGGATTTTGTTTCCAATGCCTAAATCATATTCCAACACTCATTTCCATTTAGTTAAAAGTGTTTAGATAATTCATTTAGATGACTATTAATATTGATAATAATAATTAGATATAATGAAATTAATTAATGAATCAATAATATTTTTGAAATTAGTGAAGGATCGTAATGCCACATATATTATTAATGTTCCATACAGGCTGTTTAAGGAAGAAGAGTTGTCCCGTAAGATATATGGTACACCAAAAATGAAGCTGATTCATTTCTTAATGGATCAAGATTATTGATGACCTCCTTTTTTAGGAAAATAATATTTCATGTAGGAATCTATAAACACTTTATTTTCTTTTTATATTAGAGGAATTACAAGTAGTAATATACTTCTATTCAATAAATATGGTTTGTTCAATATTTGGTGGCCTGGAAATTTGAGTATATCTATATTTTAAGAAGTGGTTATTACATAATTATTGAAATCAACGAAGTATATACCAAAGGATTGGTTATATTTTCATTATAACTAAAGGTTCCATAATCTAGTAGGACATGAAAATTTGAGAACCCCTATGATGCCATAAAAAATTATGCAAAAAAACTCTTCTGTAGTTAAACAATAAATTTTCTTCCCCAATACGATATGACATAAATGTGGAATTTGTTCCATGATAGCGAGATTACTTCCATATTTTGTTGCATTGATGAAATGTATTTAAATAAAAACATTCGTGGTTATTTAATCCAAAATACCTATGAATTTGAATTATATTATGTGTTTTAATTGGTCAAAACATTGATGGAAAGAGTTTGAAATTGAATTCAAAAGTTTTAATGTGAAATTGTAATTTATATTTAATCTGAAAGAATTAATCGGTTATTTTTCATTAGGTAGATCTACATAATAATTAAGAAATTATTTTTGATAGTATAAATAAATAATAAGTCGATCGAGTGGAGAATATGTCTTTCTAGATGAGCCCAATAAAAATAATTTTCTATTGATATGAAAATAATAATATAGTAAAAAATAAAAAGAAGATATAAGGATGTGTTCATGTATTATGTATATAAATTTTAAAAAAACCGTGTTCCAATTCATGTTCTATGTAGAATTTATATTATACTTATGTAGTGAATATATTGTGAATATGAATAATTAAGATTAGTCGACAATATATAGGGTGATTATTTGGTGTGAGACTATTATTTTTCTTTAATATTTTATCATCCTAATCTGTGGGATTCAATTTTATGTGGGATGCATAGAGGCACATTCCAAAGACATGGAAATTAGAGTTCAAAATTATTTATTTCTTTTTATAAAAATATGATGATTCTATTGGGTAGTGTGATGCTGGAGGAATACTTATAATAAAAAACAGTATCAATATCATATTCATAGGATAAATAAGTAAATATATTTGGTTCCCTAGTATTGGTGGTCATTCGGTTGTTTATAAAGATGAAAATCATTATATTGGGAGGTGATGGTTATTTAATAAAAATATAAATTAGTTCCAATCACATATGAATCCCCAATGGTATTTTATTAACAGAAATGTTATTATATAGATCTTAAATACTAATCATATATTTTGTTGACAAGCCTCGTTATATCCCATCAATAATCTTTTAATTAATGTCCAACCCTTATACACATGAAACAATTTTCCATTCATTTCAGTAAACATTTTTGGAGATTAATCACACATTATGAATAATATTTCATTCCCAAATAAAACAACCTTTTACTTTTAAATCCTCTAATACCCAGATAATGATGAGAGTATCCACTTTTATATTCATCTTCGTGAACACATCAACCAATTTACACATAGATTTGAATCTCTGTAATATAAAATTATTTTTGAAAACATGGTTTTAATCGACCAAAAACATGATATATTTTTCATTTATGATAAAATGTAAAACCATAATTCTAGATTGAGATTATTTTTATTTTTTTTTAATAAGTACCAAAGGATTTATTTTCCATTATCTTATGATAAATGAATAATATATATTTTTAATTGTTGGGATTTTGAGGATAATATTTATTAAAGAAATGAATATATAAAATCCTCTCATTTCATAGATATGATATATTTTTATTTCCCAATAGTATTAGATAGTGTTTAAATTCATCATCTATAAATTATAAACTATCAATTGTTAAAACAACCTTAGCATCATCCAATCTGTGGAGAATATAACATATATTTTTTACTATTTTGATGAATTTCATGAAAATTGATGGATCTAAATACCCTATTAAGGATGGATTTCATTGAGGAATGAATTTTTAAAAATCAATAAACTCATACATTGATGTATTCAAAATATATACATGGTTTAGGATTTTTTTATAACATGATGTGAAATTTTAATAAATGTTTTCACTCTATCTCATATCCTATTTGGTTCATCCTTTGGAAAATCATTCCATTGTCCATCAGATCGATTATTCTCCCGGTTCCACCTAGATCTATCCATATACCTAAAACAAAATTGTCAACATGATTATTGATTCAAAATAATCTTATAAAAATTGAAAATTAAAATACAATACAAAAATAAAAATGTTTAGTTGATTTTAATGATAGATACATGAATTTTTTATTCAATATTAATTATTCAATTGCTCCCAAAAATAACATGTAAAAATATGATCCCTCTAGAAATATAATACTAAATAACCTACTTCATTTAATAGGTAATGTAAACATAAGAAATTATATTAAATTCTCATAAATACAAAATTATATTGAGTCATAAATGGTTAAATCCAAAGCGTAAAAGATAAAATGATCATGGGAGAAATGTATAAATTATTAAATATAAAATAATAACTATTTTCCATCAGACATCATAAAAGGAAATATTTTTTTACGTTCGTACAATAAAATGGAATATTATTATGGGAAAATATATAATAAAATTGATCCCTATATCATGATATAGACATAGGAAATCATAACATTACCACCATATCTAACGGCTAAACATGTCCATGAATAACGTTATAAATATGGATAAAACAAATCATGTCCTTGTAGAAAGTTATAAAGATAGTTAATAATAATAATTTGTATAAACAATGTTGTCAAAATATATTAATATACTCATTTCCATGTATAGTGATTTGTACATAACTAAAAATATTTATTTGAATTCCCCATGTTGTGACATATCTAACAAGAATCTCATTACCATGAGTACGGATTTGAACATAGCTTATAGAAATCATGTTAATACAAAAATTGGTGAACAAATATAATAACAATAAAAAAACATTTATTTGTGATCATATATTAGTAAATCATATACACCTATAGAGGTGTATACATAGGTAATAACAGTAATGGACATACATAGTGTAGTGAAAATTTGTAACCACAATCATACCCCGTGATGAGTAGAAAACATAGACCACTCCAATCACGCATATGAATATAATTTTGAACATAATTTTCCTCAATCAAGACTATAAATATATTTTTGAAAATAGATACCACCACAATGTAGATTCACAATTTTATGATCATAGTTGACAAAATTCATGTTCACACGCATAGTTATTAACATGTCTAACCACACGCATATACAGACATAGTAGTTAAAAGAGAAAAACCTTATAATTTACAAAAAACAACATTATCAGATGTGATATATAGCTTTACCCAATGAAGTAGAGGGATATATTAGATCCACCAATCAATTAATAAAAAACTACACACATTTTTTGCCGCATTAAATCAGTCATATATATAATCATTAAAAAATGGCGATAATATGATCTACATAACATTATTGAACAATATCACATAATATGACATCACGTATTGGATCATTTTATTCCAATAATAAATATCTTGAAAGTTCTACATCATAATGGAATATATATTTTCATTCAAGAATCATACCAGTATAAGAAATGCATTTTTATTGATAGAGTGGAAAATATATGTGAAACCATTAAAAAATCAATAAAAGATAAGTGAAACGAATACTGCTTATAAATTTTTGTTCTATAATAATCCCAAACAATTAATAAATGAATAGATATAATGGTTATGTATGTAAATATGTAGTGAATTTTATTAAAGTAAAACATAAATTCTTTTTATTATATTATTTAGTTTTAGGAAAAATAAAAATTGTTTTAAATTTTATTAAATCGTCCATTTTAATATATATAATAATAAATATGAATAAAATACAAGATTATAATTTTTTAATTTTTTAAATAATAAATGTAAAATAATTTTATGGACATAATTTGGACAATAAGGATAATAAGATGATTTGGACAATAATAATTATCCTTAAAATGTAATATTCTGTAAATAAAATAAGTATATCAATGAGGGAGTTTGTTATTGTGATATTTCCCTAGATATATAATAATAATAAAATATAAAATATATTAATGATATAACATAGGATATATAAAGAAATATATCAGAATTAGAATATATATGTATCATTGAAAAGATGATGTTCCAGAAAACACTTACATTTTTCATAAAATTAATTCTAATAAGAACAATTTTATATAACTGTATTAGGGGAAATTAAAATTGATATCCATTAATTCATGTAGAAGATAATTATCATTTAACTTTATATGAATAGATATAATTTTTTATCGTGAATATATTCTTAACAAATGACTTCTACTCTATTATGTGAAATTGAGATAAAAACAACTCATTTGAATTTTGAAACCATTTAATCAAAAGTTAATGAATGATACAACATGAAACGAAACCTTATATAGAAAAAATATATAGATAATTATGAAAACAATCATCAAATAACTATATACACTATATAATGAAATACATGATGTAATAAAAATCATTCCTGAAATATGGAAAATTTCAACAAAATCTCCTTCCATTATTTCTCACATGGATGGTTTTTAAATGTCATCACATATAAAATCACTCATTTTAATAATATATTCCTTCATAATTATTATAATAAACCACCCTCTTTAATAAAATCGATACCTTTTTTAGATAGTATTATATGATAGAAAAATTGGCTTGGGTTATAGAGATAACTTGTGATATAATGGGATTGAAAGTTGTGGGAGAGATATTGTTTTATTTTTTAACATGATGGAAAATTTCATTAAAAGTTGTTTTAGGTGAAAGGAAGTGATATATTCACCTAGGATTTGAGTGAGTAAGGGATTTAAGTGTTATTGATACATGTAGGATGTTCCCATAAACCTAACAATGAACTTTTATAATTATTTTTATCCATTTAATTTTGAAAATTAAATATTTTACCCCTTTTACCTTCTAAAAATATTTAGAATATTTATTTACTAAAAATGTAAGATCACATTCATACATAATTTCTAAATTACGATTCAAAAAATGGAATTTATTTAATCTAGTTAATTTTCTAATTCAATGAAATGAAAATAATAAATGAAAACATAATATTTATATATCCATTTTTATATAAATACTATTTTGAAGAATTTAATTGTGTTTTTCATATTTAATATATATGAAAAACCATTGCACAAGGGATAACAATTTTTATACTTCTAAACATTAAATATTAATTTAACAATGTTTTGAAAATTATATATTTAGTTTCTTAAAATAGAAATTCCTAGTACATAAAATAATTTAGATTAAAATTCCATTTATGTATAAAAATGAATATATTCTTGTTCCTTATTGAGAAAAAATATTTAGAAATTGTTTAATTACTTATATATATATATACTAATTATAAATAAAATATTTTATCAATAGTGTGTAATTTAATTTTTTTTATTAAAATACACTACATATATAACAATAATTCTTATAATATTTTTTTCCATTATTGGATTTGTTTCCTCATTTATAAACAATTAGTAATAAATATGATAAGGATTATTCATTTTTCATGTATAACTATTGTATTTCCTTAAATTTTAAACATTACATTTAAAAAGATAATATTTTTTAATAAATACATATAATATACAATAAAACTACATTTTTTTAATACAAAATTTTTTATCAATGAATAATTAAATAGGTGTTCCTTATAGTTAAATAAATATATCCATAATGTTATTATCTTATTTTACTAATCATTCATAAAATTGTAAAAATACATTTTTTGTCTCACCATTTAATGTAAATAAATTATTCTGACATATGGAATTTGAAAAAACAATTTCTATAGAATTACATATATTTTATTAATTAGAATCAATAAGATTTATGTATGTTCAAAAAAATAAATTATTTTATTTTTAATAAATTATTTTAAGCTAAAATGTATATTTTCAATAAATAAATAAAATTTATTGTTATGAAATACATACCAATAATTATAAATTGGTAATATTTTTACTTTTCTTAAACCTAGTGATCACATTCATTTAATAATGGTAAAATAATGTATTTATTACAACCATTACATCATATAAATTCACTATATTATGGCCTGACAAATCTTACTTCACTTTCACATAGTTTTCCTTATGATTTTCTGACATTCTATCTATATTCACAGTGTTCTATCTCATTATAAGTTACGTTATACTAATAGTTGTTTTAAAGGGTGTAGATCTGGGGAAATTTGTAGTTATAAAAATATTATTATATTTAAATTATATTCCTTTATAATATATTAGATTTTATAAAAATAAAAATATATTGTTTTTTAAAACCATGTTGAATTTGTTTTCATTTAACTCCCCGTTATGAGTGAGTAAAAAAATTTCTATAATATTTTTGAATGACATAATTATCATAAAAGTTAATATATTATAATATAATGTAAAAACAAATTAATAATTGACATAACAATTAGGGAAATAAAATGATCCCTAAAACCTAGGTTGTTACATGTAAGGAATTTATGAAACCAAATTATCATTCCATAATAGATATTTATGATTATTTTAAAATATCACAATAAAAGAACATTTAAAATACCCATTACACGAAACCAAATAATTTATAACCTTAATACATAATTTATATTATAGTGTATCATATGAATTTCTATATATTAATTTTAAGCATGATTTTAGAAACACTCTTATTGATATCTAGATTTACATGATTCTCTTATAATAATCTATTGTACCATGAATTTTACTATATTTTATAAACCATTAATTTTATCTATGAGTATGCTCTAGATAATAAATGAAATTATTTCATTATTTATTTTCACAATTGAAATTGTATGAAACTTTTCACAGACTATTGTCCAAAACTATTTGGATGTTGATTGGGTATGTATTTCAATTAAAAATATGTGTAGTCACACATGATCCTCTTGAGGGAATCCTTACGAGTTCCAAATCCTGTATTTTCCCAACGAAATGTTTTTTAATATCCTTCCGTTCTTATATATGAAATAAACAGTAAAACTACATTATGTCATATTCTACTGGGAAGATTGACTCATTTTTTGACTCTAAGATTTCTTCACCTATAGTAATAGCATCCAAAAAAATTTCGATTCGCATTTCATGAATACAAAATATTATTTTAGAATTATTCAGTTAATCATTCCGTGGGGTATTCCACCTAATATGAAAACAAAAACATGTTAGTGGGATGTAAAATAAAGAATAATTTAAAATTTAAGTAAAAATAATATTATTATAAAATGAACCATCCTCTAATTTCATGTCCAAATTCCCTGTAATGTAACATTATTTAATGTTTCATGAATTAAAGTGAATTATTGACCCCCAAATTATTTCATGAGAATATAAATATTTATCTATCATGATTTTAATCCTTATGAAATATAACTTACTAGAGTCATTATTTATTGAATTTTAATGAAAACTTTTGTTATCCCATCTCTCATAAATATCAGTATCTATAATGTTTAATTATATTTTTATTTTGTTGAAGAGTTTTTTGAAAGATAAGATTCCTAATTAACATGTATATTTTATAACAATGAAATCTCATGACTCTATGTGGAAGAAACACGAATGAGTTCCCACTATAGAGATCATATTAGTATGTATGTATTTTGTGAATGAAATTACTCTATCTGAACAAAATTTTAATGTAAAAGAATCACTAATAATCAACCATTTAATGTGTAGTTGGATTAATAATTTGGAGTGATAAAATAAATCCCCTGATATATGAGATATAAAAGTTAATAGATAGTGATATATCCCATATATATTATATTAACACCTTTCAAGCCATATTTGGGTCCTCTAAATCTCATGTTTGTTTTAAAAAAAATTTAATTCATCACTTGATTATACAAGATCAATAAAGATATTGTTCACTTGAAAAACCTAAAAATAATTCATCACATTCATTAAATAAATAAAACCACATTCATGCTTAGACTAGTTCAGTATCATGTCCAAATCATCACTAGTTAACTAGTTAAGGATACCACTATCCAAATTATAAGGTGTTTTCCTTTGGTTCACCCCTGTATGAACATTTAATTTTTAATAAATAGTATATCATTATATAGATAATGTTTAATAAGATATCTAATAAGTATTTTATTGAGTGTAATATCGTACAAAATTCACTTAGATATTATTTTCCTAAGAAATCATTACATGCAAATTAGACTTTTTAGGCATGTAGTTACCCATATAAATTATAGATCGAAATTAACTAATAAATTATATGTTATGCTTACAATTTTTTCTTTAAATAAAATAATATTTATTATTGCTACATTTTTTGTATAGGATATCACTATAGGATATCAAATTTTTTCTAGTAAAATGATCCCTATGACATTCCAAATAATCATAGAGGCAAAAAATAAACTGAACGAGAAGCCTTGGATGATTTTTTTCTCTCTTAGCCCCAGTTGGAATACACTATGTTATTAAATTTTAGTATAGATTTGGATATGTTCAACATACCACTAGTTTTGGATGATTTTAATTTCCTCCTCCCCTAATGTCATCTAGATTTCCTGGGGTATCCCTAATGATATTCATTGATCATTTCCATAGATAAAAATTGATTAGGATATAGATAACACATGTTCCCATGTTCTCATATTAAAAAACTTATATCATTTATGTTGAAGAAAGATTCCTCGAGGTAATAATCCAATTATAATATACCATAGTGTCACCTCTATTAGGAATATGATGAATAAGTAATTATTATAAAGAACCTTCATTAAAGTAAATCAATGTATGAAACTTATCAAACTCATCCGTGTATTGGTTTACTTCAAAAGGATGATCCTTTGAATATGAAATCACCCCACAACATTCCTAAAAATAAACTTATATTAGATTAGGGTACATATTAGTTAAAAATATTATAATATTTCTTAAAATATTATGTCTCATTGATCTATCCTTAATTATCATTCAGAAAGGGGTAATTTTTTTAATAAGGACATCTAACGAATCATACTTTTTGGAGGTAAAAATTTCAACCCAAACACATGGTTCCAATTACAGTTTTAGATTACCTTTAAGAGATGATATTATGTGTTAGTCAATTCATATACTATAAAGATTATAAAAATATCCGTTTAATTCACTATATAATTGGAGACTAGTTATTTTAATTTTTTATCAAAACTATAATTAGTTGGAGAATCCGCATTCTGATGAAATTCCTTTAAGAAAATATTCTTCAAAGAGGCCATCACCCAACTTTATCCCCCAATATTTTAGTTGTCATCGGCTTTGAAAATATATTTTCTATCAGATGTGAAAGAATAATCTTGTATGTGGTATGTGTAAAAAACCAACCTTAGAGACAGAGAATATAATCTTCTAGATAGTTCAAGAAAACCATAACATATAGGAGTATATCAATGAATTAAAAAGATAAATACATTTATATATCGATCCATAATTCCATAAAATGATTCAATGTTAAATTTTCTTAATATCCACGATGTAAATTCCAAAAAACAATCACTGATACCCATAACCATTAATGGGTTATGTAATAGGAGGTTGAGCCCAAGTAGGTGATCCCAAATGATATCTGTCATTGGTTATCATCTTTTAATATTTTCAATCAACCATTAATATAAGGGGATCATGTATTTTCCATTAATTATTTAATCCCTTGCCCTATCCATAGAAAATTCCAGTCTTTAATAGAAGTGTAATACTGTTTTTTCTTATGTCAAACACTAAAAAGACTTTTATATTTGATATATTAAATAGATAATAAAACATAGGATGTCTAGTAGAGATGTATAATCCATAATGAATTTGTAAATAAGTCCCAAATATAATTATTCAACTGGAGAGGAAAAATAGTCATATATTATAGTGAAATAAAGATAAAAATAGATAATCTATGAATCCTTATTTATAATCGAAATTTTTGAGATCATAGGGACGATATGAGCTGAGGAATGGGTATAAAAACTAACCATATCCTCTTTGATAGTGAGAGGATCGATGCCAGGATTAGGTCCCTCAATTCATTATACCCTTTCTTAAAGAAAAATTTCAACTATTGGTACCATCGACGGGGAAAATATATTATAGGAATATTAGGAATCGAACATAATTTTTACTAATAGTTGAAGGATCCCATGGAAGAGAATTAAAAATACATCATATGTGAAATATCATCAATCAATTATTATATAATAGTAATAAAGGTGGAAAATAGGGTAGAGGTCATGTTGTGACTATGACCTCATAAAAGCACCAATTATTTAGGGTCCCATGTAAGACCCTCGATGAACCCCTTTGAGTGGATTTATTAGTTATATGTCACTATGTGTAGGTGAGAGATTGGTGTGACGTATCAGTGGAATGAGGAATGGGAATCCTCGATGATGGAGTGATGTTCTATAGAGATTGATGATAATAATATTGATGTGAAAACAATGGATGATTTTGAAGAACTGATTATAGGTGTTTCCATGGTGGAATGGGGACAAAATTGACTTGGAGATATACAGATAATTGATTCAACATCAGAGTTAGGTGGCTCCATAGAGTAAAGTGATGACGAGCATGTTGTGGCTACCAGAGTAAGTGTTGATGAATTGACTATGGGGATAACCACAAATTGAAGAATATAGGATTTGGTTAATGTTATCTACCATAGGAAGGTACTGAAATGCATAATGGTAGTGGGGATAAATGGTCCTGCGTGTAGTTTTTTAGTCTAAGAAGGTTCAATGGAGGACCATCAGTCAAGGATTTCGATTAAATTTTTGACATAAGAGTACGTTTTTCATGGGATTCATACACTCTGGACCTTCAAGTAATGTAATGGGGTCCTTAAACCTAGAATAAAAGGAGGGTCTTTGGTTTCAATCAATTAAAATGGATTCTATCAATATATATATTTATTTATTAAATAATAATAATTATAATGGAGTCACTGATAAATGTTTTAGCCATGTAGTGAGAAATAAAATTATTTATGTAATTTTTATATAAAATATTATTTATAATTTAAATAACTAATCCCTATATTATTACACAACATCTAAATACACACAAGAACTAAAATTCTTCTTGAATGAAATTCTTGATTTTTGGTAAATTAATTTACACACTATTTTCTTTCCATACAAATAGTATGATAACAAAAAATTAATCTGAAATGATGTTAATTAATAAACCATTAAATACATAGCATTTGAAAAAAAAGTACAGTAATATCATCATTTGGATAATAATATATTTATATATTAGGGTAAACTACACAAATTTATGGGGCTTATCCCATATTTCCACATAATGTATCTCCATTTCCCATGTATTAAATAGTGAAGAAAATAAAAACAATAATTTCTATCCTCATTATAGTATCTCCATCTTGGATTACCCAAATATTAAACAAGCTAGTGAGATCATATGACATTATGGGATACGCTCTTTACAATAAAGGCTATGAAATAGTATCTTGTTTCTATAGGTTACCTATAGAGATAATTCCCATTGAAATATATGGATATAAAAATATAAAATGTAAAAATAGAAACAATAAAACGAAAAATATAATAATGACATTATATTTAATAGAAAATTCTTGAAAATAACATTAAAAATAAAATACAAAATGAGGTACCACTATTACATTACACAATAATACATGAATAAAAAACATTTTCTCCCGGTCTAATCATAAAAAAACTATCCATGAAAATAAAGAAATAGATATTACAACACAACATGTTTTATTACTTCACTGAATCCTACCACTCTTATAAATCTTCCTTCCATCTCATATATCATGCATAAGGACTCATCCCTCAACTGTATCTCTTATAATAAAATATATACCGTCACTAATACTGACATACAAGTTTGGTGTATTACTTATTAGGACACATCCAATGGTTCTCCTGAAAATATATGGATTATATTTGTTTATTTATGATTTCATATGATAAAAATCATAATAAATAATAATTATAATTACAGTCAAGTCATCAAGATAAAATAATACAACTTATTATTTACCATTATTACCTCATATCATGACATTTTAGGTCATCATATGTCACATTATGTATCTTCGGGTTGAATTAATATCTTCTGATAATGAATCACACGTATTAATATGGAATAAATTTCTACCCCATTATAAAATCATATGGAAATGAGGCCAATATCTTGTGATATAATGACCCTAAATTGGTAATAAAATCTTATATCATCTTAGTGTCTCATTAGAAGGAATAATCACTAATACTACATCAAAATCAGCAAAAGAAAACATAATTCCCCATGAAATTATCATTAACAAGTTCGCGTTATAATTTCAACCCATTAAAATAACATATGAGGGTCATGTTGGTATATCTTACCATGTTTTGAAAATGTAGAGGAAATTCTGGTATATTTCTCCACTACGTTAATGTTATTATGTTAGAATATCATCGATGAAATTTACAATACAATTCAAAAATGACTGTATTAACCGACATCATTGATAATATTAAGGTTATGATAGAGTAACACCAAATAAAATTTTCTATACAATAGAAAAGTATTAATCTCGTCACATGATTTTAAAAATATAGAAACATAGTTATAATTTTTCCCCATATCTTTAAGAATATTGTGTCTATGTGGGCCCATAGTTTCCTACCAATATAAAAATAATGGAATATTTTTCATATAGTCTCATGCCTTTATCCATATCAGAATATGTGTGTATCCATTATAATTCCATAGAAATATAAATCTAGGGGGATATCATATCATGACTACATGAACAACATGGTATATAATATTGACTTACTATAGAACAATATAATGTAACCCAAATGGGAATATCATATCACATCTATTAAAAATCTAACAGACAAAAAAATAATACAAAACATGTATTATACATTTCATTTCATGTTCTATAATCATTCCTATTTTAAATGAAATCAAATATTTTTTTTATCTCACAAACAGCCTTATATATCTATCTTATTACCAATATAAAATCTAATTATAACCATTTAATCTAAAGGTGGGTAACCCTCACCACCTCATCTATTGTAATTTTATAACTAGATATAACCCAACTACACACATATCTAAGATAAAAAAAACTATATATCCATCCATATAACAGATCTCATTTATATATAAGTATACTAAATGAATCTTAACATGATCCATTATTTCCTCAAATTTCAAGGATTTCCCAAATTTAATTCATCATTAAATGGTTCCTCTTACATTCTCTTGGGAAAATTATCGTCGATTTCCAAGGAATCATGAAATGATTTATGGGTACCAATTGTGTCCCTAAAAATCATTTATCTACACATTTGGAAAAAAGAAGAATATTTTTGGTTAATTAATGGTCATAAATATTTCTATTATTTCCCACACATCACACTTTACTTTCAAAACTGATATAAAATCACATGAAACTGATGAGAACACCTTCATCATATTTTTTTTGAATAGAATAATTAATGAACATTAGAAGAGAATCAATCTATTAAAATAATTCATAAAAAAATTTATAACACTATAAATTTGGAATTTTTATTGATGATCCAAAAAAATGGAATAAATATACATAATATTATAATAAAATAACAAAATGCCCCTTACTAAAAAACTATTGTAGGAACTACATTGATTATAAATCAACTATAAGAGATCCCTTATTGGGATATGAGTTCACAATTAAAGCGGGGTAAATCTCATGTGGTAGTTAGGAAACAACAAAGCAGTTATTATGTTATAATATTACATGAGATTTGAATTACTTAATTGAATTCATAAAAAATTAAGGGCCCATATGGTAGACAGTTCCCTTTCACTGATTACTTAGTATATACCTAGGTACCCACTTACATACCCTTGGGTGGATGGTGGTCCTCCTAGTCATATACCCTATCTTCTTGAGCCCCCTACCTCTCAAATTTTAGGCCACTGGTTACCTGTTTCCATCTATCACCATAATTTAGTTTTTCAAAATAGGTATAACTTCCCCATTTCCTACCCAAACCTCCACAAAATTCCATATTTATTAAAATAAATAAAATGAAAATGGATTAAAAAAATAAATTATTTTATTGATCCACAAAAGTGGGTTTTTATGTCCCCGTCCTAAATATTATCTTACACATGATTAGCTAAAAGTCATAGTGCACCTTCCCATGATGAAAATTATGTGGTAATCATCAACTATGAATCCTTATAAACATAAAAACATATCCTAATACCAAGATAAAGATTTCATATTTTGGATTTCAAGTTAAATTTATTTTAATTTACAATATATCTTCCATAATATGAAACCATGCATATAGAAGTATGATACATGTACAACACATAGGTATCTACCCTATAATATATGAATTTTAGTTTATAAAAATATAAAATACTATCAATTCACTTTTTCATTGACCATAGGCTACCAATCTTTATCCCAAAATATCTCCATGTACAACAGGACTTTCTAATCTCAAAAAATATTGTTTCCATACCAAACCAAAATATTGTTTTTTGGATTCTATCTTAAAAACTATCTTAACACATATCAAAATCATTGATAGAACACCATCATGATCCCAATATAGTAGTCCCATTTGGGGGTATCTACTGAATTCATGTGTGACCCATGACGTCCACCTCAGTAAGGATAATGTTTTGTAAATATAGTCAAATGAGTGAATCATGAAAAATGAGTGGAATTTTTATTTATAACCTCAAGATTCGGGAAAAAATCACAAATAAATACTAAAATTTTAAAATAAATTAATCTATAATCCCCTCAATTTTTTTTAAGTTCACGTGATTTCATAAAAAAAGACAGAATTTCTCCATGATAGAAGAAAGAAAAATTCACAAGGACGAAACTCCAATAAAAAATAAAATTCATATCTCCAGCTAGTAATGTCTATACCAATCACCAATTTCATTATATAAATCTATTAAAATAATATAATGATATATGGGTGATCAAAAATTTATAATCATTATGTTACATTCCAAAACGTTTCATGTTATTTTAGATGAACCATATTAAGGACTAAGTAAATAAATAATGAAACAAAATCAATTCCAATCATTGTTAAACTACAATCCAATATTATATTGTATTTCTTATCAAATCTATATAAAATGTGGTAATACATTAATCCGGAGAATATATAATTTAATAACCCTAATACATATTCATATTAATTTATCTACACCTAAATATGAATGACTAATGTCACAATGCTTCCATATATTCTCTATCAATATAATGCAACTATACACCACATTTGTATATGTCATCCTCAAAACAACATCCAAAGTTCACATACAAAATCATCATAACAATGACTAATCACACATAACCATATCTACATAATCACAGTGACATATCCAATACCAAATGCAGTATCGGTACACCACATTAACACAATAGATTTCGAAGTGGTTGTTAATGATAGAGGAGTATCCAATCATTTTTATCACAGACATATTTTATAATATGTGTTTTCTGAAAACCACAAACATTATATGGGAGTTTATCATATTAATTTATTTATATGTTAATTCATAGAAAATAATTAAAAATAATATCATATAAAAATACCACCCATCCCACTCTATGGTGAACATTCTCTAAAACTGCAACAATTACCACAACATATCATCAAACCCTTACCATCACAAAGGAAAAATGATGACCACCATCTCAATCCAAAAACTTGACCATCACTATAACAACATACCAACAACATATAATATTTATTTTTTACAAGAAACTAAATTACACATTAATAACAAAAATAAATTCATTTAACAAATTAGTTTTAAGCTACTACTATTTATTATAAATTACTTCGAATTTCACATTTATGATTTATTTTTAGTTTAATTTAAAATGGAACCCAAATTTAATAAATTCAAAATTTCATTCATTAAACATATCCCATTCTCATTACATGTTTTTCTATTCATTCATTCCAATAGGCATCCATATTTAGGTCATCTACAACACACTCAACACATAAACCACAAAACCACATCAAAACACAAGAATGATTAATCATGTAAATCCATCTAAATCATTCACAATATTAACATCATTGAAATTAATGAATTATTATAAAATAAATTTGAAAATTAATAATTCCCACATAATATAAATAAAAACAGAAATCACATTTATTAATCTTTTTGTCTTCAAAGTACTACTACAAGATCAGTCAATAAATTAAAATAAATGTATTGTAGTTTAATACTTTCCTATCTTGTTAATATATTTAATTTCAAAAATTAAAACATATTAAAAAAATTATTAATCACATATAAAAACATCATGATTATCACATTATAAAAAATTAACATAGAAACAATAATGAAATCATGCAATTCATGGTTTTCCAACATCACAAAATTTTTTATTCAATTCACTATATATATTTAAGAAATATTCACCATGGAAAAAAAGAAATTTTATGTAATACAATTTATATATTAAATGTAATTAAAAACTCTAAATAATATATAAGAAATAAATCATTAAAAAAACATTAAAGGTTAATAAAAAACTAAAAACAACATGCCCATAGTATAATAAAGATTATCTAACACATGTAACTCAGCATTGTATTGTGAAATAGTTTTACCAAATAAATTTACTATTTCAAAAAAATTGGTTACAAAATCAATTTAGTATATCTTTTAATACTCATAACACATAGTTTAGATTGTTTTAAACACAACAATGTGTTTAAAACAACTATATCGTACTTATAAAATATTTGTATTTAAACTTATTATTGCTTAATAGTTGTTGGAATATCATTTATGAAAATTATTAACAAAATTCATAAAATATATGGCTTACACATGTAAATAAAAATTATTATTTCAATAAAAACTGACTAAATATGAAAATAAAATAAATTTGAAAATATAAGATATATTTTTATGAAAAAAAACATTTCTATGAAAAAAATAACATTTTACATCAAAAAATGAAACATAATAATATTTTGGAATAATTTTAATAATACACACACACACACACACATATATATATATATATATATTAGAACAACAATTTAACATTTATATTATGTGTTTTATGGTCAATATATATGAATAAATCCAATTTTACCCTTAAAACTATATTTTTCTTAAAACACTCTCTCACTTTTTATACATATTTTATAAATAATACATGAAGAATTTAAAAAATTTAAATATAAATAATGTTAATTTTTGAAATAATAATGTCAAAATTATCATATATGGAATTTTATTTCTCAATAGATTACTTTTTTGATGAATACTAAAAATAAATAATTTTAATTGAAAACTATTGTTTCATACAAATAAACAATAAAAATAAACTATAAATAAAAATTATTTTAAATATAAAGTATTTCTAAAATCGTTCCATTAATATTATTTAGGTCATTGGAATAATTATTATTTCATATTATGATATATAAATATAATTAACCTCTGATCCTTTACTCTTTGCAAACATACTTTGTCATCGCTTCTAGTGAATTAATTATTATTAAAAATTTCTAATTATATAAATTAAATTTATAAAAATGCTTGGAGAAGTTGAAATAAAAATAATTTATATTATCTCAGATGTTCAAAAAAAAATTATCATAATAATAGTAAAAAAAGTAAAAATTAATATCCACGGTTATGGTAAATATGGGTTTACCGAGGGTAAAACTAAACAATAAGGGTTATAAATACCAATAAAAATTTATAATATTTTATTTATGAACTATTTAGAATTTATAATGTATTTTTATTAAAAATAATACATTTTTTTCCTTTAGGGATGATAAAAGCTTGGTTACACCTTTTTCATTACAAAATAATACAAGTGGGGCACTCACCTCACTTACAAAACACCGACCCAATAATCTCATAATTATACCTATAAAAATATATATATTGGACAGAAAATCATAAATAACATCATCACATAATTAAAATAATCTTATAATAATTATCTTATACACAAATCCATCATAGGAAGGCTTTTGGTGAAAACACATTGAGGATACCCAAAACAAAGATTATGTTCATCAACAAGAATTTTATTTTTATTTCTTATTACACCGCCTTAATTTTTTTTTAAAACACAATGATATAATAAACTCAATTAATTATAAATACATACTTTTTTTGTTTTTGGATCATTAGCTAAAACCATATCCACCTGTATCAAATGGGTAATGAAATAATCATTTGAATGTAAGGTAGACTATTGTACCACAAACTGATGTATTTCATTTCTACAGTAACACCAATCACATTTGAGACTCATGATGGATATAAGGTATATATATATATTATATTATATTAATATCATTATTATAAATTTACCGTAATTATATCATATATGTATTTTTAATTTTCATTCTATTTTTGTTATGATAACATTTTCTGTTTGTTTGCTAGACAACTACTTCGCGAACCGATGTTATTACTTTTAAAATAACTCCTCAAATAGAAGATAATATGTATAAAATTATAAAATATATATTATAAAAGATACAGAATTATTATATTCATTTAATTTTTATTATTCTGAAAAGATTAATTATCATTATTTTCTTTCATTTTCACGCATTGATAGATGCATACATTATTCATGTATGTGTGGACTACCATATTCATGCAGCGATGCGACTCTATATATTCATTACCATAACACTTAGATGATATTTTAAGTATATTTAAATAATTTATATGTTATTTTTTGTATTATTATCATTATTTAAATACAAAATATTACTTGCATTGTTTTCTTCATTATCACTGAAAAATGTGAATGTTGCTCATGCATACATATGACCTACCATCACTATTATCACAACAAACATCTTTTTAAATAAAACAATTCATTATTGGTATTTATAATTGATTTAAAAATAGGAAAATTATTTCATGATTATTATTCTAGATATTTTAAAACCATTATCAAATAAATAAAATCACAAATAACAAATCAAGGCATATATGAAAAACAAAGTAGTTATTTCCTAAAACTCAACATTAGAAATGAATTATTAAGTATATGGTAATAAAAATAAAATAATGAAATCATATATGGTATGAAAAATTTTGTGTTTGAATAATATAAGAATAAATGAATTTTATTACTTATATAGGAGGTTCGAATGAGTTTGAAGGATATTGAGAAATAAGGTAAGGGATTTCAGTCAAATTTTTTTATGTGAGACACGTTCCTTATTCACCACTTATATTTTTTATGTTCTCCATATAAATTAAAAGAATGTATTTTATGATTCATATTCATAATATTATTTGGGATTACATATAAAATTTTGTATCTCTCTTTCATGTGGTTTACATTTGAAATGTTACTAAAGGGGTAAGTGATATTGGTCACAGTTCTCTATCATTGAGATATATCATTTTGTATCAAAGATATTCTAATTTACAAGGATTATATAAATACATTTTTAAATTTCATATCATGAATTTATTTTTCCTTATGATATTTTATCTTTCATTTAATGATATTCCTTCACCCGTCATACGTTTTACAGTTACTATAGTTGTAAAGATTTTATTTTTCAATATCATAATTTTTTGGGATTGTTTATCACTATATTTTCAGTAAAAAATCATTTGATCAATATATAAAGGAAAAATATCACTTTTCTAATCCTGTTTTTTTCTTAAGAATATTATTTACCATGGTTTTTCCTCCAATTATGTTCTCATGAGTGAAAAAATTATGTATTTGAGAAAAATAAATTTTTATATCAAAAACCCTTTTTCAATTGAAACCTTGATTTCTAAAAATGTTTTCAAAAATATATTTAATATTTATATAATGAATTTAAAATTTAGTAGGATTTTTTTTCACTTTTTTGAAAATTTCATTTACCTTATTCTTCATGTTTTTTCTAAAAAATCATGTTTTCTTTTTATCATATCTGTGAAAAAAATCATTTTTTTATATGAATGGAATAAAAAATATTTCATGTTATCCTAATAGATCAAAATTTTCAATTTTAAATTATAATTTTCACAAATATTATCAAAAGAAAACATCAGATTTCTGATTTTTATAATAATTTAAATTCATGATTTCAATATACAATGGAATTTAAAAATGATTTATATTCATTAAAGAAATTTTTATAAAGAGGAAATTAAATTTTCTACATGATGTGTTTTAAAGGATTTATAAAGCTTCATAAATTAGTTTTGTGGTTTATTTTAAATGAATTGGATTTCTCAAATATTTTATGTTTTAAGAATACATTATTAAATAAAATTTTTCTTCCTCAGGAATCATTCCATGTAATCATTCATGAAATATTTCTATCTAATATGACATCAAATGATGTTACGTATGCTTTACTAGATATATAATCTAATGATACCATTATTATTGTTTATCTGATTGGTTTTTTTTATTATGAAAATATGTTTAAGAAATCCATTTGTATTAAACAAGTTATAAAATGGTAATCTGAATATGAAATTCATGTATTGTTAACAGTTATAATATGACTAAATGCTGAAATGATTATGAAACATTTCTCTTTTCCATAGGTTATGGAATGATGAAAACTTTATGAAACACATTTTATATCAAGTGTTTGGTTTTTTTGAATTTTTATCATCAAACGGGACACATAAATACAGATCTAATTATGATATGGCTAGGTCCAATATCTCCCCCAAATGTATTTGGTATAATATTATATCTCATGATGTATACATGATTGGAGTGGGGAGTGAACTCAGTTCATTATGGACATTGTCCACTATATTGGTCTTGGGAGTAAACTATGGAAATACTATTGTCAATGAGGGAACTCATTCCGTATGATTGCATTGGAAATGATCCTTGACTATTATAGAAATGTTTTTCTATTCTTCTGTGTATTCTATAATTCCATGACTTATGTAAATGTTATTCTATCATGTCTAATGTTATTTTATTCCATTCTAATTCATGTCTTATGAATTCCAAATATTTATACCATGAATCATGTTTATGATCTATTATATACATAGTAAGGTATTGTAATTTTATTCTCCTGGTCTCATAGCCATATGGTCATGTTATATTGATATCTTTCTTTTTAACCTTACTGAGCCTCATAGGTCATCCTTTCTTATGTTCTTTTCCCTAGGATATAATGAAAATATTAATTTAGGTTATGTTTATTATGATATGAAATGGGGAAGATCTTTTTGGGTGATATTTAATTTTTTTGAAAAACATTATTTAGTTTGTACCTATTTTACAAATACACTATACTATTGTGGTTCTCATGTGTGTTTTAGTGTAATGTATTAGATATTTATATAAATATATGAACTATATACAAGACTATATCCCAGATCACTATAGTTGGTATCAAATAAATGTTTTTGTTAACATTTTGAAACAAGGATGTGAAAATATTCATTATTTATCTAGGGAAATTTTTAATGATATATCTACGGATGTATCTACAAATAAGAATAACTATGATTTAATGTATATAAAAATTCTTTTTAATTTGTTTTAATGATATAGAAAGTGGTGTCAATAAAATTATATACATTTCTGGATACTGCAAGTGAATATGGATAAGGATCAATGGTACCTCGGGGTAACAAGTCAAAATTTGGATCATTGTGGTAGATTTTTTTATCATGTGGTGCGCAAAATGGGCATTAATGTACTAATGGTTTTACAGTCATGTGGGATATGCATTGGAAATTCATACCATCTTTATGAACCATTATGAAGGATTTAACTAGATAATTATTATAAATAAACTTGGGTACCCCTAATATATCAAATATTATGATAATTCATTCATGATTTAGACATTATTAATGATTATTCCTGAATATGTGATTTTACACAATGATTACATATTCCCACACTATGATTTTGGGTTTTTGAACATGGGTAGAATTACAGGGTGTCATGTTAAAATTGAATCTAATAGTCAATTAGGTGACTAGGAGTAAAATAATTAGATGATTATTAGGGAGAATAAATTATTTATTATGCCTAATCAGTTATCTTGACATATGATTAACAACATTAACTTCTATGAGATTCATACCCATTAACTAATAGGATGTAATAATTTTAAAAAATTTCATGTGGTAATGAACATAGTGGAATGAAGATTCATCATCGAACATGTGATGAATGTGAGAAGAATGATGTAGAAATATATCTCAAATGGATGGGAATATGTTATATTTGTAGAAAATAATGATGTAGAGTGAAAAATTATCAAGGGGTTCCATATCTTATGTGTGTGGAGTAGAAAAGTTTTATAACACAATTTGATGACCCTAAAATTAACATCTATACAAAGGATGGTCCTACATCTTGCTAATCGTTAAAGTTCAAATCTTGATGTCTTTATATATTTTGATTCAAGAAATAAGTTTCATAAGTGTTTTAGAAATGGTATTTTGGTAATAAGAATCAGGAAAAATTTATGGATTTTTTAATGAATTTTTATCTCATTATAATATTAGCTTATGATATAGGGATTCGACTATATTATTATGAATTTAAGGATGATGATATGTACAATTTCCATGAAACCCATTTAGTGATTTTATGTGTTCATAGTTTTTCATTATTATTGATATCTTGAATTAAATTAATGGAAATAAGAAATTTTGTTTTGAGGAAGGATGAATTTTTATAAAAATATAATTAATGTTATTGGGAACCTTTATGGTTTATCATATCATTCTATTATGGTAATTTAGGGGTTTCAAAATTTGAAATGTTTTTATTAGTAACATTTTTCAAAAAGGATAATCCACTAGCCATATGATAACTTGTTGCGTCTTGAAAGGCTGGAGAAAAATATTATTTTGTGATATTTGGAAGCTGCTTTATGGTTGAGTAGTAACCTTATAGAGACATCAAGAAGGAATCCAAAATAAAAAATCATGAAATGAACTTTGAATAATAACCCGAAAAACACTAATCCCAAGTGGCCTCGAACCAAGAGTCACCCATATCTTGTCACCTGTCATCGGCCTTCTGCCATCAGCCTTCTGCCATCTACATGGGAATAAGAACTGGTCTCGGCGTCTTCCACCACCACTGAATCTAGTGACCAAAGCATTCAAAACAAATGATCCCTTTAACCACACTATCACCACATCAAATGGGTTGTGATTGTGTAACCCAGAACACTGGATTACATGAAATATTTTTTTTGAATACATAATGATAGAAATTAATTACTATGTATCTTGATTCATAGTTTTATGAAATTCCAATGCTATGGAAAAATGATCAAAATGATTTATATTCCCATTATCCATAGGAGAAAAAGAAATGAGAATAAAGCACTATGATTTTTTTCATTACAATCATTACAAACATCCAATGGTAATAATGCTACTTTCATCATAGTGGATATCCTTATGTTTTAATAAATTTTTATCTCTATCAGATAACAAATATCTTTTTATAATAATCAAAATATAGAAATTAATTTCATTTTAAGGATTTCATGGAGTAAAAATCTATTATATCTAAATAGGACCCAATTTTTTCATATATGTTTTGGTGAAGCCATGAGAATATTTCTGATATATAGATGAGTTTTCCCACTTTATATTACCCTATGATAGTTGGTTATTTTGAGAGAATAATTCAAACCATGTTGGATATTCTATGATCATCTTTTAGGGATTTAAGATGGGGTTGAGATCAAAAAATACCCCATGTTGAGTTTTTCTACTACAATTATATTACCTTATTAATTATTATGGATCCCTGTGAATCACTATTTTTAGGGAAAGTGTATTACTAAAATTTAAAAAATGATGTTGCTGAATTAAATCTATTGAGACGTGATCAAGCTGATGAGATGGTAGGGAAGGATAGATGAATTTAGAAACATTTAATGCCAAAAAATCAATTGAAATGTTATGCTCATAATTTCTAATGCGATCAAGAATTTGATCTTGTTCATTCAAAGAGTTTATCATAGGATGAAATAATAGAATAATAAACCCTATGTATATCAGTCCCTAGGAAATTCTAGATCACATTTAAAATAAATAATATCCCTTATAACATCCACAAAACAAGGTTAGGTTCAAGATGTTTTCCTCATATCACTCCAGTTGGATTATATATTTGATCATTCACATGTAATAAACATTATAGTCTTACTACAAGTGTATGATATTTATTATGAGGAAACAATAGGTGAGATTCTAGATTAAATAGATAATGTACTATGAAATAGAACCACCAAACTAGTAATTTTTTCCAGTGTATCCGACATTTTGATGATACAATGGGGGAACAATAGGATATAATGATACAAATGTACCCTTAGTTTTTTTGGATTCAATGTGATGAATTTTTAGAGAGAAATTAATTTTATGTTCGGTTGAATTTGAAAACCCATTATATCATGAAATCAGTTTAAAAAAAATCTTTTCAAGATTTTCTATTACCTGAATCATTGAGATTATATTTCATTACACATAATACTATATTTTTGATTAATTACATGAAAAACTGTGTTTAAATGAAACATTTCGTACTGTTAGAATGTTATTATATAAAATATAGGTATCTTCTAGTCAATGGAATTTCATGTAATTATATTATTAAATAAATTATAGAATTTTATGGTTTATATATGTAAAAAATAATAATTCATTGGGGACTGACTATTGAAAATTAATATAAACACTACACGAAAATGATGGAAATATTAGTTGGATTTTTTGCGAAAATAGACATGTTTTACCATAATAAATTAAACAATCCCATATTAGTGAATGATATAAATCATCGTTATATATTATATATTGAATGATCTATTTAATATTCTTCGTATGTGTTTCTAATCAAATATATAATAATAAATCGACTTTTTTTCTTAAAACAAAATTTTAAAAAAATTATGTTTGTAGTCTTTTTGCAGACTAACATTGAAACCAATATTTAAAATATTTTAAGATTTTACTTGAATAAATAAAGATAATTTTTAAAATATTAATCTCAAATTTATATTAGCAAAATTTTTCAGAATATCATGAAAAGAATAATTTTCGGTGAAGTGTTAAACTTAATAAATTATATTTGAAATATTATTTTTTATTCAAATTATTTATAAATTAAAATTATATATTAATTTTTTTATTAATATATATTTTAAATAAATATATATATATATTAATAGAATATTGGTCACAAGAATCATTTTTAATTGATAAGAATAATTATATTGAGTTTATATATTCTCATTATCCATCAAATTATAGATTTTTTATAAGTGGAATGAACTTGAATTTATTTGTTTTTTATTATCTTATTGTATACTACTGATTTTTCTGTAATATATTTTTAGATTATCGTTTAGGATAATCCCATATCATAATGACCATATTTTTGACAATCTAGGTCCAATATTGATGGACCTAACCAACATTTTATGTCATGTTAACTTTTCAATATGAAGCCATCATAATTTTCATTATGATCCCCACATATAAAATTTATTTCTTTCAGTTTTTATATATGAATGTATATATATATAATTATTATCATATTAATTACATACACTTGGTTGTTTTTGTAGTTACATATATTTTAAATAGATATTAAGATTTGATGAAATGGATATTTTATACCGAATTTAATCTATCGCCTGGTAACAATATATTTTAAGGGAAATAATTGGTAATTAATAAATTGATACAATGTTGAGGCAGTGAAAGTGGAGTTGGAGATGAAGGAACTAAAAAAAGTCTATTCCAAAATTAAATTAGAGTATCATGTTAAATCAAAAGAGTGTATTAGTGATAAATGTTTATTGGTTAATCTATGTATAATATATTCCTCGACAATGTAATATTATGGAGTTCTATGATAATAAGTTATCATACAAGTTGAATGGCATGTGCTATTATATTACACTATTGTTAAATTAACATCACATCAAGACCATTATGAAATTATATTTTGATGTGTGAATTATTTATAAATATTTATCATAAGACTAATTCAAGAGAAGAATGAAATATAATCATGTGGATAGATGAGAAATTAAAAATCTAACAAACTATCATGTACTAATATATTCTGTAGTTATTACTGATTTCATGTTCAGTTTTATTATGGAACATTGTTGTTGAATCTATGTATTTTGAAATAAGTATGTGGTAAATTAATTTTTATTAGGTTAGAAAACATTTCAGAAACCATCAACAATGAATCATTGAGATAATTTTATAGAAAATATCACTGGAATAAAGGCCATTAATGATCACACAAAAAAGGTAATTTAATCAATCCAGCTAAATAATCTTGATATTTATTGTTGATAATTTTTTTTATGAATAAATTATTATGAATAATACTATATATTGAAACTAGATGCTTTAATTCGTCAATATTCAACATCTATTGAAGAATTTTGTTTCAATTATGGTTTTAATTATATTATATTATCATTTCAATATACTTTTTAATTTCATTTAACAACTGTATGATTTTAAATTCCCTCATGAAAATCATATTATGTAATGGTTGTACCTATATAAAAGGAACACATATGTAATTATATATATATGATGTTCTTTGGTGTATAATTACAATTAATCACAAACAATCCTCATACATTGGATAGATTGGAAGGACATATCCCCCCAAGAGGATATCCCACCCATCAATCCTTATTTATTGAACACCTATCTCGTTGTCCTTGTGGGAATGAATCCAATTACATGGTTTTTAGGCGTAGTAGGAATGAAATCTCATTACATGGATCATATGAATATATTTTTTCCCCAATGTCCCAGAGGTGAATAGTGATTATACAGTTCAAGGGATACAACAGTACTCGCTGCTATGCTACCGTCGCTACAATTCATACTAACATTCCCACCACGACTATAATGTTGTCTTGGATACAGTTCCACCAAATATATAGTTCTGCTACAATAATGTGTGACTATTTCTATATTACATGTTTTTATGGGTTTTTGACCCCCAAACTCGACGTAATTCAAAAATCATGGGGATTGGTGGGTAGTTATGAGTGAACACATCAAACGATGGTATAAACTATAATAAAAAACTATGTGCTATTCCCTTTATCCATTAATTTTATTATATATTTTTAGTTAACCCCAATTCCCACTAGACTTTTCCCTTATAAATTTCTATAAAATATTTATATACCACCATGTGAAACCAAAATCTATAATAATAGGTACCATAAATACCTATATGTGCAAGGGAGAAAATTAAAAAGAGATGTGTGACTGAATTTATAAAAAAACATGTCTCCTAAATAAATTATGTTGAAAATAAACAAAATTTATTTTCAATGATTAATTTAAATGGGTTGCTCTTATCTTCTTTTTAGTAGAAATGGATTTCTCCAAAACAAGACCTAAACCACAACATGGGAACCTCCAATTTATTGTCTTAAAACATATAATGATATATCTATTAAAGTAGAAAATTCAAACTGTATATAGATTATATAAAAAGTGTCATTCATTCAGGACTATAACACTGACATTGAGGAAACCACAATAGACATAATTCACTAAGGGGAAAGAAATTCATTGTTTCATACGATGTCCCAAATCCTATATAACTACTAAACTCACTGTTATCAGCTCATAAAATTCAACAAAAATATATAATATGAATGTAATTTTTTTAAATCAAATGATTCTCATCATCAATAATCAACACTACATAAATTAGGAAAAAAATGAGAATAAAAACACCTAAAAAATTCTTCTCAAAGATGAACATTTCCTTAAAAAAACAAAAAACACTACAATGAAAGAAGGAAAATCGAATTTTGAGTAAAGAACGATCATAATAACTTCACCTTATGATATTAAATCTCTAAATAATTACACTTTTACATCATGTATACATCAATATATAAAACACACTATTCAGTGGATTATAATTCATTATGATGAAATAAGTATTTAAATACCGTATAGATGAAATCCTTAATGAGATCTATCTGGTGATATCACTTTCCCTTGAAAATAAATTTTTTCCCACTACATTAATGAATACAACTATCCACTGATATAAATCCATGAATAAATACATTGAATACAGGTTTATCATGCCAAGGATGGAATCGTTATGGAGTATCTATAATAAAATTAACAATCACATTAATTTTTCCTTTTCCATCATTAGTTAATTTTCCCAAAAAACCTATACCACATACTACTAACCCTAAAATACTATCATTAACTCCATAAGAACTCACATTTTGTCTACCATAAGTATTAAGTACTGAAATATGGTTGGCACAATGAAGGAATATGATGATATTTATTTAATATAAAAATAAACCATAGAAAAATTCATATAAATGGTACTATCAATTACTTTGGGTCCTCTTAGAAATAATAACTCACTCATGTGTAACTGATCACAACTACACCTTTGCATCACATTTATTAATGAAATCTAATACCCCATCCATTCTGAACACAACTCCTTAGTGGATGTGGAATATCATTTATATTTTTTATATTGAATATATCTCCATATAAGGTCCAAAATATTGATATCCCTTCGTTTTCTAGTATGGACTTGCATGAAACTATTTTTTAGGTTGTATCTATAAATGGACATTGTATCAACTAAAACATGTATGGATGGTTGGAAACTGTTTTTAACTGTTTATATACCGTCTAAAAATTTCAATGTAATCCATAATTCATAGTATAAGTTCTATGTCTTATAGGTCTAATGAAATTAGAGAATGAAGGGAAATAAGGGAGGAACATAATATAAAACCTTGAATTCTCTTACAAATTAGTGATTTGTTGTATAACTCCACTCCTCTAAAATTTACAATTAATTCCCCTAGATTAGAACCAAAACATTCCATTATATAATTAATTACCTTATCAATTATTTAATTTTGATACATGCGTGATATTAAATGGGTTATCCAACTAATGGATTTACAAATATAAATTTGACTGGTAAATCTATAATCTCACCAAATCATATAGATGCAGATTTAAAAATATTAGAGATGAATCATAAACCATATTATGATCTATCACATTCTATAGATTCTGTATCAAATTTTGAAGAAACCCTTTTTTCCAAGTTTTATTATTGATGGATTGAAATAAGAATATATATAACTCTAAATAGTCTCCCATGTCTCCATAGAAGAATTATTATCACCATGATAATTTATCCACCATTGTAAATCCCTACATCTCAAAAAGTTAATAGCTATTGGAATTCAATTCTATTTCATTGGATGAATTAGATAAAAAATAAATATCAGGATCCTATAACTGACAACCATTAATTATATTTTATACATTCCTATCATAAGTTGATAAAATAAGGTAATTAACACCATGATAAGTCTTTATACTTGAATGTTAATACACCAGATCAGACTACCTAAGATTATCATGATCATCCAACAACACGTCAAACTCCTAAACTATGTAGAGGCCCCATACAAAAATATATCTGTAACACCCCAGGTAAATAAAGAATATGAAATTTTCATATTTATCCATATTTGTGAATAAAATATTGATATGACTTTAAAGGGGAAGCTATGCTCGATGGCGTACCCAACACGCAACAACGAGTTTCATGGGAATCTTACGTTGCACTCTAATAATAAAATAATATTATTTTAAATGGTAGTTAACATGTAGTCGTTGTAATGGCGGGAATGGATAGAAATAACTAAAGTATGATTATATATGTTCTTAAATGTTTTTACATTTATCCAATAAAGGATAGAGGCTTAAAATATGGAAAGAATTCAATTTTAGGCATATATGCCCTAGTTTTCACTAAAGGTTCACTTATCATCTTTTGATGTTGAACCATCATTAAATATAGTTTTTTTTCACTATTAAAAATTCTTTTGGACCAAATAAAACTCTTATTAAGAATCGGGACATCAAAATTTACTTTGTGTAAATTTTTGGTATCTTTCCGATAAAGTTCATTTTTTAATGAATAGTGTAAAATGTTGTATTTTAATTCAAAACCTCTTTTTAATCTAATTTATTTATATGATTATATTATCATTTGAATTGGATTTAAAGTGAAATTTTAATATATTTTTACCATTAAATCCAATAGTGGTCGTTGGAATTATTTTCACTTTGAAATCAGACTTAAACCAGTGTCAATATTTTGATACTTATTGTTTCATAAAAACACGCTATTTTCTCTGACAACAGAAATTAATTATTAAACTAATTAATGTGACTTATATGTTTTGAATTTTGTAAAATAGACTTCATTTTTGAATTCGGAATATCAAATATAGCTTAGGGTGAATATTTGGGATTTTTCTGAAAAACCTCAATTTTTGATGAATAGTGACACCACTAAGTGGTACTTATAAAAACTGATTTTTCCGTTTAAATGAAATTTTGCCATCTTTGTGTTTTGAATTTCTTAAATCCGACATAAATGGTTTTCATTAAGAAGTAAAATGTGGTTCAATGGGATAAAAATAATTTTTTTGGTGAATAGTAACTTATTAAGTTTTTAATCGCGATTAGAGGTAATTAGTGTAGTTTAAGGTAAAAATAAAGTTTTAATAATATGAAATGAACTTGACACATGTCCTAAACTCATTGTATGTGTAATGGCCGACCAAGACAAGCCATGGGTCAACTTAGGGACCCCATGGATCCACTTTGGTTGGGAAATGACATAAATTACTTTTTATTTAATGTAAAAGTAAAAATGACACAAACATGATATGTTTTACTAAAACAATTTTTAAGTGGGGTTATACAAGTCAGAATTTTTATTATAAATAGTAATTGGAAATATAAAAACATTTAATACATCATAGTAATTTTATTATAATTTTTAGATATTAAATAAATTAAATTATTAATGACATCATAATGATGCAGCGATGACATCATTATCTGACGATTTAAATAAAATGAGAAGACAATGTAAACTATATGACCTACACATGTCCAAAACTTATTAGATGGGTGTATTTCTGACCCTTATCACCTTATACAAGAATTATATCAATGTGGGACCTTTTAAAACCGAAACACATTTTCAAATAAAGTAATATTTCTTACTTTCCAAAAGTGCCCCTCCTCTCCCCTTATAAAAGGCCCCCACCTCTACCTCATTTCACACACTCCTAAAGCCTTTGGCTCGGCCAAACCCTGACCATTTACTCTCTCCACATCCCTCTCCTCATCCTAGAGGATTCCCTTTGGGTATAATCCTTTCAAAGGAAGCCTTTAGGCTCAAATCAAAAGGAGTTACACTTTTAAAGGTAATTCATTCTCTCATGTTCATTTGTTTTATTTTGCTTTTCCAACCCCCTAAACTCTTTCTATTTACTTATTTTGTAACAAAAAAAGTATCTTAAATATACTAGGATGTTTTTATAAGATTTATTCGAGCTACACTCTCACACAACTACATCAAATGGTTAAAGAACATATGGTTTCCGTGGATGGTGAAATTCTGCCTCCCGAAACGATGATTGTTCAATACTCATTTAACACCTTCAATGGTGGCCATTATGATGTCACTATTTTTATATATGATATATAATATGTTTATGTTTTCCTTAATCTTATGTTTTTTTATTCATTTTTGGCATACCTTTATGGTTTCCATTATGGATAAACGCGATATCTTCATTTAAGGAAGTGCGGACTACCACCCCCTCAAAGTGATTTGATTCATTAAATACCATATGTGGGATGTATAAAGGATGGAACTATGATATTATATATGATATTATACTGGAATTATAATATACCTTTATATAATTATTATTCCATTCTATAAAATACGAAAGAGAAATGAAAGTAGCGTTCATGCGTACGTACGGCTTACCGTCTCCATGAACGGTGCATTTCATTTCTTACCTCTAAATGATTATGCAATGTTATAAATGCATGAATGTACTGGATATATATGACATATATTATATCTACATCATGAATACAATTCTGGATATAATAAACATTTGGCCACACGAACAACATGTAATTGTAAGAAGTCCACTTTCGACTTAAGAACCAAATATCGGCAAAACAAATATTATTAACTTAAATGATTAAATAATGTTTATGACATGGTAATAAGTGATATAAAAGGAATAATGAACTTGAAAAAGGTTCTTAAGTCAGTAGAAATTAACTCAAGTTTATTATTCAAGAGATTAAAGAACGATCGAGTCAAGTCGGACCCGAGGTAAGGGATCCTACCCCTTTCTTTCTTTTTAAATACACTCTTTTATGTCATTCCCTCTAAATCTCATCTTTATTGTTATTGGGATGTTATTTTATATTACATATACTGTAATTTTTATTTTGATGTGATGAGAGACCCTATTCTCTCTCATCAATCCATTTTTGGATGTTTTGAGTGGCGCTGTTAGGCTGCCGAATTTTCGTAAGAGATCTAACCTCTCTCTTTCTCTTTAAGTACTCCCCTTTATGTCACTTCTTTTAAGATCCTATTTGTTATGATGGAGGATGTTCTTTCATATTCATCTTTCTGTACATTTTATTTTAATGTGATGAGATACCCTATTTGATCTCATCAATCCATTTTTGGAAGTTTTAAGTGGCGCCGTTAGGCTATAGAGTTTTCGTAAGTGATTTTTCATCTCACTTTTATTCCTGTGAGATTTATGCTACATTTGCCACAATTTCCTTTGAGTAGTGTATGTACTTCCCATTATTCTACTCTTTGTGTAATATACTTTCGTTTATGAGTATTTACATCAATGATTTATTGTCCTTCTTTCATGGGGTGTATGTTTTGGAAGATACCCAAGTCGGTAAGGGAACCTTTCACCCTCCTCTTTTTAAAAGACTTCTTTTGTTGGGTCTTTTAATTCATATACTAATATGTTGGGATATGTTCTTCTATATCCGGATTGAGGTAAATTTTTTGTACAAGTTATGGGATTCCCTTTTTATCTCTCATCAACTCATTTTGATGTGACGCCATTAGGCTGTCAAGGGAACTTCTTAACCCAATTTCGATTTCTTTGGGTTCAACATGTAGTCATTGAATATGTCATCCATTGAATATGTGTTAATGACATTTTATTGTTTTACACTTAATATCCACTTATATTGAGTGTATTTATATTTGTCACACATATTTTTGAGATTGATTTGTCCTTAATTTAAGGATACCTTCTTTATAAGGGATTTCATCACATTTGACATTTCTATTGAGGGTTCATTGTTGTTATGCACCAAATTCACTCTTATATGGTATATATACAGTCCTTTGGAGTATTATATCATGAATATATTTATTCTCATGATATTATAAAGTTCTGACTAAATGTCATTCCTCAATTATTGTATTCAAGTGTCTCTAATTTTGGTAAAACCCCTTTAACCAAAATATCGTTTTAAATGTTTTAATTATTTGTTCTTATTAATATCCATGTTTTCAAAATGGTTTTAAGGATTTATTTATATTGATATTAATGGTTTGAAATGTTAAAATATTCAAGGTGGTATGGGACACTTTGATTCAAAAGACTCTTTATTAAATGTTTTAAATGGTTTTGGAAATGGTTTCATTTTGAATGGATTCATTATTTCAATATCCTAAAATGTTATATTGTGATTGAAATGTGGAAATGTTATATTTCCTTTATGCATGTTTTATGTGATACATTTATGTTATGGTTCTTGGGCATTGTTATGAAAATGGGTGGTTCCGTGATAAACTAAGGGCGGGTGAGCCCGATATAGCTCTCCAATGCATTGGGTAACGCGAAGGAGTGAAACGTTAAGGTTTCTCCGAAGAGATTTAGGGAATATACTATGATGGGTATTCCAAACGTAACCAATAGGGTTACTCCCTACGTAAGAATGTTATGAATGCCTCAAGTTACCTTTATGTCCTATGTTTTCTATGATTTATTCATGATTTGATATGCCTATGTTTTATGGGTATAGTGTGTTTTCATTCTAATGTATATATGAACTCATGTTTCCTTTCCATATTTTTATAACTATTACTGAGCTTTTTATGCTCATCCCATGTTTTTGAAATGTTTTTCACAGGTCAAGGGAAAGGTACATGATGTGATGATAGTGTCAATGATGTATCAAGAAAGAATCCGTGTTATATTTTAAATATGTTTCCGTTGATGGGAAGAATGAATACTGTCTTTTATGTAACCACTTTGTTTAAATTTGGAATGTAATGCAAGTTTCATGATCTAATTCTCTAAAACTCTAAACCTGAAGAGAACCTCAATGTGTAATCTTGTATTAACTCAAGATTAAGTAAGGTTTAAGGCTGGGGCCTTATAGTTGGTATCAAAGGTCGGTTTAGATAACTTTAGAGGTTAGGGTATTCTTTAAGCATAAGTGACATTACCATAATGGTTAGGATTTCAGAAAGAGTCCTAGTTTTAGTTAAAGTGAATGAGTAAGTATATCTTAGTTTTTATCTTACTCATTAGTACATGATGGTTTTGTTGATATACTCACACTGACCTTTTTGGTTTTAGTAAATGGTTGGATCTAGCAGGCACCAAAGTAACAGTGGATGTGAAGGAAACTGTGACAGTTTTTTGATCAAGAAACTGAATGATATGGGAGGTTCAATGAGAACTCTTGTGATTATCCTCTACCAACTATCTGGAGTCATGATTTACCACCTAAAACTTGGAGATTTCTCTAAGGAATCATATATGAAAGAAACAAATCCCTACGGAAGTACAGGTAATAATCATAAAGGTAAGTGTGTTCAAAAACCTATGTGTCAAAGATGTGGAAAGAAACACCTAGGAAAATGTTTCAAAGGGACAGAAATATGCTATAGATGTGGAAATGAAGGTCATAAAGCAAGAACCTGCCATGGAAAAAGGAAGCATCCAGTTGACTCATGGAAAGGGAAAGAAGTTCTTTCTGAGGGATCAATTGAATGTTTTAAATGTGGTGTGCATGGTCATTATGGAAACACATGTCCTATGAATAAGTTTCGTGAATGGGGTCACCAAGAGCATACCAATATTCGTTTACCAATACCTAATGCCATTCCGATTGAGGATAAAGAAACTGACAATGACCAATCAAAGGTATATACTATTTCATGACTATTGTTTTCCTATTTTGGAATCTTAGGATATGATTCATGATTTTGTTTGTAGGAAAGAGGTATTTCAGAATAAGTTGGAAAGGAATGGATAATGGATCATGAAGAATGTTGAATGAGTAAGATGTCAACATATAAGGTCTTCAAGAGTTATGGTGAAATTGTTAAGAGTATTAAGTCTCTTTTGATGATGGGGTTACATTAGAAGACTTTTTATATTATGTGTAACCCTGATGTTTAATATAGGAAAATTTTATTCAAGTAATAGTTATCTTTTCTTTTGTGGACATAGTTATAAAGAACCATTTGCGTTTATATGATCCTTCCTTTTGAGGTAATTATGGGTTACTATATGTTATGATTGAAGTGAAAGGCATGAGATAAAATTGAGGTTAATTATGTTATAGTTATTTTTGATGATTTTATCCCTTTTTGGGGAATGATTTGAGAATTATATAGTTTTGGAAAAAGGACAACACGTAGACCATGTGACTACCCGTCGTGTCTGACAAAGCTGCGGGAATCGAACCCACAATCAAAGTGCAACTGGTATTTATCGCCTACCACTGGACTACGTGAAGTCCCTGGTTAGTTTGACTGATTTTTTTAAGAGTAAGTTTATTTTGGGTTATTTATGAAAATTATTAACCTATCATAGAGGATATGTGATTAGGTTAACTACTTTTCAATACGAGACTTTAGGAGCAACTGGTGTTGTTTGGAGATAAATGTTACGATTTAACTTGGAAGACTATGTGACTAAATCCTTCAAATATTTGGGTTTCAATCTTATATTGGTTTACTTTGAAGACTTTTATGGACAAATTGTTTATCGGATGGTCCTCGTTGAACTTTGGGTTTTGTTGGACAAATTTTGGAGATTAAGCATGGATTTTCTTTTTAATGGGTTATCCTTTTCTGGATTATCTGACCTTGTACTAACCTTTTTGGTTTTGGTTTTGGTTAAAGCCTAAAGACATGGGATGTATATAGTTCTCTTTTGTGGATTAGGTTATTATCTAGAAGTTTATTATAATACTCTTAATGCGAACAAGTCTCCCTAAATACTCGTCTTTTGGAAAAAATATGAGTTTGATTAAGGAATCTAGTAAAAGTTGAAAGTCAACATGATAAGTGATTATGTTTCCTTATGAATAAATTCCTCAATAAAAAGTAACATAAAACAAAAATGATGTCTATTAACTTTTCCTACTGGGGAATCGAATACCGTTTAACCCATCACAAGTTTGTGATTTTCTTGTGGTTAACTTTCTCCTAAACATGTTTTCTATCACTCTCCATCAGAACATGACCCTTTGTTTTTTCCTCCATGTCCATATTTTCATACTTGGAATCCTAGTATGGGTTAACTCGGGTGACCTTTGTACGTATATTCCATTATTTTAAAGTGATTGTTTTACCAACTCTTGTTCCGATGTGGGACTTTCAAGGATGTTTCGAAGCTCAATTTTAAAAATTGCGAGGACGCAATTTCCAAAAGGGGGGAAGGATGTAACACCCCAGGTAAATAAAGAATATGAAATTTTCATATTTATCCATATTTGTGAATAAAATATTGATATGACTTTAAAGGGGACGCTATGCTCGATGGCGTACCCAACACGCAACAACGAGCTTCTTGGGAATCTTACGTTGCACTCTAATAATAAAATAATATTATTTTAAATGGTTGTTAACATGTAGCCATTGTAATGGCGGAAATGGATAGAAATAACTAAAATATGATTATATATGTTTTTAAATGTTTTTAAATTTATCCAATAAAGGATAGAGGCTTAAAATACGGAAAGAATTCAATTTTAGGCATATATGCCCTAGTTTTCACTAAAGGTTCACTTATCACCTTTTGATGTTGAACCATCATTAAATATAGTTTTTTTTCACTATTAAAAATTCTTTTGTACCAAATAAAACTCTTATTAAGAATCGGGACATCAAAATTTACTTTGTGCAAATTTTTGGTATCTTTCCGATAAAGTTCATTTTTTAATGAATAGTGTAAAATGCTGTATTTTAATTCAAAACCTCTTTTTAATCTAATTTATTCATATGATTAGATTATCTTTTGAATTGGATTTAAAGTGAAATTTGAATATATTTTTACCATTAAATCCAATAGTGGTCATTGGAATTATTTTCACTTTGAAATCAGACTTAAACCAGTGCCAATATTTTGATACTTTTTGTTTCATAAAAACACGCTATTTGCTCTGACAGCGGAAATTAATTATTAAATTAATTAATGTGACTTATATGTTTTGAATTTTGTAAACTAGAATTCAATTTTGAATTCGGAATATCAAATATAGCTTAGGGTGAATTTTTGGGATTTTTCTGAAAAACATCAATTTTTGATGAATAGTGACACCACTAAGTGGTACTTATAAAAACTGATTTTTCCATTTAAATGAAATTTTGCCATATTGGTGTTTTGAATTTCGTAAATCCGACATACATGGTTTTCATTAAGAAGTAAAATGTAGTTCAATGGGATAAAAATAATTTTTTGGTGAATAGTAACTTATTAAGTTTTTAATCGCGATTAGAGGTAATTAGTGTAGTTTAAGGTAAAAATAATGTTTTAATAATATGAAATGAACTTGACACATGTCCTAACCTCATTTAATGTGTAATTTACGACCAAGAAAAGTCATGGGTCAACTTGGGGACCCCATGGATCCACTTTGGTTGGGAAATGACATAAATAACTTTTTATTTAATGTAAAAGTAAAAATGACACAAACATGATATGTTTTACTAAAACAGTTTTTAAGTGGGGTTATACAAGTCAGATTTTTTATTATAAATATTCATTGGAAATATAAAAAGATTTACTACATAATTGTAATTTTATTATAATTTTTAGATATTAAATAAATTAAATTATTAATGACATCATAATGATGCAGCGATGACATCATTATCTGACGATTTAAATAAAATGAGAAGATAATGTAAACTATATGACCTACACATGTCCAAAACTTATTGTATGTGTGACTTTCGAACCCTTATAACCTTATCCATGAATTATATCAATGTGGGACCTTTTAAAACCGAAACACATTTTCAAATAAAGTAATATTTCTTACTTTCCAAAAGTGCCCCTCCTCTCCCCTTATAAAAGGCCCCCACCTCTACCTCATTTCACACACTTCTCAAGCCTTTGGCTCGGCCAAAACTGCCCATTTACTCTCTACAAATCCCTCTTCTCATCCTAGAGTATTCCCTTTGGGAAGAATCCTTTCAAAGGAAGACTTTAGTCTCAAATCAAAAGGAGTTACACTTTTAAAGGTAATTCATTCTATCATGTTCATTTGTTTTATTTTGCTTCTCCAACCCACTAAACTCTTTCTATTTACTTATTTTGTAACAAAACCAGTATCTTCAATATACTAGGATGTTGTTATAAGATTTATTCGAGCTACAATCTCACACAACAACATCAAATGGTTACAGAACATACGGTTTCCGTGGATGGCGAAATTCTGCCTCCCGAAATGATGATTGTTCAATACTCATTTAACACCTTAAAAGGTGTCCATTATGATGTCAATATTTTTATATATGATATATAATATTTTTATGTTTTCCTCAAGCTTCTATTTTTTTTTCATTTTTTGCATAACTTTATGGTTTCCATTATGGGTAAACGCGATATCTTCATTTAAGGAAGTGCGGACTACCGCCCACTCAAAGTTATTTGATTCGTTAAATACCATATGTGGGATGTACAAAAGATGGAACTATGATATTATATATGATATTATACTGGAATTATAATATAACTTTATATCATTATTATTCCATTCTATAAAATACGAAATAGAAATGAATGTAGCGTTCATGCGTACGTACGGCTTACCGTCTCCATGAACGATGCATTTCATTTCTTACCTCTAAATGATTATGTAATGTTATAAATGCATGAATGTACTGGATATATATGACATATATGATATCTAAATCATGAATACAATTCTTGATATAATAAACATTTGGCCACACGAACAACATGTAATTGTAAGAAGTCCACTTTCGACTTAAGAACCAAATATCGGCAAAACAAATATTATTAACTTAAATGATTACATAATGTTTATGACATGGTAATAAGTGATATAAAATGAATAATGAACTTGAAAAAGGTTCTTAAGGAAGTATAAATTAACTCAAGTTTATTATCCAGGAGATTAAAGAACGATCGAGTCAAGTCGGACCCGAGGTAAGGGATCCTACCCCTCTCTTTCTTTTTAAGTACACTCTTTTATGTCATTCCCTCTAAATCTCATTTTTATTGTTATTGGGATGATATTTTATATTACACATACTGTAATTTTTGTGTTTATGTGATGAGAGACCCTATTCTCTCTCATCAATCCATTTTTGGATGTTTTGAGTGGCGCCGTTAGGCTGCCGAATTTTTGTAAGAGATCTAACCTCTCTCTTTCTCTTTAAGTGCTCCCCTTTATGTCACTTCTTTTAAGATCCTATTTGTTATGATGGAGGATGTTCTTTCATATTAATCTTTCTGTACATTTTATTGTAATGTGATGAGATACCCTATTTGATCTCATCAACCCATTTTTGGATGTTTTAAGTGGCACCGTTAGGCTGCCGAGTTTTCGTAAGTGATTTTTCATCTCACTTTTATTCCCGTGAGATTTATGCTACATTTTCCACAATTTCCTTTGATTGGTGTATGTACTGCCCATTATTCTACTCTTTCTGTAATATAATTTCGTGTATGAGTATTTACATCAATGATTTATTGTCCTTCTTTCATGGGGTGTATGTTTTGGAAGATACCCAAGTCGGTAAGGGAACCTTTCACCCTCCTCTTTTTAAAAGACTTCTTTTGTTGGGTCTTTTAATTCATATACTAATATGTTGGGATATTTTCTTATATATCCTGATTGAGGTAAATTTTATGTACAAGTTATTAGATTCCCTTTTTATCTCTCATCAACTCATTTTGATGTGACGCCGTTAGGCTGTCAAGGGAACTTCTTAACCCAATTTCGATTTCTTTGGGTATAACATGTAGTCATTGAATATGTCATCCATTGAATATGTGTGAATGACATTTTATTGTTTTACACTTAATATCCACAAATATTGAGTGTATTTATATTTTTCACACATATTTTTGAGATTGATTTGTCCTTAATTGAAGGATACCTTCTTTATAAGGGATTTCATCACATTTGACATTTCTATTGAGGGTTCATTGTTTTTATGCACCAATTCACTCTTATATGGTGTATATACTGTCCTTTGGAGTATTATATCATGAATATATTTATTCTCATGATACTATAAAGTTCTGACTAAATGTTATTCCTCAATTATTGTATTCAAGTGTCTCTAATTTTGGTAAACCCCCTTTAACCAAAATATCGTTTTAAATGTTTTAATTATTTGTTCTTCTTAATATCCATGTTTTCAAAATGGTTTTAAGGATTTATTTATATTGATATTAATGGTTTGAAATGTTAAAATATTCAAGGTGGTATGGGACACTTTGATTCAAAAGTCTCTTTATTAAATGTTTTAAATGGTTTTGGAAATGGTTTCTTTTTGAATGGATTCATTATTTCAATATCCTAAAATGTTATATTGTGATTGAAATGTGGAAATTTTATATTTCCTTTATGCATGTTTTATGTGATACATTTATGTTATGGTTCTTGGGCATTTTTATGAAAACTGGTGGTTCCGTGATAAACTAAGGGCGTGAGAGCCCGATATAACTCTCCAATGCATTGGGTAACGCGAATGAGTGAAATGTTAAGGTTTCTCCGAAGCGATTTAGGGAATATACTGTGATGGGTATTCCAAACGTAACCAATAGGGTTACTCCATAGGTAAGAATGTTATGAATGCCTCAAGTTACCTCTATGTCTTATGTTTTCTATGATTTATTCATGATTTGATATGCCTATGTTTTATGGGTAAAGTGTGTTTTCATTCTAATGTATATATGAACTCATGTTCCCTTTCCATATTTTTATAACTCTTACTGAGCTTTTTATGCTCATCCCATGTTTTTGTAATGTTTTTCACAGGTCATGGGAAAGGTAGATGATGTGATGATAGTGTCAATGATGTGTCAAGAAAGAATCCGTGTTATATTTTAAATATGTTTCCGTTGATGGGAAGAACTAATACTGTCTGTTATGTAACCACTTTGTTTAAATGTGGAATGTAATGCAAGTTTCATGATCTAATTCTCTAAAACTCTAAACCTGAAAAGATCCTCAATGTGTAATCTTGTAATAACTCAAGATTAAGTAAGGTTTAAGGCTGGGGCCTTATAATATCACTAAAAATTAATATATCATATATTACCTAGATATGGATTAAATTTATAATTATTTAAATTTAATTATTTAAAAAAAACATACGTCTCCCCCAATTAAAAAATATTAACAACAATGTGTGATGTTAGTGAAACACTTAGGCCCCTACTTCATAGTGTATAAAATCATGCATAGCCATATTAAGTGTAAAATAAATATTTTTAACTGTTGATCATAGGGGATCTATCTACATCCAATAAGATATTCATGCCTAACCCTTATTCTAATATTTTACGATATTATTTTTATACATAATCATTAGATATAATACAAGTTCAAAACTCCAAACCACATCCTAAATATCCCATTATAAATTGATACCACTCTATCAGGAACACATATAAATGTAACCCTACTGGTAATGTATTAATGAGAGGAGTCACACATGAACCCCTTCAATATTATTTCATTTGTTGGTGGCTAGGGGTGAATATTTATATCAGACAACATGGGTGTCATTGTTCTCATGAACCCAAGTGAAATTTGATAATCCACCAATCAAAAAATTCATTAATTAAAATAAACCACCAAAACCGAATAATATATTTAATTTTATATAGAATAAATAATTAAATAATGTAAATGAAACAACAATATAATGAAAACAACTTCTGATTAAGTAACACAAAATCAAGGAAACACTACATTATTATCATTCACATTATTATATGATCATCAATTATATCATAATTTTTTTTAAAATTTTGTAGATGTAGGGATGGGAATTGAAGTAAAATAAATTTGTTACTCTTCATAATATCCAATTTCAATGTGGAGGTATCGTAGTTAATCCTTTGTTAGTAAAAAATAAAATTTACTCATTACCTATCTAAGGTCATCGTATATACCATCCGAACTAAGGATCACCATACAAACCCACAAAAAATGATTATTATTGATTGTTACAGAAAATTTGAATAAGTTTAACTCACACCTACTTTTGGGATGAATTGATTTCTCTTAAATTACAATAGAATATGTTTTAATGATTTTATCCTTTATATATCCACACATCATTACAATATATCACATCTGAATAACATTTACACATACCAAAATAAAATTTCTCATATCCTAGCCACATACTACATTACATTATCAAATACCAATACCTCAAATATATGACTATTACAAAAAAAAACTTTTAAATAACCATAATAATATAATAGAACCACATTAAAAATCTATATACCACATTTACATATTATTTCTCGAAGAGAGAGTGAGTGATAGAGAGTTTCTTACAATCTGTATTACACATATCCTTGATTTTTAGTATACAACCAGTATCTAAAACATCATAAGTGGATTTTCATAATTACTCAACACCAATATTGGTGCATTATAAATATATCATATGATATATAATATAAAACAAAATTTAATCTCATGACCCACACCCCATCACAACTCTTCAATAATACCATATAATGGTAACAATATCACTCCCAATCCTAGTAATATCCTCTCACACCTCTAGATACATCAAATTCCCACCCCACAGCCCATAAAAAACAACAATAAACTTTTTCAATTTTAAAATTAAAATACACATAATGTATACCATTTTATAACAACTTATATTTTTTAAAAAAAAATTATCTAATATGATGTATTTCCATTTTCATACTAAAATGATTAATCACAACATATTATTTATACTAAATTAAGTCTATTTAATCCAAAATTTATTAATGAAATAATAAACTATTGAAATTATATATTATATAATTAATTTTATAAAATCATAGAATACTTCCTTATCCCATATAAACTATTAAACACCAACCACATCAATTTACCCTCACTACCAAAAAAATTTATTTAATAGATCACATCGTAACTGATATATAGTATATATTAAAAAAATTCAAATAATCTTCCACCACTACAAAACAAATTTCAAGTAATTTTTTTCCCATAATGGAAATTACATAAAATCCTTTTTAGTCATCTCTTCTTATTAGTTACCATTTTTTCTCCACAAAACTATATAGAACAAAAAATTTTACATTTTCAAATCATTAATATATTCCACAATTTTTATTATGTATCCCATTAAAAAATTGATTTAAAAGTTGAACAAAACAATATTATAACTATAATATAATACAAAAAAATAATAAAAGTCATATTAATGAGAATAAAAGAATATTTAAAAATCCCATTTTAGTCATATTCTTATTAGATCTATTTTTTATCATAATATATAATTTCATCAATATATCCATAGAATGGTAAATGAGGATTATTAGACACCAAACGTTTATTTAAATAATGATATAATTTGAATTTCCTAACATAAATGAATTTTGAGCGTCACAACACAAAGATATCAATGGGATATCCAATTTTACAACAAAAAAACACACAATAAAAATCCACAGAATTGAAAGAATATAAATATTAAAAAATTACATTTTAAATCTCTATCAACCCAGAAAACCAAACCCTACCATGATTACCCAAGAAGGAATAGATCATAAAATAGAAGATAAAAAATGATAGGAGAACATTAAACCACAATGTCTCCATCACTTGAATAAAAAGTCTTAAGAGACCATGAATGGAATCAAATGTTTATATGAAGTGGATGAAAAATCGTATAAGACTCTATAGAAAAAATTTAATTCAATAACATAAGTTATGTGAATAAAATATAATAAAATTATGGTTGACCAAAAAAATAGCATAGTGATATTGAATCATGAGGAGATTTACATTAGTCAACAGTAATATAAAAACAAAAAAAAATAAAATTAAAATAAATAATTAAATATCAATATATATATACATTATTAATAATTATTATGACTTTTACCACATCATCACCACCTCATATGGTGAAATTATCGTTTTATCATCCAAATAATACGATAATATCCAAATGAAACATTTACCAATAGATTCCATTTAATAACCACAATAAAAAAGAACATAATATATCCTCCTCCCCATATTAGAAAATTATTCCAACAAATCATGACCCTATCACCTAAAATTTTTGGGTTTAAATAATGAAATAATCATCCTCTAAAATTTAAAAATCCAACACAATTGTTATTCTATTGAAAAAAGACCACACTACCATAACCATACATCGAACCTTGAAGAAATAATATCAACCACAATGTAATTAGGGGAAGAAAAAATTCTATATCATCTAATGGTTATCAATACAGTCAATAGATTTCTCCCTAATCCCACTATTATATTTAAATCATGTAATATACCACATTTATTACATGAAAACCTAAAAAACATAAACTCCTTAAAAATACACACATCAAACATACTACCAAAATCAAATAAATAATTTTACAATAAAATAATCAAAAAAAATCATTTGACGATATCCTCAGTTATATAGAATACATATTATCTCCTATAGCTCATAGGGCCAAATTGTTTTTCATAACTAACCATATTATTTATATTATATAATAGAGAAAATATGTCACAAATCTATATAAGAAATACCAATTTGGAAAAATAATTTAATTGAGATATCCAAACAAAATAAAAGCATACCCAATGAATTCTACTACAAGAAATAATTAAAGTGTTTTTATAAAAATTTAATTTCCCTCAGTAATAATTAGCCATTCTTAATATTACAAATTATATTTATTTATAAATAATTTCATGCAACAATCATGTGAACAATCATCTTTATGATCTTCTCATCTAAATGTGTAAATTTGGATACTAATTCCACTGAAATAGATGCTATGTGAAATTTTTAAAATAAATTTAATTTCGTAGAGAAGTTTCCCCCTATCCATATTTTATAGTTTTATCCCTCCATTCTATGAAAATTAATCCCCAATGGGTGTCATGTAGGTTATTCGTTTTTACTCACATCATCTATACTATTTTTGACACACCTGGGATAACCCCAACATAAATCACAGAGTCATAACCTCTGACCTAATATATCCTAGTCTCAATACATGTCACACAACATACATGATACACGTTACATACATGTTTAATCTTATTCGTATCACCTACACAACTACACATACCTTATGGATAATGTATTTAGACCTTGAAGACTCGTTTTCAATGCACATCTCATGTCCTCATTTCCTATGAATGCATTATTTATCACACCATCCTATATAACATGAATTATATCAACCTTGGTCACATTCGTCAACCATACATACCGATTAAATCCATAAAACTAAATTTCATGGGAAAATTATTCAGGTATATTATGCATCTTATTCAATTAATAACATCCTTTTATATCTATTTTCTTATATGATTTTTTCATTACCATTTTCATTTGATATAAAAATATATCATTTAGTCTTCATTTTTACCAGACACATCACTGGTTCAACTATAATAACCAAAAGAAATATAATCATTCATATTGACTTAAAATTCAGAATTATAGAATATTTTATTTTCTTTTTGATAGTTAATTTTTTTATATTCAATATATTATTGTAGATCATCGCATCAATGTAGATATTTGATATAAAAAAATAATATTCAAATTTATATATAGTAGAACATGATGAGTTTCACTTAATCAGATCAACTGTGTCACTAGATCCCAAACAATTAATACCCTTGTATGTAATCAATTTGTAATTGTATTAGAATAATTTAGTTAAATATATTGTAGTTGAGATGGATTGTATAAATATCCATTCTAATATTATACAAGGAATTAATTTTTTTGAATTATACTCTTGATTTAATATTTTATGAAATAATAATGTAATGTATATGACATAGAAAAATAAAATCATTTATAAACTGTATATAAAAATAAAATTAATGAATGATAAAAAATAACAATAAATATTTAATGATATGTGAGAAACATTTGGTGGATCCAAAATAAAAAAAAGTAAATATATATTTAAAAAATTATTAAATAAAAATTTTATATTATTTCTTTATTAGATGTGGTTTTTCAGAGATTAAGTAAACTTTGCATAAACAATGATTAAAATATATTATTTTAATATAATAATTAAATTAACAATGATTCATATTATTTACCATAAATATTATTGATTTTATTTATTTTCAATTAAAATAATAATGGAATTATTCATTTACCACATTAAAGACAATGTTCGTATATGATCTTCTTCTTTTATAAACATAAGTATATTTATTAACTAATGTTTACTATGTAATTTAAGACAAAATTTCTTATTAATTAAAATAAATAAAAAATTAGACAAATAATATATTTTTTTATCCCATGCTGGAATCAATCCAATTGACTATTTTTAAAATAAAAATATTTCATGTTATCTCAACAAATTATATTTATCTACATGAGAGACCAATTCAAACACTACATCTTTAGGAATTTTTAATTTATCATAGTAGATGGAACACCATTTTCATTTTTGGAATTCATAAAAATATATATAATTGTTTTTAAATATATGATTATATTAATTATATTCATATATAAAAAACTAACATTAACTCATGACATAAGGATGAATTATTGATGAATATTCATGTCAAAAAATCCCTCCCTATCATATTTAAAATATTTTTTTGAAACATATATGTTACATTTTATCTTGTTTTTTTAAAAAAAAATTGGATTTGAATTTATAAACTCATGAGGAATTAAAACTACTCCATTAATAAGTTGTGATTGATTTAAATACCTTAATACATTCTGATCACCTGAAATAATTAATTTGGCATTCAATAATTTTATTGGTATAATTTAGATTAATATAGAAATCAGTATTTTTCATATGGAGAGAATGTGGGTGTATAGTGAGATGTATCTTTGTTGAATGGTTATATGATAACAAGAAAACGTTTTCCTGATATTCTAAAAAACACAGATGATGATTAAGCAATGTAACATCCATTGTTGGATTTTGAATACTATTAATTTCTTTGGAAATACAGAAAGAGGTTTCAGGTGAGTAACCATGTATACATGAATGTTTGACCATAAAAATCACCATACCTTGAAATCCATCAACAATTAATTTGATATGTATTTGTGAGAATCTTTTAATTTATGTTTCTCTAAGTTCATGAACCTTTTCCATATACTTTTTCAATAAAAAATATCACATACCCCCTGTAGGATATAGGACTTTATTTATGGTCTGAATTTTTTCATGATTCAGTTTGAGTCCCTTATTATAGTCAAATAAGTATTCCCCAAGTCTATAGGAAGACATAAGAGTGTTACTATGGATTAAGGACCTGTAAAAGGTGGAAATTGAGTGTTCTGTCCATATTGTAAGGTTTGCGTATAGTTAGTGAACACAAGATTGAGTATACCAGGAAACCGTGTGTGGGGATGATTTTGGCACAGTATCTCTTCCATAGTTTGCCTATGGTTTGGAAAATCGTGTGGTTAAATCGTGCTGCCTAGTAATGATGAGAAATATACAGAAATACCATTACATGATTTTTAACCCCAAATTGGGATTTCCTACATTTTTATCCCTTGAATCCAAGGTAATAAGGAAGCGCTTTTAATAGCTTCCATGTTTGATTCTCCCTCTTATCAATGTCATTTTTAGTTGAGTTAGTTTTAAATCGAAAATCTAAGTATGTTTAATATCTTCCTTCCTCTTATTTATTAGTGTTTTCTTCTTTCTCCCATCTCCTTAAAAATATCTAAAACCCTATTTCCTATGAGATATAGGGTGTGGTTTCACGAGTTTTTTGGAATCGGGATCTAATGTGTTGATTGGGGGAGCATGCATTACCAAATTCTAGTTAGGTGGTCAACAATTTATACCCCATAGTTTAGAATGATATTTGTTCATGATTGGTTTTATTAAATGGTTAACCATGTATTGATTTTGATACATAGAATATAATTTGTATTATTCATGTCTAAATGATGAATAGAAACCGTCATGGTCCATATGTGACATATAGAGGATGACTTAGCCATTATAAGGACTCCCAAGGGGTGAACTAATACTTTCTGAACATTGATTTTATCTAAGAGTGAGCATTGTTGTATTCTATTAATGTATAGAACTTTTTAATCATGTTAAAATGTTTAATGGGAGGAAAATGAATTTTTGACATGTTCATAAATATAGTAATATTCTCAAGGATTTTTTTGCTATTTTTAAAAATTGTTAAATTTGTTAAATTGGGAATGTGCGTTGTGGATAATCAAAATATTTTGAAACCCCTACGAGTGTTTGGGTATATGAAATGTTGAACACACAGTATTGGTGATTCCTTGTAGATTGATGAATATATTTAATTGGGTGAAACATGGGAAGGAGAATTTGGATAACATGTTATGTATTGTAAAAGGGAATTGTGAACAAGATATGGCATAACATTGAATCCCATGTTGATTATTTTGAATTGTGATTGTTATTTTTTTTATTGGTTGTGATATGGATAAATGTGGTTGATGGAAATAATCATGTGAACATATCTTGGGGTGGGATAAAGGAGTGATCCTCCCCCCATGGGGTGGGTTGGACTGATCTTAACACCAAGTGGAATGCATGGGTAGGGGAGTCAGGGTTATGCTATATTCCCCAAATGTTTGTATAAAATGAAAATAATTATAATAAGGCCCCATTTTACATTTGGGGAATAAATTATATTCTTATCTTTAGTGGCATTGGTACAAAACATTTCTCTTATGTAGAATTTTAAATTCCATGATTTTAGTGCGAATAAGGTAAATGTATAACCCATGGATTTCATATTGATGATGAATTAAACGATCAGATTTTGCACAAAATGAACACAGAACTATAATCCTAATAGTAATCGAAATGTATATATTATTAAATAGTGGATATTTTATTTTCATCCACTTACATTACATTCACTTTTACATTCATTCACAATAGATTTATACTCAGTGTCTTTTAGACACTATTTTGAAATGGATATTTATGATTTTTCCCTGATTATTTCATGTCATATCCACTATTTATAAGATTTTTACAATTTATTAGTCTTTTAAGAGGTCATAGTATCTACATGTGTCTAATATAGACCCTCATTGTGAGTCTGTAAACTCTGGTGTACGTGTAGGAACAGTTAAGGCCATGTGACAAACCGTTTTGGGGCACCATTTTAGTGACACCCAGGATGTGGATGTGAAAAAGTTGTATCAATGGAGTCCCTTTCTATTTCTTGGTATTTTGGGACGGTAATAAGGAGATTAGGAAATCGGGGGACTTTGGTAATGATCTCATTAGTGGGATTAGCAAACCAATGATTAGGGGAAAAGAAAAGTCAACCCTGGTTGCAGTTTTTGTTCTTATTGGGAGTTGCTACAGTTGATGATATTTCACCATTGGGTGATGAACATGTGTTGTGATGTGAATATTTTATGATATTTTTCTCATGGAATAAATGGAATGAGGATGGGAATTCATTCATCAATCTTGAAACCTATGTGTATATGTGAATTGCATCATAGTAGGCACACACACATGGGATTGGTGTGTGGTACATTGAGGGTAGAATTCATTTGAAATTCTTATAAGTGGTTATAAATTGTGTGTAATGAAATTTAAAAATGCTATAAAAGGGGACAAATATGTTATATAATAATTCATGAATTATTATTGATAAAGTGCGGTATTTTAAATAAAATGTAATTGGGCTTAATTGAGAAAAAGAAATCATTTTGAATGGGTGTAAAAGACTAGGCTTGTAACCATGTGATGTAGTTACCCCTTGTTAGCCTCGGTCTTGGGAAGGATGGTTGAGGGTTGTGTTCTAGATATAAAAAATCCCAAATGGTAGTTTATGTTAAATGGTTTGTATAATTCTAGTTATGAAACATACATTATACTTTGTTAATGTTTATTGTTTGTGTCCTAAATAAGTTCATGATTGGCATTATAGGGAAATTCCACCTTGCAGTTATCCTCCTATTAGGAAACAATAGGACGTTGCTGAGAATGCTCCTCCAGTAGTGCAGTAAGATGAACCAATGGTTTATGATGATTGGAAAGATCTTTTCCAGAAGACCATTTTTATTTTGATATAGATAATGTAACAGGAGCCAGAGCAGGTGACACTGAGTATGCTCGAGTTAACCACAGAGTTTTAGTTGCAGCACCCTCGAAACATTATCAGAGAGGGTGGGATAGAGGTAGTAGAGTTCAAGATAGAGTCTTTCAATAAAATTTTTGATCATTATGAGAGTCTTTATGAGTAGGGAGTTTTGTTAGTGGCCTATATATTATTAGTCCCGGAAAAGAATAGGTGGGATTTTTTGTTCAAAATGAATAAGTGGAGGGAATTTTGAGGAAGATTTTTCAGGAAATGTTTCTAGAATATTACTTCAACAAAATGATCAGGTAGAATAAGGCTATGGAGTCTATGAGTATTATATAGGGTGAAATGTCAGTAATGGAGTGTGCAGGTCATATCATATAATTGCAATGTTTTTTTCCTAATTTAGTGGGAGACGAGTCAGCTATGGAGATGCTCTTATAAGTGGGATTTTTTCATTGGATCAGATCCATGTAAAATATAATTCAACTGAATAGATTTTCTAAGATGATGGATCAAGAACCCATCTCAGAATGAAACGTCAAATAAGCCTCTGGAAGCATACAACTAGATCTGGTGGGTAGAACATAATGAGAAACTTTTAATACTAGGAATTGACACATATACAATTTCCCCCAGGGTAGTGGTGGGTAGCACAAATTTGAAAAAGGAACCAGTATCTCAGGTTAATGATAAGTTTCTCTACTATTATTGTGGCCGGATTGGACATTTTCCAAGTTAGTGTTCCTGACCACCTTTTGAGTGTAGATAATACAGAAAAATGGGCCATGTGGAGAGGTAAAGTAGGAACCCACGACAGTCAGAAAACGATGGATGAAATAGATCAATGTAGATTCTAGGTGGGAGGCTGGATACCCTATATTATGCAGGTAGTTGGACCTCCATAGGATTCAATAGTTGGGGTGGTGGAAATGGAACTACATGGAGATATAACGTGTACTAGAAGTGCAGTGAAGAGTTGGGTACTCAAGCTAATTCCTCAGGTATAGGGACAAGTTAGATTCACGTAATATAGTCTACGCCTGGAGTAGGAAAAGGTAGACTATCTACCATTCAATGTACAGTTCTTGTACCTTCATGCTCTATATTTCTTTTTTTGATATTGGTGTAATGCATTATTTAATTTTAGTATAGTATGTAGTAATGTTGGGATCAAATTTGGATACATCATGTGTTGTTTGACACAGGATACTGCATTGTGGATTTGATTTGATAATATATTGCATTTTAAATGTTTTGTCTTTGAGGATGGTGGATATCATTTCCTATGGATTTTTTTTGAGATGCCAAGCTATGAACTAATGAAGGGTATTGATTTTTTAGTGGTGTATCAATCATATATTGATTAATACCAATGTCAAGTAACATTTACATCTTCTGGTTTAGACATTTATGTCCTTTTTGGGTAGTGGGATGTTCGAGTAAGTTGTGAAGACCCATTTTTTCAGAAAATTGGAGATCTCAAAGCCCTAGTATAGTGACCTTGATTTTCATACATTAAATTTACATAATTTAAATGAAAAAAATAAAAAAAATATCACAAAGTGGATACAAATGTTTAGTTTCATGGGAAATCTTGGACCATACATAACATTTACAATATAAAGCACAATAATTTATTTAATTCCTTCTTCTCTATCTTCTTATTGGATATTGACTTCTCTTTAGTACAAGTAGTCACCTAAATATATACATCAAAAAAGGTGAGATAAAATCCCATTAAGATGATAGATAATAACATGAGACGATATAACATGGTTTGATCATAACATCATAATCATAAAAATCATAATAGGTATCATTAGGTAAAGGTATGAATTATGTCAATGCATAAAAATGAAACATCATGTCATAGTGGTCATTTACAAAACATAGTTGTGAACAAATTTGGCATCATGATCACACATCAATTCACATTTTCTCACGCGATTCAAAAAAGTACCAAATATATTGTAGAACTTTATAATTCTGGGTTCACCCATCATATTAAAATAATCATATTAAGGTATTTTGTTCCAGGTGCACATGTCACATCATAAAATATTCATTATCATGCATGAAACATAAAACATATATGAATATTTAACATAAATGTCCCATGAAAATGTATTAGTTTCATCTCATATAATCACATTAATAATCATTAGTTTCCAATATGAATGAGTGGATAACATACATGATACAAGAACCATCAATCTTGAGTGAGAAGTAAAAGGTGTGTTTTTGAAAGACAAGTTATTTTGGAAACTAGTATGTTTTACATAAAATCTAGTGGACAAAATTTATATCCCATAAAAAGTAATAAAATGATGAAAAAAATAATGTTAAGGTATAACCATACAGAAAATGGAGTGAAAGTGGGAGAACCTGAAGATAGAATGTTGGGTTCAAGAATTTCTACTTACCTTGCATCTGAACACTTTATTCACTTCAATGTCATATATAAGGAAATTATATACATTAATTGGAAATTAATGAACCTTTTATAAATAAATATGGTTCATTATAGTTTCATTATTTTCTTTTATGGGAATTTGGATGAGTTAAATAGTTTAAATTCATTGATCGGGAGTGTTCTTTTTCATAGTTTTCGTGGACGGTTCAGTTGTACACATGAATGGACAATCATATAGAACATAAATAAACCTACAATACTAATATTACATGTTATTAACAATATTAAAATTTATTAAATTATATTTTAATGAATTATTTTATACACCATGTGGATGAATCAATATTTAATATTTAATTATGATTGGTTTAGGTTAATTTGGGCAGTTATTGGCTCACAACAAACATGTTTTGTTTTATCAATTAGTTTTATGATTAAAAGTTGTTTCTAGAACATAAAACGTGTTAAAAAATAAAAAAAAAATTTATTTTAAACCATTTAAGGTTTTTCATTGATATCCTAGATTTATTTGATAGAAACTTTAAGTGAATCGACCATGATGTTGGTAAATTTACACATCACCGAAAATGATTTCATTTTAATATACAAAGAGATAATTGAAGGATTATAATTAATTATCTTCCATTGTAATTATATAATACTATTATATCAATCACAATGGAGTTATAATTTCATTTTTATAATATAATTTCATGATAAGTGAAGAAATGAAATAAAATGTGAAACGAAATTGAATGAAAAGAGAGAGAAATTTCCTCTTGAATTTATCTTCATAGATAGCTTCTTTATGGATGTGGTTTTGGGATTATTATTAGACCAATTGATGTCAAACTTTGGGGAGCGCTTATATTATAGCATTGGGAAAAATTTTGACATGGATTGTAGCTTGAATGGTGTAAAGAAATGAGGGTATGAGGGGTGGTATTTATAATAGAGGGGAGAGGGGTTTCCACAGTACTATATTCATTAATTTAATATTTCTCCACTATACAAGAAATAGTGATTATTCAATGAATAAATACATTAGGATGTGAATTTTAGTTCTAAACAATTGGTGTTACATTATCATTACATCCTCTATGATTTTTTTTAATTTATTTTTATTATTTTATATATTACATTATATCATTATTCATATCAAATTAATGTACTTTAGAAAAAGCCTAAAAATTCAACCTAACCATATTTTTATGTTTAGAATCGAAATATGAACTTGATTTTATGAAAATAATTTTCAAAATATAAATAATTTAATTTTAAAATAAAATCATAATATATTTTAAAAAAATAAATTACAACTTCTTTTCTAACACATTGAAAAATTAATAAAGATATCATAAAATTATGTTATATTCCTAAGACATCAAAATATTTATTTATGAACACATTTTAGAAAAATAATTTTTTTCTTAAAATTTTATATTATTGATAATATTGTAATTAAAAATTTATGACATTTAACAATAAAAACAATTTTACTCAGCTCATTTTGTCACTTATAAGATGATTTAATTTCATTTACACATTCATTGGTGATGGTAATATTCTTTTATAATTTTTACCACTAAAAAGGGTCATATTACTATTCATAAGGGATGATTACTATTTACCAATTTTTTTCTATCGGACCCCAAACATCTTACTGATCGCAACCGTGTATGTTAGATTTTCTAAATTCAAAACACATAAGTGGAAAATTTATGTTTAGTGGAAACATATTATATCATTTAATTTGGATGTGGTATTTTTTTCGTGATGTTATTTTATATGATAATTACATTACAATAGAAAGGTATAAACAACACTAATAAGAGATTGGGTCATTACATTTTACCGTTGTTTTGAAAATTCACCCTCAAAATATAGTTTTACCTTAATAGGTGATGATACTTATCTTTAATCACATTCACTAGTTTCAAAGATACTTTTTCATACATATGGTTATTTCACAACACTTTGACAAGATAAAATATCTTTTTTGTGTATAATCTTATCTCTCTAGTCCAAAATCATTACTGGAAGCTACTCAAAATCGATATCATCTTCTAACTACACCATCTATGAGATCAGTACATGCGAGGGATCTTGTATTTACATCCACATGAGTGATACATGTGACACATACTGAACTTGTTCCATTTTCAATGGATGTGAAATCTGATAGGCCATGACTCCAATGCGGTCAAGGATCTCCAAGGGGCTAATGTACCTTAGGATTAGCTTCCATTTCATTCCAAACTGCATGACCCCTTTCCATGGTGATATTGGATGGAAGACTTTATCTCCAATGTCGAACTTCAAGTCCGTTATATGATTGTTTTCATAGATCACTTACTAAATATTTGTAGTTTCGATATGTTTATGGATGACATGATCCTTTTCTATCACCTATAACACATGATCAGGTCCAAGTAGATTTATTTCCCCAACTTCATCATAACAGGTTGGAGTTCTACATGGCCTTCCATACAGAGCATCATATAGAGCCATGTGAATCCTTGAGTGGAAGAAATTTTTGTATGAGAACTCAAGAAATGGGAGATGCTAATTATATCTGCCTTCGAATTCAAACGAGAAAGCACTTTGAATATATTTTAGCTTCTAAATTTTCCTTTTAGATTGGCCATTAGATTGGGGGTGATAGATTATGCTGAAATTTATTCAGTACGAAATGTATGTTGGTGACTCCTCTTGAATTTAGTTTTTTCCACAGGTCATTATAAGATACAATTGAGAGTGGACCTCCATGTTGTCTCACAACATCTTTCACATATATCAGTGGAATTTTTTTCAAGTGATATATCTTCTAGAATATGGATAATGAGAGATGTCTTCGTGGGTCGGTTAACCACAACCCATATCGCATTATTTTCCATGGACATCATTGGGAGACCCGTGAAAGATTCCTTAGTTACATTCTCCATATTCCATCAAGGTATATGATGTGGTTTCATCATACATTTGTACTTTTTAATCTAATTTAACATGCTAACATACCAAGAATCGTGAGATATATTATGCAATCTCTTTTTTCATGTTATTCTACCAGTAGTGTTTTTGGATATCTCCGTACATCGTAGTGCTGTAAGGATGGATAGTGAATTTCGAGCCATGTGATTTGTCCAATAGCCCCTTCTATATCCTAGGTGATGAAGGAAACTGAATCCTCATTCTAAACTATATCACACCATCATCATGGAGATAGATCTCTTTCATTTTCCGTTCCTTTACTGCATTCAACTAATTTTGTCACTCAAGGTCATCGGTTTGTGCCTCCTTAATCTTTCATTAGATATATGGTTGGGAAATCATTTGGGAAAGGTAGGATTTATTCCCTATCATTATGATTTCCTAATCCACCCATTTCATATGCTTGAAGATATGGTATTTCCAAATAACAATATTGTTAGAGTAGTAGTTCTATTTCTACGTAGAGAACCATCAACCTTGTTCGCCTTGCCTGCTATATAGTGTATATATAAGTTGTAACCCTTGATTAGATATAACTAATTTTATTGACACATGTTGACATCATTTTGTCTAAATATATACTTTAGACTCTTTTGATCAATATATATATCCCACATCTCGCCATAGAGGTAGTGTTGCTAGATTTTTACGGAAACAATGATAGCTGCTAGGTCCAGGTCATTTGTTGGGTAGTTCTGATCATTGACCATCAACTGTCTTGAGGCGTAGGATATTACATTATCATTTATCATGAGTAAAAAACTAATCCTTTCTTCAAATCATTACTGTGTGTCAAAAAACATTCTACACTTTTTGGTAATGTGAGTACTGGTGAAGAGATCTGCCTTAACTTTATCTCCCTGAATCATTCCACACATTCTGTCATCCAGACATACATTACCCCATTCCTTGTTATAATTTTTATAGGGCTTTACAATCATGTGAAATTTCTCCAAAAACATTATTAGTACCCAAAAAATCAATGAAAAACAATTAATTTTTTTGATAATAGAGGTTATACTCCATTCCTCAATCACCATTGTTTTAGAAGGTTCTATAGAAATTCTATAACTTGTGATCAGAAGTCCAAAGAATTTGACATGATTCATCAAAAAGTCACACATTGTTATATTTTTGTAAAACCTATCCTTTCTTAATGTAGCAAACAATAGTCTTATATTTTCTTCAGTTTCTTCCTTTCTCTTAGAGTAGATGAGAAGTTCATTGATAAAAACTACCACAAATTTATTGAGATAATGTCTAAAGAGTCTGTTCATCAAACACATGATGATGGCAGGGGAAATAACTAGTCATATGGGCATCACAAGATACTCATAGATCCAAAACCATTTATGAATATAAGCATTCTAAATATCTTCCTTATTCACCTTTAACTGGTGATATCTAGAAATTAGATCCACCATTGAGAAGTACTAAGATCATCATTATTGACCAAACAAGTCATCTATCCTTGGATGAGGATACTTGTTCTTTATTGTGATCTTCTTGAGTTCCCTATAATCGAGACACAATCACATTGATCCAACTTTCTTATTCACAAAGAGCATTTCCGCACCCCAAGGTGATGCACAAGGAAGTATGAACCCAACATCCAAATGCTCTTGTCGCAATTTCCTTAACTCCTCTAATTTGATAAGAGCCATTCTATATGGACACATTTACATAGGAGTAGCTCCAATTATGTGTTATATTAAGAACTCTATGCCATGATTCTGGGGAAGTATGGGTAACTCTTCATGAAATTCAACACAATTTCCCTTACGATGGGTATTTCTCTAGGTTGACACATTCCTTTGACTCAAATATTTGATCGTGGTATTCCTCTTCACGGATAATCAACACCCACAAAATTGTTGTGTTTTTCAAAGGATATTCATGATCTTATGTGAATTTTAATAGGATCATGGGATGGTTCAGAGTTTGAAAATATATTTCCTTTTCCTAATAATTCATATGTGCTATATATAATGGGGGGAATCTATTCCCATTACAGTGTCAAATTCCACCAAGGTATGTATTGTTATATTCTTTGGAAAAATATTCCCACATATGCCTATATGAGAAGAGTTCATCAATTTTGATTCGATGAACACACCACTTTGTTTTTTGCAGATGTCTCTACTTCATGGATTTGGGGCATCGATTCTATAGTACTAGAAAACATGAATGATATAAAAGAATACGTAGAACTAAACTCAAATAATACCTTTTCTATTCCTAACTGAATTGTAATTGCACCTTGTATGAATTCATTTTATTTATCATCTTCAACAGTAGTGATGGCATGAGTCTTCCCCTATTCCTCTGGCTTTACTGGATAGAGACACTGATAACCCTCGATGGCTTCAGGTTTAGTGCACTGGATTTAATAGCTCCCTTTATCCCTACTGTAGTAGCATTGAACCATGAAAGGTTAATTCCACTATTCCACCACATTCTCCATCTTTCTCAGGTATTTACGACATTGAAGAGATTGGTGGTCTTATATACGATAATTGAAAAATATCCACATCTCATTGAGACAATTCCCTGGTTACTTTATCCTACATTTTGGCATGTAGATGGTTGAGTTCTGTTCCCACCTTTATCAGTACACCATATGGCTAGAAACTCCACATTTCATTTCAAGTCACCATAGCCATGGGACCATTCACCTAAATCCATCTCTATATTGATATAATATTTAAAAAAATTATTCATAACTCTCAATGTCTCAAATTCCAAGATGCTTGTGAATGTGTGTTTTTAACCCACTAAATATTCTGCTAATTTTATATTATTTTTAATAACTAAATATGAAGAATACCTTGCAGTCCTTTTGAAATTCACTTCGTAGGTCATGATAGATATTTATTCATTTTCCTTGAGCTCTATGAATTCTCTCTTCATATTTTTATAACAATTTCCATGAAAATACATGCCACTAATCATGATTTTAATTTCTTCCCATTACATATAATTAATTTCATCATCTGGCTTGGAGTTATTATAAAAATCCATCCATTGATCGACCTCTCCATCTTCATGAAAAATAGATAGAATAAATTTCTCCATCACAAATTAGTGATGCATAGAAAATATCCTCTCCCTGGATTTTTTCCAATGTTCCAAAAATAGTTGATCAGAAGATCCACTAAATGTCGTTGTTCATTGTCGTATAAAAAAATTGATGGAATGCTTATCCCTCTTAGGTTAAAGAGGATGTTCCACATTATCTCGGTTATTGTTCACAATCTTGGACATCTAGGTAGGCATCACCACGATTTTTTGACCCCATCATCCCAAATATTTATAGATTTCATTTTTGAAATTGATGCATTGGCCCTCACATGGGGTTTTGTCCTTGTTTCTCTTGGTTCCCACCATTTTCTAAAATAGAAATTGTTAGAATAAAACACAAGACAATTAGTCATTAATAAATAACTTATTCCCATCTGAAATTTACCCAAAATTCCAATATTATGGGATAACTATATTTAGCAAAGATTATTGTGTGCAGATTTGTACTTAGTCTCATAATAGATGATTTCTCTAAGGTTCTCTAATCCTAATTATTAAATTAACTAAACCTTGCTTCTGATACCAACTATAGTGACCCTACTTTTCATATATTGATTTTACATATTTTTAATGATAAAAAAATAAAAAAATTACACCAATATGATCCAAAGGATTAGTTTATTGGGAATTCTAAGACTATACAATCATTTAAAATATAAATCATAAATATTTATTTAATTTATTCTTCTCTATTTTCTTATTGGAACTTGACTTCTCAATAGTACAAGTATTCACGTGAGGATATACATCAAAAATCGGTGAGATAAGATCAAAATAAGATAATATATTAGAACATGAAATAATATAACAAGGGGTGAACATAACATCATCATCATAAAAATCATGAGAGGAATCAGTAGGTAATGGAATGGATTGCAGAAATGCATAAAAATGAAACCCCGTGTCTTAGTGGCCCTCTACCACACATAGATATGAAAAAAATATAAAATCACATTCAAAAATCATATTATTTTAATTAATTAGATTCATCAATTTACCCAACTCATTGAAGTGCTGTATAATTTCATGCTTAGCCATCACATTCATTCATCTATATTGTGCTATATAATTACGAAGACACCCATCAAATTGTATCATTTTCATTATCATGAATGGAACAAATATCATATATAAAACATTAAAATAAAAAACCAATGTAAATGAAAGGGTTTAATCTCAAAATATCACATTCATAAACATTGGGCTCCCAATATAAATAGGGAATGACATACTTGATACAAGAACCATCAACCTTGAGTGAGAAGTTGAATATGTGTTTTTGAAAGAAGTTTTCTTTTGGAAAACATAGTTTTTGACATAAAATATAGAGGAAATCAAGTATATCTAGGTAATGGTAATATAATGGTGAAATAATTATATTTAAAGTGTAACCATACCAAAAATTTGGTGAAAGAGGGTGAACCTAAAAAATGAATGTTGGGATCAAGAATTTCCCCTTACCCTATTTATAAACGCATTATTCACATTAGTGTCCTATATAATGACATTATATTTTGTAATTATAATTTATAGAACCTTTTATACATTATTATGGTTCAATAAAGTTTAATTATGTTCTTTTATGGGCCTTTGGACGTGTTATGAAGTTTAAAATCATTGTTCGGGAGTGTTCTTTTTCAATGTTTTCATTAACATTTCACTTGTACAAATGAATGGAAGATCATGTAGTATATGGAAAGACATACAGAACTAATATAATTTTTTATTAATGATAGTACATGATTTTAAATGGTTTTCAAAATACTTATTTTATATACCATGTGGATGAATCATTAATATAAATTTAATGATGATAGTTTTCGGTTCATTTGGGCGGTTTTTATCACAATGAACATGTTTTATATTATCAATTAGTATTATGAATATTATTTTTTTCCAGAACATTAATGGTGATAAAGATTACATATTAAAATATTTTTTCCCACCATTTAATGGTTTAATTGACACCATTGAAGGATATTAAAGAAAATGGAAGTGATTTTCCCATGATAAAGGTAAATAAACATATCATGTGAAATGACTTCATGTTTATAAAAAAATACTGAGAGGGAGGAGTACAACAAATAATTTCCCATTAACAAGATATCATATAATTATATCAATCATACAAGAGTTATCATGACATATGGATAAAATTGGTTGAGCATAAGATAAGAATGGAAACGAATTTTGAAAAAAAAATTGAATGAAGTTAGAGAGGATTAGATCTTGAATATATCTTATTTGAGAGCCACTTTTGGGAAGATGTTTTCTTTTTTTATTAAAACAAAAGTATATGGACATGAGGGAGGGGATATGGAAGATAATTTTTTAGAATTTGGGAATGTCTTGTAGCTTGAGAGTTGTGATGAAAGGAGCGTGTGAATGGTGATATTTATAGTGGAGGGGAGAAGGGTTTTCACAACACTATATCCATTAATTGATAATTTTTCTACAACACAAGAAATAATGATGATTCCATGACTTAATATAGTATCTTGATAATCTCATTTCAATAAAATTGGGTATACATCATCAAAACATAATCCATGCCTCTATCATTAATGTATTTAACTTATTTTTAAAAATATAGTATTTCACTATTCATAAAATTCAAGTATTTCAGATAAATATAAAAAATCACCATAACCATTTTTCATTGTGTAGAATCAAAAAAAATGAACTCCATTTTATGAAAAATATTTTATTCATATTATCAAAATAATTTCAAATTAAAATCTTAATTTACTTGAAAAATAAATTTTCCTATATTAAAAATACTTTTCTATTAATTTGAAAAATTAAATAATATCTCATAAAATTATATTATAAACATAAGACCTAAAAATATTAATTTATTGGCACAATTTAAAAATAAAATTTCTTTTAAATTATTGAATTAATGATAAAAATATAGTTAAATATTAATGACTTATAAAAATACCATGAATTTTACTATGGTCATATTATCACTAATAGGATAGATAAATGTTATTTATACATTTTAGGGTGAGGTTAATATTATTTTGGAATATTTACCAATCGTAAGTGTTATATTAATATTCATATATTTAGGTTATTATTATTTATGGTAGGTTACTATTAATAGTAAATTATGTTTTCCCTATCAGTCTCCAAAAATCTTGTTGATCACAAATGTGTATTTTAGTTTGTAGAAATTAAAAACAATGATGTGAAAAAATTATAATTAAAGGTCTCATATTTTTTCAGTTATGCATGATGTGGCATTGTTCTTTATGAGGTGATTTTAAATGATTTTTATATTACTATAAAAAGGTAGCAATTGAATTGATAAATGATTGGGTTGTTACACCTAGTGGAATGCATTATTATTGTTGATGGATAATTGGATCATGATTTCCTTCCTCCTATGAGGGATCATATCGAGGAAGTGTTTCCAGAGGACTTCTTAGGGATACCACATTAGAGACATATTGAGTATCTGATCAAGTTTCTTCTAGGGGAAGAACCAGTTTCCATTCTATCATATCGAATGGCAACTACATAAATCTATGAACCCATGGTTAAACTAGATGAGATAAATCAAAAGAGATTCATTTGACCTAGTACGTCACAAAAGGGATCACTCGTGTTGTTTTCTACGATGGATGATATGAAGTTGTGGTTATGTTTCAATTATAATAAGTTGAATCATATGAGGATAATGAAATTCTACCCTTTTCCTAGGTTGGATGACCTGGTTGACCAACTGAGGGGAAACTAAGTATTCTACAAGATTTAGTTGATATCAGGATACAATCAGTTGAGAGTGTGACATTTTGACATACCGAAGAAATCCAAAGTAGGTACAAGTTTTATTAATTTTTTGTGATGTATATTGTGTTGACCAATGAACTAGTTCTATATATGGAACTAATGAACCAAATATTTCACCTTCATCTGGATCAGTTTGTGGATGTATTTGTCGATGATATATTTGTGTACAGATGAAATCTAGAGGATTATGCCATACATCTTGAAAACATTGCTAGTACACTAAGATATAAAAGTCTTTACTCCAAAATATCCAAATATTAGTTACACGTTGATAAGGAGCATTTCTTGGGAAAAATTATTTCTGAGTCGGGGTTTTTTTGTGGATATATATATGGTACATGATTTGTTGTCTTCAGATGACCCCAAGAATGTTTCATGAGGATCGTAGTTTTCTAGTATTGATTAGTTATTTCTAGAGATTCATTCAGTATTTCTCTGATATGGCGGCACCACTATCATGATTAATTAAGAAGGGTGTTATGCTTCATTGGTATAAATAATGTAAAACATCATATAAGTAATTGATGAAGTAGATGACTACATCATCAATTCTAATTTTTCTTAATCTTGGAAATAAGTACAATTTGTTCTGTGATGCATCCAGTGTTGGAATCATGGAAATGATGGTGTTGGATGACTAAGTTATAGCTTATGGTTCAAGGTATTTGAGGCCTCATGAAATAAATTACCCTACCCATGATCTCATGATTTTTGTTGTGCTTTATTTTCTAATGTGTTATATACATTATATGTTTTGAGAGTATTTCACATTGTTTACTGATAATAATATTTTTCAGAATATATTCTCTTAGTAGGGTATGAGTCTTTGACAATGAAGGAAGATTGAGTTCCTAATCTACATTGATTTTGAGTTTGTGTATGCACCATGTAAATGGAATAGTGTTGTGAATTCACTTAGATGGAAGACTTAAAATCATGTGGTTTAGGAATAAAGACCTGGAAAAAAATGGGATTGTTTTTTGAGATGCACTTGGAGGTGCCGGATAGGAAAAAACAATTGACCATTGTGTCTATCGTGTTTGTGTCCATGATATTGATATGGGTCAAAGAGAGTAAGTTTAAGTATACACAGTGTTTGGATATGAAGGAATGTCTCAATGGTGGGGAGACACATTCTAGTAGTGTCTTGGGTGGGGATTGAATCGTCTCTGGTAATGGTTATGTTGTTTCACTAGTTCATTTCATGAAGAGATAATTTAAGACTTCCATGAATCAAAGTGGGTAGTGAATCTAGTACTGACTAAGATGTATTGTGATATTCATAGGCAGCATTGGTGGTCGGGAATTTATAATTATTTTGTGGGTTTCATGGCAATATGGCTTGTCTTTCAACTTGTATGTGCGAGCACCAACATCCATGTAGGTTTTTATAGATATTTCTCATTCCACAATGGAAGTGGAATGAAATATCAATGGTCATAGTAGTGGGTCTTTGTAGGATGAATTGATAGAATGATGAAATCTGGGTCATTTGTGGATATGTGTAATAATGTGTCTCATTTCTATCAAATTTTGGATACTTACACAATTAACTTGTTTGGTGAGTTGTATGATCGAGGAATATTGTTATTGAATGGTGGGAAATGAACCATAGTTTTAGATTGTGATCTGAATTTCACATCGTGCTTCTGCTAGGGATTAAGTGATTCATATGGAACCCACGTGTTGAAGAGTACATATTACCACATGCAGACAGATGGGTATTCTGATCGTAAGATTTAAGTATTGGATGACATGATTAGAGATTGTGTCCTGAATTTTAGGGGTTCATGGGAGAAGAACTTGTCACTCATTGATTTTCATTACAATAATGGTTTACATACTTCGATTGAGATGGTTAATTTTGAGGCACCCAATGGGAGACCATGTAGATCTATTTTTTGTTGGCCAAAAGTTAGGGTAACTGAACTATTAGGATTGAGTCTCATGAAAGATATTTCTGAGAAATTATGTTTGATTTAGAAACACATGATGATATCTTACAGTTTGAAAAAGTCCTATGATGATTAGTGTTTTAGACCTATTGAGTTTGTGTGTTCTTAATGGAGTGTCTCCATGGTTGGGTCACCATAAAATTCAGAGATAGGGAAAGTTGGTGCTCAGGTACATGGCACCATCTGCTATTGTAGAGATGATTGGACCGGTGTCTTAACAATTGTCTCTAAAACATTGTTATTATGTGATGAAAGATATTTTTCGATTTCCAATATTTCAACAGAGTCATCTGGACCGATCTCTTGTGATTAACATTTATGATACTTATCATGAGCCGAATGTGTCCATTAAAGAGCTACTAGTTCTTATTGTGGAACATGGTGAGATGGTTCTTTTAGGGAATTGTTGTGCATTTAGTACAAGTTTTATAGATTTATGGAAATGTTCAGGAAGAAACATGTTAGTGATAATTAGATATGTGTTCTCAGGGGCCCTATCGCTTTCCTTCAAAAGCTCAATGACTCTCAAAAAATGTGTCTTGAGGTTGAGCCATCTTATGGTGGGGAGTTTGTGTGATCCTGGATTGTTCTTAATGTATGTTTTTTTTATGTTTCAGTTTGAGTCCATTATGTTAGTTAAATAAGATTTTCCCAACATGATTGAATATTCTGGGAGTTTTCAGGGGGATAAGAGACAAGAAAAAAGATGAGAAGTAGTTTTTTGAAGATGTTGTATGGTTTGCGCATGGTTTTTGGAAACTGTGCAGAGTTTCTCAGGAAACAGTGTGGGGATTATTTTTGGTATGTATCACTCACACAGTTTTCACACATTTTGGTAAACAGTGTGGGTAAACATTGCTAAAAGGGGATTTTTGTAAAGTGGTTCTCACATGTTTTTAAAAATTATCCACCACAACCCTAAAACCTATAAATGTTGAGAAATTTAAAAGAAATGAAATTAGGATATTTTTAACCTCCACTCAAGATTTCCTCCTTTATTCCCTCTTGAGAAACTAGTGTCAAAGAAGAGCTTCACTGGGTGATTCTCCCTCATTTCTGGGTCAGTTGGACTTTCGTCAGTTGAAAATCGATGTTTTGTGTATGAATAATATCATAATTTCTTTGTCTTATCAATTAGGGTGGGTACATTTCTCCCATATCCTTACAAATATCTAAAAAAAATTGTGGTGAGATATAGGTTGAGTCTTCAAGGGTTTGTGGAATTATGATCTAAGGATTTGATTGAGGGGGATTTGGTCATCCTATTCAATGTAGATGGTCTAGAAGTTATACCCCATAGTTTCACTTAATATTTCTGACTACATGTGTTTATATCATGGTTACCCCTTGTGGTTATCTTAATCCGTTGACTATAACTGGTATAATTAATTTTTAAATAATGAATATAAACCATCATAGTCCAGATCTGACATATAGAAGGTAACATGGCAATCGTAGGGCCACCCATGGGGTGAGCCAACACATTCTGGGCCTAAAAGTAAGCTAATTATGAACAGGTTTTTCTTTTGTCAATGTAGATACCTTGATAATAATGTTGAAATATTGAATGGGAGTGAAAATGAATTATTGGAATGTGCCTATTCTTAGTAATGGCCTAATGGATTGTTGGTCATTGTAAAAAAATAGGGATTTTACCTTTTAGGAAACGAATTGTGTTGAAAATCCAAAAAATGGATGGGGTATAATATATTTTGGACATGTAGGATTAGTGATGGATTGATACTTCATGAATATGGTTAAATTAGTGATACATGGTAAAGTGTATTGGGATCACATGGTATGTATTTTAAAATAAAATTCTTAATTGTATGTGGCATAACATTGAATCATATTTTGACAGTTGTGAATAAAGATTGTAATATATATTGGTTGTATTTGTTGTGATATGGATACGTGGGGTAAATGGATATAAGCATGTGTAAATGGTTTGGTTTTTTAATAAAGGACTAATTATCCTCTAATGGGTTGGGTTCGACTGGGGCTCTAACCTACCATGTAATGCAAGGGTTGGGGAGTTGAACTGATGATTTATTCCCCCAATGGTTGTATTAAATGAAAATAAATGGGCTGAGGCCCCAAGGTAAGTGTGGTGAATTCCTCATATTCTCATTCTGAGTGAGATAAATAAATAACATGTTCACTTATGAGGAATGATAAATTTCATGAATGATGCATGAATACAATAAATGTATAACCCATGGATTACCCATTGATGATGAATTAAATGATGATATTATACACATAATAAACATTGAACAATGATCCTAATAGTAATATAAATGTAAATATTATTAACTTATTTCCCTTGAATTTTAATTCAGACATAATTTGTTCATTTTTACCTTCTTGCGATATCTGTTTTTTCCAGATATCATGTAGATTCCATTAGTGGTGTCCTACTGAGTTCAAATGACAACCTTCTCAAACCTCTGTTTGGAACCCGAGAGGATATCATGCATCCATGTCAAGACATTGTAAAGGGACCTAAGATATGGAGTTGAGTTAGACATGGGACATGTATGGAAGAGTGTCCCATATTTATGTCATGACCAATTTAAGTAATTCTTCTTTGTTTGAATTTTGGATTTTTTACTTGTCATTATAGCATGACATAACATATTTACTATTAGATGTGGTTTTTACTGAGTTGGGAAATGGATATTTATTTTTGATCACTAATTAGCTCAGGTTATTTCAGTTGTTTATTTGTTTTATACTATGGATTGCTTTGGTAAGAGGTTATAGTCTCCCCATGTGACTAATCTAGACCCTCATTGGTAGTCATCCACCTGTGGCATATGGGGAGGCTCACTTGAGGTAGTATTATGAACCGACTTAGGGAGCCACTTTAGTGTTACTCGAGACAGGATACGACACACCCACAACATCCAATTCACCCTATTAAAATTTCCAAACATCTCCTTGAAACATAATTTTACCATAACACTGTTAATAGAAATTTCATAAAATATCTATCCTCTAAATCCTCTTCACCATAAATCTAGTTGATTAATTTTAATGAATAAATCCCTCAAAACATAACCATAATAATTAAAAATTCACTATAATTCCCACTCTTATTAACATCCCCCTACATCCCCTTATCATACTATCCATTTTTGTTCTCCAGATCGGTATCACCAAACATCATGAACTCTCCACCTATATTATATTATCTATAATCCATTATATTTTTTTAGACATTACCTTAAAATAAACAATCTATTATCAGCATTAGATCAGCCCCCCAACATTCTATAGGTTCTTTAGTTATCAATAACTTCTTTTTAATTTTCTTTACTAATGGTTTCAATTATTCTATATCATTTTCCACTATTAAATTGTCAAAACCCATCAATCCCTTTGTAATTAAAATTGATAGTTGATCCACAATTTTTCATCTGATTTCTACTTATATAAAAATCACTGGAAATTCAAATGTTACACTAATAAATTTTAAATCTGGAATTTTTCAAATAATGTTTCCATAATATAATTAACTTTTTTCTAGAAGGAAATTATCATTTTCCTTCTTTAGTATTGTATGGGTACCAAACCATTTATTATGGGAATATTATTTCGAATTATTGTTCAATTTTTTAATACTTTTAAATTATTTTATTGGTATTGGATAATTTTTTAATTTATTTAATTTTTCTTATTTTTACATACAAATTTTCCTTTTTAAGGTTTTAAAAATATTTATTTTAATCAAGAATTTGAATAAATACATACCCATTGTCCAATTTTATTAGTATTTTATGAATGGGGTGATATTTTATAAAAGTTTTCTTAAAAATAATTATAGATGATAGATTTTTCCTTTTCATTAATTTTAATCTCTTTTAATATGTACCTGGTAGATTAAAAATGTATTCTTTACATTGAAATTTCATCCCTAATGTGTCTAAAACTTCAATCCAAATTATTTTTAATATTAATTTATTTTTCTGTTGAGAATAAAAAATATATTGGATTCTTCTATATATGGTATATTTATTATCTTATTTTATTCATCTGAGTTACAATTCAATAAATATTATCAAAATTTAATTGAATATTGTTTAGTTTAAAAATTCAATAGATCAAAAATATCTCATTGCAAAAGATTTTAATGAAAATTTAATTTTAAAATACAATTTATTGTTTTTTTATTCACGATTATTCAACTTACTATTACTTCACACTTAAAGATTCTAATTATGTTATAAATTATAAAATTTTTCGTAATATTGTATATTTGTTAGGTTCTCTTATTGTCTTTTTTATTCATTAATAGAACATTTTTATCAATTAAGTATAATTTTTGAATAGTGTTTGAAGAAATTAAAATTTCGGATCACGCGTAAAATATATATGTTTTAACTTCTTATAACATAATATTTTATTTATTAATCATCTATATGTTGTAATGCATTGATTCATGGAAAGGTTTTATTTTTTTTAATTGTAACATAAGTAATGTATAATGTGATTGGAAATAAATTTTGAAAGATGTTGAAATAATAAAATAATCATAAACATTTATTATTCAAACATCAGGGTAATGTTCCTCACATATACATATTTATATTCATTGGAAACAATCATGAAAAATATTTCACTAGTATGATGTGATAATGGGATAAATTATTTTTATTATCAAGAATATATCAGATAAAGTGAAATTGCATTAACATGGATATGATTATGAACATTTATCATTCATTTGGAATTCAAAATCTCATTGTTATGGGTGATTTTGTAATTTTTATTATTCTATATATTTTTCTAAATATATATTTTTCATAATCTTATATCATGTGTCAACATAAAAAATATTCTATTATTTTCATTGAGAGGTTTATGAGATCAAATAGGTTAATTTTATATATTCTGAAATTCATAATACAATTTTCATGGTTATACCCCTTTAGAAACCCTTAATTATTGGTGTTTAAGATGAGAAAAATGAAAAAATCCGACCCCAACTGATATTAGAAGAAATAAAAATCGGTAAGAATAAATTGAATAGGATGGTTATAAGAATAAATTTCATGAAAATAAGTAAAATTTCAGGTATTACCAATAAAAAAGAATTAGAACCTATAAAATGAACACCAGTATACTCTATGAAATAATTAATTAATGACACACAATCTCAAAATTTATATAATTTTAATAATGTAATAATGTTCACAAAAATAAATTATAAACATAAAACTCGTATGTTAATGACTTAATGCACACACGAAATCAATATAATATTTTCTAGTACATTCCAATCACCATATAATTCATGTAGATATAAGAATGTAATTGATATATATTAAAAGTGCTGAAGATGAACAAATACAATGTAGGATCTTCCCCAAAAATCATCCATAAAAATATTGAAAAAGTGTTCTAATTATTTATGGAATAATTAGAAATAATAATAAATAACCTATACAATATCAAATTGATAACAAAAAAAATGTACCTATCAAATATTATAACAAGAATTATAACTAATTAAATATCAAAATAATATATTTATCATGATGGTACCTCTCAACCACATCACTATTAATCTAATCAACCTCATGGAGGAAAAATAGATATATATAAATACTTAAATAGATTCCATATATATATACACATCTCCCATAATCCACAATATATGGTATTGACTTATCATTAATCCACAATAATATGATACTTAATTAAATTATACAATCAACATCAACACATCAAATCCCCACATCATGTCTTAATCGATGCTGGGAAATATAAATATGAATGACATCCAACTTGTTCACTCAAAATTATTTTTATTTCCCCTTGTTGACACCTCTTCATAACCCCATAATTGGTACTCAATCTAAAATCTAATGAAAATTAAGCATCATAACATTAGGAAACCAGATCATGCACTACCTATTGATGAAAGGGCATAGAATTTAGGGAAGTTATCCATCTAGGTCACCTCAGTCATAGATGTTTGTGAAAATACTCAAACCCCATTTTGTGTTTTTGGGATATTGTGATGTTAACATAATCATGTTGTGGTGTATATGAAATAACATATAATTGAGATAATATATAACATATATCACATTCCCATACTGAATGTTGAAACTAATGAAATATATTTATTATAATTACCTAAAATAACCACATTCCAACAATTTGTTTTTTTTATTTAGCATTGGAAGGGGAGTAGAGGACCCCATCCCCCAAGGAGGCTAAAAGTGGTGAATTCTTAGGAAATATTCTCGAATAATAATCCTACAAATATAGGGAAGGGACCCTACTCTTTCATAGAAGTCTATTTCCACTGCCTCGCATCCCATCCGAGCATGTGAGTCCTCCACAAAGTTGGATTCCCTCAAAGTGTGTGTGACCTTCCACAAAGAATTTGTCATGATTGAAAATATATATACCAAGTGGATAATGTCCCACCACGCCTCATGGAATCCCTAAAAATCCCTTACTATTATATCATAGACTTACTCCACCTCTACCACTTGGAAAACTCGATCTATGTATATTTTCATGCCTGGTAAGAGAGCTCTCGCCTCTACACTATGGAATAACTGTTCCGAGGGAAATCAATGATACCCATGAGAAATGAGTTCCTCAAGGCATAAAGCATCATTACACCACTCATAATAACCCCCATAAAATATCCATCCATGTTCAGCTTCATGCTATAACATGGATGTTTTCATTTAATCCAGTGTCCCACCATTCGGCTAAGCATTATGGATCTATTGAACAAGTTTCATGAGGTCCCCCGATAATTGATTCCCATTAAATAGAAAACCAAATTTGATGATCAGTCATTTTAGAAGAATTTGGAGGAACATGTGTGATCTCTTTTATCCCAACAATACCTTGTTGTGTGCCTCCCAAATCGTCCAAATTTTTTTTGTGAAGATGATGGCATGCGCCTTCCATTCAATGCTCCTACCATTGCTCCTATTAATCCAAGCCTCCAAATCATCAAGAAAAGAATATTAATCATCATCAAGGTGGATATGTTAGGAGAATAGGGACCATATGTGGTAGGCCCAGCGGTTGTGGAAGAAAAGTGGAGGATGGATTCAGTCTCAGGTTATTTCAACAATAGCATCATGACACCAAGGTAAATTTTGTTCTTTGTATATGTTCATCTGTTGGGAGTTATTTTTTCCATACACTCCATGGGAGGATGTTCATCTTTGTTAGGATTTCCTTGCACCAAGTCTTGGTAAGCCACACATCAAGGGGTGATTTTTTATGCTCGTGGTCCATGTAATCTTCTGTGGTAAACCTGCCTAAGGTAGATCAAGTAAAACAACATTTTTATGTCTCGTCTTTCTTAGTGATATCTTTATACACCTTCATCTGTTAATGAGAGAGGACTTATTGAATGAAACTAGTGTGGTCACAAGCCTCCATAAAGGAAATCTCTAGGTAGGGGAACCCAGTGTATTCAAATTTATCACCTTCCTAGTTGGTTTTCTAGAAGTTGACCTTACCATTGTTGATGATCCACCTGGAGGCACCCGTGGGGACATCGATATAGGAGGTCATGCATCATACCAAGTGAGAGGGTCTAGTGCCATGACGGCCAATCATCACCCATTCAACTTTGTACCATCTCCTATAAAACATAGACCACATAGATTCATTATTAATGATTTCTCAAGCCAAGAACCCTAGAAGCCAGGAATGGCCTCACCAATATCACATAGTCCAACAACTCCCTCTACCATTAGCCTTTGCATGCGCTTCTTGGAGTCCCAGTGACTTATTCTCTCTTTATTGACGTCCCAAATAATGGAGGATAGAATGGTTTTGATCCACTTGATCTCTCCTTTGGGAGGTTTGAACTATGAGAATTCGTTCATTGGGATGAGAATCAAGATGCTATTAACCATCGTTACCCTCCAGTAGAAAGAGGGAAATTTGTTCTTCATGTTAAGAACCCCTCCCAACATGCAATTGGTGATATCTTCGATGTGCTGTTTTTTTATGCGTCCATAAGAGAGAGGAACACCATGATAAATAATGGGCATTTGTTTTAAAAAAATTAATCAGTATTAAAAGTTACATGTATATATTTTTCATTGAATTAACACGTAAATATACGAATTTTATAATATAAAAAATAGGTTTTATAGTAATTTTAATGAATTGATAAAATTTAATTACCACACCAAAATAAAAAATAAGACAATGCTTCACTTGAAAATGTTTTTTCCTAAAAAATAACCTCATATGGGAAATTAAATTTCCATTAAAGAACTAAATATATTATATTTCAATGATGATAAAATATGTTTATGATATTAATAATAGATTAACACTATTTTTATTTGTAATTTATATGAAATGTGAATTAAAAAGAATGAGAAATGAATATTTAATTTTACAGTAATAATTCATTTGCAATATATTTTACATTTACATTTCAATTTTAAAATTTTAAAATGTCCTGCTTAAATTTGAAATAATAAACCCAATTTTGTCATTTATAATGATAATATCTTTTTAATAATTTTTTTTTGTTTTTTGTAATGATTTATTTTTAGTGGAATAGTTGAAAATACTATTATTCACATACCTTGACTTTTATGACATCATTTGGATATAAACATGAAATAACAAAATTAGTGGCCTTTAACAACATAATATATTCATTTGTAATGTTACATAAATATTAAAAATATTATAATTAACTTATAATAACATTATAAACACTCTAGAAAAAATGAAATATATACATCAAAATAATAATTTATATTTGTTTAATATTAATTATTTTAAGTTTCACATTTATCACTTTTAGATAATTAATATTGTGAAATGGTATTTATAATTTCAATCATAATAATGAAAAACCATAAAATATTAAATATTTAGTTATAAAGATAGGTTACCATGGTTATAAAAGAGATACCTTGGTGAATGTTAGTTTTGGTAAAAGAAAAAAAACAAAGAAGAAAAAACCCAAAAGAACACATAACATGACTCCAATTTGGTTTATGAGTTGATTATTGACTTAAAGTCATCCCTTATCCATTATTTTCCACCCCTAGATGCACATTCCTTGAAGAGATACTTGTTCGATTATATCGTTTTCAAAATTAGTCTTCCATCACTTATATAATGAGACTTCTATAACCAATTTTTATACACTCTAAAATTTAATGTATTCGTGAACCATTAAAATTTAACATACCCTAAAACCATCTATCATGTTTATTATACCCTTTATCCCTGAAAAATCTCTAAATCCACCATTTCTAATAGGAGCACAATGTGATGGTTAAAACACTCAATGTGAGTACTTATTTAATTTTATGTCTCAGAATTTATCATTAAAATGTATTCTTACAATTTTAATATAATTAAATTGGTATTATTAATGTAGTAAAATAACAGTTTCCAAAAAATTTAATCATTAACTACCCCACTCCATTTCTTATATAAATGATAATGATGAAAATATGTAGATGTGGACTTCCACGTCCATAAAGTAGTGTATTTTATTTCATAACTACATTTCATGTATTCACATAAAATTGTATTTTGTTAAAAAGTTATATTTATAAAATTAATAATAATATTAAATTTTAAACCAATTTCAACCTTATTTATATTATTTGGATAATGAATGTTTAATAATTTTGTATGTGAGGATTACTACCACCATGTAATGATATAAATAAATTTCCATAAACATCTTAATTAAACAATATTAAAATGGAAATAATGATGAAATATGATATTTATGACATTATTACATGTTTTTAATGATAAATGTGGAATTTTATTAATCACCCCCTCCTTTCGAAAACAATATCCCCTATAATGTTATGTGTGGACATCCACCTCCACAGAAAACATGATTTATCATTCATCACGTACTTCAGGGACAGTCATATAAATAATTCTATTCTTAAATATGATATTAAAAAATATATAATGACTAATTTCATATTATTTAATCATGAAATAAATAAAAAAATTCTATAATTTAATTCAATAATATTGGAAAATCTTATGGAACAAGATCATCATTTATTACAATTTCATTATTCATGGAAAACACATTCATGGAATGAAATTAGAGATTTATTAATAAATATAATAAACATATTATAGAAATTTGAATAAGACTATAATGATTAGTTTAGTATTAATTAAATGGCTTTAATATAAGCATTTAAAAACATGTATTGATTAATCACATTCTCTATCATCCAATGATGAAAATAATCTCCTATAAAAAAATTTATAACAAATTATTATAATTAAATGATAAATAGGGAAATATATAATAATAATTTTTTCAAAGAAGTAATTAAGGAATTAATTTTTATTTTATTGGTGGTTAAATTACTATTGATCCTTGGAAAGATCATAAGAAATATCAGGAAGATATTATGATGGTGGTTAATCTAGTATCAATCTAGGGTGTATATTGAAATGTAATGTATCCATAACAATGATGAATCATGATCATTATGTATTGATAGTCTTTAGGTGGTACCGATTCTTCACATGGGGTCCCCATAATTAAAAATAATTTTTGAGGAGAGTTAGTGAGATTATACCAACACCACAATTTTTTTTTCAATTATAGCATGAGGAATTAATTCAAGGCCCCCAAAAATTACATTTTGTATGTTGCACATGGAATATTTTTCATTCCCCCCTTCAGTGAATTTCCATTTGTGATGTGAGGTGGATATATCATTTCATTTTAGTGGAATTGATTTTTGGTTTGAGGAAGCATCCATTTCATCCCAGAATCCAAAACATTCTTCGTGCAATGATTTTATAGGTCTCCACACAACACTTGGTATGAAATGTAGTGGAATAAACATTTGAGGAATTCTTTACCCTTCCCTATAAATTCATCATATTTTCATAAGAATAAAAACATAGAAAAGATTTTAAGAAAGTGGGGAAGAAGGGACAGGACTTCATGATATTATTCTTCTAGTTAATTATAATACCATGTTAACAAGGGAAATGTTGATCCTAAAAATTGGATAATCAGCCATGTTCCCCACCTACAAAGGGATATCATTTATGAGGACCTATCCATCCACTAAGATGACCCCTTTCACTCATGATGTAATCACACATTAGTGTAATATCTCCTTCATATTTCCCACCCACATTCCATGAACAATACATGAAATTTGGTAATATTTAGGTATTTAACATCACACAATCATCATATACCATCAACATAGTGTTCAACCCCATATTGGACACATAGAATACTATCAAAACTGATCCTTAAAAAATATAACAACATGAGAATAACATAAATTATACATATCAAGTGGCCAACAAATCAATCTGGACTAAAGATGAGACAATTCAGTGTGACCTTCTCATGAGTTTACATTCCCTCAAAAAAAGATATACCATGATTAACAAGATTAAAAACATGCATCTTCATGCTATATAAAATTATCCATTAACTCAGTAACAAGTTCCTCAACCATATCGGTAGTTCTAATGACCTCCCCACCTATGAAAATCAGGGGAACCACTTTATTTTCCATTTTATTAGGGAAAATTTTATATTATTATCCACTCATATCTAAAACTGATACAAAGAAATTCCTTCTATTTTAATCCCCTATACATTCTTGTAGGATGTAATATACCTCCTACATTTAGAATCCCTTATTACATCCACCTATTAGTGAGGGATATTTTTAGAACTACCATATCATTTACATAATCTTGTTTCATACACTGAGAAATACTCACATCATCTTAGAGACCAGTGGTGATAATATCACTAGTAAAAAAACATCATTTGGGGTCACCTACTAGGTATAAGTCCCAATCCTTGATAATATTCTATTCAAAGGGATAAAATCCATCTTAGTGGACATCTTGGAGATTCATATTCCCATTAGAGCAACATTGGGCCTCCTATGAATATATTAGACCTAAAATTGTGAACTATGTGATAATTGATTCATGTACTCATGTGATATATAGTAATCCACAATGAAGTTAAATCCTAATATCTCAATTCCTATATAATTCTTATTGGTCTATATTCCTAGTAATACCATGCCCCCACAAATGACTCTATATTCCTTCCTGGTCCCATTACCTCTTACTCAACAGTCAATGTTCTGGGTGAGTTTCATCATTATATGTCCAGTTTTCTTATGAAAACTAATCCATTCTAGTCTGCCCATAAGCCCTGTCTGGTTAACAATCATGGTCCACACATGATTACATCCCACACCAACCATTATTGGGAACCTTTTTCCTTTTCTTCCCTTATATATCAAATATAATACTATTTTATAGTCCATTTCACATGAATATAAAAAGTTTAAGATGTCTATTAAATAGGAAAGGAACTCTGTGGTCTCTGATTCCTTCCACAAGCACACAGAGGTGTCCATTATCATTGTCCCGATCCTAATATAAATATTGTACCACTTCCATATACAAAAAATAAACTCAATATCACCCAATAATGAAACATTAAACCATGGTAATTTAAAATTAATCATGAAATTGTAAATAATGATATAATATAGACAGTCTGTGATACAAATAAGGGTAAAACCAATATAGAACAATGTTTAGATACATCTGGATCCATTAAAAAATAACCAATGATAGAAACATATTAAAACCCCATCATGTATATTTGATTTATTTCAGATGAAAAGGGAGGAAACACTTATATTAGTATTTATATAGAAATAAAAATATGTCTTAAATAAATAAGAGAGTTTAGGTGTAGGAAGAAACATCACCACTAGAAAAGGTTTTATATTTCCAAAAAATCATTATATTGAACATTGTGAGTCCATAAGAATCAATAAATCTAAATTCTTAGTGTTCAACTTCTTTTTGAAAGGATTTCTATATAATTAATTAGGGAACCATTGGTTGTTTCTAGTTCTATAAACAAACCTCACAGAAAACCAACTCAAAAAAGGGGCTTGAATATAATGGTGAACCCCACATGAATAGATTATTGATCCACATACAAAATTTAACTAAATTTTTTAGTCTTAAATCCTATATTTTTTGAAAAAATTCTAAAAAAAGGATAATCTTTTATTTAACTAAAATATCCATGTTACTCACATGTCATTCCATTTCATCTCACACATTTACATTAGATGTAACATTTTCCAACATGGATCTTTTAAACCAATAAATTATCATTCAATATTCTACTTTAGCTAATACATTGATGAGTTTCTAAAATCTTGATTATTGACACCCCATTAGAATATTTAGAAGAACTCCATTAATTCTAAAATTTTATATTTTATTCAATAAAAAGAGAATGTGTCAGCTATCGTACAAACCAGATCGTAGTCAACCATATGTTACTATCACCCACCCCACATCCCCAATGATGAGTTTCCAATAAATATATCTCTGAGTATCAAATCACTATCACATTAATAACACTTAATACCACACAAAAATCCATCAATGATATGATTACTCTCCAACCATAAACACAATGATGACTGGTAGAGAAGAAAATGTTGTACCCATCTCAATTTCAAACTATTAATTAATCCACTCATTGGAACATGGTAACACATTCCTCTGTTTATTGTAGTATGAATAGGAATATATAAATAGTGACCTCATCACATCAACATTGGAGTTCCGTAGAAGGGATTATGGTAGGATATTTTATCACCTACAGCATGCATCATCAAACCCTCAACATGATGATGATTTTCTCTATCGGCCTTAGATCAAACCACCTAATCTCAAGTTCATGAGGAAAAATGAAATTGGTTGAAAGAAATAATCCAAGTGTGGTAATATAACCATGTTCCTACCTTAGAAAACAAACAATATATGGTGGTAATTCACATGTATTTTCATATCGCTGTAACCACCCAAGAACTCTTCTAGTATAATCAGGCAGTACCTGGAGATGTTCTTCATCATATTTTAGTGACAAATATGGAGTGAATAATACATCCAATACTATTCATGATTAATGAAAACATATTATAGTGTGAATTTAAATTAATGAGTATTAAAATATCTCTAATCCTACCTCAAAATGGGAAAATATCATCTTTCTAATTACTAATATCACTCTGAATACCCAATTAAATATGTAAGAGGATGAATCCAACCAATACCACATTTTAGAAACGTAAAAATATATAATTTTAGATGCAGTAGTGGTTGTAGACTATGCATAAAACCCCAATACTCTAATTAAGGTATTCAATCAAAAAATGCAAATGTTACTTTGTATCTGGTGAATTTTCCCTCTACCATAAAAGAAGGATCATCATCACACTTTAATGATAACGAAAAAATATACCACGAACATAGACATTTTACAATTATAGATTATTAAAATATCTCAACAATAACTCTACTATAAGAATATATTCCTAAATAAAACATATAGACTAGTCAGTGTATCTGAGAAGTACCATGACAATTAAAAATGAAAAATTACATATACGAAGAATGTTATCCCTGGCATGTGACTTCGACTGCATAATGATAAGCAGAATAATTTTTATTTTTTAAAAATAAATATCAAATATAGAAGTATGAATGCAGAAATTGTTTATTTAATTCAGTTGTTTGTATGTCCCTCAAACATCTATCAATGGTGTCCTAATATCCTATTTACTAATCAGCAATTCAAGGATTCAACAATTGCAATTTCAATGGTCCATCCATAATATCACTACTAGAACATTTTAAGGTCCTACGCATAATATTCACCAAAAATATATCTTTCACAGCCACACAATTAATGATTATGCGATGGTCCCTACTGATAAGTATTATGGAAACTCACCTCATTGTAATTTATTTAGAAGGAAATAGGGGCATCCCCTTAAGAATATGACCTTAGTGGTCCTCTCTGTGGTATATGACATTGGACCACACCTTGTTCATTGGAAATTATAAAATTATGGTAATAATCTTTTTGATACATTCCACTGTTTATTTCCTTCAATACTATTGTTTCATTTTAACAAGATGGCCCACCCTATGCCTCAACATTATAAGAAATCCCTCATGTCGAGAAGCACATGGGATGATGGGGCTAGTACTTTCCGATTAATTTCTAGTGAGAGGAGATTTTCTTTCCCAACCAATAGTAAAATCATGTAAAAACTAATTTTTCAAAAAACCATTGGATTACCATGATTTCAGCAGTGGATAATTGTACCTTTTCCACCACATATAATAAGGAAGACATTAATCATCCGCATCTATTAGATCAACTGGGGTAATATCTAGCATAAGGTCAATAGAATCTATTACACTATGTAAAAAAATCCAAGGATAATATATTTTTCATGCTTTCATTATGTGGTACACATAAATATGATATTATGAATTCATTTTTTCGAAAATTCAGACATGAAATCTTTATAAACCTGTGGATGGATTTACCTAATATTTTTGAAAAAAAATATTACCCTAGGATAGAAATTATGATCATGCTAAGGTTGTAAATAAACATCGTACTAATATTGGATTAGCAGTCACTTATTGTATATATAACAAAAAATCATAAAAATATTTTAATAGTCGAAAATTAATGTGTCTCAATTATTTTTATAGGTTTAATTAATAGATCCCAAACAAGCCATTTTGTGTCTATATCAGAGTATGTGGAGAGAAAAGAGAACATTACTTCACTTAAATCTATGGTGAAAAAACCCCAATATATGTGGATTCTTGAAATTTCATTTCATGTACATGACTCTAAAAATTAGGCACATTCTATAAGAGAGATCATTCATAGTAGGATTCATCCAAGATTAAAACTCATAAGATTCATTATCAACAAGAGTTGCATATCCAATGTCTATTAGAAGATGCATATATAAATATCAAGTCATCCACCATATTGAGAATATAAAATCATTAATTAATAATTATTCATTTAGAAATAAATTATTTGAATGAAAACCTTATATTGCACTGATATCAATCTCATACATTGGTTTTCAAAATCATTAGTGTAGTTATGGTGATAAAATATAATCCCCATCCCTTAGGGATTGGGGGAATTATTTATCTCAAAATACTTCCTCAAGACCCCTAAATACAATTAAATGTGATGGAAATTTGAATCTAGAGTAACCCGAACCCACATGGTTGGGGTCATTTTAATCCTAATGTCCTCCCTAATAGAGCCTAGTCATTTTTCATCTGGGATATGTGTCAAAATCCAAAATCACTTGTTGTTTCTCACCTAGTTCCCACAACATTTAGGAAAATGATTATAGAAATAATCTATATGGATTATTTTATGGTTAATAGTAATAGGATATCCTCCAGTAAACCATCATATGAATAGATGAGTTCCTAAAAATACCATAGGATGAAATGATCAATCGAGGGCATAATTGTTTTATATGATAACAACATCTACTATGGACAACCCAAAAAAATCAACCCATATATTATTTCATATCTTCCTAAATCATTAATAATGATCTAATAAATTCTACAGATAGTAAAAAAATTGAGGGGTATTATGATGGGGTTGTTTCGATTTGAAAGATATTCCACATTCATATTATTGAATATTATTGGTATACCTGGAATTGAATGATCAAAAAATATTCAGGGACTCTTATGGACACTTTTTAATTTCCCCTAAGCATGACTCAGTAAAAGAAATATTTTATAGAATAGCCACATATGACCCTTTAAATGAATAATTTTAACCTCTAACAGTTGAAGAAAGGTTCTCTCTGTTTGATGAAAAAATAATTTTTTTATATAAACATAATACAAAATAATTCATTGGAAATGTCCTTGCTTGGTTTGTATTTCAAGATAAGCCACATATTTCAATCCATATTAACCCTCATCTATAAGAGTATATCATCATGATGATGAATGTAAGGCTAGAACATTTACCCAAATAGGATACTGAACAACTAATTTATCTATACTAAATGATAGTAATATATAAAGAGATCCCTCCATTAAAAAAAATCGACTCATATTAAACTGGTAATTTTTTCCAACCCCAGAATGATTTTAAATACAAGTATTGGTACATTCAACACATCAAACCCCGCTAGATATTACCCCGTTTAAAGAATATATTTAACCCATCATCCCCCAGAGATAGCCAGAACTATTCATTCAATGACAACGTGATTTGACGATGTGGAAGGATGGTGTGTGTCGATACTTCCTTAAATAAAACATTTCCATAAATGGGCATATAAGACTATTCATTTGAATGTCTTTTAAACCCCTAAATTTTAAACATTTAATGGTTAACTGATCTAATTCTATGTTTTCCAAACTATTTACCACAATATAGTCTCATTACGGGGACCATTGAATTGAAAGTAGTGGCTCAACTATTATTATTTGTGAAATCCTTGGAAAGGATGGCCATTGTCTAGTACACTGATTTACCCGCACAATAAATCAATGAATGGGAAGATATATATTAGTATTCCCTTTATCAATTATACTCAAAATAAAAGAATATGAAAATCCTAAATTTATCCAATTGAAAACTATTTTAAAATGAGGGTATATCATATTTCAATAATTTGTTGAATGGTTTGACCTACTCCATGAACATGTAATTTACGCTGATTGATTTTTTTCCCTCGGTATAGAAAACATAAATAATCAGTTTTAGCCATTTATAACAACTTTAAAATAATATGGAATGTTTTAATTAGTTTCCACCATTCTCTATTTATTTTAAAACTCAATTGTTCAAATAAGAGATATATATTATCCAATCCTAACAATTTAGGTAAAGGGAATTTGTAAGGTTGAAACTATGATCGTCACACTAAAGCTACATATAACACTTTATCCAAGCCAAAATCAATCACCATATCATGATATAACCACATCTCAAGTAGAGAAAAATAATGAAAATCTTATTTGGAAAAAAATATAGAATATAAATGAAATCAATTTGGTGAACAAAAAAATATGCTTTTTCTATTTTGAAATAAACACGATCCCAACTACATTAGACTATTAATGAATTTTTTTGAATTTAAAAATATAATGAGATTTGTTTGTCCATGATGATCACCAAATATATTTAGCATTTTCATAGAACATTGCATTATACTATTAATGATTTCATTTTCCTTGTTGGAAGCTTCAAAATATAGGAGGAATCTTATTCGGTAAAATTCATTATGCCACCCACACAAAATTCACGTGTTTCTACCACTACACCAAAGGTGTATAGAGAATGAAAATAAGTTCTATGTACGAGAACAATAAATTATAAGGTTTGATTTCCTAGAAATATTATCCATTGGACTTATGATATAATCAAGGAATAGTTGAACCAACCATTTATAATCACATTCTACCCTTCCATGATGAATTAAAAAATTTAGAACTATAATGCTATAATATCCTGCCTTCCAATAAAAAATTTATTGGGATGAACCAAAAAAAATTTAGAAAAATAATTCAGTATGTTTTTAGATGATTTTCATTACCCTTTCTAAATTCATTTCCTTGTCACAAGAGGATTTTTAATTCCCTAAAATATGATGTCCCCATCAAATGAATTGTTAATTTATGCCACTATTATCATTATTCATATATTGGACCCCTTCTAAAATGATTATAAAGGATATGAATCAGAATACCTCTAATGTAATTGGTGGAACACAGGTAGGGGCCATGTGATTTAAAAAAATATGAGGAAGAATAATAGAGGAAGGACTCAATATTACATGTATATCCATGCCCTAAAATTTTATGCTGACAAAACCCATAGAAACGACCATCAATGAGCATAGAAGGACGACGAAAATTCACCCACTATCAATAAGAGTCTACTAGGCATGATTATTATTTAAGATCCTCCAGAATGTTTGGTGTTGTATCACCTACATAGATGGGTGGATTGGCTATGTCATCCAAATTGAAATAGTAGTAATAATAACCACAATGTTTGTTCAGCCACATAACCCATCTATTATTAGTACATAAACCCCTATTTCACCATTTTGGGAGAAACCATACATGGGAAAATTGAATTTCAAGGTACGAAATATTAAATATTGAATAAATTATCCATGGATCTAAAAAAATCAATCTAGAATAATATTAATATTTTAGTTATATCAAAGGGGATCTCATGGTTTCCTAACTATACAATAATGAGTATGAATGTAAGGATAATATTTTGGATGTATATTTTGTAGATATGATCCTATGGAATTTTATATGATCATTTCTTTACTAGAGATGTAAAAGGATAATGTAATATAGTGGAACATTTAGGCCTTGTATGTTACTAACACGGAAGATGATATTGAAATTTGATTGACCTACATTGATCAATGATTATGATTCAGCTTCATTACATTCCAATAATTATATCATTTTTTATATAGAAGAATATTTTTACCAATCTTCACAAAACATTTAGGGGTATGGAAAGAGAGAACAAATGACCCTTGGGTGAATCAATATTATTACAAAACATTGGAATCATGTATCTGACTCTAAATTCCAGCTTTCCATGAAGGATATTGTTTTCAATGTGCTGGTAGAATTGGACTTAGATGAATGAACAAGCAGTGATACCTTCATCATACCAATGTTCTCTCAAATAATGTATCAGAAATTAGATTAGATCATTTTTTCTTTACAAATAACAATTTGAGTGTTAATAATCTCAATATATAGAATAATTATTTTTTCATATGGATTGGAGACAATTCATGACTAACTTTTGGTGTACGTTTCTACCCCAAAATATTTTTTTTAATGACCCTAGGTGACCCCTCTTGAGATATTACTGAAAAATATGAGTTTCAAATCAACCAAATAAAATATGAATGTTCTGGTTAGGGTGTGTATGAATAAATAATAATGATATATGTATCACCAAATGATATAGAATGTAGTGGAGGAACCTCTATCCTTAAAAATTATATTAACACATCAAGTGTAATCTCCCTCATTTTCCCCTTATAAATATTAGAGACACATCAATGTTGAGTAAAGTGAGTATAATCTAGTGTAAAATTGATGTGTAATTAGAATTCCCCAACATCATCTTCTGATGGTCGAAATAGAAGTTCTTATATCATCTTCAAAGACCCACATTCATAACCCATTTCATATGGGATTAGAAAAAGATAATGAAATAGTGAATATAAAGAAGACATTAATGTTTCCCCCCAATAATCAAGGAAGGTGTTTTCCCCCATCAATGAACTGTTAAAAAAGAAATTTGTTTACATATGAATACTTATGAATCAAACTAATCTGATTGGTCATGTCCCCTAATAAACTAGATGTGTAACAATCCTCTCTATAGGTGAAACACGATTTATTCAACTCTAATTAAATGGTAATGTATGAACTAAAATCTTATTTTTTAACCACTACATGGAAATTCCAGAAGATCAATGTGGTTACAAGAATGTTGTTAAAATAATTCATCATAATTACACAACCAAATTGAAATCCAATGTTGATAAAATAATCAAGGAAAACATCATTCGTGAAGTAAAATACTCTAAATGTATCAAAAAATATCCCCATATTGTAGAAGAAGAATGTGTAGATAAATGATTACATAGAATTCAGATATCTCATCCAAAACATCCCAAAAGACAACATTCCATTTATGATTATATAATATCTAATTGATGTGATAGAAAAATATCAATATGTCTCCATTATTTAAGGATACTATGGATATAACTAGATTTGAATGGATTATACAGATGAAGAATCCATATCATTCTTGGAATCCTAAGGGATATACATCTATTATGTAATTCTAATTATATAAAAAATGATAGCGCAACATACAGAAATGTTAAGAACGAAATCATCCAACCATTCTTTCAAATGTTCATAGAGTGATATGTTGTTTTTTGGTCGTAGTAGTGAACTAGTCTTCTGTTTGATATTAGGATAATATTTAACATGATATGCCATCATATCCTTATAAATCAATTTATGTTTTCTATTTTTTTTACATCGGGAATGCTTCTATTTATTATGGTATTCCATAATGGAAATGAATCTTGATCTAAGAAATAAAAGGCTATCCTTAATATTCAACTTCCTCAAAATCCCACATAGTTGAGAGAAGTGCAGACAAAATAGACCTAAATCCAAATAATTATATCCATTCTAGTAGTAAAATAACTACAGTTCTCTATTTTTTTAAATGTGGGGTCACCAAACAAGGAAAAGGTTACTTTTATGATGAATTTGATATTAGAAAGAAATAAATTTTCATTACACAAGATCCAATTACTTCGGTCAAAGGATATCTTCTCATTTTTAATGTAACAACTTTAGGGAAATCACTAGGGTCATTTATGACAATGATTAACGATGATGAATGATATAATATTATACATTATATGTAATGAACTGGGATAAATAATGGGAAACGAAATTTACATTATCAGAAATGTTCCCTCTCAGAAAGTTATTTGGTTTAGAAATCGAGATACTGGATATAGCAACATGATATCAATTTTATCTCCCATGAAAACCGTCTCAAACATATCCTAAAATTCCCTATTATAATATAATATTAGTTACAATATTAATCTATATTGTTATTGTTTAACTTTAATTTCAAAAAATAGAACGTGAAAATAATCTATGTGAAAACCAATCTCCTTGAAGAACAACCCTCTATTGATATAATTTCATTGAATATTATGTTACATAATGGGGATCTATTCTCTATTCCATAAAGAACCCAAAAATAGAAGATGTATTTCAATGTTCTGTCTAGAATCCCACTAGAAATGTGAATGGATGAAAATTATATTTATAGTTTTGGATTGATATATATTCATTTATTATATAAAAATTCTATTCTTCCTTAATACATATTATTTTTAAATGGCTTCATGGACTCTAACATAGAATTATAGGCACTCAATGTAGTCTTAGAAATCGACCTTTGTATATATATAAGATATAATAAAGTGAATGTTGATTCATAGTATGTAATAAATTTGATCAATAGAGAAATATATTTTGGAAATGGAGAGTTAATCACCCTACTTGATTACATATAATTTTTTATGGAGTAATTCCCCAATAAAAAATATTGAATGAAATTCCACATTCATAGAATGCCTATGATGATGATCTAAAAAATGTAACTATAGAATTGATAGATCTAGATCAGGCTGAAAAGGATATCTAAATCATCAACCATGGAATGGTACTACCATTTATTCATGAAAAAATGGAAACAATAAAATTTTCTAATTTCACATCTGAGCCACAATGGCCCTCATGTGGTTGGGAGACACCCATACTCTAAAAACTGAATGTGGGACTCTTCTATCGGTTAATTCAAGGAACGTAAAAATATAATCGTGGATAGTTAACATAATTATTTATGATAACTAATTTCATCATAAGATCCTCTTGATATTATACTTTGATTAAGTCAACCTCATATATATTGATAGAGATGAAACTATTTCCATAATTAAATAATTCCATGTTGGAGCTTGTAGTTCCCGTTAGTCGAGACCCACAATTTATCACTAAATTAGTAGTAATGAGTATTTTTCCATAAATGATATAGGATTTTACATAATATATCAAAAATTATCATTCATTTCATGTACATTCCAACAAAAATTATCAACCCCCATAATTATTTCATAGTTTCAAATAGTCATGGTAATTTTTATATGTGGAATGGTTATCATGGGTTCAAAACCTCCTATTACAGAAAACTGATTTATATATATCTTTACTAATACCAACTCCTTAAACAAATTTACTGAGAAAATTCCACTCAAGGAAGATAGAAAAAATGTAATCACTGAATTAATTATGTCTAAAATCATTACTCGATTTTGTGTCATTCACACAATACTGACATACAATAGAATCATTTTTTATCTTCCAAATATAAATGGATAAACTAGGATTTAAAAATTGGTTCTAACCATTCGTAGAAATATACAATAGTGTCATATATATATATATATAGTTTTTCAAAAATGACCAATCAAAAAAATTCTAGAAGACAGTGGGAAATATAATATTTGATGGCCTATTAAATATCATTACACTATGTGGGAATATAATAATATAACAATTAATTTCATATTCATTCATTTTTAGGAAAGATGCAATACTACCCATTATTTTCCATCATTATTTACTTAAAATTACTAATTGAAATAATAAATCCATAAAAAAGAAATTTCAAAACTGACCTGATGAATTATAATGGATTGATGTGAAAATAGTATATAAATTGTATCATTTAGAGGTCCATAGAAATATGATGATACAAGAAGATTAACGTGAATATTTTTATGTTATGTTTTCTCTATGTCGAATTTTTACTTAACATTAGAACTCATATGATACTCTGGAATAAGCCAATGAATCTTGATTAAAAATTAGAATGGTTATTTTAAAATGAATAAGGTTTACTATAACGGTTCACATGCAGTTAATACAATGGATAGTGATAATATAATATCCCCAATAAAAAATTTACTTTGCATATAAATAGTTTATGTGATCAATGATTCACTATGTATATATCATCTTAGGTTAAATATTAAATGGTGGTCCTTTCTATAGGTCCTTAAAATTAATCACTCACCCCATCATAGTAACAAGATGTAAAACTATATGCCATCATCTTCATCACATTACATTAAAATTTAATCTTACCCAATGAATGATGTATAGGATTACCTCAGCGATAATCATAAGAATACTTATGAAATAATAAATTTATACCTCACATGATATTACTCCTTTATCATATGGGCAACTTAATCCCATATTCCCTACACCATCTCTTTTTTTCTCCTTCCATGAAACATGTTCCCTTAACACATGACTTAAAACCACATGGATGGGACCTTATTTTAATATCATCAATGTAATGACTCATATCATCCTCACCACGTAATGATATGTTTCAAATAAGGGCCCTTATTATAATACATTCAAAGCATCCATACAACATTTTGTTAAACTACATAGAATATATCTTGATTTATTATATGAATATTTTTTTTCTCTTTTTCTCCAAAACAAAAAATGTAAAACCTACATCCTCACTAAATGAAATTGAAAAATGTGGTTTCCTCTCAAAATTCCATGTTTCTGACACCATTAATGGACCACATTGGACTAATATTATTGGTAGAGACTTGTACAAATGGATATATTCATTAATTAACCCATTTCCTCAAGAACCACAGATATATATTATTAATATATTTTTATAAAAAACAACAGTGATGAGAGACCTTATACCATATTTTAACATAATGGTTAAAAAAAAATCACAAAGGGTGTTTAAAACAATGTTAATATCCATTTTAAATGATAAAAATCTATAAATTTTGGTGTCCCAATCATGGGAAGACCAAAATTATAGGTTCCACCCTCCTACCATACTGCTATCATAGATCTATTTTTGTCTTGATTATTACATAAATGTGATATGTAGTGATTCTTGGGTCATTCACCATACGTTACATTTTAGAGAAAAATATACCCAAACAATCCTCTATGTGATCCATATCTTCATAAGAGAGTCTTAAATAAAGATTTATTTCATTCATAAATCAATTCTAAAAACATTCCATTTTCCCTACATATGGACAATGAATGTATATAGAACTAATTAATCAAAAAATTACATGTTGATTGATACATATTACTATAGGATATGTATTAACACAAGTACCTCAAATAATTGGACCATCCATAATATAAAATTCTCTATAATTCGGCAACATACTACCTCAATTCATGTATGATATTCCTATACAAATTACCTCATTTACAAAATGGTGGATGAGAAAAATGTTCATTACCTAACATATGATTCATATTTGACTTTGAGACACTCTATCAATTCATTTAAAGATAAAAATGGTATTGAAATCAACTAGTACCCACTAGAAACAACACTAGGTAAGCATTTTTGGAAAAATTTGGATAACTCAATAAATTCCCTTTTTTGAAAAACAATAATTACTCAAATGGTTTTCTATATTTTGAGATATTATTAAAAATATAATGTGAATGTTATTCCATGCATAGAGTCAACTACTAGTTCATGATACCTTACATTAAAATGAACACAACTAGTCAAAACTATGAAATCCTAAACTATTTATATAGAACCCATTATTGTTTTCTACTAAACTATGCCATGAGACTGTGTGCCAAAATATCTCAAGTGCATCTAACCATAAATTAGAGGCTTACGAATAGTACCAAGGGCCTTGGGTGTGTCTATGGGTATAATTTTCTCTTTTAGATCAAATTATGCATAGATGTAAATAAGAAATAATAAATACTACAATCATAATAAACTATAACAATAGTATAAGTAATAAAATTCTATGAGAATAAAAAATAAAAAACACGTGGAAGCTAAATATCAATAGTGAATACAACGATAATGATGAACTTATATGTGTCTAAACAAAAATGAGATCATTAGGGAATATTTAATACAAATAATATACATGGAGTTATAGAAAATGAAAATAAAAATCTATGTAGAAAATCAGGAATAGGTTTGGTCCTTTCCCCCCAAAATTCTTCATAAACAACACATCAATCAAGCATATGAAGTAGTATGATTCCATTTATCTACCCTTATGACCATAATATATTCTTGGTTACCAAATGATGCTCGGGTATGGTGTGAGATAAAATCTCAATAGGCTAGAACCCAGGGTTTCTTGGCCGATACAATTTATCTAACAAATAATATAGCATTCCATAGATAAATATAATTAGATAATTAAATAGATAAAACAAGTAAATATTGTTATGGGTTCTTAAATGGACACCCACTCTATACTACCTTCTTCAACGTAAGACAGAAGTCTGAATGTTGTACCTGTGAAAGTCATGATATATATATCTGTGTGTGTGTGTGTGTTCATGTGTGTGTGTTCTATTATAGTTTAACTGCCCATGGAAAAGGATGAAATACCCAAGGCTTGTGATTTATCAATTAGGTCAAATTTCATAGTAATTACATAACCATGTTAATAATATAATTAAGGAACATTTCAAAAGATGCAGGAATTCAAGCCTTCAATCATTGGAATCCATTAGTGGAGTCTTGAGCCCATCCATTGTGATCAATATGTAATCAAATATGTCACTACATCTTGGAATAACCCAATACATCTGATTCTATCTAAGGAAACTCATACGGTGTCCTTGTATCACTCATGTAATCGGGTCCCTGATCCATTACAATGTATCTAACATTGAGGATTGAGTATCACCCAATACATTTTATATCCATCTTTCCAACTAGTTTATCCTCTGTTTCTCCCCAAGGGAACCTGAGTCCCTCAATAGTATATGTAAACACGTCATTGAGCCCATAAATTGAAATCCAATGAATCAATATCACTTAATGATGTTGATTTAACTGGACAAGGAAATCCCATCAATGGAATCTGTGGGTTTGGAACTGTGTTCTCTATAATATCGTCAAAAAATGAGTTAAAGTAACCAAGACAGATCAAAATGCATGGAATTGACATGTAATCAAAATCAATCATATAACATTCAATACCACATGCTAACCAAGCTATCCCAAATACATAAATATGTTCAATAATTGTGGAACAACTACATGGTAAAGTAACATGGTACTAAATATTATCAAGGCATGAGAATGATGCCTAATCAACAAGGCATATCATATAAAAAATACCTATCATGATTTTCATTTAATTATCCCTATCAAAAAGTATTACCCAAGAATAGGTTTCAATACATTCCAATCAGTTATGACATAATGAAATAAGAATAATATGAGTCATATAGAATAATTATATTGATATATATTTTTCGTATGAAATGGAATATATCATATTGAATGTTGTTCACCCAACATGAATTAAGAAATTCAATTTACGGTTTGTGGAATTCGAAGTGAATCATGATGACTGAGAATTTAAATACATGGTTTGATTCATGGATCCTATGTTCGATGACATGGTTAATCATTCATATTAACCAAATAAACCAATTAAAATTTTTAACTAAATTAAAACTCACATATACTTGGGTGGTTCACAAATTGGAGAAATGTGAAGAATTAACATTAAATAGGGAACAACCATAGGGTGAAAAATGAATAGTTAAACATCCAAAAAATGTGTTTCTATGCAATATGAGTTCACAAAAGACACTAAAAACAATTTCAATTAATATTATCTGAAATATAGAAGAATATCCTAAGGTATTCAGCTTGCAACATTGTGACACGTCAAATAAAAGTCAACTAATCGAGTGAGAAGGAACCAAACCACCATACATGATGTAGAATCGCTATATTAATCTTTTATTTGGTCTTGATTTAACATATAATAGAATGAATTTTAGGATTTATGAAAATACATGAAAATTTTGAAAATCCTTCATACCAAAATAGTGCAATTGATGGAAGAAAAACAAGAAATAGAAGTGTGTAGAGGATTGATCTTATCAAGGGAATTCTTTGCATCTAATGTAGAATGATTTGGACCACAAATGAATTTTATGGGTCAAAAACATTGTTTACTAAGGCGGAGGATGATCAAGTACCTTGGGAGGATAGAAATCCAAATGGAAGGGAGAGGAAAATGACAGAGGGAGTTAAAACATTTAATTAAGGGTAGAGGGGTATTTTCACCATCAAAACAACAATGCATGGTTTGGAAAACCTGTTTCTAACCTTATAACATTCACTGCAAAAAGGGGGACCTTTTATTGTTAGGATTTGGGTTTTAATAACCATGGACTATATTTGTAAATGATCACTGTATGAAATTATCAAGTGGTTACATGATCATGCGCATGGTGTCACACAATTTCCGATAAATATTGTATCCAAATTTAACCCACTATCATTTACTATAGAGTATGGTAAAACTATGTGGGATGGGCTATAATGTTTTCCTTAACTATTTGGCCTAGTCTAATTTTTATATTCTAAGGGATCGAGGCTTTTAAAAATTTCCAATGCACCCTGAGGCCCCTATAATTCTTTTTTATCATTACATGGGTTGTTTTAAATAATTTAATTAAAAACATTAATGGTTTGTACCATTGGATAACACTAAAAATTAAATCCTCTCATCCCCAAAACTACTGATCATGAAGTTACACTAATGAGGGTGAAAGAATTTATTATGAGAAATGTTTCATCCACTACACACGTACATTAGCCTCCCACTCCCAAGTCTATCCGGTATATGATTTTACTGCTATTCAAACATGGAAAAAAGAAATGACCCACCTCATAGATTCTTCATGCTACAATAAATGATAAGAATTAGAGGATCCATGAAGGAAGCATTCATCTCCATCTTGATATACTTGGTATATAATGAATGGGATTTGTCTAGATGATACTATTGAATATGCAGTACATAGAAGATGTCATGCATGACAAGGTACTACTGCAAAAATAACAACCAATAGGCTACCAGCCTAACACTCTACACTATCCTGAATGGCCCAAAAGACCATTCTGATAACATTCCCTATCTCATAATTCATTTATGTTCCAATATAGGTTATACATGTAAGAATATTCGACCTCCCACCTTGATCTTTTTAGGACGATGATGATGATTAGTACTAGAATTCTACATAGACTCAACTATATCCATCCACTTTTTATTTAGGTGGACATTCTATGAAGTCTTCTATATGAGTTTAGGACCTAATAGAGTTTCCTCCCCAACCTAAATCCATCATAATGGTGAACAACATGGTCAAACATAGAGGTCCTCATATGGAGGCATCTGAATTGCTTCCTTAAATTTGTTATTTAGTAAAACTCAACCAGTGGAATATTATTTTCCAATGAACCACCAAAATCCAGAATAATAGCCTATAACATATCATCAGACACCCAAATCATATAATTCGACATCCCATCAGTTCGAGGGTGACATGCAGTGCTGAAGAGAACCTAAGAACCCAGTGCATTCTACAACCCTTTGCTGAACCGTGAAGTAAACTGGGTGTCTCATTTCCAAACAATAGAATGGGTAAAATCATGAAGAATCACTATATCCCAAATGTATGGAAATTATAGATAATCACACAGAAGTATTCCTATATCTGCAAAAACTACATTCCATTGGACAACCTTTTAATGATCAATAAAACTTCATCACTTCTAAGAGGGGATATCAACAATCATATCACAAAATCCATGGTATAGTCATTCAATTTCCTCCCATGAATGGAGGGAGTAAATATAATTATAAATGGCCACTAATTCAATACCTTCTCTTTACAATAAGGTATAACATCGAGTGATGAAACATGTTATATGCCTCTTCATACATGGTAAATATCACTGAAAACATTCATCACAATACAACATGGTAATCCCAGAATAAAAATTCCAAATAGTGGTATGAGATTCACTCTTCGTATCTTCTAGTATATATTAATTAACCCATATGGGAAATGGTAGAGTAATGATTCAATTCCCCAATCTAACCAACTTGGAAGAAGGTTCTCTCTTGTGATTTTCTACCTCATAAAAAGGCACATGGAATCAGACAATTGCCACATTCTAGCCTACTCTAAAAGGTAATATATCACTACTAGAGATGCTAGAATTATTTCCCCATATTGATCACGAACCACCAGATGCAACTCAGAAAACATAGCTGACATATTCCACACACTTCTATACAAATTTAAGACTTCATTATAGGTTTTCAATATGATAGAATCCACCACAATAGATTCAGTACCAGGTGTGTGAGTGGGATCAAAGTAGAACGACAGTTGGTATTTCACTGATCGGTGCTACATCAAATAAATGCCTTGCTATGATGATATATATTTGAGAATTTTCGGATCTATTTATATAATGAATCACTCTCCCATTGATAGTGCCTCTAATAACATAGATCATAAACCAAAGATGAAAACTCGTGGAAGTGTTTAGGGTAGTTCCTCCCAAGAGGCCCCTACTAGAGTGATGTATACACTACACTCAATCACCTTGAATCAAAATTCACCCTGTAATAATTATTATGTATTATATGAGACTATATAATATTTTCTCATATATAGATCCATCAGTATCCATAATGAGGCGAGTCTTCCCCTTACCACATTAAATGATTTATCAAAAGCTTTAGACTATAGGAACTCCACACCCTTCATAGCTAAGGCCATAAGATGTTCTTATAAGAGGGATAATTCAATGATGAATCAAATGTAATAACCAGTTAGTACTAATAAACTATATATATCAAACACATTCATGTGTTTATTCTTGAAAAGAATTGGTCTCATCTTCTCCAGGTCAACTGTTACGTCCGACTCAGATATGATAAGCCATAAGAACTTAAAATTATTGATCCAAAAGTTGAATTTAATAATAATCACTTATAGATGGTTCTCTCTCAGTGTACTCACCATGATCTCAATATTATTGTTATGGTCATGTCTAGTGAGAAAATACAACAAGATATCATCAATGAAGACTAAGACAATGGAATTAATGTATGGGTGGGAAACCCAATTCGTCAAATCTATAATGACTGCTAGAGAATTAGTCTAACCAAATGACATAAAAAAGTACTCGTACAATCCATACATACTCTACAAATCTATATGTTGTATTTTTTATTTCCACACATGATCCTAATGATATACCAAAATAATCATGATTGTGAAGAAAATAGATCATCATCATAGTTGGTCGAAGTGGTCATCTATATGATGTAGTGGATAATGTTTCGTCACCATGAGTTGGTTAACTGTTCTGTAATCCACACAAAATCACCGGGAACCATCCACCTTCACAGGTAAAATTACTAGTGGACCTTGTATCAATGTGATGTATCTAATAAAAGCCTTATCCACAATAACATCAAGTTTTTTCTTGAGTTCCTAATGAGGCATAGTTTCTATCAAATAGGAAGGATTGGACATTACGGTCGCACTGATCACTAGCCTGATGGTGAAATAAAACTCAATATTTAGAGGTAATTTGTGGAAATAATCATGGAATACATCCCTAATCTACTCCAAAATGGAAGGTAACTCTTCTAACTGCATTACATGGTGGCCGATATAGAGGTTCACTAAATGAGTTGCTACTCTATCTAGCCATGTTCACTTGGTTGCAGATCATTCTACTGGGATATCCCATTCTCCCTTGTGTACATACATGTTTACCTCAGTTGATATAATGTGAACTCGACTAAGATGGAAATTCGCTAGGGAACGGTAATGCACGAGCCTGTCCATGATTAAAATAACATCAAAGCGAGTCATGTGGAAGACTAACAAACTAAAAAATAATCAGAATCTGCATATATCCTGGGGTAAGTCCTGGGACTAATGTCAGCCATGGATCCTTACCACTAATGGCTTGTAAATTTAAATAACCCCACATAAGTACTCAAATAAAAGACACGACATTCAACAATAAAATCAGATATGAAGGACTGTGAAACACCTGTATCAAAAACGGAAAAAACTAAAGTGGAGGCTACCAATATAGTATCTATAGTATATTTTCATTGAAACTGATATTATATAGTTGTAAACACTAAATACATATCTTAACCCATGAGATGCTACATGACTAACTTGATTAGATCCACTCTGATTTCACAGTATTTCTAGATCATGACAACATAGACCAATACCATTACCTCCTTGGCATAAACAACATATAAGAGATCAATTCTGAGTCTAATGTGGAGTCTCTAATCTTTTACATGATACATGTACTAGTATAGATCCTATACCACTAGATTTTAGAGGAAAATAATAGTAAAAGTGCTTGATATGACCCAACTTACCACATGCTCGACAAACGATTAGGTCCTCAAGAAATCGTGATTCTTACGGGATGTCCTATCACACTGGTGACACACTATGGTATTTTCTGTGCTTGTCACCAAGCTAGAACCTCCCACCACATGCACCCTAAAATGGGGATTTCTAATACCAGATGTCCCATTTACCTTCCATGTAAATGATCTTCCATGGATTATATTGGAATCTTCTATAAGATTTCATTGTATAATTAGGGCTTGGTTCCCTATCTCTGTAATGATCATCAACTAAACTATATTCACCTGTGAGGGGAATATATTCCATGGACCATCCTCAAAATTCATCACACTATTCAACTAATAGAAAATTAAATATGAATAGAAACACTGAATCTCGGTGGTGCGAGATGAATAAGTGATCACAATCATAGATCTTTATTATAGATGCATGAACATCCTAGATCAATCTTCTCTCATATTATATGGAAAGACGTTATCAAAGAAAGGAATCATGATTTCTTCCCAAACCATACCTAGATAACTCTCTAACTAATATAGGACATCCCACCAACACTAGGTAGAGTCGCACATTATATAGGTAGCTAGCTTGATCCTCTGATCAGTATGAATCTCAAGATGTTCAAAGATAGAAACTGTATTATCCAACCTTATCTCTGTTGGATGAGGTCCACCATCCCCTAAAAAGGTGGCATGATGTTTCTACAATATGTTCCGAGCAAGCTCTCCCAAAGATGGGGTAGTCTAATGATTACCCAAAAGATATTTCATAATATAAAAATATATCTCATTAAATTAGGCTTCAATTCATAAACTAATATCACCAGGAGGTGTCTCTAGTGCCCCAATCGGATTTATAGTACGAAAATTAGGACCCACCACTTCTTGAGTATACACATCACCACATTCCTAAATTAAAATATGAGAATGTCAAAGTGGAATATCTATACAATTTCCGAGAACACTCCTCAAACATGATATATAATAGATAAGGAACAAATATATGCTAGTGATAATAATGACTTGTACCAACCATGCCAATTATTATTAAATTAAATACAACATGCCCCTAGATTCAAGATTATATAAAAATAAATGTCCTCATAAGGATTGCAAGATACATAGTCTATAAACCATTTCTAAATTAGGGTCAATAAAAAAGTAAATCATTATCATGTAAAATGACTATTTTTTTTAAATGCATTATTCATTTGATCCCATTTGTGAATTTATCCACATTTTGGGAAATTGAATTAGTTGGATGAACATCATAATAACTATGGTTTCATTACCCTTATAAATTGATATTGAGTGTCCTCTTAATCCAATACTATAAAATTCTCCTCCAAGGTAAAAATGAATATGTTTTTATGTATAGAAATTCAAAAACAACAATAAAAAAAATTAGGCCCCTCATCAATCACATGATAAATAGGAAATTCACAGTAATAGTAGATATGTAATGAGAATATGCATGAATTTTCATTTCATATATGGAATAATATTATTCGTGCCTTTATATTCCCTTGTATCATGGGGATAATTTAAAATATGTAATCATGTCAATAATTCCAATATCAACAACATCATAAAACAAGTGCATCACCCATTGGTGAATTCATGTCAAAATTAACTATCATAAACAATAATATAATCTCCTAACCTAGGAAATTTGTGATTCCCCTGCACAAGGGTTAACTGTATCAATGAATTTGGTAATGCCAATAAGACAAGGTTGCAGTCTCTTATATAATAACCAAACAGTATGAAAAAAAGAAAATAACCCTTCCAATACCACATTTTAGCACCCCTCTATGAGAAACATTGATCTTTTTTCCTTGGACAATGGGCTACAAGACCTCGAGAACATAACCTCGAATGTCATAGGCTATCAACTAATAGTGAGGGACTTCGGTTCCTCTATAGAGATTCTATTCACTCATTGATAATATAAAACACAATTGTTAACTAGTAATATTAAATAAACGAAGCATAATAATAATTGGAAAACTACATAATTAAGGAAATATGATAATAATAAAAAATAAAATATTTGTGGAAGCTAAATATCAACATTGAATACAGTGATAATGATGGCATGTCATGTGTGTATTAAAAAAAAGAAGCACATGAGAAAACTAGATATAAATTTTAAACTACATACTATAAAAAAGAAAATACCCCCAAAATAGATACATAGTATTTCGAGCATAGGATCAAACCTCTTCTCCAATATTGTATCCTAACCATCTCACAAATCATGCATTTCAATCAGCATGCTTCCTTTTTTCAACTCCAGTGATCATAAATTATACTCATGTAATAAACCACACCGGAGAATGGTGTGAGATAAATTATCAAAATGTCGGAACCCATGATGTCTAGGAAAATTGATTTCATGTAGTAAAACATATTGTGTTCAATTTATAAATTAAATTAGATATTTAAATAAAATCATCATGTAAACCATGGTATGGGTTCTTAAATGGACAACAATCCCATACCACCTCGTTTTTGATAAGCTGGGTGTCTTTACTATGTACCTGTGCAAGTCATGATATGTGTACATGGTCCATTATAATGTAACCAGACATGGTAAAAGAATAAATCCCCATGTTTTTGCGTTATCATAGAGGTCACGTTACAAATTCATTACAAATCATTCAAATAATATAAATAAGTAAAACTTCAAAAGGAGAATGCATGCATTGAATCAACACTTAAAACCCATTAGAGGAGTCCCGAAACTATCCAAGGTGATCTAAACAGAATCCCAAGAGTCTCTTTGTGTGTTTCCAAATAACTCAATATCACTGAATCCATCCAAGAAAACCCATATGGACTCCATTGTATCACTCAAGGTATAGTAAATCTGTGCTCGCACCAAGTATCTCACATTGGGGACTAGGTATCTCCAGAGGAATGAAATATCCATCTTGCTAATGGTTATATCCACAGTTTCTAACCTAGGTAGCCAACCTCACTCATGAGTATAAGTAGACCACATGGAGATCTCATTAATGAATATGAAATGTATCACTCCTAAAACGTCATGTACATCAAGTTGGGCATGGTGAATCCTTCCATGTAATCACTAATTCAGGACCTGTTTACCCAAATGGCTCACAAAAAGTATTCCATAGTAACTAAGGAACATAAAAATGAGTGAAATTTATATTTTTTACAATAAATTATATATCATTCAATACCACATGCTCAACAAGATATCCCAAATACAAAAAAACTCCAAACACAATGGAACAATTAAAAGTAAGGGTCACAAGGTACTAAAATGGATAAAGGAATGGTCATGAGGTGCAAGAAACATAGAAAAAAATATAATCAATTACATTTCATAATTTTCATTACAATAACTCAAGATATCATGATTAAAAATGAATAATATTCAATCTAAGACAATCATTTATTACATAATTTAATATACATATAATGATCCACAATGAAAATATAATACAATATAACATAAATGTAAGCAATAGACTATAACATAATAATAGGTGTTCACCCAACATACAATTACCAATTTAATGTAATGTTACTGGAACTAAATGTGAAGCATGATGTGAGGGTATTTATATATATGGTTCGATGAATGGAGATCAAGGGATATGTAATGGTTCACCATTCATATTAACCAATTCAATCAATTTTTTTTAAATAAATTAAAATCCACACAAATGAGGTTGTTAAAAAATTAGTGAAATTTGAAAAAGATCCATACAAGAGGTCACACCTAATGGGTCAAAAATTACAAGGAAAACATCCCATGAATATGTTATTGGGCATGGTGTTGTCACATGATACATTAATTACCATTACAATTAATTTTATACATATGAACCAATAATATATATAAGGATTCAGTGGGAATCATAACTGTGCACCAATTAAAATGTGATGAAACAAGAATGAAATTCCTAGACCATCATCCTAAATTTAATATCACTCCACTCATTCATTATTAGTCCTCAATTCATGAAAAAATGGAATAATTAAATGGATTTATCAAATTACATGAAAATATAGGAAAATGTGTCACAACAATGTATCAAAACAGATGGAAGAGAAAACTAAAAATAAATGAGTGCAGGAGAAAGAGCTTATAATTTCTGTTTCTTTTGATGGCCAAGGATTTAGACCATGGATAATGAAACAAGTCCAAAACCCATAGATGGTTGTAGTGGAGGATCACATTCCATGGGAGGAGGGAAATCATTCTAGAAATTGTAAGAAATAAGAATGAGGTAGTCTAAACATTTCATTATGTGGAGAAGTTTAATATCACCCTTAAAACCAATGTTCAATGTTTGGCCACATTGTTTGGCCAAATTTTGCACCATTCATGTTACATTCACTACAAAAATCGGGAAACTCGCATGGTTTGGTGAGCAATTTGACTAATTATTCACAAATAGTGAGAAACCTCACTATCAAAATATTTTTGGAGGGTGCACGGGTGTGTTACTCGGGTCACACAATTGTAGAAAGACCATGCAGTCCTCTGCACCATACTTTTTCCAACAACATACTTTCATAAAACTATGTTGTGTGTGCTTCAAAGTTTTCATTAACCGTGTGGTCAAGTCTATTCTATATATTATAAGGTCTCATAGCTATAAACAATCTTCCAAAAACCCCAATACCCCCATTATGATTTAGGAATCTTTACATGTGCCATTTTAAATAATTTACCCAAAATATTAACAGTCCGTAAGTTTAGATAAAGTCGGTATGATATACTATTCACTAATCCATCTATGAAATATGAAATTTATAAAAGTAAAAATATTCATGGGATATCTTTTACATAAATTTATTCTCTATATTCATTCCATCCATTTTCCTTTCCCTCACTGTATAGATCTCCAACCCACCAATTTCTTTCAAAACTATATGATTCAAAATATAATAAATCTCAAATCCATTCTCATGGAATTAAACAAAACGAATATTCAAGAATTAATTTTTAAACCCCTATAATTGTTTGTATTAGTTTACTATAATAATATCCTATTTTTGAATAACTTTGTGTACATTTAATTCTTTCATTATAGAATACATAGTTACAGTGATGCATTATATCCCAGCTCAACCACTACCTGATAAAATTTCACTTTCCTTATATGAGAACTATATAAGTGTGATGAATTTCATATGAGTACTACATAAGGACTGATTCTTTCCATTAAAAGGTAAGTAGTGATTCATGAATATCACCTTTAAGGCCTGAATACAAATACATAACTCTCTTACTCAAGATATCGACTAGGGAAAGAGATTCCGACTAGTGATTCTTTATTTATGAAAACATGATTGACACAAATTCAGTCGGCCATACATAGAATTTTTTTTCCTTCACATTAACTTAGATTAACTATATCCCTAATAATATATGGATTCCTCCCATTCCTAAATTACATTATAAAGATCATCAAACTCGGACTCTCAAAAAAATCTTATTTATCATAAATTATATAATAAAAAATGAAGGGAATATATCTTTTTACTATGGATTTTACACCCATTGTGGCTCTCCATAATACATTCTCCCAATGTGGCATGTCAATCAAAGAAAATTTCTTCCTTCATGGAAATTCCTCTTCTCCCAATATTCTCTAGAATCATATAAATTATAAAATAATATTGAGCATGTTTCAAGGTTACTCTCTATATACTTTCATATACCATCCACTTAGATCGTGGATATTTGAGATAATGGGTTACAACTTCCACTCCTGACATCCAAAGAATGGTGACATTTTCTAAAATGAACAAAATTCAAACCATGGGATAAACAATTAAATGGATCACGTTTCAATAAACCATTGAATACCAATAATTGTAAAATTGGGATAACTAAATGATTTTTCTTGTTTCTCATACTGACCATGACTAATGTTAGATTAGTAGTTTTGAGTAAGTACCCCAATTTATATAACTAAACCATTCCATGAGTCATGTGGTGAATGAACCAACTTATACAATCATAATCTGTTTAGAATGTCCTACATCATGTGGAGTATTCTATTTTACAAATGAGCTAGGCCTTTTTGGGGAACCATTCTCATAAATCTATACAAATCTTGAATATTGGTCCACGAACATATATAATGATTCCAACATATCATATATTTTTTTATACGCATTGTAATGAAAATCGCCCTTTATTTATTTAATGTAATCTATATCTATGAATGGAAAAATAGTCTTATTCCATGAAAAATATGTTTATAATCGTAGAGACACCTTTTTATGAAATCCTTGTGGAAAAAACAACAATCATTATTTTATAACATCACCTATACATAAATCACACTTCATTGTCCTGTAAAACACATATCCTCTTAAAACATATATAACTATCAGTGAAACCATTAAACATAAAAGGGATCCACTATTTTGACATTCCATAATCTACCCAATATGGATATGAATAATGTATTACAAAAATATGCCATCTAAACTAAAATAATTTAATCATTATAATAAAATCCGTTGATCACTCTATGTCCTGATAACATTGTAATGGATGTCACCTTCTGATCATGGCATATGTTCATTTTTAATGTCCAATTCCCATGTCACTATCATGGATCGAAGAGCACAATCTAACACATAAATTATGTATTATGGTATGAAGAAAAATAATTTATAAAAAACAAATGTAATTATTTATGTGTCCACCTAAGAGGCCCCAAAAAATTTAAAGACATGCTCGTTGGGACCCTTAATGTGGAAATAAATCAGAGCACATTATTTATCACGTTTAGACAATTTAGATCAGATATTATAAAAAATTACTAGTAAAATTTTGAAAAAATATCATTCATTCAAACTGAATATATCTGTTGTTATACATATTAATATATATACCCATCCATTAGTTAACCATAAATAACCTGAAAAATCAATTTGGGTTATTTATTCTGGATTTTGATTAATTTTATTATTCATTGTCTGATAAAATTGAATATATTGAAGTAATCATTCAACTAATGACATGTTTTTACGAGATATTAACAAAAAATCAATGAAAGACACATATCTTAATCCAAAAAAATTATAATTTATCAATAAAAAATGGATACTAGAGGTACAAAAAAATATATAGTCTCTCATATAAACTAAGATGAAAAGAGAAAACAGAAAGCACAAAAATTATAATTTACTATTCATGTTCAATAAATATATTAGCGTTTGATGATAATCATTAACGTTGAACCAATGATTGGCTCTCTTATTATCTTTTTACTCCTCTAATTGGTTTTTTCTTAACATGAGACTCTAACTCCTTGATCTTTTATCAAATAAATTCTATACATGTGTTTGACGGTGATTTGTTTTCTCCCTACTTATAAAAATATCATATTCGTGTTAAAATCCATTTTATTTAGAAATAAAATAATGGATTTGAACCTCTGCAACTTCCTAGTGTTGTAGATTTGTGGCCTCATCATCCAAGTCCCCTATGTGATGATTGGAATGATTAAATTGTTGGATATCATGATTTTTAGTATCTGACTCCTTTTAAGATATGATAATTTGATGGATAATGATCATTCGGTATCTGGAGTAAAAACCACCTATTCCCAATCTGTGGATGTATTGAAATGGTGTTTCCACATTATTTGTAATATTTTCTAAATTATTATCTATGATAATATTGGAACATGGATTCAAGACAATTTTCAAAAATATTGATTCGCCAAAGCCTCATTAAGAAAAAATATTTTTGTCACCTCCTACTACCAATATATAATATGTCATTGATCTCACTATAATTGGGATTTATTTGAACATTGACGTTGTTTCATGAAAGTACCCCACTATTTATTCCCCATTAATTTCAAGGATTGAGCTATTGATCTTAATGTACACTATTTATATGACCGATTTTGTCTCACTAGGACCAATGATAGTGAGAAAACTAAGAGCATAAGAAAATAAATTTTGGACAATTTCACTCATAACATGAGGAGAATAAAAATATTGACATCCCTCAAAATTTATGGAATGTTTAGTATATTGTTATTCGACATCAAAAACTGGTGATATAAATGTTACATGAGTGGAACATGGAAATTCCAAGGGCTTATTCACCAATCAAACTAATTTCCATAGAATGAAATTCATATAATATTACAAACTTTTTTTATAAACCAATGGAAATTTGGATGGATCGTCACAAGAATATAAGAAAACATCCTTGACAGAATCCTTATCCGTCAACATCAACAATTATTGATAGAATATTTCCATTTGGGATTCCTTCTCAACATCGATAATAGATTAATATTAAAAAATTTAAGAACATTCAAACATATGTATAAACCTATAAGGGATATAATGTTCAAAAACAATTATATCTATTCAAGATTAGAATATATCTTCCCCAAATGATATGAAATAAGAAAATTAATCTATAGTCCACCCACAATTTCCCACAACTAATCTAGAAGGTTCAACAATGTGTATGAACCTAATATAGGTGGGATTCCATTGTAGATTAATAACTATATTGATGATTAAGTATATTGGGTGGAAAAAGAAATTTTCAGGTTACATATTCAAAAAATATTATGGTGGATAATCATGGAATATTGATAGTTATTACATTGGTGGAATTCTTTTAAAATACCATAAAATAATTGTAATTCCGCATAATGCAATATATAGGCCATCAAAACAGAATAAGATCGAACAAAATTTTTAATCATTGGAAGGGAAGGTATATCCATTTAGATGGGCTATGACCGTACCAATGTGGCTACCATCATCAGGTTGTAAAATCCACCACCAATTTTATAATATCTTGATGGGAAGAACAATCCACTCAAAAAATAGATAAAAATACCACAATCCCAAATTTATACATATAATGGGCTGGATATTGTAATAGAATGTGCTGTGTTGACCCACATTCATTGTATCCCAGTATGTACCTAGAACATATAAAAATGGATGAGTTGGATGATTCTTAGTACTATAAACATTCTTTCTTATTCCGAATGTTTTTAATAATAATTTTATACACCCACTAAATGGAATAAAAGAATGGATGAAGAGGATGACCCAATGAATTATCTTCCTAAATTAATAGGTCTCTATGTATTTTTTTGGTATCCATATATATGATATCAACTTGGGGATACTACTCATACATATAACAGTGGATTAGAATTCCACCAATCCATTTCAAAATATCTAACAAATTGATATGATCATTGATATGTGTTAGGTGAAATTTTTTGGTACTCAAACACTAAAAACTGATCAATCTGGGAAATATCCAAATTATTAGTTACATTGATTATTTGGAAATCTATAGATCCTATTATAAAACATATATTTCAACATTTCAGGAAATGAATTGCAATTACGACTCATCTAGATTTCATATCCCCATTCATAAAAGAAAATACATCCATATTGTAAATCCCACTATGATCTCCAACCTCAAAAGGAATATCCACGCCAATGATTAAAAATAAATTCATATTATTGGATAGTTTTTTTCTAGGATATTTGATGGTTATGATGGATCTTTTCAGTCAATAGGGAACTATAAAAAATAAATTAATTCCATTGACTCATTTCAAAAATAAGATGACTTGTATATTATATACTCACATGAAAACTAATCAGGGGCACTTAGAACCATTAAGGTGGAATGATATGATTAACATGAATTATTGGAACATTATCATTTGAATGTTTTAATATAGTGGTATTGTATTCGATAATGGATAACTTCAAAACACTATTGGGGAAAGATTCTTCAAAATATATTCATATGGAATGATATGGTTTCGAGGGTAGGACACAACATTTGAAATAAAAAAAATGACTCCTATAAATGGAATTAATTAATCCAAATAGGTTCCTAGGATAGTGACTCATCATATATTCCATAAAATTAGTATTAGATGTTATGTATAGGTGAATCATAGTAAAAATATTTAAATTTATCAATGTGTGGAATTTCAAATTAGAATATTTAATGCTATGTTGATTACATGGTATAATTGTTTGTCAACCAAATATTCAAGTTACTAAATAAAATATATAAATTTCTAAGGATCAAATAATTGTAAGGGTGAACATCATATATAGTTTTCAGAAATTATAATGTGTTGAAAGGAAAACTTTACTATGTGGAAGGAGATGACCTAATAGGAAATCACTATATAGGATTGGTTATAGGATTCAAGCTATGAGTGGGACACAAAGAATCAATTTTCACGTTGAAAAAATTGATTTCATCTTGAAACATTTTTATAGTCATGGGCCATCCTATGGGTCCCCATAAATCCCACAAAGCATAAAACTATGTATATTATTTAATCAAAAATTTCCTTTTATTCTTATTGATCAAGATCCATTATGATTAGGGATATTTCTTTGTCATAGAAAAAATATCAACTAATAAAAAGAAGATGTAGTGAATTAGCGAAAGGTAATGTCAAATTACGGTGGAGTTAAAAATGGTATTGTACATAAAATGTAAACGCATCAAACTCAATATGTATAGTGCCTAATTATGAGGGAGTCACACTTTGAATGAATTCCCCCCAATCTAAAACGACATTTTTGGGGAGGTTTTTGAATGTCAGCCCCAATAAATGATTTTTCATCGGAGGAATGAGGCAGTAATTATAGAACCCCCGTAAAAGAATTTTATTTTTCTATAGGGGGAATGTTTTTAAGAACCACACATGATAAAAAAACATTTCAATTTTTAGTGGTAGTTATATCACGACCCATACAAATGAAGATAATTCTTTGTGTGGGGTGGTTGACATAACAATTCAAAACCCAAAACCTTATATGGTATAATTATTATTACTATCCTCAGAACACTATGTATGATCTCCAACCAACTGACCATTTTCAGAAAATGTTTATTTCCCATTTCTTTCAAATAACTTTTATTCCCACCTAAAATAAATGGATGTATGAAAATTGAAGAATACTATAGAAAAATCAACTAGAGGCATTTAATAGGTAATTTTATAACCACATATCACATAAGAAATTCATATCCCACCGAAAAAGAGATCATCATATAAGAAACCCATCCAATGTGGTATATCCTTGTGAAAGAACTTGTTGTCCACAAAGGGTAACCCATTTCACTTAGTATGTAACCCCCCTTCAGTTCAAGAGACACTTAACTTCTCCCCATTACACATAATGAGATTAATAAAAAAATTGGGGAAATACAAATATATTTGTCCAAACCACTCCCATTTTCCTCCTACCATGTACTGTTCAACAACTTATTGGACACTTCCTGAAATTTCATAATGGATCTCTATACCGAATACCAAAAACATGGAATAACATCAATGAGGACTCCTCCATGGAGATCAAAACAATAAATCCAATGGATAATACATAATAGCGTGTCCCTGTCATGTTGGTTCATTCCCTCAATCAAATATATCCCACAATTAACAACCAAATATGTACGGTCTTGGTGATATTTTAAATTGTGAATCACTTCTATAATGAGAACCCTAAACAAGTCAGATCTATTGGATACCTCACTATTAAATATATTGAGGGAAACTACATGCATTACCCTTTTTTGAAAACTATTGTCATATCCTCTTCTCATCCACTCTAAAAAAGTGATTTACAGATCCGTCATAGAGTATGCCCCTAATCATTATTTTAGAACATTATATAACTCTTCCATTATATATCCCCTCCCTCATCCAAATGTGAATTTCAGTGATTTTTCAATGTTATAGATCTTCCACGTCATCTTATTTATCAAACTGAGAAAAACTTATATGCTTTTTTAGACAAGTGGTTATCATATTGGTAGAAAAATTAAACCCCCTTTGGGGCCTACCACGTGGTGTAAGTACCAAATAGTGTTACCATCCTCTTAATGGGACATATTATTTGAGAGAAAAACAATCATATCACCGTATTAAAAATGAGGTAACTTTGGTCCTCCCCTAATGTTGAATTTTGCAACATTTATAACAACATGTGATTTGATTATTGAAGTCATGAGAAATGTTATAATCCATCACAAGGTTAAAACCCAACATGTCCAATCCACCATCCTTCATATATATCAAATTCTCACTACGATCATACCCCAACATGGGAGGCTATATTACTTCTAGACCCTATTCACATATTCTTCATTTTTCCATGTTCTTATTTGGAGTCACAATTATATCAATAGATTTAATTTTATAACCAATCCAATATTTTCAGGCGTCATTTCACATGGGGTAATCCATCATGGGATTCTCATGTGTATTCCCCACACATAAAATTCATGGAAATTATTCTCCATTAACTCATTTCTTAATGCCTTTAATCTAAATTGTATAGACCTTGAGATAGTAACTTAAATGGTATGAAATGTCTTGTAATGTTTAACAAAACAATGTGGGATTTGATTCCATTAACTTGAATGAATTGAAATTTATTATCATGATATGAATCATGATATCAAACTCCAACCAACTCTGATGATATAAATAACATCGAGATTTTCCAATAATGGGTCATTAAATCATATTCCTTCAAAATAATCCTTGAACATGTAAATAATGATACAATATAGAGAAACTAAGATATATATAACTGGATATCACAATGTGGAACCTTAGAAACCTATACATGGATAAACTAAAAGAGAACCCTTGATAAATATAGATTGTTAATTCTATACGTGTACGTGGATTATTTCATGTGAAAATGGTGAATATTGTTATATAATTTTTTTTCTCAAGGAATAATGAATTATATTTAATCTATATGATATTTCCCCGGTGGGAAATATTTACCCACTCTTCCAAAATGCATATGACGATTGCAACCTCTCATCCACTATTCAATGTGACTCCTAGATCATAAATTGATATAAATTCCCAATGAATGACATATTTTTGAATGTAGATACATATCATTGATACTATAACCTTTGGTTTTTTCTAGTTCAATGACAAAACGTTATTATAAACAGACCCCAAACTGGATGTGAATCAAAATTTATGAACATGAGGTGAATATATTGTCAAACAATACTCAACCTATAATGAACCTGACCTTATTATCATATATCATGTGTTTAATTTATATCATTTCATCTAGATAAAAGAGATATCATCACAATAGACGAAATAGTTTACTAGTCTTGGTAAACAACAAAAATACATAATTTTCTGCATTACATTTGAAATAATTAAAAACATATTACTTTATTTGAGTATCTAGGAATTACCTTTATAAAATCTAGGAATACCAATCATTATACACTTCCTAGAATCTTGGTAAAAATGAAAAAAAGGAAGGGGTGATCTCTGATTCCAAGAATGGATTTGGTTAGTGTAAAAGTTGACAAGAATAAACATGGCTTAAAAATATCACATTGTTAATTTTGGATAACACATGCCATTTAGAATATATAATAAGCTAAAATAATTATATGCAATTAATAAATGATTAAAAGATAATTATAAATGAATTAACACTAGATCTTGACACTTATATATATTTATCTTAAATAATAAAATATTAATATTCAAATAAAATTATAAATACTATAATGTGGAAATTAATAATTATTTACAACAAAAATATACAAAAGAGGACACATTCCATGACATATTAGATTAATGGGTAGTGCATCATCCAATAACCAATATTTTCTTTATCTCGTGTAACATACTAATACATCGAGGGGATATAGAGGTCCCCACCAATTACTTACTAATTCCCATGAAATCCTCATATTAATTGGATGAAACGTAATCATAATAAACTTTTGTATTGAAACACTCACACAAAATCAATCCTTATTTAAATATCCATATTTTTGAAACATATTGTCCATTGTAGCATTGACAATGATTTTGAATTTTTAATCCATATTCCTAATCAATTAACAATATCAAAGAACAAATCATTGTAACTCATGTTTCATAGGTTGAATGAACTCCATAAAAATATAATTCACATTCTCTAATAATATTCCATCGACCATTTTGTAATCCGAAAAAATATTTTCCATTTAACATGATTGAATTATGAATTTTTTTGACGTTAAAAAAATACTATAACAAGTAATATAATATAATAATTGTAAACAACACTAATTTTTTTAAAATTTCACAAAAGTTTAACATAACACTTTTAGTTGTTCATTCATGTGGTATATCAACCAATCATTATTGAATAGTATATTCAATATGTGAAATTATATTATTATTTATATTCAAATTGTGTATGAATAAAACTAATAATCAAATAAAAGAAAATATATAGTAACCATCAAAAAATTATATCTTTTTATGACATAAGAAAAAAATTAATATATTCCTTATACAACATCATCATACAACATTAATCATCCACTAATAATTCTGAAAAAAACTGCATCTATCATTCAATGATATTTTATGATGATGATTTCCTCAATAGATACACCTATATTCATAATTATTTTTATTATAATATTACTTTTTTACATAATGTTCATAGAATACAAGGGAATTATGATCTAGAAAATGAAAATCCACAAAATCTAAAATTTATCAAGAAATAATATAATAAAAAAATTAATAAAATCTCCATCAGTTTCAACAACGAATAAGGATTGAGTTCGTAGTGGTCTCATATGTTGTTGGAATCAGTATACAGAGTACAGGTGGTGCTATGTAGTTATTGGAAATTGAGTGAGAGAGATATATATATATACATGAGTTATAGGGTTCACCATGGTTAAGTACAATGAAAAAGACCAACCACACAACACATAAAAATCAAACAACGATGTGAGGAAAAAGAAAAAATAACATCTGTTGCATTCTAGAGTTGATTCAACTGGGATAATGGAGTGTAGTAGCACTGTTAGTTGGGGAGATCAGCAAGAGTTTTAGAATCATGATAGAATGAGTCGTGATTGGTGTTCTTTTAAATTGATCACTAACAAATTTATCATTTATTTCAAAAAAAACATCAGATAAAGAGCCTTTCTATTAGTGTTAATCTTTTAACAATTACAAAATGAGCCTTTATAAGTGATAAAATTTAGCATTGATAAAGGGTTTATAATTATAATAAAAAATAAAAATATGCAAAAATCATTGTATAATTATATATTTGTTTATTGTAATTCTATAAATATTTAAATATGTAATTATATATTTATAATTAAATTAAATCTTTTTAAAAATTATTATTTTTTGAATAACAATTATAAATATATAATTTTAAAAATATAGAAATTATACGTTTATAAAAAATAATAATAACTATTTATTTATATTTATTTTTTTAATATTATGAATATATTTATATCGTTCTATATATTTATATATATAAAATTAATATATAAACATATAAATATATTACTTATATTAATTATTTAAATATATTTATATAACGTTTATAAATATTAATATATTTATATATCTGTATATATTTATATAACAATATATTTATAAAATATATATAAATATAAATATAGTCATTTTTAAAAGTAATTATTATAATTTTATAATTATTAAAATATATAATTATTTATTTATAAATATATGAAATCTACTTTTAATTATATATATATATATATATATTGACCATGGTGTAGCTCAATGATATCTATCCATTTGGGTCTCAGTGAGGTCTCAAGTTTGAGTCTCATCAATTAGATCAATGTATTGTTTATTGCATACTTTTCATTGTAATGTATTCCCTTTCCCTAAATATACTAAGGCTTTGACCTCAACTTATATATTTATATACTATAAATATAAATTTATTATATTAATTATTTAATAATTTTTATTATAGTTTCATAACTACTTACATATATATAAATATTTATTTACAAATATATAAATAATATTTAAAAAATTATATTTATATTTTTATACTAAATATAAATTTATAAATTTATAAATATAGTTTATATAAATTTATAAATGATTTATATCATATATACTTTTTTAAAAATATATTTTTAACTTTAAAATTGAATATATTATCTTAAATACATGCATTTTAGAACAGAGTGAAATTGAATAATCAAATGTATCTGGTTTTTGATGAAATTATAAAATATACAAAAATTTGAATAGATTAACTAAATATTTGGTGAATTTTTTAATATAAGATTCTATTATTTGTGTTAATATCTGTTTTTTTTTTGAATGGTAATTATAAATGAATTAATTATCAATATTTATGTTACATTAGGTTAACACGGTTTTGAAAAATGTTAAATTGAAAAATCAAAACACATTTAAAACGAATAAAACATTAATTTATTTTCAATTATTACATTTTATTCACTCTCTAAATAATTTTATTTAATATATATTATTTACTAATATATATAAATAATATATATATATTTATATATATTTATATTATAATTTTTTTTAACAAATGTTTCATTAATAATTTTTGAAATTATCTAATATTGATTTTTGTTTAATTATTACAATTTACAAACGCTTATCATAATTATTAAAATTTATTCATTATATATATATATATATTACTATTTATTAATTTTTATAATTAATATGTATGAATTTTAAATTTATTCATTCTAATCTATAATTATTTAATTACTACAATGCTTATTTCTTTAATTTATAATTTCTATTTTTTTAAATTTTTTTTTATTCATTTAACAGATCTAAATTTCCAATTATATTATTAAATTATTTTTATAACATATATATATATATATATTTCATTTTTTCAATAAATATTTTATTAATAAAAATGTTAATATTTTTATATATTTATTTTTTAAATTATTTCATTTTATTATAGACCATTATCAAAAATATATTAGTTGAAAAAGTCAACACGTTATCATCAGTAAAAATAAAATGTAGATAAATATAGACTTTATCAGAACTAAAATCAATGTGTAGATAAAATGTCATTTTAACCAGTGAAATATAAAAGCAGTGATAAAAGATATTGTTTATCCGATATGAAACAAGTGTTGATAACGGGTACCAATTATCATCAATTTTGTGGATGATAAAATGTACCCCTAATTAGTGTTCCTTTTTTCACTTATTAAGGACAATTCATTTGAAATTTCGGTTTTGTAAAAGTATTTATCAATAAAATTTCCAAATCATTTGTAATGAAATAAAATTGGGAGTTGAATTAAAATTCTTAATCATGAAGCACTGAAATAATAATTTAATGAATCATAACATTTCTATGTCATTCCTTTATTTTTTAAAAATTTACCAATACCAAAATTCATAGCACTAGTTGTCAAATTTAATAAATAATACATTATCATGAAATAAAAATTTCATGTGTTCAACATAATCCATTTCTTATGTATTTAACATATTAGATCCTTGGAAATATTTGTGATGAATTTAACAATTCCAAAAAAATAGATATAATGCCACTAAATTTCCTATATCAACATATCCATAATCACTCATAATGAGAATCTTGATGAAACTTGAATATACTTTGATCACTCGGTAATAACATGGATAAATATAAAACCATAATAAAAACATGGTTACATCCATGAACTTACCCTCTAAATATAAAATCACACATTATGGAATTTAAATAAAAAATTTACTAAACACCATCAAAAATTACTTTTTCATCAAATTACTATCCATTTTCAAGGCCACCAGTACAATAGAAGTTAATTAATCAATGAATATTGTATCATAATCCCAGGTAAAAATTATTTAATCGATATCATGAAAATAATAAGGGTCTTATTTTCCTTATTGATGTATTCTATTAAAATATGTCAACATCACTATATATCTTTTCATATTTTTAGTGCCATTCAAAAGATTGTTTTAAATCCTTGAAAATAAATCTATAGTTAAATAATCACATGATTAATAATTATAAATAATATCATTGATAAAATACTTCTATATCATAAATATTGATTTCTAATACATGAGTGCTTTAATCATTCCTTATTTTTATTAGTATTAGCATAATCTATCCCTCTATTCCTTATGTACTTTAGATGTATATTACTTTCATAATTGTTTCATTCGTTTGTATAATTCCCCACCTTCTTATAGGTGAAACACAATAATTTATTGATACCATTCTTACACATGATTTCAATTGCCTAATATCTTTTATCTCTACACATGAAGCCCAAAAACATTAACATAAATATGTTATGAGTTTGTTTCCTTCCAAAATAATCAGATGTGAGAAAAATCCTTCTATCCCTTCATTCCTTTATTCATCTTTTCACTTAGATTAATTTTCTTCCATTTATTTCCTACAATTTCTATAAGTATTGTCAAATTATTTATCTATCATCATAGAAAGTCATACTATATCATTAAAAATAAGAGAATATTTTGTGGACTAGTGCCCTTATAATGATTACCTTAATCCCATCCAACAAATGTCAATCTCTCTCTTTGGATTGTGTACCTATTCCACAGAATACCTTGATAATAGTGAAAAAAAATTGTAATTGGATACAATAAAATTTTCCATTTGTCTCAGACATAAGATTTTTCATTCCAAATTATCTTATTGTTCCCAAGGAAAATATTTTTTATAGAAAATTTCCATAAAATCCTTTCATTCCAGGCTCATTATATCCACCTTATCCTGAGTGATTTTAATCAAGGACCACTATTGATCCACATCACCTAGAAGATGATAGAAACCATGATAAAATTATACCATTCATTAAATAAAAAATAAATTTCATCACTATATATCATATTCATTTCATTGATACAAATTAATTGTTTGTCACATTGAATGATGGAGGTTACTGAAACAATAACCAATCAATCAATTTTATGTCATCTTTTATATTAGTAGGATACTTCATAGGGGAAATGATGTTTCTCCTAACCAAATTCAACTTCCCTGATATTGTAATAATTTGATGAGTTATCAATCTAGCTCAATCTTTATGTTCATTATCATTAATATGATGCAAATCCAAAAAATTAATATGTGTAGTGATATAGTTCACATTCTTTCCACAATGAACCTTTTATATAAAATTGCAAGCACTAAATTAAATTATGAATCATAATATATTATTTTTAAACTATCGAAACACACAACATATATATATATATATATTATATAAATTATATAATAATAATAATATTGGATTCTTTGATAGTATTTCCAATGTCTGACATAGTGTTATGTTACCTAGTAAATGTTTTCAAAAATATAGTTCCCATGTTTTCTACTAAAATTTCTCTAATACCAACTATAATTACACTCACCATTGTATCCTAGAATAGATGGATTTGTTATTATATTAGAAAAATATGAAATAAATTGTATCCCAATTGAAGAAATAGTATAGTAGTCATGGGATAAAAAATACATAAATATTTTACCCATTAAATCTGAAAACATTAATATACATAATATTTTCATTGAATATACAATTATACCTTTTAGAATATACAATCAAATAAATATTAATACATGTCCTAGTATATTGGTGAAAAATAATCATATGAAATGGGTGATCTATTTTTGTCATTAAGGGTATGCTTACAGAGAATAATAACATGAATAAATACATAATATAAAACATTGAATGGTAAATATCTAACAATACATTCCATTTAGAAAATAACAAAATCTTGGAAGATAATATGGTATGAATAAATGATTATTAAATAATTCCTTTTAAATAATGACATGATCGTGAAAGATATATATAAATATCATAACTCAAAAAATAATAAAATGGAAATCACATAAGTAATATCAAGACACAGAAATGAATAATTCTATGTATAATAAATATACCATTGAGGATTTGTTCTAAGACATCATTAATATGTGGGTTAGGCCACCTAAAATAAGCAGAATATGTCATCTCATGAGTCCTACTAATTAATCATGGGGGCAGATTAGGCCCATCCCATCACACACAATATTTAATTAATTCATCACATCGAAAGGGTTGAAAAATAATCAATAAAAATAATCATATTAAAAATATAATTCAAATTATAAATAATTACCCCAAATGATAAAAATTATCATAATCAATATAGAGTAATATAGAGAATGCTATCAAAATAGTACATCTGCAATCAAGATGGTCAAAAACCATAATATAAAATCGTAGAGATGATATTATATGATTATAATCATAGTAAATAATAAAATTAAATAATTTATATTGATATAACAGAAAAACATGATTGGATAATTCTTCAAGAAAATACCATTTTTTAAATTGACATTAGTTATTTTTAACACTTCCAAACTATGAAAGGATAAAATATTCATTATATATAACCTTTTCAACATGTATAGTATTATTAAACAAAAATTTTATACATTATTATGGTAAAATTAATTCATTCAATAAATGTTTAAAAATATTCCTTTCACGCTATTGTAAAAATGATTAAAAGTACACTGATTAGTAAATGAATAAAAAAGACATTGTATTTTTTAAAATGTAAATATTTATTAAAAGATTCATTAATAAATCATTGGAGAATAATATGAATTTTAATTTCAACATTTTAAATAATATATGGATGTAAATGAGAATTTTTCCACTAACAAAGAATTTTTCTTAAACAATCCAGATTAATAATGAGAATGTGAAATAGAACCCAGCTACTATGGTAACATTTTAATATAGGTATGATGAAAGATATAAATTCAATTAATAAATTATATAACATTAAAAATAATTTTAATCTTTAAATAAAATATTAAACAACCATTATATACTCCACACAAAATAAAAAAGTTATGAACAAGGAATATGTGATATGAATGTAAAAGTGAGATAAAAATCCGTACCTAAGTTCCAATTTCATTTTTAAATATTAAAAACATCAATATAATAATCAATTATTTATAATTAATTATTTATAGAGACATAATCATATATATTATACCATTTATGACTTACTTATAATCTTTTATTGCTAGTTTATTTACATAACATTGATAAAATTCAATGTTTTTGTATTAATGACTTTTTTTCATGAATAATTTACTATGGTAGTTTTTATAATTATACTTTTATAAATATAAAATAATATAAATCATTATAATGATGTTATTAATATAATATATTTTTATTATATACTTTTATAGAGAAATCTATACAAATTAGAGCTAGAAAAATGAATTGCATCATTCATGGAGATAGTAGGCCATGCCTACGCATGAATGTTGTTCTCATTTTTTGATCGAATAAAAAATTAATGTTAAATATTACTTAAAATATATAAAAACATAGTCAAATTATTTAAATAAAATACATTTATAAAAATAATCCTTATTATCATCCATGTAAAATATAGTTGAAAAATGACACACATCGCATTATGGAGGAAGTAGTCCATACATACACAAAAGTGATGTTATTATTTCCCAGAGTTTTGGAAGGAAAGAAGGTATATATGATATTAAATTATAATAGTATAAATATGTTATAAATTTAATATATATAAATAATAAACCCATATTATCTCTCATCCATAAAACATGGTAAATAAAATTTAATTGCACCATTATGAGGAGATTAAAATTTGTGCATACACGTGAGAGATATTTTAACTTTCTATTTAACTAGAAAGATGGTTCATATAGGTGGAATAATAATAAAGAAAAAAATTTCTTATATTTAGTGTAATTATGTTTCCATTTTTTAAAAAAATACTATATATTAATAGGAGGTAAAATAACAAGTAAAAAACAAAACTAATCGGTTAATTTGATTACATATACTATGGAAGAACTCTTATGGATCACCTCATAAGGATACTAGGGTTTGACTATTGGGATGAAAATCACCTAAATAAACATTCTATGATTGCTGAGTTTGGATTTGTATGGTTTTTTAGTTCTAAAAGGATATATGTGCTTATAATAACTGAAAGAGGAGGTTCTCTTTTATAATCGATGATTGTATCACTTTTAGAATTGAAAAAATATATATATAATAATGAAAAATTTATCCAAATGCAAGGTTCTTTAATCGAAGGATAAGATATGGTTTATATATGAGGAAAAAAATAATATCATGATACATTTTTGTGGGTTTGTAAACCAAATCATATTGTTAACACCTCAATTAAAATATTTTAATATTAATTGTTGGAATTTATTTTTCACTCTTAAATTCTTATAATTTTATATATAATTTAACTACTGACCCATAAATGTACATATGATGACATTTTAGACCATATACAACCATATTTATTCTCTTTCATTATTTTTATGATTTTAATTTATTTAAGAAGTTAATATTTTGATATAATATCATTGATGTAATTTCTAAACTATTAATATAATGATTCTTTAAATAATAATGGAAAAGTTGGATTTGGGATAAAATTAATTTTTACAAAAGAATAAGTCATATGTATCTAAAAAAATTAAAAAGAGTAAAAATAAAAAAATATTTTACTTCTATATTTATAATCATATTTATTTTATTTTGATTTTATAATTTGAATAAATCTTTTATTTTCTTTATAGAAAAATGTAGGTATTTTAATAAGCACTTAGAATTGTATATAAATTTACATAATTTGTAAAATATCAATATGTATAATATTTATATTTATATTTTTTTATAATACTATGTTTCTAAATGTTTACACATAATAGGTATTTAAAAATAAGAGAGTGACATGTTTTTAACATTATTTAATATATTTATTATATATGTAATTTTCAGGGAAAAGTCACCAATATACATATTAATTTAGATCCTAAGTTGATAATTAAGTATTTAAATTATTCCAATAAAATTATTGTGAAATGTAATGACTATATCACTTATTTTTATGCTAGATTAACCTTACTTTTCCTTGACTGTGGTGATAATGTTTTGTATAGTTAGGGTAAGGGTCTGTATCCACATGGATAGACACTTTCAATGTTTTAGAATACCAAGGTTCTCAGAGAAGCCTTAGAGAAATTTTTGAGGAGTTCGGTCATGAGAATATGGAAAAACGAGGGATGGAAATGTGACCAATCGGTATACGCTGTGTACTATTCAGGATTTAGAAAAATAAAATAAAGCATTGATGAAACGTGTTTTTTGGTAGAACCCATCCTCAACGAAGTACATGATTTGAATGGGATGTATATGTCATGTACTGACCCTTTTCTATTAATGATATACAAATAATGAATAGGTTAATTCAAGATGGATTAAAGATCCATCTTTTGGATTAATGATTACACATGATAGGGTTATGAGTTACCCGCATTCTTGTAAGGATGAGTGACATGTTCCTTAGAGCTATGACAACTCATTTTTTATGAAGGTCGGTTTCCTTGTTTAAGGTCCAAGTGCCTATTGGATATGATGTTTGTTTCATACAACTTGTGTTGGGATGTGATATGGGATGGCTATTATGATATGTGGTGGCATGGAGGCCCACTAGTTGTGGCAACTGTTGATGCCTACAGTTCCATGACTCATCAGGTTATGCATTTGGTAGAGGGGGGGACACAAGAGATAATGAAATAGGTTGGATTTGAATGTTGTATTCTTGATGAATCTTATTGGTTCCCTATTTTCATTAATTTACACACTACTCAAGCTAGTTATTTTTTCTACCCTTCTTCCAAAAATAAGTTACAACTCATGGGGTATGCCACGTGATTTCATTTTTTAGCTTCATGAGGGAGGATGGTTCTACGCTCCTACTATAGATGGAAAAGACATTATAGTTAGTTTATATACCACCGTGTTGAGAACCCTTGTGTTTGGTAGCATTGAATATTTTTTTAGAATGCCTAGTAGTATTGAAATTTAATGAAACTATTAATAATGGATAAAATAAATGATGTTAACCTATCGGGTTTGAGCTTTCTAAGATTCAATGCTAGGGTAATATTTCTATGAGGCTTGGAACTGGGTTTTGTTATTCCTAGAGGGCTTGAAACATTGTTGGGATTTGAATGAAATATAAAGTTGAATTTATAATTATAAAATAAATTTTAAAGAATAAAATCACATCGAATTTAATTGATACATAGATATAATTAAACTATAGAAATATGTTAACATTTTGTGGGATTTTAGGATATCTAGTCTTAGTAGTGGCATCTGGGACTCTGAGAGGTGTTAGATATAGATGTGTATAAGAATAGGTCTTTCATATAGTGTGGTTGTGAGATATGTTATATCTTGTAATTTAGGTGTTTCTATAATCTACCCCACTCCTTTAGTTTGGGAAACTAGCACCCCACGGATTCTGAGCCATGGGGGATTTTCCCCAATATTCTCGTGGGAGGACAAATGGCTGACTACTCCCTTTGGCACCACTCTCTTATCTTGGTAGTTAATTTTTTTGTAGGCACAATGGTTATTTTTCCCCTAATATGTTTGTAAAGGGCTGTAATTTCTAGAAGTTATCCACACACATATATTCATAAAATAGTTTCCTCTAGATTACTAAAGGTGTAATTTTTAAAGGATATGTTTTTTTATTATACTTTCTCAGTGTATGGGATGTATTGGCTTGAAGAAAAATTACAATCTAGTGATGGAAATTACACGAGCATCAATGGCCCCTATAAACTATCTGGTTACATTTGGTTGTCTGGATAGTGTGGTGCTTTGCCCTGGTGTCTGTGAGAAAGCATTGTGTTGCACAAGGTGCATGCAGTGGTTCTCTCCCATGTGGCTTTGGGCCGACCTTCTTTGAGAGAGATGCTTAGGACGTTCGACTATGGGGAAAAAAGAAAACCAGTGGGAAAGTGGTGGTGGGTTACCCTATATATTATTTATTATATTATATACTCTTGTATGCAAACATTGATGAGAGTATCCATGGTGAGCATGGGATCATAGTATTCATGTGTAACTGATGAGTAAGTTTCACTTGTTGTTCACTATGTTTTAGCGTGATTTGTTTATATTTGCATGAGATGCTTTCGGGAGGATCATAATCAATATACTAGTATACTCATCTTATATATATATATAATATTTTTTTGGTCACATGGAGTAGGTTAGATATCAAGATGGTTACTAATATCTTGGGGTTGATGGAGTTGTTTGGGTTTTGTGGGCACTAATGTATTTACTTTATTTTGGTAATGGCGATTTTTCCCTTTCAATGGAAGTAGTTCAGGCATTACATTACATATGTGTACTTGGGATTTCATTTTCATAGTAGTCCATGGTGGAGTTGGTTGATGTCTATCTTATATCTCTCTTACATATGTTTTCTCTTAGAGGGTAACGCCTCCCATTTTTGTGTTTATTATAACATAGGTGCTAGTCGCAAATTCGAGACCTACTGAAGGGGCTACTCGGGGGGCCACTATCTTCTTTCTCACATTTCCATCCGAGGAGGGGTACACCTAATGCGGAGGGTGTCCTGATATTTTGTATTAATTTTGAAAAAAAATAAAAGTATCATATTTTTAAATTTTTAACGACCATATTCCAATCATGGGATATATTATATTAAATTAATCTATAAATAATGATATAAAAATTAAGATAATCCTAAAAATATTTATGAGAACCCATTTTTTAAATGATCATTTTTTGTATAAAAATGATTTTATAAAAAATTCAATTAGAAAAATGATTCCCATAAACATAATTAGATTATTAATAAAATAAGATAATTTTTTTTATTTCGAAATCATACTAATTAATGGTAATTTATAAATACATTAACAAAATAAAAATTTTTCAAAAAAACTAAGTATATTTAATTATTTAGTAGAAAATAATTCAATAAAAAAGAAACATAATAATATTTTGATTTGATGATTTAAAAAATGATGTTTTTTATAAGATAAAATCTATATATATTGAAGAAAATTATTATAAAATATTCCCAAACAAATCATTAAAAATCATACTGGATGAAAATGTACCTCAAATACATAAATTTACGTTATAAAATATTGATCAGTAATTTAATAAGTATTTAATGATGAATTTTTAGAAGGTATTTATTGTATTTGTATTCATTCATATAAAACAATTCATTATATACCATTCAACTACTATGTAATATGTTTTAAATTAAATAAAAATATTTAATATTATATTTTGGTTCATTTAGAACTATTATTGTGTGTTGTGTACTCTATTAAACATAGTGTTATTTTAAAATCAAGTAATGTTAAATTATACCCCCCATAAATAAATAATATAATTATAAATTGATTTTGTTATCAATTTCAATGAACTGGCCTAATAAAATTCATTTATGAAAAAACCCACAGCATATAAAAAATTAATAAAAAAAATCATGAAAATAGGGATTGAGAAATATAAGGGAGATGTATAATAACAAAAAATTAGTTTTCTAAATAAGGTAAAATTTGTGAGAAGAAAAAATATTGACATATAAGAGAATTATAATTCCTAAATATTGATAGTGTGTGATATAATCATGGTCATTGGATTTTTATCCATAATAAAAAAAATCATTCTTTATATAAAATAAAAAATTTATCTACTAAAGTAAAGGAAATAAATAATGTTTTTTTATTTTTATATAGTTGATGTTTTGTTTTTCTATCCAGATAAATAACAAATTAAATTAAACTAACATGTTTCCATTCCATTTCATTAAAAAATGTCATTCATTGATTGTGCATCGATCAATTTCTGCTTCACCTCTTACGCTAGGAAATGGTTATTCTATAAGAATTAGATTATTCATTAATTGTTAAATTTATCATCTAAAAAATCATAACATACATAATTAATTCATTCATTCACTAAACATTTACCAAGGAGATAATGGATAACATAAGCTATATAATAAGAAAAAATCAAACATTTACCATAAATAATTGTATTATATTGTAAACATAATCCAATCATCAATTATTTTACATTAAGGATCCTCTAAAATGATCAAAACAAATTTTAAAAATCTGATAAATATTGTATTATGACATTAAATTTAAAAAAAAATTAATATCATTAATCACCCAAAATGTTATTGATAATGTCACATGTACATACATTGATCACATTATAAAAATTGAATCAACAAAAAACCTTATTGAAAATACTAAATATTCAATGAATTAAACCAATACATATAAAATCTCATATCATTGAATATATATCCAAAAATTTAGTAAATTGTACTATGAATTAATAATCATAAAATAACAATCAATTTTCAAGGTAACCAATATTATTACATTTAATTATTCAATTTTAATAATCAATTATCAAAAGTACACATTATAAACCCAACATCTTACAAAATAAATGTTCATATTAGACATTTTTCAATATTAACAAAAATACCACCATCCCACTAATTAACATTTCTTGTTTATGATTACCATTATAAAAAATATTTAAAATCATTGAAAAAACATATATAGAATAATAATTATATGATTCCTGATTATTATAGCAAGATAATCATTCCATAAATACTTATAATAAAATATAATGAATCCAAAAACACATGTACTTTAATCATTCTGTAACAGTAGTTTTATTAGCATATGATTTACCATGATACCTTAGTTTCAATTTATATATATTAACCTGACGAATAAAGATTTTTATTACATAGTTCTCCAAATTTTTTCAATTGAAATGATATGTTTTAACATTTTCTTTCCAACATATAAATTCATGTGCCTATTATAAATTATATCCACAAATAAAGAAAACTACCATACACATCATGGATATATCATGGTGTTTATTTACACCACATTCACATGTTGGAAAAAGATTCCTTTCCAACTTCCCATAAACCATTTTTTGATCTACATTCATTTTCTTCTAATTATTTTATTTAACTCAATAATACATGTGTAATTAATTATCTATCTTAATAGAACATGATATAATAACTTCTTATGATTTGAATGTTTAGTATAATAGTTTCCTTTTAAGGAATAGATTATTATCATCAATCAATGTATTATCTTTCTCTTTGGAATTCATATGTAGTAAATTTTATTCCATGATAACAATGAAAATATAGCATCACGCATTAATATAGTTTCTGCCTCATTTTTTAGACTACTCATGAATATACTTTTCATATATTTTCATTTATCATGTGAAAAATAGTTTTACAAGATTTTTTCCAAAAATACATCAATTTCATGATAATTATTTCATCTTCATCCTTAGTGTTTGGGATCAATGTCCAACATTGATCTGCATCCCTTGAGACATTATAAAAGACCATGACAACCTTCTCCATTTCATTAAATCCCAATGGGAGAAATATATTATATAAAGAACTTATTCATTTATAAGTCATCAAATGATTTGTATTCACATCGAATGATTGAGGTTTTTCATGCTTGAAACATTATATCATTGTTACACCATGTTGTGGATTAGAAGGATACTCAATTTTGTAATGGTTTTTTGTCATATCTAGATTATTCTATCCCAATATAGTTAATATTTGTTCAAATACCACTAGACATCTATCTTTAGTTTTTGTATCTTTTATACAAGATAAATACCTCTACATATTATATTCATTTATATAGCTCACATTCTGTAAAATAGTCACCATTTACAAATAATGAAATTCACTAAATTAGACTATGATTCATAATGTTAAATTTCATTAAATGTAATGGAATAAAAATAAATTGATATTTTATATATAATTAATATCAAAACAGTAAGCTAGGTTTCTTTGGGTATATTGTCAAAAAATTTCATATGGTCAAATTACCTATTCTATGTTTTCCAAACTATAGTTCCCATGTTTTCTATTAAAATTTATCAGATTCCAACAATAATGACCCCAAACATAGTAGACAAGAGTCAATGGATACATTATTATATTGGAACTAGAAAAAAGAAACTAAATACAAAAGAAAAAATTTGTTTAGTATTATTGTTAAATTATGTATATATATATATATATCACAAATTACATCTGAAAATATAAAACAAAATAATATATTTTTTTTACATAATTATTCCCTTATTTTATCCTTCCATTACAATCATAATTCACTTCTTCTAATATTTCAAAAAAATAAATATAATAAATGAGTTATCTCTAATAATTAGTAATGGCATGCATAAAGTAGAAGTTAACATGAATAAATAAGGCATTAATAAAATATAAAGGAATATATCTAAAAAAACATGTTCTATTAAATTATTAACATATTCCGGATGAATAACGTGGCATGAATAAATGTTGAAAAAATAATGTAATATAAATAATCACATGATCTTGAAAGATATTCATGAATATAATCATTGATCAAATAATCACATCAATATCATGTAACTAATCTGATAATGAGGAAGTACATCAAGATTAAAATCTAAAACATTTTTCTGAATCATTATTCCAAGAATACATAAAAAAGTGATTGAGATCTAAAACAAAATCAATTTTTTCTCATTATACACAATGATTCATTTTGTAGTTTTAATAGCCCCCACCCATCACATACTAATTCCAATGCATTTAAAATATATTAGGGGTGAAAATTAATAAATATAAGAATCTAGAAATCAAAATTTATTTAATTAACCCAATCAATATAAAATTCATAATTTATCTAGAGTAATATATAGAATAGAATCAAAATAGTATATCCCAAGTAAAAAAGCTGATAAATAATAAAATAAATTATTTTAAATGTTATGATAAAAGAATAACATTATTAAATAACAAATTTAAACAAATTTTCTTGGTATATATGGAAATAAATTTAAAATAAAATTGGATAATTCTTTTAGAAAAATAATGTGTTCACATTTAAATGATTATTTTTAAAAAATCATAAATACGATGGAAAATAATTTATATAAAAATAAAATTATAATCATGTAATGGGATCATAAAATAAAATAGTATTCAGGATTTTAGGAAATTAAATACATGTCCTATAAGTTAATAAATATACCTTTCACATATTATTAAAAATGTTAGAAATCAACTAATTCGAAAAATTTAAAATGATTTATTTGAATAAAATATAACAAGTCCTAGAGGGTAAAAAGGTAATTAAAAAATAATTGTATTGTAATTTCAATATTTTATACAACATTATATGTAAAATATGTATATCTAAGATAAATATTTTCCTAGTATGGACTTAATCATAAATTTTTTTAAATATTTATGATACTGTGAAATAAATAATTACATTTTTGGAAGACATTCCACCATAAAGAAAATGAGGAAATAACATCTTATTAAACATTGTGTACTGTGAAAATAAATACATTATTGATATATCATAATATATGGGAAATATATAAACTAAGAAAAAAATATTTTTAGAATAAAGAATATGTCTTACGAAAGATAATATGATAAGAGAAAACCTTACCTCAGATATTATTTCCATTGTATATGTTGAAATTTTTTTATAATAAATGTTGTTTATATTATAATTTTTATTAAAAATTAATCAAATAAATACTTAAATTTTGGAATTTTAAAAAATATTTTATACCCAGTTTATTAATAATTATGTGTTAAAAAATAATATATCGAATAATAAAGAGAATAATTATTCATGTATATTTTGGTACATTTTTATTGTACTTTTAAAAATATTAAACCATATAATGAATGTTAACAATGAAATAAATAATATATATATTCATCACTTACATAGTTATAATAATTTATAAATTTCATATATGGAAAAATAAACTATAACATTCAGTGAGACGGTTGACCTTTTGTACAGATGAACACTATTTTAATTTTTCGATGGATAGAATAAAGTAAATTTAAATAATAATAAACTTATATACAATCATCATAAAATTATATAAATTATATCATTTTTTCAAAAATATCATTATTATCATCCATGTAAATTAGAAAAAAATGGTCATATCACTTCGTGGCAGTGGTTGTCTACCCATATAGACAAGTGATGTTATTGTTTCCCAGAGACTTAGAAGAAAATAAGGATGATTTGAAATTATAATTACTGAATAGTAATTATTTTAGATATATAATATATAAATAAAAAACATAATATTTACAATTTATAAAATTTGATTGTACAAAAATAATTAAATCTCTATGTTGTGGAGGTAATTCATACATACATATGAGTGATAGTTTCACTTCATATTTGATTGGGACTAGGATGGATAATTATGGAATCATTGTGATGATAAAATGTCAGTATATTGGGGGTAATAATAATACCATATTATCATAAATAACATATTTTACGATGATATAAATAATATGTTAAAAATTAAATTGATCTGTTGAGGATATTACAACCTCTTTGGAAGAACTCATTTAGAAATACCCTTAAAAGAATAGGACTGGTATTTTGGGATTACAAGAATATATATAATATCTAAAAATAATCTTTAAATAGATTTTTAAATTGCTTGGTTATAACACAATTCTCAATTTGGTTTAAATAAGTGACAAACGAGGTGACCTTTTATAATTGAGAATAGGGATACTTTTGGAATTTCAAAAAATGTGAAATTATAATTAAATAGTTATAAATAAAAAAAAACACATAATGGACATGTATTGAATCCTAGTAATTAATTTTTTTGAAATTAAATCTTCTAATAATATTTTTACAATTTTTAATGATGTTTTATACATAATCTTAATGTTTACCCCTTTAATTAATCTATTTTTAGAATATCTGATGTTACACATATTTCTATCATAAATGGTAATAATATTTCAATATAAGTTAACAATTAACTCACAAAAAGTAATGGGGGAAATTTTACTAAATAAAATAATTCCTTTTTTCTTCTTTGTTATAATTTTTTTTGATAATGATATAATTAAATATTTTTAATAAATTATCATTAATATGAATTTTGAAGCTATTGATTTAATTGGACTTCAAATACATAAAAAAAGGTTTATTTAAAACACAATTAATTAAAAAATCACTAATATGTCATCATAATAATAAAAATTCTTCTATCCATATGAATATCTCAAATTATATTTCATTTTTTAGGATAATATATTTTATTTTTCTATTCGTTGAATAACTATATAATTAATGTTTTAATGAATTTATGGTAATTATATAATAATTGATAATTAAGAATAAATTGTTAATATGCATACAATTTCATTAATAAAAAATTTTATGATTTAGATACATTCTTTATATTTTTTCACAATTTGAAAACATAATATATATTTCAAAATATGAAATTGACAATCCGTGACATTGATTGATTTCCATATTAATTTGGTCATTTTAAAAAAATAGTATCCTTTAATAACATTTATTTGAGTCTAAGGTAATAGATTTATAAATAAAATTACAAAATAAAATTAAAATGAAATATAATGACTTTATCACTTACAGTTAACATATACTAACCTGATTTATCTTTTCTGAAGGTGATACATTTTACCATGCATACTATTCATATTAGAAAAAAATAAATGTGACATATTTACATAATATTATCCTCTTTATTTCAAATGTGTAATCTAATTTATCAGATTGAATTTCTATATGTCGTAGAAATTAATATTAAAATAAAGACGCAAAATGTGACAACAAACGATTTTTACAAAAAGTAAATTCTTCGAATTAAAAATATTTTTATACTAATTAAAAAAAATGAAATTGATTCTAATGAAAATAATTGGATTATTATTAACATTGGAGCATAAATTTTAATTTGAAATAATTCCAATATAAATTAACTTTTTAATTATTTGAATAAAATTAAATAAAAATATCTCTTTTCATTATCTTTTGAAAATAAATCATTTTAGAAATAACCTAAAATATCAACAAAAGAATCTTTTTATATAATTTTCTAAATAATTTTTTTATTTCAATGGATAAATCATATATAGGTTCTGGTAATTAATTATAAAATCATTCATAAAAATGAATAAATATTTTTTTCATAAATCAATTTTCTAAAGAATACAATTACCTTTATAGAAATTGAGTATATATTCTATAATCATTAGTAAATTAATTTTCATTAAATATGTAATTTATATATATGTAATAATTCTATTAATATAATTCATTCCATCATATTCCATGTAAATGATATTATTATTACATTAAATAAAAATATTTTAACATTATATTGTTTTTCCATTAGACTCTCTGTTGTTTGTTGTGTAAACTGTAGTACATAGTGTTGTTTTAACATCATAGTGTGTTAAAAAACCCCCAAAAATCAAGCATCAGGCCTCCACCCTGTTATAATAAAAAATAATAAAATTCATGTCATCCAATAGTAAGGGTATGATTTTCATCTCATGTTCAATTCCTTGTGATATAATTTGAATTTTGTTCCTATTTTCTGATTATATGATTAATATACAGTATATTTACTATAAAGACCTAGGTACTTATATAACAATATGTTTTTATATTGAAATAAAATAGTTAAAATCATTATAAATATATAATGAAATAAGGGGCACTTATAGAAATTCATGAATTTAAACCATTTGAATTGTAACTTTAAAATAGGAATAGTATCATAACCATTGGGATTAGTATTTTACGTATTATAATGGTAACCTACAATATGAAGGTATAAATAAAATTTATCCATCTCATATGTGGAAATATGAAAATTTTAAAACATTGAAAAATAAAAAATTTTATACAACAATTAATTAATTGTATGTATTTTTTATGTCATAAATAAGAAAATACACCTTATAATTAATATAATTAATAAAAAGAAATATATTTTCATAAAATAAATAAATTAATATATATTTTATTTTCTTATTATTATAAGATAATATTATGAGACCTTGATTAGTTTTTCTAGGTGTTATAAAATAAGTCATAGTTTTAAAAATGAGGTTAATTCTATGAATTAAAAGTTTGTTGGAGTGAATATTTGGGTTTTATTTGAAATACGTTATTTTTTTGTGAATAATGAAATACAATAATTTATAATTGAAGCTAAATAGTTAATTTATTAAGTCATAGATAATGTAATAATAATTTAAGTACAAATATCAAAATGTCATTATATATTTAAATATTTTATATGATTATATTCAATATATTCATATTATTTAACCTAATTATTAAATCAATGAATATAATAATGAGAAAACACCCCTCTCCTCCACCAAAACATTCTCCACTTAGAACCTCTTCCCGTGAAACCTCAAGGCCTTTTAGCTGGATTAATTTCTTCCAAAACCATTTCTCAGGCCTCTTCCCCACTTTCAATACCTTTTTGTATCACCAAAATTCTAAAACCTAGGGTCTTAATAATGTTCTCAAGGAAGATAATTCAAGAGGTAAAAATACTCTTTCACTTTCATTTATTTTCGTTGCAATTATTTTTATTTTCATATACTCTATTCACCCCACATATCCAAGTTATGTTAGATGTCCAATATCTTATATATAAGGTATGTTATTCATTTTTATGAAAACAATCAACCATAAAATCGTTATACTCCCTATTTTATTCTAAAAATGAAAACACCATCTATGATGCGTCGAATTACCAATATCGTGGATGATGTGTTTTCAATTTCCATTACCACCTCTGTGGATGGTAATAAAACCGTTAATAATTTTTAATAATATTATACTTTAAATACAAGATGATATATTATGTTCCAGAACTAGTGTTTATATATATTATTAATTAATAAAAAATGGTTTGTAATGATAAAAATTCACAGAAATAAACTAATATTCATCAGTAATGATTAATATAATGATTCATCCTCATACCCTATAAAAAAGGATATATAATACCATTTAATATTCATTATCATTATTTATTTTGTGTAACTTCTATTATGTATTTTTTCTCACTTCTAACAAGAAAATCCTTAATAATCTAACCGTTGATACAATGAAATAATTGCAACCCAAACAATGGAAATTAAAAAATATTATTAATAAATTTCTGAAAATATGTTTTTAGAATATTATTTAAGTAATTATAAATGTTAATATATTTTTTTAATATATTATTAAATATCCATTAACATTTATATAGGAGGATTGATCACATTTGAAGTAAGATGAACCAGAGGTAAGGGAATTTTTAACCCATCTCTCATTCATTGGGTAAACCATCTTCCTTATTGAATGTGTGGTACTATGATTATTTGAGAAACTAATTTGGATTATATTATATTTCATTATATTTATTTATTATTTTTACACATATTCCATTTTTTATCAACTATCACATCAAATATAGGATATTTGTGTTGGACTTTTAATTAAAAATCCCAATTTGGATTCTTATTTTTCTTTAAGGGAATGGTTTATATAAAGTAATTATTGTTATTTTATTATTATGTTTTGGTTATTGAGAGTTTTTTATGGGAAATCTTGGGACCTATATATCTCCCCAACGCACTAAGAACTTTTATGTTGGAGGATGTCCATATGGTTACTACAAGTGTAACTGTGATGGTTACACAAAAATGTAGTTATGGGGTATACATTGCAAGATATCTGTGAGGGATAGGAATCATATAGTAGACCTGTAGGTCACAATATTTAGTATGTAATACCCCACGTTATCTTTATTCTATAATTAATTTTTTCTATGTTTTATGAAAAATTCAAGTTTTCACAATTTTATTATATAATTCTTATTATGTAACAATTTTTTATTGTGAAAATGATTGCATATGTTTATAATTATTCATGTACTAAAATAATTTATTATTATTTTTATATCATTAAATAATATATTCATACATATTCCATGTATTTAAAAAATTCACAATGTTTAAAGATGGTGTAGAGAAAATAATAATCCATAATAAATGTTGTGAAGACTTATCAGGAATAAATTTCATGTGGTTAATAAAAAATTTGTCCTATAAAAAACTGGATGTTGTCTTTTTAGTATAAACATTATATGATTTTATTTTGAAATGTATAAATTATTTCCTAACATTTTAATTCTATAACTAAAAGCATCTTTGTTAATGCAAAGAAGTAAATTCTAAAGGAATTTATGAGATTTTGTAATGTTTAAGGTCGAGTTATTATAATTGGTATTTGAGAATAATTTAGAGAAATTTATGGGTTATGATGGTTTTAATAGAATACTATAATTTGTTTTTAAATTATTCTTTATATAAATTTATATCAAATTATAACATTACTACATTTCTTAGTCTATGTTAGGTCAGTTCGGAATGGTTTTCAACACAAGAAACTTGGAAGCTGAAGTAGAAAAGAACTGAGAGGATGATATCATTATGAATATGCCACCCAGAATAGTATGAATTAGAAATTAGTTGTGTGTGAAATTAATGGATCAAGTTTCATTGGATATAAACTATGTAGGAGTCTAAGAAAGTGAACAACTAGAGATTCCACAATTGAACATAATGATAGTGGAACATTTTAAGAGGAAACACCCTCATTCTTTAGTAGATCGTCTGAATTATTAGAGGAAGAATAATGTATTAATTCTCTAGAAAAGATATTCTATGTTATGGGGAGTTTAAATAATCAAATGTATAGTCTTTCCATTTTTCATTTTGAATATGAATCTGACTTGTGGTGGATAATGGTCATGAATATTAGGAAAACTGAAGAGATTGATGACTTTGAAGGGGATTAATATTAAAATATGTAACGTGAATATTATTCCCCTTAGGTGGTTTGAATTATGATGGGAATGCAATTACATGAATCCAAACAAAAGGAGGAGGATTATGTGTTTGTGTATGAAGAGAACTTCACCTGATTGGGAAGGTACATTACAAATATTATCTGAGATCTTCATATAAAAATAAATCATTTTTACATGGGAATGAATCATAGATATCTAAGGGAATTGATCCCCTCTGAATTAAAATGTTCTAAAAATCATGTCTGATATTCTAAGAGGGTGAAAATATATTTTTCCAATGATCTCATGTACCTCTAAAAAATTAAGAATAATGTTTCTATATGGAAATCAATGTATTAGAATCATCTAAAAAAATACATAGGTATAAAATTCATGTTTCCACCATGTGAAATGTGTGGTAAAAAAAACATTGGGCAATTCCTTAACAAAGCTAGGAAGTGTTTTTAATGTGATAAGTTTGGACATATGGACCGATATTGTAATAAAAGTGATCTTAATATTAATCCTGATAAAAAACTAAAAGGTAAATTAAATTTTGTGAGAAGGGTCAATATGAAAATTCCATCTCAAATAAACAACCCAATGATTGAAAAAAACCTGATTATACGAAAAACGTTTTGGTGAGATTCTATGTTACTACCCCATCATATGGGGGCCCTCTAATGAAGTGGTATCAGTTACTTGGCTTGTTTATTTATATTTTCTAATGTATCTTTTCATAAGAGGTCTACACATTATTTTATTTCTTAGATTTTGTTTTGGAAAATTGGAAATTTTACATCAAGAAGTGGGTCCGGAACATATTGATAAAACACCATGGTAAAATATTACAGAAAAAATGATGTATAATTATCATCATGTTGTTATCAATATAATTTCAATACCTGAAAACCTAGTTGTTTTTTCCACTAAGTGTGTTTTATGGTAAACATGGTGTGGATTGGATTTTTGATTATCATGTTATGATTGATTATAAAGATAAAGAAGGTGTTTTTTGAAAGAATTTCAGTTTTTATAGATGAATGAATCTATAAAATCTATAATATATTAGGAGCATGATAAAATGTTATAAGATCGAAAATAATGTTATCTTGCACATATTATTGAAAATAGGGAAACTGTTTGGAGTAATGATGAGACATAGGTAAATTAATAGCTGAATTTTTTTCTGGATGATTCTCCTAATGTAATACCTAATTATAAAGTTGATTTTACTATTTATGTGGTTCATTATGCTAATACAATTTGAAAAACCCCTATTATATGGCTCAAGTGGATCTTCTAGAATTGAAATATCACTTATAAGAGTTTTTTATTAAATTATTCATTCATCCTAGGACTTCACCATGGGGGTTTTCCAATTTTTCTTATTAAAAATAAAAATGGTTCCATGATATTTTTCATTGACTATTGATATTTGAATAAAATTAATATAAAGAATAAATATCATCCCCCTTATATTGATGGATTTTTTTATTATATCCAGGGAGCACTATATTTTTCCAACACTAACATTAGATCTGGGTACCATTAGATGAAGGATAAAGAGGATGTTGCCCCAGAAACACCTTTTCTTACATTATATGTGCATTATGAGTTTTTTGTAATTACCTTCAGTTTAAAAAATTCGCATAAATTATTCTTGTATCTTAAACATAAAATATTCTATGAATGTTTGGATACTTTTTTGTGGTTTTTATGGAGTAAATTTTGGTCTTTGAAAGGTGGAATGATGATCATGAAAAACATTTTATGATTTTTCAGAAAAAATATCAAAGAAAATAAATTTTATGGAAAATATAGAAAATGAAATTATTGGATTAAAATGATTTCATTTATTATGAACATTGTAAATAAGGATGGTATAATAGTTGATCCTAACAAAATAAAAATGATTTATTAATTCCAAACACTAAATAAATGTTATTGATAATCATATTTTTATATTTCTAGAAGGTTATTGATAATTGTTTCTTAAAACGTTGTCTGGTTATCTAGCTCGATAAATATCTTAAATTGAAAAGTGGTTCAATTTATTTGGATATTATAATTTCAGGTATGTTTTTGGTTTCTAATGAAGGGATTGGTTAAATCTATAGTTTTTGTTCATTCCTTCCAGAAATGATGAATTTTTCATCTATATTGATGCTTCATTAAAAGGACTTGGGTTTGTTCTGATTCATAATTATCAGGTAATTACTTGAACATCTAGAAATTTGAAACCACATGTGTTAAGTTATCCCACAAATTAATTTTAATTTATATCTATTATTCTCACTTTAAAAATTTGGAAGAATCATTTATTTATATCCAAACATGAAATATATACTTCCCATATATATTTGAAGTATAAATTTACTCAAAAGTAATTGAACATGTGGGAAATAAGACTGCTTGATCTGATAATTTGTTATTAATGTTTGATCAATTATCATTCTTGAAAATCTCACAATGTGGTAGATACCTTGATTTGAAAACATCATGAATCATTAAACAATTTACATTTCGAACATGTCCCCATGTTTAAGGATTTAATGATTATTTTCATGGATATTGTTGGTGTAGGAAATTCCTTTATTTTGATTTAGGTGTTAGAGAAGTCATCTCTATCAGATAGAATTATGTTTGCATAGAAGGAAGACTCTGAGTTACAAAAAAATGCATAATTGGTTAAATGTTGTATGTCTCTAGAATTTAACATTAATAAAGTTCACTTTTTATGATATTGATATTTATTATGTGTATCTTTTGATTCCCATTCAAAGAAATAATAGTTTTGTAGAGGTCATTATTCACCATTTTCAATTAATCATGTTAGTACTATAATGTAAAGAGACCATTAGGATTATTACAAGTGGGATATAATAAAAGAGAGATATTTTAGATTTTACCATTAAATGTGTGACATGTCTACAGTTTATACCAGATAGATACTAAAAATCGGTATGCTTCATCCTTTTCTAGTTTTTGAGTGGAAATGGGAAAATATATCAATGGAAATAAAGGTGGGACTACTGAATACTTAATGAGGTAGTATTGTGATTTGGTTTATTATTGATCGACTAACATAATATACAAATTTACATCCCATTTGAGAAAAACATTATGAATATCTGATTTTATAACAATACATGAATGATATTTTTAGGTTTCTTGGAGTTACCATATCCATTTTATCTGACCATGATCATAGGTTAACTTCTATATTTTGTAAAGGTCCTTAGAAGTAATTGGGAATATAATTAAAATTCAGAACTTCTTTTCATCCTCAATCTAATGGTTAATGAGAAAATAATTCATACATTGGAATAAATTCGTAGAGATTGTTTTATAGACAACCAGGTTAGTTGGGATCACAATAAATCCTTAGTGGATTTTAATGATAATAAAAATTTTCATTATAGTATATAGATGGATCATTTTTTTGAATGATATGGAAATCAATGTCCAAATCCAACATTTCAGGATGATATCAGAGAAAGGAAGTTGTTTGTGTTCTGAACCATCCCCTAGGGCCCATGCTATGAATTCCCCAAACCCACATTACATAGGCCAGGGGTTTGTGACTAGCATCAAAGAGGCATATAACTAATAATGGGAGGGCATTTTCAATAAACCAACAAACACATTGACCAGGTACTCAACAAGTGATGACAACAATGTATAAATGCTGAATGTAAAAATTGTGAACTGAAGTAGAATGAGACAGGATAAAAACCTGAATAAAAGAAAATACATCTAAAAGGAAAAACATATCCTGAGGTTGCCCACCAACTGTCCAACATAATGGGTAGGTATAGCTTGTCAATGCAGCTCTCCACATCAGCTTGTCACCTCTGTGGACCATCTAGTCATGGCTCTCAATCCTTGATCAAAAATGTATGTCATCTACAAATGACAAAAAGTGTTTCAGGTGATTCCCATGCATGGGTGACTATAAAAATATCCAATAGGGAACCTAAGACCATTAATGGTTTTCTAGAATTTCAAAAAAGAAAACCCATAAAGTATGATATCAATCCCAAATCACAAAATAAAAGACTCATCTAAATCTATGTATATTAATTAAAGAACAAGAATAAATTTGAGTAGTTATGAAGCTGAATCATCTTATTCCATAACGACGTTCCACTCTTATACCATGAAAAAGTCGTTACAATTCAGATCCACGCAGGGTCGCAAGTCAGTGATCCACACATGTTCGTATGTCAATGATCCACAATGGGCTGATCTATGGTTATTCCTTATTAGGTCACACTATTATTGATCCACACAGGGTAAAAAACTGTTGATCCAGAAAAGATTTTAAGTCATCGATCCAAATAGGGTCATATGTCGTTGATCCATGACGGGCCGCTAAAAGGCTAGTCTTTGAGGTTCGTGCTTCTACCGATACACACAAGGTAATTTGTTTTCAATCCACAGAGGGTTGTAAGTTGTCAATCCCTATAGGGTCATATGATGTTGTTCCTTGAAGGGCTACTCTAAGGCTGGTCCTCATTGGCTTGCACTGCTACTAATCCACACAAGGTCATAAGTCATCTGATAGCAAACCTCAAGATTCCCACACTATGTGTTCTTGAGTACCTAATATTTTTTCCCCAATGCATCGATCATACCTAATCTACCACAAAGTCAAATGAATAAATAACCTAAATAACAACTAGGTCATAATGGTTCTAACACAACAGTCAATCGGACGCCCTGTCAGTATGTTATAGGACTTTTAGTGGAGAGGACCTGGTTAGATACGAGTCCGATCAAACCCGACTGTATTCCAAATTTCCCCAAAATTTATGTGTTGTATCTCAAAAGGACGCATCATTATAAGGTTCCCAGCGTTGTAAACGGTTCATCAAATAGACAGATGGTTTTGGAGTTATGGCCCTTTAAGCGTAACTGGGTAAAATTGGGTTCGGGTATAGGCTAACCCGGCAGGACCTACCCGACCCAACATGGGTCCGGTCCAACCCCAACTGAATCATCCTGATAGGCACGAAAAATACCGGCTGGGCCTGTCATGGACTGGCTAGAACTACCCCATATCGGCTGGACCCAGTCAGGTCCGCCTACTGGGCGCGAATGACAGCTGGGCGCGGTCCCTACACCCCAACGAATGGATAGAGTCTTTTTATTCTCCAACCAGTGGCACCAGGCTGGTGCCACTCCTTCAGTTGACCAGTCCTTTGGATCGGTCTATGGAGGGCCCTATGGACGTGGTTCAGCTACTACCACAATGCGATGTCTGCCCATGATGCAGCCGACGTTGGCTGGTCGCCCTGTCTTCCGCATCCCCTTCAAGTACTACTACTTCCTTGTTCCCGATGAGAGCCAGCCACCACCATGACGATGGTTCCACGCTAATGGTACATCCACAGGCCCGCAGTGAAGCTCTAGTGGCCCTATCTCTTTTCTGTCTGCACCTAAGGTGCTCCTGACACTCCTCCATCTCTGTGTAACCCTTTGATTCATGTTGTCATCATGTTGAACATTGACCCATTGAGAACTCATCAAACCATAGAGCAGAAGAGGATCTGGGCCTTTTTTGGATTGGACCACTCCCTCCTGGTATGTTTTTTAAACATTCAAAAGCTATGATAATAATTAAAAACCCAAGAATGATAACCCCACATCAACCTCTAGCAAAAATAAGTGAACCATGGACCAAATCATTATCCAGTTGATCTGAATTCGTCATACTATTAAGTAACGAGATATGATGAATCTTTAAAATCATAGAACAATAAATTCCTTAGCCTTAAATGTGTTGTGTTAACTTGTGGAAGTAGAAGAAGTTCTGCGTGTGTTTTCATTGACATATGGATCGATTCCTCAACTAGCATCATCAAAACACCATTCTTCTTTGGAGGAATATGTCATCGGTGTGTTGTTAGATATTATTCACTTAGCTCTCCCAAAATCCATTCCAAATGTTTTATTAAATAGATAAAAAGAAAAACACATACATTTGATTTCATTAATGAGGATCATTAATGAAACACAATTATTGTTCCATTAATCCTACGAGCGTCATGGTTACACAACGAATTGTTGGTGCTAATAAATAGCTATTAATCACAGCATGACATTATATTTATATCTTGGAACCATATCTGAACAGTTGCATATAAAAATAACATATTTGGTTATTTAGTTAGTTTCTCTAAATTTCCAAATAATTATATTTTCCATTCATCTTTTTCTGAAAAAATATAAACTTCGGTTAAGTGAATCCCAGTGCTACAAATTTAATTGTGTCCTCAGATTTTTAGTCAGTGAACCAGATAAAAATAGGGAAATTTGAACTTGCATGTTTACATAACATACATAAAAAAGTTCAATATTTCATTCCGTGTTCCCCATGCCTCAAAATCTCATGGAGTCAATTTTGGTAGTCTCGTAATAATTTCATATATTTAAAAAAATTATACAGAATTTATGGATATTTAGATTCTCCCCACCCAAGGGATTTTTGTCCCTAAAATCCAAAACAAAAATTTAGAGAACAAATGGGGGTTCTGAGCATGAATATGAGACTCCTACTCCCTTGTGATCTCCAAGATGTTCTCGTGCTACCACCGAACATACACTAGAGGTAATGACTATCCATGATGGATATTCCCCTGTCGATCCTCTATCTCCACTGGGAACTTTGAAAAAGTTAACCCATCGTCAATTACCATCTCTCCCCAGTTGATGACGTGTGATAGATATTCAACGTATCTCCACAGTTGGGATATGTGGACATCATCATGCACCTTATGAATATGTGGAGGTAAAACTAGGCTGTGGGCCACTTCGCCAACTCTGTTGGTAATCTAGAAAGGCCCAATGATCCTTGGACATATCTTATCACCAGAAACATCAATAGTGTAGACTATCCCACTCAGAAACTGTAAACCAGAACTCCTATTGAGTGCATCTTCCACCACATTCCCTTCCCCATGAGTGTAGACTATCTCAAATTCATAGTCTTGTAGGAACACTAGTCAACCCCATTTTATAAGGTTCAGGTCCATCTGTGAGAAGATATACCTGAGACTCGTATGATCGGAGTAGACAGTAAATTGTTCACCCATCAAGTAGTTTCGCAACATCTTCAAGGAAAATACCACAACTACTAACTCCATGTCATGGGTATCATATTTATACTCATGTTGTATCAACATTAGTGAGACATGGGTAATCATTTCTCACTCCTATATCATGAATCATCATATTCCGGTCCCAGAGGCATTGCAGTATACTACATACTAAATGTTATCTTTTAGTAGCCACAAGATGGAGGGACTCGCCAATCTCTGCCTCGGCTCTCGGAAACCATAATGTCATTTATCTATCCTTACAAAGGGTTTTCCCTTCTTTTTCAAATATGACAAGGGATCTATATCTCTAGAAAATTTGGGTATAAATATACAATAGTACTCATCTAATTCCATGAAACATTGCACCTCCGTCACACTCTTGGGTGGCTCCCAAGAAAGAACTGCCTCTATCTTCTCCAAATCCAATGCTACTCTAGCCTCTGAGATAACATTTCCTAGAAAGTGGACCTCTTATATCCCAATATATCACTTTGAGAGCTTAACATAGAGCATGATATCTCTTTGGGTATCCAAAACTATTTTCAGATGAGTGGCATGATCCTCCTCCGATGTTGATTACACCCAATGTCATCAGTTAATTCCACAACAAAGCGATATGGTTAAGGATAGAAGATCATGTTCAAGAGTCTCATGAACACTAATAGAGCATTGGTCATACCAAAGGGAATCACCAAAAATTTATAGTGTCCATACCAACATCTAAATGTCATATTTGGAAAATCCTCATCTATTACCCTGATGTAATGATAACATGGTCTGAGGTTTATCATTGAAAACCACCAAGCTCCCATCAGTTGATTGAAAAGATCATCAATCCTCAAGAGTGGATACCACTTATTCATGATTAGTTGTTTTAGGGATTGATAGTCCATGTAAATCCTCAAACTCCCATATGAATTCTTGGCAAACAAATTCAGGGCTTACCATGGAGTAACACTGGGCCTTATGAAACCCTTCCTCTACATGTCCTCCAATTGTACCCTCAACTCACAAAGCATTGTAGGAGCCATCCAATATGCTGGTATAGATATTGGTTTCATACCAATGAACATTTATATATAGAAGTCTACTCCTTTGTAAGGAGGTGGTCCCGAAACATCCTCAGGAAAGACATCAGTATACTGCTCCACCACTATAGAAGAGCTATGACTCCACTCTTAAACTACTCTGATGGTATGTCTGGATAACTGATGAGTGATCGGTTGTACCCTCCTCCGAGAAATTTTTTCATAAGCTGCAAAGGATCTGTTCTCATTGGTGAAGGAGAAACTAGTCCCATCCTTCTAGACACACCACACTTTTCACGTAAAATAGTAAATCTGAGCTTGTACCATGGATAACCAGGTCACATCCATGATGAGGATGTAAGGTATCGACACCGTTACTAGGGGATCCCATCTAATGCTTTAACATTTTAGAGTTTTCTCACACTGTAGGCACTAGTGTGTAATCATCAAATCATCAACCGTAGGAGTCTATAGATGTAAGGATCGATCCAATGGATCAATTGGAATATCCATGTTTCAAACAAGAGCCGTGAAAATAAAAGAGTGATTGGTACCCATTTGTATAAGAATTGTATGTAGGGTGGAGTAGACGCAGATGGTACCTCGAATCATCTATGGAGAACTGTAGTCATAGTCCTCAGGTACCCAAAGCATATCTCGATCCTATCAACTAGATTCCAGAGGCCTGGGTTGAACACATATAGGTGGTGGTGGTAGATCCTAAAACTATCTCCCACCGCCATCCAATCAGACAACTAACCTACCATGTCTGTCGCCCGACAGACCTCCTCACCTGAACCAATACCACTGCCTCAGTGGCCCCCCGACCATCTGATGATAATCAGTAAATATGATTGGGTTTTCAAGATCCATGTGACCCTAACCGCCACATGAGTAGCATAGCCTGTTCCTTTGCTAACCGCTTCCGTCTCATGATCTCCAGACCACCAACCCTTCGTCATGGAGTCGTTCACTAGAAGGTCTATCCCGCTGTGACTATTGCTTCTTCTATCGAATGCATTCTAGGGATGAATCAACTATGTGTTGTCTGGTGGTGGTTCTCGCAATTTGTGCCTGCTCATCTAGATATATCTCCACTGATAGTGCTCTCTCTAGCGCTCTATTCTATGTCACGATGATCAGAGATATCATCAATGCTCTGATCTCCCATAATAGTCCCTGCTCAGAGGTCTATCCCCTATAAAAATGGCCGATTACCATGTCGGTGGAGTAGTGGGAGAGGTCCGTGAATCTCACTAAGAACTGGGCCATTTTCAGAATGCCGTATTGTAAGTTCATGAGCTTCTGATTATGAAAAGAGCATAGTATCGTTGTTACGATCTCTATCATGAAGAGGCTCTCAAAGTCCAATTAGTTGAGGGTCACCTCATCATGCAACTGGGGAGTCAGGCTCCACCAACACCCTAATTTTCCCAAAAAGAGGCTAGAATCAAGGATCAACATCTGGTCAGATGGTGTCAAAACTAGGCAGAAAACACTAGCCACAACCTCAAGCTAATCCTCAGCTGCTTGTGTATCCATGTCACCTCAAAACATCATAGTCCTCTACGTCGAAAACATGTACATATCTCTATGTCAGCATGCACTATATGCTGATGGGGATGGTGGGAACTACTTCTCTATGGGTATTGGTGCAGCTGGTATACCACAAGAAGGTAACATCACTGAATGATGGCCCTACACCGAAGCCTCAACTATCAGTGGACCGTTATCTTATACATTCTCTAAAATCCTAGTTGGCTATCTACGTGGTGGAATCATGTAGATAAATAGTTGGACCACAATCAAAATTTATACTTGGTGATAATACTCAAAAGAGATCAAAAGAAATTTTTTTTAAAAAACACAAGTAATCAGTGATTCAGTGAGTCGAGTTAGAAATCAGAACTCAGGGTCCTGGTGTATGGATACGTCCGCCACGACACCAACAATGGGCTCCCCAAACAAAGAAAACATACTCAAAACACATAAAACTATTGACCAAATGATTATATCAAGTTATTAGTTCTTTGGTAGAACTCACTCCTTTGATACCACATTATCTTGACCTATCATCTGAGACACGTGCCATGACTACCCCAAGCTTTCCATCCATTGGCCAGGGGTCGGAGAATAACACCAGAATGGTGTATCCCTATATATGGTATGGAATTGAAATTAAACCTACAAACAAACAGACCTGGTACACAATAAGAGGAAACTATGATGTATAATAGCTAAAAAAGTGTGAAGTAATGAATAATGGGTCATGATACAAACCCATCTAAAAGAAAATACAACCGAAAATAAAAATATCTCCTGAGGTCATCCACCAAGGATCCTACCTGAAGGGATGGTACTGCTTGTCACTATGGATCTCCATGTTAAACGGTCACCTCCGTGTACCATCTAGTCCTAGCTCCCTAAACTAGTTTAATGTTTTCCATCGTATGCACAAGACACCAAAAGGCATGAGCAAAGCCCGTGAAGGGGTGAGTATAACAATACCCAGCAGGGAACCCAAACCCCCCGAAGGTCTCCCATATTTCAAAAATGAAAACCCAAAAGTAAGATCTCAATCAAAAAGCACAAAGTAATAGACTCAACTCAAACCATGTATATGATTTATGGAACATGAATAAAGAAGATTAGTAATTATGATAAACCATCTTATTATTTTAATAACTTCCACTACTGTACCATGAATAAGTCATTTTAATGCCGATCCACACATGGTCGTAAGTCACTGATCCACATAGGGTCGTAAGTCACTGATCAATGGTGGGATACTCAAATGATTGTTGTCATTGGGTTGGGCTACTGCTGATCCTTATAGGATCAAAAGTCTTAGATCCACACAGGGTCATATGTCGTCAATCCACATAGGGTCTTAAGTTATCGATCCACAATGGCCTACTCTTTGGGTGGTCTTCTTCGGACTGTGCTGGTGATGATCAACATAGGGACTAATTCATAGAACCAAAATATGGTTCTAATTCATAGATCCACACAGGGTCATAAGTCACTAATATACGTTGGGACACTCTAAAGCTTTTCCTCATCAGGTCATACTACTACTGATCCATACAGGGTTATATGTTTTTTGACGGCCAGCCACAGGATTCCCATACATGGTGTGCTTGAGTTTTAATTATTCTTATCCTCAAGCCATCATCCATACATCAACAACCATGAATACCCACAAAGATGAAAATCGAAGATCCTCTATTTCATAATGTTTCTAACACAATAGACAACGCATCAATCAGACGCCGAGTCTGTAAGTTATAGGTATTTTTGTATCGAGGGCGTAGTTGGATCTGAGTCCAATTCAACACGTTCATACTCCAACATTCCCCAAAACTCATTCGGAGAATTTAAAAAGGTATTTCACTTCCCAGGTGTCCCAAAACCATAGCAGGTTTGTAAAATAGACATTTTTATTAGATTAATGGCCATTTATGTGTAATGTGGTGGAATTTGGTCTGGGGCCGGTCCAACCCGATCGGCCGACCCGACCCATTTTGGGTTGACTTGACCTAACACGGGTCAGGCCCTAGTCTGACCCAAACTAGGTTGTCCTCGCCCGCTGGGCCTAGCCCTGACCGGCGAGGCCCTGCCTGGGCCGGCTAGACCTTGTCTGGTCCGCTGGATGGGTGTGTCTGCTAGTTGGGCGTTGTCCAAGCTCCTTATCGAATGAATAGAGTTCGTTCGATCATCCATTGATGGTTCTAGGCTGTCACTTCCCCTTCAGTTGACTAGTATGTTGTACCGGTCTATGGAAGGTCCCACAGATGTGGGTTCGCCACTTCTACAGCATCTCCTCTGTGGCATGTTGTCTGATGTTGACGCGACCTACGTCAGATGACCACCCCTTGTCCACCATGGTGCATGCAGGTGCCCTCACCTCCTTGTAGAAGGCTAGACCTGCCAGCCGCCAGACCATCGGTGTTTCACAAGCAGCACTTCCACGAGCCACTAATGATGCTCTGGTGCTCTGATTTTCTTTTTTTCGGTGCCTACGAGCCTCCGGTTACACCACCTTCACTGCATGACCCTTGGTTTCACGTTATAATAATATTGAACATTATCCCATAGAGAATGCATCATAACTAAGAGATGTGGAGTATCAATTCTATATTCGGATTGGCGCTCACCCTCCATGTTAGTGTTTTAAACGAGGGGATAGTATGATAATCATTAAAAACTCTAAAATTAAAACCATGTATCAACCTCTAGAAAAAAAAAGAGAATCACAGATCAACTCATTAGTCATTCAATCCGAATTAATCATATTATTAAAGAATGAGATATGATGAATTTATAAACACTAAGAAAGATTAACTCCCTAAATTGAATATGGTTGTATTTCTTGCAGATGAAGAAAATGGTCCAAGTGTGTTTTCATTTATCATTCATCAACCTCTAGATCGACTCCTCAACAGGCATCATTAAAAAAAATTCTTCATTGGAGGATGATGTTGCCAGCGTTTCATCTGAGCATCCTCTCATTTATCTACCAAAAACCATTCTATATTATTAATTAAATAGAATTAAATTAAACATCTACGTTGTGTTCAGTAATGTTGTTCATTAATGAAACATAATTAAAGTTCCATTAATCCTACGAGCATCATGGTAACGCAAATAATGGTTCATGCAAATAAATGGATATAAATAAAATACTAAAATTATTCTTCGATCCCGCCACCATCGTTCCATAGTTTAAAAATGAATAAAATAATATCTTAATTATTTATATATTTTTTAAAAAATCCAAAAAATTTACTTTTTCGTTAGACTTTTTCCAAATAATGGTATGTTTCCCCCAAGTGATTCCCATCACTACGAATTCAATAGTGTCATAAAATTATTAATCTGTACATTGGTTCAAAAAAAAATTAAGGCTCACACATTTCCTGAACGTACCTAAAAAATGTTCAAAATTTCTTTTGGGTCTCTCAAGGCCTCAGAATCACGTGTCGTCAATTTTTTGTAGTCTCGTAAGAATTCCATATATTTATAAAAAATATACAAACATTTTGGGTAATTACAAATGAAACCCTAATTATTAAGGTAAGTGGTTGAAAAAATAAATATGATCCATAATAACATTGGGAATACTCAGAGCAAGTATAAAATTTAAGCAGACAATAGTAGGAAAGTCTTTTATTATGGGGTATGTGATCAAATTATTCTTAGAATCGCACCATAGAAAAGTTTTATGTCTTTTTATTAGTAATGGAATTTTATGTCCATAGTTTATTGGACCTTATGAAATCCCAGAGATAGGTTTTCTAGTCACCTACTGAGTATCCTTTCCTTTGATTTTATCTGCAGTGCACAATTTTGTTAATTTTGTGATGTTGATAAAGTATCTTCTATATTCATCTCATGTTTTGTGCCTGAAATTAGTGTATATACAATAGAACAATTCTTATAAAGAGAAGCCTTTTCATATTTTAGATCATATAGAGAAATTATTTCAGAATAAGGTGACTCACCAGGTAATGGTTTTGTGGAGAAAGCACATGGATGAAGATGCAACTGGAGAATATAAAAGTTCTTATAGGGAATTTTACCATCACTTGTTTAGTAAGTAAATTAAAATTACGAGGAAAAAAATTCTAGAAGGTTTGGAGAATGTAATTACCATGATATTTATAATATAATTTGTTTTAATTTTTTAATTAAATTCATTATAAATTTCTAATGAAATATTTTTCATTTATAAAAATCAATGAATATAAATTGTTGAAATTGTATCATGAGCTTAGTAATAGTAATATGTCAATTATGAATAGTAATTTTTCCAATATTTTAGTAAACTCATATAATAATGAATAATTAAACAATATCAATCTTATATGATAAATAAATATATATTTATATCATTGTAAAAGTATATATTTGTTTCTGAATATTCATAATTACATGTTGCTATTTTTGTATGTTATAAATATTTAAATACATGTTTATAATTAATATAATAACCTAGAAGAAAATATACATTCAAAAAATAGATTCAAAAATTAGTATTTTATTTTCATATTATTATAATGTAAATTTATGATACCTTGATTCTTTTTTCTAGGTGATATAATATCAGTTATAGTTCAAAAATTGGTTTTTTAAATAAATGATTATTTAAAAAAGTAAATTAAACATATTTATAAAATTATGTTCATAAATATTTGGTCATTATATAATTATTTATATTTGAAAATTGGTGGGGAATATTTTTTTAAATTTTTCTGAAATATTTTATTTATTGGGTTATATTCTAATGCAACAATTTACTATATAAGCTAAATAAATGATATATTGAGTCCTCGATGGTTCAATACATATGTAAAACCAAAATATCTAAACAAAAACCAATATTTTAAAAAATATATGATTATTGTAAAAATTTTCATAGTCTTGAGCCTAATTAATTAACTAATGAATATAATAAAGAGAAAACACCTCTCTCACACATTATAAATACTTCCTCTCACCACCTCTTCAACTCACACAAAAAAGCCTTGAAGCTTGCTAAATTTTCCTAAAAATACCTTACCATGATTCTTCTCTAGTTCTGATACCTATTGTTCTCACCAAAAGACCAAAACAATGTGATTTAATATAGTTTGGAAGGAAGAGAATTGGGGAGTAATGAATCATCCTTCAATTTTTTTTCTATTCAATTATTTCTATTTTCTTATACTAACTTCAAATAAACTAATAAAAGTGAAATTAAAACTCATGTATCATATATATATATATATTGAATTTTTTTCATTTTTGTTTAATAATTTATCATCAACCATATAATCCATTCCCTTTTACACTTAAAATAAAAACATAATCTGTGATGTGCTGATTTATCATCATCTTAGATAATGTCTTATCAAATTTCATTACCTCCATATATTATGGTCATAAAAACATTAATATGGTTAAATAATTTTTTATTATACATGTTATATAAGATATTATGTTATGGAAGTATTATTTATACATAATATTAATTAATAAAAAGGTGATTCATAGTGATCAAAATTCACCAAAATAAACTACCCATAATTATCATCATTTAGAATTTTTATTGAGTAAAAAATGGAAAAAACCGAATCACACAAAAGGAAATCTGACTAAAAATACCCTAATAAGGTCTGAAGTAGTGATGGCCATGTGTGTCCCCTTTAATAAAGTTGATACCCTCATGTTTCAAGGAGATCGCCATATGGTGAGAAATTGGGTTAGGGCCCAAAACATTTAAAGAATCCAGATAGTCCACAACATCGTTCACCCATCTCCAGGTGTGTTTAACCATGATGTTGTTACTTAGCTCGTCCATACTCTTCCTTGTTATGTATTCGATGGACTATGGGGGTTGAAATGATCTATTTAGGACTTCATGAATATTCTTGGAGTTCGTTTAGGCCCCTTCAACCCACACAATTTGAGGTGGCATATATAGAGATCCATAAAGAAAGCATTAGCCTTAGCCTATAAGGAGGTTTGTTGGACTAACCTGATACTGAAAGATGGCACCACCGATCCATGTATATCCCGCACCACCCCAAAACCCCGAAGGATCACCATGTTGCATGACATGTCTATATTATTCTTAAGACCTCCTGTTGGAGGGGTGCATCACACCCATTATCCCCTAGCATTGTATTTAACATATAGAGGGATGTGAGATTAAATAAGTAAGAAATAAATCAAGGGAGTCTCATTCCAGTTGTTAACTAGCTTTTCCAAAACACAAGAGGAGTGTTTTGGTCCTAATAATGATGCGCTATACCTTGAATGTCACACATTCATGCATTTCTTTATTGCGAGCCTACCAGACACTCCAGCATCCAGCATGTAAGATCATAATATGGGACATCTTCTCTAGACCCCTCTCTACCAAACCATGAAACCACCTTTCAATGATTGTAATGTCAGAAAATTTGTGGACATGGAGGCCTGTGAACCGCCCAATGGACTTCCAAATATCTCACTCCCATTTGCTGCTGAAGAACATATGGTCCACAGTCTCCTCCATGTTGCATTCACTACAAGAGTATCATGACGCCTGTGGAATTACACAACATTTGATATAATATTAGATTGGTAGGGATCTATTCCTGATTCTCCAAATTAATTAGTTGAACATAGTTGGCATCAATTTACACCACAAAGTCTCATTCTAGCTAGGCGAATGCTCCTAGATACCCAATCGTTGATGGAAGTCCAGAGAAGTAAACCTGAGATCCAAGAGTGAAGAAACATTTATCATTGTAACAGTACATGTCAATAAGGTTGAAAAAGTTCAATTGGTCTTCATACAACACTACATTGATGATGTATGAGTGTTTTTTGACTTCCTTGAATGAAATCGAGCATGCCAAAAAAACAGAGAAGCTATGAACTTATCCTACCTAGTTTTGATGCCATAATGAAATTTCGCCCATCTCTACTATCCAGCATGCATGAACTTGAAGACCAAGAATGAGTGGGAAGATAATGGCCCAGAATAGAGATTCATGACCCTAGAGCGATGCCATATTTCGATTTTAGGATGTGTTCATAATTTATCCCTGAAAATTATGTTGTTCCAAGAAATCTGAGAATATTTTGGCATGCATAAACTGTAGTATATCAATGTGGATTTGAACATTGATTCCTCCATTGTTGGTCGGCCATGACATTCTATTCTATGAGGACAATTGGAACATACCCTCATATTTTGGCTCCCATATAAAATTGGCCAGGATCTTGTTTATGATGATAATGACACTCTTTAGTACCATAATGGTAGAATTATCACGAACATGTGAAGAAATAATCACACTTTTTATCAGTGCTATATGGGCCACAAATGAAAGGAATTTATTATTCCAATTGTGATTCTATTCCACAATCATGCTTGTGAATAAATCAATGTCTCTTATGTTCAGGCTACATAGTGAAATAGGATCCCTGTGATACTCTCTAGGGAAGCTTCCTTGTATCATGTCATGGTTTCGTTGAACTGCTAATGTCCTACATGGAGAACTTATATTCAAGATGAAGAAAAGGCTCTAGTATTTGTTAATGAGTTGTACATTACAGATGAAATAATCATCTGACACCTCGTTCAAATATCTAATCGACCTGCATCCCACGTTCATGAAGAGGATGGTGTCTTTTGAGATCATGAGGTGAGAGATAGCTCGAGACCCCCTGCCCCTTTGGAAGGGCCGCATCATGCCATTGGAAAAACTCCTATGGATAAAGAAGTTCAAGATATCCCAAGAGATGATAAGTAGACTCGTGGATATGGGATCGCATTGTCTAAGGTCGTGGGTGTCTTTGAAGAACCCATATGATTTCACCATAAACATGACTTCCATCTATGAAGAGGAGAAGAATCTAAAAATGATATCAATATTTCAAGGGGATAACCCCATACCTTCAAATACCCTGATAATTAAACCTCATTAGACCTGCTCAAAATCATTATTCATACCCATCTTTATTTACAAATTCGCTCTATGCGTTTTGAAGTTGAGGTCTTGAATAATTTCCCAGGAATGAGTTATGGATCCTTGTATTGATCTTCCCCGCACAAAATCGTGTATCTCCTTAGTGATCCACTAGGGTAGATAGTCATAGATAGTTGAATTTGTGAGACTTAATATGATATTGTAAGTAATTTTTCATAGACTCAATAGGCGATATTGCAAGACATAAGAGCGGTTCCGTGTTTTTTTGAATAAACACCATAGATGTTTCAGAGAATACCATCAGTATGTTTCCACCTATAATGAAATATTTTATAGGTGAAGTGATATCAAACTTTAAAATATCCCACACAACTCTGTAGAAGGAAACCGAGAAGTCCTCTGGGCCCAGGGCGCTCTCAGGATCGAGGTTGTGAATGGCCCTTGTGATATATTTATCCTCTAGGATGGTGAAAAACCATTCATTGTCTTAGATAGACATGCAATTTGAAATCACCTCAATTAAGACTTTGGGTCTTCCTGGTACCCATTGGCCATGATCATATTCGGCCCCACCAAGAGAATCTTGAAGAAGTTGTGTGCCAGATCGCCCCCCAAAACTCTTCCATTAATATAAGAACCATCAACCAAAAGGATGTTGGGTTAAACCGCATGCTGTATTTACTTAAAGAATTCATTAAAAAACATGGTTTTTCAATCAGCATCCATGAGCCTTTTGATTCTTGAATCCTCCCTCAACAAATGTTCTTATTGTAGGAGTCTTTTCGCCATGTCCTCTTTATTGAATACAAGCTCCTCAAACATGGAATCATCTCACACTTCTTAGAGACAACCTTCAAGGAATTCCACCACCTGCATCACCTATCCCAAATCTTAATTATTGTAAGAGTGATAAATCGTTCAATCATGGATCCTAGAATTCAGTCGCCTATGTTTGTTGTGGATGGCCACCCAGGAGTGGCCTGGGGAGGGTTCATGCCAAACTGACTAGACCAAAGAGATGAAGCCTAACATGATGACCCAATATTAATATATCATGAATGTCCCTTATAGATCTTGTCCTGATTCCAAAGACACCAGGAGAGGGGAATGATTTATAAGAGCCCCACACCAAGTGTCTCACCATAGCTTGGAAAAACATTATGGGGGAGGGTAAGTTGGCCAGGAACCTGTTAAAGAGACTCCACGAGTGACAATGGCCTATTTGATTGTTACACCACATAAAAGGATCACCTTGGAATCTATGATCCATGAGGTGAGAACCTTACATAAACTCAACAGACTCCAATATAGCTTTCCAATGAAAGGGGTCCCCACATTTCATCTCTCCCATATTGGCCACAACATTTAAGTCTCCTCTAACAACCCATGGGAGGGGCCCCAGATCAAAAGATGAGTGATCTATCTAATGCCTTCCCATTTTGTGATGATCACATATCACATAGACAATAGTCAGTAAGAGGCATGAATTTCCTTTAGAAACCATGGTGGTGATGTATTGATCTTTTGACCGAACCAAATAAACATGGTAAATATTATTTCAAAATAAGTAGATGTGCCTATTTGAAGAGATATCATGCATGGATCTATGAATTTTAATTTCCAAGGAGTAATCGCTGATCCTGGACGGGTTCTATTTGTGCTCTATAATTCCAACTAATTCCACATTGAGTTTTTTATAGCTGAGGATAGGAATCCCATTTTAACCATGACTCCTGGGCTGCATGAATTCCATAAGTGGATGTGAATCATTATAGATAAAGCACTCATGCATTATCCATAGGGATCGAAGCCATCAGGTGGAGGGAGAACTAATGGTATCGTAAACACCTAGAGTGAGATCACGTGCAGAACCCAACATTAGATAAAATCACCTAGTATTTGGGAGTGGAAACATCAAAGGAGGTAGTGGAGGGGTGGATGGGCCTTGGAGGGGGTAGAGGGGAGAACTATGGGACCTTGAGGACTATACTGCCTACCTGACAGGGGCCAGAACCTGGAGAACACAAGACAATGGTAGTTTAGTTGTCATAGAAGTGGGGGACTCCCTAAGTACCTCAAAAGAATGATTAGGTGGCTAAACACTCAGGAGAAGGGAGGGGTGGAAGGGATAGAAGGGCTAGAGGAGGGGACTAGGAGAGATGAAGGTAGATATTGAGGAAACAAATCATGGGTTCTAGATGGGGAAGAGTAAGAGGGTGTCCCTACATACTAGTAGGGGTCCATTGGAGAGGGTAGAAGGTCATGAAGCCCAAATTGACTTATAAGAGGTTTACAATATGGAGGGGGAGGGTTGAGGGGACGACCCAAAGAGGAATATGGCTTAACCATTAAGGCTATCACCTGAGGTGAGTTTTGCTACACCTCTTCCAGTGGAGGAATTGAGGATGAAGAGGAATTCATGGAAAGGGGAACATAAACATTGGGAGGGATTCCCAAGACTTCCCTCATAGCTATTTCTAGAGTTTTCCTCCCTTCTAGCAGGAAAATCCCTAATAAACCTTCCATGGAAACAATGAATGAAATTCAGTCAAAACAATGAAAAAAACAAAATATAATTAATACTTTTGTTGAAATATGTTATGAAAATATCATATATTTAATTTTAAATAATAATATGGGTCTTAAATATATTATAAACACTCATGTAAACCATTATATAGTATTTTTGAACAAGTTTAAAGTCAGATGAACCCAAGGTATATGAATTTTTAACCCAATTTATATTCTATGGGTAATCCATATTCCTTATTGAACATGTGGTATGAAGATTATTTTGAAATTTTTTTTATATTTTTATATTATGTGTATTAACAATTTCCAAACATTTTCCATTATTTTTATCATCTATCACTTCACCTATATGATATTTGGAGGGAACATTTCCTTAAAAATCATCTTTTTCAGTTCCCTTTAATAAAATGGAATGATTTATATGATGTAAGTATTCATGTCATATGATTATTTTCCTATTAATTGAAATTATTTATTATGAATGATGGGACCAATATCTCCCTATAATGAATTGGTTATATATTTTTTTATGTTGACTATATGGTTACTCCAAAATTTAACTGTTATTGTCCTCCCATTAGGTAGTTGTTCATGTTACATTGTAAAGTAGCCATGATGTTTAAAAATCATATAGTATCTGTGAGGGTTAGAATATTTTGTACGTAATACCCAATGTTATGTTTATTTTTTTATTTAGGTTTTCAATGTTTGAAGGAAAATCTTATCTTCACAATGTTACTATGTGATACATATTTGGTTATAAGTATGTCTTTATTAAATTGATTCCACATATTTATAAGTATTCATGTACTAACTGTTTTTATCCTTCTTTTTTATCCCATATTGAGATTTTTTACACATCCCATGTTTTAACAGGATCATCATAGGGTTTAAGGATTTTTAAGTGAAATGGAGAAGAAAATATAAATGTATTGAGCTATTTTCATGAATAGATTTCATGTATTTATTAAAAAAATTATTATAAAAAATGGATATTGTTTTAGTGTTATCCACATTTTATGATAACGGGTTGATATATATGAATTATTTAGTAATAATATAAAACATTAAATCATAATGATCTTTGGTAATGTAAATAAGTGAATTCTAAAATAATTTACTATATTATGTAATATTTATGGATGAGTCCTTATAGTTTTATTATTTTATCATGATTCTCATTTAATCATGATAATGGATGTTATTTTTTTATTTTCCATTTAAATTTACTATTATTTAGAATATGCTAAATATGTAAGGGTATTTTCATTAAAAAATTTCTTACATGAGACATATTTGACATCCACAACATTTGGTACCTTTGGGAAGAATTTATATTAAAATATGGGTGAATTTTATTATATCATTTATGAAATTCAAGGCACTTACCATCCAAAATAAATTTATTTATTTCATGTTTTATTTATTCTAGGATAACCAATTTCATAAGTGTTGTTTTATTCTAAATTTATATTCATTGAGTTATAATAAATATTTTTAAAAATTAATCTTTTAATTATATATAACAAACAATTTGAATGAAAAATATTTTATATCATATTTTTATGGGGATGTTAATTTCATTATCATAATAATATTTTTTAAGTATCATAACTTTAATTATTATTTATTGATATGGTTCATTAATCATATAATAGAAATGTTTTAGTGAATAAATACCAAACCCATTAATATATTTTATCCCATTATATACATTTATTTCATTATATAAATGGTTTACTTTATTATATTTAAACCTATATATGAATTATTTCATGTTATCTTATTATTTCTATTTTAAATTTTCTAAAGAAAGATATATTACACCTTTAATGATGAGGGATTTTTTAAAATGTTTTAAAAAAAATATTTAAATGGATTTTATTTTGGAATTATATTATTATCTTTTAATTCGTTGCTCCATTAAAAAATATTATGTATTTTTAAGGTACAATTTTTTATATTTATATTATGTATGTATAATAAAATTTATTTTTATTAAATATCATGAATTATTTTTTGTGATATCAATTACAACATATTCTTTTACCAATGTGATAAAAATAGTTTACCAATTTAATTATTGTCATTTATCATCTGTCATCCAAATTTTTAATAAAAAATATATATCTTTTTATTAATATTAACTGAATAACAGTCTAAATATAATTTTGAAATACTACTTTTGTGTGATTAATATTTTGGTATCATCTGATCTAACTATTCTAGTCATTTTGTGTGATACTATTTGAAATTGTCATAATACATTTTATTTCCATGGATTCTTCCCGATATGATGCATGATTATATTTTTTTGCAACATATATATAATTTACAATTATGAGACATTTGGTTTCAATAAAATCCATAATATAAGTTAGGTATAATAAATCACATCAATTTATTGGTTACAGATTTAAGTTAAATGATATAATGAGTTATAGTGTGGACCTAATTCAGTTAACATAGTTTAAATGTGTATGAATGGATCCAAGTTTATTAGTTAGGTTCACTAACTTATCATATACAAGATATAGTTATGTTTTTCTATAAAATTACACAAATACCATATGTGGTAAGATAAGTTCAAAATATTATTAGTTTGTTTAATGTAGCAATATTGGTTAAAAAGAATGATATTGGAAAAAAGCAGGTAGCTAGGTTAACAAGATTATGATTAGATAATATGTAGTGATATTTGTTCACAAGATTATGAATGTAAAGAATGTTCCAATATTTATTTGTAACATTATATAATTGACTGAAGTTGTTAGGAATGATTAAAAGATTAATAATTGACTTGATGTGGTATTCTAGGTTCTCAATACTGATCTTCGAAAATATATGAATAGATATTTTCAAATTGATTTTGATTTTATAAGATTATTCCTAAACTATATTTATATGTTATATGGTTTTCTTATTCATATGGTGTGTGATAAATTTCTTCATGATTCTATAAACATATTCCAGGTTATATGTTTGGTCATTTTATATTTCATGTCCCATCTTGAATTAGAGACAAAACATATTTTTCAATGTTCTTTTTAGAAATATATATATAAAATTCTAATTTATATCATAAATGTATGATCTAACCCTTAATGAAATTTTGATATTTTTATACGTTATAGATATTATAATTTAACAAATTTGTTATGATTTCAACTAATAATGTTTAAACTGTGATTATATCCTAATCTATGTCTAGAAAGCAATCTATTGTGGTGGAATTATCAAGAAATCTACACAATATGTTTTTTATTTATTGAATGATCAAAAAAGTAAACATTTAATTATATATATTGGGTTATTATTGATTGATATAAAGTTAAAACTCTATAAAGGAATATATAATATGTTAATATCTATCTTGTAACATCTCACATGGTTTCAAATCTTTTGTTAAATTATGTTTTTATAACACAAGTTTGAGGATTTTTGGTCTTTTGTTTGTCTTAGGATCCTTAGTTGGTATTGGAGAAGGGTTTAGTTATTTTCGAAGATTATTTTAGATATTTTGAGGTATATAACAAGATTAAATTTTTAATATTTATAGGTATGTTTTATTATATATAATATAAACATAAATTATTGACAAAGTAGATTTTTTTTGTTTCATAAGAATGATATCCCGTTATTGGATAAAATTTAGATGCATGCTCGAAGAAAAATTCACCGATTGTTAATAACCCTAAAAATACATGTGGGGTTTAAACATAATCTACACCTAGTTCATGAAAAAGTGGAATGGAAACACACCTTTTTTTTCATTCCTAAGATATAAAATTTGGTGATTCTCCTGACCATTATGAACCATTTTGTGCAATTGGGTTATATTTAGCTTAGGGAACCTAATAGGTAAATGATCATATATATACAAGGTTAAACATATGGTGTAATAGGACGTGTCTATTATATCATGTAATAGTGAAGTTTATAATAGGTTTAAATTAATGCATCATAATACAATAAATCATATGATTGATTTTAATATTTATTGATGAATTACACTAATTTTAATAGATATCATAATTATAATTGTGTTTTGAGTAAATTGTGTTTTTTGAAATTGGATCATGAAATTGAAATTTTAATTCTTTTCCATACAATTTATTATAATCAATTAGTAATGAATACGAGTTAAAAAATAATTAAATAAAAAACCTCAATAAATTACTATTTTAATAGTATTTTGTAGTCTCAAATTATGTATGATTTTTAAACTCATATCCTTTTATCATATAACATTAGTTTCTTATGGATCCTTTTCTTTATTAATAAGTTATGCAGTGGATGCAAGACCCTGAGGTTTTAGAATACGTTTTCTTTTTGTTAAACACCATGTTGAATAAATTCATTAACACATGACACCATACCATAATTATTTGGGATATATCTAATTAATATTATTGTATTATTATTTAATGTGTCAATTCAAATATAATAATTGATTTTTTTAGTAAAAATATATGTTACCATACTTTTCTATATATTTAGTAAGAAAAAAATTAACTTGTAGTCCTAATACGAATACATTCAATAAATTTTACATTAGTGCTCAATATCAAATAAGATAATTTAATGCATAAAATGAATTCTCCAAAAAAATTCGCTTTTGTTGTAAGGGATTTTTTATATAGAAAATTAAATATATCATGTTTCAATGATGCTAAAATAAATATTTACTATGAATAATCAGATTCAAAAAATTTCTATTGAAAGGCTATTTTTTGAGGTTATATGTAGATATTCTAAAACCAAAAAATAAAATAAAAAATAATGATCATTTAGCTATGTTTTTTAAAACCCCCATATAATATTTCAAAATTAAATTATTAATTTTCATAGTCAACATATCAATACTAATTTAATATTTATTTAACATAAAATATGAAAATTAATAGTTAAAATTTAATATTTTATTTTCCAATATAAATGTTTTTATTATATTTTTTTTCCTAGATATCTCTTTTATTGAAATTGATTATAATATAATAAACTTAATTTATTACATCCTCATAGCAATATTATCATTGTATGAATTTTTTTGGATATTTATCAAAATGGTAATATTTAGGTAAATATTGAAAATAATAAATTTTTTGGAATACCAAAACATATATGACATCATAATAATATTAACATGAATTCAAAATCAATGAGAGCATTTACTGGGATAAATATTTCTTTAATAAATGAATTTATTCATATAAAATATTTTTTCAAATTTTGAAACTAATGATTAAAATTTTCAAATTAAAGTAACATTTTTTTCAGAAATAACTTTTATTATCAAGTATTTTTATATTATAAATTTTTTTCACCATTATAAATTTAATATTATGGGGTTTTCCATATTTTTAATCATAATAAAAAAATTGTCTAATATAAATTTAATTAATTTTATTCATAAAAAAGTGTTACTAACGAAAAAAGAAATATCTAAGGGTTAATATATGAATATCACTAAAGAATATTTACAATTTTTTTGGTAGTCGGATTTACCCAAAATCATTCATTATCCAATTTTTAAAACATTTGATCCACATGACTTGAATGACCACTAATACTTCTAATTATTACCAAATTGTTACACCCTACACATATTAAGGGAGACTCCCAACATAACATTAGAATAAAATAAAAAAATTCCAATTCCAATTTAACCTCCCACCATTAAAATGTAACTAATGAGAATTTATTGGATATTCATAGTTAAGTTTACAGTTTCCGTAAGGACTTTACCATATGAGTTATATAATTTTGTAATTTAAAATTAGAATTCACATTATTAAAATCATTATTATTTCCCAGTTTATTGATTTATATTGATTAGAATTACTCTTAAAAAATAACCCATTACATTGATAGTGTACACTTATAATTATTATAAGTTTTTTCCACCAAACAATACTCATCAAAAATGAAAAATAGTTCCTCTTCATGAAAAAGATTCAAAAAATTTCCCTTCATATCATCCTTGTCCATACTCTACCATAATCACTATGAAAAGAATTTGAAATTTGAGGATGAGAACAAAAATATTATTAAGAGACATAAATAAAAGAAACCATTAATCTAGTAAACAACCCAAAAAATTATTTTTCCTTAATCATATATTTTCACAATGAAAAAGGAATAAACTTTTCAAAAAGGATATCATCTTAACTTTTAACAATCAATCTATTTAAATGAAAACACATTAGGATGCATAAAAAATAAAAGAAATGAACATGGTAAATTATTTTTGATATCACTCATATAAATGGAGTAGCCATTATTCACAACCACCATCTCTGTAATACCTAATGTATTTGATGTTATAACATAAACAACCATAAATGGTTTATTATGGAACCACATGTCATTAGTTAATAATATTACAACCCATCCATGGTATATAATAGAACCACCCATTATGGTTTTATAAAAGAACAAAAAATACGCATAATAAATTCAAGTGATCTATAATAAAAACAAAATAATATAAACTAATGAACCATAAAAAAACCTTGAAAAAAATAAACCATCAATTTTGAAATAACTCATTTTTTAAAAACTCATCATGTTCAATGGAAAACATTTTCAGTGGGTGTGACTATGTAAAAGTTTAATCAAATATTCAAAATATTAAGGCAAAATGAAAGTTGAAAATTATTATTATTCTATATATGAATAAATAATTATCTATGATCATTAGAAAAATATTTAAAAAAATTAAATTAAATGAGGTTTTCAAAACAAAGTCCCCAATATAAAAGCTATAAAAAATTTATTCCTAAAATTATTTGATATAAATTATAAAATATCCTTTTAAACGCATCATTTCCTAAATAAATACATTCATAAAAATTATTCAAAAAACATAGACATAAAATATAAATATATATATAATAAATCACTAAAACATTTAAAATTGGTTTTTTAGTTACGAATACCGAAAAAGAAACAAATTATTGAAGTGATAATTAGAAAACTAAATTGAATATATCTATGAACTGTAAATTACCATAAATAATTTCAAATTCAATGGTTTATATTAACAACATATTTCACACATAATCATAGAAAGTAATAATCAATGAATTGGATGATTATACCAATGAATGAAAACTGAGTTGAGGAATCCCTTACCACATTTTAATCAGTTGAATTATATGTCACATAAATGAAAAACATTTAACATAACATTACATACCATTGTAATAAATTCATTATATAACATGTAAAAGGGGAAACACATATACACCTCAGTTAATAATATAGGTTCATAAAAACTAAAAAATCTTAAATGAATGTTAATTAAGACAAAGTACATTGAAAAAATTAAATACATATTGTGATAGTTAATCAAATTAATATATTATATATTTCAACTATTAATAATCATAAAATATATAATAAATTACACAATATAATAAAACTAAATTCCACATATAATATTAGCGTGATTTAATCAATTGTGCGGAATATTAACTTAATGAAAGGAAATCACGAAAATAATTACCTTAGATCAGTTTTCTAGGTTGGACCAATTGTGATTAATTATAAAAAATAATTTAAATTTAAAATAATAAAAAACTTATAGAATAAAAAGGTTTTAATAAACATATAAAAATATAAATGGTCCAATATATAATTTTTTGTAGCATGAGGATGATTCATTTTATAAAATATAATTTATTAATGGGTAGTTTATTTTTGTGGTTTTTATGACCACTATGAACTAATTTTGGTTTTTTTATTATGTCTATATATTTGTTCCAAAACATGAAATAAATAGTATTATACTAATGAAAATATTACCTACCAAAAATTATAGTATTATGGTCATACTTGATGAAGTTAATGGAAGATGAATAAACATTAACCCTAGATAATGTTTACTTACATAATTTGGGAAATGATTTTGTATATTTGAATTTATGGATATGATAAAATTGAAGAATATATGATATTATACTAGAAACATAAAATTAAAATATATACATGATAATGATGTTATTATTGTTTTATTGAAGAATGAATGGTGGATAATATAGAATAAGAAAATAAATTATGTAGGGATGATTTGGAAAGGTACATCATGAATGTCACATTCATAACAGATCCCATAATGTAGTTGGAATTGGTTATTGGGTTATACTAACATCACATGTACATGGGAAGAGTTGAGAGTATATTATTTTTAAAATATTCTAAAATCCTCATTGATTATGAGGATAAAGGGGGATGGTGAGGAGTTTTAATTATTCTTGAGAATGGGTGGTTCTATGTGATTAAATAATTGTTATTTTATATTTAAAGACAAACAAATATGGGAGGAAATAATAAAAAAAATAAGATTTATAATGAATTTTTTTAAATTATATTAATTTTAAACTAAAAATTGTAACCACACATTTACTTTTTTTTTTGTAATGTGTGATTTTACTTATTAACTTAAACTAATTTACGTATTTTACATATAAAATAGTATGTCTTTTTTAACACGACAAAAGATTCATTCATAAAAGATTCAAATTAACATCCAAAATAATTTTTGAACATAGTATTAATATTATGAAATCCAAATTAAAAAAAATTAATATGAAAAAAATAATATTAAAACAGAAATAGTAGGCATAATGAATATTTGGGTTTTCAAGAAGTGTCTTTTTCAAGAAAACATTTATTTAATATAAATTATATTACTAATGGTAATAAATATATGATAATAAATTAATATTTAATGATTAATAATCAATATATTTCATTTTGAACTTTTTCCATTATGGAATATTTTAATTATTTAAAAAATATCACCATTATATAATTTCTAATAGTCATCAGATAAATTTAATTCTTAAATACAATAATATACATATTTTAATAAAAAATTATATTTTATTGAATATAATTTAAGTTGATAAAATATGAGTACAATATAATTAGGTTATATAAATCCATATTCTAGACATTATAGGGATTTTTAATTTATTATTTTATTGAAAAAAATTACATTTTTATAAAAATCGAGAATTCTCAATATTCATTGAAAACCTAAACTTGTTAAAAAGTTCTCCATAATTCATGATACGATAGTTTAGACCTAATGAATCAAAAAATAAAATTCATGTTATCTAATAAAGTTTCTAAACATTCATGAAATTAATTATATGAATTGTAATTAAAAACAAATAAATTTTTTTTTGAATAAAATATGTTTTTGTATAATTAAATGACGTTACTAAAAAATATAATATAACATATACACTAAAAATATTTTTATTATATAAAAATATAATTAATGGATTATTAATGATTAATATAATTATAAATTCTTAATTCCATTAATACTCGTCATTCCCACATATTAATTACTGAGAAATAACTATCATATTTAAATAATAATATGTATTAATTTGTTTAGGATCATTGTGTTTTATCTTTTATGATATTTAAAATGGTATTTTATTTTCAAAACATTAGAATGCACATTATACCAAACCCTTAATAAATTTCATCATCATAAATGTAGTTCGGGATGAAATACTACGTGTCTTACTTTCAAAAATAGCTTTTCAAAATCCCACATTTTAAAAATGATAAATAAAAAATCCACCATAAAATTGAGACCAGAAAGTAAAAAAGGTCACATGAGATAAATTATAATAGGTTTCCATGTCGGAAAATATAGACATGGATGAAAAAATATAACACCATTGGACTAATAGAGACTAATAGAGAACATTGTACTATATAAGTTGACAATTTTAAGTTTATGACAGGTTAAAAAAATTGACTTCTTGATAAAGAAAGTAAACTAATATGATTTCTGTTTCAAAAATAAATTTTTTAGAGTTGAGGAATTATTTTACTACCTATAGTATAAAAAACATTATTACTAATAATGTATAATTTCATTATCATTACTTCTTGAAATGGTGAGCACTCTAGATAAATTTCCAAACATGATATATTATAATCAACTTATATAGAGCAAAAAATCCACAAAATTTTAACTATTGATTGCACCTACATCTTTGAGTAAACTATAACCATAATTTTTAGTATATGATAATGTAATTTCCTATAAATCATTAACCATTATATTAATACAAAATACATTAATCATTAAAATTCAACATTTATTCCCAAAGTGAGCCGTAGATTTTTCAATAATTAAAAATCCTTAAAATTCCACAAAATATTATAGAATAAAAATAAAACTGAAAAGTCCAAAAGATTTATAATATATTATTCAAAGATTAATTTAATATTTAACACCAAATAATATCAATCACTCTTTAGGTATCATCATAAAAAGTAATAATCATCTAGATATACCAATGATTTTAATTAATTACATGAATTACTATAAATCAAAAATGATTTTTATAGATAATTCATCATTTAATTATAATATTAAATACAATATTATTCTATTTAACAGAATAAAGTAATGTTCTCAAAATAGTGAATATATTTTTAAATAATATTTAACACCTAATCCCCAAATCAATTTTCAAATCCCTTGGTTATATATAATATAAAATATAAGAAAACATAATACACTACATTTTCATTTATCCAATTATTTCTCTAAGTAGGATAATATGATACTAAACAGAAATACATGTAGGTTAGTGGTATGTGATACACGATAGTTTCCCTTCAATTATGGGTTTGATCCCTACAACCTTTCTAGATATGATGAGTTTTCACACTGTTTGTGTAATTTCTAGTTCTAAAATATTATTAATATTATCCTTTTAAAATTTAATGAAATTTAGAAACATCCTCAAAAATAATTATAATGTTTTTATACTAAATTTTTATAGAAAATAATTCAATTTTAATCCTAAAAAATTATGAACCCAAAATTTCATCAAATTCAGATGTCATATACACATGAAAAACTACCACACCTTAAAATTTATTTCCAGAAAAACTAAATATATTGTCTCTGAAGTAACCTTTTTTTAGATAATATACATATGGGATACATGTACCACAATAATTGATCCAAACATAATAAATTACATAAAAAATTATAATATTTTCACCACATTTCAAATGTATTTATTCCATCTAATATATATTCCCAAATTTTTTAAAATGAAGCCTAATTTAAAAAATATATTTTGGTGTTCCATGATTCCATTAATATATATTATGTAACATTATTTCAAAATTTTAAAACTCTATACATAGAAAAAACTTCATTAAACATATTTCTTAAATGTTTTACCATGTTTGTCTTTATATTCATTCATACATTGTTACTGCAATCAAATATAAGAATTATATCCTTATGATTCAATAATGTCTTCCAATAAAATTTGACTACTAGTATATTAGAATATAAATCATACCTTTAATATACATATCATGATTTCTTTGATATCCCATATAGTTTCTATCCTTATTGAAATCTCCTAGAATGTAAATGGTCATGTTCCTTTTGGAATTATGTATTTTTAGTAGATTTGGTAATGCTGATATTTATAAATCAAATAAAAAAGGTAACATGAACAGTAAAATTTTTGGAGAAATGAAAAGGTGTTAGATAATTCAAATATTTTATTATAAGTGATTCCAATAATAATAAATTTATCAAAATAATTTGACAAATATTTTTGAATAATAGTGATAATAAAATATTCTGAAATATATATGATGGTTGTGAAATATTTTTTTACATTATTCTTGAAAAATGTTCCTAAATGTGTATAAAAACCTTAATTAATTTTTTTTTGAAATGCTAAAAATAAAATGGAATATTTAATGATAACACCATTTGATGATCTATAATACTCTTATAATATAATCATGTATACCAAAATCAAATACAATTAAAAACCCATTTTTAAAACATATCCTTAATATCAAATAATTCCATTACAAGGAACAAAAAAAGGGGAAATTAATTCATATACCACATAATCAGATTTAAACTTATAAAACCATTATGATAACAATGACTATAAAGATAACCTCCCATGAAAAACATCCTAATATTCAATGTTCCTTAAACTATCATTTGATACCACATATACGGACCCAACCTTAAGAATTTCATATTCTATTGATTTTAAAATAGAATTCAGATTATTAAAATCTTAATGATCAATTGAATTTTTATATATATAGAATTATAACTAACTATTACATTTAAAACAAATACATTAATACTGGAAAACATTTTAAAACCAGAGATCAGAAAAAAAAATCTCAGTAATGGATTTAATTAAATGTTATTTGTAGTTTAATGAAAACCCCATAGAAAAACATTCAGGAAAGCATACCTTTACATGATAAAAATGAATCACCTATTGAAAAACATCATTATCATATATTTTAAAAATATATCAATTTCCCTGAAAAATCGTTAGAAATAATATAAAATATAATTTGTATATTTAAATATAATTTTATGAATTACTCTTACAAATAGATTAATTAGAATTTTTAACCTAAAACTCTAGAGTATCAAATGTATTAGTGGTGATAAGATAGGTTTTTGTCCTCAGTTTATCAGGGAACCACCCATCATTGATTAATAAAATACATTCATATACATTGATTGTCATGAAACCATACATCATTTGATTATAATGGAATCAAAAATAATTAAAAAAATACCAATAACTATAAAACAATAATTAATCACGAAATCATGTAGAAAACCAACTATTTGATGAAAATAATCATTCTATTTTTAAATCACTTGTTCAAAAAAACTGTACATGTAAAATGGAATTTGTTTTGTCGAATGTAACATTATTAAAATGTAAATTATTATTTAACGTAATAATGTGACATGGAAGAAGGATACTCCAATAATTCCTTATAATAAAAAAAATTACCTTTACAAATAGTGTTCAGAAATGAACATTAATAAATGTTTTTTAAAGAATATCCCGCAAATAAAACCATAAAAAAATCTTATTGAGAAAATATGAGAGATATTAAAAAATTAACATGTTAAATCATTCATTTCCCTATAAATATAGTCAAAAAATAATTTTAAGAAAATTGAAATTTAATTTAAATATTTATAAAATAAATCATTAAAACATTTAAATTGGGGGGTTTTAGTTCCCCAGTCCCTTAAAATGACCAAATAATTGAACAGAAAATTAAAATATGAATCTATAATGCATATAAACATTAGATACACAAATTTATAGTGTAAGTACATCATAATATATTAAAATATTATTTCAAGCATTATCGTAGCATGTCATAATCGATGAATAAGACATTATCCCAATGAATAAACAATGAGTTAAGTAATCCCTTAAAACATTCACGATGTCGGATAGAATGATACATAAAAGAAGAAAATTAAAATGAAAAATAAATATAATGAGAATAAATTCATTATTTAACCAGAAAAATATTTGACATATAAAAACCTCATAAAATAATATAGTTACATAAAATCAAAACATACCTCAATGAAATAAAATTGAGATGAAGCCCCTTACAAAGATATAATCATTTATGTGATTATTAATCAACATAATTGATCATATGTATAAACCATACTACTATATAACAAAATTGGATATAAAAACAGGAATATATAAATTCAATTAAATCACAATCATAACATACCAAAATCAACAATGTAAAATTTTATCCAAATGAAAGGAAATCTAGTTATTAATTCCATTGCATCAGGTTTGACTAATCCCAAAAAAATTAAACATAATGTATCATGGTTTACATGATTTCATTAACTTATTATAGAAATATATTATTATTTATAATACCTTTTATGATCCATTTATAACATATTACCACCCATTTATTAATAAAATTTTATTATTTTCATTTTTTATGGAGTATTCTACTCATGGTTCAATGGTTAGTTCATTTGTGTAAAATTTTGGGTTTTCAATTAAAACAGAAATAATAATAACTAAGTGGAATGAAATTTTATTTATTCACTATAATAATTATAAATTGTCACATATATTATTTTTTATAACATGATGATGATTAATTTTATAAAAAGTTAATGATAAATGGGTTGTTTTTCTGGTTTTTCTGATTATCTCAAACTAGTTTCATTTTATTTAATATTATGTATTCATATTAGGTCATGAATTTAAATAATTTATATTATAATTAGTAAAATATTATTTAACAATAATAATATTTTTATAACCATCCATGATGGTGTGAATATGAATTAAATAATCAATAGAAATGGAGATGGTTAACGATCAAAATATGGGCAATTATTTCATTTCATAAAATAATTGGTTATGTGAAAATGGATCAATATAATATATTACATAAAAAATAAAATTATAATATTAAACTTTTCTAGTTTTCTTATACTTTGATTGAATAATTATCCTAGGATAAGGTATAAGAGTAAAATTAATTAAGAGATGTGGTTTGATAAAGTTACCTGTTCAATATCACCTCTTTAAAGGATCTTTTAATGAACACAAACTTTTTCCTTTTGTGAGACAAGAAGATCATTTACATGGGAAGATTTGTTAATATTGGGTTTTTATATATTTATAAATATTAAATTATAATTATTAGAAAATGGATAGTGAGTAGTGGTATTTATACTTGAGGACGGGTGGTTTTAAGTGATTAGATAATGAATATTTTATATTTAAAACCAACAATATTTTGGTGGAATTAATTTAAAAAAATCATATTTATAAATAAATTTTTAATGTAAATTTAGGTTTTATAAACACATCATACACTAATTTAATGTTTTAGTATTTAGTTATTTGATTCTTTTACCTTTTCATGTAACCAATTATGTTATTTCTCCTATAATTTAGTGAATCAATTTATTACCACGATAATAATTTAGTGCCAAAAAACTGAAAATCAACTTCTAAAATAATTCTTAACTTATTATTCAATATAACTAATCCATTTTGAAATTTTAAATGCACATAATTGTAAAAATTAAATTAAAAAAACAACAGACGCGATGAAAAGCATATTTTCCAGAAGTGTCTTCTTCCAGAACAAGTTTGTTTTATATTAACTATATGATAAATATTAATCATTGTATGAAACTAAATTAAAATTTAATAATATATAATCTATATATTTTATTTAAATCATTCCCCATTATGTATTATTTTAAATAATTGAAAATGAGATATATTAAGTAATTTAAAATATTATTCCGAAAATTGAAAAATTTGAACACAAAAACTAACTTATTCTAAAATAAAATTATAACATTATTATAAATAATTCATGTGGATGAAATATAAATAAATAAAAACAATGTTACGTTAAAAAATATTCAAAAAATTGATAAATTTAAATTTCTAAATTTTTAGGAATGAAGTGTCATTTTAATTTTTTTTCTAATTTTCAATATTAAATGAGAAAATTAATCTTCATATAAAATTATAAATAAATCACCTTGTGATAATTTATACATAATAATAATAAAATTAAATTAAATTTATAAAATAAATTTTATAATTCTTATTGAAATTAATTATATTAAGTACACATAAAATTTAATAAATTTTATTTTAGGAAAATATGTTGCTGATGAAAATAATGGTGTTACCAATGATCTAATTAACGGATATACTAAAAAATAATGTACTTATTTTAATATAATTAATTAATGTATTATTAATTATTTAACCATTATATATTTTATAATTTGTTAATAGAAATAATTCACCTCAATTAATGACTAGGTTATAACAGTCGCATTTAAATAATAATATTTATTAGTGTTTTAAGCTCGAAGTGGAATACTGTGTATGATATTGAACATAATATTTACTTTTAAAATATAAAGATGTTATAGTTTCTTCCAAAAATGAATTCATTGAGCCATTTTATGTAATATGAACAAATTTTTATTTATAGGTGTTATGTCGAATAATTTTTTTACATACCACATTTATTCATGGTAATTGAAGTTATAATTATTGCCTTCAATTCCAAATTTTTTATTAAAAAGATTACAATTTCATACATGTTTTCACACCTTAATATTCCTTTTATCGTACATATTCCATATTCACCATTGTATTCTATTTTACATGGAATTTGTATTATCATATTTGTTAAAATTACCATACCATTTATAAATTTAATGTGATTCACTATGATAAACAATGTTAAATATTTCAAAGTCTTTTTATTGAATTTTTTTCAATGATGTAATGATTGTTATTTACTACAGATCTATTCATTTTTTATAGAAGTTTTTATTGAACATTATAATTAATATTTGTGTATAATATTAAATATCAATGAACTATATTATACAAAAGTATATGTTTCATGTAATTTAAATTTCCTTGTAATGAAATATTTTTAAAAAGGCCTTTAAATCAATTCCTTATCACTAATGGTCTTATTGTTTCATAAAAATTTATCATTTTTATAAATAATTATCATCCACATAAATGATTTATTTTCCTCGATATCCATATAATTTCATTTTACAAATGAATTCAATTCATATTTTGAAACAAAAATATGTACTATTTCATCTGATATTTTATTTTCTCTTTAACAATTATCAAAAGAAAGTTTTTTTATTATTATTATGATATGGGTTTTTTATAAAAGCATATTTGTAATATCATAATGATTTTTCCTTTAAAGATTATATTTTTTACTTCTACTTCATTGTTTCTCAAGAATCATTTATGTGTTCATCAAGGGTAATTTAGTTTTCTTTATTTAGAATTTATATTTTTAAAATGTGTTCAAATTACGTTTTTGGAATGTTATTTGGTTAAATTGGCTACAAACATCATCATTTACAAGAAGATTATAGTCCATTTTGAATCCTATGTTAAGGAATTTTATTCCATCACCCCCTTTATCTCCAGAAAAACAAATCCAATTCTTCTAAATGTTTCATTATTCATCCTTAAAATTCTTGTTTGATGTACTAAATCAGGTTGATTGAACATTGGGTATCAACTAATCTAATTATTAAGGTAATTTTCATTAAAGGAATTCATATTTTTTAAAAAATAATTTATTTCATCAGTTATTGAGGATATGATAAATGGTTAGTTATTATAGAAAAAATCTATCTTCTATAATTATAAGATTGTTTTATTTCATTAAGGTAATTTTATAGGTTTTTTCTATTTAATCCCTTTACTGCCTTGGTTAGGCACTGTTATCACTTGAGATAATGATTAAATGTGTGGATATGATAAATCTATATAGGATAGAAATTTTTAAATTTAAATTACAGGGTTTTATTTTTTGATAATAATAATAATTTATATCATTTAATATTTTTCTATAGGATTGATAATAGACTCCATGAGGCTACCAATGATCACAAGAAAAATCATGGATATGATGCATTTATTATTTTTCTATAAGATATAGTTTGAACCAAATGTTTTCATCTAGATTTATATGATTCGGCATGGATATAATGAATTTAATTTGGTTGAAAATATTCATCATAGAGAGGATGTGGTTAGATTTTTTCATAAGAATGTGTGCATACCCAATGTGATTATCTTGGTTTGTAAGATTGAGATTATTCAAAGTGTGGTTAGCTAGGTAAAGGATATTGATTGAATACATTAAATGTCTAGGTATCTTTACAATGTTTTTAGTTCCTTTTCTCATACTTATTCACGATATATATTTTATGTTCAATTTTTACAGTCATGGAACATTATTATTTGTCTAGTGATTCAACACTATTATCACATGTTATATGTTAAGTCATATTAGATTAAAAATCCTTCTATCTTTAACAGTTGGGAAATCTTATTATTTGAGGTCCTTTTTAATAATCTATTTCTATAATGATCATGAATTTCATATTTTTATTATTTATCCCTTAATGACAATTGAATATTAAGTTCCATTATAAATATTTTTATCTCATTTATTTTTAATTTTTTCTGCACCATATGTTTAGGATTTAAGATTATCTTAATATAAATCAATAAGAGGATCTAGTATAGCATTCTTATAGAGAAATGAACAAATTAAGTTACTAATTTATTCAATATTCAATGAAAATAAACATTTTATTATTGGTATTGTGAGATTATTATGAGATACCATGTTTAGTATTTGATTATAATTTTAAATATATGAAATATTATCTTGGGAAATATCACGTGGTATACAATCCAATTACGTGAAATAAATTTAGAACCAAACATAGGATGATGGGTATGGGGAACCTTAATTATTGTCAGGTAAAGGATTAACTATATATGTGGATTATTTTATTGGAGGTTTTTGAATTTTTTATATTTAGAGTGATTAATGTTTTATAATACTAGTGAATACCATATGTAGATTTATATATATCAGATAACATCCAAATGTTTTGGTAATATAAATATTTTTTTTTATTCTAGAAATTAATTCTCAATCTAGATAAAAACATGTATATTTTGGATCATTATTATATACACATAGGTGTAGTAACCACAAAAAATTTTAGTGCAGTATTAACTCGATCATTATCTGGTGCATGATACAGATTCCTAAAAAAACACCTAGTCAGACCCCAAGATATATTATATGTTTTTCAAATGTCTTTTAAAAACCTTTTTTGGTGACTTGAATATATTTATGTTATGTAATATTATAATCATTGAAAACCTAGTTTTATATAAAGGATAATCTCACCTATTGTCTTCTCAAATAGGAACGACTAGTTAGAGAATGTGCACGTGTTAAATGGATTAGTGAGGGGGATCAGAACTCTGTCTACTTCCATGTGTGTATTAGAAAACGTCAACATGTTCAGATGTGTAACATTCACAGGGATGATAGATCTTATTCCAATGATCGTGAGAAGGTAGGGGCCATGATTAATGGAGTTCTTCATTCCTTACTGGCATCTCCAATTGCTGGGATGGTGAGGGGGGGGGGTACCAGAGAGGTATTGCTGAGATTTTTGAGGGAATTCCAAGCACTATTTCAGAAGACATGGAAGAGGTCCTGAGAAGATCCCTGGATGAGGATGAAGTGTAGGAGGCTTGTTGGAATTTGAATCCAGACAGTGCACTAGGGCCTGATTGATTTCCTGGATGCTTTTACTGGCAGAATTGGGACATTGTTAAAAGGTATCTGGTGTGTGATGTTCATTATTTCTTTTAGGTTGAAGATTTTTCGCGCATCGCATGTGCATTGAAGATGGTTCTTTTACCCAATGTGTGCAATCCTCAGTCCATCGATCAGTATCAGCCAATTAGTATGTGTAACATACCGTATAAGATTTTGGCCAGTATACTCAACAAAAGGTAATTTATTCACTTGGATGCATGGATGAATCCAGAACAACATGGTTTTCTAAAAGGGAGGTCAATTAAGGGTGCGATAGGAATGGTTCATGAAATGGTAAGTGGCATTAACAACAATTCTGTTGGAGGAAATTTCGTGGTTAAATTAGATATGAGCAAGGCTTATGACAGGTTGGAATGGGGATTTGTTCTCCAAGTCTTGGCTTGCATGGGGTTCTCCAATTGGACTAGGGATCTTCTTTTTCGTTGCTTCAGTTCGGCATGGATTGCAATGAATTTTCTGGGTATGCAGCTTGGGTTCATTCAAGGCCTATAGAGGTCTTAGACAAGGGGATCTTTTATCCCCCACTCTTTTCATTATCTCCCAAAATTCTCTCAGCTGCTATATTAATTAGGGTCTCAACACCAGGAAAATTAGACCTTATCATAAAAATAGTGGCACAAGGAGTATTACTCACATGATGTTTTCAGATGACATAATTAAATTTATCCATGGCAGTAGAAGGTCAGTGAAAGTGCTGAATGAGATTCTAGAATAATACAGCAAGTAGAGTGGGGAAGTGGTCAACAAAGATAAAAGTCTTTTCTTCACATCCAGGAGGATCTCGGTGAGGAGGTATAGGGAATTGGGCGACAATTTGAGCATGGTAAGAGGGTCCTTTCCAATGGAGTACCTCAGGGCCACGATTAGTCCTTTTTCCCTCAGGGTGAATCATTTTGACATGCTCATAAGCATAATAATGGGGAACATCTATAACAGGAAAACAGATTTCTGTCCTTTGGTGGTCGAATAACTCTTGTTAGCAGTGTCTTATTTTCCATTACCATGAACAATATTTCCACCCTGATGGTCCCAATGAGTATGATTACTAACTAGGAGAGGATTTTGGTGTCATTTATTTGGGATGGCCAGATGGAAGGAAAACATCATTGTGCTTCAGGGAAATGGCTGAAAAGACCTTTATCCTAAAGGGGCACTAATTTGAGGAGTGTCTTCGCAACCATGCATGGACTTCATGCTAAGCTGGCGTGAGAGGCTTTATAAAGCCGATCTCTTTGGGGTAGAACAATGCAGGATATTTATGGAATGAATATGAATAATAAGAGAATTCATTCTAATAGTATTTGGAAACTTATTTCCTCATATCTGGAGACCTTGTATCATCACTCTCGTTTCCTTATGTGAAGAGGGAATATTAACTTCTAGCAGTAGGATTGGGGGTGGGAATGATGTGGTTCCAGGGATGTCTCACTCCAGATTTTTCCTTTTTTGAGGCAGGCTTCCATCCCAGTTTTTTACAGGCTCTTCCTGATGAGAGTCAGCTAGGCATTTTCAGCAACATAGTCATGAGTGAGGATCATGATAGAATTATTTTCACGGCTTTTACATCGGGTGTTTTCTCCACCAAGGATTTTAATCGTGCAAGGAGGGACATGTCCAATGAAGATCTTTGGGGGGGAGACTCTATTGTGAAAGGAGGTTCCCTCCAAATATAATTTTATAATGTGGCATGTGAGGAATAAAGACTTGACTACTAATGATAATCTGCAATGTATGGGAGTAAAGATGGATTTCAGGTGTTGGTGATGTAGGTCTTCCAAATCTGAATCAGTGGGACTCCTCTTTTATGAATGTGAATGGGCCATACAGGTGTGGCAGGCGTTTGGAACCTTCTTTGGTTTGGATGGGTATGATGGGGGGCATGATAACTTCATAATATCATGGTATAGGGATGCAGGTACACAGGGGGCTGAGAGGAAAGCAAGGGAGATCATATTAATGACGGGGTTCTGGATAATATGGAATGCCAGGAATGAGTATCGCCACAAAAACATTGCAAGAACTCAGTTGAGTATGATCTTCAAAGTGAAAAATACACTTCTGGATTTGATAAAGCTGAGCCTAGGGTGCCAATATGCTCTGTCTTTGAGTGCTGATATGATGAACCGGGGCTGCGACAACCAAACCAGGAGCATTGGACAGGGTCATTGGGTTCGCTGGCGAGTTCCCAGCAAGGGGCTAAAGCTTATTACAGATGGTTTGCTACTTGATAGGGAGATGTATGGGGGTGGTGTTGTCAGAGATTAGGAGGGATCAGTTCTTGAAGCTTTAACGACATCTTATGGTAGAGGAGATGTGCTGCAGGCGGAGGCTTTGGCCTTGGTTATGGGACTGGAGGTATGAAAACAAAGCCATATTATTCGGAAGATGGCGGAGACAGACTCTATGAGCTTGTACAAAGTGTTTCTTGGTCAATGTAGTTTTCCTTGGAATATTGGTTATATTTTCAGGATGTGCAAGATGTTAATGGGGAACCAGATGGAGTTCTCTCATACTTGGCGGGAAGGGAATATGGTGGCCGATTTTCTGGCATCGATGGCATCCGTGAATCGAAGTATGGTATCTTTCTTTATCTTGGGATCTTTTCCTAACAAGGGGATGATATTTTTTACTAATGATTCTATGGGTCTGTATTACTTTAGACCACCGTGAAAAATGTAGTTGGGGATTGTTTCAAATCTATAAAAAGTTTATTTTCAGTCAATCAGGTTCATATAAAGGAGTTATAGGTTGGAATAATTTTATTCTAGTCAAACTAAAAATATATTTGGTTAAAATGATGGTGTTAAAAGAGAATAAATTTTAAAAATGATATATAAAATATATAAGAACATTAATATTAGACAATATCATCAAACCCATTTTAGTTTTATAATTTGGTTATAAATAGGCTAATGAAAATGTAGTTGTGAATAGTTTTTTCCAACAAACCCCTTTAAAAACTAAGGAAGCATATTTGTTTCAAATTGTTGGGATAGATGACAATTTTCATACATTTAAATAATGGAGGGAATGTTAGGTATCCTAGATCCTAGATTCTATGAGATATCATACTCACAATTAAATGTTAGGTATACAATGAATTAAATCATATTATAAATTAAATTTCTATTCCTTGAGTTATGATCATTCCTCTGTAACATTATAATTATATTTTGGGTGTAAAATAACTATTAAATGAATTATGATATACATAATCCTATGTTTATATGTATTTAAATTTTATTATCCAGACCTAAATTTTGATGGATCATTATCTCAATATCTTTTCACTGGTGAATTTTTTATTTATAAAAATTTATTTATTATTAGAATAAATATCAACCCCTTTAATAGTTTTTCCCCATATATATAATATTGCATTCCATAAATTATTTCTTTTATAATTATGAAACTATAATATACATCATCTCATTTTATATTATTATTTTTCTCTATGTGTATTTAAATGATATTTTTTAATCCTTTTTACAATATGGTAATTTTATAAATGAAATTATAATATATAAAAATGTTTTCCTTTTAGTTTTCCTATTTTCATCTTTTACTTCATATTTTTTATATAATACATTATATTCATTTTAAGGCCCTATTATTTTAGTATATTTTAATGTGTCATTTTAACAATGCTTTATTTCAAAACTTTTGTAATTTATTTTTTATTGTGACTAAAATCATAATATTTTACAAGAAGAAAAAACTATATATTAACAACATTTCATCAATCTGTTTCAATCATCATAATAATCCCCATAATATATATAATCTTTTCAGAAATGTTTTGTAAATAACCCTATAAATTCCCTATTAAAAACCTTATTATCATGATTTATCAAAAGGTATTAATATATCTTATAATTAATCTCATTTTATGAGATATAGTTTAAAATTTTTTGTATATAATATTTAACATCAATGGGTTGTTCATGGTATAATACATGATAGTGATTTTTAAGAACATATATCTATTGTTTTTCATTATAATGAGGGTTGGCTCCGTTAAATCCCTAATATTAGATAGGTCTATTGGGCACCGTCAACACATTGGTTAATGATTTATATCATATGAGATAATGATGTCATGTTGAGACCCAATAAAGTTAGATAGGTTTAGAAGACTGATAATGAAAATGATGTGGTTCAATAGGTTCAGATAATTGTAATTCAGTTGGATTTAGTGATCTTTGTTCAAAATATTGATAATATTCATGACAAAATTTTTGTGTTCAAAATATGTTGTTTTTAAATTTGAAGGTAATACTTTTTCATAAAATATAGTGTAGAACCGATGATGTTACATAGGTTCAGAAGAATGAGCATAAAAAAGATGTACTTAAAATTGTTCAAAAACCTGGGCATGGATATGATGTGGTTACCATTTTTCATAAGGATTTGTTTGGATCCACAATTTTTTTACATAGTTCACTTGATAAATAATGGACATTAGGTGGTTTTCTAGGTTTACAAGATTGAGTGTGGACTTGACGTTACCTGATAGTTTCAAAATATTTTGATTTCCAACTGTTATGATTATTTCATGTTTCTATGCGATATTATTATTTTTATTTTAATTGAAAGTGAATATTTTCTCATGATCTAACATAATTATCCAATGTTATATATTCTATACATTTTCTTTAATTTCGTTCTATCTTGATATGTGGAAAATATTATTCATCCATGTTTTCTAATTAAGATATTTCTACCAGTATGATGTATCTAATATCATTTTGATGTAACCATTATTTACATTTTGAAATGTTTTTCACTAAATTTGGTTCTGAGATATAATATTTTTTATGTTTTCTATTCCTCAAGTTATGAAGATTATTATATCTTACGATATTTCTAGTTGGGGGAATAGTACGACTTGATGAAGGATAAATATTCAAAATAATAATTTATGTCATTAAACATCATTTCAACTAAAACTTTTTATCCTGGTGTTGTGGTATTATTTTGAGATATAATGTATAAACTCAAAAAATAATGTGTTATATATAAATGATTCTCATAGTTCATCTGTATTGGAGACAAAGAGTGTTTCCAATTCAATGAATTTGGTGCCAAACCACATATTGTAGGGTTGTGGTGTGCCGGTTGGCATCAAATCTTTGATTATATATTTATGATTATTTGGATAGATATTTATTAGGAATATATAATTTTTTGAATGATTAATACTCAATGAAATTATTGAAAACTCTTGGATAAGTTGAAGAAAGGATAAAATAAAAAAATTATAATATAGATAGTTTGTGGTTTCCATGAAATTATATACCAATCGAGATACAAATATGTTGATGCATGAAATATAATAAATGGAAATCGGGTAGATAGTAGTAGAATATTTATTTTTTATTTAGACGATATTCACAAGGTACATGGAAATGTAGTTTAATTAGACACTTTTTGTAAAATACTGAGAGAATCTTTTGTTGAAAAATTAATTATGAAATGTTTTTGATTTTAATATATTTATTTTCTAGAATATAATAGGAATGTGAACATAGAAAAACATTGTTGAATTTTAGGATTATTAGGCTAAAAAATTATTTCACATTGAAATTAGATGAATTGTGGGATGCAAATATTGTTTCATTGTAGAAGACATTCAATTAATGATTTTTCATTTTTCATACGAAAATTATTTTGATTTTATTAAAATCATCATAAACATTTTCATTTTACAATTTAGCTGGAAATAGAATCATGAAAATAAATTTTGGAATGATCTGTCCTTAAAAACTCAAATGACCAATACATAAGTGTATTTTTAAAAAGGTTTTGATTAAGGAAAAACTTAATAAATACCATATCTATATAAATTTATGTGATTCAATGTCACTATGATCATGAGATTTATATCTTAGTAGATTATATATCATGTTTTTTATATGTATTATACACCTTCAATCGTTACTGAGTGATAATAAAAATATTTAGCACAGAAGTTATTTCAAGGGGATAATGTAATTCCCTAAAACTTATTGTACAATATAATATAATTTAACACTATATATAAAAGTAGTATTCATATATAACCAAAAAAATATAAATCATGACACATTTTTAATATATGAATTTATATATTTTAAATATAGTAATTTTGATGTAATGGTTGAATTAACATATTTAATTATTAGTATACACATTTTAAAATCATTTTAGAAATATGTAAAATTATGTATCAATATTATTATGATAAATAACTTAGGTTTTCTTGATATAAAAAATATTTTTGATATAAATATTTTTTATGACTGATTATTTAGCTTATTTTAAAAATAAAATATAATATTAAATATTTTAAACAACATTTTCATATTAGAATAATTTTTCCATGTATGTTATATTTTAACTAAAATGATAAATTCCAAAAGCTTTGAAATTTAATTTGATAAAATTAATTTCTTTGTATTCATGATAATCTTTTTAGCTTCAAATGATGATTTTATTTTTTTCTACAAGGAACTATTTTTTAATTAATAGTGAAATATAATACTTTTTCCAATATCCATAATTAATGAGATCATTTAGTAGAAAATATGGCATTAATAATTATCATACATTTTTCTACTGAAAATTTTACATTTTATGTAAAAATATACTTTTCTAATGTTATATTTAATATAGAATCATAAATATAAATTTTAGAATCCAAGTAATTTTTATAAAATTGTTCTTATACATTATAAACATTTTATTATAAAATTAATGTTAGTTACATAAATGAAACTAATATTATAAATTGGATCCCATATTTGAAATCCAAAAAAATACTACTAACAAGATTATTTAGGTTTTATTTATAAAAATAATTTACTGTGAGTAAAAAAATGGTTACCATTGTATAATTATATTTTTGGAAAAAGTAATAAATGTAGAAAAAGGACTATATGTAATAAAACCATGTCAAAGGATGAGTTTATTATAATATTATAGACCAAAACCCATCCGCTCTCACATATTGTCAACATTTGGATCCATTTGACATGAATAGTGACATGTCCATCAATATTAATACTAAAATTCTACTCCATTCATTTACACAAAGGGACGTAATACAATGCTATTAAATACAATCTAAAATTAAAATTCCTCTTTAAACAAAACATGTTTTGCATCCAATAAATACCTATCTCATTTTATAGCTATATTATCAATATAAAATTCATAAATCATTTATTTTAAGAGGTTCTCCAAGAGATGGTTCAAACAAAAAACACGAGTAAAACTAAATAATTAATTTAATTTGTTCTCTATCACTATCATCAAAATATATTTTCTCAATTATAATAAAATTTAATATGTATTATTAAAGAACATTTATCTTATTATTTCAATTTTTTAATCATTATAAAACCTTCACCCTTATTAAAAATAGAACTTCATCTCTATACATGTGAATACTACTCCTTACATGAAGTGATGTATTTCATTTTTCATAACCACCATTAATGAATTGTTATTAATTTTTATTTTATTATTAAATATTAAATATGAAACAATTTTATTTTTTTGAAAATATATTTTTTAATTTATACGTTCTTTTTTTATTGAAAATTAATCCTTCATATTTTTATATGTGCATACTACTACCTCTCTAGAATAATGTAATTTTTTTTCCAAAAGCAATGATTATATGCGATTATATTATATATAATTAATAGATAAGATATTTTTATATTTTTATGAATATGAAAATATAAATATGAAATTATATTAATTACCATATCCATTGGATAATGAAATCATCACCATTGTTATTTTCTAGACTACAACATCTATTGTGGATGTACTTCAATTTTCACCATTACAATATTTTCTAGTCAAAAATTTATTTTCGATCAAATATGAATATAAAATTTATCTTATATACTAATATATATATATATGTATTTAGTGATGATACAAAATTAAATAGTAATTATATTGTAATGTATTAATGTTTTAAATTATCTAGAACAATCTCCTCAATAAAGATAACTTTATAAATCATGACTAAAATTATCCTCACATGAAATTAGGGAATTATTAAAAATTATAATTAATATATTCATAACAATTTGATAATATTGGAATCACTAACTCGGTAATAATGATCAAGGACCAATGATAATATTTTATTTTATTTTGAAAACAATAAAAAAATTTAACATCTCATGATGAAAAAATGTAGCTACTAAAATGTTTGTAAATGATTATAATTAAAAAATATGTAGGTTAATGATTATTAATAAAATTATTAAATAATAAACTAATATGAGATAATATATTACAATTCATCAATAGAAATAGTTATTTATGGTAAATTTACGATTGTGACCTTCCAGTGTTGTACATTCTTGTCCATGTTTTGGTTTAAGTCCTATTAGTTGGTTAGTTAAAGGTATCTTGAGTTCATGGGAAGGATCGAGGGTGTTCTACGGTGTTTGGGAAAAGCATTTATAGGAAACATGGAAATCCAATGCATGATTAATGGTTGGCATAAGGTAATTATGATCTGTGCACCCAAACTGTGCATTCCTAGTGGAGGGGGAACGATTTCAATATACAATGAATGGGTGGAGGACAACCATGTGTGTGAAGACATATCGATCCCATATGGCTATTAAATGGTTAGAAAATCCATGAATTCTCCAATAGAAACCATTTTAACATACCCCTCTTGGGAAAAGGGAGGCACATGGTTACTGCAAAATGGTGCCAAGCAAGCGGCCAAACTGTGTACACCTTTATACATGAGGTTTTACAAATTTTCCCTATTAATACATAAGTGTTCTATTTCATTATTCTCCTCAATTGTTCCTCTACCAAATATAGTGATTTAAAATATACTTAAACATTATAAGGATTGATTTCCTTTTTTTCTAAACAGTTTAAAGAGTCATTGTTTGTGAATCAAAGCTCTATGTGAGTCTAAATCTCTTATGAAGTACATTTGTTAGGATTAGGGCTTGTGTTTTAGTTATTATTATTCTGAATACCTCAATACTAATTTTTCAAAATGAGTATACATTGGGTATTTTAAGGGTGATCAAATAATAATTGAAGGCTAAGGTGGTGTGTGTTGTTTTATTTATAACCTAGGTAGGTGGTATAAAAGTTATATCCCACATTATATTTAATTTTTTTCATGTGTATGTGGTTGTGCTTTGGTTTCATTGTTCTATATGTTGGGTTTTACAATTTATAATTGATGTTTTATATATTTAACTAACAAATTGAACCCCTCATGATGTTACACATGGGGGTGTAGTTTATTGGTGAACATGGTATTGGGTTATTATATAAAAAATTAATTCCTTAAAGATACTGAACATATGATTTTTATGTTTATCATGTTATCATGGTTTGATGAAGGAAATTTCAATACTTTTTTATAGTGGCTTATCAAATATTTTGAGGTGAAATTGATTATAATTATGTTTAGTTGATAATATGGAATAAGGGATCATTTGGAAAAATTTCGATGTGTTAACAATTTATGATTTTTAATGGAAAATGTATTAATTGGTTATTTCATGATGTTTATTTATGTGCCAAAAATTATGTGTATTGTGAATTGTATGTTTACATAAAGATTATGGCTTGTTACATGGTATATAATGTAAGCTGTTAATCATTAATTTTCACACGGCTCGATGGTATGTGGGTTATTATATTAAGGTTAAAAACATATGGGCTAGGTTTGATATAGGCTCTAAACCCCACTCCATAATGTATTGGATAGAGAGTTACACTAACACTATATTCTATTATGATTTCCATTTGATGGGACTATGTGGACTGAGGCTCTATGGAAAGTGTGATGTGTTATTGGTGAATTGTTTCCCTTGTGAGATATGGAACTTTACTTCAATACTTATTCATAGAATATGTTAGGCATTGGTTGTATGGAAATTGATAAAATTTATAACCCATGGAACAAAATATGAAAATGGGTTAAGTGTATTTTTTTTATCTAATTATACGGAGTTTATCTTATTTTTTCCTTTTCATACATTTGGTACGTGAACACAACATATGGTTAGATTGGATATTTTCTAGACATTTTCGGTAGTGTCCTACTAAGTTGCACTGACACCCTACTAAGGCCATCATTGGGTACCTTAGAAGACATCATTCATGTAGGTATAGACAAGGGAAAGGGAACTATGATATATTGTTTATTTTAGAAAAGGATGTGCATGTAAGAGGAACCAAACATAGAGTCATGACTAGTTTTGGGGGTTTTATAGGTTGTTTTTATTTTTTATTTTCCATGTACTTGGTAACAAATGAAATTACAAAGCATGTTTATATTTTTGTTGTGGGTTTGTACTCAGTTTTGGGAAATGGATGTTTGATGCATTGTTATTAGTTATATTGATTCATTCAATTATCATTGTTAGATAATGTGACTTACTATAATAAAGAGGGTATAGTCTCCCCATTTAATTTAATAAGCCCTTGATGTTAGTCGGAAGCCAATCACATATAGAGATGTATTTGTGAGGTCATTTGGTGACCCATATCGAGGAACCAGTTCTAGTGTAAACTAGGATGGGTACGTTTCAATGTGTTATAGATTAGGTATTGTTTACAGCTGCCATACTATTTGGGGATGGTATATGGGTGATAAGGATTTGTTGTTCCTTGGAAGTGATGTCATTCATGGGGGTATCTAACCCATGAAAGAGGAAAAACTGAAGTACATAGGGTGTGATTCTTGTTACTAAGCTATGTATTTATAGTTGAATTACATTTCACTATTGGGTGATTCACTTTTTGGGTGATGTGACTATATTATTATTTTCTTCTCATGGATGAAATGTTATGAGGTTATGCATTCCTACATCATTTTAGGAACATTGGGTTATTGGTTGTATTCATCATGGTGCACACACATGGATGGTAATTATGTTAATTGAGGGATAGAATTCATGGAACATTCATACAAAATTGAAATGAAATAGTTTCTAATAATGATGATGAAAAAGGGTAAATTGGAGGACTGAAAATGAATTATTAATTAATAATGCATAAGGAAGTGTTATAAATGGGTTTATATTTGGGTATTAATGAGTTGTAATAGATTAAAAGGATCTTATAAAAGAAATAATTATTTTTTAACTGATGAAGTTATTGAAATGGTTGTATATTGAATTGTTTCATCTATTTGAGATGGTTCACCTTGAATGTAAATGGCCCATGGTAATGAAGGTTAAAGGCGGTGATTGAGATGTGACTATGTCTGTTGGGATAGTATGTATGAATAGGATTGTATATTTTTATTAGATAGGATTATTTTTTGAAAAATATTGAAGCATTATGTTGTGTGTTTTGAAACTTGTAATAGGAATTTTTTAGAGTAGTAATCATGATGATGTGTGCCGATTGGGTGACATGAGTAAATCCCTGAGAATGCTCCTCCAATAACAAAGTGTTAAACCTCATTGATAGTAGTAATAGAGGGAATGATAAGTTTTACAAGTAATTTACTCATTTTATATTGTTTATGGAAAAAAATATAGGGTGAGCTACATCGAGCTTGTTTGATCTAACTAGACAATTTCACGTGAAACACTATATGATGCTTTCTAGGGAGGGTATATGTAATGATCTAAACTGTTATAAATAAAATCCCCCTTTGGATTTGATTATGATCCTCATTATTTAATAAGGTTATATAAAACAAACCAGCTTAATTTGTTTTGTGACATCCAAATGGAATTAAAAGTCCATTATGTATCATCACCATTAATAATATAAAGGCTAAATAGTGGGTACATGATTCCTATAAAAAGAGGGTTTTAACAAATCCGACTGACAAATAAAAAGGAAGTGATAACCTAAAACATTATGATAATACCCAATGAAGCTGTTTTTCCAAAGACACTAATGGAGATATCTTCAGTTGGATTTTCCATGGACCAATCGCACGCTATAATCCTATAACTTATGCATGAGTAAACCCATTAACAAGAGAAGACCAAGCTCATTGAGATCATGTGCCAAACAGGGTATGATGACCCACCCCAAAACGTATCAATGTCACAAACAATAGTCTTAGTGATTTTTCTAGTTTATTTAAGGGAATTTAGCATAAAAAATTAAATATTATTTTGTAACATATTTTTTATAGAACAACCAATACATTTTCATCTTATTATTTTTACATTAAAATGGGTTTTTAATTCTAATTCACAAAAAAAAAACAAATATCTTTTTCGGTTAGTATTCAAATTCAATTAATGAATTTATTTTTTTGAATTAATGGATTTTGAAAAGAAATAAAATTTAAAAAAATATTATTATTAAAAATATTTAATATATATAAATGATCATATAAATTTTATGAACTGAAATGTAATTTTTATAATTGATCAAAATCACTTATTGTGAAAAAACCCACCACCATTCAATAAATGCCCAATATAATTTTTAAAATTTAAAAATCAATTTTTTAGAAAAATAATTACATAAAATAAGTATTATCTTTTGAATCATAAAACAAAAATTATCTAATGTTGAATTTTTTCATAATTTTTTAAGACATTCGAATATTCAGGTAAAAATTAAATACCATATAAATATAATTTTTATATTATAACATCATAATGATCAAAAAGTGATATAATAAATACTATAAAAGGTATGAATGACCATATATATGTTTTATATTTAAAATAACGTGGTTTTATGTTTATTTTAATCATTTTATAAAACCATTATGAATCCTCCAAAGACCATTAATATATATTATGGTTTTAAAATAATTTCTCTATGAGTATGACTCTCCTTCGCCAAGGAAATTGAATTATTTTATTAATTTGAGACCAGTTAATTATAATATGACGAAATAAACTCCCATTTTTTTAAAAATAATGTTAAAAAAAGGGATGCTATGTGGTTTTGTTATTTTATTTTATATATTCCAAAACCTATGTTTGATAAATAAGAATTAAATTCATACTCTATTACTATAGAATACAACAAAACCAACTATTTAACTGCACCAATAATCCTTGTTTATTTTCCTTAATCATCACTACGCTCTATAGATTCCTCTCATGGTTCCACCAAGATCTCAAGAAGATCCTTATAATTATTTTGAGTCTCAAACACATGTAAATTTTATTTCTATCTCCTCCTTTAATCATGAACTTCAACAATGTTAAAAAATTTAATTTCCATTTTACCTTTTTAGGATATGTTCTTCTATATCCTCATAATTGTTAATTTCATTTATAAATGATTTTAGCACCATTTCAAACTCAGTATTCTCTCCCATGTATCTTTATGTACACCACTTATTATGAAAAAATTTATTAAGAGATCTTTTCCCTTCTATTATTTATTATTGTTTATTTATTATCTTATACCATCTATCACTAATTTCTAAGGTTTCTAAATGTATTTACAAGTACTTTTTGCTGAAAATAGTACTTCCAAATTATGAGATCCAATTTTTTATCATTAACCAATATATTTGAATTCTTATGTTCCTCCATTGGGCTGTCAGAATTTATTTATGGTTTTCCATGCCAAATCCATTATTTAGTGAATACCATACCAATTTCTTAAAAAGGGTGTGCATATTTATAAAATTAAAATTATATTACATGGGACATAAATTTATGTATTCCACAATCATTTATTGTGGAATGATATATGGTATTTAATTAATCCATGATGTATGATTTGTTGGGCACACTTAAAGAAGATAATGGAACAAACGTGGTGGGTGCGACCAAAATTTAATAGCGCTCCAATGAATTGGATATTTTTTTTATCATGAAAAGTAATTTTGGTATAGTGATTGAACCAGATTCTTTTATATTTATTTTTATATCTTGATTGTGTGGAGGTTTACCCTTGATATATGTTTCTGATGTAGTGAATTAAGATGTTGACACATATCCTATGTTTTGATTGTCAAGACATTACATTTATAATTGTTCTTGTTTATGACTCATAATATTATTTATTAACCATTTATATGGATATTTGATAACATGAGTCACAAAATGTCATGTTTATTACCTTACTAGGATTTATAGCTCACACATTTCTTTTGTTCTTCCACAGTTATCTCGTGCAGTTTTAAAAGCCTTGGAATTTAAGAAGCTTGTTGTGTAATTTTTCAATAATAATTTTGTATTCCCATATTCAAGATGTAATGATATATGCCTAATAAAAAATGTAACTAGGCTTACCAATCATATATGTTTTATTATTTATAGTATTTGTTAATAAATCATTTATTAATGTGTAATAATGACCAAGATTGTTTTTGTTCGTATGAGAAGAAAGGTGTAGTTATTTTTTTGGAATAGGATTATAAACCTCTATTAAAGACCTTATATATAACACTATGATTAAGAATACATAACTAAATCCTAATAAGTATATATGAATTGTTTTATCAAGAAATTTCATAAATGTCTAGATATAACAAGTTGATGTGGTTCGGGCATAGATGTATCTACGTGTAACAACTCTGACAAGTTGTTTCCGGCCTTAATCGGTTTATCCATGAACATTATAATAGGAATTAATGCACACTTGGTATTCCACTACTAGGGGATATGAATTGATCAATTCATTAGCTAATTATAAACCATTTTTACTAAAAAAATTACCATTATAATTTATGTTTATAAATCGATCGGGGATAACATTGATTGAATATAATAAATTCATATATTAAGAAATAAATGTAATTTATAAGGTATCAACTAAATTTTTTTCTATCCTCCCTTACGTTTTTAACAGTTTAAAATAATTATTCCTATTTTTTCTTTTATTCTAAATAATGGTTGTAAAGTAAATTAATCATGTACGAAATCATAGTGAAGAGTAATTTGATGACTACCCCAATGATGTAACTAACTATATTGGAGAATGAATCATAAAAATTATGATGATACAATCACAACTGACCCATGATATCAATAGAAACATAGATCAAGCTGAGCCACCATACGCCATAATAGAGAAAAATCTACAATCAAGAGATTCATGTGGAAAAGGCCACCTATATTTTCCTCTCACTATCTAAATTAAAATGGAATGGTATTTAAATTTCATCAAGAAAAAACATGTCAATTATATCATGGATATGAGGAAAAATTCACAGGACTAGGACAATAAACCTCCGGATTTTTTTTTATATTTGATTTAATGAATAAACACTACATTGTTCAGATAAATCATATTCCATGAAATGAACTAGTGATCAATGTATTTAATATATACGAGGAAATTATTTGATGTTCCATAAATGATAAAAGGGATATTTTTGATTGTCAACAGTAACAAGTGGTTATGAACTTTATTGAGATGTTTAATTTTGGTATTATATTGGAGATATATAATGGTTTCATGAAACATAAATATCTCACTTCTCAATGGTGTATAAAGAAGAACCTTGGAAATTTTTTAAGGGAGTGAGGAAATGAATATGGTTTCAGAATTAATGGCACATATATAATTATTTCCGATAAGAGAAAACCTCTAATTTTGTGGAATAATGGAATCTTCTAGTCAACTATTAGTACATTGTTCATTATTACAACTCCAATAAACCAGGGAACTTATTAAACCAATAAACTAATCCAATGGATTTCAGGTACAACCAACAACCTTCAAGGAACTATTGGTGGTGTTTTTCTATCCCAACCACCAATGTCATTCCCAATAACGACGTGGTGATAAGTACACTAGTAATTAATTTATGAATATAGAACTTAATTTTTGAATTTAGTTCCATGTGTTCCTTCTTGTCCTGAATGTTTTATAGGACCATTCAATCACAACAAAAAATATGGAAGTAGATATGACATGGAAAATGGAAAAGGGGAAATTTTTTTATCCTAAATATATTACTCCTCTATTATAAAATAATGTGGATTTAACGTACCAAGGAATCATTTTTTGCTTTATTTTGTGAAAATTGATGCAGTTATGGGCATGCATTAGCATTCCATATATATATCCAACATAAATTTTTACGAGAAATAAATTACTCTTTATATTCAAAATTAACCACTAATTTATTATTTGTAAAAGGAGAAAGATGAATCTTATTTATCACTAACATATTAATCAAGGATATTATCTCCCCATGAGAAAGAATTTATTTCGAAAATTATTCAACATGATGAAGGATCCATCATTGAATGCATACATATTGTGATGGAATATGTTGGTGCCTTTCCTGAGTAATTCCCTTATCATTCTTGTAGTTAAGAGGTTGAATTTTCAATTGAGTTTTTACATGTTGTTTTTACATTATCCCAGACTCTCTAAATAATATGTATTATGAAATGTGAAGAGATGAAGAAAAACTACAACAGAATCTCTAACACCCAAATGTTAATATTAAATCATTCATTTAAATAGTAGTAAGTCATCAATGGCTTTCTTTGATAGCCATTGTGAGTTTAAATGATCCTTTAGATGCCTATATTACAAAATTTCCATTATTTTCTAGATGTTAGGTTATTTTGAATAATTATAACTAGCTTATTTAAATGCATGGTGAGTTATTTGGCTATCATTTTTTATCAAAAATATAAATCAATTAGATATACATTTTTGAGTGAATTACATTTGGTAATGAAATTAATAAGATATAAATTTTTTATATACTTATAATTTTTTTGTATTCATCCAATGTATATTTTGGTCATTGCATATGAATAAAAACCAATTGATATATAAAAATCAATTTTTTATGTTTAACTTTACACATTTGAATGGTGAAACCCTTTTAAATTTATATTTTAACACATTAGAAAATTTTATATGAAAAAATAAATAATTTATTTTATAGAGGTATATAAAAATTTACATTAGATGATTTTATGATATTATTCTAATAACTTCCATGTTTTGATGAATAGTAAAAATACATAATAATTTAATTGAAAATAGCATTGTTCAGTGAAATAGTTTATATGGTTAAATTATATTATTTAATGGTTTAAAAGTATAAATATAATATATTTTTACCTTATAATATAATATAATGCATTGTAATTAATTTTACATTAAATTCAGATGTAAAAATATTTCAATCTTTTGCAATATTTTGACTTTTAAAACTTGTTTTGACACACCAAAATTGGGTTTAATTGTAAATTTATTACAGAAACTTCTTTGTTTTGAATTATTAATTATGTATAACCTATTTCGAATAAGTTTTTCCAACATATGTTAATAGGTTACTATTATTTTTGGGCATTATTAACAGTAACATTGATAAATGTATTTATTACCATTGTTAATGGTAAATGGTGTAATTGAATGCAAAAAAATATTACAAAATTACCTTAAAATAAGTAAAATATTATTGGATTACTAAAATTTACCCTTATCATCTATTTTTCAAAATATAATTACTTAATGGACACATACATTTGAATAAGACATAAAAATAATAAAAACTAACGAATGTGAAAAATGTGTCAATATCATTTCATATAAGTATATTAACTTAAATATATGGATAACTAGGAGATAATATCAACTATATATAGTCTATAGAAAAATAAAATAATTACCTACATATAATTTTATTTATAATTTTATAAATTAAAAAATTACAATTAATGATTATTGAATAGTGATGTAGAAATTATTTTATAAATAAAAATATAAAAAATTGTAGTAAAAATATTAAATGAAATATAATATGAACTAATTAATGTGATCCATGAATTTCCTAGGTGACTATGTCATGTTATAAGTTTACTAAATATTTTAGTTCGAAATTATCTTCGTGTGTTATTAAATTATGTAAAAATGATTAAAAGATTTTGAAAATTAAAAAGTGATTACTATAAGTTCTAAAATGCTATAAAATATTAATTTATGATCAATTAGCACCATATAGGAAAATATTTATAACCATTAAATATTTAGAAAATTATTACCACCCTTACAATTAAACAGAATAACTATGTTTCAATTAAAAATAAATGGTTTAAATTGTCAATATAACATGTTCAAAATTTAATGGTTGATGATACAACAACAATTTCTCAACTCATATTCTAAATTGGGACATTTTGGTGGTTATCGGTAGGGTTTTATTTTATTATAAATTTTTATTTAAGGGGATTCAAAAAGTACCCCTCACCTTAATTATAAAAGGGAACATTCTCCCTCACCTCTTTAATACATTTTGAGCCTTCAAGGTTGACCATATCATATCCTTTTTCCTTCTCAACTTATATATTTTTATTCAATAGGTTCTGGTCATCTTCAAAGGCTAACTCTAGTGCTCTAAAAAGAGATTTAGAGGAAGCACGTCGAGGAATAAGAAATATATTCTTCCAAATATTTATAACATCATTCTTCTTATACATTCTCTTCATTATTTGTTTCATAATAATGTGATAACATAATTATCATCGATATTCTAATTTTTTATTATAAAAATTAAATAACCATATTTTAACTTCTATCCATCCTATGAAAAATGAAATCACTACACGTGCAGACGTACGACTTACCATCTCTATCACGTTGTGTAATCTATTTTTTCCCACCACCATTCTATGATTGGTATAATGGGCGAAATAATAACTATATATTATTATTATAACACATTACTAATTTTGAAATATTATATACCATCCACTTCTATACTATTCAACAATTATGGGAATGTTATCATCGCTCATTCGAATGTACAACCTACCTTCTCAACGATGCGACATGATTCATTCTACATGATATTAATTAAATCATGATTATATACATGAAGTAAATGAATAAATTTTATATATATTATACTAATTCCATTCAATAAATGACTTAACTATAACCTATGAAGTGGAACATGAACTTATTCGACAAATCGTGCATATGAACATAAAGTAGTTAATATCCCAATAACGAGTGACAATGAAATTTTATTGACAAAAAGGTGATAATTTAATAATATATTATATCATAAAAATGATTACAATTCTGGAATTAGTCAATAATATTATTTAAATCATTATATGGGATGTTCATATATATATGAAGGATATCAAACCCATGGTAGGGGATAATTTATCAATCTCATTTTCGTCCAAGATTATTTATACATAACTATTAACTATGGAATATTTATCATCCACATCCATGTTACAAAATTATATAATATTATTTCTATTATTCTAAAACAAATTACAGATAATTTTTCACATTTCTGAATTTTCATTAAATCGTATGAAAGGAATCTTTTTCTGTTTTTTGATTTGAGGTACATTTTGACTTTTATGGAAAATGTATGAGTATGGTGTTTCTTTTTACATTACAGCATTATTAGATTTATATGGTTTCAGAAATAATTTTTTCAATGAAGATTCTTATAATTTATTTAATGATTATTTTATTCGAAATATATTTATTTTAAAATTTTGTGTAATATAGAGAAAAGTAAATGATTTTGAAAAAGAAAAGATATTTTCCTCAGGAATTAATTTCATGTGTTTTATCAAAATTAGTTTCCTTATAAAATGAAATAAGTTTATGATTATATCCATATTATTAAATTTAATTGATTTTTTTATTATGGAATTATTTTTTTCCATTTATTGATTATGAAGTAATGGGGATTAAGAAACCAATTTTATTTGAACGGGTATGCTATGATAAATGATTTATTTTTTCGTAGCATGCGTAAGAATAGTTTAATAGTGAGATCAATGGGACCAATATCTCCCTATAATACATTGGTTAATGTTATATATCTCATGATATATGCATGATAGGAACAAAAGGTAAATTTGACTTAGTAATATATGGATGAAATGTGAAGTGAACTTGGTTCAGTAATGGACTTTGTCCACAATGATGGTCCTAGAAATGAGCCTTGACTGGTTTGAAATGATCTTCTATGATTTTTTGTGTAGTCCATGAAATATCATTTCTTGTGTTATGACTATTGGGATTACGTTTTACATACATGATTAATCCCATGACACGATACTGTGATATTTTATATGGAGGGTAATGTTTTCAAATGTTATATTCCTATGATTATGATATGATTTATATTTTCCTTATTTACCTTTACTAATAATTTGAGCACACCAATTAATATATTTCTATTCACCAGTTCCTGAAGATGGGTATTAATTAAGATATTTCTAAAATTAATATACTTCTAAAGAAATTAGGGAGATTTTATGTAGATATTTTATGAACTATTTGGTTATGTATCCCGGTTTCTGAATAAATTATACCATTATGGACCTATAGTGGTTTTGGTAATGTTATTTAATATATATTCATAAATTTTGATTTAATATCTACATGTGATGTATGGGGAATTATAGAATATGGATAAAGGGTTCATTCACCCAACTACATCATCATAGGGTGCAACAGTCTTCTTAATCATGCTGAAATATGGGACAATGTTCCTTTTCAATGATTATCTTGATCTCAACAAGATCATGATATAGAAAAAGTAATCTCTTCCATGGATTTATGACTTGTTCTGTAACATCCCTTTACTAATATATTCGGTACGTTCTAGACCTTTTTATAATTCTCTTTTTCTGTTGTCTTTAATAGACCAAGAAGGAATTGGGAGGATACCAATAATAGTAAAGTAAGATAGTTTTTTGAAATTCAACATTAAAATGATTTTTTTCATGTAGATTATGATTCTTTAAATAGTATATTCCTACATACATAGCCCTTAGGAGTGAATCATTTTCACGTAGTATATGAGTGTCCACTGGAATTCAATGCATGTCCAACAATAGTGAGGTGTACTATACTTATTTCATTGTATGTAGAAATGTCATTATTAAAAACTGATGCCGCCCACTTTACTATATCTACACATTAAGATGATATTATTAAACATCAAACAGAACATATGTCCTTTAAAATGGTGTTAAAAACCACTCTGATTATGCTAAATGAGCTAGGATTTCACTTTCCTTTTTGTTTGTTAACAATAGACAACATAGTATTGGATTGGGATTTTCCCATTCTTGATCTGGATATATATGATGATGTTATTAGTATGGATTGGATTTTCAAAAATAGAGAAGTTGTTTTTTTTTCAACAATAAATCTCATTTCATCCGGCAAATAAGATTCCCCATCAATTTCTGGGGGATTGTTACTTGAGATCAGGACATGTTGGGCCTTCCCATCCCGATCTCTATAGTTTTTTATCTACTATTGCGTTTGAGCCCAATGATATATCTCATGATTCTGAAACTCTTCTATTAATTAGATAATTTTTTATTTTTTCCCATAATACTTCCTTGATCTTAAATGAAAATTAATGGGTATAGTTTGCGAGTGACATGGTGTCAGATATGCATCAGATAACAATAACTTCTTATCACATTGAACTGGTGGAGCTCCAAGAGATCAGGATTTTGTTGGATGATTAGTTTGGGAAAATATTCATTAGCCATATAATTTTTCCTTAGGAAGATCTTGTTCACTTTTCTAATAAAGAATATTGTTCACTTCGGTTAAGTGTGTATTATCAGTTGTTTAACCTAGTGACAGTTAACTATAAATATTATTTCCCTCACAGGGATGATTTGATTGATCAATTAAAGGGGGAAAAGTGGTTCTCAGTGATTGATCATTGGTAGGGTTATCATCAGTAATGAATTAGGGAGTTTGATATACTGAATACATCTTTGAGGAGAAGGAATGACAACTATAAATATCTTATGATGCCATTCAGTATGACTAACTCGCCTATAGTTTACATAGGATTGATTAATTAGATATTCCATCAGTATCTTGACTCTATTGTGGCATTGCTCATGGATTCTGTTCTGGTTTATTCAAAATATGATCATGATCACGAGCACTATATGTGTTTATTTATGGAAATTTAGAGATATCACACATTTTATAGAATTATTTCAATGTGTAGTTTCGGTATTCAAGAAGTAATGTTCATAGGGAACATGATTTTTAAACACATATCAACAGTCGATCTTGATATGGTGATGGTTTTCTAGACTAGGAAGGAACAACAAAATTTCATTGAGATATGGATCTTCCATGGTACTTCTCTATAATATCGATGGATTGTCATGTATTTCTATACGTTAGTGTCACATTTTTATACTCTTATAGGGAAATTAGTGAAATTCATTTAGTATGTCAAGTGTGAGTCTTCTTATGATGAACTGAAACGACATCTTACATCTTCTCCTATTCTGATATTACCTCTGACAGGTAAGGGATACATGGTGTTCTTTGATGATTTAGGTACTGGTTTTGGATGTGTTCTTATAGATTATTACCATGTTGTATCATTAACCCTCATCAACTTCAATCACAATAAAATAATAATCTCACTCATAATTTTTATCCTCATATAGTCATGCAAGTACATAAATTTTGGTCGCACAATCTTATTTGGGAGAGGTTCATGGTTTTTTCAAATCATAAAAGTCTGAGAAATATATTTTATCGTAATTTCTTAAATATTAGACAAAGATGAATGGTTGAATAACATCAGAAGAATGGATTTGATATTTTCAAAACCCTAAGAATGGGAAATGTCATTTTTTTTCTCTTAGAATGAAAGTACCATTAGAGGAAATTCTAGATTCAAAGGAGGAGTGGAAAATTATGGGGATTTTAACTCAGTGGTACATTTTTGGTCATGTGGTTGTTTCAACCACAGTTATAACTAGTTTTTAGTAAACATCATCTCTTATTGAGTCTATTTTGTAGAGTCAGTAGTAGTATGATGAGTTTCAAAAGACTCAAGAAAGCCTTAATGACAGGGATACTTTTTTTGATGGTCTCTTTCTTTAGATGGTCTGGTCAACTTTGGGAAGCAGGTTGTCCTCTAGATATATGTATGAAGTTTAGTCCTAATTTATTGTCACAAATCTTCATGGACTATTTATCAAGGCATTAAAAATATGTATTATGAAATGAAGAGATGATTAAGGTAGATGGGTATGAAGCATGACATCCTGGAGTTTGTGTCACACTGTTATACCTACCAATAGATAATGGAAAACCACCTGAATCCTTGTGGTTTAATTCATCCTATTTTGGTGATGATTTGAAAATTGGATGAGGTGTACATGGATTATGTTGTTTTATTCCTATGGAATCCATGAGGGAGGAATTTTACCTGGGTGATTGTTGATTAGTTGAAAAATTATGCTCATTTATTTATGATAAAAGACCCTAATAAAGTTGATGATATAGGTATGTTGTGTACGTATGATATTGTAAGGTTACATGGGAGTCCTTTTTCTATTATTTCAAATAAGGGTCTTGGGATAACCAATGGGTTCTGGAGGAGACTTCAAGAGCCAATGGAAACTCGGTTCATGTGGATAAAAACATACCTTCCACGGAAAGATTATACGATAGAGATTGTGGTTTGAAACCATGATAGTATTATGTGAGCTTGCTTCATTGATTTCAATGGATCTTGGGATAACCATCTGGTATTTGCTTAGTATTTTTATAAAAACAGTTATCAGTCATTAATCATATTTTATAAAATTGGGGCGTTATATGGTCACCCATGTAGATCACCAATTTGATGGGATGAGGTGGAAAAGGTATCTTTTTTAGACCAATCATGGTTTAGGAAATGTCTACAGTGATTCAAGATGTTCCTAGACATCTGTCTATATCTGTGAGTCAATAGAAATTGTATACAAATTTGTGACGTTGACCTTTGGAATTTCACATAGGCAACCAGGTTTTCTTGAATGTTTCTCCTAAGTTGTGTAACCATCGACTTGGAAAATATGGAATGTTAGATCCTAGATATGTTGGACCATTTGAGTTCATTAGGAATCTTAGACAAGTTTTATATTGTTTATCATTTACTTTTTTGGTGATGGGTATTCATGATTTTTTCCATAATTGTTATCTCGAGAAATAAAATCATTATCCCGCTCACATTATGAGTTGGGATTAAATTTATTTGTAGATTGATCTCTTAATTCAAGAGGATCCATCGGTGATTTTAGACTCTCAAGTGAAAGGATAACATATGAATTTGATTTTATTGTTCAGAGTTCTATGGGATCAAGTGTTTGATACTAATGAGACTTGTTATCTTTGGTCATTGATGAAGGTGTAGTGGCATCATATTTTCCCTTGGATTACCACAACCGCATGACTTCCTGAGGAAGAAAGTTATTTAAGGTGTGGAGTATGTAATATTACATTATTAATCCATCAGGTATATTATTGAATTCATCATGATTTTTCTTTTTCAACATTCAGTAATGTAATAAGGGGGAATTGGGATGATATGTATAATGGTGTTGTTTATGTTTGTTGGAATTTCATCTTTACATATTTTTTCTACAGAACATAGATTCATTTCATGTAGTGTGACTATTTCTGGGTACAATTCATGAATGGGGATTCACTCTGTGAAGGTTTACACATCATTAAGTGTGGTTTTACATCATGAAATATTTAAATAAGGTTATTTAATATGAGGTGACAGATTTTTTGGCGTACAATAACACCATGGAGTTTACTGTGTAAGTGTATTTCAAATCATGTAATGTCTCATGAATAGTTTTTAAAATAAGAGAGTAGAGATTTTAGTTATTGTTCTTTTATATAGGCCATAGGTTATTGACCTAGAGATATTCCTATGGAATTTTGGGAGACTGTACTCCATCGAGATCGATCTTTTTGACATTGGATCATATTTTGGAGTTATAGTGCATCTCCCCAAGTAAGTGATCTTTCCACTACTTCATTTACCACAATCACGATGTTGCCCTATGTGTCCATTTTGTAACATCCCAGGTAAATAAATAATATTACATTCTAATGTTTAGTAATATTTTTCAATAAAATTTTAATATTAATTTAAAGAGAACGCTATGCTCGATGGCGTACCCAATACGCGACAACGAGTTCCTTTGAAATCTTACGTTGCACACTAATAATAAAATAATATTATATTAAATGGTAGTTAACGCCTAGCCATTGTAATGGCGGGAATGAACGACACTAACTACAAAATTATTATATATGTTTTTCAAATATTTTTACTTTAATCTAATAAATATTAGAGGTGTAAAATGAAAATGAATCCAATTTTAAGCATAAATCTTCTAAAATTATTTAAAAGGTCGATTAACCACCATTTGATGGAGAACCCTTTTTAAATATATTTTTGAAAATTTTATATGTTGTATTTGAAAAAATATAATCCTTTTTTAGAATCTGGACATCAAAATTTACTTTGGGTAATTTTTTGTTTTTTTCCAATAAAGATCATTTTTAGTGAAAATGTTGCATTTTCATTCAAGATCTCCTTTTAATCTGATTTATTTATATGGATAGATTATATTTTTAATTGAGATTAACGTTAATTTAGAATATATTTTTACTATTTAATCCAATGGTGGTCATAGGAATTAATTTGACTTTTAAGTTGGACTTAAACTAGTGTAAATCTTTTAATAGATGTTGTTTCTTAAAAACACGCTATTTGTTTTGACAGCGGGAATTAATTATTAAAATAATTAATGAAAATTATATGTTTTGAATTTTGTAAAATAGACATAATTATTTAATTTAGAGTATCAAATATATCTTAGGGTTAATTTTTGGTATTTTTCTAACAAATTTCAATTTTTTATGAAAAGTGAAACCACTAAGTGGTACTTAAAGAAACTGATTTTTCGTTTAAATGAAACTCTACCACTTCTGTGATTTGATTTTCAAAAATCTGACATAAATGGTTGTCATTAGGAAGTAAAATTTGGTTCAATGAGATTAAAATAATTTTTCGTGAATAGTAAATTTTAAGTTTTATTATTCGCGATTAAAGGTAATTAGTGTGATTTAAGGTAAAAATGATATTATAATAGAATTAAAATATCTTGAAACTTTTCCTAACCCTATTGGATAAGTCATGTCCGACCAATACAACCCATGGGTCTATTTTTGGGACCCCATGGAACCACTTGGGTAAGATAATGACATTAATGCCTTTTATTTAAAGTAAAAGTAAAAATGACACAAACATGTATTTTTTTACTAAAACAATTTTTTACATGGGGTTATACAAGTCAGATTTTTTACTATAAATATTCATTGGAAAGAAAAAAAAATTCCTATATGATAGTATTTTTTTTAAATTTAGATATTAAATAAATTAAATTATTTATTACATCATGATGATGCAGCGATTACCTCATTATTTAACGATTTAAATAAAATGAAATGATAATGTAAAATCTATGACCTACAAATGTCAAAAAACTATTTTATGGGTGGATTTAGAACCCTTATCACCATATACTCGAAATATATCAATGTGGGACCTTTAAAATAGGAAACTCATTTGCAAATAATGTAACCTTTTTTTACTTTCCAAGAGTGCCCCTCCTCTTCTCTTATAAAAGGCCCCCACCTCTACCTCCTTACCCACACCTCTCAAGACATTGGCTCGTCCAACCCTACCCATTTCATCTATCCACATCCCTTTATTCATAATTGACGTCTCACCTTGGGCAGAAAGCCTTTCAAGAAACCCTTCTGGTTCAAACCAAAAGGAGTTACCCGATTTAAAGGTAAAGTCTTCTTTAAGGTTCATATTTTGCTTCTCTAACCACCTAAACTCTTTTTATTCATTTCTTTTGTAACAACACCGATATCTTCAATATTCTAGGATGTTGTTATGTGAAGGATTCGAGCTACGCTTACACACACCTTTGTCTAATGGTTAAATAACATACTATTTCTGTGGATGGCGAATTTCTGCCTAACGAAACGATGATTGTTAAATATTCTCTTAACACCATTCATGGTGGCCATTATGATGTCACTATATATTATATACGATAAATATGTTATTTACGTTTTCTATATTCTTCTGAATCTTATATTTAAAACATCCCTTTATGCTTTTCATGTTGTGAAAATGCGATAATTTCATACGAGGAAGTGTGGACTACTGCCCCCTCAAGTGATGTGACTTGTTCATGCAATACATGGAATGTATAAAGAATGAAATTAATGAACATATGTGACCCATATAACATATATATTATAATGCAATTATAATATATATATCTCTCAATTATTTGTATTTCCATTAATGTGACAAAAAAATGAAAGTAGCGTTCATGCGTACGTACGGCCTACCGTCTCCATGAACGGTGCATTTCATTTATTTTTATCTCAAAATGTTATGAAGTAGAATAAAATGAATATGTACTGGATATATATGATATTTAAATCGTTATTAATATTCTGGAGATGATTTACTCATAACTACATGGACAATCATTTTCAATCAAATTCATTTTTGACTCATGTACCAAACATAGACAAAAATGTCTGATATGAACTCACGTTATTAACCAATTATTATAACATTATAATATGTGATATGAACTGAATAATAATCTTTAGATGATTTCCTTAATAAATTATAAATTTACAAAAGTTTATTACTCAGGAATATAAAGAAATGAACAAGACAAGTCAGACTTGAGGTAAGGGATCCAACCTCTCTCGTTCTTTTTAAGTACTCTCTTTTATGTCATTTCTTATAAGCTCATCATTATTGTGTTTGGGGATGTTCTATTATATTCATAATACTGTAATTTTTTTCCATATTATTAGAGACCCTATTTGATCTCATAAATCCATTTTTGGAAGTATTAAGTGCCGTTGTTAGGCTGCCGAGTTTTCATAATAGATTTTTCATCTCACTTTTATTCATGTGAGATTTATGCTACATTTTCCACCATTTTCCTTTTATTGGTGTATGTACTTCCCATTATTCAATCTTGGTTTAATATACTTTTTTATGGGTATTTACATCAATTTTGTATAGTCCTTCTTCCATGGGGTGTACATTTTAGATGTTACCCAATTCGGTATAGGAACCTTTCACCCTCCTCATTTTAAAAGACTTCTTTATTTAGGTCTTTTAATCTTATTATGATGGTATATGTTCTTATATATCCTCATTACTATAAATGTTGGGTCCAAGTGATTATATACCCCTTTTTATCTCTCATGAACTCATTTTCTGAATTTTGAAGTGACGCCGTTAGGCTGTCAAATTTTTGCAAGGGAAATTCCTAACCCAATTTTAATTCTATGGGATAAAATTGTACTCATTGAATATGTCATTCTATGAATATGTGTGAATAACCTATGATTTTTTTACACTTAATATCCACTTATATTTGGTGTATTCATTTTTCACACATAATTATGTAATTGATTTATCCTTAATCCAAGGATACTGTCTGTGTAGGGGACTTCGTCTCAATCTCCTTTCATTAAGGCATATTTTTTATCTAATACAAGGCTTTCTTTTATACAGTGTATAAACCCATTTTAATTATACTTTTATTCGAAAGTAATATTTTCTATAAGAATCGTTTTACTAAACAACAAAAAGTATGTTTCTTTTTAACATACGCGGTGACAATGACCTTTCTGCCACCGTGAGTATTTTTTGATCTTTGGATTCCTCAACAAGCCGTTATATTTTAATAATTAAATAAATACCATATACTCTTTTTTGGTATTGGAAATTGTTTTTGATAATGGATTTGTTATGTCAATATATTTAAGTGATATATTGTGCTTGAAATGTGGAAATGTTTTCTTTCCTTTATAATTGTTTTATCTGTTATGATTTTACAATAGTACTTGGACGTTTGACAGGTGGTTACGTGATAAACCATATGACGGGTGGTGCCATTAATACCAAGATGGGTGGTTACATTATAACCTCCAATGCATTGGGTATAGTAGTTGGTTGTATGTCTATTCCATTAAGTATGTGTGGAAGTCAACCGTATGGTTAATCCATTTAAGTATGTTTATGCCCCATGTTACCAGTATATGTTATGTGTTCTTGATATGGGTTTTATGGTAATATTTTGGTTACAAGGGGTATGTAATTTTATTTTATTCAGTGAAGACTTTTTACTACTTCATAAAGGTGAAAAGTATTACTTTGGTAAATTACTCATGGTTTACATGTTGTTTTAAAAAACTAACAGTTTTCTTTCTTTGTGTATCCTTTACTGGGCTTTTTTTATCATCCCATGTTTTTGAAATGTTTTCCACAGGACTTAAAGATTAATAGGTTCAAGGATAGGATCAAGGAAAGACATTCTATCTTAAACATGGAACTGGACATGTTTCTTTTTAAGTATTTTTTTATTCTATGAAAACTTATTAGAAGTGTCTACTATATAATCTTTTGAGATGTAATAGTTATGACCTAATTCTCTAAAACTCTAAACCTGAAAAGTTCCTATTTGTGAATTATTCATTTAATTCATGAATAAGTAATGTTTAAGGTCAGGGCCTTATAGTTGGAATCATAGGTTGGTTTAGATACCTTTAGAGGTTATGGTATTCTTTAAGAACAAGTGACAAGTTGTGTTTAACAACAAACGTTACTATATTAGATGGAGTCATTGTTGTTTTTTAAGGTTGGATTGAGTATGAGGTAACTTGGATAAGTATATCTTTTTGTTTATCTTCCTCTTTAGTACATGATGATTTTGTTGATATACTCACACTGATTTTTTGTTTGTTTTAGTAAATGGATGGATCTAGCAGGAACCAAAGTGACAATGTGTATGAAGGAAACTATGGTGGTTCTCTGATTAAGAGACTGGATGAAATAAGGGATTCAATGAGTAATCTAATGGTTATTCCAAACCAACTGTCAAGGATTCATGATTAACCACTTGAACATTGGTGTGTTCTATAATACATCGTGTACGAGAGAACCAAATCGATGTGGATGTTCATGTAATAATTATAATGGTAAACATTAGGGTTTATATGATCCTTACTTTGAGGTAATTATGGGTTACTACATGATATGATGGAACACGAAAGGCATGATATAAACATGAGGTTAAAATATTTTATGGTTTTTTTTTATGAATTTATCTATTTTTTAGGAATGGTATAAAATTATATTGTTTTGGAAAAAGGACAACACGCAGACCGTGTGACAACCCGTTGCATCGAACGAAGCTGCAGGAATTGAACCCACAACTAAAGTGCAACTTGTATTTATTGCCTACCACTAGACTACATGAATTCCCTGGTTGGATTGACTAGCTCTTTATAGTTATATGATTTTATGAATCAAGAATAAGTTTATTTTGGGTTATCTATGGAAATTATTATCCTATCATGGAGAATATGTGATTAGGCTAATTACTTTTCAATTTGAGAATTTAAGAGTAAATGGTGTTATTTGGAGATAAATGTTAAGATTTACTTTGGAAGACAATGTGATTAAATCCTTTAGAGATTTGGGTTTCAATATTCGTTGGGATTACTTTGAATAATTTTATGGATAGTTGTTTATTGAATTGTCTTTGTTGAACTTTGGGTATTGTTGGACAAATTTTGGAGATTAGGTGTAGTTTTTCATTTTGTAAAAAAAATATCCTTTTTGTGTATTATCGGATCTTGTACTAAACTTTTTGGTTTATTTTTGGTTGATATCAAAAGAAATGGAAAATATATACTTCTTTTTTCTAGATTAGGTGATTCTCAATAAGTTGATTATAGTACTCTTAATGCGAACAAGCCTTCTTAAATACTCATATTTTGGAGAAAATATGAGTTTGATTAAGGAATCTAGTAAAAGTTCAAAGACTACGTGACAAGTAAGTATGTTTTATTATGATTTAGTTATGCTCAAAAATAAATTCCTTAATTAAGAGTAACTTAAAACAAAAATGTTGTCTGTTAACATTTCCTACTGGGGGAATTGAATATCGTTTAACTCATCCCAAGCTTGTGATTTTCTTATGGTTAACTTTGTACTAGACATGTTTACTATCACTCTCCATCAGAACATGACCTTTTTTTTCCTCCATATCCATATTTTCATACTTGTAATCATAGTATGGATTAACTCAGGTGACCTTTTAACTTCTCTCCCAATATTTTTAAGTGATAGTTTTACTGACTCTTGATCCGATGTGGGACAGTCAACGGAGTTTCCAAGCCCAATTTTGAAATTGTGAGGACGCAATTCCCAAAAGGGTGGAAAGATGTAACATCCCAAGTAAATAAATAATATTACATTCTAATGTTTATCAATATTTGTGAATAAAATGTTAATATTACTTTAAAGGGAACGCTATGCTCGATGGCGTACCCAATACGCGACAACGAGTTCCTTTGAAATCTTATGTTGCACTCTAATAATAAAATATTAATATTATTTTAAATGGTAGTTAACGCCTAGCCATTATAATGGCGGGAAAGAACGGAACTAACTACAAAATCATTATATATGTTTGTCAAATATTTTTACTGTTATCCAATAAATGTTAGAGGCGTAAAATGAAAATGAATCCAATTTTAAGAATAAATCATATAATATTTTTTAAAAGGTCGATTAACCGCCTTTTGATGGAGAACCCTGTAAGAACCCGGATCTCTTTTCAGCTATGTTTTTCCTTTTTTTAGAGTTTTTGAGAAAAATGAATTTTTAGGAAATTTCAGAAGTCCACACCATGTACATTCTAAGTACACGCCGTGTACTCTTCCCGGCTTGAAGCTGTGTGTTGGCCATGCCCGGGGCACACACATGGTGTGTAAGGCTGAGGTGGAGTCCGGTTAATTAGGAGTACAAAAAAATTGATGTACACGCAGTGTACTTTTTTTTCATTAAACGGACCGGAGTCGCGTCTAACCCCCATATTCGTTTTCTTCTTTAGTTTTCGACTGTCCGAAAGCGACCATATTTCCAGATCTTCGACGGATGACCACCTCGCCATCCGTTCTCCAATTCGAAGATGGTTAGTTGCATTGGAATCGTAGCGGTGAGTTCTTCCTTCTTCTTTAGCCTTGTTTCTTGATTCCTCCTAGTTTCCAAGTTATCGTAGGATGAGCATTTTGTTCTTTTTCTTAGATCTATGTCGTTCCAAGGGGAATCTGTCATCGAGGTTCAAGTATATCGATATCCAATGATCGAGGTAGGTGGTTTGTGTCTTTCGGTAGAATGTTGATGAATATTATGTTCAAATTCCACTAATACCCTTGAACGGGATATTGCGTGTTTCCTATTTTTCCCATGCTGCTTTCCTACTTTGCATGATTGCTTTAGTAGAGGTTATTGCTTGTGAGTAGTGTAATTTATTTTGTGCTCAGGTTTCTTTCCCATGCTTGTTCTGCCTATTTGGCATTTTTCCAGTTTCCATGCCTAGTTACAGGATTTTGTTTTTTTTTCATTACTATTGTTTTTGAGCCTTAGTTGATAGTCAATTAGTTCATGAGGTTTACTTGGACGATACACACGCGCTGAGCATGTTTAGATATACTCATTACTTTGAGAACCTAGTGTATCAGAACAAAGGGAGAATTAACGGAAGGGCTTCTCTAGAGTGTCTTTTAATCACGATGTGAGACCAAAGGGATAATTGATGGAAGGGATTCTCCAGAGTGTCTTTTAATTACGACGTGGGCCATAGGGGAATTGAGTTGAGTGCTTCCCCAGAGAGCCTTTAGCACGATATGATACTATAGGGGGAATTGACAGTGAGTGCTTCCCCAGAGAGTCTGCTTAAATACGTAGCTGAACCAGAGGGGTGAGATTGTGTGTGCCTCCCAGAGGGTTTCTAGTACCAGGGGTTGAACCATAGGGGTTAGACTGTGAGATCTACCTAGGGGGTTACCTATTTTCTTCTTTTTTTTGACTGCTTACTTGTGTGCTTTACTTGTTAGAACTATGGATTGTAGCTGCTTGTGCTTTTCTGTATACTGCTTCTTCTTTTATTACTGCCATGTATTCATTGACTGTTAGGCACAAATATTTGGGTGATTGCCTACTGGGATTGTATCTCCCACCCTGTTTGGGCCATGCTTTTTGGCCCAAGCAGACTATGTTGTTGTAGGTATAGATAAGGGAAAGTGCCCTTCTACTTCGGGATCTTGATTGCATCAGGAGCCGGGGAGCATGGGACCGAGCCATGGCTCGCGATGCGGAGGAACATACTTTGTTTTTCAATTACACGTGGGTTTATTTGTATTTCATCACGTTGTTGTGTTTGTTTTTTTCCTTAGATACTTGTACCTGCTGCATCATTGTCATCATAGATATATATATATATATATACATTGCTTCCGCTGTTTGGTTTCTGTTGTTATGCATGTTGTTTACTGATTTCGCTGTTATTGTTGTTTTCTTACCTTGTATACCTTACTGAATGAGGGCATAGTATCCCCACCGACTCAACAAGGACCTCACTGCTAGTCGGCAGCCTCTGGCATTTGGGGAAACGCGCTTGAGGTCATGTGGCGAATCGGGTACGGGCACCAATGGAGGGGCTCCAGACTCAGGACGTTACAAAGTGGTATCAAAGGAGTTCTATTCTCTTGCTTTACTGTTTGGAGACTTTATCCAGGGATAGGACAGATTCGGTACTTGGTATTAAGTTGTGCTAGGGAGTAGCTAACCCATGTACATGGAATGACCATACTACCTCGTTAATTGTAGTTTGATGGTTTTTAGTTTTATGGTTGATATGTTTTCACCTAGAGTGATTCGCATGACTTGTGCAGTGAATGTTTTGATATTTTGGTTCTATTTCTATCGCAATCCCGATGAGATGAGGGTATTCCATCTAATGCATTATATAGGCACTTGTTGAAATCACATTACATTCATTCTTGCCATGCCATCTAGGGTGCATTAGCGATTTCATGCTGTTGTGATATACTTTGTGTAGATTATGCATGCTGCTGTGATAGTTTCTTGATAGATTCTATCATGCTATGTTAGAAAACCGTTGTTTTGTTTCTTTCTTAAAATGAATGCCAAATTTTGGTTATTGAGGTGTTATGGGCCCTCCCGGATCGGAATTTGGCATCTCTTCCCTTGTTTTTAGTGTTTCTGGAATTCTGCGCAGTTCTGAGTTACTGCCCATAAAAACCCAGAATACACGGCGTGTACCTTTTGGATACATGCCGTGTAGTTTTAAGGCCGTGTCACTGAACGTGTGAGTAGAAAACGGTGTCGTGGGCGTAACTTCGGGAACACTCCATGTACTATTGGTACACGCCGTGTGATTTCGGATTTGTGTACCCAGCCATGTCACTAACAACATGGGCTGGGGAAGCTCGGGTAGAACACGCCGTGTTCGTAGGGAACACGTTGTGTAGTCTTGTCCAAGTGCCCGACCATGTCACGAACAACACGAGATGGTGTCGCCTTTGCCTTTGCATGCCGTGCTTGTTCGTATCACGCCGTGTATGGTCCAGCCATGTAGACAACTGTGTACTCAACAACATGGCCCGCCGAAGCGTTGTCCAGTGCATGCCATGTTGTTTCGAACACGGCGTGTGGTCTCGGGTTGAGTCGGACCGTGTGGGTTAGCCGTGTAAGGAGACTTGGGCTGGGGAATAGTTTCAAGTACACGACGTGTGTGGGTTCAACACACCGTGTAGTTTGAAGTGTACAAGACCTGTAGGGCAGGAGTACACGCCCATGTCAGTGGCTTAAAAAGACACACCATGTAGTTATATACACTCCGTGTAGTCTTGTTTTACAATCTTGTGTGTTTTCCTTCCTCTGTTCCCATTTTGTACTCTTGTGTTATGTGTCCTTGTTTTACTGATCTAAGGTGTGCTTTTGATCTTTCAGAGCTATGACACTGAGACGTCCTCCTATCGTACGTTTGTCGTCAGGCAATGATCAGACAACAGACATGGCTGATCGAGAACTTCCTGTCAATCCCCCAGTCGAGCCAGCCTTGGCACCGGTTGTTGTACCAGTCACGGGCGTGGATGCATAGTTCAGGGAAGGTATCATGAGGATGATGCAGGACTTCCAGGGAGCACCGCTTCATGCCTCGTCTATGGAAGACTTGACGTGGGTCTTTCAATAGCAGCATCCTCCCACGTTCTTGGGGGAGGGAGGACCTCAGGCTGCAGAGTCATGGCAGGAAGCCAAGCTGAGTATCTTTGAGCATCTGGAGACAGATCCAGAAAGGTGGGTCAATCTCACCACCTACATTCTTCGAGACTCCGCCAAGAGGTGGTGGGATGTGATCTCACAGGCGGGTCAGCAGTAGGTTATGAATTGGGAGGAGTTCCAGCGCGTGTTTTACGACTACTTCTACCCGGAGACCTTGAGCGCCTATCGAGCTCTAGAGTTCATGAGCTTAGAGCAGGGTACTCTATCTGTCATGTAGTATTCCTCTCATTTCACTGAGCTGCAACTTTTTACACCCCTTAGGGATGGGAGTGGGGCATTCATGGCAAGGATGTTTGAGGATGGACTCAGGCGGGAGATCTGCTCGCAGGTGAACATCTTCCAGCTGACTTCCATTACTTCCATCGTCAACCAGGCACTAATTGCGGAGCACAATCTGAGAGACTCTATAGCTGCATGCCAGGGCGGTTCTGCTTCCAGAGCTAGATTTCGTACATATGACATCAAGAAGTGCCACAGGGAGCCTACACCTGGTGATTCGAGGAAGTGATACGCATCATCAGGCAGCCAGGTAACATGATACCTATGTAGCCGGACTGGGCACACGAGGCCGCAGTGCCAGAGGGACCCCATGGAGTGCCGATATTGTGGCAAGATGAGTCACCTTCAGCGTTTTTTCCAGGTTTTCTCACCAGCAGCTGGTGATCGGGGTTCTTCCATGACTCCTCGTTCAGGAGCAGCACTGCCAGTTTCTCACCAATCGGGGAACTGGAGTTCTTCCGGTCGTTCGGGCAGAGGTGGAGGTCAAGGCCGTGGAGGTCAGCCACCAGTTCCTCAACACCATTAGGGAGGTTCAGCTCAGAGTGGTCATCCAGGGGTGCAGGGCCACGGTACCGGCCAATCTTTCACCGTGGAGCAGAGTTATCTGGAGCAGGATCCCGGCCCTTCTACTATTCGAGGTACGATTTTAGTAGCCTCAGTTTTGTCTTCGGCCCTTTTAGATACTGGTGCTATACATAGTTTTATCTCTATTGCCATTGTGGAGAGCCTTGGACTCTGCATATTTTCTTCTGCCGACTCATTGACACTAGTCACACCTTTGGGAATGAGGACGTCTAGTGTATGCCAGTGTAGAGAGTGCCCTATCGAGGTAGCAGAGTATAACTTCTTATGGGATCTCTATATCCTAGAGATGACATGATATGATGTCATTCTCAGCATGGACTGGTTGATTCCCTTCCAGGAATTCATTGACTGTTATCACCGCAAAGTCAGTTTCATTTCACCATATGGTGAATCTTTCCTTCATAGAGGCGAATAGGATGTTCGGGTGAGTCGGGCAGGACTCAAGCATCTTGGGCTAGGAGGGGTGATAGCCCTGATTGTTAGTCTTTATCTGGATGATCAGGGGACTCCACATTTGGACTTTCCTCATGTGGTGGCTCACTTCAGGGATGTCTTTACATATGACTTTTCGGGTTTGCCTCTGGAGCGTGAGGTAGACTTCTCTATTGATCTCATGCCAGGAGTGGCACCAGTGTCCATTCCTCCCTATAGGATGGCCGCACCTGAGTTGCATAAGCTCAAGAAGCAGTTGGATGAGCTATATGCTAAGGGTTTCATTCGACCCAGTACTTCTCTTTGGGGTTCGACAATTTTGTTTGCAAAGAAGGCAGGTGGTACCCTTCGGCTTTGTGTGGATTATCAGAAGATGAACCAGTTGACGATCAAGAACTGATATCCCTTTCCACGGATTGATGACCTGTTCGATCAGCTTCGAGGAGCCCGGGTTTTCTCAAAGATTGACTTGAGGTCCGGTTATCATCAGCTACGCGTTAGACCATCAGATATACCTCTGACAGCCTTCAAGAGCAGGTATGGCCTATACCAGTATACAGTCATGCCATTCGGTCTCACGAACATCCCTACCGTTTTCATGGCACTGATGAACCGAGTGTTCTATCCTTACATGGACTCCTTTGTCGTGGTCTTCGTGGACGATATCTTCGAGTACTCTCACACTCGACAGGACCATGCCACCCATCTTGAGATCGTTCTGAGTACACTGAGAGAGCATCTAATTTATGCTAAACTCTCATAGTGCCACTTCTGGAATGATCGGATTCACATCTTGGGTCACGTCATCTCAGAGGCAGGAGTATCAGTGGACCCAGAGAAAGTGAGAACTGTAGTTTCCTAAGAGCAACCGAAGAACTTTTTTGAGGTACGGAGTTTCCTAGGGCTGGCCGGATACTACATACATTTCATTCAAGACTTTTCATGCCTAGCAGTACCTTTGACAGGTCTGACCAAGAAGGGGCGAAGTTCTTATGGTCAGATTCTTGTGAGTCAGCCTTTCAAGAGCTGAAAGGGAAGTTGACGTCAGCACCGATACTAGTCTTTCTGGAGAGAGGCAAGAGCTACACTGTTTACTGTGATGCTTTGGGCATCGGGCTGGGAGTGGTCCTTATGTAGGGAGATGGAGTCGTGTAATACGGGTATCGACAGTTGAGGCCACATGAGAGGAACTACCCTACGCACGGTCTGGAGTTGGCAGCTGTTGTTCATGCCTTGCGCTGTTGGAGACACTATCTTCTTGGGGGAGCACTTTTTGGTTGTCACTGACCATAAGAGTCTCATGTATATCATCACTCAGCGTGATCTGAATTTGACGCAGCATAGGTGGGTCGAGTATCTTCAGTTTTTTGATTTCGAGCTTGCCTATACACCGGGAAAGGGAAACGCCGTGGAAGATGTGTTGAGAAGGATAACTCAGTTTCAAGAAGTTCAGGAGGCCAGTAGTGAGTTACAAATGATGGGTCTGTTCTCTGAGATGCATCTGGAGGTGCACAAAAGACGGGGACAAACTTTTCTATCTTCTGTAGCTGTTACCTCCACGGTACTTGATCGGGTATGGATGAGGCAGCTATCAGACTCAGAAGGCGTGGTCCTACGAGATAGTGTGCCAAGAGAGGACCCTCTTCCTGGATGGACAGTGGGTGAGGATGAGATCTTGTGTTTTTGAAGGACGCTTATGGGTGCCAGCAGACATATGTGAGGAGCTAAGGCGGGATTTCCATTCCTATGTTTGCGAAGTTCATCCTGGTGTCCCCAAGATGTATCAGGACCTTCATCGCCAATACTGGTGGCCAGGTATGATGAAGGATGTTTCTGGTTTTGTCATGAGATGTTCTACTTGTCAGCAGGTGAAAGCAGAACATCAGCGACCAGCGGGGCTTTTATAGCAGTTACCCATTCCGGAGGGGAAGTGGAACGATGTTGCGATGGACTTCGTGACCGGGTTGCCGATATCACCTTGGGGGAACGATGTTGTCTGGGTTGTTGTTGACAGACTTACGAAGGTTTCTCACTTCTTTCCGATCAAGGAGACCATCAGTGTCGATGATTTGGGATGACTTTACATTAAGAAGATCGTTCGTCTTCATGGAGTTCCGTGCTCTATTGTTTCATACAAAGATGCATTCTTTTCATCTCGGTTCTGGCAGGGACTTCATAAGGCCTTGCGTATGCAGGTATTTTTGAGTACAGCATATCATTCCATGACTGATGGCCAGTCCGAGCGCACGATCCAGGTGCTTGAGGATTTGCTCTGAGCTTGCATCCTTGACATTGGCGGTTCTTGGGAGAAGTATATTCCTCTGGAGGAGTTCGCCTACAATAACAGTTTCCAGGAGACCATTTAGATGGCTCCATACGAGGCTTTGTACGGTAGGCCATGTCGATCACCCATATGCTAGCTGGAGGTAGGATAAGCAGCTTTACTGGGACCTCATCTTGTTCAGGAGACTTCAGAGCAGATAGAGATGATTCGGAAGAGGATGGCTACAGCACAGTCTCGGCAGAAGTCTTATGTTGATCAATGGAGACGACCTCTAGAGTTCGAGTTCGGTGATCAGGTTTTCCTATGTGTTTCACTGAGGTTGGGACACAAAAGGATTCGAAGATAGGGTAAGATTTCACCGCGGTACGTCGGGCTATTTGAGGTCTTGGAGAGAGTGGGGTCGGTCGCCTATCGGTTGAAGCTACCACAGAGGTATCGGGCCATGCACGACATCTTCCACGTCTCTCAGCTCCGCCGCTACTTTTCAGACTCGTCTCATGCCTTTCATCCTGAGGAAGTCGAGCTTGAAGCGGATGCATCATTCGAGGAGCATTCTATCCGGACTGTCGATCATAGTACGAAGGTTATCCGTGGGCGGTCTATTCCTCTGGTACGAGTGCTATGGCAGCACGGGCGAGTACAAGACAAGACCTAGGAGAGGGAGGCTGATGTTCGATCGCAGTGGCTGGAGCTATTCGGTGTTTCTCCTTCTCTGCCTCATTAGCGAAATTAGGGGACAAATTTTCATTAAGGAGGGAAGTTTGTAAGAACCCGGATCTCTTTTCAGGTATGATTTTCCTTTTTCCTGGAGTTTTTGAGAAAAATAAATTTTCTATAAATTTCTAAATTACACGCCGTGTACTCTTCCCGTCTCAAAGCCGTTGTTGGTCGTGCCCGTGCCACACACACGGTGTGTAAGGCTGAGGTGGAGGCCGGTTAATTCGGAGTACGGAAAAATTGAATTACACGCCGTGTACTCTAAAAGTACATGCCGTGTAATTTCTTTTTTTTTCATTAAACGGACCGGGGTCGCGTCTAACCCCCATATTTGTCTTCTCCTTCAGTTTTCGACCGTCCAGAAGCGACCGTATGGCCAGATCTTCGACGGACGACCGCGTCTCCCTACGTTCTCCGATTCGAGCACGGTCAATTGCGTTGGAATCGTAGAGCTGAGTTGTTCCTTCTTCTTTAGCCTTGTTTCTTGATTCCTTCTGGTTTCCATGTTATCATAGGATGAAAGTTTTGTTCGTTTTCTCAGATCTACGTCGTTCCAAGGGGAATCTTTCGTCGAGGTTCACGTTTATCGATCTCCTTGGATCGAGGTAGGTGGTTTGTGTCTTTTTGAAGAAAGATGATGAATATTATGTGAAAATCCACCAATACCCTTGAACGGGGTATTGTGTGTTTCCGGTTTTCCCCTGCTGCTTGCCTTCTTTGCATTATTTCTTTAGTAGAGGATATTGCATGTGAGTAGTGTAATTTATTTTGTGGTCAGGTTTCTTTTCCATGTTTGTTCTGCCTATTTGGTGTTTTTCTAGTTTCTATGCCTAGTTGTAGGATTTTGGTTTTGTTGCTTTACTACTGCTGTTAAGCCTTAGTTGATAGCCAAGTAGTTCTTGAGGTTTACTTGGATGATACACACGCACTGAGCATGTTTAGTTATACTCAGGACGGTGAGAACTTCGCGTAGTAAACCAAAGGGAGAATTGACGGAAGGGCTTCCCCAGTGTGTCTTTTAATCACGATGCGAGACCAAAGGGAGAATTAAAAGAAGGGATTCTCTAGAGTGTCTTTTAATTATGACGTGGGCCACAGGGGAATTGAGTTGAGTTCTTCCATAGAGAGCCTTTAGCATGATACAAGACTATAGGGGGGAATTGATGGTGAGTGCTTCCCCAGAGAGTCTTCTTAATTACGTAGATGAACCAGAGGGGTGAGACTGTGTGTGCCTCCTAGAGGGTTTCTAGTACCAGGGGTTGAACCATGGGGGTTAGACTGTGAGAGCTACCTAGGGGGTTACCTGTTTTCTTCTTGTTTTTGACTGCTTACTTGTGTGCTTTACTTGTTAGAACTATGGATTATAGCTGCTTGTGATTTTCTATTTACTTCTTATTGTTTTATTACTTCCATGTATTCATTGACTGTTAGGAACAAATCTTTGGGTGATTACCTACTGGGATTGTATCTCACACCATGTTTGGGCCATGCTTTTGGGCCCAAGCAAACTATGTTGTTGTAGGTATAGATAAGGGCAAGTGCCCTTCTACTTCGGGATCTTGATTGCATCACGAGCCGGGGAGCATGGGAACGAGCCGTGGATCGCGATGCTGAGGAGCTTACTTTGTTTTTCTTTTGCACGTGGTTTTATTTGTATTTTAGCACGTTGTTGTGTTTGTTTCTTTCCTTATATACTTGTACCTTCTAAATCATTTTCATCATAGATATATATATATATATATATACATTACTTCCGCTGTTTGGTTTCTGTTGTTATGCATGTTGTTTACTTATTTTGATGTTATTGTTGTTTTCTTACCTTGTATACCATACCGAATGAGGGCATAGTTTTCCCACCGACTCACCAAGGCCCTCGTTTCTAGTTGACAGCCTCTGGCGTTCGGGGAAACGCGCTTGGGGTCATTTGGAAAACCGGGTACGGGCACCAGTGGAGGGGCTCCAGACTCTGGACGTTACAAAGTGGTATCAAAGAATTTCTTTTCTATTACTTTACTGTTTGGAGACGTTATCCAGGGATAGGACGGATTCGGAAATTGGTATTAAGCTGTGCTAGGGAGTAGCTAACCCATTTATAGGGAATGACCATACTACCTTGTTAATTTCAGTTTGCTGGTTTTGAGTTTATGGTTGATATGTTTTCACCTATAGTGACTCTCATGACTTTTACGATGATTGTTTTTATATTACAGTTCCATTTTTGTCGCAACCCGATGAGATGAGGGTATGCCATCTCGTGCATTATATAGGCACTTGTAGAAATCAAATGCCATGCATTCATGCCATTCCATCTATGGTGCATTAGCGATTGCATGCTATTGTGATAAACATTGTGTAGATTATGCATGCTGTTGTGATAGTTGCTTGATAGATTCAATGATACTACGTTAGAAAACTTTTGTTTTGTTTCTTGTTTAAAATGAATGCCAAATATTGGTTCTTGAAGTGTTATGGGCCCTCCCGGATCAGAATATGGCATCTATTCCCTTGTTTTTAGTGATTCTGGAATTCTACACAGTTCTGAGCTACTGCCCATAAAAACCCAGAATACACGGCGTGTTTTTTTGGATACACACCGTGTAGTTTTAAGGCCGTGCCACTGACCGTGTGAGTAGAACACGGTGTCGTGGGAGTAACATCGGGAACACTCCGTGTAATATTGGTACACGCCGTGTGAGTTCAGAGATGTGTACCCGGCTGTGTCACTAACAACACGGGCCGGGGAAGCTCGGGTAGAACAAGCCGTGTTTGTAGGGAACATGCCGTGTAGTCCTGTCTAGGTGCCCAGTCATGTCACGAACAACATGATATGGTTTCGCCTTTGCCTATGAACACTGTGCTTGTTCGGAGCACACAGTGTATGGTCCAGCCATGTAGACAACCGTGTATTCAACAACACGGACCACCGAAGCCTTGTCTAGTGAATGTCGTGTTGTTTCGAACACGTCCTGTAGTCTCATGTTGAGTCGGACCGTGTGGGTTAGCCATGTTAGAAGACTCGGGAAGGGGAATAGTTTCAAGTACACTCCATGTGTGGGGGTCAGCATGCCATGTAGTTTGAAGTGTACACGACCTGTAGGGTAGGAGTACACGCCCATGTTAGTGGCTTAGAAAGACACACCATGTAGTTTTGTACATGCGTTGTAGTTTTATTTTGAAATCTTGTGTTTTTTCCATCCCTTGTTCCTGTTTTGTACTCTTGTGTTCTTTGTCCTTGTTTTCCTGATCTAAGGTGTGCTTTTGATCTTTCAAAGCTATGCCTCTGAGACGTCCTTTGGTCGTACGTATGTCATCAGGCAGTGATCAGACGCCAGACAGAGCTGATCGAGAACTTTCTGTCGATCCCCCAGCCGAGACAGCCTTGGCACCGGTTGTTGTACCAGTCGCGGGCGCTGATGCATAGTTCAGGGAAGGTTTCATGAGGATGATGTAGGCCTTCCAGGGAGCACCACCTCATGCCTCGTCTATGGCAGACTTGACGCGGGTCTTTTAGCAGCAGCATCCTCCCACGTTCTCGGGGTTGGGAGGACCTCTGGCTGTAGAGTCATGGCTGGAAACCATACTGAGTATCATCGAGCATCTAGAGACGCCTCCAGAGAGGTGGGTCAAGCTCGCCACCTACATGCTTCGAGACTCTGCCAAGAGGTTGTGGGATGTGATCTCACAGGCGGGTCAGTAGCATGATATGACTTGGGAGGAGTTCCAGCACGTGTTCTACGACTACGTCTACCCGGAGACCCTAAGGGTCGATCGAGCCCGGGAGTTCACGAGCTTAGAGCAGGGTACTCTATCTATCATGGAGTATTCCTCTCGTTTCACTGAGCTGCAGCGTTTTACACCCCTTAGTGATGGAAGTGGGGTGTTCATGGCAAGGAGGTTTGAGGATGGACTCAGGCGGGAGATCGACTCGCAGGTGAACATCTTTTAGATGACATCCATTACTTCCATCATCAACCAGGCACAGATTGCGGAGTGCAATCTTAGAGACTCTAGAGCTGCTAGTCAGGGCAGTTCTGCTTCCAGAGCTAGCTTTCCTCCAGATTACAGCAACAAGCGTCATAGGGAGCATACACGCGGTGATTCGAGGAAGCGAGATGCATCATCAGGCAGCTAGGTAACATGCTACCAGTGTGGCCGGACAGGGCACACGAGGCCGCAGTGCCAGAGGGACCCCGTGGAGTGCCGATCTTGCGGCAAGATGGGTCACCTTCAGCGTTTCTGCCAGGTTTTCTCACCAGCAGCTGGTGATCAGGGTTCTTCCTTGACTCCTCGTTCAGGAGCAGCACCTCCAGTTTCTCACCAGTCGGGGAACTAGAGTTCATCCTGTCGTTCGGGCTGTGGTGGAGGTCGAGGCTGTGGCGGTCAGCCACCAGTTCCTCAGCACCAGCAGGGCGGTTCAGCTTAGAGTGGTCATCCAGGGGTGCAGGGCCACGGTACATGCCAATATTTCACCGTGGAGAAGACTTATCAGGAGGAGGATCCTGGACCTTCTACCATTCGAGGTATGATTTTAGTATCCTCAGTTTTATCTTCGGCCCATTTCGATACTAGTGCTACACATAGTTTTATCTCTATTGCTGTTGTGGAGAGAATTGGACTCTGCATCTTTTCTTTTGCCGACTCATTGACACTAGACACACCTTTGGGAATGAGGACGTAGTGTGTACACCCGTGTAGAAAGTTCCCTCTTGAGGTTGCAGGGTATCACTTCTTATGGGATCTCTATATCCCAGTGATGACAAGATATGATGTAATTCTCGACATGGACTGGTTGATTCCCTTACAGGCAGTCGTTGACTGTTATCACCGCAGAGTTAGTTCAATTTCACCAGAGGGTGAATCATTCATTCATAGAGGCGAATAGGATGTTCGGGCGAGTCGAGTAGGACTCGAGCATCTTGGGCTAGGATGGGTGAAAGGCCAGATTTCTAGTCTTTATCTGGATGATCAGGGGACTCCACAGTTGGACTTTCCTCATGTGGTGGATCGCTTCCGGGATGTCTTTCCATAGGACGTTTCGTGTTTAACTCCGGAGCGTGAGGTGGACTTCTCTTTTGAGCTCATTCCAGGAGCGTCACCGATGTCCATTTCTCCCTAAAGGATGGCCACACCTGAGTTAGAGGATCTCAAGAAGCAGTTAGAGGAGCTACAGGCTAAGGGTTTCAATTGACCGAGTACTTCTCCTTGGGGTTCGCCTGTTCTGTTTGCAAAGAAGGCAGACGGTACCCTTCAGCTTTGTGTGGATTATCCGAAGCTGAACAAATTGATGGTCAAGAACCGATATCCCTTGCCACGGATTGATGACCTGTTCTATCAGCTTCAAGGATCCCGGGTGTTCTCGAAGATCTACTTGAGGTTCGGTTATAATCAGCTACGCGTTAGACCATCAGATATACCTCTGACAGCCTTTATGAGAAGGTATGACCTATACGAGTATACAGTCATGCCGTTCGGTCTCACGAATGCGGCTGGAGTTTTCATGTCACTTATGAACCAAGTATTCCAACCTTCCATGGTCTCCTTTGTCATGGTCTTCGTGGACGATATCATGGTGTACTCTCACACTCCACATGACCATGCCACCCATCTTGAGATCGTTTTGAGTACACTGAGAGAGCATCAAATTTAAGCTAAACTCTCATATTTCCACTTCTGGATTGATAAGATTCACTTATTGGGTCACTTCATCTCAGAGGCAGGAGTATCAGTGGACCCAGAGAATGTGAGAGTTGTAGTTTCCTAGGAGTGGCCGAATAACGTCTTTGAGGTACAGAGTTTCCAAGGGCTGGCCGGATGCTATATACATTTCATTCAGGATATTTCACGCCTTGCGGCACCTATGACAGGTCTGACCAAGAAGGGGGAGAAGTTCATATGGTCAAATTCTTGTGAGTCAGCCTTTCAGGAGCTGAAAGGGGGTTGACGTCAGCACCGATACTAGTCTTTCCAGAGCCTGGAAAGAGCTACACATTTTATTGTGATACTTCGGGCATCGGGCTGTTAGTGGTACTTATTAAGGGAGATGGAGTCGTGGTGTACGGGTCTCGGATGTTTAGGCCAATGAGAGGAACTACCCTACGCACGATATGGAGTTGGCAGCTATTGTTCATGTCTTGTGCAGTTGGAGACACTATCTTCTGGGAGAGAACATTGTGGTTTTCACTGACCCCAAGAGTCTCAAGTATATCTTCACTCAGCGTGATCTGAATCTGAGGCAGTGTAGGTGGGTCGAGTATCTTCAGTCTTTTGATTTCGAGCTTGCCTATACACCGGTAAAGGGTAACTGTAACACCCCGAGATTTTATGAAAAATAATCTTTTTATTTTCATTAATGTCTTGTGTTATACGATACACCAAAAGGAGCTTTCATAACACACATCTCTGACCTTGCTTGAATTACACGCAATCGCTACCTCCCACGATAGCGTGTGTTGTACGCAACACCATGTTTCGCTAAACAACGATATGCTATTAAAATATTATTAAAACTAGCCATTATGAATAGTAATAACCAATTTTTGAAATTTTGTAAATTTTATTTTTCAAAATGGACTTCATTTATGGATTCGGAGTATCGAATTTAGCCTAAGGTGAAATTTTGGTACTTTTCGGATAACTTTCATATTCTGATGAATAGTGAAAATTACTAAATTTTAATTAAAAACAACTTTTTTAATCGAAATAATTAATAGTGATAAATTATTAATTTGAGTGGTTTTAAAGTATATTTAGAATATATTTTTACAATTTAATACAATGTTGGACATTGGATGTAATTTCACATTTAAACCAGTTATAAACAAGTGTCAATCTTTTGATAGTTATTATCTCTTAAAAACACGCTATTTGTTGTGACAGCGGAAATTAATTATAAAATTAATAAATGCAACTTATATGTTGGGAATTTTGTAAAATAGAAATCATTTTTGAATTCGGAATATCAATTATAGCCTAGGGTGAAATTTTGGTACTTTTTTGAAAACTTTCAATTTTTGATGAATAGTGAAACCACTAAGTGATAGGTTAAAAACTGAATTTTGCATAAAACTTAATTTTACCGCTTCTGTGAATGGAATTTTGAAAATCTGACAGACACGGTTAATATCAAGGACTAAAATGTGGTTCAATGAGATGAAAATAATTTTTGGTGAATAGTAACTTTTTACTTTTTTTTACCACGGTTAATAGTAAATAGGGTAACTAAGGGTAAATATGATATTACTATTACCCTAACACATTTCCTAATTCTATCGGATAAGTGTAATTCGACCAAAAACAACCTTATGAATATAATATGACCATTTAGCTCCACTTTAATTAGATTATGACATTTAATATTATTTTATTTAATGAATAGTTAAAATAGTTAAAATCAAAGTTTATTTACTAAAACATTTTTAATATTGGGTTATATATAAGATAAATTCTAATATAAATATTCATTAGAAAGATAAAACGATTTCCTACATAATGGTATTTGATTTGTAATTTTTAGACATTAAATAATTTAATTAATTTATGACACAATGATGATGCAGTAAATATCTTATTAATGAAATATTGACATAATTGATGTTGTAAACACCAAAATAACTGTAATTTGAGACTTTTTATGAATTCCACTAATTTTCTAGGTTACTATGATATATTAGTGTTGATTTAATAAACTTGGATCGAACATATAATTCTGTTATGACTTTCAAAAAAATCATATATCAAATATTGTCAAAATTAACACAAAATAGTTTTTAAATCAAATATTATATTATTAATTTTTATTTTATTCCTAAAAATATAAGGTTCGTCCACATGACTTAGATAAGGATATATATATTAATAATAAACAATTTGGGGTTCGTTTGGCATGTTATAGTAAGTGTATTAACCATATAGTGTAAGAAAACAAAAAGACACGGTAAAAGTTAAATTATTTAACTTAGAGTTAAATCTAATTGATAAGGTTAAAATAAAAAGCTAAACTTGTCTAAATCCTATTGGTTGATAGGATTTCGACCAGTCCCCACTTTAGCTTCGAAATAAGACCCTTTGGAACCATTATAAACCGATTTTAGCTTTAATATAAAATAATATTTTGAGATATTCCTAAGGTGCCCCTCTCCTCCCTTATAAAAGGGCACCTCCTCCCTCTCCTCCTCACACCAATTTGAGCACTCAAGCTCGGCCAAACCCTGCCAAAATCCCTTCTCCACTTCCCTAGAATAATCCTAGAGGTCCTGGTCTTCTTCAAAGACCAATCTTAGTTCCCTAAGTGGAGGATTCAAAGAGGCGTTTCAAAGAAGAGGTAATATCCATTACCGATCTTTTCAATTTCTTTCTTCATAAACTTCTTCTTCTTTAGTTGTTTCATGACAAAGTAATAACATCAGTATTAATTACATAATGATATTTTATTATAAATATGAAACAACCCTAATTCACCTTCTATCTATCCTATGGAAAAATGAAATCACCGCCCGTGCGTACGTACGGAATACCGTCTCCACGCGTCGGTGTACTCTATTTTCCACCATCACCTTAAAAGGATGGGTATAATGGTGTAATGAGTAACTATATATGATTATTATAAAGTGATATTGATACTGAAATAGTATAAATACACTTAAATAGAATTCCACTATCATGGGAACAATATCGTCGCTCGTGCGTACGTACAGAATACCGTCTCCACGACGCGATGAGATTCATTCTCAATGATTAACCATTCATGAATGATTATAAAGTATATATAATAAGTACTAATGAAATATATGACATAATAATTATACTGGATTTATGTAAATTTATATGTATGTCATCTACTTAATTCCATTCACTTCAATAAGGAAACGAAAACAGCGTTCATGCGTACGTACGGACTACCGTCTCCATGAACGGTGTATTTCATTCCATTTATCGATATATTATATATATATATATTCTGAATATATATTATATATAAATCATGTTTTACATTCTGGATATAAGTAATCATGATCCAAGTAATCATATTAATAATTACAAGTTAAAAACACGAACGACAAATGAGACGATTTTACCCAAAACGCTACTTTACCATGAATTTACAAAAGAACGGGTAATATAAAGTCATAAGTGGACCATATATGATATAATAACAATGAATATGATTTTGGAATAAGTCAATCACATGATTTAAATCATTATACAGGAGGTTCGGACACTTATAAAGCAAGTCGGACCTAAGGTAAGGGAAATATCACAATCTCATTTTTATCCGAGATTGTTTATACTTTGGTATTTACTGGGGTGTATTTTATCATCCAAATCCATGTTTCTTCAATATTTAATATTATTTTCATCCACATACAATTTTTTAAATCCAACTTTACCCTTCAGTGAGTTTTTAGTAAAATATATGAAAGGAATCTTTTATCGTTTTTCGTACGAGGTACTTTTTGACTTTTCCGACAAAAGTACGATGATTGTTTTTTTAAATTATACGGCATGAATGGATTTTTAAAACATTATTTCCAAGAAGCTTCCTTGAAAAGTTTTCAAGATTATTTTTAATCAACTTCTTTTAGTTTAATGTTGTATGACATGTTAAGAAATGAAAAATATTTTTTAAGGAGAAAGGATATTTTCCTCAAGAATGTAGTTCAAGTGTTTTATCAAAATTATATTCCATATAAGATAATAAAGGGTTCTGTTTTTATCTCTATTATTACATTGATTTGATCATGTTGTGATGGAATATTTTTTATGAATTCCTTTATCTTATATGAATTGATTTATGATTTCATGATGTTTAAGATTTCCATTTGTATTACATGGGTTATGCAATGATGTATGATTTATGATTTTGTGGCACACATAAGAATGGTATCATTATGAGATGGGTGGGACCTATATCTCCCTCCAATGCATTGGGTAAAGATTTTATATCTCATGAGATAGACATGGCTGGAATGGTAGGTTATACTGGTTCAGTGTAACAGGACTGAAACGAGGGTTACTCGATTCAGAAAGGGACTTTGTCCACTAAGATATTCTTGGCAATGAGTCTTGACTAACAAGAAATGATTCTCTATGATTATGTGTGAATGCCACAGAGTTTCATGTTTTAAGTTATGATTATTGGGATTACATTTCACTGCCATGATTTACCACATGTTATGAAATTATGATCTCTTTTGCAGGTTAAGATTTCCAAAAGTTATGTGCTTATGTATATGATGTGATTGATATTTCTTTTGTTTACCCTTACTGAGCATTTGAGCTCACCCTTTTATGTTTACTTTTCCCCAGGATATAAAGAAAGGTTTTAGGTATAAAAAAAAGAGGAAGATCTTTATAGGAGATGTTGATGATCTTTCACCATGATTAGAAGATTATATTCCAATTTTCCAAAGACACTAAACTATTACGATCCTTGTGTGTGTGTTTTTGTTATGTACTAAGTATTACGCAAATGTAATGTAATGTCAATGTACGTCAAGTTTCGGGTCTCTACAATTGGTATCAGAGGAAAGGTTTAGTCAACCTTTGGAAACTAGGATGCGAAAACGTTAGTGAGATCCCTAGAGATATTTCTAAGGCATGTCTAGGGATGCCCCTAATGATAAATATACGTATAGGATATAGTCCTAGAACTATGGTAATGATATTAGATTAAACCAAATATGTTAGATATTGAAGTTACTCCCCCTTTATTATGATTTTTTCCTCTCACACTATTCTTTTTGGGTTTTAGAAAATGGCTGGAAACAAGATGATTCACGATAATAGAGAATATGATGGACAATGGAATGATATTCTTCATAATGAAATGGGATTTGGAAGTCCAAACATCATTATTATGCCGAATCAACAATCTCATAATATGATCAATAAAGTAAAATTTGGTAAGTTTCCTGACTCGGCTAATAAGAGAAAGATGGAGTTTCATGATGATCATAGAGGAAAGAAAGTTCAATTTCCCCTATGTAAATCATGTGGGAAGAGGCATCAAGGAGAATGTTTCAAAGGAACTGGAAGATGCTTTGGGTGTGGAAAATAAGGACACAAAGCAAGTAAGTGCAAAGGAAAAGGTTCAGTTAACACCATGGATGAGGATAATGGTATTGCTACGACATCAACAATGGTTAAATGTTTTAAATGTGGAATGTACGGGCATTATGCAAACCAATTCCCTAAGGGAAAGACTCATGAAGAGAATCGGTATGGTCGTATGGGTAGTATTTTTGTTGATGATGATGAAGAGACTACAAATGATATGTGAGATGAAAGAATTGTTGAAGCTCGGTCAATAGTTTAAGATGGTAGTGGAATGATTACATGTTTATCAAGTGTAGTGTTGTACTATAGAATAAAAAGACATCTAAGGATTGTTACACTATTGTCTTTCCTTAAGTTTTGAAAGTTTATGATGAATGGTATGAGTAACAATGAAAGGTTATTCAGATATTTTTTTGGAAAGTGGATGATATGCGCATAATGAAGTGATAAAGAGAAAATGAAATGTTTGACAGTATTCATGAGCTCATGATTGATATAAGGACTAAGTGATATCATGGTTTGAGTATATAGAATTTTGAGGATTTTGGTATGTGGAAAGTGTTAACGTTTAACTGCATTCATGTTTTTAATAAGGTTCAATGGGTATTCAAGAGAATACATGATTAAGGCCTTTGAATGTTTAGAATGTTACCAACAAGACATATCTTATGATATATGGGGATCAACGATGGTATTAAATCTCTGGTAATCGTTTTCACTATATTATGAGAGTGGACTGCAGTATTATGGATAAGCCTAAAGATTAGAATGGATTATGTTGGACATAAGTTAGTATTGTTTAAGGATAGAAGATTTTCGATATTATTGATGGGATGTTATAGTAATATAGTTTTAGAAAAAGGACAACCTGCAGGACGAGCGACATCCCATCGCGTCGGACAAGGCTGTGGGAATCGAACCCACAACCGAAGTGCGACTGGCCTTTATCGCCTACCACTGGCCTACAGGAAGTCCCTGTTTAGTAGAAACTAGTTTTATTTTATTAAGCGGTATGATATATGAAGTATAAGTTCATTTTTAGAACCATATACGATTAACCATAAGATGGATTTATAACTTTTGCTAACATTTTGTTTGAAAGAGATGGAATGACCCATCATTCTATCACATGATCTGCTAACACTTCACGAATAACAAATTCAAATTCATTTACTTAAGAGATGAAGTGGAAACTGTTCAAGGCACGAACAACATTGAGATTGTACCAAAATAACGTAAGTATTTATTCTAATTCAAATTATTCAACTTTAGGGAAATGATCTTGAAAACCAAAAATGTTTTCTTAGTGCTCTTATATCTGATGAATCAGATGGTACCTTAGATCGTCACAAATTTATGGATTTGTGATTGTTGGCTTTTCTATAGCCATGTTCTCTACCACTCTCCATCAGAACATGATGGTTAGATTTCTCTTCCATATCCATAATTTCACCTATGTGGAAACCCAGTGATTAGTTTATTTGGGTAACCTTTACGTTTTATACTTTTGTTTTTAAAGATTGGTTTTGGTATTCCTTTTTACGATGTGGGTTTCTATTAAAGAAACATTCGAGTAGTAAACCATTTATAACCCCGACGAATTTCGAGGGAGAAATTCATTTTAAGGGGGGTTGAATGTAACACCCTGAGATTTTATGAAAAATAATCTATTTAATTTCATTAATGTCTTGTGTTATACGCTACACCAAAAGGAGATTTCATAACAAACATCTCTGACCTGGCTTGAATTACACGCAATCGCTACCTTCCACGACAGCGTGTGTTGTACGCAACACCAAGTTTCGCTAAACAACGATATGCTATTAAAATATTATTAAAACTAGCCGTTATGAATAGTAATAACCAATTTTTGAAATTTTGTAAATTTAATTTTTCAAAATGGACTTCATTTATGGATTCGGAGTATCGAATTTAGCCTAAGGTGAAATTTTGGTACTTTTCGGATAACTTTCATATTCTGATGAATAGTGAAAATTACTAAATTTTAATTAAAAACAACTTTTTTAATCGAAATAATTAATAGTGATAAATTATTAATTTGAGTGGTTTTAAAGTATATTTAGAATATATTTTTACAATTTAATACAATGTTGGACATTGGATGTAATTTCACATTTAAACCAGTTATAAACAAGTGTCAATCTTTTGATAGTTATTATCTCTTAAAAACACGCTATTTGTTGTGACAGCGGAAATTAATTATAAATTTAATAAATGCAACTTATATGTTGGGAATTTTTTAAAATAGAAATTATTTTTGAATTCGGAATATCAATTATAGTCTAGGGTAAAATTTTGGTACTTGTCTGAAAACTTTCAATTTTTGATGAATAGTGAAACCACTAAGTGGTAGGTTAAAAACTGAATTTTGCATAAAACTTAATTTTATCGCTTCTGTGAATGGAATTTCGAAAATCCGATAGACACGGTTAATATCAAGGACTAAAATGTGGTTCAATGAGATGAAAATAATTTTTGGTGAATAGTAACTTTTTACTTTTTTTTACCACGGTTAATAGTAAATAGGGTAACTAAGGGTAAATATGATATTACTATTACCCTAACACATGTCATAATTCTATTGGATAAGTGTAATTCGACCAAAAACAACCTTATTAATATAATATGACCATTTATCTCCACTTGAATTAGATTATGACATTTAATATTATTTTATTTTATGAATAGTTAAAATAGTTAAAATCAAAGTTTATTTACTAAAACATTTTTAATATTGGGTTATACATAAGATAAATTAGACTATAAATATTAATTAGAAAGATAAAAAGATTTCCTAAATAATGGTATTTTATTTGTAATTTTTAGACATTAAATAATTTAATTTATTTATGACACAATGATGATGCAGTAATGATATTATTAATGAAATATTGACATAATTGATGTTATAAACACCAAAATAAATGTAATTTGAGACTTTTTATGAAGTCCACTAAGTTTTTAGGTTACTATGATATATTAGTGTGGATTTAATCAACTTGGTTCGAACATATAATTCTGTTATGACTTTCACAAAAATCATATATCAAATAGTGTCAAAATTGACACAAAATAGTTTTTAAATCAAATATTATATTATTAATTTTTATTTTATTCCTAAAAATCTAAGGTTCGGCCACATGACTTAGATAAGGATATATATATTAATAATAAACAATTTGGGGTTCGTTTGGCATGTTATAGTAAGTGTATTAACCATATAGTGTAAGAAAACAAAAAGACACGGTAAAAGTTAAATTATTTAACTTAGAGTTAAATCTAATTGATAAGGTTAAAATAATAACCTAAACTTGTCTAAATCCTATTGGTTGATAGGATTTTGACCAATCCCCACTTTAGATTCGAAATAAGACCCTTTGGAACCATTATAAACAGATTTTAGCTTTAATATAAAATAATATTTTGAGATATTCCTAAGGTGCCCCTCTCCTCCCTTATAAAAGGGCACCTCCTCCCCCTCCTCCTCACACCAATTTGAGCACTCAAGCTTGGCCAACCCCTGCCAAAATCCCTTCTCCACTTCCCTAGAATAATCCTAGAGGTCCTGTTCTTCTTCAAAGTCCAATCATAGTTCCCTAAGTGGAGGATTCAAAGAGGCGTTTCAAAGAAGAGGTAATATCCATTACCGATCTTTTCAATTTCTTTTTCTTCATAAACTTCTTATTATTTAGTTGTTTCATGACAAAGTAATAACATCAGTATTACTTACATACTGATATGTTATTATAAATATGAAACAACCCTAATTCACCTTCTATCTATCCTACGGAAAAATGAAATCACCGCACGTGCTTACGTACGGAATACCGTCTCCACGCCGTGGTGTACTCTATTTTCCACCATCACCTTAAAAGGATGGGTATAATGGTGTAATGAGTAACTATATATGATTATTATAAAGTGATATTGATACTGAAATACTATAAATACACTTAAATACAATTCCACGATCATGGGAACAATATCGTCGCTCGTGCGTACGTACGGAATACCGTCTCCACGACGCGATGAGATTCATTCTCAATGATTAACCATTCATGAATGATTATAAAGTATATATAATAAGTACTAATGAAATATATGACATAATAATTATACTGGATTTATGTAAATTTATATGTATGTCATCTACTTAATTCCATTCACTTCAATAAGGAAACGAAAACAGCGTTCATGCGTACGTATGGACTACCGTCTCCATGAACGGTGTATTTCATTCCCTTAATCGATATATTATATATATATATATTCTGAATATATATTATATATAAATCATGTTTTACATTCTGTATATAAGTAGTCATGATCCAAGTAATCATATTAATAATTACAAGTTAAAAACACGAACGACAAATGAGACGATTTTACCCAAAACGCTACTTTACCATGAATTTACAAAATAACGGGTAATATAAAGTCATAAGCGGACCATATATGATATAATAAAAATGAATATGATTCTGGAATAAGTCAATAACATGATTTAAAACATTATACAGGAGGTTCGGACACTTACAAAGCAAGTCGGTCCTAAGGTAAGGGAAATATCACAATCTCATTTTTATCCGAGATTGTTTATACTTTGGTATTTACTGGGGTGTATTTTATCATCCAAATCCATGTTTCTTCAATATGTAATATTATTTCCATCCACCTACAATTGTTTAAATCCAACTTTACCCTTCGGTGAGTTTTTAGTAAAAGATATGAAAGGAATCTTTTATCGTTTTTCGTACGAGGTACTTTTTGACTTTTCCGACAAAAGTACGAAGATTGTTTTTTTAAATTATACGGCATCAATGGATTTTTAAAACATTATTTCCAAGAATCTTCCTTGAAAAGTTTTCAAGATTATATTTAATCAACTTATTTTAGTTTAAAGTCTTATGACATGTTAAGAATGGAAAAATATTTTTTATGAAGAAAGGATATTTTCCTCAATAATGGAGTTCAAGTGTTTTATCAAAATTATTTTCCATCTAAGATAATAAAGGGTTCTGTTTTTATCCCTATTATTACATTGATTTGATCATGTTCTGATGGAATATTTTTTATGAATTCCTTTATCTTATATGAATTGATTTATGATGTCATGATGTTTAAGATTCCCATTTGTATTACATGGGTTATGAAATGATGTATGATTTATGATTTTGTGGCACACATAAGAATGGTATCATTATGAGATGGGTGGGACCTATATCTCCCTCCAATGCATTGGGTAAAGATTTTATATCTCATGAGATAGACATGACTGGAATGGTAGGTTATACCGGTTCAGTGAAACAGGACTGAAACGAGGGTTACTCGATTCAGAAAGGGACTTTGTCCACTAAGATAGTCTTGGAAATGAGTCTTGACTAACAAGAAATGATTCTCTATGATTATGTGTGAATGCCACAAAGTTTCATGTTTTAAGTTATGATTATTGGGATTACATTTCACTGCCATGATTTACCCCATGTTATGAAATTATGATCTCTTTTGCAGGTTAAGATTTCCAAAAGTTATGTGCTTATGTATATGATGTGATTGATATTTCTTTTGTTTACCCTTACTGAGCATTTGAGCTCAACCTTTTATGTTTACTTTTCCCCAGTATATAAAGAAAGGTTTTAGGTATAAAAAAATAGGAAGATCTTTATGGCAGATGTTGAAGATCTTTCACCAGGATTAGAAGATTATATTCCGAGTTTCCAAAGACACTAAACTATTACGATCCTTGTGTGTGTGTTTTTGTTATGTACTAAGTATTCCGCAAATGTAATGTAATGTCAATGTACGTCATGTTTCGGGTCTCTACAGTAACATTGTGGCAGATGCGTTGAGAAGGAGAACTCAGGTTCAGGCAGTTTAGGAGGCCAGTAGTGAGTTTCAATTGATGGCTCTGTTCTCTGAGATGCATCTAAAGGTGCACGATAGATGGGGACATGCGTTTCTATCTTCTGTAGATGTTACCTCCACACTACTTGATCTGGTATGGATGAGGCAGCTATCAGACTCAGAAGGCTTAGTACTATGAGAGAGTGTTCCAGGAGAGGACCCTCTTCCTGGATGGACAGTGGGTGAGGATGAGATCTTGCATTTTGAAGGACGCATATGGGTGCCAATAGTCATACATGAGAAGATGAGGTAGGATTTCCATTCCACTATATGGGCAGTTCATCCTGGCGTCACCAAGATGTATCAGGACCTTCATCACCAATACTAGTGGCCAGGTATGAAGAAGGATGTTGCTGGTTTTGTCATGAGATGTTCTACTTGTCAGAAGGTGAAATAAGAACATCAGTGACCAGTGGGGATTTTATTGCAGTTACCCATTCCGGAGTGGAAGTGGAACGATGTTGCGATGGACTTCATGACCGGGTTGCCTATATCACCTCGGGAAAACGATCCTGTCTAGGTTGTTGTCGACAGACTTATGATGGTTTCTCAGTTCTTTCCGATCAAGGAGACCTTCAGTGCCATTGAACTAGGACGACATTACATTAGGGAGATCGTTCGTCTGCATGGAGTTCCTCGCTCTATTGTTTCAGACAGAGATGCACGCATTACCTCTCGGTTCTAGCAGGGTCTTTAGAAGGCCTTGGGTATGCAGGTACTTTTGAGTACATCATATCATCCCCAGACTGATGGCCAGTCCAAGCGCACGATCCAGGTGCTTGAGTATATCCTCCGATCTTGCATCCTTGACTATGGCAATTCTTGGGAGAAGCATATTCCTCTGGAGGAGTTCGCCGACAACAACATTTTTCAGGAGACCATTCAGTAGGCGCCATACGAGGATTTGTACGGTAGGCCATGTCGATCACCCTTATGCTGGCTGGAGGTAGGAGAAGCAGCTTTGCTCGGACCTCATCTTGTTCAGGAGACTTCAGAGTAGATAGAGCTGATTCAGAAGGGGATGGCTAGAAAGCAGTCTCAGCAGAAGTCTTATGCTGATTAGCGGAGATGACCTATGGAATTCGAGGCCGGCGATCAGGTTTTCCTACATGTCTCACTGAGGTTGGGACACAAAAGGATTCAGAGACAGGGTAAGATTTCACCATGGTACATCGGGCCGTTTGAGGTCTTGGAGAGAGTGGGGCCGGTCACCTATCGGTTGTAGCTACCTCAGAGGTATCGGTCCATGCACGACGTCTTCCACGTCTCTCGACTCTGACGCTACTTTTCAGACCCGTCTCACGCCTTTTAGCCTGAGGAAGTCGATCTTGAAGCGAATGCGTCGTTAGAGGAGCATCCTATCCAGATTGTCTATCGTAGTATGAAGGTTCTCTGTGGGTGGTCTGTTCCTCTGGTACGAGTGCTATGGCAGCACGGGCGATTACAGGACGAGAACTGGGAGAGGGAGGCCAATGTTCAATCGCAGTGGCTGGAGCTGTTCGGTGTTTCTCCATCTCGGCCTCGTTAGGGAAATCTGGGGACAAATTTTCTTTAAGAGGGGAAGTTTGTAAGAACCCGGATCTTTTTTCAGGTATGTTTTTCCTTTTTTCTAGAGTTTTTGAGAAAAATAACTTTTCTGGAAATTTCAGAAGTACACACCGTGTACTCTTCCCGAATCGAAGCCGTGTGTTGGCCATGCCCGTGCCACACACACAGTGTGTAAGGCTGAGGTGGAGGCTGGTAAATTCGGAGTACGGAGAAATTGAAGTACACGTCGTGCACTTTCTTTTTTTTCATTAAACGGACCGGGGTCACGTCTAACACCCATATTCATCTTATTCTTCTTCAGTTTTCGACTGTCCAAAAGAGACCGTACGGCCGGATCTTAGGTGGACGACTGCATCACCATCCGTTCACCGATTCGAGCGCGGTCAGTCGCGTTGGAATCGCAGTGGTAATTTCTTCCTTATGCTTTGCCCCTGTTTCTTGATTCCTCCTATTTTCCAATTTATCATAGGATGAGCGTTTTGTTTGTTTTCTCATATCTATGTCGTTCCAAGGGGAATTTGTTGTCGAGGTTCACGTATATCGATATGCTAGGATCTAGGTAGGTGGTTTGTGTCTTTTGGTAGAAAGGTGATGAATATTATGTGCAAATTCCACCAATACCCTTGAACGGGGTATTGCGTGTTTCCTATTTTTCCCATGATGCATGCCTTCTTTGCATTATTTCTTTAGTAGAGGATATTGCATTTGTGTAGTGTAATTTATTTTGTGCTCAGGTTGCTTTGCCATGCTTGTTCTGCCTGTTTGGCGTTTTTCCAGTTTCCATGCCTAGTTGTAGGATTTTGGTTTCGTTTCTTTATTATTGTTGTTGAGCCTTAGATGATAGCCAAGTAGTTCATGAGGTTTACTTGGAAGATACACACGTGCTGAGCATGTTTAGTTATACTCAGGACTGTGAGAACCTAGAGTAGTAGACCAAAGAGAGAATTGACGGAAGGGCTTCTCCAGAGTGTCTTTTAATCACAATGCAATACCAAATGGAGAATTGACAGAAGGAAATCTCCAGAGTGTTTTTTAATTACGACGCAGGCCACATGGGGAATTGATGTTGAGTGCTTCTCCAGAGATACATCAACACGATACGAGACTATAGGGGGAATTGACGGTGAGTGCTTCCCCATAGAGTCTGCTTAATTACGTTGCTGAACCTGAGGGGTGAGACTGTGTGTGACTCCAAAAGGGTTTCTAGTACCAGGGGTTGAACCATAGGGGTTAGACTGTGAGTGCTACGCAGAGGGTTACCTGTTTTTTTCCTGTTTTTGACTGCTTACTTGTGTGCTTTACTTTTTAGAACTGTGGATCATAGCTGCTTGAACGTTTCTGTTTACTGCTTCTTGTTTTATTACTGCCATGTATTCATTGACTGTTAGGCACAAATATTTGGGTGATTTCCTACAGGGATTGTATCTCACACCCTGTTTGGGCCATGCTTTTGGGCCCAAGCAGACTATGTTGCTGCAGGTATAGATAAGGGCAAGCACCCTTCTACTTCAGGATCATGATTACATCAGGAGCTGGGGAGAATGGGACCGAGCCGTGACTCGCGATGCTGACGATCATACATTGTTTTTTTTGCACTTGGTTTCAGATTTATTTCATTACGTTGTTGTTTTTTCTATTTTCTGTAGATTCTTGTACCTGCTGCATCATTGTCATTAAATATATATATACATTGCTTCCAATGTTTGGTTTTTGTTGTTATGCTTGTTGTTAAATGCTTCCCATGTTATTGTTGTTTTCTTACCTTGTATACCTTACCGAATGAGGGAATAGTTTCCCCACCGACTCACCAAGTCCCTTGCTGCTAGTCGAAAGCCTCTGGCGTTCGGGGAAACACGCTTGAGGTCATGCGGTGAACTGGGTACGGGCACCAGTGGAGGGGCTCGGGACTTGGGACGTTACAAACCCTTTTTAAATATACTTTTGACAATTTTATATGTTGTATTTGACAAAATAAAATCCTTCTTTAAAATATTGACATCAAAAATTACTTTTTGTAAATTATTGTTATTTTTCCGATAAAGATTATTTTTAGTGAAAATGTTCCATTTTAATTCAAAACCTCCTTTTTATCTGACTTATTTATATGGATAAATTATATTTTTAATTGATATTAAAGTTTATTTAGAATATATTTTTACCATTTAATCCAATGGTGGTCATTGAAATTAAATTATCTTTAAAATTGGACTTAAAATAGTGTTAATCTTTTAATAGATATTGTTTCTTAAAAACACGATATTTGTTTTGACAGCGGGAATTAATTATTAAATTAAATAATGAAACATATATGTTTTTAATTTTTTTAAATAGACATCATTTTTGAATTAGGAGTATCAGATATAGCTTAGGGTGAATTTTTGGTATTTTTCTAAAAAACATCAATTTTTGATGAATAGTGAAACCACTAAGTGGTAGTTAAAGAAACTGATTTTTCGTTTAAATAAAACATTACGACTTCTGTTATTTGATTATAAATAACCCAACATATATGGATGTCATTATGAAGTAAAATTTGGATCAATGAGATTAAAATAATTTTTGCTGAATAGTATCTTTTAAGTTTTATTATTCGCGATTAAAGTTAATTAGTGTGATTTAAGGTAAAAATGATATTATAATAAAATATAAATATCTTGAAACATGTCCTAACCATATTGGATGATTCATGGACGACGAAGAAAACCCATGGGTCTATTTTTGGGACCCCATGGAGCCACTTGGGTAAGATAATGACATTAATGCCTTTTATTTAAAGTAAAAGTAAAAATGACACAAACTTGTATTATTTTACTAAAAAAATTACATGGGGATATTCAAGTCAGATTATTGACTATATATAGTCATTTGGAATCTAAAAAGATTTCCTACATCATAATATTTTTTTTATAAATTTTAGATATTAAATAAATTAAATTATTTATGACATCATAATGATGCAGCGATTACCCCATTATTTAACTATTAAAATAAAATGAAAAGATAATGTAAAATATAAGACCTAAACATGTAAAACACCTATTTTATAGGTGATTTTAGATCCCTTATCACTTAATCCTAGAACTATATCAATTTGGGTCCTTTAAAATCTGAAACTCATTTGAAAATAATTTAAAGTTTTTTGACTTTCCAAGAGTACCCCTCCTCACCTCTTAGAAAAGGCCCCCACCTCTACCTCCTTACCCACACCTCTCAAGCATTTATATTGGCAAAAACCTGACCATTTCATCTCTCCACATCCCTCTATTAATCATTGAAGCATCACCTTGGGCAGAAAGCCCTTTAAGAAAACCTTTTGGTTCAAACCAAAGGGAATTACCCAATTTAAAGATGAAGTCTTCTTTAATGTTATTTTGTTTTATTTTGCTTCTCCAACAACCTAAAATATTTTTATTCATTTATTTGTAACAAAAAATTATCTTCAATATACTAGGATGTTGTTATGTGAAGGATTAGAGCTACACTTACACACACCTTTGTCTAATGGTTAAAGATCGTACTGTTTCTGTGGATGGAAAATTTCTGCCTCACGAAACGATGATTGTTCAATCTTCTCTTAACACCTTTCATGCTGGCCATTATGATGTCAATATATTTTATATATGATATATATATGGTATTTATGTTTTCTATATAATTATGAATTATATATTTAAAACTTTTCTTTATGCTTTTCATGTTGTGCAAATGCAATAATTTCATACGAGGAAGTGTGGACTACCACCCCCTCACGTGATGTGACTCGTTAATACAATACATGGAATGTATAAAGAATGAAATTAATGAACATATGTTACCTATATAACATATATATTATATTGGAATAATAATACATATATCTCTCAATTATTTTTAATTCCATTAATATGACAAAGAAATGACAGTAGCGTTCATGCGTACGTACCGCCTGCCGTCTCCATGAATGGTGCATTTCATTTATTTTTATCTAATAATGTAATGGAGTATTATAAAATGAATATTTACTGGATATATAAGATATATAAATCATTAATACTATTCTATAGATTATTTACTTATAACTACATGGACAATCATTTTCAAACAAGTTCATTTTTTACTCATGTAGCAAAATCGACAAAAACGCCTGATATGAATCACATTATTAACCAATTATTATAACATTATAATATGTGATATGAAGTGAATAATAATATTTAAAAGTTTTCCTTAAGAAATTATTAATTGACAAAAATTTATTACTCAGGAATATAAAGAAACGAACAAGACAAGTCAGACTTGAGGTAAGGGATCCAACCTCTCTCGTTCTTTTTAAGTACTCTCTTTTATGTCATTTCTTTAAGATCATCATTTTTATGTTTGGGGATGTTCTATTATATTCTTAATACTGTAATTTTTTTTGTTTATATTATGAGAGACCCTATTTGATCTCTTAAATCAATTGTTGGATGTTTTAAGTGGCGCTGTTAGGCAGCCGAGTTTTCGTAAGGGATTTTATCATCTCACTTTTATTCATGTGATATTTATGATACATTTTCCACCATTATCCTTTGAGTGGTGTATGTACTGCACATTATTCTACTCTAGGTGTAACATAATTTCGTTAATGGGATTTTACATTGATGTTGTATAGTTCTTCTTTCATGGGGTGTACGTTTCAGAAGTTACCCAATTTGGTAAGGGAATCATTCACCCTCCTCATTTTAAAAGACGTATTTTTTAGGTAATTTAATCTTATTATGATGGGATATGTTCTTATATATCCTTATTTCTATAAATTTTATGTCCAAGTGATGAGATACCCCTTCTTATCTCCCATCAAGTCATTTTCTGAATTTTGAAGTGATGCGGTTAGGCTGTCAAATTTTTTGCAAGGGAAATTCTTAACCCAATTTTAATTCTTCGAGATAAACTTTTACTCCTTGAATATGTCATTATATGAATATGTGTGAATAACCTATGATTTTTTTACTCTTAATATCCACTTATTTTTGTGTATTCTTTTGTCACACATAATAATGTAATGGATTTATCCTTAATCCATGGATACCATCTTTGTAAGGGACTATGTCTCGATCTCCATTCATTAAGGAATATTTTTGTTCTAATACAAGGCTTTCTTTTATACGGTGTATAAACCACTTTGACTTATACTTTTATTTGAAAGGAATATTTTCTATATGAAGCATTTTACTAAATGACAAAAAGTATGTTTCTTTTTAATGTATGCGGTGACAATGACATTTCCGCCATTGTCAGTATTATTTGATCATTGGATTCCTCAACAATCCTTTATATTTTTAAAAGTAAATATATAAAATATACTCTATTTTGGGATTGAAAATGGTTTTGATAATGGATTTGTTATTTTAATATATTTAAGTGATATATTGTGCTTGAAATGTGGAAATTTTTTCTTTCCTTTACAATTGTTTTATGTGTTATTATTTTATAATCATACTTGGACATTTGACGGGTGGTTACATGATAAACCATATGACGAGTGGTGATGTGAATACCAGGATGGGTGGTTACATTATAACCTCCAATGCATTGGGTGTGGAATTCGTCCGTATGGCTATTCCATTAAGTATGTGTGGATGTCGACCGTATGGTTATTCCATTTAAGTATGTTTATGTCCCAAGATACCTTTATATGTTATGTGTTCTTTATATGTGTTTTATGGTAATATTTTGGTTACAAAAGGGTAAGTAATGGTCTTTTATTCAGTGAAGAATTATTACTACTTCGTAAAGGTGAGAAGTATTACTTTGGTAAAGTACAGATGGTTTACATGTTGTTTTGAAAAACTGACAGTTTTCCTTCTTTGTGTATCCTTTACTAGGATTTTTATGCGCATCCCGTGTTTTTGAAATGTTTTCCATATGACATAAAGATGAATGGGGTCAAGGATAGGATCAAGGAAAGAAATTCAATCAAAAACATATAACTAGAAATGTTTCTTTTTAAGTGTTTTTTTTATTTTATGGAATCTTATTAGAAGTGTCTACTATGTAATCTATTGAGATGAAATAGTTATGACCTAATTCTCTAAAACTCTAAACCTGAAAAGATCCTCTATGTGAATTTTTTATTTAATTCATGATTAAGTTATGTTCAAGGGCGGGGACTTGTACATTTTCAGATCTGGTGGCCTAAGATGGTGAATCTTTGTGTCTTCTTAGAGATCTGTTGGTAGATCTAATTTAGGAGTCCATTCCATGGTTAGTAGTGGTGTGGATATGGTTTAATCTTAGTGTATGTGGTGTTTTACCTTTCCGTAGATCCAATACAATCTACGTTGGATCATTCATTATGTGTGTATTGGATTATAGGGTCCTAGTTGGTGTTTTTTGGTTTCATTGACTATGGATCACAATCTATGTGTGTACAACATGAGCTTTGAGGTTGGTGGTTCTGTATCTAGGATATGATAATTCTCATGATTTTTCATTCTTTATAAATAGATTTATCAAATTGGAATTAATATTTTTATATGGTGAAAAATTTATTTTTGAAAGATATGTTTTTCCCGAGATTTTAATAAATTCAAATGAAATGGGTTATTTTAAATCCTTGAAAATTTTTTATGAAAATTAGCATAGGGGTTACCTTGGGTACAAATTTGGATGGTTTAGCATAAGGCCATCGTCTATGTAATTTTATTATCAAGCTGTTTTCTAATGAGGTTGTCCTTTGATTCCTAGTCCAGTCATTCTACGGGTCATATATTGAAATTATTAGGGGTTTACTCATTTTTTATTCATATTCTTAGTAGGCCTTTGTTCCAGGAAGTGGATTATGAACATGATCTATTATTTTACAAATAGTTTTATAGTCAAAACCTATAGTGTTCTTTTTTAATAATGACAATGGTGCTACTTATATTTTTTAATATTTGGGATTTTGAGTTGGCCATGATATGAATTTTGTACCTCATTGAGTTTAAAACATTGATAAGGTAAATTTCTTCCATTCATTCTATAAAACTATTTTAATTCATATCATTACATGTTTTATTTAAAATATTCATACAATAATTGTTATATAGAGACTTGATATGGAAAACCTGTGTGGGATCCTACTTATCCTGTTAGATCACGCCCATAACAGCTCCTAGGTGTTTTATAGAACATTGTAAGTCTTCCAATATAGGGAAACGAAAGGTGTAATATTGAGGAAGTGAGGTTTGTGTTATCTAGTATTGGGTAGCTAGTGGTGAGAGGGTAGGAGTTCATCAACAACATCTCATGGAGTAGTTGTTTGGTTTTGGTCAATGCAGCTGGACTTGATTTCAGAGCTATTAATACATTTTCAGTTGTATATTTGGGATTTCTTTTTTACTGTTATAGAAGATATATATTCCATTATTCATCTGTTATCTTTTTCGTTATTTGTATACATATATACCATTTGTTTGTTCCTGTTGGGAAATATTGTTCCTTCTAGTGTGTTTTTTGATGCTAGGGTACTTTTCGGAAACCCATGGAGACCAAGAATGCCCTTTGGATACATATTAGAAGTATTTCTGTGCCATATTTTAGGATAATTCAGGTTGGTTCGTTACATGATCAATTAAATTCATTGAGAACAATACTTTTCCATGGTTTATCATTGGTTAGGATTTTATCATCTAATGATGAAGAAGGAAGATATTCTCAAGACTAATTTTTAATCATAGTATGTGTATTATGTGTTCCTAGCAATTCCATTTAGATTGAATAATTCTTTATAAATTATCATGGACTTGATGAATTGTCTATTAAGGTATTTCCATGATAATTCTGTGGTAGTATTTATACATGATATTATAATGTACTCTAAAACATAGTATCAGAATGAATATTATCCTAGTAGCATGCTGAGGGCCATATGAATGGAGAAGAATTTGGGTATGTACAAAAAATATGGGATCGGGTTGAAGGAAGCCTCATTAATAGGGAAAATCATAATAATCAATGATATATCAATGGATCCTTCAATGATAGATGTAATTGATGGATGAATGAGTCTAATATATTTGAACGATTTTCATAGTTTTCATGGATTTTATGGTTATTATCATCAAATTTCGAGAAAATTCATATGATTTTCTAATCCACAAACCATGATAACTCAAAATGGAGATTATTTTTCATAGAATGTTGACTATAAAGAGATATCCACTTAACTGAAAATGGGTTCTTATTACTACCCCTATTCTGACACTACCCACAAGAAGAAATATTTTCAATGTATTCAAGTATTATTTGAATAAGTGATTGGGTAATGTATTAATGAACCATAAAAATGTCATATACTATGCTTAATGTATTTTCGATGTTCATAAACCCCACCCATGATCTGGAGTTGGCAGTAGTGATACTATCTTTAATAATATAGAAGAATTATGTATGTGGAGAGATGTGTTAAATATATATAGATAAAAAAGTCTATAATATATATACTCACATAAAAACTAAATACGCACAAAATAAGATTTTTATGGATAATAAAGTCCAATGAATTCTCAATCCACTACCATCCTAGTGAAATTAATAATGTGTTGGTTGCTCTAAGTAGAAATGATCAAACAATTCAATCAATAAAGATAATTTTAAGGGATATGATCTTCATATTTTTATATAGTATGGAAATAGGAATCATAATGGAATGAAAAACATAATTTTATTGAAAAATAAATTCTAAACCATCGCATATAACGTGGTTAAAGTATGGTCAAATTGATTTTGTGGGAATATATAATAATTTCTAAAAGATATTTAATCATAAATAGTCAGAGGTCAATGTTAATTAATAAAGAATTTTGGGATATGGTTAAAGAATATTTATACTATAAAATCTTGATTTTAAGAAAAATGATTTTGGATGATACACATAGCCCAATCTTATATATCCACTCAGGAAGTAGAAAGATTTATTAAGATCTCCAAGAAAACTATTTTTGGGAAAAAATAAAGAAGGATACCACAAAGTATACATCTTGATTTTTATGTCTTCTATGATTTGGGTTAATGTAAAAACAACCAAGGTGATGATGGAACCATTACCCATACCAATATGGAAATGGGAAAAAACACCATGGAATTTGTTACAGGTTTACAAAGTCATTTAAGGGAAACAATACTATATAGGTTTTGGTGGATTTTCAGACAAATAATGCACACATAATTGTTATTTGATTGAATTTTTCAGTGGAATAACATTAAAAAATATATAGTAGAGAGATGGTAAGGTTGTATGGAGTACCACTATCGATTATATCCAATTGAGATACAATATTCACCACCATGTTCTAAAAACTTATTTAAAATACTATAAAAATTGATCTGAACATCATCATGTCTTATCACCCCCAAACGTAGGGTAAATATGAATAGACTATCTAGAAACTTGAAAAAAATTCAGATAATTTGTAATTAACTTCAAATGAGGATCAGATAAATATATTCATATGCTCAAGTACCCATACCATAACAGTTTCCACTCAACCTTCCAAATTGATCCCTACAAATAATTTTTTGGGAATAGGTGTATGAAACTGGAATTATATGATGAGGATGGGGAATGAAAACTTATAGGCTCGGAAATGGTTGATGAAATGTGGTAAATGGTTAATACAATTCAAGAGTAGATTTAGGCTGGTCAGATTTAATTGAATAACTATGATGAAAATCATCTATGAGACCTAGAGTTTGATTATGGTGACATCGTATTCCAATACATATCCCTATTTAATGACATGATGATATTTGGGAAGACCAAAAGAATAGTCTATTATACATTATTCCCTTTTAGATCCATGTTCATATTGATGTGGTGGAATTCCAACTTTCACTCCAACCAAACCTATATGAAGTACATGATAGATTAAATGTATCCATATTGAGAATGTATATAACATACCTCCAACATGCACTCAATCCATTGGTGGTTCCATTTTAGAATTATCTCTCATATGAGAATATATTGATGAAGGTCATTTATCATAGATAAAAATGTATAGAAAATAATTCAATGCACTCGGTCAATGTACGGTTGAGAATCTAAAATATCAAGTAGCGATAGGGGAACCAGATTAAAGGATGAAACCGAGTAAACCTCATTCATTTCAACGTGGGAAACAATTTTTTTAGAGAAATATCATAATGGGGGAATATTATACTGACCTAAACTATTAAAAATAAAATACACCATTTGATATAATTTAATGTATTATTATGTAATATTGTTATAGAATACACATGAACATATTTTTTGTATTATACCCATTGGGATTTAAAATATTATTAAGTATCGTTACAATGAATAATATAGACATTGAACTATTATTTTACAATTAATATAAATACAAATTTTTAAAAATCCAATTGGAAAAGACAGAGGAAATGATGGTTTGAAATAGTAGGATCATGCACTATGAAGCTAAATTATTAGAGCATACAAGGGATATAAAATCACTACTATTTTCCCTTCACTCAACCCATGATGATATCCAGAAACATAATTATAAGGACCTGACCATAAACCTTACTTAATATTGAATTAAATGAATAATTCACATTGAGGATCTTTTCAGGTTTAGAGTTTTAGATAATTAGGACATAAATATTAGATCTCAAAAGATTAAAAAGTAGAAACTTCTACTAAGTTTCCATAAAATAAAAAAAACTCTTAAAATGAAACATGTCTAGTTCCATGTTTTAGGTAGCATGACTTTCCCTTGATCCCGTCCTTTACCCTATTCATCTTTAAGTCATGTGTAAAACATTTCAAAAACTTGGGATTAGCATAAAAAGCCAAGTAAATGATACACAAAGAAGGAAAACTGTTAGTTTTTTCAAAACAACAAGTAAACCATTAATACTTTACCAAAATAATACTTTTCAACTTTATGAAGTAGTAAAAACTATTCACTGAATAAAAGACCATTACATCCCCTTTTATAACCAAAAGATTACCAAAAAACCCATATAGAGAACACATAACATAAAAAGGTAACTTGGGACATAAACATACTTAAATTGAATAACCATACAGTCGACTTCTACACATACATAATGGAATATCCATAAGGCCGACTTCCATACCCAATGCATTGGAAGTTGTAACGTAACCACCCGTCCTGGTATTCACAGCACCACCCGTCATATGGTTTATCATGTAACCACCCATAAAATGTCCATGTACCATAATTACACATAAAATATTGAAAATATAAACATTTCAATAACAGCATTTCATTTTCAATCACAATAATTAATTCCAAGATATTGAATTAATCAATCCATTTTAAAAAATCATTTAAACGATATTTTCGAGTCAAAGTGTCCCATACCACTTTGAATCTTTCAATGGAATTATAATTTTAAAACATTAATGTCCATATAAATAAATACTGAAAACCAATTTGAAAACATGGACATTAAATATAAAGATTTAGAATAATAAATCATTAAAACAATTAAAATGATATTTTTTGTTAAAGTGTTTTTAATAAAATGAGCGACTCTTAAATACAAATAATTGTGGAATAACATTTAATACGAACTTTATAATATCATTAGAATAAAGGAATACATGATATAACATGTCAAAGGTCAGTATACACACCATATAATAGTGAATTGGTGCATAACAATAATGAAGTCTCAATGGAAATGTAAGTTGATATGGAATCCATTATAAAAATGGTATCCGTAAATTAAGGATAAATCTATCACATAATTATGTTTGAGAAATAAAAATACACCCAATATAAGTGAATATTAAGTGAGAAAAAATAAGTGTTAATTCACACATATTCATAGGATGACATGTTCAATAAGTACAAGTTGAACCCAAAGAAATCGAAATTGGGTTAAGATGTTCCCTTGTAAAAATTCGACAGTCTTACGGTGTCACTTCAAAATTCAGAAAATTAATAGATGGTAGAGTGAATGGTATATCATCACTTGTACATAAACTTTAAATCAATAAGGATATATAATAACACATCCCAACATAATAAGATGTAAATTAAAAGACATAACAAAATAAGTCTTTCAAAAAGAGGAGGGTGAAAGGTCCCCTTACCGAGTTGGGTAACATTCGGAACATACACCCCATGGAAGAAGGGTCATACAATGAAGATGTAAACCCATAAATGAAATTATAATCATAAAGTGTATAATAATCGGCAGTACAGAATCCAATCAAAGGAAATAGTGGAAAATGTAGCATAAATTTCATAGGAATAAAAGTGAGATAAAAAATCCCTCACGAAAACATGGCAGCCTAACAGCGCCACTTATAACTTCCAAAAATGGATTTATGAGATCAAATAGGGTCTTTCATAATATTACCATAAAAATTACATTATTAGGAATATTAAACAACATCCCCAAACATAAGAAAGATGAGCTTAAAAGAAATTACATAAAGGAGAGTACTTAAAAAGAGAGAGAGAGGTTGGATCCCTTACCTCAAGTCTGATTGTCTTGTTCGTTTCATTATATTCCTGAATAATAAACTTTTGTAAATTTATAATTTCTTAAGGTGCTATTTTAAAGATTATTATTCAGTTCATATTACATATTATAATTTTATAATAATTGGTTAATAATGTGAGTTCATAACAGACATTTTTTTCGATGTTTGGAACATGAGTCAAAAATGAACTTGTTTGAAAATGATTGTCCATGTAGTTATAAGTAAATCATCTCCAAAATAGTATTAATGATTAAAATATCATATATATCCTGTACATATTCATTTTATACTACTCCATAACATTTGTAGATAAAAAGAAATGAAAATCACCGTTCATGGAGACGGTAGGCTGTACGTACGCATGAACACAACTTTCATTTCTTTGTCATATTAATGGAAAAAAATAATTGATATATATATATATATATATTATAATTACAGTATTATATATATGTTATATAGGTCACATATGTTCATTAATTTCATTCTTTATAAATTCCATGTACTCCATGAATGAGTCACATCACTTGAGGGGGCGGTAGTCCACACTTACTCGTATAAAATTATTGCATTTGCACAAATGAAAAGAATAAAGGAATGTTTTAAATATAAATTCAGATGAATATTGAAATCATAAATACCATATATATAATATATAAAATATAGTGACATCATAATGGCCACAATTAAAGGTTTTAAAAGACGATTGAACAATCATTATTTCGTGAGGCAGTAATTTTCCATCCACAGAAACAGTATGTTCTTTTACCATTAGACAAAGGTGTGTGTAAGTGTATCTAGAATAATTCACATAAAACATCCTATTATATTGAAAAAACTGGTGTTGTTACAAAAAAAATAGTTTAGGGGGTTGGATAACAAAAAAAATACAAAAGAACACAAGGGAAGAGACTACCTTTAAATCGGGTAACTCTCTTTGATTTGAGATCAAAGGCTTCGTTGGAAAAGATTATTCACAAAGTGAGGCTTCAATGATGAAGAGAGGTATTTTTAGAGATTAAATGGTCAGGGGTTGGCCGAGACAAAGGCTTGAGAGGTGTGGGTAAGGTGGTAGAGGTGGTGTCCTTTTATTAGAGGAGAGAAGGGGCACTCTTGGAAAGTTATAAAAGGTTACATTATTATAAAACGATTTTCAGATAAAAAAGGTCCCACAAGGATATATTTCGAGTATAAAGTGATAAGGTTTCAAAATCCACCCATCCAATAGGTTTGTGACAAGTGTAGGTCTTATAGTTTACATTATTTTTTCATTTTATTTAAATCGTTAAATAATGAGGCAATCGCTGCATCATCATGGTGTCAGATATAATTTAATTTACATAGTGTCTAAAAATTATAAAATAAATATCATGATGTAGGAAATATTTTTAGATTTCTAATGAATATTTATATTCAAAATTATTATTTGTACAACCCCATGTAAAAATTGTTTTAGTAAAACAACACATGTTTGTGACATTTTAATTTTAACTGTAAATAAAAAGGTATTAATGTCATTTTTCAACCAAAGCGGCTCCATGGGGTCCCCAAGTTGACCCATGGATTGTCTTTGTCGGCCATGACTCATCCAATGAGGGTAGAACATGTGTCTAGGTCATTTAATATTATTAAAACATTATTATTACCTTAAACTACACTAATTACCTCTAAATGCTATTAAAACTTAAAAGTTACTATTCACCAAAAAAATTATTTTAATCCTATTGATCCAAATTTTACATAATAACTACCATGTATGTCGTATTTTTGAAATTAAAAACATAGAGGTGGTAAAATTTTATTTAAACGAAAAAATAGTTTTTTAAGTACCACTTAGTGGTTTCACTATTCATCAAAAATTGAAGTTTTCTAGAAAAATACCAAAAATTCACCGTAAGCTATATTTGATATTCAGAATTCCAAAATGAAGTCTATTTTACAAAATTCAAAACATATATGTTACATTAATTAATTTGATAATTAATTCCCGCTGTCAGAGCAAATAGCATGTTTTTATGAAACAATAAGTATCAAAAGATTGCCCCTAGTTTAAGTCCAATTTTTTGATGAAATTAATTACAATGACCAGTATTGGATTAAATGGTAAAAATATATTCTAATTTCACATTAAAATCAATTCAAAATATAATCAAATCTTATAAATATATTATATTAAAAAAAGTTTTTGAATTAAAATACAACATTTTTCACTATTCATTAAAAATGAACTTTATCGAAAAAATACAAAAAATTTACACAAAGTAAATTTTGATGTCTCAATTATAAATAAGAATTTTATTTTTTCATATATAACACATAAAATTGTAAAAAAGTTGATTTAAATGAGGTACATCATCAAATGGCGGTTAATCGACCTTTTAAAAAATATTAGAATGTTTACGCTTAAAATTGGATTCATTCGCATTTTTAATCTGCTAAAATTTATTGTAAAAAGTAAAAATATTTGAAAAAAATATATAATCATTTTGTAGTTAGTTCTTTTCATTCCCGCCATTACAACGGCTAGGCTTTGACTACAATTTAAAATAATATTATTTTATTATTAGGGTGCAACGTAAGATTCCCAAGAAACTCGTTGTTGCATATAGGGTACGCCATCGAGCATAGCGTCCCCTTTAAAATTATATTAATATTTTATTCAAAAATATGGATAAATGTGAAAATGTCATATTATTTATTTACCTGGGGTATTACATCCTTCCCCCCTTTTGGGAATTGCGTCCTCGCAATTTTAAAACTGGGCATGGAAACGTCATTGAAAATCCCAAATCGGAATAAGAGTCAGTAAAACTATCACTTTAAAATAAAGAATGATAAGTACAAAGGTCACCTGAGTTAACCCATACTAGGATTCCAAGTATGAAAATATGGATATAGAGGAGAAAAAAACTGTTATGTCCTGATGGAGAGTGATAGTAAACATGTTTAGGAGAAAGTTAACCACAAGAAAATCACAAACTTGTGGTGGGTTAAACGGTATCCGATTCCCCATTAGGAAAATTTAATAGACAACATTTTTGTTTTAAGTTACTTTTCATTAAGGAATTTATTTTTGATCTTAAGGAAACATAATTACTTGTCATGTTGACTTTCAACTTTTACTATATTTTTTACACAAAATCATACTTTCCCCAAATGATGAGTATTTAGGAAGACTTGTTTACATTAAGAGAGCTATAATCAACTTATTGAGAATCACCTAATCCCAAAAAGAGAACTATATATTTCCCATGTTTTTAGAAAAAAACCAAAACCAAAAACCAAAAAGGTTAGTATGAGATCAGATAATCCACAAACGGATCATCCTTTATAAAAAGAAAATCTATTCTTAATCTCCAAAATTTGTCCAAAAAACCCCAAAGTACAACGAAGACCATTCGATAAAAAATTTTCCATAAAATCCATCAAAGTAAACCAAAATAAGATTGAAAACCAAATATTTCAAGGAATTAATCACATAGTCTTCCAAGGTACAAATTAAATTTTATCTCCAAATAACATCAGTTTCTCTTAAATTCTCATATTGAAAAGTAATTAACTTATTCACATATCCTCCATGAAAGGTTAATCATTTCCATAGATAACCCAAAATAAACTTACACTTGATTCCTAAAATTATCTATCTAAAAAGAATTAGTCAAACTAACCAGGGGATTCACGTAGTCCAGTGGTAGGCAATAAATACCAGTCACACTTTGGTTGTGGGTTTGATTCCCGTAGCTTTTTCTGACGCAACGGGTTGTCACACGGTCTACGTGTTGTCCCTTTTTCCAAAACTATATAATTCTTAAAACATTCTCCAAAACGATAAAAATCATCAAAAATAATCATAACATAATTTAGCCTCAATTTTTTCTCATGCCTTTAACTTTCCATCATAACATATAGTAACCCATAATTACCTCAAAAGTAAATATCATATAAACCCTAATGGTTACCTTTATAATTATTACCTGAACTTCCACATCGAGTTGGCCATCTCGTACATGATGCATTAGGGAACCCACCAAGGTTCAAGTGGTTGATCATGAAACCTTGATAGTTGGTTTAGCACAACCATGAGATTTCTCATTGAATCCCCCATTTCATCCAGTCTCTTAATCAGAGAACCACCACATTTTCCATCAAACCCATTGTCACTTTGGTGCCTGCTAGATCCATCCATTTACTAAAAACAGAAATGCCAGTGTGCGTATATCTAAAAAATCGTCATGTACTAATAAGGAAGATAAACACTAAGATATACTTACTCATTCACTTTATCTAAAATCTATGACCCTTTCTGAAATCCTAGCTGTTATGGTAATGTCACTTATGCTTATAGAATACCCTAACCTCTAAAGTTATCTAAACCGACCTTTGATACCAACTATAAGGCCCCGACCTTAAATCTTACTTAATATTGAATTAAATGAATAATTCAAATTGAGGATCTTTTAAGGTTTAGAGTTTTAGAGAACTAGGACATAACTATTACATCTCAAAAGATTACAAAGTAGAAACTTCTACTATGTTTCCATAAAATATAAAAACTCTTAAAAAGAAACATGTCTAGTTCCATGGTTTAGGTAGCATGACTTTCCCTTGATCCTGTCCTTGACCGTATTCATATTTATGTCCTGTGAAAAAAATTTCAAAAACATGGGATGAGCATTAAAAGCCCAGTAAAGGATACACAATGAAGGAAAACTGTTAGGTTTTTCAAAACAACAAGTAAACCATGAATACATTACCAAAGTAATACTTTTCACCTTTATGAAGTAGTAAAAACTCTTCACTGAATAAAAGTCCATTACTTGCCCTTTTGTAACCAAAATATTACCATAAAACCCATATAAAGAACACATAACATAAAGAGGTAACTTGGGACATAAACATACATAAATGGAATAAACATATGGTCGACTTCCACACATACATAATGGAATAGCCATATGGTCAACTTCCATACCCAATGCATTGGAGGTTATAACGTAACCACCCATCCGGGTATTGACGGCACCACCCGTCTTATGGTTTATCACATAACCACCCGTAAAATGTCCAAGTACCATCATTACACATAAAATATTGAAAATATAAACATTAAAATAACAACATTTCATTTTCAATCACAATAAGTAATTCCAATATATTTAATTAATCAATCCATTTTCAAAAATCATTTAAAAGTGATTTTTGAATCAAAGTGTCCCATAACACTTTGAAGCTTTTAATGGAATTATAATTTTAAAACATTAATGTCCATATAAATAAATACTGAAAACCATTATGAAAAATGGACATTATAGATGAAGATTTAGAATAATAAATCACTAAAACAATTAAAATGATATTTTTTTGTTAAAGAGTTTTTAACAAAATGATAGACTCTAGAATACAAATAATTGAGGAATAACATTTAATCCAAACATTATAATATCATTAGAATAAAGGGATTCATGATATAGTATGTCAAAGTTTAGTATACACACCATATAAGAGTGAACTGGTGCATAACAATAATGAAGTCTCAATGGAAATGTAAATTGAGATGGAATCCATTATAAAGATAGTATCCTTAAATTAAGGATAAATCTATCACATAATTATGTGTGAGAAATAAAAATACACCCAATATAAGTGGATATTAAGTGAGAAACAATCAGAGGTAATTAACACATATTCATAAGATGACATATTCAAGAAGTACAAGTTGAACCTAAAGAAATCGAAATTCGGTTAAGATGTTCCCTTGTAAAAATTCGACAGCCTTACGACATCACTTCAAAATTCAGAAAATTAATAGATCAGAGAGTGTATGGTATATCATAACTTGTACATAAACTTTACATCAATAAGGATATATAATAACATATCCCTATATAATATGATGTATATTAAAAGACATAACAAAAGAAGTCTTTTAAAAAGAGGAGGGTGAAAGGTCCCCTTACTGAGTTGGGTAACATTCGAAACGTACACCCCATGGAAGGAGGGTCATACAATGAAGATGTAAATACCCATATATGAAATTATAATACCCAATGTTTATAATAATTGGTAGTACATACACCAATGAAAGGAAATAGTGTCAAACATAGCATAAATGTCACGGGAATAAAAGTGAGATGAAAAATCCCTTACGAAAACTCGGCAGCCTAACTGCGCCACTTAAAACATCCAAAAATGGATTTATGAGATCAAATAGGGTCTCTAATAATATGACCATAAAAATTACCGTATTATTAATATAAAATAACATCCCCAAACATAACAAATATGAGCTTAAAATAAATTACATAAATGAGAGTTCTTAAAAAGAAAGAGAGAGGTTGGATCCCTTACCTGAAGTCTGACTTGTCTTGTTCATTTTATTTATATTCCTAAATAACAAACATTTGTCAGTTTATAATATCTTAAAGACCTATTATAACGATTATTATTAAGTTCATATCACATATTATAATTTTATAATAATTGGTTAATAATGTGAGTTCACAATAGACGTTTTTTTCGATGTTTGGAACATGAGTCAAAAATGAAATTGTTTGAAAATGATTGTCCATGTAGTTATAATTATATCATATCCAGAATATTATTAATGATTAAAATATCAAATATATCAAGTAAATATTCATTTTATACTACTCCATAGCATTTGGAGATAAAAAGAAATTAAATTCACTGTTCATGGAGATGGTAGGCCATACGTACGCATGAACGCTACTTTCATTTCTTTGTCTTATTAATGGAATCAAATAATTGATATATATATATATATATTATAATTACAGTATTATATATATGTTATATAGGTCACATATGTTCATTAATTTCATTCTTTATACATTCCCTGTATTGCATGAACGAGTCACATCACTTTAGGGGGCAGTAGTCCACACTTCCTCGTATGAAATTATCGCATTTGAACAACATGAAAAGCATAAAGGAATGATTTAAATATAAAATTCAGAAGAATATAGAAAACATAAATACCATATATATCATATATAAAATATAGTGATATCATAATGGTCAACATTAAAGGTGTTAAAAGAAGATTAAACAATCATCGTTTCGTGAGGCAGTAATTCGCCATCCACAGAAACAGTATGTTCTTTAACCATTAGACGAAGGTGTGTGTAATTGTAGCTCAAATACATCACAAAAAAACATCCTAGTATATTTAAGATACTGGTTTTGTTACAAAAAAATTTAATAAAAATATTTTAGGGGGTTGGAGAAGCAAAATAAAACAAAAGAACATAAGGGATGACACTACCTTTAAATCGGGTAACTCTCTTTGATTTGTGCTCAAAGGCTTCCTTAGAAAGAATTCTGCCCAATGTGAGGCTTCAATGATGAAGAGAGTGATGTTTATAGATGAAATTGGTAGGGTTTGGGTGAGACAAAGGCTTGAGAGTTGTGGGTAAGGTGGTAGAGTTGGGGGCCTTTTATAAGAGGAGAGGAGGGGCACTCTTGGAAAGTTATAAAAGGTTACATTATTATAAAATGATTTTTGGATAAAAAAGGTCCCAAAAAGGATATATTTCGAGGATAAGGTGATAAGGTTTCGAAATCAACCCATCTAATAGGTTTTTTACAAGTTTAGTTCTTAGATTTTACATTATCATTACATTTTATTTAAATCGTTAAATAATGAGGTAATCGATGAATCATCATGGTGTCATATATAGTTTAATTTATTTAGTGTCTAAAAATTATAAAATAAAAATCATGATGTTGGAAATCTTTTTAGATATCTAATTAATATTTATAGTCAAAATTATGAATTGTATAACCCCATGTAAAATTTTTTTTAGTAAAACAACACATGTTTGTGACATTTTAATTCTAACTTTAAATAAAAAGGTATTCATGTCATTTTCCAACCAAAGTGGCTCCATGGGGTCCCCAAGTTGACCCATAGATTTTCTTGGTCGGCAATTATTCATCCAATGAGGGTAGGACATGTGTCTATGTCATTTCATATTATTAAAACATTATTTTAACCTTAAACTACACTAATTACCTCTAATCACGATTAAATCTTAAAAGTTACTATTCACCAAAAAAATTATTTTAATCCTATTGAACCACATTTTACTTCTTAATAACAACCATGTATGTCGGATTTTTGAAATTCAAAACACCGAGGTGGTAAAATTTCATTTAAACAAAAAATCGGTTTTTAAGTACCACTTAGTGGTTTCACTATTCATCAAAAAATTGAAGTTTTCCAGAAAAATAAAAAAAATTCACCCTAAGCTATATTTGATATTTCGAATTCAAAAATGATGTCTATTTTACAAAATTCAAAACATATAAGTTACATTAATTAATTTAATAATTAATTCCCTCTGTCAGAGAAAATAGCGTGCTTTTATGAAACAATAAGTATCAAAAGATTGACCCTAGTTTAAGTCCAATTTCAAGATTAAATTAATTTCAACGACCACTATTGGATTAAATGGTAAAAATATATTCTAATTTCAATTTAAAACCAATTCAAAAGATAATATAATATTATAAATAAATGAGATTAAAAAGAGGTTTTGATTTAAAATACAACATTTTTCACTATTCATTAAAAAATGAACTTTATCAGAAAAATACCAAAAATTCACACAAAGTAAATTTTGATGTCTCAATTCTAAAGAAGAATTTTATTTTGTCAAATATTACACATAAAATTGTCAAAAAGTGGATTTAAAATAGGTTTATCATCAAAAGGCGGTTAATCGACCTTTTAAAGAATATTAGAATGTCTGCCCTTAAAATTGGATTAATTCGTATATTTAAACCTCTAACATTTATTGTAAAAAGTAAAAATATTTGACAAACAGATATAATCATTTTTTAGTTAGTTTTGTTCATTCCCGCCATTACAACGGCTAGGCGTTAACTATAATTTAAAATAATATAATTTTATTATTAGAGTGCAACGTAAGATTCCCAAGAAACTCGTTGTTGCATATTGGGTACGCCATTGAGAGTAGCATCCCCTTTAAAGTTGTATTAATATTTTATTCACAAATAAGGATAAATGTGAAAATGTCATATTCTTTATTTACCTAGAGTGTTACAATCATAATGAGAGAAATTATTTATGGGAGAATTTCAAGCTCATCATGATCATGACCCAAATCATGTACGTCGAACCACTCCATGATGGTCTCACCGTTGCACACCTTACTATATTGGAGTTTTTGTGTATCAAATAGATATATATCCAGAAAATATAAATTTGATTATGGAAATTCTTTTTATATAATATTGAATATATTTCCTCCAATAATTTTACTTTATAAATTATTTTCATTTTGACTCAATAAAACACAAATATATATTTTGGGTTATATTAAAATTCAATTTGTGAAATTTTTTTGATGAACTATTTATTTATTAAAAATTAAAAATATTTTAATAAAACATTATTATTAATTAATTTTTATTAAATATAAATAATCATTTGATTTTTATGTAGTCAAATGTAATTTTTATATGTGCTTGAAAAGATTTATTGTAAAAAACACTACTATTCTCAATAAATGATGAATATTATTTATAAATTGAAAATGTACATATTTATTTTGGGATGGTATACAATAACATTAGAAAAAAAAGATTCTATATTTATGTCAAACCAATAATAAATAATATGTAAATGTTATTTGAAAAATACTTGGGTGTATCATAATTAAAAAAAGATAGAAGTTGCAGAAGATGAAGCCACTAACAACGATCTATCAATCATTGTGTATCACCGAGAATTAGATTCTTACTAACAAAAATAATCAACATAAATTATAACGAATATTTATTTTTATATTTTTTGTTTAGACAAAAAAGGGAAAATTATATATTTTTTTGAAATTAATGTCAAGAATAATGTTTGAGGCCAATCAATAATAAAGACAAAAAAAATTTAAGATAAATTATTGGTTTTTTTCTTAATTGGGTCTATATGGATATGAAATAGTCTGTTTTGATTTCAAAAGTCATTGTTTCTTGTTGGTCATTTATATTAGTCCAGTGTAGCCATGTATGACTCCATCAGAAAGAAGGTCATTGGTCTAAAAAATATGAAAAGGAGAATAGCTTGAGGATCGTAGACGTGTTATCAAGAGAGAGTATTGAAGTGGCTGAAAAAGATAAAGTATGGTTTTAATATGACTATTTTGGGCTATAGAATCATAATTAAGAATGTCATGTCATCAAAATATTGAAAAAATTATAATGGTTTGATTAGTCATTCAATATGTTTGAGGAATCATAATGAGTAAATTATAATAATCAAATAGAACCAGTATGTTGTTTGTAAAGAATGTTTAAAACTAGATGAACTCTTGAGAATATTTCAGAAGGATTGGGAATAGTTAATAGGCCTTGATAATTTCAAATATTAATTTTATATTTAAGGTAATTTAAGTATTTCCAAAACATTGGTTTAGTGGGATATATTTTTAAAATCATTCATAAACCACATTGGGTCGCCTATAACAAGAGGATGCACTTTTTTTACTTTCAAATATATATACTATTAAATAGAGAAGGATGATTACTAATGAATTGAAATTATAATGGGTGTTTGTATTGACCAAACATAAATAAATTTTTAGGAAAATGAAAAATGGATAGTATTGAAGATCATATTATTGTTTTCCAGATCCTGAATGAGAAACCTGACTAGGATTTTAGGATTCCGATTGATGTTTTTCTGTATTGTCTCAAACATATTATAATGTAATTATATTTTTAAATATAGTAAATAGATTATTGAATTATATTTTAAAATTATACTGAGTATCATTAGGAATTTCATGAAGATCTAACCTACAGCTATGTAGGGGAGTAATTTTTTTTTAAGATCATATTTGTAAAAGTTGATGAGGAAGAACCGTAACATGACTTTTAAATTGTTACAAAAACTTTTGTTACATCACTTAATGATAATTGAAGTACATGCTCTATTTTACTGAACATTGTTCTACAATAATGTATAGTAATATCCTACTCATTGTATTCTGGAAATAAAATTGAAAATTTTCTAGTTGACTGTGTGGTATTGGTTTATTTACAAACAATAACAAGGATATAGATAGTTTTGATAAGTATTGAACCTTGTAAATTATTATGTTCATATATATATATATATTATGTTTCGACTTCAATAATTTTGAAAACTCTTTTTCATGAGTCTAATGTTGTTTCATAATTAAGGGATCATAAATGAAAAAGATATGACCATTTAACCTCCCCCTAACAGTGAAGCATTGAACTGATAGGGTATTAAAAATTGGTATCGGAGTGAAGGTCCCCTTAATTTACTATTGTTTTTATGTTTTTTTGAAGAGATTTTGTGATGGATAATCTTAGTAGTGTGAACAGTAAAGGAATTTTGGTCTTCGATGGAATGCAACATCATATCTGAAAAGATAGAATGTTGCCTTATCTTTTGTATCTTGCATATGATTTTCATGAAGCTACAATTTAAGGATTTTCTATTATTGATGATAATGTACCTCTAAGATATATCGAAAATAAGAACATAATTAATGATGTAATATCTAAGAATATATTACAGTGATCAATTTTTTTTATGTTAATTCTTAAGAGTGAGAGGTGTTTCCATTTCTAAAGGTATCTGGGATAAGCTAAAAGACATTTATAAAGGAAATAAAATTGTGATAAAGGAATAATTACCAATCAGGTGGTTGATATATGAATATTTGAAAATATAAGCGTATTAATATATTAGATAAAATTTTACTAGGGTGGATGATATTGTTAGCATTGTCATATATCTTAGTGAAATATTTGAAAATTCATATATTATTGAAAATATCTTGAGAATTATTCCTGAAACGTTTTATAATAAAGTTTTTTAAATTAATTTGATATAATATTAAAACCTATAGATGATTAGTACTAAAATCTCATTACATATAAATTTAGAATGAAAATAACTATAAAAGGGAAAAAACAAAAGTTGATAAAGAAATGTATTTAAAGGCTTCCAAGAAGGAAAAGTCAATGTAGATTCTCATCGATGGAGACGTGGGTGATTAAAATTTGGAAAATAAGGTATGTGAAAATACTGATGAACTTAGTCCTTGTTTTCAAAATATATGAGAAGAGGTATATGTAAATACAATGGTAAATTTATTTCAAATTGTTTTAATTGTAGATCCATTGGGAACTTTGTGTTTAATTTTCCAAAGTGATATAAATATGTGTATTATAAAGAAGATGATTGAGGGATGTGAAGATAATGGGTAAAATATGGTGAAAATGTAAAATATTTTTCAAAAGTTAATGAGTGTAAAATATTCAAAGCTAAATGAAGAATATTCTTATCTAATCATTATGATGAGGATATCAGTGTGGTTGAATCCAAAAATTATTATATGAAAGATGGAGAGAATACTTTTATATAGATATTGAATAATAAACAGTTTAGAAGAAAGAGTTCTAAAGAAGAAGAATCTCAATTATAATTTAATTAAAATGAAGAATTATAATAATTTCTACGAAATATTTCAAGGATTTAGAAAGAAATCAAAAAATAAAATAGTTAAGAATATTTAAAAACAATAGAAAATGTTGTACTGATGATAAATTCATGATTCTATATGAGATTGATTGTTTGAATAAATCTATAGATAATGAAAAGAATCGTATGATCATATAGATGTAATGATGATGGATATAGAAAAAAATCCTAACTTATCAAACAAAACATTTCTAAATCAAAACATAGGGTCACAAGTTTCAATAATTATATCTCTCAAATTGGGGAAACCACTAGAATGAATAAAACTAGGAAGGATTAAAAGTTACATCACAAGGTTGATAGGAAATCAGAAAATTGTAATATGAAGAAGAAATATTAGGAGTTTTTCTTTTTGATTAAAAGTAGAAAAGTGGATAAGTCATAAGTGACTAAAACGAATGAGTCTAAATAAATTTATATTACTTCTTATTTCGAAATGGTCAAAAAGAGAACCAATACGTGAAAGATGATTTTGATTGATAAAAGAAATGTTTGTTGTGAAAAAATTTCTGATAATAAATATTGAAATGTTGCTGAGAAATATGGTCACAACTCCAAATAATATGGGAGCTTCAAAAGCAATTATTAATTTCATAGATACTGTTGGAATTGTAGAAAATTTATGCACATTGAAAATATTTTTGTCGTCCAATCAACATTAATATCAATATTTCACAAATTATAAATTGAAATATTTTGGGAGGAGTCAATTAACTAAATGGAAGATGACTAAGAACAATGTTTTGAAGAAACATGAGAAATTTGGTGTAAAAAATGAATACTTTTACCATTATGTAGAAACTATATATAAAATAAATGAAAAAAATGGAAACCTAGAATATGTTTTCTTGTTTTCATACCAATACAACAAAAGTTTTTCAACAATTATTAGAAGGTATATGTTAATAATGTGAAATTTATTGAATATGAAATTTTTGTAGAAACTACATTCAAAGAAATAAAAAAATAATTACTAAGGATTTTTTATAGTGGTTGTTCATATCATATTATATGGTACATTAAATTGTTAAAGAATGCAAATGATTTCATATACGTTATAGTGGATTTTGGAAATGATGAATTTATCATAACCAAAGCTATTGTATCAACCATCATTGGGAATAGAAAAGTGAAATTTAAAATTTCATGGGGATCATTGTGGAAATTGAAAAGATGAAAAAATTGTAACAAAATGACAATGTATGAAATGAAAGATGTTCCAAGATGATGAGGCTTAGAACATGTGTTACTTAAGAATGGTGGATGAAAATCAGTTATGGAATAAAAGGTTGGGACACATTTTTTACAGAACGCATGAGAATTTTATCAAAATGATATAAAGTTTTTGGTATTCTGAATATGTCCAAGATAAGATATTGGTGCTTTAATTTTTTTCAAAATTGAATGATTACTAATTCTTTACATAATAAATTTTACGATTCTTCAAAGAGACCCAATGAACATATTAATTAATTTATCTATAATTCAATGATAAATTAATCAAATCCTAGTAAAAATAACTTCATTACCATTTGTTATGAATTTAGTAGAACTAAATGTGTTATGTATATGAAACATTAGTATGATTTGTTGAAAAATTTTAAAATATTCAAGATCAAAGCTGATAAAGAATGTGGGTATTAAGTTAAATTGTTAGGAATATGCAATGTATGTGAATAAAAAAAATGAATACATTGAATATTATATTAATAATAATAGAATTTGACTTGAGTTTATACACCATACACTCCTCAACAAAATGGTGTTTTTGAATGAAATAATAAATTATTGGTTTAAATGGGAGGAACATTGTAACTCAAAATTGGTGTTTCTCATTAATTTCAAAATCAATACAAGAGAACTAATATTTTTATCAAAAACTAATGATTCTATAGACCATGTTCCGATAGTACTCCATATAAAATATTTTATGGAAATATTCTATTCATGAAACACTTTGATGATTTTTATAGTGCATAAATCATAAACAAAAATGATGAAAACCTATAAAATATATAAAATAGTTGTAATTATGGAATTTATCTATGCTATTTTATAGATATAATAAGATATAGATGTCTCAACATTGAGTCATCAATATTGGTCGATTATTTTATTGTTTATGTTTTTGAAATATATAAGGATGATAAGTGTAATATTTTAAATACGTATGATTAAATCAATGAAATAGATATTGATAAGTATTCCAATAATGATGAAAAATATAGTATTTGTTCTCAAGAAAATCAATTTATTCACCTATTTCTAGTGATGTGGAATAATATATAAATTATTTTCTGAATATGATGTTGAAATTGGAAGATCCTTAAATTAACATTGATCAATATCAAAGTGTTAAAAGGGAGATAATAAATATATATACATCATTATATTCAGTAATTGAGCTGAAAGAAGTTAATGGTGCTTCTGAGCATCCAAATTGTGTTTATAATATGAATACAGAGCTTGATCAGATTGATAAAAATGTTTCATTGGCACATGTAACTAATATAGATGATAAAAATATTATTGGTAGAAGATTTTATTTCGTAATCATGTTGAAAAATTTTGGTTATGTGACATGAAATATTTATGATTAGTGTGCTATGGTTACTCTGAAATTGAAGGAATTTCCATTGATGAAACATTTTCTATAGTCTAACGATTAGAAAGATCCATATCATTATTTCTATTTCTACATGATAAGGGTACAATTTTTTAGATGGATTTTAAATAATTATTATGGAATATTGATTTTGATGAGGAAGTATATAGTGAAAACCCATGTGGGTTTGTTATTGGTAATCATGAATGTTATGTTTTCAGGTTGAGAAATGAATTGTATAAATTTATAAAATGCTCTATGGGTATGGTATTCAAAATAAGATATATTATTAAGAATGATGATTTTAAGAATAAAATAGATGATAGTAATTTGTACATTAAAGAGAGTTATAATTGTTCCCTCATTATAATTGTTCATTTTGATGACAATATCTATATTGGTAATTATGAAATAAGTTATGGAATATTTACTGATGAAATGAAAATGATGTTTGAGATGTCTGTGCTAGGTGTAATGAAATACATTCTTTGGTTATAACATTCAAAAGATAATAAATGCATTATTATTTCCCAAAACAATTTTGCAAGAAAAATTATTAAGAATATCATCTTGGAGAATTCGAAACATGTTTTGAAACCAATTTCACTAGGAACCAAGTTGAATAATGATGGGGATGGTAAGGAAGTTGATCCAAAATAGTTTTAAAAGATGAAAGGATGTTTTTTGTATTTGATTACCTCAATATATGACATTTTTATGCGGTTAAATTATGTGAATCATTTTAGAGTGTACCGATAGAATGAAATTAGTTTTATAGAAAAAGGAATTATTAGATATATTAATGAAACATCAAATTTATTAATTAGGAATGATAGCTCAGAAATTATTGACTTTTTTGTTTTTTTGATGTCGATTTAGTAAGAAATATTTTGATAAAAGATCCACATCTACTAGAGTTTTCCATCATTGGAGAGGAGATTTTATATTGCATACAGATAAACAAAATTTGGTTAATATTATCACAGCTGAAGCTGAGTGTGTGGCTTCTAATCAAGGTGATACTAAAGATATGTGAATGAAATTACAATTAATAGAATTACTTGTTGAAGGGATGTTACTCTTTCTATTGGGTTGGGATTATCATAGTACAAAAAACATACCATAAATTCATTAAAACGTTATCTTTAAAAATATATTGATATCAAATATCATTTATTTAAATATTATGTTGAGAAGACGAAATTAATGAAGGATTTTGATCAAACATCAGAACTATTGGATGAGAATTTGACAAATCCTTTACCAAAGGAACCATTATAGTAACTGAGGTTGATCATGGTTGTCAAACATATTTCTCAACATGGTTTGGATGTGAATTTATGTGCCCTATAACATCATTAATTTGGACAATGTTTTCAAGGGGGAGAATTGTTTTATAAATATATCCATTGAATATGTTATAAACCATTTAGCTTCATGTATTTATAGTACAATTTTCAGTAAAATGATAATCAAGAATGTAAGTGAATAATTTTCATACAATTTGATGGAGAGGTTGTGGGAAGATTCTCAAAACCAGAATGTAGAATATTTTGTCAAAACTATGAAGAAAATCAAGGGTTGTTTCATGAGTCATTAATTTTGAACAATGTGGTTTTTCAGTAAATGAATATTGTATCCTAAAATGAATTTTCAAAAGTAGTCATATAATTTTCAATATTTAATCCATAATAATTTGTTATAATGAATAATTAATTATGATCCTTGGATGATAGAAAATACAGTGTATAAGATTATTTGGAATAAGTTGGATGGAGACGATTTTCCAATTCTGAGTGAAGTTGTTTTTATGTTAATTGCCTTTTGTTTCCCATCAAAAGAAATCAACTCACATTGTATATGATTTTATCAAACTGGTCATTATATTTTAAATATCGAACTGAAAAATCATAAAAAATTATATAAGATTGAGAATATGATTTCAATAAAAAAGGTTCATCAAACACTCAATGAGACTATAATGAATGGAATATTATAATGGGAATCTATATCATAGTCTTCTTGGATCTGATAGAAAAGTTATAGTTTTTTTGTTTTTTAATTCCTATAAAATTAAATTTGTATTGAAAACATGTGGTGAAATACTTTTGAGAGAAATACGGATAGAACATGCATCTAATACAATTCAGGGAATGAATGTTGTTTTAGAATGATGAGATATTATATTACATCCCAATGTATGTAAAACATTTCTGATACCAATATTAAATGTTATTAATTTCAATAATAAGTCTAGATAAAAGATGAAGCTTATAGAATAAGGATGTAGACAATGTAAAAGTACTATAATCTCATATCATTTGTGTGAGATCACCGTATCAAATTTTTTTTATGGATTAGAATGATCATCGTGATGTGGGAAACCAAAGATGATGGTATCCTTTTAGAATAAAAATCCCAAAGACTAAAATCATGTTGGAAATAATTTTTTTTATCGTAATATGAAATGAATATATAAGTTATTGATGTCAATCTTGCGGATAAAAATCCATCACAGGCTAGGTGCCATCAATTAGAGTCATTCTCACAGTGATCATCATATGAAAATATGATGCCGAAAAGTTTTATCCGAGTTATTGAGACCAAAAGAATGAAAAAGAGAAAAGATTGATGTAGTCAATGTGAAGAAGACTGTAAATACCAATAAACTATAAAGTGCACCATTTTCGTTATGATGAAATATTTAGTTTATGAATTCTTCGAAACAAATAAATACTCAAATTTTTTTTAATTTTAGTTTTATACAGTTGGTCAAAATTATTATAGAAGATCATACACTAATAATATATTAGATTCAATATCATTATTCTGGAAAAAAAGAAATGGATAATTTCTTGATTCAAGGTGAAGAATTGTCAAGGGGAAACATTGAACCAGTTTAAGAATATTAAAGAATGGTTTTTATATATTGTATTTGGTGAAAAGAAACATAAAAAATAATCTGATTTCCTTATTTTAATGAAGACATTGGAATGGAAAGATTAGTTTTTCAACTTGTGTGGAGACACATAATTGTGAAACCATAATGAAAAATTACAATCATACTGATTTTCATAATGAAAGTGTAATGATACACTATTTCATGAGAAGATTCATTAATGTTTATGAATAATTAATAAAGATTGAATAAGTAAAATAATGTTTTGAGATACAAGTTAATTTCAATATTTGGTGAAATTTGGGTGAGTGGGACATTTTTTTAGAATCATGTCTAAATAACCTTTGGGTCACCATTTAATTGAGGATGTAATTTTTTATATTCTCAGTTATATATTATTCAAGAGAGATGGAGGAGTGCCAATGAATTCTATATAATAGATATTTCCAGATCAAGCATACCTGAAATTGTTATATAGACGGAAGAATATATGAAAAGTGAATAGATAGTAATCTTTTTTTCTAGAATCAGCTATGAAATTGGACAGGTATTTCTAGATTCATAAAAAAAATTCAGTATTGTCTCATCCATATTGAGATATAATTAAATTTACATATTCTGAAATTATACCAAGGAATCATATTTTTAAATCATAATGATTTCCATTAAACTATTTATAATATTCATAACTACTAGAGGGTTGGAAAGTGAAGAATTTTTTTAATAAAATATTAACGAAATTTTATAATACCAAAAAAATATGTTTTTTAAATTGTTACAAAATATTATATTACATCATTTCATTATTCTTGAATAACATTCAGTGTTGTACAAAACAAAGTGATACACATGGGTAATGGAATATAAAATTTGTTGTATACAACATAATGAATTGGATTCTAGTTGATTGAGTTGTACTAGATTGTTTCCAACACATACCAAGGATATATATACAGTTATTGACTATTAGTACTTTTAAATGCGTGTTTACATGTGGTTTTTTGATTCTTTTTATCATTATAATAGTTTAAAAATATTTAATAGTAGAATAAAGTTTTTTTAATAATTATGGAAAATTAAATGTAAAAGAAATAACCGAATCACCCAGTCCCCCTCTTAGCGATTAATTGATCTTAATGGGTATTCTCATTAGGATGGTTTCAAGTGGATTGGCTTATGATTTGCAGAGTGGATTGGGACAGTGATTTCTCATTGGCTCTTACACCATGGTATGGTATTATGTACAATGTTTTATGGTTCCATGAGTTGGGAGGTGTTGTATAATATTTCTTATGAGGCTCATGTGGTTGGGGTAGTGCATTAGGATGATTCACCTTTTGAGAAGCATCTGATTCGTATTGCGGATCATAGTAAAATATTTTTTAGGGAAGACCTTGTCATTTGTTTGAGTGTTATCACATCATGGTGTTGTTTAAAAGGAAACTTGGAGGATTGAGATTTATATAAATGCCCATTGTCCTGGTCTCTATAAATCACGAACTCAGTAATTCTTGATAGTAATGCTCTTGAATGAAGAATAATAAGTTTTGTAGGTTGTATGATTTTGGAATTCCCATTAGGTATAATCATGTTAATGTATTGGATTAAGTTCATTTTGTTTGTTAATTAAATTTATCTCATTTGTATGGGGAGGATCATGAGTATTCTGGGGGTATATTTCATGAATGAAAATGAAATGATACCATCAATTTCATTTTTCATGGTGAGAACATGGTTGGTAGAATCTATGCACCATAATCATGAATTAATGTAGGATGGTGAATGATTTAATGAATCTATGTAAGGGGGAGGCCAAACCATTTGGATGTGGAATGAGCCATCCTACATGGCCATAACAGATTCCATCAAACAATGTGGGATTCCATAGAGACCAAGAGACCTAGACCCATCTTTGATAGATGGTGGAAAATGGATGGTGAAATGCTTGTCCAATCATGCATCAAAATCATGCTCCCATTTAGAAGTTCATTTTTATTTATTTCCCCTCAATGAATTTATGTTTTATTAATCACTATTCCCTAAAGTTCTTCTTCTAATAACTCAAGTGATGAACCAAGTCACTATAAATATCCTAAGGATTGATCTCAATCACTTTTAAGTTGGGCAGAGCACTATTGGTTGTGAATCTAAGATCTTGGTGAGTATGAAACTCATATTCTATCGTTTTTCTAGATTATGTATTTGTAGGTATTATTATTCCAAATCACTAAATACAAATATTCAAATGAATCATAGGTTAGATATTATATAGGTGATAAAACCTTAATCAAATTAAATGGTTGGGAATGTGGTTGTCTTCCGAATCGAGATTGATGGTTCGCAACTAAAATCTCATATAATTGTTTTTTCGTTTATGTGTATGTGGTTGTTCATTGGCACTATTGTGCAGTCTGTTTGGTTTTGTATTGTATAATTTCTATATTAACATTTTAATTAATGAATTGGATGCTCATCATTTATATGTGATGCAATGATGATTAATAAACAAGGATAGAGGACACCCATGGGGTGATCTGTATTTGTGATCATGGGAAAGTGTTACTAAATATGAAAATTAATGTTTTACGATATTGAAACAATGAATGTTATGTTTATAATGAAAATATAGTTTGATGAAGGAAATATAAAATAATTTCGGTAGTTTTTTTAACTTGGATCATGAAATGAAATTGAATTTTATCATGTTTAATTAATAAAATGTAATATGCGAGTGTTTGGAATAATTTTAATTTATTAATGTTTTTTGAATTATAATTGGTTAATGTGATAATGGGTTAAGGAATGAAGATGATTTATATATTGAAATGACTATAAAATATTAATGGAATGTATTCTAAATGTTTATTTTTGATACATGATGTATGTTTTAACTAGTTAATTAAGCTTTAGCACTTTGGTAGGTGGTATGTGGGGCATTGAGGCAAGAATCTATGACTATAGGTTGGGTTGGACTGAGGATCAAAACCACACCCCTATAATACATGGGTTAGGCTGTGGAACTGAGGCTATATTCACCTAATGGTTTTATTATATGATAATACATTGGTGGAGTCTCCCTAGAATGTGTGATGTAATTTTTTTTTAATTATTCACCAATGATATATGAAATTTTAATTATTCCATTATATATAGATGTTTAGCTACATAGGCCATATTTTAATTTATGAAATTTCATAACCCATGTAAAAAATAATTGAAATTGATTATGTGGATGTTGTTATCTAATAACACTATGTATATATCATGATTATTTTTTCATAAATTTGGTATATGAATACACTATATGTATATATTAGATATTTTTGGACATCAGTGGTTGTGGCCTATTTAGTCTCACTCATATCATACTCAGACCACCATGGGTTTCCCATGTAGAATTCATTGTTACTCGACAGGTGAATGGAAGGGGCCAATTCTAGAAGGTTGAATTGGGCATTGAATTTTCAAAGATGAGGAACCAGACATGGCGTTAGGACCAGTTCTGGGGACTCCATATTTTAACATTATGATGAGATTTTATTTCACTTGGAACTCTAGTACATTACATATTTTTTTACATTTTGTTTGGGGGATTGTACCTAGTGCTGGGAAATGGATTTTTGATGTATTTTTATTAGACATACTATTTCCTTTACTTTTCTTTATCATCTGTTGTAAATTACTCTGAAAAAGTGGTTAGATTTTCCCCACATATTATATCAGACATTCACTACTAGTCGAACAACATTGGTGAATAGGGAGGCATGCATAGGGTCATTTGGAGACCTATATTAGGTTACTAGGTTTAGTGGCTATAGAGCTAGGGAAATTATAGTAAAGGATTATTGAAAATTTAAATTATTCGATATATGCTTTATATATTCCTCATATTCAGGTTTACATGGTTTATATACTTCATTCATTCATTATTTTATCATTATTATATTTCATTTATTGTAATTAAAGTTCTATTTTTTTCATTCAAAATGGGTTTTATTCAAAGGATATTAATGTCGTAATTGTTTTCTAGTCTCACTGCTAAATTTCTAAGGCATATGCATATCCACTCATTATTTTACTTTTTTATAATTTATAATAATAAATGGATGAAATTTATCTTAAAAATAATGAATGAAATGTATCAACCAATCCAAAAAATATTTCTTTTAATAAAATATCTGTTGAAATATTAAAAATTATTTAAGGGTTTTTAAAAAAAACATCATTCATTTACCTAGGAAAATTATTCATAGACATTATTCTACCAATTTAGATATAATATAGGATTTTATTTAAACATATTTTTATCCACCTTATGTTTATGGGATTTACATTTTGATATCATGAAATCTTGTTTGGTGGTTTGTTACCTCAATTAATTATTTATGATAGACTCCATTGTACATAATAATTGAATTTTGATAAGAATAATAATAATCCCCTTTTAGGGTTGTTTTTCCAATATATCCATATTATTTCTCTACTCAAATGATTTCATTATTTAGTTTTAAACATGAATATGGGTTATATCAATTGATATTTTAATATCCCCTCACTGAATTATTAATGATATATTTATAATAATATTTATGATATAGGTTTTTATATAATTTCATTTTCATTCTATATTAAAAAAATTCATTCATGTTCCAATTTTATTTATTCTATGATATTGTATACATGGAAAATTTTATTTAATTTTCAATGTTCTATTTGTGGTATTTATTTTAATGTGTTTTTCGAAAAATAATTTCTTGTAACTTTCCTACAATTTATTTTTAAGGAAACTCATAACTTCATCTTATAATAAAAAATTATAAATATTTGGTGAAAACTCATTTCATGAATTCACATCCATTATGAAATTTATCAAAAAAAATTACATCCATATTTTAGAAATTCTTCATGGAACATGCTAAAAATATTTTTTAAAATATTAATTTTTTTGGTTGATCATTGGATATCAATTGATCTAACTCTTGAGGTAATGTTGTGTGATAACATTTCGAATTGTTATGAAAGAAATTTTATTTCCATAGGTTATTATTCGTATGATACGTTACTACTTGTTTTTGGAACGAATGAATAATTTTAATCATTATCAAATAGGTTGGGGCCATTAAATTCATAATAGTCTTTGCATTCATTAAATCCCTTCATTGAGTTGTTTAAGGTTTTATATCACATGATATCATGATTCAAATATTGTGATTAATGTTGTAATATTTGTTTTCATGAATTGTTATGGAACTGATGAAATTATAGAGGTTCATATGAATAATTTTGGATAGGTAATGGGTTTTTATTTTTCCAAGGATTTGTCATGAACCTGATGTTGTTATCTAGATTGAGAGGATTGATCATGAAATGAATGATCTTAGGGTTTTCCAAAAAATATGATTATATAACAAATGTAGTAATCTCTATATTAAAATTGACCATAGATTTGGTGAAATTATATTTCATTACCATTTTAACATGGATATGATGATGTTATATTTTTTTCATAAGATTGATCATGTGGAAAATGTAATTAGTTAGGTCTAAAATACTAAGCTTCCAACAAAAAAGGTCAGATGGTTTAAAAGAATGAGATTTAACATTATGTTACTTGATATATTCAAAGTGATTTTACTCCCTATTAATACGTTTATAGAAAATTATTTGTTATACGTCTTTTAAATAATATTTAATGACATTATATGTATTATGAATATGAACACTTATTCGAGGTTATATGTATTGTCATATGATAATCCATATCATTTAATCTTTACCTGTGAAAAATTATTATTATTTCATGTTTTTTTAATTTGATATTTCTCATATGTTCTTTTATATAATTTTTCTGTGATCTAATATTGAGGACTTGTTGATAATATTTTCCTTCCATGAGATTCTAACCCCACCACTCTTTTTCTGTTATCCATTTACCTAGGTTTGAAGATGAGTACAGGCTCTGAGATTACTAAATGTGGATCTATTATGATGTGAAAATATAGAAATATTCACAATGTGATTATTATGTTAAAATTAATTAAGGATACTAAAAAAGAATTATTTGGATTGGAAAATTATAGTGATATGTAATTTTAAACTCTAAAAATAATTTTTAATATATTAATTTTTTGATTGTAATAACTCACATGATATGAAATGTTTTTTAAGATTTGTTTTATTAGTAGCAGGTCAATGAGGGTTGGGAAAGGTGTGTCATAGTGACTAAGAATAGATCCACATATTCCAAAAAAACCACTATTTAATCACTACTTCCCATTATTGAAATATCTATTATTTCTAGATTTATCCTTATGAGGTAGATATATTTTATTTAGTTTTATTAATCTTGAACAATTTATTATTCTATTACTACATTTATTTTTTCCTATAAAATATAATTTCAGCCAAAAACATTCAGAATTCAGTAAATATCCAACTAGTCATCATATCAATCCTTAAACCCATTACAATGAATTATTATTTAATCACCACTCCATGAAACTGTGAAACCATGAATCTAATACAATAACCTCCCATTAAAACCATATATTTGGCCTCACAATTTAAAAATAAAATAAAAATGGCACCATATCTACATCATAACTTCCTTTCCATATCATCTATCAATATATGTCCATGTTTAAATCCATAGAACATCACAAAAATTTGAACACAATGATTGAGTAATTCCAATATAACACAATTTAAAATAACTCATTGACAAATAAAAATTAACAAAAATCATAGTAGATGATCACTTCAACAATATCCCTTAAAAAATAAATCAATATTCATTTATTACCCTATTAATAAACAAGATCTAAATTAAATACCTATTTTATTCCCATCTAAATCATTATATATTTTTAGTGATTATTATATTATGAAGATGTCATGGAATAAAATAAAATAAAAATCAATTGTCCATAATTCGGAATACCAATTAACATGGAAAATATGTACTCACTGTAACATGAATTCTATAAAATACAATCCAATCACCATTACACCATGAATTTTATTATTCAAAAGAATAATCACTATATTGTTAATTCAACTATAATATATATATTAAAATATGATTATAATTCCATATTTTCCCACAAATAATAGGAGAATAATAGCAAATCTATATCTCAATAGAATCATCACGTAATGCATCATAATAATAAGGAAACACTGGAGGTAAGAGACCCACAAAAATGAACTGATCTTCCAAAACACTAAACTATATAAAAATACCGTAAAATTATTTCAAAATAAAAAAATAACGGAAAAAATATTTCATAATCATCCTGATAAAGATAAAAGAGAAATGGAATAATGTGATGGACAAAAATAGACATCATATTATGAATACTAAAACCAACTAATCTAAGGATAAAACAACTAATGGATCTTACAAAGGGATCTCATTATAGATCAGAGGTTACATAAGAATTATATGGAGTTGATGGATTCAGATATATCTCAATATGGATCTCAAATTTATATTTCTGATTTCAAAACAAATCATCATTTAATTATTGGATTCCACATGGAACAATGGGTTTAAGATCATGAAAACATACCATTAAATTATCTATGTCATGTAGAGTTAAAAGGTCTAACATGGATAAATCCAATGTGTTTTGTGGAAAAATGATGTTTTATATTGAATTCCTGAGATTTAGGGCACAATTTTCATCCTCAATAGAAAACCTAATTAACAAAAAATATAGTGTGGTAAAACTCCTATACACCACCGAATAGGGACAAAAAAATGGATTAACCTAGGAATCTGGTGATAAGTAATAAATGAAATAAAAATATCACAATATAGTAATGAAAAAAAATCAATATCATAGTAAAAAAAATGAGACTACATACCATAATATAAAAAATTATGGAACAACCAAATTTTTCCAGCTTACAAGAAGAACATAAATATTTCAAGGACAAATCACCAAGACAAAACACAACTACTCCCACCAAATCCTCGTATTACAAGTAATAATGGCCTATAATGAATTATATTTTTTTTAGAAAAAAATGTCACAATACAAATTGTCGTGGTGTGACCAATTATTCATGCGAAAATATTAACTGAGGATCCTTTCTTCTTCTAAAAATCATTCCAATAATACTTCCCACTCTCTCAACAATCTTAAAATAAAATTTAACTATAAATAAAATTTAGTGTACTTTACTTTATATACAATCAAATGATTCACTTACAAATTAATCAACAGTATACTATAATGTAAACAACCAAAAAAATAATGAACCAAAAGTGATAACTCTCAAATAGATATCTAATCATCATCTACGCACAACTACAAGGAATAAGAAAAAAAATCACCCATTAAAAAATCACGACATTAAATATCTCAAAATAATGTAAAAAACAAAATTTTAAACATAATTGGATAATAAGGATGAATAAAAAACTCACACACCTACATACATTCATCAAAGATATAATTCCTCATAAATATACAGATAGAGGCAATGATTCACCATCTTAACACATTATGTTAATGGTTTTTTATCTTTAGGTTAAGATAAATTAATGATGTCTCTTAATTTATAACCTATTATTCTCATTCAATATTATTAGATTTATAGTGTACATACTACGGAATTTTATAAATATAAAAAACTCATGGATTTTATACATCAATACAGTTTATGATAACTGATACATTAAAGAACATACACGAAACAACATCTAGAATGATCAAATAAACCATGTCTAAGACTTAATCACCTGACTAAAACTATTGATACAATTATGAGGAGATACATTAAATAATACATGACAACTTCTATAAATCCATTAGGTTTACCTATTATGATTTGAATAAGACTTGAGAATATTTTGATGGGCTATATGCCTATCATGAACCACTTTTACCTACTTGATCATGACATTCATTAGATCATATTAATTTAATACTTACCCATATAAATGGATATAATATATGTCCTGAATTATTTTTTGAATTGATCCATATTGGTAGATGATTGAATGCTATTGTTACAATAAAATAAAGTGTGGTATAAGTGCTTCTCTCAAAAACCTCCATAATCCAAACACAGGTACAAATCATATCTTATAGTGTCTAAATAGTCTTCTTCTTCTATCTGTATATATAAGGATAAAAATGATTGTTAAAAAATATATAGGTTTTGAAATCACATTATGAATCTCTGGGATATATGATGTAAAATATAGATCACGAATAAACATGATCATACTCAGAACCCCATAAATTCATGTAATCTATTATATATACAAATTTACTCAATTTTCCACAATAACTGACATTTAAATCATTTTGAAATAATCTAAATTGATTAACTAATCAATAGTTAACTATAAAACATAAAATCCTCTAGATTATTGCAGAATACATAAAATTAAATCCATCAGATTGACTTCCCACATCTAATTAAGAATATCAAATATCAATAATGAAGGATGTTAAATCGAATTATCTACCATATTCTTTATAAAAACCCTCTACTAATACATGAACTCATCCACCAACAACATTATCTCCAAACACTAAAAATCCTTCTTAAAAGAATGGGAAAACAAGGACATTCAATGAATCACGGTTATGAGTGATATATAAAACCCTTGAATAATTTACTATGTAACCCTTAATCGAAAAAATATTTTCCCCTAAAATAGTACTCGATACTAATATTCATCTGACCACCCCTTAGAATAATATATTCATATTATAATAACAATCAAAAATTTAACCTGGTGATCCCCAACTATGATTCATCCACACATTTCACTAGGGATGAAGGAATGCTCATCTGATACAAAAACACTCCTCAACCATGGTTTTTAATGTCCAGTTTAAAAGATGAATACCCTCCCATAACTATATGTGTGTGTGTGTTTTCATATATATTGAATCTCAAATAACACCACCACCAAAATACCTTCATATAAAATTTGAAATAACAAATTATATATCTCATTTGATTAAAAGAAACTAATTACATAGTCTTAAATGAAATATCTAAGTATTCACTAAGACAAATCTATATACCATTGGGTGAATATATACAGAATATTTTTGGACCAATTAAGACCATAAAGTTATTATGAATGAGGAAACTCCTATACTTTTGAAAAAAATCATTTACAATAACTCAGGATCATTGGTAGTAAAGATATAGTCATGGTGATGTAACTGTTGTGACACAAAACTCATCACAATAATTTAATTCGTTGATATAAAACCTAATTAAGGATGTGATGAAGTATATAAGGACTAATATATGACTACCTATTATAAAAACTAAATGATATTATCATTAATAGTCTTATATTTTATGTACTCAAATGGTACTTGAAACTTTTCAGTCATTAAAAAGGACTTTTTATTCTTGGATATATATTTAAATGGGTCAAAAATCAAAGCGATATAAAAAATAAAACTATTATAATATCCCATGAGATATAGTAACCATTTTTCCTTGGTCAATTTATTTGGAGCCTCTAAATATGTGACAACTCCAATCCTCAAGATATCCAATATTACTATTTTCTATCACATAACATTCCTATGTAAATTTATATCATGTATTAATAACATTTATATTTAAGATATAAATAATTATGATATTGGTTATGATAATTTAGAAAATATTTGAGATACAAATGATGATATACCTATGATGATGAATTAATAAGGATTTTATTGATGGGAATGATCAAAAACGTATATATAAACTAATATAACAATATGTTCACCATGACTATAAAAAATGTTATGGAATTCATAACACTTATCTACATAACCAAAAAATCTATTTTATTACATTGAAATATAAATATTTTTTCACGATATCTACCTCAATCACCCTCATAATATGGTAACCATAATAAAGATCAAATTTTATGAAGCAACTATATCCCATTAATTTATTGAGGAAATCACAAATCCATGTGAAGGGATAACAATAATTTTTTTTTCACAAGATTCATACAAAAAAATTGATTCACAATTATAGGATATCATCATCCATGTTGCTGAATATCCTATACCACTACAAGGAAAAAAATAGTTTGATTAATATTGAGTGGATCCATTTGATTTTGATTTATATATTTTGATAAATATATATATCCTATATTATTTCATTTATATATTTGCATTGATAAATAAATATTCCTTTTCATTAATTTTTCTTATTAATTGTTATTTTATATTATTATTATTATTTTAATTTTATTTTATTTAGTTTTATTATTATTTTATGTTTTGAATTAAATAATATATTTTACATTATAATTATTTAAATATTTTTATTTATCAGTTAATATTAATCATTGATTATATGTTAATAATGGAATTGAGTTTATGGCAATATTTTTTCTCTTTTACAAGCCACAATATTGAAGTCACATTAGTGGTTGTTCATAGGAATATAATGAAAAATGTTCTAAAAAAATGATATATGTGCAGATGTTGAATTATGATACCTTAATGTAACATAGAAAAAAAAGAGCTGTAATATATGCATGTTTCATAAATAGAATATGAATAAATTATTGTTGAGAAATTTAATATCCATAATTAAAAATTAATTGTTCCAAAAAAATCATACATTATAAGGATATATCAATGATGTTTAAAAATATGAAGAATTATGAACTAAAACCAATAAATGTTGATAATTTAACATTATTTAAATGGATATAGTTATTATTGATCAATAGATATATTGGAATTTCAGTTCAAATAGGGATATTTGTTTCTTATATATGTTATAAATATTTTTATAACTCATAAACTTGATATCATAATAGATTTATAGTTTTTTCAATAATTTTTTGAATGAGAAAACCCACATAGTTCTATGATTTAGTCATACATGAGCTATTAAGATTACCTGATATTCATATATAGTAGAATTATAAAAATTTCAACAATATTTACTTCTAAGGAATGATTATTAAACATGATCAACAAATTAGTTATATTATTATGATAGATAATATGCACTTCATTTATTATTTATTTATAATTAAACCTGATTTAAAATGTTTTAATATCACACAATATAATAATTATGATTATATATTTTTAATTGATGTTAGAAATTGGTTTATTTCTATAAAAACACCTAAAAATTTCAATATATTATTAAATTTATTTTAATGTACAATTTAAATGGATATTATTTCAAAAATTATTTTATGGGAGTCAAAATATGTCTTATTTTATAAAAAATATTTATAAGGAGATGTTTAGAGATTCTGTTGACTATGTTTATTTTGTGTTTTTATTTTGGGTGAAAAAGATCTTCAATAGATCTGATGACTATTACATTAAATATTAATATAATGCATCTCCTAACAAAGTTAAATTTTGAATTATTATATATATTTAATCTCAATCGAAAAATAGAATAAAATCATTTTTTTTAAAAAAATACAGTAATTGCACACTCTTGAGTATTCATATATTCTATTATTGTCATACTCATCTTCCACTCCATCTTTATATTATTACATAATATAATTATGATTCTTAAGAGAATTGATTTTTCATTCACATTGATTCAATTAAATAAATTAATCCATTATTTATCTTTATATCTAAGGTGCAAAAAAATTGATTATTTGGTTTTACATAAACATCAAAATACCATGCAAATAATTATTTTGGGTTACTAAGATATTAAAAATGTAATGGGACTAAATATGTCCCAAACTAATTCTGAATAATAAATTTAGGTACTAGTGTTACTGAATTTTAGATTATTATCTATAAAAAATTGGCTTCCAATTTATTTTCATTACATTATTTTACAGTTATTTCATTAATATTGTTACATTTTTAGATACAAAATTTTAATTCAAATTCACCCCCGGACTCTTTCCATTAATCCTAGGATAATAATTGGAATCAAATATTGGTAATATTTTGATTACAACATATTGAATTGAATAATATAATGGCATAAATGTCAAATAGAAAAATATAGGTTTCCCTTATTCAAAACATTATCTATAAAAATTTTTTTATTTAACCACGTTTGATTTTAAAACCTTCAATTGTTTCAATAATGTAATTTTATAATTGACCCCTTCAAATAACACACATGGTTATCCTTAAAAATACATAATCTGTCATTCATTATTCACAGATTTCGTAGATTATTGATATTGATAAAATGGGAAGTCGACTTTTTATAGATTCGTTGGATATCCCATTTAGAAATAGTTAATGAATTATTATAGAGAAAATGAAAAGGGATAGATAAATGGACTCTTAATGACCAAGCCTCTATATATTTTTATTTAAATCAAATTAATTCTCATCATTGTAATATAGAAAAGATCAAATTTAACCATGCTTCATCATGTAATACTACATGTTGAATATGAAATAACTCTATGTCATGCAATAATAAATAAACATGTTCATGGGAAATAGATATTATATTAATAGATAAGATATTGAATTTTTTCCATGTAATTTAATTAATATAATACTAAAATGGTTAAATTAATTATAAATGTTATAAATATATTGAAATGTCAGAGTTTTTTTTCAAAATTTAGAATCTACAATAAAGAATAACTTTTGTGTTTTTCGACATAGTAGTCCCCAAATGTTATACAAATATATGATGAATAGGGTATTAGGATCCTTCCCATGGAATAACTCATTATATATCTCATCAGCTATGATATTATAAGAGTAATGATAAACAAATCAAGCATGGAATAGTAATAAAAAAGACTATTACATTCAATTAGTATGATTGAAGCTCTTCTGATAGAGACAATTTTTTTGACATGTCCAGGATGATAAATTAGTTAATAAGAAAGAAGAAATATATTTAATAGGTGATAAATGAGTATTGTTGATGGGAGACTATGTTTTCATATTTTTAAGGAATAAATAATTGGACTATCATGATATATTTTGGAATTATCAATAAATTTATATAATAGAATAATAAAAATAGTAAATCAATCAACCTTTTAATGTCGATCTCAAACAATTAATCCAGTTCCTTATCAAAATCCTGTGATGATAGCGAATAAACTATCAATGATGAAATTGATTTAAAAAACAAATATTATTCAATGACATCATATTTTTTCCTCACATCATTTAATGTATGATGATCATAATAGAACCAGATAATAATATTAAGAATGATTTTTTAAAATGACCTGAAAATTTTATGATTTAAAAAAGAATGAAATATAATATTATTAAGAGAATGTTTTTGTTTTATGATTATATTTCATCTCAATAATTATGATTTCTATTATGATGATGAATCTGTAAATTTTAATTGGGTGATTTAAGAATATCCTAATAAAATGAGAAAATATGACAATTTATTGATTAAAATAGAGGTGTATTATATAGAATGTAGTTTCTATGAATATTTTATTCGATTAATTTTATTATGAAAACTGTTTAACAGTTATTAACACATTTTAAAAGGATTTATTTGAATTTTTTAATTTTATACTAATCGAAAGGGGGAAGAACATGTTACTACTTTTTGGGCTTCATATTTGAATAAATTTATGTTATCCATAATAAAATATTATGATTGGCGTTCTTTTTTATTGATTATTGAATAGAGTATTTCGATGGTTGAGAAAACACATCCTCATTTTTTTGGAGGGAATTTTATATGATAGAAGGGAGATAATGTTGAGATATATTTGTTAAAATAAAATAATATTGGATATTCTTTTAAAATACATTTCTTGAATTTGGATATTAAATTATTATGTATAAAATTATATATAACTCATAAATGAATGTTTGATAAATTTAATGGAATTGGAGGACAAAAAGTGGTACTGAATGTCATAGAGAGTACTCTTAAAAGATTAAATACATGCTATAAAAAATTAAAAACTAGTTTTATGATGATATAGAATATAATGATATTTTAAAATATATATATATATATATTATTTAATTTTTTGATGTTTATTTTGTATACATGAGAAGAATTTATGTCTTTCTATTATTTTTTTCTCGTGTTTTTGAATTTCATGATTAAAGTTGAAAATTAAAAAGGAATTCCATATTATTTTATTTAAAAGTGTACTTCTGAAATATGTGTTTTTGTGTAGAACACTGGATAAGGTAAAAAACATATTATTATTATTATTGAATATGGTTTTGTAAAAGTGTATAAAATTATTCAATGTCATGAGATGCAATAGTTTTTTCCAAAACATAGTGAATTGTAAAGTTCCCTAATCTTAAATAATATAAATAATATATTTCTATGATACATAATATATTTTTAAAAATGTATAATATATATTTCCAAATATTGATGATTTTTTTAATAATGTTATCCATTGAAAAATATATTATGTATACTAGTTGATAGGTATGTTTTTTTAATAATGAAAACGACTTATTGAAGATCGAGTAGAAATATGAAAAGTTAAAAAATATAATACAATAAAAGATATTTTAAAATTAGTATACATGTTTCACCAATGAGAAAAGGATGTTAAAAAAATAATATAACGGATGTAAGTTAAATAAAATAGTTATCCAAAATTATTCTATTATAAAAATATATAGATTGAAAATTCCATTTGCATGCAATATCCATGAGGATGTGAATATATTTTCATCACTGCATTAGTTAATTTAATATTACAAATTTGTGAGATTTATAAAAAAATATAACAATAAAAATATATAATGTAGTGGATATGTGAAGAACTTGACATGTATACCATCCTAATCTTTTACTCGGCCTGAATTTCCACATAGTCGATCAACATTTCGAATCCCCTTGGGCTGAGGATCACCCTGAAAACAAAAAAAAAGTATAGGGAATAATTTCATCCTATCAGATGTTTGAAACATGAAATATATACATATAAAAAACAGAAGGTGGAACAGAACCATAATATAAATTTCAATACATATAAATAATAATAGAAGTTAAACATCTGAAATGGTAGGGTAAAACATTAATTGACAATTATAATGAAAAAGAATGAAAAAACTAAATTAGATTCCTAGTAATATCCACGTGATAGCATGGGAAACTCCCACTGTCTATCAAAAAGATATTAGAAATCTAGTTGATTGAAATCCTCATCCTCTCACTATGGTTCCTTGCCATTCCCTATATAAAAAGTCCAAACATGTTCGATGAACAACCAAAGGGGTGCACATGGTGTGAGATAAATGGATCATTGGGTTACCACAATTGTGTTCCATATAAATCCTACAGAAAATAATATATGTATTCCAAACATTAATGTAAAACAATGCATGATATACATTGTATTAATCATTATATGAAATTCCTGGAAGAATAGTTTAATTTATTTTTTTTTTCAAATTTACAAATAAATAAGGTTAAAAAATTAAAAATAATGCTTGTAGACCATTCTAAAAGAATTTTATATTCATATATTATATAAGATATATCAAATAAAACTAATTTATGTATCTCATATTGTATCTAATCTTTAGCAGTTTAATAGAAACTGTAAATTCTGTAACATACCAAATATGCCAAAGTATTAGTAATACAATTACAATGATCACACTTTATTAGGTGATCTTGGACACAAGTACCTAACATATATAATTGTGTGAACATCAATCATATAAACATATGCTTCTTGTCTAGAGTGAATATGAACAACCCATTAAGTGAACCCCCAATTTAATTCTAACATATTACTAGAACAACATTCCTGGGGAGAATATGAACACTGCATGAGTTCCCCCCCAATAATATAATATTAAAATTAATATACATTTTACCTATGTACCCATGGATTTCAATGTTCACTAATTTCCAAACCATTTTATCAAACCATTTTTGTCAAAATAATTTCCAGAAACCATTTCAAAAAACCATTTCACTGTTATTTAAAAAAATATTTACATTTACTCGAAATTAATGGAAACTTATATTTCATCAAATCCTCACATCCAAACACATAAATTATATAATAAAAACATTCCATTTAATTTAAAAAATATTTTATCAAACCCAAATAAATACAATTCACCACCATACGTAAGATACAGAACATCTGAACTCATGAACATAGGGTTCACAAGCCATTGAAAGGATAAAGAAAAGAAGAACTAAACAATGAAAATGAAGGAAACATAATACAATCCTATAATATAGTAATTTATTAAAGTTAAGAAAGGTTTTGGATGATAATAGGAAATGACCCATACCTCCGGAGCACAAACCCTCTTTACCACAACTAACAGAGGATTGGCTACTAGACCAATATCAAAGAGAGATATATGAATATTTAAGAAGAATCATCACCGCATTTAAATATATCAAATAAAAAATGAAATGGAGTTATAAAGATCAATGGAAACAAATAATTTGAAAGGATTACTCACCCGATGATATGCAACACAAATGACGTAATGATAAATCCCCAAAAATTTGATCTGGAATGAATAGATGATCCCTAAATCACCATAGATTGATTATTGGTCACAATAGATAAGGTATTAATAAGAAAAAAATAAAAAAAAGTTTGTAAGAACTAATATAGCCCCACTCACGATGGTTACATGTCATTTAATAACATTATACAATGTGTAATCCAAGTGGTTTATATATACTGAAAACCACACTTCCTTTTTATTAAAAAAACTAATCATTTACATCAGACAATGTGTTGTCCTTACATAGAATGTAATATTTTGAATATATCTACTCAGTTCATGTCATGATCTTGGTGATCAAATACATAGTGTTCAAACGATTTACACTTCATATAATCGACCATCGTCATGAAATAATAGTAAATTTTAAAAGAAAAACTCCCAGTGAAACAATACATTCTTTGAACATGGGGATAACCCCATTACTAAAATAAAAAATTATACATGGAATCTATTGAATCATATAAAAATCATCCATTAATATTAGGTCACATTCCCAAGAAATTGATATCTATCCTAGAGAGTCCCATGATGCACCCAATTAAAGAAGAAAATTGGCAAACAGTTGATAAATATTGGAATGAAAATCAGAATATTTTACAAAATACACACCATAAGACATTACTTCTGCAAGAATCCCTATAGAAGAATAATTTTTAGTAAATAAGTGAAAGAGACTCCCCCACATCAATAACTCATTCTCTAATCTCTCATGAAAATTCTATCTATTCTGCCATAAAACGTTGTAAATTTTTTTTACTTCACATGAAATAACATTACATGAATGTAAACACTCTCTACTAGATAATCCAAAATAGAAACATATAGATCTATCTCAATATCTCCCAAACAAAAATTTTGAGAGTGATATAGTTTGAATATTAGGATCTATGATATGTGAAATGCACAATGTATTACTATCAACTGAATCAAAAATGATAACTGATAAAAATCCATATCCATCAAGTCTATGTTATAAAATTATCCTACACATCTCATAGAAAATGATTATTTTTTTTGTCAATTGTGTCCCTGGTTGCGCCCAAATTTACCCTACTGGTAAAAGCAGTCGTTGAAGTACAAGTAGGGATCGAATCCACAGGGACCGAAGAAGTAACCTTGAGACACTTTGATTAGATGCGGGATTGGCTATGTAGTGGCCAACTTTGGATAGAATTGATTTGAAGAAATATTTATTTAATTTAAAGAACAAAACAAATAAAATTTCTTGAATTAAAACAACTAATTAAGGTGAGTCAATCCTAGGTTGTCTCTTGGGCTTGATTGGATGTATTTGTTTTTCATTTGATTTTCTGTTCATCGGTTCAAGAGGTATCCATTAAATGAAATAATTCCTCAATATCATTCCCCGATTTAATCCATACACAATTTCAAGGCTAATCACTAATTCACTTAGAGGATCAATTAAATGAGCACTGCAAGTAATTGGATCGTACTAGCACTCAAAATGTGTCGTCGTTAAATTCGGTGAAGACAAAGAAGAAGATAAATCAAAGAAAGGAACTCTTAAAATAAAGAACAAATTTATGAATTTAAGAACATCAAATAACATTCAATCCAACTTATTAAACTCCCTAGGATCAACCCATAAAAGGTTAGCCCTCCATTGATGTTATTCTATCAATGGAATTGGGTAATTGACTTAAAGAAGCGGGATTGAAGAAGAAAGAAAAAAACATTAATCAAAATGAACACTCCACCGTTGTGTGATGAATTCACAAGTGCGGGTGTGAATAAATTCACACTACGATTCAACGGTATCAACGTGTAAAAAAAGGAAAAATAAAAGTGAAGAAGAAGAAATTTTATTAAAATACTAAACGTGAATGAAAAACTTACATTAGAGAAATTGACAATGCCATTACAAAACGAAAGCGGGAAATTACAATTTAAAGAAAAACTTGGATTCAAAGGAAAATGATAGATTCAAGGAAAAATGTTAGATGATAATTTCATTCACCACCATCTCCTTATATAGGCATATTAGGAGCCTTAGGTCCACCCCCAACATTAAATTAACCCCCCAACATTTAAGAGAGTCAAAAGGAGGGTGAAGAATCAAAAGGAAATTGACGTTTCGAAGTTGACCCGGAAAACTGTCCAGATTCGTCCTCCATTTTGACGTGTGAGTTTGACACTTCATATGGCCGAATCCGATGGTGTCATAAATATAAAATATCTTCGTCCATGTGTCTTATAGAAGCTCTCAAAATCTCAGGATATTTGGCTCAGCCTTGTGGATGTTATGGTCGAAATGTTGGGACTGATTTCTGTGCATTAATTACGAGTCCACCATTTAAATCTTAACTTCATATCCCTTTATCATCATGAAAACATCAGAATAAGCTCCGGACACAGTTGAATAAAATGATCCTCATATTGTTATATTTCTACTTTATAAATTTGAGATTCATTGGGCTTGGTTTCTGGGCCCCACATTTGTTTGATGGGCCTTAGGCCCATTATGCTTTTTCCAGCATGTTTCTGCCTTCAGGCGCAAAATTCTCTATCTTCCTTTGGGATTCATCCATCGGACCTAAAAGATAAAATGTTCCAAACAAAGTGATAAATCATATCCCAAAATGTCAAATTAAAATGATGAATATTGTAATTTCCACAAGCAATTTATTGAGTGGGCCCAAATTGACATTTTAAGCATGAATTGCACAATGATGGGAAATGAAGTTCAATTTCTGAATTGGACTAAAATTGATGTTTATGAACTTTTAAACACATTAATATTAAGATCTTAACAATGAATATTAGCCACTTTCAGTGACTAATCACACCCCCCAACTTGAGTTTTGCTAGGCCCGAGCAAAATAAATTACAAATATGAAATCCAAATCCCCTTTTCCAAAAACATTTAAATACACATTACTCACCCAAATATCTAATACCAAAAAAAATTATGAAAACCATCAAAATCATTTAAAAAAAGCTAGGTCCATAAGCATATCCCAAGCCCAATCCCATTCCTTTGTTCAAATTCATTGCCACATTTCATCCAATTCCAATTAAGCATGATAAAGTGTTGTGCATCATAAAAGATATGGGGCCCATTTTATTGTTCAAAGGGAAAAAAATGGAAGCGCTAGGTGGTAATCACATTAAACCTTAAGATGAGTATCCCTTTTTTTATTTATTTTTTTTTAATTTTTTTTAACCACAATAGATATGAAAAGACTAACTCTGGGCAAGACAACTATAGAGTCACGATCCCCAAGTGCCGGACGCCACACATATTGTTAATTTCATGCTCTACAATAGATATATAAAGCCTAACTCTGGGCAAGACAACTATGGAGTCACGATCCCCAAGTGCCGGACGCCACGAATTTGGACAAAACATTGCTCTATGTGGTCATTTTTTTTTTGTTTTTTTTGTGTTTTTTTGGATACTCAAATTAAACTAAAAGTGACCCCAGAACCCTATGCTATAATGAAAGGGACCCAAGAAATCAAATTTACACCCACGATCCAGTAGACGTGTATTGTGGCATTTTTATTAAGAGGATGAAAATGTAAACATTGAAAAATCACATCGGACAACCGCACTTTCCAAAAACTATGCTCATGAACTTAAACTTGCATTAAAATCAGAATCAAGGCATTCAAAATTTATTTGATATCCAATTTAAGAGTTTCCAATGTGTGTTTATCATGTTTATGGTTAATGTAATTTTTCTTTTCATGCATGTTTTTATTCACAAAAAAAAATCATTTTTTTATCCCCCCCCAACTTAGAATAACACTGTCCCCAGTGTTTAAAGAAAAGAAAAGTTAGAAGGGGGTAAGAGAGGAGTTCAATGAAGAAATTTAAAATGAAAATCATGGAATGATGTCACCTGGTGGTTGATGATGATAGCACATTCCAATGTCTCCCTTCAATCCTATGTTCGAGTCTCAACAGCTTTGATGGTGGTGAATGGATTTTTATTATGACATGTCCGTTTATTTTTTTAAACCTATAAAAACATAAAAACAAAACAAAACAAAATAAACTGATGATACATTGTCTTCTTTATATTTTCTGGGTAAGGTATTACTCAGAGATCACACCACGTGACACGGATGAATATGGTGCTCCCCTTTCATACCCATCCTTACTCATAAAATAAGAACAGGTCAACAGCTTATGGTAATTTATTATATGAAAAATAAAATGATTCAAAATAATTAGAAAACATGAAAACCATGAGTTGCCTCCCATGCAGCGCTTTTGTTTAACGTCATTGGCTCGACTTTTACCCCCCAACTTATCCAATTCCAACTTTCAGCATTTTAATTAACCCATCTTTTTCCACTTCAATAAGATTGAGATTGATTATTTTTTTAGAATCTTTTCCTTTTATAAATCCATGTTCTAAAATAAATCTGAAGATACAAGGAATGTCAGAAATGGATGATCTAGTTTCATTTTTTGTCTTGCCTAAGACGTCAAGGTTCATTCCTACATTATTGGTTTCATGAGATGGATGAATGATAACTGAGAGGTCTTGTTTATACCCTATGATGGGATGCCTTATTGGGGAAGTAAGGACATTGATTTTAAGTTCAGGTTGGATAGGACATTCAAAAATAGATAAGTAATTAGAATCAATATCAATTTCATTTTCAAAATTTCCCAACATAATTTGTTCCCTTTGAATTAATGATTCAACCCCAAAATTTTCTAGATGAGTTTCATAAATGGGTATGGGTTTGATGTTTGTGATTTCTCCTAATGGTTCAGTGATTGGTGTTTCTGAAAAATCATCATTGTAGAAATATTCCGAACATTCAATCTCTGAAGAAAAATTTCCCTCTTCTGAATTCATGAAATCAATTTCATCCTGATTTAAACACTCGTTAACAATTCCCTCTTGTTCATTAGTTTGACTTTCAAAATTACCTGACCAATTCACTTCATTATCCTACTCTGTTTTCCAAGATTCTAAGGTGGGTTCATCACTAAATTCACATGAGTTATGTGGGAAACAAGATTCTTCTATTAGTGATGTGGAAAGGACATCCTGAGTGGGAATGGGTTCTTTATAAGTCTCAATGTTTTGTATTTCTAATCTCAGTGATGAAACTTCTGAATTCATTTTAACCATTTTGTCACATATATGTTCAATAATTTTTTCAGAATTAGGATTGATTGTTGTTTGTACATCATCATCATCATTATGTTTGATCTCTTCAATCATCCTTGAGAGGTATGGAAATTTATCCTTCAAAAAATCAGTATCCCATTGATCGTTCATGTTATCGGGTGTGGGGTATTCATTTAAAGGTTGATCAATGTAATTTCCTATGTGAGGGGATTCCCAATGTTGATTTCCTATTCGATTCCAGCCCGATTTTATGAAATGAAATTGTTGATGATACTCCATTGGAGTATAATGAAATTTGGATTTGGATTTGTTTTTTTTTGAAAAAACAGAACGGGGAAAAGAAAAGAGAAATAGAGGTGAGAAAAGAGAAGTTAGGTGAGAATAGAAGGTGGGTGTCTAAGAAAACTTACTAGGGTCCCCGGCAACAGCGCCAAAATTTGGTTGCGCCCAAATTTACCCTACTGGTAAAAGCGGTCGTTGAAGTACAAGTAGGGATCGAATCCACAGGGACCGAAGAAGTAACCTTGAGACACTTTGATTAGATGCGGGATTGGCTATGTAGTGGCCAACTTTGGATAGAATTGATTTGAAGAAATATTTATTTAATTTAAAGAAAAAAACAAATAAAATTTCTTGAATTAAAACAACTAATTAAGGTGAGTCAATCCTAGGTTGTCTCTTGGGCTTGATTGGATGTATTTTTTTTCATTTGATTTTCTGTTCATCGGTTCAAGAGGTATCCATTAAATGAAATAATTCCTCAATATCATTCTCCGATTTAATCCATACACAATTTCAAGGCTAATCACTAATTCACTTAGAGGATCAATTAAATGAGCACTGCAAGGAATTGGATCGTACTAGCACTCAAAATGTGTCGTCGTTAAATTCGGTGAAGACAAGGAAGAAGATAAATCAAAGAAAGGAACTCTTAAAATAAAGAACAAATTTATGAATTTAAGAACATCAAATAACATTCAATCCAACTTATGAAACTCCCTAGGATCAACCCATAAAAGGTTAGCCCTCCATTTATGTTATTCTATCAATGGAAGCAGGTAATTGACTTAAAGAAGCGGGATTGAAGAAGAAAGAAAAAAACATTAATCAAAATGAACACTCCACCGTTGTGTGATGAATTCACAAGTGCGGGTGTGAATAAATTCACACTACAATTCAACGGTATAAACGTGTAAAAAAAAGGAAAAATAAAAGTGAAGAAGAAGAAATTTTATTAAAATACTAAACGTGAATGAAAAACTTACATTAGAGAAATTGACAATGCCATTACAAAACGAAAGCGGGAAATTACAATTGAAAGAAAAACTTGGATTCAAAGGAAAATGTTACATTCAAGGAAAAATGTTAGATGATAATTTCATTCACCACCATCTCCTTATATAGGCATATTATGAGCTTTAGGTCCACCCCCAACATTAAATTCACCCCCCAACAATTAAGAGAGTCAAAAGGAGGGTGAAGAATCAAAAGGAAATTGACGTTTCGAAGTTGACCCGGAAAACTGTCCAGATTCGTCCTCCATTTTGACGTGTGAGTTTGACACTTCATATGGCCGAATCCGATGGTGTCATAAATATAAAATATCTTCGTCCATGTGTCTTCTAGAAGATCTCAAAATCTCAGGAAATGTGGCTCAGCCGTTTGGAAGTTATGGTCGAAATGGTGGGACTGATTTCTGTGCATTAATGACGAGTCCACCATTTAAATCTTAACTTCATATCCCTTTATCATCATGAAAACATCAGAATAAGCTCCGGCCACAGTTGAATAAAATGATTCTCATATTTTTATCTTTCTACTGTATAAATTTGATCTTCATTGGGCTTGGTTTCTGGGCCCCACATTTGTTTGATGGGCCTTAGGCCCATTATGCTTTTTCCAGCATGTTTCTGCCTTCAGGCGCAAATTTTCCATCTTCCTTTGGGATTCATCCATCGGACCTAAAAGATAAACTGTTCCAAACAAAGTGATAAATCATATCCCAAAATTTCAAATTAAAATAATGAATATTGTAATTTCCACAAGCAATTTATTGAGTGGGACCAAATTGACATTTTAAGCATGAATTGCACAATGATGGGAAATGAAGTTCAATTTCTGAATTGGACTAAAATTGATGTTTATGAACTTTTAAACACATTAATATTAAGATAAAAACAATGAATATTAGCCACTTTCAGTGACTAATCAGTCCCATCAAAGGGGCAACCTTTAGGAAAAAAAATTCACATGTAGAAAACTCCGATGGACATTTCTACTAAAATGTATTATGTATTTCTCTAAAAAGATGTTGGAATGATGCCTGTTAATTTTTAATAAGGGAGGTTGGATTTTGTTTGTTGCCCATCTACAAATTTATGAATATGGTGTTTTCTATGAATAGGGTCAAACATTTGAGTCTATAATCAGTATTCAAGGTGGCATAGTTTCCAAATTTTTTCCAAATTTTTTTGGCCAAAAATACCTAATGTTTGGTTATACTTCGAAGCAATGGTACAGAGTAAAGGCGTTATGTATGTGGAGAAGGCAGACAGTAAGCAGTGAAGGCACACAAAAGGTGGATAAGGTGCATGGTATGCAGTAAAGGAGTGTCGTGTGTTGAATGGTGCACAGAACTAAAAACATTTGCAATAACAGCACATTATGACGGTGTGTGGTGTGCAAAATGCTGTCAGCAATGGTTCACATTGACTATAGGAAATTAATAGATGCAGTACATGGACCGACGTGGATATGGTACACAGAAGTCTAGTGGTACTCAATAATGGTTCAAAATTCATTGGATTTCGGTATGTTTTGGAGAATAACAATACACTAAGGGAATTCAGTTTATAGTGAATATTGTCCCACATTGAAAATTTGGGTAAATCAGATTATCAAATTTTTTGGAGTTATGTGCCTATTTAAAGAGTACTAATTCCAATTATTAAGGGACCATATTAGGGATTAAAAATTTGGGAATAAATTTGTTGAATTCCTAAGTCATACACAGAGGAGAAGATGGCACATGGAGAGATTCATCCACGTAAGGAAAACAGTTCGTGGAAGAGAGAGTAGTTCGCATAAGAAGGAAACTCAGTATGCGTCCAACCAGGGGAGTATTCAAAGTAAGATGGTAAATAGAGGACTAAATTAGTACATGGAGTTGGGTATTTTGCTGAGAATGATAGTTCATGGTGGACTTGGATGGTACATGGAATCAATTGGATGGTACATGAAAACAGCTTGACATTATATAGATATAGCAGCAGTGCACAAAAAGAACAGTGGTACAATGAAATAACAGCAATATGCAGAATACTTAAGGAAGCCTGAAAATTGGCCAAATCAGTTTGTGATATTAATTTTCATAACAAATAAATGCATTGGAAAATAAATTATATCTATGAGTTTTTATTTTACTTAAACAGAGCATCCATTTGTAGTAGAGGATGCACAATATAATGCTAATCCACTGATGTGACCATAAAGTCATTAAATTGAGTGAAGATTCATCCACTGCTGTGAGAAACGTGAACTAGAATAAGTGATATGAGGGATGCAATGTGTTATCCCTAAAACCATGTAAAGGTATTGCACCTTGTCTAGAGTGAAATTGCTAACCACTTGTAATACACAACATGTAAAGATTATTGATTTTTTGATCAACCGAAACATTGTCTTCTTATGCTCCTTGGACGTATCCCTTTATGGTGAACCATGTAAAATTATTGTGGCATTTCTTTTCAAGTGATTGTTTATTTTCTGCACATGTTCATTAGACCGGTTTAATAGATCCCTACCAACGTGAGAACAAGATCCATCAGTTTAAAAGAGACTTTTTACACCCCGATTCTCCCCTCCGCTCATACGATGTTCTAGGGTCCTTAAAGTGGTATTGGAGTGAGGTTGTTGGTGTTGAATCTATCTGTCAGGGAGAATTCCATCAATGTAAGGGTAATTCCCCTCTTCGATGTAAGTAATATTAAAATATAAAAAATAAGATGGGATCTTACCTAATATATATTGGAATGTAATTGTTATTTTCTACTGTGTAGGGAATATATTTCACCGATCCTATCATACTATAGATGACAGAGAGAGAGAGGAAATTGCATGATGTTGATGAAAAAGAACATAATGCTCTCTTTGCAGCCCTTTCAAATCAAATTTATCTAATTTTAATGAGTTTCTCATATTCCAAATCAATTTTGAATAAAATATTAAATATTTATAAAGGAGATTTCCATGTGGAGGAGGAAAAACATTAAGTAGTACACAACAGGTTTGATGATCAGAAGATTCACCCTCACGAGAATGCATAGTCATTTTTCAATCGAATTATAGAAGTTCTAGGAGAAAAATAAGGTCTGTGTGGAGAAATAAATTACATATACATAGTTAACAAAACATTAAGAAGAGTTTAACCCCATTACAATGCAAGGGTTTCAGCCCTTGAGGAAAGAGATCTATCCAAACACTCAGTGGATGATCTTATGAGAAATCTATCAGCTTATGAAATGAGAATCAAACTAGAAAAATTTATAACTTTTGTGATGAACAAAATGGAATTCAAATCCATGGAAAAACTAAATGTTTCATAAGAGAGAGGTGATGAATATTTTTAGGGAAACAAAACTCTTTCTCAAATTTCCACAAAAACTCAAGAAATGAACATGGAAAATTTGAAGGCAAGATACCTCTGGTATGTTTTTGTTGTGGAAGAGTTTGGAAAATTTCCTCTCAATGATCAAGAAAATTTGAAGATGAAGATAGAGAATTTGAAAACACGGAAAAGGCTCAAAAAGAATAATTCAATAGAGGGAACATAAAATTTGAAAAGAAAGTACAAAATAAGTGTTATGTCTATGAGGAGGAAGACGATGATAATGAATTATGTGAGGACGAAGAACCATAATTTATGACTGGAAACCATGCCTCCATGATGGCTACCATTTGAAAAGTCATAACCATTGATAAATAATGCTATAGATAATCCTTTGACTACAAATTCTGATCCCAAGTTGATACATAAGGCAGATTTTAGTGAGATTGGGGTTAAATGTATAATATTTAATAAGTGGATGTAAATGGTGGAAGAATAATCAAAATATATTGATAATTTGAATGAAGAAATTGAATGACTTGATGAAATGGTGAAACTACAGTCATCAATCCTTGAAAGCACTGATGATGTGATGGAATTAAAACATTGAAGTGATGATCATGAAAAGGTCCATAATAAACATACATGTAGACATGGTTAGTATTATAAGACCATTGAGGTAATTGATGAAGATGTCATTACTCTAAGATTTAAACTCAAATGTGAATCAATTTCAAAAAAACAAAAAGAAAATACAATTTTGAAGGTTCTTAGATGTTGAGCTGCTGGAGTGGAAAAAACATGGTTCCAATGGAGGGGAAAATATCATGAGTGATCAGAGACCCACATGATTGGGAAATAGTGGAATTTGGTTGTGATGCTGAATGTGAAATGCTATAAATAAAGTGTGTCATAATAATGTCAATATTAAATTTTACCATATTGAAAAGCCACCATAAGTGCTGAAAAAGAAACCCATAAATAAAACTGAATAGATAACAAGAGATTATCCTAGAGTTTCTAGAAATCATAGACAATAAAACTATTTTTCTAAGGAAGAATGTATATGTTGAAATAGAGGTGATAAGACATTTCCTTTTAGGAAGTGTTATTTTTGTGTATATTTGGGCCATTCCATGTCATACTATGAAGAGGAAATAATCTATATTAATGTGAAAGAGATAGGAGTTCAACATAAGAGAACATTTCTGTATCCAAATGCTTATATATGAAATAATTTCTTTGAATATTGTTTTTTCTCATTTTTTGACCATAAATCTGTTTATTGCAGGGAGTGGTATGAGATAAAAAATTCATTCAATGCTCAGAGACAAGTCAATACTCGTCATCAAGACAATGGTTCTATTCCAAAAAATTTTATCCTATGGAATAAGAATTTGATTATAATTAATTCGTGAAAATAGAAGTGGTAATTTAAAACCCAATAGTGTCTTACACGTAATGCAATATCTCATGGAATGAAAAGAGTAAAATTGAAAATTCCATGTTTATAGAAGTAGCCCTCAAAGCTTGAAAGAACCAGAACACCTGGATTATTGATAGTAGATATTAATCTCGCATGACTATTAACTAATTCCTATTAAATAATGTCATGAAAAAATGTTAATAGAATATTGAGGTTCGGTAATGATGGTGCATTGAGGATAAATTATAGTAGAGGTACTTAGCTAGCTAACAGAGAGTTGAAGAAAATTGATGTCTTGTATATTGACGGTCTCTATCAAAATCTTCTAAGTGTGAGTCAACTAAATGACTAAGGTCTTATTTAGGAATTAAATCAGAATGGTTGTACCATAGGTGGAAATTCTTGGAATTATCTCATGAAAATTTGTAGAACATAAGGAAACTTATATCAGCTTAACAACAACGAGAATAGTTTTGACCTAACAGTTGGAGGAGAAAACAACATATGGAATAAAGGATTGGGGAACCTCAATCAGAAAGAAACGAAAATGATATATAATCTTAAGATAGGCATGGATATCCCTAATCTTATTTTTGAACGAGAAAAGGCATGTGATGCTTGCATGTGAGAGAAAATGGTTTGTAGTTCCTACTAGACAAAGAAAAAAAGAGCAAAAAATCTCCTCGACCTCATCCATATAGATATATGAGGCTAGATAAATGATGTAGGAACACATAGAAGTAGGTACTTTGTTCTTTTCTTATATTATTATAGTAGAATTGCATGTGTGATTGTTATAAAAATGAAGACACACATGATTGATTTCATGAAAAACTATCGACGAATTGCTGATAATGATACTGGATAGAAGATCAAAGTACAATGATCTGATAAAGGAGGGGAATACACATCCACTTAATTTCAAAATTACCAAGTAAAGCACAATATACAACATGAGGTGGTAGCTTTGAGAACCCCATAACAAAATGTAGTTGTTCAAGGATGGAATTGACAGGTAAAAAACATGAACTATATTATGTTTATTGATAGTTTTATTCATGGACATTACTAGAAAGAGGCAGTAAAAGCTAAAAAGTATATTCAATATTGAATAGGGATAGATATTGTTGAATCAAATACCCCAAATGAATTAAGGCATGGAAGGAAGCACTCTTTGAAATATTTTTTCTATTTTTGGATGAAAATGTTTTATGCAAAACAAATAAGGAAATCAATAAATGTATAGAGAAAATGCATATGAAGGAATATTTCATGGATACTCGATGAATAGAAAATCCTACAAGTGTTTCAATAAGAACTTGGGAATAATTTTGGAAAGCATTAATGTAATGATCATTGCAAAGAAAAATTTAAATGATTTAAAGAATTAATATCCTGATGTGATAGATGATGAGGAAGAATCTTAACATGGAACAAGTGCTAATACAAAGGTAGATGAAGGTGTGAAAAATTCTCAGGAGTCGCATCATGATGTTGACTCTGATGAAGAATTAGAAGAGAAAGACAAATTTGGATAGAATTCAGTCAAGCACTAATGATGAAATTGACGAGAAGATATTGACCAGCCCAATATTATCGAGCATCGGAATGCACCAACACATACAAGGAGAATGAGGAATATAGCCCAATAATTATTTCTAGAAGTTGTGGAACCATCGTCATTTTAAGAGGATACAAAGAATTAGACGTGGGTGAAAGAAATGAATGAATATTTAAATTATATTGGCAAGAATTAGACCTGAGATCTTGTTAAAATACCTTTAGATCATAATCTGATTGGTACAAAGTGGATTTTCAAGATCAAATATGAAGAACATGAAAAGGTAATGAGAAATATTTCATGCATTGTCTGTAATGGATATTATCACAGCGAATGTGTTGATGTTGATGAGACATTTTCTCCCACAGCGAGACATTAGTCTATCAGGCTATTTCTTGCCATGGAAATCAAAAGACGCTATAATGTGTATCAAAATGATTTTATGACATCATTTTTAAATGGATTATTGTAAGAATAATTCTACAGTGGACAACCGGTAGGGTTATTGCTTTGAAATGATGAATTGATGGGTTTACAAATAATGAATGCTCAATATATCCTAAAATAGGTACCACGAGTGTGGTACTCTCTATTGGATTCTTATATGAGAAATATTGATTTTAATATAGGAGGATTGGATCAAAGTCCCTATGTGAAGAATTCTTAACTGGATCAGTTCATGGTATCGATATACGTGGATGATATTTTTTATGGTGGAAACAGACATGGATCTGTGGTTGAATTTTCCAATCACATGAAATCACAATTTGAAATATCCATGATTGGAGAACTCACATACATTTTAGGTTATGAGGATTTTTATTATAAGTTTTACACATTCATTTCCCAATAAATTTATGAAAGGGAGATACTAATGAAATTCAATATGGCTACTACCAAACCAATGTCGACTCGGATAATAGTTGGATCAAAGATCAGAAATCATGAGGATTTGAATTATGTGGATCCGACCATGTCAAGAAGAATAATTAGAAGCCCAATGTACCTGATGATTACATGGCCAGATATTGTCTTATCATAATTCCTTGTGATTCGTTCTCAGAGTAATCCAAAGTAAGAACATATGATGACAATGAAAATAATCACGAGATATATTCATGGAAGACAAAATTATGGTCTATTCGTCACTAGAAGAAGAGATATTGATCTATCTACATTTTACGATACTGACTAGGCTGGATATGTGGAGGAAAGAATTTATAATAGTGGTTGGGAATTATATATTGGGAAAAAATGTGCGGGATGGTTAGGAAAGAAAAATAAAAGTAATTCACTTTGTATTGTTGAAGCTGAATTTAAATCTTCTACCTATTTGTGCACATAGTTACTTTGGATGTAGCAGTAACAGAGTGACATATGTGATTAGGTGAAAAATCCAATGGTTATTTACTATGCTATAAAGCATGTGATTGATATTACGAAGAATATTGTTCATCACTCTCATATGAAAAATATTGATATCAAATATCACTTCAATAATGAAATAGTTGAACAATGTGTGATTATAATAGACAATGTGGGAACTGATTAACAAGTGGTTGAAATTACGACCAAGCCACTATCAGTGGATGTTTTTGAGAAACATTGTTTCATCCTTGTTGTTCAATCACATATAATTGCATAAGGATGTTTCGAGATTCCCCTCTCCCTAGTTTTTTTAGATATTTTTAATATGTTTGTTGAAAGTATGCTGGTTTTGGGTTTAATTAAAATGGGTGAGAATGGAAAAATTCAATGGAGTGTTTTCAATTTATTTCAAGAGATTTCAAAGAAATATGGTGAATAGAAAATTAATGAAATAAAACTATAGTGGAGAAATGAAAATTAGGATCTCTCAATTCATGTCTTTTCTATTGTTTTCTACACCAATAACTACTCAGGTAGACGTAGAGTGAAGTCTGATTTGTTTCATTAAGGTTCATGTTTTGATTCTTCCTGGTGCATTGATGAATTTATGTGGAGATTTCCAACAAACCTATAGGGGTAGATTGTTGGGTACAAGGATTATCATTGAAAATAGTGGTGGTTTATTTTTTGTTTTTATTATAATATACCTATGGATGCTTAGGACGTTTTCCATGAATAAGGACATACTTTTGAGGCTAAAAACATATTTAAGGTGGCATAGTTTCCTAGTTTTTTCTAAATTTTTGGGCTTCGAAAATCGGGTGTTTGGTAATGGTTCGTAGTAGTGGAATCTGGTGAAGCCATTCAATATATAGAGAAGGTGTGCGGTATATAGTTATGTCACAAGATATGTAGAGAAGGAGAGCTGTATGCGGTGAAGGCAAGATGTACACATAATGGTGCGTAGAACTGAAAACAGTTCACAAAGATGGTACGCAGTGAAGGCGTGTGGTGCGTGAAATGATGCCAAAATAGTTCACCACGAGTGTACATGGTGAAGAGATGTAGTACGTAGACCTAAATACATACGGTACACTGAAGGCTAATAGTACACAATAATGGTTCACAGTTCATAGGAATGATGTATGTCATGGAGGCTAACAATATAAATATAGTGTTCTTTTTACAGTGAGGATTTTCCCACATTGAGAATTTGGGTAAATCAGATTACCAAAATTTTCTGTGTTATGTGCCTATTAAAGAGAATTAATACCCTTTGTTAAGGGGTCAGATTAGAGATTAAAATTTTTGTATGAAATTTAGTGACGTTTGATGTGGTATGTGGAGGAGAAGACTGTACATGAAGTGACTCCTTCACATATGGAGAATAGGTCATGGAAGAGAGTGTTGTTCATGCCGAAAGTTCTCACAGAATGCGATAGGGCAACATAATATGCAGAGTAGGATGGTATGAAGAGGAGTGGATCGGTATTTAGAATAGGGAAGTACACTGAGAAGGATAGTTCACATGGGAGTTGAATGGTAAGTGGGAACACCTAGACATTACTTGGATACAAATTGATGGTACTCTAAAACAACAGCTATAAGTGAAAACAACAGTAGTGCACGAAAACAATAGTAGTAAGAATAATAACCCAGAATCTAGAAAGATGACCAAATTAGGTTTCTAAATTAGTTTCCATAGCATATCTGTTTACGTGAAAATAAATTATAACTTTGAGTGATTGTGGGACTTCAATAGAGAATAAAATTACCTTTGAGGATGCAGGATCTAATGGTAAGCCATTAAAGAAACCTTCAATCTATTAATCTAATTGAAGAATCATCCAATGCAGTGAGAAAGGGGGATTCGGGGGAAGTGATCTAAGGGGCATAAAGTGCATTCTATAAATCCTTGTAAAGGATGTGTACCTGGAATATAGAGACTATGCTAAACAGTTGTAATCCAAAACATGTGATGATTAGTAGTTTTTGGTATTTCTGACACACTGTCGGTGCATTCTCCTTGGATGTATAGCTCAGTGGTGAACCATGTAAAATTGATTTGTCATTACATATAATGTGATTGTTTATTTTCTACACATCCTCTTAAAATAAGTTTACCAGGTTCCTACCAATTTGTGAACAAGATCCATCAATTTGAAAGAAAAATATGACACCCTAAGACACCACTCCCCACTAAGGGTGTTTTGGGGTCCTTGAAGAAAATTATAACATGATGATGACAGACACCATGTAACACTACAGAAGTATCCTGAATGAAACTCGACATCACCATGGGATCTTCTCCCACCTCATCCAAATAAAGAGCATATATGCATAGGAAATCATAAAATGCACCAAAAGGATAAATTAAAGTTAATTATTGATAAATGTTATTATATGTAAACACAACAAGTCCTAGATTTATATCCTCTTTATGCACCAAAATCCAACAAACAAGAATCTCACAAGACCTCCAAAATATCAGTACCATGCTCTCTATGATAGTTTATCTTTGGATGATATGTTTTAATCAACCTGACCCAAGTCCTTATTTCAGTAAGGAGACTACTCAAAAACCACAATTTATGACTAGGAATACTATCTAAAACATTGGATGAAGGAACCCCATATACCATTGAAATTTCATATACATACCTCTTTCCCTTATAATTATCTTTTTTTATGGCACTGAAAGAAATGAAATGAGTTTAACTTTTTAGATGCTCAATGATCACCTAGATTGAATTCCTCCTTTAGAGTATCTATTATAATCCAATAAGAAAATACCATGATACCACATCACATTTACATGCATACATATGAAGGGGATGAAGAAGACTAGAATGTTTTAGATGCTCTACATTTATCGATTGGTAAGTGTAATAATGGGACACAAATTCAACAGTCTCACACATCCTAACCAACCACAAGAATAAACATCTCATTCCCAAATACATTTTTGTAGTTCATTGATTATAAGAACATGAATATGTATTTTAGTAAAAGAATCTAAACTACTTACTACTTCTATAATTAGAAAAATATTCCCAAACAAATTTAATACATTTTGAATAGAGTGAACAAACTAAAACAATCTCTTCAACGTATAGGGTTTATTGAATTCATATAAACACATCATAATATCATTGAATATATTGAATAGACTGAATGATTTATGAAAATAACTAATCCCTGGTTATTAGCATACAAAAAACAAATTCACAAAAATCATGTTGTATATGAGAAAATAAACCCCTTCAGTTTAGCTCTACCATTGATTCAAAAATAGAATTTCATGGAACATTCATTCTAATAGAATCAAAAAAACAATATTACCATTCCCAAGGGAGTTCAAAATCTTGAAATCAACCATTTTAAATTATTCCACAAGACACCTCTAGCTGAGATTAAATTTTTTCTTAGAAAATATATGTCTCAAACTCTTATGGTCAGAAAAGACTCTGAGAATCTCCCCAAAATGGTAGATTCTTCTACCCTTTTGTGTTTGGATAAATGTGTCATTGTAATGAACCAATGTTTTTTAATGGAAATTAAATTCTTAATGTTATGTCATATAATCGGATGAAATCATAAAATAGTGACATATTACGTATTGTAAGACCATTAATCATAATGTCTACACATCTGGGAATAGAATTTTGGAAATCAAAAGTATATTCTTGAAATTAGAAAGATATTTGGAGTCTGATAAGATAATTTTAATTTTTTTGAATAGTAAATGTCCCTTATGAATAGTAATTTTACCCTTATGAATATTAATACGACCCTTATGACTAGTAAGTTGTTCAAAAGGATAGTGAACTGACACATGAGAGTATAAATAATATTTATCCAACTTATAATTGAAAAAATGAATGTGAAGGTATTTGTATATGTCATAAATAATTAAATAAAAAATTATGAATAATATAATAACATTAAAAAGAAAATGTTTTTTCATAAAATGTATTCATAAACTATCGTTTTTATATCTTTTGGAATTATTATAATTTTATAAGACCTTATATAATTTTTGGAAACATTATAAATTCATTTATTATTTTAAAAATTATATTTTACAAGTAAATTATGATTTTAATTTAAAATAAAATTGATCATACAAAGAAAAATATTTTTGATAAAGATATTTCATTTTTGGATTCGACATGTTGAACCACTGTTAGGGTGAATTTTTGAGATATTTCTAAAATACATGATTTTTTGTGAATGGTGAAATACTATAATTTAGCATATGAATGAATAATGTTCTAAATAAACTATTCCTATCGTCATGGAAGATGTGAGAAGCCATAGTTAGAACTCACATGCACTCATTACTATTTTAAGTCATGGTATCATCACTATTTCTTATCTTAGGGGAAAATAGCAAACTAATGATTAAAATATTATGATAACCCCCCCCCCCCTCCATTATAAAAACCATCCACAATCCCCTCTTCTCTTCACTCCAATGAATCCTAATGTCATCTATTAATTCTTACCAAATCTATTTGTAGGATCCACCCCAATGTCTAGCTACCATTTCACCCCTCAAAACACCAAATCATCTCCCCTTAAGAGGCAATCATGGAATATTAAATACAGAGGTAAATTCCAATATTATATTTATTCAGTTTAATTTCATGTTCCTTTGTTCTTTTTTCTTTCCAAAACTCTCCTCATATAAATGGTATGAAAACTATGGTAACATACATGTATTATAATTTTTTTATACTAATGGTATATTTCATTATCATATATCCCATCCCCTAGTTTTATTCCAAATAATGAAAACACCATCCAAAATGTGTAAATTTATCACATTCAATGATGACATGATATCAATTTATATAACCATCATAAATTTGGTTCATTAAACAATTTATATGGTTGAACTATACTATTAGACATTTATTTTATATTAAATGATTGGTGTGGAATCATTTATCACACATTTTGTAAAACAATAATACAAAACATGTTAATTGTGAAAAAAATCACCAAATTAATCTAAGAGTTTATCATTAATGATTTATATAATGACTCAACATTATTATAAATAACCAAATAAATTTTGTAACAATTTATTATTTTATATGTCCACTAATTTCATACATCTCAAATTTTGGACAACCATTTTTATACTATATATTAATATGAATATTAATATAAATGAATAGATAATTAAAACCAAGGATGAAAACACTACCAAACAACAAAATTAATCCTCTTAATTCTTCAAAAAAAGACATGGATGATCTTAATAAGGATATACTAAAACAATAACATACATTTGGGTTCTATAATTATAAATTAATGAATAAAATTTGATTATTCAGTTCATTATGATATTAAAAATAACACCATCGAACTTAAGGTAAGAGATCCTCTCTATCCCACTCTTATTCATGAGTGTCCTCTATGTTATCCCATTTTACGTGTATCTCCTAATTATAGGGTATTATTTATCAGCTCCCCATACATACCTCATGACTTATAAAATATGAGATACCTATTTCAGTCTCATTAATCCATCATATGTACACAGAATACCATGTCAATATTCTTTAAGGGATTCCACCCAAACGTCCTATATTCCTTCAGATTTATATATCATTATTTTCACCAAAATGATGTTGATTTTTCGTTTTATGTACAACTTCTACATACTATGTATATGCTCCAAACTCATGTTTCGTAATCCTTGCCTCATTCTCTTTTGGGGATATACATGTTTATAAGTGATTCCCCCTCAATAATTTTTGATTAACAATCGTGTTTTAAGGGTACTTTTAGAATTTTTAACCATCTTCATGTACAATATATAATTTGTTTTATGCCACCATAGAATTTATAAAACAACAAATATTATTATGAAATCCTTCCTCATTCACTTCTTGTTTTATAGAAATGGTAATTCTCTTTTATGATTTAAATACCGTCAATGATTTCCTTTAACTGCATGAAAATATTTAAGTTCTAATATTTCCAAAAAACACATTTTTACTAATTCATATTGAAAATATATATCATGATTTATTCCTATTTTTTCATATAATATTCTATGATTTCTTTAATTCCTTTCCATCATGGAATATTTTATGATATGATCATTTGTTATTCCGTATGTCATGATTATGATACCCAGTTCATTCTCTATGTAACCATTATGATTATGATGGTTGATTATTTATTGAAGATTATGTATGATTGTTTTTGAAGAAAGAATATTCATATTTTGATTATGATTGGTGAACCTAGATAGCACTCCAATGCATTATGAAACGTTGACTCTCACGAGGGGTTATGTGCAACGGTCTTGGAAGTTAGCCTTGTCTTGTGCTACCATGTGCAACTATATTGGTAGTTATACATGAGTTGTGCTCCTATATGTACAACGAGCCTTGAATTATTACTAATACATGATTCATTTTTCTCCCAAATTACTAAGAATTCATGTTTATATGATCCCGTGTTTATATGTTATGATTTCACATGTTCCATACTTCATATATAACTATGTCATGAATCTTAACCCACGTTCTAAAACTCTATTAATATGATTATTCCCTTACATATAATTTTAGAAAACCCCTTGTTTATGTTAACCTCAGGTTATCCTTTTCCGACGATTGAGAGAAATGGTTGTTAGGAGCTGAGTAGGAGGATTAAATAATAATTTGTTATGTTTTCCATTTTATGTTATTATTATTAAAAGATAATAGACATCAAGATAATTTGCTAGTATTTCTATGTAAAATTATGATTAAAATTATTTAATGTTATTTTAAAAAGGATATGTTCTCTACAGATGGTATCAGAGGATGGTCTAGTTATTTTTTGAGAATAAGAAGAGAGAAGATTAATAATAACATTAAGGATGAGAGTAATTATCAAAAAACAACCCTAATTATTTTTGTATAGATTAAATGGTCTTTCTAGAAACTACTTCTCTGAATTGATTCCCATAGGTAGAGGTGGACCTAGCACATATTAATCTAAGGAAAAATCTCAAAAACATCGCTTTGAGATAGGCTTGAATGTGAATTGGTGCATGAAAAAGGGCCTTACTACACTCTGGGATTGGCACTCCCAGGGGAAAGGCTTTACTAAATTTGTGATCTTTGTAAAAAACATTATTAAAGGAATAAAAAACTCCCATAATAATATATGTTATGAAATAAACCAAGGTTTTCCAAGATTGAAACATAGGGAATCACAAGTTAAGATATACTTATCCTTAGTAATTTTATCCACTTAGGTTAAAAGTATCAGTTTTATGGTCAATAGCTAAGTAATCAAGCACTCTAATTGTATGTTCGTTTACATAGATAATTTCAATAAATATAATAACATGTGGAAACAATAAATGTGATAGGTAATGTGATTATTTTCCTAATGATATGTCTAATATGATGGGAATAGGTGGTGAAAACATCATTATAGTATGTTTTTAGTTGGCTCAAGTTATAAATAATAATGTGAATCATATGAAACACCCTCATCCTCCAAGGAATGATAAATTTTTCATTGAATCCATTATTTTAAATATCCCCCATGTTTTGTAGAACATCAGATCCCCTCCTTGCATAACTTTGGATTAACTCGATTGAAAATATATTCTCTATCCTCTATTGGTCAGAATAATAAAAATTTGTATTGGAAGTTTATCATTCTAATGGGTAAGATGATCAACGGTTGACACTATTGTAGAATATGATTCCTTAAGAAGAAATGAATTCTATGTCTTGGGTGGAAGTCAAGAGATTTTTTTAATAAGTATTTTCCACGAACCCTCTATCTCGTGATGGAAAGAGAGTTCCTCATACTCATGCAAAATGATGTTGAGTAAATTTGGAAATATGAAGTAATATTTACAAGGATTTCAAGGTATGGATCAGGCTTTGTTATGAACAAGATTAGAAATGTGGATCTCTTATTTTGTGAACTAATTCCATTACTAGGAAAATCATTAGATATTCGAGACTTCGATAGCAAAGAAGTGATTGTCAGTTGGGCCCGTAATGTTGAAATAGATATATGAGACTATCATGGGTACCGGGGGTCCAACAACAAAAATTGGAAAATGGAATCTAATGCGGGTTGTTGAAAAAATAAATTCCATGTTAGAAATAAACTCCACCATCCAATTTATAAAAATAATGTGTAGAATCATATTATGAAATGTCTAAAGGGAACCATGAATTTCTTCAAATTTGGAGAGATGGTACATGTAGAAAAAAATATTCAAAGGGATATAAAAAGTCCAACTGATGTTGAAGAATAAAGAATGGTTCAGATCAACACTCATCTAATAGTAAATTGTTGCAACTTCTTGGAGTATTAGAATTATGTGAACCACTACTCAAGGAGAAGGATTGTAAGAGGAAATCCACTAAAACCTCCCAGGTAATAAATAAAGGCTTATTCTATCATTACTGCTAACATAGTGCCAGAAATATATGAGGTGATAGGTAGATGAGTTATCCATTCAAGAATAGAAAACATACTAATTAATTCTGGTTCTACACATTCTTTCCTATCTTGTATGTTCAGTATAAGTATTCAAAGAACAACTCACAATTTTTAAAATACATTATATATTAGACCACAGAATGAGGCAATTATGGAATCCATGGTTTATAACTCCTCCATGGTTAAAAATTATGGACTGATCCTCCAAATAAATCTCATCATACATCCTTTTTGGATTTCAACACTATCATGGGATTTTATTTTATATCTTTATACAATTCCAACATCATATTACAGGAATGGTAGATCACTCTTCACATCCCAAAGCATCCTCCATTTCATTACAAGTGAAAGGAGAGAGATAAATATACTCTAAAATCATTTCCCCAAAACAAGACATTAATTCTTTATGAGAAATAATTTCTATCTCAAATGATTGAGACAAAGAAGATGATCAAACTTGAAGACAATCCTATCATGAGGGATTACACTAATTTATTGCTTGAAGATTTTCCTAATCTTCCTTCTAATTGAGTGGTTGATTTCTCAAGTTTACTTATTCCTATATCTCAGCCTATATCAAATAAACATTATATAATGGCCACAATAGATGTGGAGGACCAGAAAAGTAGTTATAGAAGAATATGTAGAAGTGTTTATACAACTGAGAGCATCACCATGGGGTGAACCAGTTCTCTTCATCAAGAAGAAGGATGGATCAATGTGCCTCTAAATTTATTATAGTGAGCACAATAAAATCCCAATAGGTAATAAGTATCCCATACCATTAATATTTAACTTGTTCGATCAACATCGTGTGGCTAGTTATTTCACTAAGGCGGACCTTCAGTTCAGAAATCACCAATTAAAGGTGAAGAAGGAAGATATTCCCAAGACTACATTTCAAATGAGGTATGTACACTATGAGTTCATAGTGATCCACTTCAGACTCACTAATGTTCTATAAATTTTTAGGAATATATTGAATAGAGTACTTAGATATTACATGGACAATATTTTGGTATTTGTTTCAATGATATACTGATTTACTCCAAGAGGGATGAGGAACACGAGGATCAATTGAATATTGCATTGAATACTATGTGAAGAGAGTTTTTGTATGCAATTTGCAATGAATGTGGGTTCTTGATGGAGGAGTTTTCATTATTGGGGAAAGTTATAACAAGTTAAGGTATATTTGTGGTCCCTTCCATGACCAAAGTGAGTGAAGAGTAGCCAATAACAACATCTCAAATGGAGATCCATAGAATTGTGGGTCTATCCAAGTACTATCAATGATTTATAATGAAATTTTCACAATTATAAAAACAAATAAAAAATCATTGAAGGGAGTAAAAATTGTTTGGACTCAAAAATGTGAACATTGTTATAAAAATTTGAAAGAGAGGATAATCATTGTTCTTATACTCAAACTCCCAACAAGTGGAGAACTTCTTGTGGTGTAGGGTGAGTTTTCAGAGTAGGCCTTAGTCTCTATGAAAATGAACAATGATAAAGTGACATCCTACACCTCAAATAAGATGATATTTCATGCGAACAAGTATCGAACACCTTATCTGGATTTGGCAATTGTGATCATGTAGTTATAAATTGAGGGGTATTATTTTTATGGGGATAAGAGTGAGATATATTCTGATCACATGTGTAAAAAATATATATTCACACAAAATAGCATAATATGCACTAGAGAAGATAGATAAATCTCATCAAGGCTTATGACCACTCAATCCACTACCATCCCAGTAAGGATAATAAGGTGGCTGATTCTCATAGTAGAAATGATCTTGCATCATTATCAATTATGAGAGTTGAAAAGGATATGATATTCATAAATTGATAGGTTATGGACATGGGGATCATTAAGGGAGGAACAGTATCAATCATTTCACAAATGATTTCTCAACCATTCCGCATTGAAAAAAAATTGAATGAATAGTTGTGGAAATTTAGAAAAGGGTGGAAGCTATTATAAATGAGAAATCCTATGATTTCTTGATGGATGTGGAAGGAATTTTATGATTTGGGTCATGATTATTTGTACCATATGTTCTAGATATAAATAAGAAGATTTTTATTGATGCACATAACTCAACCTTATCTATTCACCCAAGGAGAACGATGATGTATCGAGAACATTGGGAGAACATTTGGTTGGAAAATATGAAGAAGGATATTTATGTGTTTATATCCATGTACCCCGTATGTCAGCAAGTGAATACAGAAATAAAAACATCTAAGTAGATGATGCAACCACTACCCATACCAACATGTAAGTGAAGGAATATTACCATGGACATTATCAGTGGACATCGATGGTCATCCAGAAGAAAAAAACAATTTGAGACATTGTGGATTTCCTTACAAATATAGTTCAATTTTTCACAATTCTAGTGGACTTCTCATTGGATATAATTTCACGGATATATATTAATGAAGTGGTAAGGATTCATGGACTACCTCTATCTATTATATCCTATAGTGATATGAGATTCACCTCGATGATTTGGAGAAGAATCCAACATGAACTAATAACTAAACATAACATCAGTATGACCTATCATCCTAAAACTAAGGTCCCATCTGAGCAAACTATTATAACACTGAATGATATGTTTTGAGAATGTTCTTTTGACTTCAATGGAGGATAGGACCAACATCTTCCAGTAGTTGAATTCTCCTACAACTACAGTTTCTACTCCCACATCTGAATGGAATTATATGAATCCCTTTATCAGAAAATGTGTCGATAAGTAGTGTTTTAGAATGAAGTTGGTGAGAATAAGATTCTAGGACCTGTAATGGATGATGAAATTATAGAGATCATTAAAAAAATTTAGATGAACAACAAGATATCCCTATGTTGACTAAATATTAATGCAAAAAATATTTGATAACACCTTCAGTTCAAAGTTAGAGACATGGTATTCCTATGAAAAACTACATTGAAAAGAAGACCATGAGGATTGGGAAGAAAGGGAATCTATGTCCCTGGTACATATGCCCTTTTGAAATTCTGGATCACGTTGGGGCTATGGCCTATCAACTAGCACATCCACCTACTATGTACAATGTACAAGATTTCTGTCACGTATCCCACTTAAGGATGTACATACCTTTCCTTCACATGTACTCTCTTTAGCGGTGATACAATTGGAGAATGATCTTTCTTACATGGAGGATCCAATAAAGATCATGGATCATAGAGATAATGTTCTACATAACTAGATAAATCACTTTCTCAAAGTAATCTGGGAGAACCATAAGTAAAAAGAGGAAACCTGGGAACTAGTGGTGGAAATTAAGGAAAAGTATTGACACATATTTGTAACATAGAATGTAAAAAAAATTTCAAAGGAAAAATTTCATAAGGTGGAATAATGTAACAACCCAATGATTTATCAATGGAAATTTTCTTCATATAATTATGTAATATAATCACATGAAATACAAACACAATAAAATAATATTTACTATGGGACATTGAAATATAAAATTGTCACTATAGTGATTTAAATTCTTAAAATATGACATAAACGGTTGCAATTAGTATGATTTTTTGAGTCTGATAAGACAAACATAATTTTTTCTAAATAGTAACTAATCATTATGAATAGTACTGTTACACTTATGAATATTAATATGACTATTATGAATAGTAAATCATCGAGAAGGATATTTTCCTCACAAATTAGAGTAAAAATAATATTTATCTATGTTATAATTAACAATATGATAGCACTGGTATTTTTAAAAGTCATAAATATTTAATTAATTTTTTTTGAATAATTTAATATGTTAGGGATAGAATGAATTTTTAAAAAAATTATTAATGATTTATTGTTTTTATGTATTCTATATTTTAGATAAATTTATAAGACTATTTTTTATTTTTTAAAACATTATAAAATCATTTATAGTTTAAAAAATTTTATTTTCCAAGTAAATTATGATATTAATTAAAAATTAAATTAATCATTCATCTATTTTTGTTTTGAAAAAATGTATCTCATTTTTGGATTATACACCTCAAAAAATGGTTAGCCTGATATTTTGATATTTTTATAAAATACATGAATTTCTTATGAATAGTGAAATACGGTAATTTACAATATATATACATTATAAGTTAAATAGACTATTTCTTGCATCATTGATGATGTAAGTAACCTTAAATAGAATTCATATTCACCCATTATAGTTTTTTCCTATAATCATCTGTGTTTCTTATATTTAGGAAAAATAATAAACTAATGAATAAAATATTATGAAACCGCTCATCCCCTCCAAAATAAAACCATCCACACTCCCCTCTTATATTCACTACCCAAATGCCTAGTCCCCCCCCCTAAATTCTTCCCAAATACCTCTCGAATCTCCTCACCATAATCTAGAATCCATTGGAATCCTCAAAATCCCATATCCTCTCAACTTTAGAGGCTCTTAAGGAAGGTTATATGAATATGTAAATTCTTCCTTTCTTTTTGTTGATTTTCTTTTCATGTTCTTGTGTTGCCGTTTCTTTTCTATCCTCTCCTCATCCAAATGGTATGACAACTCCAATAACAAAATTATACTGGAATTTTGTTTTTATAATGGTATAATTCATTATCATATCACTTTTCCACTCCTTTTACATGAAAAAATGGAAACATAGTCCGAGATGTGTTAATTTTTCATAGTCAAGGACGATGGGTTATCATCTCCTATTACTATATTCAATTATGGACATGAATCAATTTTTATGGTTGAAACAGACTAATAAATATTTATTTTATCTTATCTGACGTTCTAGAATACTTTTATCACACATGATATAAAATAACAATACCAAATAAGTTAATTGTGTTCAAAATTTCCCGATTAATCCTTGAGTTTATTATTAATGTTGTATATAATGAATCTCTTTCACTACAAATAAAAAATGAATATTATAATCATGATATCATATGGATTTTCACTAATGTAATATAACATAAATTCAGGACAACCATTTTCATTCTACAAGTTTATCCTAACATGAATATATGTGAACAGATCATTAAAACCTTGGAAACAAAACTCTCCCAAACAATTAAATTTAACCTCTTAAATCATAAAAAGGGACATGAATGAACGTATAAGGCTCTAATAAATCAATAAAATTTATATTAGGTTTATTAGTTATTAATTAATGAACCTAATATTATTATTTATGTCATTAAGATCAAGCGAAGAATACCATCAGACTTAAGGTATGGGATCCTCTATATCTCACTATTATTCAAGAATTTCCTCGAGGTTATGCCATTTTATGTGTAGTTCCTAATGATCGGGTATTATTTTTCACCTCCCCATACTTCCCTAATGATGCAAACAGTATTATAACCCCCTTTATCGCTCAATGAGTCTGACTATGTTCCCCCAATACCACGCAAATATTCCGTAAATGATTCTACCCTAACCTCCTATATTCCTTCAGGTTACTCTATATTTCCTTTTAATGAAATATATTTGTCTTTTATTTATAGGTATAATTTCTACATACTTTGTGTATACTCCAAAATTATGTTTAATGGTCCATCTATCATTCTATTTCATTGATATACATGGTTTTAAGTGATTCATTCCTCAATAATTTTTTATAAGCACATACGTTTTATTGGAACTTTTTAAATTCATACCCATCATCATGCACACTATATAATTTGTTTTAAAGTCACCGTATTATTTATAAAAACATAAATTTTTTCATTAAATCTTTACTGCTTCATTTATATATTTATCAAAATGATCACACCCTTTTATTTTTTAAATGAACATTGATATTTTCTTTTAATTGCACGAAATTGTTTAAATTCTATTATTTCCCAAAAACTACATTTTTCAATTTATTTCACCAAGTTGAAAATACTTATAAATATTTATTCCAATTTTTATATATAAAACTCCATTAAATTTATAATTTCATTCATTCATGGAATGTTTTATGATATGTTGTTTTGGTATTCCTTCTTTCATGTTTATGATATGAAATTATTTTTCTCGGTAACCCTTATGTTTATGAATGTTTTATTATGTATGATTATTTTACTGCAAAACATATTCATGAACATGTTAATATGGTTTCAACCATATAGTGGTATAATGAATTGGGAAATTTTTAGTCTCATTATAAGTTATGTGAAATGGTCTTGGTGGTTAGCCTTGTCATCTACTACCATATGGAAATTTCTTGATGGTTAACCATGGCCCATTCTCCTCTAAACGCAACGAGGATTAACTCGTGGTAAAGAAATGATTTATTTCACTCCTACAATACAATGAATTATTTTTTATATGATCCTATGTTTACACATTATTATTTTTCATGTGTCATACCTTCTTATATCATTATGCAATTCTTTATAACCAATGTGCCAATGCTCTATTCTAATGCTTCTTCCCATACTCGACTTTTTAGCTCACCCCTTGTTTATGATTTCCCATGTTTATCTAATGTCGATTTTTTATCACAATGATTTTAGGAGATCAATATAAAGACTATATAAAGCAATGTTTTCTGTTTTCTGTTTTATTGACCTAGGCTTCAAATACAATAAACTTCACAATCCTTGGGTATTATTCTGATGTAAATTTTTTCTTAAAATCATGAAATGTTATGTGTAAAAGGCTGGGGTCTCTATAATAATTATACATATAATTAGTGGTTTAATTTTTTTGATGTAGTCAGATATTTGAATAACCATAATCTATAACATGATTATCATTTATAATCTCACAATGCAATCCAAGGCCAGTTGCATCATAAAAAACTACATACCACCTACCAAGAATAGATAGAATTTGATTAAGAGTTCACGTGAGAAGTATTTTCCACTCATAAAAATAATACCAATAATTTTAATACCAAATTAATTTTACACCTTACATGTAATTGTAGTCAAAGGTGAAACCAAAAACATGAAATCATAGATTAATTAATGATAATATCTTGCTATACCAAGAAATCTCCAAATATCAAAGTCATTTTGTATCTCATACCATGATAAGAAAGCCTCCCCCATCTCAAGGTAAACATATAATCCATGTTCATAAATCAAATTTCCCAAAAATTACACTTAGAGAATTCAAAAATATAATTTCATAGTGTTTTCATTTAAATTTTAAATACCCATTAATTCCAAAACAAAACACAATTGGTTCTCTATCTCATGATAAAATATTGAAAGAACAAACATATCAACCACAAAAACTACCAAAAAGTGTTTAGATACATATGGAATATCTGATTTTTACGATCTAAAGAAAATCATGAAGTACTGAAAACCAAAATTCAATATAATATATTCATAATTTCTGTATCAACTAATTATATATTTTATAATTATATTAGAAAAAAAATTATATTAAAGATAACCTAACCAAAGATCTATATTTTAATCCCACATTTCCACTTTTATCAGATTAAACAATTAATCCACATTATACAATTAATAATCTTTCATAACCATTACCTGATTAAGCATTTAATAGTCCACAAGGTTAACCATTTTACTTCTGGGAAAATAGAACTAGGGTTTCCCAAGGTGACACACTAGGTTAAATAAAACCATTTGACATTAGATCCCCAATATAGAATTGATCTCATTCATTTCCAATAGTTCTATATGACAAGATGGGATATAAATTTATACCATGAAGCAAACTGGTTCAATTCAAAACTCAAATTCACTCTCAAGTGGATAATGGGTGAAATTGTTAGGGAAAACAATTGGAAAATCCCGAACTATAATAAGAAGGTTAACAATAGTAAAAAAATAATTTAGATAAACTAATATCATAGAAAAAATCATCTAATATCTGGGTGGGAATGTAGTATATGTCCCGACCTCAAATCTAATTCACCATGAATTACCCATGAACTCCAATCAGTCGAAAGAAACATGACACATTGATGATAACAATTAACCTCATTAAGATGAATAACATTACAATACATCATTATGTAGATGTAAAACTAATACATATATAGAATAAAAAATACAATAATAAATCCAAATCATTTATTGATAGTGCACAATGACTCTAATATCCATGCTCATTCCATAGCTCATCTGGTTTCCCTAACAACATAATAAATGACAATTCTTCTAATGAAAGATTATTCATATGAAAATTAGAATGATATAAATTACTAGGTTGTCTCTATATAAATTAATGAAGTCTCTATTTAGTATGAAATATTATTGGAAGCTCTCACTGACATTAGAAAATAAAAATCCACCTAATCTAGAAAAACATCAATTGAATGAAGGAATTTCACACATGAAGTGTATGGATAGTGCCCAATTATCATTGAAGAAACTCAGTTCCCTTCTTATATAGTTGATAAATTTATTATAGAGGGGAATATTTGATAGATAAGTATCAAATTTACCCTCATGTAAAACAGATGGAAAATTTCTTTTAGGCATATTGATAGACACCAAATAGAATCAATGATCATAAAATAGTGAAAACTATAATCAATGATGGAAATCCATAAAAAATGATATTTAAATAAAAACTCTAAATATGATTCATACATCTCAATACACCATTGTAACATTAGTTTCATTAAAACATGATTTCGATAAAAACAACCCTAACCCCACCTAAATCCCCAAATATCATATATATAGCCTACCATCTGACTTAATAAAAAGACTCTTGAGGATAAAAAACATTTAAAAACAAATTATGATGATCCTGAAATATACATATTTTCAAACTATAGGTCACTAAAAAGATTATTTACCTGAAGGACATTGTGTATTTCCCTTAGAGGGTGACTAAAACTCAGTAATCGAAATCAAAAAGATGGAAATAGTTCTCCTATATTGAAACATAAAACACAAAATATATACATATATTGAATTAAATAATGGAAGAAATCATAAATATATATATTTCAAAACAAATACATAAAAATATAATTTATAATACAGAAAATATTGAATACAAATCTCAAAGATATTTGTCCAACTAAATAGGATGACAATTCTAAAATAGCCCCTCCAAAAACATTCATTTTATAGAATTTGAAAATCTTACTATCTCGCCACCATCTAACCAATAACCTACTGACAGAAATCCTTATAACCTCACTAGATTTATTTCCCTTTCCCAACATTGAATGATATAATAAGGTATATCATCCTCATATTGAGTTCATAGGGCATGATCAAACATTGAATGTAGGATCCAACCATCGTGTTCTATATTAGGTTTGTACATACAAATCCATGAATTCTATAATTGAAATAAAATAATGTAATGATATCCAATCTGGTTGCTTTTCTATCAAAATAATTGAAAAACAATTTAATTTCCATATTTTCCACATTTAAAAATAATGAAGGTAAATAATTTTAAAATAAATCGAGTAAAACCTATTTATAGTATTTTATATAAATATATTAATGTATTAATATCAAGTCAAAGTAAATCATTAATCACATATTGTATCAAATGAATGGTAGTAAAAAATAAATACTCTAATTCAAATAGACAAAATATGCCAAAAAAATGGCAACATGATGTTGAGGATCACACCGGGTCAGGATTGATACTAATATCATACCAAATATAAAACATCACATGTGCATAAATCCTCTATAAAAATTCCATTTTTTCTAGAGAGAATTGGAACACCATTGAATGTGTACCCATGATAGTTTTAATAATTCCATAGAACAACATGAATAAGGATAATTTGATCAATCAATGAGTGTAACACTTAACATTGGATAAGGAATATTACAATACATTCTAACTAAGAAGATAATAAATCACATGTGATCTAATTCACACACCATTTCATCAATACGTTTTTATCAAAACCATGACATGAACTACATTCTATGAAACAATTTAACAATGTATTAAAAACCACATTTCATTTACCCAAAACCCTAAGAACACCATATTTTATAAAAAAAACCCCATTTCCACAGAAAAAATTAAATTAGGTAAACCAATAATATCATTAATAAAACAATATATCAAAACTAAAGAAAATTAATTTCACCATCACATGCCAGATATTAAACCACATACATAAAAACTAAGGGTCATAGATGCATGAAATATGATCAACCAAAAAGAATAAAAAATCAATGATAACAAATTCCACGTAATAAGACATTTCTTATATGAATTTATAAAATTTAACAAATGGTTCAGAGAAGAATATGAAACTTCACAAACCTTAAGAATGAAATATTTTGAACCCAAAATAAATAAATGATTGGGTTCAAGAATATTATCCCAAAATAAATTTAAATGGAATAAAGAGAAATAATTAACATGGGTAAACAAATATAAAAATTTAACATAAAATAACTATCATGATAAAAAGAAGTAATAGAAGAAATTATTACACACCTAGATTAATGAAATGCAAGCACCCTGATGATGAATCTCCATACAAATCAATAAATAATGAAAAGAGTATACCAATGTTCATGAATAATTATTATTTGTAGATAGGGAAGAGGGACGCAAAATAATGAAATACAAATCAGTCGGGAATTTACCGAAAATCCCATCACGTGATTATTACATGGTGTGTAATCCCATTACACATCATGTAATCAATGGGGTGTATAAAAGCTGACAAATAAATCTCCCATTGATTAGAAACCCAATAATTTTGATGACACAGTGTGTAATCCATAAACAAAATATACAATTCCATGCATTTTACAAAACTCATGGTTTGATCATTGAAATAAAATAAAAGACACAAAAACCATTCACATGGAGTTTATTCTCCCAAAGGCCTACAAAAAAAATATATTTTTTCTGAAAACAGCAAAACACCTAAATCTTGCTTTGATCTTAGAGGGAAACCCATTAATCAATTACACATTAACACCTATATTTTATTAAAGAATATAAACATATATCTATGAACAATAGGTTAATTTTTTCCAAAAATTGTCTCTATCCATGGTAGTCCCAAGACACGACCAATTAAAGAGGACACATTGTAAATATTTTGGAAAAACAAAAAAAAATTGTATGAGGATGTTATAAGATATGTTGACTATTATGTATTCAACAATAAATATTTTTTGATCAATCCATTATTCATTATAGTATTTATGAATAATTTATTTCATATATTATATAATTACAATTCTAGAAATTTCAATATTTGAAATTAATTTTCTTTATCAGATCTTGAATAATTTTTTGGAATTTATTATTTAATATTGAAACGAAAATATCAATCATCTTATAATAAATACTAATTTAAATATTATAATGTTGAAAATATATGGGGTATTTTGTGTTATAATTTATTAACATAGAAGAATGATACTGAATGTTACTGTAATGATAATAAGAAACTATTATTACATAAATTAATTTGTGTATCCATGGATATGTAAAAAAGAGGATACTCACTATTTCTAAAAAATTTAGTCATAATTATGTGAATAAAAAATAATATATATCAAATATGATGATAAAGATAATAAGATGGATATTCCATTTTATTTTTTTATATCATATAATAAAATTGATATAGAGGTAGACTACTACTAGTACTATCATTATTTTTTGTCAAGGCCCTATTGAGATTGTGTCAGAGAACAATTATTTATTTCATTCAGTTCTTATAGACACATTTTAGAAGTTGAAGGCCAATTTATTGACAAGGAATATAATATATTTCTTTCTATATTGACAACTAGAGTAAAAAGGAAGTACATTTTTTGTATTTCTTTGGGATAAAACATTGAATAGTAAACTGTACAAGTATAATTCAATATTAATGTCCATAAAGATGTATTATTACAATATCTAGTAATTAATTAATCAAAAAAATTTGGTGAGATAGTTATTATTTCTAAAATTATGGAAATATTGTATCCTTATATTTTATTGACTTGTGTAAAATAGTGAATATATTAAATTCTAGATTTTATTATGATAAATTCCTTATTATTATTTTAATTATAGTCTCAAATTTTTTTATTTTTTTATTCTAAGGAACTCTTCCAAAACACAATAAAGATTAGGTACCTACTTTAGAAAAAAAACTTGTAAATATATTTTTTATATTCATCTGATTTACTGTATTCATTGATTTTTTTGGTGAGTATTTATTGTTATTTAATGGATAAAAAATTCTTAACTGAGATGGAGAATTGAATATAAAAATAAGATAAGTGAATGATAAAATTATAATTTCTAAAATATTTTATTCAAAAATATTTCCCCTCCCCCTGCTAGTGTTCCTACATGGTCCACAATGAACATTAGTTTTAATGAATGATTTCATCTCCCCAAATAAACAGATGGGATAACATAGGAATTAAAATATCAATTAGGTTTGGATTAATTGAAATCAAAATTAATGATTTTCAAGAGGATATCTAAAAAATAACTTTTGTTTAATAATATTTAGAAACAATTTTTTTCTCAAAACATAAAAGAAATAGAAGATATTGATTTATTTCATAAACCAATAAATTTTAATAATAAATGGAGAGGAAAATATCAATAAAATATCTGTAATTATGAACAAAATAGATTAAATTTATTTTATTAGAATGTTAAAAATATTATTTCTTCCAAAATGAAATTCAATTCTCTTGTAAATTATATTATAAATACCCCCCAACAATAAAAATGGTGTCTCTAAAATATCTATCGACTAAAATTTGTTGATTTAAATTCATTTTAATAAAGAATCACTAGTAAAATAAATATTTAATATAAGACATATCAAAACATTAAATCTCATGAAATTAAAGGGCTAATATACAAACAATAAATGTGGCATATCCTCCTTTATTAAACTGAGTTTAACTACCTAGAGATGTTTAATGAAGATTATATAGTATTTATTGACTATGTAATGAAAAAAATAATCAATATAGATAACATTTTTCTTATTAATTGGATTTTATTAATGATATATATATATATATATTTCATTAAATATAATTAACTATTTATTATTCAATTATGTGAAAATGTATTTGTATTATCCTTTAAAAATAACATGTGTAATGTTTTTTATCCTATTGGTAAATATTTATTATCCCCATGTCGATTTAAAAATGTATATATTATTGATCTATTAAATATTTCTAGAGACCATATCAAATTCTTGAGTTTACATGAAACTATGTCATGGGAATATATTCATTGATCATTATATCACACACAGACACTACTAATGGTCAATTGTATGGATCTTGTATGTTATATTCCAATGATACATGTTCATAATTATATTAATTATGAAAATACCAACATAGACAGAGAAAAATATATCCCTTTAAATCCAAAAAATATATCAAATTTAAATACCGATAAAATTATTCAGTTTGATATTTTTGGTGTATCCCATGCTATATAATGAAAGGCTATTCTTAAAAAAATTTAATTTTCTTTGAGAATATAATATTCTTTGATTAATTCTTTGTGAATTTTAGTGAAAGAATACATGTATAACTTTTAGAAAAGAAATAAATTACACTACTTGAATTCATGTAGTATTCAACTAGGATCAATACGGTATTTTTATAGTTCGAAAATTATATACAAATATGACACTTTCTTGTTCATGATCACATCATCGAGGTTCACTTTTTTAATGTTTAATGTCATGGACTATATTAATACCATGATCATAATGATTGGGATTATCTTCTATGATCCATAGTCATCCATACGAAGTATATTTTTTTATTATCGATAATATAATATCATACAATTTCTACAAACGGGGAGTTAAATAATAAGGGGTTAAGTTTAATTTTCACTTCCACTATTGTTGGAATCACAATTTGGAATGATCTTATAATATATTATTCAATAATATGTGGGAATCAATATTCTGTAGTTACATGATGAGTTCATCGGGATTGCATCTGAAGAGTATAAACGAAGAGATTTTATTAAACTCTTTATCAATGGTGTGGAAAACATAAATCATTAAATGAATGCGAGGGTGATAAAAATTGTATCCACCTGTTGGTTCATTTGGGATGAGAGAAAAATGCGATTTGGGAAATTATATGTATGTATGAGTCTTCCTATGGTTTTAATGAAATGATGTCTTATTGAATACTGTGATTACTTTTTGAAATATTGGTAGTTTTATCCTTCTTTTGGGATTAGCATTGGAGGTATTGTTTCCTACTCATGCATCTTAATAATCATTCCCTAGGGCTGGTTGATTTTTATTCATACTTCCCAATAGTGTTCATAATCTAAATGTAAATGGGGTTTTGACCCTTCATATTAAACAATGTGTAGGTACTGTTCACGACTATTGGGGATTTTATTTCATCACATTCCATTATCTCAACAGGAATGGATACCCTCTAATCATAAATAATTTCTCCATAATCAGTGATCTTATTCTCTATCATTAAAAAAATATTGAGATTAAACTAACCCTTCATTTACACTCATGTCCCACCATTATCAATTTATAACCCCTTAACTTTTATCTTATAATATCCATATATTCAAGGATAATATAAATAATTAGATCAAATATTTTCACACATGGTAAGATGGTAATGTTTCTATTGGTTATTTATACATTGATTCCTAGTAAAGAAGGTATATATTAATCCGCTACTATCATAGATTTCATTCCAGTCATTTTATTGATCTTGTAATTGGAGATCTACTATCATTACATCACAATAAACCCCATTGATTCATTGCTCTATTTTCTCATTAATAAAAATTATTATGCTTGGTGGAAATAAATAATTCTTATATACTTGGTTCATGTTAAGGAAATTTACTATTTTTTAAAAATCCTAGTATCCAAATGTCTGTAAAACATTCTAATAATACCATATTTCATGACCCATAATTTTCATACATAATTATTTAATCATGACATATGAATATATAGTAATTTAAAATTAATACACATATATGGACCATAAATATATAGTGTTTTTGAAAAACTTGTATAAATAAATAACTAATACATAAAAAATATAAATAATTTATCACTAATTTATTTACATCTAGAACCCTTTAAAGAGATTACATACTTAAAAACATTTATTCATAATCAAGTGAAGTGAAACCTAAATAATTTTTAGCTGATTTGTTATGTAAGTGTAAACATATGATATATCATTCAATAATAATTTATAAGAATAAGGAAAACACAAACATTATCTTAAAATAAAATAATCATACATGATCAATCAAATATAATCAATCACAAAACATGGAATATGTTTTTTTAAACAAATGAAATAATATATATGTGGGAGAAATCATCATTAACAAATTATGATTCGTTATAATATATCATAAGCATATGAAATAAGATTTTTCATACACATAATATTAAAATATCATTTCCACCATCACATATCTCTAAAAAGACAATCATATTGGAACGATTTCACTCTACAGTCACACATTTCTGTAGTCATGGTTCACTCCCATAAATATCTTGTTAGAAAAGGCCACCATCTAAAATTGATTTATTCCCCATTACTTCCTATATTATCTCTTGCAATATAAAAATTTACCTAATACATTATAGGGATATATAATTTCATTCCCCCAGTCAAATAATTAAAACAATATATATGTGTCCCATAAGATCATAAAACATTTACCATATCATGAAATCATAAATTATGGAAGGGATATGGGTTTCCTAAACATTTAATTATCATAATAATTATTGATATAGAGAAAAAAAATTATTGAAAAACATGATCATATCCCCATTAGATCTTGTGAAACATCAAAGGATGTTGTAATGGATGAAAATACATATAAAGCCACACTATAACATTTCAGGTAGAAAATAATATTTTTAATTGAAATATATTTTTTAGTTTATTACTTTTCTTATAATACAGGTTAAAATTTTATCATTGAAAAGAACAATATAAAATTATAAAGGAATAGATAACGAATAGGGTATTGGCTGTGGTGGAAAATCATGTTCATTAGATGTTTGTTACAAGATAAATTCCATTCACATTATTGGTAAAATATTAGAAGAATTGTTTTTCAAAAATTAACATTAGTATTGCCCTAAAAAGACTTAATCAAAATCAAAATATCATCAAAATTTCATGTATAAGATATTATGACAATACTGAAAACATTATTCAAAATACAATAATTAAAACATGTTTATAGATGAAAAAATTTCAATATAAGTGAAAAACATGGGTTTTCACTTAAAAAGATTATTTTGGTATTATGAATTTTTAATGGTAAAAAAATGAAATAAAAAAAGTATTTAATTAAAAATAACGAGATTACATGGAATTAAATAAGACTTTGGAGAGATATTTAGTTTAAATTTTTTCATCAGAAAAATTAATCACAAAAAATCCAAATAAAAATGTGATTTTTTCTTAATACCACTATCAGAATCAATTGTATATGGTTTCTAGAAGAAATATTTATATATAAATTCTATTAATTAAGTAATTTAGTAGGATAAAATAAATTATTCAGATGCATGTACACTTTAGAGATATGAAATTGGTCCATGACATTGAAACTTGTTTCAATGAAGGTATATCGAGATGAAAACCCCTTATCTCATGATTGTCTTGCATAAGAAGAGATTTAAATTCATGTATAATACTTTTTAATTAAATATAATAATATTAATGAAAAAAATTTTACTTATTATTCAATAAATGTTTTACTAATAATAATTTATCACTTGTTAATTAAAAATCATTCATTTACATCACTATTTTGGGTGTTAACTAATTAATTTATGTGTTTTTTCAGTGATTATAATCCTTGAATATGAATCATTGAAAAATCATATACAAAATATTAATTATTCTATAAATATAATATATATAAATTGTATACACATTTAAAACCATTCATATGAATCATTTATGAAAATTGAATAATAGTAATATGTGGAGACGATAATCCATATGTTTTCATTTGTAATGAAACCATTTTTTAAATGGATCGAACAAAATAAAGTTATAAAATTAAATCATCTTTCATGAATAATTATTATGTTAAAAATATCATATATAAATATTAAATATATATTAACAACTAAACATGATTTATGGTGTTGTAAAATAAGTTGCATCTCTATGTGGAGGAATATTTCTACACATATTAATGAAAAATATCTGTAACTCATATTTGATTTATAATAGTTGGTAAATTGTTATGATATCACCATGATATCATATTAGTATATTTCAAGTAAAATATTAATCAGATTTGTATCAATAAATTTTTTTAAACGATATAAATGTAAAAAAAAAATTTATTGATCCTAGTTGAGTTCTATATAACTTCTTTTAGAAACCACATTTTGTATACTCCTCAATCCTTTAATGACTGATAGTAGAAGAATAATTTAAGCTATAAGATAAGGGGAATTATAATATAAATTTTCTTTTTTATTCAGGGATATGGTGAGAAAAAAAGCCTAAATTCTTTGAAAAAGGGAGGATAAAATGTAACGACATATAAGTGATGGTTATAGAGCACAAGGGAATTTGTAAAATATTTCAATCAATTATTGTCACATTCAATTTAATATTTCTAAAAAGATCATGGTATGAAATTTTAGGATATTATATAGTTTATATATTATATAAAAATAATAATTCGAATGGATTAGACAGAAATCATACCCTAATCTCATAGTCCCACCATCCCCTATATACATGAAATATCAATAACTGTTGTATAATTTCTTTTCAATTTTTTAATTTTAACTATATTTAAAATGTAATCAGGACATATTAGATAATATTACTTATTAATTTTAAAAATATTTATTTGATTTTACTATTTTTAATTTCAATAGGTGAGATATTTTTATTTCTAATATGTGTGTCCTTAATAATGATAAACTATTTTAGATGAATGAATATTTAAGAATAAAATATAATTTACATACATTACATTCAATAAAAAAAGGAATAATAAAATATTTTATTTAACATATAATCAATAAATTATATTAAAACCATTATTTTATTTTTTATGATAAAATCATGATGTGTATATAAAAAATTATTTCTTTTTTCAGAAAATGATATTTCATTGAATAAAATTATCTTGTACTAAAATAAATTATAATAATTACTATAATATAATTAATTATATCATTACTAGTAAATGTTTAATGATGTTAATATAACATAAAATTGAAAACATTATTGGAAAGTAAATTGAAAATAAATCAAATGTTTAATGAAAAATGGTATTTTTCTCTATTTACTAAAAACTAACATATTTTAAAATAATTATATAAATTAAACCTATGATAATATAGAAAATTTTATTTTAAAACTTACATTCATTTCTACAAATAAAATTTCAAAAAATGGATTAAATTAATTACATTTTTCACATTTCCAAATTTGACAAAAATCAATTCGGCAGAAAACATATTTTTGAATTTTAAAGTTTCTTTACATTACATTTAGTACTTATTTATTATGAATTATTAAAACAATAAATTATCAATCACCTTTTTAGAAAAATTATATAAAGTTATTATTATAATTTAAATGTATTAATTGATCATCTATCTTATAAAAGTTTATTATATCGTGTTTCATATATAGTAATACATGTGTGTATGAAAATATATCTAATATTTACTATTTTTTAAAAGGGTAAATAAATAATTATATTGTTATAATTATTCTGAGAGTTATTTTGTTGTAACATTGTATCGTGGATTTTAACATTTCTAATCGACTTATTTTATTATTCCCATGATTCCACATTCTAATTCGAATTTTGTACATAATTTTAGTATATGAAAGTATTGTCTCTCATATATTAATGGTGCCCAAATGAGATACAATATTGTAGACTATATAATTTTAAAAGCCACTAGCTCTAAATGAATTATAAACTAAAATTTACTCATCATATTTCACTTTAGTGAAATGAAATCTATTGGATATTTTCTAAACTCAATTATCTGATTTTTAAAAATAATTATTTTTCTTCCCTAGTAATTATATATATATATATTTAAATATTAATTATTCCTATTAATTTATTTTTTATATTTTTGATACTTCATATTTTTATAATTGAATGTATGGATTGTCTTTATTGACACTATATATGTATAAACTAATCAATACCATTATTTTTCTATTTATTTGTTTTGAAATTTCTTCTTGTATTTAAATTTTGAGTAATTACGTTTTAAATTATTATTATTCTATACTATGTTTAATAGTTTTCATATTATATTAATCTATATTAGAATAGTATATGTAATAAAATGAATTATTTATTTAACAAATTAATTAATTAATGTTTTTTAGACATCCCAACACCATTATCTGTGAGTCGGTGCCTTACAATTTTTAAAGTGGTATAAAAATCAACGATGTCTAATACCAAAGGACCAAATAGTTTAGAAGATTTTGAAAACTAGATAAAAACATATATTTAAATTTACATCTTGGAATGAAATACAAGATAGAAACAACATTGAAAAATTGTATTAAATAATATATTATCCCTTTATGTCATTCATAATATAAATCATTACATAAGGGGGAAAATAATACATAAGAATTTGGTGATATCATATGCTCAGTGAGGTAAAAATATAGAAGAATCTATCATATAAAAAAATATCATTAAATGTTGAATGGATAACAACACAAGCCATTGAAACATAAGATTGAACATAACATGTTAGGAATAAAAGGTAATAAATATAATTTCATATAAATAATCACATGAGAATAAAACCTAACCATTTATATTAAACTAGTAGAATAATTATTAGGATTATCAATTAAAAATATTATAATTATTGAATTCAAATTTCTGGACATCTGAAACATTTAGTCAAGGCCTACACCAAGACATCTAAAATTAAATTGTTAAGGTCTTAGCCAAATCCATATTTATTTTGTCTCACAAGACCTAAAAATTCATTGATGTGATATAATATGACCCACCAATCACATAATATGTCCAAATAATTCCTCATGTGAATGAGGTGATAAATTAACACCATGTATAGATGAAATGTAAATTACATTCCCCTTTCAGAAAACATGGTCTCTAACTATTCTGAGTAACATAATGAATTATATTTAGATAGCACATCAATAATTAAAATGATCATAAATTTTTTCTTGAATATGTTATACGATATAATTGAAAATAAATCAAAATAAATTATAATATTAATCAATGTATTTATAAATAGATTAAATAATATAGTAGAATCAATGAGGAATTACATATAGAATTTTTTTTTACTTTAAAAATAAGATTTCATTTGGAAGAACTTCGAATTTATTTGTAATAAAATTAGATAGATAACATTATATACCATGAAATAAAATAATGAAATTATATTTGGCGAATAATCAAATTAAATCCACTCTAAAATTTTTCAATTAAAGTGAAAACATTTAAAAACAGTGTTTAAAATCATTATAGATGAGCCACTTCTATGCAGTTTAAGGGATAATATAAAATATTTATAATGATGGAAAATGAATAATTTTTTACATTAAACAATAAATTATCTAATATTTTTTAAGATGATAAAAAATTTGATTTTATAAAATTATTTGGATGTTAAAACATAATATATAATGCACATGGATATAGGTAAGAAATGGTGAAGTCCCCTTTAATCCGGATTGCGTATCAGGAGGAATTGTAAATGTATAATTATAAAACATATATTTCCCAAAAAAAGATGAATTGGGAGAGATAAATGTATTTGGACACAACCATAGAATTTTGAAGGAGTAATTAATTTATATTTATTAATTACATTGTCATAATGAGAGATAAATCACATCTCAAAAGAATAATTTATGTTGGTGAAGAAACCCTTACCACTTTGAAATCAATAATATACTATGCCCCATAAAATTATTTATAAAAAAACGATACATTTAAAAACATAAAGATAAGTATATTCTATATATTATATATCAATTATTTATATACATACACCACAATTAATGAATTTGTGATGGGTAATGTGTATCACACTGAAATAAAAGTGAGATGAGAAAACCCTGACCATATGTCTGAAAGTGTTCTGAAGTAGCACATAATGTACTTGACATTAAAATAAGATTTATTAATAATTTAATTTTTATCTACTAATTTTTTTTAATTTTAATAATTTTATTATGTCTATTGATGATATTTTTGATGAGTTATAATATTCAATATTTTAATTCAAAAGTGTTTGTTTCCTTGGTTTTCATGATTGGTTCACTTGTATATATATAAGAAAGATAATGTCAAATGGGAATACTTATATAAAATTAAAATTATATGTTATTAGTGGATATAAATATTATTTATTATTATAATATATCATTTTAATAGATAAAAAAAGATTTATTACATTAAACATTAATGATAATCATATATATTATTTTATATTTTTCATCAATCGTAACACTATAGTTTTGAATTATAAATTAATATTAAGTATATATTGTGGTTATAGAACATCAAGTAAGCTATAAAAACAATATTATTGTTTTATAACCATAAATATGGTTTATGACCATATTTTATGGAATAATTGTAAAATAAAACTCTTCGTCCATGAAGGCGGTAAATCAGCACCTCACAGATTATGGTTTCATTTTTAGAATAAAAAGTGGAATAAAAAATTATTGATGGTGGTTATTCCAAAATAAAAATAAAAATTCATGTATATATTTATATATTATTTTAGTTATAAATCATGTTAGATAGTAAAGGTTTATAGAGGATATAAAATAATTGAAATTAATTAAAAAATAAAAGAAAAAAATGGGATTTTACTTCTTGAAATCCTCGACATGAGAACCACCTTAAGGAACCTTTAAAAGTAATTTTGTGAAGACCATAAAAACCATAACATTTGGGATATGTTTTAGATAAGGGGAGGGAAAAATCATTACATGCTTAATGGATTTTTAGGTGTTTGTAGAATGGGTGGTGAGGGGTGGTGTTTGTAGTGGAGGAGAGAGGTATTTTTTGAATGCAATATTAATTTTTTATTATTTTGGATAAAGACTATGCATAATTTTATAAATATCAATAAATATATTAAATTAATTAATTAATGTTTTATATTTTTTTATTACATAATCCATATATCATTTAGGAATAATAAAAATCAAGTAATTATTAAATACCATAAATTAATATATTTCATTAGTCACAAAAATTCAATTATTTAAGAAAAATACCATTAAATTAAGTCTAAAATTTTATTAAACAAAAAATTCAAAAACCATATCAATTTTATAAAAACAATATTATAAATATAAGAACTATTATTTTTAAATAAAATCATCATTTACTCGAAAAACAGAGATTTTAGTATTATAACAGATTTATGAGTGTTTTAAAAAATATTTATGTTGTCATAAAATAATATTATAATAATAATAAAATATTAATTTACATATCAATTTCATGAAAATAAATTTTCAGTTAAATAATTTTATAAATTATAAAACTATAAGTAAATATTTATATTCACAAAAATACCAATATTTAATTTATCATTTTAAAATCATTTATTTACATGTTCAATGATGTAAATATATTATACTTTCACTTATAATATACCTACATTTTATTTATGCTATCATATTTGAGATAAAATTAAAATCATCAGTATAGTTTTTATATAATGAAATTGACTTTTTTACAAAAAAATATTATTTTTAAAAATTCATTGGAAAATAAATTTCATGAAAATCCTAAATTTCACCCTAAGATAATTTTGAAATTATTATATCACAAATGAATGTTATTTTGTTCAATTAAATTTAAAAAACTATCCAAATTATATTTTAATACAAGCATTCAATTAAAATGTGGTAACAATTCCTTTAAAAATATAGACATTAATAGGTAATGTTTTATTTATTTTTTTCTTATTACTATAAAAATCATTTCAACGAATTTCCAAAATTAAATTTTATAATTAAATAATAATAATCATTACAAATAATTTTGCAGCTAGTTTATTATAGTCTTTTTTTAAAAATAATATTCAATTTTATATTATTGTATGTTAAAACATGGTGTTTTTTGAATGTTATGGTAACAAAAAAAATTAACGTTAAATATAGACATCCCATAATGATTTGGAGTGTAACATTCATCCCTATTTCATAACATTATTTACATTCAATTTGACATTGTACTTTGAAAATAAAAGTTTATTACTTAAATATTTCTTTAGGGGAAGCCCACAATCGAAATAGGGTTAATAAAATAACATATTGATCAGAGGGAAATAGAAACAAAAAGGTCCCACAAAAATATGGATTAAGGTATAATATCACTAGTGGAGGTGATCACATGGAAATTGGAGATAAATATAACAATCATTTTTATATGGAGACTGATACTGAAGATAATCATTAGAATGTTATCTATCATGAAATTGTAAATCATATGATTGGTAAAAAAATAATTATTTTTCAAAGGGAAACATTAACAGATAGAATTTTTGTTCCAAATTTTATTCATATAGTTGATGTATTCTTATAATTTTCATGTAACCACTTGAAAAAATAATCTTACATGATTTATTTCTATGTAAAAATCATAATATATTCCTTTGATTAATTTTAAATATATTTTCACTTCATCCCTTACACATAGAAGTGATTTCTATAGAATATTTTTTTATGTCTGAATCATTTTTAATGAATAATATTTTCTATAAATTATTCCATCGACCATTAAAATTTTACTTAAACCAATATAATAATCATTATTTTTCAATGAATAATAATTTCCAAATTTTTACATCATTCATTCCATAAGTAGTTAATATAATGACTCAATTATAACATGTCTATCCACATTCAATTGTTATAATTGAGAAGGATGTTTAGTAAATTTATAAAATCAATTTAGCATAAGATTACATTAATAATATAGTTTTTAGTCCCACATATAAAATATATGAGTACTTTAATAACCATAAATGAATTTTTAAAACAATACTAATTCCAAATATTTGAATATTAAATACTACATAATAATCCTTATATATTCCATGATTTTAATATCAATAATTTTTGAATCCAAAAACAAGAATACATTAATTATTCTACATGAATTATTGTTATATAAAAAGATTTACTTTGATCCCTATTCATTTTCTATGCTATATGTACTCTTCACACTGTACAATAATTTGCATATTTCACCATAAAATTATAATTGAAACATATCACATTTATAGCCTCATTCATCCACATTCATACATGATCATTGTGACTAACTTCTCCACACTTTTAACATACTCCCATTCCCTTCAGGAAAGTACCAGGGTGTTTGTACATACATTTATCACATGTGGGAAAATCCTTCAATCCAATTTCCATTTATACATCTCCTTCTCAATCAATCTATAATTATATTTTGTTCCCTTAATGCCATAATACTTAGATAATTCATTGTTTTTTTATTGCATATGATTTTATATCATTGTATGATGAGAATATTTGCGAAAGTAGTCCCCTTTTTAGAAATGTCTTAAGAAAATCAATTAAATTGTCAATTTTATATTTGTAATATTTATATAGTCTATAGCACAAATTTCTAAACTTTTAAAGTTGTATCCATAAAAGGAAATGTTTTCATCACCAATATATAGGAGACTCAATAATTTTCTCTCCACATTCACTAGTCTTTCTATAGGAAAAAACATTTATATGATAAGTTTCATAAAATCCTAATATTCTATGATATCAATTTCCATTCATCCTTTTTGTTTTGAGTCAATGAACAACATTCATCTACATCTCTTATGTGATGACAATGTTCCTTGACAATGTTCTCCCTTTCATTATTTTTCATATTGAGAAATATATTTTCCCTTAAAAATATATAGTACTCATCTACAAATGGGAATATATTCCCATTAACGATGGAGGTTGTTGTATCATGAAACATTATAACATTTTTTCCTAATGTAATTGATCAGGCTACTCCAAATGGGCAATTTAGTAATTTATAACATGATCCAGCTATCTTGGTATAGCTAAAAGTTAATCGTCATGATTTGTAGCTCCAACTCCAGTGTCATTTTGTTTCATAGGAGGTATGCCCCTACATAGTATAAGATCATTGAAATGGTTTTTATTCCATTCACTATGACCCATTTATGAATAATGGAATAAAGTAAATTAGGTTATTAATCATAATGCATTAATTAAAATTTGTAAAACAGAACGAAAATTGAAAAATTAATGCATAGACAATCTTATAATAATAAAAATGTGTTATTGGGGACATATTTACTCTTAAATCATGAATAATGGTTTTCAATAGAATTTTGAATTATCCAATCCATATCTAATAAGAGTATCAATCCATGTGAATAGTGAGGATTATTATCATGTACCAAGATACATTGGTTTATTCCAAACACATATTATTGGATTTGTTACACCTAAGTACATCTGTTTCAAAACCTAATCCACTGGTAGAATGAAGTCAGAGATGTATTTCTAGGAACCCCCATTTAATGTAACCCTTAACAAAAATCTAGAATTTTCTTCAATTCTTATACTCAAATTATATCTTATGGTTTTGGTTACTAATATTTATTTTATTGTTACCATGGTTTCTATTAAACATCCTATGTTACCATCTCTAAATACCCATACCCCGATATCAAAGATTTGATGCATTAATTTATTAAATTTTTCTATAAACATAGATGTTTTATCTCGAAAAAATATGATAGTATAGTATCTTTGAAAGTCTAGGTACAAAAAAATGTTTTACTTCCCAATATCAAATGAATTACAATATATAAAATACAATGGAAACATCTATAAACTACTAGTTTATACCTAAATTTCATTCATAGAATACATATTCATATATAGGGTAAAATCAAAAATTACAATGTGGTGAGATCAAATTATAAGTAAGTGTAAAAAATATTGTGGATGATTTCATAAAGAAACACAAAATTATAAGTCATAGTGATTGAATAACCAAAAATATCATTAAAAAAATATGAACATAATATAGAATAAATAAATGAAGATGAAAATAATTCCATGTATATAATCACATGAGAATAATACATAACCATGGATATTCTAATAGTTCTAAAAAAACATTGATTATAAATTAATAATATAAAAGTAATGTAATTCATAATGTGGGATGTCTAAAATATATCACCATTCACTCGATAAAGACATATGAAAATAAATGGTAAAGGCCTTTTCCAAACACATATCTATTTCATTCCATGAGATCTACTGATTAATGTGAATTCAATAGTCGGCCTGACCCATTACTTACTAGTCCTAATCCATTCTATATATGAAATGGGTGATACAGAAAAAATGCAAATAATTTACCACAATTTGAAAACTTAATTACTATCAATTTTTAGATATATATTTAGTGATATCAAGATAGAAGATCCATAGTCAAATAGATCAAAAACCATTTAATAAAAAATGATATATGATATAATTGAAGATCAATCACAATTAATCATAATATTCAATATATAATGATGAAAATAGATGAAAATACTCTAATAAAATCATCAAGGAATTCTTGATAGAAATAACTGATGTACACTATTTGTGTAGAAATTATCATATATTCTATTGAGTATCAATTTTTTTTTTCACAATATATATATATATTGTTTTGTAGATAAAATGATTTAATTTTGTTATCATGATGATTTTCTTGAGTTTTTTAGCTAGTGTCACAAATTGGGATTGATTAGAACAAAATTTCACTACTAAATAGTGAGTACATTTTATTCACACACTTGGTACCATTTCCAAGTCCTAAATAGACCTGACCAAGTACACACCCATGTTGGTTTCAAGATGTTGCAACCCATGTACATCATATTACATGTCGTTAACCCCCTTATAGACGTTGTTAGTGACTTCAGTTGACACTACACACCATTTGGGGCGGCACTACACTCCATGTACCCACCAACCGATCATCGACACCTTCAAAGCCCAGGGAAGCGCGGAAGATCACCTGCTAGTGGAGAAAGAAGAGCCTAGTAAATTTGGATTTCATACCAATAGTGTACTATATGGTGCACAATGTGTATTCTGAAACACTATAAATAAGAGGGAAAAAAATCTTCAATAGAGACAACGAAGGAAGGGACAACCAGAGAAAACAAATGGGGGAAAAACAAGAGGGAAGGATAAAGAGAAAGGGGAAGAGGGAAGGGAATATAAAATGCATTGCCACTCTTCCTTCAAAAATATCATTAATCCAAATCTACTATGATGTTTTATTTAGGTATTAACATTCTATGATTTATTATCAACTCCATGTGTTTCTAAATCCCCCATATTTTGTGGATGGAGGTGATTATGACTGGTTACTACTCAATTTTTTTTTGTATTTGTGATATTTATATATATCTCACAGTACCTTGTAATATCTTTGTAAATATTAATAGAAACCACATATTAGACCATGAGAATAATTTCCAAGGATCATTAGAGGAATTATGATAATGTACACCCATGATCACTGGGTTCAATTATCATATCAAAGTTTCCTGTAATTATTATCAATAGGAATCAAATTATGTACTAAGGAATTTGTCCCTATTGATTCAATCGAAACTCACCAGACCAAGGGGGTTCCATTATATTCAAAACCTAGTGAAGTGAGTTATGATGAACAACACTAAATTATATGAAAATAAATTTATTAATAACCTTAAAAAATACACATCCCCAAGGAAATCTTCCCATTTATCCCTCAAAATCTGTTTTATGTTTTTATATGTCTTTAATGAAATTCATCATGAAGTAGAAGAATCTATTACATTATATTTGAATCATAAAATATGGAATCTACATCCATTTAATCGTATCCAAATTAAAAAAATAGGGAAACATAACACATTTACCACCTCTCCAATATATCTACCACATACGTACACTATACTAGTAATAAGTTTGCGTATTAAAATTTAAAATTCCAAAAAAACACTAGAGATGAAAAAAAATATATAATTACACTTTTTCTAAGGAAGAAAAGTTATATTTGTTTGTAAAATCATGTTTATAATAATTAAAGTGAAAAAATTGAAATTCCTTTTTCTTAATATCATTTCTATTTTTTCATCCTTTTTTATGATTAATGTGTGTTTATTATTTTTTAGGGTAACATGTGTCTTACTAGACAAATAACTAATTCCATGAGATTAGAGTCATCAAAAGTCCTTCTTCTTGATCCAGTTGTCGAATAAACGATCATGGGGCAATGTGGGGAAATTATGAGAAACTAAAACCAAAACTCCCCCATAGAAAATATAGAAGTGGGAGAACAAACTACTATCGAAGGATTTAGAATGAATTTCATTATTGATGACAATTATAATGAATAGTTTTCTATTGAGGATGACCCCAACCAACTTCCACAAGTAATCATCATGGTTCATTTCACCTATGTCTTCTGACACGATTACCTTAACCTCCCCAGTCTTACGGGCAACAATTTCCATTCCGTGATCTATGGTGAATATTGGATCCTAAATGAAAACTATTATGCCACCCTCTTGGAACACCTTAAAGGTGTTTTTGATCCCTCTCTCCCTCAAAACCCATTAGTCTCTCATCACCATCTTGACATCCTCATGATTATCCTCATGTGGATGGTCGATCTTAGGGGTGATGTCTAGGTGATCATGCTGGACTCCCAAGCTTCAGCAGGGAAGATAAATGTCCCAGCTGCCCCTGATGGTGTTGGAGAGCCAGTGCCACCCCATACACAAGCTTATTCTCCATCACTACCCCACCACACTTCTTACTCCCTTCAATCTTGTTCCACCATTCTATCTTATTTTGTGACCTCCACGTATTCACTACTACCTACACCCTCGATTGATCTCCCCATCACCCTCTTCCTGGCCTCCATTAACCGTCGTCTAGACATCCATGAGCACCAGCAGACTACCATTTTATAGTCCCAGATGTTTCGGGATCAGATGTTGGGACCTCTTTATCATCATCATAGTCTTCAGTTTCCCCATAAAAATTCTCCTCCCCCAATTACTACACTATCCATCAACCATGACCCAATGACTTCACTGGCCAATGATTTGATTCTGTTATCCACTATAGGCCCAGATGATCCTACTACGGTTGCCCCCAAGGATGTGTTGGTAGATCCGTTACAAAAGGTCTACAATTTTTTTTCTCCAGCTACAATTCCTCTTCCATCTAGGATAGATGTTCTTGTTGCGCCTTTCACTCAGAGTGAAGAGTCACTTCCTCAAATTTTAATTTTGTCTGATCCTCATATGGATGATCTACCTATTGCAGATGATACCACTTCGGAGGTGACCCCATGACTAGGTTTTTGACCATTTGTTTTCATTATATATATATATATATTGTGATATGATTTTTATATAAGGATTTATGAATCTATAGTATTTTTCATTTTCTCACTAGTCACATGTTCCGTAGAACTTTGCTTGGAACATTTTGTTGGACTACAATGCATTTTTATCAAATAACCAGGAGGGGAGTACTATTTTAGTATTTATTGTTAAATTTTCTTCTGGATTTAATTATTTCAATGCTTCCACTCATCCTGACTGCCCATCTATCCTTACATCCGCTTCTATACCTCAGTGATGTGCATGAGGCGACCATGCGACATATAAAGTGTGGGGGAGAGTTTCTAATTAACTAGTCTTTACCCATGAATTGATATAGGTTTCATCATTACTAGTTGGAATATTTTTAAATGTGTATTTTTTTAAATAACAATTATAATTAGTAAAAAATTAAATGAAAATATTAAAATTTACTGGCTTACTTTAAGTTTCAATGTATTTTAACATTATTATTGATATACTTAGATTAGAGATTTAATGTATTGCAAAATTTTAGTTATTAGACTAATCATTTGTACACATGTCATGACCTGATTGACATTTTATTTTTCCTAATTCTTGTGAGGTACTCTAAGACAGTTTGACATATTCTTTATTATAACATCTTTCTTGAGAGTTTATTTGGATATTCATAACTACCAAAACATGATAGTATTTCTCTCTTAAACATGAGAATTTTTTATTCACTTTAAAATGATGGTGGTATAGGATTGTATTTTATCCCCACTAAAAGTGAGACATAAACTACATATGATCATCATAAAACCCTTAGAAATAATGAACTGCCTTTATAACAAGCCACTTTACAAGCCTAATTTCCATTACTACCTTAATTCCTTCATAATTTTGTATGATTATTTATTTCAAATTTAGAGATGGATTTTTTTTTCTATTCATGGTATGTTTAGGTAAGAAACAATGAATATATGTATGGTGGAGAGAGACAATATTTTATTTGTGTATAAGGGCCCTAAATAAATATTCATTGTCTTCTTTATGCTCCCTATTATAAAAAATGATAAATATAGAAAAAAATAAAATGAGGGACCAGTTGCATTCAGTGCATATTATTGATAGTTTTTCAACTAATGATGGTAATGGAATATCATAGTGATGATACACTTTGAGAGATCCTGATCGGGGTTGAATTTTCAATGTGCATTATTTTTTAATATCATGTATTATTGTATATGAATTCATCCTCCATTTTCAATTGATAGAAAATATTTTTCAAAACATTAAATATTAAACCATATCCACAGAATCATTTTAATCTTAATGAAATACCTAATTTTATTGTTTCTTATACATATCGTGTTCATAATGAGAACACTTGATAGCTTATGGATAGTGTGTATATACATAAAAATTAGCATAACCCTGATTACATAGTCATGGGTTATCATTTTCATACTTTTTGTTAAAGTATAACTTCATGTGGCATATTTATTAATTATAATTTAAACAATGTGGATGAAAGGGGATCAAAAAATTTAATTGAATTAAATATGAGTCATGGTTAGAATATATTTGGAATTAAAATAAGTTTTGTTCTTTTTTAAAATTCTCTGCCATGGATATTGTATTTATAATTGTAACTATTCTAATGATTCGCGTTTTAGAGTATGGATTCTGTTGATTTGATGTTGAGATTTTTCATGAGGGTAAGAAAATGACTACCTATGTGGGAGTTGGATGTGCCCAATTTGTGTATAAATTTTTCTATATTATATTGAGTATAAAAACACGTCCTCCTTATATATATGTTGTTATGGTGATAAAATTATTTAATTTGGTGATCATAATGATTTTCAAGAGTTTTACATAGAAAGAAACAAATCGGTAATGATCGACACAATAGTTTACAACTACACAACATGTACTTTTAATTCACACATCATGTACCTTATCGCAAACACTAAATGACTAGAATAACTACATGCCCATGTAGTTGGCATGATGTTGCATGCCATTTAATTCACCTTACACATCATGTAACCAACTTCCAGAAGAAGTTGGTTTCTTATGTTTACATTATACACCATGTGGGTGGCGCTACACACTATGTACCCCCACCAACCAACTAATGATGCCTTTAATGTCAAGGGAGGCTTGACTGATCTCCTAATTGAAAGAAAATAAGATCGAAGTCAATTTGAATTGGTTGTACGTCGTGTCCTCTATAGTACACACAATGTATTTTTAAATTCAATAAATAAAAGGGAATACCTCTAAATTGGAGACACTGAAGGAGGGGACAACCATATACAACAATTGCGGGAATAAAGAAGAGAGAAAATGACAGGGAAAGGGAAATAGGGAATAGAAGAGAGGAGGTGATGCCACTCTTACTCCCTGAATATATTCAATCTGAAACTGTTGTGAAGTTTTATCTAGGTATTAAGAGTATGTTAGTTATTAGAAAATCCATGTGAAATGAAATTCCTCATGTGTTGGGGTCCGTGATGATTATGGTTGGTTACCAGTCAATTGTATTACTATATTTGTGTAAATTATATTTTTATCATAGTTCCTCAAAATTTCTTATTAAATATGGATGGAAACCCTGTATCAGAAGAAGATTGAAATTCTTGGGATCGTTGGCGGATATATGACAAGGTACACCCATGATCGTTTGGTGCTCCTATCATCTAAAATATTCATGCAGTTAAAATTAATAGAATCAAATTCCAGACCATTGAATTTGGGTGTAATGATTCACACAAAACTCACTAGAAAAAGGGGGTTCTGTTATATTTGAAACCAAATGATGTGATTTCTTATTAAAAAAACATTATAAGAAAACAGATCTATTGATAACCTTAAAAAATTCATATCCCGAATTCATATTTTCAATTCATCATCAGAATCAATTTTATGTCATTATTTTTCTCTCGAGAATATCATCATTAAATTGAATGATCTGTTACTTTATCATTGAATCATCAAACATTGTCTCTAAATTCTACCAGTCTAAAACTAATTAAATAAAAATTAAAAAAATGTAGTGAACCTCTCTATATATTGATGGACCCAATACATCTAATAAAATAGTAATAGATTTGTGTATTTCAATTTGGGATGCCATATGTAACACTTTGGCTTGAATGACACCAATAACCTATTTTACTTTGAAAAGAAGAGTTCATTTGGAAAATAATCCTTGTTATTTTTCATATAATAATACAATAAAAAAATTTATCCAAAAAATTAAAATGTAATTAAATTATATTTTTGGAATATTAAAATGACATTTATACTTATATTTGAAAACTTATGTGGGAACAATTAAAATGTCAATTTAATAAACATTAAAAAATTAGCCATTTCAGTTCTTTTTAAGAGAAAATAAAATATGTTATTTAATGATGTAAAATGTATAATGGTTATAAAAGACCATAAATGAACATAGATAGTTCTTCATGATTAAAAGAGTGATTTTAGAAAAATATTAGGGGCTAATAATATATTATGGTGTATACTTGAAAATGGGAAATAAATTGGGATGTTCATTTTAATTGGGCTTCCTTTTGAGGATAAATTGATAATGGAACACTAAATCACATACATTTAGACATAATTGAAATAATATATAATATATATAAATGAAATTTTAACATAATAATATAATTTACGATGGGTATATAAAAATAATTATGAATTGAATTGGGGTAATGAGAGAGAAAGTGTATCCCAACAGAAAAAATAGTGGTTTGGGAAGAAACCCTTAGCACAATTTTACGAATCTAATCATATACCCATAAAATTAATAATTATAAAATGAATCATTGAAAAAAATGACGTCAAAAAGATCTTTGATATTATTTATAAATTGGAAGTATGCATAACCACATATAATGAATATGTGATGAGTAAGGTATATCTCATATAAATAAAACTGATATGAGAAAACACTTACCTTAAGTTTGAAACTGGTCTGCACATGTGAGTAATTTATTTGATAATGAAATTATATTTATTAATAATTTAATCCAAAAAATATTCAACATTTTATTTATTTATTATTAATTTTTTAATTTCATTTATGGTGTTTTTTGTGAGATAAAAAATTCAGTTTCATTGTTTGTAGGTGTTTATTTTTCAGTTTTTCATGACTTTTACACATGAATACATTTGTGAAAGATAATGTGAAATGGGATTAGTTATTGGAAATTAAAATGATCATAATTAGTAAAAATTAAGAGTATTTAATGGTATAATATATATTTTTTTATATATTTTAAGATGATTCATTAGATAAAATGTTTAAGATAATTATTTAGATTAGATTGGTGGATTTTTGATGACCACACACTATATTTTTCTAATGAATTAATATTTTGTATGTATACTAGTTATAAAACACTAAATAAGATTTAATAAAAATATTATAGTCTTTTTAATCATATTAATGGTTTTATGACCACCATTGATTGAAGGATTTAAAAACAAAAACACATCGTACCAGAAGGTGATAAATTTTTACAACATGGACAATGATTTAATTTTTAGAAAAAAGGGGAAGAGAACAGAATTAATTGTGTAAATACCATAATCATTATAAAATTTTAGTATATATAAGATATTTTATTTTTTATCAATGTTTGGAAAGTGGATATTATGGAAGGATAAGAAAATAAAATAAAATGAAAGAAAAAAAAAACAAAAAATTATTTTTCCTCTTGAATTCATCTCCTTGTGATCCTCCGTAATGAAATTTTAAATGGTATTTTGGTGAGAGTGGCATGGTAAAAATGTGGGAGAAATGTTTGGTAGATTTATTTATATAGAATTGAACATTATTCATGGAATCAGAGGTTTGAGTAGAAGGGGTGGTGATGGGTGATATAGATAGATGAGGAGAGTGGTTTTTTGTTAATATATTATTCATTTTTCTATTATTTTGTCTAAATAATTGAATAGATTTAGAATTAACAAGAAATATATTAATATATTAATGTATTGTTTGAGATTATTTTTTTATATCATCAATAATTCATCTATGTATCACTTATTCATGTATTTATTAAATTCTATAAATTACGGTGTTTAACTATTCTATTTTTTTAAATATTTTAGAGAAAAATAAAAAATTAATCATAACCAATATTTTACAAGTAGAATTAAAAAATGGACTCCATTTAATGAAATTAATTTTTTAAATTATAGAAATTAAAATTATTAATAAAATCATCATTTATTGGAATAATATTAATTTTACTAATATAATAGATTTTATGACAACTTCAAAAATTATTTAAGGTCCTATAAAACTAATTTAAAAATATTTGAAAAAAAAATAATCTAAATCAATAAAATAAATTTTATTTTAAATAATTATATTAATTATAATATTGTAAATAGATATTTATATTTCAAAAATATATAAACATCTAATTTATCAATTTTGAAACATTAATTTACTTATTCAATCATATAATCATATTATATTTTCACTTATGAGATATCTTAATTTTATTAATAATTTCACAAGTGATTTTTTCTTCTAATCATTAATAAAATTTTCAGATATTAAATTTTATTTTTTTATAAAATAGTTTTTTTAATCATTTGAAATTAAATAATTTCAGAAAAATACCCAAAAATTCCCCCGAAACTAATTTTGATATTCACATTTTAGGAATGAATTTTATATCATTTGATAGAATTTAAAAATGGGTAATAGTTTAATTTTAAAACAAGTGAATCATTAAAAGGAGGTAAAATAACCTTTCAAAAAATATAGTCTTTTAGGCATAAAGTTTTATTTTTTTATATTTGTTTCCCATAAAAATAATTTAGATGAATTTAAAAATATAAATTTTATAATGTGATTAGTACTATTCATTCTCATAAATTTAAGGTCATGGTTATATGGTTTAATTTAAGATAATGATATTTAATTAGATAGAATCTTTTGTTTAAGACTAGCGTAGTTTGAATGAAATGGTAATGGAGAAATTAATTTAAAAATTGGACATACCATAAAATAATGATGTTTTAGAATCCTCTATTAAATTTTATCCATAAAAAATAATATTTTAAAACATAAATTATTTATAATTTTTTAACAATCATAATCATTTCATTAGAGTGAAATAATGATTTTTATCAAATTCCAAAAAAACTGTAAGGAAAATATATTTAAATTGAAGCTATAAATGTTATATATAAAATGTTCTATTAATATATGTTTATAAGTAATTATTTATTAATATGTATATATGTGTGGGTGTGTTTATATTTGACATTTAAAATTCTACTATATATTTATTAAATTCAAATTATATATTCCAGTATTACAAGTTTTCTAAATTTATTGAGCACAAATTAACCGTCTAGAAAACATTTTCGAAGTGGATACCCTGCCATATATTTTTCAGGTCATATAAATTAGAAAATTAATTATAATTATCATATTTATTATGAAATGGTATTTTTAATTATATTTAAATGTTCAACTAATTTTTTATTTTTTGGTTATAAAATAATGATCTACTTTCTATCAATGTTTTTTACAATTTACATTATGCATGATTACTATATAAATTTAAAATGTAAAATTTTAATATTAATTTACTAAATTTGTAATGAAAGAATTTTAATTTTTGAATTGACCAAGTTAATTTGAATTTAAAATATATAATTCAATATTAATATCAAAATTTAATATGTAAATATTTTTTCAATGTTACTATTTAATTTAATGTGAATCTTTTACAATTATTTTTTTTAAAAGTACAAATAAAATTATGTCCTTAAATTTATAGTGTAAATTGTCATAGTAAATTTAAATTATAAAATAAAATTGAAAATTACAGCGTATATTTTTGAGGAAAATTTACAATGTAAATTTATTATAAACAATTTTCAATGTAAATTTACTATAAAATTCTCGGATGATAAAATTAAGTTATATTCTAATAGGAAAATAATAATAAGTGAATATAGTATAAAAATTAAATATTTCAATTTGAACAAGAAATTTAACGATATAAATTTAGAAAATCAAAAATTTTGTAATTATAAATTTAAATTAAATTGATTTTTTTATGAAAATTTTTTTAATCAAAATTTGTAAATTTTTACTATTATGTTATATAGAACAACACAAACACAATGAATAATCATATTTAGGATCTACTTTCTATTAAAGTTTTTTACAATTTATATTAAGCATGATTACTATATAAATTTACAATGAAAATTTTTAATATTAATTTACTAAATTTGTACTGATGGAATTTTAATTTTTGAATTCATCATTGTAATTTTAATTTAAAATATATCATTAAATTTTGATGTGAAAATTTAATATGTAAATATTTTTCCATGTTACTATTTAATTTAATGAGAATCTTTTACAAGTAATTTTTATAAAAGTACAAAAAAATTATGTCCATAAATATATAGTGTAAATTGTCATAGTAAATTTACATTATAAAATAAAATTGTAAATTACACAGTAATTTTCTGATGAAATTTTACTCTGTATATTTTTTATAAAAAAAATTCAATGTAAATTTACTAAAAAATTCTCGGATGATAAAATTATATTATATTCTAATAGTAAAATCATAATAACTGAATATAGTATAAATATTAAATATTTTAATTTGAACAATCAATTTAATGATATAAATTTAGATAATCAAAAATTTTGTAATTATATATTAAAATTAAATTCATGTTTTGTATGAAAAATTTTTTAATTAAATTTCTTAAATTTTTACTATTGTGTTATACAGAACAACACAAGCACAATTACACGTCATATTTAGGAAGTAAATTTAAATACTGAGTTAATTGAATATGTTTACTTGGAAAATTTAATGTTTTCAAATATGTAAATTCATATTAAAATATACAAAGTAAATTGGGTTAATTAAATTTTACATGCACTATTCATCAATAACTCCTCAAATTTAGTAAATTAATATAGTATCTATTTATATTTAGTAGAATATATTGATAAGGAAATTTTTATAGCAACTAAAAAAAATAGTATTTAAATTTACGAGGTAAATATATTTTGTAAATTATACCTCACACCATGAAAAATTACTAGGAATGTTAAAATTATAATTTACCATAAAAAATTATTATGCACTTGATATAAAAACAAATTTATTTTTTCTTCAATGCAATCATAATTTTTATTTCAATATACACTTATTTTCATTGTAAATTCATATATTAAACTAGATATATAAAATTAATACATAAATTTATTTTAATGATTCTATTTCATAGAAAAAGTATATCTATAAAATGAAAACCAATTTATATGTAAATCTAAAACATATATATATATATATATTATATTTATACAGTAAAATAATAAAATATTTTCATAACATATTCAAATTATAATGAAAAACATTTAAATGATTTTTTATGATAAATTAAAGTTGATGTTATAATTGTAAATAATATAGAAATTTTGTTGATAAAAAACAATGCACCATTTCAAAATATTATTGAAATTAAAAATATCTATTATCAGATGAAAAAAAGACCAGTTAAGTTGTACTTTGCGGAATATTTTATATTCTGTTTTATTGATTTTTGAATTATGTATAAGAGATCTATGATGAATAGATGGAAATTGTGTACAGTAATAATGATTTAATAGTGAGTGTGGAGGGATCCATCATACGAAAATCATGATAAAAAAATTGACCAAAATATTTACAACATGATGGTATAATATGATGAATCATACTGAACACTGAATATCCAAGTACGGTAATTTCCAAAAACATTGAGAATCATTGATGGGATGTTCATGGAAGTGGAACTCAATGTTGTGAGACAATACGAAAACAAACATGTTTTGACTTCAAAAATCCATGGGGAATCTATGGTATTGACACTGAAGAATTAATAGTTATGGTTGTGTGATAGGCATCCTAATACCAAAAGGTGATATAATTATTTGATAAATTAAAGACAGTAAAACATAAGTTTTCAAATAGTAAAAAATTTTATTTAAAATTAATTTTCCAAGTATATGAAACATAAAATTTAGAAATAATAAAACATCAAATTAATTTGATTTTATGTTTTTTAAATACATTAATACAATTAATTTTAAATAAAAAAATTAATTGTAGATAGTATTTTTTTATTTCAATTTATAACTCTTTAAATTTAAAATTTTTAAAATTTAATATTAATTTTAGTATAGATTAATTACATAAAAATTTAGTCAAGTATTTTTATATTTGGAAAAAATTCAGTATATAAAAAATGAATAAAAAGAATTTTTATTGTCATTAAATGTTTTGAAAAAAGTATTATATTTAATAAAATCAGATAACTCATGTTTTACCATTAAATGTTAATAAAAGATAAAACATTAAAAATATTTATTGTTATAAAATGAAATAAAATTATAAGAAACATATTTTTTTCAAAATTTTTGAAATATTATATTGAATAATAAATAATATTTTAATTTCTAATAAAAATGAAAAAAAATAATTTTTTATCATCATGATCTTTTGAATATGAGATGATACATTTTCATGGAAAATAAAAGCATGATAAAAGATTAAATGGAATCTAAATGAAATTAAAAAAATGTTTGAAATCTGATTTGGAATGTTGGGAATATCAATTGCAATTTTAACAAATATATAAAAAAATAATTAAGAAAATAAAAGAGTGTTCTCAATTTTCATATTCATCACCCTGTATAAATTTATTATGCCTCCATTATGAAAATGTCTATCCCCTTGATAAAAAATTTAATGGATATTAAGGGTGTTTATTTTGGTTGTGGGGGAAATCATGTTTGTTATTAGTGAAAGAAGGTGTGACATTATATGGTGATTAGGAGAGTAATGAATACTAGTTTCTAGTGAATGATGATATGTTATTATGGTTTGTGTGATTAATGAGTTGTTTTGGGTTAGTTTTTTCCAAGACCACCTAGAAACTGCTTAAAAATTACATAAAAATTTAGTCAAGTATTTAATTTCTGCTCATAAGATTTCATTTTTTCAAGTTTCTATTTTATATAGACTAGTTTGTGGTTGGTCTTGTAATTGAAATCATAATTAATTTTTTTTAAAAATAATAGACATTTCATATTAATAAATACAAATTATTGAGCACATTATAGCTATCAATAAAATTATATATATATCACTATAAAAGATATATAATAAATTGAGATAATAATAAAATAAAATAGAAAACATATAAGTTTTGGGTCAAAGGAAGATCAATATATTTTTCCCATCCACTTATGTTATTGGGTTGATTCTTAATCGATTTAAACCTTTTTAAAATATGGTCCATTACTGTTTAGTCTATCCCACCCAATAAATATTGATCTTTAGTCATGGTCTGGATGGATGAGGCTTGTTTATCACATGGTTTGTCTTATTAAATGTGGGTAACAACCTAAAATTTTAAAAAAATAAATATTGAATTTTTAAAACACATAGTCTCTATAAACCCATCTTTTTATAACCTAGCTTGTTAACATAATATTTCCACCTCAATGATATGAATTTTGAAAAAAAAAACATAAAAAGTTACATTTGAGGTGATATTTACAATCTGATAGAATCAGCATAGTTTTGGATTAATAGTAACATACACTTTTTAAATGAAATGAATAGTGATGAATTGTAAATTGGCCCAAAATTGAAATTTCACTCATGAATGTATAAAAACAATTTAGGAATCTTATATGTTGAAAAAATGATCATAGTATAAGTATTTATATTTTTATATGTCATAAATATTTTTATAATAATTTAATGATAAATTTAATAATTTAAAATAGACTAGTATTTTCATAAAATATAATCCTAATTTTTTATTTTATTTTCATAGGGTCACAAGATATTTTTATGGGATATTGATTATTTTTTCAAGGTGTTATAAATCAAGTTATAGTTTTAATGTTTTTTTTAATAAAATAATATTTTTTATAAAAATTAAATATAAAATGTATAGAAAATTATTTGCAAAAAAAATTATTTATTTTTTCAATTCAAAAGGTTAAAAAATGTTGGTGTAAATTTTTGGGATTTTTCTAAATTTTTGAATTTTGGGTATATTGTAAAATATGATAATTTACAACAAATGCTAAATAAATGATTTATTCTTTCATAAGTGATGTTTGGATGAGGTAAGACCACTAGGAACAAACTCATGTGAACATATTACTATTATGGGACACACAAATCAATACTATTGGTCTTATTGAGGGAAATAATAAAATAATGAATACAATATTCACAAATCACCATTCTCCACTACTATAACCCCCCTCACTCCCTCTTCTCTTCACTCCTCTATGCCATGTTCCCATTCATTTTTTCTACCAAAATACAATTTCTATATATCTCCCCATGTGCAAGAGCTATTATTCTTCCCATAATTCTATAACCCTTTCCCTTAAATATATTCACAAGGAGGTGGATTGTAGAGGCCAATTCTCATTAAATTATTTTAACTTCATTTCATGTTTTGTTATTTTTTTTCCTCTCCTTAACTCCTCTATTCAAATGACCATGAAAAATAAAATTTAATCAATATATTATAATTATATCATATTAATGGAATAATCATAATCAATATTATTTCTTTATCTCCTTTACTTTTTAAACGAAATGGTCATCTTTGAGGTTCCAATTTACAACCATTGTGGATGAGGATGTTTTTTTCTTCAATATATCCCTAATTATAGGTAATAAAACCATTTTGATGGTTGAAAAAGATTATAATATATTTATTATAACATAATCAATATTCACGAACCAATATATGTACATTATATTAAATTATATAACCAAACTACATCCTATTAATCAAAATACAGCTAAAATAATCTAATAGATTGTCATAAATATTTCATCTATTGATTCATCCAAAATCAAAGTAACCAAATGATATGAATTAACATAAACACAAATGTACGTTCATAAATAATATATAATTTAAATTCTAGATAATTAAAACAGGTCCACATGATCCTCTATACTCATATACAAATATAACGATAATGACGACCCTGGAAACGAATACATCGAAAATACAAATTTAAATATTATTAAGTATCAATAATCTAATAATTAACATAATTAAATTATGATAAAATAAATACATTGTTTTTTTCTTAATTATGTTATTAATTAGTCTAATTTCTTTTTCCTAGACATTAAGATCATGAGTGGAACACATTCATAGATAAAGTTATGGTTTTTTACCTGAATCTCCATTTTCATTCAGGTTAATTCTATTATGTAATTGTATCCATTAAATTATTATTCATTCATAGGCACTTCTAATAATATATATTTTATTTATATCTATATGTGGGTTCAAACTAGAATCATCCATTCATTTTTGTGGATTAATATGATTCAAAAGGATCATTCAAAAATCCTTAGAGATAAACAATCCCATTTCAAGGGAATTCCTCAAATTCTAACATATTTTTAAGTGAACTATATAAAATTTTTTTGGAATAATTTATCTTTATAAAATAACTAAATTTATTATGAATGTACTATCTTACTTCACTATAGGTTTTATAAAATGTTTTTTAAAAAAGAACACTTATTTTCATAGAAAAAGAGTGATTATCTCAAGAATTAACATAATATTTAATAAGAGTGTCATTATTTATTTCAAAACTTTTAGTGATTCATATTTATTTTTTGGACTAATATTTTATTTTATCATATAAATTATTTAATTTAATGATTTATGATTACACTAGGCGTGTATATTTTATCTTAAAAGCATTCACCAATTTACTCTGAGTCGTTAGTGTTTGGGGTTAATGTTCAGAAAAAGTTATTTACATTTCATATATTAGATGAAATATGAATGTAAATGATGTATTTGATTATCCCCTTTATTATGAGGAATGCATTGGACATAGTATGTGTTTTTTGGGCCCTCTATATCCCCATGGAGCTATTGTAGGTCTCATGAGACAAACTACGTATAAGGACCCGACCATAAACATTACTTATTGTGGAATTAAATGAATAATTCACATTGATGATCTTTTCAGGTTTACAGTTTAAGATAATTAAATCATAAATCATGTATTATATTCCACATTTAAAAAAAGTGGTTGCATAAAATATAGTATTCATTTTTTCCCATCAATGGAAACATATTTAAAATAAAACATGGATTCTTCCTTGACACTTCCTTGACACTATCATCATATCATTTACCTTTCCCTTGACCTGTGAAAAACATTTCAAAAACATGGGATGAGCATAAAATGCTTAGTAAAGGATATAAAAATTCGGAAAGGAACCAGTAGTACATGTATACATAAGAATAAATGAAATCATATTTAACTCATAAAACATAAGCGCGTTAACATACCTCATGAAATCATAAGATTTATGAATAACTCATAGAAATCATAAGACATATGGGAAACTTGAGGAATTAATAACATTCATACGTACCCTCATGGTTACGTTTGGAATACCCATCACAGTATATTCCCTAAATCTCATTGGAGAAACCTTAACATTTAACCCCTTCGCATTACCCAATGCATTGGAGAGCTATATCGGGCTCACGCGCCCTTAGTTTATCACAGAACCACCTGATTTCATAAACTATGCCCAAAATCCATAACATAATCATAGAATATAATTTAATCATAATGGAAAGATAACATTCCAACATTGCAATAACAATATAACATTTTAAGATATTGAAATAATGAATCCATTCTAAAAAACATTTTCAAAACCATTTAAAACATTTAATAAAGATATTTTTTTGAATCAAAGTGTCCCACACCACTTTGAATCTTTAAACATTTTAAACCACCAATATCCATATAAATAAATCCTTAAAACCATTTTGAAAACATGGATATTAATGAGAAATATTTATAATAATAAATCATTAAACAATTTAAAACGATATTTTAGTTAAAGTGTTTTTAACAAAATGAGAGACACATGAAACAATAATTGAGGAATAACATTAAATAAGAACTTTAAAATATCATGATAATAAATGGATTCTAGATATAATATTCCAAAGGACAGTATATACACTATATAAGAGTGAACTGGTGCATAACAACAATGAAGTCTCAATAGAAATGTAAAATGAGATTAAATCCATTATAAAGAAGGTATCCTTAAATTAAGGATAAATAAATCTCATAATTATGTGTGAAAAATATAAATACACCAAATATAAGTAGATATTATGTGTAAAAAAATCAATGGTCATTCACACATATTCATATGATGACATATTCAATAACTACGTGTTGAACCTAAAGAAATCGAAATTGGGTTAAGAAGTTCCCTTGGTAAAATTTGACAGCCTAACGACGTTACATTAAAATTAAAAAAATTTTGTAATGAGAGAGAAAATGGTATCTCATCACTTGGAAATAATATTTACATCAATAAGGATATATAAGAACATATCCCAACATAAAAAGATGTAAATTAAAAGACATAACAAAATAAGTCTTTTAAAAAGAGGAGTGTGAAAGGTTCCCTTACCGATTTGGGCATCTTTCGAAACGTACACCACATGAAAGAAGGGTCATAAAATGAAGATGTAAATAACCATAAATGAGATTATATTATACAAATAGTAAAATAATGGGAATTACATACACCACACAAAAATAAATAGTGGCAAATGTAGCATGAATCTCATGGGAATAACAAGTGAGATGAAAATCCCCTTATTAAAATTCGGGAGCCTAACGATGCCACATAAAACATTCAAAAAAGGATTGATGAGATAAAATAGGGTATATCATCATATTAAAATAAAATTTAAAGTAATATGAATATAAAATAACATCCCACAATATAATAAAGAGGAGCTTAAAGTAAGATACATAAAAAAGATTACTTAAAAAGAAATAGAGAGGAAGGATCCATTACGAAAATTCGGTAACCTAATGGCGCCACGTAAAAATTATAAAAATGAATTGATGAGAGTAATATGGGTTATATCATTATTTGAAAATACAAATTTCTGTATGTTTAATATAAAATAACATCCTCCAACATAAGAACATGGATCATAAATGAAATGACATAAAAGAGGGTACTTGAAAAGAAAGTGAGAGGTCAGATCCCTTATCTCAAGTCTGACTTTCCTTGTGAATTTCATTATATTCCTGAATAATAAACTTTGGTAAATATATTATTACTTTTGGACCTCCTTAAATATTATTATTCAGTTCATATCACATATTACAATTTAATAATAATTGGTTAATAATGTGAGTTCATATGAGACGTTTTTGTCGATGATTGGTACATGAGTCAAAAATGAACTCGTTTGAAAATGACTTTCCATGTAGTTATAAGTAAAAAATCTCAAGAATAGTATTAATTATTTAAATATCATATATATACAGTACATATTCATTTTATACTATTCCATAACATTTGGAGATAAAAAGAAAAGAAATGAACCGTTCATGGAGACGGTAGGCCGTACGTACGCATGAATGCTACTTTCATTTCTTTGTCATATTAATCGAGTTAAAAATAATTTAGAGATATATATATATATTATAATTACATTATAATATATATGTTTAATATGTCACATAAGTTCATTAATTTCATTCTTTATACATTCCATGTATTGCATGAATGAGTCACATCACTTGAGGGGACGATAGTCCACACTTCCTCGTATGAAATTATCGCAATTGCAAAACATGAAAAGCATAAAGTTATGTTATAAATATAAAATACAGAAGAATATGGGAAACATTAATACCATATATATCATATATAAAATACATTGACGTCATAATGGCCACCATTAAAGGTGTTTAGAGAAGATTGAACAATCATCATTTTGCGAGGCAGCAATTTGCCATCCACAGAAACAGTATGTTCTTTAACCATTTGATGGAGGTGTTTGTAAGTGTAGCTCAAATACTTAACATAAAAACATCATAGTATATTTAAGATACTGTTTTTGTTACAAAATAGCGGAATAAAAAGAGTTTACGGTTTTGGAGAAGCAAAATAAAACAAAAGAACAGAAGTGAAGACATTACCTTTAAATCGGGTAACTCCTCTTGGTTTGAACCAAAAGTGATTCTTGAAGAGAATTAATCCAAAGGGGAGGCTTCAATGATGAATATAGGGATGTGGATAGATTATATGGTCAGGTTTTGGTCGAGCCAAAGGCTTGAGAGGTGTGGGTATGGTGGTAGAGGTGGGGGCCTTTTATAAGAGAAGAGGAGGGGCACTCTTTGAAAGTTATAAACTATTACTTTATTATAAAATTCTTTTCGGATTTCAAAGGTCCCAAAAGGATATATTTCGAGTCAATGGTGAAATGTTTTGGAAATACACCCATCCAATAGGTTTGTGACATGTGTGAGAATTATATTTCACCCTATATTCTCATTTAATTTGAAACGTTCATTTATGAGGTAATCACTGCATCATCACGGTGTCATAAATAAATTAATTTATTTTTAGGCTTAAAAATTATAAAAAAAATATCATTATGTAGGAAATATATTTATCTTTCCAATTACTATTTATAGTATAAGAGATCGTTTATGTAGACTAAATTATAATTATTTTACATAGGTGTTTCATACTTTGGTTACATTTTCCTTTCTTAAAAAAAATATGATAAAAGGTCACTATCACACTAAAGTGATTCTATGGGGCCCCAAGGTTGGAACAAGGAATCCCATGGTCTTCCATGACACCACCAATATAATTAGAACACATTTAGGGGTAATTTTATATTTTTATGATATTATTTTCTTACCCTTAATTACCCGATTACTAATTAAACACGATAATTAAATATAATTACTGTCGTTAGTATTCATAATGTCCAAAAATAAATGAGTCTTAATTACATAACTTGGACCTTTTGATTCCAAATATGGATTCCATTTCATCAAATTGAAAACACATAAATTTTGGTAATTAATTTAAATGTAAATCTCGCTGTCAAAACAAAAGATGGGTTTTTAAGAAGTAAAATATATCAAAAGATTGACTTGTTTTTACATCCAATTGAAAAGTGAAATTACTTCCAATGAACAAAATTTTATTAAGTGATAAAACAATAATTCAATTATACTTTAAAAACAATTATAATGACAATCTAAATATATAATTAAATTGGATGAAAGGGCAGTTTTCAATTAAAAATTCTATTTTTCACTATTCATTAAAAAAAGCACTATAAGAAAAATACCAAAAAATAACCCTAAGATATATTTGATATTTAAAATTCATAAATTATGTCCATTTTACCAAATTCAGAACATAGATTTTTCATTAATAAATCATATAGTTAATTCCCACTGTCAAAACAAATAGCGGGTTTTTTGGAAGAAATATCTATGAAAAGTTTGGCACTTGTTTATATCCATTTTCAAAGTGAAATTAAATATAATGACCACCATTTAAATAAATTTTGAAAATATATTCTAATTAATATTTAAAAACAATTAATAAGATAATCTATCAATATATTTATTTTAGATGAAAATGCAGTTTTGATGTAAAATGTAATATTTTTTACTATTCATTAAAAAGAATGAACATTGTCAGAAACATACCAAAAATTTAACCAATGTAAATTTCAATATCCCAATCATAAAGAATATGATTATTTCGACAAATAGAGCTTATAAAATTGTCAAAAGTTTGATTTAAAAAAGGTTTTCCATCAAAAGGCGGTAAAACAATATTTTAAAAATATTAGAGTATTTATTCTTAAAATTGGATTCATTTGGATTTTAAGCCTATAACATTTATTGGACAAATGTAAAAATATTTGACAAACATATGTAATAATTTTGTAGTTATTTCTGTTCATTCCCTCCATTACAACAGCTAGGCATTAACTATTATAATAATATTATATTATTAGTGTGCAATGTAAGATTTCAAAGAAACTCGTTGTTGCGTATTGGGTATGCCATCGAGCATAGAATTCCCTTTAAAGTATTATATACATTTTATTCAAAAATATTGATAAAAATTATAAAGTAATATTATTTTTATACCTGGGATGTTACATCCTTCTCCCCTTTTGGGAATTGCGTCCTCGCAATTTCAAAATTGGGCTTAGAAACTTCATTGAAAGGCCCACATCAGAACAAGAGTCAGTAAAACTATCACTTTAAAAGAAAGGGAGAGAAGTGCAGTGGCTAATATAGTTAACCCATAATAGGATTCCAAGAATGAAAATATGGATATGGAGGAGAAAATAAAGGTTTATATTCTGATTGATAGTGATATTAAACATGTCTAGGAGAAAGTTAACCACAAGAAAATCACAAACTTCTGAAGGGTTAAACGGTATTCGATTCCCCTATAGGAAAAGTTAACAGACAACATTGTTGTTTTAATTTACTCTTCATTGAGGAATTTATCTTTGATCTTAACTAAAACAAAATGAAATATAACTACTTTTCACATAGACTGTCCACTTTTACTAGATTCCTTAATCAAACTCATATTTTCTCCAAAGGGCAAGTATTTAGGATGACTTGTTCACATTAAGAGTACTATAATCAACTTCTTGAGAATAACCAAATCCACAAAAGAGAACTATATATTTCCCATGTCTTTAGATCTCAACCAAAAACAAAAAAAAGTGTAGTACGATATCATATAATACCCAAAAAGGATATTTTTTTTACAAAAAGAAAAACAACTTCTAATCTCCAAAATTTGTCAAACAAAAGCCTATGTTCAACAAAGACCATTCAATAAACAATTTTTCCATAAAATTATTCAATGTAAACCCAACTAATATTGAAACCCAAATATTCTAAATATTTAATAACATAGTCTCCCATGGTACAAATTAACATTTATCTCCAAATAACATCAGTTTCTCTTAAAGTCTCATACTGAAAAGTAATTAACCAAATCACATATCCTCCATAATAGGTTAATAATTTCAATATATAATCCCAAAATAAACTGACTCTTGATTCATAAAATCATCAAACTAAAAACATAATTAGTAAAACTAACCAGGGACTTCACGTAGTCTACTGGTAGGTGATAAATACCAGTCACACTCTGGTTGTGGGTTCGATTCCCACAGCTTTTTCTGACGCGATGGGTTGTCACACGGTCTGCGTGTTGTCCATTTTCCAAAACAATATAATTATGAAAACATTCCCCAATAAGAGATAAAATATTCAAAAATAACGATAACATATTTTAACCTCAAGTTTATCTCATTCCTTTCATTTTCCATCATAACATATAATAACCCATAATTACATCAAAAGTAAGGATCATATAAACCCCAATGGTTAACATTATTATTATCAAATGAACTTCCACATCGAGTTGGTTCTTTCATACAAGAGGCATTAGAGGAATCACCAAGGTTCAAATGGTTCATCATGACTCCAGATAGTTGGTTTAGAATAACCACGAGATTTCTCATTGAATCCCCCATTTCATCCAGTCTCTTAATTAGAAAACCACAACAGTTTCCTTCAAACCCATTGTTACTTTGGTGCCTGCTAGATCCATCCATTTACTAAAACCAAAATGGTCACTGTGAGAATATCAACAAAATCATCATTCACTAAAGAGGAAGATAAACACTAAGATATACTTATCCAAGTTATCTCAAACTCATTCCAACCTTTAAAAATTACAGTGACTCTATCTAATATAATAACTATTTTATTTATACAAAACATGACACTTATGCTTAAACAACACTCTAGCCTCTAAAGTTATATAAACCTCCCTCTGATACCAACTATAAGGACCGGACTTTAAACATTACTTATTATTGAATTAAATGAATAATTCAAATTGAGGATCTTTTCAGGTTTAGATTTTTAGAAAATTAGATCATAAATCATTCATTACATTCCACATTTAAACAAAGTTGTTACATAAAATATAGTATTCATTTTTTCCCATCAACGGAAACATATTTAAAATAAAACATGGATTTTTTCTTGACACTTCCTTGACACTACTATAATATCATGTATGTTTTCCATGAACTGTGAAAAACATTTCAAAAACATGGGATGAGCATAAAAAGCACATTAAGGGATATAAAAATTCGAAAGGAACCAATAGTACATGTACACATAAGAATCAATTAAATCATACATTACTCATAAAACATAAGCACGTTAAGATACCTCATGAAATCATAATATTTATGACTAACTCATAGAAATCATAAGACATAATGGAATATTGAGGCATTCATAACATTCTTGTGTAGGGTGTAACCCTCATGGTTACGTTTGGAATACCTATCACAGTATATTCCCTAAATCTCTTCGGAGAAACCATAAAATTTAACCCCTTTGCGTTACCCAATGCATTGGAGAGCTATATCAGGCTCACCCACCCTTAGTTTATCACAGAACCACCCATTTTCATAAACAATGCCAATGACTCATAACATAATCATAGAACATAATTTAAGCATAAAGGAAAGTTAACATTCCCACATTTCAATAAAAATATAACATTTTAATATATTGAAATAATGAATCCATTTTAAAAACCACTTTCAAAACCATTTAAAACAGTTAATAAAGATATTTTTTGAATCAAAGTGTCCAATACCACTTTGAAGCATTAAATATTTTAAACCATTAATATCCATATAAATAAATCCTTAAAACCATTTTGAAAACATGGATATTAATTAAAAATATATATAAGATTAAATCATTAATCCATTTGAAACGATATTTTAGTTAAAGGGTTTTAAACAAAATGAGAGACACTTGAATACAATAATTGAGGAATAACATTTAATCAGAACATTAAATTATCATGAGAATAAATGGATTCATGATATAAAATTCCAAAGGACAGTATATACACCATATAAGAGTGAAATGGTGCATAACAATAATGAAGTGTCAATAGAAATGTAAAATGAGATGAAATCTATTATAATGAAGGTATCCTTAAATTAAGGATAAATCAATCTCATAATTATGTTTGAAAAATATAAATACACCCAATATAAGTGGATATTATGTGTAAACCAATAAACGTTCATTCGCACATATTCAAAGGATGACATATTAATTAACCACATGTTGAACCCAAAGAAATCGAAATTGGGTTAAGAAGTTCCCTTGGTAAATTTTGACAGCCTAACAACGTCACATTAAAATTTATAAAATTAGTTAATGAGAGAGAAAATGGTATCTCATCACTTGAAAAAAATATTTACATAAATAAGGATATATAAGAACATATTACAACATAAAAATATGTAAATTAAAAGACATAACAAAATAAGTCTTTTAAAAAGAGAAGTGTGAAAGTTTCCCTTACCTATTTGGGTAACTTTCGAAACGTACACCACATGAAAGAAGGGTCATAAAATGATGATGTAAATACCCATAAATGAGATTATATTATAAAAATTGTAAAATAATGGGCAGTACATCCACCACACAGAAATAAATAGTGGCAAATGTAGCATGAATCTCATGGTAATAACAAGTGAGATGAAAATCCCCTTATTAAAATTCAGAAGCCTAAAGGCGCCACATAAAACTTCCAAAAATGGAATAATGAGATAAACTAGGGTTTATCATCATATTAACATTAAATTTACAGAAATATAAATATAAAATAACATCCCACAACATAATAAATAGGATATTAATGTATGTTACATAAAAAAGAGTACTTAAAAAGAAAGAGAGAGGTAGGATCCCTTACAAAAATTCGGCAGCCTAACAGCACCACTAAAAATTTATAAAAATGAATTGATGAGAGTAAGATGATGTATCTCATTATATGAAAATAAAAATTATAGTATGTTTAATATATAATATCATCCTCCAACATATGAACATGGACCATAAATGAAATGACATAAAAGAGGGTGCTTGAAAAGAAAGAGAGAGGTCGATCCCTTACCTCAAGTCCTACTTGCCTTGTTCGTTTCATTATATTCCAGAATAATAAACTTTGGTCAATTTATAATTACTTAAGGTAACCCTTTAAAAATTATTATTCAGTTCATATCACATATTATAATGTTATAATAATTGGTTAATAATTTGTGTTCATATCAGACGTTTTTGTCAATGTTTGGTACATGAGTCAAAAATGAACTTGTTTGAAAATGATTATCCATGTAGTTATAATTAAATCATCTCCAGAATAGTATTAATGATTTACATATCATATATATCTAGTAAATATTCATTTTATAATATTCCATAACATTTGGAGATAAAAAGAAATTTAATGCACCGTTCATGGAGACAGTAAGTCGTACGTACGCATGAACGCTACATTCATTTCTTTGTCATATTAATGGAATTAAAAATAATTGACAGATGTTGGATCGAATAGTAGATATATACGTCTATTAGATGGAACAATACAAGAGGGGGGGGGGGATTTTAGGTTTAAAAACCTTTGAGTTTTAGTAACAAAGAGATTAGTTTAAATGATCTTAAACTAATACAAATACAAACACCCACAATTGTATTGAATGTAAAAGGTATAATGTATTGTAATACTAATGTAATGTAAAACAATTGTATTCAAGATGAACACAATAATCAGAGTAATACAGATATGAATGATTCTACCTTAAAGCGTATAGAATCAAACAATACAATATGTAATAGAATAATTGTAATTGAAACAATTACAATTGAATATGTAAAGAAGAAAGGAAACAATACAAATCCCTTTCTAATATAAGTAACAGCGGAAATGTAAAAGTATTACAATTCTTTTAACCCAAAGAGAAGGGTTATCCTTTCACCTAGGATAAAAGGTCTGTCTCACCAACACCTTGGTGAGCCCTCGATACGATGATCGGCACGTCTGTCTGCCTATCCCCGGCAGCCCTCGATACGATGATCGGAACGTCTGTCTGCCTATCCCCGGGAGCCCTCGATACGATGATCGGCACGTCTGTCTGCCTATCCCCGGCAGCCCTCGATTTTGCAAGTAATCTGCACCTCTGTCTTTCAATTACATGAAAGCCCTCGATTAGATGATCGGACGCACAAGGCTGATGAGAGAAGTCATAGTGTCTCTCTCTAGAATCTTTGTGGTTCACAGAGTCTCTTCATTCGTTCTCTTCGTTCATCGTTGTTGTCTCAGCTTCAAATGACCTCCTTTTTATAGGCCTCGGGTTCCAACGATCATATTGCCTCCAACGGTCATATTGAAACAGAAAGCACGACATCATTTTGATTAGTTTGTAACTAACTCAACGACATCATTTTGTTAGGACAAGAGATATATAGAAATGAAAAACATGAGTACGATTCATATGCAGAGAGAGTTTTTGACAAAGTACCAAAACAAATAATGATCATCTGAATAGCAGAGTCAGTACGATACGATTGACAGAGTCAGTACGATACGATTGACAGAGTCAATACGATACGATTGACAGAGTCAGTACGATACGATTGACAGAGTCAGTATGATACGATTGACAGAGTCAGTACGATCCACAACGTACGATACGATAAAAAAAACATTTGTAATTTACAAACATATGATAGAATACATTTGTGATTTCCAAAACATGATATAGAAGTCAAAAGAAGACTTTTGACTTAACAATCTCCCCCTTTTTGGAAAGCACAACACACAAAGTAAATAAAACACGAAAAACTTATCTCCCCCTGAGTTATTGAAAACTCTTCTGAATAAGAAAATGAATACAACTAACTCCCCCTTAGGTATGGAATTTCCTAAGGATTGTATTCGTAGATTTTCCTTAAGAGCATTGTAAAGCATTCTCCCCCCTTATAAAACATTCTCCCCCTTTGTGATTTACAAAAAGAGAGTAATCTTGAATTTTCTGAAAGAGTTAGTGAAGCAATACAAAACAACCAATACAAGAAAAGTTCATAAGACTTATTACAAAACAAAGCCAAGTTCCAAAAGAAACAAATACAATAATCATTTGTTTTATCTTTCCTTTTCCTTCTTTATAAGCTCATGAAGAACGGCCTTCATCTTTTTGATCTCCTTCTTGTCTTCAGAAATTGATTCACCCTGAGTTTTGAGAAGCTCTTGTTGATGCGCAAAAATCTGATCTTGATTTCTGATGGTCTCCTCCTGGACACTGATTACTTCTTCAAGGGTATCAATCCTGTTTTTCAAATTCTTGTTGTCTTTGGATAACATAGAGTTTTGATTCTTCAGTAAAACCATTTCATCTTTGAAAGATGAAACCTTCGAGAATTCAGATTGGAAAACATTCATTCATTCTTGCAAGTCTTTCACTGAAGGAACATCGGCTCTTTGAGAAGACAAAAGATTCAGCCTTTCAACCGTTTCTCTATCAAGCTTGTTGAAAGCAGTTGCATGCTCATTTGATAACCTCCTTATATCATCAATAGCTACTTCATGATCATTGATTGAGCTCTCTGTTTTGTACGACCACTTGGTCATCTTATTGCCAGCCTTCTTATGAGCAACCGAGCTTTCTGAAAGAACTTTCAAATCGGCTTCTACTGACAAAACTTTCTTCCTCAATTCTTTTACAGAGCCAAACTTCATTCTCTGATTTTCAGTAATAAAATCAATCTTTCCTTCCAGCCTTGGAAAATAAGGAATGGTCTTCTCAACCCTTCTCAAAACATGAAAAATGTAATCACTTTTCTTGACAGAGATTGTATGCTCTGAATCAGTATCTTCATCGTACGATGCTAGTTCATACGATCTTCTTGAATCAACAACTGGTTGTTTCCCTTTTGCTTTTTCTTTCTGCTTTCTTTCTTCTTCTACTTTGTCACTAATGACAACTACTTTATCGGAATGAGAGGATTGAGCACCTTGCTTTTCTCGAGATGACATTCTGTCCGGAGATCTTTCCTGATCGGCATGAGGAGTTTGTTAAACACCGTCGCTCAGCTTTTGAAGCGATTCCCCTCTACTTTTCTTTGAACTTTGAAGAAATTCTAAAAGAAAATCACCTTATTCTACTTCTTCTATTTCTTCCATCACTTGTTTTCCTTTTTCTTTCTCGGGAAGACTCTGTACGATGGGCTCTTGGTGGACTTCTTCAGTTAGTTGAGCACTAGCGTCTTCAACTGCATTCAAGACTTTGGAGACATCCAAATCCTGAGCCTTTCTTTTCAAAAGAACCTTCTTCTTCTTTTCAGCCTGAAGGGTTTCTTCTACCCTTACTCTTTCAGCAAAGGCCTCAGCAGGGTCAAGACCAAACTTCGGATCACCTTCTTTTCTCTGTTCCTTATCTTTTCTCCATTTTGCTACAACTTCCTTACTGTACCTTGGCTTCTTTTTCGGCTTTGAACTTGTTTGTGGATCAGAATTTTTGATTAACACTGGTGGATTGAATGTCCTTGGCTGGCATAGGTGCCGATTGATTCTGAGCCAATTCAACTTCTACATCTCTGACAAAAAGTTTTGAATTTGAATCAAAACAAACATTCAGCTTTTTCATCGTACTCTTATTAATCCATGATGGCCTCAAATCCATGGGTTATCCTTTCAAAGGAATGTTACAAAACTTCATACTCTCAAGAATGAATTTCGTAAGAATGGATGGATACATTATCATCTGGGACTTAATCCCTCCTGTCTTGACATTCTTTATGGTTTCAAAAATATACCCCATGAGATTCACTTTTCTCATATTCACAAGATAATCAAGCATAAAAATATCAGAAACTTTGAGAGTTTCTCTATCCCCTTTCCTTGGGATAAGAAAACCTTGCATCCATAAGGTTACAAAACGATTGTCCGGTGAAAGATGAGACACTTTCCTCTTTTCCTCATTAATAAAAAACAATGTTTTTTCAGCACTTTCTCTATTAAACGTACCAACTTCCTCTGGTAGTTTGTGAGATGGACAAAAAGAATCTCCTTCTATAGAAACATTCAGAAAATGTGCCGCTTGTTTCACAGACATAGATAATTTTCTATCGTACACAGCGAAGTTTATAGTCATATCTTTGTCAAAAGAAACGGTTTTGTAAAACTGACAAACTTCATCAAAAAGAACTGGATCTTGAATATCAGGCTTTTCCATAGAGAGATGTTCCCATCCTTGAAACAAAATGATCCTCCTGATTGTAGAATCGTACGTATCGAAAAAGTATCGGGATACTAACCTTTCTATGTTAAAGTCTTTCTCTGTAAAAGTCTTTGAAGACATTTCGGCAGGAGTGTTAGCAGAGGATTGAGACATAAAGGTGATGCCGATTGAGAAGATCGTACGATGGTTTATAGGTGGTGGAGCAGAGCTTCGCCTCAAATCCTGAAAAACCAATGTTGGTTTGGGGAGGGGAGGGGGTATTTATATGCGATAAAGAGATGACTGTTGATCTTCTATGGTCGAAAAAGGGTGACCGTTGATATTCTACGGTCAGGATTAGAGAAAACCAGATCAATGGTTAGTAGAATTATGTTATGTATTCAAGCTATAATATGTATGTTGGATCGAATAGTAGAATTATGTTATGTATTCAGGCTATAATATGTATGTTTTATAGGTCACATAAGTTCATTAATTTAATTCTTTATACATTCCATGTATTGCATGAACAAGTCACAACACTAGAGGGGGCAGTAGTCCACACTTCCCCATATGAAATTATCGCAATTGCACAACATGCAAAGAATAAATGTATGTTTTAAATATAAAATACAGAAGCATATGGGAAAAATAAATACCATATATATCATATATAAAATACAGTGACATCCTAATGGCCATAATGAATGGTGTTAATAGAAGATTGAACAATCATCGTTTCATGAGACTATAATTCGCCATCCATAGAAACAGTATGTTCTTTAACCATTTGACAGAGGTGTGTGTAACTATAGCTTGAATACATAACATAACAACATCCTAGTATACTTAAGATACTGGTGTTGTTACAAAAGAAAGGAATAAAAAGGCTTAAGGGGTTTGGAGAAGCAAAATAAAAAAAAAGAACACAAGTGAAGACATTACCTTTAAATCGGGTAACTCCTCTTAGTTTGAACCAAAAGGGTTTCTTGAAGAGCATTCTACCAAAGGTGAGGAATTAATGATAAATCTAGGGATGTGGAGAGATGAAATGGGCAAGGGATGGCCGAGGCAAAGGCTTCAGAGATGTGGGTATGGTGGTAGAGGTGGGTGTCTTTTATAAGAGAAGAGGAGGGGCACTCTTGGAATGTTATAAACTATTACTTCATTATAAAATTATTTTCTGATTTCAAAGGTCCCGGAAGGATATATTTCTAGGAAAAGGTGATAAGGTTTCAAAATACACCAATACAATAGGTTTATGACAAGTGTAAGACTTATATTTCACCCTATCTTCTCATTTTATTTAAATCGTTCATTTATGAGGTAATCACAGCATTATCACGGTGTCAAAAATAAATTAATTTATTTAATGTCTAAAAATTATAAAAAAATATCATGATGTAGGAAATATTTTTATATTTCTAATGACTATTTATAGTCTAAGATATCGTTTATTTAGATAAATGTAAATTTATTTTACTTAGGTGTTACATACTTTGGTTACATTTTCCTTTCATAAAACAAATATGATAAAAGGTCACTATCACACTAAAGTGATTCCATGGGGTCCCAAGGTTGGAATAAGGAATACCATGGTCTTAAATGACACCACCAATAGCATTATGACACATTTTTGGGTCATTTTTTATTTTTATGATATTATTATTTTCTTACCCTTAATTTCCCAATTACTAATTAAACATGATAATTAAAGATAACTACCATTGTTACTATTCATAATGTCCAAAAACAAGAGTCTAAATTACATAATTTGAATCTTCTGATTCCAAACATGGAATACATTTCAAAAAATTCAAAACACATAAATTGTAGTAATTAATTTAAATGTAAATCTCATTGTCAAAACAAAAGACAAGTTTTTACGAAGTAAAAGTTTTCAAAAGATTGACTTGTTTTGACATCCAATTGAATAGCGAAATCACTTCCAATGAAAAACATTGTATTAAGTGATAAAAACATAATTCAATTATACTTTGAAAACAATTAAAATCACAATCTAAATATATAAATAAATTGGATGAAAAGGCATTTTTGAATTAAAAACTGTATTTATCACTATTCATTAAAAAAAGCATTATCAGAAAAATACCAAAAATTAACCCTAAGCTATAGTTGATATTTCAAATTAATAAATGATGTCTATTTTACCAAATTAAAAACATAGATGTTTCATTAATAAATCATATAGTTAATTCCCAATATAAAAACAAATAGCGGGTTTTTTTGGAAACAATATCTATAAAAAATTTGGCACTTGTTTATGTCCATTTTCAATGTGAAATTAATTATAATGACCACTATTGAATTATATTGTAAAAATATATTCTAATTAATCTTTATAATCAATTAAAAAGATAATCTAACCATATGTTTAAATTAGATGATAAAGAAGTTTTGATGTAAAATGCAATATTTTTTACTATTCATTCAAAAGAATGAACATTGTCAGAAACATACCAAAAATTTAACCAATGTAAACTTAAATATCCCAATTATAAATAGTAAGTTTATTTTGACAAATTAAACATATAAAAATTTTAAAAGTAGATTTAAAAAGGGTTCTCCATCAAAAGGAGGTAAATCGACCTTTTAAAGAATATTAGAAGATTTATGCTTAAAATTGGATTCATTTGAATTTTATGCCTCTAGAATTTATTGGATAAATGTAAAAATATTTAACAAACATAGGTAATATTTTTTTAGTTATTTCTGTTCATTCCCTCCATTAAAACGGCTAGGCGTTAACTATTATAATATTATTATATTATTAGCGTGCAACGTAAGATTTCAAAGAAACTCGTTGTTGCGTATTGGGTACACCATCAAGCATAGAATTCCCTTTAAAGTAATATTAAAATTTTATTCACAAATATTGATAAACATTAGAATGTAATATTATTTATTTACCTGGGATATTACACTACGTTCTTGGAAATGACCAAATAATTTTTTATTGTCTTGGAATGCGACCTTGATGATATGGATATGATGTCCTAAATTATGAAATCCTTCATTTTAAAAATAGTTTTGATATTTCATGTGGTTATTAAGCTAGTATAATACCCATGATTATGTTTTATTATGATGTTATTTATTTCACTCTTATTCTTTCTATAATGTGTGAATGTTTAATTTTTTTAAAGGCATGTGTTTTTAGTTATTCATAATGCCTAATTTTAATGTTTATGATAACATTCACTGTTTTCATTACCATTACTAGGCAATTTAGCTCACCCATTTCATATGTCTCATTTTCATAGTTCACAAAGAGGTATATTATATATGAAATGTTGAAAAAACCTAGCAGTTATAGTTGTTTTCAAAGGATTTTCTATGTTGTTTTTACTTTCAATTTGTAATGTGGATGTCAGGTATGTTCCTTATTTCCATTTTCTATAAAACTTCTTGTTCTTTTGAGCTTTATATCAATTGATTATATGTAAATGTAATTAAATAAGGCACCAGATCAAGTAAAATGGGTTCAGGTCTTTATAGTTGATATTAGAGGATTTCTAGTAGACAACATATTAGATTTAGAAAACATAGATTAGGGAACAGACACATAAAATTGTATTGGAGGATAAACATACATGAAAATCTTGGTATTTTGGTAAGGAATCTATTATGTGGACATTTATAGAAATTACTTTCCTTTCTGGATATAACAAGTGGATGTGGTTCTGGCACAGATGGACCTAGCTCTGAAAAATTCGAAAAAGAGTTTCTAGCATGACCCCATGTAACATGGTACCTGACAATTGACCTTACTATACACCTGGTTTGACACTCCCTGGGGATATGCTTATGATAATTCATATTTTCATTTCAGACATTTATGAAGGATATAAATGTAATATATTCCTTAAATAAACCATTTTTACGATTATGGGATTATACATGAATATGATTCCAATTTATGATAATTAATTTTCCAATATTAATAATATAAATTAAGATTTCTAACCTAATATAGTGTATTCCATTATCTATGAATGGTTCCTAGTAGAAGAAATGGAAACTGCATGAACACGCATATTGCATGTAGTTATTTCCCTCTGATACATGATAATGATATTGGCTCAGGAACTATTACTGGTGCTAAGAAACTTATAAAAATATTGGGAAAACTAAATTTGGTTATGAACAATAACCTAACACAAATAGAGCATCAAGATCCACAATGTAGAGGTGCTACGTTGGATTGTTTTATGAGACTACATACTCCATAATTAAATGGAAAATCAATCCCATATGTAGATGAGAAGTGGATAAGTTCCCTAGAGAAGATATTTCTTTCTTTGGGATGTTATGAAAGGGAGAATGTTATCATGATAGTTTATAGTCTATTAGGAGATGTAGATCAGTGGTGGTAGTTAATACAAAACCAAATGGAGGAGGATGAGATTTATGTGATGGAATGAAGTGAATTTAATAAAATATTCCATGAGAAATACTTTCCTCGTGAAAAGAGAGCAGATATTGAAAGGATGTTTCTGAATTTGTGACAAAAGGAAGACGAGAATGTCGCAAAAGTTTGAAGCTAACATCACAATGTTTTAGAGGAATTATATAGACTACATACGTAATCAAATGATAAAATTTGATTCATTTTTTGATGGCCTTAATTTATTTCTATGATGGGAACTAGTCTACAAAATCTTATCATCTTATTTAGATATGGTCACAAGTGCAATCAAGATGAAAAGAAATTATCTATGTCTTATTAATTTAAGAGAAAAGAAGATAAAAAGTTCACTGCAAAAACTCTGGAAAAGGAAATAAGTAAATTGGGAAGAAAGTAATAGTTGACTTTACATGATATAGTAATTATGGGAAGAAACACCATGGAATATGCCTGAAGGTAATGGAGTCTATTAAAAGTGAATAGAAGAATGCCACCTATCTCGGGATTGTAAGGGGACGAAAGTCGCATCAAATTTTCAATTCTACAAATGTAGGGAGATGAGATGTTACGCAAATGAATTTCTTATGAATTACGAAAACATTCCCCAAAGAAGGACAAGGCCACAAGGCCAACATTATGAAGTCACAACTTCGGATGTTGATGTTTATAAAATTGTGGTGGTATGTACATAAATAATTTCCTTGAACTTTTCGAACGCATTATTTTATTCTTGATCATCACATTCTTTCAAATATTCCCTGTTTTCCATGAAAATTAGATATTTTCAATTTGATTTAATAAGGATGGTGTGAGTCACAAAACCTATATGATGTATCATTGCAGTAAAATTGTGTCATGAAGCCTCCATTATGGCATTTAAATGTGGTCTATCAGTATATTTTATCATCATATCCATGATTGGATTTGATATAATCCTTCGTATGGATTGTCATTCGAATCACGATGAAAAAATTTATTATAAGAAGAAGGGGCTCACAAGTTTTGAGGACGATGTAGAATCTATTATTTGTAGGGAAGAAACGTCACGATAAGATTCTCATCTAGATCCACCCCTAGTAGTACTACTTTTTTCAATTATTACTGATAATGGGAATGAAGTAACTATCAGTGAGGAATTGAGTTTTCAATTAGTGGACATACATATTTTGCACGAATATTTTTGAAGTCCTTTTAAAGGATTTTCTTATAGATCGTATAGTATAAGAAATAGAGTTTTCTATTGACTTAATTAATGATAAAATACTCATATCAAAGGCTGCATATAGAATGGACACTATGGAATTAGTGGAGCTGGAAAAAAAACTCGAGGAATTAAGTGATAAATGATCTATTCACTCTACTATTTCTCTCGGAGGATCCCCTATTATTTCCATTGAGAATAGTGATGAATCAACAAGGTTGTGAATTGACTATAGGGAGATCAATTCTATAATAATAAAGAAAAAGTATCCCATTCCATGCATTGATGATTTATTTCATTAACTTCTTGGAGCTCAATATTTTTTGAAAAATTTACTTTGATCTAGATATCATCATTTTCTTTTGAGGAAGGAAGACATTCTGAAAGTAGCTTTTCAGACCTAGTATGGGCATTACGAGTTTATAGTAATGACCCTGGAACTGACTAATGCACCCCCTATTTTCATGGATTTATTAAATAGAGTTTTCAAGGAATATATTGATGTCTTTGTGGTGGTATTTATTATTGATATCATGAATAACTCAAAAACCTATGATGATCATGAAAATCACTTTTGCACTATTCATAATACTCTTAAAAGTATTGAATTAAATGGGATGTTTAACAAATGTGAGTTTTTGATTCAAACTGTTTCCATTCTATTCCAAATTGTATCTAAGGATGGAATATATGTAGATGCTATGAAGAAATAGGTAGTGAAAGACATCCCTAATCCAACAAACCTAACTTAGCTATGATGTTTTATTATTTTAGTAGGTTATTATCAGTGATTTGTTCAGATAATCACCCATTTATACAGCACAATGACCAAGAATACACATAAAGGGGCTATGTTGATATGGACAAGAAAATGTGATGACTATTTCTATGAATTGAAGTGAATATTGGTGAATCCTCCAACCCAAAATCAACCATTGGGGAATGATGTGTGTGTGATCTATAGTGATGCGTCAATGAAATGACTTGATTGTGTCCTAATGAATAATGATAGAGTTATTTCTTATGCTTCAAGGGATCTTAAAATTCATGAACAAAACATTAATACTAATGATCCTGAGTGATCTGCTGAGATATTTTTTTTAAAAATATTGATACATTATCTTTATTGTGAAAGAAGTGATATATATACGGATCATATGAGTCTGATGTATATTTTCTCATAGAAATGATTGAAAATGAGGAAACCAATATCGCTCTAACTACAAAAGGATTATATGTTTTATAATCACTTCCACCTAGGAAATGAAAATAAGGTAGCCGATGCATTGATAATGAAGAATAATATAGTTTCAAACAAAATAATGATTTAATTGTATCCTGTGTCAATGGATCTAATTAGGATGGACATCAGAATTAACCAAGAATTTGGAAATTCATAACATTCTCAATTGGTTTCCCAAAAATATTTATTATAAAAGATTAAAATGTCGCAACCTGATGATGAGAACCTACAAAAGAGAATTATTATTGTGAATGATGAGATGTTGAATGACTACATATGTGAAGAAGGAATTATGAAATTTGGGAAGAGGTTATGTGTCCCCTTTATAACCAAGATGAAATGTTTGTTTTTGGATGATTCCCATAACTTGAATTTCTTTATACAACATTGTATAAAAAAAATTATAGAGATTTTTATGAACATTTTTTGTGGGAAAACATGATGTGGGAAATTGCTGATTATGTATTTAGATGAATTGTTTGACAACATGTGAAGACCGAATGACAACATCTGAGAGGATTCATGCAACCTATACCTATTATTACATGGAAATATGATGACATCACCATGTATTTTGTCATTGTTTTACCCAAAACTCGATAAATTAATGATGTAATATGGGTAATTGTGGATCAACATAAACAATATTCTCATTTTCATGCTATAATGGAGGATTTTCAACAAGACTTCATTGAAAGAATATATGTTAAATATGATGTGATACTTCATTGAGAACCTCACTCAATTGTATATAATCTTGATACATGATTTACCTAGAAATTATGGAAACTTATTCTGAATGAATATGATATTGATCATCATTTGAGAACTGATTATCATGCACAAACTGACGTGAAATAAGAAAGGAAGATAAAAACCATAGTGGACATGTTGGATCATGTTTTCATGAATTTAATGGTATGTGGAATCAATATTTACCTTTACTGGATTTTTCTTACCATAATAGTTTCCATTCAAGTATTTAAAAGGCACCATATTAATCATTGTACATAAAGAGATTTCATACACCCACTTGTTTTGATGAAGATAGAGAATGGAAGCTTATGGCCCAGAGATTTTGGATGACCCAAAAACAATGGTAAATACTATTAAATTAAATATTAGAGAATCTCAAATAATATAATATATATATACTTATAATCAAAGTAAGGATTTGGCGTTTTAAGTGGGAGATCATGTTTCCCTGAATGTATATACATTGAAGGGTTTTATAACATTTAGGAAAAAGGGAAACTAGTCCCTATTTAAATAGGAGTTTTTAAAAATATGAAGTGAATTAGAGCTAATTAATATAATTTGGATATTCCATATAACATGTCTAATGTACATAACGTGTTATATGTCTCATTGCTGAGAAAGTACAAGCCACAAGCAATGCATGTCTTTACTTTTGAAGGTATTGAATTCGAACATGAAAAATTGTACTATGAAGTGCCTATCTAGATTTTGGACACAGAAGAACTAGTGTTGAGGAATCAGATGACTCCACTAATAAAGATACATAGGAAAAATCATCAAATTGAAGATGCCACATTGGAGCCTGAGTCGCTTATGGTTAACTACCAAAATATTTCTGTGAGGTCACATTATGGTAATTTCGTGGATGAAATTTTTGTAATGTGGGGATAATTTAACACCCTTGGATTTTTGAAAATAAATATTTAATGCATAAAATAATGAGTCTCTAAAAGAACCACTTTATTACAACCTAGCTAGTAAACATAAATTTTCCACCTCTATGATTTGAATATCGAAAAACTGACATACACAATTACGTTTTGGGTTATATTTTGAGTCTGATATAATAGACAAAGATTTTGATGAATAGTAACGTACTATTATGAATCGTAACATACACATATGAAAACAAATTTATTTTAATAAATAGTAAATTGTCCAAAAAATAGAATCCTCACAAATTAATCTATAAACATAGTTTTCATATCTTATAAGTGGAAAAATTATCGTATTATTATTATTTGTTTTATTATATGTCATAAATATTTTAAATAAATATTTTGGATTAATTAAGTAAATTAAAATCAAAATGCACTTTCAGAAAATATAATCCTAAATTTTTATTTTATTTTATTATTTTAAAATGATAATTTTATATGACTTTGACTAATTTTTCGAGGTGTTACAAAATGAGTTATAGTTTTAATGTTTTTTTAATAAATCATGATTTTATTTAAAAATTAAATTAAAAATATTTATAAACTAATTTTCAAAACTTGAATTCTATTTTCTAATTCTACACATCTAATAATGTTTGAGGTAAACTATTTGGATTTTTCTAATATACTATAATTTTCTGTGAATAGTAAAATAACATAATTTCTGATAAATGCTAAATAAATGATTAATTGGGTTATAAGTGATTTATGGATGATTTAGGACCACAGGGATCGAACTCACATTCACTTATTACTATTATGGGTCACAAGAATCAATAATATTTATTTTCATGAGGGAAATAATTAACTAATGAATAAAATATTCACATATCACCCATCTCCTCTATTATAACCCCCTCCCCTCACTCCCTATACTCTTCACTCCATTAAGACTAGTATATCCTAAATATTCAACCCACGTAAAATTCCATTGTCACTCCCCACTTCAACAATCACTTGGTCCTTCCAAATGTCCAAAACCCTATCCCTTAAAGAGATTCTCAAGGAGGTGGAATCCGGAGGTGAATTCACATTCTATTCATTCATTTTCATTTCAAGTTCCGTTATTTTGTTATCCTATCCGCACATACTCTATCCAAATGACCATGATAACTCTATTATCATCTATATAATGTAACTATATCATTTTAATTGAATAACCATCATCAATATCCTTACTTTATCTCTCTCCCACTCTTATATTATAAAACAAATCATTGTCTGCAGGGTTCCAAATTACAACCTTCGTGGAAGACAAAGTTTCATTCTTAAATTTATCTTTCATTAATGGTCATAAAACCTTTTTAATGGTTGAATAGACAATAATATATATATTATAACCTACTTAATATTTTGTAACTCCTATATGTACATAATATTAAATCATATGACCAAACTACTTCCCAATAATCAAAATACCTCTAAAATAATCTATGTTATTGTCATTATTATTTTATCTAATCATTCATCCTCATTCCATGTAAACAAATGATATGAATGAACATTAACATATATTTATGTTTATAGATAATATATAATTTAAATTCTGGACAATTACATCCTTTCGTTATGAACATCCATTCACAAATACAAACATACCGATCATGAAAACCAATGAAACAAACACTACAGAACGACGTAATTCAATCTTATAACTTATAAATAAGATCATAATGAACATAATAAAATTATGAAAAAAATTAAATTACTAATAGGATCTGAATTATTTTATCAATATTTCTAATTACATATTTCATGACCTTATGTTAAAGTGTGGAACACATTCAGACGTAATGTAAGGGGTTTTTACCCGAACTATTATTTTCATTTGGGTTACATTTTAATATACATATCTCAAATAAATTATAATTATTTCATAATTTCACCTAATATTTTATATTTGAATGTTCAATATATATCTTTCAACAAAAATCATAACATCAATTATTGGGAGTTATATTTTTTTAAAAGATCATTGAAGAATCCTCCATGATAAACAATCTTGTTTCATTGGAATTCTTGAAATTATTACCTATTTTAAAGGGAACATTATAATCTTTTTTTGGAAGCCATTATCATTTTAGAATAACTTATTTTATTAATAAAATACTATCTTACTTCAATTAATGTTTTATATTATATTTTTTTCCAAAAGAACTCTTCTTTTGAAAATAACAAAGAATTTATATCAAGTATTACTAGACGATTTTATAAAAGTATATTCATATATTTCAACAATAATTTTTTTTATTATCAATTTTTGGGATTAGTTTTTTATGGAATCATCTAACATATATAATTTAATGTTTTATGATTATTTTTACTTTGGCTGAGCTATCTTAAAATCGTTCCGCAATTTACTTATAATTTCAAGTGCTTATGCTTAATGATCATGGAAAGTTATATAAATTTAATATATTAGTTTAATATGAATTTATATATCGTTTTTTATTATCCCCATTAATATACATAACACATTTTAAATAGTATGTATTTGGTGGGGCACACAATATCCCCCCCAGTACATCGGTAGGTCTTATGAGACAAACTACATTCATGTCCTTGAAAAATGATTATTTATGGTTTTGGAATGTGGTCTTGATGGTATGCCAAAGATGTCCCACATTTTGTATTCCCTAATTACTGAAATAGTATTGATGGTTCATGTAGTTATTTGGCGAGTATATTACCCATGATTATGTTTTAATATGGCATTATTTATTCATATTTTATTCCTACCATAATGTGTTAATGTTTATTTTTTAGAGGCATGCATTTTCTCATTATTCTGTATTCCTAATTTTTATGTTTATGATATATTTTTCTATTTTTGTTACCCTTACATAGAGTTTGAGATCACCCATTTCTTATGTTTCATATTCCCAATACACGAAGAGTAATATTATTAATTACTTGTAGAAATAACCTAGAAGTTTTGGATGTTGTTAATGGAGTTTATATGATGTTATTATTTACAAGTTGTAATGTTGAACATATGTATGCATCCAGTTTCCAATGATACAAAATTAACCTGTCCTTTAGGATTCATATTACATGTTTATATTCTATTGTAATTAAATATGGAACTATATCCAGGAAACTGGGGTCGGGTTTTTACAATTGGTATCAATGGAAGTTTAGTAGAAAAATGGAAAGTCGATTTAGAAATAAAATTTAGGGAACAAACCAATAAGATCGTCATTATGTTAAACTTACAAGGACATCCTAGTATTCTAATAGGGAATGGATTATGTGGACCTTTCTAGCAGATAAATTCATGTTTGGATACATCTAGTGGATGTTGTTCTGACACAGATGTACATATGAGTGAAAACAATAACAAGGAGTTTTTGGCTTGATCGGGATTATCTTGGTACATGAAAATGGGCTTTATTGCACACATGGTTTGACACTCATAAGGGATATTCTTAATATAATTCTCAATTTTTTACAAGCCATTATGAAGGATTTAAATATAATGTTTTCCTCAAAGAATCCAAGTTTTTGATAAGGGGATTAACAATGCATATGATTTCAATTTATGATAAGTATTTTACTATGATATAATTATACATTATGATTCATAAACTAATATATTGTATCCCATTATCAAGAAATGGATCATAGTGGATGAAATGTAAACCGCATGAAAAAATGTATCCCATTTTGCGATTTTCCTCCGATACAAGATAATGATGTTGGATCTAGAGCTATGATTGGTGTTGAGAAACATATAAAAATAATGGGACAACTGACTCTGTTGATTAATAATATCCTTACCCATATATAGAATCCCAATCCCTAATTTGGAGGAGCTACATTGGATCACTTTATGTGACAACAGGTTCCATAATTATATGGGACTTCAACCCCATATTGTAAGTGAGTAGGGGATAAGTTCCATGGAGAAGAAATTTATTACTTTGGGATGTAAAAACAAGGGAAGGTTGTCATTGAATTATATTGTTTAACAATAGATGCAGATTAGTGTTGGTTGTTAATCCAAAACACAAAGGAGGAGGAAAAGATATAAGAGATAGAATGGAGGGACATTAAAAAAATCATCACAGTGAAATAATTTCACTGTTAAAATCGAGAAGATATAGAAAGGATTTTTTTTAATTTGATGCAAAATTAAGATGAGAATATTGAAAAATATGAATATAACTTTATAAGGATAGAAAGACATTTTTTGGACAACATACATAATCCAAGGAAAAAAATTTATCGGATTTTTATTCCATAAAGTCATTCCTCTGATGGAACTGGTGTCCAAATATTTCTCATCGTAAGAAGATATTGTCTAAGTGCTATAAAGATGTAAAAATAATTTTCTGTGACTTATGACTTTAAATGAAAACAACAGAAGTAGAGGGCTTCCAAATAATCTAGAAAATTAATTATGGAAATGGGGAAGAATGGAAGAGTTTACCATCTATCCTGCAGTAATTGTGGGATGAAACACTCAGGTACTTGCCTGATGAGAATGTGATTCTGTTACAAATACATAGAAAAGGTCACCTACCATGGGATTATAAGGGGTTGAAAAAAGCTAACAATTTACAATTATATAATTTAATGGATATGGGACATTATTCACATTAATTTCCTATGTGTTTGGGACACATTCCACAAAGAAGGCCAAGGGTGAATGGATAAGCTTATATGGTCTCAACTGTGGAGGTTGATGATTCTAATGATGTTGTGGTAGGTACTTTATTTGTTTCACAGAACATATCCAATGCTATATATGAATTTGGATCATCCCATTCATTCAAATAATCCATGTTTTCTATGAAATTTATAAATTTCCAATTTGATTTAGTATGGGAGTTGTTATTAAAAACACATAAGGGAAGTATCATAGAAACAAAGTTGTGTTAGGAAGTCCCCATTATGGAATATAAACATGTTTTATCTGTTGATTTTATTGTCATATCCATGATTTGTTTTGATATAATACCTTGTATGGATTGACTTTAGAACCATGACGAAGATAATTATTGTAAGAACAAGGAGGTCACTATTTTTTAAGATGATGTTTAATCCCTTATCTTTTGGGAAAAAATATCACTATATGATTCTCTTCATGATCCACTCCATGTAGATCATCAAAATTCACCTATTGAGGAGGAAGTGAATGAAATAAATATGGGTGAGGAATAATTTTTCAAATAGAGGATGTACCTATTGTGAAAAAATATGTTGACATCATTCAAGAAGATTTACCTAGACATCATCTAGAGAAGGAAATTGAGTTTTAAATTGACTTAACTCTCTACTAAAGGACCATATGAAATACCACTTTTTAATGGACATTTTTGAATTAGTGTAACTGAAGAAACAACTTAAAGAATTGAACGATAAAGTACTTATTTTTTCAAGTGTTTCTTTTTGGGGAGTTCCAGCTATTTTTTTTGATAAAAGAAATATCTAGGAGGTTGTGCATTGACTATATGGTGATCAATGAAATAAAAATAAAGAACAAGTATCTTATACCATGAATTATTGATTTATTTGATCAAATTCATGGAGATCAATGTTTTTCGAGGATTTTACATTGTTCTTGATATAATCTGTTGCTTTTGAAACATGGAGACATTCCAAAAAAAGCATTTTGAACATGTTATGGGAATTACGATTTTAAAGTAATGCCTTCTGGACTAAATAATTCACCCTTTGAATTCATGGATCTAATGAATATATTATTCTATAAATATCCTGATGTCTTTATGGTTTTATTTATTAATGATATCTTGGTTTACACAAAAAGAAATTAACATCTGGAAAATCAATTATGCACTATTTGGAAGACTATTAGAATAAATGAGTTGGCTTGCATTACACGCAATCAAGACCTTCCTTGATAGTGTGTGTAGTACGCAATACCGAGTTTCACTAAACGAGATATTATTATAATATTGTTATGAACTAGCCGTTATGAATTGTAATACCCACTTTCTGAAATTTTATAAATTTTATCATTCAATGTAGACTTCATTTTTGTATTCGGAATATCAAAATTAGCCTAGGGTGAATTTTTTGTATTTTTAAGAAAACTTTCAATTTCTGATGAATAGTGAAAACACTTGGTTACTATTTAAAACCCGAATTTTTATTTAAATAATTATTTATGTTATTTAAATTTAGTTTATGTAAAAATTGATACATAATACCTATATAAGTTAAATTTAATTCATCTGAGTCATTTTATAATAATTTTAGATATATTAAAATTTTATTGAACTTTTAACTGTCTTTTAACTACCTCCTAGGAGAATTTGAAAACTTACATAAAACTTAATTTTACCGCTTTTGTGAGTGGAATTTCTAAAATATGAGAGAAATAGTTAATATCAAGTAGTAAAATGTGTTTCAATAAGTTAAAAATAATCTTTGGTGAATAGTATCTTTTTACTTTTATTTACCACGATTAAAGTAAATAGGGTTATTAAGGGTAAAAATGATATTATTATTAACCTAACACATGTCCTAATTATATTGGATGAGTATAATTTGACCACAAACAACCTTAGGAATATGATATTACAATTTGTGTCCACTTAGATTAGAGCAGGACATTTATTATTATTTAATTCAAAGAAGAGTTAAAAGAGTTGAAATATAATTTCAATAACTAAAACATTTTTACTATAGGGTTATACATAAGATAAATTTGATAATAAATATCCCTTAGAAAGATAAAAATATTTCCAACATAATTTTATTTTATTTATAATTTTTAGACATTAAATAATTTAATTTATTAATGACACAATGATGATGCAGTAATTGTCTTATTAATGAATTATAACATATATGATGTTATAAAAACACAAATAAATGAAATCTAATACTTTTAAGGAATTACACTAATTTTCTAGGTTAAAATAAATTTTTATTATTGATTTAGCTAATTTTTTCGAACTAATCATGCTGTTATAATTTTCACAAAAATCAATTACCAAATTGTATCAAAATTGACATAAAATAGTTTTTAAAACAATTATTATATTATTAATTTTTATTATTTTTAAAAAAATATGAGTTTGGCCATATGATATATATAAGGTTATATATATTAATAATAAACCACTTGGGGTTCTTTTGGCTTGTTAGAGTTAGTTTATTAACCATATAGTGTAAGAAAACAAGAAGACAAGGAAAAAGATAAATTATTTAATATAAAGTTAAATCTAAATGATAAGGTTAAAATAGTAACCTTAAATTGTATAAAAACTATTGGATGAGAGGATTTTGAACCATCCCCACTTTATATTAGAAATAATTCACTTTATATCCATTATAAACCCAATATTACATTATTATAAAATAATATTTTATGTTTTTTCTAAGGTGCCCCTATCCTCCCTTATAAAAGGGAACCTCCTCCCTCTTCTCTTCACAACACATTGAGGCTTAACGTTCAGCCAAAACCTGACCATTTACCATAGACACTTACCTAGAAACATTATGTAGGTTATGTTCTTCTCAAATTACCAACTCTAGTCCCATAAGAGGAAGCTTAAAGGAGGTGCGTCGAAGAAGTGGTAATCTCTACTACCAATTCTTTCAAGTTTATTTCTTCTTCTACTTCTTATTATTTAGTAGCCTCAATATAAAGTAATAACATCAGTATTACTTATATACTGATATGTTGTAATAAATATGAAACAACCCTATTTCACCTTCTTTCCATCCTAAGGAAAATGAAATCACCCCGCGTGTGTACGTAAGGAATACCATCTCCACGTTGTGGGGTAATCTGTTTTTCAAAAACCACCATACATGGATGGGTATAATGGTGTAAAGAATAACTATATATGATTATTATAGTATCATAATGATTCAGATATATTATACCATCCACTCCAATTCTATTCAATAATTATGGGAACGATATAATCGCTCGTGCGTACATATGGATTACCGTCTCCACGACGCGATGAGATTCATTCTCCATGCTAACCATTCATGAATGTTTATAAAGCTTATATAAAGAATAATAATGAAGTATTTGACATAATAATTCTACTTGATTTATGTACATATATATATATATATATTTATGTCATATACTTAGTTCCATTAAAGTTAATATGGAAAGGAAAACAACGTTCATTCGTACATATGGCCTACCGTCTCCATGAACAGTGCTTTTTATTTCATTTATCTTTATATTATATATATATACTGAATATATATGATATATGAATCATGATTAACATTATGGGATAAATTAAATCATGATATAAGTAATAATAATATCAATAAAAACAAGTCCAAACACGCATGATAAAGAAAACAATTTTACCCAAAACGCTGCTTTAATATGGAATTTACAAAATAATGGGTAATATAAAGTCATAAGTGAACCATATATGATATCATAAAAATGAATATTATTTTGTAATAAGTCAATGAAATTATTAAAATCATTATACAATATGTTCGGATACGTATGAATCATATCGGTCCTAAGGTAAGGGATAATTTTGCAATCTCATTTTTATCAGAGATTGCTTATACGTAAGTATTTACTGGGGTTATATTTAGCATCCATGTAAATAAAAATGTGTTTCATAAAGTGTTTAAAATTCCTCCATATATTTTTAAATTCATGTTTACCACTCTTGGACTTTTACATTGTGTTATGGAAAAAATCTTTCTTTTTTTACCATACGAGGAACTTTTTGACTTTTCCGGCAAATGTATGAGAAGAATGTTTTATTTTAACTCATACTGAATGAATGGATTTTTATGGTTTTTATAACACCTTAATTTTAAGAAGCTTACTCTAAAATATTTCAAGACTATTTTCAACAAAATCCACTTCTTTTAAAATTGCATGACATTTTGTGAAAATAAAATGATTTTGAATAAGAAAGGAAATTTTCCTCAAGAATTTATTTCAAGTGTTTTATCAAAACCAATTTCCATCTAAGATCACATTGTTTCATATGTGTATGTTTCAGGTATAATGTCTCTAAGATTTACAATGTTTCACTTCTCTAAAGATGAAATTATATCCATTTGTTTTATATGGGTTATGTTATGATGGGATGATGTTTATGAAACCAATTTCTTTTTTGGGTTATGATGAATGATTTACGTTTATATTATGGCACACATAAGAATGATTTAATTATGAGATGGGTGGGACCTATATCTCCCTACAATGCATTGGGTAAAGATTTATATCTCATGAGATAGACATGGCTAGAATGAAAAGTTAATCTGGTTTAGTGACACAGGACTGGAACGAGGAGTGAACTCAATTCAGAAAGTGACTTTGTCCACTAGGATGGTCTTGGTAGTAATGCCTTGGATTCAATAGAAATCATAACATGGGATTAATTTTTTCCACAATTACATGATTTATTCCCATGATATTTTATGATGATTGATGTTCCATTATGATCTATTCCTTACGTACTACCATGTTTTATTTCATTTCTCATGATTTTGATGATTATACATTATGTTCATATTTTTAAGATCAAATGTATATGGTTTGTTTAATTTTCTCCATGATTACCATTACTGAGAATTTGAGCTCACCATTTATATTTTTTCTTTTCCCCATGATATAATGAAAGGATTTAGGTAAGAAATCAAAAGGGGAAGATCTTTATGGGAGATGTTGAAGATCTTTCAGCATGATTAGAAGATTATGTTATGAGTTTCCAAAGACACTAAACTATTATGATCCTTGAGTGTTTGGTTTTCTTATGTATTATGTATTCCTAAAAATTAATGTAATGTCCAGGTATGTCAAGATTTGGGTCTCTACAGTTTCATTACTGAGTTCACCTATGTTGGACCTTTTTATGTATAAAAGGAATCTATATTTTAGCGGAACTAAAAATCATAAGGTTTTTTAGGAATGTATCATGTTTCTTTAAAAGATATTATTGAATTTGGGATGTGATGATAGTGAAAATGACATGATGGTGTAATATTTCATTAATGTTTATTCTATAAAATGGTGGTGGTTGATTTAAAAAATTACGGATGAAGAAGAAATTGATGGCATGGAATAGATGTGATTTAATTTAATAATTTTTAAAAAATATTTAACAATAGAGTAACATAAAAAAGACTGTTCATCATCATAAATAATATTGGGGAAGAATATGCTTCAGAATGTTAGGATACCTTTGTGATATTAAAAACCTAAGATTAATATTACATACTTAATCCAGAAATAATGAATGTAAATTTCATAGAAGGAGTTGAAAAATGTCTACATAGGGCACTGGTTTCCAAAATATTATCATTATGTGGTAATATTTATTTAGGTTCTATAAATAATGAATTCTATAGATCCATTATATTAAAAGGAAATCTAGAAAGGAAGAGGTCACTTGAACAACCTGTTAAATGGAAAGTATCAAAGATGAAAAAGGTGAACCAATTTTCATATTTTGAAAACTGTGGAAGGAAATATCATAGAAAATGCCTACACGGTATGCAATTTTGTTATAAATGTAGTAACATGGGTCATATAGATCATGAGTAAATGTATACGAAAGAGAAAACATATATCATATTATTCAAAAGTAATGAATTGAGGGAAATATTCAGACCAATATTCCAAGCCTCTAGATACCATACTATAGAAGACAAAATGGGGGTAATTCCAAGCTTATTCGGTCAGTACAATAAATGATGATGTTATTTTAGTTGTAGTGGTCCGTAATCGTATAATAACATAAAATCTAGATAAATATTGATTTTATTATTAATCCTATAACTCTTTTATATCTACCCTATATTAAATAATAATTAAACATTTCCCTAAATATTTAAGAAATTATTTGTTGTTTAAAAGTCCCAAAGGAAACCTCATGGAGTGAAATAAATGTTAAGAAGTTCACATAATGGAAAATTTACATCCCCTATTTTATGTATTTATTATTATACATGAGGTTAGAGTTGATATAGTCCTTTATAAGTACCAAATTTCCAAATATTACATTTTTACCAGGTAGAGAGAATTACAATTTTTTATGAATATTTGGAATTCCTTAAAATTAGATGGGAAAAGTCATTTTTGGAGTCATTTCTGAATCCCCCTCCATTAGGTATTAAAAATATGATTCATTTGGAAGAATACCAGACATAAAGAGTTGATGAAAAATTTAATTTTCAAATAGTGGATGTACCTATTGAATTAGAATACATTTATGTATTTATTATGTAACTAATAAAATATTAATAAGAAGAGTATGTTTATTTTTCCATTGATTATATCCATGATTCAAGAAAAATATCAAGGAAAGCTAATATATGTCCCATCAATGATTTTGTGGAGTTGAAGAAACAAATAAATGTATTGATTGGTATATGATTTAGAAACCCTATTGATTCACCTTGTGAAGACATTATTATTATCACTAATGAAAAAGATTGATCTTTGTGTATGTACATTTATTATAGGGAAATCATTGATACTAGGATGAAGAACAAGTTGCCTTCACCTCTCAATAATAAATTATTCGATCAACTTCATGGAGATAAATATTTTTCAATAAATGGTCTTTAATTTGGGTATCATCAATTTTGAGTAATGAATGAATATAGAAAAATATAAATATTCAAATGAGGTAAGAATATTATGAGATTAAAATAATGTAATTCATAATAAAAAATATATCCAAATTTTTTATAGATTTATCGAGAACAGTATTAATGGAATAACATGATACCTTTCTAGTTAATAATTGATGATATCAATGTATATTCTAAAATTTATAACGAAGATGACAATTAGTTGTGGATCATTCTTGATAGTCTTAAGAGGATTAGTTATATTGTAAATTTAGAAACTGTGAATTGAAGCTTCAGAATGATTCATTTCACATCCATATTTTCAATATTTATTGAATCACAGATGATAGTATGAAAAAAGGTTGTAAATTAATATATTTCACCAATAAATATAATTATGACACATAGATTTATTAGGTTGGAAGGTTATCATTGTTGATTAATTTCTTATTTTTTCTATTCCACGGAAACATTTTCATAGAATTCAAAAAAATGGGGTATATTCACATGGGAAATGAAATTTGAAGAATGATTTGGATAATTCAAGAAAATATTTGTCAATTCATTAATTTTAAATCTACCATCAGGAATATATTGATTTCAAAACAATGATGACCCATCAATAAAGTGACAAGGTGGTGTCTTTAAAAAGAATAATAATGTTATTGAATATGAATCAATATATTTATGTAATCATGAATAGAATTATCTAGCAGATAATATTGAGTACCAATTATAAATATTTACATTAAATATATCGATACATTATCTCTATTGTAAAATATTATAGATATATATATATTATAAGTATAAGAAAATTTTATTTTTATAGAATGAGATCCAAATTAGGAAAATGTAGTGGATGTTGCTAACAATTGATTATTTTTTCTCAATATAGTATCTCTTATGGAAGAAAAATAATGTCAAAGATGCATTGACCAGGAAGGATCACATAGATCATTCTAAAGTGAGGATTGATAGGGATGATATTTTCATCGATATAATATAGATAAATTAAGTAACTAGTATGGAAGGGGATAAATAATTTATTTATCCAATGATTTATAAACCGTCTTTATTGTTAATAATAAAAATTTATCGTACTAAAAATGATATTTTTAAATTAAAAATAATGTTTTGAATAAATGAAAATTGATAGAATTCGTATATGAATATGGATTTCAAAAATTGGAAAGGAGGGTTTTTATTCCATAAATTCCTGAGATGATATAGGAATTAGTTTATGAGGCTTGAATCTAGAATTTATCCAAACACCACAGTAGAATTAAGATGTATATCTATTTAATGGAATAATATTGGTGGGACAATATAAAGCTTAAAATTGTGGAATATGATTCTAGATGCTTGGTGTATCAATATTTAAATGTAGATAGACAACATTCTATATAATTTGTGAGACTTCATCTGATTCTTGTGTCAAAATGGGTTAATATTATTATGGAAGACATCCCATGACACCTAAATATCCCTCGAAAGAATGACACAATATGGGTTAAATTTTAATTCCATACTAATTATACACATTCTTTTTTTATAAGTGATGAATTACCTATCAAACACCATACATTGTTCTTTATTGATGATGTTGTCCATCTTCATGGTGTTCTCCATTCAATTGTTCTTGATCATGATCCCAATTTTACATCAAAATGATAGAAAAATAATTAGAAAGATCTAGATAAAATATAAAATTTGATGACATCATTAAATTATAAAATTAATGGATATTATAAAAGGACTATTCAACTATTATGAGATAATATGATCTCATTATCATAAACATTCAAGTAACACTTTATCAATATTTTCCGATGGTAGAGTTTTTACATATAAATTCCCTCAAAAGAAGTATTCATATGGAATTATATGAATAATTATATAGAAAGAGTTGTCATAATACAACATGTTGGGATGGACATATTAATGGATGATTTTATCCTAGGATTTTTATGGGGATACAATGAAAATTTAAGAGAATATTCATTGTCATATTAAAACTATTATGATCTATTAAAACTGTTATATTGATAACTTGAGGAAGAAATGCCTGAATGAGAGGATATTATGATGAAGAACCACCCATATTTGATTAGAATTTTTAATATTTATAATTTTTATGATTATTATTTTGTAGCATTGTATAATATAATATCAAAATATTTCCAATAAGAATATATTTGATCTCGTATACATTATTCAACAATCCGTATAAAAAACCTTGAAATATTATTATTTAAATATGACAATTATATGCTACATATTGAATGAGGATGTATAAATATGAATAATGTAGTTTTAAAATATAAATTATTTTTATATTCCATAATAATATATTGAATATTTTTTATTTGAAAAATACTAAATTTTTTATTTTTTTCATTTTATTGTTAATAAATATTTCAAAAACATGTTTGTTGATTTTTTGTAAAATTATATCAATATTGTTTATAAATTTTTAAAATATTTTGGAAAAAATATACATTATTTTTGAATCATTATATAAAAATTATCTTAGGTTCTTATTCATATTTTTTAATACTTAATTTTTCAATTAATAGTAAAAAATATTATTTATTATAGAAAAAAATATTCTCATTTAAATAATTTACAATGAAGAACAAATTTAGAACATTTTAAATTAAATATTTATTCAATTAAATTAATTATAATCCATTTATGGTTTTTAATGAATAAATTCTTTTTAATTAATTTTGGAATCATTTTTATACATAAGAAATTTTTTTCTTAAAACTCATTTTCATCATGTTTTATCAGTTTTATTTTAAAATAAATATTACAATTATATATTTTGAGTTTGATAAAATTATCTACATATTTGGAATTAGCATGCCCATATTTTTGAAATATCTCACCTCTAGTTTTGGCTATAATGAATAGTAAAGTGCATAACAGATTTTTACTATATGTAGGTTCAAAAACAAGATTACTATGGGTTGAACTAATGGTATAATGGAAAAAATGACATAAATAAGATTAATATATATTTTCTATAGATATTTAAACACTATCAGATTTAATTTTAAAAAAATGACCTATTTGTATCCATTTTTTAAAATTTATACATATATATGTTTCATTTTTTGGGAAATTCCAACGATATTCTCTCCCCAATTTATAAATAAACATGCATTATATCTATTCTTTACTCAACATTTATCAATATATCTCTACCAAAACATATTGAAATCTATCCAAAACATCAATAGACACATTCTAGATATTGTATTCTTACCAACAGACCAATTCAAAATCCCTTAAAAATCATTATAAAGTAGGTATCTTAAAGTGATAGTAATCACATTAACAATGATTTTTCATTTCACATATTACATTATAACCAATGAATATTACCCAGACATTAATATATAATATAAATAGTATATCCTACATTAATATATGTTATTATTTTTAGGGAATAATTTCTTTTCTTTTTCATCTATCTAAAATATAAATAATAGTTCTTTTGTGTACGGTTGACTACTACCACGTGATCTGATGTTATTTATTTTCTATCACCAAATCACATGTATAGTCAATATTATATAACTAATGCATGTTAATAATAATTATAATATTATATAGATTATTAAAAATAAATATGTCATCCACTTATTTCTACTTTCACTAATATCAAAATGATAACATCGCTCAAATATATATATGACCCACTACCTCCATGAAGAGATGTAATTAATTTTCCATATAAATCATTCTATAATAATTCTAAAATTATGAATCTAATTGATAGAATTAATATTTATATTTTTTATATCGTTTTTGAGATAATATAACTATATCCTCATTATATGAATCAATTATTTTGTCAAAATATTCATAATAAAATTAAACAATTAACACCTAAAACAATGGAAATAATGAAATATTATAAACAAAAGGTAAATAATATGTTATATGAAGATTATATATGATATAAAAAATATTAAGAAGGTTCATTTAGAAATAAATAACTGTTTACAACAATTATATTTTATATTAATGATCTTTCAACTAAAGAGATGCATGAGGTAAATGATTTGGAATCAATTTCAACCCCATTAAGCCATGTTTTGTATTATGAACATGTTTATTTTTATGGTGTGAAAATAGTATGAATTATATTATTTCAAATGAATTTATATTTATCTAGTAATATAAATGTTTAACTTCAGGTTCAATAATTAATGATTTTCAGGATTTTTTCTATATTTTCCTTATTAGATCATGAATCCAGAAAAGATATGCTTTATAGAAAAATAGAATTTTTTATTTTTGATATGATATATATTCTATCATATCCATATTTAATTAAAATATTTCAATTTTTTTATATTATAAAATGTTTTTAATGTTTTTTTACCAATTGTTCCCATTTTTACAAAACAATTTAAATTGTGTCTTCGTCTCATTCTTTGAATGAGGTAATTTTCAAAAAAAAAATGTGTGAATGAAATATTTTTAAACAAATTAATAATATAACTATTTTACACAACCATGAATAATATTTTATCTTAATTCTAATTTAAATTTTTTATTTTAATTATCAAAGAACCCATTTTTTTAATTTCTTTTTTGAAATATGTAATTTAAAAATAAAAAGTCATTTTCTAAAGAATATATTTATATTTTTTTGGTATTTCTATACTTTAATTAAAGGAATCCATTTCTTTAGTTATTATCAATTTAGTATATTATGAAATAATATTGTTCATTTCATATTCACTTTTTCTTATTTTATTCATTCGACATTACTTTTTTCATAAATATAGATATTCATTTTCTAGTGGATAATATAATTTCATAAAACATATAATATTTCTATATATATGTTTATTTGATATATATAATATTTATTATTAAATATTAATTATTTACTCAATATTTGTATTTTTTCATTACATCATATTTTCTGTGAAGTGAATTATAATTCAATAGATATGGAATGCGTTGGATATGCATTTATGGGTGGGGCCCTATAATAGACTGCACCTCAATGAATTTATAGGTCCCATGAAAAAAAATCAATTAGAAAAGTTAACTTGTTTTCTACAGACATTTTTAAAAAATATCTGGAAAGGTCTTGATAATAGAGTTATTATGATGTCAATGTTCATGACATCCAAAAATTATGCATTTAATTTATTTAGATTCCAATTATTATAATCCAAAATATAACACTTTTTATATATTTCATGGATTCATTTAATTTTCATATTTTTATTTAAATAGATTATGTTTTTACTTAAATACTATTATATGTTGAGTTTTCCTTATTTACTCAAGATAGATTCCCTTTTTCATAACCCTTAATATGTATCTATGAACATCATATTATTACCTTACTATAGTATATGATGCTTAATTCTTGGAATGAGTTTCTGGGATTCTAGGAATATAACATTTTCTATTTTATATTATAACACTAATTGAAAATTGGTTTCAAGTATGTGTCCAGCTCAAAATTCCTCATAAATTGATTGTAATATTTGTGTTATATACTTTCTATCAATGACAATATAATAATAATAAACATTGAATCTGGGTTAATAGATTTGGGATTATTATTAATACTATTTTTTAATACTATTCATGATATATTATGAGTGAATTTGTTAATGTGTTTACATATAAACTTTTGGGGAAATGATAATCTATGGTAAGGTTTTATAAATTGGTGAAGGACATTAAATTTGGAGGAATACTTAATATGTTTTTTACTAATACTCAAAAGATAAATATCATGATTATTTGAAGAATTATTTTGATACAAGTTGATATATAATGAATAAGGTTTCTCTATTATTTAAAATATCTCATCATCAACAATTACGTAAGAAGAGAACAAGAACAGAGATTGAGAAAGGACATCAATTTTATATTTTCCCAATTCACATTTGTTAAGTTTCATGGGTTTCTACGCACATGGATAAAGTAATTTTCATGTTATGGAAATTGAAATTTATAATCATTATGGATATCATGTGGATATTAAATATTGAGTGTTATAAAGACATTGTACGTGATCGGTTTACTATAGTTTTGAAGGAGGAAAATAAGGGAGAATTAATATAGTGAGATAGAATATTTTTTATATTAGATGACTTAAAAAATACATATAAGGTAAATTGGAAATAAATGAATAAACAATGTATTCAAATATATTCTTGGATGAAGAGAATTGAAATGGATACAAAAAAAATATTTTTTGTTGTGATTATAAAGATATAATGAAAACTACTGAGAAATAAACATTTATTGTGCGTAGAAAATGAAAATTAACACATTGAGAATGAGAAATTCAATTATTAATGTGAATATATTTCATGACAATGAATATGAATTTAGAATACTATATTATTATTTTATTATAATGCCAGTAATTGATATTAGTGAGATAGAATAGAGATTGTTTAATTCAAATAAAGAATATCATATCTTATTTAGTTTATAATGTACTTAATTTCACCTTTTAATAATTGTACATAAGGTTCAATTGAAATGTGGTCTTTTATAATGAATTTCCTAATTGGTTTTATTGATTGAAAATATCAAGTTCATGTTTACATTATACCTATGTGGTTTCAAAATTATAGATTAAATGGTATACCCATTCATTATATTTCTTTTGATTATAAAATATATGATGTTTGAATGTGGGATATGAAGAACTATATATCAAAAATATAGTATTCTATCTTAGAAGAAAACATTTTTAATAAATATGGGTTTTTATTTTCTATTACATAATTATTTACAACTTCTGGGATGATTTCTACTGAATGAGAATAAAATGAGAGATCAATTAACCCATCATATTAAGGGTAAAATAAAATAAATTAATTTATTTTGAAATATTAATTCACACTGAGTAACCCCCACCTTCTCAATGTGGGTCTATGTTCCCAGTGGAACAGACTTTTATAGTAGATATATGGTTCAACCTATAATTGGGTTATTAATAATCATAATATTTAAATATTTTTAAATATTTTTAATTTTTTTCCCAAAAGGAAATATAATGTTAATTTGTGTAGAAGATATAATAAATATGGATTATAATATTTTTATTTCCTTTAATATAATGAATATAAGGAATAAGGAGATAATAAATGTAAATAATTCATCCCTTATAGGTAACAAAGAATGAGGTTCATTTTCTAGATTCTATAATCAAGATGCTATACTAACTTGCATGGATGAATAATAATTTCTATATTAATAAAAATCGTTGGAGATGTATAATAATTACAAATTGAAAGCGTCAATTATTTTTTATGAAATTTTTTTTACTGATATTTATTTTATAAAATTCATATAGAAGAACTAAAAATAACTGTGAAATATTACATATTTTAGGATACATAAGAAGAATCATTTTCAATATTTAAAAATATCCCGTATAAATTTCCAATACAAATAGTTACTTTTCATCCTGTAAAATTAACACATATGTAGGAGGAACTCACAGAAATGACAATCAATTTGAAATTTTTTATAAATATTAGAAAAAATGGGTTCTAATGTGTGTGAAGAAATCTATATAAGATTGATTGAAAAGTTAAATGTATAATGATAAATAATTTTCGATTTCTAGATTTTGAAATTGATTGTCTCAATACAGCATAATATAAAGTATACATCATAAATGGAATTGAATAGTACATTTTCATTAGAAAATGTAATTTCTATCAACAATTATCAATTAGGGATCCAAACCAATATGATTTAGGATCCTGATATTTCCATCCATGAAAAGTGAAAAACATAATGATCTAGTTTATAAGATTATAATGGTTGGTGAAAATATAATGAAGCAATTTTTTGATGAGAAAAATATCCTCAATATGATGTTTCTTAAACTGTAGATTAAACATGATAATTTTCTAATTACACTAACTAAATAAAAATACAAAAATGGGAGGAAGAATACTACCATACATACTTCAAAGTAGTATATTTATAAACAAACATACTTATTATATCTAAATATGATTATGTGATCAGTGAATGATCAATGTTTACAATGTTCTAAGATAGGGGAATCACCCATCATAATTTTTTTATTGGTTTCAATAATGTTTCCCACATTATTCATGTTCCAAATTAAAAATATGTTCCATGGATGATATGTGAAACTAATGAAAACCACCACCCAATCTATGGTGTATATGATTATGTGTGATAAATTATGTTTTATAAAATAATCAAAATTTCAAAATTAGAAATATAGAAACAACAAAAACTAGTGAATTCTGGATAACCTATATTACTAGGGATGAATATAATGTTTATTGAATATTTTTAGTGCTTTAAATGGATTGGTGTGACATATTGATTTCAAATGTATGATCGTGAGTTATATATTTTTTATATAATTTTATTTTCTTTTTGGTGCCTATATGATTTTAGATTAGAAATAATATAACATAGAAGATAGACTATGTGGTTCAGTGAAAATATCATGGACAGTAACTACAATTGGTGGGACACATTTAGTGACTAACGTATAATATTCATTTAAATTACATGTTTTCTTATGAATAATCAATATATATCGCAAACAATATACATGTATGATAACCGTAATGGTTTACATTACTTAGTGAATAAATACAGAAACATATTATTTAGTATCATATTTATAATCTCTAACATATTTCTTTATAGAAGGCACTCTTGTTGACTAATCATTCTTAGTAATGTTATTTATAACATAGAGAATATTAAAACCTATAAATGGGTGAGCTCAGAATATCAGTATGTGTAATCGTAAGAGATATAAATTAATGATTATATATATTTATATCATTATCATAATTGTATGATAAAATTTTAATATCAACAAAAAATCAATAACAATAATCAATTGATCGTAATCTCAAGGCATGGAATGCAGCATAAAATTTGTCAAAATATTTGAGAATTATCAAAATATAATTGATGATTCCTGAGTTGAAATCATAATTATAAAAATATTTAATTTGATTGAGGAACCATCATTATTATAGAAACCATATCATATATCAAGGTTCGCATTTGGGACAATCATATCATATCATATTGCAAACCACCACTCATTTAATATAACATACCTGATCAAGAATCAAAATATATTTCATATATTTTATTAAAAAAATCATCTCATTTCATATAAATATAGTATAATATATAAGGATTTGAACATGAATTTGGGGGCTATAACAGACCCACCAATCATTTAATGAAAAATAGAAATTTTCTATTCTATTAAATTCAAATATATTCATCATTTCAACAAATTATACATAATGTATGTAAAATAGGTTTCATATTAATATCATCATAACATAATTAACCCATGGAAATGAAAAGAGTTTCATAGAATCATAATCATCATATTACCTATGATAAATGTTATTGGATGGAGTCATATGACAATAATCCTAGTTATTCATAAAAATCATAAATGTATGCTTATATAGAATAGAAATACCAATAATATATTGCTTGAATATTTCCATGAAAACATGAAAAAGTATAACTTTTTATTTGAATACATTTCGTCATATTACTCTACGCATGTTAGAAATAACCCTATATAAAGGAAATAAAATTTAAGATAAGAAATTTTATATTAAAGTAAAATTATTTTCACGAATGAGTGAAAAATAATTCATTTCATAGACAATAAATAAATATTTCCTCTAAAAAATTTGTGAAAAATACAATATAACTTATGTGGATAATTTGTAGAAATATATCATTTAAAATCAGATTAATTAAAATAAATATTTATAAAAAAATTTCGTATTAAATTCGATTATATGAATGAAAATACATAAAATACATTTTAATATCAAGGATATGGATGAAATATTTCATCTCCCCAATGAATATATATTTTCATTATATCATCAAATACTATTTCTCGATCATTTAAATTTCTATATATATCGATATGGTACTAAAATTTAAAAATTATATAACTAATAATAATATTAGATAATATATTTGTTTTAAAGCATATTATTTTTCAAAATTTCCCCACTATTTTTAATCATTGAAAATATTAAAATGGAATTCAATGATAAGATAAACACATAAGTCAAGACTAGTCTTACTAATCATTTCCTAAATGATTTTGTTTTGTTGTCCTGATCCATTAACAATTATCATGGTTACATCATCACCTAATTATAATCATTTAATTATTATAATATATAATCATTACATAAAATTTTATAACTATTCATTTAAATCATTGATGAGTAATGAACTACATTTCATCATGGAGATTATATTCTGTCAATAGGACTTAGTGAAGTTTACACTTTTTGATTGATAAAACTAAATAAAAATTAATATTATTTAACCCCCAAAAACAAAACAAAAAAGCAATATATATGATATATATATATATATATATATTAAATATATCACTACAAGAATAAATGTGAAGCAGTGAAGAAAAATTAAACACCTATCATCGTAGAGGTGGTAGTCCACATGTTCAAAGAAGAAAAATTTTCATATCCAATTGGATGAAATTTTGGTGGAAAATGGTTGTAACATCATCATAATAAAAAAGTAATATATTTAATAAAAAAATTATTTTTTTAATATATTCTATATATTTATATTTTCTAGAATCAAAAATTAATTTTTAAGTATTTGGTGAAGTCTCATATCACATTTTGTAGAAATCACCATGGACATATAACTCAATCCTTGAATGGATATTATTTTGGAAAGACAAGAAACAATAGGTTTTGGGGAACTAACCATTGCGGGTTTTAGTTAAGTTATTGGTGATATAGAAATATCAAATAATATAAATATTTGATAATTTTAATTTTCATTTAATAATTAATGAAATAACATATTTGGAATTATGTAAAACAAAGAAAAAGTAATTATTGTCTTTATCAAGAAATTTTTTTCAAAATGGAAAAATATTAGATAAAAATAAGTATTATATAGATATATTACCGTCTGCTAAAATTTATTCTAATTTTTTAATCATTTAAATTCTTTTTTATTCGTTTAAACCCTCCATTAACCATATCGAAAATTACATGGTAACAATTTTTTTAGAATTTTGGGTCGTAAATTGACTTATATTATGATAATTGGGTAAAAAATATATAAATTTTGATAATTTATAACATATTTTTATCATATTTATATTGTTTCAATATTTTTTAATATTATTTTATAAAATGTTAGTTAAAAAGTTACATTATTTTCATTTGTGAGACAATTCATTATGTTTTACATTAATGAAATCATGACCGCAACCGAATTAAAATATAAGCATGTTAATAAAAATTTATAATATATACATTGAATAAATTATTGTAATATAACAATTCCTCCCAAATATATAAATATAATTTTTTTAAATCAATATCCGTCAATATTCAAATGAGTTTGGAAGCACTATTTTGGAATTTCATAAACGTATATGGTAATTACTAATTAAATAAAGATTAAAAAATTAATATCATTAAAACATTCAATTACAGTTTACAATAGTATATTAATTAAATAAAAAATATTATCTCTAAGACAACATATAATTGAAGTTATAATCAGGACAATGGCCTTCTTTATTTATGATTTTATTAAAATATTAATAGTGTTATACTAAATGGAAATTTTTAAAAGATTATAAATTTTTAAATATATGATGTAATTTATGAAACAGACAAATTAAATAGGATAAATGATGGTTATAGGGATATTTTTAGGCATTATCGCTTTTTATAAACCTCAATTTAATTATTTTCTGCACATCAATGTGAAAAATATTTACCTTGATTTCTATTTCAAATGAAAATAAATTCAAGGGGACTATTTTCTAAATACAATCCTAATAATTAAAAAGTGGGAATCCATTTTTAATTAATAAATTTTTATAATTGTTAGAAATCCATTTTAATAAAAGCGTTCATAAGATAGTGAAACCCATTTACCAAAATAAATATTATCATAAAAACATAAATATTATTATCTAATTCCAAAAAAACATTTAAATTAATGTTAAAACATTTTCATAAATAAATAATATTGAAATCTAATTAATTTAGTTCATTTACAATGGCTAATTTTATTTATTATGATTAAAACACATTACATGTACAAAAATAGATTTATAAAAAACAACCCTTTTTTACAAACATATAATTTATATTCATTAATAAGTAATTGATAACAAATGAATTCAAAATATAAATCATTAAACCAAATTATATAATTAATTGTTTTTAATAAAATTCAAAGACACCACATCAATATCGTTTTCTGACTATCACCCATAATAATATTAATTTAATACCATATTTTGGTATAATTAGATACATTTTTTATGTAAATATATCTATAAATGAAATTTATTTTATTAAATATAATTTTATTATAAAATATCATGATAATGAATTCCACACCACAAAAGTTTTTTACACATAATTACATATGTTGCATATACATAGATAAGGACACATCAATCTCATTATATTCGCAGGTTTCAATTTTACATCCCCCAAGTAATGGTTTCCCATAAATCATTTACCTTCTGAGTATTCTTGTTCTGTATAATTTCATCCATTCAATTTTGAATAAACAATGGTTATTCCTTATAAGAATGTTCATGTTTTTTTGACCTCTAAATTGATTACATGTGAAGGATCTGGTATGTACGTCCCTGGAGAAATATATGGGATACATCACCAAGTGGATAGTAATTTTGGGGAATCCCCAATTGATAATGTGTCATATTGATATGATCATTAATTTCAAATATATTTATATATCTACGGATCAAAATTCCTTTCATTAAAAATACCATCTCCTTATCCAATTTTGATATTCATATGAATACCTGTGGAATATCATCAGTCTCTAGATCTCGTCGAAGATTGATATCAAATTTTTTTATCAAATCTATGACTCCATGTTGTGTTTTCGAATTACCCTAACCTCACCTGCCATTTTCTCGTCCTAATTATTACCAAAATATTAATATCTATATCTTTTAATGAGAATATAGGATATCTTAACATAATTATTTATATGGATTTATAAGAATCCATCTAAATGTAGGAGTGAATTTTATTATTAAATGGAAACCTCACAAATGGAAGGAATTGATCAAAAAAAATTTCAAATCCCTATATTATGATCTAATAATTCCTTATATATTTTTAATGATACTCTCAATCTAACCATCTCTATATGGAACAAAGTCTAATATAAAACTGAAATATGTATCCATATCGTACAAAAGACATATCTAGAACATCAATATAAGCCTGAGATCATAAGATGATATTATAGAATGTGTCACTCATTAAAATCCAACCACTTCCATAATATATATCCTGGAAGAATCATCGAGTGATAAATAATATTTAATAATAAAAAATTGATCATATTTTATTAGGCAGATAACTAGAACACAACTACCAACATATCTCATCGATGATTTATGGAGTCTAATGATGATTTATGTGGTTGAGTATTCCCATATTTATTCATGTATGGGTAATGGTATATAAATACTCTTTGATTTTTTTCTAATTCATTATATTTTTCAGATTCCAATAATCACAATACATAAAAATTGAAAATTTATTCATGTTATCCAACTAGATGAAATCTTTCAGATACTTATACAACAACATATATCCAGGATGAGTGAAGAATAATGAAATGTGGGATTGTTTTAATAGATCCTACATAATTTTTAGTATCTATGGGGAAAATACTCAGTTTTATGAAAAATTAGAATTACATTATGATGAAAAATTGATTAAATAACATTTGTTATCATATTATTTAGTTCTACATAACCCTTATATGCCTATTTAAAACTCACAGGGATGGATGATTCATCATTGATATATGAACTACAATATCTGTATCATTTCCCCATAATTTCATGTTACATGTTATACAAATACCTAATTATTGGATCTATTTCACTCCACATCATTGAAGAAGATGCATGTTCACTAAGACAAAGAGTATCACCCATTTCACCATAATGATAAATCCTCAATGTAAGTCACACATTTCACCATAATGATAAATCTTCAATGTAAAAATTATAAAAATTAACATCTCCATCCCCAAATAATGTGTTTGGTAATGTTTATGATTTATTTTTAGTTGGAGAGAGGAATATTCCATCACCGTATCATTATTCATGAAGACACATATCATCCCATTATATAATTTATAAATAATGATTAGAAATCCTTATGAATTGTAAGGCAGTGTGAGCACTGGTTCATTGAACAATATTATCATCATATCCTTAAAATTTCCTTCTCATTGATATATAGATAAGAATTAATTCACTTTTGATTCAACATTTAGATTGGATTACATATTCATGGGAAACAACTCGCTAATGCTTCAGTTGTATATGTTCAAACCAATAAAACTATTGGTTTCATTTACCATGTTATGTATATTCCATTTTTATGTAACATCCATGTTTTATAGAACCACATGTGTACCTCCAATTGTGATTATATTAAAAAATGATGAGTCTTTTTGAATGCATAATTAAAAAATAAGAAATATTATATATAGATTATGCATCCACAAGGTTATCACCACAATCCTCAAATGTCAACACTGATCTTATTTTGTCTTCGAATACAAATGAATATAATCAATAAATACTACTATTAATTGATCATGTTAATCTCTAAATTCTCAAATCATTAAATCATTGACTACAGAAATGGAATTAGTAACACCAAATAGAATCACCCAATGTTCATAATACCCATAATTTCATGATAGGTTTATATTGTATATGTCCTACCTTCCGACCCGCAATTAATATTAACTATAATAAAGGTTGATTTTTTATAATTCTTTTGATCATCAAAATTGATCAAAATAATTAATATTGGGTAGTTGAAACTTGTTCTTCATACATAATTTTTTATAAATTATTGATAATCTATAAACAAATTAATAGACAAATAATTTATCCTAACTAAAAGACTACTTCCATCACATCTTGTGTAAAATTGGAAAATTAATCCATTTTTTATATTCTTTTGGGATTTATTCGAAAATTCCTACAACTTAGTTTATGTTATTTTATATAGAGTCTTTGAAATAAGAATATATCAATGTACGAGTGATATTTAAAAATTAAATTAAAAAATTTATAGGAACAATAAAAACATTTGATGGATTTCTATAAACTCTGGTATAATAAGCATACCCTCAATGATATGTTTCCTCCCCAACTATCTATGATTTATATCCTTGATGGATATCATGTAATATCAATTTGTTAAGATAAATTTCCATCAAAAGTTATTATTCATCCACACATAGATTAGTAAAGATTTGTTCATCAATAATTTTATATGTGGATTTACATTGTGAACTATTGATACGGTATGTATATAAATAAAGTTAATAAATTCATAGAATAAAATAAATTTCACCTTGAGGGATAATCACTTGATTAATATGAAATTTATTATCAAAAACAAAAATCACAGTGGAAGAAAATATCTGAGATGTGGTCATTCTTCCGTCAAGAGTCTACCCCACTGACAAAACAGCTAATCATTGATTTGATAATTTGATTCCCTTGGAATATTCAATAAATTTAAATTTTTATTTTGATGAATAATCAAATAATATATTAGTTATTATATGTGGATGATAAAAAAAATTCAGTAATTATTTCTAAAATCCCATTTCAACTATTGTGTTTCCATGAGATTTCAATTTATCAATGGAACTAAGAGGTTCTTGACAAGGATTTTCTTATAAACCATCATATTTATATGTTATTTTCCATTTTTCACATACTCCTTTAATTTAATGAATTTATGTTTTGGTGGTATATTGGTTGTCATCATCATTTTATCAATTGTAGAAACCAAAATATTTATTCCCTTTTTGTATTCATGTCAGTTATGACCTTCTATTCCATATATAATAACACTATTTGTTACATTTGGGAAATTTCGGCAATGTTTCTTCGAATTTTTCCTGCAAGCAGGTGATAATAATTTCATTCATCAGGTCATTTGTTTGAGTTTTCATGAGACTCCATCTTTTTTTATCAAAATCATGGGAATGTTGAGAATATCCAATATATTTTTCTATAATGAGTTAAAATAGAATTATTTCATTATAGTTTTTAACATAACATAAATATATTTTTTAGATACATTTTTTATGAAACTAAATAGTCGATTAATTTTTCATTATGGGTTGATTAATAAACCTGAGGATTACCTAAAAAGTCTTACAAAATACCCTCATGAGTACCATTGAATTATTCATCATTATTATTATAATAAATTAATTAATTCTATATTATTTTACATTGACAATGTGTTTTTTTAACACAATGATATTATAAAACAACTCTACCTTTGATAACGCGTACAATAAAAACAACGAGCATAAACAACAAAGGAATATTATTAGTAAATTAGACTGTAAATAACTAGTAATTGTAATGTTGTGTATGGATATGATAAAATTAAATTATATATATATATATAATAATCCTTGTTAATGTACTCAAAATTTCTTAAGAAATATAGCGTCATTTTTTAGTATAGTGTTATTATGGATCAAAATATATTTCAATCAAAAATGATTTTTGTGGATTTTTGTGAAAAAAATATTATATTTAATTTTTTCCACTAATATATAATATATTTTAAAAATAAACTTCATTATTGAATCAATCATTGAAAAATTATCTTATAGTGATTTTTTCAGAATTCTTCGAAAATAATATTTTTTTTGAAGAATAGAGAAAAGTACTTATTTACAAAAATTTTTATTATTATGTCATAAAAATAAAAATTACTTTATCAAAAAACATTTAAAAATAATAAAATTATTCTATTATTTTATTAAACCAATTAATTTTATTTCAATTATTTTTATGGCTTACTCTCTTATGAAATAATTTATTAATTAAAATGGCATTTTTCTAAAAAAAAATTTCTATGAATTTTGAGGTTTTAATATTAAATTATTTCCCCAAACATATCTGAATTTATTTTTATAAAATGTATTCTATATTTGGAATAATAAAATTAAAAAATTTAAATAGGTATTTATTTCTATCCTTTGTGAATAGTTATTGCGGTAAGATTTACCAGAACTATAAAGGTTAAATCGGGATAATGTTTTTTAAGACTACATGTTAAGGTAACAATTTTTTATTATTATTTTATGAATGGAAACTGAAACATGTCACTTTATTATTGAAAATTAATTATTTAAGAGACACTTGTCCAACAAACTGAACTATACAAAATTTAATGTTAGCAATGAAATACAACTCTATCACAATGAAATATATATTAAGTGTTCAAAAAGGGTTAAATATATGTTGAAAATGAAAGATAATATTTATTTATAGTGTAATTAAATTTTATGAATTATATAATATTTTTAATAATTTTTTCTGTTTAAAAAATAATTTTACTTCTCCATGATAAATTTTAATGTTTTTTTAACCATTTAAGTGATTTATAAAATGAATTTAAGGGAAGATTATTTTCATTTATCAAATCAAGAACTTTTTAATTATTTTAAAAATGTATGAAACCAATATTTATTTCCCTCGTATTTATTTTAATGTAAATCACACAATCCGGAAAATTCAATTATTCGAATATTCAATTTCAATATTCAATATTTTTATGGAATTTTATATACCTAATATTATCGTTAATTTTTATTTTTTAAAACATATCTTTAAATTGAAAAGGGTATTTTATTAAAGAATATTTTAGTGATATTTTTATAATATTTATATTCATAAAAAATCTACATTTATTTAAATTCTTATCTAATTGTTTTATATTGTAATGATAATATCCATATCTTTTCTCTAGATGGATTATGATCATTTTGACGACATAATTTATTGATATTCTGAATGTTATCTCTTCTAATAATATAAAAAAAATAATAAGGAATGACAATTATGTTGTATTGTTTATTAATATGTTGAATGAATTTGACTTATTATTCTATGGGAACAACCAAGAATTATATATCCCCTTGATGAATTTTTAGGTCTCATGAGACAATATAGATTATGTTTTTGGACAATGCCTTATCCATTTAAATAGATTATATGCCATGGGGCCTTAATAGTATTTTTATATGTCATGAAACAAGGAACATATAGTCAGTTTCATATGAATATGCTATTGAATTCCATAATTCTGAAGTGATTTATTAATGAATATATGATTATTTTAAGATTTATGATATCCTTGGATAAGATTCATGTTTATCTGATTATTTATACAATGTTATTTGCTCCTCATTTATTCTTGATGCATTATTCAAGCATTATATATTAATGTGTTAGATTTCTTTATATGTATAGCCTTTATGTAAATATGAGGTCTTCCATTTAATATGACTGATTTCCCATGTATTCCATGAAGTGTATTGTGATTTAAAACAAGGGATATTATTGAGGGAATAAAGTTTCTTTCAATGAGAATTTTCGGCTTTATTTTAGGATTTCAATTTTTTTTAGAATCATCTTTTTATCTAGATTACCAACAGATAAAAACTCATCAGTCCATTAGGATGTGATTCCAAATATGTAGTTAGAATCTAAAAATGTATTCACTGACTAGTGGATACTATGGTTATGTAGTTTATCTTTCTTATTATATGATTTTCTGTAGAATCGTTATATACTATAATTTTTTTAAAAAAATGGTAGAGAACAAAACACTATGAATGAATTTGAGGATTTGTATATATATAAGATAAAATACAATTTTTCTGGTAAGGTAATGATTAAATGGTTTTCATTGAAATAAATAACATTACTGATACTAAAATTGGTGTTAATTTTGAAATAGATACAACTAGGGTTATAAAACTTAAAAGGGTAATTTGTGAGTATCATTACCATCATTCTGTTTCATGGTGACTAATAAACATATATGATATTTATGAAATATATATTCTACTATAATTATAATATCATATCAACCCTTTTATCATCTAACACATTGGCTAATTATAATTTTATTCATGCATACATGTAGACTAGCACATCCAAGAAGCAATGTTATTATATTTTCATTTCCAAATCACATTGATTGTAATTACAATTTATTAATTCATATATATGATATATATAATATATAAGTTATTTTTGAAACATTAATTACTATTTAACTTAAATTTCATATGTCTTTTTAAAATAAAAAACACTATTCATACATACATACTACCAACCATCCCCATGAAAAGAGTAATTAATTTTTCAATCTCTTACATTTCTAAAAATACAAAAATAACATATATATATTTAATATATATGAGATTTTATTCGTGATTAATATAAATTATATGATGTATTCTTGATCAAATTACATGGAACCATACTAAATAACAATAACAAATGTGATAAATGAAGTAGTAATCTGCTATAATAATAATTATAATAAATATTTTTTTAAAAAAATGGTTATAAAGGGTTATATATAAGTCATATGATTTATTCTATATATGAGTATGGTTTTATATATATTTTATAATAAGTCCACATTTAATTATAAGTATTTTTGAACATGTATGATGGATGTTAAACCTTAGCTAAGGGTTTATTTTTGAATCTCATCATTATTTGATATTTTTATATTTATGTCTTATCTGGAAGAATTATTTTATATTTTTATATTAAATACAATAGTTTTTTTTCAAAATTAGTTATTATATGAAAATTTATGATTCCATTTTTTTCATCTCTTTAGGTAATGAGTATACCAAAATAATGTTAGATCATACAATTATTACTATTTATAAATAAATTTTCATTTTATGTTCTATTAATTATTAGTTTCAAAGTAGACATACTGGTTTATAATGTTATGATTTAATATGGTGTATTCCAATTTAAAGAAATTGAGTCTACTTGGTGGAATATAAATCATGTCAACACGTGTAATCAATATTGTGATTTCCATCCTGAATAATTTTACATGAGTTGTGTTTGAGAGGATATTATTATGAGTGTATTAGGATAGTTTTCCATGTTTATGACTAATAACTTTTTCCAAATGGAACAACCAATTTCTTCACATCATAATAAATTGATATTGAACAAGTTTATTTAGAATAATCCTTTACACCAATTAATATTTAAAAAATCCATAAATAATATAATTGAAAGTCATTTCTATAGAAGAGGAATTTATATCATTAAAAATTAATTAATGGGTATTCATATTATTTTAGAGTATTTATCAAGATAGATTCTAATAAGTAGTGGTCTTTTTTTAATATAAAATGGTAGAGGCAGTGGAAAAGGTAATATAATTGATTAATTTTACTGATATATTCATTTAAAAAATATGTTCATCATGAGAAGTGAGACATCAAGGAAAGGAAATTCCTCAATCTAAGACATATGTAGTATAATATAGTTTTTAAATATGAGAAAAACACTATAATAACATAAATTCATTTTCGTATCCCTTCATAATGGGGCCAATGTGGTGACACACCAAAGCCGACTCCAATAGTCCATGTTTTGGAAACTAGCACTCAGTTGGCATATCACTATCTTAAGAGTCTTTAGCCTATGTTTCTGTACATAGTTGAACAAAAACACACATAGAAATCACTAATCACATACAATGATTATGTATAAAATAACATAACCATAATCCATCCATACATATATACCCCACAACTACAATATGACATGAAGTAATGGAATGTAAGAATGTACAAATACAACCCACTATAAAGAGAGTGAAAATAGATAAAACACTAGGAAAACTGGGGACTTCTCTCAAGATACTTCAGGAATACGCATTGGTCTATTTGGTGTCACTAAGAACCATATTTTTCTAATCCATCTTGGACTCTATACGAAGGATGATTATCTACATATGAAATGAAACTTCCCAAGAAACCTCATTTTTTTGTGTGTATAAAAATTCCATGTTGGACACCCGAATACAAAAAAGTGTACAATAAAAGAATACAATCAACTCTAAAAAAGTATATGTATACAATAAAAATAAAAATAATATCCAGATATACTCAAAAAATGAACATTGTGTATTTTAATGTGAAAACTATAATGCATGACAAGGAGTCTAACTTGAAGGTTTGACATATAACTCATTTGGGAGAACACACTCCATGAGACTGACACTATTAGTTTATTTATGTTTATAAATGGCATACTAAATGTATCTAAACAATTTTTTTTTAATTTCGAAGATTTTTTTAAAACATCTCAGAAAATTATGTATTTATATAAAAAAAATACAGTACCCCCTCCAACAAACACCATTATCCCCCCCACACTACTCCCCTGAGATACACATCCCACTCGAACCTATACCCTAGAATCATTGGGAATTCAATCTCCTTGAAACATGTGAATCACCTCATCTGTTCACCATACTCCACCCTTTTCCACATACCCTTTTCCACCGATCTCTCCATCTGCCTGAACCTGAAACCTATAACCACCATTCTTCTTCCCTCTTCGGGGCTTGAGTATTATCTGAGCTCATGATAATATGCCACTAATTTCATTTCTTGTGTTATTATCATTTCACCCAACCTCTCTCCCTGACCCTTTACCTCACCCGAGTCGTCATCCTCACCCAATATCTCCCCCTGTAATTTATTTCACTTGAGACCATGCTCGTGGTGATGTCTTATAGTTTTGATATACCTGTTTATTTTCATTTAGAGATTTAGTCTTCAATTTTTTCTATAGATTGTTATTAGTCTAACAAAATGATATTATATTCAATATATTTTTTATGTTTTTCTTTTAGAGAAAATAATCAGTGTTCTCAACTATGGAATAATGTTTTTCATCAAAACATGTTAGTTCCCTATATTCTAATTTCACCGCATTATATGCTCACCAAAAGAAAATTCACAATTTTTTCAAAATAAAAAAAAAATAGTTTGAATGATGGTAACAACTACACTAAATTATAATTAAAATGATGGTCTCTTATCATTTCACTCATATAAATTTCATCTAATTGAAATCATTATTATATTATTTATTTAAATAAACAAAATTTTATTCTTAAATGTGACAACTCTATTTTCATCTATGTCTGTCAACATGATCAGTTCATTATATTACATTATGTGTCACTAGATTATGTAATTAATATGATCAATTTTATTTTTATTTTTATTTCCATAACCTTATTAACCATTATATTATATATTACAATATTAACTATCTCTATGGCATATTTTTATTACATCAATTTTAATAATTTCTATTCAAATGAAGGCATTCCCAATTTAATATTAATAATATTATAGATTGAATAGATGATCTATTATGTTATTACAAATATCTAATACATTCCTTAGGAATTCAATTTTTTATGAATGATAGATTATAATGAATATTATCAAAACCAAAAAAGTACACATCACATAAATGTACATGAATATATACTTTTAAGAAATTTTAAATTATACATATATGGGAATATATATATAATGTATATTCAAATAACTGTTAATTATTTTTATTATTAATTTTTTAATTATTATATTATCATTAATTGTTCCCTAAAAAATAAACAATTTTATTATGTTGAAATGGAAAAAATGCCTTATATCAAAAACTGTATACTGATCTAACCTCTCTTAGAGTTAGGATTTCTAGGCATAAATGGTTCTCTAAAATTAAAATATTTTTATTCAACATATTTTTAGTACTAGTTGTTATTATGTTATATGACTCTTAACTATTTATGAACAAAATTTTATCTTAATGTTTAGTTCAATTTGAATTGTAAATTAGATGAAAATCAGATTAAATAAATTTTATTGGTTTGATGAAAAAGAATCAATAAGTTTTATATAATTATAACTATATTAGTTATTTTAAATATCTTTATTTATGTATGGTAGTTATCTAATAATTTATATTTAAATATAAATTTTTTATTTTTTAACTTATTATAAATTTCAATGTATTATACTTGGGAATTCTCTTCAAATTAAAATATATATCATATGATGTAATGGAGAGAAGGATAAACACTAAAATGAGATTACAAATTTCTTCCCAATTACCATTCCCTAACAGGAAGTCTTCAAATCACAGGATTAAATCAAATTGTCTATATATACATTCTTCATTTGATTTATTTTTCTTACATTGATCAAATATTTTGGACAATTGTAATGAAATATTATTTAAAAGACATTGTACTTATCAACCTAATTATAATTGACCAATATTAAAGTGGTTTTTATAATTATTATTTCCATTTTTATTAGAAATCAATAATGATTGAGAATATATTATTGATATTAACACATTATTAACTCAATATTTAGATAGGAAAAAAAATCAATCTATTATTACTATAATGAAGTTCATATAATTATTTGAATCAATTGGGTATGAGTGAATATATTATATAGTATAAAATTTACAAATTTCCTCTAATAAGGGGAAATACATTCCCACTCTACATAATTTCATAATATTGTGCAATCGGGTAATACATATGCATCCATATGAAGATAATTTTAAATATTTGAAGTTTGATTTTTTTTTATTTAATGACATCAATATGTAGAATGTTTCAAGGAAATACCTTTTTAGGAAATCATTTCTATTTAATCAATGTATTACATTTGTCATCAAATATTATTATTACAAAATCTATATTATAATTTCATTTTAAGAATATCCATTTAATATTCATTCAATAGTAATATTAAATCTCTAACAAAACAATATTATATAATATCTATATTTTCTATTTTAATTACTATAATATGTTACCTATTTATCATCATGTATACTTTTATATCATTTACATGATAAATTCAAAATTTGGATGACTTTTTATTTATATATTCATTATATATATGAAATTATAATGAAGGATAAATTCTATTGAAAATGAATTGAATAACATTTTGTAATATAGTTCTATTATAAATTCCTACCTAGTAAACTGTTTATTAAATTAATAATAATTACTATATTCTGGATGATAAAATATAAAATCTTTTATTTAAATATTTACATTTAATCATTGTGGTTGCATTTAGAATTATTAATATATATTTCAATAGTCATTTAGATTTTATATATTATGTTAAATATGAAAATTAATTGATGAAATAGAAATTTATTTAATTTTTATTATTACTGTGTTCAATTGTTTTTATTTAGGTGATATATTATATGTTTTTATTTTTTAATGTATGAAAATAATGATTGGATGCTTGATTGATATAATATATAGAATGGGATTTAATTTATAGACAAATGAATCATTTCTGGGAAACTAACCCCTAGAAAACATCCCCACATATTCTCAATGATTATCTATTCCTTCCAAGAATTTATATGTTTATTAACACATGAATCTATTTAGTTATAACTAATACAACGTTACCAGCTTTTAATAATACCATATTTCTGACATAGTAATACTTATATGTTTTTTAAAATAACTTGTAGTCACATTTTGAGATATATGGATTAAAGATGGTTCATATTACCAAGGAACACACTTCAATATGCTAAGAGTTTAAAATTTGTTTTAGATTTTGTAATTTTTAATCTATCGATTTATGAGAGATTAATATTTCAATGAACTTAATGTAAATTTAAAAGATGGTTGATGAGTGATGAAGTATACTCACAGTTGATATATATGAAATTTCTTACATAATATTTTTGTTGGATTTGGAATGTAGAATCAAATTTTAGAAAATCGTTTGAGCACTGATTTCAGTCGACAGAATGAGCTCCCAACATCATAGATAATGGATAATTAAATGAAAACCCTTATAAAAGATTCATTTAGAATTTAAATACACCAACAACAACTTGAAAACTATATGAGACCAACCAGTTGAGGGTTCTATAAATAGAAATATGAAAAGTGATGTTTTATGACTATTGGACAACTAGATCAATATTATAACATATCATTGGATAATACTATTTCTTATATGGATTGTAATTTATGAAAAAAATTAATAAGTAAATAATTCTATTACATGGTTTAGTTGATGAGGGAAATGAATAATATTATAGTGGTTGTTTGAAATATTCAAAAAATTATTTTCTGTTGATGTTATACCATATAAAATATCTATGTGGAATTACAAACAAGTTGATGTCCATGATATTAGAATTTTTGAATGTTGAATTTCTAAAAAAAATTCCCTTATTAATTTTACCATATAAAAAAATATTTTTGCTATATATGTCTAAATTATAAAAAAAATACATAAATATCCAAATGATTTTTTATTTATTAGAGAGATGATTAAAGAATACAGTATTTAAAAAAATTAATCTTCTAGATGGAAGTAAATTGTTAAGATAAAAGTATGAGGCAATGTACTAATATGAATACAATGAAAGGGAACAAGTAAGCAATGGTTTTTTGTTACTTTCCTTTAATGCCTCGATTGGAAATATTATTAATGTAATGAAAAATAACAATGCCCGTGATGTGTAAATCTAATGATAATAACAATGAGGGATTAATGTGACATCTAAGAGATTCACAGTAATGGAAGACATTTGATTCATTACATTGTGATATATTATATGATCCATGAAATGTATGATCATGATTTATCTACTCAGGGATTCAATCAATTTTGGACATTGAGAATAAGTTATAGCATTTAGTCGGTTGATTTAATTCGTCACAGTCTAATTCCATGGATGTGTAGCTAACAACAATAAATTATCATTTTGATGATTATTTTTGCGGAAATTTTTCTGGAAATGATATTAATATATACTTACATCCTCTAATTAAATAATTAAATAAGTTATACATCAACGGGGTTGAGACATATGGTGAATCTTATAGAACAATGGCCAAAAAGTAATATTTAGTAATGTTGACCATTTCTTAATTCCATGGTATTGGGAATTTAGCTGGATTGAAAATTTAAATGGGTTTGGATTACCCTATTTGTGCCATTGATTTGTTTCTCAAATGATTTTCTCACTATAAGAAATGGTTTTTCATCGATCATCAAATATTCCACGATGAATCTCATAAATTTCGGTTGAAGAAGTCCAAATTCAATGGTTTAATTTATCATTGAACACCTCCATTGATATTAACATGTTCTAAAATATTGGAACAACCTGGAAATGTTGACCTAGAATTTCAGAAGTGTCCGAATTTGAATGATAGCAGGAAACTAGTTCGAAGTGAATCGTCAAGTGAAATCAGAACATTAATATCGATTAATAAAAGTATAATATTCAAACTATTATATTTGGAATATAATTTTTTTGTGGCATAATATTGTTGTTATGAATATTGAAAATATTTCTTAAATAAAAATTAATCATCATATTCATTACTGAGTATGGAAAATTGAAGGACCATATCACATCATAGAATGACTTTCAAATAATAATCATACAAAATGATCTCTATCCAGATATGATTTGAAAGTATTGTTTGGATTTTTTTAATGAAATTTATGGATAAAGATACATTACATAGAATTTAAATATTTGTAATGGATTTATATGGGTATTGAAGTAACATCTTAAGGTGTGTTGACTTATATCATCATGTCTTTTATGGATAGACAGGTCATGATTCACATGTTTTCTTATAGTAGTTAGTACCATTGAAATTGTATAAATTATTACATAAAATTGTTACTGTTGTTCTAATAAAACTTTTCAAATTCATCATAAAATTATATGAGAAAAATCTATTACAATTGGAGATTGACAACATTCAAGAGATTTTTTGGTGACTCTTTTTGAGTATAGATTTTTCTTTCCTTCATCTTTTTTTTATTTCATGATGCATTTAACTACACATTTCTAAAATGAAGCTAAAATAGGATTCCCCATAAATTATAAATGTTTGTATTGAATTGGGAGTAAATTTATTTATATTGTTTTCATCATATATAAAAAATTATGGGAACTTCATGAAATACAAAATTGTGATTTAGTAATTTTATTTCAGAGATATTTTTCAACTTCTAATTGAACATGGAAAATAATGCTCAACCTAAACGCTCAAATTAAGAAGACTATTTTGAAAAGTAGTGTATTACCATTTGTTCTCAAAATATTGATGATATTGAGACACGATTCAATCATGTTTGATGTGTTAAAACCATATAGACTCAATCTCAACTACATGGGAAATTATATTCATTATTTCAATTAACTAATTTGTTAGGAGGAGATTAAATGATACACTGATGAAAAGGGAATTACTATAGAAACATAGATATGTTTTTATAAATAGTGATCGTGCTGATCCATTTATTGTAGAGAACAAGATAAATATAGAAGACAAATGAAAATCCAAAATGAAATATGAAAGATATAACAAATGATTTAATAATGATATTGTTGAACGGTTTTCATGACATGTAAGTTCAAACATATTTAAATAAAAATAGATATTATTTTTAAACATATATTTTGAAAAATCTAATAATTTATATTAATATTTATACATCATGAATACTAAAAATGTATGTGTCTTGTCACAAGATTTAAATTCACTCACTCAAGGTCCTCTAAAATAGGATAGAGATTTTGACTAATACAATAGAATAGATTTAAATTTCTCATAGTCAACAGATATGAGGTTTATAATGATATAATAGCTATAAATAAAATTATTTATAGTGGGATAAAATGAAAAGTGGAATTATATTATCAAATTATTCAACCATATTCATTTTTTCATTTTTTAATTGAAATGAAATTGAGTAGATTTTCTCAGGGGTGTTAAAAGAGATTCCATAAAAATTACTTATGTGAACTCTTCTAGCTTGATGGATGTTGGTGAACATGAATTACATGATCCATGTATGTTATCATCACATGTCAAAATATAATATTATATCTAATATTTAATAGATTATGGTTGGATTGTATTTTCTCAGATAAAACAAAGGGACTTGTATGATGTGGGTGGAAAAGTAGAATATTTAACATTTGACATCAAATCCCATTTATAGTAAAAAAATAGAAGTTATTCTTCCATCATGATATTGAATATATTAGTTTTTCTAGGGTGTATGAGGTTGGAGATATAATAATGGTTATGTAAAATTAAACTATTGAATGAAAAAATTATTTTATGTGTAGTAATCCATTCATTTATCTACCACATAAGTTATTTGCACATAATAAATTGTTGTTATAGCTATATTTTTTTTATTAATATACATATGTAATCATTTATATTTTTCCTTATTACATTTAAAAAAAAATATGTTCTGAAGATAATTTTATTTGATTAAATGGTAGGAATATCAATGCGGAAGCGTTTTATTGATCATAGTGGATTCTAATTCCACATTCCATTGACCATAACGAAAGACAGTGATCCATTTTTCTTCCTCCCTACAACAACCAAGACACCTTCCAATTTCCCCCTAAATTATCTCTCATACCCTCCATTCCATCATCTTCTTGAACACCCTCTTCAAGCATCCCATCAATAAATCTACCAACGCTACCCCATCCATCAACCATAGTAGTGAGGTAGCAGGTCGTCACTCATGTTTCATCATAGGGATATTGGAGTGTGATAGCTATAGACAAAAATTTAAATATGAATATAGTTACTTCACTTTTTTGAAACTACTAGCTAGTTTCTAAAAAAATATGGAAAAAATGATACTACTGAGAGAAAAATGATATCTTAAAATATTTGTAATTTGAATGAATTGAAGATAGTTTTCCTGGCTGGCTGTTAGGGGGACCCTATAGATGATATCGTATGATTATTTGGACATATTCTAGGATAGTAGGTTGTGTAGTCGGTTACCCTTCGGATTGTGTATGACGATTTATGTCATATGCTATAATGTTGGAAAAATTGATGTTTTTGATTCACATATAATTTTATTTTTAATACCTTATAGTGCAATTAAATGTCATTATGACAATAAATTATAATATTTTAAACTAATTCTCTTTTTATTGATGTTTTTCTACTTTACCATTATTGATATTATAGAACAAAGGTGGTATTTTAATAAATTGTGTAACAAATGACATGATTTTAAATTGATATTACTGATTGATTCCAAAGGCACATCATCGAGGACTAAGAAAATAAAAGATAATGTACACAAAGGTGTAAATATATAGAAATGGAATGTTTTTATTGATACTCATCGTTATGAGAAGCATGATGTATTTATTAATAAATTATTATATTAATATCATTTTATATTTATACATTTATATGATAGGGAGATGTAATTTCATTAATTAAAAATAAATTTCTTGTATCATTTTTCACGATTTTTCAAGGAAGAATGCATTTATTCGAGCTATAAATACCATCCCTCAAATTGTTGGGTGAAATATTTTTTCAAAAAACCGATCGTCTCATGTATTCATTTCAATAAATTAAATATTTACTTAAAAATAGTATCCATTTCATATACTAAATTATTGATTTATATTTTTTTAATTTAGTCATATAATATTGGGCACTAAGTATATCGAAGATAAATGAGGTTGGATTTTCAGAATAGAAAATATGATGGGAGTTATTTTAATAATAATTTCAAAGAAGATGATGTATGTAATCACTTTTCATTTTAAAATGTTTTCTTTTCTATTTCCAATATGTTATTTTGTATTTCATTAAATATGACCAATTTTTTATTTACATGTAAAAATTAAATGAATATGGCATTCAAATCCCACACAATGCTTCTCAGTCTCCGAGGATGACCTAGTTGCTAATGTCCAGGGTAAGGTGAATCTTGGTTTGGAGAATGATATGGGATTTGCACCATAATAATCAGATGTCATTTGAAGGACGTTAAGGATTGAAGATACATCCACTCATTGTTGTAGTGACTCCCTACCTCAAGATGCTCCATGGGAGTTTGTTTCTATGGAATTAAAAATTAAGGATCAAAGGGATTATAGATTATCATTGAAGAAAACATTGATTGACTTATATAAAATATGACTAGATCAATCCCAATTGATATTTAATCAATGGATGGTGGTAAATTTGTAAATAAAACAACATCAAAATAATTCATTTCACATGCTATTGTTGGTTTTAATTTTTTATAAAAATACACAATAATATTTAATTTTCAATATAATTTTCATTCATGTTTAGATAGAAGGAAGTGGAGATGGAGATGGAGATGGTGGTGAGAAGAGTTCAATGGGAAGTGATTAGTTGACCCAATCTATTTAGAAAAGTTTTAAAATTAAATTTAGGAAAAAATAACATTAATTTGGAGTAATTAATTTGGATTTTATTTAATTTTTCTATATTAATCTATGTGATTGTTAATATGTGTTTTCCCAATGTGAATTGTTAGTTTGTTTTATTTTAGGTTTGAGAGTTTTATTGGGATGGCTTTTTCTACAAATTTATTTTTTTAAGAAGTATATATTACTGATTTAAACCATTGATAAATATTCCATATTATTGTTTAGTGGGGGATTAAAAATTCTTTATATAATATTGAATTTTTATCATTGGTGAAAACCTACCCAATATAAAAGCATTTTTACGTAGTAGAGAATTTCATCCTATATGAATAATAATTAAAATTTATGTTTTTGGGATATAGAACGGATTTATGTCACCGCTAAATCCTCGACATTTTTTCCCTGACAACTACCACTAAAATTAAAACACTATTGCTAAATATACGTTCTACAATGATAACTCAGAACATTAGTTAAATTTTAGGAACATCCAAATGTTGTATTTTGACACCAACAATAACATCCATTTTTTGAAACCATCAACGAAATATTTGGAAATCATTTAAACTATTTCCAAATCAAAAAAACACCACATAATAACTATTTTCATATTGTGTGATATAACTGATGAAATCTTTTATAGGGGTAATGTTTTTTGTGTCACACTATTGTATGTACCCACTGAATGTTAGAAGAAATTCAATAAAAATATGAGGATCACTCAAAAGGCCATGGGGAAATCCAACAACTAAATCTTGAATAACCTGCAAATTAGAGGACCATCGCCCATTTAGTTTTGGTAAAAATGATTCCAAAAACTCCACCAAGGTAATGAGGAAGAATGGAGGTTTTCACTAAAGGAACTATCAAAGGATTCCAAAAAAATCTATCTAGGACTTCATATGGAAAAGATAGGTATCCAATGTGTAAGAGAGATTCCATACTAACCTATCGATAATGGGTATAGGAAACTCACAATAATGATACATGTCAATGAAACAAATGAAAAGGACACAAATACAACTTTTTATGAGTACATGACATGTAGTAAGGATGAAAATATTGTAGCTTTAACATACTAAACTTACAATGAAAGTAGAACATATTTCTGTTTGTGTCTGTGTAATAGTACACGGTGTTCAACAACCTATGTACTCTTCATGTGTCCCAGCAAACTAGTATGCCTACATACATGAGGCCAAGCCATTTCCCTATCCGAGTACATGATGTTCAAATTAAAGTGTACTCCAAATCATTTTTGTGCCATGTAGATGATATATACTGAGACACTAGGGATATGTCACATGATATATAAAATGGTCCCATGCCATGTGATCCTCAACACTCTTGTAAAACCATAATATTCACTAGAATGTACCCACACACAACATTGTAAATTAGTTTTTTCCCGAAGTAGTGATTTTCATCCATTGAGAATTATTCCACCGCCCTATTGAAATATGTCCTCATTCATGTTAAAAGCCAATGATCTATTCTATCCAAACCTCACCACAACCATTTTCTCGATTATGACCTTTCGAACCATTTAGAAATCATCTTCATTGGTCTTTATTCATTATTTTAAAGAAAAAATAAACTCAAATATAAAAAACCATCTAATCATGATATACATCTATCATCGCACCGTTATATTGTTGATTCGATCATAGATCTACATGATCAGATCCTTGTGATACTAAATGGGTGTGTAATGGTAAAATTTCCTATATTTTTCTTCCCGTAGGACAAATAAACAACACCCACGATGAATAAAGAAACATGAGAGAAATGTGCTTCCACAAACCCAAAGAACAAACCTTGGCCAAAGATAATGTTGGAATTAATACATCATCAATATAATGACATGTTAAGAATCTATAATCAAGAAGAAAATCTCAAAATATTAATCTAGTAAAATATTTCATCCACCCTAAGAATGAACCCCAAACCAATATTTTGTTTGATTGATTCACATTAATCATCAGAATTATTAATGGGTAGTTAAAGAAAATAAACAAATTCCCTACCATGATTTCAAAAGATCATTGTGGAAGAATGAAGGATCAATGTTCTCATTGGTTACATCCTCAAATTTAATTTCACACTGATATCTGAACAATGCTCTTATTATATTTCATTAGAGAGAGGTCATGCAACTCACTCTCCGATGACATTCTAATGGATCCAAGTTTATTCGTATAACCCTATAATATCATGATAAAACAACATTTAAAGGAAATTTAGTCGCAACATTAATAGGAATAAAAATCATTTCATTATTATATTAACTTCACTTCTATGATTTATTTTCCAAAAACACACTGTACCGCCAATGTAATGTCATGCCTAGGGAATAAACCATATTATGAACTCAACAATGTACTCATATTTTGATTTGGGCCTCCATTTATATGATATTATATTTTTTATGGAAACATCAACCACATTGTATTTATAATCTCTAATATATTTCAAACATTTATTCCAGGATGGAAAGGCCTTGGAATCCCATGACGTCTCAGTTTCTAGTCTAAAAAATAATCCATAAATAATCCAAATATAATACATGTAAAATTTTAGTCATTATTGTATATCCACCATGGGGATTTACATATAAAAAATTATAAACAAGGGAAACACCATGATATGTGGATACCAAGTATGAATCTACACCTCCAATTCCAATATTCTCTCCTAAGGATTCTCATATTTCAACCAGACATGAACTAAATGAACAAATGTCCTAAAAATTCCTTCACATTATGATACTCAATCTATTACAAGGACTATGAAAATGTATCTCTATCCTTAGTAACAATCTATCCCAAGTCAATGACATGCTATATGTATTGCATGAACCACCCCAACTAAAACACATAGGAGAAATAATGCATCCAGTCTAATTTTAGAGGTATAACTAAGTGGTAGACTACCTCACCAACTCTGGGTAGTATTTTGAAATATCTATTGAGTCTGATAGATAAATTACCTCCCTTACAAAATGTCTATAATCCACACTATGTTGAATATTATAGGGACACATGGTATCCCTCATCGAACTCTGAATGCCTCTATCATATATGCACATAATACATTTGATAAATATTGTGGAATCCTCATCCACTCCTAGATGATTTTAACCTTCACTGTAGTATCCAACACCAACTCTAGGACCATGAGTTCATACTCTTCTCTGTCAGTCTAGTAATGGTGTGTCCTATAGGGTCACTTGTACAAATCATCGCAAAGTCTCATACCAATGGTGGATTGGTAGATATTATTATACACAAACTCCACAATTGGTAGGTGATGATCCCACCAATAGATGATGTCCAATATGAATGCTCATATAAATTTTGTCCATGACCTGAGTGATCGACTATGTTTATCCACCAGTATGGGGGTAATCTTCCATGCTAAAGCCTAGATGAGTCACCAAATCCTATCGAAGTCCCTTACATAATCAATATTTGATTCCATAATCATTGTTCGAATTGATGGTTTATGGAACTACATGGAAAATTATCATTTGATGCTTTTGAATAAACTATGATCAAGAATATATTAGAAGTGGTGAAAGTTAGTGAGTCATTCTATGGTCACCTAGAACGAATCATTTCCACTATACATATGTGGTAATCCTATCACGAAGTCAATAGAAATGTTTTCCACCTACACTCTGGAATCTCAACAAGATGAGCTATTCCGAATGAATGATATGGATAAAAAATTTAAGGATTCCATGTAATCCATCAAGAGACAAAATAATAAAATTTGTTCTTTTTATCAGTAAAAAAATAGACATAGGAGGTCAAACACATGGATATTCATCTAAAGGAGATTTTTCATACTCTCTCAAATCATCCTCCTAAAATTATACTAGTAACATTGTGCATATTTTGAAAATAGTGAATTTATTCAAATCATTTCAAACTAAATTATGCTCTTGTCTAGTGGATATTTGAGTATGTAGTGTCTCCATGTAGGAATCCCCAAGTCTCTCCTCCCTAACATTATTGTAACAAATGTGTGGAGAAAACCATCAACTGGGGTTAAGATGATCCATCTTCATCCACAATAGATAATTATAATGAGTCCACATTCAATGATTCCACATTCAATAACATCAACAAGATATCATGCTAAGAACATATAGAACTACATTTCCCTTCCATAGAATATAGATAATCATAAATTCAAAATAAATTAAGAAATATAGAAACCTATTCTGTAACATGTTAATATTTTTCTAAGAGAATATGTAGTTGAGACTCTTATGATCATGTTGGATGATATTATTATCACCCATCATGTATTGTCACCAACTCTATGGTGATATGTCAATCATTATTAACTCAATATCATAGGTCATGTAGTTCTAATAGTGTAGTCACATATGAGGTGAACAATGGGAAACAACTTCATGGATCCTCATTAGAACACAAAAAATCCATATTCCTAATGATTTTACCAAAAAATTGTAATCTCATCCCTCCTATAGAAATATCAAGATGGATGAACTTGTTAATATCTTCCTAAACTACTAAGAAACCTACTAGAATCACTTTTTCCACATGAAGGGATCAACATTCATGTCAAATATATAATGGGAGCTGATATCATAGATATGTATAGTATGATTATTTTGTAATATCTTACCAACTTATGGATGCTTCATACAATCATCATGATATTGGTTGGATCCTAAGGTAACATTGTATCGACTTTTTCGTGGTCCACTTCTACTATATATAATCAGATAAGATGACACAAAAGTGGAAAAATTAATTATATAACTAGAACTCCATGATCATCTTGTAAACATGGTGCTCTTTTAGTATATATTGATTTATCTTCAATTGTCTCTCATTATTCTACTCGAACACTGAGTAATGAATTATATCCTCGATTAATGCTTCCATGAATCAGAAAAAGATAGACTAAATGATCTGTTTCAGTAGTCCATGAGCTCTTATATTGATTTTTTCATGCCAGGGGAATCACCATATACTCATCATTACAATGGTGACATCTTAATTCTCTATTTTTTATATGATTGTCACCTACTAAAAAATTGTGATAGCCTAACCTGAGTTCAACCTTGGAGAATAATCATTCACCAATCAACTGAGCAATGATGTCATCAATCCTCAATAGAGTATACTTATTTCTTAATTTTCATCTATATCAAGAAACTACATTCTATATATAAGCACAAGATTTAATTCTCCTTCTTGAATAACAAAAATGGGGCTACCCATATTGAACCATTCAGTCTGACAAAGCCCTATTTCAAAAAATATTCTGTGTTCAGACTCATTTGATGAATATATGTGGCATCCATCTGATTTTTTTCCAATATATTAGAATTTAAATAATCTATAGATCAATGAAAAATATTATCTCTTGGTGGGTTTGTAAAACTCAATCATTTGTTTGGATGATTTACTTGTACATTACCACCATTAATGGAAACAAGGAACACATAATAATCGCTATCCCCATGGACATTCCAATCAAATATGGATGAAAAAATTAAACCCTCCAATGCACAAGTCCATTGTGTGTTGTCCATGTTTACATTTCACAAAAAAGGAAAATGTAATCCATCATTATAGATAGACCACATAATCTACATCAAACAGACAATCTGGGAATGAAATGGGGATGACCAGTCCATATCGGGGATGACAGCGTATGGACTCAATGATATTAAAAATATATCCCAATATATTACCTCTACTATATGATTCTAGTCACAATTTAGACAATATTTTATTCATGCTGAGTCATCTCTAGTAGGAGTCTCTGAGACCAAAAAATTATCAAATGGATAAATTGGAATATATATGTCTCACACATGATAGTTTGAAAGAAACTAATATATAGAAGAGTTTTTTATCTATGATTTAACTATGGTATAAAAGACATATTTTGTATTTTGTATCATTCCATAAAAATATAGGTTGTAATACTTTACCACATGTATCTATCCACCCTGTTCTCCAACTCCCAAAACCCATTGTTTTCCACCTATGGCTAGTGGTGTGGATAAGAAAAATAATATAACTACTCCATCTTCTATCCCAGAACTCCTTCAATTTCCTCTTCCCGCTAGTCGTTCATGCTCCCATAGCTACATCTGCCCCTAAAGTCCATCTTTTGTTTCTCTATCAGTTATACGACGAGACTAAAAACCATGGGAAATGTATCTCATGTCATAACATGAGTAGCACTACCTCTCCCCAGTTTGTCTAGACCCATATTTTGACCCCTGAACAATATATTCTCTATCTCAATACATCGTGCCAAATCATCACTCACTTTAAAGTCACTAATGATAACATTGACTCTCCTCCCCCAAGGTAGTTACTCCTACACGCCCACTACTTGTAACCAATGCTTGTGTATTCATAGCAATGAAACTATCAATTGTTAAATATAGATATAGAACCCAAACATATGTAGAAATGCATAATGGGATGACTCTATCATGGATGTCTATCTGAAGTCCTCACATGATGGTCTGAGTCCGGATGAATTAGTTGTTAACTACGCACATCAAGTACCTAGAGAGTTGTATAAAATCTGATGAATTACCAACTACTATCGTGTTTCCTTTCTAGATATGTAGAAGATTCTATATACGTAAAACCCTCAATGTATATATTGTTAACTCATATATAAAATAGATCTTAAACAATGACTACTCTAAATTCACCAAATTACAATACTAGGTTATGAAGCCCCACCACTATTATATGGAACGATGTCAATGGCTTGAATCATGGACCACAACCCAATCTAAATGTTTCCTAACACAACAGAAAACATGGGTCACCACCTCAAGACATGCCTCAACCACCTATAGGTTTGGCTAGACATGGAACATGTGAGGTCTCTATCACTGAAACTCATGATGTGCACATAGCATGTTGACCTCACCCATTTTTCCTACGAGTACAATCTATTACTTAACACGTGGTCTTATAGGTGGTGCACTAAATGGATGTATCACCATTGGAACAAGTCCATGTATCGATGCCACATCGATAAGGGGTTTATCATCATGACCATGATACTATATTAAACATTGAATACATTGTGGATGAATATTTAATGTAAACAATTTGTATGAAAATCAACTATTTAATCTAAATTTTTGACTCATGAAGGTTATGAAAACAAAAACACATTCATATATTATGAATGTCAAATTGTTTTCATTGAAACCCATGCTATCTTGTACTGAGTTTAAATGAAAGTGATCATAGTCCTTGTATATAGATACATTTTCTATTAAAGGAACACTGGATTCCATGACATGAATTCCAAACACAAATCATAAAAAACATTTCCCCATACCAATATCACAGACTCCAGTCCTAAAGTAGAATTGACTACTCTAATTCCACTCTATCAAAATTCATCCAATGTGGACCATGTCATGAATGCCAAATATTTCCCCGAATTGGGTAGGGGCTATTGAGTAGTGCTTAGTAAGAATATCACTAACATGGGAGGCCTTTTTATATGTAAATTTCCACTCACACGCATCTCCAAGCCCATACAATGCTCAAATGAAGAACAACTGAACAAATTCTCATGAAAACATATAAAAACCACAACTCGAGTATGATATGAATTAAATGAAATTATGCATGGAAAAATAAAATCCCACCACAAAGATATGGAAAACAACTCCAAACTGAATATAAAATGGGGACTACAATAAAGATACCGCTACAACACACAATTGTTTATCATGTCTCACTAAAAAACATATGGTCATAGTCTATCATAGACTATGTAAAAAGGTTGATTCATTTCAAAAGAATGCCCACATCCTAGAAAATCCCTTATAACGATGAGTATAAAAATACCATGTACGACCCTTCGATGACCCAAACCATAGAAGAGAAAAATAAAGTTAAATATACACAGGTATATGTCTAGAAAACATAAACAAAAATAGCTATATATACTCAATAATTACACACAGTGTAAAGGTATGTCATAACCATATATCCAAAATAGGATTATATCTAAATGGTTCCATATAACAATAGTCTGGGTGAATAGACACCACAATTCATATAGCTGTGATGATGTCCATTGGAGAGGTAATGCCTGTTCGCTCAACCCATTAGAATTAAATGATAATGGTACAAGAGATATGTGACATATATAAGGATAACTCCAAAGCCCATAGGTTATACCAAAATGTAAATATGTATTAACATTCTATGTAGAGGATCAACACCCATGTAGTGTTGCTCATGAAGACACATAGAACTCCACATAGTGAATGAATATGAATATGGGATCTTATTCTAGGCCTACCAAAAGGATTCAAATAACGCTTTACTAGAAGTACAACTGAAGGGATACAATTCCAATGTGTAGGATGTGATTACATACTAACACATACGGAATGTGTACAAGAAACCCATCCTAATGAACCTTTTCCATGGTACTGAAGAAAAAAAGATCTATCACCACTTTTTTTTGACAAAAATTAGTGTAGTAGTTTTACACACCCTCTCCCTTCGACCTCAGATATTTCCAGTGAAAACCATCTATTTTAGTGTTGATGATACAACGCATGGTGGGTAGCTACCTATGTACTCATCCCATGTCCCGGTACCCATGTATGACCATGTACACCTGACCAATCTATGTCAATGTGGGATTACACAAAATAATCATTCCTTTTTACCTCTTCATATGTACTTGTAACCTATGAGGAACATTCCCATCCACCAGGGAGAGATCAAATAATTTGAGATAGGATCATATGCCATGTGATCTTTTACTATCATCGCAACCCCTAGACTCAAGTAGGAGGCTCTATGATTCTATGAAAAAATAGATTACACACTATGTGGGTCACGTGTTAATATAAACATTAATTCTTCTTTCGGCATGCACCCAATCCACCTCCATATGGAAATACAACATCATTCATACTAGATATCAAGGATTTATTCTAGTCAAACCATTCAATGGATTTTATAAGGATTCCTACCCATCGATTCATTTGGAAATTGACCTAATTAATCAGTATTAATTGTGAACCGAGGGAAAAAAACATGGTTCTGAAACCATAAGATCCACCATTATATCCATCATTGCACCACCATCATGTTTTTTAACCTATATCTATAATATTAGATCATTTCATTGTCAAGAGGGTTCCAAAAAATCAATTTTATTATATCTAACGAACTGAGGCCCAAACAAATAACCCCCGTTATAAATGATGAATTGTGGAAAAATGCACAAAAAATGGGGAATGAGCCTCGAATGATGTTTGTATTTTCATCAATATGATTAAATTATAAAAACAATAAAATAAACAATAATCATGAGGAAAATATCCCCAATGTTTCCCCATAATTTTCCCAACCCATAAGAGGTATGAAGGGAAGATCAATTTGTTGGCTGATTGAATCAAATTAATAATCTTAAATAATAATGATGAATAAATTTATACAAAAAAATTCCCTAACTCAATTTGGAATGATCACAAATTAATAATGAGGTAGCATCAGTTTAGTAAGGGATCTCCTTCAATTCTGTTGCACATCGATCAATGATCAATGATCTGGTTGTTTTTCATCTGTGAGACATCCTCCAATGCTCTCTCTAATGAATCGCTAATTTATCCAAGATTATGTACATAACCCGAAGACTTCTTCATAATAGTATATTTTAATAGTAATTAGTCCCTACATCAATAGAATAAAAATTAAACCATTTATTTATTTATTTTTATCTATTCAATCCAACACAAACTATTACACAAACCTCATGCATCATCCAATGGTATGTCTCTAATTGGGTAAAACTAGTACATTAAAGTCAACTATGTCATCATATATTTAATCGGATCCCTAGTTTATTTTTCCTTCAACATTTTTAAGAGAACTGTTGGTGGGTTCTATTTAATATAATTACTATATTACAGAATTTTATTTTGGGATCACCAGACCTTGAAATTGCACTTTTTCTCCGCTCATATTCTTGAAAATAATCAATACAATATCCATAAATAATACATTAAAAACCCATGTATTCTTGGAATACTAAATTATGAAATTATTATAAATAGAAAAAAATAATACATCAATTATGGGATTAATGAAATATAATTACTTTAAATTTTGTTTCATAAATTTGCATTAAGAGATGATATAGTATACTATGATATCAGGGGGAAAGAAAAATTTAAGAAGTAATATATCATGAAATGAAATTAACGGACGATGATGAAGATATAGTATTAATGGAAAATAAATAAGGATATCACAATTAAGGTAATAATGGAACTTATCACATTAGATAATTATGGAATGAAACATCATGGTAATTTATTGAAGGGATTATGAGTTTGCTTCATGTGTTGTGTGTTATTCCACTAGGAGCATGATTGAATGTTTATGAAAGAATCCAATAATGCTGGGTGATTTCAACTATAAGAAGATATGTCACTATGAAAAATAATATATAATGCATCAATGAAATATACCTTAGGAAAAGTTAATCGATCAAGATAAAACTGATACAGTTAAAACAACAAATGTTGAAATACATTATGTTGTGATAATAGTTACATTGATCATAAAATAATTAATTATATTATTCCATTTCTATTCACACTTGTGTATATATATTTCATGGATATAAAATCATCACTTGAAACATTCAGAAAAAAAATTATCAATCAAGATATTGAGTGGGAATATTGTTTTCCAGTGATTCATATTATGATTAATAATCATTCCCTAGTTTCAAAAAATGATTTTTACCCTTATTTTAAATGAATATAATCCATATTTTGGTGTAAATATAGAAAAAAATAGTTTCTAGGACTGATTTATGTATTTATGGTCATTAATTTTATTTTATCATTCACTTTCCTATGATAAATGTTTTTTTCACTATTATTGTTTATTTAGTCATTAAATTTCTCCTCCAGGTATATATTTCCACATAACACTAATTTTATCCAACTTTTAATCCAACTATCTTGTTATTTTATATGACCTTGGTACATCTCTTTCTTTTCTTATATGATGAATTTGTTTTGACCGTATGTATGATGTGGGTTTGAAAAAATGGTTTATTAAAATTTCAAAAAAATTATTCCCTATATTATGTTAATGATTAAAAGATTGGATTTATTAAAGGTTGAAAAATGTGACAGAGTAAGATTTTAAAAGAATAATATTTTCCAGGGCACATATAACATGCAACACTAATCATAAACACAATAAAGAAATTTATTTTTTAAATATAGATATTATAAATATGTTCTGGAAGTGAATAGTATATACAAAATTATCAATATTTTGATTAATATATATAGTACCAACTCAATAACAATGTATATATAAATTCTTATGAATTTAACAATCAATTTTTAAAAAGGTTATATTATTATTCAAAAATAAGTTTAAATTAAAAATGATTTCAATTAATTTTTATTGAAGATTTTTTTTCAATTTTTTATAATTTTTTAAAATTTATTAGTGAAAATAAATTTTATTTTGTAAATATTCATTTTAAAATTATCTTATATTTAATTCGTAATAATATTGTGAAACATTAATTTTTGGATGAAAAATGATTTTTTAGTATTTTATTGAATACTATATATTTTTACAAAACATTACAAAGTAATTTTATAACTATTTAAAATTAATATTTTGTGTCAAAATTTATTATTAATAAAATTAAAATTTTTTGAATCACTTTTATAGTTGCATTTGGAATAGAAATTGTTTTATAAAAATGGAATTTTTTCTAATAACCTATTTTTCAAAACATATTATATTTATATATTAACTATTTATTATAACAATGTGGAATTGAATTTAAAAATATTTATTACAAATTGGGAATCAGGATGAATTTCATAGGTCGATATGTCCCTTTTTTGTTATTATTAATAGAAACCATGGTTAATTTTTTCACTTATATAAATGTTAAATTGTTTTAACCATGGTAAAAATTATCGGTAAAGGTCACCATTTTCCTTATAGATTCTTATTTGAAGATGGGAATATACACTTTTCACATATGACTCAAAATAATATATTTTAAGGGATAAATGTCATATATAATATTATAAGAAATGAATAATATAAAATGTTAGTTTCTATCTTTTAAATATAACTTATAGATTCATATAAAGATAAAAGTATGTTTTCAATGAATTATAATTATTATTTTATGAATAATGATAAAATTTTAATGGAGGAAATTTATTTCTCCCTCTTAGTAGTTTTATTTCTAAATAAAATTATAACATCACAACGACACAATATTTCTTTGATTGATCGAAAAATAAACTACTAAACCTTAAAAATATAAAAAATATATAATTTGAGTGGTTTATCATGTTAAGAGAATCAAGGCTTAATAAACTATATTATTTATTTATTGAGGTACCATTTTATAATTATATAATTTCTATTGTTTCATTACTATGAAATTAAATGAATATTGTAATATATTACATTGTGGATATTTTATAAAAATAAAATTTTACTAAATGTTTTAGTCATAACATATTTTAAATATTTTAATGGGGTAATTATATTTTTTTAAATTTCATACCGTGGAAATTTATGGTCTAATTTGTAATTTTATGTAAAATATAACCCATTCCATGTGAAAAATTTGTTTTCGTGGTTATGGTTAAAATAGGGTTTGTAAATGGTAAAACCAGAACACAAGGTTTCAAAGATCTTTTAAAAAAAGAATTATCTAATTTTTTTGATACAATTTCAACCATATACTACCTTATATTTTAATATTTATTATCTTGAAATCATTATTTTCAAAATACATTATTATATTTTTAATATTATATTATTCAAAAATTACCCCTCCCCTCACTTAAAAAAATACACACCTTCCCCACTTTTTTATAGAACATTGGGAGACATATCTCGACCTAGCCCATATTGTTTATTTTATCAACAACCATATCAACTATTTATAGGTGACAATGTTATTAAATAAATATTCCATAGATCCTTAAAGGGGAATCTAATTGAAATCTATTAAAGAAGATGTTATTATATTTACTAACTCTTTATAGTTTCTCATATATAGTTCCTCTAAATTTTGTTCACCAATTGTATAATAATCAAATTAGAATGATAAATATAGTGATATGTTATTATGAATAATGGAAAACTGTTTTACATATCATTTTCATCCTTTGGAAATAGAAATCATCACTCATGGTTTTGTATGACTTACCATCTCCACATAGTAGTGTAATTCATCGTTCAACATTACATTACATAGAGGACGTAATGATAGAAATAATGAACTTATATATTGTACGGGAAATAATTTTTATAATAAAATTTTAATATCATATATAACTTCTTATATTAAAATATATTATAAAATAATAATTTCGCTCATTCGTATGTGCGGAATACCACCTACACAAAGCGGGGTAATTCAATTTTCATTTATGATTTTCATTAATTGTAATAATGAAATATTTATTGAATATTTATTAAATATATTTTATAATAATTATTTTGGGATGTGTTGTTATTAGTTTTCATTATTTCATTCCATCTATAAAAATTGAAAACATCATTCAATTGTTTTTAAGCCATACCACCTGCAAGAATAATGAAATTTTTTCCTACATATAGCTTTAATGAATAACTATATAAATATGTATACTTATATATAATTAATTTTTATTATATTTATTTCATTATTACCATTCTGAATATAATGTATCCCTGATCAAATTATTGGGACCATAACTACCAAACCCAAACATACATGAAGAAATAATGCAGTTATAACTTAGAATGGTGATTTAAATATAGACTTATTATTAAATGGGATATAGAATATTATATGTAAATAATATATATATTTATATATATTAATATGTTTCTAAAATATATTTAAAATAAATATATATTTATTATATATTAATTTTTTCACATTGGAAGGATGTTAGACCTGATGTAAGTGTTTATTTAACAATCTCATTATAATTCAGAATTGATTATATTTCACTCTCCATTGGAAGTATTATTTTATATTTCTATATTATCACTCTTATGTATTATTATATAATAGTAATTTTTAGATATTAAATATTTTCCTTTAAATTTACCATCATTAGTTACTATGAAAACACAGTATTTCTATTGAATAAAAGATATTTTTGTCTACTAAATCTAGAATATTTTCCTTACATGTCAGTAATTCCAGTAAAATGATTAATTTTTTTTATAGTTTATAAATTGAATTTATACCCATTTATTACCTTCATAAAATTTTTAAAATGTATCATTCTTTTTATCTTCAAAATGTTTAACTTTTTTACCTTTTTAACAAAACTATGAAAGGAATATTATCATAACTTATACAGAGTTATAGAAATTTTATCCCATCGTGGTTACTAATTTCATTGATGTTAAATTTAAAATATTACCTGATTATTTTCAAATAAAGTGTTCATAACATACTAAAATTATATTGTTTTTAAATGTAATTTTAAAACTCAAAAATTTATTTGCAGAAAAAATGTTTTTAATAATATTTGTATGGTACATCTATTAATAAAGGGAATGAAATATTATTTTTCATATCCTCCATCTAGGTTATTTTGTAATAATAAATTCCTTATTATTTTACTAGATGTTTAATGATCATTTTAACTGGTGAAATTATTTACAATCTATTTTTTGGTACGTCTAATACAATTTTATTAAATCATGTTTATTATGTTATATTGTTTTTTCATAAAAGAAATTCCATTGACAAAATAATTGATGGACAGTGACATTAATTATATATCCCATTGATTCAACAATAAGTGTTATGAGGAAAACTATATTGGGTATTTTGAAAAAGGCTTTCCCTAATTTTACGGATGGCTTCAAAGGGGGATTGGACATTATGTTTAGATGTCATGGCACAAGGCTAGAATGATACATTTCAAATGATCAACATTAGGAATTTTATTTGTATCGCCCCGACCCCAGTTAACTAGAGTATGTGCATTATTTTGTAACATTGGAATTATCACAAAAGATCAAGTCTTGAAATATCGATTAGTTTAGTAGCCTTGGAAACACTAGATACATTCATAAATGTTACATTAAATCATAAAGTGAAAAACATCAATAACATAGTCTCCATAGTCCACACTCATATCCCCTTCAGACTATCCCTGCAGGTCATTCATAAAATATTTCTTCACATCCTCGGAAAAATAATACATGGAAGGGGTGATCTCATATTCTCAGTAAGGATAACAATATAGCGAAAACATTCAAAATTAAATATAAACATTTAAGGAAATGTATAACTAAAACAAAAGCCTTTTAGACTTGAACATCAACATAATATGGAAAAAATAAATTGAAATAATGATATTTACTTATTCACATGGATATTCTAATTGTCCAATAATCACATTCAATATCAATAACCACATTGATAATGATGGAATGCATAATTCCAGACTATCATAACAACATAGCCAAAGCCTCGTGCCAAGACTACAAATATGATTTTGTCAAAGCCTCGTGCCAAGACACTAATTTTTCCAATGAGACCTACCGATGCATTGAGGTGCTATAGAGGGATCCACCCGTCACTTACTAAGTCCAATTCATTGCTTATATGAAAAGGTTTAAACATATCATAATCAATTTCCAAGATCAATAACATAATCATATCACACAAAACATGTATAAAGGAAACATAACATTTCCACATTTCAATCAAAAGATATCAATACAACACATTGATAAAATCAAAACATTATCAAAACCATTTTCAAAACCAAAATAAACCAAATGTAAAACATTGTATTTATTTTACATTTAAAAAAAGTTATGGATTGTAGAGGAAGCCAAAACTAAAATAATGGTCACGGTGGCAGAGAAGTCGTTATCACCACGTACGTTAGACAAAACATTCCTTTTTTTTCATTTAGTAAAAATGCTTCATATAAAATGATTCCTTTTGAATACAAGTAAAAGTCAAACAGTTTTATACACCGCATAAAAAAAGTTGTGTATAAAATAAAATATTCCTCAATGAAAGGAGATTGAGACGAAGTACCTTACATCATGTCCAACATGACTCGATCGTTCTTTAATCTCCTAAATAATAAACTATAGATAATTTCTATTTTCTTAAGAACCTTTTTCAAGTTCATTATTCCTTTTACATCTCTTATTACCATGTTATGAACATTATGTAATCATTTAATTTAATAACGGTTGTTTTGTCGATCCTTTGTACATGAGTCAGAAATAAACATCTTATAATTAAAAGTTTTTTTATGTGGTAAAATATCCATTATCTCCAGATTTATATTCATTATTTAGATATTTTATATTATATATATATCTATTATATACATTAATTTATAATAATACATAACATTATAGGTAAGAAATTAAATGCACCGTTCATGGAGACTGTAAGTCGTACGTACGCATGAACGCTGCTTTCTTTTCTATTTTATATTTAATGGAATGAAATCATAATGATATAAAGGTATATTATAATTATATAATAATATTATATATAATATCTTTAATCCATTCTTTATACATCTCACATAAGGCATTAATGATTCAAACCACTTTGAGGGGGTGGTAGTCCACACTTCCTAAAATGAAATTATCCTATGTACCCATAATGGGAACCATAAAGGTATGACATAAATTAAAAATAAATAATCATAAGTAAAACATAAACATAATATATATCATATATAAATATATTTAAATATTAATGTCCACCATGAAATGTGTTAAAAGAAGATTGAACAATCATCGTTTTTTGTGGGTGTAATTCACCACCCACAGAAACAGTATGTTCTTTAACCATTAGACGGAGGTGTGTGTAAGTGTAAATAATATAATTCTCATAAAAAATCCTATTATATTGAATATACTGTTGTTGTTACAAAAAAATGGAATAAAAAGGGTTTAACGGGTTGGAGAAGAAAATTAAAACAAAAGAACATAAGAGAAGACATTACCTTAAATTCGGGTACCTCTTTCTGATTTGAGCCAAAGACTTCCTTGGGAATACTTCTGCCGAATGTGAGGCTTCTAGGAGTAAGAGAGGGAAGTTTAGAGAGTATTTGGTCAGAGGTTGGAAAATCCAAGTGGCTTTGAATGTGTGAATAAGGTGGTAGAGTTGGGGGCCTTTTATAAGAGGAGGGGAGGGGATCTTTTGGAAAGATTGAAAATATTATTTTATTATAAAATGTTTTTCAGATTATAAAGGTCTCACAATGATATATTTACATTATATGGTTATAAGGGTTCTAAATCCACACATCCAATAGGTTTTTGACAAGTGTATGTCTTATATTTTACCTTACCTTTTCATTTTATTTAAATCGTTCATTAATGATGTCATCATTGCATCATCATGGTGTAATAAATATATTTATTTATTTAATGTCTAAAAATTATAAAACAATTTCCATGATGTAAGAAATATTTTTATCTTTCCAATTAATATTTATAGTCAAAATGATAGCTTCTGTAACCCCATCTAAAAATTGTTTTTGTAAAACAATACATGTTTGTGACATTTTTATTTTTACTTTAAATAAAAGGTATTAATGTCATTATCTTACCAAAGTGGCTCCATGGGGTCCCAACAATCATACCATGGTTTTTCATGGTCGTCCATGACTCATTCAATTAGAGTAGGAGATGTGTCAAGATATTTTTATATTCAATAATATCATTTTTTTCCTTAAATTACCATAATTACCTCTAATCGCGGTTAATAAAACCCAAAAGTTTCTATTCACCAAAAATTATTTGCAACTCATTGAACCAAATTTTACATAAAAATGACAACCATGTATGTATGTTTTTTGAAATTCTATTCATAGAAGCGGTAATGTTTCATTTAAACGAAAAATTCTTTTTTAACTACCACTTAGTAGTTTCACTATTCATCAAAAATTGAAGTTTTTTAAAACAATACCAAAAATTCACCCTAATATATAATTGATATTCCAAATTGAAAAATGATGTATATTTTAAAAAATTCAAAACATATAATTTTCATTACTTAATTTTATAATTAATTTCCGTTGTAAAAAAAATAGCGTGTTTTTATTAAACAATATCAATCAAAAGATTGACAATTGTTTATGTCCAATTTAAAAGTGAAATTAATTCTAATGACCACCATTAGATAAAATGGTAAAAATATATTCTAATTATAATTTAAAACTACTCAATAGTATAATTTATCACTATAAATTATTTTGATTTAAAAAGTTGTTTTTATGTATTTTTATTACTATTCATCGAAAATTGGATGTTCTCAGAAAAATATCAAAAAATTAAACGAATGTTAATTTTGATATTTTGAATCCAAATATTGAGTCCATTTTGGAATATAAAATTTATATAATTTAAAAAAGTGGGTATTAATATTCTTAACAGCTAATTTGATTGGTTGCGGTGTGTAAGAATCTCGATCTTGCGTACTATGCAAGCTATTGCATTATTGAAAGTGAAGCGTATCATGGAAGTATGAGGTGTTACATTCTCCCCTCATTCAATAAATTGCGTCCTCGCAATTTGAAATTTTTTTTTAAAATAAAATGTTGAAAATAGAAAATACCTTTGTGGAAAACCCATATCGGAAATAGGGTTAATAAAAATATATCTTTAAAAGAATGAAAGAGAAGTACAAAGGTCACCCGAGGTAGCCCGTACTAGGATTCTATGAAAACAATTATATAGAGGAAAAAATAACCATCATGGTCTGATCGAGAGTTGTAGAAAATATGATTTTGAGAATGATTACTACAAGAAAATCACAAACTTGTGATTGGTTAAATGGTCATTGATTCCCCGGTAGGAAAAGTTAACCGACAAATTTCTTGTTTTAAGTTACCTTTCATAATGTTGAGGAATTTATTTATGATATTTACTATAAATGTAAGAAAATATACTTACTTGTCATATAGGCTTTAATTCTTTAATTAATTTTCACCACAAACCAATCTTTCACTCCAAAATGTAATAGAACTAAAAAGTATTATATTTATCCTAATCCTACAAGGATCCAAATATTAACACATACCATTTATATTAAGAAAACTATTTTCTCATAACCATGGACTTCATGTAGGCTAGTAGTAGGTAATAAAGTCCTGTCGCACTATGGTTGTGGGTTCGATTCCTTCAGCTTTGTCTGATGGGACGGGTTATCCCTTAACCTGCATGTTGTCCTTTTCCTAAAACTATAATATTATAATAATCCAAAAATAATCTTCAAAAAAATTTTAACATTAAAAAATACTATCCAAAGTTCAACATAATTCATTCAAACCATTATAGTTATCCAAAATACCTCTGTCCAGACTTTCTCAAAAAGGTCTCTAAATTCCAAAATCAATTGTAACATCAGATTCCCTAAACAAAGTAAAGTTTTTCTTATTGTCACATACTAAAAATATGATTACCTTAATAATATTAAAACATTAATGAAAATAACAGGTACTGCAGTAACAATACTTATATATATCACATTATTCTTATAACCATAATGTAGTTCATGAGTCCTAAAACACAAATACAATAATTATTCAACTTCATCTGTAGTAACATCATAATCTTGGCCTTTCTCTCTAGGCCTTTTCTGAGGTATGCTTCCTTGGCGCTTAGGGAATTCATTTACATAATTCCCCATTTCTCTATAATTGTATCATTCTATATTGACATCCTCTTTCTTTCCCTTGCAATCATGAGTCTGGTGACCTTTTTCTCTACATTTGTGACAAAATCTTATTCCTTTTATGCAAGTACCAGGATGTTTCATAACACAATTATCACATAATGGAAAATCCATCATTCCCATTGTACCTTTATCTGTCTATTTCTCCATCATTCTCTTCTTCTCTATCTTTACATTGTTTTCATAAGACTTAGAGAATTAATTTTCTGTCTTGATAGCACACAAGACAATATCTTCGTACGATGAGAAGGATTGTGATACTAAATCTCAAAGGAGAAATGGTTTTAACCCATCAATGAAATTATCAATTTTACTTCTTGGGTTACAATATAATATGCAGCATGCCTCAATATCCTTGTAAATTTAGACTCAAACTTTGCAACATTCACGTCCTCCTTTTACCTCACACATAGAAAGTGTATTTCTATATCCACTTGATGGCCATGAAGAAAGTATTTTTCTAAGAAAATATCTTTAAACTCTCTCCATTCCATTCTTGATACTTCTTAATCTTGCATTTTATTTTTAATCAATGAACACCATCGATCAACATCTCCACTGAGGCGGTAAAAATCCATGAAATCTTTTTCCCTTTCCCTACTCCCTAAATGCTGAAATATTTTCTCTAGGGAATTTATCCATTGCTCAGCTACTATTGGATTTGTACCCCCAATAAATGTTGGTGGTTTTTTCCTCATGAAGTGGTCTAACATTGATCCTCCACATATAAGATCAGGGTGCTCCATATGAGTAAGTTTATTATTCATAACCTGAGTGAGTTGTCCAAGTAATGTGATAAGATGATCCGCACTAGTTGTATCACCAGCTCCACTATAATTATCTTGAGCAGGAGGGAAATACCTACATGTAGTCCATGCATTGATACAGTTTCTATTCCTTCCACTAGGCGCCATTTCCAAACAATGTAATAAACTAGATTATTTGATGAATCAAAATACATAATTTCATACTTGTAAAACACTTAACACAAATTGATCTATTTATGGATATAATCCATAATCATAAAAAAATGTTTTCTTTGGGAAATTATAAACTCATAAACCCTTCATAATGTTTTTTAAAGAAATATTAATTATCTTAAGCATATCCTGTGGGAGTGTCATAACCAAGAGTGCAGCAAGGCCCGTTGTCGTGCACCAGTTCCCATTTGACTCTACCTCAAAGTAGTGTTTTTGGGTTTTACCCCTATGTACATCTATACTAGATCCAGCTCTACCTTCTCGTATCCATACAGGGATGTATTGCTCAGAAAATATGAAAAATCTATACTTTACCAAAATTATAGGATGTTCAACTATAGTAACCCTCAATGTCTATTTTAGGGCTATGTGGTCTAATAAGAGTATACCTAAATCCACCTTCCAAGGATAATACTAAACTGCCTCTGATACCAACTGTAATGCCCCGACCCCAGTTACCCAGATTCGGTGCATTATTACGTAACATTGGTATTATCACAAAATATCAAGTCTCGAATGACTGATTAGTTTATTAGGATTGGAAACACTAGATACATTCATAAATGTTACATTACATCATAAAGTGAAAAACTACAATAACATAGTCTCCATATTCCACACTCATATCCCCTTCAGATTATCCCTGAAAGTCAATCATAAAATATTTTTTCACATGTTAGGAAAAATATAATATAGAAATGGGTGAGCTCAGATGCTCAGTAAGGATAAAAATATTGCGGAAACATTCATAAATAAACACAAACATTTAAGGCAATGTATAATTAAAACAACTGCCCATTAGACTTGAACGTCAGCATAATATGGAAAAAATAAAATGAAACAATGTCATTTACATATTCACATGGATATTCTACTAGTCAAATAATCACATGAAATATCAATAACCACTTTCATAATGATAGAATACATAATTCCAGACTATCATAACCACGTATCCAAGGCCTAGTGCTAAGACTACAAATAAGATTTTGTCAAGGCGTTGTGCCAAGACACTAGATTGTCCCATGAGACCTACCAATGCATGGAGGATCTATAGTGGGCTCCACCCATCACATACTAATATCAACTCATTAATTATATGAAAAGGTTTAAACATATCATAAACAATTCCCAAGAACCATAACATAATTGTATCACACAAAACATGCATAAAGGAAACATAAAATTTCCACATTTCAATCACAAGATATAAATACAACACATTTATATAATGAAAACATTATCAAAACCATTTTCAATACCAAAATAAAATAAAAGTAAAACATGGTATATATAGTTCATTTAAAAAAAGTTATGTCTTGTAGAGGAAGCCAAAACTCAAATAATGGTCATGGCGGTAAAGAAGTCGTTGTTGCCGTGTACGTAAGAAAAGATATTCCTTTTGCCATTTAGTGAAAACACTTCGTAAAAAAAGATTCCATTTGAATAAAAGTAAAAGTTAAACGGGTTTATACACCGCATAAAAGAAAGTTTTGTATAAAATAAAATATGCCTCAATGAAAGGAGATTGAGACGAAGTCCTTTACCTCATGTCCGACATGACTCCATCGTTCATTAATCTCTTTAATAATAATCTATATTGAATTCATATTTTCTTAAGAACATTTTTCAAGTTCATTATTCCTTTTAAATCACCTATTACTATGTTATGAATATTATGAATTCATTTAAATTAATAACTATCGTTTTGTCGATACTTGGTACTTGAGTCAAAAATAAACATCTTATAATTACAAGTTGTTTATGTTGTAAAATATCCATTATCTCCAGAATTATATTCATGATGTAGATATAATATATATCATATATTTCGAGTATATACATGCATTTATAATATTACATAACATTTAGAGGTAAGAAATGAAATGCACCGTTCATGGAGACGGTAAGCTGTACGTATGGAAGAACGATGCTTTCATTTCTATTTCATATTTAATGGAATGAAATAATAATTTTATAAAGTTATAGTATAATATCATATATAATTCCAATAAGACCATCCTTTATACGTCCCACATATGGAATTAACGAATCAAATCACTTTGAGGGTGTGGTAGTCCACACTTCCTAAAATGAAATTATCATGTTTACCAATAATGGAAACAATAAATGTATGCCATAAATAAAAAATACATAAGCATAAGGAAAACATAAACATAATATTTATCATATATAGATATAGTGACATCTTAATGGCCACTATGAAAGGTGTTAAAAGAATATTGAACAATCATCGTTTCGTGAGGCAGTAATTCACCACCCATAGAAACAGTATCTTCCTTAACTGTTAGATGGAGGTGTGTGTAAGTTTAAATCAAATCCTTCACATAAAAACATCCTTGTATATTGAATATACTGGTTTTGTTACAAAATAATGGAATAAAAATGGTTTACGGGGTTGGAGATGCAAAATAAAACACAAGAACATAAGAGAAGACATTATCTAAAAATTGGGTAACTCATTTTGATTTGAGCCAAGGGATCTCATGGGAAGACTTGTTCCCAAATTGAGGCTTATAGGAGTAATATAGGGATTTTTAGAGAGTATTTGGGAAGAGCTTCGCAGAGGCAAATGGCTTTGAAGGTGTGAATAAGGTGGTAGAGTTAGGGGCCTTTTATAAGAAGAGAGGAGGGGCTCTTTTTGAAAGATTCAAAATATTATTTTATTATAAAATGGTTTTCGGATTATAAAGGTATTAAATTGATATATTTCAAAGATAAGGTGATATGGGTTCTAAATATACCCATCCAATATGTTTTTACAAGATTAATTCTTTGATTTTACCTTATCATTTCATTTTATTTAAATTGTTCCTTAATGAGGTAATCGCTCCATCATCATGGTGTCGTAAATAAATTTATTTATATATTGTATAAAAATTATAACAACACTTTCTATGATGTAGGAAATATTTTTTTTATTTCAAATGAATATTTATTGTCAAAATGATACTTTTATAACCCATTTTAAATTTTTTTTTATTAAAACAATACATGTTTGTGACATTTTTATTTGTACTTTAAATAAAAGATATTAATGTCAGTATCTTACCCAAGTGGCTTCATGGGGTCCCAAAAATTTTCCCATGGTTAGTATTGTTCTGACATGAATCATCCAATAAGAGTAGGACATGTGTCATGATATTTTTATATTCTTATAATATCATTTTTACCTTAAATTACCCTAATTACCTCTAATCGTTGTTAATAAAACTCAAATGTTACTATTCACCAAAAATTATTTTCATCCCATTGAACCAAATATTACTTAATAATTACAACCATGTATGTATGATTTTTTAAATTCAATTAATAGAAGAGGCAAGGTTTCATTTAAACGAAAAATCATATTTTTAACTACCACTTAGTGGTTTCACTAATCACAAACAATTGATGTTTTTCAGAACATTACTAAAAATTCACCCTATGTTATAATTGATCTTCCGAATTTAAAAATGATTTCTATTTTAGAAATTTCAAAACATATAGTTTTCATTAAATAGTTTTATAATTAATTCCCATTTTCAAAACAAATAGCATGTATTTAAAAAACCATATCAATCAAAAGATTGACAATTGTTTATGTATTATTTCAATGTGAAATTATTTCTAATGACCACCATTTGATAAAATGGTAAAAATATATTCTAATAATACTTTAAAACCACTCAATAGTATAATTTATCACTATAAATTGTTTTATTAATAAATTTGTTTTTAAGTATTTTTTTACTATTCATCAAAAAGTGGATGTTCTCAGAAAAATACCAAAAAATTAAACAGAGGATAAATTCGATATTCCGAATAGAAAAATGATGTTCATATTGAAATATGAAATGTATATAATTTCAAAAAGTAGGTATTACTATTCATAACGTCTACTTTGATTGGTCACGGTGTGTTAGAATCTCGATATCACATACAATGCAAGCTATTTCATTATTGAAAGAGAAGCGTATCGTGGATGATTGGGGTGTTACATAATTGTTATGCAATAAGTTAATTTTTACCATATGATTTTTTTCTTAGTTATTATATCTACTCATGTTATTCAAGTTTGTGAATACTTTATATTGAATTATTGGATCATCATTTATTCCAGTCATTTTATTCATTCCACATTTATTTAAATGTTATTAATTGTTTTAACCATACCCATATTGATCATAAGATATCACATATTATAAAATTTTATCTTACTCTAGGATTCTGGTGAGTTTAATATGATTTATAGTAAAACACATTCTATAAAAAATAATTATTGTCTCAAATGAAATTCTATGTTTTACTTTTTGTTTTCAAATTTATTTATAGATTTAAGATTGAATTCAGTTTATGAACACAAAAAAAGATTATGTACTGTAGTATAAGAATACATGTATCTAGACCCAATGTAAAAAATTTCTAATTGAGTCATGGATACATGGGAGGGGTGTTTATAGAATAACTTCTTGAACATTATTGTATTAAACTCATACCATTCCATGGAGTTAATTTCACCCATTTTCCTTTTGTTGTTAATAATATTCAACCATTGATCTTCATCTCATTCCAAGTGATGTGATCCTGCCTTTTTCTTGTTTCCTGGGTAGGGGAAATGCCATACTAGCAGAGGCTCGGGCTCTATTCACAGGGCTTTCTTTATGCATCCAGGAGGAGGTTTCCATTTCGGAAGTGGAGGTGGACTCACTTGTCCTCCTCAATTCCCTTAAAGATAATCGCTCTACACCTTGGTCTATAGCGTATGTGGTCAGGAAATGTCGTGATATGATTAGTCATAACATCACTCTTTCACACATATGTCGAGAGGGGAACAATGCCACAGAAAATTTGGCTTCCATGGATGACCATTGTTCCACAGATGTGCATATCTTCCGGATTAACAGTTTGAAGGCGGAATGTGTTAATTTGATCCAAGGGGATGCCCTCAGTCTGCATTACATTATACTTCTATAGTTTTCTTAGTGTACTTTCTTCTTCTCTTAATAAAAATTTAATTTGGATGGATGGATGGATATTTTTAATGTTTATAGCATTGAGGAATAAAAAATATTTTCCCAGTGGTATTGATCCATCACTCAACCACTAATGTATCGTATTATCCAATAAAATAAGGTGTATCTTCTTCATTAAAACTCAATAATATATTTCACCATACATTTATTGTTTAGAAGCTTAGAATGTTTAATATTTTTTATAGTTTCTTGATCATGTCTATAGGATCATTTATCCCACCTCAAGTACAATTTGTTTTTTAAGGAGGAATATTATTTATGTATCTATTAGATTCTCTATTTTCATAATTTTTATGTTTCTAACCATTTTTTAATTCCAAATCAAATATTGTTAGCATTTTTTATTAATAATTACAATGAGTAATTATATAATAGTGATAAATATACTTAAGTTTCAAAAAAATGAAGTCACCATCTTATTAACCTATAAAACTGAAGGTTCATCATATACCACATTATGTTCAACATAGTGTGTATTAGGTTCTTTAATTATATTCCTATAAATATAATATCTAAAGACACAAAACCCCCATTAGATACAGTATATAGAAGCCCATGCATCACATATACTAAAATTGTATCATTTTTAAGAATTCAAAATTTGGATCCATATTTAAATACATGGGATATTAAAGGTTTGGTTTTCATGGGAACTAGATTCCAAGAAATAATATTTATTAAAATAGTCTTAATCTCTAATATATTTATTTACATATAGAACCCTCTTAAATAGATCATATTTATAACCCTTCTTCACAAGCTGTTAAAAATTTAAAAATTATGAAAGCTTGTGCTTAGATGCTTAATTAGGTAATCATGGACGATATCAATAAATGATATTATGTAATAATTTCAGGAGTATAATGGTATTATATCATTATAATATGAATAGAAAATAAAAAATATTAATTCAACGATCATTTTCATTAGTAATTGAATAAAACATTATTATGTCATATGATTTGGAAATCATCAAAAAATCAATCATGGTACATGATTTTGAATCATAATAATATAAACTTGTCATAATATGGTGGATCCACTATATCCTTTAAACCATATCATATTTCAAGGATAATAACCATTCCTATTATATAATATCAAATTATGTATCACTGCCACTTTCCCAAATCATAGTTGATCATAAACTATTTCTTATAACATGTAAATATTTATAAATTGGTTCCCAAAATTATATCATGATATATTAGTGTTTTCCTATTTAATTAGGGGATAAAATGAACCTAACCCTCATAGAATCAAAAATTAATTTTTTCACATAATAATAAAAACAATTAATTAGTTCAAAATATCAATATTCTTGGAAAATAAATGGGTTTCATAAAGACCTAATTATAATATAATTAACCAATTACAATGAAATGGGTTTCATTGAATCATCATTATAATAAAGAATCATAACAAATAATGTGGATAATATCATAGTGTTGTCACCATTGTTAAGTCAAAAAATCCTTAAATGGTAGAAGATATATATGAAAATAAAATTTTAATACGTTCAAGAAAACATTAATTGAAAAATCAAAAAAAATTAATTTTGTTAAAATTTAACATAAAATTTCAAGATTAATAAGAAAATAAAAATATTTTCTATTTTCTATTTAAATGATTAATTTATGAAATATATAAAATAATTCTCATGGTGTAAGAAAAATCTATTCATGTAGTACAAATTAAAAAATCACTGTTTTCACACATATAAAAAATAAATAAAAAACGATAAGTTTGGAAAAAAATTAGATGATAAATTATTAATATAAGAACCTGACTGTAAAATTTACTAAATATTTAATTTCAAATAAGATCATAAATTATTACCCAGTAAGGATCTTTTTGGGTTTATTGTTTTAATGAATTAAGATATCTTACAAACCTGACACACCATATTAATACAAGAGGATACAGGTAAAATTTTATCCATTTTTTCCAAATATAAAACATTTAAACATATAACATGATATCTATAAAAAACTCCCTATAAAACATTATGAATAACTTATTTCTCTTACCAATCCATATATCATGTTAAAAACATTTTAAAAACATGAGATGAGTATACAACTCAGTAGGGGATATTGAGAAAGAAAGTGTTTGTCATGTGATAACATAAAAACCAATTAAACCCATAGTTATAAAAAACACTATGCATAGAAAAATCATGAATATTCCTTGGTACATAAATACCCTATCACTCTTACATTCACCAGTACAAATGGAATAATCATTTGGTTAACTTAGTTCGTGGGTGTTCCCGATGAATTAGAGAGCTATAATGGTTCTTAGCCATCATATCTTGACCTATAACCGGATCAACCCAACATATATTGACCTGTTATGTCCTCAAAACAACATAAATAAGATCAAAGGACCATATCATGTTAATAAAGTATCTTTAAAATCATAATAAATTACTCATGACATATACATATTAAAAACTATCCTATCGAAATTTATTAAACAGAGTTTTAAAAATATTTTAAAAATAAAGACCCATAAAATATAATTGGTTTGAGAATTAATTGAATGGATTGGATATGTGTATAAACAATAAATAAACATATTGAAACATAATAGAAAAAAATAATCACACAAATAATCATAAAACCATATGAAGAATAAAGAATATGGTTAGCCCAACGAATGGAAATTGGGTAATGAATTCTCGTTCAGTGGGTTCTTCTTACTTAGAAAGTGTTCAAAAATCCTGTATAATGAATAAAGAAGTGTTAATAATATCATAATGAAACATATTAATGTTTATAAAACCTTATATCATCATTTTAAAACATCATCTTCCACATTTATTAGTAATATTTTTTATTTACATTGTGTTAGATTCGTGCTTTACACGTTTTCCATGATCGGATTAGGATGAATATTGTTTTTGATTGAATGTGAAACAACAGAATTGGAATGGAATGGTAATTAAATATTTCCATAACCCTCAATTAAAACATTTATAATTTTTAATTATTAAATAATGATTATTCATATGTTAAAATAATACTGATATTTGATAAGGTCATTTTGGAAATTCTTTGATCGTAATGAACCCGTTTTGTATTATAAATTAATCAAATGTGTAAAAACTAATAAAATAACATTATATAATATATAATACATAAATTTTATACTTCTTTAACTATAATATGGGTTTCTTAACAATCATTCAATGAAGTAATGTTAATTGAAATCAAATCATCTAGGATGTTGGTAAATCGACACATCACAGACGATGTTTTAATTTCATGAATAAGTTGGAGAGGAGAAGAAATGTAATGGTGATTATTCCATATATATGATGATATCCAGAACATATTAGATAATTTATCATTCATTCCTTATGTATAAGAGGTCGTGAGGAATGAAAAATAAAATAATAAAATCTCAAAATAAAATAATTGTAGAGAAATCCTTTTCAAAAAATTTGCAACATAACGACGTCACATAAAATTTTAAAAAATATTTTGATGAGGGAAACAAGGTATCTAATCACTATTAAATAATATTTGAAGTAAGTGTGATATGTAATGATATATCCATATATAATAAAAAGAAAAATAAAAAGAATAAAATAAATTTAATGAAAAGAAGTAAAACAAAATGAAATGTTTACATCTTGATCTCTTCTCCTTGAGATCAATCTTTAGGCCTTTGGTTTAGGACTTTTTTTGAGACCATCTATTCTAGGACGCGGGGAAGTGTTTTAGGAGGAGTATTGGAAATAATTTTGGAACGGGTTGAGGCTTGTGAGGTGTAGTAGGATGAGGGGAATAAGGGTCATATTTATAGTGTATGATATGAGGTATTTTATATTTTTTTAATCATTTTTATAATATTTTTGCTCAAGACTGGGAATAATATTACTTCATGTGAACCCAAATATTAATACTAGCATCTGTGTTCGATCCATGTGGACATACCTCACTTAATATCTCATAAACATTGTATTTAACTGATAATTTATATTTATGATATTTTAACTTATTTCACTATTCGTCAAAAATTGATAAATTTCAGAAAAATACCAAAAAATCACCCTAACCATTTTCCGATCTTTATAATTCAAAAATAAACTCCATTAATTTAAAATAGTTTTCTTAATATTATTAATTTAATTTTTAAATAAAATCATACTTAATTCAAAAATTAACAATTTAATTTTATAACTGCTTTTATATCAAATTGAAAAATTAACAAAGATGTCGGTATCTTAAAGACTTATGAAAATAAAAAAATATTAAAATTTACAATTCATTAGTGTCATATTAATATTCATATTTCTATTTACAAGGGTATGTTTCTATTCACCAAAAACATGTTGGTCAATCAAACTCAAAATAACTTGCGGAACATAGTTATAGATGATCGATTTTCAAAATTCAAAACAGAGATGCCAAATAATTATGTTTAAAGGATAGCTATAAATATCAACATAAATATAAGATTCATGAATTTCATTCATTTTTAAAAACAATGGGGCGTATCATTATCCACACCTTCTATAAATTTCTTTTCAAAATTTTATTTACTCATTAATGAAGTTAGGGTACCTTTCTCTCATAGACTTTTTAGATTCCATTGTTTCTTCTTCAACCATGTGGTCTCTACGTAAAACCTTTATCTTGTGGATCACCTTATTCTACAATACATGTTCCCTTTAATCAAAAATCTGAACTTCTTTCACTTCATAAGAAAGGTTCCCTTCTAGTTGAACTGCTCATGGGATCAAGTTATGTGATTAATCTAGAACATACGTTCTCAACATCAAAACATGAAAAGCATTATATACTTGGGAGAAAATAAGAGGAAAAGCTACTCAGTATGTAACTAGTCCAACATACCCTAAGACATAAGAAAAGGCAGATTAATCACATACATAGCATTCATTTATTACCAAAACACATTAAACTATTTAAATGAGGTATTTTAATGAAAACATATCCACCTGACTCGAATGTGAAGTATTTACTTACATTATCTTCTTAACTTTTATACATGCACTGACATGATCTCATGTGTTGTTAGATCATCTTCACTTATTCATCCACTTCCTCTACTACTTATGGTCCATTCTACTTCTTTTACCATACTACATCCCAACAAGGTAAAGCTTGACATCGCTTCACATACAATTCCCCAAAAGGATCCATCCGTATATTGGAATTAAAACTATTTTTCTATGAAAAATAATCATAAGAAAGATGATGATCCCAACACCCCAAGTAGTCCATTGAACAAACTCAAAGAATATTCTCCAATGTTTGAATCATTTATTCTGACTACCCATCTGATTGAGGATGAACAGTTGTAATAAAATTTAATATATTTCCTAATAACTTATAATGATCCTTCCAAAAGATAGAAGTGAAACTAGGATCCGAAACCATTATAATAGAATGAGATATTCCACTTAAACTAACAATATATTTATGTTACTATCGAGAAAGTAGATCCCATGACCTATCATATCAAATAGAAAGGAGATGTGTAGTTTTTGTAAATTGATAATCAATAACCCAAATGACATTGTTACCTCAAGAATTCGTAGGTGGTCCCACCGCGATGTCTAAGGATATATTATCTCATTTCCACTCTGGCACTGGGGAAGGATGAATCATCACTTTTGGTAACTGTCTCTCTTCTTTAACCTGTTGACATGTCAAACATTTCACAGAAAAATAGGGAATATCCCTTATCATTCCATCCCATTAGTAATACTCATAATGGTCTCTATACATCTTAGTACATCCAAGATGAATATAAAATGGGGAACTACGAGCTTCAAACAACAAATAATTCTTTAACAGGGAATCACACGACACACAAACCCTTTTCCTCAGACCATTAAACACAATCTTTATCAAGGATAAATTCTGGAAACATACCAATTTTATCCAAATATTCAATTTCCTATAGCTCAAGGTCTTCTTTCTGTAATGGCTTAATTGTTTCTTATAACGATGACTATATTCAATCCTAAAACAAAATAGAGTATTCCCTACACCTACGACTTATAAGAAAAAATTCATTAAATCATTAATCAATTGATCATGTTGCAAGTGTATCATAGTTAATTATGCATGTGGTTTTAGACTCATGGAATCCACCACATTTTTTCCTTTTCTTGGATGGAAACTGACCATGTAAACATAATCCTTTATGAATTCAATCCATCTTCTCTGCCTCATCTTTAATTCCTTCTGCGTGAATATATAATTTAGAATTTAATGGTCAGTATTTATTTGACATTTGGATATGTATAAATGGTGCCTAAAAACATTTAACATAAAAACCATAGCTACCAATTACAAATCATGTGTGGGATAGTTTAAATCACGAGGTTTTAGTTGTATTGAATCCTTTGAAATTAACAAATCATATGTATCAGAAAACAACCAATTCCATTTAATGAAGCATCACTGTAGATGAAAAACTCACTATTTCGGGAAGAGAGGTCCCAAACATGTGTATTAACCAATCTACTATTCAGTTCCTGGAATCAAACATCACATTATTTTGTCCAAACAAATTTATCCCCTTTTCATGTTAACATTGTTAGTGGGATAGATAACTGGGAATAGTTTCTAACTAACTATCAATAATAACCTACTGATCCATGAAAACTACGAATATATGTAAAATTTCTAGGACATTTACATTCATAAAATCCATTTATTTTGGTAGGATCAATACTTATTCAATCCTTATTTACAATTTTCCCATGAAATGAAATCTGTTGCAACCAAATATCACACTTTCTTAATTTCCCATAATTTTTTTTCTTTTAATGGTTTTTAAAACATCCCTTAAATGTTTTCAATGTGCCTATATAAAACTATAATATAAAAAATTTATTCAATAAACACAACCATATATGTATCCATGAAATCATTAAATATTGTATTCATAATATCCATGAATATAGCAGGTGCACTAGTTAAACCAAAAGACATTACGATAAATTCACAATGACCATATCAAGTACAGAATGCAGTCTTCAGGTTGACTTCATCCTTTACTTTCAACTAATGGTACCTCGACCTCAGGTCAACCATTGAAGAATACTTCTCTCCCTAGAGATGATCAATCAAATCTTTGTTATGACGAAAATGATACTTATTTTATACTCTATTGTTATTCAAGGCTATAAAACAGATTTAATGTCTCATTGAACTATATTTTTTCATAACAAACAAGAAAAGATCACCTCAATGTGATGTGCTATGTCAGATGAAGCCTTTATCTAATAATTCTTGCAACTTCCATTTTAATTTTAGAAGATCCATTTGGACCATTTGATAAGGGGGATTTGAAATAGTTGTTGCATTAGGAACTAGGTGAATAGTTAACTCATCCTCTCGATTATGAATAACACAAGTAAAATCATAGTTAAAAAATCTAAGTATTCATTTACTACTCATACATCATTAATATGGATAGTTCACAGATCGTAAAAAATATGATCAAGATAACTTTATTTTTCATCCTTTATCAGTTTCATAGCTTCTTGATATGTTTTTAATGGTATGGGTTCATTCTGGTTCATACATTCATTTTTCTCCCTAAAAAACTTCTTTTTCTCTTCATTCTATCATAGCATGAGAAAAATAAATCCATTCCATTCCCAGAATAACATCAAACACTATTATAGGAAATATAACATGGTTTTTAGGTAAACTCATTCCACAAAAAGGATAATAAGATTCACAAAATTTCCTGTTTCCACAATATTTCCTCTCGGTATTCTTACCATGAGATCTGGTTTCATTTCATGAGGTTGATTTCCCAATTTTTTGAAATGTTCCACAGAAATAAAGGACTATGTAGACCTAAAATCAAAAAACACATTTGAGAAATCTGTAAAACCATCAAATGTACCTAATATCACATTATTTAAAGGCTCAACATCTGCTAAAGTCGTTCTAAATTATTTTACCCAACCCTTCTACATCCAATCATGATGATTCCCTCCTTGAGTAACTTTCTTCAGAAAAACATTCAAAAAATGACACAATGCTTTATAGTTAAATCATATCACCATCATTTGATAATTAATTTTTGGATCATTTTCCTTAAAATAATGAGACATTTTTCAAAAAAATTTACATCGGTAGCATTTCCCATAATTTACAATTCATACACTTGGATTCCATTATCCATACTTTTCACAATATGGGAAATTCATTTTCGTACCTTCAGACAACTTTGACGATTTCTTCCCCATTACCTGAAAACAATGCCACTTTTTATTCATATAAATAAAGGCACATATGTGTCAGAAAACTCCATCTATAATATTTCTTCACAAAAAACAAGCTTCTCATTGCTTTTAAACTGTCATGATGCCAATACTCTTTGAAAAAACATTTTCAAACTAGAGTAATATGTATTATTTTTACATTAAAAATACCATGTAAAATCCAGAATGTACATGGAAAATAATTTAAAATTGGATTCATAAGTTTCAAAAAAATCATCATCTTTCTGCTTCAGTTCCCATAATTGTTTCTCCATTCTGAGTGGAATAGTTTTTTGAAGATAATTTTCTATAAAAAGTATTTTAAAATCAACCCATTATAAAATGTCAAAATCATCTCTTTCTATCATTTTCTTAACCAGAGACCACCATTTATCCGCTTCACCTACCAAATAATAAATGTATAGTATCAGATTTTGACGTTTCTAACATCCCATGACATCAAATATATTTTCTATGGTATTGATTCATCCTTCATATGTATTTGGATCTACATTTCCACTAAACGCTGGACGGTGTTACCACGTAAAATTCTCCACAAAACACTTGTTTCTTCACGGTAGATCATGTTACTCACTAACAGAGTAACCACCCTCTTTTATTTCTGGATTCAATTGAGTCCTTTATATTACAAACTGCTTGGTTTTGATTCCCTCCAATTCGAGCTATAGATTCGTAAAAACATCATCCTCTTGGTGCCTTCCAACTTATACTTCCCTATTTCTTCTATGGAAATCTATTCTGTACAATCATAACATAAATAAAGAAACATGGTAATCCTTAAATTATATAAAATTTTAATTTACCATAGATTAAAAATCAATTACGTCATTCTTTGAATATAATCCCAACCCTTAATGTTTCTAAACCATCCGGTCATACCAACTATAAGGTCTCGGCCTTAAAACATTACTTAATAGTGAATTTCAAACAAGAACAAACATTATTACTCTTTGAAAATCTTTTCAGGTATAGAATTTTAAGGAAATAGGATTTCGTACAAACATGACATACCACATTCCTATAAGAGGATACTAATAATAGAGTATCCTTTTTTTCAAAATATAAAACAGTAAAACACAAAACATGATTTCTTTTACAGTACTCCATATAAAAAATCACAACTCCCATCATTATCGTAATAATACATATATCCTATGAATTTTTAAAAAAACATGGGATGAGTATAACACACAGTATGGGATATAATGAATGAATGTGTTAGTCGAGAGATATTATAAAAACCAAGAAACCCCTTAATAAAAAAATTCCTATGCATTGAAACAATATGTAGTTTTTTGGGGTATATTTAACTTATCACTTGTACATTCTCCCTTATACATGGTATAACCTTTTTTTCAAATTCCATCTCTGTAGTACCAAAAGAATTGGGGTTCTATAATGAGGCTCACCTATCATATCTTGAGCTACAATGGTCTCAAACCAAAAAAATCACGAGTTATACTAGGAATGTTTCATCCATAGGTTCGGAAACCCATGACCCTAAAAATTTATTATAAAAGCGTAAAGGTACAACGAAACCGAAGGAAATGTTTACATGTGAAACAACACACCCATATAGAAAACTAAACATACACATGAGATTCCAAATTAGTACCTTTTTCATGGCCGACCTCAACCCCAAGATCCTCCCCGATTAGCTGGATGATTCCCACTTCCCCTTTCCATTACTCGTTCATCATCCATCTACAGAGCCTCAATTTTCTGCAAATCTATTTCTTCATGAAGAAATTCACTATGCAACATTGGCTACATAGCCTCAATAGGAGATATAACATCTTGATGATCAGTATCCGGAGTAAGCTCCCCATACTCATGAGTAGCTTTCTGTACATCCTTGGAATCAACCACACAAACAGGTCATTCCACCTCTTTTGGGGTCTCCAGACCATCAACAACAGCAGGTGTTGAGGAGGATCTTGTTCGGTTAGAAAATTCTACATTCTAGAGTCTTTCAAGGTTAAGAAGATCAATCTCATGGGTATTAATAGACTCTAACATTGAAAAAAATTGACAGCTAGTTTTACAGTTCCTTGCAACTCCACACTACTATGTGTAGCCATTGGGACAACATTCTTATTCCCCCCAGCTCCATTGGGGGAGATCTCACAAGTTCCAGAACATGACAAGGTGAATTCCCATCTTCTATGTTATCAGGGGGGTCATGCCATACTCACACACTTCATAGAAGAAGAAGTTCAGAGAAGACCCTCTCCCCCTTGAACAATTTGAAGACCACCAGACATCTCTACCAATGTATCCACCTGCACATAAAACTGAATCCCCTGTTTAACAACAACAGCACCTACAAAATTATTGTCCATCTTCGGAACTACTCCCATAAAAGAATCTACATTGGCCACCTACAACTCATCCTTATTCGCCTGTTGAAAACAGAATCTCATGCAGCAGACTTATTCATCCTCGAGGTAGCTGGCCATGCCCTCAACTTCTTGGGAAACACCAATTGGAATCCATCAACATCTCCTCCATCAAAGATATCCAGCCTCGGGTCCACAGCTTCCACATTGTCCATATGCACCTCATCATGAGAAGCTAGACAGACCCTCGGCTTCTAGGGCAACACCAACTAGATGACTTCACCATCCAAAATCTTTATCTTCCCCTTGCTACCCGTAGAGGCTATAGTAGCTCGCTCCAACTCTTGATTCACTTCATTCTGGACAGCAGCCTCATTCTCAGATTGACTCCCATTCTTCCTCTTCATCCACTTCATCCCAAAACTTGTTATCTAGCCCCCTAGTAACTCCAAATATGTCCTGCTCTGATGGTCCACCATTCCCTGGCACAGTAGCATCATTAGCAAATTGTTGAAAAGCATCAGACTTAAGTAGACCTTGTTGGACAGCCTCCGCAAATGTGGAGATACCAGCCTTGTGTGAATCATTCTTCCTGACAACATACTTACTACCATGATGATCAACTTTCTTCTTCCTGCACTACTCTGGGGCATGACCCAAAGAATTTCTTAGAGAGCATTTCATATTTCTATGACAGTGCTCAAGAGCATGGCCAATTCACTTGCAAGATTTACAGAATGTGGTAAACCACTCATATTTTATATCTAATTCTAAATTAATGTAACCCGTAACAGGGAAAAATTTGTCAATAAGAACCTGAGCTAAGTCAACCACTACCAATACACGAGCAAAGTGACCATACCTAGGATGATCTATTTCTTTGTCCACCTTGATTAGGAAACCAATAGTAGAGGCAACCACCCACAAAAATGACGGATGCCAGAAAAACCAATTCAAACCCCTAATTCGAATCCATGTATGAGTGAAAGAGTTCTTTACTACAAGATGAGCTACCAACGGATCCCATTGTTGAACCATGATATACTCAGGTTTGATAGAAACTAGTCCCAAACTCTAAGGAACATTTTAGGTTCCTTAGAAGGAAAAAATATGGAATGTACCTCTCCCAATTGATATCAAACTCTACTCAGTGAATCCCCTGCTTTGAGAAAGACGAGCCTACACATATTCATCCCTCAAAGGGGTGTCATTCAGTGTACCCGATATCCTGTCAAGGAGGGAGAATCAAAATTATTCAAGGCGGGCTTCCAAAACCTTCAGACTCGCTTCCACAAATGCAACTGAGCCATTCTTGGTAATATATTTATGTAAAGAAGTATATTCGTGATGACATTCAGAAAAAACATATTCCGAGAAGCAAAACCCTCAGACTTCCGCTTAGGGTTCATCAGATCATCCTTCACCCCATCCACAGGTTTCAGAGAAATCCCACCTTTTGATAGCAATGCCTTCGAAGGGGGAATGAAGACGTCTTTAGGATCAGAATAACATTCCAGTTTAGTAGCCATCAATCGTCAGCCTGAAGAACGCCATAGAAACGTCGAAGGAGATGTCTCCCGCATTTCCTCAAAAACGAGATCTCAACCCAATACCATGAGTTATATAATGGTATAAAACAAACATAAATAATTTCCAAGGAACATAACATGGTAATATAGTATAATTACAAATAGAATATACCACACATACCATATACATATGAAAAACAATCCTATAGAAATTTATTATCGAGTGTTTTATTTGGATTTTAAAAATAAAGTCCCTTAAAACATAATTGGAGTGAGAATTAAAATAATTGAATGGATATGCGTATACAATATAAATAAAACTAATGAAACATAACATAAACAAAAAAACTCATCACACCAATAATATTAATACACCATAATGAATAATGAATAAGTCATACTCAAAGAATGAAGATTGGGTTAAGAATTACCTTACATTAGGTTCTTCTTAATTAAAAAGACTTTAAACCTCATATATAATGGTAAAAAGAGTGTTATTAATATCTTCATGAAAAATTTTCATGTTTATAACAGCATATAAGATAATTTTTCATCAACTTTTGACACATTTATTAGTAATATTTTTTTATTTTCATTGTGTTAGATAGTTTATTTTCATGGATTCCATGAGCAGTCCATGATGGATATTTTTGTTGATTGGAAGTGAAACTCCAGAAATGAAATGAAATGGTATTTTAACATTTTCAGACATATTTATTATACCATTTATCTTTTTTGATTAGGAAATTAGTCTGATTCATGTGTTAAAAATGTATTTTTATCTGTTTAGGTCATTTTAGTGATTCTTTGAATGTAATGAACTCGTTTTGTATTATAAATTAATCACATTTGTAATAAATTATTATAGAACATTATAAAAGGTATAGTAAACAAATTATAATATAAGTAAACAATAAATATGCTTTCATGAACATCATTTAATTAATTAAAATAAATTGAAATGACATTATCCATGATTTTTGTAAATCGACTCATCGCTGATGGTGTTTTAATTTCATAAATAAATGGGAGATGAGACGGAATGTAATGGAATGTATTACATAAACATTATGAAATAACGAATATGTATGATATATTTTCATTTATTACCCATGGATAGTGGGAGGTGAGGAATGTAAATGAAAATAATGGAATCCCAAATAAAATTAAATTTGGGAAATACATTACTAAAATTTAACAGCTTAACGATGAAAAATAAAATGTCATAAACTATTTTGTTGAGAGAAACGGGGTATCTCATCATTCGTAAATAATATGGGCAGTAAGGTGGATATGGAATGGAAAATCCCATCATATTCCAAAGGAAATTAAAAAAATTATCATAAAATGAAAAAAAACAAAAGATAATGTTTACCTCTTGATATCTTCTCTTTGAGATTATTCATAAGGCCTTACGTTCTAGAATTTGGGTGGGACAAGAAGCTCTAGGATGTCGGAAAGAGACATGGGATTTGTATTGGTTAGAAAATAGTCAAGGCTCAAAGCTTTAGATGTGTTGGGGGAATTGGGGAATGAGGGTGTTATTTATAGTGTATGAGATGAGGTTTTTTAAATTATTTTAACTTACTGAACATAATTGTAGATGATTGTTTTTCAAAATTATAAACATTGAATCAGAAAAAAATGTTTAAAGGATAGTTTTAAATATCTATATGAAACAAATTTTCAGGCATTTAATTTTTTTTAGAAGCCTAGGGTGTTACATTTAATATTTTTTATATATATTTTGTGTTTGTGAAAATTGGAATTCCAAATGCTTTTCCTGTGTTTGTATTAATTTCATCATGTTTTTCATAGATCATGTATATTGATGAAAAAATTTCATCGACCTAAGATAAAATAAGGACAATTTGAATTAAATGAAAATTTCTCAAAAATTTTGAAAACAAAAGTCATATTTTTAATCAATTAATATAAGTTATAGGAATAAGTAAATAATAATAAAATATACAAGTTTAAACTATTAAGATCTATGAAATTTGATGTAATATAAATTTATTCTAGAAAATTTTAAAAAATGAGATTACAAAATAAACCCTTAAATTAAATATTATAATGCTTCATCAACATTTATTTTGCATGTATAATAAATATATATTTATTATAATTTGATTATAGAAACATAATAAGAAAATTAATTCTATATATGGATTACATAAATCTTATTATCGAGATTTTTTAATAATAATTTATTGAAATCAATATTTCTAGGGGTAACTACGTCGTTTTCACTGATTTCTTTTGATCAATAGTCCTATCCATTTTGATGAAAATAATTTAATCCTATAAAAATAATAATAATTTCTATAATATAATATTCAATCTTTATAAAAAATTTTATTAAAAATCATATAAAATGGTGATGAAAAAATGAGTTTCCTCACATTGTACACGATGATACTCTATACATATGGTTGGGTGATGTTTCAATGTCATAATTGAAGGGAAAAAATAAAATTAAATAATAATTATCATTTAAATAAAAAAATAATATCATAATTATCATATTCATTTTAAGATCAATTATTATAATCATCAAGTTGAATTAGTTATGAAAAATGAAATGTATTTCTTTGTATATGTGGTAGTCCACCGATATTCATGAGTGATTTTTTCTTTTCCCATATTTTTTAAATGATGTGGATAATGGTTATTCCATAAATATAATATCATTTTATTATAATCAATATACTTAATTCTTTATTTTATCATTTATTCCAAATATTTATATGTTGTATAAAAAGAATTCGAATTCAATGTACTCGGTTAACAGGTATACATCATCATTAACAAACCTCCTTTGGAAGGCATTTTGATATTCAAATAGAATCTTTTTTGGAAATAAAAAAAGATCTATTTGTGGTTAAGGGATATAAGAATGTAATAGGGTACATATTTTCTAATATATATGGAAAAACATTAATAATAATAATGTATAGGATATTTCTTTTTATAAGTTATGAGAGGACATATTTGGATTTACATAACGGATGATAATATAATTGATGTATTTATCAAGTTTTAGGATTAATAATAACAATTGATTCTTTGAAAAATATCCTAAGGTAAAAATATGATTTAAAATTAATACATGTTTGGTATCTTTTTAATCCATATATTTTTGTTTAACCCATTCAATGACCCTATTAACAATAATTGTGGAATCACTTTTTTTAGCTATTATGGCTCACAAATTTACATCTAATTGTATAATTGGATAAAATTAATCCATGTATGAAATTTATATCCATTCTCAAAAAATATATCTTGATGTTTTTTAATTAGAAAGCATTTAATAAAATATTTTTAAATAAAATATTAACAAATCCCCTTTGGGACAATTAATTTAATATGATGTTATGATCATCGATACCAAAATGTAATTATAATATAAACACAATTACCATAATATATTGTTTTTAATTGGATATTGATTTTTAATAATACTACTATTCATTCAATAAAATTTATTTTCTTATTTTTAAAATTCATTTTACAATAATTTTTAACTAAATGTACTAGAATTTTATTAGTGTTGTCTAAGGTTTCAATATAATTACACCGTTTTACTCTGTTTTTAAAAAAATTAATAATATAAATAATTTATTTATGGCCAAATTAAAAAATTTTGTTCATTTATAAATTTTTTATCCATATGAAAAAATATTGTACAAATTGAAATGAAGAAAGTTTCATTTTCTATTCATCAATTTCAGAAAATAATATAAATGTTTTAATAAAATTTAAGTAGAAATAAATTTTTTGTATTCTATATATAGGAATCATTTTTACATAAATCACTCATGAAAAAGAATTAATTCATGTTTTGTATATATTTTAGTAATTATTTCATTGTTTTAATATTTTTGTACCAATTATAACCGTATTCAGAAGATAAATATTTACCATATAAATTATTCGCGACGAACCAAAATAAATGTTTTATATTTAATAATTTTACCCACATAATTTAATATTTGGAAACTATTTTTTTATATTAAATTAATAAATTATTTATAAATAAAATATAATATAACTGATGAAATAACAAATAACATTTTGTAGAAATAAAAATTTATAAGAATAAAATTGATTTTTTATTTCCCCATATTTGTTAAAAACACTAGATGATTATTAAAATATATGATAGAATATTTATTTTATAATATTTTTTAACAATTTAATCAATATTGATCAACTTAATTTATGAATCCATTAAAACAATGTATATACCAAAATACTTTTTCCCAATATCAAATCATGTAACCTTAAAATTATTTTTTAATTTTATAATCACTTTTTTACGAAATCATTAATTTTATAAATTAATTAAATATAATTTTTCATAGATTTGTCACTTCTAATCATATCCTCTTATTCAACACCATGGAAGAAACTACAACCTTAAATAATAATTCTATAGTTTATCACAATTTGTTTAAATCATGTGATTCATGTAAAGCATGATATCCTTGAACGTTAATTTTATTAAATTGAAATGTATAATGACCAAACTATATGTTACAAAACTATATAATAAGTGGTGTAGCTAGTTAGTATAAAATATATATAAACAACCAGTTGTGTTGTGGATTAGGGAAATGTGTTTCATCAATTCAAATCCCATTGATCAGCCTTAGAGGGCCGCTAGATAGCCAGAAAGGGCCACTGGATGTCTGGTGGTTTCTATATAGTATTTGAAATTTAGGTTTTATCATATTTTATATTTTATAAGTGATTTAACAAATTTACCACTATAATCTTACCTCATTCATTTATAATGATCCTAAAGGATTACACATTGAAATGTTGACACACTCATCCACAATTTGACGATTCAATGATGGGTCTATATATTGGCTCAAAATTAGTTTGTTTTTCACAATCTAAGACTATATAATATTCTTGATTGTGAATTTAATATATATATATATATATATATATATATATTATATTATTCATGATCTAGGAACCCCATATTAATATCATTGTTGATTATCTACCCATTATTAGTTTGTAATCATATTTAGAGTATCATATATTTTTCCCATGAACTAATCATGTCTATCATTTTATAGTGTATTTCCTTGGTTAGGATGATGTTGATATACCCTATTGGGAAGAGAACATTGTTTTATTTCACTCCAAATCCTAGTTTATGGTATAATTTAATCAGTTATATGAGATCCTTAGAGTAAGGGATTATTCTATTGGGTGGATAGATATGATACAGACAATGAACCCATATGATGAAATGGAAATTGGAATAATCTCATATGAAGTAGGAATAACATTACCATATATCCCCCGTATGTGTTTTTTATTATATGTTGGTATAGTATTGTGTTCATTGACACCATTTATGGATATGTGTTACTTATGGGTGTATATTTGTGGTCTTGTGAGAATTATTATTGGTTTACCAGATGATCATACAATGTTATTAAATTACATTGGTTTTTTCCTACCATGTGGAACATCCCTCTAGGTAAAACGTTGGTTGGATTGCACAGAATGGGATATATTTTCCCTTATAGGGAGATCATGGGTTTTTCCATGGTATCCATTGAAATTGGAAATAGGGATGGAAGAATTCAAATATAAAAAAAATATTCAGTTAACATATGATCATGTCATTCATGGGTAATGTGTATCTAATGTTCTAGAATGATAACATAGGGTATGAAACATTCATGGGTGAGTATGAAAACATTCATAAAGCATGATAGTATGATTTAACATCATGGAATGAAATAATACCACTTTATGGATGGAATGAGTGATTTCATAAATGTAGAACAAAATATTAACAATTATGGGTGTAGTGTGATAAACTGGCATGTGACAACTGGGTCCCGGTGACAGCACAACCACCTCGCCTTAACATGTTCGTCGGGTCATGGCCCACCAGGTACCACCAGTTTCCCCTGCAGACACGTGGGGCCCACCCCAGGGTCCGCCCACATGCCTAAACGGGTCATCTGACTAATGATTGTCCCCACAGGCCAACACATGTCCTTTTCAGTGTGCTTTGTCCTCTATCATACACACCCTGAGAGACTTCCCAAGAGGTTACCCGTCCTGATCACTACTCCACACCAAGCACGCTTAACTTTGGAGTTCTAATCAGACAGGCTCTCGAAAAGGAAGGTGCACCTTCTTAACAAGAGTCATATCATTTAGTCATTGAATCATTTATCATTTGGGGATGTTATAATCACCCCCACTTTAGAGAACAACGTCCTCGTGTGGGCCCTATATCTCAACCCAGGAAGTGCACCACACTTAAGGCTGGGTACCAGCTCTGATACCAAATGTGACAACCAGGTCCCGGTGACAGCACGACCACCCCTCCTTAACATGGTCGTCGGGTCCTGGCCCACCAGGTACCACCCGTTGCCCCCTGCAGACACGTGGGGCCCACCCCACGGTCCACCCACATGCTTGAACGGGTCATCTGACTAATTATGGGTGTAGTGTGATAAACTGGAATGTGAAAACCGGGTCCCGGTGACAGCACAACCACTCCGCCTTAACATGGCTGTCGGGTCCTGGCCCACCAGATACCACCAGTTGCCCCCGCAGACACGTTGGGCCCACCCTAGGGTCCACCCACATGCCTGAACGGATCATTTGACTAATGATTGTCCCCACATGCCAACACATGACCTTTTCAGTGTGCTTTGTCCTCTCTCACACACACCCTGGGAGACTTCCCAGGAGGTTACCCATCCTGATCACTACTCCAGGCCAAGCACGCTTAACTGTGAAGTTCTAATCAGACAGGCTCCTGAAAAGGAAGGTGCACCTTCTTGACAAGAGTCATATCATTTAGTCATTTAAACCTTTATCATTTGGGGATGTTACAATCACCCCCACTTTAGAGCACAACGTCCTCTTGTGGGCCTTATATCTCAACCCAGGCAGTGCACCGCACTTAAGGTTGGGTACTAGCTCTGATACCAAATGTGACAACCGGGTCCCGGTGACAGCACAACCACCCCGCCTTAACATGGTCGTCGGGTCCTGGCCCACCAGGTACCACCAGTTTCCCCCGCAGACACGTGGGGCCCACCCCAGGGTCCACCCACATGTCTGAACGGGTCATCTGACTAATGATTCTCCCCACAGGCCAACACATGTCCTTTTCATTGTGCTTTGTCCTCACTCACACAAACCCTAGGAGAATTTACAGGAGGTCACCCATCCTGAACACTACTCCAGGCCAAGCACGCTTAACTGTGGATTTCTAATCAGACAGGCTCCCGAAAAGGAAGGTGCACCTTGTTGACTTGAGTCATATCATTTAGTTATTTAACCCTTTATCATTTGGGGATGTTACATGGCACGTTCACAATATGGAGTGATTTGAGACTTGTAGGGATTGATACATGCATATTTCATATCATAGTTTTGAAGGAGGTGGGCCCATGGATTGTGATAGTATAATTATAACATAATGACCTAATATTTGATTTGTTGAATTATTGCTTATGAAATACATTTTTTTGTCATACACTCTAAATATTTTACTTTTGTTGAGGAAACATTTGTGTTTCCCATATAGGTAAAACACTCAGGACTTATAAGGCAATCTCAGGGAATGTGAGGAATTATTGATTCTAGACCCATAAAAGAAAATGGAATGAACAATATCCTACTACATAGATTGTACATGTAGTAAATGAATTATTTTAAAGACTCTATGTAGATGCTATAATTCACAAATTTATTTATCTAGTATTTATTTAACATTGGATTAAAATTAAACATTTCATTTTCATTCATTATTTTTTTTATTAATGATAATATTTTTATAGTATCTTGATTCCATTTGAACCTTTTTTTGATGTTATGTAATGATATTTATATTTTAAAATAGATGGGGAGTATTTCTTATTACAGACCTTATATTCTTATCAATACACCATTGGAATAATTTCCTTATGTTGGAATCCCTATTGCATAAAAGAAGGGATACATGGCATCATATTATATTCTGGATAAGACCTAATGATTTTTCTAGGGATTTTATAAAAAATTAACAAATTTTTTTCCAATTCTTGTAGAAAAGATTAAGGTCACGTGGAACTGTACATAGGGAGTTTCATCTATTCATGTACAATATATATTTCAAGGACCACCAATTTTCTAGTGATGGGGCATCTATTGTAGTTATTTATTTATGATTTCAATTTCATTATGACTATTTTCTATTGCTAATGTTCATAAGAGTTGGGTTAATCATTGCTCCCTAACTAGGTTTGTTAGGCCACCCCACTTTTATACTGGTTTCTTATATGCATATTATATCAATTAGTTACATGTCATGATTTTTTCTCATTTCATCTAATATATATTTGAGATCCATTCTTGGATTATAATCCACTGTTGAAATATAGATTTCATGAACTTATACATTCTTCTTTTTATATACATGGTTGTGACTAGTATATAAGTAAAGGGAACTATGCTTAGGCCTTGGTTAATTCTATGAGGGTTAGTCTTAGTCATTATTGATATCCTTATAAGACATGTGATCAAATAAAATACTCTATTACGCTTATGAATATCAAATGTTATTATATCAAGTGAAAAATTATTGGACTTCTTTAAATTGGATTTGGATTTTAGATAATGTTATTAAGAGACATTTTATGGGACATTTTGGATATAAAAATCCAAAAAGTATGTTGTAGATGATATACATATTCCCATACAAGTTATGTATAAGGATCCACAAAAGAATGACCCCACATTAGTTACATTCAATTAGGTAGAAAACCCATTATACCCTGACGTCATCCAGTTATTGAAACTATAAGGTTAATGGTATTAAATGATAATGGTCGATTATTACCAATACTTTAAACCTCAACATCCACTAGATTTTCATATCAGAAGTGTCTTTTTTTTATTCTGAGGATTATGTAAAAACCATTGAGGATATATTAAACCATATCCATACACTATATGTCTGAATGGTTAGGCTTTTACCTTTCATGAATTAAGGACCAATTAGAAAATAATGAGATGTTATGAGATATGTATGTAAGGTCTCAGGTATTTCACATAAATCCTTTCTGGACTAATTAATCAATGAGTTAATCCCACTAAAACTAAACATAGACTATACTAAATAGTTCATTGAACTATAGCATGGTATGATGATAGTTTCTATAAATTATATGCATTTTATGGAGTTAATTCAATTTTCCATTATCTTGGAATGGAATGAGTTAGAAAATTAACAAATGAAGGATAATTTTCATTGAACAAAACTAAGATAATAGTTCAAGGTATTTCACCTAATGTAGTGCTCATAATTTATTCATAAGGAACATATCATTGAGATAAGTTAAAATGAGGATAGAACTATGAGAATTCATTCATCATTTAGTGTACTAATTAGTGGAATCCAATGTAACTGTATTAGATCCTCTTAAATTAGAATGAATATAAGGGTATATGAGTAATTTTCATGTTTCTATATAATGGTGTTGTTTTTTAAAATTTCATCAAATATCATTATGGGATGAGGTACCATTATATTCTACATCTATGGGTAATTAGTTAACCTCAATAATACTTGTCAAAAGATAATAATATAGTGTCATGATTCTATAAATGTTATCCATATCCAAAATTAACTTTTTATGGATTCCTGAATGATTTCTATGTTTTTTCAATAACTGGAGAGGAGGACCTTAAAAAAGTATGTAGATCCCTCAAAATTCAATGAATTTTGTGAGAAATGGTCTTTTGGTGTTGGGACAAAAGACTAATGTTAAGATTATATATATATATATAACTAAATTCCCATATATGGTGGAGAGAAACCTTATATTTTTCACATTATGTAATTCATTACATATATTATTTATACCATATTGTTTTTTAAATATCTTCACATTCATCAATTTCTACTTAAAAGAATATCATTATTTCCCAATTATGATGTCTTACAAAATACTATTTCATGATAGACGCTTGGGGAATACAATTGATCAAATTTAAAGATTTCTAGATTTTAATATATTATTTTTAGGTTATGGAAATATATTGAAATTTATAGTGTTAATGATTTTTGGATTCAATGTGATATTTAGTATGTTTTATTTGACAATTTATTGGCCATGAATCAATATCTAACTGAGATGATAGACATTAACATGTTCAAGGTAATGATATTATTAACAACCTATGAATGAGAATTTAAAAAAATGATTTTGGGAACAGTCCTCAGCCTAATTAGAATAATTATAACATTGGAAGAGTACTTGGATCTTGTGGTGGAGCCATATATAGTCTCCTCCTCACATTCATCAGGGGGGATTACTATCAGGATGTTTCTATTCATGAATAATTTAGTGTCCCACTAAAATTGTAAATGTGTTTGATATTTTACACAAGAATGGAACACAACCTATGTCGGTTTCCAGAATGGGTATGTCACCAGCTATGTTGATGGAAATCTGGACAGAACATGAAGATTTTATAGTCTGGTTTTTATTAGAGAAAATAATACTCTTTTTGGTGCTCCAAGGTTCTTCAATAAGAAGGAATATAATAATATTTATATATACATGGAATATATGAAGATGAATAAAATCATAATAAAAATCATGTACACATAACAAGAGATCAATGACATGTTTGATCAGTTTTTTTGTAATCCAATAGTTCTAAAACATTGATCTAAAAGGGGGATACAATCAACATTGAGTCGAGGATGAAGATATAGATAAATGATATTGAAGATATGACATGTATTGTACAAGTAAAACATTATGAATTTTATAAATAAAAATATACAATATTTGTTTATGGGTATTATAAACATGATCAACCATCATTGCATGGAATATCCCATCACAATTTAAATAGATGATATCTGGATATATATATGGACAAAAATGTTTTATAATAGCAACCATGATTTAAAATTGATAATTTATTGAGTACATCAACATTATGAAATGAACATTAAGTGTGAATTTTGGTTCTAGGATGTGATATTTAGTTTTCATTGAATTTCTAGGATTATAATTTTAGCTGACCCATAAAAGGTATATGTTGTGATGTTCGGGATAACCCATGGAATGTGATTGAGATCATTACATTCCTTATGTTTTTAGTTTAATATGGAATGTTAATTGTATACTTATACCACATTTATGTAAATATTATTATCCTTACCATGAATGAGGTGATGATTGAGTGGAATGATCAGTCTGAAGAGGCCTTCGAATAGTATAATGAGAGACTAAATTCTTCTCAAAATAAAAAAAATACAAATCATGGGATTGGATATGTTTTCTAATGTGATGTTATGGGGTTGGATTAAGAGGATTTCCAATAAGGAGGATCCCTGATGTAGATTTTGGTTAACATCATTTCAATTCATTTGAGTAGAACTATGAAACACATGACAAGGAATTGCTAGTTTTGGTTCATGCCTCGAACTATTATAGAAATAACATCTTTGGAGAAAGTATTTTCATCTAAATAATCTATAAGTGATTATGATATATCTTATATCAATGTTGAATGTTTATAAGTTAGATTTGTTTGGTGTATTATCTATTAATTATTGAAATTAAGATAGATTATCATTCACAAAAATAAAGATTGTTTTTTATTATCTTTGTAGGAGCACACAACAAATGGAAGAGTGAAATGTTGAGAATAAATGGTTAATGATGAGTTTTATGGTATAGTGGATGATAATTTCATTAAGGATCATGGAGTGATGACATGTAAAATTGCATTATTATGTCTATGTTGGTAGATTATGTGAAAGATGGTAAGGATTCATATCATTAGAGCATAGTGATATATGAGTGTTTAGTGGGTAGTGCCACATTTCATTAATGGTATGTGGATGGTGATGAAGTCATAAAATATTATTATGGAATTATAGTTCCTATGTCCATTAGGTAATAACTGATAATGGATTACCAAGAAAGATATTGGGTGGTCCACTTAAGGGCAATGATGAGGTATCAAGATATCATATATCGTTTTTAGTGGCCATGTATGAATAATGGTGATGTATTTTTTGTATCATAATTAATTATGTGTAATATATTTACAACTAAGCATTAGTTTCATGTAGGATTTCGTTATCCACACACAAAACTAGTGCAGAAGTGGTATTATATGACAATTTAATTCATTATTGGGTTACCTAGGACCCTGAGCAATTTATGTGTTGTGTAGGTGGTGGGAGATCAGTTAATAAAAGTTCTATATTTTATAATGATAAGAGGGATTAAATATTAGATGTGTTGGGAATACATTATGATTAAAAGAATTTAGGTATCGATGATGTAATTATAGTGATAGTGTTAAATATTGACATTATTTATTGGTTAAAATTATAAGATTATTTTCAAATGTGTTCAAAGTGTAGTTGAAGTTGAGTATAATTAATCATCAAAAGATAAATAGTAATTGAATGAAAATTTTAATATTTATGAGGATATTTTAGTCGGGAATTTTCACGATTTTTATGGATCATTGGATGATCATCATGGAATGGGAATGTTTATTCTTATTTACACCATCTATGATTCAATTTAGATTTAAATTATTTACACCATATAGGTGGGTACTATCTGCCAATACTTTTTTGGCCCATGGAAAGTGAGAAATCTATTATATGGACAAGTATATTTTATCATTACTATTAGTAGTTCAACATGATTAGGAAGTGGTATATTGTCTTTTCAGGGTGGAAAATTGTATTCTTCTGAATAAATGATATGACCCTTTCAGTTTTGTTTGTGGGGAAAGGTTTTTCATGTGAAATTTATATTGTGTAATTGAATACTATAGAGAAAAATGAAGTAGACCCTATGGGTCATGGGGTGGTTTAAAATTACTGGACATATCATAATAGTGACATGCTATTTTTTATTCTGTTATAATATACTTTTTGGTATATAAATTCCCATTTCATTGAACATCATACGTATAATCGTGATATGATGCACGTAATAAACTATAAGGATGTTGAGTTTGAAGAGAATTCTTCATTTGAGGAATGGAATGATCAGATTTAATAATATTTAAAAAATTATTTTTGGGGGAAATGTTAAATTTTGATCATGGTTATGAAGGTATAGGATGATAGAGGAGGATAAATGGGTGTAATAGTTTGATGTTCATGAAAAATATATTTAGATGTTAGATAACATATTATAATTCACTTATCGATAATGAGAAGTCATTAGAGGGGGATATTTTTGACATTCATCATTCATATGTACTCTCTAGGGTTATGCTTAATTTTTTAATAATACATTATATTTGTTTTTGGGGTCCATGGGCATTGATATTTTGTAAATGATGAAACATAGGCATGTTTGGGATGTGTATTTTCTTTTGAAAGGATTCAAAGAAGACATTTGGGGCCACATGTTGTCCTATATTTCTAGAAGTGGGGATTCACTTCTACATGTCCCACAAGATATTTTAATGAAATCCACACTCTCACACTGAATGTGTTTCTTTTTTGGTGTATTTGTTTAATGTTTTAGCTCATCTTGTTAGGGGAATTTTAGATTGAAATTGGTGAGATAATATGCCTTTTTTCAATGTCCCATCGTTAATCTACATAATTAAACTAAATTTACAAAAAAAATCCATTCAATTATTATCATAGAAATAGTGATGTACACTTTTACTACACAATATGTTCATCCATGTTGGAATGAAATTCATTCCCCTTAAAGAGGGGTATTATTTTCTATTATTCCATTTTACATGCGGATTCATCCCATGGCTTCCACAATTATTTTAAACCTATCATGGAACCTTTCAATACACTCGTTGGCTCTTCCATGATCCTCAATGGTTATTTCAAGATGGTTTCATTGTTATTCTTCTATTGTTTCAATATTTTAGGGTCCTTAAATCATTCCTTATTAGTTATCTCCAATTTTTTGGATTCTTCTCAATCACTATTAGCCATGGTTTTCAAATGTTTTACCTAGGACTGTTCATAAATTAAGGTATTTATTTCATGGGGTTGTAACATATTGATTGAAACCTAATCCAATGGATTTCAATAGAGTATATATTACTACAACACATGAGCAAGGTGTATCCATTTCATTAAATTTTGTTCAATTTTTATAGTAGTAAATATCCTTTAATTTTTAATTCATATTTTAGAATTGTAATACTGGTCATCTAGGTTTTATTTGTGAAAATTTTACAATACATGTCATCATTTTCATGTGCAATTTTTTATTTCATGTTTAATAATTTATATTTTTTAAAAATATTATTTTATTCTCATTTAAGGTTTGATAAAAAAATATTTAATAAAATCAACCGGTCATTAGATTTTATGAAAAATGGTGATTTTAAAATTGGTTTCCCTTTTTTTGTTTCATGGGTTAAATTTCTTCAAAGTGTGTTGGTATTTTAAAAAGTGAAATCTATTTTCCAATGATGTCTTTTATTGTGATTGATTATCATTTTTAGTTCTATTCGAATTGTGTGTCGATTCCAATTTATTTCCAAACTTGGTTTCCAAATAAATATTCTATATTTTATAATATAAAAGATCTATTAGAACATCATGTAGATTTGATTGATTGGAATCTATTGTAATCTCACTGATCCCCGATGTTGTTTTTTATGATGATAAGATTATCCATGATATGGATATTTGATATGTTATTCATATTATTATTATTTCTTATGTTCACCTTCATACAATGTGGAATGTGTGAAGGATGTGATTTTGTTGTTCATTTTTAGGATTGATAATCTGATTAAGAGACATTAGTTTTTTTTATAGACCATCTCCCTTTGATATTAAATGATGAAACCTTATTAATAAGGGTGATGTGATGGGACATTATTACTATAGTTCATATTTATCCACGGGCTAGTCCCCCTATAGTATTTTACACTTTTTAGTCATGTTATAAAAGAGGATACTGGTTATAGTAGTTCAGTTGATAGATTTGATGCTATTAACATTTCAATAGTATGTAAAAATGTACATGACAAGATCTTTCCCATTATTCCCTATGGTGTTTCCAAATACTACATATAATATGTTGTGATTTCTTATATATATTAGCACGTCAGATTAGGATTATTTGATTCAATTTCATTATGATTAAATATTCTTATGATTTAGTCTTTATGTTGACTAATTTTATTCAAAAAATTTAATGGTATTATTTATGGAATTATATAGTTGTGATTAATTTATTTTTCACTTTTTCCTCACATACCATTTTTGTTGGTGTAACTACTAGAAATATTCTCTATTACCACGGAAATATGGAAACATTATTATAGGTTCATGGTTATAGCTTAATTTATACCATATTTTAAGTGAAACGAAGTATATATCAGTATTTGAAGGAATAATGTACATTAACCTTTGAAAAAATGGTTCATTCAATCATATTTAATCTTGAGACCCCTCCCATTACACATATGAGACCCTCCTCTTTTATCCCTTCCACTCCTGACGCTACCACTCGCGATCTCAACTCTTTTTGACCATCCTTCTTTATAAAACCCCTCACGAGCTCTCCTATCAATGTCCATACTCCATCAACACTACCCCGAAAAAGATCATATCTCCACAACCATACTCCCATGGTAATACCCCTTGTGATGCTTCCAATCACTACCACTAAACACATCCATCGCACCACAGGCTCTCCATCAAATACCATCCTCCCCAATGCTTCAAATCAACACAACCCCCCCATTGATTCTTATCTTATGGGACCTCCCAACCACTTCCTCTGATGTGCCTCCAATGTGGCCACCCCACCTCCTTGTGATCATCATCCTCATCGTGGATCTCAACTGATAACATATCATGAATTTTCATACTCACCGAAGGTATTTAGAGATTTTAATTTATTGTTTGAGGAAATGTTTTTATTAATCTTTTCATTACATTGTTTCTCTTATATATCCACCCTAGGATTTAATTTAGGATTTATATTAGTGGGTGAATTTAAACAATTTTCTATGTTATGTTCTAATTTTAACAATAACACATACCTTAATGATGTCTTGAACATGTTTTATTTTTATTTTTCTACCATGACTAAATTATATTCGTTCCCAATAATCCTTTACTCATATTTATTACATTATATTCTATTTTATCCCATTCCAGTCTTTCATTGTAGTGCTAGAATTTTATTTGGTATCTTCTTTCCTTTAATATATATGTAGAATTATATTGTTTTAGGTAATACATTATTATTTTTGTAAATAATGTAGCTTCCAGACCTTTAATCACTTATGTTCTTCAAGATGAATTATTTATCCTTGCAGATTATTTAAATTATACATCCAATTATTGTTTAATTGAAAAATATTGATTCTAATTAGTTCAAACTCCATTACCATTCATTGAAAGATCAATAATATAATGACGTCATCTTTATATAAATCTTTCTAAATCTTGAAAAATCTATCATTTAGACAAATAAAAATATAAAAATAATATAATTACCATTTATCTTTCTATAATAATTACTTCTTATACCTCTAGACGCTGATAAATAAATAAATAATTTTAAATAAATAATTATATTTAATTCAAGATTAAATTATCTTTTATAATCAATTTTAAACCATTTCAATAATACATGAAATCACATGTGATGTATCATTTAAAAATATGACTATAATAGTTTTAATATAATTATGTTCTCCTAAATTTACTACCATATATTACAATTGATAATTTATCAGACAGTAATAAAAAAATCATCAGTAATTTTCTGAGAATACCGATGTATATCAATATATATATGTTTTTCAACTCCCAAATCTAAATGAACAAAACCTCAAAATACACCTAATCATAAATTATGAATATATAACATTTGAAACAACATAACAATATTATTTTATAGTTTCTTCTCTTAATACATAATGATTATTCATTTCTAGTTATGATTACAATCCAAAACATTGAGTTCAAACCATTCCAAATTTCAAAAGTATTCATTCATATATATGGGTCAATAAATATGTAATAATCAAGATACTTAATATATTTCACTGAAAAATTATCCAAATTTCATATCTTTTTTTTAAAATCTTTTTATTATATAAGTGTAAATTAATTTTCCAAAAATCATTACATAATAGTAAACATCACTTGTTTTTTAAAATTTAATACTTGATCATGTTTCCAAAAATAAGGTCATATAAAGAATATAATCCAAACATTAGAATAAATTCTCAAAAATCCAATAGTATCTACAAATTATGAATTTATCAATTATCAGAACATAAGGATTTCTTAAGGTTGTTATAATCTTAGTGGACATTCACATTTGGTTGAATTTAATCCCAAAATTACCGAATAATTTTTACAACAATTGCAAAATAACATCATCCATCTTATGGAAAAAAATAATAGAATTTACCTATAGAGACCCGAAGCTTAACGTACATGGACATTACATTACTTTTGCGGAATACTTAGTACATTACAAAAACACACACAAGGACCATAATAGTTTAGTGTCTTTGGAAACTCGGAATATAATCTTCTAATCGTGGTGAAATATCCTCAACATCTCCCATAAATATCTTCCCTTTTTTTACCTAAAACCATTCATCATATCCTATGGAAAATAAAACATAAAACGCTGAGCTCAAATGCTCAATAAGGGTAAATAAAAGAAATATCAAATACATCATATTCATAAGAACATAAATTTTGGAAATCTTAACCTGCAAAAGAGATCATAATTTCAGAACATGGGAGAAATCATAGTAGATAAATGTAATCACAATAATCATAACATAAAACATGAATTTTTTTGGCATACACACATAATCATAGAGGATCATTTCTTATTAGTCATGACTCATTTCCAAGACTATCTTAGTGGACAAAGTCCATTTCTGAACCGAGTTCATTCCTCGTTTCAGCCCTATTTCACTGAACCGGTTTAACCTGCCCTTCCAGCCATGTCTATCTCATGAGATATAAAATCTTTACCCAATACATTGGAGGGAGATATAGGTCCCACCCATCTTATAATGATACTATTCTTATGTGTGCCACAAAATCATAAATCATACATCATTGCATAACCCATGTAATAAAAATGGGATTCTTAAACAACATGACATCATAAAAACATTCATATAAGATAAAGGAATTCATAAAAATAATTCCATCACAACATAATCAAATCAATGTAATAATAGGGATAGAAACAGAACCCTATATTATCTTTTATGGAAAATAATTTTGATAAAACACTTGAACTCCATTCTTGAGGAAAATATCCTTTCTACTTCAAAAATATTTTCCTTTATTAACATGTCATACAATTTTAAACTAAAAGAAGTTGATTAAAAATAAACTTGAAAACATGTAAAGGAAGCTTCTTGGAAATAATGTATTAAAAATCCATTCATGCCGTATAAGTTAAAAAAACATTCTTCTCGTACTTTTGTTGGAAAGGTAAAAAAGTACCTCGTATGAAAAATGACAAAAGATTCATTTCATATATTTTACTAAAAACATACCGAAGGGTAAAATTGGATTTAAACAATTATAGGTGGATGGAAATAATATTAAATATTGAGTAAACATGGATGTGGATGTTAAAATACACCCTAGTAAATTTCAAACTATAAACAATCTCGGATAAAAATGAGATTGTGATATTTCCCTTACCTTAAGTCCGATTTTCTTCGTAAGTGTCTGAACCTCCTATATAATTATTTAAATAATGTCGTTGACTTATTCCAGAATCAAAATCACTGTTATGATATCATATATGGTTCACTTATGGCTTTATATTACCTGTTCTTTTGTAAATTCCATGTTAAAGAGCTTTTTGGGTACAATCGTTTCATTTGTCGTCCGTTCTTTGACTTATAATTATTCATATGATTACATAGGTCATGATTACTTAATTCCAGAATATAAAACATTATTTATATATAATATACTTTCAGAATATAAATATATATAATAGATTAGTAAATAGAATGAAATACACCGTTCATGGAGACGATAGGCCGTACGTACGCATGAACGCAGTTTTCATTTCCTTACTGAGTTGAATGGAATTAAGTAGATGACATACATATATATACACATAAATCCCATATCATTATTATGTCATATATTTAATTATTACATATTATATATACTTTATAATCATCCATGAATGGTTAACGCGGAAAATGAATATCATCGCGTCGTGGAGACTGTAGTCCATACGTACGCACGAACGATGATATCATTTTCTTGATCGTGGAATTGTATTGGAGTGTATGTAAACTATTTCAGAATCAATATCACTTTAAAATAATCATATATAGTTATTATGTTCACCATTATACCCATCCAAGTATGTTGGTGGTGGAAAATAGATTACACTACGGCATGGAGACGGTATTACGTACGTACACACGCGCGGTAATTTCGTTTTTCGTAGGACGGATAGATGGTGAAATAGGGTTGTTTCATACTTATAATAACATATCCGTATATGAGTGATACTGATGTTATTACTTCATAATGAAACAACCTATGAATAAGAAGTGGTAGAATAAATAAAGTTGAAAGAATCGGTAACGAACATTACCTCTTCTTTGAAGCACCTCTTTGAGGCCTCCTTTTAGGGCACTAAAATTAGTCATTGAAGAAGACCAAGACCTATAAGATGTTTCTAGGAAAGTGTAGAAGAGAATTTGGCAGGGTTTGGCAGAGTTTGAAGGCTCAAAGTGGTGTGAGGAAGAGAGGGAGGAGGTGCCCTTTTATATGGGAGGAGAGGGGCACCTTTAGAAATACGAAAAATATTATTTTATTATAAAGCCAAATTCGGTTTTAAATAGCTCCAAATTGATTTATTTCGAAGCTAAGGTGGGACTGGGTCGAAATACTCTCATCCAGTAGAATTTATACATGTTTAGATTCCTATTTTAACCTTATCATTTAGATTTAACATTAAGTTAGATAATTTTACTTTTACCGTGTCTTTTTGTGTTCTTACACTATAAGGTTAATAAACATACAATAACAAGACAAACGAACCCCAAATTGTTTATTATTAATATATATAACCATATCTAAGTCATTTGGCCGATCCTTATATTTTTAGGAATAAAATAACAATTAATATTTTAATATTTGTTTTAAAAACTATTTTATGTCAATTTTGACACTATTTAGTAATTGATTTCTGTGAAACTCATAACAGAATGATTAGTTCAAAAAAAGTTAATTAAATCAATACTAACATGTCATATTAACCTGTAAAATTAGTTTAATACATAAAAAGTCTCAAATTACATTTATTTTGGTATTTATAACATCAATTATGTCAATATTTCATTAATAAGATAATTACCGCATCATCGTTGTTTCAAACATAAATTAATTTATTTAATGTCTAAAAATTAAAAATAAAATACCATTATGTAGGAAGTGTTATTATCTTTCTAATGAATATTTATAGTAGAATTTATCTTATGTATAACCCCATATTAAAAATTATTTACTTATTAAACATTGATTTTAACTATTTTAACCCTTCTTTAAATAAATTAATAATAAATGTCCTATTCTAATACAAGTGGGCCTAAATGGTCATATTTTATTCCTAAGGTTGTTTTTGGTCGAATTACACTTATCCAATAGAATTATGACATGTGTTAGGGTAATAATAATATTATTTTTACCCTTAATTACCCTATTAACTTTTATCCGTGGTAAATGAAAGTAAAAAGTTACAATTCACCAAAAATTATTTTCATCTCATTGAACCACATTTTAGTCCTTGATATTAACTGTGTCTCTCAAATTTTCGAAATTCTACTCACAGAAGCGGTAAAATTATGTTTTATGAAAAATTCAGTTTTTTCAACTACCACTTAGTGGTTTCACTATTCATCAAAAAATGAAAGTTTGCAGAAAAATACCAAAAATTAGTCCTAAGATATATTTGATATTATGTATTCAAAAATGATGTTTATTTTACCAAATTCAATACATATCAGTTACAGTAACTTATTTAAAAAATTAATTCACATCGTCCAAACAAATAGCGTGTATTTAAAGGATAGTAATTATCAAAAGATTGACACTTGTTTATGTCTGGTTTAAATGTGAAATTACATCCAATGAAGAACATTGTATTAAATTGTAAAAATATATTCTGAATATAATTTAAAACCACTCAAATTAATAATTTATCACTATTAATTATTTCGATTAAAAATGTTGTTTTTAATTAAAATATAGTAATTTTAACTATTCATCAGAAAATGAAAGGTATCCGAAAAGTAACAAAATTTCACCCTAAGCTAATTTCGATATTCCGAATCCAAACATGAAGTCCATTTTGAAAAATAAAATTTAAAAAATTTCAAAAAGTGGTTATTACTATTTATAACAGCTGGTTTTAATAATATTTTAATAGCATGTTGTAGTTTAGTGAAACTCGGTATTGCGTACTACACACGCTATCGAGGAAGGTCGTGATTTCGTGTAATGTAAGAAAAGTCAAGGATGCGTGTTGTGCAAGCTCCTTTTGGTGTAGCGTACAAAACAAGACATTAATGAAATTAAAAAGAATATTTTTTATAAAATCTCGAGGTGTTACATTCTACCCCCCCTTAAAATGAATTTCACCCTCGAAATTCACCGGGGTTATAAATGGTTTACTACTAGAAAGATTCTTTAGTAGAAACCCGCATCGTAAAAAGGAATACCAAAACCAATATTTAAAAACAAAAGTATGAAACGTAACGGTTACCTAAATTAAATAATCATTGGGTTTCCACATAGGTGAAAATATGGATATTGAAGAGAAATATAACCACCATGTTCTGATGGAGAGTGGTAGAGAACATGGCTATGGAAAAGCCAGCAATCACAAAGCGATAAATTTGTGACGATCTAAGGTACCATCAGATTCATCAAATATAAGAGCACTAGGACAACATTTTTGGTTTTCAAGATCATTTCCCTAAAGTTGATGAAATTGGAATTAGAAGAAATACTTTCGTGATTTTGGTATAGTCTCACCGTTGGTCATTCTTTGGACAATTTCCACTTAATCTCTTAAAGAAATAAAGTTGAATTTGTCATTCATGACGTGTTAGAAGGTCATGTGATAGAATGATGGGTCATTCCATCTGTCTCAAACAAAATGTTAGAAAAGTTATCAAAAAAATACATAAGTCCATCTACAGTGAGATTAATCATATATGGTTCCTAAATTGGACTTATACTTTATATATCATACTTAATAATATAATAAAACTAGTTTCTACTAAACAGGGACTTCCGGTAGGCCAATGGTTGGAGATAAAGGTCAGCCACACTTCGGTTGTGGGTTTGATTCCCACAGCCTTGTCCGATGCGATGGGCTGTCGCCCATCCTGCAGGTTGTCCTTTTTATAAAACTACATTACTATAACATACCATAAATAATATCGAAAAAGGTCCTGTCCTTAAACAATACTAGCTTATGTCCAACATATTCCATTCCAATATTTAGGCTTGTCCATAATATTGCAGTCCATTGTCATATTATAGTGAAAACAATTACCAGAGATTTCATATAACAAGCATGTTAATACCATCATTGATCCCCATATATCATAAGATATTTCTTATTGGTCACATTCCAAACGTTCGAAGGCCTTAATCATGTATTCTCTGGAAAAAATGAATACCCATTGAACCTTAGTGAAAACATGAGTGCTGTCAAAAGTTAACTCTTTCCACATACAAAAAACCCAAAATTCTATATACTCAATCCATGATATAACTCTTTCCTTATATCAGTCATGATCTCATGAATACTATCAACCATTTAATTTTCTCCTTATACCTTCATTATGCGCATATCATCTACATTCCAAAAATATCTGAAAAACCTATCATGGTTACTGGTACCATTCATCATACACTTTCAAAACCTAAGGAAAGACAATAGTGTAACAATCCTTAGAAGCCTCTTTATTCCATAGTACCATGAGATTACTTATTCAACATTACAATTGATAAACATGTAATCATTCCACTACCTTCTTAAACCATTGATCGAGCTTCAACAATTATTTCAACTCACATATCATTTGTAGTCTCTTAATCATCATCAACATAAATACTATCCATACGACCATACTGATTCTCTTTATGAGACTTTCCCATAGGTAATTGGTTTTCATAATTCCCGTACATTCCACATTTAAAACCTTTAACCATTGTTGATGTCGTAGTAATACCATTATCCTCAGCCCTGGTGTTAACTGAACCTTTTCCTTCGCACATACTGGCTTTGTGTCCTTCTTTTCCACACCCAAATCATCTTCTAGTTCATTTGAAACATTCTCCTTGATGCCTCTTCCCACATGATTTACAAAGGGGGAATTGAACCTTCTTTCCTCTGTGATCATCAGGAAAATCCATCATTCTCTTATTAGCCGAATCAGGAAACTTACCAAATTTGAGTTTATTGATCATATTATGAGATTGGCGATTAGGCATAATAACGATGTTTTGACTTCCAAATCCCATTTCATTTGGTTTCTCATGAAGAATATCATTCCATTGTTCGACATATCCTCCATTATCATGAATCTTCTTGTTTCCAGCCATTTTCTAAAACCCAAAAAAAATAGTGTGAGAGGCAAAAATCATGCTAGGGAAAACAATATAATAAAGGGGGAGTACCTTCAATATATAACATCTTGGGTTACCGTAATTCTATTACTATAACCTGTACTTATACTTAACCTTAGGGAAATCCTTAGACATACCTTAGAAATATCTCTAGGGATCTCACTAAAGTTCTCGCATCCTAGTTTCCAAAGGTTTACTAAACCATTCCTCTGATAACAACTGTAGCGGACTGGAATTAATTCCAGTGGACTATAATTGATACCTATCAGGGCACTCCATGGGCGGCTACACACCCTAGGTGGGGCACACCACCATGCCCATTGGCAGCCATTTCCTCATGAAGCCCTTGGGCGGAGAGCCAAGCTTCGTCCAACGCTCACATGTGAGAGTTCCCACGGATTGGATACATTCCTACCTTATTTGCCTCTGATACCAAATGTAGTGACCCGGAGCGTAACGTACATGGAAATTACATTACTTTTTTGGAATACTTAGTACATTACAAAAACACACACAAAAGGTCCGTAATAGTTTAGTGTCTTTGGAAACTCGGAATATAATCTTCTAATCGTGGTGAAAGATCATCAACATCTCCCCTAAAGATCAACCCTTTTTTTTCTTACCTAAAACCTTTCTTTATATACTACGGAAAAGTAAACATAAAATGGTGAACTCAAATGCTCATTAAGGGTAAAGAAAAGAAATATCAATAACATCATATTCATAAGAACATAACTTTTGGAAATCTTAACCTGCAAAAGAGATCATAATTTCATAACATGGGATAAATCATAGTAGTGAAATGTAATCAAAATAATAATAACGTAAAACATGAAGCATTGTGGCATACACCCATAATCATAGAGAATCATTTCTTATTAGTCATGACTCATTGCCAAGACTATCTTAGTGGACAAATTCCATTTCTGAACCGAGTTCATTCCGCGTTTCAGTCCTGTTTCACTGAACCGGTTTAACCTTCCGTTCGAGCCATGTCTATCTCAAGAGATATAAAATCTTTACCCAATGCATTGTAGGGAGATATAGGTCCCACCCATCTTATAATGACACCATTCTTATGTGTGCCACAAAATCATACATCATACATCATTGCATAACCCATGTAATAAAAATGGGATTCTTAAACAACATGACATCATAAAACAATTCATATAAGATAAAGGAATTCATAAAAATAATTCCATCACAACATAATCAAATCAATTTAATAATAGGTATAGAAAAAAACCATATATTATCATAGATGGAAAATAATTTTGATAAAACACTTGAACTTCATTCTTGAGGAAAATATCCATTATACTTCAAAACAATTTTCCTTTCTTAACATGTCATACAATTTTAAACTAAAAGAAGTTGATTAAAAATAAACACGATAACAAGTATAGGAATCTTCTTGGAAATAATCATTTAAAAATCCATTCATGCCGTATTAGTTAAAAAAACATTCTTCTCGTACTTTTTTCGGAAAAGTCAAAAAGATACTCATACTAAAAAGGACAAAAGATTCCTTTCATATATTTTACTAAAAACTCACCGAAGGGTAAAATTGGATTTAAACAATTGTATGTGGATTGAAATAATATTACTTATTTTGGGAACATGTATGTGGATGATAAAATACACCCCAGTAAATTTCAATCTATAAACAATCTCGGATAAAAATGAGATTGTGATATTTCCCTTACCTTAGGTCTGATTTGCTTCGTAAGTGTCCGAACCTCCTGTATAATGATTTAAATAATGTCATTGACTTATTCAAGAATCATACTCATTGTTATGATATCATTTATGGTTCACTTATGACTTTATATTACCCGTTCTTTTGTAAATTCCATGTTAATGAGCGTTTTGGGTAAAATCGTTTCATTTGTCATCTGTGCTTTGACTTGTAATTATTCATATGATTACATAGATCATGATTACTTAATTCAAAAATATAAAACATGATTTATATATAATATAATTTAAGAATATACATATATATAATAGATCAGTAAATGGAATGAAGTACATTGTTCATGGAGACGGTAGGTCGTATGTATGCATGAACGCTGTTTTCGTTTCCTTATTGAGTTTAATGGAATTAAGTAGATGAATACATATATATATACACATAAATACAGTATCATTATTATGTCATATATTTCATTATTACTTATTATATATACTTTATAATCATCCATGAATGGTTAACGTGGAGAATGAATCTCATCGCGTCGTGGAGACGGTAGTCCGTACGTACGCACGAGCGATGATATCGATCCCAAGATCGTTGAATTGTATTGGAGTGTATGTATACTATTTAATAATCAATATAAATTTACAATAATCATACATAGTTATTATTTAAACCATTATACCCATCCATGTATGGTGGTGGAAAATAGATTACACCACGGCGTGGAGACGGTATATCGTACGTACGCACACGCGGTGATTTCGTTTTCCGTAGGATGGATAGATGGTGAAATAGGGTTTTTTCATACGTATAATAACATATCAGTATATGATTGATAATTATGTTATTACTTTATAATGAAACAACCTAAGAATAAGAAGTGGAAGAAGAAATAAAGTTGAAAGAATCGGTAACAGACATTACCTCTTCTTTGAAGAACCTCTTTGAGACCTCTTTTTAGGGCACTAAAATTGGTCTTTGAAGAAGACCATGACCTCTAGGATGTTTCTAGTGAAATGGAGAAGATAATTTTTCAGGGGTTGGCCGAGTTTGAAGGCTCAATGTGGTGCGAGGAAGAGAGGGGGGAGGTGCCCTTTTATAAGGGATGAGAGGGGCACCTTTGGAAAAACTAAAAATATTATTTTATTATAAAGTCAAATTCGGTTTTAAATAGCTCCAAATTGATTTATTTTGAATCTAAGGTGGGGATTGGTATAAATCATCTCATCCAATAGAATTTATACAAGTTTAGGTTCCTATTTTAACCTTATCATTTAGATTTAACATTGATTTAGATAATTTTACTTTTACCGTGTCTTTTTGTGTTCTTACACTATAAGGTTAATAAACTTACTATAACAAGCCAAAATAACCACAAGTTGTTTATTATTAATATATATAACCTTATCTAAGTCATTTGGCCTATCCTTAGATTTTTAGGAATAAAATAACAATTAATAATATAATATTTGTTTTAAAAACTATTTTATGTCAATATTGACACTATTTAGTAATTGATTTTTGTGAAACTCATAACAGAATTATTAGTTCGAACCAAGTTAAATAAATCAATACTAACATTTCATATTAACCTATAAAATTAGTTTAATTCATTAAAAGTATAAAATTACATTTATTTGGGTATTTATAACATCAATTATGTCAATATTCCATTAATAAGATAATTACTGCATCATCGTTGTGTCATAAATAAAGTAAATTATTTAATCTCTAAAAATTAAAAATAAAATAAAATTATGTATTAAATGATATTATCTTTCTAATGAATATTTATAGTCGAATTTATATTATGTATAACCCCATATTAAAAATGATTTACTTATTAAACTTTGATTTTAACTATTTTAACCCTTCTTTAAATAAAGTATTAATAAATGTCCTAATCTAATCCAAGTGGGCCTAAATGGTCATATTTTATTCCTAAGGTTGTTTTTGGTCGAATTACACTTATCCAATAGAATTAGGACATGTGTTAGGGTAATAATAATATTATTTTTACCCTTAATTACCCTATTTACTTTTAACCGTGGTAAATAAAAGACAAAAGTTACTATTCACCAAAAATTATTTTCATCTCATTGAACCACATTTTAGTCCTAGATATTAACTTTGTCTCTTGGATTTTCGAAATTCTACTCACATAAGCGGTAAAATTATGTTTTATGAAAAATTCAATTTTTTCAACTACCACTTAGTGGTTTCACTATTAATCAAAAAATGAATGTTTCCAGAAAAATACCAAAAATTAGGCCTAAGATATATTTGATATAATGAATTAAAAAATGATGTTTATTTTAACAAATTCAATAAATATCAGTTACATTAACTAATTTAAAAAATTAATTCTCGTCGTCCAAACAAATAGTGTGTTTTTAAAAGATAATAACCATCAAAAGATTGACACATGTTTATGTCTGGTTTAAATGTGAAATTACATCCAGTGAACAACATTTTATTAAATTGTAAAAATATATTCTAAATATTATTTAAAACAATTCAAATTAATAATTTATCACTATTAATTATTTCGATTAAAAAGGTTTTTTTAATTAAAATACTTTAATTTTCACTATTCATCCGAAAATGAAAGTTATCCGAAAAGTACCGAAATTTCACCCTAAGATAATTTCGATATTCCGAATCCAAAACTGAAGGCCATTTTAAAAAATAAAATATACAAAATTTCAAAAAAGTGGTTATTACTATTTATAACAGCTAGTTTTAATAATATTTTAATAGCATATCGTAGTTTAGTGAAACTCGGTATTACGTACTACACACGCTATCGAGGAAGGTCGTGATTTCGTGTAATGGAAGGAAAGTAAAGGATGTGTATTGTGCAAGCACCCTTTGGTGTAGCGTACAGCAAAAGAGAGTAATGAAATTAAAAAGAATATTTTTCATAAAATCTCGGGGTGTTACATTCTACCCCCCTTAAAATTAATTTCGCCCTCGAAATTCACCCGGGTTATAAATGGATTACTACTAGAACGTTTATTTAATAGAAACCCACATCGTAAAATGGAATACCAAAACTAATCATTAAAAACAAAAGAATGAAACGTAACGGTTACCCAAATAAACTAATCACTGGGTTTCCACAAAGGTGAAAATATGGATATGGAAGAGAAATCTAACCACCATGTTCTGACAGAGAGTGGTAGAGAACATGGATATGGAAAAGATAGCAATCACAAAGCCATAAATTTGTGACGATCTAAAGTACCATCTGATTAATCAGATATAAGAGCACTAGGACAACATTTTTGGTTTTCAAGATCATTTTCCTAAATTTGATGAAATTAGAATTAGAAGAAATACTTTCATGATTTTGGTATAGTCTCACCGTTGGTAATTATTTGGACAATTTCCACTTCATCTCTTAAAGAAATGAAGTTGAATTTTTCATTCGTGATGTGTTAGCAGATCATGTGATAGAATGATGGGTAATTCCATCTGTCTCAAACAAAAGGTTAGAAAAGTTTTCAAAAAAATACATAAGTCCATCTATAGTGAGATTAATCATATATGGTTCCTAAAATGGACTTATACTTCATATATCATACTGCTTAATATAATAAAACTAGTTTCTACTAAACAGGGACTTCCTATAGGCTAGTGGTAGGAGATAAAGGCCAGTCGCACTTCGGTTGTGGGTTCGATTCCCACAGCCTTGTCCGACGCGATGGGTTCTCGCCCATCCTACAGGTTTTCTTTTTTCTAATACTACATTACTATAACATACCATAAATAATATAGAAAAAGGTTATATCCTTAAACAGTACTAACTTTGTCCAACATTTTCCATTCCAATCTTTAGGATTATCCATAATATTGCAGTCCATTGTCATATTATAGTGAAAACAATTACTAGAGATTTCATATAACAAGAATGTTAATACCATTGTTGATCCCCATATATCATAAGATATTTCTTGTTGGTCGCATTCCAAATGATCGAAGGCCTTAATCGTGTATTCTCTTAAAAAATGAATACCCATTGAACCTTAGTGAAAACAAGAGTGCTGTCAAAAGATAACTCTTTCCACATACCAAAACCCAAAAATTCTATATACTCAAACCATGATATAACTTTTTACTTATATTAGTCATGAGCTCATGAATACAATCAAACATTTAAATTTCTCCTTATCCCTTCATTACGGGCATATCATCTACTTTACAAAAATATCTGAAAAACCATTCATGGTTACTGGTACCATTCATCATACACTTTCAAAACTTAAGGAAAGACAATAGTGTAACAATCTTTAGATGTCTCTTTATTCCATAGTACCATGAGATTACTAATACAACATTACACTTGATAAACATGTAATCATTCCACTACCTTCTTAAACCATTGATCGAGCTTCAACAATTATTTCAACTCATATATCATTTGTAGTCTCTTCATCATCATAAACAAAAATACTACCCATACGACCATACTGATTCTCTTCATGAGACTTTCCCTTAGGGCATTGGTTTGCATAATTCTCATACATTCCACATTTAAAACATTTAACCATTATTGATGTCGTAGCAATACCATTATCCGCATCCCTGGTGTTAACTGAACCATTCTATTCACACTTATTGGATTTGTGTCCTTCTTTTCCACACCCAAAGAATCCTCCAGTTCCTTTGAAACATTCTCCTTGATGCCTCTTCCCACATGATTTACATAGGGGAAATTGAACTTTCATTCCTCTATGATCATCATGAAACTCCATCTTTCTCTTATTAGCCGAGTCAGGAAACTTACCAAATCTGAGTTTATTGATCATATTATGAGATTTCTGATTAGGCATAATAAATATGTTTGGACTTCCAAATCCCATTTCATTTGGTTTATCATGATGAATATCATTCCATTGTCCGTCACATCCTCCATTATCATGAATCTTCCTGTTTCCAGCCATTTTCTAAAACCCAAAGAAAATAGTGTGAGAGGAAAAAATCATACTAGGGAAAACAATATAATAAAGGGGGAGTACCTTCAACATCTAACATCTTGGGTTACCGTAATTCTAGTACTATAACCTCTACTTATACTTAACCTTAGGGACATCCATAGACATACCTTAGAAATATCTCCATGGATCTCACTAAAGTTCTCGCATCCTATTTTTCAAAGGTTTACTAATCCTTTCCTATGATACCAACTGTAGTGGTTTGGAATTACTTCTAGTGGACTATAATTGATACCTATCAGGTCACTCCATGGGCGGCTACACCCTCTGGGCGGGACACACCACCATCCCCAGTGGCAGCAATTTCCTCATAAAGCCCTTGTGCAGAGAGCCATGCTTCGTCCAACGATCACATGTGAGAGTTCCCAAGGATCAGATACATTCCTACCTCCTTTTCCTCTGATACCAACTGTAGAGATCCGAAGCATAACATACATGGAAATTACATTACGTTTGTGGAATAGTTACTACATTAAAAAAACACACACACAAGGACAGTAATAGTTTAGTGTCTTTGGAAACTCGGAATATAATCTTCTAATCGTGGTGAAAGATCTTCAACATCTCCCATAAAGATCATCCCTTTTGATGCTTACCTAAAACCTTTATTTATATCCCTGGGAAAAGAAAACATAAAATGGTGAGCTCAAATGCTCAGTAAGGGTAAATAAAAGAAATAACAATCACATCATATTCATAAGATCATAACATTTGGAAATCATAACTTGCAAAAGGGATCATAATTTCATAACATGGGATAAATCATAGTAGTGAAATGTAATCACAATAATCATAACGTAAAACATGAATCTTTGTGTAATACACACATAATAATAGAGAATCATTTCTTTTTAATGAAGACTCGTTGCCAAGACTATCTTAGCGGACAAAGTCCATTTTTTTAACCGAGTTCATTCCTCGTTTCAATCCTGTTTCACTGAACTGGTTTAACCTTCCGTTCCAGCCATGTCTATCTCATGAGATATAATATCATTACCCAATGCAAGGGAGGGAGATATAGGTCCCACCCATCTTATAATGACACCATTCTTATGTGTGCCACAAAATCATAAATCATACATCATTGCATAACCCATGTAATAAAAATGGGATTCTTAAACAACATGACATCATAAAACAATTCATATAAGATAAAGGAATTCATAAAAATAATTCCATCACAACATAATAAAATCAATGTAATAATAGGGATATAAACAGAACCCTATATTATCTTAGATGGAAAATAATTTTGATAAAACACTTAAACTCCATTCTTGAGGAAAATATCCTTTCTACTTCAAAATCATTTTCCTTTCTTAACATGTCATAAAATTTTAAACTAAAAGAAGTAGATTAAAAATAAACTTGAAAACATGTAAAGGATGATTCTTGTAAATAATGTTCTAAAAATCCATTCATTCCGTATAAGTTAAAAAAAACATTCTTCTCGTACTTTTGTAGGAAAAGTCGAAAAGTACCTCGTACGAAAAATGAAAAAAGATTTCTTTCATATAATTTACTAAAAACTCACCGAGGGGTAAAATTTGATTTAAAAAATTGTAGGTGGATGGAAATAATATTACATATTTAGGAAACATGTATTTTTATGATAAAATACTCCCCAGTAAATTTCAATGTATAATCAATCTCAGATAAAAATGAGATTGTGGTATTTCCCTTACCCTAGGTCCGATTTGCTTCGTAAGTGTCCGAAACTCCTGTATAATAATTTAAATAATGTCATTGACTTATTCCAGAATCATAATCATTGTTATGATATCATATATGGTTCACTTATGACTTTATATTACCCGTTCTTTTGTAACTTCCATGTTAAAGAGCGTTTTGGGTAAAATCGTTTCATTTGTCGTCCGTGCTCTGACTTGCAATTATTCATATAATTACTTAGATCGTGATTACTTAAATCCAGAATATAAAACATGATTTATATATAATATAATTTCAGAATATACATATATATAATGGATCAGTAAATGGAATGAAATACACCGTTCATGGAGATAGTAGGTCGTACGTACGTATGAACGCTGTTTTCGTTTCCTTATTGAGTTGAATGGAATTAATTAGATGACATACATATTTATACAAATAAATCTAGTATCATTATAATGTAATATATTTCATTATTACTTATTATATATACTTTATAATCATCCATGAATGGTTAACGCAGAGAATGAATCTCATCGCGTCGTGGAGACGGTAGTCCGTACGTACGCACGAGCGATGATATCGTTCTCATGATCATGTAATTGTATTGTAGTGTATGTATACTATTTAATAATCAATATCACATTACAATAATCATATATAGTTATTATTTACACCATTATACCCATCCAAGTAAGGTGGTGGTGGAAAATAGATTGCACCACGGCGTGGAGAGGGTATTCTGTACGTATGCACGCGCGGTGATTTTGTTTTCCATAGGATGGATATATGATGAAATAGGGTTGTTTCATACTTATAATAACATATAGTTATATTATTGATACTGATGTTATTACTTCATAATGAAACAACCTAAGAAGAAGAAGTTGCAGAAGAAATAAAGTTGAAGGAATCGGTAATGGGCATTTCCTCCTCTTTGAAACACCTCTTTGAGACCTCCTATTAGGGGACTAAAATTGATCTTTGAAGAAGACCAGGACCTCTAGGATGTTCCTAGGGTAGTGGAGAAGTGAATTTGGCAGGGTATGGACGAGTTTTAATGATCAAAGTGGTGTGAGGAAGAGAGGGAGGAGGTACCCTTTTATAATGGAGGAGAGGGGCACCTTTGGAAAAACAAAAAATATTATTTTATTCTAAAGACAAATTCTGTTTTAAATAGCTCCAAATTGATTTATTTATATCTAAGGTGGGGATCGGTCGAAAGCCTCACATCCAATAGAATTTATAAAAGTTTAGGTTCATATTTTAACCTTATCATTTTGATTTAACATTAAGTTAGATAATTTTACTTTTACAGTGTCTTTTTGTGTTCTTACACTATAAGGTTAATAAACTTACTATAACAAGCCAAAATAACCACAAGTTGTTTATTATTAACATATATAACCTTATCTAAGTCATTTGGCCGATCATTAGATTTTTAAGAATAAAATTAAAATTAATAATATAATATTTGTTTTAAAAACTATTTTATGTCAATTTTCACATTATTTAGTAATTGATTTTTGTGAAACTCATAACAAAATTATTAGTTTAATCCAAGTTAATTAATCAATAATAACATGTCATAGTAACCTGAAAAATTAGTGTTATTCATAAAAAGTCTCAAATTAAATTTATTTGGGTATTTATAACAACAATTATGTAAATATTTCATTAATAATATTATTACTGCATCATCGTTGTGTCATAAATAAATTAAATTATTTAATGTATAAAAATTATAATTAAAATACCATTAAGTAGGAAATGTTATTATCTTTATAATGAATACTTATAGTCTAATTTATCTTATGTATAACCCTATATTAAAAATGATTTACTTATTAAACATTGATTTTAACTATTTTAATCCTTCATTAAATAAATTAATAATAAATGTCCTAATCTAATCCGAGTGGGCCTAAATGGTCAAATTTTATTCCTAAGGTTGTTTTTGGTCGAATTACACTTATCCAATATAATTAGGACATGTGTTAGGGTAATAATATTATTATTTTTACACTTAATTCCTCTATTAACTTTTAACCGTGGTAAATAAAAGTTAAAAGATACTATTCACCAAAAATTATTTTCATCTCATTGAACCACATTTTAGTCCTTGATATTAACTGTGTCTCTTGTATTTTCGAAATTCTACTCACAAAAGCGGTAAAATTATGTTTTATGAAAAGTTCAGTTTTTTCAACTACCACTTAGTGGTTTCACTATTCATCAAAAAATGAATGTTTCCATAAAAATACCAAAAAATAGGCCTAAGCTATATTTGATATTATGAATTCAAAAATGATGTTTATTTTAACAAATTAAATACATATAAGTTACATTAAATAATTTAAAAAATTAATTCTCATCTTCCAAACAAAGAGCGTGTTTTTAAAAGATAATAACTATCAAAAGAATGACACTTGTTTATGTCTGGTTTAAATGTGAAATTACATAAAATGAACAAAATTTTATTAAATTGTAAAAATATATTATAAATATACTTTAAAACCACTCAAATTAATAATTTATCACTATTAATAATTTCGATTAAAAAAGTTGTTTTTAATTAAAATATAGTAATTTTCACTATTCATCAGAAAATGAAAGTTATCCAAAAAGTACCAAAACTTCACCCTAAGCTAATTTCGATATTCCGAATCGAAAAATGAAGTCCATTTTGAAAAATAAAATTTTCAAAATTCCAAAAAGTGGTTATAACTATTTATAATGGCTAGTTTTAATAATATTTTAATAGCATATCGTAGTTTAGTGAAACTCGGTATTGCGTACTACACACGCTATCGAGGAAGGTTGTGATTTCGTGTAATGCAAGTAAAGTCCATGATGCGTTTTGTGCAAGCTCCTTTTGGTGTAGCTTACAACACAAGACATTAATAAAATATCATGGTGTTACATTCTACCCCCCTTAAAATTAATTTTGCCCTTGAAATTCGTAGGGTTATAAATGGTTTACTACTAGAAAGTTTCTTTAATAGAAACCCACATCGTAAAAAGGAATACCAAAGCCAATATTTAAAAACAAAAGTATGAAATGTAATGGTTACCCAAATAAACTAATCATTGGGTTTCCACATAGGTGAAAATATGGATATGGAAGAGAAATCTAACCACCATGTTCTGATGGAGAGTGGTAGATAACATGGCTATGGAAAAGCCAGTAATCACAAAGCCATAAATATGTGACGATCTAAGGTACCATCTGATTCATCAGATATAAGAGCACTAGGACAACATTTTTGGTTTTCAAGATCATTTCCCTAAAGTTGATGAAATTGGAATTAGAAGATATAATTTCGTGATTTTGGTATAGTCTCACCGTTGGTCATTCTTTGGACAATTTCCACTTCATATCTTAGAGAAGTGAAGTTGAGTTTGTCATTCGTGATGTGTTAGCAGATCATGTGATAGAATGATGGGTCATTCCATCTATCTCAAACAAAAGGTTAGAAAAGTTATCAAAAAAATACATAAGCCCATATATAGTGAGATTAATCATATATGGTTCCTAAAATAGACTTATACTTCATATATCATACTGATTAATATAATAAAACTGGTTTCTACTTAATAGGGACTTTCTGTAGACCAGTGGTAGAAGATAAAGTCCAATCGCACTTCGGTTGTGGGTTCGATTCCCACAGCCTTGTCCGACGCGATGGGTTGTCGCCCATCTTTCAGGTTGTCCTTTTTCTAAAACTACATGACAATAACATACCATAAATAATATCAAAAAATGTTCTATCCTTAAACAATACTAACTTATGTCTGACACATTCCATTCCAATCTTTAGGCTTATCCATAATATTGCAGTCCATTGTCATATTATAGTGAAAACAATTACAAGAGATTTCATATAATAAGCATGTTAATACCGTCGTTGATCCCCATATATCATAAGATATTTCTTGTTGGTCAGATTCCAAACGTTCGAAAGCCTTAATCATGTATTCTTTTCAAAAAATGAATACCCATTGAACCTTAGTGAAAACATGAGTGCTATCAAAAGTTAACTCTTTCCACATACGAAAACCCCAAAATTCTATATACTCAAACCATGATATAACTATTTCATTATATCATTCATGAGCTCATGAATACTATCAAACATTTAATTTTATCCTTATCCCTTCATTATGCGCATATCATCTACTTTCCAAAAATATCTAAAAAAACCATTCATGGTTACTGGTATCATTCATCATACACTTTCAAAACATAAGGAAAGACAACAGTGTAACCACCCTTAGATGTCTCTTTATTCCATAGTACCATGAGATTACTTATACAACATTACACTTGATAAACATGTAATCATTCCACTACCTTCTTAAACCATTGACCGAGCTTCAACAATTATTTCAACTCACATATCATTTGTAGTCTCTTCATCATCGTCAACATAAATACTACCCATATGACCACACTGATTCTCTTCATGAGACTTTCCCTTTGGGCATTGGTTTTCATAATGCCCATACATTCCACATTTAAAACATTTAACCATTGTTGATGTCATAAAAATACCATTATCCTCATTCTTGGTGTTAACTGAACCTTTTCCTTCACACTTACTGGCTTTGTGTCCTTCTTTTCCACACCCAAAGCATCTTCCAGTTCCTTTGAAACATTTTCCTTGATGCCTCTTCCCACATTATTTACATAGGGGAAATTGAACTTTATTTCTTCTATGATCATCATGAAACTCCATATTTCTCTTATTAGCCGAGTCGGGATACTTACCAAATTTGAGTTTATTGATCATATTATGAGATTGCTGATTAGGCATACTAATGATGTTTGGACTTCCAAATCCCATTTCATTTGGTTTCTCATGAAGAATATCTTTCTATTGTCTGTCATATCCTCCATTATCATGAATCTTCATGTTTCCATCCATTTTCTAAAACCCAAAAAGAATAGTGTGAGAGGCAAAAATCATGCTAGGGAAAACAATATAATAAAGGGGGAGTACCATCAATATCTAAAATCTTGGGTTACCGTAATTCTTTTACTATAACCTATACTTATTCTTAACCTTAGGGACATCCCTAGACATACCATAGAAATATCTCTAGGGATCTCACTAAAGTTCTCGCATCCTAGTTTCCAAAGGTTTACTAAACCTTTCCTCTGATACCAACTATAGTGGTCTGGAATTAATTCCAGTGGACTATAATTGATACCTATCAGGGCACTCCATGGGTGGCTATACCCCCTGGGTGGGACACACCACCATCCCCAGTGGTAGCCATTTCCTCATGAAGCCCTTGGGGGGAGAGCCATGCTTCGTCCAACGCTCCCATGTTATAGTTCCCAAGGATCAGATACATTACTAACTCCTTTGCCTCTGATACCAACTGTAGAGACCCGAAGCTTAACGTACATGGAAATTACATTACTTTTGCGGAATACATAGTACATTACAAAAACACACACACAAGGACCGTAATAGTTTAGTGTCTTTGGAAACTCTGAATATAATCTTCTAACTGTGGTGAAAGATCTTCAACATCTACCATAAAGATCTTCCCTTTTTTTTCTTACCTAAAAACATTCTTTATATCCTAGGGAAAAGAAAACATAAAACAGTGAGCTCAAATGCTCAGTAAGGGTAAATAAAAGAAATATCAATCACATTATATTGATAAGAACATAACTTTAGAAATATTAACCTACAAAAGGGATCATAATTTCATAACATGGGATAACTCATAGCAGTGAAATGTAATCACAATAATCATAACATAAAACATGAAGCTTTGTGGCATACACACATAATCATAAGGAATCATTTATTATTTGTCAAGACTCACTGCCAAGACTATCTTAGTGGAAAAAGTCCATTTCTGAACCGAGTTCATTCCTCGTTTCAGTCCTGTTTCACTGAACCGGTTTAAACTGCCGTTCCAGCCATGTCTATCTCGTGATATATAAAATCATTACCCAAAGCAGTGGAGGGAGATATAGGTCCCACCCATATTATAATGACACCATTCTTATGTGTGCCACAAAATCATAAATCATACATCATTGCATAACCCATGTAATAAAAATGGGATTCTTAAACAACATGACATCATAAAACAATTAATATAAGATAAAGGAATTCATAAAAATAATTCCGTCACAACATAATCAAATCAATGTAATAATAGGGATAGAAGCAGAACCCTATATTATCTTAGATGGAAAATAATTTTGATAAAACACTTGAACTCCATTCTAGAGGAAAATATCCTTTCTACTTCAAAAACATTTTCCTTTATTAACATGTCATAAAATTTTAAACTAAAAGAAGTTGATTAAAAATAAACTTGAAAACATGTAAAGGAATCTTCTTGGAAATAATTTTTTAAAAATCCATTCATTCCATAAATGTAAAAAAAACATTCTTCTCGTACTTGTGTCGGAAAAGTCAAAAAGTACCTCATACGAAAAACGACAAAAGATTCCTATCATATATTTCACTAAAAACTCACCGGAGGGTAAAATTGGATATAAAAAATTGTAGGTGGATGGAAATAATATTACATATTTAGGAAACATGGATGTGGATGATAAAATACACCCCAGTAAATTTGAATGTATAAACAATCTCGGATAAAAATGAGATTGTGATATTTCCCTTACCTTAGGTCTGATTTGCTTCGTAAGTGTCCGAACCTCCTATATAATGATTTAAATAATTTCATTTACTTATTCCAGAATCATACTCATTGTTATTATATCATATATGGTTCACTTATGACTATATTACCCGTTCTTTTGTAAATTCCACGTTAAAGAGTGTTTTGGGTAAAATCGTTTCATTTGTCGTCTGTGCTTTGACTTGTAATTATTCATATGATTACTTAGATCATGATTAATTAAGTCCAAAATATAAATCAAGATTTATATATAATATACTTTCATAATATACATATATATAATAGACAAGTAAATGGAATGAAATACACCGTTCATGGAGATGGTAGGTCGTACCTACGCATGAACGCTGTTTTCGTTTCTTTATTGAGTTGAATAGAATTAAGTAGATGACATACATATATATAAACATAAATCCAGTATCATTAATATGTCATATATTTCATTATTACTTATTATATATACTTTATAATCATCCATGAATGGTTAACGTGGAGAATGAATCTCATCGCGTCGTGGAGACGGTAGTCCGTACGTACGCACGAGCGATGATATCATTCTCATGATCGTGGAATTGTATTGGAGTGTATGTATACTATTTCAGAATAAATATCACTTTACAATAATTATATATAGTTATTAATTACACCATTATACCCATCCAAGTAAGGTGGTGGTGGAAAATAGATTACACCACGGCGTGGAGACGGTATTCCGTACGTACGCACGCGTGGTGATTTCGTTTTCCGTAGGATGGATAGATGGTGAAATAGAGTTGGTTCATACTTATAATAACATATCAGTATATAAGTGATACTTATTTTATTACTTCATAATGAAACATCCTAATAAGAAGAAGTGGTAGAAGAAATAAAGTTGAAAGAATCGGTAACGGTCATTACCTCTTCTTTGAGGCACCTCTTTGAGACCTCCTTTTAGGGCACTAAAATTGGTCTTTGAAGAAGCCCATGACCTCTAGGATGTTTCTAGGGAAGTGGAGAAGAGAATTTGGCAGGGGTTGTCCGAGCATGAAGGCTCAAAGTGGTGTGAGGAAGAGAGGGAGGATGTGCCATTTTATAAGGGAGGAGAGGGGCACCTTTGGAAAAACTAAAAATATTATTTTATTATAAATCCAAATTCGGTTTTAAATAGCTCCAAATTGATTTATTTCTAAGCTAAGGCGGGGAAGGGTAGAAATCCTCTCATCCAATATAATTTATTCAAGATTAGGTTCCAATTTTAACATTATCATTTAGATTTATCATTAAGTTGGATAATTTTACTTTTACCGTGTCTTTTTGTGTTCTTACACTGTAAGGTTAATAAACTTACATTAATAAGACAAACGAACCCCAATTTGTTTATTATTAATATATATAACCTTATCTAAGTCATTTGTCCATCCTTAGATTTTTATGAATAAAATAACAATTAATAATATAATATTTGTTTTAAAAACTATTTTATGTCAATTTTGACACTATTTAGTAATTTATTTTTGTGAAACTCATAACAAAATGATTAGTTCAAAAAAAGTTAATTACATCAATACTAACATGTCATATTAACCTGGAAAATTAGTGGAATTCATAAAAAGCTTCAAATTACATTTATTTGGGTATTTATAACATCAATTATGTCAATATTTCATTATTAAGATAATTACTCCATCATTGTTGTCTCATAAATAAATTAAATTATTTAATGTCTAAAAATTAAAAATAAAATACCATTATGTATGAAATGTTATTATATTTATAATGAATATTTATAGTCGAATTTATCTTATGTATAACCCCATATTAAAAATGATTTACTTATTAAACATTGATTTTAACTATTTTAACCCTTCTTTAAATAAATTAATAATAAATGTCCTAATCTAATCCAAGTGGGCCTAAATGGTCATATTTTATTCCGAAGGTTGTTTTTGGTCGAATTACACTTATAAAATAGAATTAGGACATGTGTTTGGGTAGTACTATTATTATTTTTACCCTTAATTATCCTATTTACTTTTAACCGTGGTAAATAAAAGTAAAAAGTTTCTATTCACCAAAAATTATTTTCGTCTCATTGAACCACATTTTAGTCCTTGATATTAACTGTGTATCTCGGATTTTCGAAATTCCACTCACAGAAGCGGTAAAATTATGTTTTATGAAAAATTCAGTTTTTTCAACTACCACTTAGTGGTTTCAGTATTCATCAAAAAATTAAAGTTTCCACAAAAATACCAAAAATTAGGCCTAAGATATATTTGATATTATGAATTCAAAAATGATGTTTATTTTATCAAATTCAATACATATCAGTTACATTAACTAATTTAAAAAATTAATTCCTGTCATCCAAACAAATAGCGTGTTTTTAAAAGATAATAACTATCAAAAGATTGACACATCTATATGTTTGGTTTAAATGTGAATTTATATCCAATGAACAACATTGTATTATATTTTAAAAATATATTATAAATATAATTTAAAACCACTCAAATTAATAATTTATCACTATTAATTATTTCGATTAAAAAAGTTGTTTTTAATTAAAATATAGTAATTTTCACTATTCATCAGAAAATGAAAGTTATCCGAAAAGTACCAAAATTACACCCTAAGCTAATTTTGATATTCCAAATCCAAAAATGAAGTCCATTTGGAAAAATAAAATTTACAAAATTTCAAAATGTGGTTATTTCTATTTATAACGACTAGTTTTAATAAGATTTTATTAGCATATCGTAGTTTAGTAAAACTCGGTATTGCGTACTACACACGCTATCGAGGAAGGACGTGATTTCGTGTAATGCAAGGAATGTCAAGGATGCGTGTTGTGCAAGATCCTTTTGGTGTAGCGTACAACACAAGACATTAATTAAATTAAAAGGAATATTTTTCATAAAATCTCTGGGTGTTACATTCTATCCCCCATAAAATGAATTTCGCCATCGAAATTTGCTAGGGTTATAAATGGTTTAATTCTAGAAGGTTTATTTAATTGAAACGCACATCGTAAAAAGGAATACCAAAACCAATCATTAAAAACAAAAGTATGAAACATAATGGTTAACCAAATAAACTAGTCTTTGGGGTTCCACATAGGTGAAAATATGGATATAGAAGAGAAATCTAACCACCATGCTCTGATGGAGAGTGGTAGAGAACATGGCTATGGAAAATCCCGGAATCACACATCCATAAATTTGTGATGATCTAAGGTACCATCAGATTCATCAGATATAAGAGCACTAGGACAACATTTATGGATTTCAAGATCATTTCCCTAAAGATGATGAAATTGGAATTAGAGGAAATACTTTTGTGATTTTGGTATAGTCTCACCGTTGGTCATTCTTCGGAAAACTTCCACTTCATCTCTTAATGAAATGAAGTTGAATTTGTCATTCGTGATGTGTTAGCATGTGATGTGATAGAATGATGGGTCATTCCAACTGTCTCAAACAAAAGGTTATAAATGTTATCAGAAAAATACATAAGTCCATCTATAGTGAGATTAATCATATATGGTTCCTAAAATGGACATATAATTCATATAAAACACTGCTTAATATAATAAACTAGTTTCAATTAAACAGGGACTTCCTGTAGGCTAGTGGTAGGAGATAAAGGCCAGTCGTACTTCGGTTGTGGGTTCGATTCCCATAGCCTTGTCCGACGTGATGGGTTATCGCCCATCATGCAGGTTGTCCTTTTTCTAAAACTACATTACTATAACATACCATAAATAATATCTAAAAAGGTTATATGCTTAAATAATACTAACTTATGTCCAACATATTCTATTCCAATATTTAGGCCTATCTATAATATTGTAGTCCATTGTCATATTATAGTGAAAACAATTACCAGAGATTTCATATAACAATCATGTTAATACCATCATTGATCACCATATATCATAAGATATTTCTTTTTGGTAACATTACAAACGTTCGAAGGCCTTAATCATGTATTCTCTTGAAAAAATGAATACCCATTGAACCTTAGTGAAAACACGAGTGCTGTCAAAAGTTAACTCTTTCCACATACCAAAACCCCAAAATTCTATATACTCAAACATTGATATAACAATTTACTTATATCGGTCATGAGCTCATGAATACTATCAAACATTTAATTTTCTCCTTATCCCTTCATTAGGCGCATAACATCAAATTTCAAAAAATATCTGAATAACCTATCATGGTTACTGGTACCATTCATCATACACTTTCAAAACATAAGGAAAGATAACAGTGTAACAATCCATAGATGTCTCTTTATTCCATAGTACCATGAGATTACTTATACAACCTTAGACATGATAAACAAGTAATCATTCCACTAACTTCTTAAACCATTGATGGAGCTTCAACAATTATTTCAACTCACATATCATTTTTAGTCTCTTCATCATCATCAACATAAATACTACCCATACGACTATACTGATTCACTTCATTAGAATTTCCCTTAGGGAATTGGTTTTCATAATGCCCGTACATTCAACATTTAAAACATTTAACCATTGTTGATGTCGTAGCAATACCATTATCCTCATCCCTGGTGTTAACTGAACCTTTTCCTTCGCACTTACTTGCTTTGTGTCATTTTCCACACCCAAAGAATCTTCCAGTTCCTTTGAAACATTCTCCTTGATGCCTCTTCCCACATGATTTATATAGGGGAAATTGAACTTTCTCTCCTCTATGATCATCATGAAACTCCATCTTTCTCTTATTATCCGAGTCAGGAAAATTACCAAAATTGAGTTTATTGATCATATTATAAGACTGCGAATTAGGCATAATAACGATGTTTGGACTTCAAAATCCCATTTCATTTGGTTTCTCATGAATAATATCATTCCATTTTTCGTCATATCCTCCATTATCATGAATCTCCATGTTTCCAGCCATTTTCTAAAACACAAAAAGAATAGTGTGAGAGGAAAAAAATCATTCTAGGGGAAACTATATAATAAAGGGGGAGTACCTTCAATATATAACATCTTGGGTTACCGTAATTCTAGTACTATAACCCCTACCTATACTTATCCTTAGGGACATCCCTAGACATACCTTATAAATATCTCTAGGGATCTCACTAAAGTTCTCGTATCCTAGTTTCCAAAGGTTTACTAAACCTTTCCTCTGATACCAACTGTAGTGGTCTGGAATTACTTCCAGTGGACTATAATTGATACCTATCATGTCACTCCATGGGAGGCTACACCCCTTGGGCGGGACACACCACCATCCCCAGTGGCAGCCATATCCTCATGAAGCCCTTGGGCGGAGAGCCATGCTTCGTCCAACGCTCACATGTGAGAGTTCCCAAGGATCAGATACATTCCTACCTCCTTTAACTCTGATACCAACTATAGAGAATTGAAGATTAGTGTACATGGACATTACATTAATTTTTTGTAATACATAGTACATTAAAAACACACACACACAAAGACCGTAATAGTTTAGTGTCTTTGGAAACTCGTAATATAATATTCTAATCGTGGTGAAAGATCTTCAACATCTCCCATAAAGATCATCCCTTTTTTCTAACCTAAAACCTATCTTTATATCCTAGGTAAAAGAAAACATAAAAAGGTGAGCTCAAATTATTATTAAGGGTAATGAAAATAAATATCAATCACATCATATTCATAAGAACATAACTTTTTGAAATCTTAACCTACAAAAGAGATCATAATTTCATAACATGGGATAAATCATAGCAGTGAAATGTAATCACAATAATAATAACATAAAACATAAATCTTTGTGTCATACACACATAATCATAGAGAATCATTTCTTGTTAGTCAAGACTCATTGCCAAGACTATCTTAGTGGACAAAGTCCATTTCTGAACCGAGTTCATTCCTCGTTTCAGTCCTGTTTCACTGAACCAGTTTAACCTGCCGTTCCAGCCATGTCTATCTCATGAGATATAAAATATTTACCCAATGCATTAGAGGGAGATATAGGTCCCACCCATATTATAATGATATCATTCTTATGTGTGCCACAAAATCAGAAATCATAAATCATTCTATAACCCATGTAATAAAAATGGGATTCTTAAACAACATGACATCATAAAAAAATTCATATAAGATAAAGAAATTCATAAAAATAATTCCATCACAACATAATAAAATAAATGTAATAATAGGGATAGAAACAGAACCCTATATTATCTTATATGGAAAATAATTTTGATTAAACACTTGAACTCCATTCTTGAGGAAATTTTTTTTTTACTTCAAAAAAATTTTATTTTCTTAACATGTCATACAATTTTAAAATAAAAGAAGTTGATTAAAAATAAACTTGAAAAATGTAAAGGAAGGTTCTTGGAAATATTGTTTTAAAAATACATTCATGTCGTATAAGTTAAAAAATATTCTTCTCGTACTTTTGTCGGAAAAGACAAAAAGTACCTCGTACGAAAAACGAAAAAATATTCCTTTAATATATTTGACTAAAAACTCACCGAAGGGTAAAATTGAATTTAAAAAATTGTAGGTGGATGGAAATAATATTACTTATTTAGAAAACATGGATGTGTATGATAAAATACACCCTAATAAATTTCAAAGTATAAACAATCTCGGATAAAAATGAGATTGTGATATTTCCCTTACCTTAGGTCCGATTTTCTTCGTAGGTGTCTGAACCTCCTGTATAATTATTTAAATAATGTCATTGACTTATTTCAGAATCATATTCATTGTTATGATATCATATATGGTTCACTTGTGACTTTATATTACCCGTTCTTTTATAAATTCCATGTTAAAGAGCGTTTTGGGTAAAATCGTTTCATTTGTCGTCCGTGATTTGACTTGTAATTATTTATATGATTACATAGATCATGATTAAATAATTCAAATATATAAAACATAATTTATATATAATATAATTTCAGAATATACATATATATAATATATCAGTAAATGGAATGAAATACACCGTTCTTGGAGACGGTAGGCCATACGTACGCATGAACGCTGTTTCCGTTTCCTTATTGAGTTGAATGGAATTAAGTAGATGAAATAAATATATATACACATAAATCCAGTATCATTATTATGTCATATATTTCATTATTACTTATTTTATATAATTTATAATCATCCATGAATGGTTAACGTGGAGAATGAATCTCATCGCGTCGTGGAGACGGTAGTCCGTACGTACGCACGAGCGATGATACCATTCTCATGATTGTGGAATTGTATTGGAGTGTATGTATACTATTTCATAATCAATATCACTTTACAATAATCATATATAGTTATTATTTATACCATTATACCCATCCAAGTAAGGTGGTGGTGGAAAATAGATTACACCACGGAGTGGAGACGGTATTCCGTACGTACGCACGCGTGGTGATTTCGTTTTCCGTAGGATAGATAGATGGTGAAATAGGGTTGTTTCATACTTATAATAACATATCGGTATATGAGTTATACTGATGTTATTACTTCATAATGAAACAACCTAAGAAGAAGAAGTGGTAGAAGAAATAAAGTTGAAAGAATCGGTAACGGACATTACCTCTTCTTTGAAGAACCTCTTTGAGACCTCCTTTTAGGGAACTAAAATTGGTCTTTGAAGAAGACCAGGACCTCTAGGATGTTTCTATGGAAATGGAGAAGAGAATTTGGCAGGGTTTTTCCGAGATTGAAGGCTCAAGGTGGTGTGAGGAAGAGAGGAAGGAGGTGCCCTTTTATAAGGGAGGAGAGGGGCACCTTTGGAATAACTAAAAAGTTTATTTTATTATCAAGCCAAATTCAGTTTTAAATAGCTCCAAATTTATTTATTTCGAAGCTAAGGTGGGGATGAGTGTAAATCCTCTCATAAAATAGAATTTAGACAACTTTATGTTCCTATTTTAACCTTCTCATTTAGATTTAACATTAAGTTAGATAATTTTACTTTTACCGTGTCTTTTTGTGTTCGTACACTATAAGGTTAATAAACATACTATATAAAGACAAACGAACCCCAAGTTTTTTATTATTAATATATATAACCTTATATAAGTAATGTGTCCGATCCATATATTTTTAGGAATAAAATAACAATTAATAATATAATATTTCTTTTAAAAACTATTTTATGTCAATTTTGACACTATTTAGACATTTATTTCTTCGAAACTCATAACAAAATTATTTGTTCGAACCAAGTTACTTTAATAACTAATAACATGTCATAGTAACCTGAAAAATTAGTGTAATTCATAAAAAGTATCATATTACATTTTTTTTCGTATTTATAATATCATTTTGTCAATATTTTATTAATAAGATAATTACTGCATCATCGTTGTGTCATAAATAAATTAAATTTTTTAATTTATAAAAATTATAAATAAAATACCATTATGTAGGAAATGTTTTTAGGTTTCTAATGAATATTTATAGTCGAATCTATCTTATGTATAACCACATATTAAAAATGATATACTTATTAAATGTTGATTTTAACTATTTTAACCCTTCTTTAAATAAATTAATAATAAATGTCCTAATCTAATTCAAGTGGGCCTAAATTGTAATATATTATTCCTAATGTTGTTTTTGGTCGAATTACACTTATCCAATAGAATTATGACATGTGTTTCGCTAATAATAATATTATTTTTACCCTTAATAACCCTATTTACTTTTAACCGTGATAAATAAAAGTATAAAGTTACTATTCACCAAAAATTATTTTCATCTCATGGAACCACATTTTTGTCCTCAATATTAACTGTGTATCTTGTATTTTCTAAATTCTACTCACAGATGCGGTAAAATTATGTTTTATGAAAAATTCAGTTTTTTCAACTACCACTTAGTGGTTTCACTATTCATCAAAAAATGAAAGATTCCAGAAAAATACCAAAAATTAGGCCTAAGCTATATTTGATATTATGAATTCAAAAATGATGTTTATTTTACCAAATTCAATACATATCCGTTACATTAACTAATTTAAAAAATTAATTCCCGTCCTCCAAACAAATAGCTTGTTTTTAAAAGATAATAACTATCAAAAGATTGACACTTGTTTATGTCTGGTTTAAATGTGAAATTACATCCAATGAACAACATTGTATTAAATTGTAAAAATATATTCTAAATATACTTTAAAACCACTCAAATTAATAACTTATCACTATTAATTATTTCGTTTAAAAATGTTGTTTTTAATTAAAATATAGTAATTTTCACTATTCATCAGAAAATGAATGTTATCTGAAAAATACCAAAATTTCACCCTAAGCTAATTTCGATATTCCGAATCCAAAAATGAAGTCCATTTTGAAAAATAAAATTTTCAAAATTTCAAAAATGGTTATTACTATTTATAAGGGCTAGTTTAAATAATATTTTAATAGCATATCGTAGTTTAGTGAAACTCGGTATTGCGTACTACACACGCTATTGAGGACGGTCGTGATTTCGTGTAATTCAAGGAAAGTCAAGGATGCGTGTTGTGCAAGATCCTTTTTGTGTAGTATACAACACAATACATTAATTAAATTAAAAAGAATATTCTTCATAAAATCTTGGGGTGTTACATTACCTTAACCAAATTTGGGAAAAAAATATTTTTTCAACTTCACTAATGTCAAAACGTATTTTTGAAGTAATCGACTATATAATTAAATATATATTTTTAAGAGAGTGTTCATTAGAACAAACAAGCACATATAAATTATTTTAGAGTATTAATGATATGATTATGAAAAATTAATAAGATATTAGGAGAGATAACTCATTGAAAAAGTATATACCATGATGAAATTAAAAATAATTAGTTGATAAAATATGATAAAAAAATTAGATGGTTACAAGATTATATTCCATTACCAAGGAACAAAAACAACTAGATACTGATAAATTTTTGTTGACCAACTGTATCGATATATCATCATGTTAGTGGATGAATCTAAACATCATTTAATTGTAGACATGATATTCAGACCTATAGTCATGGTTATGAACTGGGGATATTCCAGGAATTTATAATAGATTATGTCAATTTTTTGAAATAATATTTGTGCAATTTTTAAAGAATTTTTTTGGTAGAAAATAACATCATATCATTTAAAACCATAAGTGGATTTCTTTTCTAAAGTATGATGTTTTAATATAAAAGGGTGGATTTTTAATTAGAATTGTTATTTCTAGGAACCTTTTTTAGATGATTTTAAAAATGGAGTTCCTCTAGACATTTTATTTTACATGTTTGGGTTTCTTTCATATGGAGAAAAATAGAAATGAAAACCTATTTTTTTACTTCAATTAAAAAATATAAATATCAGTTTCTTTTATAAATTTATTAAAATAGAATCATTGTGGTATCATAATGGCTTTATATAACACCCTACATACTCGTCATGGTGATTATATACTCATCATATATTATAAAGGTTTCTTTCACTATGGGATTTTGGGATGGATCTAGTTTTATCATCTATGTGATGTGCATGATTGTTGAGATCATGGTGGTGACTTGTGAGTCACATGGAGATGGTGTATAGGATTATGTAATCATTGAACCATTGTTCTCATGGTTTTTTTCAAACTCCTTATACATATTTTCTTTTATATTTAGGATTATTGTGTAGTTGTAAAAACATTTTATGAATTGATTTTGTTTTTTTAGAAGATCCTATTGACTACTGTTTTTGTTTTTACTTTATTAGTTAATGTTTGATTGTTATATATTTTTTGGTTTGATGAGGGAGAAACCTTCCCCAATGGTTGTTTTTTATTACAATTGATTATTTTCATCACATTCTAGGAGAATGGATTGTCTTAGTGTATGGGGATGTCTGTCTCATGAGTCAACAAGATGAACATCCCATATTGGTTCATTATAAAATGGTATTAATGAAACCGTATTTATTAGTTTGGTCAGGTTTCTGTATTTTGGAGGAAAATATTTCAAATTTTTCCTAGGTTGTAGTGTAACTTCAAGGGACTAGGTAGATCATTGTTTCACAAACCCTTGATTTTCAATAAATATATTTGTTGTAATATTGATCGTGAGTTCAGATTTGGGTTTTTTGAATGATTTTTTATATGTAAGAGGATTATATGATCCCCATTAACAGAATCAATGATTTTGTAGAGGCTGTTTGGTTTTTATAGGTGATTATGGTGAATCAATTAGGTTTTTCTAGTTAGAAAGCATAGTCTAGTAAATTATGTTGAAACCATGATTCATTTTCATTCAATCATGATTGTTCATGTTTCACTGTAAGAGAACTTTATAAAACCTTGTGTCATTGACTAGGTAATATTTAATTTTCCCCATAATTATTTTACTCCTCCCCTTCACCCCATATTGACACCAATTGTCACATCTTATCCCATAGGGACCATGTCATGACTACTCCAACCCCACATCTAATATTCCAAGGGATGGTGACTTTGATCAGAGTAGGAAGATACTAAAAATGTGTGTCATTAACCTCAAATAATTGTACTCATGAACAAATCACCATGAAACAAAATTCTGAAATGTAAAAAATTGATATAATGATTGTATACAACTAAGATCCAAAAACTAGAGTACCAAAAGAAATAAAGGAAAAGTAATTAGGAAAAAAAGAAAAACTACACATATAGTATATAAAACACGTCTAACTTAAATCGTAGAATTCCAAACTCCTCTGGGTGCAAGTACAAAGTAAAATTTATTTTCAGGATAAACACCTCACTCTTTCCAGCTCTATATTTGATCCGCCCTGTTTTTATCCTCCCAGGACTACATCAAAAGGGTCATCATCTACACAAGACATGACATGTGTCATCAAATATGATGTAGGGGTGAGTTTAAGAATACACATTAGGATACCACAAAAAAACCAAACTTGAACCACCAAGTATATTTATCTCCATACATGATGTAAAAACGTAATAAAGATACAAGAAGAACGTACATAGACTCATGAAAGACACACCACCATTAGCTGATCATAACCAACTTCCAGTCATAGGATTCTGCTCCAAGAACACTCAGTTTAAGAGAGCTCACTCATCAATACATTATATCAATGTAGACACTTGACAAAGTGGTCTATCTGATTTTGGACCCATCCAAATGTTAACGAAATGTTCAATTAAGATTGTGATACAGAGAGGGGGTCATGTCCAGAATGGATGGTGGAGACAAATAAACCATTATGGGTCAACCCTCTATATAGGTCATACTATGAAAACAATTCCACTAACCCTAATGAGGTGCCAAGTTAGATAGAGGATCAACACCCCACTTAAGGAGGTCACAATATTCCAAAAAAATACTAGGAATGATAGAGGATCTCACTTAATTTTCATGGAGGGACACCACAACTCTATTTGAGACATCTCATCTAGAGGAGATTATAATCCAGAGATTTTGATGTAATGAGACACTATACCCTAGAGGAAAGGACCAAGGGAATTCACTCAGCCTACACTTTTCCAATCTACAACAAAATAAAAGCCACATTCACTTTGGATGGAATTACAAACCTTCTCCATGAGGTACACAATGTGTCCATCTATCACAAGTATTTACCATCTGATGAAACATCAAATTGTATGCCATATTCATATACACTAAGTGTAGTATAATTACATGGCATTTAGATAAACATAGTTCCCTAACAGTTTCGCCGATCCATGTCAGTGTACCAATTCCATGTATATTTACCATTCTGTTTAGTCCCATCCATGTCCATGTGGGAGTACATGGTGTGTTCATTCATGTGAACTCTATACCATGTCAATGTACATTTTATGTACATAGTGAGTCAACTAGGGAGGGTTACATACCATGTAAAATGGGTCACATAATATGTTGTCCTTACATTCGGCCAATCCCTAACACCACATCCATGGGGAACTATGTGGTGTGTAGTTGTGTGATACATTCCATGATTCCCAGTAATTTATAGATCAGTTAGGAATCTCTTCCATGTTGATCCATTCAGTACTAAAACATCATATATGGACGTAATCTATAGATTCGTGTTTTTCCACTCCTCTAGATGAATGGTATGTTCCCTTCATGTTTGAATCCACTCAGAAATCACTATCTCCTTGAAAAATTTGTATTATGTTCATAACAGGTTTGAATGGAATCTAAAAATCCATTTGGATCTATGTGGTCTTCCTCTACCGTCACCACACCTCAACTGCATCCCCAATCATGAACCACACCTATGGTGTCATTCCATTGCACCGAAGAATAGTTATAAAATGTTCGATCACTGTCTATGTGTTGTGGGCCAAAAATATTAACATGATGAATGTACAATGAATGGAGGGATGGATCTATAAAACACACAAGCAAGGAAAAAACCTTGGATGTTGCTCTTTTGACGTCGATTCGTTATCGTAGATGGATAACCAATTAAACTTAAATAATCAATTCCATCCAATTGAAATATACCGAAGATGAAGGGGTAAATCCTCAATCATCAAATTGATCTGCATTCACCAGGGATTGAGATTTGGGTGAAATTTTAAAATAAACACAATATATAGAGTTTTAATTGATCGTTGAAAAATAATGTTTATCTCTTCACCATTGATGAGATCCTCCAACTTCGATGGTGTGGTTATCCACTATAAGAGGATATGTTGTTGTCTTTCAAGAACAATCTACCATAACAACATCTTCATCTATAGGGTTTAGTGGCCAACCATTTTAGAATTTCATATTAATAAATTAATAGAAGAATTAGGTCACTGCACTAAAGATAATAAAATAACCTTATGAGTTATTCATTTTTTACTAATTTCACACCCCGACATCTTTTTCACAAAAGTCCCACACTGACGAATTTTAGGTTGCACCTAGGGTAAAAATTGTTATTCTGAAAAATCAGTGACCTCATATTTTTTATTTGTACATCTATTCAAGAGTAATTTCAATTTTTTATGATAACTGCATGTTCATGCCAATACAGATTTTAATATATTTTAATCATTTATTTTGGGCACACTGGGTTTCAAAATCACAGAACCTCACAGTACCAAGTCACAAAAATAAATCATATAAAATTTAAAAATATTTTAAGGAAAATAAAATATATTCTATTATCCCCACCATGAGGATTTTTGTACCCAAAATTCCAAAACTGTATACACAAATAGATGAGGGTACTAAGTGTGAATCTGAGCCTCCTACACTCAAATTGTCTCCTGGAGATTCTCATGCTATCATTAGACTTACACAAATAGTATCATCTTTTATTGATCATTAATCACCATTTGGTACTCACCAAAAGTTTCTCCATACTCATTGTCCAACTCACCCAATTCGATGACGTGTGATGGGGTCATAAATGTACCCCCTCAACTACAACACGTTGAAAAATTCATTTACCAAATCTGACTATGGAGGTAGATCCAAGTAGTACACAACCTCACCAACTCAATGTAATATCTAGAAAGGGAATATGAACCTCAGATATAGACTGCACCCTCACCAAATCTCTGTAATTCTATTTGATGTTAAACCCAATAGAGCAGGTGGCTTCATTCCCCAAACTCTAATGGACTCCGTTGTATATTATAATAAGAGTTCTTATAAATCTATGAAGTCTTCATCTTCCCCTAAATGATCTAAAACATCTCTATAGTACCATGCACAATCTCTCGACCCAGGAGTGTTGACTCTCCTCTATCTGTTTAGAAACGTGGTGACTTGTAGGGTCACATATAAATAGAATCCAATGGTGTCATACCAATAGTGGAATGGATGTTATTTTTGTATGAAAACTCAACTAGTAGAAGGTGATCATCCCAAATACTACAAAATCCTAACAAGAAATCTCACAACATTTCCTTTATAACTGGAATGGTATGCTCAGTTCAGCTATCTTTTTATGGGTAATACATTGTGATATAGTGTAACTAGGTCCCAAATTCATCTAATAATCCCTATCATAACTGGGATGTAATTTGAGCTTCACGATCAGAATCAATCGTCGATAGAAATACATAGAGTTGAACTATATTTGTATTGTAGGGTTGTCCCATGTTTTCTTCTAAATTCTTCTCTTGAATAGTTTGTATGGGGTCACACATGGTGAGTTGTTGAATGTTCAAATGTATAGAATCAGGATGTCGAGATGCATGTGGTAATGATATCATGAATACTATAGATATCTCGTCACACATCCATTCTAGAAAATCAAGCTGTTGAGAAAAACCCACTTGTACCTGGTGCTAAACCGTTACATAGTGACATGTATGGGATCAAGAAACAAACTCTGCAAATATTTTCTTGATCCCTAGCCACAAAAATTAATGTCAAATGTCTTGGTACATCTTTTCCACACATATATGTACCAACAAAGGGGACATATTAAACTCCCTTTGAAGTTACTCCAATAACATCACTGGTACCACTATTCTTATTTTGAAAATAATGACATGATCCCCACCATTTGATTATCCATTAGAGGAATTAACTATGGATATCTATGCACAAAGGTTCTCATAGTCAGTATTTTCTCCTCCCTAACTCACTATTAGATTAGATGGGTGACAAAAAATGACTATAGGTAAGATTCTCCATCCCTATCCATAAAGGATAAATAAACGTGGCCTATTACTATAACTACTTAATGAGTAATGGATAACTGGATCTCATACTAAGATTATTTACCACCATGTTCCCCATCCTAGGAGTATAGATAATCTCAAAGTCAATGTCCTAGAAGAGTTATATCCCAAAACTATATGTCATGTTAAGACCCTTATGAGAGAATATATTCTAGAGAGTCTTGTCGATAGAGTACATGTTGAACATCTCTCCCATCAGGCAGTGTCACCACATCTTCGATGAGAAAACTACTACTACTAGGCCAAGGCCACGGGTTATATATTACTACTCATGTGGTCTGAACTGGAATGAACCATATATAATCCCCACTCGCCTATGAATATGGAACAATCCAATCCTGGTTCTAGATGCATATCACCAAACAATATACTCTACAAAATCCTCTAGTTACTTCATGATGGGTGTGCTCGTCATCCTCTACATCATATATTGAAATAACTTATTGAACTTTGACATCCACAAGAATGGTTTCACCATTTTCTTCAAATATATTAAGTGTGAGTCCACTCTTTTGTAGTCATGTAAAAACATAAGATATTACCATACCAATCCAAGGAAAACACACAAGTCTGCAATACTATTGGGTGATTCCCCAGATAAAACAGCCTGAACTATCATTGGATCATCTATTACATATACCTCATAGATGACATGTCCATGAAAATGGTCTTATTGAATCCCAGACAAGATCATCAAGAGCATTGCATAATGTTGGTTCTCTAAGTGTGTGTCTAGGACCATTCTTAATTGTCTTATGAGATCCTCCATGGACACCAAATATAATAAGATTTCATTCATGAATACTACCAAAAACCAATATATTAATTGTTGATAGATAAAGTACATGAGTACAATGAACAATATTAAGTAATTTTTCATTTGAAAAATAATACCCAATTAGAAATATTGATTAAAATTTCATCTGATGGCCATCATGGGGATTTCCCCATATTGTAATCATAGTTGGTGATATCATGATCCAAGGACTATATTTGAAAACCATCATGCCCCTTTCAACTGATCAAATAGGTCGTTGATCCTGGGAAGTGGATACTTATTCTTCAAGGTCACCTGAATAAGGTGCCTAAAATCAAAACATAATATCATGATCCCATTTAAATTCCAGTAAAAACTCATGGTTTCCTAGGATGAAACACTAGATCTTATGAAGGATATCCTTACAAGTCCTCTAAATGTACCCTCATCTCAAAAAACACTACAGGATCAATCCAATATGAATGTGTGGATGTCGTTTTAATCCAAGGGTTTTGATCTATGTAGAATCTTATATCCCAATGTGGATGTAAACATGGAACATATTTATGAATGATATACTCATACGCCACCCCCAATATAAGAAAATGAGGGCTCAAAACATCAATTTCACCAAGTCTCAGGTAGGGAAACTGTCTAGTAATTGGCCACACATTCCTTTGGGTTAGTCTATCTCCCACTGTCTAGATTTCCATTTCACCAACAATGAAACACATGGTTCCATCACAATGGACAGACCACACTCTTCACCATAAATAGTTATTCATAGAAAGATCTATGGATAACCAGTCAATACTATGATTGATGCTACAATGCCTTGAGGTGTCTATAAAGAGATCCCAAAAGAAACTCTCTCCTACAAGTGTCAGGTCACACAATCATCACCAGTATGTGATCATATATTCTCCCTTAGTATGAGTATCCATTATTAAGGGTTGAGTTAGTGGTTCAGTTAGAATCACTATGTATTGAACAAGAATCTTGGAAATAAAATAATTACTAGCACCTCTATCTATAAAAACTACAGCCATGGTGAAGAATACACATATCAATCATCATATCATCCCTAGAGAATCAAATTCATATGGAAATATAGCCTATATCTATCCTATTACCTTCTCACAAGCACCCTACTCCTTGGGTGGACCACCTATGGGTGGTATAGAAAATATGTCAAACATATGACTACTTCCTCTTGCACTATCTTCCGCACTTCCACGTCTACATCCATGTATTCCACACTATTATATTCCCTATTTCTTTATTGATTTTTTGTAGAATATATCTTTATTAGTTGAACAAAGGGTTGAAAATATCGTTAAATATGTCCCATATGGTTGCAAGAGAAATATAACTTGTACATGGGCTGATTAAAGACTACCAGAAATCCCTACTCCAATGTTTATTGAGTCTTAGTATTAAATCATGATGTTCCTAATACAATTTGATCCCAATGAATACCATCATCTACATGCTATTAAGGATTAAACTATAGATTCCCACTACTATATCCCATGACTATTGTATTCTATCCTAGAAAACATTATACCATAATGGATCCCTTATGTGCCCCATCATTGGTAGAAATTCAAAGGGATACCACTGATTCCATGATGTCTCTCTAGGAGCACTACATGGAGGTCTGATCCCTAAATAATTGGTCTCATACCGTATCTTAATAGCAACACGAGAGATCCAAAATCATTTTTGAATAATCAACGACAATCATACTTCCATACTATTAATGTATAATCTCTTATATGTGTATCGATCACAACGTTTCATGATAGAAAAACCCCTTGAAGATACGATCAGAATCTATCTAGGGGAGATTTTTCTCGTTACGTGACTGATTCACCAAGCTCCACCATCACCCTATAGATCCCTAATGAACATTCACATCAATGACTTCAAAATCCTCTACTGGTGTCCTCACAAGGTAGAAAATATAGGTTACTACATCTAAAAATATTCATCCATATTAGGGTATAGATCTCCCTGAAACAAGTGATGTTTGTGCCTTTGAATCTCAAGAAACACCCTCAACCTACTTTGATCCATAGCTGATAGTGCTGGTACTAGCTGATACTCAATGGGTTGTGGTATAGCAAGGAAATAACTCAGAGGTTCTATCTCAGGTACACTCCCTTGTACTGATGCCTCTTTACAAGACGGATCATCCTCATGATCAAGTGGTGGAATCATTGATAGATGTTTATATGGTGAAATCCAGAAAAAAAATGCACCATCGTCAATAGTGTATATCTGGTGAGATGACTCAAGAAGGACCAAGAGAACACAACCATTCATAAATTATTCTCATGAAATTTTTTTCTCAACAACTAGTGGTCTCATGTAATGAGTTGTAAAATAAGGTTATCAATGTCGTTGTGTGTGGATTATTTTTCTCCCACACCAAAATTTTAGTACCTTGGATGAATGAATAACACGATACACTGAACATTGTTTCCCAAAACCAACCTCACAGACTCTCAACCCTAATATTGAACCAAATCCCACCTTCTAATACCACTCTGTCATGAACTATTCTAAATGGTCTTATGTCATGACTACCCCAAGACTACCTATAATAAACTAGGGTCTAGAAACTAACACTGAGAAGGAATATCTCAAAAATGGGAGGCATTAACCTAAAATAAATGTACAAACTCACACACACATATCCAGGAAACAAAATGATAAAATGTAAAAAAAATATAGAATGCATCCATACAACTAAGATCCCACAACTATAGTACAACATGATGTAATGTAAAAATAAACATGAAAAAATGCAATCCCTATTTAAATAGTTTGTAACCCAAGTCTAACTGAAACTGTATAAGTCTATCATTCTCTATGGGTGAGGTTTATGTCAAATGTATGATCCTGATAAAATCATTAGTCTTTCCAACCCCAGAAATGATCCACCTTCTCCCAATCCTCCTAGGGAACTGTCAAAATAGTCATTGTCTTCATAAAACCTGACACATGTTGTCAAAGCCCGTGCGGGGGTGAGTATAACAATACTCTAGAGGATAAACTAAAAAACCAAACACAGTGGATAGATTATTGTCAGATCAATACATGATGTAACAATATACAACAGATACATGAAGAACCCATATATAATAAAGAGAGACACCATGCCATTAGGTGTTCATAAGTAACTGATAGAGTTAGGATTATTTTCAATGCACACCCATTCTTAGAAAACTCACACCTTGAGCCAAGATATCCTCAATGAAACATGGTGAAGTGGTCTAGCTCATTTGGGGCCCACACAAAGTGAACAGATTGGTCAAAGAATAATATGATACATAGAGAGGGGTTCATTCCTAGAATTACTACATTAAACCACATACCAAATATGGATCAAACCAATACATAGGGGATCATATTCCAATGATTCCACAAATCAAACTAATGCGACCAAAAGATGGAGTATCAATGCCATGCTCTTGTAGGTATCAATGATTGCATGAACTTCTCTTGTTATGATTGATTATCATTTTACAATCTCATGGAGGGACAAGAAAACCCTAATTGGTACTTAGCTTCTATGGGATATTTCAATCCATTAATGTGGATGTAAGTCTGCACTGTACTCTAATAGAAAGGAATTATGGAATGAAATAAAACTACATAGTTCAAAACTAGGAATAAAGCCTCAAATGCACTTGATGGGAGTACATGACGTGTCGTATGGGATACATTGCATTCCCAAATATCACTAGTGGTTCCCATGTGGATGAACCTCTAATGTCATGTATTTTCCATATATATGGCATAAAATATTAGTAAATGGCATAAAGAGACACACATTTCCCTACATGTGTTTCCTAGTCATGTCAATGTACTGAAGGAATGTTCATGTATCAACATGTTTATTCAAATCCATGTCTGTGTGGGAGTGCATGGTGTGTCTATGCCCATTTACTCCAAACCGTGTATATGTACTTTTGATCTACACACTGAGTCTTCTAGGGAGGGCCACATACCATGTAACAGGTTTCACATTTTATGTGATCCTTAACTCTGTCCAAACATGATCATGACAGTTAAGGATACACATGTAGTGTGTAGTTTTTAAATAAATTTCATTTTGGTCAGGAATTCAGAGATCTGTATGATATCAACTCTGTATCGATCTTTGATTTTTCGGAACCTATGATCATAAAAGAATGTATATATCATGGTTCTTCCATGACTCTTGTTTCTAGATATATGGGTTTTTGGTTTGAATATACATAGAAATCACCACCACTGAACTAAATTTTCTATTCATCAAGAACTGGTTCGAATGGATTGTGCATATCCATGAGGATCAACATCAGGTCATCCACCGACATTGTCGCACCTCAACAATATCACCAATCATGAACTGCACCTATAGTATCAATCCATTCCGCAGAAGAATAGTTTCACAGTGCTAGATCAAAAATTATGTGTCGAATCACGGGCCTAAAGGAAACTCCCATGATTAACATGTGACGAAATATGGGATTTGACCATAAACAACACATGTCATTAACGAAACTCTCCCAATATTCTTTTTGGATCTATTAGTTATTAGAGAAGGAAAATTGAAGAGTTCTAATCAATGAACGAGAAATAATAAATTATATCTAATTGAAATATAAAAATGATTCATGGTTAAATCACAATTCATTGAATAGATCTATGATCTTTTGTTATTGATATTAGACTTAAATTCATAAAACATAACACCAAATATGAAGTTTGGATAGATTGTTAACAAATAAATGTGTGTTGTCTTAGTTGACATGATCCTCCAGTTCTTCCTATGTGCTGATTGAAGATGTTATCTAGATTTAATTTCATCTAAAAATAACACTCTCCCCAGACAGTATCTTGGTCTCCAAGGTTTATTAGTAAAACCTAAAAAAATTCCTTTTTAAGTAATTTTAAAGAGGAGTGGGTCATTTCACTGAAGGAAAAAATCAAAATCCTTAAGTTAATTTATATTATTAATTTCATTCCCTCGACAGTTTTTTCCAAATTAGATAACAATGACTAGTGGTGGGTAAATCCTTGGTAAATTTTCTAATCAGAACCCAACAGTGCCTTCATATTTCTGATCTTGGCACCCATTTCAGAGTTTTTCCACTTCTTCAAGAAATCGGTATTCACATGCAATTAATTTTTTCTACATTTTTTAATACATTTATTTCATGCACACACGGCCTCCTAATTATAAACCTCCACAACACATGGTCTCATAAATAATAATTATTATATCTAAAAACAATACATGGAAAATATGAGACAATATAAATTTGATTTTCCATGGTTTTTATCATGTATGGATGTTTTATATGGTTTTTTTGGCATGTGTTATGGTTTATGTGGATCTATGTGAGATGTGTTATTGTGTGATTTGTTTAACAACAAGGGAATATTTTTGGGAAATGGAAACATGGTTATTATAATGGAATAATTGTTTTATTTTTTAAAACCACTTCATGGATGTACGAAAAGGAAATTTTAATTATTTTGAAACTCAGTGAAGAATATTTTAGAGTGGAAGATCATTTTATTTAAAAATTAGAATTAATTGAAACACATTAATTTCCAATGTGAATGTTTTATTAAATTTTTAATGTTTTTCCTTGAGATTGTTTATTTCAATGATTATTTTTGATATTAATGTGTAAATGGGCATGATATATCCTTTTTTATAAAAAATTATGTAATGAGTTTTCAAAAATGGTGGTTGGCCCTTAGTATATATTACTTTTAATGATGGTGGGTCTCTATAATAGACTGAGGATTTGAGATAAGAGTATTACAAAATACGTTTTAATTTAAATGAAATTTTATAGGAGGTATAAATTTTTTATAGTAGAATTTAAAATGGATTATTTTTTAGTTCCTTTAGTTATGGAAAAAATTATTTTTGTAGGGGAGTTTTAGTGGTTTTGAGCATTTTTTATATTGGTTTCTAAGTATCCACCAAAAAAGTATTTATTGTACAGTGAGTGTTATTTTATGAGTTATCTGTCTATAGTTTCATTCTAGTTTACGTATTTTACAATATCTATTAATGTGGACAACAAAAAAGTAGGTGTATTCATATGATACATTGAGTGTAGTTGTGTCAATATCCATTATTTGTGGACGGACTCCAACTCTAGTTATCATATAACCTAGGGTTGGTGTTAGGTTATTCCCATTATAGATGGCTGTTTTAAAGTGAATTTGTGTTACTGTTTATCCCCACCATGTTAAGTTGTTTGAGTTTTGTGATTTTTTCAGGATGAATTTATATTTCTATAGAAATATTGTTTTATAATTTCATTTAATGTGGGACTTTATATAACAGATAGTGGTAAGATGGAATAGTTTATTGGAATATTTTCGGAATTTTAAATTCACACTTATGTCATTGGTGTCATGAAATGAAACAGGATGTGTGGTTTTCAACACCTATGGGATTTTTTTGTATGATTCTAGAATTTATTTAATGTTTCATGTACTTTTGAAATTATAAAACTTCACTTTAATTTTTTTTTATTTTAATGTATTTACAGAATGATTGGGTTAAATGGTGAATCTTGGAAGGGGTGATATAAGCCTTTTAGGGTTTTACTACAAAATTCATTATTTTTTGAATTTTATATTCTTTGGATTTTTTGAAAAAACACTCCGAATATTTTTAAAAAATAATATTTCTAGAGAGTTATATTGAAAGAGTGATTTTGAGTTGGAACTTATCCCTGAAAAGTGTCATTTTTTGTGTCTTATTAATGGGAATGGGTTCGCAGTGTTTTAATTCTTTTAAATATCAGATTAATTAAAAGATATTCAATTTGGTATTCAAAATAAAATGTTTTTTCATGTGGTTGTATTCTATATCTAAATACGAACATTTTATGATATGGTGGTGTGTCTTGTTTCCTTTGAATTCTTGTGGTTTTCATTCTTTTTTCTTATAATATGTTACATCTTGGTTGTTGAGATAGTGTGGATGCATCATTGTTCAATATGTCTTCATTTTAACAATATGACGTTATTGTTGTTCCAGGACATTTTATAAGGTCACCTTTTTGTTGATGTTGGAATAAGAAACCCCTGGGTTAATTCATGTTTAATATTGATGGATTTGGCATATGGTTAATTAATAACTCGATGGTTCTAATCTTGTGGGGGTTTCCTTAAACTAATTATCTAAGTTGAGGTTCTATTTTAATCCTAGAGTACAATAAACTAGGACATGAGATTAGTTCATCTATTTTTGTTCCATGGAATGGGGTTATCCCCTATGGAGGCGAGTGTTATGGTTATTAATGACCTGACCATGTGAGTATTGAGTAGTTTGAGTTTGGTGCTCCTTTTAATAAGTGAGAAGAAGTTTCTAGGTTTTGTCGTAAAATTATCGTGATGTTTCCTCATAGTAGTGGTTCACGTTTGTGATTTTATCTTCCCTTACACCATTTAGGATATTTCTAAATGGTGGGGGACCCTTTCATAGTCCCCGTTTTATTTTGAGTATTGTATCAATGAGCATGGTCAGGTTTTCATTAGATGTATTTGATAGCCTTTTTATCTATAGGTTTATCTCCGAGAAATCATCATTCATAAGAGTTTGTTATTAGGGACGTTAATAGTGGTTAAACGTCTAACTCACCTCACATCATGGAAGGTGGGTTGTGGATTTGTAATTATACATATATACAAAATTAGGTGAATTTGTCTAAGAAAATGTAATGTTGGTGATTTTGGGAACCCCATGTGTCACTTTTATATCAATATTTTTTTGTGGTTTATCACTTCCAGTTTTAGAAAATCCTAGCTTAAAATGGTGAAATTTGAGGAATTGTTCTAGGGAACATGGTTAAGACACACAGTTAAAATAATCTATAAGCCTAATTGTGTGACATATATATCTATTAGTAGTATTGATCTATATTGTTACTTCATGGTTTTTTTACGTATGTGTGTAAACCCCGATTCCCACTCAAGTAGTGTTATTTTCCCATGTGTTCTGTTTTTTTTGTGTAGTTTCATCCCTTCGATTCTTAACATTTTTTCCCGGATCATAGTTCCTATATAATACCTATTTATCTTCTCCATGCTACTAAAAAGTGAAATCAAAGTGGTTTAATAAAGATACATCATCCATTTCAAGAGGTGAGTGTCTCTTTTTAAATCCTCCTAGGTTTTAGTTTAATTTACTCATCTTTAATTAAAATTATGAATAGTTTTGGTTGATCAACATTCCTATGATTGATCTAATAATGTTTTATTGTTTTCTAAGGGTCATGAGCTCTTCAATGAGACCTAATATGGTGTATTATTTTTTAGGGAGATATTATTCCTTGACCTGATGGATGTTTTTTTACGTTTAATGTCTATTTATTTACAATATCTATGTGTCTATAACTTTCTAAATTAATTTTCAAACTTCACAATTTTTATATAAATCTTCTTGGTATAACTTATTTCTGTTTTCCATGACATATATTTCTTTTTATGTGGAATAATAGTTTTAATATCTTATTTAAATGGAAAATTTACAGAGAATTTTATTTTATTCATTCAACATTTGTGATAAAAATAATATTTTGTGACTCACTGAAAATAACATGTTCAATAGATTTTAATTCAAATGGTTTTCAATGTTTTCATCCCTTTTTAATTTTAATGGGGTTCTATAATTCTAAAGGGTGATTTTGTTTTATAAATTAAAATGGTGTTTCAAATGAGTTGTTTGATTATCATTAGAGATTATTAAAATTTTCATTGGTATTAGGATTGGATTCAAAAACAATTAAAAGGTAATTTCAAATTTATAATACTTTTGTGATAATTTAAAGGCCAATTATCAACATTATGATGTTTTTATTGATTGTTTGATGATAATACCATGTTTGACCAACTTATTTTTCTCTTTGATGTGATGTTTCTCTAGGATATCAATGTTTGTTATATGATTCATGTTGTTCTAATGTTCTGCCTATTGTCAGGGTTGTGTTCGAGGTGTGAAGGATTTGATCTAGTTGTCCACTATTTGGCTTCTTATTTTAATGAGATGGCATTAGTTTTTGAATTGACAACCCACAATAGTTATTACATGTGCATCCCTATATTACTAAGTGGGATGTTGTGTATATTCATGGGATACTTGAGATTTGTGAACTACATAGCACCCCTTAGTTCTATGTATCTTTTGAATAGTGGGACTTTTACCAAGTAGGATGGTTATGGTGATTCCGTTAATGGATGTGTAATCATTATCCTTCTAGATATATGTTAAAATGTATGTTCCATATCTTACATGTTAGTCCCTGTGGTTTTTACCATTTCTATTTATCATATTTTATGGATTTTTTTATTTATATTGTAATTTTTAATTGATTACTATTGGTTGAAATTTATTAATGATTATATTATATTATATTTTGTTCTTCTTGTTGACTACTTGGATCTCATCCAATTATTTTTATACATTATGGCCTTCTATGGTTATGATTCAATATTCTTTCTGTTTGGTCCATTCAGACCTCTATGTTCCAATGTAATATTATTTAAATGAGAAATAATGGAATGGTTTCAAATTGTATTCCTATTTGACAATTATTTTTGAATATTTGAAATGATGTGTTGATTTTTTTTCAAAATCATGTTGTTTTGTAGAGAAATGAATAATTTTAAAAATGTTATTCGTTTTTGTAAAAATATTATAATGGAATGAATTTAATAATATACCAATCCTTGAAAATGTTTATTCACCATGTTTGGTTTATTTTTATATGCAGTAAAATGGAAATGATAATAATTTTTTTACATAATTTTTAAATCAGAAAACATGGTTTATTTAATAGGAGTAATTACATCGACTCATGGTGGTATCTTAATTGTTTTATATTACAACCTATATAATCACTATTATTGGTATGTAGTTTTCTTTTGTGGGATATTTTGTATTGGTCATGTAATTTTTTTGGAATCCAATGTAAAATTACATGGGAATTTGATGGTTTTTACGATCGTGGTGGTGACATGTGAGTCATATGGAGATATTGTTTTGGAATTCAATTTCAATGAACTAGTTGGCTAGTGTTTTGTTTCTTAGTATTTGGTCTTATGATCAGTATTATTATGGATTACTATGTAGTTATATAAAAAATATATTAAACGGTTAGTTTTATTGAGATGATCTTGTTGGAAGATTATTTTTGTTTCAACTACATTATACCATGTATGGTTATTTTGTTTTATTTTCAATCATGGCGGTTAAAATGTCCCCAATATTTATGTTTGATACCCCTGAACATTTTTCTTCAACCTTTTGGGATAAGATACATTCTTCTATTATGGGGTGGGCCGAATTGAGTTTCATTGGGATAGAAGTCCCCGGTTTGTTTAATACACATAGTCCTGCAAGTTGTCGACATAGAGTTATTGCAGATCTTCCACGCATATTCTACCACCAATTTTTCCCAAATCATATATTTATTGAGTTAATCCTATTAATTCTATATTAGAATACATATATCATTATCCCATTTCTAATACATCCACACACTACAGAATAAAAAACATTCCCAAATGGGGCATATCAGTTGGTAAATGTACAATTTTAATTGAATAAGTTTTTGAACAAAAGAATTGTGTAATTAAATTGAGTATACACCTATAATTCAAAATTTTATTTTGATTGATAATATATTTTTATTCTAATTATAAAAATAACAACGAATAATATATATATATATGTTGGTGAAAATATTTATTAATTGCTTAATATGACACGTTTATCTATTGGAAATATTAAAAATAATTATATTTCCTTTTATTATAAGAAATATTAAAGATTAATATTTATTTTTAAATTATATTTCCAATAAAATATCATATGCTGTAATTCGATAATTTTTTTCATATAAATTTCATTATATTTCTTTATATAATTAAAAATATCAATTTAATTACTATATGTGTATCAATTTTCCAATATCATTAAATGGCCATTTCCAAACATGATATGACAGATTATGAAACCTGATACAAATATGTTTAAAATTACTTAAAATCCAATAAACATTACATGAAACTAAAACTCTCATACATATTTTTTCATTCATAGGTTCACAATTGTGGAATATCTATACATATTAATAATCTGTCCCTACTCAATGACATTCACCCCATGCATATTTTAAACTATGACATCCCCACCCATGATTATCCCCTATAAAATATTTTTCTCATTCCCGTCCCCTGACATAATAACACAGCCATTACATTCTCCACATGCATTTATTTATGCTCACTTAGTAAAAAATTTTATGATGCAACATATGATTTTCTTCACCTAACATAATCAAACTTGTATAATGTTCAATTCTATTATATATAAAAATTATTGATTACTAAATCATCTTCATGAAATATAACTTAATAATCATAAATAATTGAAAATAAAATAACATATATGAATATGAAATGACTATATATTCATACCAAATTCATTTAATTTTTCAAATAGGTCACAATATATAATAATAATAAGAATATATTAACAAAAAAACATATCAAAATTTTAAATAACGACAGAAAAAGAAATAACTATGATACAAACATTTGATGATAAAAAATATATTTATTTGTGACACTTCACACACATAAATCCCAATCAATTATTCGTCTCCAGGTAGAAAATTATTTCCTTACAACTTAGAGAGATTTAAATCGTCCATGTCTTTCCTATAAGAACCTCTATGGAGAAAAATATAATAGATTAATGATCAATGTCAAGATAATGAATATATGTAATATATATATATATGGATTAATGAAATGAAATGATGAATGAAACTATATGATGAATAAAATAAACTAATCAAACTAGAGTGAAATTACCCCTCGAAATTAAAATGACCTCATCTAGTTTGTATATCAAATAATCCCATCCGTCATTTCATAGAAATGATTCATCCATGTTAATCCATAAAATGTTCTATAACCAATATTTAATTATTTATATAGCTATCATAAAGTATATAATCATTCAGTATAATCAAAATAATGGAATTCAGTTCCAAAGGCAGCTAACCTATTCATTAAAATTTTCCCAACAAAAATATTTAATGATAAAAAAAATTCTTAATCCATATTATCAAGAAACTAAAATATAAAAATTTAAAAATGATTCCTTTAATTTTACACTAATTTTTTGAATACAATAAATTTTATATGAATTTAACATGATCAACCATAAGAAAATGATTGCATAGTAACAAGATTCATTAATTATAGACAACAAAAAAACATTATTTAGAATAAAAATAGAATAGATATTAACCAATAAAAAAGAAAAATAATTATACCTAAGTAAGTGTTTACATGATTTTTGGATTTATCTAGAAATATATAAATATGAGAAAATAAAGAGACTATAGTACATGGGTAGATGATTATTAAAAAAAATGTGTATATGAAAAACAAGATCACATCGATTTGAAGAACATCACTAGAGAGTAAAATTTATAGATTGAAGTAGTTAGAACAAAGGGAGAGAAGAAAAAAAATTAGCCCAAAAGGTCTGAAGGATGGGAAGTCATAATAATATGTACATACACAATTTAATAATTAAATAATTAATGGGTACCATTTATATTGACCCACAACTTGAGTAGTCTTAGAGTTAAAATATATTGACTTTTAGCATCTACTTCTATCACATTTTCTTTACCAACAAACCAAAATTTTCACCAATATATTAACTCCAATTGAGAAACCTCCTATTTCTTAATTGTGGTCTACATTCACCTCATTTATTTCAATTGTCCTTTTGTACACAAGACCATGTATTATTCACCACATAAATTGATATCCCAATTAAACAACATAACACATTATAATTAAAAACCTAAAAAGTCTTGTAAAACATCTATATATAGTGGAATACAAACATCAAGATATAGTAAAATCATTCCATATTCAAAAAAATGAATAATATCTAAAATATTTTCCTTAGACGGTGTAGTAAAAACTAACTGAACTGAATGAACATCAATAAACATCAAAAACATCCCAGTGATAATCTTTATATGAACCTGAAATACTAGCTCTGCCTCAGTTCCAAAGTGATGGAAACATGAAAATAAAAATCTTCATATTACTAAACTATAGCCTTATTTTGAAACTACTAATTATTGTGGAATGTGAAAAATAAGAAGAATATAAATACCATAAAATCTAAAATCACTATTCATGGATTATAATTCAATAGATCCTCCAAAAACATCACAACCTAGACATCTATAGATGAAACCCCAAATTATAAATATCTCATGTCCTCCTATATCAGATATAATATAGCTCATGGGGACCACTTCAAACATCCCTAGATATTGACGCTCATATATCGATCATTATTTCAACAATATGAGATGATCTTGTATACTCATCTCCATGTTTGATAGGTAAGCTATAAAACATCACACTCTTCACAATACATTAAAACCTTCTCAAGAAGGACAACTAGACCAATCACTTGATCCAAATTTGGACATGAAAATGAAACCAAAACAACAACCAATTCCTTTTATAGACAAATACAATTACACAATCTACAGATATTATATTAAACCCATTGCATCTACTACACACTCTTATGGATCCAAAAAATATGAAATATTAAGTTCATACAAATATATAACATTATTCATTATAGGATACATGAAAAACAAGGAATGGAAAACCCAAATTCATTGATGGATTCCCATTAGATGTAAAATTAATTTTTTTATGAATGATTCATAACGCTAAAAAAGATATTGAAAATTCAACCTCAAATATGGCCCATACATTCTTGATGACTTGTTTTAGGAAATTTCCATAGAATAAATGACATTAATGTTTTCACAACTTACAGACATCATGTAGTTTATAAATTTCAATATGGTTAATATTTATCCTTCTAGGAATCATTCAATATGACCGATGGAATGTGATCACAATCAGGCAACGATAGAGAATGCATGGAAATATTTTTTTCTTCCACTATTTTCCACCCATTTTATTATTTTAGGGTTTCAATTTTCTAATTTGGGATGATTGTGAGTTGTAGTAAGAATAGGAATATGATTTTTCATCTTCATTTGATTAGTATGTATAATATAAATATAAATATAATATTAATTTTCTTTTTAGAAAAACATATATAGTTTATATGAATCCTTTTTTACTTTTACTTTTATATTTTCAGTTGGCATTTCATAGAATCATTAATCAACAATGGAATATTTTATATATTAATTTCATGAAATAATATTAAATTATTAGTATTATAATTCAATATAAAAAAAAATTCTTACATAAAATACATGTCATAAGTAACAAAATAATAAATATATATTAAATAGCTACTATTATACATGTTATTATTGGATAAATTATTACAACGTGTTTTTATATTGGTAAAAAAATTTAGTAATAATAATAAAGATAATATATTTATTCAGGATTAAATAAAATTTCTAATAATATTACAAAGAAAAAAATAATCTGGTAGTGAAAAAAAATTGGTATGGAATAATTAATAAAAATAAGTATGGATAATGATAAAAACATTTTTTGGTATCTAAAAATAATACAAAAAAGTCCTGATACCTATTTGAAAAAAAAAATTACCAATAGAAATGTTATCTCTCATTGAATTTCTGTTCATATAATCTATTTTTATACCATTTTTATAACCAAACTAGAAGTCACTCTATTGGCATTGTAGATTCCCTCCAACTACTCTCTTATGATATTAATTTTAGGTTTAAAACATTTTTTCATAATTAGTATGTTTATATCAATATAATCTCAAATCATATTCTTATTTAGTAATTTCCCTTTTATATATGCTATGTTTCCTAATATATGAACACTTTTTTATACCATATAGGATTTGTTTGGAATATTTAGATCTATAACATTTGGAGATTGTGAATCAAGAACTATTATTGATAGATCTTATAGATCATTAATATTTGGATCCTTTATACTATTAAAATGATTCCCTTCATGAATCCTACTATATGGGCCTTATTAGGTTATATTAAAATAATTTCAAGGGGATTTTTATTATGCATTATTTTTTGGGTTGGATTGAATATGTTATATAGGTAATGACCAACTTAGAAAAATCGAGAAATTGTTGTCAACGTGATATATTTAAAAATATAATTAGAACATAGGTACTTGTTATATAGTTGTAAAAATGTTTTAATGTAATTTTGTTATTTATTTTAAGTCCCTATAATTATGGTTTTTATATGTAGTTTTGGGTGTGTGGCCTAAAAAGGATCATGGTGGATATAAATAGTTATTTTTCCATTGATATTATCTAGAAATGGGCATTTAATAGTCTATGGAAATTTTCTTTATTTATAAATGTTTCTTGTTTTCTGAGGATTAGATATATTGAATATTAGTGGTGGTTCATGGGTTTTGAAATGATGGAAAAGGCATTAGTATCCCTCGATAGTTTTAAGAATATATCAAATACATTTTTAGATGATCTGGGTTTAAACAATAGAGATGTAATTTGAATCAAATCTACGAAAATTACATCGTATGTGATGGAATATTTAGTAGTTATTATTAACCAATACATCATCCATCTTTGGTAGAAACATTATCATGATATGATATAAGATCATCATAATTTGAGGGAAAAGCTATTCCATAAATGCGTAAAATGATCATATTACTACTGGGGATAGGGGGATGAACCATCATATGTACCTTATTTCATTTTACAAGACCTGTGATGGATGATAATGGAGTATGTATTAATATAGTGCAAATGAATGTGTATTTGGGGTTCATTGATGATTTTTTAGTTCATGATAACTTGATATATATGTTTTTTAATATTTAAAAATGATTTATTTATTTAAAATACAACCTTCATGTTAGAACATGTGGTTGGGAAACATTTGTGGTTTCCTTATATGTTTTATATCACCAAATTTATTTAGATCTAGTTGCACATGAAGACATTCAAATTATGGATCATGACAAGGGAATGGGCCTAATAATAGGTTGCCGAGGATATTGAGCACGCATATTGGGATAATACCAAGATAGAATTGTTATAAATGTATTATTGTAGTAATTTATTTTTCATTAGTTTCTTTTAAATTGGTTTGACTGGTAACATTTGGGGGCTTATAATATTACATGAATGACTGATTTATCATATGTAATAACATTGTGTTTCTAGTTTTAGTTTTTTTATAATTCGGGCATGATATTTATATTTTTTATATAATTTTGGTTTTTGTATTATTATATAGGGTATAGTCTCCAAACTACTCTATGTAGATCCTCTCTTTTGATCAGCAACTTCATATATATGAGGAGGAAAACTTGTGGTCATTTATAATTTGTTCTTGAACCTTATGTCTTATTGGATTGGGAGTCATATTCATGAACAATGATTTGTATTTTTCTAATAATATAATAAGTTATTAAAGAAAACAATGGCCGATTCATTAAATATCCTAGAACAAGTGAATCAAGGTTAATAAAAGAACGATAAGAATCCACTTATCATGTCAATCCAAATCATTTAATATAAATAATTATGCTACACTAATAAAAATAAGTTACATTTTATTTGGAGGAAAAGAAAAAATTGAAATTTTGTTAAAAATTATATAGTTCTAGTATCTGTGAAGTCAATAAATACCCAAACATAAGTGAATAAATACCTAAAAGAGATATCTCTATTGGATTGGTGGAACACATCTCAGAAATAAAAATTAAGTTCCCTAAATATTTTCACAATTATGACAACAAAAAAACATGAAAAATAATTTGGAAAATTCAATAATGTTTAGCATATTTTTAAGAAATCTATAACCATTAACCTACTAATTGGTAATATCAAGAGAAATAGAAAATGAACATGAAAATAAATATTAAAGGGGAATAAATTTTGGGAGGAAGAACTATATTTTCATGAGATATTTTTCAAAAAACATAATCAGTTAGTTCATGATATGTAATGTAGAAGGGGTGATAAATCTTGTTATTTCTCAATGGATAATAAAATTATTATTAATTATCAAAATTAAATTAAGAAGAATATTAAAATACATAGGAAATAAAATAATATTTTTATTTTTAAAAGACACAAAATTTAATAAATAATTAAATTTAATTTCTGACTAATATTGACGATTATATTTTATGAATTCTTCTTTACAATAATAATTTTTAGAAATTTTTTCGTCATCCAAAAAACAGATTTTTCTAATCAAATTATTTTATTTATTTATATAGATTAATGAAATGGATGAATTTAAAATTTTAATGAATCGAATTAAATAAAATAAATTTCATTTTTCATATCATTATATGAAATCTTTCATACTATTAATTTGGGTTATTTTTATGAAAATTTGGTTTTTAAGTGAATATTAAAACATTCATATTTATTAAAATTATGCATTTATTTTCATTAAATAAATTAATTTAATTATCACATTATATTTTCAACATTTTTGGATGTATCATTATATCAAAAATATTAAATATAATCTAATTAATTATATTATAATTATCATTATAATTTCTTCTTTAAAAAGTTGATTTATATCCAAAAAATACATTTTTTGTAATCCTATTATTCATCACATCTATTAAAAATTTATTAAAAAAATATCATTAATTTATAGAATCATAATCAAATGGAATGGATAATATATTTTAAATATAGAGGTTCAAATTTAGTTATGAATTCTATTTCCATTTTGGGAGTTATGAATTGTGAAAAGGGTAAAAATGTTATCACAATGCTAAATATGGAGACCGGGTTCATTAAGGTGAAAAAAGTGATACTTCGACAATATATTTCCTCAATTATTATTTTATTAGTGTATTTAGAGACATACTACTATAATATAAAATTTGAATTTTTTATTTCCACAAGACCGTGAGGGTGACATAATTTTTTCTAAAACCATTAAATAGTTACATGAGTGATAGTATTCATAAATATTAAAGTATATCATGATGTCATATATTATTCACATGGATTGAGATCTTTATCTCAACCAACACCAACATCTCATATAGTTTCTGGTCTCACCAACAAACCCGACCTAGATGTTTTAACACATATGCCAAAGCTTGTTTTCGAATTAGAGTTATAACTATTAACATTGTGTTTTCTTACATCGTTATAATATTCTATAATACATATTATATATGAATGTAATCATCTATAACATACTTAGTTTTTTATGCGAAAACATTTTTTATCTCATTATTTATCCTATTGGAAATGATATATTTTATTTTGTGCACATGTGGACTACCTCCAACACAAAACGATGTGTTTAATTATTACTCCTAGCCTATATGGGTAAATAAAATGAAAGGAAAAATAAAAATATATTATATTTATGAAATTATTATTTATATAAATTTATAATATAATACATTGTTACATTAAATTTTTACATAATGAAACTGATAACATCACTTGTGAGTACATGTCGGCTACCACGTCTAGTATGTGACATGATTTGTTTTTCACTACTACCACACATAGAGAATTATTTAGATATAATTAACAAGTGAATAATATATTTTCATCATTTTTAATAATATTCAGAGGTAATTGTTTTCTAATTTATTTATTTTCTACTCAAAAGTATATTGAAAGCATCATCCACGGGTACCAAAGGACTAATGTCTCCATGAAACATTGTACTTCAATTTTTATTTTCACATTATGGGGATGGTTATAAAATGAAATTCTTGTAATAAACAATATAATTTTATCATTTAAATTATTCTATTGAATATTGTAAAATATAATCTCTTACCATGGTCAACATTATGATGTTATTTTGAGGTAATAAATGAAATGATCCCAAAACATACAATGTGAACATTACAATTTTTAAAAACAAATAAAACATGGTATTACAAGAAATATATGTAATAATTATAATATAATGAACACGATAAAGGTTCCTAATATTTATTAATCCCAAAATAATTTTTCTTTATGATTTTAAAAATATAAAATGTTAAAAGGGTCTTATGGTTAGTGATTTTTCATTAAATCTAATTTTAATGTAATAATTAATAATATTTTCGATCAACATATATATTTATTTAAATATTTCTTGAATGTTATTATTTAGGATAGAGTGATTTTTTATTTTCATTGTCAACTATTTTTCACATTCATTGCAATATATTAAATAGGAATGTTTTTGATGATTTATATATTGGTTTTTTTTCTTTTGACAAATGTTAAAAAATTTGTTTTTTACTTATATGGGATGATATAATTATCACACCATCATAGTTATTATTTATTTTAAATTTTCCTCTACAAATTAAAATGGATGTTCCCTCTTATAGAAATTTTTCATTTTTAATGTTTATGGAATTAATGTTAAATTTCACAAAAACACAATGATAAAATTGAAAACAAATCTTCTTAAGGGTTAAAAAAAATTAAACAATTTTATGATTAAAATTGAGAGTTTAAAATAAATTTTTATATAATATAGAACATTATTATTATATTTCATAAGTATTTATCCTGACATATCTAATAATGATCAATGATCAGGATACATCTCTCTAAATCAGAGGTTAATGAAAAATATTTGAAATTAAATTTGATAGAGATAAACCAATTGGTTTCTCATATGATATTAAATAGTAATCAATTATAATTACTGTGGTTTAATATTGAGAAGGAACATGTTGTGAATTTGATTCACTATGACACTTATTCCATTAATTAAAATGATTTTTATATAAAAATTATTATTTTTCATGGAAATTTTTTCTATGTATTTATAGGTAAATGATATGTTATAAAATAAATTATTTCAAGATTAATAATACACCTCTAGTTTAATTTATGATTTTATTATCCTTATGTTGTTCAAAGGATTTAACAGAGAAACTAATCTTTTTTCATGTCGATAAATTTTATATATGTGAATAATATTTTATTGAGAAAAGGTAATCATTTTCATGTTTTTTAATTAATTTCACTAGGCATATGGGTTTCCATGATTTTTATATCCTTAAATATTTTATTTCTTATTTAAATTTTTCAAGTTCATTTTAAAGGCTCTAATTATAATTTAAAACTATATAAATTATATTATATCAATAATGGCTACCCCTAATAAAAAATTTAAAGTATCTTAAAAGAAAAATGGGAATAAATTTAGGAACCTATATTTGATTAAAAAATGTACTAATTAAATAAATTTCCAAATAAATTAATAATTATTATATGATTATCTAATACTATAAAAGAGTTGTGTTCCACATAATGAAAAAAATTAATAATTAGTTATAACTCACGTAATCATATGTGGATTATAGATATAATAGCTTATTGTGAAGGGTTTAGTCCTACATTTTACATCACATTGTGGTGATCATATATTGACTATTAAAATTATTGCTGATTCCTCGATGATTATCATTGATTTTATCTCACATAAAAACATCACTATTACGAATAAGTTTTTATTTTTGTTTATTGATGTATTATTTGAAAAAATATTTGGTGATAAATATTTTTCTATAAATACTCTATGATCTATGTTTGAAAATATTAATATGTAGGCGTGATAATTTCTTTGGATGGCTTTCTATACTAGTTATAACTATAATGTGTTTTTTTGATATCGATTTTCTATTAAAAAATGAACATAGTGTATTTATGGATCAAAAAATATAGTTTTCAATTATTATTTGAAAATATTTGTGGATGTATTAATTTATTCAATTATAGATGATTCATAAATATCACAAACCATTCATGAGATCATAAAAACATTAATTATTGAGAAGAAAGATATTTCATAATGTCCTCATCATAACATAATTAACCCGTGGAAACAAAATTTTATTAGTATAATAATTACCAATATAATCCATCATAATAAATAATTATGATATTTTCACAGTGTTATAACCCTATTTTTTCATAACAATCCATAAATTATGATACTATAGATGAAATATTCATTGAAATGACAATTCTAACATCAAAAATGAAAACATAAAAAATTAAATATTTCCTTTGATAAAAAAAGATCATAATGTTACATATTTATTTAGAAAATAATTTTAATTTAAATTACCAAAGTAAATATTTAATGTAAGAAACAAATCATATAATTTTCATTATATAAAGAAAATATATTCATGTAGTACACATTAAAAGAATTGATTATTTTCATGTTTTTTAAAAATAAGAAAAACAAATTTGGGAAACATTTGGGATGATTAATTTTTAATCCATAGAAAATAAATGAAATATATCTAAAATTTTCCTTCTCAATTTATTTATTTTATAGGTATTTAATACCAAAAAATTATGATCATAGATATTGAAGAAAAAACATCATCAGCCGAATTGGAAATAAGGTATACTTTTAATTCAAAATATATTCTCAATAATTTTGTGTACCAATATGAGAAAAATGGTAAAAAACATAAAATGGTTAGGAATGAAAATATAATACGAAAATATGTGGGTTTTAATGTATATCATCTATAAAATTTACCCATATAGAACTATACCATTAACAATATCAGTGAAATGATATTGTAACATAAACCCTTTACTTAAATAATTTATCATTTCATAAAAATTATTCGTAATTTATAATAAATATAGATTTATTATTCATATATTATATAACTATATTAATAAATTTAATTATATGATTTAATAAACTACCTCATACTGTCACAAATTTATTAACAGTTTTTTTTAAAATCATTATTCCTAGTGGTAATTACTTTTTTTCATCCGTGTTTCGGTTCAACAATATTAGTCCATTTAAACTAATAATAGTTAAATCATATTCATATTGATATTAATTTCATTACTATTATATTTAATCATTGTAAATACCTTTTCAAAAAAATCAATGAATGTGGTGATAAAAAATAAATGACATAACACTATAATTATGATACTCCATACATATGGGCGATTGATTTTTCTACATTTTTAAGGATGGAAAAAAGAAAATTAAATAATAATTAACATTTAAATAAAAATAAAAATATCAATAATGTCATATATATTAATTAAATCCTATATCATATCGATCAATGTGTTTTAGTGAAGAAAATATAAATTTATCACTTCGTGGAGGTGGTAGTCCATATATTTTCAAGAGCGATGTATTCATTTCACATAATATAGAAATGATGGGGATAATAATTATTCCATAATAATAATAATAATATTTTAGTATATTTATTATATAGAAATTATTATTTTATATTTGTTTACACTGATTTATAAGTGCAATCAAAATAAATCAAATTCAATATACTCTATTAATATGACTACCGAATTATTGATAATCCTCAAGTAGTATACACCACGATCCTACAAAGTAATTTGTTTTTGAAATACCAAAAGCTCTTGGATGTTGGTAAAAAATATATGAAGGTAATATGTTACGAAATATTTGATCTACAAGGTAAACCAATAATAATAATGGATAATATGACATTCCCATGTATAATTAATGATAAGAAACTCTTGAAATTATATAAAATATTTAAATATAAATATGGTCTTTCTAAAATACAAGGATATAAAATTTTTATGGTTTAGGATAAAAATACCTATGGTAAAAAAATATGAAATAAAATTTGTAAATTTTTTCATTTATATTTATATTTTTTAACCTATTATTTATTCCCTTCTTAACATTAAAATGGGTAAAAATATTATTTATGGGTCATAAATTATATCCTAGGTGAATATTGGACAAAAAACAGTTCCTGTATAAAAATTATATCCTTTCTAAAAAAATTACTAAAATTTATTTTATTAGTAATGATATTAATAAAATATTAATTAAGATATGTTACATGATGAATCTCTTGAGGGATGTGACAACAAAACATATTCACAATCGAACATTGAATCATTAAATTTGGTGATATAAAGTTTATAGGATCTAATCATCCTAATATCACATGGGATAATTTAATCTAGAATGAGAATGATAATTCGACAAGATATCCTATGAGGAACAAAATAAAAATCCCCTACATGGGGATCAAATTCTTCAAGACACTGCTCTCAAATATATATATATCTATTTATTGGGAGGACGAAGGGGTTTAGATCATGCAATTAATGAATCCTCTAAATCATCTAATTTAAAGATAATGGATGATTGTGGTTTTTTATTATTATATGTTCTATTATCCCTGGAACAACGATTACAAATAATTCTATTTTTCTTTCTTGGTCAAATAAAATATTATGAGATATTGACTCAAAACTCCCAAATGTCATTAACATTATCTATAATGATAAAAAAAAGTTGATGTCAAGGATGAAAATGAGTATAATACTAATATTTCCAATTTATGATAAATTGTTGGTAATTACTTTACTACCTATCGAATTGTCCAAATGAAATTGAAGGTACCCCATTATGCAAATACCCAGAATGAGGTGATTAGAAATAAAAAAGGTAAATAAACTTGTATAGAGAATGGGGAAACATCAAATAATATTAACATGCCTAAATGTGTTATAAAACGAGGTCCTCATAAAAATCTTAAGAAATAGAAAATCATGGGCCATAGTTGATGTAGAAGAAAAAGAAAAGGAAGAGGAATATAAATCTTTAACTATTGTTCTTGCTTAAGACATCATGAAAATCATCACCAACATTCAATGTAGTTCCAATTTGGACAAGTTGGATTGAATCCTGATGTTTAATGAAGGATCTACCTCCACTAGCAATGATAGTAATGATAAAAAATCTAATATTTATAGTACTACTAGATCTGATACCAGTTACATGGATGAACCAAATTATAGTACCTCATATAATTATAATGTTGTCTCATTGAGGGTATCATGTAATAATGAAATACAATTGAACACACTTTTAGTGATGGAATCTATGTCACCATATGATATAAAACATTTGAATATAAAATACCTTGAAATGATGCCCCCACTTTTTGTATAAACTTTCTGAGTGATAACCCCTATAGGATAAAACAAAATCATGGAATTTTTATAACCTAGTGAATTATCACAATGCAATTACACCAGTAAATCTTTTCAAGTGAATGATTATAATGTTTGAAAGTGATTCATTGAGAATTTCACATATAAGTTTTGGATAGGAAATCCAGAGACTTGTCCCAAAAGGCATAACCAATCAGTGGTTCTTCCAAGAAGATGAAATATGGATACAATAAAAAATCCACCCCAATATTGATTCAAATTAATCTATTTTTAGGGATTTGTCATTGAATATTAAAATATGACACACATATTTCATTAAATTGGTTTATAATGATTCATTAACCAACAATTATAGTAAATTTAGAACCTAATAAGTGATACTCTATTGTTTTTGCTGTTATAGAAAGTAGATGGTGTATTCTGGTTGGCAGCAATTATGGCATTAGTATTGTTGATACTTAATGGGTTTCTAAACTAAAATATATTACTACCCCCATCTTAAATATTGAAGAGTATATAATTACCTATGAAATAGAAATATCAAATGCTCATTCTTTCTTCTCCTTCATATATCCCAGTAAAAAATACCCTGATAAGAGGGGGCAATGGTACAACATTGATCTCATAATCCATATAACTCAAAAACCTTGAATTATCCTATGGTATTTCAATGTAATCTTGTGTCTTAGTTATTATATTAGAGAATCCCACATCATTATTTCATCAATGGATACTAACAACTCTTTAGAAAGAGAAAACCTGGTTGAAAGTAACCTTGTTTGAGAAAAATACACTTGGTATATAAGACATATCAAAACAATGGTTTCAAGAAATCTTGTTTGGTCCCTCTACAATGATCAAGACCCAATGAAATAGGATTTAATCTCATGTATTACACAACCAAAGATTAATTCTAATTTTCATCCAATACTAGTCATTCTCTTTTCTAGAAGTTTCAAACCTATATTTTCTTTCTAATAGAACAATACCTAGAAATCAAATTCTGAATTTTGTCAATTTCATTCTTGATTTTTGGATATCCATTCATAGTGGTAATGATGTGTTCTCAGGTACCATTAATCTTAATCTTCTGATTTATAGGATTTTTTTATGGTGGAATGACATGTAAAAAATGTTAAAAAATGATATTTCTTACCATGAATCCAATATAATTATGATCAAACATGAGGCCACCCTTTCTGATTTCGGGATAGATATTCAGTAATAAATTCGAAATTAACCCCAAGCTAAATTCCCTACTATCCATCAAGGATAAACCCCAAAACTAATATTTCAAATTTAAATGGATTAAGAACAGATATAGAGATAAAAAAATTTATAATTCTCATAATAAATATAGTAGGGGTTTTCATCGCATCAAATTTCTAATGGATGGTGATAGAATCATTAACAATGAAGAATATAATACTAACCATATTTTGACTAAAATTTCAAACCACTTAAATGTACTGGACCTCAGTAAGGACATTGATGATCAAAAACTTTTCAATTTGGTTAGTTATGTTAAGAAAAACATGATCCCCATCATTCTACATGAATTTGGGGAAAAATAACTAGTTTTTAATCATAAACATGATAGCCCTAAGTCTGAATGACATTAATCACAACTTTATTCTTATTTTTTGGGATTAAAATCATATGGATGTACACATATGGGTTATATTCTTCTCAAATTGAGTGATTCATTTTGATCCCCTTCATGATATACTCTTTATAATTTCTTTATATTTTTTTAAGTAGGCTTCTTCACCCACATGTTAGATCTTGTAAAACATATGACCATTCATGTGTCAAGAAATATTGATTCTCTCACTTACCTTCTCTATGTGGATTACACGATCATTGTCTTTAAAGGGTGAAACTGATATATTAAAAATCATAATATTCCTTCTCCCACTAAGAGAATATCTCTACACAGATGTTAATTTGAACAAATATTGCTTATTTATTAGACAAGGTATCTCAACATCAAGAAAATATAAAACATTATTAGATCATGGAATCAAAGAGGGATCATTCCCAACTCAATATCTTTCATTAACAATATTTTGGGGGAGACCTAGATTTAGTTGATTTCTCATGATTGTGGATCAAGTTAAAAATAAACTCTCATCTTGGTAAGGGAATTCTCTCTCAATGGCTTATAGAATGCATATTTTAAAATAGACTAGGGTATCTATGTTTATATATTTATATATGATTTATGAATTTACTCCCTTTTCATGCATCCTTATTTTTTCATGAAGAATATACGTTGGAGTGACATCAGGCTGGATAATAAATTGGCCACTTTTCCCTGGATAAAATGTTGTCAACATCTTGATAATGGTGGTATGGAAATTTTAAAAAATTTAAGGTGATTAATGAAGCTATCCCAACCCGATTTACATGGAATCGTTCTGGTAGTGATCCAATGGATCTCAGCTATATCAAAAGTAAATTTATAAAAAACATTAAAATTGGATGAATATATTACATGGATTTCTCTATTTGTCCTTATGTCAAAGATACATAATCGAAAATTATGTATCATTCTATATGGATTAATTATAGGGAGTCTTCTCTTAATTTTTTCATGATAATTGGATGCTAACTCTGATTTTTCTATGGTTTATTCCCAACTCATTACATTGGAATGGAATATCTTCACTCTTGATTTTATGAATAGACCCAATATAGATCTTCCTGAAAATTTTCATGCACTTAGAAATAACTAGCATTATTATCCTCGTAGTGACACTTTTATTTGGTAGCATTCCTATAATGTCACGCTTGTTTATAGAAATTATTATAATTCCAACTTTGAAATTGATAATACTTTTTCATGGATCAAGATTTTAAATAATCCTTGCATAAGAACATACATATTACCCATGATATTTATGATTTCACATAGAATAATACCCATTGACATTTGAATGAAATATTTTAGAATTATGATTTGGTCCATGTGTAGGCACTGTAATCAATATAGAGATGATTCATCGCACTTATTCCTCTCTTCTTCCACTTTTATTGCCCATTGGAAGGCCATGAACGATTGTTTTAGATCTCACACTGCCTCCTCTTTACAGCATATAATATATGTTATGGCACTGTAACATTGTCTATCTTACCAATAGATTAGTAGCATATTTTTACTAGCTAATAAAAAACTATTATATCTCTAGAAGAAGGGATATAATTTTATAATATACAATAATCACCCTTTACAATGAAATATAACCTCATTCACATTTATTATATAACATGACAAGCTATCATTATTTAAATAGACCATTATCATAAAACTGTATTAGATATCCAAGTCCTATAAAATCATAGTGTTTTTTGTATTTTAAAAAATAATTTTTCTTATAGGTCTTATGGAATGCTTTTATCTGTGGATGGATAAAAATCAATATTAATGGGGCTTCAATTGGAAAACCTAGGACTTATGGATGTTGTATCATTTTTATGACAAAAAACACATGGATGTTTTTTTGGAACTAGTGTATGTTCCTCATCATTGGAGGCTAAAATTCTTAGCACTATCCATTAGGTGAAATATTCTAAATAAATAGGGTGGGACCAACATTGAATTGAGTATGACTGAACCATCATTATTAAATCTGTTTATAATTGTGTGATTCAAATATATTTAAAACTCGTTATCATATGGATGGAATTACATTATAACCACATAGATCTATTCATATCTATCACTATTGTATATTGAAAAGATAACATAGTTGAAGAAGAACATTCAAACAATGTAATTAACAAGGATCTCACTTTGTTGGATGAATTACAATATGATTTAATACCATTTCTTGATAATGAATTTCCCTTAATTTATTCATTTAGACTCATCTAATATCCTCTTATTTAAAAAATTCCTTTTCATTTTTTTAATATCAGTCCCTTAAAGAAAATAATAATAATTTGGTAACATAAAATATCACTAATGTTATTTTTGGGACCAATCTTTTATACTAATGTCATAAAGATCAATAAAATAATGAAATTTTACTATGGAAAAACATAATATATATATATTATAAATACCATTTAATGTATTCCAACACCAAAATACACATATAACATATTTATTTTATTGTTTTAAAAAACTAATTTCTATTATTTTTAAATTCATTTCACGTGGAATGTAACATCGTTGTGTAAGGATTTAATATAATTATAAAATTGAGTTTTTAAATGATAGTATAACATAAATAATTCATATTTGTTCAAAATTTATATTTATATTAATTGATAACATATTTTTATCCCTATTAAAACAAATATTAAAATTAAAAAAAAAGAGACTGACATTTTTTATTCATCCATTAAATAATATAATATAAATGTTATAATCAAAATGTTGTGGATATAAAATTACATTATTTTATATATTGGGTGTTTTTCTATAAATATATCATGAAATCTGATTAAATCATGTTTTACAATTTTCTATTCCTTCGATCCTAGTTGTAAACACTTTTACCCATTTTAACCTCCTATGTATGATAAGTACTTATCATATAAACTATTCTTAGTGGTCCAAAATAAAATTGGTTAGTTTAATATTTTGAACTCCATTATTAAAAATATGAAATTCTATTTATGATATTAATTTTATAAATATTTTAGAAATCCACAATAAAATAACTGCAGAAAATATAAATTTAAAATATTTTAGAAAAATAAGTTCACAAGAATAAAATGAATTTATTCATATCTCTCTCGATATAAAAAATATTATAATATTATTTAAAAAATTGATTCAATATATAATATATAAAATCCATCATTTTAATTAATCAATATGGACTAACATAATTTATCAAGATATATGTACATTGAATGTATGAAAAAATTTTCCCTTAAAAACACAACTTTTGGATTTAAATGGATATTATTCTGTTTTATAATAAATTTATTACCCATTCATCAATTCAATTAATCTTTATTAAATAATTTTCATAATTTAATAATTTTTTTTCGTGGTCCAAAATCGAATTATTTTTGGATTACTATCACATTATGTAGTTCCCATTAAACATTATAGAACAATTCATTATAACTTAATGTTACCTGTAAGAAATTATATCAAAGAAAGTTAACTTATTAAAAGTGTAATTTATATTAAAATCATTATGTTTTACACCACTAGATCATTGGTGTTAGTGGTATTGGGTCTAACATTGTACCGAACCCATTGGCCATCTATGGGGATGAGGGAGTGGAATTTAACCTATTCCAATGACACTAATAATCCACTAATGACCACTAGCTAGGTGTTGAGGGCCATTGGATTTCTTATTTTTTCCAAAATAGGATATAAAATCGTAGTGTCGTCATAATATATCTTAGATATGTGACATAAAAAAATTCATTTTCAAATCTGTCCTCATTCATTTAGATCAAACCAAAATTATCACATATTGAATTTTTGACACCCTCCTATTATTTATGATGATAAGATGTAGGCTTGATCTATTGCCTCATTATTAGTATGATTTTTTTAAAATATAATACTATATCCTATTATTTATTAGGAATTTGAAATAGATCATTTTTTCATTTTCAATATCATAAATAACATTATCAATCTCATGGAGGATTATTTTCCCATTATATGATTAACATTATATTGATAAGGTATTAGTCATTTCCTTTGAAACAAGTTTTACTTACCATTGATAGTGGAGGTCCTTGGGTATGAGGATGTGGATATACCCCAGCAGAATGAAACACTTATTCAATATCACTATATTTTCCATCCACTTATAGATTGAAATCTATTCTTAGGGATTGTTATAATGAGATCTTATTCCATTTGGTATATAGACATGTTATATATAATGGAAACCGCTAATAAAATGGAAATCATCATAATATCAATTGAGTTTGGAAGCATATTACCATATTTTTCTGATGCAGATATTATTTTTATTATATTATAGTATATGATATTTTTAATTAAGACCATTTACAATTATGTGTTACTTATGGTGTGTATATGTGGCTGTTGGGAACCATGCCTGGTTTGAAAATAAAAATTTACAATAATATTATATTCATGTTAGTGTTGACTATACCAAGGATCTTTTCATTAGATATCAAGAAGGTTGGGTTTCTTATAATTGGATTAATTTTCCCAATGAGGGGGCCAAATGGTTTTTTCATTAAGTCCATCTACTAGGAATTTTTAAAGGGTAAATGTTAGATATCAAAATCATGAATAAGTCAACATGGGGGTAGGACCTGAAGGGATAATGTGTATCAACTATTTATAATGATTACAAGGGGGAAGGAGCATTCATAGTTGATTGTAAACTAATTCATTAAGCATGTTAGGTTGGTGTAAAAACATGTGAGGAAATAAGACCACCATTAAGTGGGGGATGATACTTTTGTTAAATGTTATAAAAAATCAAAATAACTTTGGGTGTAGTGTGATGAACTTGAATATCGACCATATTTATTGTTATGAGACATGTGGGGACTAATACATGCATCCTTGATGGAATATTTCTAAAATATATGGGTTAATGAATCATTGTATACTTATTATCTAATGATGAAATGAAAGTTTATTGGATGACTTATTACATATGAATTATGTTTACGTCATGTCATACACACTAAATATTACACCATTATTAAGGAATTATCTATGGTGACATACTGGGATTCATACTGATGTCCTATATGTGAATCAAAGTTCTTGTCACTAATTCTTGATTTGGGATCTAGATAAGGAAAATAGTTAAATAACAGTTTTCTATGGATATACATCAGGGAGTAAGTGGAATTATAGGATAAACTCTATGTAGATGTTGAGTGTCTATATTTATTCATCTTAAATTTCTTTTACATTGGATTATATTTCCACATTTTGGGTTCATTGATAGTGATATTTAGGACTAATGTATTTTTATAATTCAATGTGATTCTATTTATCCCTTTCAGTGTTGTTTTGGAATGGAGTTTATATTTGTATTATTGTTTTTTTATGTATTATTACATATGTTATTGTCTGTACAATAAACTATTAGAGTCATTTTCACTAGATTGAAGCATCTTTTAAGATAGTAAGGATTTCATAAAATCATGTAATTTTATGGTTTAGACCAAGATATTCGGGTAATTTTATTATTAAACAACAATAAAAAACAATTTTATATTATTTTTCTAAATTCAAATATTTTTAATCATTGTAGAAATGAGTAAGGTTGTGTGGAAATCTAGTTGCAAAGCTTCATGTATTCCAAGACTATACTGTTGTAAGGGTCCGCTATGTTTCCAATGAGTGGAATTCTATTATATATATGCATTTATGATTACAATTTTATTATATTTATTTTATGTTGTTACAGTTAATGGGATTTGGGTGAATTAATTCATAATCACTAGGCTTGTTGGGCCACTTTTCGTATATATCATATTCTTCAATGCATAGTGGATTAATTGATGATATTATATGATTTTATATATATATATTTGATCTATAATTTTGTATTAAACTATTTTTTACAACTATATTTCATGGAAATATAAATTATTATATATATATATGTGTGTGTGATAATGAGATGAAAATAATTGAGGATGACTATGCACAGACCTTGGTTAATTCCAAGTTGGTCATGAATTATCGTTGTGGGTAGCTTCTTATGATATGTCATCCAATTTAATACACTATTATGATTTTACATTTCATAGGTTATTACCTTAATCGAATTAATATTGTTAATCTATGCATTCATATAGTATTTCAGATAATGTCTACTAACAGTTATTATATGGTAATATGTAGAGATAAAAATGATAATACAACAACTAGAGATAGTACACCTATTAAATAATTATATATGTTGGAGGATTCACATGAGTAGTCACCCATAACAATTCTAGTGTTTATGAATGAAATCGTCTTACAGAATTATGTTTTATAGTTAGTTCTAATTTATGGTATCGAGGAATAAAGGAAAATTGCTTATTATTTCCAACACTATCATCATAAACATCAAATATCCTTCTACATAACGATGGTTCAATATTATGTTGAAGACAATACCAACACCATTTAGCTTATATTTTTCCTTTTCATGAAACATGAGGTTCAACAAGTTTATCTAGTAACTTTTATTCTTGAAGGACGAACAATGAAATTATGAGGTGTTATGAGATCGGTATGTAAGGGTTAAGGTGTTACCTATAAATCGTTCTTGTAATTTTTCATTGATGAGGTGATAAAAAACTATCACAACCCATACCATACGGTCTTGGGTTTCGACTATTCCATGACCATCATCGATCTGCTATGTGAAGGATATTTTCAATGAGTAGTCATATCCCACAAACAATAGGAATTATCTTATGTACTTGTACAAACAGACACATCTCGAAGACCCAAATGATGAAATACTGAAACACTAAGTAAAAAAAGCAGGAAAACACTACGATACCAACCATTGTGTATAAAAATATGAAAAATGGAAAGTAAACATGGTCATAATAAAATCCCCCCAAAATAATGAGTCTTTCAAGAGAATGTAGAAGATCATGAAACTCATCCGCATAAAACCATACATAATGGTTATGCGTAGGAAAACTACCTGAAGTCAGAACATTTTACCAAGGACTCAATCAAATCATCGATCTTCGGCATAGGACACGACATGTGTGGGAAAAAACCATGTAGGGGTGAGTAAAAAAATATTGTACAGGACACGGAGTGACGATGAGGAACCGAGAATCAATGGTGAATTGAGAATCTATGGATCATGGAGCGTCGATGGGGAACAATGTGTCGATGGTGCACGAAGTGAAAATGGCAACCAAATCATTGATGGTTCCCAGAGAGCCAACGGTACCCGGAGCATTGATGGAGCACATATCATCAATGGTGAATGGATCATTGATGGCGCACAGAGCATCGGTGTCATAAAATGCATCGATGGCACACAGATTGTTGATGGGTCTTGCTACCCTCCAATTCACCGCCATCAACCAGATTCCACTCGTAGTGCACTTGTACTATGATAACCTTATACTCAAGCCAGTAGGTTATAATCCAACATACACAAAGGCTCACTTTTAGTAGCTCAAATGTAATTACATATATCAAGTTTCCCACTACTGTAAATGTATCATCAAATAGACAAAAGATTTGAATGATATGGGTATTTTTGTAAAATTGACCGACTAGGTCTGGCTGACCTGACAAATCCCGGCATGGGCTGGTCTCATCTGAAACAGCCAGACCCACCAGGATTAGCTTTTTGGGATGCTTGGACCAAGACCGTGTTGTGTAAATTATTAGGCACTTGATACGTCCCGCCTCAACCGCGTCTCCTACTTGTCCATGAGTTCCACCACATTAGTTTGGTCTATATGACAAAACCCCATTCTCTCGTGGTATGACTCCATTACGTTCCTTCAACTCGATTGAGCCTCATTCACATATCGACCACCACTACAACCCCCTTGTCACCACATATGGGCCCAACCATTGAGGGTCCCTCAAATGAGGTCTCTCATGGGCAGTGTCCTGTAACCATCGCTGGAATCCTTGTCGACAGACCATCCTACCGTGCTCTACCATGAACTTCCACCATTGAGCTGATATTGCCTCCACCACCAACCACACGGATGATGACCCATCATTCCCTCACGCTCCCCCCCTAGACCGGCCGCACTGGCCATGTCTAGCCCTTTCCCATGGCCACACACCGGTGGACTACTTTGCACCGTCATAAGCCTCTACTTTGACAAAACCATTCCACACTCCAGTATCACATATATTATTCCATCACGGGGCCAAACCATCGATCTTGACCATTTTAGTATGAATTTGAGGAGCTTATATAGATAATTTGAATAAGGGATTAATGGGAAATAAATATATGAAGAATAAAATAGATTGAAGGGGGAGATAATTAACATTAACTATCATTGAACAGATCATGGACTTATTCATGTCAGCCTTGATCTGTTAATGTTAGATGGTTTAATGATGAAAAAATTACACACATATCTACATCGCCATTCAAAATCCCTGAATAAAAAATATATACAACAAGAATGGATTTACCATTGATCAAAATATTCAAGAGTTGGTCCATTTTCATTATTTGAATCTAAGAATAAAAAATAAATCACAAAGAAAATTGACAACCTACCTCGAGGTTAGATCAGTCATTGATGAAGAAAAGTGGTTTGTGTCGTTATATATTCATGATCCATAGGAATGATATATCATTCATTGTAGTGGTTTTTGTCTCATTTTCTCTATGAAAATTTCAAGGTTATTGTGATAACCATATATTCCTAAAAATATCCCCTAATTATAATAACATAATTATGTATAAAAATAATTTTTTTACAAAGTTATATTAATGAAAGTTACATTTGATTTATAAATTTCAAACACATCCCCAACCAGTAGATGATAGGCACAACATAAGATGAATTTTATTGATTGAATGTGACAACACCCTCATATTTCTAATTCAGTCACATGTTTGGATTTTATTTCCATATCAATAAAAAAATTCAATAACTCCTTTTTAATAACCTTAATTTTTTCATTATATAATATTAGTCGCACCAAGACTCGGAATCTCTCATTGCCTCAATGCCTTGTTATTGAATTGTCCCAATTAATTTTTTAAAATAAAACTATAGTAAATATGAGTCATTAAATTTTACCCACCTTGGGGATTTAGAACTCTTATATATATATAAAATTCTATTAATGAAATAGATGTGGGTACTAAGAATTAATCAGAGCCTCCTGCTACAGTTTGTTATCCATGAGATTCAAGTCCTACCACTGAACACACACAAGAGGAATTGACATCTTAAGAAGTATTGGATCCTATAAATCCTTGATCTCCACCATGTTCTTCGCCAATGTCTCCACATCACCAATGTCCAACTCTACCAAGTCGATGATGTGTGATGGATCATGCATGTACCTCCTCATATATGAAACATGGAAGACATCATGCTATTGGTTCAACGAAAATGGTAGATCTTGGTCATACACTTCCACGTCAACTCTACATAGAATCTCAAAATGTACAATGTAACTGAGAGAGAAATTTTTCTCCAACCTATTTCTCTTGAATCCCCTTCATGGTGAGACACAATGAAATTTATGGTCTCCATTCTCATACATTATAGACATCAATCTCCTATCAACATTCAAATTCAGAAAGATTTTTGTAGACCATATACACTAAAAAATGATCCTCACCTTCTCTGTGGTAGACCTAATGAACTATGGACCCATAAGTGCAGAACCTCATGGGTCGATCCAACAATGTGGGGACCTACATGGTTGACCATAAAAGGCCTCAAATTATTCCAAACCAATGATGGACTGTTATTTTTTTTGTACGAAAACTCTACCAGTACAAGGTGATCCTCCCGACTATGCTCAATGTCTTGGATGCAACCACATAACTTTTCATCAATAACATAGATGTTCCTTTCCATATGTCAATCTGTCTAGGGGTGAAATTCTATGATCATGTGAAAATATTATTGAAATTCCACATATAATCCATTCCACTAATAGTATGTGAAATAATAATCATGATCTAAGACAATAATTGATGGAACTCCATGAAGCTAATATATCTCTTATGTGTATAGGATTATAAAGATATTTACTATGAAATTCTCACTGATTGGTTGAATGTGGGACGACTAGGTGAGTCACTCAAAAATCACCCATATTGTGTCATGTGACCATGACATGTGTTGTTAACCCATCCTGATTTACATTGATATACCATCGCACTTCCACTCTAGAACCTCATGTTGTTGGGTCTATCCCAATTGAACCTGGTTCTTAGACATCACTTGCTGAAAAGTGAGGCATCGAGAAACAGACTCTACCACTGCCTTTTACATCCATGGCCACAGGAAATAACATTATAGGTTCTGTTATATATTCACCACACCCAAATGTACCACCAAAAGAGATGTGTGAAACCCCGTTAGAACCCCATCTTTCAACATCATTGGTACCACCCTTCACCCTCGAAAAAGAACAATGTGCTCCGAAACTATCATATATCTTTATAGTCATGACCTACGGATAATGGAGCAGGTCATGCCTCACAGTCCATAAGAGTGGAGGGGTGACAACTATTGAAATATGGTAAAAAAACACTATCACCACCCATAGTTGAAATCTGTAATGTGACCTACTACACTAACGCCTCACACCCCACTACATGTTGGATCTCCTTTTGAAATAATCTTCCACTACGTTCCACATCTCCAAAGTATAGACAATATCAAATTTATTGTTCTAGAGGAATTCAATCCATCTCCTTTATCCCACGTTCATATACATGATGCTCTTTTGGTTAGAGAAGATGGTAAACCGGTTTCCCATTAGGTAGTGTTGCCACTTCTTCAATGCGACGACTACCACTGCAATATCAATATCAAGGGTAAAGTAGTTGTACACGAGATCCCTCAACTGGAATGAACCATAGTCAATCAACTCTTGCCCCTTCATGGAGACACAACCATTACTAATCAGTGAGAATCATATAACACCACATACAAAGGAACGTACTCCGGTAATATCATGATAATAGTTCTCTTCAACCTCTTCCTTGTCTCTTAAAAGCATTATTGATAGTTCTCAGTCCATATGAAAGGATTATCCTTCCATTGAAAGGCCTCCATGGGTGCTGATAGTCTGGAAAAATCAAGAAAAAACCTTTGATAATTCCCAAAAAACCCAATAATATCTTGATAATGGTGAAACTCTAGGGTTGCTACAAAGAAAGCACCTCTTAAATCTCCATTGGTTCCACTGAAAATCCAACCTCAGAAACAGCATGTCCTAAAAAGTGGACCTCACAATTTAGAAATTACACTTCGATAGATTACCATAATGCTAGTTCTTTCAGATTGTGTCCTGGACCATCCTCACATATATCAAGTTCTCCCCCTCATGTGGTGAGTATACTAGGATATCAACAAAGAAGACCACGTTGAACCATTTTCTATAAGGTTGGATGATTCTATTCATGAGTCTCATAAACACTACTGAGGAGTTCGTCATGATAGATAACATGAATATGTACTTTTAGTGGCTGTATTGATATCTATAGGATGTATTCAAGATGTCCTCATTCTGTACTTGATGCTGTTGATAGATTGATCTGATGTCTCTCTTCAAGAACCTCCTCACTCCCTCTATCTAATCAAAGAGGTCTTCAGGCATCGATTGTTGATACATATTATTTATAGTCACCTGGTTTAGGCATCAAAATTTAAAAAAAATATCAAGCTCATTTCCACATTCTTGGGAAAAAATATTTTAACACCCAAGGTGAGTCAATGGGTTGCATATTTCCTTTTAAATTCACGTCCTCTAGATGTACCCTGAACTCGCAAATCAATACAGGAGCCATCAGATATGAAGGTATAGACATCATTTTTGTCTCAATGTAAATGTCAATATATAATTCTACCACCATATGGGGAGGTAATATAATGAAATCCTTAAGAAATATATACTCATTATCCACTACCACATTATGAGAATATATACTCCAATCATCCATTGTTCTGATGGCGATTCTATACAAATGGTGAGTAATCAGCCACACCCTCCAATGTGTAAGATCGTCCTACAATTTAAGTGTTTCCTTTTCACCAAAAAAGGAAATCCAAATCACATATCTACAAATACACCACAATATAGGCCTAATGTAGTCAATCATGGCATAAAATGTAGATAAATAGTCTATACCAAGAATAAAAATATAATTCTTCGACGCTTCCACTTAGAGATCCCAATTGAAAATCACTCCCCCTAGAGTAAGGAACATTGTCGGCACGAGTGTGTCATAATCAAATATCCATTCAAGTCTCTATTAATTGGGATTTGAAGGGAGAATAATGTTTGAAGAACACAAAAAAAATTGAGGGTGGGAGATAAAGCTCATGAACATCCAAATTATAGATTATTTCCTTGTTCATGTCTGCTGTGATCATTTAATGTTAGTTGTTTTAAAGAAGATCAAATTGACACATAGTTATAAATCCACATTCCAAAATTCACATGAAGATATCCATCCTGCAAGAACATATAGACCAAGGATAAACCTATACATTTGTAGGATTATGTTATTCATTTTAATTTATGAGTGGAAATGAATTCACACTGAGAATCAATATCCTTCCTTGAGGTTGGACCAATCATTTAAAAATAATAGTGATCCATGTCATCATCGATTTTTTATCTATCAGCATTCTTCCTCTATCATTAGAGAGTCCATCTCTATGACAAAGAAGAATTTTATAGGTTATATGAATAACCCAAAAATCATTAGAATAGTAATTATTTAAATTAAACCAATTTAATTCCAAATAAAATATGATTATTAAAATATTTTAATGATGGTTATGTATAATTTCTAACATACACAGTCAACCAACAATGTTTGATGTTAGGCCTTACATAAGGTAATTTCACTATTCTGAACATTATTGTGTGATCAAAATAATAATCTGGACACCTATTTGTACGTTATTCACATTTTCATAAAACAATTACAGATCACCTTTTTAAAAATTATAATTTTTCATTGTACCATTCTAGGAACATTGGGGCTCAGAATCTCATGTCATCTTAGCTAATGGTATATGAATTTTCCAACATAATGTATAAAAATAAAAACACAATAAATTTGACTCATCACACAAAACAAACTAATGTAGACCATGCATAATAGTTCATTTATCTATAAAATGGGATGATGAATGTCTCTTAAAATTCTACTAATTTCATTAAGATACACCCAATTTCTCTAATATTGGTAAGGAATGAGGTATGAAATGTGAAAATATAGAAGTTTTCCTTTGAAAATTTTGATTTAATAGGTCATGGAGTTTCACCTAACTATGTAATCAAAATTTATTCAAAAGGGCCTGGCCTTTTTAAATGATCAAGGGGAGGATAAAAATTTGAGTCTACATAATTATTCAGTGGAACTATAAGCTGAATCCCAAATAATTAAATTTTATTAAGTTAAATTTGTAGGAATAGGAATGTAGGAAAGTCATGTTAGGGTTTCAATAAGATGATGAAATCCTAAATATTTCTTCAACTCTTTACAAGGTATATGGATTCATCATTAACTTCTACTTTGCAAAATAGGGAACATCAACAAGACGTGTGGAAAAAATTATGTATCGTGTAAATATTATAGAATGGTGATTCATATACAAAATTTTATATTGATGTATTCATAAATGATTTATAGTTGTTTGGAAATAATTGGAGTGTAGGACCCATGTAGAGGATATGGGTGTGTCATAATTATATTACATTTGAGAGCCATGTGCTTTTGGTGAGAGGACAATGACCTAATGTTAGAAAAGCATATGAACTGGACTAGATTTCTATTGGTGTACGAGAGGGACCTTGTACTATTAATGTTATTTATTTTATTACATATATTATTTATTATGTATTTTTTAATAGAATATATTCCTATTAATTCATATATTATTAATAAATTCTTTGTCATGAATTTATTATTTTGATAAATTCTAAATTACTATTTCTTGACACACCATTACAGATGAAATTGTATCATATTTATAGAAGCCTAAAGAGTCCCATAGTAGTTTAAGGATAATATTTTTTCTACTAAAGACATTATAGGTAATAAAAGATGGGTAAAATCAGTTTTTACTCTATGAGTGGAAGTATGATACACAAGACATGGACCTATTAGTTGTGGTTCTTATCTTGAACTATTATGTAAATTATATTTTTGGTGAATGTATTTTCATTTACATGAATTACAAGTTATTATGTTATATCTCTAACCGATGTGGCATGAATATAGGATAGAGGCATTTGGTGTAATGTCTAATTATTTTTGTAATCAACATAGATTATCCTCCCTAGAATATGAATATTGTTTTTGATTATCCTGGATGGAGAACCCATGTTATATGGTAGAGAATTATTGAGGGAAATGGTGAATAATGAGTTTCATGGTCAATTGGATAATGAATGTGTTTAAGGATCAAGGAGAGATGAAATGTAAACATTTAGTTTTAATTTTGACATTGGTGGTAAATGTGAAATCTATCAAGGAGTCATACAATGAATGATTAGTTATAATTGAGTGTTTAGAGGTATCTCACATAGTTCTAATATATTATGTGGATAGTTATGATATGATTTAAGTTATTTAGAAAGGTATAGTTCATACCTACATTAGGGAATAGGTTTTAACATATTAACATTCCTCACAATGGGTGGTTCACATATGGTCAATGATGATGTATCATGATAACAAATTGAATTTTTGGTGGTCATGTATAATTAAGATGATATATGTTTTGTCTCACAATGATTTATGTGTGTTAGAGTTAGTAGAGGTCATGAATTTCATGTAGGATTACCACATCCACACCCAGAACCTATGTTGAAGTGAGATTATATTATGTTTTAATTTTTTGTGGGGTTACCTATATTATATAATGGATTATAGGTTGTGTGGATGGTAGACAATCATCTAACAAAAGCGATGTATTATTTAAAAATATATTGGATTACATTATACATGATTTTGGAATAAATTCTTAGAAATGAATTATATCAATTATGGAAGTTACTATAAATATAATGTTATATAGTGATATGTGAATCAGGTTTATATTTTTAATGTTATAGTAAAAGGATTTGGGAAGAAATTTAATATTATTATAATGCATCATCTATATACAAATGTTACTTCATTGATGAGAATTTAGATTTAAGGAGATATTTAGGAGAAATATTTCTAGATTTTTTTTGGATCATGGGATGTTCATCTATCCATGGTTGATTTTATTCACAATAACACCTTCCAAATATTGATTTTTCTGTAATCATTCAATACCCTTTGGGAATTTCATATCTCCAACTAATATGTTGGCACAAGGAAAGTGGGAAGACTATTACAGGACTATGTATAGTATAAGATACCTCTTATAAGATGAAAAATATAAGGAATTCATTTTTTTCCTTCTCACTGTGGATAGTTATCATATTTTTACAAGAGGAGATGAATTAAAAGATTTCAATGGTTGAAAATATATTTTCCAGGAGACTCCTCAATTGGGTCATCCGAGACTATATAGACAATGAATGTATTCACTTTGTATGATTGGGCCATTTTAAATTATTAATCATAAAAGAAAAGCGAAAAACATTTTTTCTAACTCTATAATATAACTATATGCATAAAAATTTCTATCTCTCTCATCTTTAGTTGCATAATCCCAATCCTATGTAAGTAATCGACTATAAGGACATTGATTTCGAGCGAGCAGCTATATTTTTGGAGTGGTAGATTCAGATTTATATCCTTCAAAAAAATTGCTTCATGAAAAAATTGTATCATTTTATATAGATTTATATAATTATGGGATGATCTAGGAGGATAAATGGGAGCACAATAATTTTGATTGGTAACAACTACTTGATCAATTAGATAAAATATAATAATGCACCATCTAAGGATGATAAGTCATTAGAGGAGGTGATTTTTGACATTCATATATCATAGTTACACTATATGTCTATGTTTTAATATTTAATTCTTCGTTTTAATGTTTATTTAGTTTCTAGGGACCTAGATATTTTAAAATCATAAAAAGGAGTCTTGAATATGATGTTTCATTTCAATAGAATGGATTCTAGATTATGATTATGGTCACCTACTATTCCATACAATTGAAAGTGGGAATTCAACTCTATTTGTCCAACCAGATTGTTGGTTAAAAGCCACCATCTCATACCACAAATGTTGATGTTATTTTAAAGTATGTTTCTTAAATTTTATCCCCTATAATTGGAAAATTTTTGGAATGAAATGTGGAAAAAATGGGGCATTTTTCCAAGTGACGCTCTTAATAGGCATAGTTAAACTGTCCATGCATCCTATGTTTGCAACTCATACAGATCACAAAATTAGCGATTTACATTGTTTGTTCAACAGCGTGGGTATGAAATGAATCCAAATCAAAGAGGGATATTTTTTCCTTTTGGGAAATTTTTATGTGGGATTTGATCACATGAATTCCATACTTGTTTTCACAATATTGTAGTTCCTTCTTCATCCTTCGTTGGTTCATGAAAGATCTTAAAAGGTTATATCAACATGGATTCTTGGTGTTTCTTTACTTGGTTCAAGTTATTATATTTTTTATCTCATTTTTAAATAATTTTATCCCAATTTTAGGTTCTTCTCTAACCCAAATATCCATTTTATCCTAATATCCATACCTAGGGTAGTTAAAAAAAAGGGGTTCAATTTTAGGGGGTGTGATCAATATTTTGAGAACAAGTATAATGGATTTCAAAAACTGTCAAATTATTCCACTACATGGGTTTTTTGTTTCCATTTCATTATATTTTACACAAGAGTTTCATTAGTACATATCTTTATAAATTCATTTTAGATGAGATAATTGGGATATATGTCATCTATGATTGATTTTTGAATGTTTTCCCAAACATATCATGGTTTTCTTAAGTTAGTTTTTTTAAATTTCATGTTTAAATGATATATTGATGTAAAATATTTATCCATTTTACATGTTTGATAAAATAAAAAAATTTAGAAATTTAGACAAATTTTTTCATTATATTTTTCATCATTTTGGAAATTTAAAGTGGTTTTCTTTTATTTTATGGGGTTCATCTTCAATGTCTGTGGGTATTTTATAAAGTGGAATATAGTTTACAATTGGATTTTTTATTACTGATTATTTTGGTTTCATTTGGAATTGTGTGTGGATTCCAAATTTTTGAAAACATTTATTCATAGATGAGTATGATCTATTTGATAAGGAAAATTATTTGGTTAATACTCTATTATGTATTGATAGATTTGTTTTTATTGAGTATTTGTTGATCCACAATGTTGTTTTTTATTATGAGATAATTTTACATTATATAGATATTTAATATAATATTCAAATTTATATTATAGTTTGGGGACATGTTATTGAAGTGTTGGAGGTGTTAAGGATGTGACTGTGTAATTCATTATTATAGTTCTTATTATAATGACATGGCATTAGTTTTGGGAATAAACCACCTCCCTTAGATATTTCATGATGTAACCTTGATTAATAATTTGGAAGTGGTGGGAAATTGTTAAATTTTTTGAAATTTATTCACTATATAGTCTCTGTAGATTTACATAGCACCTAGATAGAGGGATTATAACTATGGATACTGGTTAGACTATTTCGATCACCAGATTGGTTTCTGTTCAATAGTCAGCAAAATGTCCACATCTAAAATCATTAGGTATTCCCATTAATCCCTATAGTTTTTCTCATTTTAATTATAATAAGTTAAAAATTATATTATATATATTTCCATGTTATATTAGTATTATTGAATGTAAACATGTGATGATTCTATCCACTTATGGTTCATTCTTCATGTTGACTACTTTTATAACATCTATTTATTGAATTTTTTTATTGAATTATATTGTTGTGATTAATTAATGTTTACCTAATTTATTTTAATACCATTATATTTGGGGTGAAATTTTATTATGGAAAATGTGTGAAATGTATTAAAATATTAGTTTTTTGAAAATGATTTTTGTACAATTAAAACCATACATGGATTTTTTTTCAACATCATACTGTTTTAATGATAATTTAATGGTTTTTTAATTTCCATTGTTTTTAGTAAAAACCTTTTAATTTTATGTTTTTTAAATTTACATCCTTGATGAAGTGCAAGATATATTATTGGACAGAATTTATATTGGAATAAATTTTAATGAAAACAAATTTGTTTACATTATTTTCACATTAGAAAACATGGTGTGTTTATAAACGTAATGATATTAAAAGATGGCGGTATCATAATGGATTAATCTAACTACCTACATAATCATTATTAAGGATATTTAGTATTCATATATTTTTTATTTTTATTTTGGTCTTGGATTATGGGTGGTATCGTGAGATTTCTTCCTTGGGATGTGTATGGTTGTTGAGATCATGGTGGTGACTTTCGAGTCACCTGATGATGGGGTTTGGGATTATGGTTTCAAACAACTAGTGTGCTCAATTTGTTATTTTTCCCCTTTGGACTTAAACCCTTTATTATTTCGGATTTTGGTGTAGTTATATGAACATTTAATGAAATGGATTGTTTTATAAACAATATTTTTGATAACTGTTTTTGTATCTATTTTTTCATGTTTGGTTATAATGTCTGATTTGGTTTCTTGGGGGTTAAAAAATCCCATGTGGTTATGTTTTTTACCATTTAATCTTTTTTCAGCCATGGGGATTACGAATGGTCTTTGGTTAATTAGAAATATGTCACGAAAGTTCACTAGGTAGACATCAAATGTCGGTTCATTATAAAATGGTATCAGAGAAATCCTCTATTTTATTTAGAGTTTGTTTGAGTAGTAGGGATGGAATTTTTTTCATTTTTTATATGTTGGAGTGTAAAATCCTTGGCCTCTACTAATATTTATTGCAAAAAAACAATGAGTTTCGATTTAAACATTTGGTTTCTCGTGGTCTTCATTTCATATTTGGATATTCTGATGCATTTTCAATATGTTTAGGAGATTATTTTATTCATGATGACTATAACTGGGGATTTGTGGAAAATTTTTGTAATTAAATAGTGAATGTGGTGAATTGATCTGGGTTTTATGGTTATCATGCATAGTCTATTAATATGTGTGCTTCCCATGAGAAAATGATATTCAATCATGACGATAATGATCCACGATTAGGACATAGTTTATCAACCCGGTAAATAAACTATACACAATGAAATATCCCCCTAATTTTTTTTATTCTTCCCATTCATCCATGATTTACATCAACATAGTTTATAATTGGATTTTATTATGTAGGGATGATTTATCTGTTATCTTTATTGAATGTTGTATGGATAATGTGGTTTTATTTGAGATGTGTGCTTGTGTGATTGGTTTTATTTGTTTGTTTTTTTGGGAAATTAAAATTACATTTATGTAATGGAAGACCTATATTTTTAAAACCATTTCATTATGGTTTGAAAATAAGGTGAACCTTATTTAGAAACTCATAAAATAAAAGAAATTGTATTTAAATTCATTTTTTTTCAAATGTGTAATTTTTTGGAAAAAATTTATTTCATAATGTGAATGTTTTAATAATTACTTTTTGGTGTTTTTTACTTGAGATGATATATTTCAAAGGGATTTTTTTGATATTTTTTTAAATGAGTGTGATATATAATTTTTTTTTGAAAATTTATATTATTGTTTGAAAAATTTGTTGATTGGACCATAGTGAAAATTACTTTTTTGATAGATGGGCCTCAGTAATGGCTAGATATTTTAAGAAGAGTGTGTTAGAAAATAGTTGTATATTTTAGAACTATTTTAAATTTGTTTTGAATTTTGTTTTTATAGTACATTATTTAAATTGCTTATTGTTTGGTTCCTTTGTTTATGGGACATCATGTTTTCATTGAGGATAACTGGATGATTATAAAATTTATTATATTAGTTTATTAGTTAATTCAAATACTTCATGAAGAGAGATTTTTGTTTTATGAGTTATCCTACAATGGTTCAATTTCATTGTATGGGATGTTAACAATATTGTTCATGAGGTCTCCCAAATATTAGGTGGATTAATTTTATACATTGAGTCTTTTTTGGTCATTCTACTTTTTAATGAGGCATCCTCCAAATTAGGTTATCAATAATCCATGGGAAGGTGTTGGTAATTTTCTATGGCCCCAATCATTTTAAAATGATTTAGTATTAATATTTAACAGATTCATATGGATTTTTTTAGTATTTAATGTTTTTTCAGGTGAATTTGTTTTCCCTTTAATGTTGGTTTTTCCATTTCATTCCATGTGGGTCTTCAAATAGAAGGTATTAGTGTGTTCTAAAAGTTAATTTTCAATTTTTGGTATTTTTAAATCAGTAGTGATGTAATTGGTGTAATGAAATGAAATTGATTGTTTTGTTTTCAAATTACATTATATTTTCATGTGTGATTAAAGTGTTGATTTAATGTTTCATGATATTTGGTTTTTTTGGAAAAAAATTAATTAGTGTTTGGTATTTTAAAATAATTCAAGACTGATTAAGATTGTTTGTGAAATTATTAATGAGTTCTATAACCTCGTTGTGTATTTTAATAGAAAATGAATATTTTCGGAAATTAATTTTATTTGGATTTGTGAAAACCCATTTAGAAGCTATTTTTGAAAATAGTATTCAGGAGCATTGTTTTAAAGGAGTTGATTAGAGTGAGAGCACATCCATTAAAATTCAGAATTTTGGGTGTTTTACTAAAAGGAATGGGTGAGGGGTGATTAATTTCATATTCAAATTCTATTGTGGAAATTATTTGTAATATCATTTTCAAAATGAAATGTGATATTCAAGTGGTTTTATACATAATCAAAATAAGATAGTTTTTGACATTATTATGTCTATTTTTTCATTTTAATTAATGTGGATTGAGTTCTTGTCTCCATGAATGTGTTATGTGTTGTTTTTTAAGATTTTCTCTATTCATCATTGTTCCATTTTTCATCATTTAATGATTCCGACATTAACTTGTGTTGTGAAATAATTTAAGGAAAATTTCCTGATGATATTGGAATGTGAAACCCTTCGGCTGCTATGTGGGAATTTGGAATATAAGTGGCCTTTGGTCAATTGAGAACAAGATGGTTCTAGTTTTATTGTGTTTTTTTTGGATTATTAATCAAGTTGATGTCATATTCTACCACTAGAGTATGATAAGCTAGGTCAATAGCTTAAATCATCTCTTATTGTGGGATGGTAGGTGATTATCAAATTTGAGCTAAATGTAAAGATTTTTGATGGTTCGAAGAAGTGTTTATTGATTTTATTGAGGTTATTATTACTACGAGAAAGTGATTAAAAGTTAAGATGTTTTCATTATAGGTTTTCAGAGATTCTCCCCCATAGTATATGATTTTTTTTATTTTTCCCTATAACACAATTATGGATATTTTTAATTGGTGGGGACACCCATTCCCAGTATCCACATCCTTTATGGTATTGTACCAAGGAGTATATTTGTGTTTCTCTTGGAATTATTTTATTGCCTTGTCGATTTAGTGGTTCAACATATAAATATAATCCTTCTTAATATTATCTTTCAAGGGAACTATCTAGTGGTTCAACATCCAACTCACCTAACTTTGTGGAGGGTGGGTTATTGATTGTTTGGTTTATATTCATATTTACATGGATCTTTATGGGGTGGAAAATAGAATTTTTGGGTGTTTGGAAACCCCAAGATTAACATTTATATGTGGGTAATTTATGGATGTTTTTCCCTTTAAACAAAGAGTAATTATTTTAGAAACATGGATTTTGGCCCGGTCAGACTTTGGAATATTCCTATAAATAATTCCAGAGCTATGTTCGAAGACGGAATGCGATTTTGAAGCCCGGTGTGCCCTAAATTAATTTTATAAAAATACTAAATATATTTATGCTATGCATGAGGCGATTTTGAGTTATCTCTTAAAAGGTAACTCAGAATGGTAATTTGAGGGCATAGTTGCATCCAGATCATGTCGTTTACCTAGGTGGAGTGTAAACGTTGCGGGGGTGGGCCTGCTGTGAGAGATGTCACCCCAGGGCAAAATCATCATTTCAAAATAATGACTTAGTGATTTTTATCCCTGGACTTCTCTTCGAATAAAATTCAAACGAAGTCTCGGAATGCAAATCTGAGACATCTATTGAGTTCGAAATGGGGTTTTTTCATATCTGTGATATAAAATAAGCAGGCGCCGACCTTTCGGAATCCGCGCCCTTCAGAAGAGTATCATAGAGTTTTTAAATTTCACATGAGTGTTGGAATTAAGGGGAGAACTCAGACATCCCTTCTCTCTTTATCTATCTATCTCTCTCTCTCTCCCTCTATCCCTCTCTTGTTCTTCGGTGTTCTTCGCCGTTCTTCACTGGATTGAGGAGAGAACTCTGGCGGATCGATGTGGGATCGCAGCGGGCACCTCGCCAATGATGAACGACCATATCAAGGTTGGATTTCAGTTTATTGTCCACTCCTTCGTCATTTTCCGAAGTTTTTATAAAATCTATTTTTTTAATACTAAAATTTTAGAATTAGGATGATGGCAGAACAAACACGACCACCGTCCGAGTCCCGTTCTAATTCCCATGTTCGACACACTCACTGTCATTCTACGACAGAATTTTTTGATGTGCCAAAACTCAGTGGGATCGTTGATCGGGGGTAGTCACTATGAAGGACTCGTCCGTACGATTCAAAATCCATATTTAGTTTTGATATTGTGCCACCAGAGTGGTTGTGGTGGTCGTCAGAAGTCCTGACTCCGGAAAGGGGTGGAGGCCCGAGGTCGGGGTGGCGTAGCGGTGGAACCATGCGTTGTTGCAACGTCAGCACGAGGCCTTGGCGAGGTGGCACGCGGCAGGTTTGAGGTGGCCATCAGTCGAGTAGAGTCTTGGGGGGTTTGGAAGCAGGAAGAGAGGTGGTTTCGGGTGCGGCCGGTGAGGAGGGCGGCATCGGGTGTGGTTGGGGCAGCGGGGTCGGGTGTGGCCAGTGCGGTGTGGCGTCGTCTGGCGGAGGAGCCGAGAAGCTCGGCGGCTGAAGAAGATGGTGGCATCATACAGGGTAGCACCGGAAGGCGTCGTCAGCGTGTCGGAGCAGCTGCCTCAGCCTGTCGCGGTTGGGAGGAGCCCCGAGGTGCTGACCTCGGGGGGAGCGGCGGACAAGGACGTGCATTCAACGGGTCCTGCTGGTGTGGCACGCAGACTAAGACCGTCCATGTGGCCGGTCTGTTTAGAGGAACCTAACATGAGGGGGTCCATCTATTTTTGGATAGGCCAAGGCCAGCGGGCCACGGCGAGCCGGACCGGTCCCGCAGCGTGACTGCGGGCAGTCGGTCGGGACCGGGTCGACAAGTGTGGACCTGCCCAATTTGGGCCCCCTTTTGTTCAAAGGGATGTCTATCTTAAACAGAGCGTCCATTTTTCACTCCTTCAATGACCTTGTTTTCATCTTAGCGAGGAAGCCATTTTGAAATGGGTTTCAGGGTTTTTGAATTCTGCCAGCGATGCTCGGTCACCTGAAACACTTTAATTTAATAATATTAAATTATTATTATAACTTGCAACATGCGTACCTCACGAACCGGAAGTCCTATGGATGCACTGTCAGCAGTAGCATGATCCTAGTTCTCATAGAGACATATTGAGATTCTCCTTTTAGTGTTTGGGCTAATGAAAGGGTGTGGGCCCCACAGGCCCCGGTTTGAACGTTTTATGATGAAATGATGCCTTTTAACACGACATCTATTTGGAGTGTTTGAGCACGTTTTTCTGTGTGTTTTTTTGAGGGGATCTCAATGGTGTGATCTTCTTGACGTGTTTCAGGAGTGTGCTATGGGAGCCACCTGTGCTGGCTTCAGTGAATAGTATCCTTTTCACCAGGTGTCTATTTGGGATGATCAAGAAGTTTATCACATGTCTTTTTCTGAGGGTATCGTAGTGATATGATCCACATTATGAGTTTCAGGAACGTAGTGTAGGCCCCACATGGTCTAGCTATGGCGAACAGTTCCATTTCATTGGTTTTATGTTTCAAGCGAGTAAACCACCTATAGTTGATGTTTTTGCGCATGGATCACATTAGTGGCCTCAGTATCAGCCTTGCAGGTGCGCAATGTGGTGTTGTGGAGGGTCGCTTAGGTTAGCGATGATTGGACTACCAGTTGTTGAGGTTAATGCCTTGGTTCGTTCCTATGTGGGTTCACGTGACATCACAACTTAAGTATAGGTTTGTGACACTCCTGATGGGATGTTTAATCTGTTAGAGATGTGTCATCCCTCAGGAGGCCCCGTAGGGGGATCCTCTAGAATTGTTTCCCTAGATCGGGTTCTTGGTATTTTTTGATCACTTATCCATGAGCAGTGATCCCCTATCTAGCGTTTTAACCCTGTGCAGTTTGTGGCATCATCGGGAATATAATCCACTACACAGTGGGCTGTGCTGCAGTTGGGTTGTGTCATCATCAGGTATACAATCCCCTACTCAGTATGAGGATTATATTAGGGTGGTGGTATCATTTGTTATTGGATCCACTACTCAGCGTGTTGTTTCTCTAGGGTTGCAGCATCGTCCGTTCGATCCCTTACAGCGTGAGATTTACCAGATAGGATTTCGTTATCGTTGAGACCATCATGAAATGGGTGACGATCCTCTATATGAGTGACGTGTTTCTAACTAGCTCCTGATCGGGTTGTGGTATCCCCCAGCGGATCCTTGGAGTGATCCCCTATCTGTGAGATCTATGAATGCCAGATCGCGTTGTGGTATCCCCCTACGGACCTTGGGAGTAATCCCCTATCTGTGAGATCATCGAATACTGGTGTGGGTTCTAGTATCCCCTAGAGGACCCTAGGAGTGATCCCCTATCCGAGGAGTTTGGTGTTTTTGTTTTTTATGAATGAGGTTCTCAATGACAATTTTTGATGATCATATATCTCTCAGATGAGTTTCCTTTTGATGACAGTGCTCGTGGAGTGTGTTCTCCTAGTTATGTACCTTTCACATGTTCTGAGTTCCGAAACTCATGAGGCTTGGTGCATGTTTGAGTATATGTGGTTGTTCATGGTGTATGTATGGGCATTCACCTGAGTTGAGCTGACTAGTCGTGTTTAGCTAAGGATGGTCTCGAGATGAATTTCCTCTCTCATTTGGATTCCCTTTGGCTGGGATGTGATGATTGTTGTCTTTCAGTTTCACCATTATAATTTTGGGGGTTTTGGGGTTCCTTCTAAGTATTTTTATACTCACCCCTGCATGGGATTTTCATGCACATGTTTGTGTCTTTTGCAGACCACAAGCCTCTTGATTGAGTTCCAGGAGGACCCGAAGCAGGTAGAGTGTAGCATGCGTGACCGACCGGGGGGTTTACTGGAGCTATGTTTAGGATCTTACTAGAAGGTGCTTTTGGTGGTGTTATTCCACCTTATGTGCAGGTTGGATGCTTTTTTTGTTTTCCCTTGGAGGTCCCTGGTTTTCCCTTTTATACGTTTGTTGTACTCTGGTCGTGGGTTAGATGTATGAATGCATTTATTTCTAGTATATATATATGCACTATTTCATGGAGGTGATTGTGGGTGCGTGTGTACTGGTACCGTTGGCTAATTCCTCCCATGTGTGTGATATCCTATTTGGCACTAGTTGCCAGTCCCTGGACTATTAGAGGCTGGCTTGGGGAGTCACTGCTCGAGCCCCATTGGGTCGAGTCATGAAAGAGTGGAATCTGAGGAGGTTCCACCTTTGGGATCTCAAAGCGTAGCTGGTCTAGCTGTGAGTTTGATTTGGTTTTCATAGTGGCAGTTCCATGATGTTATGAGTTCATATTTCAGGCCAAGGACTCCAGTGTTTATGTGGTGGCCGACGTATCCATTCACATGGACTTTGATAACCTTCCATTCGACTCGGGACGTTTGGACACTAGTCACATGGACATAACGGTTCATGCATCATATATCACTGGGTTTTTGGGTTTCCTTTGTTCTTCTTGAGTCAGCACTCTAGATAAACTCATTGAATATGGTGCATCTTCATTGTATTTCAGGATTCCTCCATGATGACAGCCTGTGAGGGTTCCACCATGGGATTGTGGTGACGATCCACCACGTGTAGAGGCTGTAGACCAGGGAAAAGGTTCTGAGGATGCACCTCCTGGTGGTCCACCTGGCGAGCCACCACTTGTTGAGCAGCTGGTTGTGCCAGTAGTGCAGGATGAGGTTGTGCACAGGCTAAGAGCGCTGCATGAGTTCCAGAGGCAATGACCTATGAGGTTCTGGAGTTATATATACCCTAAGGCAGCTGCTGATTGGCATAAAATAATCACCCGAGTTTTCCGCCTGGTGAGGACACCCCCAGATTAGAAGGTGGACATAGCGGCGAGCCTTCAACATTGTTCGGCAGGACGATGGTCGGGTTTGTTGATACAATCCCACGTTGAGGAGATGCTCATGTGGGCAGAGTTTGAGAATCTCTTCAGGGAAGAGTTCTATCCCGTGATGCTTAGGTTAGTGCGGATTCAAGAGCCTCTGTAGCTTCGAAAGGAGGGCATGACTATGTCGGAGTACCCAGCATGGTTTACAGAACTGTCATGGTATTCCCTAGATATGGTTCGAGACCTGGTCATTATGGATCAGACCTTCTAGTAGGGCCTATGCAGAGACATCCAGGGTGGTTTGTTTCCTTGTGTCGTCCCACCTATGATGGAATGCTAGAGCAGGCCTTGGTAGAAATATTTATTGCTAAGCTGATTCAGCCTGTCGGTGTTATGAATGTGTCCGTTGAGATGTTGGAAAATTTAAGGCCGTGGTAGGTGCAAGGGTCTTGACATGGACGACGTTTCAAGAGGCGACCATAGGATGGAGGATTTGAGGATCATGGCTCGCAGGGCAGTTTTGGTCAGCCGTAGGAGAGGTGGTGTTACGCTTTCGAAGGTCGGGGACATCTTACTAGAGATTGTCTGACCCGTCATACTACTGAGAGGGAGTTGGTCAATAGGCCTCCTTGGAAACAGGAATGTCTCAGGTTTGGATGTTCTCTGGGCAGAGGACGTGGCAATTGAGCTGGTGAAGCACTAGGAGGTGGTATGTTGTATTAGATGCCACCCCCACCACCCCCAGGTGGCCCATACCATGTGCATGGAGATGGAGGGAGAGGGCGAGGAAAGTTGCATTACCTAGAGGTTGTCGACCCAGAGGCTACGTTGATGGATAGAGGCACGCCTTGTGTCCTTTATACTTTTTATAGTAGTCTTATAGACATTATTTCATGGTACTCAACCTTTTTAGTTTCTTTCCCGTGTTTTGTTCAGGGAGTTAGTAAGTCCTTGAGTGGGTGTTGTTCGGCGTTCTTCGAATGCGTGAGGAATAGGGATCCTTCCCCATCCGAGACGTGTTTTTGTGATGTGATCAAAACCGTGAGGGCGAGTCAGTGCCGCCCATAGCGGATAGTGTTAACATGTGGTGTATGAGTCCCTCTACCTTATGCGTTCAGCTAGGGGTGTTTATTGGAAAACTCTTTGGTGTGGGGGACCCAGTTGAGAGTCCAGTTTCTTTCCTTATGATTATGGTTTTTTGGGAAGAAATGTTCCATGGTGGGGAGGATGTAGCGACTCAACTTTTGGCCTAGTCAGACTGTGGAATATTCTAATTAATAATTCCAGATCTAGGTACAAAGGAAGGGTGCGATTCCAAGGCCTGGTGTGCCCGGAATTAATTTTATTAAAATATTAAGTATTTGTATGCATTCATGATGTAAGAACGAGTTTTCTCTTAAATGGTAGCGTATAACGGGAATCTTATGGCATCGTTGCACCTAGAGCATGCCGTTCACGCTAGTCGCAATGTAAACGTTTCGGGCGCGGGCCCACTGTGAGAGATGTCACCCAGGGGAAAATCGTCATTTAAAAAAATGACATAGGGATTTTTATCACTGGAATTCTCTTCGAGTAACAGTTGAACGAATTCCCAGAATGAGAATTTGAGAAATCCGTTGAGTTCTAAATGGGTTGTTTTTCCTACCTGTGATATAAAATAGGCAGGCACAGATGTTTTGGAATCCGTGCCCATCGGCAGAGTTTCATAGAGTTTATAAATTCCACACGAGTTTTAGAATTAATGGGAGAACCCATTCTTCCCATCTCCCTCTATCTCTCTCTTTATCTCCCTCTCTCTCTCTCTCTTTCTTCGGCGTTCTTCACCGTTCTTTGTTGTATTGAGTAGGGAACTTCGGTGGATCGATGTGGGATAGTAGTGGGCACGTACCCAACGACGAAAGACTAGATCGAGGTAGGCTTTCATTTGACTTTCCACTCCTTCATCAACTTCATGAGTTTTTTTCAAATCTGTAGTTTTAATTCTAAAATTTTAGAATTGGTACGATGACCGAAAAAACACGGCCACCATCCGAGTCCCGTTCTAAATATCGTCTTCAACGCGTTCTTATTCATTCTACGACTGAATTTTTGGATGCACCGAAACATAGGGGGATCGTTGATCGGTGTTAATTTTTTTTACATTTTTTCAAAAAAAAAAACTTAAAAATACATCGAGGTTTAAAGTATTTTTTTTACATCCCAAAGGCGGCACATGGTGTGCCGCCTTCGGTTCGGTTTCCGCCGGGCCAAAGGCGGTTCTCTAGGAACCGCCTTGCACCATTGGGGAAACAAAAGGCGGCACACCAGTGTCCGCCTTTCGATATTGTTTCTGCGAAAGGCGGCTTCGAAAGAGCCGCCTTTCGTGTTTTAAATGGCCGAAGGCGGCTTCCCAGTTGCCGCCTTCGCAAAAAATATCCCTATAAAAGGGAACGGCCCCACCCACCCTTCCTCACTCACAAATCCCTCTTCTCTCTAAAATTTTGAGAGCTCCCCTCTCTAAGTTGAGTTTTCCTTCGTGGTGCTTCCGGAGACGCAAAGAGTACAAGATTTTTGTGTCAAGCTTCATTTAGAGGTATTTTTCTTTATTTTAAAGTTATTTATTTATTTAATCGTAATTAGTTAATTTTAAATATTTAAGTATGTAGTAGTAGTTATTTAAAGAAAAGAAATATATAGTTATATTATTAATGTTTTAATTAGTTAATATTTAATGTTAGATTAAGGTATATGTAATTTAATATTATTAATGAATGATGATGAGGGATAAATTATTTAATGTTAGATTAAAGTATGTATAATATAATATTATTAATGAATGATAATTAGGGATAATAATAATTTATTAATATTTTAGAGATAATCATAGACTAATTAGATGATGATTAAGGAATAATTAAGTCATGATTAAAGGGGTAATTAACCATGGATGATTAATTAAGGAATGTTTAAGGGGTGATTAAGTGATGATTAAGGGATGATTAAGGGGTCATTAAGGTAATTAAGGAATGATTAATTGATGATTAAGTGGTAATTAAGGAGTGATTAAGGGGTGATTAACTAATGATTAAGGGGTAATTAAGGAATGATTAAGTGATGATTAAGGGGTAATTAAGGAGTGATTAATGGGTTATTAAGGGGTAATTAAGGAATGTTTTAGGGGCGATTAAGTAACGATTAAGGGGTGATTAACTAACGATTATGGGGTGATTAAGTTGTCATTAACTAATGATTAAGGAATGATTAGGGGATGGTTAAGGGGTAATTAAGGAATGTTTAAGGGGTGATTAACTAATGATTAAGGGGGTGATTAAGGGGTCATTAACTAATTAAGGGGTAATTAAGGAATGAAGGGGTAATTAAGGAATGAAGGGGTAATTAAGGAGTGATTAAGGGGTTAAGGGGATGATTAAGGGGTAATTAAGGAATGATTAAGTGATGATTAAGGGGTAATTAAGGAATGTTTATGGGGTGATTAAGGGGTAATAAAGGAATGTTTAAGGGGTGATTAACTAATGATTAAGGGGTAATTAAGGAGTGATTAAGGGGGGATTAAGGGGTCATTAACTAATGATTAAGGAGTGATTAAGGGGTGATTAAGGGGTAATTAAAGAATGTTTTAGGGGTGATTAAGTAACGATTAAGGGGTGATTAACTAACGATTAAGGGGTGATTAAGGGGTCATTAACTAATGATTAAGGAATGATTAGGGGATGGTTAAGAGGTAATTAAGGAATTTTTACATGATGATAAAGGGGTAATTAAGGAATGTTTAAGGGGTGATTAACTAACGATTAAAGAATGATTAGGGGATGATTAAGGGGTAATTAAGGAATGTTTAAGGGGTGATTAACTAACGATTAATGAGTGAATAAGGGGTGATTAAATAGTGATGATTAGGGGATGATTAAGGGTTCATTAACTAATGATTAAGGGGTCATTAACTAACGATTAACGGATGATTAAGGGGACATTAAGTAAATATTAAGGGATGATTAAGTAGTGAATGACCAACTCCTAACTGATTAACCAGCACTTAAGTAGTGATTAACCAGCACTTAAGTAGTGATTAACCAGCACTTAAGTAGTGATTAACCAGCACTTAAGTAGTGACCGACACTTAAGTAGTAATTAAACTGCACTGTAATGAATCTTATTTTTTAGAGATCATTGAACATATCTTTAGGAAAGTTAAAAAATTGTTCTACAAAACATTAGTGGCTTAATTTAGGAAGGTTTTAAAATTTTGGTGTCATGAAAGTTTATGTCGTTATCTAAGCAATTAAATCCCTGTCTGGATACTACAAGTGGATGATGTGGCTCTGGCACAGCTGTACCTAGGGGTGAAAGCCCCGACAAGGAGTTTCGGGCCTGACCCGGGGTATCCTGGTACACGACAACGGGCCTTGCTGCACTCCTGGTTTGACACTCCCGGGGGATATGTTTTAGATGATTGATATTTACTTCATGAAGTACTAAAATACTTTTAAGAAGATAAAAAAATTTATTTAAAACGTAACAAAACATTATTGACATATTCAGTGATCAGTAAACATTTTTCATGAGGAGAGACATGTTTGCTTGTGTTTACTGCTATGGAAAGGTAATTCAAACCGAGCAAGGAGCTTCTTATAGTATACATCCAACATCTATGGTTAACACATCTGATTGTGTTACCATAGCTGATCTTCAAGATAGAATTCGTGGTTGCTTAAATCTCGGTCCTCATAAAGAGATAAAGTCTATTAGTTATAGACATTTGCAATTCCCTGCCACGTTATGGCGTCTTGCTTGTCCATTGGCTTCTGATGAGCACTGGGTCCAAGCGGGAACTTTATTTTCCCAACGGTCTGATGGTGAAATGATGGAGTTATATGTTGAAGTTTCTAATGTACAAAAACATCAAAATGTTCGAAGTCGTAGACATGCACAAATAGTTTTTGAAGAAGCTTCATCCCAAGAAATTGAGGATGTTTGCCCTGTTGTGGAGGAGGACAACTTAGATGATCTACCAGATTTACATATAAATCATTCTTCAGATGAGGAATTTAATAATTATGGAACAGACGGAGAAGACAATGATGATGGGGAGGGAGTTGGAGGTGGGGAGGGAGCTGGAGAAGATAAGGTAGTAGTTTCTCGAAGTAGAGTAGTTCAAGAACATTCTCGACCAACATTAAATCATCCACCACCCTTTGAATCTTGGTCCGAAGCAATGGAACGTGTACCTGAATTTGACAACAATGTTCTGACACCTGCAACAGAGTTTCCTAGAGTTATAGTGGACAGGTTTAGTGAGTTGGACAAAACATTATATAATGGAAGGGATTTTCCAAGTAAGGATGCGTTGAAGAGCTTCTTAAAAAGATTTCATATTGAGAGGCATTGTAGATATGTAGTTGAGGCATCATGTCGAAAAAATACGTTTTACGGTGTGATAAATTTGATGAAGACTGTAGATTCCGGTTGAGGGCGATTCCAGACATTGCATTTGGTGGATGGAGAATTTCAAAGATTGAGGCAGCTCATTCTTGTGTTCATCCAAACTTGACACAAGATCACACTGCTTTGGATGCCGAATTTGTGTCAACTGTTATCGTTGAGATGATTAGGACCTGTCAAGATGTTCCTATAGACCTTGTGCAAGAGAGGATTTTTCAAACTTTTGGTTATAAGATTTCTTATAACAAGGCATGGATAGTGAAACAGAAGGCAATTGTGAAGGTCTACGGTGATTGGGATGACTCGTATCGGGTGTTGCCGCAATTATTAGCCATGCTGAGCCACAAAAACCAAGTTGTATACCATATAAATATGAAGGAACATGTGTTTGAAGATAATCGATTGGATCAATCTCGTGTTCAATTTCATCAGTTATTCTGGGCATTCCTCCCATGTATTTCCGCATTTCGTTTCAGTAAACATTTCATACAAATTGATGGAACATTTCTATCTGGAAAGTATAAGGGCGTATTGTTGATTGCAGCAACCCAAGATGGGAACCGTTCACCACTTCCGCTTGCATTTGCAATAGTGGAGAAGGAAAACTATGAATCTTGGAGCTGGTTTTTGGCATGCATCAGCAACCATTTCACACGCATTCGAGCACACCATTTTCGACACATGGCGCCTCCAGCTGCTATTATACCATACTTACGTCGTGCTGGCTTCTACGGCATTGCCGTTTCTGATTTCACTTACACTGATCATCCCCTTCTTGCTGCCTTGGTCGAGAGATGGAGACCAGAGACTCACACATTCCACTTGCCAGAGGGAGAGATGACTATCACCTTAGAGGATGTGGCAGTGTTACTCAGTCTTCCTATTCAGGGAGATGCAGTTATTGGACCCACCATCGGGGATTGGGCTGAGCTGGCACAGAGATTATTAGGTGTCGATATTTTGGCTGATCATACTGCTACAGATGGTGGGTCCATATCTATGCCTTGGCTTGCTTTGCAGTTTGCACATTTACCTGCTGATGTTGATGAGCAGACCATCATGTGTTATGCTTGGGCATATATCTTACGACTTATTGGAGGTACATTGTGTTCAGATCACTCGGGTGTGCATGTGCACATGATGTATCTTAGTTTACTAGAGGACTTTGATCGGATCGGGAGATACAGTTGGGGATCTGCATGTTTGGACTACACTTATAGAGCATTATGTACGACATGCCACTCAGATCACACAGATCTCGGAGGATGTGTCGTCCTTATACAGTTGTGGGCATGGGAGCACATCCCTGTCCTCACCCCTGTTACTGTTGGTCAGAGGCTTCCTATAGATGTGCTACAGGATGCTCCACGTGGACGATGGTATGATCCATCATATTTATTTGTTTCTGATTGTATTATGATTTATTATATTTAATTTCTGATTATTTATCACTTTCAATGTTGTATTTGATAGGTGGAGTCAGGCACATCGTTTCATCGATGCTCCAACCCACAATTTGGCTGCATATCGTCTCATGTTGGACAATTTACTACCTGACAGCGTAAGTATATATCATCATTTTTGTTTTTTGTTAACAAATTTCTCTGATGAAATGTCACATGTCATTACAGATTCATTGGATGCCATACTGGAGTCTGGTTCAGGACTTACCTACATACTGTACTGCTGGACTTCATGAGGTTATGGCTGTAGTGCCACTTATTCACTTTTATATTATTGAGTGGCACCAGCCCGATAGAGTTATGCGTCAGTTTTGCTGTGTTCAGCTGATTCCACCTGCACCACGACAGTTACCAGCGCTTCATGGCTTGAAGCTCACGGGGAGACAACATGTCGATTGGCGACGACGACATGCCCAATATGTCGCCATCTAGGACAATCGAGCAGAGCATCGTATCACAGGTGTACGTACGATGCGATTCTACCTATCAGATCAAGTAGAGTATGAGCCATGGTATAGAATGAAGTCTATATTGTATCTGACTCAGCACGGGAGAGGGATTCAGGATCTTGTAAGTCAATAAATTTCACATAATATATTTATTATGCAATTTTATAATTCATTTTGAATCTCTGTACAGCATACCAGACTACGACGACTATGTCGCATGACTGATCCAGAGGAGGAGGAGGTTGCTAGTTTATCTGTGATCCATGCTGCTTTGGAGGAGACGATGTCGATTTGTCGATCTATTCATGAAAGTATCATCCATCCTAGACCCCAGAGACATGATGTTCCTGCTCAGGAACATGATGCTCTTATCCCAGGAGATGAGGGTCCTACTCAGGAACCTGCAGCAGCAGCTGGTGCTGTTCCCCAGCGACGACAACGGCGACGGAGACCGAGTCCTGATGCACGTGAGCCCTCACCTGTTCCAGAGGCACAGGTCGGTGCTCTATCAGTCTAGCCTGACCCGTCTGGGTTTGTGCAGCAGGATGCAGCATGGGATCCATCTTTTTTGACCGGATATCCACAGTATTCGCCAGATATTTATTTTCCAGGGATTTATCAGGGGTCATCTCCCATGCCGCCATCTTTCATACCAGATCCTTCACAGCCTATATGGTTTACCAAGGGTATGATGACAACCCCTTCTACTTACGTAGTGGGAGAAGGATCTCGTGCACACGATGACATCCCTCTGACACCTCCTTCCATGCAGACTATAACAGAGGATCCCGTGATTGATGTTCCAGTGCCCGAAGATCATCCCTCTCCAGGTCATCATACTCCATCCCAGCATGGAACACGTCGCTCTCGATATGGACGTACCATTCGCACACCACCTTGTGGGACATAGCCTCACCATAGACACTGACATTACTTCTTCATGTAAGGTGAGATGAGAAGGGAGGTATTATACCATCAGGAAGAGAGATTCTAGAAATGTGAAATGCTATGACAAACCATTAGATGAAATGTGTCAGTTCCCCACTAGATGTGCATGTTCCTTCAAAATTTTCAGGCTGGAGATAATCCACCTTAAGTTTCACATAGCTTAATGTATTCCATGTATTAATTTCAAACACTTCAACCAATTTGTTTACTTTATGGGGAAGTAAAACCTCATTACTTTGAATATGAACATTACCATGAACATATAAAATCATCATTTTGCAAGAAAAACTACTAATCTCATGTTCACTGAAATACCCCTTAACGTAAGAATGATACAAATAGTGTAAGTACCCAATAGAAAGATTCCAATCCATTTTGACTGGGCTATGTGGAATCATTGGTGTTTTCATCTGATTAATAATTTAAAAGGTTTCAAAACCACCTTTCTAAAACTCAAAAATGTTTCAAGTAAGTGACTTTGAATGCCCATAAAATATAAACCATAAGATCTATTGAAATGAAACTTAAAACATGGATTAAACATATAATAAGTAATTGAAAATAAAAACCATTTCTTAAAAATTGCTGATGAAATACAATTATAAGCTTTCAAAAATACTTCTTTCAACTCAAAAATATTTCAGATATGAGACTTTGAAAGCCTATAAAATATAAACTTAATGACTCATATAAATGAAACTTAGAACATAGATTAAATATATAAGAAGTAGTAGAAAAGTAATTAGTTAATTCTAGTGAGGGGGAAAACTGTTAGACCCTGGAATTGAAGGATAATGGGGATGACAAGGAAACATCAACCCCCACGCCCACCCCTTCCACCCATTCAACCAACTTCGGTAACTCCTATAGAAGTAGCTTTTCAAAAAAAATGAAATGTCACCCCACCACAGCTTCCTACATCCAGATTAACCCCCCAATTCAGTTTCATTAAATGTGGACAGCCCCCATTTTTACCAAAGTGAATGATGCACTATTAAACCACCACTTTCAACCCCCGCCTCAAAAATACAAAATGCTTTGAGGGATGAGAAATGATTCGACGCATTTCAATGATGTAAAATGCACCGAATCATTTCTCATCCCTCATAGCATTTTGTATTATTGAGGCGGGGGTTGAAAAGTGATGGTTTAATAGTGCATCATTGACTTTGGTAAAAATGGGGGTTGTCCACATTTAATGAAACTGAATTGGGGGGTTAATATGGATGTAGGAAGCTGTGGTGGGGTGACATTTCATTTTTTTTGAAAAGCTACTTCTATAGGAGTTACCGAAGTTGGTTGAATGGGTGGAAGGGGTGGGCGTGGGTGTTGATGTTTCCTTGTCATCCCCATTATCCTTCAATTCCAGGGTCTAACAGTTTTCCCCCTCACCAGAATTAACTAATTACTTTTCTACTACTTCTTATATGTTTAATCTATGTTCTAAGTTTCATTTATATGAGTCATTAAGTTTATATTTTATAGGTTTTCAAAGTCTCATATCTGAAATATTTTTGAGTTGAAAGAAGTATTTTTGAAAGCTTATAATTGTATTTCATCAGCAATTTTTAAGAAATGGTTTTTATTTTCAATTAATTATTATATGTTTAATCCATGTTTTAAGTTTCATTTCAATAGATCTTATGGTTTATATTTTATGGGATTTCAAAGTCACTTACATGAAACATTTTTGAGTTTTAGAAAGGTGGTTTTGAAACCTTTTAAATTATTAATCAGATGAAAACACCAATGATTCCACATAGCCCAGTCAAAATGGATTGGAATCTTGCTATTGGGTACTTACACTATTTGTATCATTCTTACGTTAAGGGGTATTTCAGTGAACATGAGATTAGTAGTTTTTCTTGCAAAATGATGATTTTATATGTTCATGGGAATGTGCATATTCAAAGGAATGATGTTTTACTTCCCCATAAAGTAAAAAAATTGGTTAAAGTGTCTGACATTAATACATGGAAGACATAAGACTATGTGAAACTTAAGGTGGATTATCTCCAGCCTAAATTTTTTGAAGGAACATGCACATCTAGTGGGGAACTGACACATTTCATTTAAAGGTTTGTCATAGCATTGCACATTTCTAGAGTCTCTCTTCCTGATGGTATAATACCTCCCTTCTCATCTCACCTTACCAAGAAAAATTATCTAGAGCTTTTGAGGTTGATTTATACTCAGGGGCATGACAAAATTGCAAAGATGTTTCTATTGTGTGTAAAGCACATAAGCTGGTTGGGGTTTTCATTGTTGGAATGCATTTCAATGCTACGACAAAGTTAGAAGGACTAAGTTAAAATTAAAAAATTTATTAATTTCTTATATATTTAATCAATGTTTAAAGTTTCATTTATATTGGTCTTATAGTTTATGTTTTATAGTCTTTCAAATTCGTGTACTTGAAACATTTTTATGTTTCAAGTAGAATGTTTTGAAAGATTATAAATTAATTTTTATGGACATTTTTTAGGATGTTTTTGTTGTTTTCAACTATTTATTATATGTTTAATCAATTTTTAATGTTTCATTTCTATTGGTCTTATAGTTTATGTTTTACAGTCTTTCAAAGTTGGAAACTTGAAACATTTTTAAGTTTCATGTTGATGGTTTTGAAAGCTTATAAATTGTTTTTGGTGAACATTTTTTATGAAATTATTTTTTTTTCAACTATTTATTATATGTTTAATCAATGTTTAAAGTTTCATTTGTATTGATCTTATAATTTCTCTTTTATAATCTTTCAAAGTCACATACTTGAAATATGTTTAAGTTTCAAGTGGGTGGTTTTGAAAGCTTATAAATTAATCTGTATCAACATTTTTTATGAAATTATTTTTGTTTTCAACTATTTCTTATATGTTTAATCAGTGTTTAAAGTTTTATTTGTATTTGTCTTATAGTTTATCTTTTATAGTCTTTCGAAGTCGCCTACTTGAAACAGAATCACACATCGGAAACGCAGAATGTATTGTGCAGGAAAAGGAGAACCAGAATCCCACATCGGAAAAGCAGTATTTTTTTCAGGGAAAACCCCCTTATAAAAGGGAGTCCTGGTTGAGGGTATCAGTCAGAATCCAGACTGCTGTAATGGCAGAACCGCTGGATAATAAATAGAAGAAAAATTATGCTTGAAAGTTTTGTTTTATATATATATATATAAAACAAAACAAAACAAAAAAAATAAAAAAAAAATTAAAAAAAATCTAACCAAAGGCGGCACCTGGTGTGCCGCCTTTGTGGTTATTTTTTGGGCAAAGGCGGCACACCATGTGCCGCCTTTCCCTGGGCAGAAAATTCCCCAAATGCGGCACACCAGGTGCCGCCTTTGGGGGGTAAAAAAATAATTTTTTTAACCTAGAGGTATTTTCAATTTTTTTTTTGAAAAAATGTATATAAAAAAACCAGTGGTTGGAGTGATGAAGGCGTTGTCTCGTGGATTCCAAATCCATCATCGAATTTGAAATCAGGCTGCCAGAGTGGTATTGGCAGCTGACGGAAGTCTCGGCCCTGGCAAGGGATGTGGGCTGGAGGTCGGGGTGTCATAGCGGTGGAACCGGTCAGACTTGAACCTAAAACGCATAGCCTTGGCGAGGTGGAACTCATCCGGTGTGCAGAGAACAATGGTGGAGCGGAGTCCTTGGGGTGGGTGGGTGGGGGGTTCAGTCGTAGGCAGAGAGGCGGCGTTGGGTACCTCCTTTGAGGACGACATCATCGGGTGGGGCCTGAGCTGCGTGCTCGGGTGCGACCGCTCAAGTGTGGTGGCGTCCGGCGGAAGAGCCAAGCATGTCGGTAGCAGAGTCGGATGACGGCATCGGGAGGTGCAGCACCAGCCGGTGGTTTCGGTGAGTCTGAGCGGCGGCCTCAGCCTGTCGGGGTCCGGAGGATCCCCGAGGCACTGACCTCGGGTGGAGCGGCGGACAAGGACCCGCGTTCGGCGGGTCCTGCTGGTGCGGGGCGCGGACAAAGACTGTCACATCCCGACTCCTTAAATTATTTTATTTTTTTATCTATTGGTTTTTTTATCCTTGCCAAGGTGTGGGGAAAGCGCGAGTCTAATTTTTTTTATTGTTTAACAGTTTTGGTGGGTGTCGGACCGGTGCACGTACATTGCATGGTAGGCGGTGACCGCGCGATCGGCACAAGTGGCCGCACAAATGTGTAATGTTTAAAATTAAAAAAAATTTTGAAAAAAATAAATTGTGTTAAATGTTTGTGCCATGATAATAAATATATAATTGTTGTGTAGATAATAATAATATTATTATTGGAAGTGTTATTATTTCCATTAATATGTTTTTAATGATAGTTGGTTTTTAAAAGTGTTTTATGTAATTTTTTGAGTAAATTGTTATTATGGAAATTGTTAATGTTATGTTATTATTATTGTTAAAGTTGTTAAAAAAATAGAATGAATAAAATTATTATTTTTATTCTTCTTACTTTTATTATGATTATAAGTATGTTATTTATAATAATAATAATATTATTATTGTTATAATTATCATTATTATTATTTAAAAAAATTTAAAACCATGTTTACCCGGCGCCCCCTCCTTTCCCCCCTTGTGAGCGGCGGGCCACACACCCCTTTCCCCCTCTCTTGTCCGCCACATGATAGCACCATCCCTTTTTTTTCCTCTGCATAGTGTCGTGGGTCACACCTCCCTCCTCCTGCGTAGTGCCCGACCACCAGCTGCCAGCCTCTCCGACGTCTCCCATGCCGCCTCCCTATCCGGCTCTGTCCTACGCCCCTGTCTGACTCACCCTCTCGGCTCTCAATCTTGTCGGCCATGACCCCGCACCCCTTGTCTGCCAGCTGCACCTAACGTCGTCTGCATTCACTTTACCAGGCCACCTTTGTTCTCCCATGCTACCCCCTGCACCCTCCACACAACCGGCCACCTACAGAGCCCCCCATTGACAGCCCCATCTTCATCCTCACCGTTGCACGACCCTGCAGTTTCCTACCATCCTTCCCCCCCACAAGCGCATATCCCTTTAGCCGGTGTTCCTCACTCACGTGGCTTCATCCGATGCACAAAATTCTCCAAGCCGAACCCCCTCTAGTAAGAATCCTCTTTTATAGGGTTTTATGTAATTAGGGTCCAATTGTGATTAACTTGGTTTGATATATTTATTTTAGAATTCAATCCGAGCTTATTGTGGCGCGGTTGTCGTGCGATAGAGTTGTGTACTGAGGACGTGAAGTTTGTCTACAAATAAGTAGGTGTTTCTGCTTTTAAATATTATTTAATGAAGTTATTTTCTTGTTTAATTAATTTAACATTTTCGTTAATTTATTTGTTTTGTGCAAAAATTGGTATTCTTGAAGTTTATATTTTGTTGGTTTTGTTTGGTGGTATGATCATCTTGGGTGGAGTGCGTCTGTGGTGAAAACCCCATGTTTAATATTGTATTAGCATTTTATTATGTTGTGCATGGGGTGCGAATTCTGTATTGACATTTTATTTGTGTGCTTTTTGTCTTAGAATAGTTTTTTGGGTGTGTTGTTGATTTATGTTGTGTTTGAAAAAATATTTTCGAGGTTTGTTTGTCTTTAAAGTGAATAAATGGAGTATGTTCTTAGGGTAAAGCCTTGTTGTTCTTTTTAGAAAAGTTGTATTATTTATTGAAATGATTTATTTATTGGTGAGTGTGATGTGAATGATACTTTGGGAAGGATTCGATGTACGCTTGGTTTTTCTTTTGGTTTATGTGAGTCCCAGATAACTTTTTGGCCGTTTTTCCCTTCCGAATTAATTGTTTTTGGGTGTTGTTTAATTTTTGTAGGGTGTTGCTCCGACGTTTTCGTGAATCCCCTCACTGGGTTCGCAAAGGGTGTCTCGGGTCACGTCGAACAGTGCTCCGCCTACCGCCGCCGAAGGCGAAGTGACTCAGATTGCTTCGGATTGTTCGCCTTCATTTATGGGGCACACCTTGTTTTATCGCATGTTTTGGGTTCATTCTGATTCGTCTGAACCGATTTCAAGGTGTGTTTTACTCTGTTTATTCTTTTGGATTATTTTTAAGTCATTTTTTCTATGTTTTTAGATACTTTGCGTTGTTGCAGTGCATTGGAAATATTTTTCTATGATATTACGGTTATCGGCAAGTGGAACGTGCTTGCGCACAAGTTGGTACATAACGCATCGTCATCATAATAGAGTTCCGAGTTGAGGTAGGTCCCCCACTGCACTCACTTTTAAATTTATAATTTATTAATTTCTTTATGTTTTATTAATTTTAAAGAATAATAAATAGTATTATATAATAAATATTTAAATGATTATTTAGTGTGAAAATAGATTTTTAATTTATACCGAACACATGATACATTTTCTTGATGAGAGGACACCCTATGTTGAAAGAATTCCCATTTGGCCTTTAAACATAATCCATGGAATTTCAAATGTACTTCTAGTTTTAATGATAAGAGATTTCTTCTGAACAAGTGTTTTGGGTTATCTCAAGAAATGAGGTATTGTTTTAAAATTTTTGAAGGCCCGTTTGGAACTTTAATAGAATAAATTATTTTGGAAGACCCATTCAGGGGTGATCTTTTGTGTGCATTGATTGCGTGAGCTGTATATGTTGTTTTTGCATCATGACTGATTGATTTACATTGTAGACGTACCCCTTTTTATTGCTTGTGTTGACATGGGAACCTGGCATATTTAGTGAATCTTCTGAGAATGATTGCTGCACTGGTTTAGAACATTCACTAGTTACTGGCCCCATAGTAGTGGAATACTAATTTATTGCTGCTATAGGGATTGGGCCACTCGGTTAGGCCATAAAGGGCTATACTGGGTAGTAGAATGGGCGTTATGACGTCATCGATTTAGGGCATGCCTTCATGATGAGTCATATGTATAGTATGTTTTGGATTGTTCATGATCTCCTAGGATCGACCCATGTTTCTTTTTTTTGTTTATTTTTATGTGGTACACTGTTGAGAGGAATAGTTCTGTTTCTGACCCATGTATGAAACTTTTTCCATTTCCCTTGGTGTGTGTTTTGTTTTACATGTAGTTTTCCTTTTTGGATAATAACTAAAGCTTGGTTTTCTACTTGTTTTCAACAACGTTTAAAAAATGCAATGCACCTGTTCCTTTCAAACATTAATTTTTTTTAATTAAAATGGGAAATGGACTATTACTTGGTTTAGAAATGAAAGTGTGTGTGGAAACTAATATTTTATATAATTCTGTTCAAACATTGAATTAGTAATTTCATTATTTAATGGTAGTGCATTGGGAATAGTTATCGGGTTAGCCTACTATGTTTTAATGCTCACTCCTATAGTTATTTTCTGTTTTTAGTGTTTTTGCAGGCTACAACTTGGGTGTGTTCGCCTTGGGAGACGTTTGGTCATGAGTTGGAGAGTGACCCGTGAGGTCACACTGCGATACTGGTTTTCTCTTTTGGTCAATTTTATTTTCTTTTGTTCTTGTTTTGTTACTTTACTCTATTTATTTATTTTGAGCTGCTTTATTTTATTTCAGCTATTTTATTTATTTATTTTTACTGGTTGAAATCGTTCCCACTGCCTCGCTTGATGCCCTGGTGCCTATCACCAGCCCGGGAGGATCGGGAACGCCTCTCGGGCCATGTAACAGACCAGCTTGGGTGACCGGTTCAGGGTCGACCCGGGTTGGTTCGTGACGAAACGGTGTTAGAGCCAGGTCAGCCTCTTAGCGGACCACGCTTTTCAGAGCACCCATTGTTATTTGGGATGTCTGGTTGATGGAGATTAGGACTATCAGGGTTCAGGAGGTAGGTTACGGGTAGGTGCCTGATCACTACCGCTCATGACGAGACCTGAATTACCAGGGTTAGTCCGAGATTTGAGTCACATGCCTTTGGTCGATTCGGATTGAGGGATGACAATGGAGGAGAATCAGTTCACTTTGCGGCCTCTAATGGGGTGGTGACCCATGTGGAGTCCAAGTGTCCGGTTTCAGGTCCTATTAGTGTTATGCTTTACTTGGGGCATGGCTCACCACCGTGCCACTGAGTCAGATATACACACTAGTTCCTAATTCTAGTGGGTTATTATTGCTCGTGTTTTATTTTAGTCTAAGTTGTTTTGAGTGTGCATTAAAAGTGAAGTTAGTTTTTAAATGGAATAGTGTTTCCTCCAAATTGTTTTTGAAATTACTAAAGTGGGTTTCTAAAGTGAAAGCGTATCGGTTTGGAAAAATTTGGTATGGGTTTTTATTTGATAAGGAAAATAAGTGTTTGAACCTTGGAACTCCTTATAAAGGGTCACACGTGCGTGGGTATGTACGGAGAGTGCGTTGGGGAACTTGTTCACAGATGATTTGAGTGGGATTGAATGAACTCACGTGGGAAAGTTCATAAAGTTCCATAGGCGAGTTTTGAAAATATTAAAGAAATAATGGTTTTGGAAAAGTGATTTCTCCTTGTGTTGTATGTGTTTGGATTATGGCCCTATTTCAATTAGCTTGTGTTATTGCTTTGATTGAGTTTTGGATTGATGCCGACTTCGATGGTGTTTTTCATGTTGTTATGAGTATGTCTCCCAGAAATCCTCCCAATGTTGTCAATGAGTTATGCTCAGTTCTCAGTTTTTTTTGTGTTGCTTACTTATCGAGGTAGTCGAAGTCTTTTAGAGGTAGTTGTATTATTCTAAAAGATAGTGTGTCTTTGGGTTTTTGGGAACTCCCAGGGAAGTTAATGTTCGTACTTCCCTAGAGTTATTTTAGGGTTCAGTTCTTGACTAGTATAGATGAAATGTATCATCGTCGTTAGAGTTTTGGGTGTTATTAAGGGTGGTCGACTTCTGCAAAGGTTCCCCACCTGGAATGGAGTGCGGGCCGGTGGAACCCGTCTCTAAGAAACCATCTTCATTGATACCGACTCCTAGTTCGTTGGAACACTCTCTTCTGTGCCATCAGTATGGCCTGTCTAGACATTCTAATTCATCGTGTTGCATTATTTTTAAAATGTATGACCATCTTGACTGTTTGAACCATCAAACGGAAGAAGGAGTTAGAGACCAAAAGATGAAAATGCCTGACTGTGAGGTAGGAGACGCTTTAGCTATCAGGGCCCCAGCCACAGGTCTCAGGGTGAAGCTCACACAAAGTTAGGAGTTGACGATGGTGTGTGGAACCTTGGTCTGAGTAATGTTTTCGGCTTTGGGAGGGAAATATCCAATGTTTCCTTGTTTTGTTTTTGTCACCATTTTAAGCTCATCATAGTTTTGGGGATGTGATGAACTTGTTCTACCGTAGTCTAAGTGGTCTTATCTATTCTCCGTGTGTTTTCAAATTGTTCGGTTTTCCTTGAAGGGTGTTTGGCCCGCGAATGAATGCGTCATTCTAATATTGAGTTGGGTCTCAATTGTGTTCTTTAGGGGGATGTTCGGTTTTATGAAATTAGTGGGCGGTGTTTCAGGGTCCTTTCTGAGTTCGGGAAAGGAATTCCCTAGTATCTGATTGCAGTGAGGATTTCATTCAGTCAATGTGTGAGGGTTGAGTCAATTCCTCATCCTCCGGTTCTTTGGTCATTTCGTATAATGATTTTCCTTTAATTATCTGGGTGTTGTTCGGTCAATGTGGAGAAATTAATTGGGTTCGGTTTGGGAGTTCCCGCGTTGGCCCCCCCTCGGGGGTGGTATGATCGGGCTTCACGGTTTCCATATTATGAAATTCTTATGGTGGGGAGAACCCTCTTGTGTTCTCCCATCAACATCGGGCTTCTATTTTCTCTAGAATTGGTCCGGTATGACCTATGGAGAGTAATTCCAGCCTGGGTTTCACGGTTTTTCCTCGGTTTTTTCTGGTCGTGAACTTGAGTTATGTTAATTATGGGCATGGTAACTTTTTAGGGGCAGAATGTTTTGTGTTGGGGAGAATTTTTACACCCCAACTCCTTAAATTATTTTATTATATTATCTATTTGTTTTTGTTATCATTTCCAAGGTGTGGGGCGAGTGCGAGTCTAATTTTTTTTATCGTTTAACAGTTTTGGTTGGTGTCGGACCGGTGCGCAGACATCACATGGTTGGCGGTGATGGTGCGATCAGCCCAAGTGGCAACGCAAATGTGTAATGTTTAAAATTAAATAAAATATTGAAAAAAATAAAGTGTGTTAAATGTTTGCGCCATGATAATAAAAATATTATTATTGTGTAGATAATAATAATATTTTTATTGTAAGTGTTATTATTTTCATTGATATTTTTTTAATGTTAATTGGTTGTTAAAAGTGTTTTTAGTATTTTTTGAGTAAATAGTTATTAACGAAATTTTTAATGTTATATTATTTTTATTGTTAAAGTTTTTAATAAAAAATAGAATTAATAAGATTATTATTTTTATTCTTCTTACTTTTATTATGATTATAATTATGTTATTTATAATAATAATCATAATATTATTGTTGTTATAATTATCATTATTATTAATTAAAAAAAATTGAAACCCTAGTTTCCCGGTGCCCCCTCCTTTCCCCCATTGCAAGCTACGGGGAGCACACCCCTTTCCCCCTCTCTTGTCCGCCGTATGACAACCCCCTCCCCTTTTTTCCTCTGCACAACATCGTGGGTTGCGCCTCCCTCCTCCTGCGCACCTCCTGCCCAACACCCAACCACCAGCCGCCAGCCTCTCCAACGTCTCCCATGCCGGCTCCCTATCCTGCACCATCCTACACCCCTGTCCGACTCACCCTATGGGTTGTCCCTCCTCCCGGCCGTGACCCCGTGCCCCTTGTCCGCCAGCCGCGCCTATAGTCATCTGTAGGCCCTTTTCCAGGCCTTCTTCGTTCTCCCCTGCAGCCTCCCATGCCCTCCGCACAACCGGCCACCCGCGGAGCCCCCTGATGGCAGCCCCCTCTTCCTCCTCACAACTGCACAACCCAGCAGTCTTCCGACCATCCTTCCCCCCCATTAGTGTAGCTCCCTTCGGTCGGTGTGCCTCCATCGCGTGGCTTCATCCGATGCACAGCATGCTCCGAGCTGAACCCCCTCTAGTAAGATTCATCTTTTTTTATGGTTTTATGTTTTTAGGGTCCAACTGTGATGAACATGGTTTGATGTATTGATTTTGGAATTCAATCTGAGCTTGTTGCGGCGCGGTTGTCGTGCAATGGAGTTGCGTACCAAGGATGTGATGTTTTTCTACAAATATATAGGTTTTTCTGCTTTTAAATATTAATTAAAGAATTAATTTTCTTGTTTAATTAATTTATAATGTTCTTTAATTTATTTGTTTTGTGCAAAATTGGTATTCTTGATGTTTATCCTTTGTTGGTTTTGATTGGTGGTTTGATCATATGGGGTGGAGTGCGTTTGTGGTGAAAAACCCATGTTTAGTCTTGTATTAGAATTTTATTATGTTGCGCAAGGGGTGTGAATTCTTTTTTGACATATTATTGGTGTGCTTTTGGCCATAGAATAGGTTTTTGGGTGTGTTGTTGATTTATGTCATGTTGGGAAAAACATTTCGAGGTGCGTTTGACTTTAAAGAGAATAAATGGAGTATGTTCTTAGGGTAACGCCTTTTTGTTATTTTTAGAAAAGTTGTATTATTTTTTGAAATGATTTATTTATTGGTGAGTGTTATGCGAATGATACTTTTGGAAGGATTCGATGTAGGCTTTGTTTTTATTTTGTTTTATGTGAGTCCCAGATACATTTTTGGTCATTTTTTGGTCCTTTCGCATTAATTGTTTTTTGGTTTTGTTTAATTTTTGTAAGGTGTTGCTCCGATGTGGCCGTAAATACCCTCACTGGGATAACAAAGGGTGTCTCGGGTCACGTCGGACCGCACTCCGTCCACCGCTGCCGAAGGAGAAGCGATTCAGATTGCTTCGGATTGTTCGCCTTTATTTGCGGGGAACACCTTGTTTTACGGCATGTTTTGGGTTAATTCTGCTTCGTCTACACCAATTTCAAGGTGGGTTTTACTCTGTTTATTATTTTGGATTATTTTTATATCTTTTTTATGTGTTTTTAGATACTTTGCATTGTTGTAGCACATTGGCAAGGTTTTTCTGTGATATTACCATTGTCGGCAAGTGGCGTGTGCTTACGCGCAAGTTGGTACGTAACACATCATCGTCGTAACCGAGGTGTGATTCGAGGTATCTCCCCCACTACACACACCTTTAAATTTATAATTTATTAATTTCATGATGTTTTTATTAATTTTAATGAATAAGAAATAGTATTAGATAATAAAATTTTAAATGATTATTTAGTGTGAAAAGAGCCGTTTATTTTATACCGAACACTTGAAACATTTTCTTGATGAGAGGACACCCTGTATTGAAAGAATTCCCGTTTGGCCTTTAAACATAATTCACATAATTTCAAATGTACTTATAGTTTTATATATAAGTGATTAATTCTGAACAAGTGTTTTGGGTTTTCTCAAGAAATGAGGTTTTGTTTTAAAATTTGTGAAGGCCCGTTTGGCAATTTAATAGAATAAATTATTTTTGAAAACCCATTCAGGGGTGATATTTTGTGTGCGTTGAATGCATGAGCTTTATGTGATGTTTTTGGATCGTGACTGATTGATTTACATTGTGGATGCACCCCTCTTTATTGCTTGTGTTGACATGGGAACCTGGCATAGTGAGTGAATCTTCTGAGAACGATTGCTGCACTAGTTTAGATCACACACTGGATAGTGGCCCCATAGCTGGGGAATACTGAGTTATTTGTGCTATGGGGATTGGGCCCCTCAGTTAGGCCATGCAGGGCTATACCAGGTAGTAGTATGGGCGTTATGACGTCATCGAGTTAGGGCATTCCTTCAGGATGAGTCAGATGTATAGTATGTTGTAGATTGTTCACAATCTTGTAGGTTCGACCCATGTTTCGTTTTGTGTTTATTTGTATGTGGTGCATGGTTGAGAGGTCTAGTTCGGTTTATAACCCATGTGTGCCACTTTTTCCATTGCCCTTGGTGTGTGTTGTGTGTTACCTGTAGTTTTCCTTTTTGGCTAATAACAAAATCTTGGTTTTCTACTTGTTTGCAACAATGTTTTAAAAATGCAATGCACATGTTCCTTTCAATCATTAAAAATTGTTTTTAAATTAAAAAGGACAATGGACTGTTACTTCTTTTAGAAATGAAAGTGTGTGTGGAAACTAATATTTTACATAATTTTGTTCAAAACTGGAATTAGTAATTACTTTATTTAAAGGTAGTGCATTGGGAATAGATACCGGGCTAGCCTACAATGTTTTAATGCTCACGCCTATAGTTATTTTCTGTTTTTAGTGTTTGTGCAGGCTACAACTTGGGTTTGTTCACCTTGGGCAACATTTCGCCATGAGTTGGAGAGTGACCTGTGAGGTCACAGAGAGATAGTGGTTGTCTCTTTCGGTCAGTTTTATTTTATTTTGTTATTGTTTAGTTACATTACTCTGTTTATTTATTTTGCACTACTCTGTTTTATTTCAGCTACTTTATTTATTTATTTGTACTGGGTGAAATCGTTCCCACCGCCTCTGTTGATGCACTGGCGCTTGTCGCCAGCCCGGGAGGATCGGGAACACCTCTCGGGCCATGTCGTGGACCGGCTCGGGTGACCAGTTCAGGGTCGACCCAGGTTGGTTCATGACAAAGACCGAACAAGCGGCGGGTCTGTTTGGAGGAACCGAAATCGAGGGGGTCCGGTGGTGTTCGGATGGGCTGCGGCCAGCGGGTTGCGGTGAGCTGGACCACGGGACGAAATTCTGGACCAGGTCGGTCGGGGTGGACAATCCCAATATGTGCCCCATTTTGTTAAAAGGGGTGTATATCCTAAACGACGTGTCCGTTTGAAGCGTTGTCGAAGGCCTTAGGTTCTTCTCAATGAGGCACAATTTTTTATATGGGTTTCGGGGTTTTTGAGTTATACGCTCGACGGTGGGTGACCCGAAATGCTTTAATTTAATAATATTAAATTATTATTAGAAATTGAAATAAATGTTTCTCCAGAACTGGATGTCTGATGGACGCGCTGTTAGCAGCAGCGTGATCCTAGTTCTCATGTGGAATTTTTGAGAGGCTCCTTTAAGTGTTCATGATAAAGATAGGGTTTGGGCCCTACATGGTCCGGTTTTCACGTTTTACTATGAAATGTCATTTTTTCACCAGACGTCCATTTAGAGTGATTGAGCTCACGTTTCTGTTGGTTTTTTATGGGATCGCAATGGTGTGATATGCTTGACGAGTTTTGGGAGAGTAGTGTGGGCCACACCCATGATGGATTTACTGAATAGTACCTTTTTCACCGAGTGTCCATTTGGGACGATCAAGATGTCAATACCTTGTGTTTTTATGAGGAGAACGCAGTGGTATGATCAGCATGATGAGTTTTGGGATCGTGGTGCGGGCTCCACACAAGCTAGCTATGGTGAATAATGCATTTTTCATCGGTTGTCTCTTTTGGGCGAGTAAACAGCCTATCGTGTGTGTTTTTCTGTGAGGATCATGATTGTGGTCTCTGTATCAGCCATGGAGGTTCATGGTGTGGCGTTATGATGGGTTTCTCGGGATAGAGACATTTGGACCAATAGTGGTTGAAAGTACTCCCTTGGTTCGTTCCTACGAGGGTCTACGCGGTATCAGAACCTTAGTACTGGTTTTTGATCAACCCGATGGGAAGTTTAATCTTCTAGAGTTGTGGCATTCCTCTGATAGGCCCGGGGCGAGATCCTCTAGCATCGTTTCCCTAGATCGGGTTCTTGGTATCGATGTGGCTTCTTATCCACAAGCTACAATCCCCTATATAGCATGTTAAACCCGTAGGGTTTGTGGAATCATTGGGAATATGACCCCCTACCCAGTGGGCCGTTCTTAGTATGGTTGTTTCATTATCGGGTATACGATCCCCTACTCCGCATTAGGATTATTGTAGGATTTTGGTATCATTGGTTATATGATCCCCTACTTAGTGTGTGGTTTATGTAGGGTTGTGACATCGTCAGTTCGATCCATTACAGCGTGATATGTTCCATATTGGGTTTCGGTATCATCGTGATTGTTGTGACATTGGTGATGATCCTCTATCTAAGTGATGTGTTTCTGATGAGTTCCATATCTGGTTGTGGTATCCCCCAGCAGATCCTAGGAGTGATCAACTATCTTTTAGATCTACTAATTGAAGATCGAGTTGTGGAATCCCCCAGCGGACCACGGGAGTAATCCCCTATATGTGAGATCTTCAAATACCAGTGTGGTTTTTGGAATCACCTAGAGGACCCTAGGAGTGATACCTTATCCGAGGAGTTTGATGTTTTTGTTGTTTCGGTTTGAGGTTCTCAATGACGGTTTTTGATGAGCGTATATCTCTCCCACAAGTGTCATCTGGGATGACAGAGCTCGGGGAGTGTGTTCTCCTAGTTATGTACCTATCACAAGTTATGAAATCAGGACAACATGAGGCTTGGTGTGTGTTTGAGTATATATGGTTATTCATGGTGTTTGTATGGGCATGCACCTAAGCTAAGCTGACTATTCAGGTTTAGCCGAGGATGGTCTCTAGATGGAGTTCCTCGACCTTTTGGGTTCCATATGGGTCAGATGAGATAAATGATTCCATTCAGTTGATCCCTTTTTATTTTTGGATTTTTGGGGTGCCTGCTGATTAATATTATACACACCCATACATGTTGTTTTCCTATACATTTTGTGTCTTGTACAGACCACATGCCTTTTGATGATGTTCCAGGAGGACCCGAAGCAGACAGAGCTTAGCTTGTGTGACCGGTCGGGGGGTTTACTAGAGCTGTGCTGATGAGCTTACCAGCTGGTCCTTTTGGCGGCATTCTTCTTCCTTCTGAGTAGGTTGGATGGTTTTGTAGTGTTCCTTTGGTGGGCCCTATTTTCCACTTTTGTACGTTTTCTATACTCTGGTTGTGGGTTAGATGTATTCATGCATTTGTTTCTAGTTTTTATATATATCTCTCCACTGTTACTTGGAGTTGTATGTGCGTGCGTGTGTACAGGTACTTTAGGTTAATTCTTCCCATATGTGTGATAGTTTATTTGGAACTAGTCGCCAACCCCTAGCCTATTGGAGGAAATCTTGGGGAGTCATGGCTCGAGCCCCGTTGGGTCCAGTCGTGACAATTACTCTCCAAATGGATGAAATTTGGGCGATTTTGTATGTCTCATGATTAAGGTACAAGTTAAACTAATATATTAGCCTAACTGTGTAGCTTAGGAATTACTTAGTAGTATAAACCGACATTGTTTCCATATGTTATATTTACAAATGGGGGTAGAATATGAAAACCACTTAAAATTGGTTATTTTTTACAACTATTATTTTTTAATTGAGGTTTCTTTCCTTGGATTCCCCAGATATTCCACACCCTGATCATGGTGCCTCTCACAATCCTATTTGGCTCATCCATGCTCCTCAAATCTTAATTAAAGGTGGTTTCATAGTGATTCATAATGATGTTCATGATGTTAGGGACAAATTCTCTATAGTCATTCGTTTCTTTTCATTTTAATCTTCATTAACAACCCCTTTTTACATTTTTGGCTGATATATATTCCTAGGTTTGTTAAAAAATAGTTTCCTTTCATTATAGGTTCTTTTTCACCCTTTTATGATACATAATCTTGTGGATTTCATCAACTGGGGACTTAGTCGACCACCTTAGCAAGGTTTATCCCTTTCAATTTAATCAATTCAGTATTTATATGAATGAATAAATTCCTAATTATTTGGAAAACAATTAATTTTCTAAATAGATTAAAAGGTTTTATATATGATATTTTTCAATTACATATATTCAATTTCATGTGGCTTATTAGTAGGAATTTTATATGTAAATATGAAAATTATATAGGATTTTATTACAATAATTCATAATTTTTGATAATATAAAAAATAAGGATTTAATTTAAAATAATACATGTTCAATGGTTTTTTATAAAATTGGTTTTTCATGATAGTTTACCTTTCTTAAAGGGTTTCCATTTTGTCAAAGGGTGGTGTTTTTTAAAATATGAAATGTTCTTCCATTGAGATTTTTTATTATGATTATTGATGATTAAAATATCTAATCGAATTTTGATTGGGTTCTAATTTTTTTAATGGTATTTACTAATTAATATTCTATATTTCAAAAGTAAAATTCCAAGAATGAATATTGTGGTGATTTTATTTATTGGTAATTGTTAAGACCCTTTTATCCCCCTTATTATAGTCAATGGTCTGTCTATTATTGATGATATTGTTTGTTTATACACAATTCAGGTTGTTCTTCTGGTTTTGTATCTTGTTAGGAATGTGTGAAATGTGGTAAGAATGTGATTTTTTTGTTTTTCATTGGATTTTTGTTTTCATGACATGAAATTTATTTTTGAGAATGGCCAACCACCCAAAGATATTTGACGAGGTACCCTTGGATAGTAAATGTTATGTTGTGAAAATTGATAGGATAATTGATGATTTTAGACTAGATTGTTTGTAAAACACTATAATTATAAAGGGAGAAATGATTAAATAATATGAATTATGAAAAGAAAGTAAACCATTCCATTCATGATCATAGATGGTTTAATCCCTAATGCTATGAATAGTTATCCTAGACTAGTTATCAAGATGGGTGATTATAACGACCCATACTTTACATACATTGTTAATACTTCAAAATTGAAGCACACTTATTACAACATATGACAAAACCACAAAGGACCGTATAGGTATAGTGTCTTTAGAAACTGGGAAACATAAACAACTGGTTCATAAATCTTCTACAGTGTCTCCCATTTATTTAATCATATCTAGGGTCCCTTTTAGCATATTCTACTTAATATCCATCTTCCTGACCTAGGGAAAAGAAAACATAAAAGGGTGAGCTCAAATGCCCAGCAAGGGCAAATAAAGGAAATAAAAATCATATCATGTCTTTTTGAAAATCAAAACCTGCAAAAGAGATCATAATATCTTAACATGGAATAAATCATAGAAGTGAAAATGAGATCCCCATAATCATAAAATAAAACTGGAAACTTTGTGGCATGCACACATAATCATGGAAAATCATTTCTTGTTAGTCATGACTCATTTACAAGACTATCTTAGTGGACAAAGTCCCTTTCTGAACCGAGTCACCCTCATTCCAGTCCTGTTTCACTGAACTGGTATAACCTACCATTCCAGAAATGTCTATCTCATGAGATATAAAATCTTTACCCAATGAATTGGAGGGAGATATAGGTCCCACCCATCTTATAATGAATCCTTTCTTATGTGTGCCACATAATCATAAATCATACATCATCGCATAACACATGTAACAAAAATGGGATTCTTGAAACATCATGACATCATAAAACAAATCATATAAGGTAAAGGAATTCATAAAAATAATTCCATCACAACATGATCAAATCAATGTAATATTAGGGATAAAAACAGAACCCTTTATTATCTTAGATGGAAAATAATTTTGATAAAACTCTTGAACTCCATTCTTGAGAAAAATATCCTTTCTTCTTCAAAAACATTTTTCCTTTCTTAACATGTCATACAACTTTAAAATAAACGAAGTTGATTAAAAATAAACTTGAAAACTTGTAAAGGAAGCTTCTTGGAAATAATGTTTTAAAAATCCATTCATGCCGTATAAGTTAAAAAGAAAACATTCTTCTCGTACTTTTGTCGGAAAAGTCAAAAAGTACCTCGTACGAAAAAGCGACAAAATATTCCTTTCATATTCTTTATTAAAAACTCACCGAAGGGTAAAATTTGATTTAAACTATTGTAATTGGATGGAAACAATATTACATATTTAGGGAACATGGATGTGGATGATAAAATACACCCCAGTAAATGCCAAAGTAAAAACAATCTCGGATAAAAATGAGATTGCGATATTTCCCTTACATTAGGTCCTATTTGCTTTGTACGTGTCCGAAGCTCCTGTATAATGGTTTAAATAATGTTATTGACTTATTAAATAATCGTACATATTGATATGATATCATATATGGTCATATTCTTAGCTTCTTGTTAGTAATATTTCATTGTTACTTGTTACTCGGGTCTTTATTGCCTTTTGTTCTTATGCGTGTTTTGCCAAATAAATTCTTATTATTATTTTAAGAATATAGATAACTTATATCCAAAATGGTATTAGTGTAAAATATATCATATTTATTCATTCAATTCATTTATATAATTATTTTGTAATGATGATCATGTAGAACGATCCACTTCACATCGTGGAGACGGTATTCCGTACGTACGCACGAGTGATGATATCGTTCCTATGATCGTGGAATTGTATTGGAGTATATATATATATTATTTCAGTATCAATATTACTTTATAATAATCATAAATAGTTACTCATTACACCATTATACCCATCCTTGTAAAGTGATGGTGGAAAATAGATTACACCACGGCGTGGAGACGGTATTCCGTACGTACGCACGCGCGGTGATTTCATATTTCCGTAGGATAGATAGAAGGTGAATTAGGGTTGTTTAATATTTATAATAACATATCAGTATGTAAGTAATACTGATGTTATTACTTTATCATGAAACAACTAAAGAAGAAGAAGTTGAAGAAGAAAGAAATTGAAAAGATCGGTAACAGATATTACCTCTTCTTTAGAACGCCTCTTTGAATCCTCCACTTAGGGAACTAAGATTGGTCTTTGAAGAAGACCAGGACCTCTAGGATTATTATAGGGAAGTGGAGAGGAGAAACTTGCAGGGGTTGGCCGAGCTTGAGTGCTCAATTTGGTGTGAGAAGGAGGGGGAGGAGGTGCCCTTTTATAAGGGAGGAGAGGGGCACCTTAGGAATATCTCAAAATATTATTTTATATTAAAGTCAAAATAGGTTTATAATGGTTCCAAAGGGACTTATTTAGAAGCTAAAGTGGGGAAGGGTATAAATCATATCAATCAATAAGATTTAGTCAAGTTTAGGGTATTATTTTAACCTTATCAATTAGATTTAACTCTAAGTTAATTAATTTAACTTTTACCGTGTCTTTTTGTTTTCTTTCACTATATTGTTAATACACTTACTATAACATGCCAAACGAACCCCAAATTGTTTATTATTAATATATATATCCTTATATAAGTTATTTGGCCGAACCTTAGATTTTTAGGAATAAAATAACAATTAATAATATAATATTTGTTTTAAAAACTATTTTGTGTCAATTTTGACACTATTTGATATATGATTTTTCTGAAAGTCATAACAGAATTATATGTTCGAACAAAGTTAATTAAATCAACATTAATATATCATAGTAACCTATAAAATTATTGTAATTCATAAAAAGTCTCAAATTACATTTATTTTGGTGTTTATAACATCAATTCTGTCAATATTTCATTAATAAGATAATTACTGCATCATCTTTGTGTCATAAATAAATTAAATTATTTGATGTCTAAAAATTAAAAATAAAATACCATCATGTAGGAAATATTTTTATCTTTCTAATTAATATTTACAATCTAATTTATCTTATGTATAACCCCATATTAAAAATGATTTACTTATTAAACGTTGATTTTAACTATTTTAACCCTTCTTTAAATAAATTAATAATAAATGTCCTAATCTAACCCAAGTGGGCCTAAATGGTCATATTTTATTCCTAAGTTTGTTTTTGGTTGAATTACACTTGTCCAATAGAATTAGGACATGTGTTAGGGTAATAGTAATATCATATTTACCCTTAGTTACCCTATTTACTATTAACCGCGGTAAAAAAAAGTAAAAAGTTATTATTCACCAAAAAATTATTTTTATCTCATTGAACCACATTTTACTTACTGATATCAACCGTGTCTGTCGGATTTTTGAAATTCCATTCACAGAAGCGGTAAAATTAAGTTTTATGCAAAAATTCAGTTTTTAACCTACCACTTAGTGGTTTCACTATTCATCAAAAATTGAAAGTTTTCAGAAAAATACCAAAATTTCACCCTAGGATAATTTCGGTATTCCGAATCCAAAAATGAAGTCCATTTTAAAAAATACAATTTATATAATTTCAAAAAGTGGTTATTACTATTCATAATGGCTAGTTTTAATAGCATATTGTTGTTTAGTGAAACTCGGTATTGCGTACGACGCAAGCTATCGAGGAAGGTCGCGATTGCGTGTAAAGCAAGCCAAACAAGTGTTGTGTAGAAAAAGATTCCTTTGATGATTTATATAACGTAAAAGTCTCGGGTGTTACATTCTACCCCCCTTAAAAAGAATTTCTCCCTCGAAATTCGTCACTTTGTAACAAACAGATGAGGATACTTCTTCCTCATCATATCCTCAAGCTCCCATGTAGCTTCTTCAAGTTGTTGGTTCCTCCATAAAACATTCACCAATCGAGTGGTCTTGTTTTGTAGGACTTTTTCGCTACGATCCAGAATCTCTATCGGTTGTTCTTCATAAGAAAGATCTTGCTCCAGCGGTACAACTTCTGAGCTGAGTACATGTGATGGATCTGGTATGTACATTCTCAGGAGAGATACATGGAACACATCGTGAACTTGAGAGAGATTTGGTGGAAGCGCCAATCGGTAAGCTACCTTTCCAACACGATCCAGTATTTCGAAAGGACCGATATATCTAGGGCTCTACTTCCCTTTCTTTCCAAATCTCATAACCCTCTTCCAGGGAGATATTCGTAAGAACACTTTATCACCCACTTCAAATTCTAGGTCTTTTCTTCGGTTGTCGGCATAACTTTTCTGTCGACTCTGAGCTGCTCTTATGTGTTGTTGAATAGATCTAACCTTTTCTGCCATTTCATCAACGAGATCAGGTCCTAACAGCTTTCTTTCCCCAACTTCATCCCAGCAAGTTGGAGTCCTGCATTTCTTTCCATATAGAGCTTCATAAGGAGCCATCTGAATACTGGAGTGAAATCTATTATTATAAGAAAATTCCACCAAAGGTAGGTGTTGATCCCAACCTCCTTTGAAATCCATAGAGAAAGCTCTCAACATATCTTCTAGGGTTTGAATTGTTCTCTCAGACTGACCGTCTGTCTGGGGATGATAAGCAGTGCTGAAACTCAAATCTGTATCCAGAGTATGCTGAAGACTTCGCCAGAACTTCGAGGTAAATCTCGGATCCCGATCAGATATAATAGAAAGTGGTACTCCATGCAATCTTACCACTTCCTTTACATATATCCTGGCAAGCTGATCTAGAGAGAAATCCTCTCTAATAGGAATGAAGTGTGAAGACTTTGTAAGACGATCAACTATGACCCAGATAGCATTATTGCCTTTGGATGTTTTAGGAAGTCCTGTGACAAAGTCCATAGTGATGTTTTCCCATTTCCATTCGGGTATGGGTAATGGTTGTAACATCCCCTTAGACTTCTGTCTCTCAGCTTTAACTTGTTGACAAACCAAGCATCGAGAGACATATTCAGAAACATCTCTTTTCATGCCATCCCACCAGAAGTAATCTTTCAGGTCCCTATACATCTTCGTGCTTCCAGGATGAATAGAGAATGAAGAATTACGAGCCTCATCCAACAGCGCCTTCTTTAATTCGGGGTTGGAAGGAACACAAACCGGATTCCTGAACTTAATTATCCCATCACAATCAATGTTGAATTCAGGAACATTTCTCACCTTCTTTTGTAACTCGACATCTTCTTTATGTGCCTCCTTAATCTTCGCATGTATAGATGGTTTAACATTCATTTGAGAAAGATAAGATTTTCCCCTTCCATTATAATTCCAAGATCCATCCTTTGTAAATCCATAAATATTGGATCCTTTGTGATCCTCATCATGGATAAACTAGCATGGTCTTGTCGACTTAATGCATCTGCCACCTTGTTTTCTTTCCCAGTGTGGTAATTGATTGAGCAGTCATAATCCTTAATCAGCTCCAACCATCTTCTTTGACGCATATTCAGATCCTTTTGTGTGAAAATATACTTTAAACTTTTATGATCAGTATAAATATCACACCTTTCACCATAAAGGTAATGCCTCCAAATCTTTAATGCAAAGATTACCGCAGCCAACTCCAAATCATGTGTTGGGTAATTTTGCTCATGGATTTTCAACTGTCGTGAGGCATAAGCTATCACCATATCATTTTGCATAAGAACACACCCCAATCCCTTCTTGGATGCATCACTGTAGATCACAAACCTATCTCCACTACAAGGCAGTGTGAGCCCAGGTGCACTGGATAAACTTCTTTTCAACTCCTTGAAATTCCCTTCACATTCCTCTGTCCAGACAAACTTAACTCCTTTCCGAGTCAACTTGGTGAGTGGATTAGATAATTGTGAAAAATATTTTACAAAACGTCGATAATATCCAGCCAAACCAAGAAAACATCGAATCTCAGTTACTGTTGTTGGTCTCGACCATCTTTCGATAACCTCTGTTTTTGTTGGATCCACAGATATCCCCTCTTTTGAGATTATGTGACCCAAAAATGCAACTTTTTGAAGCCAAAATTCACACTTGGTCAATTTGGCATAAAGCTTCTCCTTTATTAGGGTCTTCAATATAATTCTAAAGTGATCTTCATGTTCTTCCTTGCTCTTTGAATAGACTAGAATATCGTCTATAAAGACTACCACAAATTGATCAAGATAGTCTCTAAAGAATCTATTCATTAGATCCATGAAGATAGCAAGGGCATTGGTAAGACCGAATGGCATCACTATAAATTCATAGTGTCCATACCTTGTACGGAAAGCCGCCTTTGGTATATACTCCCTTTTGACCCTTAATTGATGATACCCTGAACGAAGATCAATCTTGGAAAAGTATTGAGCTCCGCGTAGTTGGTCAAATAAGTCATCAATGCGTGGGAGAGGATATTTGTTCTTGATAATGATCTTGTTAAGTTTTCGATAATCAATGCAGAGTCTCATTGATCCATCTTTCTTCTTAAAAAATAGAACAGGTGCTCCCCAAGGTGACGCACTAGGGCGTATGAATCCCTTATCAAGATTCTCTTGGAGTTGCTTCTTCAATTCCTGCAACTCAATTGGGGCCATTCTATAAGGTGTCTTTGAAATAGGCAAAGCACCCGGTACGAGTTCTATTGAAAACTCAACTTCACGATTTGGTGGAAGACCCGGTAATTCCTCCGAAAAGACATCATCAAACTCCAGTACAATGGGCATATTCTTAATCGTGAGTTTCTCACCAACCATTTGAGATAAATAACCTTCATTTAGTGGAATCAATACCCATAAGATGGAAGAAATTTCCACTGGAAGATTATGTTCATCCTTGCATTGATATACGATCGTAGATTGATCTAGAATATGAAATGTGACTTCCCTTCTTTGAAAATTGATATGAGCTCCATGTAGAGAAAGCCAATCCATGCCAAGAATCACATCAAATTCCACTAAAGGAAGGATCACAAGATTTGCAGGAAGCACTTTCCCACAAACTTCAATCGGAGAAGAATTATAAACTTTTGATGCGACTGTTGTGCCATTAGGTGTTGTCACAGCTAACTCAACATCTAATTGTTGAGGTAATATGGTGATACCCTTAGAAAATTATTTAGAAATAAAAGAGTGGGGGGATCCAGAATCAAATAAAACATTTTCTACTTTAGAGTGGACGGTAAGTGTACCTTTCACCACTTCGTTATCGTACTCCACATCGCTGATAGAAATTGCATGTGACTTTCCTTTGTCTTTAGCCTTAAGATTTTGTTGACGTCGACCATCATCACCAACCCTTGGATTTGGGCATTGATTGGCATAATGCCCCATCTCCTTGCACTTGAAACATTGAAGTGTAGTAGGTTCATTCTGTGTATCCCTTCCTTTGTTTGCGTCATTAGACATCTTCTTCCCATTATCACGGCATTCAAATGCCCGATGACCTTCCTTTCCACATTTAAAACATTTACTTGTCCCTTTAAGACAACTCCCTCCATGTTTCTTTCCACACATTGAGCATAAGGAAAAGCTCATCTTCTTTTCCGTGTGCTCTTTAGATTTTTCTTTGAATTCCATCTTCCTCTTCTTATCAAACCCATGTGACTGATGGGTTATTCCAATCTCCATCTCGACTTTGATAGCAAATAGAACGATTTCCTCGTAGCTATTGAAGTCCCTTATGGCTAATTCCCTTCGAAGACTTGGTTTTAGGCCACTAAAGAATCGATCGATCTTACTCTCAGGTTGGATAATAATACCAGAAGCGTACCTTGCAAGTCTTGTAAAATTTGCTTTATAGGTACCAACAGATTCATCATCCATTTGCTTCAGTTCAAGGAACTCTTTCTCCATCTTTGTTCGGAGAATACGAGGGAAGTACTTATTGAAAAATAAGTTCTTGAACTCGTCCCATTCCATAGACTCAATTTCATCCCTTTGCCTCGTATTCTTAATAAGATTCCACCATTGATCAGCATCTACTTCCAAACGATACACTGCTAGGATGACTTTATCATGTTGAGAACATTGAAGAACTGAAAATATCTTTTCAGTAGTACTAATCCATTGTTCAGCAACTAATGGATCAGTAGACCCACTGAAAGAAGGTGGACGCTGCCTCATGAAGAATTCAACAGAATGTTGCTCCTTCCTTTGCTCGTTTGGAAGTCCTGCATGATTCATAGCATGAGAAAGTTGTGTGAGCATGGCTACAAGATTTTTCATTCCAGCTCCCATATCGTTTGGTTGCTCAGGGGGACAATCATTGCATTGCCCATCGCATTCCGCATTAACACGGTTCCTTCGGGTTCCAGCCACTGACTAAAACCAAGAAGAATAGTGTGAGCAACACTAATTATAATAGGAAAACCACATAATCAAGGATAAAATTTCACAGTTAAGGTTTTATCCTAGGGTATTCATGGCCATTTCTAAAACACTAAGATTGTGTTCTATGCTTAGTCTTATCCTTAGGGTTCTTACTAAGGCTTTAACATCCTAGTTTCCAAAGGTTGACTATACCTTTCCTCTGATACCAACTATAACGGTATGGATTTACTTCCAGTGGACTATAGTTGATACCTATCAGGGCACTCCATGGGCGGCTACACCCCCTGGGCGGAACACACCACCATCCCCAGTGGCAGCCATTTCCGCATGAAGCCCTTGGGCGGAGAGCCATGCTTCGTCCAATGCTCACATGTGAGAGTTCCCAAGGATCGGATACATTCCTACCTCCTTTGCCTCTGATACCAACTATAACGACACATACATTACATACATTGTTAATACTTCAAAATTGAAGCACACTTATTACAACATATGACAAAACCACAAAGGACCGTATAGGTATAGTGTCTATAGAAACTGGGAAACATAAACAACTGGTTCATAAATCTTCTACAGTGTCTCCCATTTATTTCATCATATCTAGGGTCCCTTTTAGCATATTCTACTTAATATCCATCTTCCTGGCCTGGGGAAAAGAAAACATAAAAGGGTGAGCTCAAATGCTCAGCAAGGGCAAATAAAGGAAATAAAAATCATATCATATCTTTTTGAAAATCAAAACTTGCAAAAGAGATCATAATATCTTAACATGGAATAAATCATAGAAGTGAAAATGTGATCCCCGTAATCATAACATAAAACTTGAAACTTTGTGGCATGCACACATAATCATGGAAAATCATTTATTGTTAGTCAGGACTCATTGCCAAGACTATCTTAGTGGACAAAGTCCCTTTCTGAACCGAGTCACCCTCGTTCCAGTCCTGTTTCACTGAACCGGTATAACCTACCGTTCCAGCCATGTCTATCTCATGAGATATAAAATATGATCCAATGCATTGGAGGGAGATATAGGTCCCACCCATCTTATAATGAATCCTTTCTTATGTGTGCAACATAATCATAAATCTTACATCATCGCATAACACATGTAACAAAAATGGGATTCTTGAAACATCATGACATCATAAAACAAATCATATAAGGTAAAGGAATTCATAAAAATAATTCCATCACAACATGATCAAATCAATGTAATATTAGGGATAAAAACAGAACCATTTATTATCTTAGATGGAAAATAATTTTGATAAAACTCTTGAACTCCATTCTTGAGGAAAATATCCATTCTTCTTCAAAAACATTTTTCCTTTCTTAACATGTCATACAACTTTAAAATAAAAGAAGTTGATTAAAAATAATCATGAAAAATTTTAAAGGAATCTTCTTGGAAATAATGTATTAAAAATCCATTCATGCCGTATAAGTTAAAAAGAAAACATTCTTCTCGTACTTTTGTCGGAAAAGTCAAAAAGTACCTCGTACGAAAAAGCGACAAAATATTCCTTTCCTATTCTTTACTAAAAACTCACCGAAGGGTAAAATTGGATATAAACTATTGTAAGTGGATGGAAACAATATTACATATTTAGGGAACATGGATGTGGATGATAAAATACACCCCAATAAATGCCAAAGTAAAAACAATCTCGGATAAAAATGAGATTGCGATATTTCCCTTACCTTAGGTCTGATTTGCTTTGTAAGTGTCCGAAGCTCCTGTATAATGGTTTAAATAATGTTATTGACTTATTCCAGAATCATACATATTGATATTATATCATATATGGTCATATTCTTAGCTTCTTGTTAGTAATATTTCATTGTTACTTGTTACTCGGGTCTTTATTGCCTTTTGTTCTTATGCGTGTTTTGCCGAATAAATTCTTATTCTTATTTTAAGGTTATAGATACCTTATATCCATAATGGTATTAGTGTAACATATATCATATTTATTCATTCAATTCATTTATATAATTATTATGTAATGATGATCATGTAGAACGAGTCACTTCACATCGTGGAGACGGTATTCCGTACGTACGCACGAGTGATGATATCGTTCCTATGATCGTGGAATTGTATTGGAGTATATATATATTATTTAAATATCAATATTACTTTATAATAATCATAAATAGTTACTCATTACACCATTATACCCATCCTTGTAAAGTGATGGTGGAAAATAGATTACACCACGGCGTGGAGACGGTATTCCGTACGTAAGCACGCGCGGTGATTTCATTTTTCCGTAGGATGGATAGAAGGTGAATTAGGGTTGTTTAATATTTATAATAACATATCAGTATGTAAGTAATACTGATGTAATTACTTTATCATGAAACAACTAAAGAAGAAGAAGTTGAAGAAGAATGAAATTGAAAAGATCGGTAATAGATATTACCTCTTGTTTAGAACGCATCTTTGAATCCTCCACTTAGGGAACTAAGATTGGTCTTTGAAGAAGACCAGGGCCTCTAGGATTATTCTAGGGAAGTGGAGAGGAGAAAATGGCAGGGGTTGGCCGAGCTTGATTGCTCAATTTGGTGTGAGAAGGAGGGGGAGGAGGTGCCCTTTTATAAGGGAGGAGAGGGGCACCTTAGGAATATCTCAAAATATTATTTTATATTAAAGAAAAAATCGGTTTATAATGGTTCCAAAGGGTCTTATTTAGAAGATAAAGTGGGGAAGGGTCGAAATCCTATCAACCAATAATATTTAGACAAGTTTAGGGTATTATTTTAACCTTATCAATTAGATTTAACTCTAAGATAATTAATTGAACCTTTACCGTGTCTTTTTGTTTTCTTTCACTATATGGTTAATAAACTTACTATAACATTCCAAACGAACCCCAAATTGTTTATTATTAATATATAAATCCTTATCTAAGTTATTTGGCCGAACCTTAGATTTTTAGGAATAAAATAACAATTAATAATATAATATTTGATTTAAAAACTATTTTGTGTCAATTTTGACACTATTGGATATATGATTTTTGTGAAAGTCATAAAAAAATTATATGTTCGAACCAAGTTAATTAAAGCAACATTAATATATCATTGTAACCTATAAAATTATTGGAATTCATAAAAAGTCTCAAATTATATTTATTTTGGTGTTTATAACATCAATTTTGTCAATATTTCATTAATAAGATAATTACTGCATCATCTTTGTGTCATATATAAATTAAATTATTTGATGTCTAAAAATTACAAATAAAATACCATCATGTAGGAAATATTTTTAGCTTTCTAATGAATATTTACAATGGAATTTATCTTATGTATAAACCCATATTAAAAATGATTTACTTATTAAACTTTGATTTTAACTATTTTAACCTTTCTTTAAATAAATTAATAATAAATGTCCTAATCTAACCCAAGTGGGCCTAAATGGTCATATTTTATTCCTAAGTTTGTTTTTGGTCGAATTACACTTCTCCAATAGAATTAGGACATGTGTTAGGGTAATAGTAATATCATATTTACCCTTAGTTACCCTATTTACTATTAACCGCGGTAAAAAAAAGTAAAAAGTTACTATTCACCAAAAAATTATTTTTATCTCATTGAACCACATTTTACTTACTGATATCAACCGTGTCTGTCGGATTTTTGAAATTCCATTTACAGAAGCGGTAAAATTAAGATTTATGCAAAAATTCAGTTTTTAACCTACCACTTAGTGGTTTCACTATTCATCAAAAATTGAAAGTTTTCAGAAAAATACCAAAATTTCACCCTAGGCTAATTTCAGTATTCCGAATCCAAAAATGAAGTCCATTTTAAAAAAATAAAATTTATAAAATTTCAAAAAGATGTTATTACTATTCATAACGGCTAGTTTTAATAGCATATTGTTGTTTAGTGAAACTCGGTATTGCATACGACGCAAGCTATCGAGAAAGGTCGCGATTGCGTGTAAAGCAAGCCAAGAAAGTGTTGTGTAGAAAAAGATTCCATTGATGATTTATATAACGTAATAGTCTCGGGTGTTACATTCTACCCCCCTTAAAAATAATTTCTCCCTCGAAATTCGTCACTTTGTAACAAACAGATGAGGATACTTCTCCCTCATCATATCCTCAAGCTCCCATGTAGCTTCTTCAAGTTGGTGGTTCCTCCATAAAACATTCACCAATCGAGTGGTCTTGTTTCATAGGACTTTTTCGCTACGATCCAGAATCTCTATCGGTTGTTCTTTATAAGAAAGATCTTGCTCCAGCGGTACAACTTCTGAGCTGAGTAAATGTGAAGGATCTGGTATGTACTTTCTCAGGAGAGATACATGGAACACATCGTGAACTTGAGAGAGATTTGGTGGAAGCGCCAATCGGTAAGCAACCTTTCCCACACGATCCAGTATTTCGAAAGGACCGATATATCTAGGCCTCAACTTCCCTTTCTTTCCAAATCTCATAACCCTCTTCCAGTGAGATATTCGTAAGAACACTTTATCACCCACTTCAAACTCTAGGTCTTTTCTTCGGTTGTCGGCATAACTTTTCTGTCGACTCTGAGCTGCTCTTATGTGTTGTTGAATAGATCTAACCTTTTCTGCCATTTCATCAACGAGATCAGGTCCTAACAGCTTTCTTTCCCCAACTTCATCCCAGCAAGTTGGAGTCCTGCATTTCTTTCCATAGAGAGCTTAATAAGGAGCCATCTGAATACTAGAGTGAAAGCTATTATTATAAGAAAATTCCACCAAAGGTAGGTGTTGATCCCAACCTCCTTTGAAATCCATAGAGCAAGCTCTCAACATATCTTCTAGGGTTTGAATTGTTCTCTCAGACTGACCGTCTGTCTGGGGATGATAAGCAGTGCTGAAACTCAACTCTGTATCCAAAGTATGCTGAAGACTTCGCCAGAACTTCGAGGTAAATCTCGGATCCCGATCAGATATAATAGAAAGTGGTACTCCATGAAATCTTACCACTTCCTTTACATATATCCTGGAAAGATGATCTAGAGAGAAATCCTCTCTAATAGGAATGAAGTGTGCAGACTTTGTAAGACGATCAACTATGACCCAGATAGCATTATTGCCTTTGGATGTTTTAGGAAGTCCTGTGACAAAGTCCATAGTGATGTTTTCCCATTTCCATTCGGGTATGGGTAATGGTTGTAACATCCCCTTAGACTTCTGTCTCTCAGCTTTAACTTGTTGACAAACCAAGCATCGAGAGACATATTCAGCAAAATCTCTTTTCATGCCATCCCACCAGAAGTAATATTTCAGGTCCCTATACATCTTGGTGTTTCCAGGATGAATAGAGAATGAAGAACTATGAGCCTCATCCAGCAGCTCCTTCTTTAATTCGGGGATGGAAGGAACACAAACCCGATACCTGAACTTTATTATCCCATCACAGTCAATGTTGATTTCAAGAACATTTCTCACCTTCTTTTGTAACTCGACATCTTCTTTCTGTGCCTCCTTAATCTTCGCATGTATAGATGGTTGAACATTCATTTGATAAAGATAAGATTTTTCCCCTTCCATTATAATTCCAAGATCCATCCTTTGTAAATCCATAAATATTGGATCCTTTGTGATCCTCATCATGGATAAACTAGCATGGTCTTGTCGACTTAATGCATCTGCCACCTTGTTTGCTTTCCCAGGGTGGTAATGGATTGAGCAGTCATAATCCGTAATCAGCTCCAACCATCTTCTTTGACGCATATTCAACTCCTTTTGTGTGAAAATATACTTTAAACTTTTATGATCAGTATAAATATCACACCTTTGACCATAAAGGTAATGCCTCTAAATCTTTAATGCAAAGATTATCACAGCCAACTCTAAATCATGTGTTGGGTAATTTTGCTCATGGATTTTCAACTGTCGTGAGGCATAAGCTATCACCATATCATTTTTCATAAGAACACGCCCCAATCCCTTCTTGGATGCATCACTGTATATCACAAACCTTTCTCCACTACAAGGCAGTGTGAGCAGAGGTGCACTGGATAACCTTCTTTTCAACTCCTTGAAATTCTCTTCACATTCCTCTGTCCAGACAAACTTAACTCCTTTCCGAGTCAACTTGGTGAGTGGATTAGATAATCGTGAAAAATATTTTACAAAACGTCGATAATATCCATCCAAACCAAGAAAACATCGAATCTCACTTACTGTTGTTGGTCTTGACTATCTTTCAATAACCTCTGTTTGTGCTGGATCCACAGATATCACCTCTTTTGAGATTATGTGACCCAAAAATGAAACTTTTTGAAGACAAAATTCACACTTGGTAAATTTGGCATAAAGCTTCTCCTTTCTCAGGGTCTTCAATATAATTCTCAAGTGATCTTCATGCTCTTCCTTGCTCTTTGAATAGACAAGAATATCGTCTATAAAGACTACCACAAATTGATCAAGATAGTCTCTAAAGACTCTATTCATTAGATCCCTGAAGATACCAGGGGAATTAGTAAGACCAAATGGAATCACTATAAATTCATAGTGTCCATACATTGTACGGAAAGCCGTCATTGGTATATCCTCCCATTTGACCCTTAATTGATGATACCCTGAACGAAGATCAATCTTGGAAAAGTATTGTGCTCCGCGTAGTTGGTCAAATAAGTCATCAATGCGTGGGAGAGGATATTTGTTCTTGATAGTGATCTTGTTATGTTCTCGATAATCAATGCAGAGTCTCATTGATCCATATTTCTTCATAAAAAATAGAACAGGTGCTCCCCAAGGTGACGCACTAGGGCGTATGAATCCCTTATCATGATTCTCTTGGAGTTGCTTCTTCAATTCCTCCAACTCAATTGGGGCCATTCTATAAGGTGTCTTTGAAATAGGCAAAGAACCCGGTACGAGTTCTATTGAAAACTCAACTTCACGATTTGGTGGAAGACCCGGTAATTCCTCCGGAAAGACATCATCAAACTCCAGTACAATGGGCATATTCTTAATCGTGAGTTTCTCACCAACCATTTGAGATAAATAACCTTCATTTAGTGGAATCAATACCCATAAGATGGAAGAAATTTCCACTGGAAGATTATGTTCATCCTTTCATTGATATATGATCGTAGATTGATCTGGAATATGAAATGTGACTTCCCTTCTTTGGCAATTGATATGAGCTCCATGTAGAGAAATCCAATCCATGCCATGAATCACGTCAAATTCCACTAATGGAAGGATCACAAGATTTGCAGGAAGCACTTTCCCACAAACTTCGATCGGAGAAGAATTATAAACTTTTGATGCGACTGTTATGCCATTAGGTGTTGTCACAGCTAACTCAACATCTAATTGTTGAGGTAATATGGTGATACCCTTAGAAAATTCTTTATAAATAAAAGAGTGGGTGGATCTAGAATCAAATAAAACATTTGATACTTTAGAGTGGATGGTAAGTGTACCTTTCACCACTTCGTTATCGTACTCCACATCGCTGATAGAAATTTCATGTGACTTTCCTTTATCTTTAGCCTTAAGATTTTGTTGACGTCGACCATCATCATCAACCCTTGGATTTGGGCATTGATTGGCATAATGCCCCATCTCCTTGCACTTGAAACATTGAAGTGTAGTAGGTTCATTCTGTGTATCCCTTCCTTTGTTTGCGTCATTAGACATCTTCTTTCCATTATCACGGCATTCAAATGCCCGATGACCTTCCTTTCCACATTTAAAACATTTACTTGTCCCTTTAAGACAACTCCCTCCATGTTTCTTTCCACACTTTGAGCATAAGGAAAAGCTCATCTTCTTTTCCGTGTGCTCTTTAGATTTATCTTTGAATTCCATCTTCCTCTTCTTATCAAACCCATGTGACTGATGGGTTATTCCAATCTCCATCTCAACTTTGAGAGCACATCGAACGATTTCCTCGTAGCTATTGAAGTCCCTTATGGATAACGCCCTTCGAAGACTTGGTTTTAAGCCACTAAAGAATCGATCGATCTTTCTCTCAGGTTGGATAATAATACCAGAAGCTTACGTTGCAAGTCTTGTAAAATTTGCTTCATAGGTACCAACAGATTCATCATCCATTTTCTTCAGTTCAAGGAACTCTTTCTCCATCTTAGTTCGGAGAATACGAGGGAAGTACTTATTGAAAAATAAGTTCTTGAACTCGTCCCATTCCATAGACTCAATTTCATCCCTTTGCCTCGTATTCTTAATAATATTCCACCATTGATCAGCATCTCCTTCCAAACGATACACTGCTAGGATGACTTTATCATGTTCAGAACATTGAAGAACTGAAAAAATCTTTTCAGTAGTACTAATCCATTGTTCAGCAACTAATGGATCAGTAGACCCACTGAAAGAAGGTGGACGCTGCCTCATGAAGGATTCTACAGAATGTTGCTCCTTCCTTTGCTCGTTTGGAAGTCCCGCATGATTCATAGCTTGAGAATGTTGTGTGAGCATGGCTACAAGATTTTTCATTCCAGCTCCCATATCGTTTGGTTGCTCAGGGGGACAATCATTGCATTGCCCATCGCATTCCACATTAACACGGTTCCTTCGGGTTCCAGCCATTGACTAAAACCAAGAAGAATAGTGTGAGCAACACTAATTATAATAGGAAAACCACATAATCAAGGATAAAATTTCACACTTAAGGTTTTATCCTAGGGTATTCATGGCTATTTGTAAAACACTAAGATTGTGTTCTATGCTTAGTCTTATCCTTAGGGTTCTTACTAAGGCTTTCACATCCTAGTTTCCAAAGGTTGATTATACCTTTCCTCTGATACCAACTATAACGGTCTGGAATTACTTCCCGTGGACTATAGTTGATACCTATCAGGGCACTCCATGGGCAGCTACACCCCCTGGGCGGGACACACCACCATCCCCAGTGGCAGCCATTTCCGCATGAAGCCCTTGGGAGGAGAGCCATGCTTCGTCCAACGCTCACATGTGAGAGTTCCCAAGGATCGGATACATTCCTACCTCCTTTTCCTATGATACCAACTATAACGACCCATACTTTACATACATTGTTAATACTTCAAAATTAAAGGACACTTATTACAACATATGACCAAACCACAAAGGACCGTATAGGTATAGTGTCTTTAGAAAATGGGAAACATAAACAAATGGTTCATAAATCTTCTACAGTGTCTCCCAATTATTTCATCATATCTAGTGTCCCTTTTAGCATATTCTACTTAATATCCATCTTCCTGACACGGGGAAAAGAAAACAAAAATGGGTGAGCTCAAATGCTCAGCAAGGGAAAATAAAGGAAATAAAACTCATATCATATCTTTTTGAAAATCAAAACCTGCAAAAGAGATCATAATATCTTAACATGGAATAAATCATAGAAGTGAAAATGAGATCCCCATAATCATAACATAAAACTTGAAACTTTGTGGTATGCACACATAATCATGGAAAAATCATTTCTTGTTAGTCATGACTCATTTCCAAGACTATCTTAGTGGACAAAGTCCCTTTCTGAACCGAGTCACCCTCGTTCCAGTCCTGTTTCACTGAACCGGTATAACCTACCGTTCCAGCCATGTCTATCTCATGAGATATAAAATCTTTACCCAATGCATTGGAGGGAGATATAGGTCTCACCCATCTTATAATGAATCCTTTCTTATGTGTGCCACATAATCATAAATCTTACATCATCGCATAACACATGTAACAAAAATGGGATTCTTGAAACATCATGACATCATAAAACAAATCATATAAGGTAAAGGAATTAATAAAAATAATTCCATCACAACATGATCAAATCAATGTAATATTAGGGATAAAAACAGAACCCTTTATTATCTTAGATGGAAAATAATTTTGATAAAACTCTTGAACTCCATTCTTGAGGAAAATATCATTTCTTCTTCAAAAACATTTTTCCTTTCTTAACATGTCATACAACTTTAAAATAAAAGAAGTTGATTAAAAATAAACATGAAAACTTGTAAAGGAATCTTCTTGGAAATAATGTTTTAAAAATCCATTCATGCCGTATAAGTTAAAAAGAAAACATTCTTCTCATACTTTTGTCGGAAAAGTCAAAAAGTACCTCGTACAAAAAAGCGACAAAATATTCCTTTCATATTATTTACTAAAAACTCACCAAAGGGTAAAATTGGATTTAAACTATTGTAAGTAGATGGAAACAATATTACATATTTAGGGAACATGGATGTGGATGATAAAATACACCCCAGTAAATGCCAAAGTAAAAACAATCTCGGATAAAAATGAGATTGCGATATTTCCCTTACCTTAGGTCCGATTTTCTTTGTACGTGTCCGAAGCTCCTGTATAATGGTTTAAATAATGTTATTGACTTATTCCAGAAACATACATATTGATATGATATCATATATGGTCATATTCTTAGCTTCTTGTTAGTAATATTTCATTGTTACTTGTTACTCGGGTCTTTATTGCCTTTTGTTCTTATGCGTGTTTTGCCGAATAAATTATTATTCTTATTTTAAGGTTATAGATACCTTATATCCATAATGGTATTAGTGTAACATATATCATATTTATTCATTCAATTCATTTATATAATTATTATGTAATGATGATCATGTAGAACGAGTCACTTCCCATCGTGGAGACGGTATTCCGTACGTACGCACGAGTGATGATATCATTCCTATGATCGTGGAATTGTATTGGAGTATATATATATATATATATTATTTCAGTATCAATATTAATTTATAATAATCATAAATAGTTACTCATTAAACAATTATACCCATCCTTGTAATGTTATGGTGGAAAATAGATTACACCACGGCGTGGAGACGGTATTCTGTACGTACGCACGCGCGGTGATTTCATTTTTCCGTAGGATGGATAGAAGGTGAATTAGGGTTGTTTCATATTTATAATAACATATCAGTATGTAAGTAATACTGATGTTATTACTTTATCATGAAACAACTAAAGAAGAAAAAGTTTAAGAAGAAAGAAATTGAAAAGATCGGTAACGGATATTACCTCTTCTTTAGAACGCCTCTTTGAATCCTCCACTTAGGGAACTAAGATTGGTCTTTGAAGAAGACCAGGGCCTCTAGGATTATTCTAGGGAAGTGGAGATGAGAAAATGGCAGGGGTTGGCCGAGCTTGAGTGCTCAATTTGGTGTGAGAAGGAGGGGGAGGAGGTGCCCTTTTATAAGGGAGGAGAGGGGCACCTTAGGAATATCTCAAAATATTATTTTATATTAAATACAAAATCGGTTTATAATGGTTAAAAAGGGTATTATTTCGAAGATAAAGTGGGGAAGGGTCGAAATCCTATCAACCAATAAGATTTAGACAAGTTTAGGGTTTTTTTTAACCTTATCAATTAGATTTAACTCTAAGTTAATTAATTTAACTTTTACCGTGTCTTTTTGTTTTCTTTCACTATATGGTTAATACACTTACTATAACATGCCAAACGAACCCCAAATTGTTTATTATTAATATATATATCCTTATCTAAGTTATTTGGCCGAACCTTAGATTTTTAGGAATAAAATAACAATTAATAATATAATATTTGATTTAAAAACTATTTTGTGTCAATTTTGACACTATTTGATATATGATTTTTGTGAAAGTCATAACAGAATTATATGTTCGAACCATGTTAATTAAAGAAACATTAATATCTCATAGTAACCTATAAAATTATTGAAATTCATAAAAAGTCTCAAATTACATTTATTTTGGTGTTTATAACATCAATTCTTTCAATATTTCATTAATAAGATAATTACTGCATCATCTTTGTGTCATATATAAATTAAATTATTTGATGTCTAAAAATTACAAATAAAATACCATCATGTAGGAAATAGTTTTAGATTTCTAATGAATATTTACAATCTAATTTATCTTATGTATAACCCCATATTAAAAATGATTTACTTATTAAACTTTGATTTTAACTATTTTAACCTTTCTTTAAATAAATTAATAATAAATGTCCTAATCTAACCCAAGTGGGCCTAAATGGTCATATTTTATTCCTAAGTTTGTTTTTGGTCGAATTACACTTGTCCAATAGAATTAGGACATGTGTTAGGGTAATAGTAATATCATATTTACCCTTAGTTACCCTATTTACTATTAACCGCGGTAAAAAAAAGTAAAAAGTTACTATTCACCAAAAAATTATTTTTATCTCATTGAACCACATTATACTTACTGATATCAACCGTGTCTGTCGGATTTTTGAAATTCCATTTACAGAAGCGGTAAAATTAAGTTTTATGCAAAAATTCAGTTTTTAACCTACCACTTAGTGGTTTCACTATTCATCAAAAATTGAAAGTTTTCAGAAAAATACCAAAATTTCACCCTAGGCTAATTTCGGTATTCCGAATCCAAAAATGAAGTCCATTTTAAAAAAAAAATTTATAAAATTTCAAAAAGTGGTTATTACTATTCATAACGGCTAGTTTTAATAGCATATTGTTGTTTAGTGAAACTCGGTATTCCGTACGACGCAAGCTATCGAGGAAGTTCGCGATTGCGTGTAAAGCAAGCCAAGCAAGTGTTGTGTAGAAAAAGATTCCATTGATAATTTATATAACGTAAAAGTCTCGGGTGTTACATTCTACCCCCCTTAAAAAGAATTTCGCCCTCGAAATTCGTCACTTTGTAACAAACAGATGAGGATACTTCTCCCTCATCATATCCTCAAGCTCCCATGTAGCTTCTTCAATTTGGTGGTTCCTCCATAAAACTTTCACCAATCGAGTGGTCTTGTTTCGTAGGACTTTTTCGCTACGATCCAGAATCTCTATCGGTTGTTCTTCATAAGAAAGATCTTGCTCCAGCGGTACAACATCTGAGCTGAGTACATGTGAAGGATCTGGTTTGTACTTTCTCGGGAGAGATACATGGAACACATCATGAACTTGAGAGAGATTTGGTGGAAGCGCCAATCGGTAATCTACCTTTCCAACACGATCCAGTATTTTGAAAGGACCGATATATCTAGGGCTCAACTTCCCTTTCTTTCCAAATCTCATAACCCTCTTCCAGGGAGATATTCGTAAGAACACTTTATCACCCACTTCAAACTCTAGGTCTTTTCTTCGGTTGTCGGCATAACTTTTCTGTCGACTCTGAGCTGCTCTTATGTGTTGTTGAATAGATCTATCCTTTTCTGCCATTTCATCAACGAGATCAGGTCCTAACAGCTTTCTTTCCCCAACTTCATCCCAACAAGTTGGAGTCCTGCATTTCTTTCCATAGAGAGCTTCATAAGGAGCCATCTGAATACTGGAGTGAAAGCTATTATTATAAGAAAATTCCACCAAAGCTAGGTGTTGATCCCAACCTCCTTTGAAATCCATAGAGCAAGCTCTCAACATATCTTCTAGGGTTTGAATTGTTCTCTCAGACTGACCATCTGTCTAGGGATGATAAGCAGTGCTGAAACTCAACTCTGTATCCAGAGTATGCTGAAGACTTCGCCAGAACATCGAGGTAAATCTCGGATCCCGATCAGATATAATAGAAAGTGGTACTCCATTCAATCTTACCACTTCCTTTACATATATCCTGACAAGCTGATCTAGAGAGAAATCCTCTCTAATAGGAATGAAGTGTGCAGACTTTGTAAGATGATCAACTATAACCCAGATAGCATTATTTCCTTTGGATGTTTTAGGATGTCCCGTGACAAAGTCCATAGTGATGTTTTCCCATTTCCATTCGGGTATGGGTAATGGTTGTAACATCCCCTTAGACTTCTGTCTCTCAGCTTTAACATGTTGACAAACCAAGCATCGAGAGACATATTCAGAAACATCTCTTTTCATGCCATCCCACCAGAAGTAATCTTTCAGGTCCCTATACATCTTCGTGCTTCCAGGATGAATAGAGAATGAAGAACTATGAGCCTCATCCAGCAGCTCCTTCTTTAATTCGGGGATGGAAGGAACACAAACCCGATTCCTGAACATTATTATCCCATCACAATCAATGTTGAATTCAAGAACATTTCTCACCTTCTTTTGTAACTCGTCATCTTCTTTCTGTGCCTCCTTAATCTTCGCATGTATAGATGGTTGAACATTCATTTGAGAAAGATAATATTTTTCCCCTTCCATTATAATTCCAAGATCCATCCTTTGTAAATCCATAAATATTGGATCCTTTGTGATCCTCATCATGGATAAACTAGCAAGGTTTTGTCGAATTAATGCATCTGCCACCTTGTTTGCTTTCCCAGGGTGGTAATGGATTGAGCAGTCATAATCCTTAATCAGCTCCAACCATCTTCTTTGACGCATATTCAGCTCCTTTTGTGTGAAAATATACTTTAAACTTTTATGATCAGTATAAATATCACACCTTTCATCATAAAGGTAATGCCTCCAAATCGTTAATGAAAATATTACCACAGCCAACTCCAAATCATGTGTTGGGTAATTTTGCTCATGGATTTTCAACTGTCGTGAGGCATAAGCTATCACCATATCATTTTGCATAAGAACACACCCCAGTCCCTTCTTGGATGCATCACTGTAGATCACAAACCTTTCTCCACTACAAGGCAGTGTGAGTAGAGGTGCACTGGATAACCTTCTTTTCAACTCCTTGAAATTCTCTTCACATTCCTCTATCCAGACAAACATAACTCCTTTCCGAGTCAACTTGGTGAGTGGATTAGATAATCGTGAAAAATCATTTACAAAACGTCGATAATATCCAGCCAAACTAAGAAAACATCGAATCTCAGTTACTGTTGTTGGTCTCGACTGTCTTTCGATAACCTCTGTTTATGCTAGATCCACAGATATCCCCTCTTTTGAGATTATGTGACCCAAAAATGCAACTTTTTGAAGCCAAAATTCACACTCGGTAAATTTGGCATAAAGCTTCTCCTTTCTCAGGGTCTTCAATATAATTCTCAAGTGATCTTCATGCTCTTCCTTGCTCTTTGAATAGACAAGAATATCATCTATAAAGACTACCACAAATTGATCAAGATAGTCTCTAAAGACTCTATTCATTAGATCCATGAAGATAGCAGGGGCATTAGTAAGACCAAATGGCATCACTATAAATTCATAGTGTCAATACCTTGTACGGAAAGCCATATTTGATATATCCTCCCTTTTGACCCTTAATTGATGATACCCTGAACGAAGATCAATCTTGGAAAAGTATTGAGCTCCGCGTAGTTGGTCAAATAAGTCATCAATGCGTGGGAGAGGATATTTGTTCTTGATAGTGATCTTGTTAAGTTCTCGATAATCAATGCAGAGTCTCATTGATCCATCTTTCTTCTTAACAAATAGAACATGTGCTCCCCAAGGTGACGCACTAGGGCGCATGAATCCCTTATCAAGATTCTCTTGGAGTTGCTTCTTCAATTCCTGCATCTCAATTGGGGCCATTCTATAAGGTGTCTTTGAAATAGGCAAAGCACCCGGTACGAGTTCTATTGAAAACTCAACATCACGATTTGGTGGAAGACCCGGTAATTCCTCCAGAAAGACATCATCAAAATCCATTACAATGGGCATATTCTTAATCGTGAGTTTCTCACCAACCATTTGAGATAAATAACCTTCATTTAGTGGAATCAATACCCATAAGATGGAAGAAATTTCCACTGGAAGATTATGTTCATCCTTGCATTGATATACGATCGTATATTGATCTGGAATATGAAATGTGACTTCCCTTCTTTGGCAATTGATATGAGCTCCATGTAGAGAAAGCCAATCCATGCCAATAATCACATCAAATTCCCCTAAAGGAAGGTTCACAAGATTTGCAGGAAGCCCTTTCCCACAAACTTCGATCGGAGAAGAATTATAAACTTTTGATGCGACTGTTGTGCCATTAGGTGTTGTCACAGCTAACTCAACATCTAATTGTTGAGGTAATATGGTGATACCATTAGAAAATTCTTTAGAAATAAAAGATTTGGTGGATCTAGAATCAAATAAAACATTTGCTACTTTAGAGTGGACGGTAAGTGTACCTTTCACCACTTCGTTATCGTACTCCACATCGCTGATAGAAATTTCATGTGACTTTCCTTTGTCTTTAGCCTTATGATTTTGTTGACGTCGACCATCATCATCAACCCTTGGATTTGGGCATTGATTTGCATAATGCCCCATGTCCTTGCACTTGAAACATTGAAGTGTAGTAGGTTCATTCTTTGTATCCCTTCCTTTGTTTGCGTCATTAGACATCTTCTTCCCATTATCACGGCATTCAAATGCCCGATGACCTTCCTTTCCACATTTAAAACATTTACTTGTCCCTTTAAGACAACTCCCTCCATGTTTCTTTCCACACTTTGAGCATAAGGAAAAGCTCATCTTCTTTTCCATGTGCTCTTTAGATTTTTCTTTGAATTCCATCTTCCTCTTCTTATCAAACCCATGTGACTGATGGGTTATTCCAATCTCCATCTCGACTTTGAGAGCACATCGAACGATTTCCTCGTAGCTATTGAAGTCCCTTATGGCTAACACCCTTCGAAGACTTGGTTTAAATCCACTAAAGAATCGATAGATCTTACTCTCAGGTTGGATAATAATACCAGAAGCGTACCTTGCAAGTCTTGTAAAATTTGCTTCATAGGTACCAACAGATTCATCATCTCTTTGCTTCAGTTCAAGGAACTCTTTCTCCATATTTTTTCGGAGAATACGAGGGAAGTACTTATTGAAAAATAAGTTCTTGAACTCGTCCCATTCCATAGACTCAATTTCATCCCTTTTCCTCGTATTCTTAATAAGATTCCACCATTGATCAGTATCTCCTTCCAAACGATACACTGCTAGGATGACTTTATCATGTTCAGAACATTGAAGAACTGAAAATATCTTTTCAGTAGTACTAATCCATTGTTCAGCAACTAGTGGATCAGTAGACCCACTGAAAGAAGGTGGACGCTGCCTCATGAAGGATTCAACAGAATGTTTCTCCTTCCTTTGCTCGTTTGGAAGTACTGCATGATTCGTAGCTTGAGAAAGTTGTGTGAGCATGGCTACAAGATTTTGCATTCTAGCTCCCATATCGTTTGGTTGCTCAGGGGGACAATCATTGCATTGCCCATCGCATTCCGCATTAACACGGTTCCTTCGGGTTCCAGCCATTGACTAAAACCAAGAAGAATAGTGTGAGCAACACTAATTATAATAGGAAAACCACATAATCAAGGATAAAATTTCACACTTAAGGTTTTATCCAAGGGTATTCATGGCCATTTCTAAAACACTAAGATTGTGTTCTATGCTTAGTCTTATCCTTAGGGTTCTTACTAAGGCTTTCACATCCTAGTTTCCAAAGGTTGACTATACCTTTCCTCTGATACCAACTATAACGGTCTGGAATTACTTCCAGTGGACTATAGTTGATACCTATCCAGGAACTCCATGGGCGGCTACACCCCCTGGGCGGGACACACCACCATCCCCAGTGGCAGCCATTTCCGCATAAAGCCCTTGTGCGGAGAGCCATGCTTCGTCCAACGCTCACATGTGAGAGTTCCCAAGGATCGGATACATTACTACCTCCTTTGCCTCTGATACCAACTATAACGACCCATACTTTACATATATTGTTAATACTTAAAAATTGAAGCACACTTATTACAACATATGACAAAACCACAAAGGACCGTATAGTTATAGTGTCTTTAGAAATTGGGAAACATAAACAACTGGTTCATAAATCTTCTACAGTGTCTCCCATTTATTTCATCATATCTAGGGTCCATTTTAGCATATTCTACATAATATCCATCTTCCTGACCTGGGGAAAAGAAAACATAAAAGGGTGAGCTCAAATGCTCATCAAGGGAAAATAAAGGAAATAAAAATCATATCATATCTTTTTGAAAATCAAAACCTGCAAAAGAGATCATAATATCTTAACATGGAATAAATTATAGAAGTGAAAATGAGATCCCCATAATCATAACATAAAACTTGAAACTTTGTGGCATGCACACATAATCATGGAAAATCATTTCTTGTTAGTCATGACTCATTTCCAAGACTATCTTAGTGGACAAAGTCCCTTTCTGAACCGAGTCACCCTCGTTCCAGTCCTGTTTCACTGAACCGGTATAACCTACCGTTCCAGCCATGTCTATCTCATGAGATATAAAATCTTTACCCAATGCATTGGAGGGAGATATAGGTCCCACCCTTCTTATAATGAATCCTTTCTTATGTGTGCCACATAATCATAAATCATACATCATCACGTAACACATGTAACAAAAATGGGATTCTTGAAACATCATGACATCATAAAACACATCATATAAGGTAAAGGAATTCATAAAAATAATTCCATCACAACATGATCAAATCAATGTAATATTAGGGATAAAAACAGAACCCTTTATTATCTTAGATGGAAAATAATTTTGATAAAACTCTTGAACTCCATTCTTGAGGAAAATATCCTTTCTTCTTCAAAAACATTTTTCCTTTCATAACATGTCATACAACTTTAAAATAAAATAAGTTGATTAAAAATAAACTTGAAAACTTGTAAAGGAAGCTTCTCGGAAATAATGTTTTAAAAATCCATTCATTCCGTATAAGTTAAAAAGAAAACATTCTTCTCGTACTTTTGTCGGAAAAGTCAAAAAGTACCTCGTACAAAAAAGCGACAAAATATTCCTTTCATATTCTTTACTAAAAACTCACCGAAGGGTAAAATTGGATTTAAACTATTGTAAGTGGATGGAAACAATATTACATATTTAGGGAACATGGATGTGGATGATAAAATACACCCCAGTAAATGCCAAAGTAAAAACAATCTCGGATAAAAATGAGATTGCGATATTTCCCTTACCTTAGGTCCGATTTGCTTTGTAGGTGTCCGAAGCTCCTGTATAATGGTTTAAATAATGTTATTGACTTATTCCAGAATCATACATATTGATATGATATCATATATGGTCATATTCTTAGCTTCTTGCTAGTAATATTTCATTGTTACTTGTTACTCGGGTCTTTATTTCCTTTTGTTCTTATGCGTGTTTTGCCGAATAAATTCTTATTCTTATTTTAAGGTTATAGATACCTTATATACAGAATGGTATTAGTGTAACATATATCATATTTATTCATTCAATTCATTTATATAATTATTATTTAATGATGATCATGTAGAACGAGTCACTTCACATCGTGGAGACGGTATTCCGTACGTACGCACGAGTGATGATATCGTTTCTATGATCGTGGAATTGTATTGGAGTATATATATATATTATTTCAGTATCAATATTACATTATAATAATCATAAATAGTTACTCATTACACCATTATACACATCCTTTTAAAGTGATGGTGGAAAATAGATTACACCACGGCGTGGAGACGGTATTCCGTACGTACGCACGCGCGGTGATTTCATTTTTCCGTAGGATGGATAGAAGGTGAATTTGGGTTGTTTCATATTTATAATAACATATCAGTATGTGAGTAATACTGATGTTATTACTTTATCATGAAACAACTAAAGAAGAAGAAGTTGAAGAAGAAAGAAATTGAAAAGATTGGTAACATATATTACCTCTTCTTTAGAACACCTCTTTGAATCCTCCACTTAGGGAACTATGATTGGTCTTTGAAGAAGACCAGGACCTCTAGGATTATTCTAGGGAAGTGGAGAGGATAAAATGTCAGGGGTTGGCCGAGCTTGAGTTCTCAATTTGGTGTGAGAAGGAGGGGGAGGAGGTGCCCTTTTATAAGGGAGGAGAGGGGCACCTTAGGAATATCTCAAAATATTATTTTATATTAAAGTCAAAATCGGTTTATAATGGTTCCAAAGGGTCTTATTTAGAAGCTAAAGTGGGTAAGGGTCGAATTCCTATCAACCAATAAGATTTAGACAAGTTTAGGGTATTATGTTAACCTTATCAATTAGATTTAACTCTAAGTTAATTAATTTAACTTTTACCATGTATTTTTGTTTTCTTTCACTATATGGTTAATACACATACTATAACATGACAAACGAACCCCAAATTGTTTATTATTAATATATATATCCTTATCTAAGTTATTTGGGCGAACCTTAGATTTTTAAGAATAAAATAACAATTAATAATATAATATTTGATTTAAAAACTATTTTGTGTCAATTTTGACACTATTTGATATATGATTTTTGTGAAAGTCATAACAGAATTATATGTTCGATCCAAGTTAATTAAATCAACATTAATATATCATAGTAACCTATAAAATTATTGGAATTCATAAAAAGTCTCAAATTATATTTATTTTGGTGTATATAACATCAATTCTGTCAATATTTCATTAATAAGATAATTACTGCATCATCTTTGTGTCATAAATAAATTAAATTATTTGATGTCTAAAAATTACAAATAAAATACCATCATGTAGGAAATATTTTTATCTTTCTAATGAATATTTAAAATCTAATTTATATTATGTATAACCCCATATTAAAAATGATTTACTTATTAAACTTTGATTTTAACTATTTTAACCCTTCTTTAAATAAATTAATAATAAATGTCCTAATCTAACCCATGTGGGCCTAAATGGTCATATTTTATTCCAAAGTTTGTTTTTGGTCGAATTACACTTGTCCAATAGAATTAGAACATGTGTTAGTGTAATAGTAATATCATATTTACCCTTAGTTACCCTATTTACTATTAACCGCGGTAAAAAAAGTAAAAAGTTACTATTCACCAAAAATTATTTCTATCTCATTGAACCACCTTTTACTTACTGATATCAACCGTGTCTGTCAGATTTTTGAAATTAAATTCACAGAAGCGGTAAAATTAAGTTTTATGCAAAAATTCTGTTTTTAACCTACCACTTAGTGGTTTCACTATTCATCAAAAATTGAAAGTTTTCAGAAAAATACCAAAATTTTACCCTAGGCTAATTTCGGTATTCTGAATCCAAAAATGAAGTCCATTTTAAAAAATAAAATTTATAAAATTTCAAAAAGTGGTTATTACTATTCATAACGGCTTGTTTTAATAGCATATTGTTGTTTAGTGAAACTCGGTATTGCGTACGACGCAAGCTATCGAGGAAGGTCCCGATTGCGTGTAAAGCAAGCCAAGCAAGTGTTGTGTAGAAAAAGATTCCTTTGATGATTTATATAACGTAAAAGTCTCGGGTGTTACAGTGATCGTCTAGGGATTTTCCCAGGGTGTGTGAGAGTAAGGAAAAAACATACTAGAAAAATAATTTGATGGCATGTGGTGACAATAATTTTTCATAAGACTAATTTCAGGTATGTAGGTGGAACCCAAGACAGGGACCACGTGTTTGTTGGGAAACTAGTGGTTCCTGGAAAGCCAATAACCACATTCAGTGATAAGGTATGTATTTTTTCTATTAGAGGGGCCCAATATTTACATATTCCATCTATTTATACATATCTCTTATCTACAAGGATTGTTAGCCAGGATAATTGATATAGTTATTTAGTTGACAGATGTGATACCATTAACTGTATGATAGTTGGTCGATGTACATGTTCCAAACATTATCCCATTAGTCTATGTGGTGTTTCTGAATTTTATCTATCACATTTTATGAATTTTGATAAATACATTGTAATGTTATATGAGTAATTTTGCTAAAAGTTCTTGAAAATTTTATTCATTCATGTTTTATTATTGTTGTTGACTACTTTTACTCCATCCAAATATTGGGATAATTTATGGCCTTTTGTTGTTATGATTCATTATTGTATCCCATTTTAACATTTTTACTTTTTTTAGTGTATGAAATATTTTAAATAGAAAATTGTGGAATGGTTTCAAATTATTTTTATGGAAAACGATTGTTGATCATTTAATATGATGTGTGTAATTGTTTCCAAAAGAATGTTGGTTAATGAGAACTTTTTTGCATTAAAAATGTCATTGGTTTTCGTAGAGTCATCCGCATTTAATGTTCTTTAAAATATTTTGGTTCATGAAAATGTTTCTTCACCATGTGGGGTTTTATTTTTATTTTGATGAAAAATGGAATTTGGGATCCATATTTCTAATTATCTTCAAACTAGTAAACATGGCTTATTTTAAAAATTGGAATAAATTACTAATGGTTGTGCCCGATTCTATTCAAATCACGACCCATATACTCATGATGGTTGTTATATAATATTATCTTCTTTTAAATATTTATATAGTTCATTTATTTTGGGTTTAATTTTGTTTCATCTTCTTTGGGAATAATGTGGTAGACAGTATCATGGTGGTTACGTGTGAGTCACATTAAAATGGTGTTTGGGAAATCTATTTCATCTATCAAGTTGGTTTGAGTTGTTTTATTCAATTTTATATTTCAATCATATTAATTATGTCTTATTATTTCATTATAGGATACCTATATAAATTGATCATTTTTATTTATATGAACATGTTAGATGATGGGTTTGTTTCTATTTCAATATTCCATGTATTTTCGTTCTGTTTTATTTGGTTTTATGAGGTAGAAAATGAACCCAAATGGTTTTTATACCCTTGATGTTTATTTTAGGCATATATGGACTGGGAACGCTCCTTGGGTTTGGGGTGGGTCTAGTTAAGTGTTGGCTGGATGGACATCCCATGTTGGTTCATTATACAGAATCCTCATAGTTGTTGCGGCATAGTTTTTGCAGCCATTTTAGACACACTGGAACAATCAAGTATTAAAAAAAATTAAAGAGTTAAACATCATAACATTTATCATATAATTAATTTATCATGACCCATATCTTCAACTACCCCATTTTTTCAGAAATAAATTGGAAATATCTCTATTGTCATTAAAAACATTATCCTTCTAGTCTCTTTGGTAATTCAATTTTGGATCAGTAACATGGCACTAGATTATTATGTTCAAATAGATCTAATATGAAATACTTTTTATGATAATAATTTCAATCACATTACCCATGTCAATAATTTTTCCCTAAAAATGTATTGTATTGGTGACCACAGGGTTGTCTGAGGAGGAGGTCAGAAGAGAAATTTTCACACCATCACACTGTTAATCATTTCTGTTAACATAAAAAATAGATTTTAAATTGAAAAAACCAGGTCAAACTATATCAAATAACAATTTAATAATAATAATACTTTAGTTATAAGAAATATATGTGAAAATTACTGGAAATGAAATGATAAATATGACTGGAGTGGATAAACTATTTTCCTCAGGCACTTCCGTTATCAATTTCTACCAATGATTTACAAATATATAATCCATTATATTATTCAAAAACTAATTTTTTATACCTATATTGACTATAATCTATATATATAAGTAAAATATTGGTGTGTATCTTCTTACAATTTTGTTTCAATTGATGAAATTCTTCAAAAAAATCAAAACTAGTTGAACTTGTTGTATTCAATGGTGATACCTCGACCTCAGTAGTTGAAATAATTGAAAAATATTTTACATTAATAAGATGATAAGAAAACCAAAAGATAATATAATAAAATACAAAAAAGATAAAAAGGGACCTCTTTAAATCTTGTAAATCAAATTATAGCATAATAAAAAATAAATAGATTTAACAATGAAAGGACTAATCTCTAAAGGGGAAATGTCTTCAGAACATTGATTCCCACCATATCAAGGAGATTTCTATACCTAGATTGAGAAATTCATGTAATACTATTATCCTACATTATATCTCCCCCAACAAATAATTCTTCCTCAATACAGAATTCCCTTTATGTGAAAATAAAATGAGAATATAAAGTGAAAAAGTGGGATGGAACCCTTCTACAATGTTTATGTTAACCAAATGGAGGTTCTATTTTTTGCCTCCTATCAGATGAATATAATCTTTTTATCTTCTCAATTTTTTTCGAAATAATATTATTTATCGACCTACCAATTTTTATTTGATTTGGAAATAGGCAAAATATTATATGAATTATATACTTAATAATAATTTCTCTAACTAAATGACCTTTCATATTCCTCTAATTTTTCTAATTAAGAGAATTACATAATGATATAATTTTCCATTGGGGTACATCATGAATGACACCCATTTATTGAAAATTTATATAATTGTTTAATAATCATATTTTGTTTCTTGTATCTTGAGTTTCCTCTATCAATTGTTGGGGTCCATTCATTAGGAAATAATTTTTTTCCAAAAAGACTAATTTTTTTCTTCTAGTTAAAAAAATCATTATTTGTCACAATTGAGAAATATCTATCCCACTCACAAATGAATAATAAAAAAATAATGACCCAATTTTTTCTTATATAGAATAATATATAACCATAACACAAAAGCTATTTAAAAATAGGTAAAATTATAGAGGTTCACAATTCTCAATTGCAAGCTCAAAACATCCCTAAAATCCAAGAACATTTCAATTCATCTTAATTTGTTAAATTTGTTATTATTAAATCATTTAAATAAACATGAAAATATCTAAAATTATATCGCTATTAGTTCCCCCACACATAAAAAATGGGCACCGAAACTAGTGATCATCCATATAAAATTAAGGTTATTTCAAAACACATACCAATGATGTTAAAAACAATTTCACCTAGAAAAAAAGATAGCATGCCTCATCGAAAAAATAATTCATGATCTCAATTCAGTTTATTCTATCCAATTTGAATTATTTTATCCTCCCAAGCCCACAATACAATTACATCATATAAATTTTCTCTCAACACACAACTATGGATTTAAACAAGGAATTTATCATCCAAACATAAGAAATAATAATATTATTATTGAATTATTTTTTCATATATACATTATGTGAGCCATGAAAATTTGATTAACAATAATATATTCAAGGTTTTTCTATGTCATATACTTTTTGGGTTTCAAGTGTGTAAATTTCTATGGAGGAATAATGAGCTCTTGAATATTTTTATATAGATATATTTGATTCCAATTTCCATTCAAGTATATTTTCCTCCTAATTATCATAAAAATAAAATCATATATGGGCATCTCTATGGATATATTTTTCATTCCATTCCATCTATATTTCATAAGAGGAAAAAATAAAAAACTTTAATTCTTTTTCTGAATACTATACATAGCTAACAATAGTATTCTATAGAAAGATCATGACATGCACATCTCAAATTCATTTTAGAGGTATAGATAGAAACAAATATCTGAAAAACATTGTCCAAAAAAATTCTTAAAATTTTGAATCTCCACCAAAAGAAACATCAAATGAGGTAGAAAACCACAATTCACTCCCCAACACTTACGTTCAACATGATCATTAATCTCTACATATAGAGAAGGCTAGAAACGAAAAAATTTGAATTTAATTTGGCTAACATAATATGCAATACATGACTACTAATGGATAAAATTTTATCAAATGTATATGTATAGAAAAAATTAAAAGGATTGTCTTGAAAAGGGGAATTCAAAATCCTCAAAATCATAGAACACAGTCCCAATTTTTTCATGGAAAGAGATTTTCTTATGGTTAAATAAATCATAGATTGGTTCACTAAATAAAATAGGTGTCTATAATTAATATTTTAAGAATGGTTCATAAGAACCACATGATGGGAATTTAAATGATAAAGACAGTTATATGTCACCCGAGACACAAAATTCAATGGGTTTTTCATGAAATTTCAAAATTATTGAACATGAAACAATATTATTTTCATAATTAATTTATAGTTATTTGCAAGGGATATATATATTTATTCATTTACATGAGATTTTAAAATATAAAAGATCATCATTTTAGATCCCAAATTTTTGTTACAAAATAATTTGAAATTAATCAGATAATAGTTGATAATAAAAAAATATCAATCTATAAATAATGATCCTAACAAAACTATTTTTTTCATTTTCCACATTGTAAAAATATTATATGAAATGTGAAAGTAAAAATGTTAAGTCATGACAAAAAAGTTGGATGGAAAGTCGCAACCTTATTACTATTGAGCAGCAACATCCTTGAACAATCCTCATAAAAGTAGCATGTTGGAAACCCACATAAAAAATTTGTATAATAAAAATATTATTGAAATATAGTAATGAAATGGAAAAATAAACAGAAGGTGAAATAACCTAGGTATGCACCCTAATGTGGGTTCTAGGATTTTAATGCCCCTAGTTATGAAGATGATGTTGATCATTCCAAATCTCTCAGTGGTTACAGTTTTATACTCATTAACCAAATAAATATAAAATATTCTTCATCTCAAAAAACAACTATAATCTCTAAAAAGATATTTATTCCAATTCCCCTACATTAATTTAAATTTCCAATGATTCTATGGAAGTTGGAAGAAAATATAAAAGAATTATCCCAAGACATTATGCACACAAAAAGATTCCACTGGTTGTTGAACTTTAATAAGAGGTTATGGTTCATTTTCAATTTCATATTCAAAAATTATTTATTCATTGAAAATAATTTTCATACAATCATCATCATCCAAACCATTTTACTCTTCAACCAGACAAACCATTATTTTATATATTTCATAATTTATATCCTTTTAATTAGAAAAATTATTCCACTCAAAATTACCAGGAAATAAATCATCACATGGATAATTAATTATCAAATTATCATCAAAATAATTATACAATAATGGATGATAACTTGGGACATCTCTATAAGGATTCTTAGGTTCTATCTCCATATAAGAATTGAAAATAGAGTTAATAAAGTACTCAAAAGCTTATGATCATTCATGTGCTCTTAAAAATTGAATGCACCAAGTTTATCATCCTCTTTATCAGCTGTTTCATACAATGGATCTAAATTTCCAATTTCAAAATGTGTCTCTTCACATGAAATTTAATTTCCAAAGACTCCATCCCAATTATCTTCCAATGAGTTTTCACTTCCAAAAGACACATCAATTGGAGATTCAATTATTATTTCATCTTAAAAATATGAAAAATATATTAAAAATATATTTTCAACTCATCCAAATAATATTATTCCGTATAAAAAGTGGTTTTTTTATATTTAGTTAATTGAGGATCTTCTTTAGACTATATTTTATTAAATTCATTTAAACGATTAGTAGGATTCCACATTTGTTTCATAAATCATGAATCATGTAAGCTCTATATTGAATCTTAAAATGATATTTTTTATTTGAAATTATTTTTTGAAATTAAATTTGAAAAATTAATCATAAAAACTCTCCTCATACCTTTTACGACAAGGCCATACATTGGAGTAGCCATGGTGAAAATCCAATATTTTTTTAAAGAATCTAAATTTGTGGTTAAAAATAAAAAAAATTAAAAAATAATAATAATAACCATCATAAGAAGAATCCCCTGAATCAAAAAAATATTTTGATGGGTTTTTATATCACATTACCCAAATTATTATTTTTCCCCATAAAATGATGTATAGTAGTGACAACAGATTGTCTCATGAGGAGGCTACAAGAAATGTTGTCAAACATTCAATTTTTCATATTTCTATTAATGATACAAATAAAATTGTTGATTTTAAATGAGTTTAAGTATTATAAATTACATTAAATCAGATTAAATAATAAATATAAAATAGTTCTTAGAAATTAGAATAAAATTAAAATGAAAATGATCAGCTAACGATGGCAGCAGTGGACAAACTACGATCCTTACACACAACCATTATCATTTTCTACCAATTCCTTCATATTAAATTATCGAATGTATAAATCAAGAAATAAATTTATACACATATATTAACCCAAATACATATTGAGACCCCATATAGTTGTGATTATCCTCTTAAAAATGTGATTAAATTTCTCAAAGACCGCAAAGAAATCGAAACTAGTGTATCATGTGGTTCTCAAGGAGGATACCTCACCCAAAGATGTTTATATTACATGAAAAATATTTTATCTTCATAATTTTTTAACATCAGAGATAAAAATATTATAAAATGGAAACAAGAGAGAAATATAACTTCATGAATCATGCAAACAAAATCGAGGATAATTTAAAAGAAAAAGTGTTTACAATCAAATGAATAATCCCAAAGGGAAACTAATTTGGGATCTTTTCATACCACCACATCATGGAGTTATCCCTTCATGGATAAATAACATAATGGAATAATATTATTCTAAAAAATATCACCCCATGTATAGAAATATTCTTCAATCCATTCATCCCTTGAAATGAATAAATGAATTGTATATAAAGCAAAAAGTGGAGATGGAAAACCTCTTCCCAATTTTTCCCCTAAAATTTCGATCTATTATAGGACTCCTCTAAACCAAATATATTCTTTGAATCTTCTATAATGATGATAGATATAATAATATATGTTGATCAACCAAATTTTCATGGATTTGGACACGTGGTGAATATTATTTGTATTATTAATGTATAATACATTCTCAGTCCTAAATGAAATTTCATCTTCCTCTAATTTGACATAGTCAAAAAACACTTTATTGAGATACTTATTCCATTGAGATTATACATTAATTCAACCCATTTTTTTCTTTTACATATCTAGGTCAAATAATCTCATTTATAGTCTTGTATCTGGATTCATAGATTAATTAATTTGGTGGGGTCCATTCTGAAGACCATAAAAAATTTACAGAATGACTATTTTTTTGGTCCTCTATATTTCCAAATCATTATTTTTCACTAATTAGAAATATCTATCACACAAACATAGTAAAACTTATAAAATAATCACTCAATTTGGATAAATGTAGAAAAATATATACATGAATGGTGTCCCTATATTCAATTCCTAAACATAGGTACCAAAATTCATAAATTAGGGAATTTCAACCAAAATCTATTTTTTTCAATTCTTGCACAGTGATCCAGAAAGTCATCATGTTTGGATCTTTTGTAATGATTCCAACTCAGTTTTGACATTTTCTGTTTCCAATAATCTATTTAATGTTAATGTCATATTTTATGTTTTATCTTTCTTTCTTTTACTTTTTATGCCATTTGGGACTCAAGAGAGAGATCCCTTCATTGGAATGATCTGTGGAATCTCAAATTAGACAATGAGGTTTGGATCATCAGTGGGGATTTTAATTGAATTTTTGGCCCATTAGAAGGGAATGGTGGGAGGGATTTCTACTTTATGTATGTGCTATATTTCATGGGTTTTGTGTCCCAAAATGGAATCTAAAAACATGGATACTACAGTGCAAAATACAATTGGTCCAATAATAAAACTGGAATTTAGCACATTTGGGGGTTGATTAAGAAATTCCTAGCCAATATCAAGTTCATTTCATCCATTTCCAACGGAATGGTGGATCATTTGGTTTGTGCAATATCTGATCATTCAACTCTCCTTCTATTCCTTTTTTTGGTAAAATAGGCCAAGAGTACTTTTCTCTATTCCCTGAGTTGAGAGTTTGACCCAAATTTTTCCCATGTTTTAGACTCGTCGTGGCAGAAACCATTGAATGAGGTCCATGGGGGGGGGGGGTCGTAATAATCTCAATCATTTGAAGGAGGAACTACATCAGTGGGAAAATTCCAAGCCATCATGGTTCTCAGACTTAGAGGGATCAAATGACAATTTTGAGCAAGCTTAACTAGGTTTTGAGACTCAATGGGATGATGATGATTTCAGAAACCTCTCTAGACACAATATTCTCCTTGCAAACCTACTTCTCAAGTAGGAAAAAATCACATTAGATAATTATAGGGTGACATGTAATATGAAAGAGGATAAAAATACATCCAAATTTCATATATCAATAGAAGAAAAAAAGAGGTCAAAAGCTCCAATTATTCATCTTGAATACTGATCTTTTACAAATGAACAAAATTCGGTGGCAGGTAAGGCAATGGAAAATTTTATACTCCTTACATGTGGATATTAACCCTCTCATATAGGATAGCGATTCTACAGGGCAGGCTCGCATTTTTTTAAAATATCTTACACGTGATTTCTTATGATATCAAGGGAGACCTTCAGATATCCCTAAATAAACAAGAGTTGTGGAAGGCGAAGTTGAGAAAGGATTAAATAAACTTATTGGTTTTCAATGACATGTGAAAAATAATTTTTGGTTTGGGTTTTAATAATTAATAAATCAAATAAAAAATACTACTACATCTATAATATGATAATCTCAAAATGAAGTTTCAATTATTATAGAAAATTTAGGAATCTTATTTATGATCTTGATTGTAGAAAATATTATTATGATAGGGATAATTCAAATAATTTCTATTCTAATAATTTCTTTACGAATGGAAAAACATATGCTAAATAAGAATGTATTACAAAATCTCTTTTAACTAACACTTTATATATATTGGCTTCTTAAAATGATTGGATAATATCTTCATTAAGTTCATTCGATCTCGTTGTATTTTTGTTACCATTATGGGAAGTTCTTTTGTATACTTAAATCGGTTTGAGGTCAAAGAAAAGGGGATCACCTCTCACCTTGTATATTCATTATGGTAGAAGATTCCCTTTAATGATATGTTAATAAATAACTCTATAATGGAAGGATATATCCATTTTGGTGAAAAACAAACATCCTTGGCAACACACACCTCCTCATTGTGGATGCCCATTTATATTTATCAATGGAAGTAGCAGGAACATCTTGGATATTAAAAAACTTCATAAGGTGTATTGTAAATAGAGTGATAAGATCATTAATCATGGGAAATGTGGTGTCTATATCCCAATGAATTATTCATGATGATGGAGTAAGAGGATTGAGTTTAATTTGGGGATCTCCAAGTGTCACTTTGTTATGGAATATTTACGATCCACAATCTCCTTGGAAATGTCTATATTCAGTTCTTTGATTCTATTGTGGATAAAATCACCACCTGTATTCCCAATTAGAATAATTTTTTTCTATCCCATGGTGTGAGAATTTACCTGGATAATTGTGTCTTAACCTCTATTCCCATACATGTGTTATCATCCATGATGGTTCCCAATATGGTCCTTCAAAACATTGAATGAACTATAATAGATTTTATATTTTATTCTCAAGTAGAAGGAAAATTACATTGGGATTCATGGGAAATAATGTGGTGTAATATGGATGAAGGGGGTATCAATATGTAATGTGTCTCATATTCCATGCCTGTTCTGCAAGTGAATTTGCCAAGTTATGTGCTAATGGGGTAGTCCCGTTGGGAATGATTTTCCATTATAATGTATGGAAACAGTTTTGATGTGGATAGCGGTGGATGGTCAACACTATGGAATGATACTTGACAATGCATATATACCATACAGCAGTACAGAAGACGAATCATTGGGGAGGGTTCAGTGTATTTATGGAGTGACAATTGGTATGGTAACATTCTTAGTTTTCTATGCTACCCTGATCCCAACTTGTCCATCTAACAGGCCATGTACTTTTATGCATTCACCTAAGTTATTCTGAATCCCATTCACATAGATGTGTTTCATATAACTTTTTTAACCGATGAACAGGATAGGCAGATGATCGTAGTATCTCAATATGTTTCATTTTATTCAAAAGAATTCCATGGTTCTCTGCATGTTAATGGAGATAATAAGGCCTGGGGAGGGGATCATTAGTGTTACATTATATTTGGAGATTAAGATATTCTTGTCTAGGTGATTTTTAATTGTTCTATTTTTATATATGAAGGCATGTACAAAAAAGGAGTCAATCTGGTCCCCAAGTGTTAATGTTTTCATAGGCATAACATTGAGTTTGAGTTGCACTTCTTCTAAAAAAGTGAGTGGGATTATTATATCTAGACTGACATCTGTAACTGCATTAGGAGGCAGGTGTATAGTCTTGCAGGTGAGGAGTTCCTCAATTAATGGTTTCATGGTTCAGGGAGTAGTGTGGAGGAATTTATGTTTCATTTCTCTTTGATGGAAGCATGGTGTTGTACTTTATAAAACATATGCAACAAATCAATGCATGATAGTATTCCCAGCTCTAGTTTGGCTATTTGGGCTAGGTTAAGTGGACTGGCACTAGATCTATCTTGCATCCTTATATAGGCTAATCGTTCTCTTTCCTTGTAGTGGTTCTAAGTAGAACATCACATAAGCCAGACGACCCAGTACATGTGTCCTCCAATCAATTGGGTTCCCTAATAGGCCACACAAGAGGACTTTAAATTAAATATTGATGGTTCTTTCAGGAAATGTTCCATGAGAGACAGATGAGTTTTTTGTGACCAGCATGGGTATTTCTTCCTTACATTCTTTTTGTGGCTAGGTCCTAGGGAATCCCTCATGGTCAGCGTAGACACCATATTCAATTTTATGAATTTTTGATACTCTCAGGGAATCCCAGATCACCGGGTGGAAACTGATTCAATGAATCCCCATAACAAAATCAGGGGTACTTATTCTACATCTTATTCTAACAATTATTTTTTCTAGAACTAAAAGGATATTCTATTTAATAGAATCTGTTATTCTCACCCCTAGAGAGAAGGAAACTATGTAGATGATTTCCGGGCATATGTGGATTCTCTTGAGTCCCCATGTCTTATTTTCAATAGCACGTGGTCTCTTCTCTCTTAGTGTGTTACCATTGTTCTAGCTGATGCTTCAGGTTTGTTTTACTTTAAACCATAATGAACTGTTTTGGGTTTGGTCCCTTTGCAAAAAAAATTCTCAATGTTGGATGGATAGTGAGAATCTAAAACTACTATTATTGGAGGTTCTATATTTGTTAGTTCATGTGGTTATACACTCTATACATGATATCAAACATGAATTTTACTATACAACCCCTATTAAGATGGATTGAAATAATTTCTATGTGGTCCTTAGTATGTAGGATTATTCTAGTAACTATACATATTTCATTTGGGTGACAACCCACATTGAAGAACATTGAAATTGGTGATAATTTGATTATTTATAGCATATAATTTGCACCTATGTACCATTTTTTTAAAGTTATAATGGAATTTAATTTGAGATTTAAGATCCATCCATGATGGTTGTTATGTGTTGTTGATGGTTTGTGGGTTTATGAGAACCATGATTGATGTAAACATTTATTAATTATATTATATAACATACCATTAGGTATTTTATAGACTATTGAAATTTTTAAAAGGTATCATTATTTAGTAGTTTCTTATAATTAGTAAGATATCCCCATATCAGGGTTTATTTGTGTTGTGATTAAGGACAAGGTCATAGGAACAATTGATGGTACAACTAAGGTATCAATTAAAGATTCAATCTATGTGGGTTTAAACATTGATTTGGTATTGTTAATCCAATCTATTAAAATTACATAAAAAGATAAGGACAATTAAATAATAATTATTAACCATTACATAAGGAATATTCGGTTGATATATAGTCGTGAAAGGATATAAGATCATCATTATATTGGTAATAAGGTGTTCTTTAAATATTGAACATGGATGTATGAATGCTACAAATATGATGATGAACCAACATGTGTAACATATTTCATGTTCAGACACATGTGATGGATTTTAATGGAATTCTTATTAGTATAGTTCTAATTGTGATGGTTTTAGGGTTATTGGATGTTTGATTTGTATATGTGACCTAGAATATTAGTGGTTTATTGTTTAATAATGAGTTCATCTTTCTTTTTTTTTCAAATACAACCGATATACAAGAACCTTTGTTAGGTATGCATTTTTGGTGTGCTACTATATTTAATATCACACCATGCATGTGAATCCCGATGCACATGAAGAGTTTCTAATTAGAGATATAGAAAAGTTATAGGACCAAATAACAATTTTCTGAGGATATAGAGCATAGAGTTAAAGATATTAACAAGATAGAATCAGTATAGAAGTTGTAGAGTCATCACTTATTTATCATCCTTTAATTTTACATTAGTTTGACAAAATAAATTTTGGGGTCTTAGATTATTTCATGAAGGGTTGATGTTTCATATTTAATATCATCGTGCTTTCCTTTTTTTATTCATGAATGGTATTTATATTTTTTATATGATGTTGGTTAGAAAATTATTACTGAGGAGATAGACTCCAAATTACACTATTCAGATCCTCTGTACTAGTCAGCAACCCTCTTGCATTATAGGATGCACAAATAGGGTCACATTTAATTTCCTCTCAGACCTAATTTTTTTAGATTTGGAGTTACATTCATTTTTTTTAATAATATGATAGCCTTTATTAAAGAATAAGGAAACATCAATGAATATCTATGAATAGGTGAATCAATGTAAAAAAGAAAAAGGATAATAATTTACATACCTCATAAAAAACCCATGAATATCAAGAAGAATGTTAAACATAAAAAAGATACTTTTTTCTAGATGAAAATGTCTGAAATGGAATTTTGAGAAAAAATCCTTGAGTAGTAGTATCAGTGATTTCAAGATATAACCACAAAAAAGTGAATCAATACCTAAAAAAATAATATTGATTTTGTTTTTTTGGATGACACCACTGAAAAAGAAATCAAATTTCTAGATAATTTTATCTAATTAGGGATCAAAAAGACTCAAGAGAACCCATGTGAAATATTCAAGAACATTTAACATATTTATAAATAATATATGATAATTTGACTAAAATACTAGAAATATTATAAACAAATTTAAAAAATTAAAGTATTAATGGGAGAAATTCTCAGGAAGAAGAATGGATTTTCATGATATATATTTTATAAGGATAACCCAAGAGTCCTTGAAGAGTTAATTAGAAGGGGTGATAAATATAGTCATTTCTCAATGGATTATCAAATTTGTATACAACATTACTAGGGAATGGTGAATAATATTAAATTATAACCAAAATAAAATTGTTATTTTATATTATAGATGACATATTTTACACACCAAATATGTCTTTAATTTTTCATCATTCACCCACATAGCTAGAAAAAATGATGGATAAAAACTAAATTATATGATTTTTAGTATATGATTATTTATATAAAATAATAATATATTACTTATCCTATTAACAATACATTTTTATTTAAATGATATCATCTCTGATGAGTACATAAAGACTACCGAGTCCACAATGCGATATGATTCATTTATCATTACTTCATTAAATGGATTGTCATAACGATTGGACTATTGAATAAAAAATAAATTTATAAAATAATTATCACTCTTGAAATGTAAAATATTTTTTACTTTATTTTTTCCCATACTAGACAATAATGAAACATCATTCATATATACTAACAGATTATTATCTCCATTAAATTTTGATCTTACATTTTAATTAGCAACTTACATGGATGGTAATAAATTTACATTTAATGTAATAACAAGATTAGTATAACTTTTTTATATTCTAAAGATTATTGGAAATGTGGTAATTTTTCATGGTAAAAAATATGTATTTTTTCGAGGTAATAACCCAAATAACCCCAAAATGAAAAATGTGAACATAACCATTTTTTATTCTTAATAAAAATGTTAATTAATGAAATAAATGTAATAATTATAATGGAATTATAATTATAATGTCTATAATAATTATTATAACTATGATTAATTTATTAATTTGTATTTTCAAAACATACAATTCTATAATGTACTTAAGTTAACAAGTTTTTTCATTAAATACAATTTTTAATTTAATCATTACACCTATTTTCCCTCTAAATATATATTACTTTAAATACTTCATGAATGTTTTTATTTAGGATAAAATAATTTATAATTTTCCATCTCAAACAATATTTAATTTAATCATTAAAAGGATTCATTTTATGTATTTTATGTGGGATATTTTTGTACTTTTTACAAACGATAGAATATATATTTTTTCATGTAATTCTTGATATAATTTTCCCTATATTATAGATGTTATTTTTAATTAGTTTTCTTATAAACTTTATCATGGGGGTTTTTCAAATTCTAGAAATTCTCTAGTTTTCATATTAATTAAAAGAATTTTATTTTTAATTAAAACATAATGGGGAAATTGATAGTGCCTCTCTACATGGTTTGAAATTATTTTTGTAAGGATTTTATGGATAACAAATATAGTTTAAAAATTGACTTTAAAAAAATTATACATGACTGTTATTGGTAATGTCTTGTGATCCTGATATATCACATAATGATGGATGAAGATGAAATATCTGTAAAATTAATTGGCCAATGAAAATTCATTGAATGAAAAAATCAAAAACATAACTAGGATGGTTGGTCTTATGGAATTAAATAAGCCTCAAAAGTTTTAAACATAGTTTAATCATGAAAAAATACTAGTTAGGATTAAGATTATCTATAATATATACTTCATAATGAAAATGTATTTTTATATAAATATTTTTATTTTGTGAGGAAAAAATTTATAAACATTTATAAGTGAATGATATGTTTCAAAAGGAATGATTACAAAATTTCTCAAATTCATCTATTTTACATTTTTATTTTTTATAATACAAATCTGAATCATGGATTTATGTTTTTAAATTGATGATTCTATCATGTGGATATATTTTATTTATATGAAAAGGGTTTGTTGAAAAATTTAATCATTTTGATGCGTTTTCTTTCCTTTCTCTAGACTATTATATTTCTATGATGTTTTTAACTATGATAATGTTTTTTATTGAATTTTTTTTTGATTTCATTCAGATAGACTTTGTGACACTAAAAAATATATAAATATAAAATTTTCCAAAATGGATATTCATCATAAATGATGGAAAATTATCTTTTGTGAAATTGGGGAATAAATTCATGAACTTTTTTTTTCAAAATGTACACTGTCTAGATATTTCAGAATTATTTTTCATTTTTTTAATTGCATATGTAATACATATAAACATTTATTCGTCCTCAAAATTTAACAACACTAAACACATGTTATAATTAATTTATTAATGTGTTGATTATATAAATAGGTGTTTTAGTTTTTATCAGATTAAAGGATTAAATAACATTTGTGTTAAAGTTACATTAAAATATATAATTTTACTATTCTAATTTATGAGAACATTTTCATTGTTAATATTTTTTATATTTCCATTTTCATCATCTAATATAGGTATTTTAAAAAAGTAGTTCATTGAGAGAGATAGGGAATCTTAAGAATGACTAAATCAATAAGATAATTACCTTCATAATTTTAAACCATGAATAGTTATAACTTAGCATGTTATGGTAGTGTAATTTCAATTGATTGATGTTATTAATTCTGAACCCATTTATGTGGCCTGTTGAATTATCCATAATTGATCATGTATATTGTTATTTATGTCATGAATCATATCCCTCTAGTATTTATAGAATCATTTGACCCATTTAAATATTATTGATAGATTAATGAATCAAGGAATATAAACAAAATTTTGGGAAGTAAGAAACCATAAATGATAACTATTTGGATTTATTTTTTAAAGGATAAGCGAATAAATTTTTGTCTATAATAAAAATTAAAAATTTAAAAATGAGGTTATTATCATAGAGTGCAGAATCATTTATAATATTTTTAATGAGAGGTATTTTGAAAAATTGATTTAACTGAAATGACAATCAAATGTTCTAAATTTGAATAAAAATTATGATGACTCAATGAATTGTTATTATGAAAATATTACAAGACTGGAAAGATATAAATATAATTTCAATTTATATTTTGAGAGTAATATTGACTGATTTAACATTGTATTAACAAAATTATAATGTGTGTTTGAATCAAATGAATTTAATACTTATTGGGATGATTTTTATTATTATTCGAAGGTTATGATAATGTTGTATTACATGTATGTACTTCATTGAAAAATTATAGTTATACAATATTGTAAGATATAGAGAATCATTCAACCACAAAACCTAAAGGTAACCCCCCCCCCCAAATATTCAAGATGTGGTAGAAATAATTTTAATTATTTTTTGATATGATTGGGATAGTGGTACCACTATTGAAAAATTAGTCATCTAGCACTTGACTGCGAGGAAAAGTGTTCTGATCATATATGAATTGAAAAATTAGATAATTATGATCCAATACGTTTTTTAGTTATAATTCATTGGGTAATTATTCTAAGAATTGTGTGAAGTTAGATACTATTGTTCGGGATCATCAAGATCATAAATAGAATAGTGTAAAAAATTATCTTTCTGTGACTAACAAAAATTAAATAATCCTCAAATAATGTTGTTACATGTATATTACTTTATTATTCATATTATGGAAATTCTTAATTTGAATTGGGATCCATACATTATTTTAAATCTATGAAATTTACATGAATAATTGAAATATAATTTTATGAAGTAAATTCAGGAAATGTTAGTAAAAAATCATTTGAAAATATTAAAGGAAACATGAATACTGAAAAATAATTCAATCATAAAGTTGTTAATGGTTTTTATGGAAAACAATAATTTATTAACTTTACTATATTTTTCTGTTATTATAGGTATCTATTGGATTTTAGGATATAACTCTATGATAAACATCATATCTGGAGAACTAATTTTCGATTTTTTAAGTGATTTTTAAAATTTACATAAGAATGAGTTCATACCTTTGAAACCATATATGGAAGTAGAAAAAATGATTAAATATTAGTGGATAAATTGTATTATATTATTATTCAAATGAAATAAAATGATCAAATCAGTGATCTTATAGTTGAATATAAATATTTGGATGTATTTCATGATGTATATTATTGTTTTATTCCAGACAGTTTGGGTGAATTTTCAATTGAATTATTCTATGTTCCTAATAAAATTTCAATACCCCCTTATAAAAAGGGCCAATTAGAACTTTTTTAATTGAAAAAATAAATATTAAATTTTCTTAATAAGTCTTTCATCTATGTTTTTATTTAATCTATTTAGATATCATATTGATTATTAAAATGACATATGATTCCACAATGTATTTAACTGATTATATGTCACATATTAACATTGCTATTAAGAATATGTATTTGATTCATTTTATTGATTTAATATTTGAGAAACTATTGGGAGATTAATATTTTTCATCAATTAATCTATGGTATGTTTTTCATGAATTAAAACAGATGGAGGAATACTTTTATAGGAGGCATTTATGTTCTATTTATAGCAATAATTAGTTTTTCATATGGTTAATGCGTTAAAATTTTCACCCGGGGTAATAATTTATCATATATGAAAATTTATCTATTATTATTTGGGAAAAAATGTAAGTATATTAAATGAATGAAATATAGTTTATTCTAAAATTTATTAGGAACTTGTGAAATAATTAAGGGTTGTTTCATAAATATGATAATAAAAATATTTATATAAAGAATCTAGAAAATGTAATATTTTGTTATAGTATATTTCATTCAATTTGAATGTTACTTCTATTGTAATAATTATTAATGTGCCTAGTTATTTTTTTTGATGAATTTATGAAACCCAAATAAGTCACTATGATTAAATATTTTTGAGACTAATAAGTTAGTATATATTTTTTTATGTGATTTAATTTTAATCTATATTGGAGAAAAAACAGAAACTAGAGAAGAAGTTCATTTCATATTGTAAAAGGAATAAAATGAGTGATTTTAAGAATTGAAAAAAATCATTTTCTTAATGATTTCCTTTTATCCTTTTCAAAATGATATGGTAAATTTTTTTAGAGAAACATTATTGTAGGGACATGGTTGGATATTAGTGAAATATGATCCGGTCTGTTTATATGAATCCTATGAAAAGAAAATCCGTGAATATAATTACCCTATATATGATAAATAGTTTGTAGTAGTTTCTGTTTTAAAAAAGATTATGTAATCCTTTTTATTATGTCAAATGTGAAAAATACATAAACCATAAAATTTTAATGTATATATTCAATTTGATAGATTTTAACAAGATGTAGAAAATATTGGTCAATATTATAAAATATTTTTATTTCATGAATCTCTATAATCTGGGAAAATAAAACTAGGTAGATAATGCATGGATGTGAATATATAATTAATATCTAAAAAAATACATTACTAAGATGATACTTTGTTTTTTAATTTAATAAAAGATACCCTAAAAAGTGTTCATATAGTTACTTTCAAACATTTTGTTCTTGAGATAGTAAAATCATCATTTTCAGATATAATTAATAATTCTCAGAAGGAAGAAAATTATTTTAAAAAAATGGAATAATTCGAAATGAAGGGTATGATGTATAATTTTGAAAATAAAAATGATTTTGTAAATATATTTGGAATGATACTTTGTATAGCAAGTGAAATTCTGTTTAACAATAAATGATTAAATAAATATCATTTCTATATGATTAATTTTCACCTAGTTTGTACAAAAAATGAATAAATTCCATTCAAATTTTTATTTATATGGGTTTAATGATTAATGATATTTCATATTTTTCTAGGTAATGAATGAATTTTCAATAGGTTAATGTTGAGATACAACTATATAAGGATATTATTCAAACATTATCAATTCTTAAACAGATATGGGACAATGTATCAATGGGTATCTTGGTGGGGTTACCAAATACTGCTCAAGGTAATAATCCAATTTAGGTTATGAATTATCTTTTGACTATATATTTTAATTTTCACCATATTTATGAAATAATTTATTTGGCTAAATATGCTAGAAATTATATAAATGTGTTATCTAAATCATATGGATTTTTAATCACTATTGTGTCTTGTCGTGATCCAATATTTACATGATTTATTTTAATGGACATAATATGTCATTATGCTTTGAATTAAATGTTAGATCATATTTTCATCCTGGATCTAGTTGGAAGTCAGAGTTAAAAATTAAAATATTTTTATATATTATTTGCGATTTATCATTCGACTATTTGGGATGTTGTTATCAACACCACTCTTTAATATAAATTTATTATAATAGGAAAATAAATTTTAGTATACAAGTTGATCAATTTGGTGAATTATATGGAATGTAGTGTTAAACTCTAATACATTGGGATGATGTCATTGAATGATGTTCTTGTGAAAATAACATTTATAGGAGATGGTTGTCTTGGTAAATTTTTATATTTACCATATGATGGAATCTCAATGGAACACAAAAATTAATATGAATAATCAAAGTAGAGATATCTCATATAAGGTCATATATTACGTTTTATTTAAATTTATCCTTGGAAATATGTTATTAATTTTATCTAAATATGAATATTAATTTCATTATATAATGGACAATATAAAATTATATGAAAATATGGAATTTTTTCTTATTGAGTGACTATACCTTGATTATTATATCTTTTATATTATGTTCATTATGTTTCATTGTCAAGAAAAAATATACTTGGCAGCTCTCATGTCATGAGCCCTAAATTAATTAATATTGAAGGTAATATTTATTTAAAGGAATATGTAGCTCAAATTTTGTATCACATATTGAATATATTATAAAATAATATTATTCAGCATGATATGTTTTGAGGGAAGTTCCATATGACGAATGAATAAAAGTGTGTATCTGAAAAGGATGTGAGGAAAAAATACACTATCCTATTTAAAATGAATTTGATATTGATGATAAATCCCATTAATGGGGTATGAATGTGAGAATCTGGTAAACATTAATTATAAATCAATTTCCATATATAGTAACATTCCTGATTATATTTTATTGTGTAAAATTCAATCAACTAATTTTATGAATTTTTTAATTCGAAAAAGTAACAAAATATTCAAACCATAGTGATGTTCATGAATTACATAGTTTAATTTAATTATTACACATAATATTTATTGGAACTTAATTTGATAACATGGAATTTATTATTTATATTATCATATAAAAATTAACTTATGGTGAATATATATGATTTTTTATAAATGATTGATTTTAATATGAATACTGAAATTGTTTTAATATTAAAATACTTATTTTTATTTTAATTAATTCATGTGAAAAAACAATTCAATTGTAATGTGGATAAATTTTAGATTAATATATTATATTTATTATTAAATATTAAATATTTAATTATATAGTAATAAAAATTTTGGCATCCTGTTTATATTTATGTTTAAGATACTTTTTTTTGGAATGAAAATTTAATTGTGTTTTTGGAACTATTAATAATCTAAATTTAACCCACATGAAAAAATTGCATCATACATGTTTTTCTTATTTTATTAATGTATTGTGTAAAATTTTATAATGTGGTTAATTAAATTTTTATTCATTATGAATATTAACAATGATAAAAACATTTTCATAGTGGTAAAATTATATAATTGGATAATTCTGAATCAAAAATATATGGTCACAAAATATATATTATTTTTATAAAAAGATATTATTTGACACCTATAAAGTTATATTTTATTTATAATTTTTTATATTCATCATGAACAAAATAATTAATTGAATATTATTTTAAAACATTTTGTAATTACATTGGTTCCACTAACCACAATTATAAACGGAAACATCCCCTCCGCTCTTATTCACACACAGTGAGAAATTTAACATCAAAAAGACCTATCAAAATATCTTTTCAGCATCCATAACCCCTTATTTTTTTCCTTTTTCTAAGGAAAAGACTAATCCTAGAAGGATTACGTTGTACAATAATAGTGGTTCTCTAGGAAGAGGTATATCTCTAAAATATCTTTTTTCGTGTTTATTTATTCTTTAAAACCCATATAAAATTATTCAAACATGATGATATTATAATATAAATATCTTATGTATTCTATAATTTTTGTATTTTATAAATAAAACATTCAAATATAAATTTCTATTCTATGTGAAATGATAACATGGCTGGTGCGTACAAGTGGACAACCACCTCTAAAAATTGATGGGATTCTTTTGTGACCACATTCTCAAACAGATAGTCGAAATTATGTGTGAAATTAATATAAAACATATTTTTATAAAATTATGATACTAAAAATATATTATATCACATACCTTCAAACCATTTAACTCGTTTGAAAATGATAATGTCACACAAGTGTATTTGTAGATTACAACATCAACAAATTGTGGTGGTTCATTTTCAATAACCTCTATGCATTCCTTGAAATAAGGATGGAAATAGTTAATGAATATATAATTTATAATGTATTTATTAATTTGTAAATTATGTATATAATCAAATATATTTATTTTTTAAATAGTAGAAATTGAAATCATCATTTATGTGTACGTATAGATTTCCATCATCATGAACTGATGTCACTCATTATTCATGACTACTTATCAGTTATGGTTATGAAATTATATTTAATGTATAAAAATGATAATTTTTTACATGTATACATTTATAATGATAATGAAAAATTATCCACCATAAATGTGGTCAATGCACCAATGATTTATTGAAGTGAAAAACAAAAGGACTCTAAAATTACCAATGCAAACCTATTAATATTTGTACCTAAACAGATCACGGTGTTAAAAGAAATTAAATATAAAATAATAATGGAACTATAATTTAAATTTTTTTAAACAAATAAATAACTAAAATAATTTAATTATCCAAGAGTTATAGAACATATGATGTTAAATGTGACATAATGTAAAATAATTCCATTAAAATATTATTTTAATTTAATCTTATCAAATCATTTTCCACTACAAAAATATTATTTTACCAAATTCATGAATGTTATTTTTTATATTTTATTTTTTTATAGAAATCATAAATAAATATTTTTTTCTTTCATTTAAAACTCTTATAGAAAAATATATTCATTTAATTTTGAATATATTATTTTATATTCGTTAAAATTACAAAAAATAATGTATTTATAAATCAATTCCTTGAACTTAATATCCCAACATAATTAACATTTTTTATTTTTTGGAATCCTAAATAATGTAACATGGAATTCTAATGATGGATCTATTTTATTATTTTAATTCATTCATTCATATTTCAATAAAATGTTTTTAAAACACAGAAATTGATTTTTCTTTTGGGTTATGACGAGTGTATAAATGACATTATGATGAAAATTTAAAGATTAAACATTTTCTATTCATGATATTATACAAAACATTTATCAATTATTAGGGAAATATTTCTATATATAATGATAATGGTTGAGCCATATATATCTATAAAATACATTCGGTAATGAATAATCATTGAAAAGTACTTATTATGGAAATAACCTAGTATATTAATCCTTCTATCATTACATGTAAACATTTATCTCAAACATTTATTAAAAACATGTGAATATTTGTTATATATATATATATTATTAACAAAGATAATAATATCTTTATTCGTATGGATTATTTTGAAAATATGTTTAATTTAAAAAGAAACAAAATGGTTATAATCATTTACTGGTGACTAGTTTGTTTTAAAATTAATGGATTCATGAGTTATCAAATATATATCATATTTAATTTTTTTAAAATAACATCTAGTTAATTACCACCACATTAATTCAAAGAAGTTTTATTTTACCATTTGGATATGTTTCATTTATTTTTTCAAAATTTTTATGAAAATGTGATCATTTTTAATTGTTTTAATTTCATTGGACTAATTGGTTTTATTTTAAATATATCCCTTTCCAGGATATTTTTTCTCATTAAATGTTTTAAAATGTATTTTACATGATTTATGGGTGATTCAAATGTATATAAAGGCCAATTTTTTCTTTTTCTTGACAGGCCATGAAAATCAGAAACAATATTGAAATACAAATGGGTATAACTTTACGAACTTTTTAATAGAATAAATATATAGTATATTAAAAATATAAATTAATTATGAAATATTTTACCAAATATGTAAGGAATATTTTTGTAGGCAAGAATGTATTGAAATTGTGTAATGATGAATTCATTCTAGAGTTATCAGAAAAATTTCTGAACCTGGTTTAAAAAGTATGTTAGTTACTAACAGTATAAGTGGATGTTAAATTAAGATATAAATATAAATAAGCTCTAATTTATGATGAAGGTTTTATTTCATAGTGTCAATCGATAGTCATTACATGACGACTAATGGAATGTATTTTGGAGGTTTTACCATCAAAGGATATATAGGTGAATGTATTTATTATTAGAGTTAAACAAATATGGAAGTGTGAATATTACAATGGGATATTTGGTGTATGTGAACTTCTGGTGGTTCACGATGTTAAAATAGATTTATTCCACAAATGACTCCATTTAAATCTTTTCTATAAATTTTTAGGCCTATAATTTTATTAATTTCCAATCAGATTCACTAAAACTTTGTTTTATCGCCCAATTGTTTTTTAAATCCTTTATATTACTTGATACCTAGATTGTAACATTGTTTCCCAAAGATTATTGATTTGAAATATGAAGTTATTATGTTTGATCATTGATGATGTGACAATTAGAAATGAAAAAGTCATCAACATAGATTCATTTTCATTCAATGATTGGTCCAATGATATGGTTGGGATTTAGAATTTTTGGATTACAACATATTATATTTTTTCAAAGGATTGATCGATAATATATTTTTGAAAAATTAAATATTATCTTTTAATTGCCTCATGAAATCATTATATCTCGTGATACAATATTTAAAGTGTCATAATTATATATTTTGTTTGTACTTTCATACCCATGCGATCAATAACCAATTAGAGTTTCTCATCGATGCTTCTCACTATTTTGTTTAATAAATTTCTTACAATGTTATTCATGTTATTTAACATCATCAATCCTATTTAACCAAAATTAAACATGTTCTATGAGATTTTGAACATGTCTGAACCTAAAAATTAAAATTATTTTTATGAAGGAGATTTCTTGAACCCCATCAATATGGGGTTCTATAATCAGCAAAGAGACTCAGGATTTTTGAAATGAGGGGTAGATTAATATTTATGAGTGTGATTGATTGTTTAATGGAAATATAGTTTTATATGAACACTGAGAAATTCTTATGGATTTTTAAATTTATATGGATTTAGATCACTGTTTATAATGACGGGTGAACTGGAATAAGTTTTTAGATAGAGGAAAATCATTAAAGGTCTTCTTTGAGATGCTTTTAGAGGATAAGGATGGTGGTGAAATATATTTTTAATGAAATTATAGAAATTGGATTCTAAAAATAAAATTAATTACAGGAACTATCATTTAAAACTATATATTTGGGATAGATTCATGTAATTCGATATAATTGTACAAATTGAAATATGCCTTCCAGTGTTGGTTTGGATATGTTGATTTGTGTTATGAATTGTCGGTCCATATTCAGTCAACTTCTCCTATACTATATAGGTGTTTCTCACTTAGACTCCATTATGTCAATATTTCATGTGTATTTATTAGGTTTTACACATGGAATGGTACTCCCCTATATAAATGAACCTCTTGGAGAAGATATACCATATCATATATGCATGTAGAGTTGGATCTCCCAATATAATAAAGGGACTATGTTCTCTATTTATGAGTCTATGTTCCACCATCATCAAGAATTAGCTTGGATTCATTCCTTTACTAGGTTCAGTACTCCATTCGATTATTATCTTTTAATAGGGAGTTGGTTGTCACTTCTATTTCTCATGAGGATTAACATGGTTCATGGTATTGTATATAAGACATTTGATGATTTACGATGACTCAAAAATCATACATTATAGTAAATTTCAGGATTCTTCTCCCTTCAATCGTGGTGTCTATATGATCATATATAATGTTTTGTTTATGTTTTCTTTATTGGATTGGGTCTTGTATTGATTTTATTATTCTATTACATCCATCATCATTTGGGTTTCCAAAAATGTATGTTATACCCACCCATGAATTTGATTCTTCCATATGCGATTTTTCATATTAAAATTATATATATCAAGGATGTGACATTGTAAGACCTACTTTTTAAAGCATATTAGTCTATGAGGTGGTGATTATGATTGTGGGTATGACTAATAGTTTGTGATCTAGTCTCTACAGTTCATTTATTTTGATATAAATTTAAAGGACTGGATTTTATAATTCATCATGGTCAGAAATGTGTTTTTCGTTTTTATATTATTAGATATTTATCAATTACACTCTGATGTTTTTCTGATTGGTTATTTCATTGATTGTTTACTCTATATTGTTTTTAGGTTATTATTCCACTTAACTGAGGAATGGATAAGTGTGAGTCTATGGGTGTGGTTAAATTTAGTAATACCACTAATTTTATTGATAATTCTACATTTAAATGTAATAAAAAAATAAGCCTATTGAAGGAGGTATTTTAGGGACACATTCATCTAACTACTCTACTAGGAGGATCCCCAATCGGTTGAGTCCTAATAGAGTGATGTTAGTATCAGAATCATTTTGGATAATGTTCATAGATTGATTTTTCCAAAGTATTGATTTTTTAATTTAGGTTAATGGTGTTAATTATTTTCATGTTTCAGTCTCAGACCATGGATCCTGGTGATGTGGTAGTGTCCTATGTATATCTTCATTAATCATTTGGCCTCTTTGTTTTTGACTCACAAGATTTGGAACCATTTTCAAGGGTACTAGTCCTACAAACATCTTATTGTATTTAAACATTCACTATCATGTAATTATTGAGTCATCATCCAAGATATACTCATCTTGACAAAGTAAATATTGAAATATTTTTTAAGATGCCTTCCCATAAAAAAAAAACGATGTTACTAATATGATGTTTTTATGATAACCCATTGAGTGACGAGGCCTCATTACAAGGACCTATGAACACATTTTTCCTCTAAAAATGAATGTAGTAGTTGTCATACCAGATGAGTGGAATTTGTAACTACATCCCATTATTAAGAATTATTATAATCATTATATTGAGAAAACAATATAACTATTTGTTCACAAAGATGACATGCACATACATTGTGAAATATTTGAATTTCAATTGAATGGGAGAACCCATGTCTCATTGAAAACCAACCCCTTATGTAGTATATGATTGGGTTAAGATGGCCAGTCATGTATTATTTCATATATAGACACCAATAAATAATATGGTTTTTATTTATCCTATATTCTACAAGTTGAATTAGTGAAATTGTAGGGTCCGGTAACTGAGAACCATGGTGAGGTGATGCTCTCGTGGATATTTTTTTTATATGATGTGTATTTTATTTAAATAATTTACTCGGAAGAGATCATTGAACTTATTGAATTGTAGTTGGGAATATTGATATATATATTTTTGTATGAAATTATTACACAATGTATTATATTATTGATAGTATGATTTTATCCTCTCTACATTATCTATTGTACATCTTTTCATATCGATGAGTAATTATTTAATTTTTGAATCCCTTGTCTGTCATAATGATATTTTTATAAATTTTTTTATCCCATTTGGAATGGATGGAGGTCCCTTTAATTAGTATTTATATTATTTCTCATCCCTTTTATGGATTATATTTGGCTCTTAATTGAGATATTTCTCATTGAACATCTTGGTTCATGTAGTTAATTCATATGACATATTCATGGTTATATAATTACAGTCTTCATTGTGAGATGAAATATTCTATCAATAGAAGAGAGTTTTTTAATTTTGGATAAATTGAAAAAAAAGTAATTTTAAATATAGGGTTTTAATGTATGGAAGAATCATTAATGATTGTTAGTAAGAATATGCAGCCCAAATCAGATCAGTTGGTCAGTTAAGCCCTTTTCAATGTTCACTTCTAATGTATGCCTTCTATATATAGTATAATACTAAATGTGAATATTAATGAATAATTCTATAGGACTAACATATAGTTTTTTGATAAAATTTTGAATATTATATCACCTGGAGGATGCACTAATATTATTGTAGTGTGGAAGATGGACTATTTAGATATTAGAGAGGTGTAGGTGAAATTGGTGGATATTTTTGGAGGATGGATTTATTATAACTAGTGTGTCTCTATGGTTAGATATGTATTTTATATTTAATAAATTGGATGATCATTTGAAAAAATTAGTTTATTATTATTTTCCTATATTAGTTGAATACCATGAATAAGTAGCCCATTTATAGGCTCACTGACTAATTTAACCAATTTAAATGAACCAGATGACTCTCAATGATTTTTATGTGGTCTGGTTACTATTTGATAAGTGTTGAATATGGGGATATTCCATGATATTATTCAAATATATATATTAGAATTATTTATTCTAGGTGATTCCTTAGTATGTGATGAATTCCCCAGCTGACTTTATTGAACTCATACACCATATCATTTATCAATTCATATATTGAACTATGGTTATCTTTATTGATTAAATTCTTATTTATTCTATCTTTGGTGGAACTAATGTTTTATTTGTGAATTTTATTTAAAGTGACCCTAGATTAACATATATGGATATTACATCATTTTAGATGTATATTTAGTACATTTGAAAATGAATAATGATTGTAATAATTTATTTTATTTTGAATCCTATATACAAAAAATTATATACTAGTAAAAGATACTAAACATATCCCATAACGATTTCCACCATTACTAATTCTACCTAAAAACATTCTTAATAACTTGGGGAATGAAAACATAAGAATGGGGTGAGATAAAATGTTCAGTATAGATAAAGAAGAGAGTTGTGTAAGCATAATCACAAGCATAAGCACATGAAAACATGGTCATGATATTATAATATCATACCCTACATATCAGCGATCATACACATGAATCATGGCATTAATAATGGTAGTTTTTAAGACATCATTAATTAAGAAATAAGGAACATAATTCATGATAGAATTACATAGGAATAAAATAAGAAATTTTGGAAAACACAAAAGCATGCACATTATCCTTAGACCAGTTTGTGAGATATCCGTAGGTGAATCCATGACACCCAGGTTCAATACCAGTCAGAGGCATATTTCCAAGCCCTGTAGCTATACTATATTAGGTACTTTCACATGACTGTAGCATGCACTGTATCATTTTTGGGTATTATAACAGTTACTGTAGAAAATAATTTTTGGTATTGTAGCTGCTAGAACTTTTCACCTTGTGCCAACAGTTTGGGATCCGAGTCCTTATGGACTTCAGGCCACCTAGGACATTTGGTCAGTAGGGCTATCAAGAATCTATTAAGGCCTCTGGGCCTCCTCAAGGCCTTAGGGCCACATGCAGCATCCCCAGATAGACTATAAAAAAAGGAGCATCCCTATAAGAGGATTCAGAGTTGGCGCACTCACCAGAGGAGAACCAAAGGATTTTGAATAATGAGAGTGTATGACTATCCATCTCGACTAGCCTATGCTATCACGGGAAGCATAGACATCTGGCCTTGTGATGATGGAGAGCTGCCATCATGATGCATATGCTGGGGAGTGGGCCATGAAATCACTAAGCCTACGGGCCTTGTAAGGGTGAACCCCATCCCTTAAAATGGGGGTTATCAAAAATCAATTAGAATGAAAGCCTTCGGGCCATTCACAATTTTTGGAAAAAACATAAGAAATTAATGTTATTTCCATTGTATAAAAGTCATTGATACTAAGACAATCATGGAAGTATGGGTTCACTCACTGTACCATTTTTTTAATCCTAGTTCACTACCTTGGACATCTTAGTAGTATGAGATCACTACTCATAAAATATTTTTAGTCATTGTTTACTCAAGTGGCTATCTTAGTAGCATGATTTAACACCTCATACCATATAGATATTCCTGGTTCACACCCACGACCATCTTAGTAGTCAATGTCTATACCCACGACTATCACAATCTATCTCATTATATATAAATCCTTACCTTATGAATTTTAGGGATATATTGGTCCTACTTTTCTTATATTAAAATCATACATACATATTCCACAATTCCATAATCAATAAAATATTAACCCATGAAATTCAATGGGTATCATTAACATGTGAACATATCATACACAGTGTAAATGATACATTTTTCATTATCTTTTAGTTAATATAATAACACATGAAAAGGAAATTTATTTCATAAAAATACAACTAATGAAAGATAAATATATTTCTTAAAAACCATGACATAAAAAATAACCCACTCATATAAAGGATATGAATCGAACCATTCGATCATTTCCACTAAGGGCATGATTAACATCAATGGATGTTATCTCAAAAGTTAAACAATTTTCAAATATCATTCAAAAATATATCTTGAGGACATTTTCCTTCATGGAAAAATTATTTTTAATAAATAAAACCATTTGATAATATTTTTCATATAAAATACCCAAAAAATATTTAAAAAATACATGTAATAATTTTAAATCCCCTTTCCTTGAATACTCGTACAATAATCTTCAATACATTTTTAAAACCATTTTCATTAAAAAATCACATTCAATATTTATAAATAAATATAAAAAAATATTTGGAAATGACATTTAATGAAAAAATATGAAAGGATATAAAAAAAACTAGGAATTAAATTTTCTTTGAAACATATAAGAGAATATTGATATTTTTTTGGAAACCATTTTTCTTGGAAACATAAAAAATCCGGGACAATGATTCTATGAACAGTTTTATTTAAACCATATAAAAAAGAATGAAAACGTTTTGAAAACAAATTTTCATGAAAATAAAATTTAAAATATTTTATTAAAGAAACCATCACTTATGAAAGGAATGCTTCAAATGATTGATCATAGATAAATCTATACCTGTTATTGATGTAAAAAAAGTAAAATCCTTTTACACAATAAAAATGATTTAAAATTTCCTCATTTCGAAAGCAAAAATAATAATACATTAAAAACATTGGTAAATAAATAAATGATAAAAATTCCTTTTAATGATCATATTATATTCAAAGAAAATTTATGGAAACTATATTTATATAACATGGTTATAATGGAATAAAAATTTCTAACTGAAAATAGGTAAAATTTGGGTTTTCTAAAAAACAGTTTCTATAATATCTCTTGAAAAAAAATTATAAAATTGTAACACTACATGAATATTTAATGAATTTAAATAGGATAATAAAATTCATATATTTCTTGAGATATGGAACATAAAAATTCATCAAATGAAGCATAAACATAATCAATCTCGAAAAGTGATAAAATTTTCTCAATGAAATCTATTAAATTGCTATGTCAGGATCACACATTACCTACATGAAAATAAATTTATATAAATCCTAAATTAACATGAAAAAATGGGATTATTTTTAGAACATGTAATATTGAAGTAAATACACCTTAAAAAAAGTGTTTAGATGCATAATGAAACATGAGTAATAAACAACGAAAATAAAGACAAAACATTTATACTGATTTGGAATGTTTTAAAACATAAACCCCTAGAATGAAAGTTTCTAAAATTATTATTTTAATAACCCAAAATATATGTACAATAAATATAGAATAAAATAATTTTCAATACTAATACCAAACAAAAGAAAATTTCTGTGAATGTTCCATGTATGTAATGGGAATAAAAAGTGATATAATATCACTTAACTTTTGTATTGACTATCATCATACTCATTAAAACAAAATATATATTAAATATATATTATTTATAAATCATTTATAGAAGAATTTTTTATTATCTAATAATACATTTTATTTTCATACAACCATATATTCCCCTCTGGTTAACTATCCTATGTTAAGGTTTCACTTTAGGAAATATTCACTTTGTTTTTCATATATGTCCAAATTGGAGATATATTTTGTCCTTATACATATAAAAAGATTCTAAAATGTAATAAATGATATAAATATCTTGTATATACATTATAACTGTCTTACAATAATCTAAATAATATATATGTATGAATAATAATGCATCATTCATGGAGGTAGGTGGCCGTACCTACACATGATTGTTATTTCCATTTTATTGTTTTGTTGAGAGGATAAATGTAAACAAAATATATCTATATGTATATATAAATAAATATTAAATAAAAAATTTAGATCATATATATTCACTAAAACCATATTTAATACATTTGACGAAGTGTATGAGTGAATCATATTTCTTTGAGGTAGTGGTAGTCCACATTCCTCAAACCAAAATATCATATTTAAATAAGATGGAATGAATAATGGTATTTTAAAGAAATAAATTAAATAAGTATTAAGAAATTATAATTTTTGTATATATAATGTGAAAATTCATTTCCATCATAATGTCCACAATTATGGATATTAATGGAAAATTAACCCTCTTCATTTCATGAGGTAGTTTCACACCGTACACAAAAAAACTATGTTATTTAACCATTAGAGGGGTGTTTGTGTAAGTGTTTGTAGAAAAATTTTCATAATAACATAATAATATATTGAAGATAAATTTTTTATATAATAATATAGAAAATATAATTGGAGGGGTAGAGAAGGATTCTAAAGGAAAGGACTTGATAGAAAACATTACCACTTAATCAGGTAACTCCCTTTGGTATATGCCAAAATGCTTTCTTGGATTGGATTCTACTAAAGGGAAGTATTCAAGGATGAAAGGTTGATTAAAGGAAAGTGTATCGGTAATGCATTACCATAACATTAGAGGTTTTATATATTTGAGGAAGTTGAAGAGGTTTCATATTTTTATAGGTATGGAAAATGACTCACATGGAATTTTTTTAACTAGTTTAGTGTACCTATGTTCATGCCAAAATAAAGTCATTTCAACATGAAAACTAAATAATTTTTCTTCTATGGATGATATATGGACATAAAATGGGTTTGAACATGGAACTATAAAATTTGTGCTATTAATTGTAAGGTATAAACCATATTTAATCTTAATTTATCCTTAATTATTGGTATTAATTTTAAGCACTTTTACTATTAATTATATTAAAATATTAACATCGACTTATTATAAACAAAATAATATAGTGTATAATATTTTCCATTTTGGTTATTCAAAATTAAAATATCATATGCTTCAAAATTATTATCAATGTTACTCCTACAAACGGAACGAAATAACATGTTTTTAATGTAGAAAATTGTTCACAAATTTTTTAAATATTTAATATTTAATTTCAATGTTAAATTTATCATAATGAATATTATTTTACTAATATGTGGAATATTTTTCTAATTATACAATAATAAAAATTTATAATATCTTTTAACGTTTATATGTATTTAAACAAAAGGCAGTTTCTAACTAAAAAGAAGGGTGTTTTCAAATTCATCAAAAAATTATGTTTTTTTCAGAAAAATCAAAAAAAATCTCCCTATGTTAATTTTGTTGTTATGAATTAAAAATGAAGTTTATTTTAACAAATTAATTTTATTTATGTGTCTAAAATTATTCATTTTATTAAAATCGGTTCATTTAGGAGAACAATATTTTTATCTTACAAGGAAATTACCAAAAATCATATCTTTCATTTTCAATATGTCTTATTTATTTTAAAAAATTATATAAAATAACTGAAAAGAAGTTATTATTTTTCCTATGATGTTTTTTAACATCAAAGTCATAATAATCAAATTTAAAAAATTATATATATAATATGATTTTTAGAAACTCAGTGTTGTGTGCATTATATGCCAAGTCATATGTCATGTCGGCGTTGTATGTAACGTAAGCCAATTTGGGTCCACATGAAACAAATTTTTGACTAATTACATTGCTAGAAATAAATGAAATTTTAATATTTCAGTTTAAAACAACTTTTTGACCATAATAATATTTTCTTTTATATTAAATGACTTTATATATTCAATTTCAATTATTTGGTATCCTATGAATTCATATTTTATTCTGTAAATCATATATATTAATTGATTATTTAATACTATTCATTACCTCTAATGTAACACAAAAGTTTAATCATTTTATATTTTTTAAAATCATATATTAATAATATTTTATTGTTTGGTAATCCTCTCTATTGCGTGGTACATATATCATTGAGTAAAGTCATTGTTGCTTATAATGAAAGCTAACGTGGGAGTTCCGTGTATATCAAACCAATGTTTTTGATGTGTGTAAGGAAATATTTGAATAGTTTTTTTTATAACATAGGATAAAATAGTTATTTATTAAAATAAACAATCTTATGTGTCTCATAAAATAAAAAATATCAAAAAGGATAAATTAATTTGAAAAAAAATAATTCACAAAATTTTGGGGTGTTACATTCTACCCCCCTTAATGTGAATTTAATTGTCGATTTTTTTAGTTATAAAATTATTAATACATGAAATTATCATTCTTAGAAACCCACACTATACAAATTAATACAAAATCATCAATTTAAAATTTAAATTTTATACAAAAACTATTTCCCATTAAAACATATAACTAGGTTTTCTTATTGGATAACTTAGGTGGGAAGTGAAATTATAGACATGGAAGGAAAATATAACTATCATGTATTGAGGAATAGTGATTGATAACAATATTAAGATAATTTCATCAATCAGAAAGACATAAATCTGCATTGAACTGTGGAACAATTTTATTCATCGAAAATAGAGTTTATTTAGGGATAACCTCACCCTTTGTTGTTCTCTGATAAACAGTACCCTTTTCTCCAAAAAATAAGTTCACATTTTCCTTCCTAAAGTAAAAAAGAGATCACGAGATCCAAGATATGACATCCCATTTTCAATCCACAAAAATTATTTTGAACAATCAACCCAATATTCATAAATCCCCAAAAGGATAGATAAAATTTTAATGTTTCTCAAATAATCTGTATTTTAATGTAGAAATTACATGAATGGTAATCCTTATATCCCTTCTGAAATATGAAAATTCAAGGAATTTTAAAAAAATTCATGAAATTGGCTTAACATTGATCCCCCATATATTAAAAAGTACAATTTGTTTGTGGCATTCAAACATGTGAATAGACTTATCATATATTCACTTAGAACATGGTAATAACCTTAAATACTACAATTGTTTTGAAAAACATGCATTATTCCTTATTACAATTATTATTGGATATATTACTTAAATCTAAGATGTTGTAAACTACATCAGTAATATAAAGAAAAACATTCAGTAATCAGTTCCCAGGTAATCCACACTGTCCAAAATACTTATTAATATCCACATATCATCATCAAAAAATTATTATCTTAATAACATGCACTAATTAATTGGTACCTTCCCTTAATAGAAATATCATTGTTCCTGAAATAAATTTTCTATATGTTCATTTCCAGTAAAATGTTTCTTTCAACCCCCTAATGAAAAATTATACTTAATATATATATATATGTATACTTATATATATATTTATATGTACATATCAAGATTCAAATAAAATAATCCTTGAATTCCAAAACAAAAATACTTCATTCATCCAAATTTATTCTTCAAAAATTATACAGGTTTCATAAAAAAATTCTTTAATATATATATATATATCTTATAATATAAAATATAAAACACGTATTAAGGTTATTAAACATCATGATATTAATGATACTTATTTTTAATGTAATCAATATAGGATGAACATCTCATGCCTTTCACATGTCCACCATGGTATCTACGTCATTAGAGGAATAACCAATACTTAAAACCCATTACCGATTCTATTTAGATATTTCCACATGGGAAATAGATTTTAATAATTCCCAAATATAAAACCTATGAAACAAAAAATCTTACCTAGGTTCCATTTAGTTATTCTAATGGAATAAAACCTGAAGGCATAGTGTGAGAAACATTTTTCATATTAGGATACTATATAATCATGAAAAAATACGTATATGGTGCGGAAATCATGTTACATATATCTTTAATCTATGAGACCATATGTTTAACCAATGGTATGCATATAAATATTCTATTAAAATACTTCAGGATGTATCATGATGAGTTGTTTAATTCCAAAAGCATATCCCCTAGGAGTTACAATATATATGTGTAGTAAGGCATGTAGTCATGTACATGACTTCCCAGAGTCAGGACGATAATATATTTCAATGTTGTTACCCCTTGGTCTTATATTCAAGAGACATATCCAATTTTAGAATGTATATATGGATGTATTTCAAGGAAAAAACTTACTATATAATTTACCCAAATTCCAGGACATTTTTTAAATGTTGACTCATCCTTATACTTATCCTTACAAACATCCTTATACATACACTTATATATATAAAAATGGATCCGATTAATGTTTTATCATCTTAGTTTCTTATTTTTTATTTAACCATTAATTTGATGCTGACTATATATAACATGAAATATCATACATGGATATTAAATCATTTTAGATGAAAATATAGTACATTAAAAAAATAAATTTCTGATGACCGGAATTGTTTTCTGTCTTTGAAAACTCAGAAAAACATATATTATATCATGGTGGATGATCTTGAACATATCCAATAAATATATCCTCTTTAAGTAATTATAGCTAAAAATATTATTCACAACCATGAGAATGTGAAAAAACTGGGTGAGCTCAAATGTTTAATATGGGTAAACAAGTGAGATATGTAAGCATAGGGGTAAGATAACATGATCATGAAATTATAATATTGTAAAAAACCAAATCATTCTAGAATATATCTTTTTAATATCTATTAATATATATGAATTAAATATTAATTTAATTTTAATGGAGATAATATGTTCGATAGAATACCTGACACACAATAATGGGTTTCTCCAAAATCGTATATTGAACACAAGAATGGGTTATATATTATAATATATCATTAATAATTTAATTTTAAATGGTAGTTATTTTATATAAATTATATAGGATAGAATATACAAAAGTTACTATATAATGTTTAATCAATTTTATGAAATATGTTTACTTTCATTCAAAATATTATTGAGGCATAAAATGGGAATAAATCCAAATTTAAGCGTAAAATTCTAAAATAATATTAAGAGGTATTTTTACCGATTTTTTATGGATAACTCTCATAAAATATAGTTTTTTTAACTTCTACATTTTATATTTTAATAATTAAAATTCTTGAGTAGAATAAGGAAATCCATATTTATTTTGTTTGATCTTTGGGTAATTTTATGAAAATATTTATTTTTTTAATGAATAGTGAAAAAATACTGAATTTTAATTCAAAAATGCATTTTCACCTAATTTATTTATATTTTTAGATTATAAATACCTATGTTTTTAAGATATAATTAGATAATGTTTTTATAATTTAATCCAATTATTTTTTTGGATGTAATATCAAATTAAAATTAAATTGAAAAATAATGTGAAATTTTGAATGTTCTACATAAAATACTCATTTTCTCGATTTTTCAACTGGATTTGTGTTAAACCTAATTTAACAACTTCTAAGAATTTAATTTAAAAAATATATAAGGTTTAACCCTGTATAAAAAATGGGTCCCAATAATATCAAAATAATTTTTTGTGAATAGAAACATTTATATTTTATTTAATATGTTTAACAGATTATAGGGTAATTAAATGTAAAATTAATGTTACAAAATTCTAAAATTACTATAACTCATATACTAATCTTATTGGATGATTTATTATCCACACGAGCATCATTTGGCTGAAAATTTGACCCTTAATGCAACTTAGATGGGATTATGATGTTTATAACATTTAATTTTATGTGAAGGAAAATATGTCATAAACGTGTGACTCTTTACTATAAAATTTAATATATGGGAATACAATTGACAAATTAGAATATTAATAGACCATAGATTGGTAAAAATATCACCTACATCACTGTAATGTATTTAAAAATTTAAGAAATACATAATTTAATTAAATAGTGACACAAGGATGATGTAGTAATTGATTTAGTAAATAAAAAATCACATAAATATTATCGATAATACAAAAATATTTTTTCCCATTCATGAATTTTATGGATTTATATATATTTTATTATTCTAATATTATGGTTTTTAAAATGGAATCATGATTTTATGATATTTTAAATTTTTTGTAATTGATAGTGTGAGAATTGACATAATTAAAATTTTAAATATAAAATATCAAATTAAATAATATAATTTTTTAAAATAAAATATTTGGAAAAAATTTCTTCATAACATTAAAATTTTCATAAATGGTTCTGTTCCCCTGATTGGATAATTATTTTCACTTTCTATGATTAAATTACTTGATAAAATGTTTAGGATTAAAAGGGGTTGAAAAAAATGATTAGGATTAAAAAAAACAAAACATGCCTAAATTTCATTGTATCATTATATTTTTTCCATACTCATCCTATCTTTAATATAAATTTGTTTGGACCCATTAAGAATTTAAATTAAATTTATAACAAATTCGTAATTTTTATAATTCCAATGGTGCACCTCCCCTCTCATATAAATGGTCTACCAAACCTCTCTATTAAACAAACATCCAAAACCTTTTGGTTTGGACTTGAACTTCAAAAAAACATCTTAGAATCCATCTCAACATTCATGTGGTTTTAACTTATTTAGGACTCCCAACATAGATATGTAATGTTGTTATGACTGAGATCATCTGAATGAAAGGTACCATTTTTATTTAAGTTTTTCTATTTTATACATTCTTCCACATCCATTAAATTATGTCATATTTGAGGAACTAACATATCAAATATCCTAAACATACTGAGATGCTATTATGTTAATATCTTCACCAAAAACCGATATCCAATTCCATGTAATAGGAAATTAACATTTCATTTGTGTGTATGGCAGACTACCGCCTCACTAGCTAAGCTAGTTATTTTTCATTATTGTCTCTCAATACTGGTCATAATGATTGAATTAATGATTTTATATATTACTTTTTTCAAATTTATCATTATAATAGAATTATATATCAATTATATTATTATTTTCCATGCACATAAAAATTATAATGTCCATCATGTGGGTGTCTGAACTATTACTTCCAAAAAGAGATTTACATAATTTTTAGTCACCACATTTCTTGTATGATATATATAAGTATATTTAAATTATTATTATTATTTTAATTATATTATTATAATAATGGAAAGGTAAAATAATAATTACCTTATTTCCATAGTGATTAATGAAAAATGGAAATATTACTCATGCGTACGTACTACTTACTGTATCCATGATTATATTGTTGTTCATTTTTCGTACCATAATAAAATAGTTTTATATAAAAGCATAATTAATGAATAAAATTGATTATTATGTCATGAATATTAATCTCCAGATGATGGACTTATGACCATATGGACTAGTTACATCATACGAAGTTCCATTTGGACTAATGTACTGAATATCAACAGCCCATCCGATAAGATCATAAATACTTTTTAATGTTTATATAATAGTAATAAGTAGTATAAAATACATCATAATCATGAAATCATTTTTCAACATTTTTTACTAATAATGAATATAAATAGTGTACATAACAATTTGGACTCAATGTAAGGGACTTCCTCTAAAAATCTATTCATTGAGGCATAATTGGATAAAATACACCTCTTTGTTTTATATAGTGTATAAATAACCCCTTTTACAACTGAATTCAATCAAACGATTTGTAACAGAATATTTTTCTATGAATATTTTTACTAAATGAAAAGGGAATTAATATATATGATGATAATGTATTTTCTTCTGCTATTACCACTATGTGATATTTGGATTCAACAATTAGAATTATTATTTTTAAAAAGGAAAATAAACACTATATAATTTTTTTTGGTATTATGGTATTGAAAATGGATTTAATAATGTAATGATTATTTCAAAATCATGAAATTATATCTTATGATTTCAATGTGAAAATGATATTTTTCCATTATTCATGTTAATATGTTATGATTATGTTTTGGTTCATGGTATTTCGTCTATATAAAGGTGGTTACATGATAAACATAAGGTGGGTGAGCCTATGATAGCTCTCCAATGTATTGGGAAATGAGATAGAGTTAAATGAAAAGGGTTCTCCAAAGTGATTTATGGAATAAAGTGTGATCGGTTTTCCAAAAGTAACCATTAAGGTTACTCCCTATCTAGTTGTGAATGATACAAAGTATGATATAGATTATAGAAGTTATCATATTTATTTATTATTGCTAAAATTATTTAAATAATTATTTTTATTTAATGATGTATGATAATTGATTATGTTATATTGGTGAAAATAATGATTTTGTGAAAAAAATAATGAATTTAAAATATTCATCGACTAATGGATTCTTTTGAAATTTTATATCCCTTGATGATTTTTTTGTGCCCATCACATGTATCTGAAATTTTTTCCATATGGTGTAAGGATGTGTAATAGAAATGAAGTAGTCAAAATATTTTTATTAAGAAAAAGAAATCATGTAATTTTTTATGAGAAATATTCTTGGTGAGTAAACATTTCCATATTGTAATATTTGAGATGTTACGTAATAGTTATCACCAAATTCATTAAAATTTTCTACATGGATGGATCCTAAATTTGAATGATTTTAAACTCATGAATTAACACATGTTTCTGTAATATTTAATTCTCGGGCCTCACAGTTGGTATTACAGGTCGGTTTAGAAAACATTATAGGTTAGGATATTATTAATAGAATATCCATAAATGATTTTTATGTTCATATTTAAATGATATAGAATTTGACTATTTACATATTGATTCTTCTTTGACATGGATATTCAGAATAGTTTTCCAAAGAGTAAATAATTCAACTGTACCGAGATGACATCCAAAGGAAAAAAACCACCCAAATCAGCAACCTATGATTGTTGGAATTAGAACTGAACATTTTTTTGATGGCATAAATGAAATACGAAATGAATGGTTTTTGTATCCATGGATGATATTATTTAGATCATCCACATAGATACATTTCTATAATGATGAATTTAATGAGGAATCGTCTACCATCTTTCAGAGGATTATAAGACCCTGTGATAGATAAAGGATCGTTTATTGGAGTATAATAGTTTTTTCATGTCATGGGGTGTTTAGACAATCAAATTTTTAGTCTTTCTATTTAATGGTTTGAACGTGAAGTCAATCATTGGTGGTTAATGGTTATGAATTTCTAGGACAGTGGGATATCGATACTCTTGAGGTTGATTAATTCATATATATGTTTTTTTGAGAAATATTTCCCTAATTCGGTTTGAATTAACATGAGAAAAAGGAAATTCTTTGAATTGATGAGAGTTGAGGATTCAGTGGCTACATATGAAGCTATGTTAACTAAAATGCAAATGTATGTAACAAATTTCATCTAGGATCATGATAGTAAAATAAATAGTTTTTAATCAGGACAAGACATAAATTATTGATGGGCATTGCCTTCTTATGAGTTCAAGAGTTAAAAAAACATGTTCAGTGTATATAGAAGGTTAAAATGGAGTTTTCTGAGGATCATGAGTTTCTTAATAGATAACATAATAAGATGTTAATGTGGTAATATAAAGGCAAGAGTTTTTAAAAATACATATTGGAAGAAAATAATTTTTAATTTTTGTGAAAATTTTTCTAACAAACACAAAGGGGAATGCCTTCTGGATTCTGATATGTGCTTCTGATTTGATAAAATGGGACAAGACTGACATAAACACTGAAAAAGAACTAGGTAGTAGAATGAAAAATGTGATTTATCTTCAGAAAAATGTATTATGTGTAATTAGATGGTCCATTATTCATATGAGTGCATGATGAATAATTTTAATGATGAGATGCAGTTAGACTATCAGAAGAATGGTGTGGTGAAATATTCTACAACTACTTCAGATGATTTTGTGCCATAATATGATGCGGTATCTAGAAAATCATTTTATCATTCATATTTTTCCCATGTTTTGTATAGTTCTAGTTCTACACAATAAATTTATTTCTATTAATTTTGTTAATAAAATTGGATATTTCACCTTAGTAATATGAATCCATAAATTATACACAAAACACATGGGAGAAATGATGAGGAACCAGAAATTATAAAAAAAAATTAATGATTATCTGTGGAAGTAATGTACATAAAAACCATGTTGTATTTCCATTAATAGTGTTTCATGTTATTATGTGTATTAATTGGAGTTCTATTCAACATGGAATGATTGATTATAGACCTAAATAGGTTACTTTTAAGAAAGAATTAATGATTTTTTACAAGAATGGACCCTTACCATTGATAACATATCAAGAAGCTGAGATACTATTAAAATCGGGAAATGAATGTTACTTTTAACATATTGTTGAAAATAATTAAAATAATTAGATTAATGATGTGCCAATCGTAAATCAGTTTCGTGATGTTCTTTCTGAGGAGTTACCTGGTTTTATGCATGATCGAGAAGTTTAATTTTGTAACTCCCCGACCCCAGCTAACCAGAGTCAGTGCATTACTTCGTAACATTGGCATGATCACAAAAGATCAAGTCTCGAAAGACCGATTAGTTTAGTAGCCTTGGAAACACTAGATACATTCATAAATGTTACATTACACCATAAAGTGAAAATCTAATAACAAAGTCTTCATAGTCCACACTCATATCCTCTTTTGACTATCCCTGTAGGTCATTCATAAAATACTTCTTCACATCCTGGAAAATATTAAAACATTGAAAGGGGTGAGCTCATATGCTCAGTAAGGATAACAATAATGCGGAAGCTTTCATAAATAATCATTAACATTTAAGGGAATGTATAACAAAAACAAAATCCATTTAAACATAAACATCAACATAATATGGGAAAAGTATAATGAGATAGTGCCATTTACTTATTCACATGGATATTCTACTGGCCGAATAATCACATTCAATATCAATAACAACTTTCATAATGATGGAATGCATAATTCCTGACATTCTGAAACATTTTTTCAAGGCCTCGGCCAAGATGTCTAAAATGATTAAGGCCTCGACCAAAACCATAAATCAAATTGGGAAAGGGCCTCAGCCAATTCCACATCTAGTTGTCTCATGAGACCTACCGATGCATCGAGGAGCTATAGCGGGCTCCACCTGTCACTTATTAAGTCCAATGCATTCCTCATATGAATAGGTTTAAATATATCATAAACCATAACATAATCGTATCACATAAAACATGGATAAAGGAAACATAACATTTCTAAATTTCAATCACAAGATATAAATACAACACCTTAATATAATAAAAATGCTTTCAAAACCATTTTCAATACCAAAATAAAAGAAAAGTATAACATGGTATTTATTTTTCATTAAAAAAGGTATGGCTTGTAGAGGAAGCTGAAACTCAAATAGTGGTCACGGTGGCGGAGAAGTCATTTTCGCCGCATACGTACGACAAAAACATTCACTTTTGTCATTTAGTAAACGCTTCGTATAAAAAATATTCCTTTTGAATAAACGTAAAAGTCAAAGGGTTTTATACACCGTATAAAAGAAATTATGTATAAAACCAAATATGCCTCAATGAAAGGAGATTGAGACGAAGTCCTTAAAAAGATAATTTTTTAAAATATAATAGATCTATTATGTGTATTCAATATAAGTACACATAAAGAAAGTAAAAATACAAGATAGGACATAATAATATCATGACATAATTTGAAAGTAGAAGATTAACCCAAAGAATGGAAATTGGGTTAAGAAATTCCCTTACCTCGTGTCTGACATGACTCAACCGTTCTTTAACCTCCTGAATAATAAACTAGAGTTAATATATACCTTATTAAGAACCATTTTAAATTTCATTATCCTTTATATATCACTTATTACAATGATATGAACATTATGTAATTATTTAAGTTAATAACGGTCGTTTTGTCGATCTTTGCTACTTGAGTCAACAATAAACTTCTTATAATTACAAGTTGTTTATGTGGTAGAATATCCATTATCTCCAGAATTATATTCATGATTTAGATGTCATATATATCATATATATCCAGTATAAACATTCATTTATAATATTAGGTAACATTTAGAGTTAAGAAATGAAACACACCGTTCATGGAGACGGTAAGTCGTACGTACACATGAACGCTACTTTCATTTCTATTTCATATTTAATGGAATGAAATCATAATGATTTAAATGTATAATATAATTCCAGTATAATATAGTGTATAATACCATTTACTCCATCCTTTATACATCCCACATATGGCATTAACGATTCAAATCACTTTGAGGGGGCCGTAATCCGCACTTCCTAAAATGAAATTATCGCATTTACCCATAATGGAAATCATAAAGTATGACAGAAATGAGAAATACAGAAGCATAAGTACAACATAAACATATTATATATCATATAAATTTTTTTTGACATCTTAATGTCTACCTTTGAAGGTGTTATATGAGTGTTGAACAATCATCATTTCGTGAGGCCGAAATTCGCCATCCACAGAAACCGTATGTTCATTATCCATTAGATGTAGGTGTGTGTATGTTTAGCTCGGATAATTCTTATAACAACATCATAGTATATTTAAGACAGTGGTGTTGTTACAAAATAAAATAATAAAAAGAGTTTAGGGGGTTGGAGAAGAAAAATAATACCAAACAACATTAGAGAAGACATTACCTCAAAATCGGGTAACTCTTTTTGATTTGAGCCAAAGGCTTCCTTGGGTAGAGTTCTGCCCAAAGTGAGGCTTCTAGGAGTAAGAGGGGGAAGTTGGGAGAGTATTTGGTCAGAGGTTGGCCAATCCAAATGGCTTGAAAGTGTGAATTATGTGGTAGAGGTGGGGGCCTTTTATAAGAGGAGAGGAGGGGCACTCTTGGAATGTAAGGAAATTTTACATTATTATACAATGCTTTTCGGATTATAAAGGTCCCACACTTATATAATTAGTGGCTAAGGTGATAAGGGTTCGAAATCTACCCATCTAATAGTATTTGGACAAGTTTATGCCTTGGATTGTATATTATCTTTTCATTTGATTAAAATCGTTAAATAATGAGGTCATCACTGCATCATAATGATGTCATAAATAATTTAATTTATTTAATGTCTAAAAATTAAAAAAAAATACTATGATGTAGGAAATCTTTTTATCTTTCCAATTACTATTTATAGTCAAAAATATGACTTGTATAACCCCATGTAAAATTGTTTTAGTATAACATTTCATGTTTGTGTCATTTTTTACTTTAACATTAAATAAAAGGTATTTATTTCATTTTCCAACTAAAGGGGCTCCATGGGGTCCCCAATTTGACCCATGGATTGTCTTGGTCGGCCATGGCACATCCAATGAGGGTAGGACATGTGTCAAGCTCGTATCATATTATTAAAACATTATTTTTACCTTAAACTACACTAATTACCTCTAATCGCGATTAAGAACTTAAAAGTTACTATTCACCAAAAATTATTTTAATCTCATTGAACAACATTTTACTTCTTAATGACAACCATTTATGATGTATTTTTGAAAATCAAATTACAGAGGTGGTAATATTTCATTTAAACGAAAAATCAGTTATTTAACTACCACTTAGTGGTTTCACTATTCATCAAAAATTGAAGTTTTTCAGAACAATGCCAAAATTTCACCCTAAGCTATAATTGATATTCTGATTTCAAAAATGATGTCTATTTTCAAAAATTCCAAAAATATAAGTTGCATTAATTAATTTTATAATTAATTCCCGTTGTCACAACAAATAGCGTGTTTTTAAGAAACAATTTATATCAAAAGATTGACAATTGTTCATGCCTAATTTCAATGTTAAGTTAATTATAATGACCACCATTGGATAAAATGGTAAAAATATATTCTAATTATACTTTAAAACCACTAAATAGTATAATTTATCACTATAAATTATTTTTATTAAAAAAGTTGTTTTTAAATATTTTTCACTATTCATAAAAAATTAGAAGTTCTCAGAAAAATACCAAAAAATCAACATTGGCTAATTTCGATATTACAAATCCAAAAATGAAGTCCATTTTGAAATAGAAAATTTCTATAATTTTAAAAAGTGGTTATTACTATTCATAACGGCTACTATGATTAGTTGCGGTGTTTTAGAACTCGAAGTTGCGTACAATGCAAGCTATTGCATTATTGAATGAGAAGCGTATCATGGAGCCTCGGGGTGTTACATTCTCCCCTCCTTCAATAAATTGCGTCCTCACAATTTGAAATTTTTCTTTGAAAATGAAAGGTTGAAAAGAGAAAATACCTTTGTGGAAAACCCACATCGGAAATAAGATTAATAAAATTTAGCCTTAATAAGAGGGAAAGGGAAATGAAAAAGTCACCACCCAATTATGATCTCGATTAGGAGAACATTGGTGGAAATTAGAGACATATAATTGGAGGAAAAATGTAAATATTTATAGGGAGTGATTGAGGTCATCAATCACAATCAACTGTCAAATTGAGGGCCTCAAAGCCTTCAATCTATGTTGATTTAACATATCATCAGTTCAACAAGACATAAGGTACTAGGATAACACATTTTTTTTGTATTAATATCCCTTTACTAATGTTTAAGAATTAATTTATTCATTTAATAACAGATAGGTATATATATATTTATGATTGACAATTAGAGTTTCATCCTTCAACTCACCTTTCACTCAAAAAGATAATAGATCCCAAAAATATTATACTTATCCTAATTGTATAAGGTTCCAAATGTTAACACATACAATTTAGATTAGTAAAATTATTTTGTAATAACCAGGGACTTCCTGTAGGCTAGTGGTAGGAAATAAAGGCCTGTCGCACTATGGTTGTGGGTTCGATTCCTACTGCTTTGTCCGAAGCGACGGGTTATGCCCCACCCTGTAGGTTGTCCTTTTCCTAAAACTATAATATTCAAAAAATAATCTTCAGAAATGTTTTAACCTAAAACAATACTATCCAAAGATCAACTTAATCCATTCCAACCTTTATAGTTATCCAAAATACCTCCGTCCAGACTTTCTCTAAAAGGTCTCTAAATTCAAAAATCAATTGTAACCTCAGATTCCCCAAACAAAGTAAAGTTTCTATTATTGTCACATACTAAAAATATGATTACATTCATCAAATTAAATCCTTAATGAAAACAACATGTACTACAGTAAAATCCGTATATATATCACATTATTCTTTTAACCATAATCTAGTTTTGAGTCCAAAAACACAAATACAATAATTATTCTGCTTCAACTGTAGTAACAACATAAGATTGTCATTGATCCCTTGGCCTTTTCTAAGGTAATTTTCCCTGACGCTTAGGACATTCATTTGCATAATGCCCCATTTCCCTACAATTGTAGCATTCAACATTGATAGCCTCTTTCATTCCCTTGCAATCACGCGCCTGGTGACCTTTTTCTCCACATTTATAACAAACTCCCATTCCTTTTAGGAAAGTACCAAGGTGATTCTTCCCACAATTATCACATAATGGAAAATATGTCTTTCCCTTTTTCCCTTTATCTGTCTCTTGTTCCACCGTTCTCTTCTTCTCTTGCTTTACTTTGTTGTCATAAGACTTAGAGAATTTCTTTTCTGTCTTGATAGCACATGAGACAATATCTTCGTATGTTGAGAACGATTGTGACACTAAATCTTGATGGAGAAATGGTTTTAACCCATCAAAGAAACGATCAATCTTACTTCTTGGGTTACGTATATAATCTGCAGCATACCTCGCTAACCTTGTAAATTTGGCCTCATACTTTGCGACATTCTCATCCTCCTTTTGTCTCAGACTCAAAAATTGTCTTTCCATATCTGCTCGATGGTCATGAGGAAAGTATTTTTCTATGAAAAGATCTTTGAACTCCCTCCATTCCATATTCGATATGTCATCATCTTCCTTTGTATTTTGAATCAATGACCACCATTGATCGGCATCTCCAGTGAGGTGGTAAACTGCCTTGATAACATTCTCCCTTTCGCTACTCCCCAAGGCGTGGAATATTTTCTCTAAGGAGTTTATCCATTGCTCAGATACTAACGGATTTGTACCCCCATTAAATGTTGGTGGTTGTTGCCTCATGAAGTGGTCTAACATTGTTCCTCCACGTTGCGGATCATGGTCCTCCATACGAGTAAGGTTATTATTCATAACCTGAGTGAGCTATCCCAGTATGGTAATAAGTTTATCAGCACCAGTTGTATCTCCAGATCCACAATAATTATCTTGAGCAGGAGGGAAATCCCTACACGGAGTGCGTGCATTGATACAATTTCCATTCATTCCACTAGACGCCATTTCTAAACAATGGCATAAACTAGATTAGTTTATGAATTAAAATACATAATTCCATATTTGTAAAACACTTTACATAAATTGAACTATTTATGGATATAATACATAATCATAAAAAGAAATTTTTTCATCGATAAAGTATATATTCAAAACCCTTCATAGTGGTTTGTAAAGAAAATGAGAATTATCCTAAGCATATCCCTCGGGAGTGTCGTAACCAACAGTGCAGCAAGGCCCGTTGTCGTGCAACAGTTCCCGTTCGAGTCTAGCTCAAAGCGGTGTTTTCGGGTTTTACCCCTAGATACATCTGTGCCAGAGCCGCCTATACCTGCTCGTATCCAGACAGGGATGTATTGCTCGGAAAACACACAACATCTCTACAATACCAAAATTCTAGGATGTTCTTCTATACTAATCCTCAAAGTCTATCATTGGGCTATGTACTCTAATCAAATTTTATCTAAATCTAGCTTCCAAGGTTAGTACCAAACTGCCTCTGATACCAACTGTAACGCCCCGACCCCAGCTACCCAGAGTCAGTGCATTACTTCGTAACATTGGCATGATCACAAAAGATCAAGTCTCGAAAGACCGATTAGTTTAGTAGCCTTGGAAACACTAGATACATTCATAAATGTTACATTACATCATAAAGTGAAAAACTAATAAAAAAGTCTTCATAGTCCACACTCATATCCTCTTTTGACTATCCCTGCAGGTCATTCATAAAATACTTCTTCACATCCTGGAAAATATTAAAACATTTAAAGGGGTGAGATCATATGCTCAGTAAGGATAACAATAATGCGGAAACGTTCATAAATAAACATTAACATTTAAGGGAATGTATAACTAAAACAAAAGCCTTTTAAACATGAACTTCAACATAATATGGAAAAAGTAAAATGAGATAATTCCATTTACTTATTCACATGGATATTCTACTGGTCGAATAATCACATGCAATATCAATAACCACTTTCATAATGATGGAATGCATAATGCCAGACATTCTGAAACATTTTGTCAAGGCCTCGTCCAAGACGTCTAAAATGATTAAGGCCTCGGCCAAAACCATAAATCAAATTGGGAAAGGGCCTCGGACAATTCCACGTCTAGTTGTCTCATGAGACCTACCAATGCATCGAGGAGCTATAGCGGGCTCCACCCGTCACTTTTTAAGTCCAATGCATTCCTCATATGAATAGGTTTAAACATATCGTAAACCATAACATAATCGTATCACATAAAACATGGATAAAGGAAACATAACATTTCCACATTTCAATCAAAAGATATCAATACAACACCTTGATATAATAAAAATGCTTTCAAAACCATTTTCAATACCAAAATAAAAGAAAAGTATAACATTGTATTTATTTTTCATTAAAAATGTATGGCTTGTAGAGGAAGCCGAAACTCAAATAGTGGTCACGACGGCGGAGAAGTCGTTGTCGCCGCATACGTACGACAAAAACATTACCTTTTGTCGTTTAGTAAACACTTCGTGTAAAAAAGATTCCTTTTGAATAAACGTAAAAGTCAAAGGGGTTTATACACCGTATAAAAGAAATTATGTATAAAACCAAATATGCCTCAATGAAAGGAGATTGAGACAAAGTCCTTAAAAAGATCATTATTTAAAATATAATAGATCAATTATGTGTATTCACTATAAGTACACATAAATAATGTACAAATACAAGATAGGATATAATAATATCATGACATAATTTTAAAGTTTGAGATTAACCCAAAGAATGGAAATTGGGTGAAGAAATTCCCTTACCTCATGTCTGACATGACTCAACCGTTATTTAACCATATGAATAATAAACTAGAGTTAATATATACCTTATTAAGAACCATTTTCAATTTCATTATCGTATTTATATCACTTATTACAATGATATGAACGTTATGTAATTATTTAAGTTAATAACGGTCGTTTTGTCGATCTTTGGTACTTGAGTCAACAATAAACTTCTTATAATTACAAGTTGATTATGTGGTAGAATATACATTATCTCCAGAATTATATTCATGATTTATATGTCATATTTATCATATATATCCAGTATATACATTCATTTATACTATTAAGTAACATTTCGAGGTAATAAATGAAACGCACCGTTCATGGAGACGGTAAGCCGTACGTACGCATGAACGCTACTTTCTTTTCTATTTCTCATTTAATGGAATGAAATCATAATGATATAAATGTATAATATAATTACAGTATAATATAGTGTATAATACCATTTACTCCATCCTTTATACATCCCACATATGGCATTAACGATTCAAATCACTTTGAGGGGGCGGTAATCCGCACTTCCTAAAATGAAATTATCACGTTTACCCATAATGGAAATCATAAAGTATGCCATAAATGAGAAATACAGAAGCATAAGTAAAACATAAACATATTATATATCATATATAAATATAGTGAAATTTTAATGGCCACCTTTGAAGGTGTTATATGAGTGTTGAACAATCATCGTTTCGTGAGGCAGAAATTCGCCATCCACAGAAACCGTATGTTCTTTAACCATTAGATGTAGGTGTGTGTAAGTGTAGCTCGAATAATTCTTATAACAACATCCTAGTATATTTAGGATACTGGTTCTGTTACAAAAGAAATGAATAAAAAGAGTTTAGGGGGTTTGAGAAGAAAAATAAATCAAGACAACATTAGAGAAGACATTACCTCAAAATCGGGTAACTCTTTTGGATTTGAGCCAAAGGCTTCTTTGGGAAGAGTTATGCCCAAAGTGAGGCTTCTAGGAGTAAGAGGGGGAAGTTGGGAGATTATTTGGGTAGATTTTGGCCGAGCCAAATGGCTTGAAAGTGTGAATGAGGTGGTAGAGGTGGGGGCCTTTTATAAGAGGAGAGGAGGGGCACTCTTGGAAAGTAAGGAAATTTTACATTTTTATACAATGCTTTTCGGATTATAAAGGTCCCACACTTTTATAATTAGTGGCTAAGGTGATAAGGGTTCTAAATCTACCCATACAATAGTCTTTGGACAAGTGTAAGACTTGGATTGTACATTATCTTTTCATTTTATTAAAATCGTTAAATAATGAGGTCATCGCTGCATCATAATGATGTCATAAATAATTTAACTTATTTAATGTCTAAAAATTATAAAAAAAATACTATGATTTAGGAAATATTTTTATCTTTCCAATTAATATTTATATTAAAAAATATGACTTGTATAACCCCATGTAAAAATTGTTTTAGTAAAACATTTCATGTTTGTGTCATTTTTTACTTTAACATTAAATAAAAGGTATTTATTTCATTTTCCAACTAATGTGGCTCCATGGGGTCCCCATGTTGACCCATGGATTGTCTTGGTCTTCCATGGCACATCAAATGAGGGTAGGACATGTGTCAAGCTCATCTCATATTATAAAAACATTATTTTTACCTTAAACTACACTAATTACCTCTAATCGCGATTAAGAACTTAAAAGTTACTATTCACCCAAAATTATTTTAATCTCATTGAACCAAATTTTACTTCTTAATGACAACAATGTATGTCGGATTTTTGAAAATCAAATCACAGAGGTGGTAATATTTCATTTAAACGAAACATCAGTTATTTAACTACCACTTAGTGGTTTCACTATTCATAAAAAATTGAAGTTTTTCATAACAATGCCAAAATTTCACCCTAATCTATAATTGATATTCCGATTTCAAAAATGATGTCTATTTTAAAAAATTCCAAAAATATAAGTTTCATTAATTAATTTTATAATTAATTCCCGTTGTCACAACAAATAGCGTGTTTTTAAAAAACAATTTATATCAAAAGATTGACAATTGTTCATGCCCAATTTCAATGTTAAGTTAATTCTAATGAACACCATTGGATAAAATGGTAAAAATATATTATAATTATACCTTAAAACCACAAGATATTATAATTTATCACTATAAATTATTTTGATAAAAAAATTTGTTTTTAAGTATTTTTCACTATTCATAAAAAATTTGATGTTCTCAGAAAAATACCAAAAAATGAACATAGGCTAATTTCGATATTCCGAATCCAAAAATGAAGTCCATTTTAAAATATAAAATTTCTATAATTTTAAAAAGTGGTTATTACTATTCATAACGGCTACTATGATTAGTCGCGGTGTTTTAGAACTCGAAGTTGCATACAATGCAAGCTATTGCATTATTGAATGAGAAGCGTATCATGGAAGCTCGGGGTGTTACAAATTTACTATTGAATTAGTTCCTGATTCTTATCCAATTTCAAAAGAACATTATCTAGTGGATCATATTGATCTTTTAGAGCTGAAGAATCAATTACAAGAGTTATTATTTAAAAGATTAATTTGACCTTGGAAATCACCATGGGGTGATCCTGTTATGTTTGTTAAAAAAGATGGTTCAATGAGACTTTCTATTGATTATAGATCCTTAAATAAAATAATTTTTATGAAAATATTTCATTTTCGATATATCGATTATTTTTTGGATAAACAATACGGGGGAAATATATTATAAAAGTTTACTTGAGGTCATCATTCCATAAGTTGAATGTAATGTATGCAGACAATTTGTAGACTGGATTTCATTCTAGATATAGAAATTTTGAATTTGTATTTATACTGTTTGGATTATCTATTTCACCAATTTTATTTACATACCATATGAATTGAATATTCATGAGTTCTTATATACATTTTTGGCTTTTTTTCATTGATGATATTTTAGTATATTGTAAAATTTAATAGGGGCATGAAATTTATCTATGGATAATTTGGAAAACCAGAAAATATATAATTTTTTTTGGGAATTCAGCAAGATTTAACTTTGGTTGATGTTTTTTTAATTGGTCACATTGTTTCTAAATATTTCATAACTATTGATCCAACTAAAACAAATATGATTCAATAATGGAAAATTCCCACAAATATTACTAAGATACATTGTTTTATGGGATTAATAAGAAATTAATTGAGGTTTGTTAAAAAAATTCATGATTAACTATCCAACTATGTCAGTTTACTTGAAAAGTATTAATGTTAATCTAGACAAACATATGTGATGATTTTTTCAGGAATTGAAATGTTTTTTGGTGAATGATGTAGTTCTAGCCCTGCCTTCAACAAATATTGAATGTGTTATACGCTGTGATGCTTTTCTGAAATGACCTAGTTGCGTCCTAATGTAGACTGATATTATAATTTATTATGATTCCCATTAGTTTTAATATCATTAAATAAATTACACTACACATGATATTTAATTATAATCTATTTTTATTTCGTAAAAAATTTGTACTCACCATATATACAGAGTAAAATGTAAATTATATACTGACCAAAAATGTTTGAATTATGTATCCACTCATAATGAATTTATCATTAGTTAGGGAAAATAGTTGGAAAAAATAAAGGATTGTTATTTCTTGATTCATAACAATCCTAGAAAATAAATGAGGATGATGATTTGAGTCAGAAAATTTTGCAATATTAACCATTCTATGTTTGATACATTATCCTTTTCTTAATGATTTGATGAACATTTTACTAGTTGTGGTTTGTGTAGAAAATTATACTACTGTGTTTTGGGTCTGAGTGCAATAATCTACATAAGTTAAAAATAAGGAATAATAGAAGAAAGTCATTGAATTGACTAAAAATATTTAATTGGTTCAATAGGGTATGTTTCTTAAATTAAATATTGATAATTATTTATGATAATTGGGGAGAAATTATGTGTTTTGTAAGATTAAAATTTAAAAAATGAGTTGTTATGTGAGATCATAGTTCCCCATTTTCAGCTCTTCTAGGTTTTACTAAGCTGTACATAGACCTTTGGGATTATTAATTGTGGGATGGAATGAAAAGAAATATTGTTGACTTTACGGAGAAATGTTATTTTTCTCAGTAGTTTAATGTACAGTGATAGTTTTCAAAGGGGATGATTCAAACTTTTCTAGTACTAGAGTGAATATATAAAATTATATCCATAGATTTTGAAGAGGTATTTCCCATTAAACCTCGAGGTAACAATTTGATTTGGTTTTTTATTGAATAATTAACAAAATATACTTATTTTTTTCTTATTATAGAAACAGTTTTTCTTGATCTACTTTCTAAGTTGTGTTATAAATAGATATTCAGTTTAAAACGAGTTCCCATCTCTATTTTATCATGTCATGATCCCAATTTCACTTATAAGTATTGGAAAGACCTCTAAATGTCGTTGGGTTCTAAATTTACTTTTTCTATAAGGTTTCATCCACAATTATATGGGATGATATATAAACAATGAAAACCATGGAGGGTATGCTACATTCTGGTTGAATGGATTTCAAAGGAATATTGGATAAACATCATTCATTGGTTGAGATTTCATATAATAAAATTTTTCCTTCCTATATTTATATGGAACCATTTTAGGAATTATATAGAAATCGGTTCCGATCTCTATATTTTTGGGATAATTTTTGAGAATGCAAGATGATGGGGCACGAGTTTGTAAAAGAGATGGAAAAAAATTATATGATTCAGATACACATGGGCATAGCATAGATCATTCTGATAATATATTCGTATAACTAGATTATGGATTATTCATTTGATGTAGGTGTTCAAATATTTTTCAGTGTTTATCCATGGAAAGGAGTGATGTGTTTTGGTAAGAAGGGGTGGTTGAGTCCACGATTTATTAGATCCTATTAAATACTAGAGAATGTTGGTGGAGTTTTCTATTGAGTGGATTTACATATGAAATTATCATAGGTACACAAAAATTTCCATTTATCAATGTCCAAAGTGTATATGTCAGATCCATCACATGTTTTGAGCCCAGAAGTAGATTAGTTAGAAGGGAATATTTCTTATTAGGGGCACCAAGTCCATATTCTTGATCTCGTATGGAAATTGAAGAAAATTAATGATACTCCTATTGTTAAAGTTTTCTTAAAAACCATATGGTTGAAGAGAAAATATGGAATCTCAAAATTCTATGAGAGATAAATACCCACGTTTATATGATATGTAAATAAAATGGTTAGAATGCAATTTCCAAATGGGGGAAGGATGTATCATCACATGTAATTATAGAATAATATATTTCCATATCTACTAATATTTAAGAATTAAATATTTAGTTTTTCATGGGGATTCTATGTTTTATTATGTACCCAACACAAAATAATGGGGTTTTCATAAAACATATGTTGCACACAAGACTGAGTTATGCCAAAAAATAAAATAGTAAAAATATATTTATTTCAAGTGCTAGTAATCATTTATCCATTATATTATCAAGAATTCATTAAACTATCAATATTATTTTTACAATTTTTTTATAAAACATTGTTAATCTCTTCCAATAAATTTTAGAGGCTTAAAATGAGAATAAATTCAATTTTAACCATACAATACTCTAATATTTTAAAAAGGTAGTTTGAAAAAAATTTGATGGATAAACCTATTTAAAATTATTATCAATAAATTATATATATTTAATGTTAAAAATAAACATATTATTTGGGGGAGGGTAATCCAAATCTATATTATATTAATTTTCTTTGTATTTTTTTTAAAATATTTATTTTTCAATTCATAATGAAAAATACTGCATTTTAATTCAAAACATCATATTTTTAATTTATTTATATTGTTGGATTATAATTTATATGGTTTTATGGTATAATTATTGATATTTTAATTCTTTCTTCCTATATTAACAATCAGATGCAACTTTAAATTAAAATTAAATAGAAAATCATCGTTAACATTGGACCATTTTACTTTAAAAATCGTTTTATCGATTTTTCAACCAGATTTGTGTTAAACCTAATTTAACAACATATATGAGTTGAATTCTAAAAAATATACTTACAATATTGTACTAAGTTTGAATATTTTTATCAAATTGGATCAAAAAAATTTCTCGTTAATAGTTACTGTAGTTGTAGTATCCACTATCAAAGGTAAATAGGGTAATTAAATGTCAAATTAATATAATAATATTATAAAATTAAACTAAAAATTGTAAATATCTTATTCTATGAGTTATTATCAACCATGACCATACTCGGGTTAAAATTGTGACCATGAGATGCCACTTTTCTGTGATTATAACATTTATAAATTTTAATATTATGTAAAGGAAAATGTGTCATTAATATGTTTGTCCTTACTAAAACAATTTTAATATGTGGTAATATATGTAATATCCTAGACTATGAATTATCCTTATAAAGTTAAATTTATTACTTACAAAATGGAAATTAATTGATAATTATTATATTATATATAATTAATGTAAATAGTGACACAATGGTGATGTAGTAATTGATTTATTAATGAAAGAATAAAATAAATGATATTAACAGCATTACAAAATATTATATAACATATTTGATTCTGTAAATGAATTTATCAAATGTCTACTGCATGTTAGTATATGAGTTAAAAAAGTTTTATCCAAAGAATTCATGTTTTGATGATATTTTAAAAATCTCATGTAATTTATTTTGTAAAAATTAAAATAATTCATATTTTCCAAATTGTATCAACAATTTTCTACAGATTTGTAGAACATTTATTTCCATAAAACCTAGAAAAAAATTATTGATATGATATTTTACAATATTAGTAATGAGTTGCAAAAAGGAACAAATATTTCTTTATCTCATGAATTTTTTTGATCTTTTAGTCTATGGAACATTTTTCCCTTATTAATCCACATTTTTCCACCACCTATCATTAAAATTTTTAATATTAAAAACAATTAAGATTTTCATACGCGCTTATAACTAGGGTACAATAATATTTTATAACACCTTCTATAAAAACAATCAAATAACAAAAGAAAACATCGATTATCTAATTAATTCATGTATTAAGATAACTTTTAATACATGTATATATATATATATGAGATACTCAAAAATGATTCATTAATCACATGACACAAAAAACACTTAAATTTTTTCAATTTAATACCCATGATCATTAATGGAATAGATCATGTGCCTATGTTTGGAGTGTAAAAATCGACAAACATATTGAAATAAATAATAATAATTATATATTGTTAATCTAATTTTATATTCACATTAGTTGAATAAAAATTAAATAAGCTCAATATTGTTATTACTTTTGATTTCTTGTCGAATTCCAATGTATTTATACAAAATTTGATTTTCTATCCAATATCTATAATTAATGTGAAGCCTCATTATATGAAAATATTTTTTTTAAGATCCATAAATTTAAATTTAAATAATCACCTTATACAAAACACATTTATTATAAAAGGAATGTCTTTTCAACGCATTAAATTTATAGTATTCATATTATTTTCTCAACCCATGTTATTTGTTTTTTTAAATATGTTAATAAATTAAAATTTTTTAACTGAATGATATACATTTGGATAAGAGAAACCATACATTATCCTAAAAAAGGTGGATAAAATATCTAATTATATAATATAGGTGGATCATTTTGCAGTGTAACAAGACCAAATCAAATATAGGATGGATAAAAAGAAATCCCTAATATTGGAAAAACAATTTCCATAGAAGGTGATAAAGGTTCTTCTATACAAATTTATTCCAAAATATTTGTTCCTCTTAGTATTAATTTTAATGAACTACATTAAATATAAAATATTTATAACATATAATAAATGTATAAGTAAAATAATTATTTATAATAATAATACAAAATAATAAAACTGCACAATTAAAACGGAAATTTATTAAAGAGAAAAGAAAACAGTACAAGAAAAATACAAACAAAAAACACCAAAACCATAAAAAATGGTTAAGGTGAAAAGGAAAGAGACCAAAGCAGACAACAGCCCTGGCCTTTATAAGCCAAAAAATAACAACATGAAAGCCTACCCTCCACCAAAAGAATCCATCAATCCCAAGATGACTTGCCTCTGAAACCAGTCTTCTATCCTTTCCTGCCTCAAAACATCAACAACGTGAATATTCATCTCCTGCAAAATGAAGAACCAGACCCCCAAAAAATAGTTCCCAATCCCCTAGAAGGAACAAATAATTGGAAGTCTCCTGCTGTGTCAAAAGACAATGCTGTAATCTAAAAGCCAGCGTAATTCCTCTGACCTGAATATTCTCAACTGAAGGAAATCGCCTGATTCCACAAGTGCCAAACCAAAAATTTCAACTTCCAAGGTATACCCTTGCACTAAAGATAGGATCCCCCCATCAATATTGCCTCTAGAATGAATGAGATCCATGAATACCCAACTCTGAAACCTTCATTAGAATGATCTGAAAAGAGTACACCTATTCAGCTCATCGACCAATCATAATTATATCAAACACCTCCCACTGCACCATGGATAAAATTGCCTCCAGGAAATCCCGATAGTTTTCCACAGATTGATGTCACCACGACCCACTGCCCATCGAACAACATTATCATTCCCTTTCAGGATACCGAGGATCACCCAAAACCATGATGTCTGACCCATTCACAACCATTTTCAACTCCATGTGATCTCCGAAAAAATAGCTTTGAATCCTTTGATGTCCAAAACATTGCTTTAAAGCAGTATCCGAGATTATCCTGAAAAATGACTGCAAGTTCTTCATAGTATTGATGCAGAAATTCAGCTCTGTAACTGAATTATGATCACAAAACTGCCCAGCTTCAACCTCTGTGGAAGTATCCAGGTATGAAACAATAATTACAACTTCTTTATCATCATGTGAAGAGAAAAAAAATCATGGATTTCAATCTGAAAATTCAGAAAAAATTGATACTCATCCTCCTCATTCTGTAAGTCATAAACCAGAAACATTGCTAATCTCAGATAATAGGTGAAAATCCTCCTTTGAAACCCATTCAAAAACCGACTAAGAAAATATGGCATTGAAACCAATGCCATAAAGTGACAAGAACCAGCCGAGAGAAAACTCATGGTAAATTATTTCCAGATTCAGTCAGCTCATCAAGACATGCTTTAGTCATGGTAATATGCTTTGAACTCCTAACCTTTAAAGCAGTATCCATGATTTTCCTGGCTTTAGGGGGTCTCCCTACTTTCCTTTTCAAACGTTGAGGACCTTTGCAGCCTTGAAGCAGGTCCTCAATGTTAACAACTTCAGGTAATCCACTATCCTTTGAAAATCATTGTGAGCATCCATGGGAACCAGAATGATGGGAAGCATTTTGAGAATTTTTTTCAGAAGCAACATTACTGTTAACAATAGATAACATAGCCGAAGTATCAGACATGCTCTCCATGGAAGCTGGAAGATGAATCTGCAGGTTCTTCTGAGTATTGATGCTGAAATCCAGTTCTGTAACTGAATTATGATCACAGTTCTGCCCAGCTTCAACCTCTGTGGAAATATGCAGGTTTGAATCAACAAAAATATCTTCTTTATCATCCTGTAAAGAGATTAAAAAATCATGGATTTCAGTCTGAAAATTCAGAAAAAACTGATACTCATCCTCCTCATTCTGTAAGTCATAAACCAGAATACAAAAATCATTGCTAATCTAAGAGAATAGGTGAAGGTCCTCCTTTGAAACCCATTCAAAAACTGGCTGAATAGGCACAAGATTTAGGATCTTCTCTTCCTCCTCAGCCACATCAGCCCATGAAACTCTTTGCAATGAATAAGAAACATGATACTTTGATAAAGAATCATTTTCCAAAGGAATATGAGTTTTAATAGGGGGGACATCTGACTTTAGAATTCCTTTTTTTTCAATAAAAACAGCTTTATTCTGTTTACATCTTTTGACATCATTCCATTCAGAAACCTTAGATGACACCTTGGAATTTCTCTGAATCAACCTACAGTTAGAGATATTATGTCCCTCAATTTTACAGACATCACAAAAGTAGGGCACATTCTCATATTCCAATCGAATATCAGATTTAATGCCATTAGCATTAAACATAATCGAAGCAGGTCTTTTGACTTCCAGGTTAATGTCCACAAGTATTCTGGAAAAATAACCATTTTCACCATCCAAGGTGTGCTGATCTATCCTCATAAGAGTACCAATACATGAAGCAATGTCGTTGAGGATTCTAGGATGCCAATACACCCAATTTAATCCATGCAATTTTACCCAAATTTGTGCATTAGATTGCTTGAAGTTAAAAGGATTAAAATTAAAATTCCCTGCTGATAACCTTAGAATTCCAGGTTTGAGTTGAAGGCTACCTATCTTCCAAACCGAATTCAAGGAAGTAGAGGAGGAAAAGATAATGTGAAAATACCCTTTTCCGATTGAAATAAATTTCCAATCTCTTAAACTCCAGCAATGAGAAATTTTGTTTTTGAGATCAACAAAAGACCAGGGTTTGTCTCCCTTCGAGTAAATAACACGACCCAGTAATGAATACTTACAAAGGTCCAGCCGTTGATGCAATGCATTTGAATCCGCAACCACTGAGAATCCACCATTTTCTAACCTGGTTATATTTGATTTAGATGAATCCACCTTTGAAGGATTTTCTGCTCCAGAAAGAACCTCTACGAAGGAAAGATTCTTCTTTCGAAGAATCGATGAATCTTTGAAGCCCGAAGGTTCGTAAATTTCCTTCGCTTCTTGACGATTGTCCCTGAAGGACATTTCCCACTCTGGATTGAAAGAATCCATTGAGAGATTTAGGTAATAAGATCAAGGTTATCCGAATCGCCATTGATGCGAAGGAAGCTTAGGTTTCTTTCTCTGAATCGCCATCCGGGCCCCAATAATAAAATTATAGTAATTTTAATGAATAATATATATAATAAAACATAATTTTATTATTTATATTATTATTTTATCCTCATAATTTCCCCACTAAATGAATTAAAATTATATAGACCATTGTAGAATTAAAATAATTATAAATTAGAATGTAAAAAGATTAATATTGTAACTTTTACTAAATGTTTTACTTAATTAAATTTATTATTTATTTTTTAATTATATTAAAACTCATTATCATTAGAATTATTAATCTTAATAATTATTATTATATCTTCACAATCACCATCAATTTTGAGAATCGATTTTTAAATAATTCTTGAGAAAATAAATTGAATGATTTTTTATTAATAGATTTCATTATCAATAAATATAGCTTCAACCACATTACATAGATCATAAAAGTTACATTGATTTTTGTGTCCAAAAGTTTTCCAACCTTCATGTACACCCATATTCACATAATATAACATTTTCACATATGAAATCGATGTATCAAAATCATAGTCTATAATTTGATAAAACATATCAGAAAAAAATTCATGAAAAATAAAAATATAAAAAATATTTCATGATACCTAGATATAGTTTGACATTTATTTATTTTATGAGAAACACATAAAATTGTAATTTATAGTTTAATATATTGACATAAACCAAATAAACAATGAATTCATGCTATTAATGTCTAAATATACCATAATTTAGTGTTATTTTATAGTAGTTAGGATCAATTATACAAAAAATTATGCCATTAATAATTTGTTCATTAAATGAATTACTTATTATTAAATTAATTCTTAATGAAATTCTTAAATAATTTTGAAATTTATTTTTATTATAAAAAATAAATAATTCTAAAAATAGAAATAAGACATTAGCTATTAAAAATATATAAGAAACAATATAATTTTGAATCTATGATTTTACATATGTAACATGAATCCTATTTTTGATCTCTTTATTGAAATATTTTGATATTTTAGTCTCTCTTTATTTTTGAATGTCAACAAATGGTATATTTTAAATATAAATGTTTCCTTGAGTAGATTTGTAATATGGATATTTTCTACCATAATTCTATTAGAATATGGTGCACCAACTCTGTAAATATAAAATTTGTGACCATTATGATCAGTTATCCTTTAGTTTAAATGATTTTTGAGTTTTTTTACCAGAACGATATTTTTTTATATGACATAAACACATCATAGATAGTAAAATCATATCTCATTGGTATATAAATACCTAGAATAAAATTTCATTCAATCTTTAGTTAGGAATAATTCTATAAAAATAAATTATTTGAATAATTATTTATCAATTATTACGTCTAATTTGCTATGTATCTAATAGGGAAAAATAATGAGAAAATATATTTATATAATGATTTTTCAAAATTTAAATAATGTTTTAGAAATAATATAATCAATTTAAATATAAATATGATATATCAATTTATATTTCACGGTTCATGCTTATATATATATTTTAGTTAAATGAATAGTCAAATTAATATTCACGTTGAAATCTTTTGTGAGAAATAAGATATTTATGTGAAATAGGGTAATTGATATAATATGCAGATATATTTTAATGAAAAATAAATTTAAAATATAATTGTAATTTTATTTGGATGTGTTTAAAAACATAATTATAAATATTAATAGTTTTTTTGTTAAAACTTTATATAATAGTTATGGTAATAAGCAATCTATCTGAATATGTGATTTGTGTCATATCCATCTATAAATCATTAAAACAAATATTTAAATATATAGTGAAATGTCACGTGAATATCCCTAAATAAATTTATAAATCATTATTTTTGAATGAATTAAAATTTTAAAAAATAATATCGACAACAAATATTACATGATACTTCATATTCTCTTGTAGCATACTTCTGACATAATTTTCATATAGATCATTATTTATATCAATTGATTCTATGACATTACATGAATAGAAATGAACACTTAAGCTACCTTTCTCAATAAAAAATATAAAAAATACCATCATAAACTATATCATTCTAAATATACATGAAATTATTAATATTTTGAATAAATATAAATTTTTAATAATAAATTTGAAAAATATATTCATTTTAATTAAATTTGGTGTTCTAATGGAATAAAGAGGTGTAAATTAAACCATTCTCCAACATTCATCCAATTGATAATATTATCAAGATATGCTAATAAAATTAATAAATTATCTAATCATTTCGAAACAATATACCAACTTCAATAGATTTATTTATCCAAATTTTTTTCATAGAAATTTATAATGAAAAATATCAATGTAAAATATGAATCAATGAATAGAATATTACACATGGACAAAATTTCACTAATGAAATAGTTATAAATTAAAATTGAAATTAAAACCTATAAAAAATAAACTTGTTTTTTTGTGTTATAAGGAAATAATTTTATTTTCAATGTATGTCACTAATTTTCAATATTGTAGGAATAGAAATTTAAATCATTCTATTAATATATTCAATGACGTTTCATAAATATTAATCCCATATTTCAAAAAATTTATATATTAATGGTTTATGTTATATTTAATTTAATTTTTTACTAATTTTCTTCTATTAATTACCTTTAAAATAATAAAAACTCTAGAATTATTCACATCCATATATATATATTGTTTAAGGGGGAAAATAACCCATCATATATCATAATTTTAAATTAAAGTATTGAATAATTTAAATCCAATTATATTTAATCCCATATATATATATATATTCTTAGTATGTGAATGAAATCATTATAATATTAATCAATAATCTTAAATGATTTCAAATATTTTTAAATGTCTTATTATATAACCCATTTATAGGAATATTGTATAGTGTTTATTATCATGAATCTATTGTATTGATAGATTTTTGGGATGTAGAATTTGTAAATTATACTGTATAGGATTAAATATTTTTAAATTCGAAGAGTTTCATATAATTAAAAAACCACCACTAGAAGATTAGGGGGTTTGATTGGATTTTTTTAGAATATAGTAGGAAAAAATTACTCTAGGAATTCCAATGATATTATATTGACATAATAGATACCTTATTAAATCCACTATAGTTTCTATGGATCCCTTTATCTTTTTTAAAAATAGTTACATGCCGTAAATTTATCATTGATAGTGTATTTAAACACCAAAAGTCATTCTTTGCACGAAATATGTGTTAGAAAGGGGTATCCTCCCTCTTTCTATCTTCATTACCTCATTATCTCCTTCTATATGAGTCACTCTGGGTTTATATGAAATATCATTATACAAAATAAGTGTATATCATCGATATTAATATAATCAAATGTATTTTATATATTGTTCAATTATATTTGATTTTTAAATTTTATAAACATAAAATGTTATGGTTTTTCACTATTTCATTTAATTTAGCTCAATATAACTTCTTAAATAAGAAAACTTAATAATGAATAAAATATTCAAAATACATTGTAGGCGACTCATACAGTTGGATTTTGTTTTTTGTCTATTAAAATTATTGGTTAGTGTGTGGTGCTTGGGGAGGGACACATGAGTCCGAAATAAGTACTAGTGGAATTAAAAAAGCATTTAAATTTACATAAACTATGACAAAAAAAACTTTTCACTCCCTATGAACTTATTATTTGTTATATTTTTTATCGAAAAAGAATTTTAATAGTGTAGAATTTAAATTATAAAAAAAACTGTGAATACATACAAACAGAATGTAAATAATTATGAAATAACTTATCATTTGTGATAAAATAACATAAATATTCCTTTAATATAAAATTAATTCATGGATTTTGTGATGATGGTGTCACTCAATATGTCCATGTGTTATTATTTATTATATTATATGGTACTAGGTTTAGCGATATGTTATTTAATATATTAATGACCTGGTTACTGCATATTTCTTAAGAATATTTTTTATATTATATATGTTATATGTTAGACTTCATTGATAATTTGTATTATGTATTGTAATGTTGATATATACACATTTTAATATGTTTATATTTTATATGGATGATAAGAATTAATATTAATGAACTAGGATTGTAAGATACATATATTCACTTATTATGGATATACATGATCAATTACTACATTATTTTTTGGTAATTTATTTAGAAATACTTTTTTATATTAATTGGTATTGTGTAACTTGAGAATTATAATTATATATTAACTCCATAATTTTAAAACACAGATTCACTGATACTCCTCCTTGCGTTATATATGAAATAGAGTGTACCCCATAAAACCATCATTCGATAGTTCACAAGTTACTCTCTATAAAAAATGAAAAAAATCTATCAAATAGAAACCATTACTTAGTGATTATATAAATATTGTTCAATATAATGAAAACTTGTGACCATGTGGAATGGAACAACCATAATACACAGTGATCAAAATAATAAATTAATTAATTTCATAAAACATAGGAAAAATAAATGACCACTACAAGTGTGAAAATTTAATCATTAATCACTAATATAATGATTAACCCAATTGACTTTATACCTTATTGGTACGTGATATAATCTCAAAACACCATTATCGAGGTATTTACATCAATATCTATGATAATAATACCAAAATATCATATAACCACCTATATTAATGATGGGTAATGTATATATACATATTCTATTATCATTCATATATGGAAACATATGAAATTTAATATCATACATGTATTATAATTAATGATGTAAAAAAATACATAGTTTCATCCCCAATGATCACAAAATCAATAGATAATTTAGGTTAAAAATCCAGAAGAATAACATCCCATCATAAAAACCGTGTATGAATATATACATAAATATATGAATATCAGTTAGGTCGTATATCCCAATTTTTAATTCTATCATGTCCAATTATTCCATTTCTAATTTTACTACATGTGTAACTTCTAATATAATGTAGGATTAATAATATAACACATACAATTAAAATCTATGATTTTCTATATAAACTATCAAATAAATGATTGGGTCCACACCTCTAACATGTAACATATTGTTTATTAATTTTTAAAAGAAATCATATACCAAAAAAATATTAATGCCATAATGAAATGTACTATGTCATTTAATGTTCATTAAAGGAAATTTTTTATGAATGTTTTTGGAGATCAATTTTCAATACATTTTATATTGAATATTGTATTTTATTTTTCAATTGATGAAACATGCTATAATATGTATATATTTTATGAATTACTAATGTTGTTTAATAATTACATTATATAAATGAGAATCCTTTGTAATTGTTATAAAATGATCTAATGATTAACCATTTCATAATGAAGAATAATATTCAATATAATAAGATCCTATATTTAAATAATTATTATTATATAATTTAATTCTCATGTACCATTTTATTATACAATTAATACATCTCTCTGATGTCAAATAACTCTCATACACTCATTTATCATTTAACATTTTATTGGAGGATATAAAAATTATTCGAGGGATAATGGATGAGAGATTGTCTGTTGTTATGTCACGGCCCGTCTCAGGGGGCCCGTTCTGTGACTCCCCATTCCTGCCTCCAATAGGCCAGGTGCTGGTGACTAGCACCGAGTAGGCATATTACTAAAATGGGAGGCATTGCCAATGTACTTGTACACATGCACAAATCTCCAATCCCACTATACTGAAATGTAAAAACCACTTAGGAACTAGAATTCAATCATAAAACTAAACCCAACTGATAGAGTATGATGAAAGGTAGATTACTAAAATGAAAACGGGTCTAGAATACAAGCCCAACAAAAACAAGATTCTGAAAACTGCAAAGTCCAACCTGTAAACAGAGAAGGTACTGGGACTGCTGCTCGTAGCCGTAGGAAAGCCTCGGCCTTTAGGAAACTCAGAAATCTCGGTCCAATCCTGGTCCTCCCTAGACTCTGTCAAAAGGTTGCTCATCTGCACAAGACACCAGGCATGCGGTCAAAGACCATGCTGTTGTGAGTATAACAATACCCAGTAGAGGACCCTGAAAACCACAAAACAGTACACAAAGTAAAGGTACAACAAAATATGCACATTGTATGTCTACATAAAATATATAACAAACCAGAAATACTAAAAACCTTGAACCGTAGTCTAGAGATAAGTCGCACAAACGCATACCCCCATTAGGGATTCAGTCAATGATTCCGCGAAGCACTCGTCCTGGGAGAACACACTCCACGAGTCTTAAAGATCTGATGAATTTCGTCTGAGAAGTACCATCCACCGTGAACCATCACGAGAGGTAGTCACACTCATTACGGGAGACACACTCTTGAGTGAGAAGATTTCTGATATATAGAAGCACTCATTATGAGAGACACAACTCTAAGTGGAAAAGATCACGATACACAGATGAGGATCACTGCCAGGGCCTTGACGAAAACCACGACTCATCCATATTCACCTGTTAGGTGATACACCGGCTAGGTAGAGTATCAATGCCCAGTAGAGTTGGTCATGTCGATGCCTAACTTTACATAAGGTCAGGAATGGATAGATGATCTCAATATGGGCTTCTCATATGGATGCTTGAATCTATCACAGAAAGTCATGATGAAGGGATCATAACCATGTGTGAGTAAATGATGCCTGACCATTAGGGGAACAAGAATAAGTGGCACTAACCCAAATGAAATATTTCCAAGATACGGTGAACAAGAGGACCATGTTTTTTTCCAAAAAGTATAAGACATTTATAAGGTTACATGTCGTGTTGTTTGTCCTCAGGTACTACCTGTGTACAATGGCCCGTGTCTTAGGATGGCCGTGTAGAAAAACTGAGTACACGACATGTAGTACGATGTACACGCTGTGTCTGAGGGACTGGGGTTGGCCCCGTGTACTCTGGACATGTTCCCATACACAGTCATGAACCAGTGTACTCCAACCCATGTAATCGATACATGGGATGACCCACATTACTAACATCGACTGGTCGTGTGATGGAGTACATGTCATGTACCGCATCCTGTGTCTGTGTATCCGCTGGATACACACTGAGTCATGCGTAGCCGCCTCTGCCATACTTTACCTTCCGTGTTCTGAAGCTGTGCTGATCATCACATGTCCGTGTACTTCCCAGAATACACGCCAAGATTCAGGGAAAGTCCAACAGGCCGTGTGACCTGGGTCACACGCTGTGTGATTCCTCCCTGACCCCCAAAACTATGGCTGCCACCAGTACTACACACCGTGTTCTTCGGAAGAACACGCTTTGTATTCTTGAAATTTCTAGAAACACGGACTTCCACCGTCGCGCCGCTAGTGATGATCCGTTTATCGATCCGGTCATACAATCGCTGTGAAACTTCCAGGTTCTGTTCGTCCCGACACCACGAAGCTACTCCCGATGTTTTCAGAACACTAATCGGCTCCAAAAATATGATTTGATATTTTCGCACGAAGAATGCTCAAAGGATACCCTTTATCGATCTGGTCTAATTCATCGTCCGCCATCATTGCCGCACCTCTGCAAGGTCGTTACAGAGTCGAACCTTCGATTTGAAATCATTGCATTGTGGAACAGATGCACAACGATCCATTGTTCATCACCCCGTTAAGAACATGAAGAACACACGACAAAAGAAAGGGGGAAAATACAATAAAAATTTTGAGGAACTAATCCCTGCTGTCCTTCATCACGGCGTTGATCCGCTCCTGTTAGCAGGCATAAATAGTGCAAAAATAAACAATAACAAAACAACATGGATCAATTCCCCGAATCATCCTGATAAAACCCTCCTGCAAGAACGAACGAATCCATAGATCAACTTGTTCATGGTTTATCCACGTTCTTCATTTAAAATAAAAAATGGGGAAATGAATTCAAATAACAAACCAATACTTCAACTGGGATTGATCACAAACAATCGTGTCACGTTACCACCATCGTCGAGATCCTTCAACGTCGTTGACACAACTATTTTCATCTTCTATCTGTCTCTGTTCGCCACCGAGATTTTTATCCAGAGTTTTCGTGCCAACGATAAACGTTTGATCATCCCAAAAAAAGGGTAATGTATTGAAATTCAAAATATGATGCCGTATTAATGAGCTAGCGTTGCTGTTTCTTATTCATTATGACATGACATTAATGACTGAAACAACTGACATGTCGTTGCACTGCAGAGGATGTTTCCAAAAAAATAAAATAAACATTTAGCAATTTATTTTATTTTTATTTTATTAAAGACGTAAAAAAAATAAATTTTTCCCTCAACCCATGCCGATCAAGGTTAGGATCATTCATAAGTAAATTCATCGCCCCAGACGCAACGGTGGCCTTATATTTTTAATTCGGGCATCCTCTTGGAATCTAACACAACCGCGCACAAGTGCCGACTCTGTTAACATAAAAACGTTTAAACCACTATTCTGGGCTCACTGGACCTCAGAATGATGTGCCATATTCCCTCCTGGTCTTGAATTAATTCCATATAATATTTAAAAAAAATACACGGAAAGTCCAAGACATTACATTGTCCACACCTTGGGGATTTACATCCCTAAAACACCAAAACAAATGCTACACAAAAAGATGAGGGTACTTGGCCTGGATCTTGGCCTCCCGCTCTAACGTGCTCTCTTGAAGATTTCCATGCTGCCACCAGACATGCACCAAGGGAATCGATTTATCACGAAGGATCCTCTCCATCCAATCATCAATTTGCACCGGGTACTCAACAAAGGTCAGTCGATTCTCGATATCCAGTTCACCCCATTCGATGACGTGCGACTGGTCTTGCATGTACCTCCTTAGCTGCGATACATGGAAGACATCATGTACCCAATGCAACTGTGTCAGCAGAGCTAGGAAATTCGCCACCTCGCCAACTATACACATTATCTGGAAGGGTCTGATGAACCTCGGAGATAACTTGCTGCATCGGCCAAATCTCTGTAACCCTCGACGAGGTGAGACCCAAAGAAAGACGTGGTCCCCTCTTCAAACTCCAGAGGCCTCCATCGTTGGTCATGATAGGACTTATGCCGGCTCTGTGCAGTCTTCATCTGCTCTAGGATGATCTGCACCTTCTCTGTGTAAGCCCGCACCAACTCTGGACCCATGAGTGCTGACTATCCGGGGTCAGTCTAGGAAAGTAGTGACCGACAGGGTCTCCCGTAAAAGGCCTCGAACGGTGCCATATGATTTGTGGATGGGTAGCTGTTGTTGTTCGCAAACATAATTTGTGGTAGGTGGTCCTCCCAGCTATGACCAAAGTCCAAGATACAGGCTCGTAACATATCCTCCAGAATGTGAATGGTCCTCTCCGTCTGACCATCTGTATGGGGATGAAACATTGTGCCCAAGCGTAGCTGAGTCCCAAAAGCCTCCTGAAATCACTTCCACAACCAGAATGTGAAGAGAGAATCTCTATTTGAGATTATAGTTGAGGGTACGCACAGAAGCTGAAATATCTCTTGCACATAGAGGCGTCTGAAGCTCTCTACGGAACTCTTCTCTCGTGTAGCTAAGAATTGGGACGACTTGGTGAGTTGGTCAATGATCAACCAGATAGAATCATGCCCCTTGGACACCTGTGGTAAGACTATCATGAATTACATCGATATTACATCCCACTTCCACTCTAGAATTTCTACGGTGTGAGTTAATTCCACTAGAACCTGGTGCCCAGCCTTCACATGCTGGCATGTGAGGCATCGAGAAATGAACTCTGCTACTACTTTCTTCATACCGGACCACCAGGACCATCACCAAAGACCCTGGTACATATTTGTTACCGCAATATGTACCGCCAAAGGGGATGTATGAAAGCCCCACTGGACCTCCTCCTGCAACGCCACTAGTACAACTGTGCGTCCTCTGAAAAGATGTATGTGATTCCTACCTTGTGAATAACCATCTAGAGAATGTCTTGTGGATAAATGAGCACGTAAATCCAAAAATTCGACATCCCCAACATGTGCCTCCCTAACTCGGTGTAAGAGTGGAGGGGTGACAACCATCGGCTGCTGGTAAGCTGTATCCTCTCCCTCCATTAAGTATAAATGAAACGCGACTAACTGATTTGTCGCCTCACTAAACAGATGTGAGCTCGACCTTCAGCTAAGAACATCCGCCACCTTGTTCCCCTTTACAAGCATATACATGATCTCGAAATCATATTCCTCAAGGAACTCTAGGCATCATCTCTGCCACTGATTCGGATCTTTTTGCAAAAAGATGAACGTCAGGCTCTTGTGGTCAGAGTAGACGATAAACCACTCTCTTATCAGGTAGTGTCACCACATCTTCAATGTGAAGACCACCGCTACCAACTCAAGATCATGTATCGCATAGTTATTCTCATGTGGCCTAAACTGGCATGAACCATAAGCAATCAATGTGTTCCGCTACATCAGGATGCAGCCCAGCCTAGTCCCTAATGCGTCGTAGAAAACTATGTACTCGATACCCTCCTCTGGGAATCTCAAGACTAGGGAGCTCTTCAAACTCTGTCTCAGCTTCTCACAAGCTTGCTGGTAATTATCTGTCCATATGAAGGGTTACCCCTTTCTAGTCAAGGCCGTCATTGGTGATGATATCTGAGTGAAATTTGGAATGAATCTCTAGTAATATACTGCCAACCCAAGGATTATCTTCACCTACATCACGCTCCGAGGTGGCTCCCAGCTAACATAGACACCACCTTGGATGGGTCCATAGCTACTCCATCTTTTGAGATGACATGTCCCATAAAGTGGACCTACGGAATCTAGTACTGAAACATTGAGAGCTTCTCATAAAGATGGTGGTCCCGAAGTACCATTAGAATCACCCACAAGTGTCTCGCGTGCTCCTCCTCTAACGCCGAGTACAAAAGGATGTCATCGATGAAGACCACTATGAACCGGTCTATGTATGGCCGGAAGAACTGTTTCATCAATTCCATAAACACTGCTGGGGTGTTCGTCACACCAAAAGGCATCACCAAGTACTCATAATGACTGTAGCGGCATCTGAAAGTCATCCTCCGAATATCCTCATCCCGCAATCATAGCTGGTGATAGCCTGATCAAAGGTCAAACATAGAGAACCAATGTTCCCCTCTTAAATGATCGAAGATGATATCAGTTCTCGGCAGTGGATAATTGTTCTTCACTGTCAACTAGTTCAGGCGTCGGAAATCCACACACAACCATAGACACACGTATGCCTTCTGGGAAAACAAAACTGGGGCCACCCAGGGTGAGATGCTGGGTCTCACGAATACCTTGCTCTGCAAATCCTCCAATTTCACCCTCATCTCGTGATTCTCTACGGGAGCCATCTGATATGGGGATGGGAAATCGGTGTCATCTCGGGGTGAAATTCGATGCAGAAGTCGATCTCCCGGCGGGGAGGTAATCCTGGAACATCTTCGGGAAATACATAATTGTACTCCACCAGTACTGATGAGAACTAGGAGATCACAACATTCACTGCTATGAGGGTAGGGCTAGGCAACTCAAGAGTGATTGGATGGACCCTCATGTGCATAAGTCCATTCTGTACTGCCTAGGATTCTTTTTCTCTGAAAAAGGAAAACCTCGTTCCATCACGGAGGACACAACGCACTCTTCGCCTAAAAAAATCAATTTGGGCATTAACTGAAGATAACCAAGCCATACTGAGAATGACGTGGTAAGGCCTTGACACTACCACCAAGATATTCCAACCGAAACTCTCTCCTCCATGGGCAATATCACACTTTCTACAAAGGTTTGTGATCATCGAGTCTCCACTTGTAGATGTCTCCAAACGTAAGGATAGAGTCAACGATTCTACTGGAATCTCAAGGATTCGTGCAAGACATGTGGATATGAATGAATAACTGAAACCTATGTCTATAAGTATGGCTGCTAAGGTAGAGAAGACATAGATCATACCTCGAATCATCCCTGGAGTCCTTGGGTCGTATGCCTCGACCGCGTGCAGCTGTCCCTGCCCCTGTCCCCCATCTCCCTGAGCCTGGTGCGGACCTCTTGGGGGTGGTGGTGGAAGTAATTCGAAGCGTCTTCCACCACCTGCAGCTCTCCCTGCTCCTCTGCTACATTTTCCGCGTGGAGGGTCTGCCTGTTTTGTTCTCTGCCTCTACCTCAGTGGTTCGTCCACCGCTTCCCTATCAACTGCTCGACGGGTCGGGCAATCTCTAGTGAGATGTCCCCTATCGTCACATGCATAGCATCACTTCTTCCTAGGCTGACTGGATCCATATTGAGAGCCATGGACTGTCAATCCCCTGTCCTAGGTCCTCCTTTGACGTTTCCCACGTCCAGATCCATGTGCCTCACGTCGGCTCCCTATTGTCGGGGTCTCGGCATCTGTCTGCCTACTTCTGACTGTTGGCGGCTGTCTCTGCTCCGCCAAGAATCTCTCGATCGCCAAGGCCCTCTCGAGCACTCCATAATAAGTCGATAGGCATAGAGGTACGAAAATAGCTCGGATGTCTCTTCCTAGACCTTGCGCAAATGTCCAAGCTCTGAATTACTAATCCCTGACCATATCTATCGAGTACCTGGCGAGGTTGGTGAACCTCAATGAATAGTCAGCTACTGTCATACTACCATGTTGGAGCTAAAGAAGCTTCTGGTTGCATAGAGCTGTCAGCGTAACTTGAGAGAACTCCTCCATGAAGAGTCGCTCAAAATCTGTCCATGAATGAGTCTTCTCGTCATGAGTCTATGTGGACAGATTCCACCATCGTCCTGACGAATCCTGAAGAAGGTTCGCTCCTAGGATCATCATATGGTCTACTGGTGTCCTCACTAGATGGAAAAATCTAGTCACCACCTCAATCCATTCCTTAGCCGGCTGAGGGTCGGGCTCGCCTCAGAACCTGAGGGGTCGTTGTCTTTGGAACTCATGGAGTGTGCTATGCCTGCGCTCTACGCCGGTCGGTGCTGCAGGTACCACTGTCTGCTCCATGGGTGGTGGCATAATTGGTGCACCACCTGGTGGCAACGCCTGGGGAACTGGTCCCTATATCAATGCCTCGTTACTGAGGGGGTCATCCTCATGATCGCGATGCTGAATCCTAGTGGGTATGCATCGTAGAGGCATCCTCTAAGGAAGCAAGATGTACCATGGTCATAGAGTATATCTGTATAGCAGACACAAAAGTCATGGAAAACACTAACCATTCCTATATGATGCATGTACCTTTTATTCCCTTACAACCCATGTTTTCATGTACCTAGTAAAAAAGCACATTATCAGAGTCTTTGTGTATGGATACGTCAGCTGCCGCACTAACACTGGTGTCTCTGGCCTGAGAGCTGAACCCAAGACACACAATACTGTTTCCCCAAACGAAAATCACAGACTCTTGGTCGTAATGTAGAACCGACCACCTCTGATACCACTCTTTCACATCCCTCCCTAGTGGGACCCACATCATGACTCCCCGATCCCGCCTCCAATAGTCCAAGGGTTGGTGACTAGCACTGAGTAGGCATATTACTAACATGGGAGGCATTGCCTATGTACCTGTACACACACACACATCTCCAAGCCCACAATGCTGAAATGTGAAAAGCAATAAGGATCAAAAATGCATGCATACAACTAATCCCAACCAACATAGTACGAAGATAGGTAGAGTACTAATAAGTAAACGGGGCCAGAATACAAGCCAAAAAAAACAAGAGTCTAAAAACTGAAAAGTCCAACTTGTAAACACAAAAGGTATTGGGACTGCTGCTCATAGCCGTAAGAACACCTCTGCCTATAGGGAACTCAGAAAGCTCGGTCTAGTCCTGGCCCACCCTGAACTCTGACAAAAGGCTACTCGTCTACACAAGACACCAGGCGTATAAGAAAAGCCCATATATGGGTGAGTATAACAATACTTAGTAGTGGACCCCGAAAACCACAAAATAGTAACCAAAGTAATGGTATAATTATCTATGAACAATGTATGTATAGAGAACATATATAACAAACATGATATACTAAATACTCATACCCTTAATCTAGATACAAGTCGCACAACAACATACCTGCAATAGGTATTCCTTTTGAAGATTCCACGAAGCACTCGTCCCTAGAGAACACACTCCATGAGTCTTACAGCCCTGATGACGTTCGTCCGAGAAGTACCGTCTACTGGGAACCATCACAAGAGGTAGTCACACTCAATACAGGAGACATAATCCTGAGTTGGCGGATTTTGGATAGATATAAGCACTCATTACGGGATACACATTCTTGAGTGGAAAAGATCACAATACAAAGATGAGGATCACTGCTAGGGCCATGGTGGATACCGCGACTCATCCGAATTCACCTGTGAGGTGATACATTAGATAGGATGAGGATCAACGCCCGGTAGAGTTGGCCACATCGATTCCTAACTCTAACTAGGGTCATGAATAGATAGAGGATCTCAATCCGGGCCTCTCGGATGGATGTTTGACTCTATCACAGAATGTCCTGCTGAAGGGATCATACTCTTGTATGAGGAAATGATTCCCAGCATTCAGGGGAATGAGAAGAAGAGGCACTAACCCAAATGAAGGATGATCAACATATGGTGAACAGGGGGACCATGCTGTTTTCCAAAAAGTTCATGGCATTTAGAATGTTACACGCTATGTTTTCTGACCCCGAGTACTACCCGTGTACAACAGACTGTGTCCTAGGCTGGTCATGTAGAAAAACACAGTACACGGTGTGTAGTACAATGTACACTACGTGTCTAAGTGACTAGTGTTGGCCCCGTGTACACTGGCCATGTGCCCGTACATGGTCATCAACCCGTGTACTCCAACCCGTGTAATCGGTACAAGGGGTGACCCGTGTTACTGGACTCAACTAGCCGTGTGATGGAGTACATGTCATGTACTCCATCATGTGTCCATTTATCCCCTGGATACATGTCGAGTCCCACAGAGCCGCCTCTGCCATGCTGTACACATCGTGTAAATCGTCCCATGACTCTGTACTTCCCAAAATACACGCCGAGCTTCGGGGAAAGTCCAACACGCAGTGTGACCAGGGTCACACGCCTTGTCATTCCTCTCAGACCCCTGAAACCGTAGTTACGCCAGTACTACACGACATGTTCTTCAGAAGTACATGTTGTGTATTCATGAAATTTCTAGAATCACGGACTTCCACCATCGTGCCTCTGGTGATGATCCATTCATCGATCCGGCCATCTGATCATCGTGAAACATCCAGGTTATGGACGCCCAGACCCCATGAAGCTTCTCCTGAGGTTTTCGGACAACCGATCGGCTCCGAAAACATGATTTGATCTTTCTACACGAAGAAATATTGAAGAACTCCCTTTTTCGATCCAGTCTGATTCGTCATCCGCCATCGTCGCACCACGTCTTCAAGGTCATTATAGTGTCGAACCTTCGATTTGGGTTTGTTTAATCACAGAATGGATGTGAAACGATCCGTTGTTCATTACCCTCCCACCCAAAGAACATGAAGAACGCGTGAGAATAGAAAGGGGGAAAAATCCAATAAACAATGTGAGGAATGAACCCCCACCATCACTCATCACTGTGTTGATCTGCTCCAGTTAGCATGGTTAAACAGAGCAAGAATCAACAATAACAAAACAACATGGATCAATTCCCCGAATCATCCCGTTAAAACCCTCCCAGATGAATGAACAAATCTGCAGAACAACTTGTTTGCGGTTGATCCACGTTCGTCGTTTAAAATCAAAAACAAGGAAAGGAATGAAAATTACAAACCCCTACCTCAACTGGGATCGATCGCTGATGATGGTGGGGTGCTTCCGCCGTCGTCGAGATCCTTCAACGTCGTTGACACAATGATTTTCAGCTTTGATCCATCGTCGTTCACCTTTGAGAGTTGTCTCCAGAGTTTTCTCACCAACGATCGACGTTCGATCATCACAATAAAAAGGGAACGTTTTGACATTCAAAATATATTTCCGTATTAATGAGAAAACGTTGTTATTTCGGAGTCATTATGATATGAAATGAATGACTGAAATAACATCCTTGTCGCTGCGCTATAGTAGATGTTTCCATAAAAATAAAATCAATATTTAGGAATTTATTTTATTTTTATTTTACTAAAGGTGTCCGAAAAATTTACATTTTTCATCGACCCGTGCCAGTATAGGTTAGGCTCGTTCTTAGGTAAATTCATCACCCCAGACGCAGCGGTGCCCTCAGATTTTTAATCTGGGCATCCGTTTGGAAACTTCCATAACCGAACACAACTACTGACTCTCTTAACTTAAAAAAGTTCAATCCACCAATCCGGGCTCACTGGACCTCGGAATGATGTGCTGTCTTCATGCCCGGTCTCGCATTAATTACATATAATATTTAAAAATAATACACAAGAAATCCGAGACATTACAATTTATATTTAAATCTACAGATATCTATATATTTGGGAAAATATTTATTACTAATGACGGTTGTCATTCAAACTAACTGTTTTATAAGACTCATCATTAAGAATGATGTATAGCTTTTTTTATAGTTTTCAATTCATTTAATTATTTTCAATATTTATGGATTTTAAGGATGATATTTTTTATACTATATTTGGGCAACTATATATTTTGTATACCCCTTTAGTGGTATTTTAGTTAGAGTGTGTAACAAATTTATAAGATTATGTTAAAAAATCAAAACAAGCATATAGCTTTCACAATAAAGAGATGAATGTTTTTATAACCCTTCCAAGTATTACCCAAATATTCAGTATGATAATGATGTTTTGGAACAATTACATATTCAATTTAATAAAAATATAGAAATATATAACTTAGATATTTAGATGATGTTTAAAAAAATTTCTATAGTCTATAATATATATACTTCTATTAGTGAACACTTGATATGGAAGATAATAAGATGTCATGTTTTTGTCATTAAGGAACCCTAAGAGTGGATTGAATCTTGTGGATGAAAAATGTAAACTTCTCCTTACTAACCATTTATTATATGGTTCTTATTTATTATTTTTAAAGAACACATTCAACCCATTTATCCCTCATTTTATCTCATAAAATGATATCACGAATAAAATAATTTTATCTTAAATGAGATAAAAATTCTACTAGGTTCACCAACACTAGGAAACATACAAATGGAAAACACACAATGATGTGATAGTGAACTAGAATACACAATACTCTTCAGTTTTATAATACATGTTCACTTGTGATCATTCCATGATATGATTAATTATTTTATATGTTCTAGGTTCTCTAAGAAATCACATGAAAGGTTCTCCATCATTTTACACTCAAAGAAATACTTCTAGTAATGATTCAATAGACTATAAACACAATGAACTCTTAAAGACGAGAATATGAGGCATTATAGTTGATCATATACAAATAACAAATATATGTTCTGTTGATGTCCAATTTGGTACACATCTCCTTCTCCAACTTTTTAAGAGATCTAATCCTTAATGACAGTTGAGTTTATATATTCAATATAGTAATATATGTGAAAAAACTATAGATGATAATAATCCAATTTATAATAATTCATATGATTCCCCATATTATCTCATAAAATCCCCTTGATATAATTTTGGGTCTTGTTATTTTTTTAATAAATTTTACCATTAAAAAGGAAATAGAAAAAGATCCCACTATTATGAAATTGTCAGACTTATTCCTCTCTGAGATCTCTATATTTAAATATGTTCATCTATTTGATATTTTTGAAAATTTCAGTCTTCCTTCTATTATGTTTTGGGAAATATAAATCCTGAAATTACATCAATTATTTACTAATATTCTACTCCCCCAGTCATATTTGTAATATGTCACTCTATTGGCTAGAATGAATAAAAAATTTAAATACATTTACCAAATCTAATCTATGAATTTACTAGGTATGTTAAATATTTAGATTTTCATCATCCATGTTTATTTGATTTGTTCCAAATTTATATATATGGAATGATACATACAACTACATTGCATTAGTAATCCATTAATCATTTCACATTATATAAAAATTCCATTAAAAGAATAAAATTTTATTTTTCTTATAAACTTCTACAACACATTGTGATTCTAAAGAGACCCAACACATGATAGCCCATAGTGAGTAATTTATATCAATTACATTAGAATTATTACAAGGAATCAATCCTTAGAGTATTATCATATTATTAGTCTTGGTACGGAGGATGAAAAAATTAGTATTGTATTTCAAATTTCTACAGTAGTTACAATATATAAGATTTTCATCTAAATAAATAACTACAATGATAATTCTAATAAATCATGTAAATAATTTTATTTAATTATATTTATGAGTCAAGGATTATAGGAAAAAATAAACACAATAATTGTGACCTCTAATGATCAGTAAAGGAAATGTATAGAAGAAGAAATAATGAATCAATAGGAAATTAATTAACATAGAAAGGTGAATAACTTTACACACATGACCAGAAATCTATAAAATGGAAAGGAAGATAATAAATAATAAGGAATGGTAAATAAATACATGTTCCAATCCAATTACTATATAAAAACCAATTAATATAGAAAGGCTTGAAATTAATACACATTATATTTAATTAATGAACAAAAAATGAAATGTATACATAGATATTTCGATGAAAAATAACATGGATGAATAATAATACATATATTATCAATAGAATAAACTCGTAATTATTCCATTCATGTTTCTGAAGAACATTATACCTTTACCATAAAAGATAGATTAAACATTTCAAAGTTGTGAAACTAAGTCATCCCCTAAGAGTACTATTGCAATGAGGGGATTTAATTAACCAATCCCCAACATGTAGGGCTTACCTTAAAATCTCTCCAACCCATGTATCGCATATCAAAAATATTCTTCATATAAAATATTACTATAGAATAATGTTTATAGATCTATATTTATTTCCAAAAATAAAAAATTGACATTCAATGTAAACATCTAATGAATGATTTTTTATGATTATGGAAATTATCCTATCCATGAAAAATGATATGGTTTCTTAGGGGAAATTCAATATCAAATTATCATAAAAAACTAAACATTTGAAGGGAAATAAATGTAATAAATGTAGTTAATTTGAATAATATCCTTGTACAAATCAAATACAAACCATCTGAATAAATATTAAGGATGGCATTGATACATCATAACCAATGTGGATTAAAATAAGGGATTGTTTTAATTGATGAATGTAATGATCATAAAAAATTTAAAATCATTAATGAGGGAAATATATATTTTTTGAAATCCATTTTGAAAAAAGTTTTAATTGAAAATCACATATTAAAATATTTTATTTATAATTAATTATTTTAAATATGTAGACGATGATCCAATGAAATTAAGGTCTCTATATCCATGCAAGCCATACCATGTGAAGAGAACATTAATTTTTCATGGTTAAGGGTTAGAAAATTTTCATTTTTTGAAATGTGGAATGATAATTCCTTTGAAAAATTTTGAAAAAGAAAAAAAGAATAAAAATTTCTTCACTGTATCATTTAAGAATAAATTTTAATAAAATATGGTGTTTGGAAGAATAATGTTTCTCTGACTAAAGATGGATCAAAGTTGGGTTTTCTGAGAATCATTTTTTAAAACATTTTGTGTACCAAACAAAAAAAAAGTGATACCAATACCTAAATTTGTGCATGAATAACAATATGTGGAAAAATGATTTCCTTTATTGAACAAAGTTCATATATTTTCCACAAATGGAAATACCATTGAATTACACTCAAAGTTATTGTTTAGAAAAGAAATAGTTTGATATTCTAAAAGGTACCATAAAACTAAGAAACATTTTAAATAACAATCCTCATGAAGGAATAATATTAAATGAAGTATTAAGATACCATGAAGATAAAATGATTAATAATATAATATATAAATAGGTCATTAGATACACCCCACCAAATATGTATTTGTTGCACAAGAAATTTATCTCATAGATGTAAAATGTGAGGTGCGAATATCTTGCCTTATGTTTCCTTTCAGGTGAACATATTATATATCCATATAATATTATTATGTTAAATTTATACATTATTTTAAATATTTTTCATGTTTATCATTACTTTTAATTAAATTTACCCTTTTTTCTATAAAAAAACTGAAACAATTATATTTACATCAGGTGTTTTGAAATTTTTTTGATTATCTGTCAAAAATAGTTGTAGTAGGTAAATTATGGTCAAAGGGTTCATTACAAAACATATAAAGTATAATTATAAATAAATAATTGACATTTTCATACATTTGTTTTATTTTTAAAATCAATCATTATAAATGGTTATGGAAAATAAACCAATGTTATACTAATGGATATCATAGTTCGTACGTACACATGAGTGGCATTCTTATTTTTCAACGATCATTATGGATTAAAGGTAAGTAACACCACATATTTAATGATTTATAATTATAACATAAATAACATATTATTTAATTATATATAATTAAATATATAATTATATTTTTATAATGTAATCACATCATGTTGAGGTGGTTGTAGTCCACATGTCCACGAATAATGTTATTACTTTATGTGTGTCTGAAATATTAATATAGAACATTATATATATATATAAATATTTATATTTATATACAGGTAATTATTTCATTAATATCATATATATTATATTTATTTCCCTTATTGTAAATTATGACCATCTATTATACATTCCTTTGATCATGTGAACTAATCATATCGCTTTCATAGGGAGGTAGTCCATTCTTCCTCAAACAATTTTGTCGGGTTAACAAAAAATGTATTGAAATAAATGTTTTTTATAAAATTATCTCATAAGTATAAATGAATATTATTTTTTAAATATTCAATATATAAATATAGTTTCCATAAAAATTTCCATCAATATTGTTTGTAAGGAAAAAATGATCATTTATCGTTTCGTGAGGTAGTAATTCACCACACATAGAAAAAATATGTGTGTTACACATTATAAGGAAGTGTGTGTATGTGTACATATATCCCATAGAAAAAAACATAAATTTATATTTATATAATAGTGTTTTGTACACTTTTATAATAAAAATATATTATGGGTTGGATAATTAAAATAAAACAAAATAGCGTAAGAAACTTTTATAAATATTAATTGGGTAACTCCATTTGGTTTAAACCAAATGATTCAATAGATTTATTTATTTCAAATGGGATGATTCTATGACTATGGTAGGGATTTTGAGGTTCCATATATGTTGATCATGGTCTATCTAAATTTATCTATGTGGTATTATGTAGTGGGAGAACATGAGGTAATTTTATGTTGAAGGAGGAGGGGCACTCTAGTAATGTTTTTACAATGTAATTCCATCAATATTTTTGATGTAAAAATTTGATCCAAAAATAGTAAAACGTTTATCCAATATATTATAGATTCATGATATGTATATTTAATTTCACTTGGACATGTGTATTGGTCATTTTGGGCCTTAAGGATATGGTTTTGTCCCTTAATAAGCTAAATTTTACCATATTTATTAAACATAATTTTAATTAGTTTCACTAATATAATTCCTCAAAAAAATATGGTCTTATAATTAATTATAAAATATACTGATTCCAAATATGAAATCAGTTTTTCCTAGTTCCAATCATATAGTTTGAAGAATTTTTTTTATATTTAAAACCACGGGTGGGGTGATTATGCATGTTTTTATGTAAAATGTCTGAATGCTTGAATTGTTTCTTTAATCTATTTAAATTTAAAATTGTTTCCAAATAAATATATATAATCAATATATAAAAATAATCTATAAATAATAATTAAAACAATTAACATTATAATTTATCCTTTTATATAAATTAGATGAAAAATGTTTTTTGAACAACAATTTTGTAATTTTATCTAGTCATTATGAATGTATAATATTACAAAAAAGATTATGAACCCCTACATTAGCAAGTAATTTTATATAAATATTATTTTTATTCAGTCATATTGAATAAACTAATGTGTCAAAATTATAATTTAAAATTGGTTTTCCATTAACAGGAAATAAAATTACCGTAAAAAATAATTTTTTATTTGTAAAATAGAGATTGTTCTTATATTTTATCTATAAATACTAATAGAAGAATATAAAAAAATTATTTAATATAAACCATTTATATTAAATTAATATTACTCAATTATTTTATATAATTTACTCTATTAGCTTAAAATAACTTTTTGTAGCATTAAAATAGTTTATGTAAAAATATTCAATTTATATTCAATTGCTTCTTGTATTCATTTCAAATTTATTTGTTTCAAATTATTTAAATATATTTTATTTATAAACCATAATTTTCATATGTAAGTATATATTATTCCTAAATACCAATTTAATGAAAATTTTATATCCCATTATATTTTCATAATATATTATTGTTTAATAAATATCGGTCATGCGTGTATTGCAAGCCATCAAAGATAGTTGATCTTGAGAGTAACAAAAGGTATCATTTAAGGTATATCTTGCATGTAACATAAGATAATATGGGTTTCATTTCCTTAAATTATTTATAATTTATTTAATTTATTTAAAATTGTAAATATATAGTGTTGTATTAGGATATTATACTCTTTTATGCTCTTAGTGTTGTGTATCATAAAAACTATCGAATAAAAATTTGTACATTATAATGTTGGCTTATAAAATTATCCCTACATAAATTAAATTGATTCCACAAAATTTAAACTCGACCATGGTAATAGATTTTATGATTTTCCTATGTTATATTTTCAGATCATAACAAATTTTCATAAAAAATCCTCTAGAAAAGATAGAATGGGAAGTGACAAAAATAAAATACACTATAATGTAACTAGAAATATAAGTAGGAAATATTTTATGAAAATTGAAAATACATACTTGGATAAAAAGAATATATATTTATTGGGGTTGAGTGAGGTGTTAAATCCCAAACCCATGAATGATCAACATAAATCTGATGGTGTCATAACTAGGAATTTATGAAGATTTTGAAGGCCATCAGTTTAACAAAAATTAAGGTATTAGGACAAAAGTATATATAGATGTTATTTTCATATTTTTTTGTGATACATTTACTACCAATGAATATATAGAAATATTCTTAAATTAGAAGATTCATTTTCATATAAATAATCCTAACTTTTGGTTGTGCTATGATTAAATGATATCTCAACCATTTACTCGATGAAATTAATTTCCGTGGATTTTATTTATACCATAAGCACTAAAATATAATTTCAATGTTTTAAGGTCTATAAAATAGTGACAAGGGTAATTATTATTCTCTATTTAACATCCAAAACCAATATAATTTATACATTAATCTCTATTCAACAAAAGTTAAAATAATGGTTCGTAATTTACATTTATTCATAAAATTATTTAACTAAAAAAGGGAAAAATAATATGGAAATGAATAGGTAAGTGGGTGGTGTGAAACCATTTTCATCCTTCAGTCATTTGTTCAATACCATAGCCTTTCCGTATTTGATTAGTTTCCACCGATGTTATAGGTTTTCCTTTTGTAAAACCAAATTAATATAATTTTAAAAAATAAATAGAATGGAAGTACTAGATATATGGTTAATAACTATAAATCCATTTGACAATTCATCTCAACACAACCTCATTAAATAAATATTTCATCCATTTATTTCAATATATTTCTTTATATGGTCTTCGGTTTATCCACAATATAACTTTAGGATTTGTAAATTATGACACATTATCTTCAATCTAAAACAACATAGTTTTTACCAAGTTTATTCATTTAAATTATGAATTCCAATTATTAATAATTTGTTTTAATGAAAACAAATTTATTGACTTAAGTATATCCCCTGATTATTTTAAAATTTGTGTCTAGTAAGGCATGTTGTCGTATACCAGCTTACCCTGAGTCCGGATCGAAACACCTTTTAGGAGTTGTTACTTCTAAGTCTATCTATGTGATAACAACATCAACTATTTGTATCCAGATACTGATGTATTTTTAGGATGACCCATATAATATACACATTACTAAAATTATATATTATTATTCTATACGTGTTCTTAAATTCTACCTTGGTGTTATGTTTTATAATTAATGTTTTCATAAATCTAGTTCCCAGGGTTGGTACTATAGATCCCTGGATAGGAACTATAGAATGCCAACCCCATTTTACTAGGATCATGTATATGATATCATATAAATTTGAATTATTAAAATGAATAAATCCATAACAGACTGATAGTTTATTAGTATTGGTAAAGAAGAAAAATTAATATGTTATGTATTAAACATTTCTTCACTAATTACAATATTTTTTTTCTAACTAAATAACATCGAGGAGAAATATAATCCATCAAGTAAATATGGGAATATCATTGATAGAATGCCTTTTGGTTTTCTAAAGAATGAATCATTGTAATGGTGATCTCAAATGATTAGTAAGGAAAAAATATTACATAATCAATAATGAATCAATGGTAAATAAATTAATATATAATGGTGAATAACTAAACACACATTCCATGTAATAAATAGGTTGCAAAGGAATTAAATGAACAAAATGGAAATTTGAATGAAAAAAATTCCACAAAAATAACTAAATAAAAAAAATATAGAATGGTATGAAACTAAATAAATAATTGAATCAATGAACAGAAAATGAAATATATCCATAGCTATGTCATTGAAAAATCTCAAAGATGAATATTAATAATAAATTTATCAATAAAAGAAAATAATTTTTTTACACATCATGTTTCATAGGCACATGATACATTTAGTTTAAAGATATAGATTAATCTATTCAAATATTCATAAATAATTCTTCCCATGAGACAAATGATGCATCAATGGGATTTCATTAACCGGTCCACAACTAGTATATATTTCCATAAAGAGTCCCCAGCCTGGGTATTCCATGTTGAAAACATTATTCATATCAAATAAACAATATTAAATTTAAGATATTATTATTTAATATATAATAATGATGAATCAATATTTATACAAATAATAAAATAACATTCAATATAAAAATTATATGATAAATGTTATATGGTTTAGGAAATAAACATATCCATGAAAAGCGATGTAGATTTTGGCAGGAAATTAGTATCAAATGATTGTATAATTCATAATATTTCAAGGGGAAAAATGGAATCCTGGAATTAAATGTGAATACAATCTTTGGATAAATAAAATATTAACCATCTATTGGAATACTAAGGGTTTCATCAATAAATCATATCCCAAGTGGAGTAAAATAAAGGGTTTTTGTTGTTGGTGAATGTAAAAATTATAATAATATCTTTTAAAAAATCTTCAAGAAAGTAAAATTTGGTTTAAAAAAATAAAAAAAGCCTTTGAAAATAACATTTGAAAATATTTTCTTTAAAAAATATAATTTTAAACATTAAATTTATTCTTCATAGAAATGACGATGGGTAAATCAGTACATGTCGTGCAACGTAAAATAACATTCATTTTTCTATAGTTTAAGGTTAGAAAAATAGACTCTCTAGAAAAGAATCATGATTATTCATTTGAAATCATTTTTAAATTAAAAAGGCAAAAACATTCTTTTCCAAATCATCTTAAAATCATTTTAATCAATTTTGGTTTTTAGAAAAAATAGTTTCACTGATTAAAGAGTGAAAATTTTATGATTTTCTAAGTAATGTTTTCTAAAACATTTTTACTAACTTATAGTATGATAATTTTACTATTACATTAAAATGTTAATGAATAACCACATGAGAGAAAATTAGAAGTTTTATTAAATAATTTTCATATAGTTTTCTAAAATGAAAATACAATTACAAGATAATTATTGTTAATATTGAGGAAAATAATCATTACACATTATAATGTGTCACATACCATATTAATACATTTTAAATAATAATACACATGAATTAATAATATAGAAATAGTTTTTATGATACCATTAAGATAAAATTATTAATGATATAATATAATAAAAGGTGTAGAAGACTAAAAACATTAAATATGTGTGTGGTGGACATGACATTTATCACATTAATAACATTGGTAGGTCAATGAGGGTCTTGGGGTTCATTTAATAACTTATCCATAATAACAATAATTAAATAATTATGAAATTTTAAAATCAACTATACTTTTAAAATAAATAAATAAATATGGTTTTCATAAGTGAATAATTGTTGTAATCATGGAGATGATAGGTCATATGTACGCATTAGTAACATTCGTATTTTTTAACGATCATTTTTTGAAAGAAGGTAACTAACAACATATCATTCGATAATTACCATTGAATAATAAATAGAATACCCTATAATCATATATACTTATATATAGAACTCTCTCCATGAAAATGTGTTCACATCATTTCGAGTTGGCGGTACTCCACAATTCCACAAATAACGTTATCACTTATTAAGTGAGTAAATGGTTAAAAATGATATATTTATATATATATAAATAAAGGTAATTGTGTCATTAATATTATATAGAGATTATTTATGTCACCTGATATTAATTATTATAATACTATATATATTCCATTGATCGTGTGAATGAATCACATCGAAGGGAGGTGTGGCAGTCCACACTTCCTCAAATGATGTTGTCATATTAATGAAAATGTAAATAATTAAATAATGTGTTATAAAAATACTAATGAAGTATAAATAAATAATAAATAAAATATATTTCATATTTAAATTTTCATTCGAAAATAATTTCTACTATTAGAGGTGGTAACGGAATATTAAACAATCGTTGTTTTGGGAGGCATCAATTCACCACACATAGAAAAAATACGTTCGTTACCTGTTAGATGAGCATGAATATAATTTTTGGTATGAAACATATCACTAAAAAAATCTTATTATATTGAAGATACTGATTTTTTTAACAAGAATATTAAAAACATATATAATGGGTTGGATAATGGAAATAAAACTAAAAGCTTAATGAAATATGTCACCACATAATCAGGTAAATCCTTTTGGTTTGAAACAAAGTCATCCTTGGATTGCATTAAGAATGAGGGAGTGATTCTTTTACATTGATAGGGATTTTTAGGATATATGTTTTCACATATTTTTCTTGAAAAAGTGTTTTCAATTTTGTAAGGAATTCGAAGTATTGGAGGTCATTTATAGTGGATGGGGAGTGGTAGTGTTGTAATATTTTTTCAATGGAATTCCATGATATTTTTTCATAATGAAATTGGAAAATATAATGTCCCAATTTATATCAAAGAGAGTATAGGGTCAAAATATTTCTGTTAAATTTATCATGGACAACTGAATAGGTTGTTTTGGGCTTCAAGGTTAAGGTGTTGTCCCCTAATATTCATAAAATAACCTTAGTCATTGTAAATAAATTTAATTACATTGACTAATATTTTTTGAATTTTTTTTTGATACTATTAAGAATTATATATTATTTTTATTTCAAATATTGAATCCCTTTTCCAAATTCCAACCATATAAGTTGTAGATTCTTTTTAATTTAATCTCATAGGAAGGATGATAATGAAAGTTTTTATTGTAAAAACATCTGAAAGCATGCTATGATTTTATTATCAATTACAAAAGCAAAGTGATTCAACTTACATAAATTTAATTAAATGATTAAAATATTATCTAATTTAACATTAAAACCAATTATAATTATAATTTAACCATATAAATAAATTAAATGACAAAGTATTCTTGAACTAATATTTAGCATCTTAACTATTCCATAATAATATAAATCATTCATAAAAATATCCAAAATTAACCCTAACCTACTTATAATGTTTCTATTTCAAGGAAGAAATTACATTTTGACATATTTAATAAATTAAAATCTCAAAATTATGATATAATATTGGTTCTCCATTAAATGGGGGTAAGTTTTTCTTTTATAAAAGTATTTGGTTTTATGTATAATATAGAGTTTGCTCTTATCTTATTTCTATAAAATATAATGGATGAATATCAATAATATTTTATTATATACAAGATATATATTACATTAATATAAATAAATATTTATAATTAATTTAATCTATTAGTGTAACAATGTTTTCAGTATTAAATTAGTTTCCTATAAAAATATTCAATTTATATTCAATTGCATGTTATATTCATTTTTAATTATTTTTTAAACAAATTATTTCAGTTCATATTTTTTTAAACCATAATTATCAAAATTTATTTATTAAAAATAATAACTAAAAATTTTACAGCTATTTTATATATCATTATATATTAATTTTATATTATTGTTTAATAAAACAGTTTGTCGCATGTAACACAAGCAGTTGATGAAGGTAACTATTTCATGTAATGAAACATAACTCAGTTTTCCATGAATTAAATGATATATAATATATTTAATTGATTAAAAATATTAAAAAAATAGCATAATATCAAGATTTTATTTTCTCATATGTGCTTTAGGTTTCATTTTATACCCACTATCGAATAATAATTTTAACATTAGAATTTTTGGGTCTTATAGATCGAATCATCTACTCATTTCAACACAACATATTCAGTAGAATTACATCATGTTATCTTACATTACAACATGATATTTTTGTAAACCATAAATAATAAAAATCGATAAATAAATTAATTTCAATTTCCTTGGAAATCAAGTAGTTGTCTTTAAAACCTCATTAAATTTCATATTTTTCATGAAAGGATTCGGTCCATTTTTGTGTAATTCATTAGGATTTAGATCAGCCAAATATATTTGAAAAACTCATGGATTATTTCCCATAATCCAAATTATAATATTATAGAACCTCAAAAAATTTCAGAATGCTTTATACATCCCCATCTCTATGTCTCACATAGGATAACTATGATATACAAATTATGCAATGATACAATTTTTCATTCTCATTCATTGATTTGATTTATTCTAAAATTGGATCATTACAATGTGATTTAATTGTTCATAACACAATATCTGATTAATATTTTGATATACACCCATCATGTCTTCATAGCGTCCTTACTATAGAATAATATCCATGTTCATGGAATAATCCCCAATGTTTTAGAATAGATAATTTAAAACACATTACATCGTAGATTTATTTATTCTCTCATATAAAATTATTTTTTTGATTAGATGTATTTTGGTATTATATATCTCACTGTATAAAAATTTATATCCTTATTAAATATCTTAAATACTCAAAAAACATATTATTATTGAATAATATTAATTTACCTTATTTGATATTCATATTTCATAACCATTTAATATTGATTAATCATCTATACTAAAATTTCCATAACCCAAATATATAGAATAGTTAAGGGGTAAATTCTCTATTTTCCTAAAAATTACATCATATATTAATTGTAGTGAATATTATAAATCCACTACTGATATTTTATACATTACATCATACTCCAATTAATCGTCGGTCAATAACCTAAACCCATATAAAATATGGTTTCCATGTATGTGAACCACCTCAAATCCAATTGAACTATTATCCAATTTTTAATCATAATACATATATATTCATACAGACTATCATATTAGATTTTTTAACTAATTAATATGTTCAACACCATATTATTCAATATAAAAAATCTAGATATTAATTTATTTTTATCCTTGTTCTCTTATAAATCCCTGATTAATTTATATCATCAACATCAATAATTTGTAAAAAATCCAATATAAACCTATGGTTAAATCATTTTCACCCTTAGGATTTTTTAACAGTTATAACATAATACATCTTCATAATTAATGTATAAATATTAAAATGATTTATAAGAATTTATGTTTAATTATTTTATCCAATTGAACAACAAAATAAAAATGTTATCTTTTCAATATGATTCTCTATTATCACTTCTATCACATGAGGGTACCTACATCGACTCTACTCTTATATGGTTATACATCAACATAATTATTATTATAAAATTCTAGTAACTTTTATTCTACTCCAAAATTATAGGTTTTTTGAAAAAAATATATTTTTTATTTATAATCCCTGAGATCATAAAACCATTTTTAGATCATCTACCATTGTACTTGGCTATATACAGATATTGTAATATATCATCTTCTACTTCGTTTTTTTCTTGTTAACTAATCATTTTTCTCTATTGGATACTCATATATCATTGTCCTTTACTGCTCAGAATTTCCCCAACCATTGTATGACTATATTTTTTCAAAAATACTACAATCACATATCCATAATCTAATATCATTTATTTTAAAAATTTTCCAAATTTTTTCATTGAAATTCAAAAAATAATTAATATTATAGTTTGTCATTATGTTTTTTTTGTGAGATAACATACAACCTTGAAAATTGTCAACAATAAAACAAAAAATACCACTATGTTAGGTCATGGAATCGGAAACTAGAATCCATATAAACAATCATATTGTTATCTGTTGAAATAACTTTGATACTCATCAAATGCACTGATATTTAAATTTCATAAAAATTAAATGTTTCGTATAAATCAAAATTACATCAGATCATCAGAAAAAAAAATCAAAATGAATGAGAAATTATAGTTTTCATCAAATATATACCTTATATTTTGAAAAACGGTTTATTCCACTTAATATCAAGGATCTTCCTTCCTCTAAAATATTCATTTATTTACATTATGAAACAAAACATTTAATAATCAACTTTTAATCTACAAAAATTATATTAGGAAAAGAAATATTTCATTTTTTATCTAGAACCACATAAATTACCAAACTCACTTCTTATTTACTTTTAGTATATTGAAGATTACTTATATGGTATCTTTTTGTTTGAAAAAGAAGGAAAATTCTAAAATTTTCCTTAGATGTTTTTACTTATCCTTTTTTCTTAATGGTCGTACATAACCCTATATTTAATAATATATATTTATAATCACTTTATTTATCTTTTTACCACTTGAATCTTCTTAAAAGGGCACAATATAAATTAAATTTTAGATATTTCATGGTAAAAATTTATCATCATCATCATCACTTTTTAAGATAAATGTTTGTACGTTGATATGTATATTGGTTTTTCTAACACTACATGTTGCAAGTTACATACATGAAATCAAAACAATCGGTGCCTACATTAAAAGAGCCTATATATCATTGTAAAACTACATTAAAACCAAACCAAATCATATATTATAATTATAAAATGTGATATGGTATAGAAATAATAGTTCAAGGATGATAATTCTGTCTACTACCATAACAAAATTATAGTCATGAAGAAAAGTTACTAAACAAAAATATATTAAGTGGATAGAATTATTATGAATTTCAACTGAAAAATTATTCAACATAATTCCCCACAATTAATTTTTTATGTAACCCTATATAGTAAGGAGTATGGATTCTTCATTTGTAACATCTTGTTATTGTCTTCTGTTTTCCTAGACACCACTTTTTATAAAGATTTGTTTGGGATTTAATTATGGTTATTTCTGGTTGATGTTTTAGGAATTCATAAAATTCAAGTTCAGAACATAGTTGGCTCATGGTAGTCAATTCAGGTATATTCTAATTATAAAAAATGTGCACTATTTAAAATCGGTATATGGACCTACTACACGGTTTGGTCAACCCATGAGGGTCTTCCCAGCAAATCATGCATACATGATTTGAATTGATCACTTTTTTTGAATAAAAATACAAGATCTGTTATTTTAGGTCCCCAAAAAATCAATACAACCCAAAACTACTTTCTCCCACCCATGGATGTCCCATGATGTATTCTTATCCAATATTATGCCTCTAAAAAGTGATATGAAGCTCGAGGAATGCCCTATAATCTCCTCATGGCCAATTTCCTCATTCTAATATCAATATCGTACTATCTATATTCATCTATATATGGTTCCATGGATACCTATATTGATGTAATGATCGAGTTCCCCCAAATATGGTATCATAATCCTATTTTTGATTCTAATTTTCATGATCATTGTTTCATGATGAAAAATACCAATTATGTTTTGGCCTTGCGATATCCCTCAATACTGGTAGGTGGTTCTTATATAATACCCCATTAATATTTACCAAAAAAAAATTTCTTAAACTAAATTGATGACTTAGATTATATATGTTTATTATTTGTAGTATTAATTCAATGGTCTTATTGAAAACCTAATTCCATTGAACCGGGGTCATTAGAAAAATATGATTTTTTCATGAATTCGGAAAACCCCAAATTCCATTGAATTGAAGTATATATATATAGAAATTTTTTAGATTTGTATTGATTAATTTTATAAAGGTATTTGATATAAATTCTTTCCATTACTGTTTGGAATTTAATTTTGCAAATGAAATTGATGGATATTTGGGAAAATTCTCTAATTCCATTGAATTGCGGGTTTGTTAAGAAATTGTTGGATTTTTTTTTAAAAATTCCATTGGTGAATTTTAATTATGAATGTGGATTTTCAAATTCAATGAATTATTTTAAAATCCTTATTTATGAATATTGTCCTAAAATTTTGATTTATGAAAACTATAGAGTTTTATCTTTATGAAAATTAACGTTTTTTATAAAAAATATGTTATAGTTTTTAATGGAGAATTTCCATACTAGAAATGCGAAATGGGATTTAATTGTATATTATGAAGTCATGAAAAAAAATTTAACATGTTTTTTACAAGATCCCATGCTAGACTTATGTACTCGATGAGTTATTTTGGGTGGAACTTTACGACTTTCAATATTCTAAAACTAAAAATTAGCACATCCCATCATGTAGGTGATTATGATGAGTCCTCTCTATTAATAGTCTCAAATGGTTGTTTATACATATTTTCCATTTCATAATTCATGATCTATTTATCTTGAATCTTCCATACATGTTAGGAAAATAACCATGTTGCTCGCTTGTTTGAATTTAGAATTTATATATTCTATTTTCTATAAAAAATTTCAAGCCTTCTTATTTTATTAATATATTTTTTAAATTTTTTTTAATAAATTTGTAAAATGAGAAATTTAGGTAATGAACCACTTGGTTTAAATATAACACCTTTATTTAATTTTTTTAAAATCATTTAAAAATTAAAGCATGAATTGATATTCTATTTCTATCATTTTAAATGTAATGCATGATTTGTTTTAATATGCCATTAAAATGAAAAACCTGGTTATTTTAAAATTAAATCCTCATTCGAGGTTAATTTAATGTTATAATATTAATATAGAATAAAATATAGAAACCCTAATAGGATCAAGGTGACACCCTATTTGTTCTATTCAGTGATTTTATATTTCCTCCATGTTTGAAAATGATAACACATATAGGTGGTTCTAAATGTGGGGTCATAGACTTGGTGTCGTTCATATGAGTGGGGATTGGGGATGTTTTCCAATTTTCTTATACACAGTTGTAGTAAATGGGTTTGTATTAATGTTTAACTTTTATTACATTACTACCAATAGATTTTCATTGGATATAAATATCGTCACATTTCTTTTACTTCATAATTTTTTTGGAGGAATTTCCATTATGAAATTCATTTTTTATGTTTCCAGGTGGTAGTCACCGACCCTTGTGTTTTATAAAATCCCACAAATACATGTAGGAAAAACTTAGATGTTGGGATAATAGGGTACCTATAATGTCCCGTGACAAAGTTCTATCAGATCAAGGATGATCTTTTTTATTTTAATTTAGTGTGATTTTGTGAAATTATTCCCAGATATAAGATGCAGTTTTTAATGAGTGTATGGAAATTCTCACTATAATGAAACATATGTTTCTAGAGGTACTTATGGATAAGTTCTAATATTTTCACTATATTTATTTGGGTACAATTAAATACAAATCTAGTTTGTTCAATATCTGGATATTATATTACCTTGTTGATCTATTACCATGTAACATGATAACTTTGTTGATTTCTTCTGATGTTGTTTATCATCATTTCATTGATAATATGTGAAAGTAATATATTGGATAAGTCTACTACTGGACCTCAGGTAGAAAATCCTATTGTGGATCTAAATCATGTTGATGTGACTGTGTGTATTTTCTATGCTTTGAGATAGGAACAACCTCAAGATTCTATTTAGGATATATTTGTGGAACCTCAGATGGAATTTTCATGTTCTTTTATCAAGAGTATCATTAAATGAACCCATCTATATTAAATGGATTAAATGATATTCAACAGGATGAGGAATCATTGATCAGGATAGAGTGTTTTTAAGGGTCTTGGAAACAACTGATGAGATTAATCTGAGGTGAGTCACCTTAATAATAGATGGAAAAAGTAGGAGATAGTGGGACACATTGGTAACAGTGATGAAGCATGAGGTATAATATTAGAAATACATTATGTTTATTTTAACCAACGAGTTCTATCCAATATATTATTATTGGCCAAGGATACAGAGTTTTCAAACGAGAGAAGACAAACAATAACATGAAAAATAAGGAAAACTACGTCTATGAACTCATGCACATTGTACCTAAGATTTTATAGAATGAAAAGATGAAGGCTCAAAGGTTTTATTTGGAACATATTTAAAATATCCATTATCATGATTTCGTGATGATGATGACTTCTTATGATTATGTTCAAGATAGAGGGAATATGGTTGAAATTGTCTCGGATGACAAGTCTAGGTTTTCCAGAGATTCTTTTTCATCTAGTGAATGTATGAGTTCTTTAAAGGGTAAATGGAAGCATGAAGATTTCCATATTAGTTCATGATAGTAGGGTTATTAAACACCTCTTCTAGTACCATCATGAGTTCCTATGATTTTTTTCCAATGGGAAAATCTATGACTTTCAATTATTGTTTTCACTATTTAACCCAATGGTGTTGGATTCTATAGAAGCTCCAGGAACTTACAATGATTCTTCCATATCCATTACACTCTATATAGAGTATTTATATAATTAAATCCTCATAAAACTGTGAGTAAATTAGATGATTCATGGTCAATAGGGATCCAAACATAAGCATCCAGACTGATGCGACTTCAATCAGTATAACAGTCTTTAGTGGAAGAATATACTCGTTCTATGATCATGAGAGTTATCAATACTATAGCTTCATCATTAGTGACTACACTATAAGGTTTAGGTACATATAATTCATATATTTAATCTCATATTTTTAATGATCATAGTCAACATATTGATGTTTTATATTGTTTTATGGATATTAAACAATCCCTTGGTATGAAGATAGAGAAGGGTCTATATAATCCTGATTCTATTTTCTATCAACGAGATGTTGACATATCATGCAGTTTTTTGTTCATGACATGAAACCAATTGATGTTATTTAGGAAATATTTTTTCTCAATATCCAAAACTCCAAAATTTATTAATATCTTCAATAGGTTTTCTTTACTACCCCCTGGGTTGGGTCTTGTGCCTTTCAAAAAAAATGGGACCAATGGGCGAGCAAGGCCAAACCTTCTAATCTAGAGTTGTGGAAATTATTATATTTTTTTTCTATCGATATAGTTTTATAATAACTTAATATTGAACTCCTTCTCATCATCATAATGTTTTCGGACACACGTCCTTTTATATTTCATAGGGTTTCCCCCTTTATGGGAGGTTGAGTTATGTATTATCTTAGTGTCTAGTAATCACCCATTTTGATTCACTTATTACCATATGAAATTGTCTAAAATTAAGTATTTTCACTTATTTTTGGGAGATAATTTAGAGAATGGACTCATACACCTGGGAATTTCATCATGGGAAGTTCCTATCCTCTTTTCTAAAAGTTTTATGGTTCACTTCACAAATGTATTGATTACTAATTGTAAAAAGTGTAACGGTAAAGAACATGTGTCTTAATATATTTAATTATGATATGATTGATTAGTTAAATGTGTAAATGTTCTTCTCAAAGTTTATCGTCACTCTAGTAACAATCATTTGAGGATAAAATAATATAACATTTAGAAACTTCCAACAAAAGTAGACACATTCATTATGAGTTCATTATTTTCCTCTTTGGTCTAAACGATTCCACTATCTGATTCTTGGAAATAATTAAACAAAATTTAAAACAATATCTTGATAAGTTTTTTATTGTCATTGTGTATGATATCCTTGTTTACTCTATGTTGGATTAGGATCGTGTGAGACATCAGAGAACGATTTTGAGATAGCTGAGAAATCACCGACATTATTAGAGGATTTTTAAATGCGACTTCTGGATTTGGGATATGAAATTTTTAGGCCACCAAGATTCAAAAGATGTTTTTTTGAACTAGAAAAGGTAAAATATTTTATGACTTAGTAGAAACCAGTTAATTTTTTATATATTTGGTGGTTCTTGGGATTACATGAATATTAATTCTTGTTCGTTAAGGAATTATCAATGTTGGATTCTCCGATTAATACTATAACATTTAGGGGAGTAATGGATACATAGATTAATAATTTTTTGAGTTCGTGGGATGATGAGAAGTGTCTTCTAACTACTCCACTAGTGTTAACTCTTCTTGGCACTTAGTAGTGCTATGTGGTGTTGTATGATGCATCCGAATTGTATTGGGTTGTGTTCATATTCTAGGTGATAATTCCATTTTGTATTGATCTAAACATATTATTACACCAAAAAATATTTATTCAAACCATGACCATGAACTTGTTTGTTACATGTATGTGATTAATTGTTGGTTGTGATTCTATAATGTACAGTGGTGTAAGACATTTTCTAACTACAATAGATTTTGTTATATCCTCTCACATAAATATTTCAATCCTCATCAGAGGCTTTGGGTGGAATAATTGGAATGTTTTTATTTCAACATCAAATATAACATTGGGGATGAGAATTTATTTCTATATGTTTTGTGTAAGGAACTTCTGATTCAGATAATGAAGAACTCATTAAAATAGTTGATTTTCTGGGCTCGGTATAAACAATTTTGTATTACATTAGGGTAGAATGGTGTAGAGGATTCTTTTGAAATAATTCAGTAGACATCCTCTCTTCTCGAAATGATTCTTCAAGATTAGAAAATTGATGATGTGTTCTATATAATTGGAGACTCTCTTGTTGGAGGGGAGACAGTTGATGAGTGGTCATTATCTGAAGAAGGAATTATATGCTATTAGAATCATTTTGGGCACCATACATTGTAAAGAAATAATTGATTGTGGATTTTCATAGTTTCTATTGGGATGTGAACTAGGGAACCATTGCTGTTTTCTATGATATGTAACAATATTTATGGTGGCCAAGTATGATATGTGGAATTGCAGTGTTTTTCTCTCATTACTATATGTTACAGAAGGTGAAGTCCAAGGACCATTAGTCTTCAGGATTTCAGCAGGCTCTTATAATACATACTTTGATGTGGAATGAGGTCAACATGAACATTGAAATTACGGTACAATGTACATAGAGGAAGAATAATGAGATTTTATATATGTTTGATCTATTTACTAAATAGGATAAATTTATTCCCATTCATGATAGAACCATATTTGAGGAGTTGGGAAATAAGTATGTGAAAGTGATTGTTTATTTATATAGAGTTTCTTCTACTAAATTATTTAATAAGGATCATCTGTACACATATCACTTTTGGAGAATCTATCAGCTGGCACTTATATCTCATGCTCATTTTATTATGGATTACCATCCATAGTCAGATTGGAATATATAAAAAAGGCATACAAATTATTGAGGATATTCTCTATGGTTGTTTTCTAGACAATTTTGGGTCTTGGGATGGTCATTTGGGATGTTTGGGTTTTCTTATAACAATAGTATCCAGTCATTGATTAGGATGGCTCATTTTGAGGGATTTTTTCGTCAACATTGTGAATATCTACTATGTTGTTCAGAGATCGGTGAAGGTTCCTTGGTTGTTCCATGTTTGGTTGAATATAATAAATAAATTATTCATTTGATTCATAATAAAATGGTTATGACATGAAACCAATATAAATATTATGCTAATAATCATCACAGGGCATTGAAGATTTTAGTAGGTGACTAAAAGATCTTGAATGATTCACCAAGATTCGTTTTTCGACAGTTTAGAAGCCAATGGAGACCTACTACTCATTTTATGGTACATAAAATGGATTTTTAGATAGTGGGGAAAGTTTAATACTAGTTGAAACTTCAACCAAACCTGACATTGATACATAACATGCTTCGTGTATCTCAAATTCAAAACATTTTATCAGAACCATCTAATTTTTTAAGATGGTGTGATCTTGATGTTCAACTAGATATATCCATGACTAAAAGGAAAGGCAGTATAGTTGATTTTAATAAATTATTTATTCATGGGAGGAGGATTCCTTTATTTAATGTGAGATGGAAGCATGGTTCTGATAGTCATGAGAGATGGAGGAGGGAGGAAATAATGAGAGAAGAGTGGCCTCATCTTTTTGGAATATAAGATTATGAGTTGGCTTTCTCGGGAAAAACCATTTCTATTATTAAGAGGTTATAATATAATAATATTATTTTATGGTATTTATATAATTCCTTATTTAAATTTAATTATTAGGGTTTATGGGGCTATTTTTAGTTTATGTTTTATGAAATTATAATACTTTATGGTAGTGCACAATGGGAAAAATGTTTTCCCAAACCGAGTGACATACCTGAGTACACTGTGGAACCAAAAGAAGTACTCTATTACATGGATGGAACATTGTTAGGCAAGCAAGAAAACCTCCTAGTTGAAACAATGAGGTCCATTTAAAATTGGTTCACAACCAAGCCGCACAATTTTTGTATATCCATGTGAATCTTCCTAGGAAACCTGCATAAAATATTTTAACTAATTTGATTATTATAAAAATTTAATTGAACCCATGTATTATTTCCTCGATGGACCAATATGATCCCAAAATTGTTTATACTATACATGGAGTTCCCAAGATGGATTCTTGTCTCCTCATATCCCGCCAAAAAGTGATTTGATGGTAGAGGAATCCCCTTTGATCTTCTAAGGGTTAGTTTTCTCATTTAGATCTCATTCTCCTAGTGTTTCTCTTGTTCCCTATAGGGATACATGGATTCGCATATAGATTTATGGATATAATATCCACTATTTTATGATCTTAAATATATGTTTGATTCCATTTTTTAAAATCTTTATACATCAGTGACAAATCCCTGTTATAGTTTTCCATTGTGAGATCTATCGGTGTCGGTAGGTGGTTCAATTATGGTGCCAAATTTACCATAACCCTGAATTAATATTTAAATTAAATTGATGATTTAAATTAATTTTATTGATTATTATCAAAAAAATTCAATAATTTATTGAATTCCCAACTAAATTAAATTAGGTTTTTGAAAAAAAAAATATGTATTTTAATGAAATTCAAAAACCCCCAAAGTCCATGGAATTAGGGTATGTTTATGGAAATTTAAGATATTTCTATTTATTAATTAAATGGTGGATATTATGTAAATTAATTCAATTAAAATGGTAAATTTAATTGTGGTAATGTCTATGATAAAGAATTGTGAAAAATCAAATTCCATTGAATTGGGGGGTTTTGTATAAAATTGACGGATTTTTTTAGAAAAATAAAATTCTGAATTAAATTTGAGAATGTATATTTTAAAATATAATGAATTCGATTCCAATCATTTATTTTTGAAAAATTGATCAAAAATGGTTTTACGGATTCCTATGTTTTAAAACTATTAAAAAAGGCTAGTTTTGGCTTAAAAATATGTTATGGTTTTTAAATAAAAAATTGGCATATTTTAAATGTGGAATTGGATATAATTATTTTTAATAAGATGGGAAATAAATTTCAAATCGTTGTGTTCTATTATAGAACATACAACAATTAAGTAGTTAGTGAGTTATGTTCGGTGGCACTATATGTCTTACAACATTATAAAACATCATATCAGCAAATCACATCCATTATGTGAAGGTGATGAGTAATAATTTCCTCAGGGCCAAAGGGTTGTGTGTATATATTTCCCATTTCATCGATTCAAGTTTCTATTTCTAGGAACTATCGTAACATTTAGGAAAATAACCATGTTTCTCTATTGTTTTTATTTAATAAAAATTCTATTCATTTTTTGTAAACTTCATTAACTTCCTTATGATTTATATATATTTATTTATATAAAACTGATTTTTTAACACATTTGTGAAAAGTTTCATTTCTGTAAATCACTATTTTTTAATCTAATTACATCATTTGAAATATATTTACATCAATTAAAATGTGATACATAAATTTGTAAAGTATTTACATACCTTTAAATGTGAAGAATGAATTTTTAAATATTACTTTTAAATTGAGAACCTATTTATTTGAAAATTGATAAATGTTTCTATGTTAATTTTGTATTGTAATAATTTTGTGCAATTTTTGCGTGATAGTCTACTTGGAATTGGATCACACCGAAATTTTTCATTCACGTTATTGTGGATTATCTCATTCCTGGTTCGACTATGGGAAATTTATCACTTGGAGCTTTTTGTAGATGTTGAATCTTGGACATGTTGAGTTATATATGAGACGTGGCATGGTATGTTTTCATATTTTACACTACATGGTTGTTATACTTGAGATGTTAATTCTGTTCGACATTAATTACATTACACTCAGTGGAGGTTTCGTTGAAATTCATAATTTCTAGTTTCATTAAAATCTGCGAAGCTTATGAAAAATAATGTTACCACATTTATTATATAAAATTTCTTTTTCTAGTCACTTATCTGTGGAGATCAGAAATCCACATTGGGCCATGTTAGGATAGACTCAGTAATCGAGTTACTATTGTTCCCATGATATTTCGTGAAATCATTCCAATTTTATATAACAAAAAAGCATTTCAGTGGGATATAACCCTTTGATATAATTGATAATCAAAGCCTGATTTGATCAATAATATGGTGATACACATTTCACTACAAAGATAAATTCCACAAAAATGGATTTTTAAATGTTTTAAATTTGATTACATTCACAATAAATGTTACTATAAACAAGAACCATTGAACCAATTTTTTCAGAAACAATACACCCATTCTAATAGTTCCTAGTGAATATGATCCTTTTTACTTTAGTTTCATACCTAATATTGGAAGAGTTCAAGAGACATTGTGATATAAAATAATTATTTCTCCAAGGGAGGGATTATAGAAAAAACAAATTTACTAACAATTTGGAACAACAAATTGTGATTAAAATATATATGATCTAAATTATCACATTACATGTATAATTTTAGATGTTGAAAAAGTTTTCATTAACTTAGTAGCTACAATGAGATTCCAAATTGACTAGAATATTCATTATAATTTTTCCTTATTATCCATACTAAGTTATATATTATTTTAATAAACTATCAATGATTACAACAAGTCAATTTTCTATTATTTGAGGGTTGAAGTAATTCAAATATCTCTACCAGTAAATAGATGGAAAATGTAGCCATTTTAGTATTTACACATAGGGGGTTTGTTGATTCAGAATGTGGGTACTAGCAGAAGAGGAATTTAGAAGAATACTAATCTTTTATTTATTATTAATACATTTTTTGGGATTATAAATTTTTATAAACTCCAAATATAAATATTTTGTTTATCATGAATGTCTAAGGACATGAACACATGTCCCAATGGGTCATCTATATTAAAACAAATGATCCAGTTTGAATTAGACTCTCAAATTAATGTGTGTAGATTTCTATCAAGCGAAATAACATTTGTAACCATAAGCAACACAAAAAATGTTGTCTATAAAGATTTATATATCATTTAAGAGGAAACTGTCAGTGAAGAGGCGGATTCTCATAGACATTTTAAAAAAAATGATAGGTATAGTGATATTAAAGAAGGATAGAGACCCCACCCCACCTGGATATTAATCTAAATAATATTTCAAAATTATCTATTAACCATTGTGGGAAATCTAAATAAATATGTTGGGATCATTTGTTACATCTATATATTAGGTAAGCTAAATTAATAATATTTTAAATTATATTTGGTGTTATACAATATTTAATTATCATATAACAATAGGACCAATAATCCCCATGGATAACATCCCATGTGATTTTTTCATGGATAGATTCCATGGTATGATAATAACATCTTACCCCATTATCACCTTCAATGAAAATGTCATGCAGCCACGTAAATTTGAACTAATGGATATTTCCTTTAGTGTAGGAGTTCCAAATAAAATAGTCTATAGTATTTTGAATCTAGATATGTATAAAATGTGGTACTTAAATGAAGGTAATGATATTTATGTGTATGTAGGTCAAGATAGAGTTGATAATAGTGATGTGGCTAATAAAAAATGGGATATAACAATATGTTCTTGGAATGTATTACATATTTTACACTATGTATCTTATATTTGTTTCCCTAAAATTTTTAAAAACTATTATTGATATAATTATTTAGTTTTAAATATAAATAATTTCATCTGTAAAAAACGTGTGATATTTGATAATGTATGCATACATACAATTAAATTGGAGGAGAAATGTAAATCAATATCTTTTTTCATGTACAATCAATATTCTTGGGATGGGTTCTCCAAAATGAAAATCACTAGATGATTTTATGTGGATAAAGTTCATTCCTTCTTAAGATATTGGTAACCAAAATTTGAAAAAAGTATATAAATAAAATCATATTGACCATCTAAAAATCGTTAGTTTAACATGATTTTGGAAGTGAATCATAACATGATTAAATAATAGGATTTCTCAAAGTTCAGCCATAATAATGAATCTATAGAAAATAATCTTTTATTGATATGATGAATCACTAATTGATTCAGAGAACTATCTCCTTGAATTTCCATGCTGCTATCAAATTTGTACTACTATTTTCAAACTAAGGTAATATATTGGAATGTAGATTATTAATGATTTAGGATACAATTCTATATTAAAATATATAGAAACTGTAAGAACCCAATTCTTAGTTTTGAGGTACGGGCTTCTTTTTTTCCATTTTCCTTAAGTGTTCTTAAGAAAATATGGAAAATGGGGGAAAATCCCAAATTTTGGAATACACGCAATTTACTTTTCCACACTCCGTGTAATTTTGTTCGTGTGGGATTAGTACACATGGTGTGTAGCCATGTCGGTGAAGTAGGGTTTAAAGACCGACTACACGCTATATAGTGCTCCCTTACACGCCGTGTAGTCAGTCGGCAGGAAAATAGTAAGGCGGTGGTCAGCTGTGTGGTAGAACACGCCGTGTACTCATGGACACACATCGTGTAGTCATGTTGGCAGGTGAACATTGCACGCTGGCGGGAAGCCTCTAGAGGAACAATTAAAAAATGGGAAGTACATGTCGTGTACTTAAAAATTACATGTCGTGTACTTTTTTTTGCTTAAAACGGGCAGTAGCCTCCCCCTGTTCATAGGGAAGGTTTAGAACGGGAAGAGGGCTTAGGAGAGGATGGTTGGAGCTTTGGAGATCCGCCGAGGTCACGTCAGGAATCAGTTTCTACCTCGGACGATCTCGTTGGAACAGCAGGGGTATGGCCTCCACTCTTCATTAATCGTTCTGGCCAATTCTTCCCCTAACGAGAGTTATTTTAGTTTAAGAGAGTTTTCATCTACGTCAGATCTACTTCGTTATTGGGCGTTTCTGGAATCGACGTTCACTTATATCGTTCGTTGGAGTTTAAGGTAGGACGGTTGGTGTTTATTTTCTAACTGTCGTGCATTTTTGTGTGTTTTTTAGATACGAACCCATTTTTGGGGTGTCGTGTGGCTGAGGTCGTGGCTATTTTAATAACTATAATTGTATAGGTAAATAAATGTGATAATAAAATGTTGTTTGTGATCTACTCTTAGATCCAGGACCACCCTGAGGGTGCGTTCCTTTGTTTAGCCTTTTGGCCAGGATACCCAAGGGTATGCCATGTTTACGTTATGCATTACTTTTTCCTTGAGAGTAATTGAATGTGAATGTTTATTTACATGTTGGACATGGCCCATCTACTTGCACCTGAGGGTAGTGTTTTACATAGCCTATGGGTGTTGTTTTTCTTAGCCCGAGGGCAGTTTTTATCTTAGCCTGAGGGCAACTTCTTCTGTGCCTTTGGTCAATAGACTCTGTTCCTGAGGGCGACACTACCTATGCCTATGGGAAAAGTCTGTTATGCCTATGGGAAATTACCTGTGTGTTGGATTCAGATTACCTAAGGGTAAAGGTTTTCGTGCCTAAGGACACTGACTGTTTACATAGAAATGCACTGTTGTTTTTTTTATATTTAACAGATTAAAAGAATAATTAAATGGAAATATACTATTATGTTACTTACTTTTGCGTACTGCTTAGTTTTTTTCATTTTACTACTACACACTATTGTAGCATACTTTCCCACAGTTGGGCACATGCCTTTAGTGGGTGCCTACTGGGATTCATTTCACACACCCTGTTTGGGTCATGTTTTTTGGCCCAAACAGATTACGTTTCTATAGGTGTAGATAAGAAAAAGAGCCCTGATAGAGTTGATTGATTGCTGCTAGGGTGTAGGAGAGCATGGGACCGAGCATTGTCTTGTGATGCTATGGGCTATTCGGTTTTTCTTTCTGTACTTTTACATCAGTTGTGATGTATTTTATTATAGTGTAACATGTTCTGGTTGTTTTATAGAATAGTGACACATCACATCTTAATATATATATGAATATTGGTTTCCCTTTTTGTCATCAGTTGTTCATTCCCGTTGTGTGTGGTTTATTGTTTCCATTGTTGTTGTATGTTTATCTTATATTCTGTTGCACTACACTTTGACCAATGAGGGAATTGTTTCCCCACTATCAGATCTGGGACCTCGCTGCAAGTCGGCATCCTCTGGTGTTTGGGGAAATGCGCTTGAGGTCATGTGGAGAACCGTTTACAGGGCACCCGTTGAGTGGCACCCGGAATTGGGACATTACAAAGTGGTATCAAAGGGGTTCTTTTCTTTTAATTACTATTTGGAGCCTTAGTCAGGGATAGGTTGAACAGTAGTCGGTAATAAGCTGTGCATGGGCATAGCTAACCCGTGTAATGGGAAAAGCCTGTCTACCTCGTATTTTTGCAATATTTCTAAATTTGAAAATTTTACAATTAATTTGTTTTCACCGTTGGGTGATGCACTTGTGATTATGTTGTCATATTTTATCCATGGGATGTATTTAGATGCAAACCAATGAGATTAGGGCATGATATCTCATTCATCATATAGGAACATGCTATGAATCACATGCCATGCATAGTTTCCATGCCTTGTAGGTGCATTAGAAATTTCTTGTTGTTGTGATAGTTTTTGTGCTAGTAAAGCATGTTGTTGTGATATCTACTTTGATAAAATACATGCTGCATGATAGGGTAATTTTATTTGAGCATGTCTATAGAATGAACGCCAAAAATTGGTCTTTGGGGAGTATGGGCCCTCACTAACCGGAATTTGGTGGATCATTAGATAGTTATTTTGTTATAACACAGATAAGATGTCAAACATTGATTCGTGTAGAGTATGGGCCCTCATGGGTCGGAATTTGACATATAGGAGTTTTTTTCAGAATTTTCTAGGTTCCGGGGGAGTTTCTAAGGAATATTGTTCGGAAACCCAGTATACATGTCATGTAGTATCATTAAACACGCTGTGTATGGCCTTCTGTTCGGGAAGAAACAAAATATACATTTTATGTACATGCCGTGTACCTAGAGTACATGCCGTGTAGTCTCTTCCCGTGTCAGAAACCGTGTCAGCGGTGACACGGGGTAGCGAATGTTTGTGGAAAAACACGTCGTGTACCGAATGTACGCGCCCTGTAGAGTTGACCCAGAGTCTGCCTGTGTGACTAAGAACATGGACGGAGGAGACCTTAAGACATAAACTTCGTGTCCATTGTGGAACATGTTGTGTAGTCTGACCTGAGGACCCGGATGTGTAACTAACATCATGGGTTGGTGTGATCATTTTGGATAAACGCAGTGTGTCTATAAAACATGCCGTGTAGTGTGAGCCATGTGTCCGGCCGTATGACTAACAATACGGGTCGGCAAAGCTTGTCTAGTACACGCCTTGTACCTGTGGGACACGCCGTGTAGTCCTATACGAGGAGAGACCATGTGGATTTATCCATGTGGCTGGGAAATAGGGTGGTGTACACACCATGTGCGGGTGTAACAAACCGTGTAGTTTCGAGCCAAGTAGTTTTCCGGGTCACAAATGACATGGGAAGTTGGAAAATAACACCATACATGCCGTGTAGCTATTATACATGCTGTGTTGTTTTTTTTCAATGGGAGATGTGTGGTGTAGCCTTGTCGAAGGACCAGGTAGGGGAATAGAAGTCAGTATACATGTCGTGTAGTCAAGTTTTGCGAATAATGAAATGCCTTCTTCCTCTTGTCTGCTTTATGGTTCCTTCACTTTCAGTCATGATAATCTAGAATCTATTACATGTCTTTGACCTTGTAGTGTCATGCCACCTAGATGACTGCACGAAGTTCTCTAGGAGAGAGGCAATGATTATACTCCAGAGATGGTGGGCCATGGGCTACCAGTAGATCCTCTAGCAGAGCCAGATGCAGCGCCATCTGTTATACCAGGCATAGGTGTAGAGGCGCAGTTCCGTGAAGGCTTTATACAGTTCATGCAGACCTTTCAGGGTGCACTGAAGGCCGCCACATCTATGGCTGAGAAGACACATATCTTCTGGCAGTAGCATCCGCCTACGTTTTTAGGGGATGGCGGACCAGAGGCTGTGGAGTCTTGGCTAGGATTGATGCAGACTATTGTTGAGCATCTTGAGACGCCTCTAGGGGGGAGGGTCAAGCTCGCGACTTATATGCTGCATGATTCTGTCAAGAGGTGGTGGGATGTTACCACCTAGTCAGAGAATCATAGGGACATCTCATGGGAAGATTTTCTTGCAGTCTTCTATGACTTCTTTTTTCAAATATGTTGAGGGCAGATAGAGCTCGAGAGTTCATGAATCTACTGCAGGGTGCTATGTCGGTGATGGACTATTCTTCTCGTTTTACCGAACTTCGGTGTTTTACACCCACTTTAGTGGGTAATGAGATGTTGAGGGCCATGCACTTTGAGGATGATCTCCGATATGACATCCGAGTGCTGGTGAATGTTTTTAGGTTTCCTTCAGTACAAGCTATTATGAACCAGGCGCTGATCACGGAGAGTAACCTGTGGGAATCTAATGGGGTTGGCCAGGGCGGTTTAGCACCATTTACTGGTAGTATTTCTACTAGCAAGAGGAAGAGACATATGGCATTTTCTCTGGGTGGAAGTACCAGCCAGACGAACACTTCAGTTGGCCAGGTCATGTGCTATCAGTGTGGCAGAGAGGGGCACAAGAGGCCGCAATGTCCACGTGACCCAGTGGAGTGCCGATCTTGTGGTAAGATTGGTCATCTGCAGCACTTTTTCAGGGCGTTTCTACCAGTGGCTAGTGAGAGGTGTTCTATGCAGACTCCGCGTGTGAGAGCAGGACCAGTAGGTTCTTACTGGTCGGGAAACTGGAATACGTTAGGGTGTGCAGGCAGAGATGGTGGTCGTGGCTATGGTAGCCAGACACTAAGATTGTAGAGGCAGTAGGGCGGGATAGCTCAGGGTAGCCAGGCTGTGTCGTAGGGCCACGACACTGGGCAGGCATATGAAGTGCAACAGACCTAGCATGAGCAGGATCCCGGACATTCTACAGTCAGAGGTACTATTCTAGTAGCTTCTGTCTTATCATCAGTACTTTTCAATATGGGTGCTACACATAGGTTCATATTTGTGCCGGTTGTGGAAATCCTTGGGATCTTTTTTTCTACTTCTTCTAATATCATGATGCTAGACACTCATTTGGGGACAAGAACGGCTGGTGTGCGTCAGTGGAGAGAGTGCCCCTTAAGGTTGGAGGGTGTCACTTTCCTTGGGACCTCTATGACTTAGAGATGACAAATTATGATGTCATTCTTGGGATGGACAGTTTGGTTCCCTTTCGAGCCATTATGGACTGCTATTGTCGCAGGGTGAGTTTCACATCACTAGAGGGCGGAGAGTTTCTATACAAGGGTGAATGGGATGTTTAGGAAAGTCGAACTAGACCAGAGCATCATGGATGAGTTAGAGTAACATCCCAGATTGCGAGTTTATATCTAGATGATATGGGGACTTGTTAGACGGATTTCCCTCCAGCCGTTGATCGTTTTAGGTATGACTTCTCGGACGAATTTTCAGGTCTACCTTCAGAGCAAGAGGTGGATTTCTCTAATGATCATGTGACAGGGGGAGCACCGGTGTCCATTCCTCCTTATAGGATGGTTACACCTGAGTTGCAGGAGCTCAAGAGGCAGTTAGAAGAGTTACATTCAAGGGGTTTCATCCGACCCAATACATCTTTGTGGGGTTTGCCAGTCCCTTTTAGAAAGAAGGGAGATGGTAACCTCAGTCTCTGTGTGGATTATCGGAAGATGAACCAGTTGACAGTTAAGAACAAATATTCTTTTCTGAGGATATATGATCGTTTTGATCAACTTCGTGGAGCACGAGAGTTCTGGAAGACTGACTTGAGATCCATATATCATCAGCTACACATGATACCATCAGATATACTGCTTACAGCTTTTCAGAGTAGATATGGTCTATATGAGTACTTGGTTATGCCATTCAGACTCACGAACGTGGCCGTAGTTTTCATGGATTTGATGAATCGTGTGTTCCATCTGTATCTAGATTCTTTTGTGGTAGGATTAGTGGACGACATCTTGGTGTACTCTCACACTCGACATGACCATGACACTTATCTTGAGATCGTATTGAGTACATTGAGAGAGCATCGACTATATGCTATGCTCTCAAAGTGCCAATTTTGGATGGACCAGATTCACTTCCTGGGTCATATTATCTCAGAAGCAGGAGTTGTAGTAGACCCATAGAGGGTGAGAGCAGTAGTTTCCTAGGAGATGCCTAAGAACATGTTTGAGATAGGGAGTTTCTTAGGGCTAGATGGATACTACAGACGCTTCATACAAGACTTCTCCCATTTATGAGAACCATTCACGGGTCTGACTAAGAAGGGTGTGAAATTCGTTTGGTCGGAAGCTAATGAGACAACCTTTTATGTCTTAAAAGGAAGGTTGACATCAGCACCGATCTTGATACTCCCAGAGTAGGGGAAGAGCTATACAGTTTACTATTATGCATTAGGTATTGGGCTGGGAGAAGTGTTGATGCAGGGCGATAGAGTTTTTGCGTACGAGTCTCAGCAATTGAGGCCACATGAGAGGAATTACCTGACTCATGATATCGAGTTGGCTGCAGTTGTGCATGCATTGTGATATTGGAGACATTATGTATTGGGAGAGAATTATTTGGTTTTCACCGACCCCAAAATCCTCATGTATATATTTACTCTGCGTGACGTGAATCTGAGGCAGCAAAAGTGGGTCAAATACCTATAGTCATTCGATTTTGAGATTTCCTATACACCTGGTAAAGGTAATGCATTAGCTGATGCACTGAGCAGGATAACTCAGTCACATGCTATGCAGGAGGCCAGTGGTGAGTGGAAGCTCATGTTCTTGTTCTCTGAGATGCATCTGGAGGTGCACAGAAATCAGGAGTATGCCTATCTTGCATCTATAGATGTGACCTCTACCCTCCTAGACAGAGTGAGGATGAAACAACTATATGTTTCTGAAGACCTAGTTTTACAGGAGTCGGTGGAATGTGAGGACCCTCATCTTGGTTGGGAAATATGCGATGATGAGGTTATGAGTTTCCATGGACATGAATGGGTTCTAGGGGATATACGCAAGGAGTTGATGCGGGAGTTTCATGCTTCATCTTGGGCAGTTCATCCCGGGGTTACCAAGATGTACTGAGACTTGGGACGTCAGTACTGGTGGTTAGGTATTAAGAGAGATGTACCTGGTTTTGTTACAAGATGTTCCACCTATCAATAGGTGAAGGTAAAGCACCAGAGACTAGTGTGGTTGTTACACCAGTTACCCATTCCAAAGTGGAAATGGGATGATGTCGCGATGGATTTCTTGACTGGTTTGTTGAGGTCACCTTGAGGCAATGATTCCATGTGGGTCATTGTGGATATACTCAATAGGGAAGCTCACTTTTTTCCGATCAAGGAGACCTTTGGGGTAGATGAGCTCGGAAGATTGTATATCTGAAAGATCATAAATCTTCATGGGGCCCCATGTTTTATAGTTTCAAATAGGGACACCCATTTTATGTCTCGTTTCTGGCAGATTTTTTCATAGGGAACTGGGTACACAGGTGTTTCTATGCACAACATACCACCCTCAGACCGATGGCCAGTCATAGCGTACGATTCATGTGCTAGAGGACATGTTGTGTGCATGCGTCATAGACTTTGGGGGCTCTTGGGAGAAGCATATACCCAAAGTAGAGTTTGATTATAATAACAGTTTTCAGGAAACTATCGAGATGGAAATTTACGAGGCTTTATATGGTAGGCCATGCCTATAACCCTTATACTAGCTAGAGGCAGGTGAGGCAGCTTTACTGGGACCACGTCTCGTGCAAGAGACTTCTGAGTAGGTCTAGTTGATTCAGAAGTGGATGGCTACTGCAATGTCTCGTCAAAAGTCTTATGCTGCTCAACGCAGTCGAACTTTAGAGTTCGTGGTCGGGGATCCGTTGTTCTTGCGTGTTTCGCCGAGGTTGGGACACAGGCAGATCAAGAGACAGGGTAAACATTCACAGAGATATGTGGGGCTATTTGAGATTCTAAAGAGAGTCGGGCCTATTGCCTATTGGATGCAGTTACCACATTGGTACCGAGCTATGCACGATGTATTCCATATATCATAGCTACCCCGCTGTCAATCAGACTCGTCTCACATCCTTTAGCCCGAGGGGGTTGAGCTTCAGATGGATGCTTCCTTTTAGGAGAATCTAATTTTTATCGTTTACATGAGCAAAAAGTTTCTACGAGGTTGGTCAGTTCCTCTCGTATGGGTGCTATGGTAGCATGGCCAAGTACAGGACAAAACCTGTGAGCGGGAGACTGATGTACGTGCTCAGTGGCCAGATCTGTTCTTAGCATTATCTTCGCCACCCTTGGAAGGGAAATTCAGGGAGGAATTTCTTTAAGGAGGGAATTTTGTAAGAACTTGGTTCATAGTTTAGATGTACATGCTTCTTCTTTTCCCTTTTCCTTAAGGGTTTTTGAAAAAATATTGAAAATGGGTAAAAATCGAAAATTTTGGAAGTACACGCCATGTACTTTTGGTCATGTGGGATGAGTACACAGGGTGTGAATCCATGTCGGTGACGAAGGGTGTAAAGACCAACTACATGTCGTGTACTGGTCCCTTACACGCCGTGCAGTCAGTCGGCCGGAAAATAGTAAGGCGGTGGCCAACTGTGTGAAAGAACACGCCGTGTACTCAAGGAGACACGCCGTGTAGTCATGTCGGAAGGTGAACAGTGCCATGCTGGCGGGAAACCGCTAGAGGAACAGTTAAAAAATTGGAATTACACGCCGTGTACTTTTTTATTTTCACATAAAATGGGCAGTAGCCTACCCTGTTCATAGGGAAGGATTAGAACGAGAAGAGGGCTCGGGAGAGGAAGACCGGAGCTTTGGAGATCCACCGAGCGCACATCAGGAATCTGTTTCCGCCTCAGATGATCTCATTGGAACCGCATGGGTAAGCCCTCCACTCATCTTTTTTCATTCATTCCGATTCTTCCCCTAATGGGAGTTATTTAAGTTTAAGAGAGTTTTCTTCTACGTCATATCTACATCATTCTTGGGCATTTCTGGAATCAACGTTCACGTATATTGTACGTTGGCGTTTAAGGTAGGTGGCATGTTGTTTGTTTTCCAACTGTCTTGCGTTTTGTGTGTGTTATTGAGATACGAATCCATATTTGGGGTGTCGTGTGGCTGAGTTTGTGGCTATTTTAAAACCTAGAAGTGTATAGGTAAATAAATGTGATATTAAAATGCTTTTTGGGATCAATTCTTGGTTCCAGGACCACCCTGGGGGTGTGTTCCTCTGTTTAGCTATTTGTCCAGGATACCCGATGGTATGCCATGTTTACGTTATGCATTACATTTTCCTTGATATTAATTGAATGTGAATGTTTATTTACATATTGTGCATGGCCCAGTTACTTGCACCTAAGGGAAGTTTTTTACTTAGCCTATGGGTGTTGTTTTGCATAGCATGAGGGTAGTTGTTATCTTAGCCTGAGGGAAACTTCTTCTGTGCCTATGGGCAATGAACTCTCTACATGAGGGAGACACTACCTACACCTGAGGTAAAAATATGTAATGTATGTGGGCAGTTAACTTCGCATTGGATTCTGATTACCTGAGGGTAATGGTTTGTGTTTTTGAGGACACTGACTGTTTACTTGGAAATGCACTGTGGTGTTTTCTTAAATTAAAAAGATTAAAATAATAATTAAATGGAAATATACTGTTATTTTAGTCATTTTTGAGTACTTCCTAGTTTATTTCATTTTAATAATGCACACTGTTGTTGTATACTTTCACACAGTTGGGCACAGGCCTTTGGTGGGAGCCTACTGGGATTCATTTCACACACCCTGTTTGGGTCATGCTTTTCGGCGCGAACAGATTTCATTTTTGCAGGTGTAGATAAGGGAAAGATCCTTTACACAGGTTCTTGATTGCTTCTAGGGTGTATGAGAGCATGGGACCGAGCATTGGATCATGATTCTACGGGCTATTCTATTTTGCTTTCTGTACTTTTACTTCAGTTGTGATGTATTGTATTCCAGTGTAACATGTTCTGGTTATTTTATGGAATAGTGACATACTGCATCATCATATATATAGGACTACTGGTTTCTATTTTTTTCATCATTTGTTCATTCCCATTGTGTGTGGTTTATTTTTTCCGCTTTTTTGTATGTTTATCTTATATTCCGCTGTGCTACACTTTGAAAAATGAGGGCATAGTTTCCCCACTATCAGACCTGGGCCCTCGCTGCTTGTCGGCAGCCTCTGGAGTTTTGGGAAATGCACTTGAGGTCACGTGTCGAACCAGGTACGGGGCACCCGTTGAGTGGCACCTGGAACCGGGGCGTTACAGAAATAACCTCAAAAAACTATTCAATAGTTATATAGTGCTTTAAATATGGTATAATAATGAGTGATGTGTAACAACTAGGTCTAGAAATTTATTCCACATTAATGTATCTTAGGAAAACATTACACTCTTAATTTTTGATATATACTATGATTCCACGTTGACTGAAATGTTAAAAAATTCAAGCCCTAGGAAACTATCTATGTTTAAGATCTTCATAACATATAAAATCACAATAATACATGAATAAACAACAAGATGATCATTCAATTACTCATTAATTGAGTTTCGTTTATTAATGATGTAACACATGTTTCATTCCACTATTGGATAATATTATTTGTTGGATTCAGTAATATAAGATATTTTTTTGTGGATCATAGATATTGGCATATATAAATTAATATCAATGTAGACGGTTGCATCCTTAATTTTAATATTCGGATTACTAGTGACCCTCTATTCCTTTGATTCACGAGTAGAATATTTTATATTTTTTACCACAATATTTGAGTAAATGAACATGGGATATTTCTCAATAATTCATTTTTGCTTCATTTGATATATAAGATGTAGACATATATCTATTTTTGAGAGTGTCAAATCAATAGCACACTACAATTCATAAAATTATTTACCTTCAGAAATAATATTGTTTTAAAAGAATAATTTTGGAATATTATTATCTTGTAGAAAAGACCACTACATAAGTACACCAGTAAGATATGGTTATTTTTGTTTCAGGATGTCCCAATGTTTTCCTTCCATGTGTTTGTCTCATGATATTTTAACGACCAATAATAAATCTTCTCATTGAATCCATCTCATGATAAAGGGGTTCATATGATGTTGAAAAACATACCTTCATAGAGATAAAATTAATGGGGAGTGTACATGACATTGATCTTTTCTTTTGTTTACTAATGAATTAATAATAAACATAATTGGATTAATATGTGAAAAAACATATCATTTTGAATTATTTACTATGATTATTGTGTTTTTACCCTTATATCTATCGAATCCCATGTCGAAAAAATTATTAGTTGCCAAAACATTATTAAAATATAATATGAACATTCATAATTTATATAACACATCTATTTTAATAGGGTTATCTATTATTTTATTGAGGTCTCCAACAATAAACCAAGAGTGAAATAAATAGTTGAATGTATAAATACTTTCAAATTGCTCTTCTTGATCACTAGCTTCTCATTTTTCATAAAATAATTTGAACCTAGTTGATTGATCCATAATTTTTTTCCAATATTATTTAATTTCTAAGAGTAATTTAGTAGCATAACCATAAATGTATTCCTCCTTATGAACTAAATAAACTAATTATTCAGACTATTAGGAACGAGTTTCATAACAATAAGCTTTATAGATTATATATGGATGAGACTGAAATTTTCTATGGTCCCTCAATTGAATATTATGGATAGGTCGGAATCCTTACAATAATTCACAATGCATAAAAATTTCATTGGGGGGGGGGGGTAGGTCAACTATATTCCATATGATAATATATAAAATGATCAACATTGTGTATTTGTATTATGAACCATAATAACGAAACCTTTTAGGAATGATAAAATATAATATATGAAAGATTTTTCCATGAGCCAAGTTATTATTTTAATAGATCATTTAGGAGTCACTGATGATATTTTAGAAATCTTCTTCTTCAAAGGGGGTATAGATTGATGTCTCATGTACTTCTTATACAGAGTGTCATAGTAGTTTTATATCAATAAAATAGAGAATTACTGTTTAGATATTGACAAAACATGAATGGAAATAATGTGTAATGGATTGGGAATCCTTATATAGATATCTACATGTGAATCCATCCAAGCCACTTCATATGGAGCGACCCGGTGGGTATTCCAAGAAGAACTAAACCACAAAATTCAAATCAATGTAGATGAAACAAATATCATTATAACTATGGTAGATGAAACAATAAGAACATGAATGTTTGAATCATATATGGTAGGATTAGAGGAGATAAAAAAAGATATAGAGACCACAGAGAACATTTTATTTAATCCAAAATAGATACATGCATTTCATATATATAGTTTATGGTAATACTAATGATGTTATTTTAAATAATTGTACTGTTTAACATGTTTATTGATTTTTGGAATGATATAAAAAATAATTGGAAAGTGAAAAAAATGGGATGAATTTCAGAAAAGAACCACTCACCATGGAATTATGTTTTACTGCATAACACTAGAAAATACGAAGGATTTACAAGATAAATGATGACTATGGAACACTCCGATGGTCAAATTGTAATAAAGAACATAACACATATTCTATGGTTGGAAACAAGAGATTCAAATTATGTAAAAATTACCTGAAATGAAACCATGAATGAAATTAAACTCTTATATAGTTACATAATGAGAATATAATCCATGAATTTATTTATAGAGTGTTTTCCCCATTTACATTAAATGTTATGAAAACAATACATGAAGTGAAACATGATAAGATGTCCAAAATCGAGAATATATGGGTGATTTCAAGATGGATTGACTTTTAAATATCTCTTATTAATTGAAAAAATTTATTAGAAAAATTGTTCTAATATTAATTAAATATCAAGCCTATGACATTTCTATAATTTGAGAGATAAAATTATACAATGGGAGGGATCAAGTGACCAAGGTATATGTTGAGAATTTGTTCTAGAGAAGGGTCCTCCAGTACTTTATTTCTAGTTTTCTTTTTTTTCCTTGGTTAAATTTGTTACAATATTCTCTTTTACATAAAAAATAAGTGTTTAAACATACCTTGTTCTAGAGTAATGTAACTAAATGAGTATGATGTCATTGGATTTATTTATTTTATTCTATTCATGTATTTGGTTTTTGTCAATTTATTTAACTAATTCCAATCCTTTTATTTTGTTTAATAATGACCATTGGTTAATAAATCTAAAATATTCCTTTTAAATTTTCAAATTGGTTACCCTAAATTTAGATATGGCTATTTTAATATTTAATGCAACCATGATTACATACTTAATCAATTCATACATAATTCAGTTATTTCCTATAATATATGACCATGGGATAAGGGAGATTTTCATGATAGAGAGGCGATCCCATCACCATTGGATACACTTGATCTCAATTGAGATTATACAAATTCATTAATTAATTTAATTATTGGAATCAAATTTTACATGAACCATGTGACTACAAAACCATAGAATACATTCAATTTTTTTTTCAAACAAACCGAAATGCATCTTCATTGTTGACTTCTTTTATCAATTTTTCTTCAATCCTATTTGTGATTATTCTCCCCATCATTAATGAAAAACGAAATTGTTTTATTTTACAATATAACTAAATTAATTCCCCATCTCTATGGGTTCTACATATAAATTTACTCATACTATATTTTAATTAATTTAGTATGATTGTTTCAGTTTTTATAGAAAAACATTTTTTACTAGACCCATTGGGAAATAATGATGCTCTATTGGTCTATCAAAACTGGTTCAATTTATGGGGATGGTTTCTAATAATTTTTAATTCCATTTTAATAATATAATATGATTTTATATTATTTGTTTTACCTAGGGATTTTTTGTGATTCTCATAATATTTTGAAGCATTAAATGCATGACCACACCATACATAGTAGTGGAATAAGAATTTTTTATAATGATCCTAAAACTAATTTAATCCATAGGAATAAAAAAGGAAGTTTTTATTATGGTTTGAATAGAAAACCATCATGTTTTTTAGGGTATCATTGAGTGATCGGGTTTATACAGGCTTATTGAATATGGGAGTCCATCAAATACATTATTGCAACTGAGAAACCTATAACCTCTCATCTCTGAAAATCATTCAGATATTAAATTAATAAACATTCATATGATTTCAAACATGATCCATTTTTCAATGCTAACACATGAAGACCTCGACACACTATTAGGGAACATCCCCCAAGAATTGTGGCACGTTTCATATCTTGAAAGATTCAAGTTATGCAGTAAGGCTATTCATGTTAATTTTTTTTGATATAATTATTGGGTTCGAATTATATTCTTGATATCCCATTTCATTACATCATAAGATTTGTGGGAAGTATAATTAATTACATGTTTCTTCCTACCAACTAATTTTTTGTACATTAGGGTGAACATTATGAAAAATATTAAAACATGAAGATGTTTCCATTTACTATGAATTGGATTGTTAAAATTACATGACTCTTATGTGACCCCATTTGGGGATTGATTTTTTAATGATAATAGAAAATATTTATCTAATTTTTTATAGGGAAACATTTTAAATCTTGATTCTTCATCAAGAGTATCACTAATATATTAGTATCTTAAAGAGACCAAAATATTGTTGCATGAAATAGAGATCAACTGTTTCTGATGGAAGACTAAGGTGATGCAGCAAAGATACATTCACATTATAAATAATAGATACTTGATAACTATATATATAGAATTAATAACAATAAATATATAAATGATTATGGAATAGAAAAAAAAACATTTTAGACCATGGCCTTTTACACAATGTAAAAAACAATTTTGAGAATAATTAACCATAAAATAAAACCAATGGTTCATAATGTCTATTGTGTTTTAAATATTAGTTAAAAATTTGGAATACATGAAACCATAAAAATAACATCTTTTAATTAATATCACTAATTATATTTTAACATCCTCTCAGAACATGAATCACCATAAGATTACTAGAGGAATACACGAACAATTGGATGAGCTATAAATTCCAGAAAGTTAATAAATAATGCAATAAAGAATATCCCATGGGTGAGAGGAAAAAACTTGTGACCTAAATTGGAATGAGACATGAATAAATATATAGAATCATAACATTTAGTGTCACAATAACCTCCCCAAAAAGTGTACCCCTCCTAGGCCGACAATGTAAGAAGTGAGATAATGACCCTAGAGTCCCGCCTTCAGTAGGCCTCGGGTTGGCGACTAGAACCGAGGGTATAGTAAACAAACAAATGAGAGGCATTACCCGCTAAGAGAACACATACAAAAGGGAGAGATCAGATAGACACCATCCAACTCAATCTCAACCTGTAACATGAATGAAATCCCAATTACACATATGAAATGTTATGCAAAATGACTACAACTAAAAGGGGAAAAACTACATGTACCCAAAAGAAAGTAACAAAGCAGCAACCACAAGGCTGAACATCACATGCAATCACAAGCTAGTAATAACCTTCCTGATCTCCAACCTTCTCCATGTGACCTGAAAAAAAAAGTATATATATACATAGGGTGAGTATAATAGTATACTCAGTAGGATCATCCTCGAAGCCTCTTGTACAAAAGTAATGAAATCATTCTAAATCACAGAGAAAAACAAGTGAAACTAACTCGTCATCTAAACAGGTATACTAAGTTACCAGACACACCATGGATACTCTCACCAAGTAATTAATGAAAGTGTATATAATATAATAATTAATATCACCCCACTGGTTTGCTGCTTCACCCCAATGTCTCACGTCCTAAGCATCTCTCTCAAAAAAGGATTTCTCGCAGACACATAGGCAAAGCACCACAACATGCTCCTAGTGAGAAAAAATCACCACGTCCACATAAGAAAAGTAACCTGGTAGTTTCTGGGAGCCACCATAGATCGCATATTGTGTATCATAAAGTGAGTATTATACCTCAAGCCATTACATCCCATACACTGAGTAAGGATCTTAAAGCCATCATAGCCTATATAGGTTACACCTATAGTAGTCCATAGAAAACTATATCCAGAATATATGTGTGTGAATAACCACAAGCCATTACAGCCCTCTACACACATATATGGGGAAAACCAACCATCGTTCCTGCGAACACAAGTTACTACCAAGAGAAGTGTATGGGGCCAAAGGGGGTAGTCGGCCATTCAACCCCAACTTTAATGTGGGGTAAAACACCCCCTAGGGATCAGAATACCCAGGGTGTCAGGTGCCCTTACTGACATGGTGGAGTGGCGTATAGAAGCATAAAAATTACCGCATATACTATATCTCACAACCACACTATGGGGATAACCTTGTCGTAGACTCAACTATAGCTAACGACTCTCAGAATCCAGGATGCTACTTCTAAGACATTGTATCCTATAAGCACAAAATCATTTAAAGAGCTTTAATATATTATTTCATTTCATTTTTATAAGTTCCACATTACATTAATTAATTCTTTAAACATTAATTAACAATTAAAAATTAAAAATTAAACTTCGTTAGAATCACACCCAAAGTCCATTTTCCCTTTTAAAATTACAACCTCATCATTATGTTCCAGCAACTCCATCCCCAAGGATTAAAATAATTTATTCAATTTTTAATTACAGAAATACTTTCCAACATTCCTAGACATTCTAGAAAAACATGATATTATACTAAACAGAAGGGGGATCAACACGTTGAGTAGATGTACTACACATCGAGTCTTTGCGCCAATAGCAAGAATGTATACCCATCCTCACTTGAAAATCTAAACATGGAAAGCATGTGGAATACCCAACACGTCATCACCTATTTCGGAAGAAGGGTAAGCAAGACTATCTTCCATGAGAAGTGGGGAAATGTAATGAAAAATAATCAACCAATAAGAATCTTCAAGCATCCTATAATCACATTCATCCCATTCCATCATCACTAGTCTCCTCCCCGACACCCACATGAAAAAACTGATGTATCTCTCCACTCTAGGTGTAATTTTCTACCACAAACAAAGGTCTTCATGCCCCCACATACCACAACAACCACCATGGCTCACATCACAACACAAGAAACAGGAAAACAAACTTCCAAACAATTGGGCTCTTGGACCTTTAATAAACAATATGGTATCTCAAAACCCTTGAATGAATTATCCATCAATCAGTTCTTTAATCCAACTTGAATTAACCGATCTATTATTCATAGCTTCTATATTTGGAAAACCTAGTCATTAAGCTATAAATTTATTTATTAAACGTGATTACTATGCAAATTTGATTAACATCAAATTAAAAATAGGATAACTAGATTCAATTACATGCCTATTTATCTTTTAACAAAACCATTATCAATTAATTTTTGTTTATGTTCATTACAAATTTCAACCATGAATGAAAATTTAAACAAAAGGAATAGATATCACACTATCTAGCTAAAGAATAGACAATTACATACGATCGATTTCAATTTATTTATCAGGTTCAATTATTTATTATGTTAAATCCATTTTCACATAGTGGGAAAAACATCCTAACAATATAGTTTCCTGTAAAAGATGATAGAAGCAACTAATCCCCTACCTCAAATGGTTATTGATGTTATTTATACAAGAATAGTCCACACAATGGGTCACAATCCTCCTCTCGTGACAACTGCTTCCACCCAGGGATGCCATGGTACGACCGCACCAACTGAAACCAAAGATAAATCCATTAGAAGCATGGAGATGACATGCTATATTTTGGAAGGAGAAAATGTGATTTTGAACCCCAAAATTACGTCGATAAAACATATAGTATATCAATGATTGATCGATACAGCTTGGTTGCATCAATACCTAGTGGAACCAATCCGATGATGAAATTTTGATTGTTAAACTCCTACGATATGGAATGGGATGTTCGAGCATCTCACTCTCGAGAACAAAAAGAAATAATTAGGGTGGAAGATTTCTCATCCCTTTAGAAGATTTAATGGAGCGACGGTATAAGATACTCTTAATTTCCCATTAAAAGAGGATCACATTAAACCTTGCGGTTTGACCTAGAAAAAGCATCCTAAGCATTAGGGATTACTAATATAGTAGTAATGGAATTAGAATCGGACTTAGATTTCTTATAATGAGGCTTTAAATGCATCTTACATCAATGGAAACATCAAAGGGGTGAAATAGTAGGATGTTGGAAACACTGTTCACGGTTGGAAGCTCACTGTTCTGGAAACAGTATTCCTGAAGCTCACCATTATGGAAACATTGTTCATGATCATCACCATTAGAACCTCATAGTTTTAACCTCACCATTCTGGAAACACTGTTCATTAACCTCATTGTTGAAACCTCATCATTGAAACCTCACTATTCTAGAAACACTATTCATTAACCTCACCGTTGGAACATCAATGTTCTAGAAACACTGTTCACATTCGGTTACCATTGCAATATTCTCAATGGTCTACCATTGGAACTATTAAAAAAAGGTTACTATTGCACTATTCACAATGGTCTACCATTGAAACTATTCACCTATGTTACCGTTGCACTGTTCGCAACAGTCAACCATTGGAACTATTCACAGAAGGTCACCATTGCACTATTCCCAATGGTCTACCATTAGAACTGTTCCACTAAGGTTACCATATCACTGTTCACAATGGTTTACCTTTGTAACTATTCATAGAAGGTCACAGTTTCATTGTTCACAACGTTCTACCATTGGAAATTTTTACCTAAGGTTCCTGTTGCACTATTCACAACGGTCTACCATTGGAACTATTCACAGAAGGTCAACGTTGATCTATTCATCTAAAGATACCATTTCCATCTTCACAACGGTTTACCATTGGAACTGTTCACCGAACATTAATATGGTCCAGTATTGGGGATAATTCAACCTGACCTCCCGAAATACCTCAAACACCATATTTTCACAATGGAATGAACCAGTGTGGTCTGGTCCATTACATCAGATACCTCTCAAAAACATTCTCATCCTCGAGAATTCAAAACCCACCTAAATAGAAAACTAAACAGGGTCCAAACAATAACCCATCGTGATACATCTCAAAAAAGAGTAAGCCACATTAAGCAACAAAAGAAATACATATTATAATCATGAATGGTATAACCACAATGGAGACATTATTACATGAAATGAGTTAAACATCAAAAAACTCTGGTTACAGACCACATATCTGTGACTCGCGATCCTAGGTTCACACCTCCATGTCATCTTGTCACCAAAAGACACGAACCAAGGGAATAGAATTCCCGCAAAACACCTTCTCCTTGCGGTCTTGGATCCCCATAAGTCGCTCCTCAATGCTCACATCCTCGTCAACATCCATCTCTCCCCATACGATGACGTGGGAGTCATCATGAAGATAATGATGGAGATTTGATTCATGGAAAACATCATGTATCCAGCTCATCTGTCAGGGAAGTGCCACTCGATACGCAACAACTCCTACACGAGATCACACCTCGAAAGGCCCAACAAATTGGGGAGAAGGATTTCTCCCATGACCAAACCATTGCTTCCCACGACAGGGAATCACCTTCAGAAACAAATAATCCCTATCATTAAACTATAAGGGTCTTTTCCATTGATCAAAATATGATTTCTGACCATCTCACGTTATCTTCATCCTCTCATGAATCACCTTAACCTTCTCTTTTGTATTCTACACTAGTTCTGTTCTGATAATTGATGACTCTCCCACCTCAGTCTAGAATAATGGATAATGGAAAGGTCGACTATTAAACGCTTAAAATTGTACCATAGCTATAGTGGAGTGATAACTATTGTTGTAAGAGAACACCACCAAAGAGAAGTGCGTCATCCATGAACCTCCAAAATCCAGGACACAATAGCGTAACATGTCTTCAAGAATCTGGAGGGTTCACTCTGTCTGACAATCTATTTACGGATGAAAAGCAGTGCTAAGGCATAGTTGAGAACCGAAATCATGTTGGAGGCCTCTAAAAAAAATTGATGTAAAACGAGGATATCGATCAGAAATAATTGTCCTTGGTACTCCAGGAAGTCCTACCACCACCTCTAGATATTGCCTCGACAAGACTTCCACTGTGCCCGACTATTTGATCACTATGAAGTTGGCTGATTTTGTTAAACAATACAATACCTCAAAAATAGAATCATGTCCTCCTACTGCTCGAGGTAAACTAGTAAAAATGTCCATTGAGATTTCCTCCCACTTCCATTGAGGAATCTTTAATGGCTTGAGAATTCCACCAGGAACATGGTGTTCGACCTTCACCTTCTGGCAGACCAAACATTGAGACACAAACTCCGCAACTGCATGCTTCAGCCCCGACCACCAAAAAAGGTTCCTCAAGGATCACCACATCTTTTTCATGACAGGATGCACCGCTGAAGGAGAACTATGAACCTCTCTGAGAACCATCTCGTGTATCATCAATGGAACAAAAATCCTGATGTGATACAACACGTGGTGTTGTTTATACTCCAAACAACCATTAGGGGCCTCGCCACAAAATACTCGGTCTCTCTAGACCTCCACCTCTAGATCACCCAACATGGACTCTTCCACCTACATCAAGAGAGATAATTGTACCATCATCCTAAAAATACAACCTCTACCCCCAACTTCTCCCATATCAAGATGTAATACTGACAGCTCTTCCATTACTCTCCAAGAATCACTGGATTCATGGACAGAATCACTATATCACTTTTGACATAGCGAATTCACTAAAACATTACCCTTTCCAGGTGTATATGATATCTCAAAGTTGTATTCTTGTAAGAACTCCATCCACCGACAATTTTGTATGTTCAAGTCACACTTGGAGAAAACAGACCTCAAACTCTTATGATCGTTGAAAACCACAATGCACTCTCTAATTAGCTAGTGTTTCCAAAAATTTTGGGCAAACACCATGGCTACCAACTCATTAACATGGGTGGAATAGTTACATTCATTGGGATGCAATTGCTAAGTCCCAAAAGAAACAACTGACCTCTGTGGCATGAGAACAAAACCTAACCACAGATGTGATGCGTTGTAGTAAAAATAAAACTGAACTCTCTCAACTAGAAGAAAAAGAACTGGAGCACTTAATAACTTCTCCTTTAGATACTCAAAAGTTTCTTAACACTGATCATTCCATATGAATTCATGATCCTTCTTGGTCAATGCTTTCATAGGAGTAGCAACTCGAGAGAAATTGGCTACGAACCTCTTGTAGTAGAATACGAGACCGAGGAATCTTTGCACCTCTAACATTGTATTATGGGATTCCCAAGACAAAACCGATTCGATATTCAATGGATTAACAGCTACTCATGGCTGGGACACAACATTCCATAATATACAGACTTCTTGATCCCAAAATTCACACTTCGATAACTTCCCAAACAGCTGATGTTGATGAAGAACTCTCAAAACATAGTGTAGATTCTCTTCAGGCTCCACTTCAGATGTGGAGTACACATGGATGTCGTCAATAAAAACCACCATGAAATTTTCCAGGAACTCATGAAACATATAATTCCTCAATCCCATGAACAGAACTGGAGCATTAATCACTCTGAATGACATTACAACAAACTCAAAATGCCCATGACGACAACGAAAAGCAGTCTTCGGGATATCCTCATCCTTTACATGCATCTGATGATATTCTGACCACAAGTCCATCATTGAGATCCAACTTTAACCCTTTAGTTGATCAAATAAATCATCAATATGTAGAAGAGGATAGTGCTTCTTTATGGTGAGTTTGTTTATGTGACGATAATCGACACACAATCACAAACTGACATCATCCTTCTTCACGAAAAACACTTGTGCACCCCATGGTAACACACTTGGCCCAACAAAATTGAAATTTAATAGACCATCAAGCTATATACAGAGCTCTCGTAACTCAAAAGAGCCCATCCTAAATGGAGAAATAGAGATTGGAGATGCTCCTGGTTGTATCTTGATCCCAAACTCGATCTCTCGTCGAGGGGGTAATTTTACAGCCTCTCCTAGAAAGACATCAAGGTACTCTTCTATAACCCTAGAAACACCAACATATGATCCTATGAAGAACATAGCATCTTCTATGTCATCATGGATGGGAAGGACGAAATGCGCATATGACCCATCCGAGGATCTCACTCGCCAAAAAAACACATCTTCCTCTCCATCTGCATCAATGAAAATGAATTTCTTCCTAAAGCAATCCACAATATCCTACACTGAATACAAATAATCCATGTCGAGAATGAAAGCATATGGTTGTACTCTTAAACATAGGAAATATCCTCAAGAGTGGTGTTGTCCCAACTGTAGCTCAAAGTCTCTACATACTTCAAACAAGTCAGCTCAACCTCCAACTGGTGTAGTCAACGACAAGGGCACTGGAAGTCTCTCTTCCTCTAGTCCCAATGCATGTAAAAGGGTATATGATATGAAGGAGTGTGTCGCTCTTGAGTCAAACAAGGAATACACCAAGGTAGACAACAAGAAATGGGTACCCCGAATGATGTCTGGCTCACCTAGAGCTGGAAACACTAGAGCACGAAGCTGACCACGACCTCCTTCACGACCTCTCTGACCTTGATGAAAAACACCACCACGGCTGTGCTCTGCTCTATGAGAACTGGGAGAATCATGGGGATGTACTATTCCTACCCCATCTACCCTCTGTTAATCTAAAGCTGGTGCAACTTACTCCTAATACCTTGGATGGAACTTCCTCAATGGAAGAACCTAGATCATAACACTAGGTGCACGATGACTGTTTTGAAAGGTTGGTCTCTCCCGTAGTTGTTGACCGTGACCAGCACAAGAAAATGAAGCACCCAATCCCATGGAATTTGCATGGGAGTTGCTGCCTCTGGTGAAATGGGATGTGAAGGACTGGACCTACCCATGGCTGAACAAAAACTCTTCCTCAATGAAAACTGGGAACCCTGGACCATAGCTCTACTTCGTGAGGAATCATGAAGATTACCCTGTTGTGATGATCCAGTCTTGGACAATGTCCTCTTGACTGCCTCTTCCATCGCCATTACCTCAAGTTATGTTTTCAGCAAAAATGGGGTGACCTAGCACTGGATCTCTGGATGCAAAGCCTCCTCAAAATTTCTCGCCCTGGCCTCCCCATCTGGAAGCAGATCTGAAGCGTATCGTAAAAGGTTCCTGAAATGGATTCCAAACTCTCAAACAATGTAGATCACATGTTGAAGGGTAAGAAGCTCCTGGTAACTGGACACCTTCGTAGTCAAAGAATGAAACTCGACTCTAAACATGTCCCTGAACTCATCCCATGAGATTGCTGACTCCTCCCAATACACAAGGAACAAGAACCACCATTGCCTTACTGCTCCACGCAACATCATCACAACCAAGGACACCCAGTTCTATTTGTCGAGAACAGATTGAACAGAAGCCTATCTCAACCTCCTCCAACCAGTATTTCATGACTGCATCCAAAATAGAACCCTCATACTTCTATAGACTCTGGCAATGAAACTCCCAGAGTGTCTTCTTCCAAGTTTCATCGTCTCCAACCACTACCATGCGGCGATCTACTGGACCAGCCTACTGGAAATTTTAAGTGCAATATTGACTAGGAAGTCGACCTGGATCCATACCTATAAAATAAGAAATGGCTAGTGCTCATAAACCTAGAATATGGAAGAATCAACATAAATTAATTATTTTTTTTCTTTCATTGATTTTAGGTAAACATATCCCAAGGTATAACCACTCAAAAATTGGCACAAAGAAGAACGGTGCATGATCCGTTCCTTGGTATCCACCCTGTAACAAGTATCACCAAGTTTAGTTGCCATTGAAAACATTAATGTCTGTGAATCAGATCATAGGGGTCCCTAAACGCTTATGTCTCAGTGAGTATCCAGTGTTTACATCACTTTCTAAACATGAGTGACAATGTTTCCATACTAACCCATGCAACCATGCTTGTTCTTAACACCAATCTCCATCATACCCCTCAACTAGAACTCTGACACCACTCTGTCACGACCCCATCCCCACAATGTGTACACCTCCTGGGACAACAATTCCATAAGGGAGATAATGACCCCTGAGTCGTGCTTCTAGTAGGACCCAGGTTGGTGACTAGCACTAATGGTATAGTAAACACACTAATGGGAGGCATTACCCTCTAAGAGTACACATGCGGAAAAGTGAGTCATGATAAACCCCATCCAACTCCAACCCAACCTGTAAGATGAAACAATTCCCAGGTACACATATAATATGTCATGCAAAACTACTACAACTGAAAGGGGACAACTGCATGTACCCAAAAGAAAGTAAAATAGCAGCAACCACATGCTCAAACAACTACTGAAACCACAAGCTAGTAGTAACCAGCCTGATCTCCAACCTACTACAAGTGACCTGAACAATAGTTTATATATACATAGGGTGAGTATAACTGTATAATTAGTTGGATCCGACCTGAAGACTCTCGTGAAATTGTAAAGAAAGCATGATAAAGCACAGTGCACAACATGTGAAACTAACTCTTCATATAAACAGGTATATTATGTTCCCAGAGTCACCATGCCGACTCTCACCCATTAACGTATACAATAGTATATAATATAATAAATAATATCAAGTGTTCCCTACTACAACTTCCCCACTAGTTTGCCACTTCGCCTCAACATCGCACGTCCTAAGCATCTTTCTCCAAAAAGGCTTTCCCGCAGACACCTGGGTGAAGCACCACAACATGTACCTCATGCAAAAAAACCACCATTCCCATGAAAGAAAAGTAACTATGATGTTTCTGTGATCCACCATTGCTCGCATAGCGTGTATCATACATCGGGTATTATACCCCATGCCATTACAACCCATACACCATGTACGGATTATCATGACATCACAACATATACACGTTACACCTATAGTAGTCCATATAAAACAATATCCATAATATATGTGTGTGAATAACCACATGCCATTATAGCCCTCTACACACATATATAGGGAAAACTAACCAATGTGTCTGCCAGCACATGTAATTACAAAGAGAAGAGTGTGGGGCCAAAGGGGTAGTCAATAATTCATCCTCCCACTGAAATTTTGGGTAAAACACACCCCTAGGGATCAGATTCCCTGGGGTGTCAGTTTCCCTTACTGAAAATGTGGAGTAGCATATAGAAACACAAAAATAATAGGATATACGATATCTCACAACCACACTATGGGCACATCCTAGTCTTAGACTCAACTGCAGCTAACATCTCTAGGACTCCAAGATGCTACTTCTATGACTTGGTATCCTATAAATACAAAACCATTTAAAGAGATTTAATAGATTATTTCATTCCATTTTTATTAGTTCTACGTTACATTAATTAATTCTTTAACCAATAATTAACAATTTATAATTCCACATTAGACATCTTTATCATCAAACCCAAAGTCCAATGTTACTTTAAAATTACAACCTCATCATTATGTTCCAGCAACTCAAACCCCAAGGGTTAACATCATTTATTTAGTTATTCATTACATAATTATATTCCCATTTTACCAGGAATTTTAGAAAAAAATTATATGCTACTAAACACAAGGGAGATCAACATGGTGAGTAGATGTACTACCATTAAAGTCTTTGTCTCCTACAGCAAGAGTGTTGCCTCGTCCTCCCTTGAGAACCTAAACACGAAAAGCACATGGCATACCATGCACGTCTTTGACTCCTTCGGATGAATGGTAAGCAAGAACTGCTGCATTGATCAGTGGGGAAAAGTAATGCAGATAATCAACCAATAAAAATCAGCAAGAATCCAACAATCACATCCATCCAATTCCATTATCTCTTGTGTCCTCCCTGACACCCACATACATAAACCGATGAATCTCACATCTCTAGGCATCATCTGCTACCACAACCAAAGGCCTATATGCCCCCACATACCACACCAGCCACCCCGAATCACATCACAACACATGAAGAAAGAAAAAAACATCTAATCAATTGGGCTCTTGGACCTTTAACAAACAAGTGGGTAACTCAAAACACTTCAAGGAATTGAAAAAGAGTCTTTTATTTAATCCATCTTGAATTAACTGATATATTATTCATTGGATCCATATTTGGAAATCCTAATCAGTAAGCTATCAAAAATAATTAATCATGATTACTACGCAAATTTGATTAACATCAAATTACAAAAAGAAGAACTATATTCATTTACATGATTTTTTATCATTTAATGAAAACATTATCAATTAATTGTTTTTTATATTCATTACAAATTTCCATCAAGAACGAACAGCTAAACAAAAAATCATAGATATCATAGTATCTAGAAAAGCAAGATGCAATAACATATGATTGATATCAATTTATTTATCTGGTTTATATATTTAATATGTTAAATCCATTTTCGTCTAGTGTGATAAAACATGATAACGATACTGTTTCACATAAAAGAAGAGTGAAGGAATGAATCCCCTAACATAAACAACTATTGACATTATTTATACGAGAGCAGTCCACCCAACGTGTCACGATCTTCCTCTCACGACAACTGCATCCACCCAAGGATGCCACGAAACAACTGCGCCAACCAAAACCCAAAAACTCCATTAGAATACTGGAGATCACATGCTATAATATTGAAAGAAAAACATGAGAAGATGAACCCTAAAAGAATGATGATAAAACAAACCATATAACGAAGATTGATCAATAAAAATTTTGTTACATCAAAACCATGCGGAACCAATATGGGGATGAATGTTTGATTGTGCAACACCTATAAAAAGGAATGAGATGTTTGATTATCTAACACCTGAGAACAAGGAGAAATAATTAGGGATGAAGATACCTTGTCCCTTTATATGATTTAATGGAGCGACGTTTTAAGATATGCTTTATTTTACAATAAAATAAGATCACATTAAACCATGTTGTTTGACCTAGTATAGACATTCCAAGCAATATGGATAACTAATATAGGAGTTATGTCCTTTGAATCAGTCTTAAAGTCCTTAAAATGAGTTTTTAAATGCATTTTACAACAAAGGAAATGTCCAACAGATGAAACTAATGGAAGCTAGGAGAACTATTCACCGTTAGAACCTCACTATTATTGAAACATTGTTCATTATCCTCACCTTTTATGAAACACTATTCATGAAACTCCTAGTTCTTTAAACTCTGTTCATAAACCTCACGGTTGGAACCTCACCATTCTCGAAATAGTGTTCTCGAACCTCACCATTAGAGCTGTTGGAGTTGGTGGCCTAGAACCAACTACTTTGTACTTTATTCATTAATAAAAGACTTATAACATCTTTATTGTTCATCTACGTGACAAAGCATGTGATAATGTCCAAAGGATAGATATTTCATTAAAGGGTCATAGCGGATCCATGTTATAATGAGAACCTGGAAGAGCCATAACACTGTTATTTAATATATGTTCTATGGTCAGATGATGTTATTTGAGGGACATAAATAACACAGGTCATTAGGGGTGAGGAATCATAAAACATTGAGGCACATTCTCAAGGTGTGCGCCCCTGGTAATATCCAGGAGGATATTATGAGAACGAGATCCGCCAGTAGGAAATCAACATTTCATAGTGTCATTGGATGTTCCTATCTGCAAACCTGTGTATTGGTCCTTAGACTTTATGATTATTATTTATGTGTATTACAACTCACACACATAGATGTATTGATGAAAACTGTGACGACACACTGTATGCAGTGAGGTAGGATACATTGGGTGCGTCACAAGTAATACTGCATTAATAGATAATGTGAGAAAGGATTTGTCTCTTCTGTTCCATAACAGAAGTAGATATATCAGGCCCTTTGGTGGAATTGATATAGCCTATATAATTCCATGGACATGGTAAGGTATGTGTGAGTTCAATTCTGGGAAGTCAAAGAAAGAATAATTGATCACATGGGTTGATGGAACTAGCATGCAGCCCGCTTGATTAGAGATATCGAGACAAATGGATTATGTTACACGGTAAGCGTTCATAGGAGGTGACAGTTCATTGCGGCGTTGACTTATTTCTCTATGGGCACCTTGGGGTGTTTCTATATGCTAACCGTGGACTTTAGGCAGGCTCCACCTAATGCCACTGAGAAAAAGGCCTAGAGGGTCACACACTAAGTGTGTCCATGTATCTCAGTTAAATATTAATTTAACAAGTTAAATAAAGATTATTCCTGACTGTGGTTTAATAATTTTTTTAAGGATTCCTGATCGCATTTCTTTTGACAATAGTTATTCAAGAGAATATATTGTGGGCGAAATAATACATTTAGTAGAGATTAATACATATACATTTATTTAAGAAATAAATTGCCATTACTCAAGGACTAATAAATATGGTGGATAAAAAAAGGAAAGTGGAAAATAAAAGTACATGTCGTGTATATTAAATATACACGCTGTGTAGTTTTAAGGAAAAACAGGTACACGGTGTGTATTAATTATTACATGGAGTGTAGTTTTTCTGGTCTGGATTTTGAGGAAATAATATCATTATTGTTATATTGATTATAATCAGTGTGGGAACATGTCAAGAAATTAATAATTCTATATGGGGGTTTTAAATAAGAGTTAATGAAATAAATAAAATGCATAACGCGTTCATTTATTATCATAACTCTATTCACCTCAAACCCGATTATAAATATCCTCACAACCCCAACACTTTTGAAGGTCCATTGTTGTGAACAATGGATTTGGAAATACTCTCAAGCCTAGAGAAAATTCCCTTTCAACCAAAAATGCCCTCATGTTACGAGAGCGAGATCCTCCACCAGATCAAGGCGGTCGAAGGCAGACATCGCAAGTGAAGGTTCTTCCCCGTGAGCACCCGGGGATCCCATCGGTGACGTCCAGAGATACGTGGAACACGTGTGGATCAACGCTAGAGGAATCCTATACTTGGATTCTACAACACAATGACGGATCATAGGATCGTGACCGGAGACATCGACGAAGAAATAATTCCACCGAGGTAATTCTTTTGAATTAATTAAATTAATTATAACCAAAATATGATGATCCTATCTCTATGGTTCTGGGATTCCCTCTTAAGTTTTTTTCATTCTTCGTTCTATTCTGAAGATTCAGCGTTTTAAATCATGACAGATCTCAGATTGAACATTTCATAAAGTTAAAATTAATGTTGGGTAAACCCAAAAACAGGCTTCCATTGTGCCCGGAACCTCCAAGTGGTATCAGAGGGGTCATATCGTTGATTATAAATTATATAGTTTTTCATTGGTGATTTATGTATTTAATAATTTAGTTATTTCAATTCATGTTTAATAATTCTGGAAATCTGAATGTCGAGATCTATACTACCTCCCTCGTTTCACGTTCACCTCACAGAAACAATTTTTTCTTTTAATTTTGATTAAAATAAAATAGAGGAACTCATCCAGAGGAGCCAGAAGTTTCGGGTTTTACAAAACCAGAATACACGGAATGTATTAGGAATTACACGCCGTATAGTCTAGGTTCAATGAATTGACTGATCCGCCAAATCAGGACATGTATTGAAGTCATTTATGACACCGTGTGTTGACCAGAAACATTTGGCACACGGTTTCTAGATTACACACCGTGTGGTCCATCTAAACATAGCTGGTATTCCTTTCGGGTTTGGGTTGGACCGTGTACCCCGTACATGGCTTTCCCGATTGGAAACTGTGTAACGCGGAAACTACAGGACATGTTCCCGAAAGAACATGTCGTGTACTCCATAAATTTCTGATGTACATTAACACGCCCTATCCCTGGGCGTTTACTTCGGATGGATGGTGAAGAAAAGTACACGCTGTGTAGTCGGAACTACACGCCCTGTACACACCCAAATTAAGAAGATTTATTAAAATGTATTATTATATTATACAAACCCTTGAGATGTGTACCATGGTGCAGGCGTAAAGCTGAGGCACAACACGTGATAGGTTTTTTATATATGTGTGTTTAATTTAACATCTGCGTAATGAACGTGAATGCACCGGGTTTCCTCTAAGGTACATGTTACTTACTAGGATATTTTTAAATGAATTTATTTTTTTAAAATTATGATGGATGAGAATCTCAAGGAAGTTCAAAAAAGGGTTTAAGATAAAAGTATTGATTATTTAAAGATAATTAATTGATTCGAGCGTGATTTATCTTAAATAGGAACGATTAATGAATTGAATTCTAGTTTTATTTATACAGAAATATCGTTGCATGTTTGGATGATCATGAGCCAGACTGAGACCTTTGTATGTGAATGGTTCCTTTTGATTTATTTATTTAAAGTAAATTTTTTGGCCTGTGAGCCATCACATCATTAATATGTAGGGCCTACGCACCCAAGGATTATTTTATGTAAAAATCATTGTTTACCCCTCAACTGTGTGTGAGATAAATGCATATGAAATGTAAGGAGATCCCAAGATATTGGAGCTAGCTCAAGTTCGGAGCCAAGTTGAAACTAATCCAAGGAGATACAAAGCTGGACAGGTGGAAAGATGTAAACACGAACCCAAAAGGTTCAAGGTGTTTTCTCCCCTACGTCATTGGTGATTTTATCAACCGCTTGATAAAATAACTAATAGAAAAGCTCATGATCATTCCATTTATTTTATTTCTGTTAGTTGAATGGTTTATTTATTGTGGGTGTGTTTTCACGATAACACAATTAATGAATTAAATGAGCATGCAAGATGGAAGTACAATAAAAACTGGCTTATACACAAATATTATCTTAGACATGGTTAATCACTTATGTACATACCACTTAATTTTAACAAGAATTTAATCAAAGAAAATAAAACAACAATTTACGTATAAGGATAAAATCCCTCAAAAGAAATATCAAGTCGGTATAGCATTCTATAATCATGGTTAGAATAGAACCATAGTTCAAAGTGCTTGACCAACCCTATTTGGGGTTCTTTCAATTATCAGGGAATTATAATTCATGTTTTTGGGTTGACATGACTTGGTTTGCATCAAGGGTTGACTACCACAACAGGACATGGTGTGACCAAGATGCAAAGGTTGAGGAAATCCAAAATAAATGGATTTCAGGATTGGGGAGTCCACTCAACAGATGAAAGAGCTACGAGTTAATGCAGTTGGCATTTGGAATGCCTACATAAACCCTTCATGTTTCTTGACAAACCCTAGTTGGGGTAATGCGAAGGGAAATATGGATCCCTGCCACTAGAATATTCAGGCAATAGAATATTCCAAAATCAATGGTGAGGGCTATTGGATTTTGATAAAATAGTGGGAGACTAATAAGTATTAATTTATTTATTTGTCTCAGTTTTGTAATATAGTACTAAACCTTTTCTCATATTAATTTTTAGAAACAACAAGATAATGACTTCAAACATATCATTGTGAACCATATTTGAGAAGTAAAACCTTCTCACTAGCGTCGATTTCCAAGAGTGGCAGAGGCGTTTACGCATCATCCATCGCCCCGAAAGGAAATTGTATGTGCTGGAAGAGCCTATTCTAGTTGAGCCTAGGAAAGAGGCCATTGATGAGGAATTATCTCTATATATTAAACACATGGATGATTCCACATATGTCTAGTGTTTCATGCTATCGGCCATGTCCAATGATCTCTTGAAGCAACATGAAAACATGGACGCCTATAGAATGATGTCTCACCTTAAGGATCTCTACCAAGAGAAGGTGAGATAGGAGAGGTATGAGTTCTCTAATTCTTTGTTTACAACTATTCGTGGAGACTCTGTGCAAGCTGGGACCCATGTAGTCAAGCTTGTTGGCTACATTGAACTCCTGCACATCTTAGGGATTAAATTACTGGATGAGTTGCGTACAGATATCATCATATCATCACTTCCCAAGACCATCTCTAGATTCATTGTCAACTATAATATGAGCGGCAATGAGAATAGTTTATTGGAGCTTCTGACCATTATTCTCCAGGTAGATATGGACATGGGGCGTGATAAACTCGCAGTCCTTATGGTGAACAAGAAAAGGAAGGAAAAATAAAAGGGGCTAAAGACTTATAAATGGTCAAAATCCCCCGAGCACCATCCCTCCAAGAAGGGATAGATCCAGAGGCAGGCCCAGGAACAGGAGGTAGTGTGTTTTTCATGTGGCAAGCAGGGCCACTGGAAGAGGAAATGCATCCAGAAGCGTGGGGATGCTAAAGGTGCGTTTGTTATTGAGTGAAATATTTCTATTTCTACACATTGGGTATTAGATACAACTTGTGGGGATCACATCTGTATTAAAATGAAGGAACCAAGTAGATTAAAACGATCGCCAGAGGAGAGGTGGATCTTTGAGCTACCAATGGTGCAAGGATGGCTGCATTGGCTATTGGTGACTATCACCTCTCATTGCCGACTAGGGTGATCATTGTTTTACATAACTACTATTATGTGCCTAGTGTTACCAAAAAAATAATTTCTGTATCTTGTTCGGATATGGATGGATTTATTTTCATGTTTGGAAATAAGGGTTCTCTCTTTTATAATAACAACGTATGTTATGGTATGGAACATTTGAATAATGGTTTGTATGTATTAAATTACAAAAACCATGTGTTTTCAATCGATAATGAAACAAACTCAGATGACTTATACATCACCCATTTGTGGCATCACCACCTTGGTCATGTAAACGAGGAGCGCTTGACAAAGCTCTACCAAGATGTCTATATAGACTCTACTGAGCTAAAACTACTTGATAGATGTGATGCTTGTTTACAAGGTAAAATGACCAAGCCGCCTTTCAGTGGACATGGTGAAAGGGCCACAGAGCTTCTAAGATTGGTACACAAGGATGTATGTAGACCATTTCCACTAGAAGATAGAGGTGGATCTTCTTACTTCATTACTTTTACTGATGATTTGATTAGATACAGATTTTTCAACTTAATGTGGTATAAGTCAGAAGCCTTAGAGAAATTTAGGGAATTCAAGAATGAAGTAGAGAATCATCTTGGTAAGAAGATAAAGAAACATTGATCGGATTGAGGTGGAGAATATCTGAACCAAGAGTTCATCGATATTCTATGAGAGTCTGGGATTCTATCTTAGTTCACTCCTCCTTATACACTATAGTGGAACGGTGTTAGTGAAAGGAGGAACCGCTCCGTGTTGGACATGGTTAGTTAGATGATGAGTAATGTGGATCTTCCTTTATACTTTTGGGGATATGCATTACAAAGTACAGCATACACATTAAAATAAGTGCCAATTAAGGCGGAAAATGGAATTCCCTCCGAGTTATGGAATGGAAAGAAACCCATTTTATGGCATACACGTGTATGGGGATTCCAGGAATTTGTTAAGGCATTCTCAGAAAATAAACTAGCACCCCGGGGCATGAAATGTATCTTTATAGGATATCCTAAGTAAACGAAAGGATATTACCTATATAACCCTCAAGAAAAGAAAGTGACTGTTGCCATAAAATCCATCTTTCTTGAGAGGGAGAACATCTTCAAAAGGGATAATGGCAGAAAGATTGACTTCGATGATGTTGATGCTCAAGATAAACATGAGTTGGTATAGGAACAAGTTCCATAGGTCCCCATGGAAGAGGTTCCATAAACACAAGTACTGCGTATGATCTCAATATAGGTAAGGGAACCAAAGAGTTTTGGTTTCCTAGTCACCAAGGATGGTGAATCATTATTGTTGGACAATGATGAGCATGTCTTATAAAAGGATGCAGTAGAAAGCTGAGAAGCTACAAGATGTCTAGAAGCTACGAATTTTTAGATGGATTCCATGTATCAGAACCAAGTTTGGGTTTTGGTCGATGAGCCAGTTGATGTAAAGAATGTTGGATGCAAATGGATATTCAAGAGAAAGCTGGACATGGATGGTCATGTTAGCACCAATAATGCAAGGCTAGTGGCTAAATGATTCAGATAGCGTCAAGGAATTTACTATGATGAAACCTTCTCACCAGTTTCAATTTCTTAATCCATAAGAAACATACATCCCATAGCAGCTTACCATGACTACAAGATTTGTCAGATGGATGTCAAAACGGGATTCCATAATGGGATCATTAAGGAAGATGTCCATATGACTCAACCAGAAGGGTTTGTGATACCAGGTGAAGCCAAACGGGTTTGCAAGTTGCAGAAATATATTTATGGATTGAAGAAAGCATCCTGGTCATGGAACATTCGATTTGATGAATCCATAAATGAATTAGGTTTCATTAAGAGCGAATGTGAGCCATGTGTTTATAAGTGGTTTAATGTGAATGTGATTGTTATCCTAGTAGTATATGTTAATGACATATTACTTATTGGAAACGATGTACCAGTCTTATAGTCAGTTAAGGACTGGTTGAACAAGTGTTTCTCCAATAAGGTCTTAGGAGAAGCATCCTACATTCTAGGGATCAAGATCATTCGTGATAGATCCAAGAGGCTGCATGGACTAAGTCAAGGTATATACATTGACCATATACTAAAGATATTTAGTATGGAACAATCCAAGAGGGGATTGGTTCTAGTGTCACATGGCCTACATCTTTCTAAGAAAATGTGTCCTCAAAAACAACAAGAGAAAGATAGAATGAGTAAGAACCCATACACTTCAGCTATAGGATCCATCTTGTACTCAATGTTATGTACCAGGCTTGATGTTCCCTATGCACTGAGCATGGTTGGAAGATATCGAGCTGATCCAGGGGAACAACATTAGGCTGCTATTATGATTATCCATATGTATATGAGAAGAGAAATGGATATGTTCCTAGTGTATGTAGGAGAGGAGGATCTTGTCATCAAATAGTATGTTGATGCTGGTTTTCAGACATATTAGAATGATCTAAATTCACAATCTGGATATGTTTTCTATCTCAATGGAGGATCTGTGAGATGGAAGAGTTCAAAGCAGCCGGTTTTCGCCGATTCTACAGCGAAGTATAAATATATAGAGGCTTCTGATGCAGCCATGGAAGCCGTTTGGATTCGGAACTTTGTCCAAGAGCATGATGTGGTGCATAGAAGTAAAGATCCCATTACATTGTATTGTGATAATACATCAGCGGTGGCTCTTGCAAAAGAAACATGGCCACATCAATAGACAAAGCACATACTCCGGAAGTATCACCTCTTGTGGGATTTATATTAGAGGGGTGAGGTTTTTGTGAGCAAAGTGTCCACAGAAGAGAACGTGGTGGACCCCATGACTAAAGGCATATCTCAGCAGAAGCATGAATATCATGTTAGAGCTAGCGGGTTAAAGGTTGTTAGCACATGGATCAAGTCCATGTTGGAGTCTGTTAAAGTTGGTGGCCTAGAACAAACTACATTGTACTTTATTCATTAATAAAATCCTTATCACATCTTGATTGTTCTTCTTCATGACAATACATGTGATAATGTCTAAAGGACAGATGTTGCATTAAAGGTTCATAGAGGATCCCTCCTATGATGAGAACCCGAAAGTGCCATAAAACTGTTCTTGAATATATGTTCTATGGACATATGATGTTATATGGGGGACACAAATAATACAGCTCATTAGGGGTGATTACTCATAAAACATTGAGGCACCTTCTCATGGTGTGCGCCCTTGGTAATATCCAGGAGGATATTATGAGAACGAGACCCGCCAGTAAGAAATCCACATCTCAAGGTGTTATTGGATGTTCCTATCTGAGGATTTGTGTATTGGTCCTTAGACTTTAAGATTATTATTAATGTGTATTAAAACTCCTGCACTTAGATGTATTGACAAAAACTGTGACAACACAATGTTCGTAGTGAGGTAGGATACCTTGGGTGCGTCATGAGTAATACTGCATTAATAGATAATGAGAGAAAGGACTTGTCTCTTCTATTCCATAACAAAAGTTGATATCTCAGGCCCTTTGATTTAATTGATATAGCCTAAATAAATCTTTGACCATGGTAAGGCATGGGCGAGTTCAATTTTGGGAAGTCAAAGAATGAATAATTGAGCACATGGGTTGACGGCACTAGCATTCAACCCACTTGATTATATATTTCGAGACAATGGGAATATATTACATGGTAAGCATTTGTTGGAGGTGAAACGTCATTGCGGCGTTAACCTATTTATCTTTGGGTACCATGGCCTGTTTCTAGACACTAACATTGGACTTTAGGAAGGCACCGCCTAATGCCACTTAGAATGAGGCCTAGAGGGTCACACACTATGTGTTTCCATGTATCTCAGTTAAATATTAATTTAACTAGTTAAATAAAGATTATTCCTGACTGTGGTTTAATAAATATTTAAGGATTCTTGATTGCATTAATTTCAACACTAGATATTCGAGAGAATATATTATGGGCAAAATAATACATTTATTATCTTAATTCAGTTACATTTATTTAATAAATAAATAGCCATTACTCAAGGAATAATAAATATGTTGGAGGAAATAAAGGAAAGTGGAAAATAAAAGTACACGCCGTGTATATTAAATATACACACCATGTAGTTTTAAGGAATAACAAGTACACACCGTGTATTAATTATTACATGGCATGTATTTTTTCTAGTTGGGATTTTGAGGAAATAATATCTTTATTGTGATATTAATTATAATCAGTGTGGGCGCATGTCAGGGAATTAATAATTCGACACGGGGGGTTTTAAATAAGAGTTAATGAAATAAATAAAATGCGTAATGCGTTAATTTATTGTCATAACTCTTTTAACCAGAAACCCGACTATAAATATCCTCACAACCCAAACACTTTTGAAGGGCAATTGTTGTGCACAACAGATTTGGAAATACTCTCAAGAAAAGTGAAAATTCTGTTTTCCACCAAGAATGCCCTCATGTTACGAGAGCGAGATCCTCCACCGGATCAAGACAGTCGAAGGCGGACATCGCAAGTGAAGGTTCTTCCACGATAGCACCTGAAGATCCCTTCAGCGACATCCAGAGATACGTAGAGAACATGTGGATCACCATAATAGGAATCCTATACTTGGATTCTACGACGCAACGATGGATCACATGATCATGACCGGATACATCGACGAAGAAATAATTCCACCAAGGTAATTCTTGTGAATTAATTAAATTAATTATAACCAACATATGATGATCCTATCTCTATGGTTCCTGGATTCCCTCTTAAGTTATTTTTGTTCGTCGTTCTATTCTGAAGATTCGGCGTTTTATATCGCGACGGATCTTGGATTGAACATTGGTTAACCTTAAAATTAAAGTTGGGCAAGCCCACAAATACGCTTCTACTGCGAATGGAACATACATGAACCTCACTATTCTGGAAACATTGTTCATTAACCTCACCATTGGAACCTCACTATTCTGGAAACACGGTTCATGAACCACATTGTTGGACCTCACTATTTTGGAAACACTATTCACCTATGGTTACCATTGCACTTTTCACAATAGTGTAACATTGGAATTGTTCACCTAAGGTTACCGTTTCATTATTCACAACGGTCTACCTTTTTAATTGTTCAAAGAAGGTCATTGTTGCACTATTCACAATAGTCTACCGTTGGAACGATTCACCTAAGGTTACCGTTACACTGTTCACAACGGTCTACCATTGGAACTGTTCACAAAAGGTCATCGTTTCACTGTTCACAACAATCTACCATTTGAACTGTTCACCTAATGTTACCATTGCATAGTTCAAAATGGCCTACTGTTGGAACTGTTCAGAGAATGTCATAGTGACACTGTTCACAATGGTCTACCATTGGAACAATTTACATAAGGTTACCGTTGCACTGGTCACAACAATCATCCATTGGAACTGATCACATAATGATATTGTTTCACTATTCACAATGGTCTACCATTGGAATTTTTCACCTATGGTTACTGTTTCACTATTCACAACAGTCTACCATTTGAACTATTCACTATACTATAGTTTGGAAAAGCGTTTGTGATAAGTCAGCTTGACCACCCGGAACACCTCAAACACCATAGTTTCACAAAGGAATTGACCAAATAGGTCAGAGACATTACATGTAGAACATGGGACCATTTAGTCATGAAATAATAGGAATGTTTCATAAATATACAATGATGACATCTAAATGAGTTGAGGATTACTATCAAGACTATATCACATGGTGGATAGAGTCCCATAATGGAAGTAGGTTTAATACCTATCTAAAAATGACTAATCATGAGAATAAAACATTACCAATTCAATGTAATGATATCTGGGTTAACACATAAAAACATGTTCATTTATATATTGGCCTAATGATGAATTAATCCAAATGCATAAACAAAAGGGATACCCATGAAATGAAATGGGTATCGTAATCATGTCATAGGTAATAAATAACTGATGTATGATATGGGATTCCATTAATGAAAGTATTTTTATCATACATGTACATTTATGAGGTAAATTAATTATATATCATGATATATTATTTCCAACTGATGTGAAAACATGTCAAAAGTGTGTTTAAGAATCATTATAAATGATTGATTTTAGTGTAGTTTAGTGGAAGATATTAAATACTAATTAATATTGAAAAGGGAAAAAATAAATAAGATATCTTTTCATTAGAAAAAGGGGATTTGGAAAAAAAATGTGTGCGTTAAAAGAGATAAGGAATTTTACTTGAAAATGGGTATGAAATTGGGAAGTTCCATTTAATGGGGTTTTCTTCTCTGGACGAATTTTAGAAGGGAACGTTTTGAAACATGTATATACCCATAACATAATTATGAAATAATCTAGAGAAATATTTTTTGAAAAATATAAATACAATTTAGAGAATTTATATTAGAAAAATCAATAAATAAAATTTGGTTAATAATGAAAAATTTTAGCCTAAATGTCATTTGAAGGTTTAAAGAGATTCATTTATGTTACATTTTAATGTTTTATATATGTACACATAATGAACTGAATAATCAAATTATAGAAATTAATTAATTAATTCATATACTCTTATATATTTATTTTATTTATTATACCTTTTTATGTTCATTTATGTACTTTATTATGAGTTATGATATTCATGTATGGCATTTCGGAGCGTTCATTTCTTGGTTTTATGATTGGTTCCCTTGAGATTAATTATGGGAGTTCTTTAAAAATCATAGAATAAATATTGAAGTAAAATTATACGATAGTTATTCACCTCTACATTTTTAAAATTTCTAATATATCATTTTTTCATATATGAGAATTAATCCATAGGGAAAATGTCATTGTAGAACATTATTTTATATTCATGAATTTTCGATTATCAATAACTATTTTTGATTTATTATTTAATAATATATATTTATATGGTTTATATAAATTATAAATATAAAATAATATAAAAATTACCATGTTGATTAGCCATTTTAATGGTCTGATGACTAGGCATGATATCAGTAATAGAAAATGAAAAATCATTATCCATGAATTCATTGAAACCAAAAATAAAAGGTAGTGTTTTTATTGTTATGATAAAAAAGTCTAGGGAAATGATTTTATGATAGAAATACCTATAGAATAATATCATTCTAAAATATTTTTAATACTAGTGTAATAATGTCAGTTTGGTTAGTGGATAAAAGGATGAGGAAGAAGAATGAATGAATTTAAATGGGAATGGTTGATGATTTTACCCCATGAATAACATCACATTGAGAACATCCTTAGTGAATTTTGAAATTTAATTTTAGTGAGACCATAAATAACAAAAAATTTGAAAGTGTATTGGAAGAATATTTGGCAAGTTTATTATTGTGCTTCAAATCATAGAAGGGCTGAGGAGAAGAATTAGACAGGGGTGGTACTTATGGTTAAAGGAGAGGGGTGTTTTGATTATTTTATTCATTTTATTATTATTTGTGTTCATGAATATCAAAAATTATAACTATTATGTATATTGACATAATAAAATGCATTTTAGTTTAAACTTTTGGGTTCTTATAAAATCCATGACTCAAAAAATCATGTATCTGTATTAAAATTTTAAATACATTAAATTATAGTATTTCAATATTCACTAAAAATTATACAGTTTTAGAAAAATCCAAAAAAATTACCCAACCATTTCTTGATGAGAGGAATCCAAAATAATCCATTTTTATAAAATAATTTCCCAATTTTGAAAAATTTAATTTTCAATTACAATTATTATTTGTTATATAAATTCTGATTTAAATATTATAACCTATTTTATGAAACTTTGAAAAATTTACTATAGTGTTAAAAAAATATCTAATAATCATAATACAACAAATTATTAATTTTTTAATATTTTTTGTGAAACCAATTTTTTCCTCTAAATCGTTATATTAATTAAAAAAGTGTAACTAATCATTATAATTCTATAAAAATACCAACACATAATTTTTAATTTTAATGAAATTTATTTAATTATTCCATGTTATAAATATAACATATTTTTACATATAAGATAAGTATATTTTTTCTATCTAGTAATTTTTGATATTACAATTCTATGGGAAGGATTATTATTCCTAATGGTTAAGTTACTATACCATCGGTATATTTTCCCCAATTTATTGAAATACTTCTTATTTCAATCATTCTACATTTATAATAATTCTATAGTTTTCTCTATATGATTTTATTTTATTTATACTATATGAAATAATTATAAGAATGGAATTTCCATTGTTAAAATTCAGGGTTGTCACATTATTCACCCCATATACTATTTCTCCCATGAATTTATTTTATATACAATGGTGTAAATAAGTTTGGTACATATCTTTTATTACTTACTATGGTTCTTATATTGCCACTTCATTTTTATGGTTCTTCCACAATAAATTAACTATGTTAGTAGTATGGTATTGTAGAACATTATCTATATATTCTATATTCTTTACAAGTTTCACTTAATAAGAGTTTTCTTTCCCTTGTTTTACCACCTCTTGATTCAGTGCATGTGAGTAATCTGGTATGTAATTCCTTAATATGGGTATAAGGAATACATCTTGTCCTTGAGACATGCTATGTGTTGGTGCCAGTCGATAGTCCTCTACACTAAAATGATCATAAATATCTAATGGGTATTTGTAATTGGGAAATATAGTTCCTTTATTCTCAACTCTCATGATCCTCTTCCATAGAGATATGAGGAGGAATACCTTATCTCCAACATCATAATCTAGGACCCATCCATGATTTTCTATATAAATTGTTTTTTGACACTATCCTACCATGATGAGATGATAAATGTTTTTACCTGTTTCCACAATTTAATTAGCAATTTTTGGACCTAAAATATTATGTTCACCAAAATCATCCCATCATGTCAGTTTTAGATATCATTTTTCAAAAAGGATTTATATAGTGACATTTGGATGTTTGATTAGAATCTATTATTGTATAAGAACTCAACTGGAGGTTGATTTTTGTCTTATCAACATTTGAAGTCCATAGGAAATTCTATTAACATATATCTAAGTTCTTTAATTATATTATGAAATTTCAAATTAGTTTGATGATTATATTCCGTATTAAAGTTTATCTTATTGTTTTGAGCAGGTTTGATACTTTTCTAGAATATTGAGGTAAATCTCATATCTCGATCAAATAAAATATCTATTTGTATACCATCTCCTCTCACTATTTTTTTGTATATCTATGCATGTTGTTTAACTGACAAGTCTTGTAAAATTGTGAGAATGTGGGTTGTATTTGTAAAATGATCTATAACAACCTGTATAGAATTTTTTCCTATATATATCCACAGATGTTTAGTGAAAATGTTTATGGTGACATTTTCCCAATTCCATATTGGTATAGATAATGGGTTTATCATACCCTAAAACATTTTGTTCATCCTTCATAGAATGAAGTACTAGTCACTTTAATGTATATTCAACAATCTTCTTTTCTATATTCCCCCCCAATAGATCTCTCAATGATCTCTATTCATCATTGTATATCTTAGGGGAATAGAGAAGGTCGATCCATGAGCATATTTAATCACCTATTTCTTTATCTTACTCTTTGATGATAAACATAATATGGTACAAAATATTAAAACTCCTTCCACAATAATTTTGAACCACATAGATTTCCCATTTCTGATAGATTACACAATTTTCTGAATTTCCATATCAATTATATGAGAATCAATAATTTTCTCCTTTTGTAATGGTTGAGAAATTATTTGAGAATGATTGATGATTTTTCTTCTGTAAGGATTCCCATGACAATATATTTCAAATATAAAAATATTATATAATCCCAATTATAATCATTACTAATGAAGTAGGATAATTTTTACTTAGGCTATATTGTAGTTTATCTTCCTTAGGTGGATGGAAGTGGATTGAGTAGTTATAATCCCGAACTAGATCTGACCATATTCAATGAAGTATATTAAGATCTTTTTTGTGAATATATATTTTAGGATCTTATGATCAGTATATATATAAAAATTCCTTGAATAATGTTAATTTCTCAAGTTTTTCAATATGAAGACCATAGCCACCAACTCCAGATCATGTGTGGAATAGTTTTTCTCATGAATTTTAAAATATATTTAGGAAAAGGATAACACTTTATTATTTTGAATCATCACCTAGACTAACACTTAATAAAGGAATCATTTTATAACATAAGTAGTTCCCTACATTTTGGAAGTGTGAGTACTAGTCTAGGGAGGAGCCTATTTTAATCTATTTGAAGTAGTCATCACATTCATTGGTCTATAAAATCAATACTCCCTTACGAGTCATCTTGCATAATTGGTTTGGAAAAACTGATTAGATATTCAAGAATAGTCTATAATTCCTATCTAGACATAGGGATATATGGATATCCCTTAGATATGTATTCCTTTGAGGCACATTGATTTCCTTTTTCTAAAAAAAATTTTAAATATTATTTTACTAGTGATTACATCCCCCAAAAACAATACTTACACTATCCAGAATATAATTTTTTTATACACTGTAAAATATTTCTCCCATAATAATTTCATTATCATGCTACTGAAATACACCTAATGAACATCCTTTATTTTTGAGTATATCTTAATACCATCATTAATGAATATGTCATGTTTTTCAAGGTAATATATAAAGACTATAATCATTATGTCCAAGTAAATTTTTGGAGAATTAGTAACTCCAAAGATAATTACATTGAACTCATAGATGTAGTGCCCTATTCGGAAGGAATTCATGGGAATATATTCCTTCCATTCATTTAATTGGTTATATCATAGTGGAAGGTCCACTATAGAGAAATTATTGTCCCCACGTAGAATATTGGCCAAGTATTCTATATGTGGTAAGGTATATTATTTATTTATCATGATAATTTGTTACTCATGATAACAAATGTAGATGTTCATTGATAAATCCATCTTCTTAATGAAGAGGTATGGCGTACCCCATGATGAATCACATGGGAGTATAAAACCATTATCAAGATTCTCTGGTAACTTAAAATTTAGTTCCTCCATGTAAATGGTGTTCATTTTATAAAGTGTATTTGATATAGTTATATACCTATAATGAACTTCAATTTTTAACATTACCTCTCAGTTAGGAGGAAGACCATTCAATTCTTCTGATAACACATATGTGTAGTCCCTCATAATGGGAATGTCTTAGAGACGGATTATATCTATTACCTAGATCATTTGAGAAAGATATTATTCTTTATAAGAAAATAATATTAACTCATGAGATGATGATCTAGAAAGATATTTATCCTTATCCGTAAACATATAATAAAATAGAGGATTCCATCGAATGTGGAGAGTGATAACCGGTTCTCGATAGTTTTTGTTCTCTTTATATAACTATATCTAATCCATGGCCAAAAGACCATTAAAATACACCATAGGAAGTAAGAAAAAGACTTCTAGGTGGTTGAATATAAATTCTTTTTCTTGGGAGGTGGTATATACGTTGGATGAAATTTTTCCCCATTTTCAAATCTATCATATAAATTGAACACAATGTTTTCAAGAGGATTTTTGATAGTTCTAAAATACATGATAAATATGAAACAATACTTAGAAACAAAGTCCAATTGTAAGTTCTCTATTCAATGATGAATACAAATTTTACCTGTTTAGATGTTAATGTAGGGTTCCACCTCATTTTTGGTGATTAAATATGCCCTTTCATGTTTCATTTGTGTTTTTTCTAATTGATTTCCTCCAAAACCCTATATTAATGAAATTAATATCATAATATATATGTTTATTGAAGTTGATATAATGTAAAACTAGCATTGATTTGATCCGAACCTTCCGTTATTCTTCCACATTTGTGAGATCCTTAATATATATTCATCTTTTATTATCCAGGATACCCTATCTTTCCCCTTCTATGAATCTCCTAGTTCCCATTACGTAGAATATATGATTCTTTATCCCACACATTGAAATATGGTATTCTAGGATTTCATTCCATCCTGGAATATATCTCTAAATCTCCCATATTAAAAAATATTTTAATTTTCTTACCTCAATGTCTAAAAAAACAGTAGGATTCTTCGATGTCCATCTCAAACTAATGGTCACAATAGAGAATATCTCATGTATTGTAAAATCCTTGAATCACTAATGATATTCGTATACAAATAATAAGTCCAATAATTTATTGGTCCATTATGATATATGTTTTTCTGAAAACCCCAATAGTATTTCATGTAGGCCTGGTAATGTTTTACCTATATTCCATGATGGACACTTCTTCCATTTATGTCATCTTGAGGAACACACCTTAGATCATAAGATAGTTTTTTTTAGAAAAATAGTTATTGTAATATATATTCTTGAATGTATCCCAATACATGGAAAAAATTTCCTCAATGTAATTTGTGTTTTTGATTTGTGTCCACCATGGATCATATTCACCCACAAAATCGAAAGACCTCCAACACAACATTATATTATTTTCAGCACAATAGGAGAGAGACTCTATTATCAATGGATTTAATCAATTGTTAAATGATAAGTGTATCAGATGATCTAGTAATTATAGGAGCCCCTTTTCAGATAAAGGAATTAACCTAAAAATTCACTTTCTTATGATAATGATGGTATTCTATTCTATTCAAGTTAAAATTTCAAACATGAGAATATTTTTATAGTAAATTCATTATTCTTTTAGAGCCTATTCCAATAAGAAATGGAATTTTATTAGGAAAATCACCACACATCCTATAAAATTTATTATGGGAAAATGTTATCCTATTTACGTCCATTAATTAATAAAAATAATGTACATTTAAGGGGCCTTCAATTCGTAGATAATAATCTTATTTATAAGGATACTTTGAAAATATAAGGATAAACATTCAAATAAAATGTATATAATGACACGTTATTCCCTATGTCTCAATCTGGGTTCTCAATAGTAAAAGATTTATACCTTGGGTTATTAAATAATCTTTCGATATGTAATCCATAATAATATCTATATTTTCATTCGACAACAACTATAGGTACCCTATAATTTTACAAAATTATAACAACATATTAAGAATAATTAAACAATAAATAAAAAGGATAGTAAAATATAGTGTCTTATCATTATCAGTTATTTAATTAGAAATCCTGAAACAAAAAAATTTAATTTAATCTTCATAATTGTATCCTAAAATCTTTTATGCTCTTACATCTACATAGTTTAACAGATTGAGTACATGAATAAAGGGATGATATATAAATATCAATAATGGAACAAACAATGGTATAAATCATAATACATGGTTTAGAAGGAATAACCTGATGACATAAAAAAGGAATAGAATGTGAATAAATATATGGGATAATAACATGTAAAACAAGAGATCATGTAATAATGGCATCATATGAATCGTAATGCAACATACAACATTTCATAAACATATGTCATGGGTAACTACCAATACTATATACCATGGTTGAAAAAGTTCCATAAAGGCCTCCAGTATACTCCCTATCCTAACATGACATCTCATGAGACTAAAATATTATCCAATTTATTAGGTCACAATATTTTTTCACCAATCGTAAATTTATTAGGAAATTTGTTTCTAATATAATTATCATATGTACTAAATAAAAATATAGGCTATCCATGGAATGAAATTGTTATCATAATCATGTCGTAAGGCATAAAAATGGTAATATCAAAATTATATCCACTATTGGATGGATTTAAATCATACATGGACGCTAATATGGGAAAGTATTTATAGATAATGATAACTAATGAAGATATAATGTGAAAACAACTAACAATAATTTTTATAAATTCTTGGAAATGAGACAAATTTTTCATAATGTCATGAAATAAATTTGAGAACGTTTTTCACATATTTTGAAAAAAATATTTAAAACCCTAGGGAAGTGTGTATGGTGAATTAAATAGTAATAAGGGAAGGATCTCTACCTATATCTTATCATAGAGTTTCCATGTTATAGGGAAGACCACATGCTTCCCACAACATAAAATAAGTGAGTTATATAAGAAAGGATTCCTCATACTTGAATGTAAAATATCTAATAATTTAAATAAGAACATGTTTGGTGAAAGTTTTGCTGGATTCAAAGATTGTATATTAATTTATTGTATATTATAGGCACACATTAGTTATTAAATTTGTTAACATGTTGATGATAAATTTTGTGTGGAGTGTAAGTATCTTGGAATGAACAATTATTATAGTATCTTAAATGAAATGTTGAATTACATTGGGAATAGGAGGCCTTGGAATAAAAAATCATAAGCTCTTAAATCAATACATGCAAGATCAATTTTTTTAGAGTATCGTCAATAAAAACTCTAGATCTTTGGGTGACCATAGCTCAATTTTTTTTGGTAAAACTAATTTATGTAATTTCATGATCTATTTAGTGCTATTTTTAGTCTTCTCTACGAAGAAGAATTTTTAAAATTAATATGAACTTTCACTGGATGGTTAATACAAACACCTCTCTTAGGTTCAGGAAATAAAATTGATGGAGATCTCCCATTATTTATCATATTATCACCTCTAATCATGATATTGGTTATAATATTTCAATAATGGATCAAATGAAAAATATAATTCTCTTGTCCTATGACATTTCCAAGGCAATTTCTTCATATGAGGACTTATATCTTGAGAAAATACTCATCTGGGAACCAAATTCAAATGGACTTCTTGATTCCAATAGTTCGAATAAAAATGTGATTCATGGAAACCATAAATATACTAGAAACATCAATAGAAAGTAGTTATATTCATCTAAATATACTATATTTTTTTGACATTCCTTCAACAAGATTTTAGTCAATGCTAATATATAATGGTGTGGTATGTATCTATATTCATGGTAGGTTATTTTCCGACAACACCTTGATGATTAGAACTACCTCATTAGTTCTATAAAAAACTATTCAATATAGAGGGTTCTGTTTGATATTTTTGAGATTCATATCCTGATTATAGGCAAAATTCATATAATCATACATGTTCTTATAGACATCCAGATTCATAGGAAACTAACAAACTTCTTCAAGGATTATTGTGCAGAGCCTGTACATGTCATATGGAGATGAATAAATAAGTCCATCCCTGAGAAATCTCTAATCAAATTGCTGACTTCCGTTGCTTACATTAAGAAGGAAGTGCACAATTCCAATATACTTCATGAGGAATGATACAATAATTTGGTCAATCACATAAGAATTCTATGAAAGATGAAAATCTATTGTAATTTTCATAAATAACTAGGAATGCATGATGTTTTTTTGGGACCCCACTCTTTATTGGATTGATAAAATAAAACTCTGATGGGCATTGAGGTGTAATCTAGGGAAAAATAATAATTTAGTCCTTTTTAGATAACATAATAGTGATGTTGGGGAATATCTTCATGGTTCTTATGGTTAGGTCATGTCTCAATTAAAGTAAATGATTAAATTTTTAATAGTAGTGAATGTTGTAATTCAATGATATTGGAATAGTATATGGTTTTAAAGTGATTCAAATATAATCATTATGGAAGTTAGGATGGGACAGATTCACCTTTCATCGAGGCTAAGAGTAAATGGGATAATCTCTCAATAGGATTACATCAATTAATTATGTCATCATGCATATTTATCGGGAATCCAATCATCTATCTAACATTCCTACTAATAAGGGAGTGTCTGATAAGGATATCATCACCTATCATTATATTCCTTGTGATATGAATCATATTTTTCAGGAAAAAAAATGTAAATTTCCCTCATTCATAATTTTGTATTCTTTCTCTTTTTATATGATAATATCATATGTTATCACTTTTCTGAAAACAATTTTTTTTTTGTAATCCAAGATAAATCATAACGAGAATCTTATTTTACTTTTTAGAGAGATTCCAATACCTTATGTATGAAAGTTTTCAGAAATATTACATAATGTCCTAAGACTGTAATCTTCATGTAGTTGATCTTTTTTAAAAAAATTAATTTAATTTATGGCCATTTTAAGAGTTATAACAATCAATTTCGACATTATGGGAGCATTTTATTCAAGGTTTTCTTTATTGGTCCCCATGAGTGTAATTATGGGAGTTATTTTAAAATGAAAAAATTATATACATTAGTGGAATTAGATGATAATGAATCACCTTAATAAATTTAAATGGGTACATATATTATATAATTTTCCAATATAAAAATAATTTTCAAGAATAAAATTTTACGATGAATGTCAGTTTATTTTTGTGATTTTTTATTATCACAAACTAGTTTGGTGTTATTATTTATACTTATGTATATATATTTGTTTTAGAACAAAAAAAATTGTAATATAATTTTATTATCATTTTTAACTATTACAATGGTTTCACTTAGAAATATAAATGTTGTAGTAGAATATGAAAAGTCACCATCCAAGAATGTGGTGAATCAACACACCAAAGATGATGTTATGCTTTTTAAGATAAATAATAGAAGATGAGATATTTTATTATGGGGATTCCATTTATATAAGAAAATTCAAGTACATATACAATATTGGAGTTATTGTGAAACTTTTGATTGTGGAGGAAAATATAAGTTATAGGAAAAAATTATTTAAATGAGTAATTTGAAGGATTTAACTTCATGAATAATGACTATATGACAACCTCCAGACAGCACCGAGAAATGGACTTTTGGTGAGACCAACTATAATAGAACGTGGTTATAAGGGTTGGGAGTGGAATTTGTTAGAATATTATAAATATACAAAGCATATGGGGTGTGAGGTGAATAGGTTGTGATGGGTTGTATTTATAGTTAGAGGAGAGTTTAATTTTTGATTATTTTATTCATTATATTAATATATATTGGGTGGTTATTATCTATAGTGTTCATTATTATGAATATGTAAAATTAATACTGAATGTTATTTTGAAATAATGGGTGCATTTACCATCCATCACTCAAAAATTCATGTATTTGGCTAAAACTTTTGAATACTATAAATTACTATACTTCACTATTCACAAAAATTGAAATATTTTATAAAAATTCCAAAAATTCAACAAACCATTTTTCTACATTTACATTTTAAAAAATTACTACATTTTATGAAAATAATTTTCAAAATATGTGGAGATTAATTTTCAATTAAAAAAATAATTTTTTAAAAAATTACAGATTTTAATATTATAACTGATTATATGACACATTGAAAATTTAATTTAGGTCTCATAGAATTATAATATAATCTGAATATAATATATAATAATTTATTATTATATTTTATGAAAACAAAATTTAAATCATTATATTAAATATAAAATTACAATTTAATAAACTACCAAAATTTAATTTAACATTTTAAAAACATTTATTTACATATACCGGGGTATAAAAATATCAAATTTTAAAATATAAGATACCAAAATTATATTCATACAATAATAAATGATATTCCATATCTATAGTCATAAGTATTATTCCTAATGATCATATACTATTCTATTAGTATAGGTTTTTAAATTTCTAGAAATAAAACATATTTTATTCATTCATCATTTATAAAGATGGTATTCTATTGTCAATACAATTATAGATCATTAATATATATGAAATAATAATATGGATGTAATTTCAACTAATAAGTTTCATGGACATTATAAAATCTTTCAGTGAACATATATAGTAGGTTAAAATTAAATGGACGACAGTCATGGTAATCAGTTTTTGGGTTAGTATCAACAGAATACACAATAAGGGAATTTGAATGAGTAAAGGGAAATGATAAACCAACAATGAGAAACCTAAGTTCCCACAAAGATGAGCTAATTCCATACGTAGAAAATGATAACTTCCATATTTACGACCATGAATGCTATAGTAATAAAATTCATAATGAAATAATATGTGATCTATAACATTACATTGTGAAATTTGGAGTATCTTGTTGGACGAGTAACTGAGATGCTTAAGGAGAGACCAAGAGGATCACTGCCTGGATGCCCCGAACTATTCCCACAGGATGATTTGAAATTAATTTACATAAGGAGTGGAAAAACAAATCAGGATCATAGTAAAAAAATTGAAATACAATAAGTTGATGTTGAACCACCATAGTTAAATCTAAGACTAAAATTTGTTGATCTGTTATACCAATTGAATATCGATGAAAAAAATTCATGTATCTAGAAAAAATGAAAAAATAAAATATTAAATATCTATTTATCGGGGAACTCAAATACCTACTGACCTATGATAAATACATAAATGAGATGATGTGATAATAGAATATAACTGAATAAATAAGTATTATTCTAATGAAATCAGAGCGTTTGGAGTTGGTATTAAGGGAACTACCTAAGAAAAAATTTGATACATATATCTTTTCCATTCCCATATTATTCAAAACCAATAAATTCGAATGAAAAGGGTATAATAAACTTATTATTGTCAATTTCATGTTGTAAATCACATTCATTATTTTGGGATTAGAAGGAATAAATCCCACTGAAGGTAGAATCCATCATGAATAATCAATAGTCAAATACCCATGAGAGGTCATAAAATATATACTAAACATATTTTATAAATTCTAATTCCGCATCAACCACTTAATGTTTTATATAATTGTTGTTCAGAATCCACTAATTCTAGGGATACCACTTCTATCAAAAGTGATTGCATTGATCAACTTCTAAAAAGAATAACTATATTTATGAGTTTTTTATGAATAATTAATATTCAATATTAATATAGGGATGAAGTAATATGATTTAATGAATGAAAACCATGTTTTTGGAAGATAAAATACAAGATACTGACTGTATAATTAAATGGGAAGTGGGTTATGAGATTAATATTGGTGTAAAGATGATAAAAAATATAACAAGAAAGATAAATAGATGTTGAAAGGGGAGACAACTGACATAAGAGTAAAGAACTAATCCAGAACATTTAAGAATGGTTATCATTTATGCATGGTAAGAAAACCCAATTTATTAATTAATTATTATGGAAGAAATGGTGTTTTAGTCCTATAAACATTAATCATGCAATTCAATTAGAATGAGTCATAGTGTTTATAGTTGAAGGTATGGGGAAAAACTATATCGAGAATTCATGGATGAGCACATTTATGGAAGATGAATTCATAAAATATTTCTAACCATCTATCACAAGAGTTGAATGATAAGGAGGTAAGGTTAAAACAATTATATTAAATATATTTTCTAACAAGAAGAAACTCATTTTTTGTGTTGTTTATTGAGTAAAGCTGTAACTCCCCCATAATTAATTATCAATATCTTGGGATTGCATAGATTTAAATTTAATTTTCTAGACTATTATGACCATAGAATGTTGTAAGAAGAATAAATCATTATAAGGATGCCACAAGACAAATAATCATTCTCAACAACATTAATATAGTGAAATTAAGAAAAAACACATCATAAAATCCATATAAAACCTGAAACTATTGTAGGAAGAACATGAAAACCAATTATTAAAATATCTATAAAAAATGTAATAATACTTTTATTTTTATTTTTTCCATTTAATTCCATAAATTTATTTATTTTACATAATTTATCTTACAATTTAATTCCCAATTTTTTTTATTTACTAAACTAAACATCTATGAATAAAATACATAGGATAATTACCAATCAAAGATATTATATATTATTTTTGTTAAATTTTAATAATAAAAAGGGGAATGAATTTAATAGTGTTATGAATGTGCATTAGGATTTAAAAATTCATTTTTAAGGAAACTAGTTTATTTCATTATATAAAAAATTTCTGTAATTTTGAAATTCAATGAATTACACATATTCAAATTAATTAATTAAATTCAAATTATGAATTTCCATAAGTTGTTTTCACAACCACTAATCTAATTCACGAGACATCATCTGGACTTATTATTTCCCATTATTTTGCATAGTATATTCTATGTGATACTCAGGCATGTTTTATTCAATTATATTTATTTTATACATTAAAAATAAATATTTTACAAAATTCATATTTAATTTCAGTGAGAAACATCTATTTTTTAATTATCCTAATGCATACCTTCAAATAATCCTTTATAAAATCTATGAAACCATGAACTATATTGTTAGGGAAGATTCGTGTTGTTATAATATTTCATCCTCTTATACATTCCTATGAATATTTATCAATGATTATGGACAAAAATATTATGTGAGAGGGTTAATGGTGAATGGGATTCAAATTTTTTAATTGATATGGGTGAGTGGATTTTCACGGGAATTCGAGAATGTACATTCATTGTCTTTATTTATCACTATTTTTTGAAGAATCAGTCATGTAATCATGAATTCAAAAATAACCATTGCAAAACTTTATATCTTATTATAAATATTACCAATAGTTTCATGAAGAGTTCATCTTAGATTGGTCGGGGTTTATGATATTTTTTAGAAGGAAATGTTTTGAATAACAAAAATGAAAAAAGAAATAATAAATAACAATAAAAGAAACAAATTATTCAATATGGTGTTTTACTAGTTACATTTCATTTCATTATAATCATTATTTGATATACTGTGGAGAGAGGGTAATTTAAAAATATTGTTTTTCTTATCATGGAAAATAACATAGGTATAGACTCTGTATTTATCATTACTTGTTTAGCATCATTTCTATACTATCAAGTTACTCAGAGTCTTTTGATCCTTCTTGGTGAAGACCACATGAATATATGAGATTTTCTATAAAATTAGTGGAGAATGTAAATATATTTAAAGCCAATTGTAATTGACATGTTATTATTACTGTTATAAAATAAATCTAAATTTTTACCATGATGGTGAGATAACAAAATAAAAAATAGGTAAATCAAAATGAGCATGAATATGAAAAATGAGTAGAATAATAAAATAGAAGAATGAAAAGGATTTCCTATTTCGTATGAGAAATGTATGTTTCTTGGTAGGTATTTTTCATTTAAAAATGACATATTAATGAATTTTATGTATGATTCTTTAAAATTTAATTTCACACTTGATCAATTTAATTAATCCCCATTAAATTTAATTTCTACTATTTTAAAAATCCAATATAGTATGTTGAGATTGTATCCTTCTATTAATGAATGAGTTAGATTATAGGGAACTTTTTCACTTGTATATTTCCATGATAATGATTTGGGTGTCTTAATATATTTATTTACATTATATTTGTTATATTACTTCTAATACTTAGTTTAGATAACTTGTTTTGTGATTTTTGGTTGGATATAACCAATAATAGAAATCGGAATAGAAAAGATGTGAATGTGATGGGAAAAACCCAGTACACAGTACACCATGATTTTCACTGCCCTAACAAGGTAAAAAATAAGGATTCACATTATGAAGGATCATGTGGAACAATCCAAAGGATTGATTGCAGAGAAGAGGAAAACAATAGATCTTATAGCACATGAAATTGGATATTTACGTAGATTAAAAATTACATGATGTGAAACCATATAATATGTGACACTACTGAAAATTTAAATAAAAAATGAATCCCCCATGTATTTATTAACAGAGATTCCCCCATGTATTACACATTATTAAAAACGTTCCATGATGTTAAACATTCGGGTTTTTTCAAAATTGATAAGATACTTCATATTTCAAGTTTGATTCAATTTTGAAGATATCATAGAAATGAATAATATTTTTTGTCGATATTGGTGGAAATTTAAATTCACCCCAATCCCATATATAATCTATAAATTAGAAGTGGAGCTTTTACTTCAAGAGGATGCTTATGACTAACTTATTGGGTGAGAAGTTACATTATTGAAAAGTCCTGAACCAATTTCTATTTTGTTTTTATTATGATATATTTTGGTTTATTCTTTATACAATAATCCCTTACTACTAGGATTATGGGTTAAAACACACCTCATTCCATTATAATGTATATGAAGGGGATGTGATCATTGAATTTATTTGTTTAGGTATATATATATATTTGGTTGTGTATAATTTTTTTTCACTTTTTACTCCCCTTTAAATTTAAGTTTTCATGGGTATTTGTTAATAAATTTGAAATGAACCGTTTAATTAGATAACTTGTTACCCTAAATTGTGGAATGTCCACATTCATATTCAGGGAAACAAGGTTAAAATATGCTATGAATATAATTTCAATTTGGAAATTACCTAAAATACATGATGATGGGAAGATGGGTATTTCTGGGAGGAGTAGAGTACAACATACCCACTAGATCAACCACATGTCAACAATGAAAACATATACTGATTATTTTATTTAATTTATACAATCACAAAAGGCATTAAACCTGAAACTAATGACCTTTTCATTCTTTAAAAATATGATTTCAAAAAAACCAATCTACATTCAAATTATTTACTTCATACATAAAAAATCCTTAAAACCTCATTTGGATTGTTTTCCGCTTATTTGATAAATCAATAAAATATTTTTTAATATCTAATTAAACTAACTACCCACCACTTATGGTTCTACCTTGAACTTACCTACTAATATAAATTAATAAAAATTATAGAATAGTTGTAGATTTTATAATTTTTTTATTTTTATTATATCTGTAGAAAATTAAATACACCCTTTGGGATTGTTCGCAACAACTTCCTTATCATCAAAAACACATCCCTAGACACCATAAAGACAAGGTTTGATAAAATAAATGTTATACATAGAAGGGGACAATGATTTGGAATCCACTTAGACTGGGTATTTCAGATTAAAAATTTCCTATTGTAAATACTCATGATGGATGGATGGATCCTATATTATGTGGGGACATTACTATGAGTTTTAAGAAAAAGGAGAGGTAGATATCATGGGATGTTGAGAGTCTAATATAGTGAGGCTTCTACATTTCTAGGAGGTATTATAGTTTTATTAGGTCTTATACGTCGGGAAAAAATCATTTATGAAATTAAAATTTATATTTTTAAAAAGCCATGCCACCATTAAAATAATATATGATACATTAACGGAAATGAATAGAGTGTTAAATATCTTCAGATATCGTCTCCTTAATTGTTTTTAAAATAATCAATATCTAAAAGAAACAAACAAAATAAATAATAAAAAGATCATTTAATATTCTTGAGAACCAATGGGTTATTAAATGAGGATGTCTTACCCAAGATACAACCTCATACTACTATATGAACAGAGTTTCTACTTGCAAAGAAATCCCTATATCAGTTTTATAGAAGAAAATTATTGTTTTTACCAAACGTCATTTCCACAAACTATATTTTCATGATATCAACTTGATATATTATTTTCACATTGAATTATAATAAATGGATGATGGATGTTGCTACTATAAAAGATAAGGTTCATTAGTTGAAAAAGTGTTAATATAGTAAAAGATATAGTTTTTTATAGACGAACATGGAAATAGGATATTTGGAGTGATAAAAAAATTCATGAAAACTCCCCATTAGATTTAATGATATCCTGATTTCTCGAAAGGTTTCTTGAAGACATGGGTAAAATGGGGAGAGTATGGATAAAACGGAAAAGAGATGTAGTAGTTTCTAGGTAATGGATCAGAAACTTTTTGTGAATTTATAATTAATGTTTTTATTGAGAATTGATATATTGACAGTGGAACATTGGTTAAAATACCTCATTATATGGGGATATTTTGGTCTATTTTTTAGAATAGGGGATGAAAATATGTTTCAAGATACATTAACCAATATTTATTTTAATTTTATTGAATTTCAGTCATTTGCATGATATTGTTTCATTGGACATATTCATTAGATGCACATCATAAAATCATATAGAAAATTATCTTTAGTTTTTGTGAAATTTGAGAAAATAATAACTTTAATATTGATTCATATATTTACCAGCCTCTAATATATTAATTTAGTTATATAGATAGGATTCAAACCAAAATATGTGGAATCTAGTTAATAATTATTTATTCACTGGTAGGATATGACATACACCAATGTATTGGGTAACATTATTGTAGGTTTCATAAAATGACCCTTTACAAATTGTTTAGAATTAACTATTGGAATAGCTATAATAATATGGATCTAGGACAATGGTATTGGAAAAACTATTTGTATATGTTATAGATATCCTAATTTTTTGGATAAAACTATTGGTATAACCTCATTTTAATGAACCTAATTTTTTTTCTAAAACCTTTGGTATATGTGATTTATATACCAATGGTATAGAAAAATATGTTGGTATAGGCCACTTTTGAATAAACTATACCAATACATTTTTCATTACCATTTTTATAGGTCCCAAAATATAAAATACATATACCAATATTTTGGAAGACCATTGGTATTGGTATTTTCATTTTTGGTGAATTATATAATCTAATAACATTGAATACAAAAAAAATTTACATTTACATATACATGTTTATCATATTCTGTTTCCAAAAATGATTGTATATTTTCGGTTACTTTATTGAAAAGTAAATCGGAGGATTGGGGATGAAAACATATAGTGTTTTTTAAATTACTTATACCTACTGGTTTGATAATTTTTAGTAAAGGTATTTCATATTTTGTATACCAATAGTTTGGAAAATGTGGGTATATACTACATAAACCAACGATTTTTGAAAACCATTTGTATTGGTCTCTACCAATGTTATAATGTATAATGGAAAACCAAATAATTGTAACAGCCTATACCTATGGTATGGTACATATAAAAACAAATTCATACTATTAGTATAATTTATATTCTAAAATCAATTAAATGAGATGTAATTATTTTTATGATTTAATAGTTCTTAATGTAATATATAATATTCCTAACAATATTATTTGGATAAAAATCATGGAGATACTAATCTAATTATTCATTCAAAATTTAAAATTTATTGAAAAGCTTCATACTATAGTTTTTCCATGTGAATGATTTATTTAAATTAAATTACACATAAATTTCATTGTATAATATGTGATTTGATTCTCTTGATGGGATAAATTAATATATATTTTTAGAAGAATTATAATGTTAACTAAAAAGATAATGTAATATATATGTTATCCAACTAATAAATTTTTGTTTTCAAGTCACCAATTTGGTGGGAATATATTCATTTAAAATATGTATTAAATGTATATAAGTCAAAGATATTTCTTTTAGTGTATAATTGAATTGATTTAAAATATTATGTTGATATTTTTATAGGATAGATGCATATTTAAAAAGACTTATTTTTACTATTAATAAATTTTAATAAGGTGACAAATATTTGTATAAGGATGTGAATATTATTTAAATAATTTTAATAAATTTGGATTCCTGATTAATGGATACATGGTTTTCATTACAAATTTATATTGATAACTACTAACTTAGAAATATGTGAGAATAAGTTATTGGATTATAATATATACATGTAGTATGTGGGGAAATAAATAACTATAATGAGATACATTGGATCTATTTCTACTAAATGAATTTATTATAGTGGTAGAAAATAATTAGTATAGTAGGACCATATGTATGAATGTGATCATTATATCACGTTTATATATGAGTGGATTCTAATTAATTATTAATAAGAGGATTCATTCAATACATATGAATATATTATTTCATATAATTTGTAATATATTAAATGGTTTATATTTTTTTTATATTTATAAAATATTTTATAAGATTCTTGTTAATATTGATATGTTTGTTAACTAAAAACACACATATCATTTGAATTTTTCTCTTGGGGATATAACTGAGAAACACAATTAATGAATCCATAGAGATAGAATTTTGAAACTATTTTATTATAAATAATTTTATTAATACTAATCATAGTTATTTTTATAAATTTAGAAAATAAAATTTTAGTTGAAATGTATTGAGGTCTAATAAACCATATGACCTAATACATAATAATTCATGTGGATAAATGAGTACACAAAAAGTGGTGGAAATGAGTGCATTAAAAAATATAATATTTATTTCTATCAGTATGGTAACATGCTACATATGATACAAAGGTTTAAAGATATAAAATATTTACTTTTTTCAAGAACGAAGTTGAAAATTAATTATGAAATAATATAAATATAATCATATAAAATCTATGTAGTTAATATGAGTGAAAATAATTTTCAAATAATCTAATAGAATTGAATTTTTATTATATACTACTCTTGTAACACCGTAGTAGAATTATATTTCATATAGAAGTAATTATACATTTCAGGAAATGTATTGGTTAATTATGAGTTATCAGAACACTCTTATGTCATTTAAAAGTTTTTATGTAGATGTCAAATATTTTATTACCAATTTAAATTTTATATAAATGAATTAAGTTTCCATCATGTTAGATATGGAATTAGAGGCTACAAAATTTCAATTATATAACTATTAAAGGATGTCATATTTTTGTTTTATATTTTTTCTATCAAACATTTCAGAAAATTTTCAAATAACACCTCTTATTACCAACATGTAATAATGATTTATTATTTTTATAATATATTAAAATATTATGGGGTTGTGTCCCTCTATAAAAACATATTTGAGTATGATCACAAAAATCAAGGAGTTATTATTAGGAAAACATCCATATATAAATTTTAAAATTAATATAATGTAACAGTAATTGAGATGGATCCTATCATGGTTCCCTTAGAGGTTTGGAAAATAGAATTAATTATTATTTTCTCAAAACCAATAATAATGTTGTAAAATTAATTATAATCTAAAAATATATTGGTTTCAAAGAACTATTGATTTTGATATATCATTTAAAAATTTACATTTACATCTATCCAATTGTAGATTGTCTGATCAGATTCATAAAAAATAATAGACCATGATAGATCATTGATAAGATCTATATACCTTAACCATAATTTTAACATAGTGGACCCCCTGAAGGAATAGTTAAAAAAGGATTCTTTTTGTGTTTCGATAAATACTAATATGGATTGTATATTGTAATTAAAAAAATCACATATAATGGATTTTTTTTTCAAAATATTTTTTTGACTGTTAATAGTAAGATTCTCTAATGATTATGATAATGTCCATTTAGATATTGTTTCCAATAGTGTCCCATTATGATGATGCGATATATCAAATTTATATTTAAATCCAAATCATTAATTTTAATTTAGTCAAGGGAATTTATATTATTTGACCGAAACATTTTAACGTACCTAGTGATGATATAATAATATGAAAATTACAATGGTATAATTACGGATAAATAAACTATTCTAAATGTTATACTACACAATAATATGATTCTATTAATGTTTTTTTTCATGAATTTGAAAGATTCATTAGTATATAGGTGGTTTAGTTGAACTTTTTTTGTTACTTATAATTCTCTATGTTGATGATGTGCTACTCAATAGGAGTAATATTCCAATATATATTATAGAATGGTATTATTATTAAAGATAATATCATTGAAATATATTTATAAATAGTCATATATTTTGGGAAAGGAGGAAAATGTGAAAAAATATAAACAGATTCAGGGACTATGTCCAAATAATTATATTTGTTATGTTATAATACTTTTTATCATGGATATAATTGAGAGGGGTGCTTTTCTAAACATTCAGGTCATGATCCTTACAATGGCTCAATATTCCTCTAAAATCATTGAAATGAAAATATAGAAAATATTATTTAGATATATATCATAGGATCTATCTTATATTTTATATTTTTTACATTGTTGAGTCAATAAGGTTTTTCTTATGACTTTAACATTCCTTCTTGTTTTGAAAATTACAAACACCTTATCTTTAAGAAAATCTCTTTTATAAGGAAAATTACTTTTATAAGGAAAATTGCTTTTATAAGAAAAACTGCTTTTATAAGGAAAATTACCTTTATAAGGAAAATTACTTTTATAAGGAAAATCGCTTTTATAAAGAAAAGCGCTTTTATAAGGAAAATTACTTTTATAAGGAAAATTGCTTTTATAAGGAAAATCGCTTTTATAAGGAAAATCGCTTTTATAAGGAAAATCGCTTTTGTATGAAAAATTGTTCTTATCATATTTTCATTCATATTTTTCCTATGTATAAAATTCGGATTCATTTTTGTTTTCTCGGATTTTTTTGAAACCTTGATATAAAGTATTCGGTTTTAGGATCCGAATTCTGGTTAAGAACTGTAAGGAAGTTTCACTCCGAATTCCAGATGAGAACTGTAATAAAGTATCATTCCGAATTCCGGATACAAACTCTGACTAAGTTCTATTCCAGATTCAGGATACGAATCCTTTTGAAGTTTGACATTGAATTCTCATTATGAATTCTAATGACGAATTCTCATTACGAATTATGATGACGAATTCTCATTCCGAATTCTCATTCCGAGTTCATCTATTAAACATAAACTAATAATCTTTGTTCTATACACTCTGAATTTATTCAGACTCCGAATTTTCACTCCAAAAATTATTATGCCTTTATATATTGTCTAATCTTTATTATTTTCCTTACACTCCGAACTTTCACTCTGAAACTTCACTCCGAATCTTTTGAGTTAGATTTTAAATGGTGTCGTAAATTCTGTTACACTTGTTTTGTTATAAAACGATGTCATCTATTTTGTTATAAACTGACCGCTGACTAAGTGACACATGTAACAGGTCCCTCCGATTTTTAAGGAAAATATGACAGTTGGAAAGGAGGCCGACCTTACCTATAAATAAGAGCTCATTTGAAAGAGCTTAGTGCTGAAGTGCTAAAAAGATGACTTCTTCGACATTGTACACACATGCCGTTGAAGTGATTTCTAGAGAGAGAGGGTCTTATTAACTCTCAAATATTCATGCAACTTCGAATGTTGGTGGTTACATTCGAGGAATTGCGGGGATAGCTAGACAGAGGTGTCGACTACCTTAAAGCTCGAGGGCTTCCTTGCTGAGGAAGACAGAGGTTGCCAACTACCTTAAAGTTGAGGGCTTGCGGGGATAGTAAGACAGAGATTCCGATCTTTGTATCGATGGCTTACCTAGGTGTGGGTAATATAGACTTTCTTGATAGTATAAATCAAGGGACCTTTATCCAAGGTTATTGGATACCCTTCTCTTTGGGTTAAAAGGTTTACATCTTGTTACTATCTTTGTTACAAGTTCATTTCCGCTGTATTTTGTATTGTAAGGAAAGTATAACTTTCTTATAATTCCTTATTTGTACTTTGATTCTTTTTGATTCTATAAGCTTTAAGGTAGAATCATATCTTGTGATATTTAGTTATGTTTTTCCGGATCCATATTTCCGGAACCTACTTTCGTAATCTCTTTTCAGTTTTAAGCAAGTACATAGAACATGAAGTTTTTAACTTCATTCATTATTCCAATTCATCAATTGATATTAGAAGGGTTGTGAATTTACTTAGTTTATCTTTGTTAAACTTAGCTCTTTCCTTTGCTTAAGGAAAACATATTTATTTGTAACTAACTTTAGTGGTTCTAAAGGAATTTTTAAAGTATACAATTCACCCCCCTATTGAATATTGAGCATCTACATTATTTTTTCGATCCTACGAACATATCATTATTCTTGTAAACATTCGAAATAAATTATATAATCTGATAAAATTCATGTCAGAGTATCCAAATACATGTGAAGAATATAATTATGTAAATGAGATTAAATAAGTATTTTTTGGTATTTGAAGGTATATAAGATCACACTATAAGTGGTTACATTGATTCTAGCTTCATTAGTGAAAAACATGATATTAGATCTCAATTTGGTGTTTGCTTTTATCAACAGTTTATCCATTGGATGGAATAGTTATAAATAACCTACAATGTATGAAAATATAACTAATGGAAACTATATCATATCATAAAACATTTGTTAGGGAAACTATATGGACAATGAAGAAATTAATTACACATGGCCTATTTCATAGAATACCATTAGAAATGTATCTTTATGATGTCAAAAATGAAGATATGCCTCAGGATATTGAACCAAAATATTGATAAAGTACTAAAAAATCCAACAAAATATCGATATTATTATTAATATGATTTAAAAGTAATGTTTGAGGATCAATTAATGGATATATAGTTGTATATAACAGATCCAGTGAAACCCATTATTTTAATAGATATATGATATTCATCTAATGTCTTTGGGTATTATTTTTATATGATATATTTGATGAAGTAGTTGTTTTTAATGTATTACTATGATGGTTTTGTATAACGAAATTCTACATATCATTAAAAAAAGGTTATCATATATTTTACAAGAATAATTTAATTATATAATTCCTTCAAATGACCTTTTATAATAATTTATAATCAATGATCATCATATAAAATTATGAGTTATAATAATATGCTAAGATTATCTCGAGATTAATTGTATATGTGAGATTTAGTTGACTCATTATATAATAAGTTACTTATTACATAGATTGACCCACAAGACTATATCACATGGAATTTCAAACAACAAATGATATATATAAAAATGAATTTTATATAAGAATACCCACTCTCTATGTTTAATATAATACATATAATGTTAACCATGACGAGTGGATAACATAATTTTCTATCATTGGGGATGAGATAAGTATGTATGTTTTGGTTTTTTAGTAATCATGTAGTTAGTCATTCTTAACTAAGATGGGATTTTCCTTTTTTTGAATATTATAAAATAAATCCCCTAACTGGATTAGGCAGAATAAATTCATTGTAATTATTAGTTGAGAGAACACTTTTGTTCTCAACTACTTGGATGGATAAAATATGATAAATTAGTTAAAAATGGTTCATATATTTTTTATTATTTAAAATATATGAGTTATATTATACTATATTTATATGTTATATTTTTATTTGTTTTATCATGGTCCTGAACATAGTTATCATATTATCATGCATCTGATGTATCGATATGTATATTGGGGTAGACATGCTCATTGAGTATGCTTGACTAATATCATGGAGAAGCACTATATATAATAAGTTAAAATGATAGTTCTCTTGAGGTATGTTATTGGCTATAATTATAGAATTTTTAATTTCTAAACTATATAATTCCCTAAAGAGACGTATAATAATTCATCATAATGATAATTAATTTTGGAAGATATTGTTTGTCCAAATTTTATGGAATTTATATTACTATAATATTTGAATGATTATGGATTGCCTCTCAAAATGTATAAATGTTTTCATTAATTTTGGGGGGATTCAGAGTAACTGTTATATTATTGCATATATAAACAAAATAATCTACCACAATAATGGGAAATTTGATTAACAATGATTTTATATTTCATTATTCATTATACCACATCATTGTGTTTATATTGAATAATATTATATATCATTCATACTAAATTATTTTATTAATTATTTTATTTTAATTATAATGGAAAATTTCATATTATGATGTGAATCTGGTTTATTTATTATTAAAATGTTTTATAATTAAATTAGATAAATGACTATCCATTTAAATTTTTACAAATAGAAGAAATGAGTAAGGCATTTTATAAAGTATGAAATACGTGGATATTAAGAAATATTATTCATTCAATGATATATTATTATAAAATAGTGTTTATGGATTTAATTTTTATATTGTCAATATTGTTATCTAATGTGACAACTCTATATTAATCTCAAATATTTTTTTTCCATTGTGGAGGAGATATTACAACACAGTCCAATGAAGAATGGTCTTACATATGAAATTAGTGGCTCCATTTTACGGAAATGATAGATTTGAATGTGAGAATCAATAAATTTTTGTCGAGGTATCTCATTCCAAAGAATTATTATTAATGATCATCTTGGAGAGTTTAGTACCCACTATTCGATAATATTTCATTTAATTTTATTATTTTCACTCATGTTATATCTTCCATATTATTTTTTCAACTATTAATTTTAGGGAGAAATATATACCAAAAACCCATTCAAATTTCCCAAAACAGATCCAAATAATTCTACATACGCTTCCATTATAGAATAGATCCACTAAAAAATCATTTCATAACATATCTATATCCTATAATGTAGCATACAAATTATTTCCTTATTGGACATAGGAAAATATTAACAACAATTTCTATAGCTGGGCACTGAGGCATATATAAATTACGAGGCCACGTGAACTCTATATGAATGATATAAAAACTATTAAATAAATTATATTACTAATGTGTAGTTTTCCTGAAATAGGGAAATAAAATAAAAAAAGGAACTGATTAAAAATATAAAGCTACCACAAAGTTCACATATTATGTTCTACCATAGGTGCACCATTACAATGGAGCGTGTTCAATAATTGGTTCGAGTGGAGTCATGGGTGGGTATTAAAGTAAATAAATAAATATATATATTTTTTTTTTCCATGACCTAATCACTAGTCAATATATATTAATTAATGGGTAAATCATAGGTTATGATGAATAACAATATATTCCTAGAGATGGCCAATTAACGGATCGTTATTTGAGGAATGATTAATGAATCATTGATAAATGATGGATCTCACTAGTAATGGAAATGAAATACCATTACTCATTAAGAATAAATAAAAACTATAAGTAGGATGATTGATTTAGGTTGATTTATACCATATGACTATATCCTGTCCGTTGTGAATAAATTTCACTAAAATGAATTGATTTGTACTTAAATAGTTGATTTATTTTATTATTTTATACATAATTTTGTTTTCAATATATTAAAAAGTAATTATATATAATATTAATGATGTACAAGGTTCTTTAATCTTCTATAATTTATGTATTTTCCCCCAATATATTCTAGTTCTTTAATGACATTTTTTTCTTGGTCAGTGGTTTGAAAAATACCTTGAAACAGATCATTATGTGTTCAATCTCTAGTGAAATAAATTATTTTCATCTAAATGTATTTTAGATCACTGATTCTATCATGGAACATAGTGATTATGTCATATTATGTTCATATTTCGGTTTCACATTTCCTAATTTGATGAACAATTAGTTGGTTGCATTATGCAGTGATGGTACCAATCAATGGGAGGATATTTCATGGAAGTGGATGTGGATAGAATATAAATACTAGTGTTGGTGTGCATGTTAATCCCTATATATTCAATTTCTATGTGTGAATAAAGACGTTATCAGAGGTTAGAGTCATGTGCGATGACATGATGATAAACCTATAATTTTTTAATTTCATTATTAACGTGTAATGTACCCAAATAAGACATCGTATGGGAAACTACCTATAACACTAGAGTTTCAATGGAATGTTATGTGTCAAATATGATTTTCTCCCCAACACATCTCGCGTGACTCATGCTTCTGTCTTGTGTGTTTCCCATAGGATACAATGTAAGGTGCAATGATAGTAACATATATAGGCAAGGTGTATATGGGAAGAGACCTATACTCAGAGACATTGAAGTACATGGTAAAGGACTAATACTCGTAAACTATTAATTACAAGGGAATTGAATATAAAAGGTACACAATAATCACCTAAAGTGCACAAGCAAGAATATAAGATCACATGAATGGGAAACCAGGACACAAAATTCCAGATGGACATCTACTCATTGATTACCATTTTGGGAATACCATGTATTTGAAAAGATGAATGCAATATGGTCGTGAAACATAGGTATTGATAGGTTAATTATTGCAAGATATGTATCATAAAATTCAAATAGAGAAATACCTTTATTGATATTTTGATGCTTCATTATTCCCAGTTCATCTACGAAAAGTTCATTGGTGTTTTCCATCATACTATTTAATTTTATAGAAAATCTATTTTAGTGAGTTATTTTGGCCTATCTCTATATGGGTAGAGTGTGTAATTATGTACTTATAATAATATTATGATCCTTTATTTGAGATGAGTCTCTGATGGATTTAATGATATTACATAAATGTACAAGGGTTGAACCTCTATCATTCATTCGTTGACCATGGGTAGGGTCCACGATATTTGTGTTAGAATCATGCAAAGTCCATCAATCCCCAATATTTTAGTTTAAACCCGTAGGGTTCACATTAGCATAATACATATTATCCCCTAATTAATAGGTTATTCTAGTTGGGTTTATGGTGTCCCCCGAGTGGTTATTGATTTGATCCCGTTTCTAGGGGTGGAGTTAATCATATTATACTGTGTATATTAATTGGGAAGACATTATAAGAACTACATCTATAATGGGATCCATTAGTGAGTATTTGGCTTAGAGAGTCGATTCTCTTGGAAGAGTGTTATCTTCAATCCTCGAACGGAATCATCTAACATGATGTTTGGTATATATGTGATTTGGAGTTGTATTATTTAATGATTATATAATGGTTTATTCAAGATTATTGGCATGTATCATGTCCTGGTATACATTCTTATGTATTTAATATTACTACTCATGATGATTTTTTATTGTTATTTCATAGTGTGCAAGTTGGTATTGGTATACTCACCCCTAAATGGGATGTTCCCACCAATTTTTTTCTTATACTGATGAAATGCAGTTTGACACTATCCTAGGTGGATAGGGAGAAGGAGAATATTATTTTCGGCAAGGCCAATTAATATATTTACCAGATGCTTAAAATTAATATCATTCCAAACGTTTAGATTACAATTTAAATATTATTAGTATTTGGATGGGTTTTTTTGGACCCTTTATCACATTCAATACATTCTTCAAAATCTTATGTTGATAAATGTTGTCAATGCATTTATTGAATCAACAATGTTTACTTTACAATCAATTAAATGGATTGGAAATGTGTGTGTGTGTACATTAGATTTTTTCAACCATGTATAATATATGACAACTCACATTTGGTCGCTAGCCTCTATCTTATTGGAGAAGGATTGGGGTAGTCAAACATGGATTATCAATAGCCATGTGGGCCGCAGTCCATCATGTCATGAAAGAGTGAAATCAAAAGAGTTAGTTCTAGAAGAGGATGATAGCGCGTCATTATTTCTCTCTATGATATTGGTTTTTGATTTATGGGAAGAATGATAAAGCATTTAGAGTTCAATATTCAGGCTAAGGACTCTACTGTTTAATGGAGACTAATTTATCTATTCATCATGGATCTAATAAAATGATTTTTTACACTGTACATAAAAGAAATAGTTATGAGGGGAAACCATTTCACATAGCTTACTGGAATGGATTATGGTTTCCATGCCCTTCTTATGTTAGTTCCTCACATATACTTATTTTCCATGGTACATATGTTCTTCATTTAGGATGTATTCGATACATCTGGTGTGTTTTCATGAGTAGAGGTGAGGGTATGACTTGATGGGTTAGGATACCACCATTAAGGGACATAGTCCAAAGGTGGTTTTCATTATGGGTTGATATAGTGTGCTTCTTTCACCGAGGGATTATTTGTTAGACCATCCTCCAAGAATTCATGCAGATGCATCATGTATGATTGACCTACGGATGGCTCTATTAGTGTAGGGTGATGATGTGTCTGGGTCAAAAGAATATCCTAATATTTGATGATAGTGATCATAATGGATCTATGGTATGAGGGATTCTATTAATGTAGGCTTATGATAAAGTACATTTCATAAGAAGTTTCATACATTGTAGGGAATTTATTGGAAAATTCATTACCCATAGAAGAGGTGTTATTATTATTTATAATGGGTGAAGACATATCATGTGTGGTAGTCCAAAAAGCATGTTGTAGATAGACAAAACATCGATAGACCACCCAATAATAGGTAATAGTTCGACCATAGAGGTCCAGATGGTGGAGCGTGATGTAGTGTAGCTTGGAGTGTAGTAGGAGGAGGATGGATCTAGGATTGTTTTCCACCACCATCACCCCAAGTTGGTCCACACTAGGCTCAAGGAGTTGGTGGTATGGGAAAGGGGAAACTACATGTGTTGTATGAATATAATAGACATCCTCTAGGAGTAATTCAAGGTAAAATCTATTTCATTTCTACAGTCGATTCACTTTTGATACACATAATAACAAGCTCACATTTTAATACTATATCTCTAGGTTATGAACATCTAGTTTTACATTGGGTTCATGGATCAAGAAATATGTCTTTTTTCCCCTATAGAGATGATAAGTTATTAGAAGTTTCTATCAGAAGTGGGAGTTAACTCTAGAGGAGGGGTATCCCAACATTTGATCATTACATAGATATAATGCTACCCTATGATGTTTTCCATGGTATGGACTAGGTTTCTACCATCCATTCATAGTAGAATATTACTATTTTGGCTTGATAAAAATCCATGTGGTGGGATAATGTTTTTATCAATTGGTAAGGAATTACCCAAGGAATAATAGGATGAGATTACGTGCTTGAGAATTCACCTGATTTCTTATTATTTAGAAAATATAAAATACACTGAAACTTGTAATAATATCTTTTATTTCATATGATGTCAAATAGGTGTCAACACATCGTCCCTATGGAGGTAATAGGATGAACTCACAATCACATTTTTTATCACAGACATTTAAAAAAGAAGACCGGAAATTTGAATGATAATATTTGGTTATAGGGTGTACTAGTAAGAACATATTGTACATTGGGTTTTCTACTTAGTCATGGAATTTTATGAAGGAATGTGATTTACTAGGTAGCCTACTGGTTTCCCCTAGTATGAGGATGACATATCAATGCTTTGTTTTGATTGATGTGATATGAATAATGTTAATTTATGGGTGTAGTATCCACCACCAATAATCAATGAAATTTTCAACCATTTGACTGGTGTGAAGTATATTTTTAGAGTTATGATCTCATGGATGGTTATTCCCATTTATAACTGTTATTATGGGGTATACTGAATGTGGATTTTTAAATACTCTATGGGTTTTTTTCCTCATTGTGATAACTTCTAAAATTTTGGATGCCTTGGAATGTTTTGATTCTTATGAAAAGAACCATTTGACCAATAATAAGTCATTTCTTTGTAGTATTATTTATTGACTTACTAGTGCACTCAACATTAGTTTTGGTGCATTTGATACACTCTTTGATGGCTCTGGATTTTCTTTAGGACTACACATATTTTTTAAATGCTATTTAATCTTATTTTATAGATTCAAGATGTAAAATTCTTAGGATATATATTCTTATAAATGGGAGTGCAAGTATACCCTACATGGATTAATTAATTTGAAATTCAGTTCCACCAGAGTGTGTGGGTGTGATTGATGATACCATGAATTAAGATTTTTAATTTTATTTTGATGAGTGTGGTGATACATTCATTGTCTTCTTTTCATTTAAACCTTGAGTTTTAGGATGGTGAAACGTATATCCAATCTAAATTTATTTTCCCTCTATTTTTCAGTGATTTTGGGAATAATAAATTATAGATATCGATTTTCAAGTATCAAGTCACTAGATATCTCATGAACATTCTCTTGACTGATTCTATTATGTTGGGGAGAAAATTATCCTTTTGAGGCTAGACAGTGACACCTATAATGTTGTGAGAGGTGGTTAAATGGATTTTTTTTCATTATGAATAAATTTAATTAAGATTAGAATTTATTATGATCTATTACCATCGCATTTTGTGAAAAAACATTGTAAATTGTTTTTGGGATTATATATTGGCAACTTATACACTATTAGGTGAACATAAGTTGAGCTTAGTATATATATTTGGATACCTGCGTGTTCAGTATGTAGTCAATAAACATGGAATTCCCTGATAATCATTTTAGACCGTGATTATCATGTAATATCAGGATTAGAGAGATGATACATGAATCTTTGATAGTCATTTTTGGTTGATTATTTAATTTCTACCCCATAATGATGATCTTATAAAGAGGACCACTCAGTTTCAAGAAACAATGCATCATGATTTCATGATATCTTGTGTCCATCTTAATAAAGATCATCAACTATTGGTGGAGTTTGCATATCAAAATAAATAATACTCCACCACCAGTGTAACACCATATTATTCCATATATAGAATACACTATAGGTCACAATTATATATGTTGGTGGGAGTGGTAGGCAGTTCTTGTGTGCCATGAGTTTGTGATAGTAATGGTTGAAAATGGTGAATCTCATCTATAGGTGGATGATGACGACCAACAAATAACTGGAGTTCTTGGTTGATTTATGATAACATCCTATGGGTTTTATGAGGAGACAATGTATTCAATGTGATAACTCATTAGTGTGTATTTTGGGTATTTTGAAATAATAGTAGACATTATCATTGGTACAAATGCTCTTTTCTAGTTGATGATTTGGGAAATCGATGTTTTTATAGCTAGACTATACGATTATAGTTTGAATAGATTCTTGGTGATTTCCACGTGTTGCGGCTATGAAAACATGTTCATGAATCATTCTAGGATGTCAATGATGATGAGATGGACTACAAGGGTGGAGTTACCTTTAATTGTAGTTCATGGTGATCAGTGGTTTTGGAGAAAGACTATAGTGTATCTTTCAGGATAAAGTGTCTCCCATGGGTAAATATTAATTGATAGCCTAGGAACCCTCGGGAGAAGTTGTTGGTGTGGGATTCCTATAGGAGAGATAGGTGTCCTCACATGTGAGTAGTTTTTCACTTTTTTGGGAGAAAATAATTCACCGTTAGATGAATCTAACTTCAATATTTTAACCTTCCAACACATTATAATGTATTAAGGAATATTTTTTATGCTAGGAACTGAGAGGGTCTGAATATTTGATTCACATTGAACTTGATATAGATATAATAAATATTTTAATTATATAATATCATGTGCAACTATTTTTCCAGAAATTATGGAATAAAATAAAAATGGATGAGTAGATCCAAAATATAAATCTCTTGTGGATTTTAGATTATGGGTTTTATGCTACAAATTACTTAAATATGGATCACACCAGACACTTTGTATCAGAGTGATTGTTAGATGATAAATAAATAAATAAATATAATTATTTAATATAATTTTATGTTTAATTTCTATTTCATAATCCTTGAAATATAAATATATTGTTATTGGAAAATTTCTTGTTATGATGAACAATATTTTAGACACTGATAGGACAAGTTGTCATATCGTTCTTAGAGGAATGAGGTGTGTATCATGAATCCACAATCAGTGTGTAGAGGAGTATGTGGATCATACCAATGATAGTAACATTATAATTATCATCATCACCAATTGATCCAAACACTGAGTAGGATTTATTATTTATATGGAATAATTCCCTAAATTTATATAATGTTGATCTCTGATCAATTCTAAGAAAAATTGATTATATCATCCAAAATTTATTTATGGTCGGTTTATTAGATTATTTTCGGTGAATTCATTTGACATTCTAATGGTAATAGATCATGTACCAAAAAAATTAAGATAATTATCATTCCTATTTTCCCTTTACATATTCTGTGGGCTCTATATATTTTCATCACAGATGGTTCATTTTCTTTACTGATTTGATGTATACCCCAAAACGAATCATTTCACTTTAAATATTTTGTATAATGAATTTTCCCCACAAATCATGATTAGAGATAGATGATATGGTAAGGTGCATGGTGATGACATTAGATTTAGATGAAATGAAGGGATCTTGATTTCTATTTCAATGCCTTATTTGTTGGTTTTTCTGGGTGATTAATGTTTGGCTCAACCCATTGATATTTTTTGACAGTGTATATGTCCATAATATGAATGTTGGTAGTGAAGATAACTATTAACCATAGATTTGAAATAACCAATCTTGATTAATGTACAGATTAGTGGTTGATGGAACAATCAATAATGTATTAAAAACATCAAATTATATATATCCATGTTACGAGATTATTTCTTGATGAACACATGTTGTATGGGTCCTTCAGAGTACTGCAAGGTTTTTTGATGAAGGCTTAGAATAACACAATGTGCAGCCCCGACCTAAATGTTTATGGCCCATATTTCTATCCAACTAGTAGCCAGACCAGTCACCGCATAGCCTCATGTCTAAATCACATTATGTTATAGGATGCCTTCTAGAAGTGAATGTCTAATTGTGATATTATGGGGAGAGTCTACCAACTTGATCAGAGAAGAAAAATGGTATATTATGGTGCAAATAAATTGAGGGAGGGAAAAATATAATAATATTGAAAAAGTAAAATTAATGATAAATATATTTACTGAATAAAATTTTCCAATGCCAAAATTAAAGAAATGAATTCATATTTCATTGAAACCTCAAGAAATATAATTATGAATATTTAATAAAATACATAAATAAAGAAATTGATGAATTAAACTAAGGAAAACTAAATGAGAATTGAGAGAACTATCTCAATCATGTTGTCCCATATCCCATATGTGAAGTTACACCCATGTAATATTCCATGTACCTACATACATGAATATATTATTGGGTACCCTAGTGTAACTATGGCCCAAGATGGGTGAGAGATATACTAATTAGTCCACCACCAATATTTTATAAAGCATATTACAACTGGTGAATATAAATTATAGTAGTGTGAAGGTATTACCGGTAAATAAATAAATAAATAATGTAAATAAATAAATAAATATAACAATTTGGGATTAGGATTCTGTGAGGAACATGGAAGAACCTAACTGTTTTGACCTATGAGGGAATGTCTTTGTGTAAGGTGAACTAATGAAAATATGATAAGAGTTTAAAAATATTTCATTATAATTCAGTTACTAAAATTGACCAATCCCATGCATGTGATTGGGCATGGCTGAAATATACTTCAATTTAATTATTTCCCATTTTTATTTAATTAATTGTGGTATCTCTTGTATTCAATTATATGAAATCCCTAGACATTACTTGGTAAACCTTCAAAAGGAACCCAATTATCACACTAAGAGCATAACCATTATACATTTTGAAGGAGTCTACCCATGGTAATTAAAAAATTGAATCCCAGGCATAAATCATGGAAATATGTTAATTTTCCCCTCCATACCAATCCCCATATATCATTAATGTGTCTAAGTATAATTTATAGCATGGTTTAGCAATCATGACCCAATTAATATTCACTTGCTCTCCCCTAGTAATTATTATCTCTCATATGGAGGTGTGTAACCCTCACAGTGGGGTTTTCTATGATATAAAATTTATTGTTCAGAGAGTAAAACATCTAAAAAACTAATGATCTAATCCATGATGTTATATAAGATGGCACATTAGTATCACTTAAGGTTTAAACTAATCATATATTCATTTAAAAATTTATCTTCTATAAAGATGGAAGGCCATAAAAATTAACTATTTCTACTATACCATGATGGAGATCGTATACTCTAGTAGGAAATAACCAATCACTATGATATTAAAAGAGGGATGAGCCCATAAACATGTCTTTGAATTAATTATGTAGTCCACCACATTTTTATTGAATTCCATTAAATAATTAAAAATATTATATCTAGGTGGTTTTCTGATGGTAGATTACAACATTCATGAACAAAATCTTTAGATAGGCCTGAATAAAAATCATACCACTGAGAAACCATCAATATTTACTAAATAAGTGGAGTTTCAAATTCATATAGATGTGGTTTGGTCAATAGTTGAAATGTAGTGGATGGATACCCCAACCATATTTTAATTAGTCAAATGATATATTATAGAATACATTATACCATTGAATGTGATTTTATTATAAAATTTAATTAATTAAAGTCATTCTATGGAAACTCCCCTTAAGGGTGGTACAATCTTCGGGTTCATGAAAGTAAAAAAAATATAAAAAAAATATATTTTTTTACTATATTGTGGGAATAATGTTCTAAAAAAATAATTTCACAAATTGGAAGTGTCAAACATAAATATCAGTGTGTGGAATAACCACCCAATTTGTAGATGATGAGACATTATAGGAAATGATATATACCACATACATTATATAGTGGAAAAAATAAATATTTAATAATGACGATCTCTTTCATCTAAATTTAAACAAAATAATGAAAAAGATGTATTCCCTAAGTATAGGGTGAATTATATAACACAAAAATTGAATAATATATGGGAAACTAAATGTAGAAAAGAGTACGTAGTGCATGTGGACATATAGAGGGATCTGCAATGCACTGGATGTTGCTCGTATCCAACATTAGCTAGTGTAAATATCTCCATAGATGTAGAGATGTGGATATTCTCCCATGAGTGACATGTTGTGAACATGTGAGAGAAAAATAAGGGGATGAAACAAACTAAGTAAATAGGGGAAATCAGTAATTTTAACGACTATAATGGGGTGCATACATTAGATTATTGTTGGAAAAACCATTCATCAACCATGATAGTGTAATTTTACAAGAAGGGGGTCTCATGGTTCATGAATATGGATTTATAAAGTTTGTAAAAACTATGGGTTATTCATCTGTTTAAGATTTACATCATTCTACATAGCCATGATGTTTGATGTTCATGGTTTAAAAAAACCTTTTGGAACCATTAGCCCATGGATCATTCAACATTGATTCTACATAAGGGATACACAGTTTTATACAATCCTTTCCCCCAGTCAACCATCTCCAAATTTTAGATTACTAGTTTTATCTTTTAAAACTCATTGGGAAATCCATCCAACCCTTAATCCTTAATCCAAGTCAAAAAAACATCTTAATATTCCATCTCATGGAATTCCTTTCCATAACATGAGTTTCAAATCGACCATTCCAAAAAATTAAAAACTCAAATTCCTCTTGAATTTCATTTGGCTCAAAAACACATGATGCTACATTCTCCCTACCTCAAAACATCTCTTCCCTGATACGTATTGGTGAAACAATGGAAACAACAGTCAATGTACTCTTATCTGGATGTCTCATCCAAAAAAAATTATGTTGTGTTTCCAATTCCCAATACACCTCAAATATTTACTTAAACAAATAGTACATAACCTATATAAACATGATGTAATGATCACACTCTAAACTGAAATGTAGATAATGTGCATACCCAAAAAAATCTAACCTATCACATTGTCACAAATCCTCCTCATTAAAAATTATATATATTGATCTAACCACCATATGTTCTAAAATTTAAAAATTCCAAAAAAAGGACATGAAATTTCAATTGTCAGAATTTTCCAATTAAAAATCCCCTTAGCATTTTAACGACACTCTTGAATTTTTTTCCAAATTTAATGAATGGATAAATCCTAATCAACCTAATTTTTTTTCGTCAACCTGACCATTATATAAATAAACATATATAAAATTAGTTTAAAAAACATCTTATCTTAATTATGTCATTGATGTGGTTCTTTACAAACCGAAATCATTGAGAAAGTAGGAAAACATTTCAGTTCATCAGGGACCAATATTTTTCAAAATTAATCTCATTGATTGAGGAAAAAACACAAAAAATGACACCTTTTGATAGAACCAAGATATTTCATTACTAGAAACAAAGTATTGTTTCTGTTTGTTATCAATCCAATATGGGATGATTATGTAGTTTTAAATGAAAATCATCATATAATACAAGAATAAAATAATAATTAGGGTGGATTTATTTCCCATTTTCTATAAAAAAAAATCATAAAATGAGGAGCTTCGACAATGCTTCAAAAAATATTGTTTTCTAGAAATTTCTCCTCTCAAATATTTTAAAGAAATATGTTTTGATATGGATGGGTTTCACGAAGTCAGGTTTAAAAAAAGGATGACATACACTATGTAATATATCATCATGAATTTGAAATGATAAATGATATTGATCCCTGACTATTACTAGTGGAGCATTTTAGACGTGTGATGAAAAATGGTGCATCTCAACGATAATCAAAAGATTCATGAATGTGTTAAATGTAACTAGGGAGAAATGATTAATATATCTTTAAAAACATGATTTTGGAGTTTTAAAAAAATACATTGATTTTGTGAGAACATCACGAAGGTATTTCTTATAAATAGGAATCTACACCAAATAATATTACATGAATAGAAATAGAGAAAATTAAAAATTGATCTATATTCATGATGTCTATGATATTTGAGAATAACGTATTCTATATGAGACTGAGAAGACCAAAAAGGATATCCTAGTTTTGAAAAATTATTTGGTTTCCCAGAAAAAGGAATTACCTGATGACTTGTTATTTCATGATGACATAACATTTCGTGATGGAAGATTAATTCACAAAGCTAGTGAGAAGGGAGAGGTAGATTCACAAAAGATATTTAAAAATAGTAATTTTTGGACTACATTTGTCTATGAATAGTAATTTCAAATGAACAAGCATAGTAATGTTGTTTAAGAACAGTCTAGTTCTAGTTAAATAAAAAAACTAAATTTTTATATACTAAAGAAACCATTATGTTAATAATATGAGTACGACTTCACCAAAGTTAGTGAGCCATGGGGAGTCGATGGAAGTGTTTCAATGATGGTAGGTTGATATACCTAAGATATTTTAAATACATTTTTCAAGGAATTGAGTGAATATGTCTAAATGATTTTATTCATAGCATGTTATGATTAGTTGATTTGTATATGACAGGTACAATGTCTTTATATGCTCTATGTGGAATCCCTTAGTGGAAAACCATGTAAAATTTTCGTGTTTACTTGCTAAATATTATGGATTGATTATCATGTGATTCAATATAAAATTGGTATAACTATTCATAACAACATGTGGAGAAAATATTTCACTTTAAAAGAAATAGTTGACACCTAGAATCCCCCCTCCATATTAGCGTGTTTTGTGGTCTTAAACCATCATCTCGGGAACTTCGCATTTACATAGAGAAAATACTCCATTGTTTGTAACATTGTTCCATTGACATTTCAAGCCATACTTCTCACCTTAAGTTGCAATGGCTCATCACGGACATGATGTATAACTAATTAGTTACACACATATCATCACCCTTCAATCATCTCATCTAAGCCCAACTAATTTTCAACGTAACATTTGAATTAGATACTCGAGTCCCTGGAGCTTATCCAATGTATTATATAATTTTAAATTTTCATTTGATATTTTGGTATAAATACGATCATCCACATATCTAGAATGCATAAAATGAAAACAAGAGGCACCTTCTAGTTACTCAATACAAGAACTTGCTAGGGTTCTTGCATCTTTCCAAGCTATTCATTCCCAAGAAACCATGTATCACTTTAGAAAACCATGATTAGATGAAAACAATACTTTTCCTGTGAACCGTTGATGAATCCTATCTTTTGAGACAATAAATAATTAATAAAATTTATCTGAACCAAAAAAAGATGTTACTGTAGTGTACCCAAATGCTGTCATGACATGGGACATGATCATGTCAAAAGGATATTAGACTAATAGGTTTTAAAAAATTACAAAATGGATCTAGTACACTCTTTTCATATAATGATTAATTGTTCGATAGAGCATCAATCCCTCCATCTATAAATTAATGGGAAAGTAGTGTAACCACTTCAATTTGAATTCACTAAAAATATCCCAGCTAATCCTACTGACACACCAACGCCACATGGAAAACATGATGCCTATTTCACATGAGGAAACACGAAATAGCTAAAAAAATCATTGAATCCGAAAACGACTAAAGACACATTTAACGATTTTTCAAATAGAATTTTTTTTAACTATTGTTCTTCCTTGAAAGAACCTATATATATCAAACCCACAATTGAAAATTGAATTTCATGTAAGACAAAATATTTCAAACCAATATTTATTGTTGTTCACTCTGTTCATGGAGTATATTCTACCAAACTATTGACACAATTCTACCCATAGTTGTAGTTTAATTATCATCATATTACTAGTAACTAGAACTCATCACATGACAATATCTCAATTTAACATTAAATTTTTATCATAGTAAGGTATTACATGCTTTATCAAGGGTTTAACCAAAGGGATCAGAATCTAGCTTCTTAAAAGCCCTAGATTATATTATGTTTTTATCATAGGAAAGACTCACATTGTTATTTATTCCCCTGACTTCCATATAAATTGGAATAAAATCATATAATATTTGAAAAAATTTTCAAGACAAATGATTATCTTTACAAAATAATCCCAATCATTGGAACAAACGTGATTATTTGGACACCCGAGTCACCTACCATAAATATGTCATATAATTGAACTGTAATTGCTCAATATAAAAAGATTACCACTGAACTGCAACTTATTATTGTACCATTTATGAGCCTGATAAATCTTTGTGGACCAATTCATAAAACCATGAGATAATAAAAATATAAAACAAATACATGTTAATATTCATAGGCATATCAGACGTATTCATTTATTTATTTTTCCCCACTCGAATAACTAGATCAAATTCATACTATCCCACTATAAATTCTTTCAAAATAAAAAACTCCCAAGTAATTAACACATTAGAGAATGAACAAAAAGGGTCACATAACAAACCAAGTGTTTTTTTACACCAAAAATGGATTAAACAACCATTATCCCACTAATTTAAAAAATATTATGATTTTGCAAACTATGATTCCAAAATTTTCTATGGAACCAAACCAGAACTACATACTTGAAAAGATTCATAATGAAATAGAATATGATCTAAATATGTTCATATTTTTGTTCTACGGTGGATTCGATGGACTCCGTCAGTGAGGTAACTCAGGTGGTAGGTTATCTCTAGTGACTTGTATGATGATAGGATAGAGATGAAATTTGTGTGGAAGGGATGACAGTGAAAGTTGTGAATCATGATGGCAAGTGATGTGAGGACATGTGGTAGGAAGGTGGCTCGAGGCTATCCGTGCTATGACTTGTCGAACATTGAACATTGAATAGTTGCTTTCATGCATCTTTGTGGTTCAGTTGAGAAATAATTTTGAATTTTTCATTTCGAATTTTAATATGAAATATGGGTCTCTTGTTTTTAATTTTTTAATTTATTGTTACTCTTAAGCCTTATATAGTAGTTTCAGAAAAATAAAAAAAATGGATTTGGTGGTGGTGGACAGTTATATAATGATGTGAGGGAACTACCAACAATAGACAACACTTAACTAAAGCATAAAGTGTTGAATATTAAAATGTATGATACCTAAAAATGTCAATATGAATAAGGGAATGTTTTTTGTTCGAGTTATAATACAGTGGTTTTATGGGTAATGGACACATTTTTTTTTCAATAGAATGTTTCAAAAATATTAAAACTACCCTTACTCAAGGGGGTAATAAAAATAAACCACATAAGGATTATATTGGAAAAATATAACAAAAAATCATTTAATTATTTAATAATTTTAAAAGTTTAAAATAATTTCATGTACCATTTAGGGAAAAATTCATACAAGGTATTTATTTATCAAAATTCACAAGCTATATATGCATTTCTTATCAAACTCCCATTTATGAATTATTTATTTAATTAAATAATTTCATAATTTGACCATTGATTTCACAATCACCAATTTTAAACAAAGTTCATTTATTTATATATTTTCACAATTAGTTTTGTTAAATAAAAATTAAAATCATATCTATAGATGAAAACACCCTTTATGTTGAATTCCATAATTTACCTAACTGACACACGTATAATCACATGTTTATGGTCTATCTAGCGATATACTGGTAGTGAGAAGGTTCACTCCTTTCTCATTGCTGCAACTGTTTTTGTCTTCTCATATATGTGGAAGGCATGAAATGGCCTGATGTTCAGCAATAAGAAGCATTCATTACATGATGTTGGTCTGGCTGTGCTGCGTGCCATCCGATCTACTTCCCATGTTCAAACCAAGTCAATGAATATTGATGTTTCCCACCCTGTAATTTTGAGGGCACTTGGTGTTAATAGTAGGTTAATGAAGCCTCTAATGGTGAAATATATTTGTTCAATCCCACCATTGTCATGGTGGTTGAAGGTTAATATTAATGGTGCTGCCTGTGGTGCACCTGGACCTTCTGGATGTGGAGGCGTTTTCTGTACATGATGGGGTTTCGTAAATGGATGATTTTTTCACTATATTGGAAATTCCACTGCCATTAAGGAAGAGTTATGGGAAATGGTGAATGTTATATGGTATGTAGTCCATTATGGATGTAATAAAATATGGTTAGAATTAGATTCTGTTATTGCTGTTCAAATTCTGAAAAATCAATCAAGGAATTTTCCATGGAGGATGCTATCAGTGTAGGATTCTTATCTACAACTTATGAACTGGCTCTCTGTTGATTTCATGAATGCTCTTCATGAAGCCAATCAAGTGGCAGATGCACTTTCAAAAAGAGAAATAATTGAGGACAGCTCTAGCTGGTCTTTCAATGCTCCAGAGTTTTGTTTCCATGTTTTTAATGCTGATTATTGTGGCAAGGTTTATACCCACTTGTGTAAGGCTATTTTGTAACTCTTTGCATTGTACTTCTTCATGCCTTTTAATATAAATGGAGCAGTCTATTGTATGTATCCCTATTTTTTCTAGTATAAACAACTACATAAAATTGGAATTACTATCATCACATAACATATGTATACCCCAAGGGGGTTAAGCACTAATCATTTCAATGAAACCGAGACCTACTAGGCCCCCTCGATTCATTATTGGTTCTACATAACGAATCCAAAAAATATTATACAATAAGATTTTACACTAAACATAGGGTTCATTTCTTATTAAATGTACCCCAAATGATCAACATGGGTCCAATATTTCATTACAGAATTCAGACATATGGATTATCATATCAGTGGAATAATATATAGGACCTTATTGAGTTATAAATTTAATTAAGAAACTCAATTTATCAGAAGTCATATTTATAGAATTGTTTCTATATATATATATATAGTATGCGAATAATGATGGTTTTATTAGATGGGTGACCATTTTATAATTTATAAGGAACCCATTCACTTCATATATTTCATATCGAGATCATGTCAATCACAACCAATTTTTTAGACCATGAAACAAATTGTTCATGGAACAAACATGTTAGGATTGGTTAGACAAATATATTATAACCATCAATCTGTATATAAAAAACAACAAATAAATTGAGTCTATAATTTTAATTAACACACCATTGCATTATAATTAACAATTAAATTCTTATAAAAAATGGTAAATATAGTAACAAATTGTTGAATAATGCTAGAATACTATCATTTAAAGGTCAATCACATTAAATAATCACCTAAACATAGTATGTAATTGGATATTCAAAATGAATAAAGATGAATATTCTATAAGAAATCATACTATATAAAATACACATAATGTTCTAAATAATATCAATCCATTTAAATTACTACAAAGCTACAAAATATGTGTCATACTATATATTCTAAAAAATGAAGGTAAATAAATAATAAGGAGAATAAAAATTTCTTATAGCCAAACAATGAATTATTTATGGAACGTCATATTCCTAAAATGTGAAAAACTATGTTCTTATAATTATACATGTAATGCAATTTCCTTTCCATATCAGGCCAAGGGTAAAATTATATAAATATTATAAACAAGTGGAAATAAAATTCACACTAGTAATACCAGGTGAAATATTAATCAACAATAATACAAAATATCATGAAACAAATCGCATTCCTTGCCACTTGGACATTTCCCCACACATGGGTTAATCACTCCAAGGTATGGCTACTTACCAAGCATGGACACAATCCTTGTCTTATATCTTCCTTGCACAAAAAAGTATGGTATTTGAAAAAAATCATTAATAACATATTCTAATTTCATAGAAAAACCGACTGTCAAAATAGTAGACAAAAAATCACCACATGGACTCAATCATTCCCCTCCATATGCTATAGTCTAAAAACTAGAAATAATGGTCTCATGGGTGTATAATGAGATGAAAATAGCCTTGATATTAGAGTATAAAAATAGTACAATCAAGAGAAAAAAATTTAATAGTGTATTGATAATAAAAATAATGGACAATATAAAGAATGATAAATATAATAATTAAAATAAGTTCTCATCTTCAAAAGTTATACTATGAATGGATGTACACATTATAGTTCAGAAAACACAAGAAGTTAGAATTTATACAATACGTATGTAAATAATATATTGAAAACCTAAAGGTGATGTAATGAAAATGAATTTATAGGTATGTTTTTTAAATTTATGAGAATTTTACGAGTCTGTGAAATTTGACGACGTGTGATTCTGAGGCCCAGAGTGCCCGAAAAAAATTTCTGAACTTTATTTTGTTGTCATTTGGTAAATGTTTGAGCGGGTTTTTCTATCTTTTGAACCAGTGCTTAGAGTTGAAATCTATGGGCACCGTTGAACTCACAGTTCCAATATTTTCTTAAGGAGACATTCACCTCGACTGTAGTAGGTCAAGGGTGGAAGATAGATTTTTAATTATTAATGACAATATAAAATAAAAATAAAATTGTGTAACTTTTATTTTTATTTTTATTCCATGTGGATGTTGAAAAGTGTGGATCACCATACCTAAACCTCCCATGGGATGTTATGATGGTGGGGACCAACCGAACTAACCTCCCATGAATGGTTATGGTAGTGGGGACCACCCGAGGCTTAAACCTCTTGAACTCCCCACTGAATGAGGGAGACATCTCTAAACTCCCTATTTAAGGTGGAGGATCATCTTGAGATTCCTCCACATTAATTGTGAAAATTCCATACATTAATTAATCCAATTATTTTTGTGGCAACATGAAATGTTCCCAAAAAATTTAATTAGACAAACCTAAATTATTAAGTTGGATATTTTCATTATGGTGGGATTGAGGGAATGGTTTGGAAAGGGGAGAGATCTTGGAGAAAAGCTCTCCAATGAAGAACGTCGATGAAGAAGGCCGACTTTGACTCCTTCTTCTTCCCTAAGATATTCATTCATGAAGAACGTTTTCAGCATCAACGAACTGACAATAAAGGAAACACTGACATCACTGACATCTGTAATTTCCCAAAAACACTGTCACCTTTCCTGTGGACAATCTTCACCGAATAAAACCAATGAGGTAGGGGTTTATTTTTGTGTGAATACTTTTCCCATGTTCTTCAATTGAATTCGTTTTTCGGGATTGGGAAGAAATTGTTACAGGAGGTTGTAATGCTTGAATTTATTCTTCATGTTCTTGTTGAGCCATATGCCACCACCTTAACTTGGAGGGTACGGGCCAAACAAACATGGCCCGACCCCTCCCCAAATCATGTGATGATTTGTGGTGTTGAACGCGATGTAGGTGATGGGGAAAAGACATTGTTCTGTCGATGCCACCACCTCGCGACCTCCACGCCCTAACGACACCCATATGGCCGAGCCGCTCCATTGAATACACAACCACCCCACCATGCGGCTCCTCCCTATGCGGCCCTACTGCACTGCCTACGGCCTCTACCGTCCGGGCAGAGCTGTCGGCCGAACCGCCCCACCCTTGCCGCCCGCAGCCTTCTGAGCCGCCCCGGACGAGTGGCACGTGGCCCTCAGAGCCACCCCAGCCGCGCCGCCTGCAACCCTCCGAGCCGCCCCGGCTGTGCCTCTCACGACCCACCAAGCCGCCGCAGCCATGCCGCTCGCAGCCTCTCTAAGCCTCCTCATGCCGATCCCAATATCCTCGCACCCTCGCGGTACCCCCACGACTGATTGGTTGTCCACGGTCGTGCCGACCAGCGACCTCCGTGGCCACGTGGTACCCGCGTCCTGCAGAGCCACCTAGAAGGTTAGGTCGCACAACATTCTGGGATTGACCTAGTTGGTCGGGATGTGTCGTCCCAAACCGGGTTGACCTAGGCCAAGTCGGGTCGGGTCGGACCGACACGTACCTGATACGACCCATTTTCTTTTTTGGGCCATAACATTGGCACAAGATGTCCATTTGATGAACCATCAATGGTGCTGGAAATCTTGGATCAAGACGGTCCCTTTTAGAATACCCCACTAGAGGTTTTGGATTGTGATGGGGAACAGTCAGGTTGGATCGTGTACGAATCCAACCAGGCCCATGGGACTAAATGGATAATAAAACACAGACAGGGTGTCTGACTGACGCACATTCTATTGAATTGAAACTCTGATGACATGTCGGATCTTTTAGATGATTTTATGTGGGGCTTTGTGGCAATTGGAGTATCAACCAGTTACTCGTTGAGCGGATCCTCCCAGAGATGAGCGAGCAAAGTACAAGAAGCCAGTATCAAGCTGATACTTGACCACTGCAGACCTTTTTGAATTTATGTGACTTGATAATCCTAGTGGGGATCTCCTCTGTGTGACATGGTAGACCCACAATGGGGAGCACCTCTGTGTGACTCGGCAGACCCACGATACATGACAGAAGGAGTACTTCTATAGGCCACGATGGGGAGCACCACTGTGTGACGTGACAGACCCACAGTACTTGACAGAAGGATTTCCATAGAAAGCCACGAGGGGGAGCACCTATATTTGACATGGAAAAACTATGGTCTAGAGAACCTCTATGTGATGCGTCAGACCCATGATACTCGACAAGAGGAGTATCTTAGCAGTCCAAAGTTTGTGGGAAGTGCCTCTTTGTGACGCGGCAGGCCCACTATACGCAATTGAGGAGGGGATCTCCCGTAGATGAGGTGTTCGACAATGTGACTATGGATGTTACTAGTTACTAACACTAGAAAAAATACGGGTGTGAGCTGAGTCAATATCTCTATGTTTTCCTTATTATTGAGGTGGATTACTTGATAACATGGGTGTATGTATGGGAATATACCTATGTAGGGTTATGTGTTGTTTTCATTCTTTTTTGTTAATCCATGGTGGTTTTTGTGAGACCTTGAGGGTCTCTAGGTCCTTATTGAGTGTCGTTATACTCACCCCTGCATAGGCTATGCCCACACCTTATTGGGTTGGATGCAAACTATAGACAGTGCTGACTGAGGCTGAGAGTACCAGGACAGGACGGTGCCTGGAGGTGGACCATATGATATGTCAGTACGCATAGGAGATGAGTGGATGTGGAGTGCTGAGGAGGCGATATGTACCTACCCATCTGGTAGGAACCTCAAAGTATGGTCCAGTAGTTGTCTTTTATCTTTCTTATTTTGTTTTGTATTCCATTTGTACTTGTATCTTAACAGTTGGGCTTTTATTCCATCCCACTTTTTACATCCATCACTATTTTATCTATACAGTTGAATTGTGTCTGTATCTTGTTGTGTGCTTGGTTTTATGTGCTTATAGGTTATAAAGGCATATGCCTTCCCAGTTTTGGGGAATAAGCCTTTCGGTGATAGTCACCAACCCCTGGCCTGTGGATGGCAGGCTTGGGTTAGTCACAAACATGGGCCCTAGGGGAGGGGTCCTGACCAATTTGTATCATAGGAGTCGGTTATATAGTAGAATATATGACTCTGATCTTTATTTTAATGGAAATAGTGTTATGTGTAGTGAGTGTGGTTGTTAGTTTAGGGAATCTAGTGTTGTTATTGCCGCAGATGTATCCATAAACAAGGACCTTGACTTCTGATTTCAGACCCAGTGCACGAAAACACTGATTGCGTGTGTGTTTTGAAATGATTTATTTGTGATATCTTGAGTCAGCTCACCAGGAATAACTTATTGATTGTGGACTACCTGTATCTTTTTAGGATGACTCTACACAGACAGACAGCTAGGGTTCCGAGAGTAGTACGCACTAATAGCCCACCGAGCAATGAGGCCTCAGTGCATGGCCCTCTTCCAATAGAGGCACCAGTGGAGGTAGGAGTGGTAGCATTACCCGTTGGGACACCGATTCCACCAGCCCCAACAGCAGAGGGTGCATGCCACTTGAGCACGTTTCATGACTTCCGGTGCCAGAGGCCACCCAGGTTCAGGGTTGAGATGGACCCACAGGAAGCTAAGGATTCGTTAGAGGATGTAGGGAGAGTCTTCTGACATGTAGGGACACCAGCTGATCTCATGGTGATCCTTTCTACCAGCCTTCTATAGGATACAACAGACAAATGGTGGAGTTTTATGCTCTAGGTTCATGATTAGGTGACACTCTTATGGTTAGACTTCAAGATCCATTTTTGGGTAGAGTTTCTCCCAGCATGTTTTCGAGAAGTGTGCATATAGGGGAATCTTCATCTGCAGTAGGGCAGCATAACTGTAGCTCCGTAGTTAATGAGGTTCACCAACCTATCACGATACTCCACATATATGGTATGGGACACATTCTTCATTGATCAGACCTTTTAGCAGGGTCTCAATCAGGAGATCATGGATTCGATGATCTTAGTCAGCATTCCGATGCAGGCATGTGTGTTAAAGAGAGCCCTCTTAGTAGAGAGTTTCCTTACTGAGCAGTCCCCAGCAGGGAGTCCAAACACCAGTCGTCAAGTAAAGGAGTCTTCTACAAATGTTAGCAGACAGATGTCACAGAGGTCCAAGATGACCAGACCTACAAGTGGACGACCGCATGACTCTGGATCGGTTGTGCGGGGCACCCGAGGCAGAATCAGTCAGGCAAGGATCATGCAGTGTCACTCATGCGGCGGGAATTGTCACATGGCTCATGACTGACTAACCCATCTTACAAATGATCAGTAGATGGTCGAGGGACCGCCCAGGCAAAGACAGAGGTTTGATCGAGGTTGTCCATATGGAGAAGGCGGACATGGAAGAGGAGTTGGTCGTGCATGGGATAGCTCCACTCAAGGAAGCCCAGGGTTACAATCATGGAACTCCGTAGATGATAGGAGGTACGATATGTGTATACTATATCGTAGATACAATTATTATTGACATAGGTGTTAGTCATTCTTTTATTTCCACATCCCACGTTCGGAGTTGGAGATTTTGACGAAGCTATTGGCTCGATCCTTACGGATAGAGACTCCAACTAGATTGGTTTCGATGATTATTCACTGGTTCGACAGTGCGATAATACTCTTAGAGGAGAGTGCTTTACCTGAGATCTCATAGTAGCATCGTCGAGGCCTTATGACGTCATCATGGTTATGGAATGGTTATCTACAGTCCATGCTCAGATATACTATATTAGGCACAAAGTGTGGTGAGGCCGCATGGATGGGTCTACGATTACCTTCACCGGTGATAGGGGAGCCTTTGAATCACAGGATGGACTTACCTAGAGGAGAGTGCATCCAATTACTTACCAGTTGGCTAGCCTTACCCTTAGAGTTGTTGACGTGGAGAGTCCAAGCTATCCATTAGTGGTGGACTAGTACGCAGATGTTTTCCCTGATGATGTTCCAGGTCTACCTACTCATAAGAAAGTGGTCATTTACATTGACTTATACCCTGGGATGACACTGATATCTACACCAGCATATCGTAAGGTTCCCATGAAGCATCATGAGCTGTGGGTATAGTTGGTGGACTTTTAGGGGAAAGGATTTATTCATTCATGTGTTTCCCCTAGGATTTACCTGATTTTGTTTGCCAAGAAGGCGGATGGGAGATTGTTGATTTGTGTTTACTATAGGTTCATGAACAAGGTGATCGTGAAGAATAAGTACCCACTTCTGAGGATTAAGGACCTCTTTGATCAGCTGAAGGGAGCACAGTGGTTGTATATGATAGACCTTAGATGAGGCTATCACCAACTTAGAGTGCCAGACGATTATGTGCAGAAGACAACCTTCAGATGTCTGTATGTCTATTACGAGTTCTTTGTTATTCCATTCGTCATGAACAATGCTCCAGCAATGTTAATGGGACTCACGAATAGGATATTTCAGCCATACCTTGTTCTCTTTGTAGTAGTCTTCATCGATGACATTCTAATCTACTCGACAACTAAGGAGGAGCATTCCTATCATTTGTTGGTAGAACTGGACACACTTCGAGAGGACCATCTTTATGGTAAGCTCTCAATGTGCCAGTTCTAGATTCAAGAGGTAATATTTCTGGGTCATTTCATATCAGTGGTTGGAGTTTCAGGGGATCCAACAAAGATTGACGTAGTACTTTCTTGGGAGCCATCATGGAGTGTGATGGATGTATGGAGTTTCCTAGGATTGACAGGATATTATGAGAGGCTTGGGCCTGAAATCTCTAGAGTTGATGCACCACTATCAGCATTGAAGAAGAAGGGGAATCCTTTTGTTTGGTTGGAGAAATTCTTACAGAGTTCTCAGGAGTTGAGGAAAGGCTTAAAAGTGCCCCCATCATGAGGCTTATAGAGGAGGGCGTAGGGTATATAGATTACTATGCCACATGAGGGACCATACTCGGATGTGTCCGGATGTATGAGCAAGTAGTGATCGCATATGGTTCTCAGTAGCGGAGATAACACGAGTAGAACTACGCTACCCATGACTTGGACTTAGCAGTAGTGGTCTTCTCTTTGATGATGTGGTGAAAGTATTTGATGGGAAAGCGGTTTATTGTGTACTATGGTCACAAATGTCTCATGTATACCTTTTCACAGAAGCACCCGAAACTGAGACAACGATGTTGGTTTGAGTTCCTCCATGACTATGACTTCGAGATAGTCTATATTTATTTAAAGGGGAACATTGTAGGAGATGCACTCAGTAGGAGGTCTGGTATACAACTACTAGCCGAGGAGACAGAGCCACTGGCTGCTTTACGAATATCCATTATGGAATGATATATATAACCTTTTAATCAGTCTCTTACAGTCACTCCCACACTCATTCAATGATTCAGGGAGGTTCAGCGTGGGGACATTGACTGGGAGACCTGATGTGCTCAGATATCCCCAGGACAGGCACCTAATGGATTTTCAGAAGGTGGGGAGCAGGTCATCCTCTTCAAATGACGTACCATGGTTCCTATGTCACATTCGGAGGAAGTATTGAGGGAGTTCCACACATCCCCTCTAGCGGTATATCCAGAAGTAGCGAAGCTATACCCAGATCTCCGATGATAGCACTATTGGCCGAGAATGAAGAAATCAGTATCAGATATTGTTTCTCGGTGCCTCATTTGTCAGAATGTGAAGGCTGAGCATTAGGTACCTATTGACTTGGTTCAACCTTTGGATGTCCCAGAGTGGTAGTGGGATGAGATATCCATAGAGTTCATGACAGGACATCCACATACATCTAGAGGTCATGACTCGATTTGGGTGATCGTCGATCGACTCACCAAGTCGGCCCACTTCCTACCGAGTAAAAATAATGGTTCAGTAGGGATATTGGGATGCCTATATGACTAGAATATTGTACGGCTACATGGATTACACTCGATGATTGTCTCTGATCGTGATGTTTGGTTTACTTCATGAATATGAAGGGGTTTCATAAGGCTTTCGGGAAGAATATTCATTTGAGCACCGCCTTCCATCCTCAAATGGATGGCCAGACTGAACAAACCATTCAGACCCTCGAGGACAAGATTCATTCTTGTGTCCTTGACTTTGGTCGAAGATGGGAGGATCACTTGCCTTTGTTGGATTTTTCATACAACAATAGTTATCTCTCCACCATTGGGATGGAACCTTTTGAGGTGTTGTACGAGCGACTTTGGAGATTACCTTTGTGTTGGAATGACCCTAGACAGTCAGCACTCGTGGGGACAGAGATGGTACAGGATACTATAGAGTAGGTGAAGATCATCTATGAGCGGATGAAGACTGCATAGAGCAGGAAAGAGTTGTATTCTGATATAAGATTAAGACCTCTAGAGTTCGAGGATGGTGACCAATATTTTCTATGGGTCTCACCTCGACATGATTTGAAGAGTTTTGGCCAAGGCGGAAAGTTATCTTTATGTTTAGACAGACCTTTCTACGTCCTCAGTTGAGTTGGAGAGGTGGAATACCACTTAGCTATTCCACCATAGTTGCTTTGGGTGCATGATGTCTTCCACATATCCTAGCTAAGGATATATGTGCACGACCCTTCTCACATCATCAACTCAGGCGAGGTGGACGTCGATGATGGGGAGACATTTTCGAAGGTTCCAGTATAGATTAGTATCAATAGGAGAAAGTCCTTTGTGGATGGTCAATACCTTTGGTGCGCATTTTTTGGTAGCATGATATCCTCCGGGAGAGCACATGAGAGCGGGAAGCTCAGATGCGTTCTCAGTACCCCCACTTGTTTACTTAGTTATGAGTTGTGGCTTATTGGGACGTAAATCCCTGAGGAGGGGAGAATGTAAACACCTATAATTTCCATGTAATTTTGTTTAAAAATATGGGAATTTTATGGTTCGTTAAAAATTGACGGCATGTGATTACGAGGCTCGAAGTTCCTTGAATTAATTTCGGAATATTATTTCAGGTACGTTTAGTAAACGTGTGAGAATGTTTCTCTATCTTTTAAAATTTTCCTCAGAATTGAAATCTGAGGGCACCGTTGAACTTGCAATTCCTGTATTCGCTTCAGAAGACCATCAGCTCAACTGTAGTAGGTTGAGGGTGGAAGTTATTTTTTCAAATATTTGTGAAAGTTGGAATTAAAAATAAAATTTTGTGCTTTTATTTTTATTTTTATTCCATGTAGATGATGAGAAGTGGGGACCACCAGACCTAAACCTCCCATGATAGGTTATGATGGTGAAGACCAGCTGAACTAACCCACATGAGAGGTTATGGTGGTGGGGAAAACTTGAGGCTTAAATCACATGAACTCCCATCTTAATGATGGAGAAACCTCTCAACTCCCACTTTATGTTGGAGGAGTCTCTTGAGCTTCCTCGACATTAATTATGTCAATTCCATACTTTAATTAATCCAATTAATTTCGTTCCATCTTGAAATGTTCCCACAAAATTTAATTTGACAATCATAAATTATTAATATGGTTATTTTTATTTTGGTGGGATTCAGGGAATGGATTGGGAAAGGGGAGAGCTCTTGGATAAAAGCTCTGAAACGAAGAATTACAACAAAGAACGCAGACTTCGACTCATTATTCTACTATGTGACATTCGTTGATGAAGAATGTCTTCAACATGAACAAACTTATGATCAAGAAAACACCATTGTCACCAAGATCCATCTATTCCCAATGGCATCGTCCCCTTTCCTGCAGACAATCTTCAATGAATCAAATGAACAAGGTAGGGGTTTTTTTGCATATGAATAACTTTCCAATGTTCATCCCTTGAATTATTTTTTGGGATTGGGAATAAATCATTACTTGAGGTTGTCATGCTTGATTTTCTTCTTCATGTTCATGTTTATCCATACACTACCACCCTAACCTGGAGTGTACGGGACAAACAAACATGGCCCAACCAATCCGCAAATCTTGTGATGATTTGTGGTGTTGAACGTGACGAAGGTGACAGAGAAACACCACTACCCCGTGGCCACTACCGCCTTGCGGCCTCTCTGCCCTCACGACACCCCTCGTAGATGAGTCACTTCGTGGAAACCATGACCGCCTCACCCAGTGTATTCACCACCTAAGGCCCTGTCGCGTCACCCACACTCGCTGCCATCCAGGCCAAGCTGTTGTCCGAGCATCCTCGGCTGTGCCGCCTGAGACCTTTCGAGCCGCCCAGACTGAGTCACCCTCGGCCCTCTAAGACGACCGGCCACACCACCATCTCCCCTCCATGATGCCCCAGCAGTGCCGACTGCAGCTCTCTGATCCATCCCAGCCGTGCCACCCATGGCCTCTACGAGCTTCCTTGGGCCGGTCTGGACCACACACACCCTCTCGGCACCCCCGCAGTTCAGCCGTCGTTCACAGCTGCGTGGATCTAAGACCTCTGCCACCCCACGGTACCCATGGCCCTCACGGCCTATTGGAATGCTCAGTGGTATGAGCCACCCATTGGTCCAGGACGCCCCTCGAGCTGGTTCGACTCAGGCAAGCTCTGGTCGAGTCGGTCTGACCTGGTTGGACCAGACTCGGACCTGATACAACTCTTTTACTTTACTTGGGATAAACAATTTGGCACCTAATGTCCGTTTGATGAACCGTCATCAGCTCTGGAAATCAGGGAGCATGATGGTCCCTTTAAGTATACCCCACTAGAGTTTTGGATTAAGATGGGGAATGTTCTGGTTGGATCGGGCATGAATCCAACCAGGCCCCCAGGACCAAAAGGCTAATAACTCACAGATCGGGCATCTAATTGACCCATATTTTGTTGCGTTGAGACTCATATGAAGTGGTAGACCATTTAGATTATTCTTCATGGGACTTCATGGCTATTGGTGTATCGATCAGTAGCTCGTCGAGTGGATCCTCCCCTAGATGAGCGAGCATTGTGTGGGAACCCAGTAGTTAGTTGAGAGATGATGATTTCTGACCTTTTTGACTTGGTGGGACTGTACATGCCATGTGGGGAGAGCCTATGTGTGGAGTTTCATTCTCATGGTTGGGAGCATCTCTGTGTTATGTGGCAGAACTATGGTACATGATAGGTGGATTTCCTCAGCAGGCCACGGTGGGGAGCGCCTCTACATGACATGACATTCCCACAGTACTGGACAGGTGGAGTACCTTAGAAAGTCACGAGGGGGAGTGCGTATGTGTGACACGGTGGACCCCTGGTAGAGAGTTCCTCTGTGTGACTTGGAAAACACATGGTACTTGAAAAGTGGAGTACCTTAACAGTCCAAGGTTTTTGTGAAGAGCCTCTGTGTGTTGCAGTAGGTCCACTATACTCGATAGAGGAGGAGATCTCCAACAACCGAGTTGATCGACGATGTGACTGGGTATGCTGCTTGTTACTACCCCAAGAATTATCCTGGTGTGATATGAGTCATTATCCTTATGTTTTCCTCATGATTGAGATGGATTAATTGATAACTTGGGTATATGTATGGAAAGATAACTAAGTAGGGTAATTTGTTGATCTCAAACAATGTGGTTTATCCTTGGTGGTTTTTGACTGACCTTGAGGGTCTCGTGGTCCCTACTGTGTATCGTTATTCACACCCCTGCACATTCTATGAATGTACCTTGTTGTGATGGATGCTACAAACAGACAGCACTGACTAAGGCTGAGAGTACCAGGTCTGGATGGTGCTCAAAGGTTGACCATACGGTGTGTCGGTACGCAGAGAAGACGGGTGGACGTGGAGTGCGGATGAGGTGATCTGTACCTACCCTTCTTGTAGGAACCTCAGAGGATTCTATAGTAGCGGTCTTTTATCATTTCTCAGTTGTTTTTTATTTCATTTTTACTTGTATCTTTACAGTTGGGCTTGTATTACGGTACCCTATTATGTTTCATAACTCTTTTTACTATACAGTTTACTTATGTTTGTATCTTGTTATGTGCTTGGTTGCATGTGCTTACAGTTTATAAAGAAAATGCCTTCCTAGTATTGGGTAAAACCCCTTTTGATGCTATTCATCATCCCCTAGCCTATGGAAGGTGAGCTTAGGGTAGTAACGACACGTGCCCCGAGGGATGGGTTGTGACAGGTGAACTCTATGGGGATCTTGAGTACTATCTCATTCATGAGTTCCTATCTCCAATGTATATAGTGCATCATAATTAATAATCTAGGGAAAATCAATCATGATGATCTTATTAGGTTACCCAGTGCAATGGTATCACGATAAGGCTATGATATATACATATGTTTCCACCACCAATGGATTATAACAAATAATCCATCCTGTGAATATATATTATAGTGGTGTAAAGGAATGAAATGTAATGATATAAATATAAAAATACTAAATAAATTTATAAATTTTAAAAAAATCGGGCTTAGGATTGTCATGGACACTTCATAGATACAACCTACATCAGCCTAATATGAAAATTAACTATCCTAACAGAACTAATAAAAATATGGTAGGAGTGTAATAATAGGTAATCATAATTAGGTAGCATAAAAGAACTGTTCAGTAGAATGTGATTTTTCCTAGAGGATACATCCATTAATTTAATTATTTACCATTTTCATTTAATAATAATTATAATATCATGTATTAAATAATATATAATTAGAGGACCTTCCAATGATAACCTTATAAGGGAACACAAGAATCACACCATGAGCATATCCATTATCCAAGATGATAGAGTCTATCTATGGTGATCAAAACATAGAATCCTATGTGACACACATGCTGTAATGTAAACATTTCAGCTTCAAAACCTTCATTGGTATGTCAAAATGGGTCTGATTATCACTTCATATATTGTATAATTTTACATCAACTAGGCCTATAAACATGTTCTCTCTTGGGAACTAATATCACTAATATAGATATATGTAACCCGCACAGTGAGGTAGTCCATGTTATTCCATGTATCACCCACGATGTAGAATGTCTCAAAAAACCATGATCCCATCATTATTGTTCCATTAAAATGAACTCTAGTATCTTATAATGTGTAAATGTATTATATTACCCTTGAAATACATATATTATATCAATAATGAAGGGAAAACCCATAAACCATTTTAATTACTCCATGATGTTAGACATATACTCATAGTGTCCATAACATATGATAGGGACATTAAAATAATGTTATGACCATAAAATTTTAAATTAATTTACTATGTATTCCTTATCATTATTAAAAAATCCATGTAATGGTTTAAAATATAATGTCATGGTGGTCTGCACTTGGAAGACAACACTATACAAGCACGAAGGGTGAGATAAGCTAAATTAACATGAATTTCACTAATGAAATGTAAAATTTTGTTTAAATTGTGGATTTATCATTTCCTAAGGAAGTGTTTTAGTCAATAAGAGTTAATTTTGTGGAGGGATACCCAATTCCACATTTTAGTTACTCAAAAAAATATTTTAGATGGAAAAGCACCTCAATGAATAGTTTTTTAGAAAAATTAATTATTTAATCAATTCAAGGGACACACCCTTAAATTTTGGTTCAATATAGATGTTTATAACCCTCAAATAAAGAAAATTTAATTTATATTTCCTACTCAAATTAGTTAATAAGGTTCTTGGAAACTAATTTCATATTTATTATGTAGCACCAACGACACAACAACCTAATTTATATAATTGAATACATTGAGGGAGAAATCTGTAGACCACATACCATATACCCAGGATACATTAATCATCTATTACTAATTCTTGATTCAGTTTGGTTTGAGAGAAAATAATGAAAATAATGAACTCCTTGTGAATTGTAAAAATAATCTCGCACCAAAATAGTGTATATAATTATAAATTATATATATATAACTGGAATGAAGAGTTTTATACATATAAGGAAACTCTAAATCACTTTAAAATGCAAAAATATGACAATGTATTGAGCATAATTATCCATGTTATGAGATAAGTTAATATATTATCAGTGGGGATGTGTTGTGTGTGTGTGTTAGTGGAATATAAGTGAAGTAAAAAATATGACAATATGAAAAAGTGGTAGTTTTACACACAATAAATAGGCACACAGTTTTTTAGTGCGGTTTTACAAACTGTGTGATGAACATCCAAGTGAGACTCTCCATGAATTGGGATTCCCATAGTTCATGGACATGGTTTTATAAACAAATCTCAAACCGTGAATTTTACTGATATCAAAGACCTACGGTAAGTCATACATGAATTGTCTTGTTGAAAACGATTTACCAAAACATTGTGACACCATGATCTCCACTGAGTAGTTCACAATGTTTATATTAAAGGGAAATAAAATTTAAAAAATTTGTGCTATATTCATCCATTTCTGGATTTCAGAATTTGGTTCCAACACTCCAAGAACTCATCAGGACACCTATGACACCTATCGAGCCTTCAAGAATGTCTAGTCAAAATGTAACAGTGTTCCACCTATCATTATTCATATAAAAACAAGGGTTTTAAATAGACATATCCAATATGTAAACTAAAATTTCATTTTAATTTTATTTTTCAAAAAAATATGATGATACACACCCAGTCATTGCTTGACTCGTGCATGAAACTTGGCATGTATAAAAAAAATTCATGGAATTATGTACATCTATTCACATCGCTATGCACGTTGTATAAGGTCTTATTATTTACTATATTATGGCCACATACAAATTCACATGAAGTTACTAAAATATGGCCATGAACATGGGAATTGACATGGATAATTAGATGGGATCTACCCAATGTACACAGGTATGACATTATGAACATGTTAACCTTTAAGATGCACAAATACAAATGGACAGACAATTACATTCTATTTTAATATTTGGGAGAAGGTATTTATTTTAGATATTTGTGTTCCATGTGAGCATGATACACAATCATATATAGGCTTAGTGAGACACACAATGTATCATCAATGACAAACAAACACACACACACACACACACACCGCACACTCCCTTTTGTAAATCTTGGAGCCCCATTTCTTATGTGTTTATCTCTGGTATGATATTTTGTGTTTCCCATCAGACTATTTCAATGTTGATCAGTATTTCATTATTGAGTTCCCCTAGTATATCCCTTTCATGGTACAATGTTAAATTATTCTTCTTCAATAGGTGGTGACCTCCTCTACAATATGAGTCTCAAATATAAATTTTTTCCCCTAGTGATATTGGATGTGATCCTCTAGAATTCATTCATCCAACATGGTTATGGATCTTCCTATCAGCATGAAAAAAATTAATATGGTGTCAGACCCTTATCTAGAAGGATAAACCTATACGATTCCGGGTATTGTCGTATAAATGATACCCAACATGGATAGTTATTCAAATATGTTTGTTTCTGTACCCAGAATATGTCTTGGTTATAATATCCTATATTGGTGTAAAAATCATCATAGTTCTATGTTTTATATTAATTGTAATGTGTTGATGATCATGACCACACTCATGAGCACTATTAGTGAATATTTGTCTCAGAGAGTTGAATCTCCCAAATGTGGATTATCATGAAAAATTGAATGGAATCATGTGGATGGTTTTAGGGGTAAAACCTTGTTGGGACTTGATGTTTTTATGAATACATCTAGTATTATTCACGAATATTGATATTCATAATTTCCTAATGGAAATACCTTTATATTTGGGATCATTACTCGTGATTCATTATGTTTGGTTGTGTTTTGATGTCTAAACATGAATTTTAATACACAACCCTACATGGGAATTCCAACAAATGTAAGGCCTTATGATGATGACATGAAATTCCAGACTGTCTTAGAATGATAAGGAGTACACGAAGAATAGTTTAGGCTATACATGTCGAGGTGTTTACTAGACGTTTCATTTAATAGTAGTCCCCTATTTCTATGATGATTGGACTCCATTGATTTTATTTAAATGGTCATGTATTTAGAACCATTATTCATTTTAGAAATTTTTTCTTACTCTGATTTGTGATGGATATTTTTCATGAATTTATGACATCAGTTATTTTTTACCTTTTCAAAAATACTTTTGTTATTGAATATATGATCTGGTGTACTGATACATATGCTAATGCCACCCATGTATGGAATATGGATACTCAATGTGGGTCTCTATCCCCTTTCATATTGGAGGTGTGCTTGAGAAAGTCACACATGGATTATCACTATCCCTGTGGGAATTGATGGGTTAGGTAATGATATGTAAGTGTAAATTAGTTTGGTGGGATAAGACATACTATTACGGATGTCTAAACAGTTCCATCCCTGATCCATTAACATGACAAAGATGGCAAAAAACACCGTAATAACTGGTAATATAATGCACCACCTTTAATATAACAAATAATTCATCTTTTTATTATAAATATTCATAACTAACACATATTCATTAGTAAGTCTGGTTTAATTTCGATATTAAATTATTCATGATACATTTTAAAATAAAATATAACCCCTTTAATATATATGATGATTGTTTTATCCTAAAGATTTTTAACGTCCAATCAATACATGAGATATAACTAAGATAGATATAAATGATTGAGTAAGATAAAAACCAAAAAATGTGACCAGATATGATAAAAATGATCCAAGATATCATAAGATTCAATAATAATATTACAAAATCATAAATGTAAATTATAATAAACTATCAAATTGAAGAATGCAATAAGATACCAAATATAATAGTAGTGTGGTAATCATGAAAATTATTTAATATCATATAATCATAAATCATTTCATCATAATCATAAGTCAATGATGACCTCCATGTAATCATAACAAAATTTATAAATCTAGCAGTATCATTCCACGTATGAAATTAGATGAAAATTTATCCCCAACATTCTTATGCAACTCATGTGATATAAATAATTGCCCAGTCAATTGTGGAGATGTATACTGTTTTCCCACCCATCATCATAATTTCATAGAAATATTTCTATGACATATAAAAGAAACATACATAATGAAAAAACTACAAATAAACCCATGAGAAATAATTCTATAGCCTAATAAATATATAATTCCATAACCATCAGGGTGTCAAGTGGGATCCCAAAAATGTAGATCATGTAATATAGTTGAAAAATTTTAAAAACGATATAATATTTATTAAAATTTCATCTCAATGTAAGAAATTATTTTTAAGAAACTATGATGAAAACATTATAAATTTTATTTCCATTATCATACATATAAAAAATACTAAAAAATATTTAATAAGGATAGAGAATATAGTTAACAAAAAAGGATATATAAAACATCATATATAACAAAATAATATGGTAGGTTTTTGAAATAATTGGTAGAATAAATTATTTTACCTATAGAACCTGAAAATTAATAAGAAATAATATGGTTCCCACTTCCGAACATTATTTAAAGAAAATATTGGAATTAAAACTACAGAAAGACATGCATGTCCCTAGAAAATATAATAAAATTAAAATATTATACATATTGAGATGATGTATAAATAATATATAAGGTACTGAAATTAAAGTGGTAATGATAATGGTGATCTGATAAATAGTGATATATAATATAACCTCACGACTGAGAAATGGTGGGAGGAATCACATACCTCAATTCCCAATATTTCTCATACATAATACTATCCTAATAAAATGTTATAATTCATTCAAATGTTTTATTATATTTAAAACATTTATATTTATTCCATATCTAATGTATATTTACTATCATGTTTATTTAATTATTATGTTGATATTATTCATGTAAATTATTTTACTATTATTTAGTTCCTGAGTCCAAATTATCATTCATCCAATTCTAATATCTAATCATCACATTCCAAATGAACATTAATATATAACATTAATCTGATATAGTGTTAATTTCAAAACCTAATAAAGGGAGTTTATTAATTTATTGGAAATTTACAATTCCTAGATTCATGTATGGTTAATTTATTTTTGTGGTTAAAAATTACTTTTATTGTTTACTTATAAATTGACTATTCACAATCTTATTTAACCGTTAATTAATAATATACAAGAAATTATTTTTATAGTTATTTTTATATTCAATCATGAAATCCTATTTTATGAATATACATGGATGTATAAAGTCCAAATAAAATTTCATCATTCACATAGTTAGTATAAAACTACCATGGTTGAAAAAAATTTAGAATGTTCAAGAGAAGATTAAAAATATTAAATATTTTATTTCATAAAAATTTTTGAAATACATTATAATAAAATTTTATTATTACATTTAAATGTTATTTCTGTTATATAAGTGGAAAGATGATAATTAAAATAAAGGGAATAGATTTGGAAAATAAAATATATCTTTTCAAGCCATATATTCATGACTGAATAGAAATCCTTCGGAGGAGGGAATTTGAGTTATTAAAATGTACTATAAATGAATTTAGAACATTTTAAATAGTTTTTGGTCAAATATTTATGTAATGATTAATTTTTTTATAATATATGAAATATATAGAGGAGGATTTTCTCTATATACTGGGAGAGGAACATCCATAAAAAATATTTATTACATTATTAATTATTCTAATGATTAAGAATAATAATAATTCTTCTATAATTTACTTTTTATTGTTTATAAAATATAAGGTAATTTTCCTTCTATATTCACAAAAGACAAATTTTTAACTTCATCAAAGTTTACACCCTGAAAATAATGAAATAAAATATATTTCATATAAAAAATAAATTAGAAGTTGAAAATTTATTAATAGGTTTTGATATTATACTTATTATTTCTGAATTCGTTTCATACTAATAATTTTGTTTCAATTAACAAAAAATAAATTATTTTAACTTAATAATTATTATATCACAATGATATTAAAAAGCTTTTTTTAATAAAAATATGATATTTTTTAATAATAACAAAATATATAATGGTTCTATTATAATACATAAAACTAATCATAATCTAATTTTTACATGAATATTAATAAAATGAAATTTACATTATTATATTCTTATTTTAATAAAAATATTTGTCACTATTTTAAAAATATATATAATATGTATCAAATGTTATATAGATTAAATATTATTTCATTATATATGAAGGATTACATTTCAATTGTTATATTTTTTTAATTTTTTTTAATTGAAAATTATTTATTATATATCATCTAATCCAAATGAATTTATAAATTAGTTAGTTAAAATAATTAAATTTGATGATAAAAATTTACTTTTAATGAAATAAACATAAACATTTTTTGATTAAAATTTAAGGTTATGCATAATGTTTATGACATGTTTAAGGAAAATAATTATCAAGATAATATTCAATTTTTTTTACTCAGTCAGTGTAAATTTTTGTATTATAGATTTTAACACCTGCAATAATCATATTATTATGTTAGAAGACATTCATTAATCCAACTGTTATATAATTATCAAAAATTTTAGATATATCCCTTATTTAGTTCATTAAATTTTTACTTAGTTTACATTAAATACTATTGTAATTAAAAATAAAAAATTTCATTTTTTTCTAATATTTTAAGTAGTTTTTCATATGTATATGTTATTTATAAAATATCTTGATAATATTGAAATTAAAAATCTATTTACTTTATTTATTTATTTATTTTATCTCATTAGAATATTTTTATTTCATTGTAGTTTATAAATTATTAGTATATAATATTTAGAATTCATTAAAGAAAATAAAATAATTTTATATGGTTTATATAATTTTTATTATAAAATATACCTAAATATTACACAAATATATTTATAGAATGATATTTTCACATTAAAATCTTTGTTTCATCTTAATTAATATTCTTTAAGATACCTTTTCCGTTGATTCACATGGATTCTATGTTGCCGCTTTATTATTATGATTTTTAATTTTATAACATGGAAATAAGTATGGCCTTGTTTTACAAGGCTTTATGTCTATGATCCAAACTCTCCACTAAATACTGCCCATAAGATGGGTCATTATCTAATTATAAAAACTACATATTTATTATATGGTGGTGTTATAGAATGTACTTCGAAAATATAGATACATGGAAGACGATACATTCTTGATAATAAGTTTGTGAAATGAAAATGCTGATATGTCACAATCTTATTAAAATCATCAATCTAAAAGTGTCTAGTGTACCAAAAAATAATTTCCACTTATTCCAAAAAATAATCACTCAATTTTATGGAGAACATTGAATATTTATATATCTTCATTCTCAAAATCTATGTCAAAATACTTATTAATGGAATAACACTTCTTTCAAATCAATGCTCCTCTGATTTATTTTCCAATGAAATTGATCCACTCTACCACCTCTTCTATGAATTTTAATAACAATATCTTCCTTTATCTAAAATCACTGAAATATATTGGAATGTTATAAATAATATCATATAGGGGTCTATGTGGATCTATTTAATGTATTTATTTAATACTACTATATTTTCAAAATACAAAGATTAATTGTGAGAATTCACTAAGTGGGGGGGAATTAGTAAATTCAAATCGCTTTAAATGTCACCATCAAATGACCATTGAAACGTATTATTTATAATGAAATTATTAATGTAAAATATTTACACTAATAATAATTTACATTCATGGTAGTCATATTATGATTTATATAGTTCATCCACAAAATTATGCAACTATATACGTAGAATTATTAGGTAAAACGCATGATCATATGATCCACTAGTAATCATGGATTACATGAGATTAAAGATTATCCATTAATACATTACACAAAATGTATGTCCCAAAATATTTAGTGTTCTCCCACACAAATAATTAAAGGTTCTGTGAACTTGAAACAATAAGGGAGTGTTTACCTAAACTAGAAATCGATCAAGTTATTATTGTTTTTATTCATCATCCCTTTAATTTCATCTTGGTATTCTTCCATTAATATATATAAGAATTAATAAATTACCAACCCAACATATATTTATTCTCTTTCTCATCCTACATAAAAAATTATTCCTTTATCTAACTATAAAATTCAAATTATAAATTATTATTAAAGAAAATAACCATTATTCTTCTATTTTAAATTATTTTTTACATTAATAGATCTATCCAACACTCCTAGTCCCCAATAGTTATGATTTTAATATATATATATATAAGATCGTGTTAGGTAATCCCATGATGAACTAGGTGGGCTAAATCAGTATAGAAATAAAATATTAGATTTTTTCTATTTAGAATGTTGTGAATTTACTCACTATATCATGTGGTTGTTCTTTATGAAAAAATGTGATACATTGTTGTGCAATATAGTTGTTAAACATTATTATATTTTTTAACAATCAATCCATTTTTTGAGGACTTATATATTTGATTTTGTAAGATGATGTTGATTTTGAAAATAGAGAAACAAATAATTTCAATGACCAAAGGATTGTGGGGTTATACTATACCTTATACTAGAGTAAACTATTTCATTGTACAATAAACTATTTCATGATGTAGTAAATTTTTATAATCTGAGTTCAATGATGAATTATCAATAAAATATGGAATGAAACCTTAAAAACTCTATTCAAAAGGAGTACTTATTTCTCAGGGCCTCCTCACAATAGGGTTGTTAGGGAATTTATAGTATAATTGGATTTCATTATGATGTCCTTTACATTACATATAATATCAGTTCAAAATTAATTATAATCAGGATTGAATCACAAAATGGGGACAGAAGAATCTATATAATTCACTCTTACATCTATATATTTGACCAAATCACATTATGAAATCGTATTTTATATCTAACATTGTAATGTTGTATCATTATATTTACCATTACTTCTATAAAACTTGAAACATATAAATTTAAAACTTTTTCTAAACACATCATAATTTAAAAATATGTCTCTCCTAATAAGAATCAATATAAAACACTTGAATTTTATTATAATATATTCAATGAACATTTATTTTGATAATTTAAAAGAAATATAACCCTTATAATATGCAATTAATCTTAATATATTTTTCATAATTTTCCCCAATTGATTAACACTTCATTGAAATATAATTAAACATCCTAAAATTTAATAAACTCTTCCAAATCGTTGAATATATCATTTACATTTAAAAATCTATATCCCCCTTGGAATTTTCTTAACCATATAATCTATAAAATTCTACCAACTTTTATTTTCAACCTTTAACATTGATAAACTAAACACTAAAATTAACCATTATTCAATAATCATAAACAATTTATAGTGATATCAATATTGGAAAAAATGATTATGAATAACAAACCCAAATATTTCAGTTAAGATCACTCGTATTTTACATCAACATAGTAATTAATAACAACCAAATACAATTTCATTAAAATTCATCAAAATTGAGCCACCATTATCCGAACAATGAAAATGGAACACATATTCTTTATAAAGGTATTAAAACATTTAAAACTGATAAAAAAACACAAACACACAAACATAAAAACATTGAATTCAAAAAATTATTAATTATGAAAATCATATTATGTAAATTCTACCCTTTAAAGAAATATATATTACTTCAATTATTATAGTTTGTCTCCACTGTTGAAAAACATAAAAAATAAAATTTATTGATGTTATAAAATCACCATACCATGGCCTTGAATGTATTAAGGTTGAACTCACATCCTCAACCACATTTTATGAAATTAATCATTTAGAAATTTCCTACTGAGAAAATCCATTATATACAGTTTGGATAGAACAAACTTTAGTTTTAAAAATTATTTTTTAACAACTCATTGATAAAATATTTAGTGACCTTAATTTTAATAAATTTTTAATGTTGAACATGTTTTATTGATAAATTAATGGTATTTTAATGATAAAATCACATGATTTTTGAAAACATAAAATCCACCTTTAGATAATAAAATTTAGTTTTTATAAACATTAATAGGTTTTGAAAATAAGTTTTGGAGACAAAATAAATCCTATAATTACTCGTTGTCAGTGAATTGAACATCTTTATGTGCAGTTTCACACACTTTTCACCAATAATTAAAGAATATTTGAATACATAACTTTTTTTATGTATTTATATCATAATTAATAATTATTCACACACTCTCACACACATGATCCTAGTAAATCGTGAGTACATCGTTAGACCCAGACAGGATCCTTGTACATCGTCAGTACATCATAAGACCCTCACAAGATCCTAATACATCATCATTACATCGTCATACCCACATTGGATCCTAGTACATAGTTAGTATGTCATCATAGCCACACATGATCCAATTATGTCTTATATACGTCGTCATACCCTTACAGGATCCTAGTACCTTGTCATTACATCGTCATACCCACACATGATCCTGGTACATCGTCACAACAAGCGACTGGGTTCCTGCACTAATCTTACTATTCTCTGATAGGGTGCGCTTATCAAGTCACTGGTCGATACTCCAACTTCAATGAAGTCAATAAATATGTACCTCAAATGACCGGAACGTCAAAGGGGTCTCAACATAATATACGGTGTTTCAAACGAATGCTCGATCTATATGTTATTAGACTTTTAGTCCCACGGGTCCAGCTGGATTTGTGGTCGATAGAACCTGACTATACCCCAACATTATACATACCTCATGTGTGGTATACTAAAAGTACAAATCTTTCTCCAAGGATTCCAGCTCTAGGAAATGATCATCAAATGGACGCTTGGTGCCAATGTTATTGTCAAAAGAGTGTATAGGGTCGAAACTGGTCTGGGTCCAGTCCGACTATGTCAGACCGATCAGGCCCGACCCGGCCAGAGAAGTGCTTACGCGGTTCGGGTCGGCCCTACCCGGCCCGTGCTTGCGGCCCATCCGGAGTAGCCTTTCTCAGGTGGTGACCAATAGTGGGGGGTGGGTGCCGCGGGGTGGTGCATGGGCCGTGGTTTGACACAGGGGATGCAATGCGATGGGGGGCGAGGGGTGGTGTGTGGGCCGTGGGGTGGCATGCAGGTCGCGATGCAGCGAGGGGGCCATAGGGCGGCGTGCGTGATGCGGGGTGGCGTGGAGGCCAGTAGGTGGTGTGGGTGCCGCAGGGCAGAGCGCGTGCAGCGGGGTGGGGCGGGGGTGGCAGGGGTCTATGGGGCCTCACTGGGGTCGCCTGGCAGGGGCCGCGAGGTTGGGCCGGGGCTGCACGACGACATGAGGTCCGCGGTGTGGTGCGAGGCCGCGTTGCACCACGGGGGTCAATGTTGTGTCATTTCCTTTGTTAAGGCCGGTAGTATGCAGATCACCATATCTCAGTCCCACCAGTGCAATTCGCCGGCACTAGTTTCCGCCTTCTTCCATTGTGACGAACACGAAAAAAACTCATGAAATAAATTTAGAGAGGTCGGGCCATGTTTGTTTGGCCAGCACCCTCCACGTTAGGGCAGTAGTAAAAGACATAATTAATCTTGCATGATGAATGTTAAACCCTAAAACCTCCAGCAATGATTATTCCCCAACCCCCAAAAAAATCATCCCCAGATCAACTAATTAGAGAGTTGATCCGCGTACATTGTTTAGAATGTACGAATATGGTAATAAAAAAAATTACACATAATTAAACCCCTACCTCAGAGGATTGTTGACAAAGGTCGTGAAAAAAGAGACTAAGTTGTTGGGAATATTGGCATCGACATGCATCGCTTCCGCATGATGCATCTGATGTCTGCTCGAATGTCGTCCTCATTCGTCAATTTCAGGGCGCGTTCTTCGTTGGAGGATGTGTTTCTCCACAAACCTCCAAAGTGACTCCCTTTGGAAAACACACTCCAAAAAATTCCAAGAGATGAAATGTCAACTTAAATTAAACTAGGATTAATATAATTTGACACCATAATTAAATGAAAATATTGATTAAATGGAGAGGATGCATAATTAATTATCTCAATTAAATGGGAGGATTAATTAATAGGGAGTTGAGAGGTTTTTATCCATTATAGTGGGGTTCAGGTGGTCCCCACAACCATGGATTCAAAATGGGGGTTTTAGTTTTCTTTCTCTCCACCACTTAACATTCACATGGGAGGATTAGTTTTTGTGGTCCTCATCTCTTAACATCCACGTGGGAGTTTCAAATAAAAATAAAAATGATAAACAATTTTTTTTCCATGAAAATGTGAAAAACTATCATTCACCCTTATCTTACTATGGTCAAGGTAAAGGTCTCCTTTAAATAATACTGGTTCTGCAAGTTCAACGGTGCCATCATATTTCAATTACGAGAACCAGTTAAAATGTTACAAAAACCAGCTCGCACGTTCACAGAATGTACCCAAAAAAAAGTTCAGAAATTTATTCAGGCACACCAGATCTCCTGCTGAGTGCATCTGCTACAAAGTTTCCTTTCCTAAGAGTATAGATTATCTTGAAGTCATTGTCCAATAGAAACTCATGCCAATGTCTATTAATTAGGTTTAGGTCCCTATGAGTGAATATATACCTGATACTCTTGTGAGCTGAGTAGACTGTAAAATGCTCACCCGTCAAGTAATGTCGCCACATTTTCAAGGTGAAGACCACTACTGCAAACTAAAGTGCATGGGTAGCATAGTTTTTCTCATGTTGTATCAGCTGTCAAAAAACATATGTGATCACTTCTTGCTCCTTCATCAGGACACATCCGTGCATGGTCCCTGATGCGTCGTAGTATACTACGTACCCAACAACCTTCTCTGGTAGCCTCAAAATGGGGGAAATAGTAAGCCTCTGCCTCAGCTCCTTAAAACTCCACTGGAATCTCTCTGACCACATGAATGGATTCCCATTATTTATCAACACTATTAATAGTGCTGTAACTATGAAGAAATATTGTACAATCACATTGTTGTATCCACCCAAACCCTGGAAACTCTGTACCTCTATCACACTCCTGGGTGGATCCCAAGAAAGTACAGTATCAATGTTCATGGGATCCACTACAACTCCAACCTTCGAGGTGACATGTACTAGAAAGTGATCATCTCAAATCCAAAACTTTCACTTCACGGGTTTACAATAATGTTGGTGCTCTCAGAGTGTTTCCAGTAATACCTTCAAATGATAGACATGCTCCTCCTCTGTAGTCGAGTAGATAAAAATGTTACTGATGAAGACTACGACAAAGTGATCAAGGCATGGATGAAAGATCATGTTCATGTGTCCCATGAACATTACTAGAGTGTTGGATATGCCCAATGGAATAATCAAGAACTCGTTGTGGCCATACCAATATCTTAATGTTGTCTTCTACATATCCTCTTCTTGCACACTAAGCAAGTGATAGCATGACATGCGGTCTATATTTGAGAACCGTTGTGCTCTGTTCAACTAATCAAAGAGGTTGTCAATCCTCAGGAGTGGGTACTTGTTCTTCACAGTTACCTGGTTCAGGTGCTAATAGTCGAAACAAAGTCTCAGGCTCTCATCTACCATCGTAGTGAATAAAATCAGGGCTACCTGAGAAGAAACAATGGGCCAAATGAATCCCTTCCCTTCTAAGTCCTCCAGTTGTACCCACATCTTAGCATGATCTGCGGGAACCATACTATATGATGGTGATATATCAGTGTTGTCCCAATGTACAAGTCAATGCAGAAGTACACCTCTCAGCGATGAGGTAGACCTAGATCGTTATTCGGGAAGACATCCACATACTGGTCCACCACTAAAGGATAACTCAGACTCTGTATATCAACTGCTCCAATGGTAAGGCTAGCCAATATATGTGTAATCGGCTATACCCTCCTCTGGGTTAGTCCATCCTATGCAGCAAAGGCCCTCTTCTCGTCGATGAAGGTAAAGCGGGTCCCATCCATTCGAGAACACCACTCTTTGCACCTAATACCGTCAATCTAAGGATGAACTGTAGATAACCATTCCATACAAAAGATGATGTTGAAAGCCATCAATGTCACTCCTGGTAGATTGCAGCAGATACTCTCACCTCCAAAAGTAAGCTCGCATTGTGATCACCAGTGTATAGTCGTCGAATCCGCTCCCGTTGGAGTCCCTATCCATAAGGACCGAGCCAACAACTCCGTTATAATCTCCGACCTCTGAATTAGGGTAGTGGGAATATAAGAATGACTGAAACCTTTGTCTATATGTATTGTAGCTAAGGTGGAATAGACACAGATCGTACCTCGATTCATCTCTAGAGCACCAAGGTCATCGGCCTCAGCTACCAAGAGTTGAGCTCGCCCCTATCCACCTACTCCATGTGGTTGGGATGGACCACCTGGTGGTGGTGGCGGTAACACCTAAAATCGCCACCCACCACCATCTGCATGACCATATCCACTTCCATGTCCACCTACTCCCTTCGGACCTCCTCGATCGACCTTGTCTCCGCTTGGGCAGTCCCTTGACTGTCTGCTGATCATCCATACAGCGGGTCGAACAGTCATGAGCCATGTGACCCTTCCCGCCGCATGTGAAACATTGCATGTTCCTCGCATGACTAACTCTATCTACCATCTCCTGCACAAATGACCCTGAATCATGTGGTCATCCACCTGTTGGTCTGGTCCTCTTGGACCTCAATGAAATATATCATCATTTTCCTATAAAAGGCTGGTGGTAAAGATCACCCTAAGATCAGATGGTGTCCCTACCAGTCAAATTATTCTCAATACAGCCTCCAGCCAATCCTCAGCCACTTGTGGGTCCGTATCTCCCCTGAACCTGGGTGGAATCTGGCACTGTAACTCATGCAATGCGATCAAGAGGCACACACCCTCTGTAGCTGGGGTTAGTGGCATCATTGGCCCAATGGTAATGGCACCACTAGTGTCTCCACTGGTGCCTCTACTGGAAGAGGGCCCTGCACCGAGGCCTCATCGCTCAGTGGGCTATCAGTGTGTACTATATCTGGAACCCCAGCTGGCATTCTATGTGGAGGCATCTTGAAAAGAAACTGGTGTACCACGGTAAATAAGATAAACATGTTGAGATGACTCAAATTTTTATCAAAGAAAACATATCCAAATACACACGTGATCAGTGCTTTCATGTACTGGGTCAGAAATCATAAGTCGGAGTCCTAGTGTATGGATACGTCGGTCGCTGCACCAATACTGGATTCCCTAAATTTATAACCACATGTACTACACATAAAAATATTTTATTTAAAAAAAGATCAGAGTCCTATGTTATATGGTATAACTGACTCCACTTATTCCAATTCTTCATGACCCATCCCCCGGTCTCGTCCCTTGACTACCCCAAGACCGCCTTCCATAGGACAGGGGCGGGCGACTAGCATTAAAAGTCATAGTCCCTAATACCGGAAAGGAATTGCCTATATATATCCTATAAACACATTCAACCAAGCACATAGAAATATAAAAACACAAGTAAACTGTATTGAAATAAGAGTGATGATAGTAAGAGGGTCCAAAATAGAAGTCCAACTGTAAAGGTACAAGTACAAGTAAAATACAATACAACTGAAGAAAGTGAAAAACAACTACTAGGTTATCCTATGAGGTTCCTACCTAAAGGGTAGGTACAGATCAACTCCTTAGCACTCCACATCCACCCGTCTCCTCTGCTTACCGACACGCCATATGGTCCCCCTCCTGGAACCGTCCATTCAGGGTACCCTCAGCCTTGTCCAGCAATGTCTGTCATCTGCACCAAACACAACAAGGTGCGGGCATATCCAGTGCCGGGGTGAGTATAACGATACTCAGTGGGGACCATGAGACCCTCATGGTGTCAAAATATCCACAATGGTTAAAATGAAAATCATGAAATCAACTGAAAACATTACTTAGATATATACTCATACATATGCCTTTTTACCAAGTACACCCATCTCATCCATGAGGTAACACAGGGTCCAACCCAAATGCTCAAATAACCACTATTCCAAAAATGTAGGAATACCACAATGGTAAGTACTACATAGGTGCACCCCACATAATAATACCAAAATGGTATCACCATGAAGCTAACGACTCAGCTCATACCAGGTATAACATAGGTACGGTAGTAAAGAAAATTTGATATAACTACTGAATCATGTTACTCCTTTAAGAGTCAGACCCACATTAGATCCCAAATCATCATCAGACCTACAAAGGATCTTAGTACATCGTCAGACCCACACAAGATCCTTGTACCTAGTTAGAACCACACAGGATCCTAATACATCATCATTTCCACATAGGATCCTAGTACATCGTCAGTATGTCGTCAGACCCACAGAGGATCCTAGTCCATCATCAGTTCATTTTCAGACCGACACAGGATCATAGTACATCGTCCATACGTCGTTAGACCCACACATGATCCTAGTACATCGTCAGTACATTGTCAGAACCACACAACATGATATTACATCATCAATACATCATCAGGCTCACATTGGATCCTAGTACATCGTCGTTACATCATCAGACCCACACAGGATCCTAGTACGTCATCATTACACCGTCAAAACCTCACACGATCCTAGTACAACGTGAGTAAGTCTTCATACCCACACATTATCCTAGTACATTTTCAGTACATAGTCAGACCCACACAGGATCCAAGCACATCCTCAATATGTCATTAGACCCACAAAGGATCTAAATACATCGTCAGTAGGTCGTCAGACCCACACAGGATCCTAGTACATCGTCATTATGCTGTCAGACCAACACAACATCCCAGTACATCATATGTGCTTCATCATACCCAAACAAGATCCTACTAAATCATCTATACATTTTTAGACCCACACAATATCCTAGTACATCGTCGCAGCCAAATACGGGTTTTCAGACTAACCATGCATGTCTTCGGGAAGGATCACTCCTCAAGCCACTGGTCAACACTAAAAATTAAACTATGTCCCATGAAGAAGTATCCCAATGGGAAAACACATCAATGTGGTCTAAACGCAACATTTGGTGAGTCAAACAGACGTCCGGTCTATATGTTATTAACCTTTTAGTCCAGAGGGCCTAGTTGGATTTGTGCTTGATCCAACCTGACTATACCCCATATATATCAAAAACTCAAGTGGGTTATTCTAAATGGAGAATCTTGCTCCACATATTCTGGTGCTATAGATGGTTCATCAAACGGACGTATGATTCCAATTTTATGGTCAAAATTGCATATAGGGTCAAAACTGGTCCGGGTCCAGTCCGACCTGGTTAGACCGACCCGGCCTGGGCCATGTTGGGAAGCTCGACCTGTGTGGCCCAGCCCGGGAGGCCACTGCCGGTGCGGAAGGGTGGCCACGGTATGGCGCGGGGGATGTGGGGTGCCGCGAGGGCCGCTGGCCGGTGCGGGGTTGTGCGGGGGGCACGGGGGGCGCGGGGGACGTGAGGTTGCGTGAGGGCAGTGGGGTGGAACGGGGCTGCGATGCAACACGGGGGGGCCACAGTTGCGTCTTTTCCATCATCACGGCTTGTGCTGTGACGACCACCATATCCAAGCAATTATGTTCCATTTTCCAGCACCAGTGGTCGCCTTCATCCATTTCGATGTACCTAAAAAACTAAAGAAAAACATGTGGAGAGGTTGGGCCATGTTTGTTTGGCCTGAACCCTCTGCATTAGGGAGGTAGCAAGCAGCATAAAAAATCATGCATGAATAATGTAAAACCCTACAACCTCCATAAATGATTATTCCCAAACCCTCAAAAAGAAATCATCTGCGGATCAACTAGTTAGAGAGTTTATCTGTGTTCTTTGTTTAGAAGGGAAGAACATTGTAATCAATAATGACACATAATTAAACCCCTACCTTGGTAGTTTTTTGACGGAGGTCGTAAGGAAGGATACGAAGTCCTTGGGAATAGTGGTGTCACTGTTCGTCGCTTCCACAAGATGCTTCCATTTTCGGCTCGATCGTTGTCCTCATTGTTCAATTCTTGAGTGTGTTCTTCATTAGAGGATGTGTTTCTCCATGATTCTATAAAGATCCTCCCTTTTTCCAGCACTCTCCCTAAAATCCCAAGAGATTTCATTCCAACATAAATTAAAATATGTTTAATTTATGTTGACACCATAATTAAATGAAACTATTTATTAAATGGAGAGTGGGAATAATTAATTTACTCAATAAAATGGGAAGAGTAATTAATTTGGAGTCAGGAGGTTTTCTCCATTGTTGTTGGATTGGGGTGGTCCCCACCACCATGAGAATTGGGTGTCTTAGTTTGCATGGTCACAACCTCTTAACATTCACATGCGATGTTTAGTTATGGTGGTCCGCACCTCTTAACATCCACATGGGATTTTCAAATAAAAATAAAAATGATAAACTATTTTTATTTTTATTTTTTAGCGATTAAGTGAAAAAATATATTTCACCCTTGACCTACTAAGGTTGAGGTAATGGTCTCCTCAAGAGAACAATGGCGTTGTGAGTTCAATGGTGCCCTTGGATTTCAATTGCGAGCACCGATTCAAAAGTTACAAAACCCCGCTGGAACATTTTCTAAACATACACAAAAAAGATGAGAAATTTATTCCGGGCACACCGGGCTGCGAAATCAGGCTCTGTCAATTATTGTGGTGTTGTAAAATTTTAATTTATTTAAAGGAAATAACAGGGAAATTCTGGGTATTTACTGTAAAACTGAACATTTCAGGTAACAGAACATATTGATGGAAAAAAGTATTGTGTGTATTGTAAGAATACATATATTTTTGTGTAAATCAAGACAATATAACGGTTGCATATAGTGAACTATTGAAAATGTGTTTCATATAACATAATACACACTCAGTGAATTCGTATATCAAAAGAGAAATTCAATGTTTCGTGAAATGAAAAATATCAAAAAATATCAAAATAATTTGTCATATAATAATTCAAAAAATATCAGGGTGTTACATAAACTCTTCAGTACCTAATTATTCATTTCTATTAATGGTTATACCTTTTTTATAGAGAAAAAAATGATTATTCAACTATATTCACATTGATGGAAAAAATTATGTCAACATTTACCTACCATAATTTTAGTGACATAAAATAGCTGTATAGATTTGAATATAATAATATAATTGATTTTTAACCCATATAGATACATTGTTATCCTCTAAATATATTTTTCACATCTATAAATGAATATTAAAATAGTTTTAATAGTATACACATTATCTTCAAAACATCCAATGAGAACGGCATACAAGACATCTATATGGAATATACTTTATAATAATTATGTGGTGGTTGAGTAAAAAAACCCCCTTGGATTCGTAAATTTCTTATCTAATTCATTTCTTCAACTTATGAGTAGCCATTTTGGAATAGTAATTATCTATTTTATATCAAATCATTATTCCCATTTACTTTTTTATAGAAAACCAATTTTGTTTCGATAATATGCTTTCCAATTATCATTGGTAATAAATATAAAGTTTAATTATTATTGATATAATTTATTTCATCAGACATAACATTTATCCCCATTGACATGGAAAAATAATGGTGCATTTATTTTGATCCACATTTTTTTTATATTTTAAAGTTGGATCCCTTGAATTTATATAATATTTTATATCTCATCTTGATTTGGTCCTTGAATTTTTTAAAAATGTTTTCACAATTACATTAAATGTATAAATAAATTTTTTCCACACATTCATCTTTGGAAACCCATTATTTTTAAACAATAAATATTTCCACACATTAAATTCATTTTCAGCATATCCACATCTTAATATTATATTATACATCATAATATCGTTATTTTAATATTAAAAAATTTCATGTTTGCATATACAAAATATTAAATCTCTTTTTTATTAGCATTATCTTCATACAACTGAATGATAACCATGAGCGATACCTTCAACTCCTCTTATACGGATCCTTCCAAAAAATTATGATTATTTTCATGATGATATTGGGGGTACTAAATACCCTCTAGAATATCAATTTAAATAAAATATTGTAATACATCACTTATGGTTTCATATATTTATATTTGCAAAATAAAAAACACTCTAGAATTTTACCACTATTTCAAAATAATTCTCCCAAAAAGAAATGAGAAGAATTATTCTCCACAAACATGTGGCAACCCATTTTCACTATGATATTGTTAATCAATCCAAAAAAACAATTATTATGTATTTGGTCAACTTAATTCATAAAAAATATCATTATCTTCATGATATTAATCAATTTTAAAAGATTTATTTTTGTAATTATTTGGTATACAATGATTCTTCAATGAATAACAACACTAAATTTTGAAATTATTATGAAACATTTAAAAATATTCAAATCCCTTTAATTGTGTATACCTAAAAAATTTAATTCAATTTAATAGAAATAATAAATAAAATAATTAAATTAATTATCAACATTTAATTATTTCATTTGAAAAATACTCTAATTACAGTAATCCACAAAATATAATATGGGAGCTGATTTAATGACCACATTATTCTGTCAATAATTGTACATCTTACTTAATTGGCATGCTGAAAACATCCAATTTCATTATTTATTTATCATTTATACATGATTACCATTCACCCCATGTGTTGGAATATACACATTTAATGTACCATTTATTATATGTTATCAATGCTAAAAAATTTACCCTTCAACCATAAGTTCATGAATTTTCAGTATCTTTAACCTGAAACAGGTCCCCGTTTGCATTCATATCTAGTCAATACAAATTAGTTTTTTAATATAATCCCCCATAATTCATACTTATTTTAATAAAAACATTGATTAAACCATTATAATTTTGAGACACATATTGTTAATGGTGTGTTAATTCATCAAAAAATTGTTCTTCTAATTCATCTTATCATCTACAATAACCACTGATGTAACTAATTTTATCTTTGATGACCAATAATTTCCAAGTGTCACTAATCCTTTCTTTATGTTTTCAAAATAATTGTTTCTCTTCTAATATTATATAAAATGGGATGAGTTTATACTCTACTAGTTCTCTCGATATTAATTTTTTGGTGATTTATATTACAACACAAGTACTTTTAGAATTATTTTTATATTATATAATTAAATAGCATAATTAATTATAAATTTATATGGAATGAAGTAGGATGTTATGAAAATACAAAATATATACTAATGGAATAGTTACATGGCCTTTTAAATTGTAAGGCGACCATTAGAAATAATAATCTGGCCAATAGTATAGTACCTCACCTATGATAGTATAAAAAAAAATTTATGATTATTATAAATTAAAATATTAAATATTTATATTAAGATATGAGTAATAAAATGTTTTAAAAATAATAAATTAAGAGTTGGTATTATGTGAAATGAAAATTTTTAATTACATTTTTATAAATATTAAAATGATTTAAAAGAAAATTTATTTTCATAAAATAGGTTTATAAGTTAATATTTTTTATATTTTAACTGTATGATAATATTTGAGGAGAAAATTAATTTATCAATGTGTCATCAATTATATTATGATATTAAAGTATGTATTTTTTGAATAAATTAATATTTATATTAAACTCTATTTTTCTCATATAAGATAAATTATTTCAATCATTTTATCTATTTCTGAAATACACACCTTTATAAATGTTTAGGAAGAGTTTTTTGGTTTTTTTCTAAAATAGTCAAATTTTTAGTTAACTATGAAATACAATAATTTAAGGTATTTCACACTATAAACAAATACATGATCTTTTGATTAATTAATCTTGAAAGAAAGAATTATTTATAACTCATATAGACTAGTTAATATACAAAGTCCTTATATCCAAAACAAGTTCCAGCTTTGTTAAAAAAAACTAATCAATAAAATAATCAAAACACCCCCAATACAAAACACCCAACACATCCTCATCTATTAACATATCGAAATAAATGTAGATTTTATAAATTATTCTCCATTTCATTCTGATGACAATTCCTAACGTCCAATAGGTTCTGGTCTCCAAAACAAGATCAAAACCATATTCTTAAATGAGGTTATCGAGGTGAGAATATTCAAGAGGTGAAATCCTCCATCATTTTCCTTAAATTATTTTATTCATTGTTCTTTTACCATATCCTCAACTCCCATACTAAATGTGTAATTGTAAGTCTAATATCATACATATACTATTAATTTATTGTGTTAGTTTAATATCCATCATCAAACTTCTTCTCTTCTCCATTTATTATAAAAAATGAAATAATTGTCCATGACATGTTGATTCACTACCTTGATAGATTACGTTTTTTATTTCAACATTGAAAAATTATTTTCAAAATATTAAAAAAATATTTTTTATCTATATTTTAATATTAATATTAATTTTTTTTGAATCAAATTTTTATGCATAATATAAAAACATAACACTAGTTTTTATGGTTGGAAAATTGAAAAAAATAAATCAATTTTCACTAATAAATTATCATTGGAATCATCTTCATGTAAAAAATGATATATGGGTTCATATTGAATTTTCGAAATAAATTAATAATATTTCCCTCAACTTAAAATTATTTTATTTCCATTAGAATAGATGACCCAGAATTATATTCAATAGAACCATCCATGAAGCCTGGAAACAAACACTGAGAGTGAAACAAAATCGAACTATATAACTCATCAAAATGTCAATAAATAAACACTATTAATTTATAATCAATAAAATATATGTGTAAAATGATTTCAATTATGCAATTAATTATTTTAATTTCCTTATCAAGGAAATTAAGTATATGTATTGAATGATTTCATATATAATGTGGGATAATTATTAACAAGATTTTAATTCTATCAGTAAACATTATACATCAATGATTATGTGGCGAAACGTGTATTTTTGAATTGATTTTTTATTAAAAATATAGTATTATGTGGATTTTTGTTCAATATATATATTCCATTATTTTTATTATTTATCATTTCAATTTTAAGATATTTAGAAGGGAAATTATTTTAAAACTACTTAGTAAAGTATCTGTATAATAATATATTTTTTACAAATAATACCGGGATAAAAATTCGTATTTTTTTTAGTCTTTAGTTTTGTTATGATTCTATTATGTCATTACAGTTTAATAATAATTTTTTTATTTATGTGTGCGTAGATATTTTAAAATTACAAGTTATTTCAATATAGAAAAATCATTTTCTTCATGAATGTTTCATTTATGTAATTTTTATGTGTTATAGACATGTCATGGTTAATGGGAATTGTTTTGATGATGGGTCATTTTCTGTTAATCTTATGGTGGGTGACCCTATTATATCTCTCTAATACATTGGGTTATGTGATGGATGTAACTAGATAGGAATATCTTAAGAGATTATGAGAATATACTATGAAGGGTATTCTAAGTGTAACCATGAAGGTTAGTCCATATATACATGGTTTAGAGACATAATATGTAAGAGTGATAGGCAAATGATCCAAAAAGTTTCATTGTTTAATATATGTATTCTTGCTATTATTTTACTAGAATCATATTATTTTATATGGTATGATAAAGAGCTTATATTTTACTTATAAAAGTTCTTACATTTTGAAATGGTTTTCATTAATGGAATAATGGAATCCTTATTCCATTTTATGTTGATTAATGATCATTTTTCCATTCCCAATTATAACATTTTCCTCACATTTGATTTTAAGGTGTAATAAAATTTATAATATCATATTTATGGTTTTAATGGTTTGTTAAAAAAATTAATCTATTATTTTTAAAGGTTTATATTATAAAAAATGTATATTGGATCTAAGTGTCCAATTTGTAATATTTGAGAGTCTAAGAATAACCTTATGACATAATTATAAAAAAATATAACCCTAAATAATATTTCAGAATAAATGAATATGAAATAAAGTTAAAACAACTATATTAGGTAATTTGTAGTGTTGGGTATTTATAGTTGGCATCAGACCAAGGATTAGATGAAATTATGGGTTACAATTCTATTAAAAAATTATCCATAAATGATTTTATCAATACTGTTATGTTTAATGATATTTCATTTAATTATCACAATGTTTCTTCATCTATGATATGTCTATTCAGAATAGTTTTCCCTATATGGAAACAATGAAACAATATTTGGATGTCATCGAGAGGATGATATCCATCAAGAAATGGTAATTGGTAATTGTAGGAATTAGAACCCCACCGTTTGTGAATATAACAGATCGATTGATATGGGTTATATATGGTGGTGGAATCTATGAAAAATATCATCTAGATCAACAATAGTGAAATATTTTTATGATTAATCATTTTATGTGGAAACATCCTTGTGAATTTTGATTTTATTTTGATAAAATTGAATATGAAGTCTATATTAACGCCCTAGAAAATAATTAAGGTTCCATGGGATGTCCGAACCAAAAAAAATAGTATGCCTATTTTCCGTATTGATGGTGAATATAAAAAGTGGTTTAATATGGTAAATTTTATTAGGGGTAGTGATGAGATTTATTATTTAGAATGAGATGAATTAAAAAATATTTTCCTAGAGAAATAATTTTCTAAGGAAATTCAATTGAGTATGGAAAACAATTCATGGAATTGATATAGTAAGGGGATTTAGTGGTTTTATATACAGAAACATTTACCAGTTTTTAATTGTCTAATATAATTAATTTCAAGGTTATTGATAGTAAAATCAATTATATTTACTTATAATTGAAGAAAAAATATTAAACTTCATTGGATTCTTGTAAATGAAAAATTTACAAAAGAACTTTGTCAATGTGCAGAGAAGGATGAAATGGAATTTCTTGATTATCATGTGGTCTTTAATAAGTATTTGAATAACAATACTAGGTGGAATGTAGAAAGATATAATTCATCTAATAAGACTGATGGTATAAAAATTAAGTTACAATTTGTTAGAGTTGTTGAATGGAAACACATAGGGGAATTTATTTTGATGTTTTTTATGTTATCTCAATGTGGTCTAATTGGAAATATGGATCATAATCACAATAAAATATATCAATGTATTAGAAAAAATTATTTTAATATAAACGTATTATAATGTTTGAAAAATACTGTGAAGGGTCATTAAGAAAACGTTTGTCTTAAGAGGGTCCCTAATGAATAGATGTAGCGAGACTATTAGAATAATGGATTGTTTATATCATTTTCATCTACATTAATAGATACTTGTTTATCCAATTAATTGGTATTAGAAAAATAGATTATGTAATGATATTATTCTAATGTGTTAATTTATTTGTTGTCTATAAATTCTTCTATATTTGGTAAATTTTATGATAAATTCGAAATTTGACCACATGAAATAATTCGATATCATATGATAAAAACAAAGTGTGGAAATATTGAAGAAAAACATATTATGTTATTACAATTAATGTATGTCAAATAATTTACCTATAAACCTTTTTTATATCCCCTCGTAGAGTTTGATGTTATTTTTGGTTTTTATTGGAATTATTTTCACCATGATAGGATTGATTATAGAGATAAGTAATTTTTTATTCATAAATATTATGAATTTTTTCTAAACTAATGAACCCATACTAATTATAACAAATCGAGAAGATTATAAACTATTAAAATATGGAAAATAATTTCATCTTGAAAATTTTATTAAATATAAGGGACCAATACAGATTAATTATTTCTATGTTCTAAATGAGTATCTAGATTTTTTTCTTAATGAGTATCTTGGTATTATTCCTATTCATGTGGTTGATTTTTCTATAGATTTATTTAGTGATACCAAAACTAATTTAAAAACACTCATTGAATATATTATGTTGAAATTCTATAATTTAAAATGTATTAGTTGAATTTTATATTTAAAGGCTTCATTTGTCTAATCACTCCAACATAGAGTGATCATATTTTTTTAAAATAAAAAAGGTTTCATGAACATTACATTGATTATAGGGAATTGAATAACATTATATTTTTGGAAAATGCATCAATTTATTCATTCCATTTATTTTTTCATCAACTTCATGGATCTCAGTTCTTCTCAATTATTAACCCCAGGTACATGTACCATCAGCCAATGGTAATGGAGGATGAAATTATGAAAACAACGGGTAGTACATGAAATGTTCTTTTTGAGTTCGTAGTTATGTACTTTGGATTGAAACTTTATCTTTTAGTATTTATGGATCTAATGAAAATATTCATCCCTGCATATATATATAATATTTTTTTATTTTTTTATGAGATTTCATTTTATTCAACAAATAATGCGGATAATTGAAAACATATGATTTTTTTTAAACTATAAAATAAAAGAAGTTGTACAATATATTTATAATAGCTGTTTTTGGATAAAATAGATATATATTCATAGGAGCGCTATTAATAAGGATATAATAACAAACGATCCATATGAAAGAGTCGTGGTTGATTATTCATCAAGTTCTACAAATTTAAATGAGATTTATAGATTTATTTGATTAATAGTCTCTTACTTATGGTTTGTTTAAAAAATTATTATTTCATACCCAATAAATAAATTTATAGGAAAACAGGTTTTATTATTTGGAAATAAGAATGTTAATCTGGTTTTTAGGAGATGAAAAATGTTTAGTGAACGTTTTGGTTTTTCCCTACCTTCAGTAAAGAGAGAGTTTTTCATCAATAGTGATTGTTATGGGAATAGACATGGATACGTTCTGAAGAAAAATTATTAGGTAATTGATTATGCATCAAGTAAACTGAAACCCCCGTATTTTCATTACCTCACACAAGATTTATAATTAAAAACTATGGGTATCAATTTAAAAATTTGGAGACATCATATATATGGAGAAAAGTTCTAAGTATGCACAGATCATAAAAGATTGAAATATATATTCCCTCAAATAGAATTAAACATAAGGAATATAAGAATTATGGAATGGATAACTTATTATGATTTCACAATCAATTACTATCCATGAAATGAAAAAAGTGGCAGATTCTATAATTCAAAAACATCATGCTATTTTTACTATGTTACATATGTAGCATGATATATTAGTTAATGATTTATGTAATTTTATCTTGGAAGTTTTTGGAATTTGAAATTCCTATAGAATTTCAAATGATAAAGATTTTGTATATATATTTGTGAAGAGATAATATATGACTTTTGATTGAGTGATGAATATGTAGTTATTAAGTGAACTCATAGTTATCCATTTTCAGTTCATCCAAGAATCACTAATGTTATTGAGAAAATCAGGAGTATTACTCTTTAGATAGAATGAAAATACATATTTCTAGCTTTACAAGGAGATGTTTTACATGTCAACTGGTAAAAATTGGGTAACAGTCACAAAAGGGAATTCTATAACTATTTATATTTCCATTGTGGAAATGCGTAATTATATCTATTTATTTTTTAGTGGGAATACCAAAAACGTCTCGACATAAATATTTTATTTGGGATATTGTTGATAGAGTAAATAAATATTCATATTTTCATCCCTTACAATATATCTATATAAACATTCTAGGTTTTATCATAAATAGTTATTTAGGTAAACTTGAGTTCCCTTCTGTTGTATATGATTGTGATCTATGGTTCCATTATAACTTTTTGAAGGGACTTCAGAAGCGAATTTGATGTAAATTAAATTTCAAAACATGTTTTCATTCTCAATTTGAGGGATTTTTGAGTGAAAAATGTTGAAATTAGAGGATATTATTTGAGGCTGTTTAATGTATTATTATGGAATCTAGGAATTTTATCTTTCCTAAGATGAATTTTCAAATAATGGAAATTGTCAATCCATTATTAAGTTGGATACTATTGAAGAATTATATGGAAATAAGTGTCAAAACCTTACATATTGGGATGAATTATCTGAAATAAATGATTATGTGACTTGAAATTGATGAGAAAATTGTAGGGAACTATCAACTTTTTCAATGAAACATAAAGACAATTCATAGTAGGTTGAAAATTTATTCAAATATCAGAGGAAGGATTATCCATTCCTGGAAGGTGAACTTGACATTATCAGTGTTTATCCATTGAAAATGGTGGTGCATTCTTATTTGAAGGGGAATCTCAGTCCATAGTTCGTTGGACCTTGTGAAATCATATAGATAGTTGGATCAGTTCTCTATCGAGTTTCATTACCACTAAATTTATCCCATAAATTCTCTTTTATTTCATGTTTTGATATTAATAAATTATATTCCAGATTATTCTCTTGTTTTTAACATATAGTAGTTAAAATAAAATAGAACCATTTTTAGGAGGGGAAACATGATCATATTAATGATTGAAGAGAACAAGTATTGAAAAAAAAATGTAATTCACTATGAAATGTTTTTTAGAAACTACTCAGACATTAAAGAAACACTGAAATATGAAAATGTTATGAGATATTGATATCCAAATTTTTTTAATAAGTGAATAAAATTTTGAGAATAAAATTTTTTGATGGTGGGATGTGAGAACCCTGATACGTATAAAATATTTTTTTATGTATAATAAAATAGTTAAATTCACAATAAACATATAATGAAATAATTGGCATTTCTAAAAATTATGGAATCTATAATAATGGGATCGTAACATGATTCATGGAATAGATTTGTTTTGATTAGGAATTGTTATATAGAAAATGGATTATTATAATCACCTAATAAATTATTAATAAATATTATGTATATTGTAAATGTTAATATGATAAATTTATATCATGGTATACGAAAATTATTTTTTAAAATTTATAAATTAAGTGTTAGTATTTTTTGGACATAAATGTTTATTAACTAATTTTATAATTAATATAATGATTTATAAAAAAATTGTTTATATGAAACAGATCCATCAATTAATCGATTATTATTTTAAATATAATTTTTGTTTATAAGACCTTGATAAAATTTTTAATTTATCATGAAATAAATTATAATATTTATATTTATATTGTTTCAATAAATTATGACTTTAATAAAAAATTATTGTTCTCTGACATATAAATTTATTTTAAAAGAATATATTTCAATTTTTACATAAATATTTCATAAAATATTATCGTTGAATTTTTTTGGATTTTTTAATGTTTTTTGAATTTTTTTAAATTAGTGATATGTGATAATTAACAATATTTTACAATATAAGACAAATACATGAATTTTTTTTCATTAATGATGTATAAAACCATTAGGTATAAATCAAATGCACTAGCTAATATGCATAGTCATAATAATTTTCACTATTGATAGTTTGGATCCAAAATAAAAAACAAAGTAATAAAATAATAAAAACCCAACTACCCTCTTCCTATAAATACAACCCCTCACCACGTCTTCTATTCAGACATGAAATTCCATGTATCATTTCTAAAATATGCCAAATTACCTTTCCAATCCTCTTCTCCAATTACAAGACAGGATGGTACCACAAAAATACCAAAACAATGTGCCATAAGGATGTTCTCTAATAGACCATGTTCTTGATGTATAATCCTCCATCATTTCTCTTCATAATTCAATATTTTTTTCTTTTTTCCCTTATTATCACCTACACTATCAAAAGTGACATGATATCTCCAGTATAATAAATATAATTTATTTTTATTGTGATAATTGAATATCGATCATCAAACCTATTCTATTCTCTACTTATTCTAAAAACCAAAACATCATTTGTATGTGTTGATTCAGCAAATTTAAACAACAATGAGTATTCAATTTCTATTTTTTATTTCAAGGATGGACATGAAATATTTATTATGGTTAAACTTGATTTTTATATGAATATTATAACTCTTTTATGTTTATAGAAAAAATTTATATATATATATATATACACTGTTAAATATAATTAATCATGGTTATGATGGTCTGGAAACCCATGAAAAACAAACAAATATTTATCTTTAATATTTACATAATAAATGACCATTATATGAGAAAAAATGATATATAATCATTTAAAATTAATGATTCATGATAATACCACTAATTTCAAATTCCATGTTGTTTTCATCACTTTAATAATAACTCCAAAATTATTCTCAAGGGAACCAACCAAGAAGCCATGAAATTAACTATTCCAGAATGCAGAAATTAAACTATATAACATACTAAAATTGATTTAAATGAAAATAATGAAAAGGTAATATATAAAATATATTTCAAAAATATTATAACTTAGGTAATTAATATATCTATTTTTAATATTCATGATATAATTTAAAATTTTTGAACTCATTTGGACATAACATTAAGGAATTATTTACCCAATTTCTAGTCATTGGGTTAACCTTCTACATTTATGGTTATGTCATGTTGTGATTATTTATGAATTTTTATTGTTATGTTATGTTTTAAAATGAGGAATTATAGAGATTATACATATACCATTAATTTATTAATTCTAAATTTAATTATTGGATATTTAGACAAGACATTCCATTGAAAGTACTCTTTAATTTCACATTTTAATTTTTTTACAAATATGAACTGATAGAAATTTTTAAAATTCACAAAAAGTTACCATTTAGAATAATATATTACAATTTTAAAATTATATAATAATATTTTTTTCATCTAATTGTGTGTAAAATTTTAAAAATAAAAATGGATTTCCAAATTGGAAAATTATTTTCCTGAACAAATTTTCTTTTATGAATTCATTATGTGTTATGATCATGTTATGGTTCTATGGAATTATTATAATTATGGGTGGTTCCATTATAATCTAAGTACATCAGATCCCATTATATCACTCTAATTCATTTGGTAAATGGGCGAAGATTACTTGTTAGGTTTCTCCTATGTGATTATGGGAACAAAATATAATGGTTATTCAATGTATAATTATGATGGATAATCCATGTGTATCATAAATAGACAGTTAATATATAAGAGTGATATAAAAATGATGTAAAAAAGTTAAATTTTATGGTTTCTGTTTTCATCCTATGGTTTTATAGGAAACTTATGAATATACAAGGTACAAAAAGAGAATTTGTTTTATTGATAATAGTTAAAACATATTGAAAATGTTTGTATTCATGTAATAATAGTTTTTTTGATCCTATTTATTTTCCTTACTAGGATTCATTGACAATTAAATGTATTAAAAATAATCATAAGTTATTTTCATTGTTAATGTAATAATATAATTCATAATTAAATTCATGATGGTTTTTTACAAATATAAATCATGTATTATTTTAGAAGGTTCATATTGTGGAAAAATGGATATTGGGTACAAGTTTCTACTAGTAATATATGATATTTTTAAAAAGGATGAAACCTAATTTGGTTAATAACTAAACCTAAACGTTATTTTTAAATGTAAGATAGCGAATTTTAGTAAGATTTATCGGATTATGTAATTTTTATGGCCAGTTCCTTGTGTATTGAATCCCACATCTTCAATAATTACTTCTCCATCATTTTTAATTCTTATTAATGGAATTTTGATTAATTTAATACATAATGATTTGGTTAGGCCAAAAATGAGAAAATTGGTTTTTAATTAATATGGATTGTCACACATTCCATAAACATTATCCAATTATTGATTTTTTTTCAATGTTTAGTAAAATATTTATATATTTTTTCTAATATTTTATTACACTATTATATTGACATCACCTCAAATGCTTAATCAATATTTTTATAGGTTCATAGTGATATATAAAATAATATATTCATGAATTTACCCATGTTAGGGTTTATGATGTATTTTATAGTACTTCATTATTTTCAAATCAAAATAGACATATGGTGCAAAATAAATTTGTTTGAACAATCTACAAAGTTGTTTTGGATAAAAAAATGTCCAATTTTGGGGTTTGGTATTGAGTGGAATATTATAACTATAATGACCTTATTGAACATAATTAACTAAAATGGGTTGATCCTATGATATTTTCATGGGGATTATTGGATTAATAACATTTTTTTGATTTATATTCATTAAGATTGAGGTTGATTTATTCATTGATATTAATCCACCATCTCCACTTGCTTGTTTAGTACCCAAACATCATAATAATATTCACTTATACACTAGGAGGATTATTTTATTAATAATTCTACTGTAAAGGATCATATATTCCCTTAAAAGCTATTCCTTAAAATAAAATATTGATGATAAGTAATGAATTCAATAAAATAAAAATTTGATCAATCAATTGTTGAATAAAAAATAACATACTATTTGTCCCTTTAACATGCTTAGATCAACCCATAAGAGTATTTTACCTCCCCTTATATAGATATCTCAAAGGAATGTGAAATCAGACTCATAAGGGAGGAATTAAATATGCGATAACAATGAAATATCAAACACTCCACCATTATTTAATGAAAATAAAAAATATTAGTTTGAATAAATTCACACCATTAGAAAATATTGTATACTTAAAAATAATAAGAATGTAACATGATATTAATATCATCATTTATTCAATTTATTTATCTAAATTAGTTGTCTTTAAATACAATAAAATGTTTATACGATGAAAAAGGAGAAATATAACATTACACAAAAATCCAAAACCAATTATCGACAATGAATTCAACACTACAATATTAAATAATAATTTGGAACTCTTTTTATACCCCATCATAGTAAATTTTTTATTACATGATTACATTATGAATGTCGTGGTGGAATTTTTTTAATTAAGACTTTTCCACCCTTGATAAAAAAATAATATCATGCAGTTATCCCTAAAAATGATATTCCAATAAAATTTTTAGGAAAGAAATATCAGGCGTATCTTGTAGAATAAATTATGGCCAAATATTTTTTCTAATATCATTAAATAATTCGTCTTAGTTTTTATTTAAATCTTCATGTTATGATGAAATTTTTGGGATTTAAATCTAGGCCATTGAATCAGACATAAAGTATTATCTTTAAATTTGGCAGCATGGATCAACACTAAAGAAATAAAATTTCAGATAAAAAAATATGAATTAAATTTTTTCCATTATGTCCTCAATCCACAGTTACAATTTTGGATAAATTATTCTTGGTACGTGGATGGAAAATGAATTTAATGGATAATTTTCGAGTGCACATAAACCATTTTTTCTGGATTAGAGGACAAAAATTAGTTTATTATAATTTCAATAAAAGTGGTATCTATAATATTTAATTGATAATATTAATGGGGTTGACTAATAAATTAAAATAACATAAAATATATAAAAATGGTAATTTGTTTGATATCCAAAAATATATCAATTGTTTTTACAAAATAATAATGGATTTAAAAAATTAATTGAAAAATAAGTTTCCTTTATAAAATTTACAAATAACAGATTTTATAGTCATTGAATGGAAATAATATTATTGTAAATAAAATTAATATTATCTTACATCCCTTTCTGAACCCCACCCCAATATATTATTGTTTTTTTATCTTGAAAAAAAGAGATCTCCGAATGATGAACATTGAATTGCCTATTCTGAACACATTTTCACATAAAATACCATATTATAATATTATAAATAAAATAATATTGAAATCCATCAAAATAATTTAATTATTTGTTCTTCACAATAATATCTAGTCCCTAAGAATATTATTTTTTAGAAATTGATAACCATATTTTTTTGTCATTATTTATATAGAATGATGTGTTGTGGATCAAAAATGGAATATAGAATAGTTCTTCTTCATTGAGTAAAATAAGGGAATAGCTAGGTGATAAATTAATATAAATCATAAAAAGGGATTGAAATTTTTTAACTTTTTTATATTAATTTAAATGTAATTGATGTTTTACTCAAATAATTCAACACCATTTTTGAATATTTCTAATGACTCTCAGGCCAAAATACTTTTGGGAACCATGCCAATATTTCATAATCAATTATCATATCGGGTTTTCTAAAAAATAAATTAAAAAAAAATTAAACTAGAGTTAATATTGATAGAATAACCAACTCTATGGTATATAACTCTGTCATAGAAATTCCAAAGATTTGTAATCCATATATTCATTTAGTCCATTGCTCATTGAAAAAATTTATTAATATTTTTAATTATATTTATTTATTTTTAAATTGAAATATTAATCATAGAATGATCTCGAACCAATTTATATTTTTTAGGGACCCTAATATTTGAAAATAATACACGAAAATCAAAAGGATGTGAATTTATTAATTTTTGTTAATGGATGAAAATGGAATTGGTGAAAAGTCAAATTTGAAAATAACAATTTCCAAAATTGTTTCTCGTAAATATAAATAGGCATTAAATTGAAAGTAGTGGCTTATTAAATTATCTGATATTCAGTTTTAAATATCCCAAGGTATATTATCACACTATAGTTTGACATTTTTTCATTTATGTAGAAAAATGTTTTTGTAGTTACCCCTAAAAAATTAGAATGACATTTTTGACATTGATGAAAATTAATATTCAAACGGGATAATGAATTGAAGAGAATGGTTTCAAAATAATATTTACAATAAAATATGGATCAAAGTCGCATGTTGTTTTAGGATTAATTTTGTTCGCCCAAATTGAATATTTGATATCCATGTTATTTGCATACTCAACATTAGCAATAATTGATTTTTTAGACTATATAATGTATATGATTTTATAAAATATAAATTCATCCTCCAGATCTTATAAATCATATACACCAACAGAGAAATAACATAATTAAATCCCCACCACATTCAATTAATTTGAAACAATAAAAAAATAATGAAGAGGAAAATTTACAATTTTATATTTGTTATGTAATAAAATATAAATGAAACAAGTAAAATAAAATGAAATAATTTAAAAACAAATAACAAAAAAAATTAAAAAATATATAAAAAATTATTGAATTTAAGTATATATACATAAACGATGGATGATGTAAGGCATAAATTTCAATGATTCGTGGTAGTTGCACTGTCCATTCACCATTTGAGAACAAGTCTCAGTATGAAAACCACCTTGGAAATAGTGGGGTTTTCTCAGAGGCAAATGTCTTGTATTATTTCTATGTGTGTGTGTCTATATATATATATATGAAAATTATAGAATATGGAAAACATATATGTCAATATTAAGTTTATTTTTCACACCGATAACTCCCATAAGTTATGAGTTCGAGTCTCACATATGGTATTCAATCCTTTAACTTGTAGCCTTCACATTTGACATTTTTCTTTTACATTTTTTAATTTTTTATTTATAAAAACAAATTTTTTTATGTTATTTATAAAAAAAATTAAAAAAATCAAAATAAAATGTTATAATAATTGGTTTTCCATATTATAATAACTTATTTAATAGTTGTTAGTGCGGCATGGACCCTCCAAATTACCCAATACCATTATTCATCATTATGTTGATATTATTTTACATTACTTCAAATAAATTTTCATTGAGACTAATAAGTGGAAGGAATATAATTTATAATAATATTAAATTAATATTATATGGGTCTTTATTTTTTATATAATATATGCACTATTATATTAGTTCCATCCAAATACATTAATATCTATACTAATTTCATTAGGTTGAGTTATCTATTATATATTTTCATTGAAATTCCAAGCAATTTGTTTTAATTATAATGAATTATTCTAAGACCACATGCTCTAAAGTCCAGTGATTCTGAGACCCAATGATTTGGGAATGGAATTTTGAATTATTTTATATATATTCAGTAAACATGAAAGTGAGTTTTTTTAAAATTTAGAAATGTGGTAGGATCAAAAATATAAAGGCACCGTTGAACTCATAATGCCAGGATTCCAATAGAAATGACTTAACATTAGTTGAAAAGGGTGAGGATAAAACTTATTTTTCATAATTTTCATGAAAAATAATAAAATAAATTTATGGAATTATTTTATTTCTTTTCTTATAGTTTAGTGCCGAACAACAACACCGAGGTTCTCCGACAAGACTGTGACGAGGCACATTAATGGATGGTAAATAATGGATCATTAGAAAATGCGACACTTTTATCATAAGGTCTTATAAAAAGTTTATCAATTAATGAGTTCATTAATGGATGATACGTCATATAGATTATTATTTCTTTTAATAATCCATCATATTGGTGTATGGGGGAATTGGGAAATGCAGAAAAATAATTAACAAATCATCGCTAGATTCCCTCCCTAATGAAGAACGATGAACAAAGTGACTAACATTGGATTATTGGATCTGGAGTATGGTAGATGGTGATGAACACCAATGACCATGGATCGATGACAATTCATATCACATGTTTCGTAATCAGTGGATCCAATAAATCCAATTATGGGTTTGTGTTTTCTTTGTATTTGATGATTTCTTCCTCGTTCTTGAAAATTAGCAATGAACGCAGATGAACCGACTAATGGGTTGATCTGAGAAATGCTTGTTATTTACAGGTGGATATTTTATGGGGATTTTAATTTAGTTTTTATCCTTTTTTTTTGTTAATACATTCCCCCATGCTTAAACTTTAACATCAAGGTTGTGGGCAGACATGAGCAAGGCGCAGACCCTTTGACGTAGTTTTTTATTGTTCACTCTTCATGGATGATTCCTCGAGACTGTGGAAAAGTGAAACTCAAGTCGTCACAATGTAGGTGATGGGATAACGTTTACGTTGATGAAAGAGGTTCAAGAAATGCAGCACCATAGAGACTCTAGTGGGCGGCGGCAACGACCATGAGTAGAGGGTGGAAGCACACCCATTAGAGCATCGTGGGGGAATGAGGTCGTTACCAGATTGCCATGGAAAAAAGGAGGTTGTAGCCCGCCCGGTCCGCTTGGTCAAGATGACGCACGTAGTCTGTTGATCATGTACAGGAGTCAGGTCGGCCCTGTTGCATCATCGCATTCTCTTAAACACGGGAGGATCGAGATGCTAGATGCAGCTGTCTGCCACATCCCAGCTTGGTGGACATGTCTACCTATGGCGGATCGGGTAACCCTGCAGGCCGAACTCGCCCCGCCGGGCCGGTCCCACACTATCAGGACAGAACCGCGCAGCTGTGCCGGACCCGCGCTACTGCGCCATACCATCCCCGCTGGGTCGGTCCCGCAACATCAGAACAGACCCACGACGCCGGGACTGACCCACCACAGGTCTAGAACCAGGCTGGATCCATACCGAACACCCTAATAGGGTCGGGTATGGTCGGTCCGATTGGGTCGGACCATACGTGAACTCAACTGTCCCAGCTTCATTAAAACGATCATAACATGAAGATCATGCATTTGATTGACACAACTTCTATGGAATGTAGACTCTTCTAATGAGGTATTATTTTTGAGATACAATGATTGAGTTTTGTATGATGTTGGAGTATGGATGGGATGGATCATACTATAATCCAATGGATCATATTTTACAAAAAAACATATAAATTACTTACCGGGCGACTGAATGACACTTCGTCTATTGCATTTGGAACATTATGAAAATGTGGTACATTGTGGTTACTATATATGGGACATCGTGTTGGTTGAGGTATGGATGATGGTTTAAGGATTAGATCCTCAAAAAACTATGTGTGCTATGTGTAGGAATTTAGTGACTAGATGTGATGTCAAGAATGCATAGTGATCATGAGTGGGTCAGCACCTAGCGATCCTGAGTGGGTTAGTGGCTATTGATCATGTAATGTTCATCACATATGGATCTTGTGTGGGTCAAAAACCTAGTGATCCTTTGTGGGTCAACAACTATCAATCTAGTGTGGGTCAGCACCTAGAGATCCTCTGTGGCACAACACATAGTGACCCAATGTCGATCAGCAGCAGAGACTCTCAATAGAATAAGATTATCTTGCAATATGTTTATTAATATTTACTTTTATACTTAAGTTATACATGTTGTTAGATATGTCTTTTACATTGTTCTATGTGTTTGAGATCATCCTTTGTGATATTAAATTTTTTTTCTTTCCTTTGTGGTGTTTTCATTTGTGGATTACATAGATCCCTTTGGGGTTCTTAGGGTCCCTACTAAGTTTTTCTATACACACCCATGCACGGGCTTCGCCCGCACCTGTTGTGTCTGGTGTAGATGATCGATGTTTCGATAGAGTTACTGAGGGGGACGGGACTGACAGATACTAAAACGATGAATTTGGTGTCATTGGAGTAGGTGGATCCTAGTAGTACTAGGTAGAAATTTTATACTACCACATATTTGAGTAGCTTCACTACTCTCAAGATCATGTGTGTTTTTCTGTGGATGGCCTTCCAAGTTTCCTTGTTTTCATTGAAATTATTAGTTCCATGTTTTGTTTTTATTTTATCCAACATTCTATCACATTTACATGCACTGATCCTTGTTTTAGTGGAATACATGTTTCCCCCTTTCAGTGTGATGGGATGGGGTTGGGCGTGTGTGTTAATGTTTAAAGGCAATGTGTTCCCTTTTTGGGAATATGATTTTACAGTGCTATAAATCATCCCCTGTCATATGGATGTTGGGATTGGGTTGTCACAGTAATGGCCCTAGGGGATGGGATATGACAAAATGGTAGCATAGGAGGTCGGTACTATAAAAAGATATATGAGTATGTATGTTCAATGGGGGAAATAGTGTAAAGTGTCTTGAGTTTAGATTTCTGTTCCCGTATTCCGGTGTTTTTTTGGTAGCTAACATCTCCATACCGCTAGACCCTGAGTTCTGTTTTCTGACAGTATACTTTAGAAAAATGGTTTAGGGTTTTTGGGGAATGTTTTTCACTAAATATATGTAGTTTTATATCACCAAGTTTAACATATTTATTATGGCGTATCTGTTTCCTTACAGGATGCCTCCATAAAGACACCCTTCCATGATTCCAATGAGATATCACAACGATGGTCCACTAAGTGATGAGGCATCGGGGTTGGGACTACTTACAACGATATCACCTTTTAGTGGTGTACTAGTAACACCACCACCAAGAGAGTTGTTGTTTCTACCAACCCCACCAGCAAATAGTACACACTAACTGAGCACACTACACGAGATCTAGAGAATGAAGTCTCTATGGTTTCTTGGTGAGACTAATCCCCATGTATCTGAGGATTCACTGGAGGCAGTTACTCAGATTTATTTCTTGCTAGAGACACCACTAGAACAAATGGTGATCCAAGCCACTAGCCTTTTTGAGGGAATAGTGAGGAGGTGTTGGAGCTTGACACTCTTGATGCATGAGGATACAACCCTTGTCAGATCTAAAATCGAGAGCCTCTTGGGGGTGGAGTTCGTACCAGGATCTCTATGCAAAGTGTGTATCCCTGAGTTACTAAACCTACAAAAGGGAAACCTAACTATGGAATAATACTCAACAAGGATTAGCGACATATCCTAATACTCTACTAAAATTGTATCAGAGCCTTTCTTCATGGCCCTGAACCATTGAGCAGGGACTCCTACATGTGATTAGGGTGTCAATGATTTTTTTCAGCATCCCAATGAATGATGGAGTGCTAGAGTGAGCCCCTACTAGTTGAGATCTTCCTAGATGATTAGGAAATGATGGTTATAGCCACCACCGAACAAAAGGTGGCCATGTTATCTACAGTAGGCAGTATGCAGATGATGCATAGGCCCAAACAGGCCAAACCATCTAGAGGATGACCATAGGATATGGGGTCAGAGGTTTGGAGATCACAAGGTAGAGGATGTGATCTGAGGGATAGAGTTTGTTACTCTTGAGGAAGACATGGGCACATTGCTTGAGACTGTCAGACCTCCCACATGGATGACCAGTAGGCGGTCAATGGACAAGTGAGACAATGACAAAATTTCGAATGAGGAGGTACCAGGGTGGCGGATGTGGCATGGGAGCTAGTCAAGTGGAAGGTGGAAGATGATGGTTAGAGGTACTACCACCACCTCAACTAGGTGGTCCACCACGAGCTCAGGAAGTATGTGGAGTGGGGTGATGCAAGATTCTGGTGATGGAGGCCAATAACTACGGCCCTACATAAATTATTAGAGGTATAATCTATCTGTTATCCACCTTATCATAAATTATCATAGATACATGTTCTAGTTACTCTTTCCCTTCCACAGATCCCATTCAGAGCTCAAAAAATCTAGTGGAGTTGTTCGCATGATCCATATGATTACAGAATCCTACTATAGAGCATTCGATGATTACACACCAGTTCAAATAGTGAATGATCACTTATGTAGGTGAGAGCTTTAACTGGGATCTTCTAGTAGCATCATCGGGAAATTACGATGTCATCATGGGGATGGATTGGTTATCCGTAGACCAGGCTTAGATCGACAATTTTTGGTGAAAAGTGTGATATGTCATTGAATATGGGCCCATGATTTCATTCTCTAGTAAGAAAGGAAGCTTTTCAGCATAGAATGGACTTTTATATGGGAGGGTGAAGTTGATCACTCATCAGTTGGATAGCCTCACCCATAGTACAACGGATGAGGGGAGTCTGAGCATTCATGTAGTGTTTGATGAGTATGAGGATGTCTTTCTATAAGATTCCCCAAGACTACCACCTCATAGGAAGGTATACTTATACAATGAATTGTACCCAAATAAAACACCAATATATTTACCTAAATATTGGATGTCTCATGTGGAGCTTCGTGAGTTGAGGGTAATGCTAGAGGACTTACAGAAGAAGGGGTTTGTAAGTACCATTATTTTTTCACGAGCATCCCAAGTGTTGCTTTCCAAAAAAGAAGAACAGAACATGACAATGTGCATGGATTTTGAGATCTTGAACTAGTTGACTATGGAGAACAAGTATGAATTGCTGAGGATTGATGACCTCTTCGATCAACTGATGGGAGAGTGGTGGTTCTTCAAGATCGACCTCATATCGAGCTGTCATCAGCTTCAGTTGTGGGATGAAGATGAACTAATGATACCTTTCAGATTCTTATATGATCACTATGATTTTGTGGTGATACCATTTGTAGTGACCAATTCCCTAGTAGTTTTCAAGGGGCTAATGAACATAGTATTCCATCCTTACCACGGTCATTTTGTGGCGGTCTTCATTGATGACATCTTAGTGCACTCGGTGTTGGAGGAGGATCATGCTATACACCTATTGATAGTTTTAAATACACTCTCCATGCAATAGCGTTAAGGTGGTATCTCCATGTGCTAGATATAGATACATTATGTCTATTTTCTTACACACTTCATCTCATAGGTTGGATTTGCAGTGGATCCAAGGATATAGATTTAATTCTTTCTTGGGAACCACCCTATAGAATGACCGAGGTGTAGTGTTTCCTAGGATTGTCTAGGAACTACCGGAGGTTCTTACCCAACATTTTGAGAGTATAAGAACCCTTTTAATCTATTTCAATGAAGGGAAAACCGTTCGTATAGTTATATATATTCTAGAAGAGTTTCCTTGAGTTGAGGCAGAGACTAATGAGTGCCCCCATCTTGAGTGTACTAGAGGAGGGATTTGGGAATGTAGTTTACTGCGAAACCTTAGGGATCAGACATAGTTTTTTCCTAAAGCAGGAGTGAGTAGTGATCACCTAAGGCTCAAGGTAGTTGAGGTATCTTTATTAGAACAACACGACTCAGGAATTAGACATATAAGCAGATGTCTTTTCCTAGATGATTGGCCATACTACTTTATGGTTGAACATTTTACCTTCTAGTCCGATGATAAGAGTCTCGAGTAAATCTTCTCGCATATGGGATTAAAATTGATACAATGTTGGTCATTAGAGTTCCTCCATTACTATTGATTTGAAATAGTCTATACACCATGGACATGGAATGTGGTAACAGATGCACATACAAGGAGTTCTAGTCTACAGCTGCTGAGTGAGGCGACAAAGCAGCTAGATGCAATGCAGATAACCTTCATGGATACTGATTGAACAGCCTACCTCTATTATATAACTTGTACTCACCCACTCTTATAGAGAGTTAGGGATTCATAAATTGTGGATGTTATCATAAAGGCCTGAAAATATAAGATATCCATAGGACATGATACTGATGTATTTTTGATTGGTGGGGAGCACATCATCCTTTTATGTGGACACACCTTAGTACCATTAGTGTTATGGGAGGAGGTGTTTTTGGTGTTCCATACATCCCCTTGGTGGTACATCATAGTGTGGGAAAGATTTACCAGGACCTCTGAGTCTGTACAGGTGGCTAGCGATGAATAATTTTGTTGGAGAGTTCGTTTATCGATTCCTCACTTGTCCGTAAAAGAAGATTGAGAATTAGGTCTTGACATGTTTGACAAAGCCTCTTGATGTAACATAGTGGAAATGGAATTGAATCTCCATGGAATTATTAATGGTGTTACCACACATGTCTAGCGGCCAAAAATCTATCTAGGTGATCATCAACTGACTCACCATGTCGGCTCACATCCTACCAATTCAGCATTAGGGATCATTATAGGAAATATGATTCCTTACATCCAAGAGATAGTGATGCATCACATATTAATTCAATGATCATATTAGACTATGAGGTATATTTTATATCATGGATGTGGAAGAGATTGAAAGAGATGTTCGGGACTCATCTGTGCTTGAGAAAATCTTTTCAACCCCATATAGATGATAAGCCAGATTAACCATACAAAACATGGAGAAATGCTTTGTTCTGGTGTCATAATATTTGGTTTCAATTCAGAGGACCACCTACCACCGGTGGGGTTTTTATACAACAACAACTATCACTCAACTATTTACATGGCACCGTTTGAGGCCTTGTACGAGAGGCCTTGCATATCTCCCCTATGTAATATAGAACCCCAGCAGTCGGCATTCCTGGGTTTGGAGTTGGTATGAGCTACCACAAAGAAATAGCATATCTTCTAAGAGCATATGTGGACTACCTAGAGAAAGCAAAAGTCTTATGAGGATAGGAGACAAAGACCCGTGGAGTTTTAGGAGGACGATCATGTATTCATTCAAGTCTTAGCCCGATGAGGATTACAGAGAAGTGGCTGGGCAACATGTTATATCCTAGGTTCGTCATACCTGTTTCAGATCTGTATTAGAGTTGGAGAGGTGGTATTCTAGCTAGATCTTTTTCCATAAATTCACTAAATGCATGACATTTTCCACTTGTCATAAATGAGGAGGTACATGCGATCCATCGCACATCATCGACTAGGGAAAGCTAGAAATTTATCATTGGGGCATCATTTGTATTGTTTCTGATGGAGATAAAGGATATATTGGATTTCATCCTATGTGGGTCGTTGATTCCTATGGTGTGAGTTATGGGGCAGCATGGGAACCTCCAGAATAGAACATGGTAGCTGGAGGTTCAAATTTGTGCTTCGTACCCCCAATAGTTTGTTTATTTTCTCTTTTGGATTTCGGGGATGTAAATATCATTGGTGGGAAGAAAATAATGTATTAGAAATTAGGTGTTATTTTCATAATTATATGGAATTACTATAAGACCACACACTCTGACAACACGTGATTCCGAGGACCGTTGAGCCTAGAATAGTATTTCGAACTTTTTTATGGTATGTTCAGTAAATGTGGGAGTGAGATTTTATAACATTTTGATTGGTAGTCATATTGAATATCTAAGGGCACTGTTGAACTTCAGAAACTAGGATTCACCTAGAAATTATTTAAATTTTTCTGACAATGGTGACTAGACAAGTTTTTTTTGGATTTTCATGAAATATTATAAAATAATTTAAAATAATTATTTTAATACTTTTTCACCATTGAGTGGAGGACATCGAAAATGTGGTGTAGTGATGAGGCAACAATGAGGCACTTTAACAGAGAGTTGATAATGCAGTGTTCGAAATAGTGACACTATTTTCATAATGGGTAATTAAATGTGGCTAATTTAATGAGCTTCATTAATGGATGCATTGTCCCTATGATTTTTATTTATTTAAATAATCCAACATGTTGTGGTTTGGGTAATTAATAAATGAGGGGAAATATCGGACAAACTGCCATCACAATCACTCTCTAAAAAAGAATTAAGAATGATTCGACGAAGGGTGGAGGATCAAATTTAGAGGACGGTAAGCAACAACAAAAAACAATGATTTAAGATCAATGAATAAGAAAATATTATCATTCATCCTCAGCATATCCATCAAATCCGGGTATTTTTTTTGTGTTCTATGTTTTCTATGATTTCTTCCTTTTTCTTGAAAACTATTTATGAACGTAGATCATCCAAATAACAAGTTGATCAATGAATCGCTAATTCTTCAAAGTTCATATTGTGTCGGATATTGAATTGGGTTTTTACACTTTTTATTTGGATAATAATTTCTCCCATGAGTAAAACCAACTCAGAGGGTGTAGGATGACACAAACAAGGCCTAGACTATCAACCATAGTTTTTTATTGTGCACTCATTAGGCTTGATTTCTTGATATGGTAGAAAATCATGTTTGAGGCATTCACACTGATGGGGAAGGCCTTAGGTTTCCATAAGAACCAGCAGTTCGAGAAATAGTCCACCGGAGTGACTCTCATGGCCCTTCCAAGGTACCGTTGGCATCATGGGTCTCCCATGGTGGAGGTTGCGGAAGTAGGGGGCTGCATAGCTTTCAGTGCACCTCTACAGCAGGAGGCTATGTCTGTCTTTCCACATTGACCATCAGTGCCACGTGGATGAGCGGGATGCCTGAGTCACTCGTTCGAGCTAGCACACATGGTCCGTCAACCACGTGCATGAGTCCATTTGTTCGCATAGCGTCGCTGTGGACGCCTGACCGTAAGGAGGAGACGTCTCCGCGTTGACTGCAGGATGAGAGGGAGGCCAGACCGGTAAGCATGTTGCGGGCTAGATCCACGACGTCGAGCCAGACCAGCCACCAGGCCAGACCCTTTCTACAATTACGAACACATGCCAGACAAATACAAGACCCTTGAATAGGGTCAGATCAGGTTGGTCCGACCAGGTCAGAACTGACGGAGAGCCCAACCATACCCATTTCAATAAAACAATCATATCATGCAGTCCTAGCATTCAATTGATGCACTGCCTATAGCATGAGGAACCTTAAAAATAGACGGTCCTTTTGAGAGACTCTACTTGAGTTATTTAGGACGTAGGACTACGACTAGGATGAATCGTACTCGAATCCAACTAGTTTCTTTTTTTACATAATATCCAATAACTTGCAGAACAGAAGATCGAACGACGCGACTTTTATAGATTAGGGACCCTTATGAGAAGATGGTATTTTTGGGCTTAATCTATGTAGGACTTAGTTTCATTTGAGGTATTAATTATGGCATTAGGAGTTGATCCTCTGGGAATCAAGTGTCCTATGTGTAGGAATATAGTGGCTGGCTGTGACGTGAATAATGAAGAGCGATCCTGAGTGGGTCATCCTCTAGCAATCCTAAGTGGGTCGGTGCCTAGAAAACTTATGTAGGTTACCACATATCGATCTTATATGGGTCATGACCTAGTAAGCCTATATGGTTCAACACCTAGGGATCTTATGTGGCACAACACATAGCGATCCACTATGGATTAACACCTAGCGACCTTGTGCATCACCAGAAGAGCCTCATGACATAATAAGATGATCTAGACTTAAAATGAATCATATTTATATCTTTACTTTTGTTATACATGATGTGAGTGGCATCTATTACTTTGTGCTATGTATTTGAAATCAGTCATGGGGGTGTTACCTCGTTAGAATTTTCATTGTGGTGTTTCCCTTCGTTGATTACTAAGAGACCTTCAGGAGTCTCGGGGTCCCAAAGGAGAATTTTTATAATGAGCCCTAAATGGGCTTCACCCGCATGTGTTGTTTCTAGTGCAGACCATCAACATTTTGACAGAGGTACTCTGGGGGATGGGACTTATGGACATTTAAGATTCTTTTTGAAATTTACTATTTTAAGTTCCTTATTGGGTTTGTATTCTATCCCACATGCTTTCACTTACACTTTCTCTCAACCATGATTTAGTTGTATACTCGTTTTCCCATTTTTGTGTGTTGGGTTGTGGATGGGTGTGTCTTTGTGAGTGTACATGATTAATAGAAATGCATTCCCTTTTCGGATATGCCTTTCTGGTGCTAGTCACCAACCCCTGGCCTATAAAAGTTGGGCTTGGGGTCGTTATGGGATGGCACCTGATGGATGGGTCAGGCAATCTAAAATTGATTTTATAGTAGAAAAAATAACCACTGCAAGGGTTTGGTATTCCTTTATTATAATATACATGAATGTGATATTAATAATGTAGAGTTCAATAATGGTTTGGTCAAAATATCTTCATGTCGATTAGGAAATGTAATATGAGAAAATTTATTCCTTTAGAACTATTGTTTTTACATCCAATATATTTTTTACAACGAATATAATGTTTGAGAATTATATTCATGATTTTATAAATTGGTTCATTGATTTGTTATTCTAAAATGTCATTTTTGAGATATATAGAAGTCATTCAACATAAGGATACAGATTTTCCTCATGAAATTAATATAAATTTACCTCTTATTTAATTAATGACAATTTATTATAATCCTTCGTGATTACCATCCATTTCCATTGAATCTTTTTTAGATTTTATAATATTATAAAAATTATTATATAATGGTATACAAACAAATTGTTCAATTGATTTATCTACCTTTTTATTATCTATCATAACTAAGTAATTCAAATAGCCTATAGATACGAAGATTTATATGGAAATAAATTTTTAAATAGAAGAAAATTATAGGAGAGAAAAGGGAAATTTTTGTGTGAATAAAAAGTGATTTTTTTATAACTGACGTGGGTCTCTGAAAATGGGGTCAAAATTTGGTCTGGACAAAAGTTTCCTACATTACAGTTTATGTGGTTTCATATTGTATAACTTCGGTTATCAACTCCACAAAGTGACTATGAGTAACCTAAATATAAATGAAATATCTAAAAGCTGGACTTGTCAATAAGGTGTCAATTATATGGGATTAATTTTAGTTACATTACACAATCAAAAAATTCATAAATGATTTCAATTATTGATATTGGTTTTACCATTGGATATTTTAGGGAGTATATTGGATGACTTTTTTAATTTCAAATTCATAAAATCGAGAGGGATTTATTTTATGAAATCAATAAAACCCCAAAATGTATTAATTTAATAACTGTAGAAATAAAATATTAATCCCTAATATAATAGTATGAATCTATTTATCATCAATTGTATTTAAAAGATCAAATTAATATAAGAAATATTTATCCAAAAATTAACTATTGATGAAATAAAATGTCCAATAATAATCTCAAATAAATGAAATTATTAGATAAATATTTAATAAGATATAAAATCCAATTAATCCAATTAAACTGTCATTGGATCAACCCATGACTATATTAACCTTCTATTGATGTATGTCACTCAATGAAATATTAATATAGACTGAAATGGTTGGAATGGAATAAGTGAAAATAATGAAATAACCAAAAGTCCAGTATTATGTGATGAATTTAAAAACAAATGGTGTGAATAAATTTAAACCGTGGAAAAATGGAATCAAAATTTATAAAAGAATAAAATAATTTATGAATAAAGAGATTAATTATTTTTGATAATAGATTAAATTAGAATAAATTTCATAATAATTAAATGATATTACAAAGACATATATGCATCATAACATTACAAAAAAAACAAAATAATATAGAACATTAACATTTAATTCATCACCACAACCATATATAATTTTTTTTAGAGTATTGGGTTTTTAATTAATTATTAAAAGGTCATAATGATTTATTATTTTATTCATATGGTGGTGGAATGATTGTGGATCTAATGCTTTTCCACCCTTGACCAAAAATCAAATCAAGCATGAATTACACTAATATGTTCACTAATATGGGCTTCTATATGGTTTATTTTAATGTGTTTATTGAATATTAAAATTTTTCCAAAAATATATTCAATAAATATTAAATATTTTAATAAATATTTAAATGTAATTTAATATTTATGATGAATTTTGTGGGTTCTTATTCAGGGAAACATATTCAGACTAGAAAATTTGTCACTAAATAGTGTTCCATAGATTGGAACTAAAACATCTGATGTAGCTCATGAAATAGTTCAATAAAATTTTCTCCAGTATTTATGCTATTCATTTTTATTATAATAGTGTGAATAGGATTGGGACATGGTAATTTCATTAACATTAGTATACTATTTTATACTTTTATACCATATTAATTTTTGAGATTTATTTCCTTAGTTGAATACCTAAAAATTATAATTCCCAAGTGTTCCAGAAGGATGAAATATTCCTCATAATGGTGGTAAAATATTACTACATTATAAAAGAATGTTGAATATATATGTTTCATTAGGTGTTCAATATTGTACCAAGAATTAGTAGAATATAAGCATGGATTGACAAAAAATATATGAATGGAAGTTATAATTTTAAAATGAAATAATAATGTTTTTATAATAAATAAATCTCATGAATAATATAATATAAATAATTAATATAATCATCCATCAGTGTTTAATCATAAATTAAACCAATATATATTTTTTCATTATCTAAAATCCTTTTCAATATAAGCATTATCAAAAAATTTATAATTCCCTTTGATTACTAAATAATTTACCAAAGTAAATTCCATATTTTCCTCCAATAGTTATGCGTCATATTTTGATATTTTCAACAATAATAACATACTATAAGATTTGAATATTTTTCTCATCACTGTATATATTAATGCTAAATTTATTATATCCATATTTTAAATTGATTAATTTGTTTATAATTTTCTATTAAATGAATTTATTTTCCACAAATTCAACATTCCTTATATTTTTAATCTTTTAAATTTTAATATATCTTCCTCATTTAGTTTTATCTAGATTATTAAAATGAATTATGAAAGTTATATTTGATCATTATCAATTTCATATACACATATCATTATAAATCGTACATTTTCAATCCCTATCTAATATTATATATCATTCTCCTTAATTACGATACTTAATTTCATCTATTCTATGAAATAATTGTTCTTGATATCAATTTTTTTTCTCAAATAAAAATCAATTTCAGAATATTTTGATTAATTAGTTCTGGATGATTTCATATTTTCCTTTATAATTAATTTTCCCTTTTCTAATATTTATTTCACTTAATGTAATTCCTTAATATATTTCATTAGAATAGACTCAATTTGGGTTCCTTTATTTCATTACTCATTAATACAATAATTAGTACGGAACTATTCATGATTTATCTTTATTATAGACATCTTCTCAACAAAAAATCATGAGGTACAAAATTTATCTTCATTCTCACCCATTATTATTATTTGGTTATATATATGAAAAATATATTTTTTTGTTAAAGAACATTTCATTCCTATAATCTTTAAATAAATCTTTTACATGTAAAATTTAGAAACATTTTTCACGTAGGAACACATTGATTAGTCATACGTCAGTTCAAAAATGATTTATTCTTTAAAATGTGGAATCCATTTTAATAAATATATCATAAATCCATACATAAATCAATTTACAATGTTCTTCCCATTATACATAAATTTATTTATTATTACAATTTTTTATGTGAGTGACAATATTTTTTTGAATTTCATTTCAATATTTTCTTCTTTATCATAATACTCAACACATTTATTATCATCTTTACTTATATTACATCATTTCTATGATATAATTGTTATTTCATACTTATCCATGTTACGATTTGTAAAAACACATTGTGACTTTATATTATGGGAAAATATATTGTTGCCAAAATTTTGTAATTATAGTGTGTTGGGATCAATATATTCAAGAACAAAAATCATTACATAAAATATTTCTGGTAAAATATAAAATATCACCTCTAAACTATAGAATCCATAATCTTCTTACCATAGACTCTCATGGACCATTTAAAATCATTGACTCTATTGAATAATGCTTCCAATGTTTCATCATAATTCATCACGAGATCATCATACATGAATCACTAACCCAATGTATTCAAATTATTATTAATATTTTACATTATTAAAAAGTTTTTTATTTATCCCAAATCTGTTTTTCTGATTAAACCCATTTAAATTTGGGAAAACATTTTATAAATGAGGTGAATAGGATAATTTGAGAGGGTTCATTATCCTAAAAAATCCTTCTCCCAATTACAATTATAGAATAACATTTTTTAATGGTGTAATTTTTTTGACAGTATCACGAATATATATATATTTATATTAAATGATAAATTATATTTAATAATAACATTGGTAAATATATAATTTTTTACCCAAAAAAATAATCCTCTTATTGGTTATAAAATTAATGTTATATGTATGTAACATATATATATTCAAAAATAAAAAAAACAGAGATTTGAATATTTTCATTAATATCATAAAAAAATTTACCTTTGAAGGAAATCAGAAAATTCTTAATTCATATTAGAAATGGGTTGTAAAAATACTGATAATTTTTATAGATATAGCGGTGAATCATTTAATTCATATACATTTAATAAAATATAAAAAAAATTCTTCAATGTCTTTTAATGTGAATAAAATAATAATTATCTATGATTCACTGAAACAATAACACAAATACATAATAGAAATTATTTATTTTTACATGAGTCACCACCCAATGTTAGAAACATTATCCATTGAATTATGAATTAAAAATAATGATCATGGTCCACTAACGGTCATATATTATATGCTAGTAGATATTATCTATGAAATCATCGTAGATAATGTGGATTATGAATTTTATAGTTTATTACTAAGAAATTATTTTTTATTATAGAATGAAACATCAGTTATTTGCCCAATTTAGTCTTCCAAAATGTAATCCATGGGATTCATATACTTTATCAATTATTATTATTATTATTATTATTATTATTATTATTATTCCACTAATTTTTCTCCATTTATCTGTATTACACTATTCAATCTATATCATTTTCATTTTTCTATATCTCATCTCTATTAATGTAGTAAGATATGATCCTCTAACATGGAAATATGAATTCCAAAAAAAAAATCTGTCACGTAACTTCATTTCAACAATTATAACAAATTTTATATCAAAAATTAATATTTGGTACTTTGATCCATACTTGGATATGATTATAGGGATTAATTTATCATGTTTTGTATAAATTGTAGCATTAAGTAGGTCAAATCCAATAATTAATTGGATTTTGGTTTTTTCCTTCTATCATTGTGCGAAGATCCTTATTATAGAATGAGATTTCTATTCGTTGAATACTGTTGAATAATGTTACATGATTCAATAGTTACATATAAAATTATATTCATATCGTAACACCATTATGGTATTTTCATTATAATTTGATTCAAACCCTGAATTTACATTTAATAAACATTATAAATGATTTTTTTAGTCTAATGATTGTTGTTTGATTTTATTCTTCACATAATGGTCAACAACATCAATGACTAAAACTCTATTATAGAATACTCGTGATTTATCTGATTTTGTTTTTTTATAAGTGATCTATATAATATCATCCTAACACTATTGAACCTTCTATTCATATAAGAAGAAATTTATAGTAGAATTCTTTGTATATTTTACTTTTAGTCATCAAAAAAAATCTGGTATTCATATTTGATTGATTTTTATAAAATGAAATATTAGAGAAATTTTATTTGATTCAATCACTATTCATCACGGGACCAAAAATGTTATTTTTCATTATAATATTTATTCAAAATATTTTAATATGACACATCATGCATTGTAATGGGAGGTCTTGTATTATGGAATGATTTCATCATTATCTCTAGACCGTTAAAAAATAATACACCCTTAAATTAAACAATTCTTCCAATCACATCCAAATCAATAAACTAGATTCACCTCATATGATTCAATACGATTCATTTGGGTTATAATCTTACCAAGTAAGAGAAAGTTTTATTAAATAATATAATAGTAACTACAATATTAATCACATCCACATAACCTAAAAATTTTATTCAATATACACTTATTCGTATGAATGCATATATTGTAGTGGATTCAAATTACCTTTCCTCAAAAATATATTGTATCATTGTAGTCTCACTAATATCATTTATACATGTTCAAAATATGTTTTTAGAACCTGAAAAAAGAATTCTGTTCTTTGGTTGACTATAATGCTTTTCGTGATAATGATATATATATCCAATGAAGTCCATTCATAGTTACCATCTATATAGGAATGATATTTTATAATTATGTTAAATAGTAGGATAAATTCCTTCTAAATAATTCACTATAATTTTATGTCATTATTGTATATTTATTATAAATAATCTGTAAAGGTGGACTATGTGGCCTTTGTACATCTCTGAAATGTTTCTCAGAATGATGAAAAAAATAATAAGTCTTCAAAATGAAAAATGATGTGAGTAGTATTTCCATGGTAAAACAAAATACACTATAAGAAATTGCTTCATGTGGACATATTAATAAATCTTAAATCAATGTCTATAGATATGTTATTATATTTACAAGGTGGTAGGGGTCATGGTTTTCTCTTCCACTTAGAAATATATGATTCATCCATAATTATGCGTAATAAAATAAATTTAATGTATATTTGTAAATAAACATATTCTTATTTTCCTAAAGAATATTTTCATAATTATTTATACACATGTTTATACCAAATTTGCGGGTAATGAATATTGTTTGATGTGAATAATATAATTATATATTCATTATTTCAAGAAAATATTGTATACGCAATCATGTTAAAAATTTCAAACTCTATGTTTTTCAATGTATTTCTCTATAATTTTCACTTACCATTTACCTCAACAATTATAGCAATCTCTACATCATCCATTTATATATTCTAATTTTTCAATTAGTTATATGGGTAACTGATATTTTTTCATTATTGGATGTCATACCTTTCTATATAATTCATGTATCCATCAATTTCATATTTATGAATATTTTATATATTTCAATCATATTAATTAATAATGTTATAATATATTTCATACATATAGAATTTATCACTTTTTCTGATCCTTAATGGAAATCAATTGAGTAGTTGTAATCATTAATAAACTCAAAACATATTTTCTAACATATATTGAGTTCATTAATACTTAGTATATAATTTTTAGTTTTATTATTAGTATGTTTATACAATTTTATTTATAAAATATTTCATCAATATCATAAAGTAAAATATTATTTCCACCAACTGTAGTTCATGTGTTGGGATGTTTTTCTCGGGTACAATTAAATACATTGAGAAATATGTTATGAAATTACAACTTTTTATATGTATAGAATCCATTATATTCATTGAATTATCACTGAATATCTAACGAAATTTTGGAAAAAATGGTTTTGGGAATAAACTGGTAATGACTAGCCATTTGAACAACTCCCTGAAAAAATTATTACATTTAATTATCTAGAAAACATTTAATTATATCCTAATTATATAGTATTGTGTGTTTGATTTTCATAAAAATTTTCAGAAACCCCATTGATAGTATCTGGATATTATACGAAAAATATGGATCTCCACCACTAATGTTTTTTATGCCATTGATCTGTAGTCATAGCATCTAAATGATCTGCAAATATACATTTTTATATGATGAAATACCTATAAAATGTTAGATTCTTGATTAAGAAGTCTCATTCAATATAAATTTATTTTAGCATGACCATACATAAAGTAATTATCATAGTATTTAAATGATATTAATGCTCAAGGTAATAAATATGTTCTTATTCATCAACTTAGAGTTAACTATTTGACAATTAGAAAGTCTAAATCGAATTATTATGAACCCGTTTTTTAAATTTCCTATCAGAAGACAGTCTGAAGTATATTATCCATTTTCACATCTAATTGAGGATATATTAGTATTAGACTCAACATAGAGATGTTCTAATACCAATGTTTTTAAATAGAAATGTCTTCAATCTAGGATTAAAAACACTTTCATTGTTGGGATAAGATAAATATTTAGCAAGTTTTTAACATATGTTTTCAAAACAATTGTTAAATATTTTATTTTACATTTTAGGGGTGATATAAAATATTCTTCTTTATTTTGTGGGGGTTTATAATTTTCTACAACAAAATAAAAATAATTTTTAGTGGAGGATGAATATATTGCTAAATGTGAATTTTAATTTTTTTAATTAATTTTATTAAGGGGTTTTAAAAACCATTGACAAAATAATAATACATTATTTTTTTTATATAACTTAACTTTTATTGACATGTTTATATTACTAATAAATTAATAATTATATTTAATTTAATTTATTATTGTTTTTAAATTTTCTATAATTAATTATTTATATTTAACAAATATGAAATATTATATAACTAAGAAAGTTATTAGTTTGTAATTAGTAAATTTAAATTTGAAATTTCTAATTATTATATAATTTAACTAATTATTAATTAATTAAATTTTCTATTTATTATTATTAATCATAATCCTAATTATTTTTTATTAATTTAAATATAAATTTTAGTAGTCATTACTTTTTCATTATTAGTTTTTCATTGTTAATTTTTATTTATTAATACATAATAGCTAATTATGAATTTATAATTATTAAATAATAATTACCACCAATGATTTACTATTTAGAAATTATTAAATATTTATTATATATAATTTTTGAATATTATTAATGTGTTTTTAAAAATTTAATTACATTTTAATAATTATTGTCAACAAATATTTATTTATTAATTGGTATTACGATTTATTAATAACAATTACTATCTATGGATTAATATTTTATGATTAAGAATTAACTGATTAAATTTTAATTGGTAAAAAATCATTATTATTAATTATTATTTACATAATATTTTAATTATTCATTATAGATATATATAATTCATTTTAATAATAAAAGAGGTTAAATTATTTTTCACTATAAAATCTAAATTCATTTTGTAGATTGGATTGTATTTGGAGAGTTATTTAACGATTTAATTGTATAGTTTAAGTGTATGTGATCTTAACGATATTTTTTATTAATGTTCCAAAAAATGAAAAACTGGATAAATTTTTGGTATTTATATATTAATAAATGAAAATGTTTTTGGTGGAATGGTTATTTCATATAGTGTAAAATAATAGTATATTTTTTTTAATGTTGGGTGGACCCGGATGTTGTATTGTTATTTATAATGAAGTATTACAAATAAATAAAATTAATGAATAGTAATTAGAAAATGTTTTAAATATAAAGAAATTATATATATTAGAAACAATATTTATAGTAATGAAATTATATTTTTAATTTTTTAAAAAAATAATATAAATTTAGAAACATCCATTATATTATGCCTGAGATTGAAATTCCTTACGGTTATTAGAAAGAGTCCCGAATCATGTAGTTGAAATTTTAACCACCCATAGAGACTATTCTTCTTCATGTTTTTGTGCTTTATTATTCACTTTTTAGACATATGAAACTATGTATATACACACATAATCACATCTATATTTTTAAAATAGAGCATTTAGGATCCCAATTCGGAATCACATGGGTAAATAAAAATCTTATACATAATCTCTGGTAGTTTAATATTTAATTACCCTAGTTATGTGGGTGCTATTATATTATGAGTATTTTTCATGATACTATATTTCACTATAAGTAATATTGATAAATAAAACTCTCAATCATTTGAATTTCATGAATACTCATCATGGAATACTCATGACATCACAAAATGACCCACCTTTTCACAACCTCCCCCATACCTAGTCAGAATATTTCTGGATCATAGGTGTTTCCCATTGATCAATTAAGGTTGGACATAAATGTTATGAGTCAAGAAAATTGATTTAGGAGATTATTTATCATCTTATAAAACACATTCCACATACCATGATTTAATAAAAAATCCTGATGAATATGTAACTTACATACATCAATCATATTGGAACAAAATATCATAATGTAAGAATACGTATTTATGATTATACGGTTCATGATAAAACCATATTATTGGAATAATTATTCACACGCCATCAAACTGATGGTTCATAATAAAAATCAACATTATGACCAATCAGGCCAAAAATTATAACAAAACCAAATATAGAACCCCATCACTACCAAGAATCCAAAAAAACACAATGAGACATTAAATAAATCAGAAATCCTCATTCACTTTATCATCCAAAAAGTATTTATAAACCCCCAATTCTAAATAGGTTCAGATTTCCCTTAGCTGTGTACTACTATAAATAATATACAAATGGACTAGAGTTGGATAATAATGTGTTAGTACATGAACCAATAGGATTTATTAAAGGATCCTCATGTACTATATATAAGTGAAAACCAATGAAACTAAGATGATTTTCTTAAAAAATGTGAAGAACGATGAAATATTATAATGAAATTATACATTAAGAAACATGAACTATAATAATCTATATATTAATCAGTAGAAAAAACTCATGTCATGTGTTTCCTTTAAACAAAAATGAATGACTATATTACCAATCAAACTTGGATGTCCACTCCAAAAAACTAATACAAAGAAAATCTAGGACATGGGTGACTCACTAATAGGTGGAATCACCTACTAACAAAAGTATGGACTATCCCTAAACCGTACCCTATAATATTAAATGAGAATCCCACAACCATGTGGTATTTTTAAATGCATCACTCAATCATTATTGTTAAGGACCTCATACACATGTTGGAGTTTCTTGGATTGATGTGTAATCCCTCCAAAATAAATCAACCAAAAAAAAATAACCCAATATCTATCACACCAATAGTTTCAATAAAAAAATTCCATAATTCAACATCAAAATTTTTTCTACAGAACACAGAGACACTTCTAAAATTTAATACTTTTTTCATACCAAAAACACACACAAAAAAACAACTTATTTTCATGACCCAAATTCATTCCAACCAATTACCATTTATTAATATAAATTCAATTAGAAAAAAAATTCACCAAATAATATTATTTTAGGATCATAAAATATATTATATTCATCCAACGTAAAATCTATAAGAAACCATAATTCATCCCAAAATATCATTATTTTGTGCATCTCTTAGTATCCTATAATATATACTACCAAAATCCATAAATTAAACCACAAAATTACACCAAAAATATCCGGAACCCTAATCATTGGAATATCATCACGGGAAATTATGAATAAGAGGAAAAATGTTTATATAGAGTGTCTTATATTATATTTTAATATCAAATCCATATATAATAAAAGTATACATGATATGGAGGATGAAAAGCCCTAAACATTTCCCCACCATTACTCTATGATTGAGATAATCAATTGAGAGGGGATAAATAAGGGTGAAACCACGAAAAATTTATAAATATTGTGTTTTTAAGGGATATTTTTTTGTGGTTGTGTGGACCAACATCATGGTCTGGATTGACCATCCAGTGACCATGTAGAGCTCTCTACCCTAGGAAACCCTAATTATTATGGCACAATGAGAATATTCTATAACATTTCAATGTGTTATAACGTATATTTCATCATGAATGATCCAATATTTGATTTCATTATGTAATCGATGGTTGTTTTGTGACCATTAAAGACACCCCAAACCCAAAAATTGATCCGAATTCTTCTCAATATATCCCAAAAATTAAAATATCTTAAAAGTAGCCCATTAATACATAAAATACATCTATATAATATACTCACCATATAGATTTACATGTTTAGGAAATTATATTATGTTCCTCATTTAAAATATCTTAGGTCACTATTTATAAATTAAAGCCTCCCTCTCTTATGTTTCCATATTAACTATACAATATTTCCATATAACACATAAAAATTAGATAACTAGGTTATACAAAACCTTATTTTATTGTCCCGCCATACAAATAATCTTCTTAGTAAAATATATATTCATATATAACATACCATGATCCCAACATTTGAAGGGCGAGGAATGTACTTTATAAATGGGGAGAAACACATTAATTCCTCAAAGAAAATGAACAATTAATGAAATTTTTACTGATATGATAGAACCATAATGCACATGATCACCTCAAAAGAAACCATATTATTTGCTATCAAGTTACCCAATAGAATGGGAATTTTTTACCCCATATAGGAAAATTATTTTAGAAGACATTGTTGAACATGAATAACTCCAATGATAATCAATGAAAATCTTTATATGAATTTCATAAGAACTGATCCATAACTATATACATCTGAATCAAATTAATATTTTTCATCATCTACTAAAAAACACAATAGATAACCAATTCTTCTTTTCTAGCAAATTCACTAAAAAATTGTATTGGAACTGTCATATAAAAGCCTCCCTAAAGGGATTTATCCAAATTATACTCAGATAATTATTGGTTTATGAGAACACCATTACACTATAATAACCCATGAATTGTCTAAAAAAAATCATAACACATTCTCCAAGTATGTCTTACAAAATCTATATCATTTCCCATGGATTAACATTGTATTTAAATATAATACACTATAAATTATGTTAGTTACATATTCATATCCCATAAAAATATCTTTAAAACCTGAAATTCATCCAATGATCCTTATTGGATTCAATAAATCCCAGTTCATGAATTTGATTTTCCACTTGCTGAACATATATAATTTTTATTTATTCAACTATATTCATATCATTAATTATTATTATGTTTTACAATATAATTAAAATATCAATAACCGAAAAAATCGAATAACAATTGTTCATTGTTCATGGTAAATCCAGAATAAAATACATAGAGATTTGATCCCACATCTGAGATAGAAGACGAAATGATTTCAATATTCCAACAAAACTCTTATAAATTTCCTTTACGTGTAGATATAAATAATTCTAAAAATGAAAAAAAGACTTTAATTCGTTTAGATAAACAAATATATCATTCCTAATACATACACATAATTTTATTGTATGGATGAACTATTAAATTTTATAGTTAAATCATCTGAACACATCATCTTTTATCATTGAATGAAAAACAATAAACCTATAAACATATGAATAATATTAGGATTACTTGGACCATTTATATATTGTATCCCAAAATTTTGTGAATCCATTATAAAAATAAATTTTAAATAATTAAGTAGTGCTTTTTGCAACCTCTCAATTATTTTCCCCCACTACTAAACTGCATAGAATCATATTATCACCTTTATCAATATTGTCCAATCACTTTTTGTGAATTGACCCTTGATTTTTAATTACTCTAATTATTATTACATAACAACATACCAATTAAACATATGAATCAATGCATCGTCTATCATATTACCATACTTAGGTGTACATTCTAGATTCAGATCAGATGATTTCAAATACTCCATCCATTAACATTTTCGTAGATTTAGATAATATTAACATAATATATATTATAATATCCAATTATCTATATAGACCATATGATTCTATAAAATGGGTAGTGACCACATGTTTTCATCTTATAAACTATAGTATAATTTGACATGTTTTTTATTTGGTAATTCATTTCATGTACCATCAACAAACATAGAACATAAGGAACCATATGATTAACCTATTTTAATATATACCTAATGAATATACTCAATAAATCATAGTAAATAGTATAAAACTCACATAGTTTTATAAATTTCTGTGGAGTGGACTATTGTAACAGATACATTATCACCTAATTGGGATATTGTAAATTTAGTACCTAAAAAATGGTAGATATTTTATAATAAAATAAATCACTAGTGTGGAAAATAATTAAAAATTTTTGATAAGTAATATATAATATTTATCTAACCATTAATATATACACCAATAAAATTTATTCTTGGGTGAACTATGTGATATTATTATCCTGATATTCTCATCTTATACTAGTATACCACTTTATATAATATCATTCTTGAGTTATTTTCCATATTTTATTGAAAATTCTAATTTTGATATTTTTTATGGAGAATTTGGTTTGAAATATAGAAAAAATGTTTAAATATATAACTTGTTATTAGACATGGATCAAGAATACTACAACATTTTATCGATAAATACCTTTAAAAATATATTATATCAATGAAATATTGGACTCGTGAATTCCATAATATATGTTTGGATCATTAATAAGACCAAATGGATTTATCAAATACTCATTATTTCTAAAGATTGTTTGAAAATATATCCTACATATATAATATTTCTTCTCCCAGAGATAGTGTATCAAAATTTCTTGTAAATATTAGAAAACCACACAATAAATTTAATGAAATCATATAAATCAATTATTTTTATGGAATATGGAATTAATTATTAATTGTGACTTTATTCATCTTCATATAATCGATAGATTGTCACAATTTTCATGTCTACAATTTTTATTGAATACAGGCTCTTACCAATGATTAGTAGATGTCCTAATAAATCCTTTTTCATATATTCTTCTAACATTCCATTGATACCCCTCATACCATTCGATGCACTCTTATACAGAGGATGTGATATAGAAATCATACTAGGGAAGAAATAAACTAGTCAATCTACCATATAAAGTGTATGTACACTAAAAATGACATATAAGAAACCATATATAGTGAAGATAATTTTATCATACAAACCAAAGAAACCTTATAATTTAATTTTTTAAAAAAATCATCATCTCTCACTAGAAGGAGTGATAAAAAACAAAATATCACAGGACTAGAACATCTAGTATTTAATTCCCAATCACTATTTAATATTTTAAATCACATCAGTGTAAGTGAAAAATCCAAAAAAAATGAATAAAAAGTATCCATATAATTATAAAAACCATACAATCCATTCCTATTATGATGTCTAATATTCCCATATCCATAATGGTAATGAATTTTGGGAATTTGACATTGCCTATCATAATAGTACTTGATGAATAGTCAAATCCACAACTATACTAATCAACTATAGGTGTCTACATATAATAAACATTCAATATAATTTCTACTTATAATTCCATTTGTTTTATTAGTATATCTATACTAAATTAATTTCTAACACTAGTATCAGAAAAATTTGAAATTATGGTAGAATCATTAAATAAGGAACCGCTTCTAAAAAATGGGCTTATGACTTCTTATTTTGGATCATGCTATATAAATAATAAAAAATCACGAGTGTTTTGTCACTATGGTCTTCCAACCTATGATATTATTAAAAAAACCTATGTTTTCATGGTTTCAGTCCTCAATGAGGGAGAATATTGTCCTAAACCAAACTATCAATATTTTCATATAATTTCTTGATATTCATATGTTTTGTTAGATCCTACCACATTAAATTCACTAAATTAATTCATTTAATACTATTTTATTTTTTACTTAAAATTTTAACTATAAATAATATATGATTTCATGTCCCATAGATGAAAACATAGATATTTAAAGACCAAATGAATCTCTCAAAATATGTTTAATGTTTTCACAACACTACTTTTTCCTCTTCTTGAACCACTAAACATGATTAGTGGAGGGAACTTCATTCAAAATGAATAATTATAAAAAATATATATTCAATCCAAATAGACATTTTTTAGAATCTCAATATATGAGTTGATGGCCAACATCAGTACTCTCGACAATATTATTCCTCTTAAAGTTGTATCTAAACATTAAGATATCAATGATCGAATAAGTCAATGATATCAATCATACATCAGAACAATGTAATATGTTTTCATTGATTGTTAGTATGTATGATCATACAAGTATCCATAAAACATATTTTAAAACCCTTCTATTTGTAATCATTCATTCATATAATCTTTCTCATACAATTCCTACCATATAGCTTCATTCCATTAAAATATATACCCAACTAATTTAATATTAACTTTATCCAATATATATAACAATGTGAAGGTTATATTATTCAACTTCAAATACATATCCAATTACATTAGTCAAACAACCCTTAAAATATTTGAGGGTTCAACTAATTAAATTATTAGGATTGATCAACCTAGGATTAGTGATTTTAAAAAACCACAATAAAAATATATTTTTCTCTTTCCCAAACCATTACAAACATTTGTACCAATTGGGGATCACAAGAAACTAAATTTTCAGTGGAATCATCATATTGAATTCATAGATCTCTACATTGTAGTATACTTATAAAATTTGCATAGAATACCCATCAATACCAAATAAAATACATAATTTAAACAAATCCATAAAATAGTTTCACCATTCTACCTAAATAGTTACATAATTAATTTATATATTCCTAGTATAATAATAATAATTATCAATAACTCAATGATTTTCATAATGAAATGAAAATTTAGACTTATATTTAAAACTATTATATTCAAACCTTCCATTTTATAAACCATACATTTCATTAAAATCATGAAAACGTGGTTCATATATTATATATAAATTCTTCTACAATTCATGAGGTCATTTATTTTCTATAGATCTAGATAACCATCCCCGAATATGTCCACCAATATATAATTGATTTGATAACCACTTGATCTAAAAATACTTCTTGATGACTCCAGTTTCACAATAAAGATATTATATCTTTCTTTTTATATTAATTACATCCTACCCATATAGACTAGACATTTGACCAAAATTGGAAAGATAAAAAAATATCTATTTGTAACATCATGAATCTAGTTTTATAGCCTCATACATACCCAAATTATGTCATATTGTTATAGGGATGTATGTACATTCACTATTTCACTAAAGGATGGAAATAAATTTCGTGTGTCTTGAAAATTTATTGGTTGATGGTTTACGATCCTATAAACAAAATTCTAATAGAAAATATTTCACATAAATTTTAGAAAATTATGATTTTGTAATGGATATTCAAAACATGTAGTCACAAGAAATCATGGGGGATGAAAACCTATCAATAATCATAAATATCATTATAATATTTTTTTAAAAAATTATTTCAATCCAAAAAATTAATATAAAATTAAACAATACAAAAGTTTAGTTCCTTAGCCTTAAAATACAACCCTATAAAAGGTATATTAATAGATTCACAAAACCTTCTAAAAAGGAAAATAAGAAATTTTTTGAGCTGGAACTCCACCATAGCAATTAACCAAAGGCATAAATAAGAAAAAAATCTTAAAAGATGAACTAATTTCCCTATAAATTACCACAATGTATAATATCAACCAATAATCTCTAATAGTAAAACTAGGGTTTAGAATTAGACAAAATAATAATTCTTTAATGTTCCCAATATAACCCATCTGAATAAAAAACCATCATGTTGGGATGAGTTTTAAAAAACATTTTAGACCCCAAAATGCTATAAAAATAGAACTACAAAATGACGTACCATAAAGAATAATAACCAATATAATAATAAATAAATACTAAATAAATTTTTCCACACAAAAATATTAATAATATTTATACGATCAATTCTAACTCACATACCAAATAAAATAACTAAATCTAATGGAAATTAAGTTCATGATAAACTAAAAATTATTATTTATCTCTTACATTCAGTTGGGATCACCACTCCAAAAACATTTCATGTTTTATGGAATAATATCTCTACACCCATGTTAGAGTTACACCACCACACAATTCCATTACTAGTAATATCCCCATACCCATGTGGTGGTTTATAGGACTCATTCCTAATTCATTAAAAACCCACAATAAGAAAATAAATTAATATTTATCATTGTATAATTAAAATAAAAAATATCAAATAATTCAGCATCAAAATACATGTTCTAAATAGCACACACAAACACACCCAAATATGGGGAAATAAAAAATAAATAAATAAAATCATCCACCCTAAGACCTTTTACTTTTACATCCCAAATAATATCCAACTACTGAACATTTGAACACATGAGTGACATTGAATGAAATACATAACAATAATATTAGATATCTACACCCGTATAATTCACAATAATAATACCTATGTAACAATGGAGAGAATTTGTATCTTTTACATTAAAAACAATATCTAATATCCATTCAATTACCACATTTACCTATAACCAAAATCCTAGAATTAAAATATTCATTACACTAAAAAATTTCATTAACATTACTCATTATTATTTCTACCAAGGGAAATAAAAAAGAGTAGAGTAGAAGATCTAAAGGGTATTACACATAGACCAAGATAATAAAATTTCCATTAATCATGTAATATCAAATACATATAAATATGAACATGCAATATCACACCAAAATTATCCGATAGTTGAGTGATTTATATAATAGGGGAGAAATGATGATGAATTCACAAAGATATGGAAAAAATTAACGTTTTACAGAGTATTTAAGTGGATTCATGTTCAAAATTCATGGTCATGGGAGACTTTTAATTGATAATGAAAAGCCTGTTATACAAAAAACCCAAATATAGAGTACATTTTTTTGACTTAGGTGACTGTACACAATGTTTTCTCCCCTTTGACATACAAATTCTCAACATTTCCTCCCAACAACTCCTGAAAAAAATATTTCAAAAGTAATAAATTCATAAATTTACTAATTAGATACAATATATAAAAATAAGCCCTCAGAATTTGTAAGATTTCAAGGATAATCCTTTCATTTATCTCAGTCATTTGAGAAAAATGTTTTTCTCATTATACAATAAAGATCATTCATGATAATTTTTTTATATTGGAGATTCATAATTATAAATTCATATATATATAATCATAATGTTTTTTTAGAAATGGAATGAAATTTTCCTCACCCATAATATGATATTATATATATATAAGGATATAGAAACCATCCCACTATTACATTGATTTCAAACAAAGGGATAATTACTATATTTATTGGGATATTATTCCAACGATGAATAATTGATAAAGAGTGATATACAAAAGATTCAATGATTTCACCACTTTATTATTTCATTGGAAACTCTACTATCTTGTGATGAGGAATATTTTTTTTCCTATGATAGCCTTTCAATTGTTTGTTGCAGAGATTTCTGTTAAAAGTTTCTTAAATAGAACAATGATGTAATGGAAATATCATTTAAATGAAAATATTCTCTTTCTCCATCAACAATAGAGCTCATGATTAAGGAAAATGGTATGTTAATTTTCAATAAAATAAATCATAAAAATTGATCATTATTCGCGGAAGTGGGATTCATTACATGGTAAATATTATTATTTATAACTTTATTCAATTGGGTATGCACAACCTTGGGTATTTTTGCTCCACATCCATTTTTATTATGTATCGAATACCTCATAAATCATATGTAAATTTTAACATAGGACTTCATAAAACATAATATTTATTCTATATGATGTATCTAAATAAATATTCACTAAACTAATAGTTAAAAATAACAAATCCTTTCTCAGAATCCATCTACAATGATCTATATGTATTACACAAATATTTCATCAAAGATCACATAAATATTTCAATAGGACAGAAAAAAATAATCAAATATACTATTATTAGGTGATTTGATTCACCTAAAATATTTTAAAAGGGAACGATTTAATATGTAATATATATCTTGATAATTTACATGAAGATATCATTTTTCAAAAATCACTACATGGGATATATTAAGGATATAAGCTAAAGAAGGGGTGACATAAATTGTTATGTATGGAATGAAAATTGGATAATGTTGCAGTTATATATCATATGACTCAATATTTATTCCTTTGAATCATAAAATAAAATTATCATAATGTATCACATAGAAACAAGGTAAAGTGGAATAATATCAAAAATATATGTTATTTAAAAGAATTATGATATGAGACACAAACTTATGTATTTTCTACATAAGAATATAAGAAGGATCACCATCAAGGAATTATGACCTAAAAGGCACAGTTATCCTCACCATGAAGATATATATATATATATATAACCATTGAATACAGTGTAAGTGTTTTGTGTGGAAAGTAATATAATGACAACTTCTGTATATATGTGAATTTAATATTGGATTTTTTGATCGAATAAACAATGTTTTTGGATATTTTTTTTCTATTCAATGAGATATTGTGAGGGTAGACAATTCGTTGAAACATTCATGGAACAAGATCCTAAGTTTTGGTTAAAGTGAAATTGAGAAGTTGTAGTTATTGTTGCTCGTGACATCCTAATAGATTTCCTTGATAATGTTTCAATTAGATAATCCATCGTGCTTCGATTAAATTTTAGTATATATCTAATGGAGTCACTAGGTAGCAAATGAGAGAAGATCATATCCCTAGTTATTATCTTGCCCATTTTTTTGAAATGTAAGAAATTAGAATTTTTGAGCACCCAATTGAATTCTTATATAAATGGCCTATAGTGGATTCAACTTAGTCATCCTCTCCACTTTTCATCTCTTTTGGTCCTTCTATTCATTTTGATTATATAACATATAAAAATTGCATCCCATTATTAATTATTTTTAGTTGTGGTTTACTTTCTCGTGTACTTATACTCATCTCTTTTCGTTTATTTTTGGTTAATCTAGGGGATAAATGAGTTATTCAACTAAAAAATTGTACAACCACATTGTTATCCGTGGGATTAATCATCTGACATGATGTTTACGGTCAATATTATTAGAAATTTTAATTTCAATTTTTATCTAATATACCATTAAATTGTGTTTATAAAACGTTATTTCATTGATAATCTGTGAATTTATACATTAATTTGGTAATATAATTTGGTAGTTTCATATTTAATAGGCCCATGATCATGTTAGAGACATATCAAACTTCCTAACATGTGGTTTTGGAAATTTAGGATCTCTTGGTGAGAATATATTATATTATTAAATAGTTTAATATTTTTATTAAATTTGTATTTACTTTATTTTGTGGAGTTTGTGATTGAGATAAATGCTCATGGAATCGAAATGTATGATACGAGAATGGTATTTCACAATTTATCCTTTGTGGAGGTATGTGGAATTCAATTTTTTTGGTGTTATGATTAATTTATGGTATTCATAATCAATAAGATTTTTTTAAAAAAAAATCATATTATAATTTTTTGGGGTTACATCACAAAACATTGTACATTATTATATTGGAAAATTAGTCAGAAAGGAGCACATGGTTTTTAAAACATACCATTTTATTGTTATTCATTTGGATATTTGTTATTTTTTTAATGGTAACTAATTTATTAATCATTAATTGTAATTAAAAATGGATTTTTTAGGATTTATTATAAAAAACGTTTTTTATTTACAATAATAGTTTTAAAGTGTAATTTCATAAAACATTTGATGGGTTTTCAATAAATATTAATTGAAATTTTGGAATAGGTCAGTAAATTAGAAAATATAGAATATTATTAATAATTTAAATAGTTTTAAAATAGGTATTACATATATTTTAATATAATTTTAAAATTTAATTTATAGACAAATATTTTTTTGATTATCAATGTGTGGTTAATTTTCTATTTTTATAATGCATCTATATTGATGACCATGATTCTGCATTATTTTTTTATTCATATATTTTATATTGGTTAATCAAATTCTATTATTGTATAATGACTATAAAATAAAAAATCCACTGGGTTTTGTCTTGGTTAAAGTGGATTTGGATTCCAGTTAGGTTCCCTTATAGCATAGGTGTACATGACCCTTAGGATTCCAATGGTGTGGGTGCGTTTTACTGATTTTAAATATATAATATGTGTGATATTAATCATTAGACTTTACGAATTTCATGTTTTTTTAGAATATTTATATAGACTTTTTAGATCCTTATTGTTGAACCTTGTTTTCTGATTCAATGGTTGAGGCTTGTAACAAATCAAGATTTTATGATAATTTTATCTTTAAATAAATTAAAATTATTTGATAAAATTATTTATATGAATCGATCGAATATAAATGGACTATGATATATTTTTCCATTATTACCTGGTTATTGGATTAGAATGAATTTATTAGATTTAAAAATTAAAACAAATATCTATAATGTTTTTATTTTATAAAAATCTATTTTTTAATACTTAATAAACAGGTACTACGTTTTCCGTAAATCAACTTCATTCATAAAAAAATACATCATCTTCAAAAATGATTTTAACTTTTATTTAATGTATAGATGTTATAAATAATTTCTTCCAATTATAAAAATTAAATTTTATAAAATTATATTATATTTTAAATATATATTTCATAATTATATTAGAGTTATTTTATGAGAATAACCTTTTAATGGTTAGTTTTTAATCATGGAATAAATTAATTTTAAGTAAAAAATAATTTTATTTTCTATTACTTTTAAATGCTAATTTTGTTTGCGTTTTTTAAAAAATTAATGTATTACATTTTACAATGAAAAAATTCAATACATAATTTTTTGATTAATATTATACATTATCATTATATAAAAATACTTTTCAAATTAAATTTCATTTTTCAAAAAACAATATTTCATTAGGATATTATGATAGTTTACTAAAAGAAAATCAACAAAAAAAATTCAATCTTATAAAATGTTTTTCATTTTTATAAACATTATAATTAATATTAGGTAATATTTTCGACATCATTTTTAACAATTGTTAATAAAAACTGTTTAAATGTACCTCCATGGTAAAAAGATAGACTTTATATACATAACACAAAACATAGGGATATATCACGAATGTATTCATAATAATAATTTGTTATGATTTTATATTATCCCTTATCACCAAAATCATGTGATTTAATATTCTTTTTGAAACTTCTCTGTGAAAATGAAATAATAATCATTTAATCCTTTAACGAATTCATGGTGTGTCCCTCCCCTTCACTTTTAAATGGAACCTTTCATCCCAATTATTAACATCACCATGATCAATATAGTTATACCTAACACATAAAAATTATATTATATAATTTAATATACATAAATATGGGTTATTTTCTTCTTATAATTCAATTCAAGCAGTCCTAAAGAGGACATCAAATGAACTCTTTCAAAGAAGTGGCAATCTTCTTAAAAAAATAGTTTTTCCTTATTCCATTACTGTATTCAGTTATGTAATATCTATTAGGATATAATATTTCAACAATATACCATAATATAATCCATTGATATTTTTTTTGGAATAATATTTTTCAATATATTATATAATAAATTGTAAGAAACCATCACACGTGTGTATGGTAGGATGCTACCTCAAAAACTGATGTAATATGATTTCCATTACCACATAACATGTCTATTCAAAATGATAAAACAAATGAAAAAAATACATTGAAAAATTTATTACTATATAAATAAAAGCTATATTTTATATTATTTTCCTTCCACTAATTAAAACAAATTGATAATTGCAATCATGCATACAAGTAGAATACCTCCGGCTGAAGAAATGCGATTTATTTTTCATGTCAACCATTCATATATGATTGTAACAATATTTATTTACATATATATATATATATATATATATATTTCTTCTATAATGATTAACATTATTCAATGATTGTACTAGGAAAAAAATGAAAGGACTAAAACTATATAATAAAAACATTCCCAAAAATTGAATCATTTAATACTCAAAAATGATTAATTCAATATATAGTTATTAATAAAATGTTTTTTAAATTTTATAATATTACAATATATGATATTATATGTATTTATAAATTTATTTTATATATTTATTATATATTTTAATTTATTATAAATGATTCTAAATGAACATTCAATGAATGCTGGATATGAAGCAATGGTTTCTCTCCTAATATTTTCATCTATGAGACATATTCCATATTCACCAAATAATTATTTTATATTATTATATAATACCACATTTATATGTGATATCTTGAAATAATTAATATTTATTGTATTTATATTATCATGTAATTTGATTTCTTTCAACTAGATTATGACTCAAATGTCATCACAACAGTAGTGGATCTATTGTAATCTCATCCATAATCTAGTTGTTCTGTGTCATGTTTCCTTTGATGGAGTTAATTATTTTTAATCATAAACAATATATTTTTTATTAAACTATAAATTTTTAACGAAAATTTAATTTATTCCATTATTTATCCTCTAAATATCGTAAAAATCATTTTATGGATGAAAAAATTTATTTTCGATTTAGTTTTTGGTATTTTTCATCCATATTTTAGTTTTTAAATTTTTTACTATTATCTAATGATTAATTAAATTCATTTTTGGTAGTGTTTTAATTTCCATAATATGTTTTAAAACGAATCCCTACACCATTTTCCACAAAAATGTACATTTTACCAATGAAATGAATAAAATACTTATTTTAATGTGTTCTATACGAATTATTTATTCCACCATTATAAATGATATTTTAATTAAGATTACACTACCACATTACATGGTTATCTATAGATAAATTTAATTTTATAATATTTTGTGGTTTTTTCTATTCAAAATATGTGATTTGAAAATTGTATGAGTATTCTTCTCAAGAAATTTCTAGTGGTATTTCAACGGTATTTACTTATATGACAGAAACCATTTTTTGAATTTTGTTATTATATGAAGATATGATCTAATGATTCAATAAACAAATTTCCTGGGATTACTTATAATCATTATGATTTATAAAGCATTGAAATTTCATATTTTAGTTATTTTAAATAAATAAAATAATTGATTATTAATGAATGGTGATAAATATTTATATTTAATTCACATGATAAACTCAGTGGAATTTTTATGTAAAGGCCATGGATTGAAATTATATAGTCCCATAGTGTATTAAATGTCCCCATCAGTTTAAATCGGTTGGTTATTTTTATAAGTCCTTTCACATGTAGGTTTAATTTCTTCATAAGATTCTGTGATTAAATGTTTATATTGTCTTACATTATGCATTAAATTTTTATGAATTCATTTTTCTAGGATTAATTGATTTTTCTAATATTTATTATGTTCACGTATATGTTTTAAGGTCCTGAATATATTTCTATGGAGTTATATGATCATCATTAATTCATACATTATAATTCATCCCATATTTATTCCAAGACAGATTCTGTTATTCGCATTCCCCTACTAAGAATTTGAGATCCCCCTTTCATTATGTTTATTTCATTTAGATTCGAGAAAGTTTACTATGATTGATATGAAAGGATATTCTAGTTTGAATAATGTAATTCTCCAAAAAAAAATATTTTTCTATTTTCAATTGTAATGCGATAATCAACCATCACCCTTCTTTCCAAAGACTACTAAACTATTTAATCCCATAGGATACAAAAACATATATCTAGTCCAAATGTAATAAATTAAACACCAGTTCTGGGCTACTAGTGTTATTTTAAATTCAATTTTTTAGTGGAAAATTTTATTAGAAAACATTGGAACTGAATATATGAAAATATGAATTACAGAACCAATCCCTATGAGATTACATGAGGATATGTATAATTTTAGGTCTTTAAAATATTGATGGTTAAGGTATATATTATGTGTTTTTATGGAATAATTTTATTTTCAGGACACTACATGTGGATGTTGTTTTAGAATAGATTTAACTTGTGTTAATAAAAATTAAAATAAATGGATTAGTATATCTCAGTTATCATTATCTTGCACAGTGAGTTGTCCCTAAATGCAGAACTATTTTGAAACTCTTAGGGGATTTTCTTGGATCAATTTAAATCTATTGTATGGGAAATTATTTTAGAATTGGATATATTATTACCATAAAAATAATTGTTAAACTTATGGTGTTATATATTGAAAATAATTATTCCCGATTTATATATCCCATGACAAATTTTTTTGATTAAATGATTTCTCTCTATGAGGTTATATGTTAACCATATCCCTTCAGGTTTTCATATGATAATAAAGAGAGAATGACATATTTGAGGAAAATATAGGATTATGAAAATTTTAATGTACCATATTTGATATTATAAATTTAAATATAATTAAATCATGAATCATATACAGGGATGTTCACTAATATCATAAATGATTATATTTTGGGTTGTGATTGAAAACTCTTAATGTTATATTTATTAAATGTATATTCTATAGATACTAGAAAATATATGTTAATTGGATTTTAAATCATAAATATATTATTATTCATCCAGTAAATGAAATTTATGTATTTTCAGAAACAGCTTGGCTGTATTAGTATACAGAATGTATAAAATTTCAACGAAGGAAAGGAAAAATTCATACACCCAATTAACCTATGATAATCTATAAGGGATAAGATAAAACTAAAATAAAATTTCATCCACCATATTGGTTTTACTAACTATTTCTCATATATAATTATATAGAATGATTGGGGAGAATATCAATATTTCTGATAATCATTCATTATGGGATTTTTTTCATTAGAGGTTTGTATGCTTCATCAGAATAATGACGTTGAGTATTCAATAAAACTGATACCTTTTTCAAAACCTATTACAATGAATCAATAAAGAATGGAACTGATAGTGTTTTACTAATTGATGTAGTTACTCTATGAAAATATGGATAAGGTATTCGTTGGTCATAGTTCTTTACCATTCTGTGCACCTGTTTTTTTAAGAAGAAAGATGGGTAATTGTTTCTATTCATTGAATATCCAAAACAGAAAAGGATCAATGTTATGAATATGTATCATCATATATATATATATATATCAATGACATATTTTTTCAATATTTTGGAACACAATATTTTTCCCTGATTTATCTTCTATATGTGTATCATAATCTAATGCTAAATAAAGAGGTTATAAACATGTTATCTAATCTTACAGGGTATATCCATTATGATGTTATAGTAATTTCATTTAAACATACATATTGTCATAAAATCATTATAGATTTAATGAATAATATTTATATATTACCTACAAAAAAATTTGGTAGAAATTATAGACCATATTCTCATACATTCAAAAATAAATGATGATCATGATTAACATTTAAGGATGATTATAATTGTCTTTAGAGAGGACAATTTATATGGAACTTTTACCAACCCTAAATTTCAGCTAAAAAGGGCTCATTCTTAGGTGATAAAATTTCAAGTTCTGTATTATTGGTGTATCCTAAATGAATGATTTTGTGGAGAAATAAATTAGATAAACCAATGTGATTCAAATGTATTTTTAAAAAAATGAAAAATAATGTTTTGTGAGAAATTTATCATGGATATCAAGTCCACCAACCATGTTTACCCAAAAGGTATTTATGTTCTTATAAAAAAATATTTATATGATGTTTTAAAAGAATAGACATTAAAGGATTTTTGAAAATCTATTCTTACACTACCATATAGTGAATAATGGTTTTTTGATATACAATGATTGATCAAAAAATCGTCTATAATTAATCCTATTATAGATCAAAATTGGGATAACTTATAGTTTTTTCTAAATAAAAATTCATTAGAATAATTACATGACTCATGATTTGTTGTTGGATATCATAATTTATACATTTAATATATGGATTCATTTTTAGTATAGTAAATATAATAATAAATATACTTAATATAAAATCTTGATTTATATATATATTCATATTTAAAGATTTGAATATTCAGTAAAGGAGATTATGGGAATTGTATAATTATTATTATTGTTCAATAAATTAACATCAGGGGAAGGAAAAAAATGTGGCTGATGATCTTATTCATAATTTCCAGGTAGTTTTTTCATGATAATGATTAAATTGCATCTCATATTTATTTATTTTATAATTATAAATAAATAAATCCTGATGAAAAGGGATTTATCATATTTTTTTCAGATTATTGTTATGAAATAAATCTTTAAGAGTGTTAAGAAGTCATATATTGAAGATATGTAATTATAGAAGATGGTTAAGAATATTCCTTTGTTCCACTATGATCATGATATAATTATATGATTATGAAATTCAGTATGTGTTCCAAAAATACATGTTATGAAGAATTATTAGATTCATGAATCCCATAATTTAGGATTTCTGATTTATTAAAGAAATAACAATATTTATAATGATCTAAAATAGTATTTATGGTTTTCTAACATGAAAAAAATTGAATTTTTTTCCTAATTTCTCATATGTCAGAACATTATGGTTTATAGATAGAATAATATGTGATGTTATAAACATTACACATATATGAATAAAAATATGGTAACTCTTCTTTTGATCTAGTCATTAGAATTTAAATACTAAATTGAAAAATTCTATTTATGTTTTATTTTATCACCATATGATATTTGATATTTTTATTTTTATTATCGATGATTTATCTCATGATCAACTTAATCGATGATACACTCATGATCCAATTACACTTCATGATGTAACACTCTTAAATGTATCTGGTTAGTGTTCATGGTAAACATTAATGTTCTAGAGTAAATTATAGTACTTTCTAGATAATGAATTTTGTAATATAATATATATGATCCTCAAATGGGTGGTTAGTCTAAGAGAACAATTAAAAATATATATTAAGTGATGATATATTTTTCTATGTATTTCAAATGTGTTCGGTATTTATAACGCAGTTTGGATGATTTTTTATAAAAAAATATGTATAACTGATGAATTATAATGGCCCTTTAAAAATATCATTATAGTAGGAAGTGAAAAAAACAAACATTTGTAGAAAAAGATAGATAAATTCTATTATTTTGAAATGATCTATCTAAGTAAATTGTAGATAATGTATTTTGAATTCCTTATAATATATGGAATACGTAGAGTAGACATGAAAATTATGAACTAAATTATTCTTAATAGAAAAATTAAATTTTTGTGACATACTATTCCTAAAAAAATCTCATTAAATGTAATTTATTTCTAACACATATATATATTTACCTATTTAAAATTCTTCATCGTATTATGATAATAGTGTATCATTTAGAAATGGGATAAATCTATATCAAGATCATGTTGTTTTTTATGTGTCTCTCCTGATGATTTGAATACAGGATCAGTTAAATGTACTGAAAAAATATGGAGTACAACTGGACCAATATATATCTTATAAGGAACACGCAATTGAGATTTTTTATCATAGATAGAAAGTTCTTCAAAATAGTACCAAATACTGAGGGAATTATTATTTAGAGAAACAATAAATTTAAGGAATCTACATGTGAACCTAAATATTTAATGAGGAATATGTATCCCATATTTTTTGTATCATAGCCATATAATTTCATGGGATATGATCTTATAATTGGGGTATAAAATAAGCCCATATTAATTTTTTTAAATATTTTAAACAAATAAATTTTATTTCTTGTACATCATTCATTAAATAGAACTTTGAGTCTAAATAAACCGGGATATGTATTACCACTATAACCATGTTTTTATATTGATGAGTATGAATATTACATATTTTTTTAAAAAAAAGAGTATTTTTGGTAATGAAAGAAAATTAATTGACTAATTAAAAATAGATTTGTACTCAATTTAAGGTAAATTCATTTATATTCTAAACAAATGGGTTTTATTGAATTTTTTTATGGATATAATTATTAATTTGTTCCACATGATTATATTTAAATTTCTGAAAGGTAATATTTTTTATGGATTTCCATTTAAATAGCATATTTGGATGAATTTTATTTATTTTTTTTATAAAATATTATTATTTAGTTCATAGTAAAAATATATAATTCCAAATAAAACAAAAATTTCATTTATAGTATTTTCAATTAATCCTTTTGAATTTGGATTAATTTTAGTATTTCACAATATATTGTTGTTAAAAATAATTTAATGTTTACACTTTGACCAAAATAATACTTAATCATGGTATAAAAATACTTTTATACATCAAAGACATTCTACAAAAAAAATATTGCATTTTGTTGGTTTCTTATAAAATTATATTCATTCATTTATATAAATAGAGTCATGTAAAATTGGTTCCATATTTTTAATTCCTTAAGGAAACATTGTAATATGTTCGACAATTTTTTTCATAATTAATTGAAAAAATAGTAAAATAATTAACCACGGTAAAAGGGCAATCCAAGTTAACCAAATCTAAAATTAAGTGTCAAAGAAACTTGATATTAAATTTTATTCCTTTTAGATGATTTTTTTATAATATTATCAATTTAGTATTTATAATGACTTTTTATTTGGTACTTTACTATTAAATTGACATGTTATTATTTTTATCCTTTTAAACATTCATGTGTGCCCCCCACATATTAATGGACTTCCCTATACACACTTCTTTACACCATCTTGAGACATATATTTGATTAAATTCCTAAAAATTATATTATTAAATTCACTCTCAATTAATTGTAGGATTGTTTTTCTTTTTTTAAATTCCATTAAAAGAGTATTTGAGATGATATCTAATAGATCTATTTCGAAGTAGAGGTAGTCAACAAAACAATACAATTTATTTTCATTCATCACCATTAAAATAAATTTATTACAACAAAAAATAAAATAATTTATCAATTATCTCCCATATAAAAAAAATTAATATTTTTATTTAAAAAAAAATCATCAATTTTTTGTAATATGGGAATGGAATCAACCATTTGATTGTACATCGTACTACCATCACATGAAACAATGTAGTTTGTGGGGAATCACTAACTAAAATTTCTAGTCATAATGATTAAACTAATTAGTATATGTGAAATTGATAACATAATTATTGTTATTGATATATAAAATATCATTTACCTTCTTAAACATTAGCTATATTGGAAATGATGTTTTCATTCATTCATATGTCCGGACTACCATCCATATGATGTGATGCGATTCATTTTTCATATCATATTTCCATGAATGATTCTAAATATGAAAATAATGAATATATAAGATATTAATTCAAATATTGAAATTTAATATAAGATATAACCATGAAAATTATTCAAGAAACAAAGCTATCATACATGAAATTATATGAAAAATTAAATAGGTAACAATATGAAATAATTATTTTAATAAATAAATATGATAAAAAGAGTATTTAAATGTTATGTATATATAATATGATATTAAATGTATTAATATATTAAAATTATATAAATATAACTAAATTTAAAAAATTTATATAAGATATAAAATCAATGGCAACACAAGTATGGTCAGAGGTAAAAATTTCGTGTCTCGCTTTTACTTTTATGGACATATTCTGTATTCCCCACTTATTTTTATGCGGTGTATATACATCCAATTTGATATGTTATATCCTGAATATATTTATCATATCGACATTCAATTTTTTATTGGATGTTAATTTATTCATGGGAGTTATTATTTAATAGTTACCATAGTAGTAAGAGTTTATTTCACTATTACATCCCTATTCAAATTTATTTTGGTTTTATGTTTCCATTGAAGGAATTTTATGATATTTATTTATGTAACAATTCATGTTTTTTTTCTTCCTTCATTAGTTCAGAATATTATATGTTTTACTTTAATATTTTTTTATTTATGTACACAATAAATCAAAATAATTTTTTATGAAAATCTGTGTTTGTATTATATTTAGTTAAGATTAATTTTCATAAACTTGTATATTTTCATTAAGATGTTTTATATAGGTTTTTAATATTCTCCCATTAAGGATTAAATTTAATATGACCAAATTTGACTTTCTTTAATAAAATTATTGTAGGAATCTTCTTTTCATTTTACCAAGGGGGAATATTTTTCAGAAAAAGTAATTGGAATCAATTTTTTTAAAATTTTTACATAAATTGCTTATTTAACGGTAAAAATAATAATTTATTTGAATCATACATTAAAAAAATCCATAGTTCATTCAATTTAACTTATTTTCATCAATTTAAGGAATTTTTTGGGTTTTTATATTCCATTTCTAATTATAAACTGTATTTTACTCATGATATTAAAGGGTGATATTTTTAATGTACTTTAATTTATGTTAGTAAATTTTATGAATATCATACACTAATGAGGATATAATATAACAATACCATACATCATATTACTATTGATGTCTTTTGATCATCTGAACTATGGAAATTATTTACATGCTATATTTTGTTCATCCTCTACATAAAATTATTGATTATTAAAGTTTATGGATTAAATTATATTTTTAATTAATATAATGTATGCATTGGAAATAATACGTTAAACATGGGTCATTGAGTTAAATACCCCCTTGGTTCATTATCATGTCTTAAGAGAAAAAACTGGTTTTGAATTTTGTAATGCCCTTACCGTTTTCTAATGATGTCGCGACGTTAGTATTGAGATGTCTCACAGTATGAATTCCCTCACTTTGAAATTTGATTCATTAAATCTGTATAATTTTTTTGAATAGTTATGATACCCATTGTTATTTTTAAGCTCATATAATTATTTATATCGATTTATATGATGATCATTTATACCACTCGTATTATTCTTACCTTATTTAACCTATGATATATTCCTCTATATTAATTTCCTTACTATGTGTCTAATCTCAACCCTTTTTGTGTTACCACCACCCATGATTTAATTATCTTTTCTATTATTATCGTAAATATATTTTTAAATTGGAATAAATATCTTTTTAATGAAAATAATATTTCATTGTAATTTTTTCAAATTTTATGTATGAATCTCCCACGTATCATGTTTCTAAAAACTATTAATCTATTCATTAACATAGGTTGGGATCTATTGTAGCATGTACCAACGTAAAAAATGTAACTATTAACTCTAGGATAATTGATTTTGGGCCATTACAATGAGGAATTTAGTCATATTTCTCTTTATGGACACAATAGGAAGAGTCACTGATATATGACCATTGCAGTATAATGATCCTTACATTGGATATATATAATGGAAGTAATATTTTTTATGATTCCTTATGTTCTATAGAAAAAAATATTGTGTTACCACCTTGTTTTTATTTTTAATTACGTTACAATATAGTGTGTCCAATAATTAAGTCAAGTGGTTAGTATGTGTGTGTGGCATATAAATCTTGATTAATCATAGATAGCTATTGAATATGAAATCTAGGAATAAAAATTATATTGATCAGTAGTTCGAGGATCCAGTTTTATTATTTTTCTAGTATTCATATGATACATTTTTTATACGATTTGATATAGATATATCAATATGATTCTCTTCTACTTTGGCTGGTAGATGCAGATCGACGACTAAGAAGGCATTATTTTTTATGGTGAATAACCAATGGGAGATGATGTTGGGATCCATATAATAAATATAATATATATCTTCTTAAAGATGCTCTCAGGAACAAAATATCTATGAATCACGATTTTGTTATTAATGATAGTAGTTTTTTGAAAATTATATGTTCTCAATGTGTGTTGAGAGTGTTATGTTGTTATGATTTGTGAACCTCCCCACAATGAAAACTAATGATATATGAGATCAACACAGTACTGCTATATGGTTGGTTGATAATATATTTCTAATGAAGATATATTGGATGAGATATTTTATTTTGTTATAATTGGTATATTTATTTTACAATTTTGTAAATATTTATTTGTTTTCCAATTTTCATGGGATTGTTAGTGCGATGTGATATGATTACATAATCATTCTTTGGATATATATTTTCTATATTCATAGTTTTTAATGGTATACATAATAAATTGTTCCTCTTTAATTTCACAATCATCTGATTCTTTTTTGGTTATTTCCCTATATATGTTAATGTTGATTTGAAAATAGTTTTTGTGAATAATGGTGGGTTTGGTGGGGCTCTGATGAATGATTCTGGTTAGTGTGGTGTGACTATTCATATGGTTTTTTCTACTATAATGGGGTGTGTTTTTTTAATAATTTTTTTCCTGGTGCTATACATAATAGGAAGGTGGGTCCTTAATTTGGAAGGGTTTAATTATTATTCGGATTTGTGGTTTAGGTGTCTTCTTCCATGCATGCAAAGGTTTGTTTCTATATATGATTTGTGTTATTTTATTTTGTGGGTGAGTTACACAAATAAATAAATTCACTCTTGCAATATTTTTTTAAAAATCCACCAGATCATGGTAGAACGTGATTCATTGAATATTTCTTAGGAGTCCTAATAAGTCATTAGACACACCCTATCTTTTATACGAGAAATGGTGTTTAATGTTCGTGGATAATATTCATGTCTTCATTCATATATATTTATATGATAAAAAATTTAATCATATATTTTAATGATCGTGATACATTAACTTAAGGGTTTTTTGGGAGTTGATTCTTTTAGATGCTTTCAAAATAATTATATTTTTCTGTACATTTATGTAATTATAATACACATATATTTTCTACTGTGATAGAATATATCTATTAACATTATTTTTCTTTCGGTCCAATTATTTATATGACTTTGTTACAAATTTTTTGGATGATTATTCATATAAGCTATTTTATTTCATTTTTTTATATATTGTGGAGCCCCTTGTTTCCCATTGATAATTTTATAATATGTTTTTTAAATTGAATATATTAATGGGGAGTGATAAAATTCCATTATATTCAAACATATCTCAAGAGTCTTATTTTAGGGAATAGTCTCCCAATTAGTAATCTAGGATCACTCCACTTGTTAGAATTCTTATGAATATGGGGATATATTCTTCAACTATTGTGGAACCCCATCATCATGTTTTATTTCTATTAAAAATGATCATATAAAATATAAATAAAATTCATTTCAATTGTTGATTTATATTGTTATGGAAAATATTAAACAAAATTGTAGAAAAAAACATCTAATAAATCACTGAGAAATAAATGTGTATCACTAGAAATCCTGAATTATTTACGCATTAATTTACCATGTATTATCCAAAATAAGTAATTATAAAAACCTAAATAAATATTTATAAAAAATGGATCATGTTTCATGAAAATATTTCTCAAAGTAAAGAATAAGTTATATGAAAGGAAAATGATAAATTGAAATTGAAAAACATTACCAAAAATTATAAAGATGTTTTATATTTTATTGAAAGGATTAGAAAATATGATTTCTACAAAAACAATATAAAACATCCTTTTTTTATTAATACAAGGTATGTATATAAAATAATTTATATAAAATAATTTATATTCATGGATCATTAAAAGGAAAATATAAATCCAACAGTTTGATTTGTTATATTTAATTTAAAGAATATATTTGAAATTAAAATAGAGTGATCTGAAAATCATAAGGAAATAAACAGTGAAATGAACATTATACATAAGGGGAATGTGTATAATTAATTTAAAAGTAGGGAAATGTTTTGGGATAAATAGAAATTGAGATAGATAAATAGATATGTAAAACATTGTGTTATGAAATATAATGTGAAAGAACACCTTATATTAAGGAAATAATATATATTGGAGCTCCATTATCCTCCTCATTATTGTAAATAAATTCACAATTTATATGAGTTAGTAATATATTATTTTTTATTTCACATATATAGTCCATTTATTTTCATAAATTATTCAGTAATTTAAATTTTTTTTGGGTCAAATGTTTTGAGGTTTTTCAGTTCATGATTCTAAACCAACATTAGTGTACTCGTAATGATTGATGGAATGGATAAAAAATTACAATAAGATCAATAACATTTATAGTATATTTTTCAGATCATAAAAAATTAAAAATATATTAATATTTCTTGGTAATTATTTTTAGTGCTATAAAAAATTATAATTATTATTTATATTTAATATTATTATTATTAGACATATTTTATAATTCATAAGTCATGAAAATGGGATTATTTATTACTAGTGTTATAGTCAACCATTAGATCCAATTTTATGAATATCCATGAATGGATTAATGGGAAATAAAAAAATTATTATTCATATAGTAAGTATAAAATTACCTTATGTGAATGATTATTTTATGGAGAGTTTAAGAGAAGTGGAAAACTAATAAATTTATGAGTTTTATGAAGACATTAAACTATAATAATACATTTTTTGATTTTTGATTTATTGATTAATTTTATTGTATAAGGGGAATGAGGGGAATCAAAATGAAGAAAATGGGTTCTCGAATTTTTGACAATTGATTGATTCGCTTCCATTGTATTGTATCTAGACCTTTATCTGTTGTATTTTCTATTAGATAAGGTAATTAAAACAATTATATAAGTTTTTAGAAAGGTATTTATATATAATTTTTCCATGAAAATATTTTTTTAAGTGAAGAGAATGGGGTGGAGGGGGGCATTATATAGTCATGGGTGAGTTCAATAATTTAATAAAATAATAATTACCGAATTAGTTATTCACAACAGTATTATTAGGTGTTTGAAAAAAACCAAAAATAAATTGGAACCATGGAAATATTTCATAAAATTTAAATATCAAAATATAATTCTTAATTTTTTTAAATCTAACGTATAATATAAAATTTCATTATTGGTATAAAAATTAAGCTTATTATTTTTATATAAATTATTTCAATCATTAAATACCTATTATGTCCTCAAATATATTTTTTAAATTATTGAGTAATTATTTAATTCATATTACTTTATAAAAGATAAGGCATACAAAAAACCATGATAGAATGAGATGACATAATATTTCACTTTTATAGAAATTTGGAAAAAAATCATTGAAAGAAAACTTCTTCATAAATATTCCAATAATTAATTTTATTTCATTAAATCAATATTTTATACATTAGATTTTTTATATTAATGTCAAATCATATAATTAAAAGTAATAAATTTTTATAGAATTAATATCTTCATTTTTAATTGAGTGATTATAATAAACTTTTTTATTATTTCAAAAATATAATATGATTAAGAAATAATATTAATATTTCATTTAATATAAAGAAAAATAAACTATTTAATTAAAATATTTAAAACATTTGTAAAAAATGTAAACTTTTCAATATAAGTAAATTATGCGGTCTGAAATCTTTATTAAAATATATAATTTTAGATATAATATATAAGTATTAATTTTTATTATATTCTAATATTTTTATTATTTTTATTTCGGGAAAAAATTTAATTCTTATGAATTTTTTTACTCAAAATGCCCATGTTACCATTTTAATTGTCAATTATTTTTCCAAAAATCATATAGATATTATACATCATTTAAATACCTTTTCTTTTATTAATTATCCCTTCCCAAAATTCCGTATCAATTTTATATGCTTGTTATTAAATTTGTTTTATTTTATTCCTAATATTTTTTTTATAGTTTATTCTATGATATTTATTTCTTAGTATAATTCAATGGAATAAAATTTTCTTATTGTGTTATTTATTTTTTTATTATATTATAAAAATATATATTATGGAGTTTATTTATTATTTATATTTAATATTGAATGATAATGAAATATAATAATTAATTTTTTTATTTTTTTATTTTCACTATAATTTATGCATAATTACGATGAAAAAATGTTGAGTGAAATAAATATTTATACGAAAAATTCATGTTCACTAATGGATATAAAGAGGATAGTATTCATATCACTTTAATTACATTACTATACATGAAATAACGACTCATATAATTTGGTACCAAAAATTAGGCTAGTAATATAGGACAACTATATAATATCTAAATAATCATTATTAATAAAAACTACAATTCTCTCTATCAAATATCATTGCCATAATGTATGTGTTAACACCACATTTCAATTCACAATTATTAAAAGTTTGATGCACTCAATTTAACAATAAGGAACAATAATTCACATATGAGAACACATATAGGGATAACCATATACATATCGTTAAGACTATTAGTCCCCAATTTCATTTCATTAAACATCTAAGAGGGAATAACTCTCAAGGAATGTCCTCTATCATTATATAGGTTGGTCATTGATCTAACATATTTTTTTCATTCAAATATTTTTATTATATTAGGGTTATATAATGAACCATATTATAATCCCCTACCTAGTATGGAATCCATATCATATTGAACTACCCTATAGAGTATAAAATGTTATAGAGAATAAATATTGTAACATGCACCAATTAAATTTATCCCAATATCTATAGAAAAAATTCAACTAAAATAACATCATACATCAATTTTGCACCAATAACATCTCACAGTAAGATTTTTATGTATTTTATATTCATGTCATAACATTTGGATGTAATTTCTATCAATATGAGGTAATCATAGTATCACACCATCAATTATTAAATGAGGTAACATAAAAAGATGAACATCAATTGTAATCAAATGTATTATCATTATACTTACCAATTGATCATATATGATCATCCTAGAATCAAACATAATTAAATCCTAATTTTTTTAAATTATTCACTCATTCATTTGATACATAATAATTATATGCATTATTATGGGTAAAACTAGACTATCCCCATTAATCAAAATCCTCAAAATTATTTTAAAACTTCTCACAAGAATACTAATGTGTAAATTTAATTTTAATTATTTAGTTACCATGGGATATTTTAATAAACTGAAAAAGGGAACCATTTAATTTTATTCAATAAAATAGTATAAATGTAACCTATTAATTTGTGTTCTCACATCCCATAAAATATAAAGTATAAAAATATAAAAAGACAAAATATTACTTAGACAAACTCCATTGATAATAAAATTTTCAGCATCATCATCTAAATTGAAAAAAAGGATAAATTAAAGTAATAATTGATAAATTTTTGGACATTTGAAATTGGTACATGATTATTTATGGAAGAACTATGTTTTATCTGAACACTGCATTAGTAGGAATCATCATTCTCTCTATCTCTATATTTTATTCATATAAAGCTTCATGGAGTGAAAATCGGTAACTATATAACTACATATATTTAATGGGCTCGAAAAAATTGATTTAAAAAATATATATGATGATAAGGTAGCATCCCAAATAATTAAAAACATATTATCTCCCATAACACAATATATCAAAACAACACAAATATTCAAAAAAATTATATTAAAAAATGTATGAAGTTTGTAATTTTCACTTTATTTTTTTAGAGGAGAATATTACATCCATAAGAGATAACTAATTCCATTTTCAACTATAATAAAAATAGTAAAAGTAATTAAAATATATCTTTCTAAACAAGTTATTAAGAACACAAATTTCCATAATTATTCCTGTCACAAACACATACATATACAACTACTCTCACCAACATATATTATGCCATAAATGTTAATTTATATTTCCCAATCCAATAATCACTAATAAAAAACCACCATAATTCCATGGTGACTTCCAATTTCATATTAAAAAATAACTACCCCACTAAATTCTATGTAATTGTTAAATTAACCTATCCCATTTTCTAAAAACTGTGTCATACTACATTATAACTTATTTTGGAAAACCTCCCATATAATTGGTCTTTTGAAACACCCATTATGATAATAAGTTATTCTAAAACAATTGATGTTCCATGAAGATTTCTATATTAACTCCATAGAATATCATGTATGAAGTATCTTTCAAGCATACTTCTTCTTTCCAAATAATCATAACATTAAATAAATTAATTATTCAAAATAATATCTCACTTAATGGTTACTACACGGAATCCATGGAAACCCAACTATATAAAAAAAAATTCTCACATAAAATGAAAAAGTGTGTCGGCATCCTAATTCATTCATGTTGATGTGTCTTTCCATAAATAATTATGTGATTTTTCTACAAATGTTTTTCACTCATACTATACAACTAAAACCAAACAACCATTGTGATCCTTCCATGCTCAACAAAATTTTAACTAAAACACATTTGTTCCTTCTCTACTTCGGTTACTATAAATTACCAACTTATATTTTTTAAGAAGTAAATAATAATTTTAAAAGCACTATCCATCAAATTTTCATTCATTCATGGGTGAATAAAAAATGTGAGGTGATATTAGAGGGCATCTAAATCTCTTGATAATTCAGCATCAACCTATTCCTTTAACATGCTATATGATATGAAGAATTTAGTTGTACAATTAAATACATTCTGATAGTTTGTGATTCATGTTTTATAAAGTTCATCCCTCCTTGGATATGGAATCATTGATATTTTAATCCATTAAAATTGAAGGGAAATTTTAATTTCATAAAATTACATTCAAATTTCTTGATCTAATAATAATGAATCCCAATTATATAAATGTAAAAATCTATGTTTTTATGGAATATTTTTTTGAAGAAAGTAAAATTTTCATTTATCTCTAGTAATAAACTATGTCAGTTATTACATTCACACTAAAATGATGTATCAAATGTTAAACACAACCCCGAGATGGTTTATGATACATGAAACACTGAGTATAAATTTTTTTCACTGTATAAAAGAACAATGTTTGGATTATAGTACACGCAACACCAGAGGAATTATTCACTACATACAAAACTCACATGGCTTGCGTTACACGCAACATCGACCTTCCTCATCAGCATGCATTGTACGCAAAATCATGTTTTATTAAACAACGATATATTATTACAATATTATTATTTAATCGAACATAAAATTTACATTATGAAGATTATTAACCACATTTTTAATTTTATATAACAATAAAATTCAACTTATGTATTTTATAGACATGATATGAGAACGAATTCAATTATTTTTTATAAAAGAAGTATTTTTTTAAAAAATGTAGATTTACTACCTTTTGATGGAGCACCCATATAAAATATATTTTTTAACACTTTTTTATATTATATTTGATTATATAAACTTCTTCTATGAAATTGAAACCTAAAAATATACCTGGGATGAAATTTTAGTATTTTAATTATAAAAGTAATATTTAAATGAATAAGGAAAAATACTAGATTTTATTAAAAAAACCCTATTAATATATTAAATTGAAATATTATCATTATAATTAGTTATAAATTGTAATTTTATTGTGTATTTCTCAATTACTCAAATACTGGTCATTATATGAAATTTCATATTTAAATTCTGTATAAACACATTTCTATATTTTGATAGTATTTACTTCATAAAAACCCGCTTTCTGGTTTTGACCACATGAATTATTTTTAAATTAATTTCTTCAAATTATTTGTTTTGAACATAGAAAAATGGATACAATATTTGTAATCATAAGGTAACTTTTATAAATATGTACCTTTTATTTTTGGACATTGTTAATAGTATCTTAAGTAATTATATTTATTTACCATTTTTAGCGATAAATCAGCTTAATAAGGGTAAAAAATAATATTATAATAATATAAAAATACCCTAACATGTAATGACCCAAAATTTTGAATAATATTTGTTTCTGAAATTTGTTTGTTATTTTATTTTATACTCAACAATACTTTATCGTTTAATTAATTAAGTGAGTACAATTAAAATGAGACCTTTGGGTCTCTACTCTTATATAACTATTGGTCAATATGTTTGTTGGAAACAATACAATTAACATTATGATTATTTTTTATAAATACAAATGATCCTGATTAATTTTTATAGAAATAAGAGTCGATGGGTTCATCTAGTAGAATTAGTGAGTATGAATCCCATCTTTCATAACTTCAGACGGAGGAAACATTAGTGGGCTCTACTGTAGACCAAGCCGAAGCCAAACTCCAACACGTTAAGATTGAACGTAATAAAATTTGGGAGAATATCATTCTGATAGAAATCAGCACTCAAACAAGTTTTTCTACACCATCCAAATATTCTATCACCATTGGACACCTTACTCATAGGTCCTATGTAGGTGTTATAAAGGGCTACGTAACAAGGCCATAGGTACGTTGTGTAATCATTTTGTATAAATAAAATTGTTATTTCTTCTTATGGAATTTTTTTTTAATTTCAAATATCAAGATAAATATTGGATGAATTCATAGAAGTTTCATATTATTGATAAATATTGGAAAAAAGGTATTTAAAAATATTATTTTTATATATTAAATAATTAATAATGTGAAATGACTTTCAAAATTTGGTGTTCTATATTTGTGATTTGTATGAAATTTAGATTCTAATATGATGACCCTAATTTATAGTGAATTATAAAATATGAATGTTGATATTGGACTTCTTAATTTTAATGTGACCAATGGAATAGTGACCCCACTTATGAAAGTATAAATATATCTGAGGCATGTTGATTGGTAATGTGATATAATATCATAAGTAATTAAATTTTATAGAAATTATTAGATAATGTATTAGTATTTTTTGTGTAAATAGTTTTTTTAAATACAAATTAAATATCTCATTATTATAAAATTATTTTCATAAAATACAGTTCATTTTTGAAATCATAGAATTGATATTTGGTTGGGTGAATTTATGAGATTTTTATAAAGTGTTTTGTTTATTAATGAATATTAAAAATATAGTTTTGAGTTTTAATGTGTTTAATGAGATCCTTAATTATTTAATATTGATGTAATAATTCTGGTCAACTTGTTTATTTTAATATATGTTATGAGTTTTGTGAAGTGTTTAATACCATGGTCAAATACCATCATCAATCCCATGGTGTCACAGATACAACTAATGAGGTATCCCTTGGAAATTATTTAAATATTCACTCTCTTTTTCTCTAAATACCAATGAATTCCATCAATCCATTCATTCCAATGTCATCAGTAATGAAGCTATAGTATTCTAACCACCAAAAATTCCTCCCAAGGGTCCCTCAATCCCCTTATGGTCCAAAACATTGAATTTTCTATGTTACTCTTTAATGCAAGGGAACCTTTCATCCTTCTTTTTAGTCAACACTTCTTTTAGGTTGTGTCATGGAATTTAGATTTTCATATTAAGTGGATATGATATTATATATATCTCATACTATTATTTTTAGGTCCTTATAATGAGATTCTATTTTCTATCTCATTATTTTATTTTCATAAATTTTTTGTGATGCGGTTAGTATATCAAAATTTCATAAAAAATGGAATCTTCTATTTTCATTCATGTTTCCTTTTCATGTCGTATGTTATTAAAATATAAATACAATCATATTTTTTTATTCTGTCCCTATACTTTACTATGAGTTATTTATCAGTGGATGACCCATGTCACCTAACTTTATAATGTAGTCTAAAACAGTTTTATATAGCTGTTACGCTGAAGAATTTCATCTCAAAACATATCTTTTTTTTAAATTATTTAATTTTATTTATTGAATACCCAAACCTATTTCAGCTATGAGGGTATTCATATATATGTCATAATTATATATTTCATTCTGTAGGTAACTTACATGAAAAACACCTTCCATTTTTGTGGTTTAAAAATGACATAAAAATAATATTTTAAGAACATTTTAAAATGTCATGGTTCTGATATGAAGCCCATTTCATTTAATCTCTTTGGGATAATTATTAATTTTTTAATTATGATCTATGTGGATAACATGACAATAGATACATATTAAGGGTGCACACTAATATTGTTCCAATGAATTAGGTAATAAAATAAATCTCTATAGATGGAATCTTTTAAGATTCCATTTGGAATATGCTTGTTTATTTTTAAAACACATAGCATATGGACGTTAGTGATATGCTTATGAATGTCAAAATTAATTTTTGTAGGAATATTTTTATGTTATGATTCATATGATTATAATTATATTCAACTTTATCTCCTTATTTATATTGATATCTCTCATGTTTACTTGTAAAATGATTCACTAGTTTTCCTTACTAGGCCTTCTGCTCACCATTTCTAATGATTAATGTCTCCAGGTTATGGGATGTAGTAATTGTACATAGATGAAAATTTCAATAATATTTTCTAATCATTATTAAAAAAATGATTTATGTTGTTATGTATTGTTTAAATATTTTTTCAATAAACTAGATTTAATGATATTTTATTTTTGAATTGAAATGAAAAGTTATGTAATAAAAAGTAGGGATGCCATTGTTGTCAAAAAATGATTGTTTAGTTATTTGTTGAAATTAGGCTGTGAAAACATTAATAATAACCCAATAAGAAATATTTAATATAGGAAAATTTAATTGAAATTTTAGAAAATATGATTTATGGGGATTCGAAATAAAAAAATATTTGTCTTGATACAAACAAGTTGACGTGTATTTGGAACATATGTACCTAGGAGTGAAAACATTAAAAATGTGTTTAATGCTTGACTCGGGGTATCATAGTACACAACGAAGAGCCTTGCTGCAATCCTAGTTTGACACTCATGGGTGATATGTCTTGTTAATCACGCTCTTTTTAAGAATCATTATGAACGATTTATAGAGAAAGGTAATTGTATAGGCATGAAGAATTAGGGCATAAAATCCATTATTGTAAAATGATTCATAAATGTAATACGATTATCACTAATGTTTTAATATTTTTGTTAAAGGGGGAAATGGGAGGAACTGTATAAATGGTGACCGCAATGGATCTTGCACGAAAGACCCTCATATGGAATCCAGAATTGAAACATTCATGATAATGATAAACCTACGGACTCCAGTTGTGTAAAATAACTTAAATAAATCCAAGATATGGATTTAAAAATGAAGGGAACAACATTATGTTGAGTCCATTATGTGTCAACTACCACCAACCATCGGTGGATCTACTGATCCATTTAATGATGAACATTGTATCGGCTCTATCAAGAGGATTTTTTCTATACTCTGTTATTAAGTATAAGAGAAGGTGACCCTGGTTGTTTACCAATAAGAGGCAGAATTTGATCAGTGGTGGGAATTGGTTATAAACACATGGAGAAAAGTGTTGGTTTAAGCTATAGGGTGGGGAGATTTCAGAGTAATATTCTTCAATAAGTATTTCCCTCATTCGATGAGAATCAAATGGAGAATGATTTTCTAGAGATGAATTAAAAAGATAATAAATCTGTTGGAAGCTATGTGATGAAAATCACATGAAATTACCTTTACACCACATTCTTTGTTATGGATTCTAATGGGAAGGTTGATAGATTATTTGGTGGACTATTACCTCATCTCTAGAACTGTCTAGCTAACCGAAAATATGATAGCTATGATGAGATCATGGGGATAACTATAATATTTTAACATGTGTTCGGTGAGACATAGTGGTGTCATAAATATAATGACAAGAATAGATCAGTGGAGCCCATCTTAGGGAGTACTTATTATTAGGGAAGAGAAATAAATCTAGTGAAACTTCCCACATGTAAAAAAAGTGGGATGAAGCATTGATGGAACTTATTTCTCAGGAGGGGGAAGTTCTAGAAATTTGGAAGAGATGTTCATATCAAACATAATTGTTGTAGTGATGTGAAGCGTCGACATCACAAAAATAATGAATTAAATGAAGATGGTGCATGACCTACGTGATGTCAGTGTGGAAAACATGGGAACATTTCTAATCAATATCCAAATTCAAGTGTATTTGAGGGGAATCACCACCAGCGACAACATAGACTACATGAGAAATTTTGTTATTTTTTTATCATGACAGTAGATGTTGATGCACCAAATGATGTCGTGTTAGGTACTCTTGTTGTTCTCAAAAATTGATCTAGTACATTGTGGGATTTTGGTTCTATGCATTACTTTTTTTTCCTTCAAGTTTTTGAGGAATTTAGAATCAATCCCAGAATTACAAAAAGTTGATTTATTAGTGAATACTCCAGGTGGGATTATCCAAACATCATCAATGCTTAAGAACTATAGTCTTTACATTAGTGAGATCAATATTATCCCAAATATAGTAGTAATTCACTTAGCGGGATTCGACATTAATCTTGAGAGGGACTGGCTCTCAATGTATAATTCTATGATCAAATACATAAGAAAGGAAATTTTAGTAGTATAGAATGAAAAACCTACAGTTATCTTCCAAGAAGAGATATCTCAACATGATCATTTTCTAGATGAACATCCTATATTGTTCTTTATGGATTTTGTTAGTTAAGGTGACGAATTAAATGAGAGTTAAGGACAGAAAATGACCAAATTATCTATGAATACATTGACATATTTCATGAGGAGTGACCTAGACCACCCCTTAAAAGAGATGTACAGTTACCCATTGAACTCATACTAGTTCTCATCTGATATCAAAGACCCCATATCGGATGACAATTTGGAGTTGGAGGAACTAATGAAACAACTCAATGAGATTTTGGATATGGGGATTATCTGACTAAGTGTGTCTCCTTGGAGAGCACCTCTTCTATTTTTGAATAATAAGGATGGATCAATGTAGCTACACATTGATTTTAGAGAGCTGAATGTGTTCATAGTAAAGAAAAAATTCCATCATCAAAGAATTGATGACTTATTTGACCAACATTGTGGGGCTCAATTCTTATCTATAATTGATAATTGATTTTGTTATCATCAACTGAGGGTAATTAAAGAAGATATTACAAAAACTACCTTCCAAAAAAGATATATGAATTATGAGTTTGTTGTTATTCACTTTGAACTGACTAATCCACCTTCTATTTTTATGAATTTGATTAACAGTGTTATTAAGTACTAACATAATAACATTGTGTTCATTTTTTATTGATTGTATTTGGATATATTCCATATGTATCTTGTAGAATTAGGATCATATATGTGTTATTTTTCAAACTCTATAGATTGAGATGATTTTTTGAGTGTTCTGAAAATGTGAATTTTGGTTACAAAAAGTTTCTTTCTTTGGGAACATTGTAACCAATGAAGGAATCATAGTTGACCCTAAAAAGAAGGAGTTTGTATTGTAGTTGCCTCAGCCTACAATAGTTACTGATATTCATTATTTCCTCATATTATTGGGATATAATATGAGGTTTGTGAAAAACATTTCCTGAATTTGTAATCAATTAACCAAGTTAACTCGAAAAGGGGTCATGTTCATCTAGATAATGGAGTGTCATGAAAATTTCCAATTGCTAATGAAGATATTGGTTACCCCACACGTGTTATGTCTACCCTCATGTAGAGAAGGATTTTTTATTTTATGTGATGCATTTCTGAAAGGGCTTGGGTGAATCCTCAATTAAAATAAAAATCCATTTATTATGCATCTCGATAGTTGAAGACACATGATCAAAACTATCATACGCATGATCATGAGTTGGATTTTGTGGTTTTTGCTCTGAATATATGAAGGTAAAATATTAATGGGGAGAAATTTGATATATACACAGACAATCAATGTTTGAGTTATATTTTCACACAAAATGAATTGAACATGACATATAGGATATGGTTGGAACTTCTTAAAGACTATGATTTTTCAATTAATTATAATCTCGAAAGAGGAAACAAAGTTATTGATGCATTAAGTAGGAATGATGATGTAGTTTTTTCCGTTATGGTGATTCAAAGAGATCCCTTGATCCAAGATCTAGTGAAAATGGACAGGGGAATTATAGGGTAAGTGATATCATCAACTAAAAAACAAATTATTTATCAAACTTCTTTACTGGAGAATATCATGAAATCATAGAAATAATATCTCTTGTTACAAAAGAAGATTTAGGTTGTGAAGGATACTATATTTCTTGATTTCAATATTGATCATGAAGGTATACTAAATTTCTGTTCAAGAATGTGTGTTACATCTACTTTATAAATAATGGAGGATCTTATGGGTGAATCACATAGCACTACATTATCTATAAATCCCAGATAAATTGAAATGTATAGGGAAATTAATGATCAATAATGGATGGATAATATGAAAAATGTGATTGCTGACTACACTACAATGTGCCAGGTATGTCAAAAAGTGAAGGTAGAGAGACAACATCATAAATGGGAATTACATCCCCTTCCCCTACCAGTATAGAAGTGGGATAATATCAATAAGTACATTTTCATTGGTCTCCAAAGAACTTTCAAAATAAAAAATTTGATATGGGTTACAGTGGATCATCACACCCTGAATACCCATTTTATCTCCATTATAGAATACTAATCTCTTGATCAAATTTCCATGATTTATGTGAAGAATTTGGTAAGGATGCATGAAGTCCCACTTTCTGTCATATCTAATAGTGATCTAAGGTTAACATTATAATTTTGGAGAAGTATAAAATATTGTATTTGTACTGAATTTAATTTTAGTAATTCTTATCTTTGACAAATTGATGGATAGACTAAAAGAACTATTCAAACACTCATGAAAATGATGAGAACATTATCAATGTAATTTAATGGTGGATGAGATCAACCTCATCGATTAGTTGAGTCCTCATAAAATACTAGTTTCCACTCAAGTATTAAAATGGATACCTATGAATCACTATATGGGAGGTGGTGTTGAACTCCTACTTGTTGGGATGAAGCTGTTGATAGAATTCTTATTGGGCCTGATCTATTGAAAAAGATTACATGAAAGGTTCATTCCATCCAACAGCACATTAAGGCTGGTTAGAGTCGGAAAAAGTTCTATTCCGACTACTGTAAAAGGTACTTGGAGAATTATGTTGGTGATGAATTCTTTCTTATAATCTAACCTTATAAGAGAGTCATTAGTTTTGGGTAATAAGGAAGCTATTCCCTTGGTAAATTGACTCCCATTAAATCATTGATCGCATAGGAGCAATGGCTTATCATCTTGCACTTCCTCCAAATATTTTAGAATTTCAGGATGCCATCCACATATGTATCTTGAAGAAGTACATTCCTAACCCTCACATGTATTAAATCCATAGGTTTTACTATTGGAACATGGCTTCTCTTATAAGGATAAACTAGCGAAGATCATGGATTGTAGGGACAAGATTCAATGAAATAATACTTCCCACCTTATTAAGGTGTTGTAGAGGAACTGCAAATGTAATGAATCCCCATGGGCACCAGTGGAGTATATGAGGTAGAAGTACCCACACCATTTCTCTTCTAATGGTACAAGTTTAAATTTAAAGGGTGAAATTTCAGAAGGGGGAAAATGTAATGACCCGAACATTTGAATAATATTTGTTTCCTAAATTTGCATTAATTTTTTTTATAATCAACAAAAATATACCCATTAATTAATGAATTGTGTATATTTAAAATAATACCCCTTGGTTTAGACTATTATATGACCACTGGTCAATATGACTCTTGGACAATATGACCATTAGAAACAATAATCTTAATGTTATGATTATTGTTTACAAATACCAATGATTATAGTAAATTAAAATTGAAAGTAGAGTTGATGGAATAATAAAGAAGAATCAGGTCGTACGAATCCCATCTATCAGAGCATGGGAAAAAGGTAGCATCACCTAGATTTTATCTGGGAGAATCACTAGCCAAACTCCAACATGTTAAGAATGAATGTAATCACCTTCAGGAGATGTTCAAAATGATAGAAATGGGAACTCGAGAAATTTCTTTGGAGCCACACCATGTTTATATCACCATTGCATACCATATTATTATGTCTTATTCAGGTGTTATAAGGGGACATTTAATTAGGTCTTGGTTATTTTTTAATACATTTGTATAAATAAATACGTTATTTATTATTATGGTAAAAATTTTTAAATTTAAAATATTAAGATATATATAGGATTAATTTATAGAATATCCATTTAATTGATGAATATTTGAAAAAATGAATTTTAAAATCCTTTTTATTCTATAAATAATTTATAATGGGACATTATTTTTAAAAAAATAGACTTCTAGCGAAGTGACCACTAAAAACTTTAAATTATAATAAGATGGACATAATTTTTTTAGTGAGTAGTAAATTATGAATAGAAGTATTACCCTTACAAATAGTAATGTGACAATGAAATACAAAACTCACTTTAGAATGTATAAATATATTCTAGGCATCTTGATTGGTAATGTGATAAAATATCATATGTAAATAACTGTTTTAGAAATTATTAGATAAAATATTATTATTTTTTCAATTAAATAGTTTTTTAACATATTAATTAAAACTCTGATAATTATAAAATTATATTCAAATAATGAGTTTCATTTTCAATTCTTATAATTGATATTAGGTTAATAGGAGTTTTTGAGATATTTATAAAATGGTTTTTTCCCTGTGAATATTAAAAATAGAGTTTTGAGATTCAGTGTAATTAATGATATCTTTGACGATATAATAATGATGTAATAATTATGGAATAATTTTGTACAGTAATATTTTTTTAGGAGTCCCAAGTGGCCAATATCGTTGGAAAATACCATGGTTTTTCAAATACAACTAATTAGGTGTCCCTTGGAAATTAATTAAATATTCCGTCCCATTTTCTATAAATATCAAACCATTACATCATTTATTTTATTCCATATCCCTCATCAACGAATATATTATCTATTTACCTCCCATTTAGTTCTCCCAAGGTTCTCTCAGGACAGCCAAGGTATGAAACATATTGTTTTTGAAGTAGCTCTTCATAGTAAGAGAACATTTCACCCTCATTTTTTAGTCAACACAAATTTTATGTTATTTCTTTGAATTTAAATTTTCATAGATTGGGGTATGATATTATATATCCCTATTACTTTAATTTTGATTTAAATATGATGATATTCCCATTTTTCTCACATCATTTCATTTTTTGAATTTTTTGTGACGCAGTAAGTCTGCCAAATTTTCGTAAAAGAAATCATGTATTCTCTTTTCATTCATATATCCTTTTCAGTGGTATGTCATTTAAATATCAATAATATTGTCTTATTTAATGTTTATTCTGTTCCGATGCTATATTATGTGTTATTTATGAGTGGGTGACCCATGTCCCCTCTCTTTTTAATGCATTCAAAAACCATGTCATATAGATGTTATGATGCAAAATTTTTTTCTCCAAACATATAATTTTTTTCTAATGATTTATATTTATTTTGTGAATACCAAAACCTAAGTATTATATTAAGATATTCATATAGATTTAAAAATTATCTATTTAATTATATGAATAACATACATGAATCCCACCATTCTTTTCTGTGGGATTAAAATGTCATAAAAATCATGTTTTTGTGAACTTTTTCAAACGTCGTGTATTTTATATGAAACCCAATTCATATAATCTCTTTTGTTTATTTATGAACTGTTTCATTATTATATATTGGGTGCATAGTAAAATAAAGGAACATTATGGGTGCACCCTGATAGCACTCCAATTCATTGAATAATGAAATTAATCTCTAGAGATAACAAGTATTACGATATCTTGGTGAGTAACCTTGGAAATATTTATGACACTGTGGGGATGAAACATAGAGATATGATTATGAATGTTAATATTTAATGTTCTAGCCTCGTTTTAATGTTATTTTTCATGTCATTATTATGATATGCTATTTTATCATCATGTTCTTATTGATATCACTCAAGTTCACATGTAAATTCTTTCACATGTTTTCCTTACATGGCCTTCTACTCACCCTTTCCATTGGTGTAAGTCTCCATGTTATGAGAAACAGTAATTTTAAATAGTATTAACTTTTCAATATATATATTCAATGAGGGTAAAATAATATTTTTTTAATGTATTATGTACCCTTTCTTCCAAGACAATAGTTATTAAACATCCTCTGTTTGTAAAATGAAAGGAATCATTTTGTAATAACAAGGAGGGATAACATATAAAACATGTCCTAATACTATTTGATGAGATATGGCCGACCATTAACATTTATGGGTTGATTTTAGGACCCCATGTAGCCATATGGGTGTGATGATGACCATTTATAATTATTAATTTAATGTAAAATGAAATATGAAATAAACATGTATCTTTTACTAAACCTTTTTAATATACGGTTATAAATTTGATATATTTTACTATTAACAAAAATTATAAAGATAACAATATTTTATAATTCTTGTTAACTTATTTATAATTTTTAGAAGTTAAATAAATAAATTTATTCATGAGACAATGATTTTGTTGTGATTGCCTTATTAGTGAAATATTCAAATAAATTGTATTATAAATATTAAAATTTATGTAATTAGAACATTTTGATGTCATCCAATAATTTTATTGATTCCTTTGAAATGTAAGGGATTATTTAATTTCATTTCAAAATGAATAAATTTGTTATAGCTTTATCAAAAATCAATTACTAAATAGGGTCAAAAAAGAAATAAATGTGTTTTTTTAAAAATATTATATTTCAAAATGATATTATAATCCTTAAATTATAAGATTCGAAAAAATTATTTAAATAATTTTATAAATCTAATTAAATATCCACTTCATGGTCTCATGGAATTTTGTAGTAACTATTCTAACCGTGTGATATGAAAATACAAGAATACATGGTAAGACATAATGTTTTCAACTAAGGGTTATAGCTAAAAGATATTGTAAATTTTGGGACATAAACATTTCTAAAACCAATTTATGGAGAGGGTTTAGATCCATAATAATAATATATTATAAATAAATGATTTTGGTAATATTATAAAAATATAATAAAAATATAATAAATTAATATTTAAAAACATTCCTGAAGCTCCCCTCACCTCTCATATAAATGGGAACATATACTTATCTATTAATCACACCACTAAATCCCTTTATCTCTACCATAACCTACCCATTTTCTCTCCCAAAATACTATATTTCATCATAGAGGATAGAAATTTGTTATAAATCCATTTTATAGATACCTATTGTGCAAATAAAAAAAAGATATTCAAAAAAGTGGTAATTGTATTATCAATTCATTAAAAAATTATTTTATTCTTCTATATCCCATTATTATTTGGTTTCTATACTAATGTAATAATTATATTATCATATATACGACTATGTGTTATTATATTTATGTTAAAACCTTATAATTAATTTTATCCATCCTAAAGATAATTATACAACATGCGTGTGTACGTAAGGTTTACCATATCTATGTCGTGGTGTAATTTTTTTACAACAATAATTAATTTGGATTTGTATAATTCTGCGTATAAAGTATTTAAATAATGAATACAACATGTTAATTATTATTTATTATTAATATACCATCAAATTCCATACTATATAACAATTTTGTAAATTTTATCATCTCTCTTGCGTATGTACGAAAAATCATCTCCATGATTCGATTAGATTCATTCTACATGTTTTCCATTCAAGAATCACCATAAAGTATATATAATAAATAAGCATGAAATATATGACCTAATAGTTTTACAGGATATATATATATGTCATTTAATTGCTTTTATTCAAATAAATAATGAAACAGAAACATTGTACATGTGTGGGTACGACCTACCATCTCCATGAATAGTGTATTAAATTTCATTTATCTACCTTTTAAATTGAATATTTATGATTTATAAATCATGTTTTACATTCTGGAAGTAAATTAATAATGATCTATCTATTATGATCAAGAATATAATGTCAGAACATGTATAAAAACTAAAATGATTATAACCCAAAACATTGCTTTAACATTGAACTGATAAATAAATATGTAAAATAAAGTCATTAGTGAATAATATATGATGTAATAGAAATTATTAATGTTATTTTATAGGTCAATAATATAATTAAAACCAATATATATGATTTTGAGACACATACTGAAGAAATATGACCTTAGGTAAGAGATAATTTTCAAACTCATTTTTATCTGAGATTATTTATACTTAAATATTTATAGGTGTATGTTTCTCATTCACATTCATGCTTCCAAAATATATAATATTATTAATATTATTATAATATTGTTTAAATACAATTTTTCCCATTGGTGAATTTTTTATTAATGGTATTGAAGGAAATTTTATTTCATTTTCCATACGAGGTACTTTTTGACATTTCTAGCGTGAGTACAAGAAGAATGTTTTTTAACTTATATAACACACACAATCTATATTTTTTTAATAAAAAAGGAGAATTCCCAAAACAAACAAGGTTTTGGGAAGGAAACAAACAATTTATGGTGGTATGAACTAATGGAGACTAAGTTGATCTCCCCTAATCAAACCCACTCCTTCTGGTTCAATTTGAAGAATACTATGGAAACACACAACATTGTTACCTTGGTCGATCACCTTCACGGACAAAAAGAAATCACAAACTTTATTACCTTCACGCCATGTATGAGACATCCAAATCTTGTTGCTATCGACCCAATTTCGGAATTTTATATCAATGTAAGTAATCACCCAGGGTGTTGAAATCCTTCCATTCATTGAGTCATAAATCCTCTTTGAATCTATTTAAATTTGAGAAATATAAATTTTATTCTGAACACACAACATAATCCCTATATTCATATCATCAAATTCAGCTTGTATAGAGCTACCTTTCAAATAATAAGAATAAAAGGAAATTAAAATACTTCCACTCCCATCACTAAATACACCACCACCCTAAATAAACCCTTCAACACAAGAGCCATCAAAATTCATCTTAAAAAACATGTTATTAGGGCACCAACTGACCCAGCTTCCTCTCCTCATAATATCTAGACATGTCAAGATTGGAAAAATATTTCTCAAGGAAGGAGCATCACTTAGAATTTTAGAATACCAAACTAAATCAAGTAAAAGAAGTTTAGTCCTGATAACAAACGAACATTTTGAGGCTTGAATATCTTCAAAACGAGCTTTGTTCCTTGCCTACCAAAAACACCAACACCCCGCACCATGGATTACAGATCTAGCTATTTTTTCAGAACAAACATTATTCAGACCATGAAACCACCGATCCAGAAAATTAATTCCATCAATAAGAGGATCTAAAACTTTAGTGAATTTTCCAAAAAAAACTCCAAATATCCAAACCCCAATCAATTTCCAAAAACAGATGGTTGGCAACTTCCTCCTTATACATGCTGCAGCAGTGACATTTAGAAGCCAAATTAATACCCTTTCTTTTCACATTATCATCTGTATGGACATCAATATTTTTAGTTCTCCATACAAGTAAATTCAATTTAATAGGAATGCTATTACAACATGTAATATTATTTTAATAATCCTGCTGATCCTGGGAATTAGAAATACTTCGAAAATCTTTAGAAGAGAACATAGCCGATTTTGAAACAGTAAAAACACATCTTCCCATCTCCATATTAAAATTGATAAGATAAAAGGTCTTATTTTGTTCCTCATCATCAATATCATTAATGAAATCAAGGTAACTATAAAAATTTATGAACAATATCCTTGGAGCAGGGAAACCTTGAAATCCAATAACCGACCCAGTCTAGTTGTGATTCCAAAAAGAAATATGGTCCTTCCCTACAATACAGCAATAATGTTGGCAAATAACAGGAAAAAAGCATTGAATTAAATCCAAAAAAGGAAAAAAATGTCTGATTGTTAACAAATGTTCTTCACCCCACTAGGACATAATTTTCCCCTAAAGGGTACAACCCTCCATAATTCCCCAGGAAAGGTTCGCATGCAAGCAATGAATAGTATCCTCAAGACTTCTGATATTGGTAACACCTTCCTAGATTGGTCTAGCCACTTTTTCCCATGAAGTCCAATGACATTTCCCCTTAAACTAAGCATCCCAAAAAAACATCCAGGACGTTATCAATAGACGAAATCAGTCCCTTCGACACTTTGTCGGCCTATAGAACATGGATCGGAATAGCAGTTAATATGCTATTTATTAAATGATATTTTCCACACGAATTATGGTTGATACTTTTATCAAAATTATTTTTTATCTAAGATTACAAAGGTTTATATTTCTATCCCTATTATTAAATTGATTTTATTATTTTTATGATATCATTATTTAATGACAATAAATTTTTACCTTGATTATGATGGAATGATGTTTATAAAACCCATTTTATTTCAGGGGTTAGGTTATGTTGGATGATTTTTGTTTTTTTGGCACATGTAAGAATGATTAGAATATTAGATGGTTTGGACCAATATCTACCTCTAATGAATTAAGAAATATTTATATCTACAATGAATGACATGATTGGAATGTAAATTTAATACATTTAGTAATACATGGCTGGAACGAAAAGTTAATTTGGTATAGTAATAGATGACTTGAATTACATGGAAACCCATTTTAGTGAAGGTTTTAGTTAAGAAAACAATTGGTTATGATATTTATTGGAGATTACAATGATCTTTCACCATGATATAATTTTTTTTTGTGTTTGTAATGTATCTAAAATAATATGTTCTTTGGGAGTATATTTTGGTAATGTATTATGTATTCCACAAATGAAATGAAATTTCCATGTACATTAATTGAGGGTCATTAGAGTTGGTATCTAAGTGATGGTATAATTGTCCTTTGGAAATATAGGATGGGAAAACATAGTGAAATCCCTATAGATATTTCAATGTTATTTCGTGGTATGTCCCTAATGGAAAGTCTAACTATTTGTTATAGTCCTATAATTATACTATAGATCATTAGTAATCTAGGATTATACCAACGATTGTGAAAATTTAAAATACTCCCTGATTATGTTGTTTTCCGAGTGTTATTTATTCCTCTAAAACTATTATTTTTTTGGATTTATGTAGTTGATGGAACCCAATGAATCCATGTTAATGCTGGATGTGATGGAAACTGCAAGGATTTTCCACCTATACAAGAAATTTTTATGGGATAACAAGTTAAAATCTTGTTTCTTTGATCCAAAATCCATCTCGGATTCCAAATGACAAAGGTTGGGAATAATGTTCCCTTGAATATTTAATAAGGAAAAATCCTCCTTATTTTAGTTGAATAATTAATCAACTAGTTACTGAGAAATGGATTTGATCCATTAAAAAGATATTATTCATTCCCCATTGATCGGAACTTGAAAATATTATGTTGGGAAATTATTTCTTAGAATTTAAATCAAATTTTTGGTGGAACATTATCAAGAATATGAGGAAACAATATAACATTGACTCTCTATATATGCATAAGATGAAGAACATATTTTTTTTAGTTTCTACCTTCCTCATTTTCTTATTAAAAAGGGAGATTGTAGTTTCCCATATATCATAATTTTTATAAGAAAAAAGGATATAATTCTAAGGAAATTATAATATTTATGAGGAAAATAAGATTAATTATGATTTATTATCAATGATTGGAATGAATGATGGATGAAATTGTCTTACGGGTACTGATAAATCTTTTATTTTTGGGAAAAATTTAAACAAGCATTGTTTCTGAAAAATTCACTAGAGTGCGCTTATATTAATGAGGGTTCACTAGTGGTTTTCATCCCCACATTCCTACTTTCTAATGGTGTGTGGATTCCATCGGTTATTCAGGGATATTCTCCCTATGATCGAAATCGTTTGATGGGATGTCAGTTTTTCTTTTTGTGGATTCCTACTCAGAACTCGTCGCATAGACAGGGTCACCCTTAATGATTACGACTTTTTCTTGAAATTATTCTTGGTGAGAGGTCCCTGTGGACATTGGTTAATTACATTGCTTCTTTCCAAACATTTTAAGGGGTAAATTTACGGAAGAAACCGTTGAACATGGGAGTAGTCACAATGGAGTCATACGTATATATGGGAACTGAAACACTAGTACATCTGGGTTTATTCCCCTTTTGATAAGGCTAGTCCTGGGTCAAAAAGCCCAAGGGATCCCACGTTGAGTGCAGGTAATTGAATTTTATTGTCACGTCAACATGTTTTTCCTCATCTTCCCATGTTTAACTCTGGGTTTGATGCAATTTTAACATCTAGTGGATAGTGACTAGATTGATCATAACACTGATGTTAGTGGATCAGATGGGTACATCCCAAGGACGGAGAACTTGAGAGGCATACTACTTTTGTGCACCAAGACTCCCAATGATGATGGATATGAGGATGATAGGGTCCCGAAAAAGGGGACACCAAGGTTTACTATTAGATGGGATTGAACCTTGTGGAAGCCTCTTGCGTACCCTTTATTGAAGACAACGATCAATACTCATGTTGTTCGAGATTGTGAATAATCGGATTAGGTGTGCACCATGGAAAACAACCCAAAGACATATTGTGACTTATGCATGGTTAGAGGCATGTGTACTATTAAGAGCAGTGAGGACATGGATGACATGATCTAACTGGGATGTGTCGGCCTGAGTAAAACTAGGATGGATGGTGGATATGATTAATTTGATTGAATAAATATGATAATGATAGTGGTGTGGGGATTGAACCCTCGAGAGCCTTCCTACATATCCCAGTGGTTGGGAATCAATGTACACATAGTTTGGTTGGGCGATGACTCACATAAAGGGGAGGATCGTGAGAATGGATTCATGGATGGGACTCGAAGGCCATAGAACCCTCGTGTGAAGGCATGACCTTCCTGAAACACAAAGGCTCAAGGGAGAGACCAGCATGGGACATGGGTGATGGGATTAAACCATTGGGAGGATTCGTACGTCTCCATGTGGTGTGGAATCATGGTCCACATCATTCCGAATGGGGCATAAAATCCGGGTGTATGCAAAGGATAGTTTCCTAAAGACATATTGTGTCTTACACACGATTAACATTCCATCGCAAGATAGTAACTCTAGGTTGGAGGAGTATTGATTTAGTGTAGGGAATATGCATGGTTATTAGACTAAGAACGGGTGTAACACCACCAAATGGTGGAGCAAAGATGTGGGTCAAAACAAGGACAACGTCGATGTGTTTGGGTGTTTTGGAGTTAAGCCTCAGGGAGGCTTCTTACATACCATGTCTAGGATGTATGGAACAAAACCGAAGTAGTTCAGATGTTTTTAGTTTAACATCATTTGGGATGAAGATGACATATAGTTTAACATCATGCAAGATGAATGATTTTTGACGTGAATTGGTCAGGACTGATTGATGATGGGAAATGTTGCATCCTGAACTCGAGAGAGGGTTCCTATGTAACCTTCATAGAAATTTGATATCAATGTCTATTTAGTTTGGATGGGAACGAGGCATTGGGCCTATGCATAGCTAGTGTCCCATATATGAGTTCATAGTCTATGCATACTCTATGACCACATGGCTCATGCTCTGTTAGATAAATATAAGAATGTAGTAAACATAAAAATCACATCATGGGGGTGCGTCAGCAAGAAGTGGGGTTGGGAATACACATGTCTAGTAGCCCACATAGAAAATAGGATCATATTCTTAGTTAGGAGCATGATGATAAAGGAGGGTGTCATGGCGTACGAGGAAGATATAGTAATCAAACCTAAATGATCCCATCAAATAGTGAGGAGGATTATGTGGAAACATACTAAGGTTTGCATAAAGATAATGATCTTAGGGAAATAGAGAGTATGAGGGAATCCATTCACGTCCCCTCTCTGACCCCTTTATCCCTACCACACATGAATCCATCATAGTTTCACATCATGTGTCAATGACATGGGTTTTTGTTAGTTTAACATCCTACAACATAGATGGTGAGGATTCCCTCCTCACCCCTAGGACATACAAAATTGGGGAAAATTAACCCTTGTGAAGAGGAAACATCAGCATTGTCATATAGAGATAGGTTTTTGGAGTGATCCATTGAAGGGATAAGGTTTTCATGGTTATGTGATGAAGAAATAGTTCTTAAAATGTCTATGAAAAAAATCACGAGGCAAATACACACAACATGAATCACCACCCAAGGGACCTTGAAATCACATCCTAAAAACCTATTGGGCCGTATAAGAGATGTATGAAAAACATAGGGATGTCCCATGTACGAGGGGATCATACTAGGTGTATTAGGGTAAGGTCTGCACATGGAGTGTAGATGGAGGGGCGCACTCAAGACTAAAGGGGTGTGTTCACAATGAGGGGTTGCACAATATATAGTGTGATTACTTGAAAAATAATTGGTTGTGCACAATTGGTGACCATTCACGCAAGATAGGCGTGGAAAAATTGAAAACATGCTCTCAATAGGAATCATTTGCACGAAAATGTCTAAGAGTAAAAACAACTAGAAATGTATCAATCCATACTGAAACTATCCTAATGATGTCCCCTATGGGAATATTGTGAAAAATCTATAATTTTGGGGACATTTCTTTCTCAAAGTAATTTAAGTGATGTATTTTTTACAATAGAGCATTGTTTCATCATTTATAACCATCCCTTGAAGTGAGGGTGTATGTTTCTATTAAATTATGGAATCATTGGCAGTAGAATGTTAGATGAGAAGCACATAAGTGTCATTTTGAGGTTTTATTGGGCGCAAAAGATCTTGGGCTTATTTTTGACTCTTGGACAGATGACAATTTTTTTTCACCCCTGTAAGGTCAGGTTTTCATAATGTCATAGTGGAAAAAACTGTTCTATGTCCCATGGGGCATGCAAGATCACGCGTGAAAATTTCATTCATGTAGACTATCCTTAAGTCTTCCGCTCACCTCCCTTGGGGTATCTCGGTATTTTCCACTTATTCAAAATATGCCTTTGGCATGATCAACAATGTCCACTCATTTCATTATACAAAACATGGTGCCAAAAAATGCTCCCTCGGAATTTGAGCAGATGGGGGACCCAAAGACTCTATTTTGATGGACATTATAAAAAAGCCATGCACCTGACAGCTGGTGCATGCAAAAATGGGCATTTGGAATGTAGACCACTTATTCACTCACAAAAAGAATATTCCTAACGAATAAATACACTTGGGGGCCTTGTTCCCAACATTAACTTTTCCACACTACATGAAACATTTCTCTCATGTGCAATAGATATTCATTTCTCCATGAAAGGCATCATGTTTGGTATAATTTTTGCATGCACCCATAGACACATTCATGACACTGTCAATTCATGCGTGGAACTGACATTGTGGTATTTTTAAGACACCTAGGCTCATCGTGCATGAAAATGACTATTTTTGGTGCCGAAATCCAATTCTTTCACTCAATTACTTTTGTGAATTTTGGGACTAACATAAATGGTCAGACAATTGATTGATGCTTATAGGGAAGCTACCACTATTTCAAGATGGACCTAAATGATCACAAACCCTCTGATTATTCATGTGAGAAGAGCCATGTCTGATAATAAGATTCATTTTTTTATGATGAAATATGATTAAGAGGATTAAATTTTAAGTGGAAGTCTATTAATGTTGATCTATTGTATTTTGGAATAAGTGTTGATGCCAGGAATTGGTAATGATATTCAATGGTCATGGACAACATGTGAGGATAGACTTACATAGTTCAGAATTACGATACATGGTCACCCCTCCATGGAAGAACAAATCATATCCTTTTACATCCTAAATCCGAAGACCATGGCTATTTTAGAGAGAGATTTGGATTCTGAGGAATCACAATGTCACAATGAGAAAACCTGCATAACATCATTACTAATGATAGAAAAGGATATAAGTAATGAGGCATCAGGTTCGAGGGAGATTCCACCCAGAATGTGTATGAGAATACAAGATAATTAAAGATGTGAGGAGTTCAGGGCAGAGATGCGGTTTATTAGGCTTGTTGATTCTATGTGGACTTTGATGTTTCGTATATACCATTAGAAATATCGAGTACTGAAGTTGTTTAGTCAGTGGTCTCCTGACGCAAGTACTTTCAACATCCACCACAAGTAGGTAGGAACTAGTCTTTGGGACATTCATTGCATAAGGGGCATTCATATATAGGGGTACTAATACGACGAGTTTATTCCAACAAAGAAAGTATTGGACGATATGATGAACACCATTATTGTGACATGGAATTTGTTGGAGCTGGCTAAGGGGAAGATGTAAATCATGTACATCATAAATGATATATCATATTGAGGATGGTTTAGTCTATTTTTGTTGAAGGAAAATGCGGTGAAAATTCTAGGTCGAGGGATGTAGTGCCCGGAAACATCACAAAAGAGGATGGTGGGATCATACTGCATGGTTCTAGATATATGCGCGTACCAATCATGGGGGTTCAGTATAAACGAATTTCAGGACCCAAATGTACAATATGACAGGTTCTTTTATATATTTATGAGTGGTTTGCAACTTCCAGTGTGGAACACGAGGATGGGGGATCATACAACAATGCTCATGGTGGCCAAAATCATGGCGCCTAAAAACATGTTTAATCTCTGGGTGCCCACTTAGGCTGGGATGTACAGCATTTTGGGACACATATCTAGAGGGAGCTTTCCTGGGAGGATATAAGGACCTTTCTTGATTCATCATTTTTGGGTTGTAGATCATTACGGTGGGTATGACTTCGCAAATTAAATCCCCCATCCGTGTGACGGTCTACGACAATCCCTCCTAGATATTGCTGGAATTTAATCATTGATTCTTAAAGAGGATGGGATCAAACTCAAGATTGGAAACCATACCAACTTCAACTACCATATATTTTATACCCCAGCTGTCCAGATAGTATATTATAGGAGAGGCCCATTGGAGGAGAGGGAGTACATGCAAATAATTATAGGGGATGTGCTCATTTCATATATTGATGAAAAAGTAATTTGCGAACCGTTTGTTCCAAAGAGGTATTCTAGTAAATTCAAGTGCATGAAATGGGATCCAACGAATTTATTTATATATAAATTTGTTTGAGAAGAGAAAAATCCTTGAATCCTTCACCAACTATGGCTCATTTTCACAAATGTAGGTTTTTGGGGAAGTCTTCACCCTTCCCCATACCGATGTCATTGTTTCCCTATCGTCGATGTATGCAGACAATTAGGTAGTAACATAACTAGATGTGATTATATAGAAACACATTTGAAAAATAAAGGTGGCCATTGTGTATTCGGGACAGTGGAGAAGCAGGCAAGGTACTACTAGGGAGGCAGGAAAGGTATAACCTCTGTAGTAGAATTGGTACGTGCTGGAAATTTTTTGGTAAGTGCATCACGAGGTTATAATGCGCCTCCAACTTTTTAAGAGGGGGGACCCTTGGGCAGCATCATGGGAAATCCATGGATCTCCCTGGGATACAACTAAGGTATCCTCTAAACCTATACACTAATTCCATTTTCAAATCTTTAGGGTCTTTTTGGAGGACACTGAGACATTCTATGATAGCCATAGATCAACAGATGAGACTAGTACACAAATGGCTTACATACCAGATATATGGATCATTCATGTGGCGTAGATGGTAAATATTCATCACCATCATGTGTACCTAAAAATCGTGAATATGTTTTCAAGCCTATGAGTCTGGTATGAATAATCCAATATCCTTGTGAAAGTAATTCTTTCCCATTTTCATGTCTTATAAAAGTAGTTGTTGGGGGATGATGTTGAAGCGAGTGATGAAGAAGGGGAGGAAGTGGAGGTGGAAGAAGAAAAGGAATACATAAAAAAGATATAAGTTTAATAGGGATAAGAATATGTTGGAGTGACGGTCCTAGAAGTGAGATACATTCTAAAACAAATGCCCTCTAGGGAGGCCCATGTGAGAGTGGCGAGATCACAGGCTATGACATAGAAATGGCCAAACAAATCAAGGTGAAACGCAAATATTATCTATACTGACCATTATGTTTACATAATTTGAATCCACTAAGTAATATCTACCCTATTATAGAACACATCAATATTGATATCAAGTAATCCTTCCCTAAAGGGGACGGAGACGTACACTTGGATTTGGAAGGACATCCTCATGATTCTGCATTTGGGATCAGGCAGGACTGGGAACCGACCATGGTTGAAGCAGTCGAAGGAACAACCACGATTGAAGTGGGAAGTGATGAACCATAATAAATGGTTGAAATAGAGAAAACAGAGTCTCATGATATTTCTTCCATCCAGAAGGAACCATCATCAATTATTGTATTAACAAGTGCGGACATAACTCCTATGGTTGCAGCTCCTATGGTGATTCAGGCACTGGACACCACTGCTCTTGGATCTCATAAGTTTCATCTATTGTATGATCCCATCATTTATTGGATGACTCTACTGACCATGATATTTTGTACCAAATATATTTACCTCAAGGATAGAGGATTGAAAAACAATCGATTATATAATGTCTTCAGGAGCCCTACAACTGATTAAACATGCTCTCATAGAGCCAAAAATTCATGCTGATCCGGCACTAGAACCTGGTGTTCATGAAGCTACCATGACGGGTGATGTTTCTACTAGGATTGAGCTTCATGCCATTAGGGCTGAAGACACTGAATAGGAATATGTTCTATAAGAGGACCCTATAGTGGAACTCATGGCTATTTTTCTAGAGTATTGGCCTATAGATCCTAATGCTATGGATGATAATGGTCCCAAAACTACAATATAGGGACATGTGAAATAGTAGAAGGAGTTTATGTGCATAAAAACATTCCCAGTTAGTCATATTCTGAACAAATGAGGTTCATGGGGTCATATAACATGTTGGAATGCTTTCTCTATGTCCAAGGGTTGGATTCTTATCGTCTTCATAAATTGATCTGTGATTTATGGCCAAATGGATATGAGATAGCACCAATGCTATAATAATTCCTTATGTCAAAAGGAATCATATAATACGCAATAGTTATTTAAATTCTGGAATAATTTATAATATTCTACGATAAAACAAATGAATGAGTGATATTTATTTCGAGCCATTATGAGATCATTGAATAGTTAAATGCCTAGCTGGTAGATACCAAAGAGTAAGTTGTGAAGGAAAGTCATCAAATGATTTAACTCTAAGATATGTGTGAACAAATGTTTCCCAATGAAAATGGGTTCCTCTATATCGCTATTGTAGAAGATATAGAGTTCAAGTAGTGGATGAAACGATGGAGGCTATGAGCTAGAAGGTTACGACATTAGAATAATCACTCAAATGGGCCAAACTATAAAGGCCATGTTCTAGCTGATCATATAAACATATATCTTATTTTGATTTCCTAATAGAAACTATGTTCACAGACATATTATTTTAATAATTGATTATTTTAGTGAATTTCGACCATAACTATGAAGTAATTGCTGATAAATCTCTGAGCTCACGTGGGTCATACCTAGTGTGACAAACAAGAGAAGACTACATAATTATTCACCTTGTGTATGATAACAGTAACTAAACATTCTATGAAATGGGGTCAAGATAACAAACCTAGGTTTCTTAAAACATGATATTGGACATTGCTGGATAATAGGGTCTTTATAATGTCTAAAACACTCATTCACACATAAATAACTACAAGAGAAGGATGATGCCATGGGTTTTTGTATAAATCGATCAATGGGGAATGAATAACAGGAATTACGATACCAAAAATTAGGAATTTGGTAAAGAGGGAATCACTGAAGAGGATAGTTGTGGACCAAATAAGAAATATCTCATTTTTATGACATTTTTCTGAAACGAGAATAAACAAATGAGGGCCAGCCATGGACCACATTCATTTACATGGGGCCAAAATTGATGTGATGTCCGATGTCCTCTACAACGTTGTCCGATGAATTAGGAGTTCCTTAAAGCCTGATGTCTTGACCATTAGGGGGTTTATTATATCATTTAATGGAATGAGGATCTGAAATAGAGGGCAATAATGTTTATCGTTGGAATGAATGTTTTCTCGAATAGAGTCCAACACACTGAAAATTACACCACCATTATGAATGTCCACTAGGTGAGTGTATCAGTCTAAATAGTTTTCAGGACAATTTTTTGGAGGGACCTCGCTGGCGAGGACATAAAATGGTCTAAAGTTTCACGTCATGTAAATGGGGATGATAAGAATGTAGTTTAACATTGTACGGTGAGAATGATACATGAAATAGTTTAACGTCATATAATTAAGAAACATCACAGAGTTATTGGCCATACTTCCTGGACCCTACTCAATAGATTAATGACATGTTACATGGACATGGGACTCTTAGATTATTATCCTTTTTTAGACCATAGTATATGGAAATGAAATAGATATTATATGGTTCTCCTCAATATGGAGAACCTGGGGATGGGCCTATGGTGAAATGTTTGGGCATTGTTATGTGTCCCATAAGGATGAATATCAAGTCACCCATAGTTCATGGTTGTGGTATGGAAGGAATCCAATGACAAAATGGGTACGATATCCTTTTTAAAAAGAATATCATAATTTTTTTGGCAGTTTGACATCGTGGGAACAAAGACAGTAAGAGTTTTAGTATGGAGGTCATAGGGATTGGACAGAAAGGTGACCAATTTAATATCATGTGCATGGGACATGCCCATGCAGTTTATTATCCTGTAGTAAGGACATAGAAATAGAGAACTCTAAAAAGAGGTACACAACATGGTTACAAAAAATCTGACGTGAATGATGACAGAAGTCCACCCCACATCACATACATCCTAGAAAAAACTAGTCAAAACGGAACAATAGGGTCCATAATGATGCATATAGACCCGAAAAAATGTCTATGTATCAGTACATATCATATAAGAATGGTAATCATGCCACATTTTGATCTTGATTGTGTTATGGTTGGAGGCTGATACCATGAAGGGGTAACATCTTCTCGAGTGAAGACATCGTTTGGATAGGTAATTTATTGTTACACATCATGTGTGTAGAAGACATAGATTAGAATCACACAATTAGGATATAAGGGATCATAGTTTATTTTCATAGAGATCAGGCCATAATGGGTTGATTCAATGGCAGAAATATGTAACATGGTGCTATAATTAAATCCTAACAATGAAGCCCACACTGTATTAAAAATTACCAAGATAAGACACATTGTTTAGAGTCATGATGTCTAGACATGGGAGTCTAGTTTAAGATGTGTACTCCTATTTTAAGGTCATATGGATTAGTCTAAATGATGTTTGGTTCTTCCATCTATGCACAAAACCTTACACATAACCCAAATCCCAAATGATCCATGATCGGTGTCAGAAAAAATGGTGGAGAATATCTTAACGACACTCGGAATACTCAGTATTGGGAGACGTTGTGTAGTCGAATATTACCATAATGTCCTTGATTCATCCTCTTTAATGTTCATACGTGCACTGAGGGATAACACCAAGGGTGTCAAAAATCAATTTGAACATGATGGATTTGAAAGGTACATGATTCACATGTCAAATATTTATGGCCTAATGGGGGTTGAATAACGATGGAGGATAACTATTGTCCATTTTTAAAACAGGGCATCCACCCCATGGGACCTCAAATGGGAAATAAAATGTAGTTCGACTATTGAAGGTATTCAAAACATGGAACCTATATCATAATTTCATAAAACATCATTAGGTTTGTTAGCCTAAAATGTAAGAAATCCATTAGTCTCAGCATCCAAACCATCCATGGGACCTTTTAGATGAGAAAGATAATGGAATCACAAATAATGTGGGATGGGAATCATGGAAATTGATGCAAGAATATAAAGATGTAAATCAAGTCGCATGTAGTTCAGGAAATGACATGTCAATTAATGTCATGCGGTAAGTACACAAGGAGTTATAGAAGGTATATATTTTAATGAATGTATATGTCATGTCTATTATAAACCTACAGTCAATGAGGATCAATGAGATCCTCACCATACCGTGGGATTACCACTGTGTTTTGGCTAAGGGGATAGAAAGATTCTATGATTTCAGATACCTGGGGATGGAACCTATGATGAAATGCATGTTCATTCCAACATATCCCATATGGAATGGAGTCATTATAATCTTTGTTCTAAAAATGACATGATAGGGTTCCATTTTCGGGTGAGATACTATCGTGAAGGACTGTCCCATGCAACGAAAGAAGCTGTATTTGATGGATCTTGTTTTTTTTGTGTCTGTGTCATTTTTTAGAAACAATGGGAGGATAAATATCCAATAATATCCACAATTATCAATCCATATGCAGGACTTTACCAATGACATGGTGGATAATCGATGCCAAATTTGATTTCCCATCATTGAAGGACACCACAGTGAAATGTTGTTTTTCACCATGCACTCAGGATGATATAGTCATAGTTTGATATCATATAAAAGGACTATCCCATGAACATTAACATCATGTGGAAAAGAGACAATATTTTATAGTCATGTGGGAAAATAAAACATTGTTTAATGTAATATAGTTTGGATGCGTATTGTAGAACAAGGTTCTAAAGGGAATATGCATGGCATGATAAAGAATACCCGACGTGACTTAGGAAATCAGTCCACACAACACCACACACAATACCATGGGGAGGGGACCTCAGGACAAGGTGCCAGAAAAGATCAAAGCACATGGGGATGGACTTAAAGAAGACATTTCAGGTCATTGTTATGTATCCAGTGAGGATGGGAATCAAGCTGTATGTAGTTGTAGAAATGCCTTATAGTTTACCATCATGTTGTGAGGAAATAAATGTGAGGGACTATCCTACATGTGGAGATATGTGGTGAGGCTATTATAATCTCAAGGTGTATGTGGAAATAATTCAACTTATTCCAAATCATACAATCACATAAGAATCAGAGCCAAAACCCCCAACATATGATAAGATTAGTTGATCATGAGATGGACCCTTAGATGAAATGTTTGGGAATTCCTACATATCCTATAAGGATAGGAATCATGCCTTACGTAGTTCCCAAAATTCATGTTGTTTAAAGTCATTTGGTAAGGATGTGGGGGTATTAGTATAATTTCATAGATCTCAGACCAAAATAATTGAGATTCATCCAATAAGGCATGAACCTGGACAAAGTCCCAAAGACCACATGAGTTATGCTCGAAGTGGGAAATAAGGGTGAAGATTTTCATCACCACCCATGGAATACACAGTTAGGGGAAACAGTACAGATTCAAGGATTACACACTTACATTGATTCATCCTGTTAATGTGAAAATGTGCATAAAGGGATAGCACCATAGGTGTAAAAATTCAAATTGAACATGATGGATTGAAAAGTACTCAACGATGTTATCCCAAAGCAGTTGGGGATCCATAAATATGAGAATCTATACCATTTGGAGGTCCTTTTGAACAGAAAAGATGATGGAAACCAAAATAATGGGAGATGTAAACCATGGAAATTTATTGAATAATTTCCATGAAGATTCCATCACTCTATGTACAAAACAAATGTGCATCTGAGTATGTTGGTGAATCACGAAATAGGGTCATGGGGAAAAATTGAGAGCAGACGACTCGAGGATACGAGTGGAAGAATGGGGAATGGAGAGCTCTCAAGAGATTGATACATATCATGGTTATTGAAAACCCAATGTTAATGAGATCATAAGTCCACAACACACCACAAACCCCTGGTGTAACATAATAAAAAGGGCCATAAGGAAGATATGGCTTCTAAAAAAAAAGGCTAGACACGAAGACAAACTGTAAGGGAGTTCATATATATCGCATTAATAGGTGAATCATGCCACACATATTTCTGAAAATGTTCTGTAGTTTATCATAATGTGGAAAGGTTGTGAGAAAAGAGCTACCTCAAAGAGGAATTTATATTTAATGGCCAAATAACCTTATGTGAATGAGGACATAAGCTCGCATATGCCACACCGTTCAGAATACCAGGACAGGAATTTGGCTATGTGGTTGAGAGAAAGTATAGATGAACCTGATATGGACATGAAAATGAATTGTTCTGGAATTTCTATATTTTTAATGAGGATGGGACTCAAGCCAGATGTAGTTTTTAAAAACACCAGGTAGTTTAACATCATGCATTAAGGGCAATAGATGATGGAATTTCTAGTAGGAGGGGCACATGATGCGGTTGTTGTATACCCAATAGGAATGAGGACCAAAGATGTAAAGACCCGTAAAATTCATGGAAAATTTTTTCTTAATTTTCTTTAGAATTTTACAAGAGCGTGGTTTCAGACGGCACCTGATTCCGAGGCCCGGAGTGCCCGGAATTAATTTCCGAAGTTTGGCTCGGGTACGTTCAGTGAACGAACGAGCGGGAATTTCTAACTTTTGATCCGGTGCTCGGAATTGAAATCCGAGGGCACCGATGAACTCGCAGCGCCGATATTCGCTTAAAGAGACCTTTTCGGGAGTTGCGTTTGTTGCGGGTTGAAAGTTAATTTTTGAGGGTTTAGGTTGAGTTAAATAAAATTTGTGTAGAACAAATTTTATTTTAACTTCTTAAAACCTCTCAAAGGAGGTTGGAAGTGGGACCCACACCCACTTAACCTCCCTTGGGAGGATTAAGTGTGGTGGGGCCCACACGAACCCCCACCTTTTCAACTCCCCACTCTCCCTCTTAATGGCTTGACAAGTTAACTTATATTTAATTATACAATTCATGTATATTAAATAAGTGAGTTAATTTTGGAGTTATTAATTTTGAATTTCAAACTTTTGAAATTCTTCTAATGTGTTTTGTATTAATAAAATAAGAAGTGGTCTTATTTTATTTTGGGTTGATCGTTTGTCTTCTTGAGAGGTGGAGAGCTCCTCTTCTTCTTCTTCAACCTCAACGAAGAACGCGAAGAACGTCGTTCTTCAACGAAGAACTTCTCCGCCGAAGAACACGATCCATCCGCGACGCCGTATCCGCGACGCGACGTTCTTCTTCCGCGTCATCCCTTCCGCGACGGTTTTCCGCGACGAACGCCTTCGACGACGACTCTTCCTCCGACGTCAAAGGAATCGACACCGATATTCCACGACTCCGTCACGTGCGACTATCGAGAACGCCGCAACTCCTTTCCTCGTTCACCGTGACAACGAAGGGGACGCCATCTCTTCTTCGGACAACCTTCATCGGCAAACGAAGATCCGCCAACGTCGTGTCTCTTCGGGTATAGCACTTCGTCAACGGATTTGACGGACGACTACCGCGACACCCGACCTCAGCGACGCCGTCTTCCGCGGAGCGTAGCCGAACCTTGAATCTTATACCCGAGGTAGGGGTTGTTGGTTCATTATTTCTTTATTCTTTTCCTTGAACGTGGATCTCGCATGTCTAACTTGATGCTTGATTGTTTAAGTTGCGTTATTAATTTAACGAGAGGGGGGCCGGACCGCACGAACACGGCCGAACCCCCCTCCAACGTTCATGTTTATTCATGCGGGTGGAAGCAAGTAGCGTGGTGCCGTTGCACCACGCGGATGATCGTACAATTAATTTACGTGGCGCCGTCGCGCCACGCCGAGGGAAAATCTTCAAGAACGCGACGCCGTCGCGCCGCGTTGAAAAGAATCGAAGCACGGCAAAAGGGGCGCGGTGCCGTCGCACCGCGCCGGATGACGAACGCCGCGGCCGGTTCCGGGCCGCGGCGGGACGAGGAGACCGCAGCCGGTTCCGGGCCGCGACGGAAGAAAAGACCGGCGGCCGGGCCGCCGGCGTCGGAAGCCGAAGAGGGGACCGGAAATTCCGGTCCCGTTGGAGAAAACCGGCCGGCCAGCTGGCCGGCCGGATGCCGTTGAACCGGGGAATTAATTCCCCGGCCAGCCCTAAAACCCCCCTCTTTAAGAGGGGGGGGCGGTCCATGAAAGGGGGGCAGCAGCCCCCCGGTTTGATCCTCCAAAACCGGCCCCCACGTGGGGCCGATTTGATACCCAGGCGCGGCACAAAGGCCGCGCCACCTTATACAAGCAGGGGGGGGCTTTGCCCCCCGTTCCCTTTCAATCAAGCCCCCCACGTGCGGGGGGGGGGGGGGGCGGTTTGTAAAAACAAAAGGGGCGCGGCTTTATGCCGCGCCGACACCCAAAAGCCGCGGGGCTGAGCCCCCGCGTGCGCCGCCAGCGCGGCCCGCCGCCGCCGCCAGCGCGGCCCGCCGCCGCCGCCGCCGCGGCCCGCCGCGCCGCCGCCCGCCGCCGCCGCGCGCCGCCGCCGGCCACCGCGCCGCCCAGGGGGGGTCGGGCCGGGTCGGCCCGGACCCGGACCCCCCCGTTTCGAACCTGATTTGGTTTTTGGCTCATAACTTGAGCCTCGGACCTCCGAATGACAAACCGTCTGCGGCAACGCGATCCTTGGATCGAGACGGTCGTTTCGATATATCGCACTCAAGGTTTCGGGTAACTTTGAGTCTGGCCGGGTTGGTTCGTTCACGAAACCAACCGGGCCTTCGGAGCGGAAACGCTCATAACTTGAGCTACGGACGTCCGATTGACGTGCCGTCAGTCGCGTTGTGTTCCTTTTAGTGAGACGGATCTTTTGGCATACTCCGCCCGAGGTTCAGACGCAGGTGGAGTACGGTCGGGTTGGTTTTTCCTTAAAAACCAACCGGACTCCGGAGACGAAAATGCCAATAACTCACAGACCGGGCGTCCGATTGACGCGCCGTCTGTTTCGTTGACTTCCTCTTGACGATACGAAACTTTTGGCACCATCCGCCCGAGTTTTGGATGCAGTTGGATAGTGGCCGGGTTGGATCGCACCGAAATCCAACCGGGCCCCTGGAACGGGAAAAGCTGTTATCTTTCAGACAGGACGTCCGTCTGACGAACCGTCAGCGGCGTTGATGATCACGATGAGAAACGGTCCCTATGAGTTTACCCTATGAGAGTTCGGGGTACAGTTGAGATACGGCCGGGTTTGGTTCGCTCACGAAACCAACCGGGCCCCTGGGACGAAAAGGCTAATAACTCACAGACCGGGCGTCCGATCGACGCGCCGTCTGTTGCGTTGAGACCCCTGTGACGAGACGGAATTTTGAGACACTTCTTCGTGGGACCTTGTGATACTTGGAGTATCAACCAGTAGCTCGTGGAGCGGACCCTCCCGAAGACGAGCGTGCAGAGTACGGAGACCGTGTAACTAGCTGAGACCTGACGACTGCTTGACCGACTCGACTTGGAGTGAGTCGACTAGCCCAGTGGACGGAGCACTACTTTCTGAGGTGCAGACCCATGGCGGACGGAGTACGTGTGTGACAGTGCAGACCCGCGGTACTCGTCCGGAGAGTACCTCAGCAGGCTAACTGGGTAGCGCCCAGTATTTGGCGACAGACCCTCAGCGGACGGAGCGCCAGGTAGTTGGCCGCAAACCCGCAGTACTCGACAGGAGGAGTACCTCAGCAGTCTTAGGTTAGTGAGCAGTACCTCGGAGTCGTGACAGGACTACTGCACACTTCAGAGACGGGGCTCTTCAGCAGTTACGGTTTCGATAATGAAAATCCTGGTTTGAGCTGAGACTTTTGACCTTGTGTTTACTTCATGATTGAGATGGGTCACTTGCTAACTTTGGTATATGTATGGGCATATACCCGGGTAGTGGTTATCTGTCGATTTCACAATCCTTGTGTTTCCTCATGATTGAGATGGGTTACTTAATAACTTAGGTATATGTATGGGCATATACCTAAGTAGGGTTTATCTGTTGAGATCTTCTTGTGTTTATCCTTGTTGGTTTTAGTGAGACCTTGAGGGTCTCGGGGTCCCTACTGGGTATCGTTATACTCACCCCTGCACGGGCTATGCCCGCACCTCGTTGTGTTGGTTGCAGACGACGGACAGAGCTGACAGAGGCCGAGTGTTCGAGGACTGGACGGTACCTGGAGGTGGACTATACGACGAGGCGGTACCCAGAGGCAGACCACTGGGCGGGTCATACTTGGAGCAGACGGCGGGACCCGAGGAGCAGAAGAGCTATCTGTACCCACCCTTCAGGTGGGATTACCAGTGGACATCTCAGCGTAGCAGCTTTACTTTTCAGTCGCTGTTTTCCCTTTCGAGTTGTACTTTACAGTTGGGCTTGTATTTCCGGCCCCTTTTACTTTTCAGCTCTTCTTTTTGTACTTAGTGTTTTACTTCCGCTTTTTTACTCTGTGGTGTGTGTTTACTTTTCAAAGGCAATGCCTTCCCTTTTTACGGGATTTACGCCTTGGTGCTAGTCGCCAGCCCCTGGCCTATGGAAGGCGGGCTTGGGGTAGTCACGGCTCGGACCCCGAGGGCGGGTCGTGACAAAAGAAGTATACATACAACACCATATGAAATCACTCAAAGAGAACTAAACCTAAATGGGTGAATATAGTTTTTGGGATACACCCGAAGATGCTATTTATGGGCATTCGTACATATCCCATAATGATACGGAATCAAAGCCTACATTGTTATGAAAATGTTGTGAATTTTAATATTGTTTGATAAGTATATGGAATGCTCCTAGTTTAAGGTCGTAGAGATTGTATTTAAAAATATTTATCCAATATTATCATTTTGTCAACATGTAGGATGAAATGGATTTTAGTTTAGCGTGATAGAGATCATACTAATTACAATTTAATGTATTACACGATGAGGATGAGCAATTTAACATTCTATAGGATAGGAGTTTGTAGTTTAATGTCTTTCAGGATGCTTATGTAGTTGAACATCATCTGGGATGAGGTGAAGTTTAATATTTTACAAGATGACGATGACCAGTTTAACATCTTGCAGGATGATAATACATTTTGTCTTCATGTGGTACGAGGATAGAACGTTTATCTTATTGTAGGAGGAGGATGAGAAATTTAATTTCTTTCATGACAGTACATTATTTAAACACCATTAGGGGTAAAGAATGGTATTTTAACATCTTGTAGGATGAGGATTACCAGTTTAATGTCATGAAGGATGATAATACAATTTAACATCATGCGGGGTGAGGATATGACGTTTATTGTGTTCCAAGATGAGGATGAGTAGTTTAATATCTAATAGGAAGGTAATATAATTTTACATCATGTGGGGATGAGTACAGGATATTTAATGTATTACAATATGAGGATGACAAGATTAACATCTTTCATGATACTCATATAGTTTAACATCATGTGGGATGAGGATATGAAATTTAACGTCTTGCATGATGAGGATGATATGTTTAATGTATTTCTGGGTTGTAATGGAATTTAACATCGTGTAGGATGAGGATCATTGTTTTTATGTCTTTCAAGATGTGGATGAGCAGTTTAATTTCATGTAGGATGGTAATATAGTTTGACATCCTCCATAATTACGTTAGGATGTTTGACATCTTGTAGGATGAGGATAAGTAGTTTAACATCTTGTATGATGGTAATATAGTTTAACGTCATGCAGGATGGGGAATGGAATTTTAATGCCATTAATGATGAGGATGAACAGATTATCATCATGGATGATGGTAATAATGTTTAACATCATGTGGAGTGAGTATCAATAATTTAACATCTTGTAGGATCAGGATGAGCAGTTTAACATCTTGCAAGATGGTAATACACATTAACGTCATGCATGAAAAGGATGGGAAGTTGAACATCTCACTAGTTGAGGATGAGTAGTTTAATGTCATGTAGGATGTTAATACAATATAACTTAATGTGGGATAAGGATAGGTAGTTTAATATCTTGCAAGACGAGGATGAGGAATTTATCATCTAATAGGACGATAATATTTTTTACCATCATGATGAACTATTACTACCTCATGCAAAGGATAGATTTTGAAAATTTCATTTGTGGGAGGATTAATATGCTCACCATCAATTGTGACAAGAGAGTAGCACCATTTGGGTACAACATGCTAATGACATAATGTCTCTCCCATTTGGGAACCAACATTGGTGGCTACCTACTGTGTATCGTTTTCTTTATCAAATCCAACATTGAGACACCCTTTAAGAAAGAGTGGAGCAAAACATTCTTATTTTAATCCATGGATATACTGTTCTGATGACTCTCCAAATTTCACAAGGCATGAATCCTGTCCTCATCATGTGCTTCCAGTTCAACCAGGAGGATATCAGCTACCTTATTTGGTGATTTTGCATCATATATGACTGTGTGTACTGATTGTAATTGAATCTCGATTAGTAGGACTTCCTATGTACCATACACTATGGAATATGGAGTCACCTTGGTGGAATTACAAGTCACCTTCTAGTAAGACCATAGAAAGTTGTGGAGTTTGATTGTCCAACTCTTCTGGTTATGACCAACCATATTTTACAAGATATTATAGTTTTGTTTGTGCAATTCCTTGATCTTCCCATTTTCTTTCTCATAATAGTTAGAGGTATGATAAGAATAGATATTGTACAATGCATATAATTTCTTCAACATGGCTTCTTATAAGTTGTTTCTGTTATCAAAGATGATGGTGTGGGGGAATCCTAATTAGTAGATGATATTGGAGCTCAGGATGTTGATGATAGAATGAGACTTACCGTACATTATTTTAACATCCTCTTAAAATTTGGAAATGAAATCTGTATCAGTCAGGATAAACCTGCACCAGTAAGCTGTTTTCAGGGGATATAGTCCCAAAAGATAATGCCCCCAAACCAAAAAGGGCCAAGATTAATTGTTATTATGGTAAGGCTTTGGTGGCCAACTCACAAAATTACAATGGATATTATGTGAAAGGAAATTCGAGTAGAACTTGATATAGTCATAGATCAAGGTGGTAAAAACTGTGTCATTCATCAGATTAGATGAGAATGTTTTTCCCCAGCCTGATGTGACCCGCGATAACCATCATGAACTTCTTACAAGATCGGTGAAATATCACCTCCATGAATGAAATAGAGTACAATCCCATCAATCCCATGTCTGTAGTGGATTTTATCAATACTGGGACCACTCTAGAGGGGTAAAATACACTACATGCCGATAGAATCTCTCACATTCATCTCGGTATGTTGGGAGAATATGGTGCTATATATACTCCACATAGGGTGTCATCTAGTCATGGGTCCCTTCCAACACTAGGGAAGTGGGACCTGGAGGACATGATGTGGAGGAACTGATGGTAAGGCGACATAACTATGGGCTACTATCATCTTCATGAGTAATGGGAATAATGACGCTTTGATCTGCCACATGGATAATCAAATAATCATGGTCATGATCTACAATAGACGAGGAAATGCCGGCCAGAGCAATGGATCGACAATTTTGAGATCGAGGGACATGAGTAACTTCTAGATGAGATGGTAACAGGGCCATTAGCTGGTGAGTACAAACTATCAATGGTATGAGCTCCAGCTTCCTGATGACGTAGGTACCATTGATATTCATGATTACCAATTCAGATTTCCCTTTTACATGCTAGTAGGGAACATCATTATCGAGGGCCAGCTAATGACCGGTTATTAGAGCCTAGTACACTGCATCATTGTTGGTAGAACCTTATAACTATAGGAAATAATTGGATATGACTACTTGTGTAGTTGTGATAAAAGAATTTCTCAAGCCCACTCTATTGATTCGAGGATTATTTATTCTTCTATCAGTAGGGCTTTAGGAAGCACCATCTAAATGAAATTTCAAAAAATTAATGTATTGATCCAATTAAAGGATTCCTTCATCTGGAATGTCATGATACAGAGACTACTATGCAGGGGCAGGATGGGTAACAATAAAGTCTTCCAATTCTTTTCCATTTTTATCCATCTAGGGGAAAACATGTTGTCATATTGTTGAAGAACCACTGACCACCAAGCTAGTAAACCATTAACATGGGGTGGATAATAATATACTTCAACAAATCCATATGAGAAACTAGATATATCTCTTTGTTCTAAAAGATGTGTCTCAATTTCAGCACAGAAAATAAAATAATTACAAATCACTTAATCATTGAGGAATATCTAGTTTCTGTGTCATGGATAATGCGGCTGAGATATCATAAATTGTTATCTATTCCCACTTCTTTTTTGGGAAAGAAGAGTGTCAAGGGACCACTCTAGGCCATTCACATAGGGGACAAATATCTTTCCAAGAAAAGGATGCATAAAACCCAAGGTTGTAGCATGTACTACTAGATTTTACCAAATGTATTCTGACAATACTCATCACACTAATAATCAACACATTTTTTCCTGAGAAGGAAAAGGGATTACACATTCCAACTAGATTTACAATGAATCAGTACATATAATATATGTGTCCTTTAAAGCCATTGAGCTCCAAAATATTTCTCAGGGGTGACATATGAATGATGTTCTAGATCTTTTCTGAATCGATCTAAATGCCTATTAATTTGAAAACAATGCTTAGACGCGGTCCAAAGGTGTCCCCAAATGCACACATCTCGGTGTTCATATTCAGATGGTAGGAACAGAGAAAGCCGAACAATTTCTCAAGATACCCATGACTATCCTGAAACTGAATATAATTAACCACGAGTTGGTCAATATAGAATTAAACCAATGTCCTGAGGATTGAATTGAATATAAATTCCATGGAACGCTGATAAGTGGAACCATTCTTATTTAGACCAATGGCATTAGCTGGTAACCGAAATTACCTTGTGTTTACCTAATGTTTGTGGACTCTTCATCCTTGGGGGCCATTCATATTTGATTATATCCTTAATACCAATTTATAATAGAAATATCACCTATCCCAATAGTGGAATCGATAATTAGTTTTGTCATAATGAGTGGAAAATCAGCCTTCAGACAGTTACAGTTGAGATCCTAGAATTTAATTAAGACTCTAATCTATTTGTTCTTCATCCTGATGGTCATAATGAAAACTAACCTTTTGGGGTATAGGACTTCCTTGATGATGTTCGATTTGATGAGATTATCAACCCCGGCATTGATCATGCCACCATGAGAAGGGTACATAATTATAGCTGGTTGTCTGTGCTCCCAATGAATTGTTTGGAGACCCAGATAGTGGATGGGTACCTGAGGATCTGGCCATCTCATTTTATCTTAACTCCATGAAAATATATAATGATGTTGCTCTCTCCTACAAGAATATGAAGTTAATCAGTGTTGGTTTTGGATTATTCTCGGCTTCGAGGATCACTTATACCAATTAATAGAACATAGTGCAGATGCCCTCTATGAATGTGGGAGGGGTATCATCCTAATCATATTATTCCTCCTTGGTTATAGGATCATTGGTAGAATGAAAATTTTTATGAGTTGACAGATCCTTGTGGGACCCTGGTGTCAGCCTGAGCAGTAGTGGAGACTTTACTGGGAAACTATTGCTCTGCTGAAACCATGGAAATGAAAACTATTGACCTGACCCAATATATCCTTCGACCCAAGGAACCATGTTTGATAATAATAATGAAATAGTGGTGTGTCGTATTGAGATGGTTTATTCAGGCTCGGTGAAACAGTCAAGTATGATATCTCACTATTTTTATAGGGCGGACATCCCAATACCTTATAAGAGAAGGGGGCTCTGGGATTACCTATGTTTAATTTTTGTAAGAATATGAGGTGATCTCATATAATTACATAGACATGGGAATGTTCTTACCCCATGTTTTAGAGAAAAAATAATTTTCCCAAATATGTGGTCATCACCTCTGTTCTAGAAATGAAGATATAATTTGTTTCATTCAAGTATATTCATGGGCCGATCATAGCCTTTGCATGTTCATACTTATTATCCAGAAATTTCCTTTCCATGATCCTTTAATAGTTGACATCCAAATTGCAGGCTTCAAAAGAGGTGTAGGGAGCCGCAGCACATTGGAGTATGCCTACTCAACCATTAAGGGATTACTTAAGGCATTGGTGATATGATTAAAGGATTATATTGTTTCGGTGGAGACATGGTCTATAGTTAAATACATAATAAGAGGTATCTTGTGAGACAACCATGAACTCGATGATGGAAACTAGGCCCCAAATTTGGGCCATTTAAAAAAAATTCCAACTGGTTTTTCATTCATCCTATGTAATCATTGAATTTTATGTATAATGGGACATAGATTTTTCTTTGATATACCCATCATTTTGAGTTTCTTGGTCAGGATAAGGTTGATCCAATGTCCCATTGTTGATAAGACAGCAGTAGACCTATATATTGTGGAAATGGAAAATAATGTACAATGGGAAGAGGTATCACTATATATTAGAACCTTCATATTCACTAGAAAATGGATGATGTCCAGACATTCTGCATGTTTTACTCTCTCAGCATGGATGGATTTTCCAGCTACTACCTCTTTCCCAAAAAGAATTGGGATTCTTAATGCCTCTACAAGGGATTCATGTATATATTCTAATAGAAGGAGAAAATTGATATTAGAGATCTTCACATGAATCCTTTAATGATTATTGATAACATCATTGTTCTATAAAAGGCCCCAAATTATACATACAGGAGGTCACATTATGGAAGGAGGTATGACGAGCGTAGCTGGTTGAACAAAAGATTTTAGGATGCTAATGGGATTATACCACTACTAACTATTCAAACCATATATAGTGGATACCAGATGATTTCTTGGTGAATGATATCCAAACATGATAGAAATGTGACTGATTATAGCATGTCCATGGTGTATTTTCTAGATCATGTAGTACAAAAGATGGTTGTGGTGAATCCGATGAAATGAAATGAGAATGTTGTGATTTTTGAGCATTGTGCTAGGATTGCGGTCTGGTCTCAATGGAATATACATCTTGTCTGTACGCATTGACCAATGAACATTAGCGGTTAACATTCCCAGGGATTCATCAACAATGGTATTGACTTGGGAAATTGGCAGAGTCCCCCGGATAATTTTCATCATCAGGAACCATGTATTGATTTACCAACTCCACATTATTGACTTATGTGTACCTTTGGTCAGAAAATGAAAAATCCTTTCTTGTTGGAATTCTTCTGGGGAAAATCCTCATATATAGGGTCATGAAGTCCCTGAGAGTATGAGGCATAACTGGAATAGGTAGAGGGTCGTGTCTTCCCTTTCATTGATGTTTCTTGCTCTCTTTAGAGGAAGACAGATGCGATGTTGATTCAACAGTAGTATCTAAAGCTATCATAGTGGCTTATGAAGGCTCGAGTCAATTCAAACATGCATGGATGATACCATGGTCATGGGAGACCACCTTGAGGCCATCGGGTAATTGTATTTTTTAGACCTATGGTTTGATCCCAGATGTTAGTATCCCTCGTTTTCATTGTCCGGATTTATGAACCAAATGAAACCAATGCAGGGGATGGACCCAACCTGACTATGTTGTTATCAAATAGGTCATGGATCCAATCATTAAACAAATATCACTCCTTGAGTGTGTCCCCAAGGAACCGATGATAGGGGATGTAATTGGGGGGATCAGTGATAACCGCCTCCTCATGCCTCTTTCATTCGTGAAACTGCAGGATTCCCTGGTCCAAAGTGCTTTAGAGGATTACATGAAATTGACTCTCAGTAAATCAGTAGGTCTGGTTCCATTGATCCAATAATAGAGTAATGGGAGCATGGCCCTAACGAGGGGCCACAATGTCTGCGGGGGAGGAAGAACCAGATTATCATATCATGGTGGTGGTGGTGTGTTACGTGGTGGAACATAACAATTTTAAGGTGGACACTATTAGGCCAGAGGCTACGCCTGAGGTGGTGGACCTCAATGAAGCTATGGATTTGGCTCTATTGGTAACAATTCCATATACTTAGAGTGTCTATTTGTTCTAACATAGTGGGATTTTCCTTAGGGGATCTTCGTGTGGGATCTACAGGAGGCAATGGAAGTTCCAAATTGCCTTTCTAAAATGCTTCTTCAAAACATTAATCTTTATCAGAGAAATCCCAAAACCCACCTGGGATGTTCTAAGTGAAGATAGAATTGACCAGTTCGGTCTTCAAATTACCCATGAATATCATAAGATATATCTCTTAGGTTAGTTCTATAACAAAGAAATATGTGAGGCCCTTCCACATGGTAAATTTTTTTATGATGCAGTCATCAGACCTCTTCATGCATTGGAAGAGGTCAGTAATTCATGTCTTCTATGTGGTGGAACTAAAGTGGTAGATAAATGGCCAACAAAGGACCAACCAACCCGATACTAACCCAATAGTTAATTGGTATTATCAAAAAAATGTGGGCACTTCTAGTGTCTACACGATACACTGGTGATTGGTGGCCTCCAACTGTGCTTGTGTTCCTAACATGGGTCCCCACATAGAAAAAATGTGGGCTAGATTCTGCAGTGGATATCCAGTCGCATTAAAGGGGATAATGTAGAATTCAAAAAACTCGGGGATGCTATAATATCATCCTACCATGATGGATGTGGCATTCCATCAAGTGGGATTTCCACATGACAAGTTTCTAGGGCCTCTTGGTGAGTAATAATTGGTCCCATAAAATCATCTGGATGAGGATTCTGATATTGATGATGGTCTATGAAAACCATCACATTGGCTAGTTCCTCAACATGTTATGCAGAACTAACAAATCATGGGGAAAATTTTAGAGACCCAAATCTTGACGTACATAGACATTAAATTACTTTTGTGGAATATTTAATACATTACAAAAACAGATTCCCAAAGACTGTATTAGTTTAGTGTCATTAGAAACTAAAAACATTATCATCTAATCGTGATGAAAGATATTAAACATCTCCCATAAAGATCTTAACCTTTGGTTTTCTTACCTAAAATTTTGTTTTTATACTGGGGAAAATAAAACAAAAAAATATCTAATGCTCATTAATTAAAAGCATGGAGAACATAAATCAATGCATAAAAATTTTAACGTAAAAACATGAACATAAAACATCAAAATCATGAGTAATGACATAAATTTTGGCAGTACATATGGCATAGAACAAAAAGGAACATTAACCATTATAAAATGGAAAGAGGATAAAACATTTATTTATGGAAAACCATTAAGCACATGATATTATTGACATAATATCCAATACAATGCTACCAAGACCATCCTAGTGGACAATGTCCCATACTGAATGGAGTTCACTCCTCATTCCAGTTATGTATCACTGAAACGGATTAACATGCCATTTCATCCATGTCTAACTCATGAGACATAAATCTTTACCCAATGCATTGGAGAGAGATATAGGTCCCACCAATCTCATTATTAAATAATTTTTTTGTGTTCCACAAAATAAAAAAAATCATTCATCATAACCCAATGAATAAAAATGGATTCATGAACAACATCCCATCATAAAATAATCTATATAAAACAAACGGTTATCATTTCATCATAAGAAATGCAAAACCATGTAAATCGTAGAGATATTATACTTGAAACATACACATATAAAATAATGTCATCTTAGATGGAAAATGTTTTTAATAAAACACTTGTAATGAATTCTTGATAAAAATATCCTTTCATCTTCAACATAATTTTCTTTTCACAAAATGCCTAGAAATTATAAAAGAAAAGGATTTTGTTGAAAATAGTAATGAAATCTTGTAGATTAATCTTAATGAAAATAAGGCGTCATGAAACCATAAAAATCCATTCATGCCGTCTAAGTTAAAAAACATTCTTCTCGTACTTTTTCCAATAAAGTCAAAAAGTACGTCGTATGGTAAAAAAAGAACGATTCCTCACATACCGTGTAGTGAAACTAAACAAATGGATAAAAATAACTTTAAACATACATGGAAACATTTTTATAAAACATATAAATGGATGATAAATATAACCCCAATAAAAACATAAATATAAACAACCTCGGATAAAACGAGATTGGAAAAGTTATCCTTTACCTTTGATCTGATATGATTCATACGTATCTGAACATCCGGTATAATGATTTAAAAAAATTCATTGACTGATTAATGAATCATATTCATTGTTATGATATCATATATGGTTCAATTATGACTTTATATTACTTGTTCTTTTGTAAATTCCATGTTAAAGCAGCGTTTTGGGTCAAATTGTTTCATTTAACAAACATATTTCGACTTATTGTTCATGATATTTTTACTTATATTCTGGTTTAGTTAATTCCAAAATGTAAAACATGATTTATATATAATATATATTCATAATATAAATATATATGATAGATCGATAAATGTAATTAAATATACCATTAATGGAGACGGTAGATCTTACGTACACATGAACGCTGTTTTCGTTTCCTTGTTGAATTGAATGGAATTATGTAAATCCATAATATATGTACATAAATCCAGTATCATTATTATGTAATATCATTCATTATTATTTATTATATATACTTTATAATCATACTTGAATGGTTAATCATGGAAAATTAATCTGATCACGTTCGTGGAGATAGTAGACCGTACATACGCCCGAGCGATGATATCATTCTTTTGATATTAAAATCGTATATAATTGGATGGTATATGATATATAAATAATCATAATGATGTTATATTTCATATTTATATGGTTTATACTCCTTATTATACCCATCCAAATGATGAAATGTTTTAATAACAAACTACACCCCGACATGGAGACGGTAAGCCGTACGTACGCACGTATGGTGACTTTTTTATTCATAGGATGGATAAAATAACTAATATGGTTGTAAAATTATTATAATAACGTAAAAATATATTGAAGATACTGGATTTATTATTTTATAATTGTAACAACGAAGAAGGAGGAAGTGGATGAAGAAAGGAACTTGAAAGAATCGGCAAAAGATATTACCTCTTCAGAGACATGCCTCTTTTAAACTTCCTCTTATAGGGTTGGTTTTTTGAGAATAAAAGAACCTCTATTATATAACTAGAGAGGTTTAGAAGTAATATTTTCAGGGTTTTTCTATGATTGAATTCACCAAATTGAGTAAAGAGGTGAGGGAGGAGGTGCCCTTTTATATGGGAGGAGAGGGGCACCTTAGGAAAAACATAAAATATTATTTTATAATAAATTCATATTCGGTTTATTATGGTACCAAAGTTACTTATTTAGAGTCTAGGGTGGGGATGGGTCAAAATAATCTCATCCAATAGGTTTTATACATGTTTAGGTTACCATTTTAAACTTATCATTTAGAATTAACTCCATGTTAAATAATTTAACTTTTACCGTGTCTTCTTGTATTCATACAATATATGGTTAATAAAAATACTATAAACTACCAATAGAACCCCAATTGGTTAATTAATGTCATATATATTATTATATAAGTTTTTTGGACGAACTTTATTTTTTAATTATCATTATATCAATTAATAATATAATATTTTTTTAAAGACTCTTTTATGTCAATTTTGACACTATTTGGTTTTTTGTTTTCTCTAAATTCATAACAGAATTATTACATCCAAAACAATTCATATAACCAACCCTAATATGATATATTAACATATAAAATTAGTCTAATTCATAAAAAGACTCATATTACAATTATTTGGGTATTTATAATATCAATTATGTTAATATTTCATTAATAAGATAATTATTGCATCATCATTGTGTCATAAATAAAATATATTAATTAATGTCTAAAAAATATAAATAAAATTCCATTATTTAGGAAATAGTTTTAACATTTAAATGAATATTTATAGTAGAATTAATTTTATGTATAACCCTATATTAAAAATGGTTTAGTTATTAAACGTTGATTTTATCTATTTTAACTCTTCTTTAAATAAAATAATAATAAGTGTCCTAATCTAATCCAGGTGGACCAGAGATGTTCATATTTTATTCCTAAGGATTTTTTGGGTCAAATTAAACTTATCAAATAGAATTTGGACATGTGTTAGGGTAATAATAATATCATTTTTACCCTTAATTACCCTATTTAATTTTAACTGTGGAAAATAAATGTTAAAATTTACTATTCACCAAATTTATTTTTATCTTATTGAACCACATTTTAATCTTTGATATTTTCCGATTCTCTCAGAATTTTTAAAAATCCAATCATAGAAGTGGTAAAATTATGTTTTATGTAATTTTTCAAATTCTCCATAGAGGTTGGTAAATGACGGTGAAAAGTTCTATACAAATTTTATATATATAAAATTATTATAAAATGACTCCAATGAATTAAATTAAACATATATAGGTATTATGTATATATTATTACCCAAAATATATTTAAATAAAATAAATTATTATTTAAAAAAATTTGTTTTTAACTATAACTAAGTGTTTTTCACTATTCATCAAAAATTGAATGTTTTCAGAAAAATACAAAAAATTCAACTTAGGCTTCATTCGATATTTTGAATCCAAAAATTAAGTCCATTTTGAATGATAAATTTCACAAAATTTCAAAAAGTGGGTATTACTATTCATAACCGCTAGTTTCTATAATATTTTAATGACATATCGTTGTTTTGTGAAACTTGGTATTGCGTACAATGCAAGCTATCGAGGAAGGTCACACATGCTTGTAATGCAAGCCAAGAATAGTGTTGTGTATTCTAATAGATAATACAGTGTTTCATTTAGTGCAAGATAATATTGGTGTAACATATAAAAATGACATCAAAGAAATTAAAAATAATAATTCTCATAAAATCATGGGGTATTACATTCTACCCCCTTAAAATGAATTTCGCCCTCAAAATTCGTCGGGGTTATAAATGGTTTTCTACATGAATGTTTATTTCATATAAACCCACATCATAAAATAGAGTACTAAATCATCATTTTGGAAAGGATTGTTAGAATCATAACGGATACCCAAAGTAACTCATCAATAGGTTTCCACATAGGAGAATATAAGTGAAATTATGGATATAGAAGAGAAATCTAACCATAAGGTTCTGATGGAGAAGAGTAGAGAGAATGAATATAAAAAAGCAACAATTATGTAGACATAAATTTGTGATGATCTAAGGTACCATCTGACTCATCGGATATGAGAGTACTAGGAAAAAAATTTTGGTTTTCAAGATCATTTTGCTAATGTTCATGAATTTTTGAATTAAAAGAAATACATACTTGATTTTGGTACATTCTGACTATTGTTTTTGACTTGAACAAATTCCACTTCAACTATTAACAAAATGAAGTTGAATTTTTCTTCCATGAAGTGTTAGAAAATCATGTGATAGAATGATAGGTCATTCCATCAGTCTCAAACACAAGGTTAGCAAAAGTTATATACATAAGTCCATCTATGGTGAGATTAATCGTATATGGTTCCTAAAATGGACTTATACTTCATCAATCATACCTCTTAATAAAATAAAACTAGTTTCTACTAACAAGTGACTTCATGTAGTCTAGTGGTAGGAAATAAAAGCCTGTCACACTTCGGTTGTGTGTTCGATTCCCACAACCTTGTCTGACGCGACGGGTTGTCACCCGTCCTAAAGGTTGTCTCATTTTCTAAAACTACATTATTATAACATTCATGCAATAATATCGAAATAGTTCTTGCCTTAAACAATATTATCTTATGTCTGACTTAATTCATTCGAATCTATAGGATTATCCAAAATACTTTGTTCCAAGATCAAAGTATAAAGAAAACAATAAATTGAAAGGTCACATAACAAGAACGTGAATTCTATAATTTATCCCCCATATATCATAATATATATCTTGTTGGTCACATTCCAAATATGTTAATACCTTAATCATGTATTCCTTTGAAACATGAATTACCATAGAACCTTAGTGAAAACATGAATGCTATCAAAAGTTAACTCTTTCCACATACCAAAATCCAAAAATTTCTATATACTCAATCCATGATATCACCTTGTCCTTATATCAGTCATGAGTTCCTGAATACTATCAAACATATTATTTTATCCTTATCCCTTCATTATGTGCATATCATCTACTTTCCAAAATTATAAGAACATCGTTTCATGGTTGTCGGTACCATTCAACAGATACATTCAAATACTTTAGAAACAAAAATACTGTAACAATCCTTAGATGTGTCATTATTCCATAGTACAATTACCTATACAACATAACTCATGATAAACATAAATCATTTCGCTGCCTTCTTAAACAATTGACTGAGCTTCTACAATTCTTTAATCTCACATATCATTTGTAGTCTTTTCATCATCCTCAATATAAATACTAACCATAATACCATGATGATTATCTTCATAAGACTTTTCCTTAGGGAATTGGTTTGCATAATGCTCGTAAATTCCACATGCAAAACATTTAACCGTTGTTGATGTCTTAGAAATAGCATTATCTTTGTCCATGGTGTTAACTGAACCTTTTACTTTGCAATTACTAGACTTATGTCCTTCTTTTCCACACCCAAAGCATCTTCCACTTCTTTTGAAACATTATCCCTAATTCCTCTTTCCACATAATTTACATGAGGGAAATTTAACTTTCTTTCCTCTATGATCATCATGAAACTGCATCATTCTCTTATTAGATGAGTCAAGATACTTACCAAATTTGAGATTAATAATCATATTATTAGATTGCTGATTATGAATAATAACGATGTTTGGACTTCCAAATACCATTTCATTTGGTTGGACATGAATAATATTATTCCATTGTCCATAATATCCTCCATTATCATGAATATTCGTTTTTCCAGCCATTTTCTAAAACCCAAAAATAATAGTGTGAGAGGTGAAAATCATAATAGGAGAACAACAAAATAAAGGGGAAGTAACTTCAATAATTAACATTGTAAGTTTAATTCTATGATTGTTACCATAATTCTATGTCTAAAACCTATACTTATACATAACCTTAATGATATCCCTATAAATACCATAGAAATAACTCTAGGGATGTCAAAAATGTTTTCAAATCCATGTTTCCAAAGGTCAACAACACCTTCAGTCTAAGACCAACTGTAGAGTGCCAAAGCTTTAGGTATATTTACATTACATTTCTTTTACATAGTACTTAATACATTACAAAAACTAATGCCCAAAGACGGTATTAGTTTAGTGTCTTTGGAAATCGGAACATAATCTTCTAATCATGGTGAAAGATATTTAACATCTCCCATAAAGATCTTCCCCTTTGGATTTCTTACCTAAAAAAGTTCAATATATCCTGGGGAAAAGAAAACATAAAAAGGGTGAGCTAAAATACTCAGTAAGGGTAAGAATATAGAACATAAAACAATCCATAAACATTTTAACGTAAAAACGTGAACATAAAACATCAAAATCATGAGTAATGACATAAATATTGGTAGTACATAAGGCATAGATCCAAAAATAACATTAACCATGATAAAATAGCATGGGAAAAAACATTTAATTGTGTAAAACTATTAAGAACATGATATGATTTATATAGTGGCCAAGACATTGATTCCAAGACCAACCTAGTGGACAAAGTCCCTTACTGAATCGAGTTCACTCCTTGTTCCAGTCCTGTATCGTTAAACCAGATTAACTTTCCATTCCAGAAATGTTTATCTGATCAGATATAAATCATTACCCAATGAATTGGAGGGAGATATAGGTCTCACCAATCTCATAATGAAATCATTCTTAAGTGTTCCCCAAAATAAACATAAATCATTCGTCATAACCCATAGAATAAAATGGGATTCATAAACATCATCCCATCATAACATAATCCATATAAAACAAATGGATATCATTTCATCATAAGAAAAGAGAAACCATGTGAATCATAGAGATATTATACTTGAAACATACACATACGAAATAATGTCATCTTAGATGGAAAATGGTTTTAATAAAACACTTGAAATGAATTCTTGAGGAAAATAAATTTTCTTTTTCAAAATCTATTTCTTTTCACAAAATTCCATGTAGTTTTAAAGGAAAAGTATTTTGTTGAAAATATTCATGATATATTGTAGAGTAATCTTCATGAAAATAAGGCGTTATGAAATCATAAAAATCCGTTCATGCCATAAAAGTTAAAAAAACATTCTCCTCATACTTTTGCTGGAAAAGTCAAAAAGTAACTTGTATGGTAAACAAAATAAATAGTCCATACATACCATGAAGTAAAATTCAAAAAATGTGTAAAAAGGACATCAAACATACATGATTTTTTTTATAAAACATGGACAAGGATGATAAATATAATCCCATAAAAAACATAAATATAAACAATCACTGATAAAATGAGATTGGAAAAGTTATCCCTTACCTTAGGTCTGATATGCTTCGTATGTATCCGACCCTCCTGTATAATGATTTAAATAATTTCATTGACTTATTACAGAATCATATTAATTTTTATGTTATCATATATGGTTCACTTATGACTTTTTATTACCCGTTCTTTTGTAAATTCCATGTTAAAGCAGCATTTTTGGTAAAATAGTTTCATTTATCATACGTGTTTCAACCTGTTGTTCATGATATTATCTGTTATATCCTGATTTACTTAATTACAGAATGTAAATCTTGATTTATATATAATATATATTCAGCATATAAATATATATTATAGATTAATAAATGGTATGAAATACACCGTTCATGGAGACAGTAGGTCGTATGTACGCTTGAACGCTATTTTCATTTCCTTATTTAATTGAATGTAATTACGTAAATGAAACATATATGCGCATAAATCCAGTATCATTATTATTTAATATCTTTCATGATTATTTATTATATAAACTTTATTATCATACATTAATGTATAATCATGGAAAAATAATCTAATCATGTTCATGGAGACGGTAGTCCGTACGTACGCACGAGCGATGATATTAGTATTTTGATATTCAAATCGTATATAATTGGATGGTATATCATATATAAAGAATTATAATGATGTTATATTTAATATTTATATAATTTAGACTCATTATTATACCCATCCAAATGATGAAATGATTGAATAACAAAATGCACAACGATGTGGAGATAGTAAGTCGTAAATACACACTTAGGGGGATTTTTCATTAATATGATGGATAAAATTATGAATATGGTTGTAAAATATTTATACTAACATCACTCTATATATAAGATACTAGAGTTATTATTTTATAATCGAAAAAAGAAGACGGAGGAAGTGGAAGAATAAAGGAACTTGAATGAATCGGTAGAAGAGATTACATCTTCTTCGACGTGCCTCTTTTAAACATTCTCATAGGGAACTAGAGTTAGCCATTTGAGAATACCATAACCTCTATGATATAACTAGAGAGGTTTTTAAGAGAAATTTTCATGGGTGACCAAGCTTGATGGCTCAGAATTGTGTAAATAGGAGAGGGATGAGGTGACCTTTTATAAGGGAGGAGAGGGGCACCTTAGAAAAACATAAAATATTATTTTATAATAAATTCATATTCGGTATATAATGGCTTAAAAGTGACTTTTTAAGAAGCTAGGTTGGGGATGGGTCGCAATCCTATCAAAAAATAGGTTTTAGGCTAGTTTAGGTTAACATTTTAAACTTCTCATTTAGATTTAACTCTAAGTTATATAATTTAACTTTTATCGTGTCTTCTTGTATCCTTACTATATATTGTTAATAAACATACTATAATCTTCCAATTGAACCCCAATTGGTTCATTAATGTCATATATATTATTACGTTAGTCTTTTGGCCGAAACATAGATTTTTAGGACCATTATATCAATTAATTATATAATATTTTTTTAAAAAACTCATTGATGTCAATTTTGACACTATTTGGTATTTTGTTTTCTCTAAATTCATAACAGCATTATTAATTCCAAAACAAAAATCATCTAACCAACCATATTATATTATATTAACCTTTAAAATTATTTTATATCATAAGAAGACTCAAATTACATTTATTTTGTTATTTATAATATCAATTATGTTAATATTTCATTAATAAGTTAATTACTGTGTCATCATTGTGTCATAAATAAATTAAATTTTTTAATGTCTAAAAAATATAAATAAAATTTCATTATGTAGTAAATATATTTGTCTTTCTAAAGAATATTTATAGTAGGATTTATCTTATGTATGACCCTATAATAAATATGTTTTAATTATTAAACATTGATTTTAACTAATTTAACTCATCATTAAATAAAATAATAATAAGTGTTCTAATCTATGAAAAGTGGACCAAAGGGGTTCATATTTTATTCCTAAGGTTTTTTGGTCAAATTAAACTTATCCAAGAGAATTAGGACATATTTTAGGGTAATAACAATATCATTTTTACCCTTAATGACCCTATTTACTTTTCACCGTGGTAAATAAAAGTAAAATGTTACTATTCACCAAAAATTATTTTTATAATACTGAACCACATTTTACTCCTTCATATTAACCATGTCTCTCGGATTTTTGAAATTCCACTCACAAAAGCGGTAAAATTATGTTTTATGTAAATTTGAAAATTCTCCTAGGAGGTGGGTAAAAGACGATGAAAATTCAATATAAATTTTATATATGTAAAATTATTATAATGTGAATAAAATGAATTACATTGAACTTATATAGGTATTATGTATGTATTTTGACCTAAAATAAATTTAAATAAAATAAATAATTATTAAAATAAAAATTCTGTTTTAAACTATAACTAAAAGTTTTTCACTGTTCATCAAAAATTGAAAGTTTACAGACAAATACCACAAATTCACCCTAGGTTAATTTAGATATTCCAAATCCAAATATAAAGTCCATTTTGAAAGATAAACTTTATAAAATTTTAAAATGATGGTATTACTATTCATAACGACTAGTTTATATAATATTTTAATGAAATGTCGTTGTTTTGTGAAACTCTGTATTCCGTACAACGCAAGCCATCGAGGAAGGTTTCTATTGTGTGTAATGAAAGACAAGAATAGTGTTGCGTATACTACAAAATAATACGGTGTTGCCTATAGTGCAAGATAATCTTGGTTTAGCGTAAAAGAAATGACATCAAAGAAATTAAAAGGAATAATTCTCATAAAATCTCGGGGTGTTACAAAAATGGTTGAATTAATCAATGTTCTACGAGAATAACCTATAGGGATAATGGTGGGACCTTGGAATCCACTCATGGAACTAGAGATATTCCACAAGAAAGGTTGAAAAGTAGTTCATGTGGATTGGGTGATGCCTACCACAATCGATTACCCAAAACACTGGCTTCCACCCTTTCTAGATGGCTCTGGTGGTTGAGGACACCAGGAGGAAACATGGGGGGAGTAGGCTATACCTTCCACTACCAATATTTCCATGGTGGAGGATTGCCATAATCTGGCCTTCATTCTATGGTTTTTTCGGTGATGATCTCATCAACTATCATTCATTGTTTAGTATGCTTTTGACATGTGAGCAATTATTTATCGCCATCTTCCCTGTTTTTCTATGAGAAGGATGAGTAAGAGGGGTTCTCAATCCCGATTATATCTTTTCATTTTATGGTGCCTCAACCAAGTGTATATAACTTAAAATGTATAAAAAGTCTATGAAAAGTCCCTTGTTAGAGAGTATGGACACCTACAAGATCATCCAGGTGTTGTACTTCCTCAGCAGGTTATTCCTCTTCTTCAGGCCTTCTTTTAGTTACCATTTTGGGTATATTTCATGGAAAACCATGTTCAATGTAATGAATTATGGAGTTATGTCCATTATATAATTGGGTGAACTAGTATTGAGTATGATTGGACAAAAATGTAGGACATCATACTACCCCCAACAACATATTTGGACTTGTGGAGAAGCCTCTTTGATAACATTTCAGAGCATAGTGATGCCCTATATTATTTTTTTCAAGATTTACTACTGATAACAAAGCAACACAGGTTGTTGAGAAATGGGAATCATGGATAACTTGACAAGCTAACATTGCTGGACAACATCATCATAGTGTTCCTATCTCTTGGGGTAAGCTAACCACTGATAGTAGATATTTAAATGTGTCATCGAAATGGTCTGGCAGAGACCCATAACCTCTTCCTTCTTTAGAGACTCTAGAATGATTAAATTTGTGGTTGATATTGTCCTGAATATCTCTATGAACTGGTCTGTTGTGAGAATGTCCCAAATACATCTCAGATTAAACTTGGGTTTCAGCCCTTGATTTCCCCACTATTCGACTGGAGGTGGTTGTGGGACTTGTAACAACACCGAAGTGGACCGCTGTGATGGTAAAGTGATTTTTTATAGTACGAAGACTGAGATGATAAGTAGCCACATTTTGGAATGTATCATGAAGAATGCCCCATCGGTAGAAGATGATCGATTTTATGTAGCTCGAATAAGGGTTTTGAAAATCAGGAGAATTCATTCATCTGTACAAGAAATAGGAATTAGATGCACAATGAACCAATGCCATTCAATCATCCATGGATGGATAAAATGATCCACACTTACAATGTCACAGATCGGAATGTAGAATGATTAACTACCATGAACATTGGTGAGTTTTACCCAAATCCCACTATTTCCATGGAAGGCCCTGGTACGAGAAAGATGGATATGGTGACATATTATTCATATGATGTCTTGAACACTACTAATGTCCCTATTAAGTAGAATACTGATGTAGGTTACACCATTTTACGTTTCCCATACCTTTTTTCAGAGAGAACGTATATTCGTGGGCACGTGTTGGCTATTTTTTCTTCACATTCCCACATTACAATGGCACGTGAAATTCGTCACTTATTCATGGACGTTTTCAGCTAGATGGATATAGGATGATTGGATTTTGGTTCCTCCTTCTATGGATTCCTCCTTGGAACTTGAAACCTAGTCTTGGAAACCATTAATTATTATGACATTGTTCGTGAATCTCATATCGGTTCCATGTCATTGTGGAGTCCAGTTAATTACGCCGCTTCACATAGGACATTCAAATGATGTCATGTTAGGAAAAAAAAAATTTAGTGGAGTTGTCACATTGGGCATAACTGGAATTTTTTGGCGCCGAAACACTAGTATACTTGGATTTATTCTACTTGTGATAGGAAATCTCTATGGGGTGGATGTATGAGGCATCATAAATTGAGTTCATGGAATTGTATGCCATAAGAATGCCTCCAAGGTTTTCCTCATTTTCACATGTTTAACACGGGGTATGTCGCATGTTTAAAGTTTAGAAGAGACAGATCAAATTGATTAGAACACTAATGGGTGTGGATCTGATTGGTATATCCCAAGGAGGGAGCACCTAAGAGGCTTACAAAATTGGAGGATCATGATTCCCAACGAGGAAGGATCTGAGGATGATTGGGTCTCCATAAATGAGACACCATGGTTTACCATTGGATGGGATTAATCCTCACTGAGGACTCATATGTACCCTATATAGAAGATAGAGATAAAAAACCCCATTTTTAGAGAGAGTTAATCATGGGATCAAGGTGTAAAAAATATACAAAAACATGAAGCCATGCTGAATCATACACATGGTTAGAATCCCGAGTACATATAGAAGTACTGAAGATGTGGATGACATTATCTCACCGATATGTGGTGGCCCGAGTATAAGTAGGATGGATGAAGAATGAAATGAATGGGATGGAATAGACATGTAGATGGCGATGTTGATGGGATTTAACATTAGGGGGGTTTATACATATCACATTGGGTAGGAATCAAAGTCTACATAGTTTGGTAGGGGGATGAGTCACCTATGGGTGAAACTCATGAGAATGGATGTATGTATGGGAGATGAAGGAAGTATACCCCTAGGTTAAGTAATAACCTTCACAAAACAAAAATTCTCAAGGGAATGACCAGGATGGAACATGGTTGATAGGATTAATACTTTAGTGTTTCATGCTATGTATCCTCATAGTGGGGAATCACGTTTAATATTGTTCATGATGGGGCACTGAGATGGGGTGCAAACAAAGGAAAATATCGCAAAAACATGATGGAAATTATGTGTGGTTAGCCTCCCATAACAAGAAGTTCACAATTAGATAGAGGAGTATGGATTAGGTGTAGGTCTTATGCATGGTTACCATCATCATAATTGGTTTGGCATAACTAAATGGGGGACCAAGGATGTGGGTCCGAACATGGGGAAGACCTATGTTTACTAGTGTTTGGGGTTGAACCTCAGAAAGTCTTCCTACGTATCATGTCTATGAGACATGGATTTAAACTGACATAGTTTGAATGCATTTAGTTTAAATTCAAGTGAGATGAAGGTGTAATAATGTTTAACATCTTGCGGGATGAGGTAGATACGATGTATATCGATCGTGACTGATGGTTTATGGGGAATTATGGGGCTTGAACCTTAGAGGGGTGTCCTACATATTCAACTCAGAAAGAGAAGATCAAAGTCCTCAATGATTTGACAAGAAGGTGGAATGGGGTAACACATGGTTAGAGGCACATATAGATCTCATGGTCTACACATACTCAAAGCCCATGTGAATCATGCTCTGTGTTGGAAACAAAAGAAAGTAGAAAACCTGTCAATCGATTCGCGATGGAGCATATAATGAGATGTGGGGTGGGGCTTAGACAGGTCTAGAATCCCAGAGAGAAAACATGGGAATATTGTTAGTTAGTGGATGAATATGAAAATATGATGTCCAATATTACATGGAGTTTATGTTCATCATATCAAAATAATCACATAAGAGGGTGTGAGGGCTTATGCAGAGGCTTCCATAGGTGTGCAAGGTTACAACCCACAATGGGAAAGATAAAGCGGGAGGGAACCCATACCCATCCCCTCTCTGATCCCCTTGGACCTACCACACAAGAATCCATAACCATTTAACATCGTGTGTCAAGGAAGAGTGTTCTTGGATGTTAACATCTTATAGCTTGGACAGTGAGGAGTCACTCCTCAATACTACGACTAATGTAACAACCACACATAAACTAATGGTGTAGGTAAATCACCTGCAATTTCTTATAGAGACAAGGTTGTGGAGTGATCCATTGATGGGCTCACATTAGCATGGCTATGCAATGAATAAATTTTCATTTGTGTGCCTATTAGAATAAGAATGAGGCAAATCAATGTAACAAGAATACTTACCCAAGGGACGTTGAGTCCACATGGTAAAAACCTAGAGGGATGTACGTGAGATTTATGCGCAAGAATGGGATGTCGCCCATTAGAGGGGCTTGGACATGGTTCCTTGGGGTAACAATTACACATATATAGAACAAGGAGGGGCATATGAAATATTGATGGGGTGCATTAAAGATGAGGTGTTGCATGCAATATTTTGTAGTTCCACACAAAAAGAGTGGCTATATGAAAGGGGATTTCCCAAGTGCAAGATTAGTGCAACACATGGAGAACTAGTACACAATATGAATAGTTTGTGAAAATATGACCTGGAGTAAATGGAAATGGGAGTCGATCAAGCCCTTGTGGGCCCAATCAATGGAGGAAACGTGGAATACCTCTCATGAATGATCCAGTACCTTGAGTCGTTGTCTTTCACACGTACATGGATGGTCTATCGTCTGCACAATAAATTGTCAGTTCGTCTTTCGTAACCGTTCCACGATGTTCATAGGTATGTTTCTATTTATAGTTGGAATCTTTGGTGAAGGAGAACAAGATATGATTCTTGATTTTTTAATTTTGAAATCACATTGGGTGTGGATGATCTAGAGCGTATTTTTGAATCTTGTGAGCAATCCAATTTTATTCCCTATCACAAATCTAGATTGTTTTGCGAAGGTCACCATGGAAGAATCCCATTAAGATCGCATTGGGCAGGAACGATCTTGTGCACAATTTTCAATCTTGTGCGAGGTCCATAATTCATGTGTGCACCTCCCTTGGGAATCATAGTATCATCCAATCATTAAAAATATGCCTTTGGTATTCTCAACAATGTCTGTTCATGGACATATCTGAAATTTGGGGCCAAAAATAATTTTACTTCCAAGTAATGGTAATAAACAGAATGCTACAAAGTGTGTCCCTCCAACATATCAATGTTAAAAGTTCATGGAATTAGGTAATTATTATAACCAAATCCATGATCCATGGCTTATAGAATATAATCGATGTCAAAAACCACTTATGTCTATATAAAAAATAAAATCACATGTGATCACTATTGGTGTTGTTGAGTATGATAACGTTGTGGGTGAATGATTTTGTGTTTATGTAATGGTATTGCAAAATACTATTGTATAATATATTTTATATTATTATGAAATACTGGAATATCTATGTATTTTTTCATTGTGTTTTTCTATACGAATATGATAAAAATAATCCAGAAAAGTGATTGTAATATTTTTAGAAAGAACTTTATATGGTCATAATGAAGGGATAATGATATAATTAGATGTTTGATATTATTTATAACATCATGAATAATATATGTAACATGTGATCTCACTACTAGAGTATATATAATTTTTTATATTTCTGGTGTGTGGAAAGAGTTAATGTTGACAGAATGGATGTTTTCACAAAATTATATGGTAATTCATATTATTATCATGTCTCAGGAGAATACATGACTTAGGTATTATAATGTTTGGAATGTGATAAACTCAAACTAAATTTAGAGATATGGGATATAAATGGTTAGTCAATTTCGTACACCTCTTTATATAATTTTATATTTTTAGTATTTGTATGTATTGTAATGTTATCCATTTATGGATGGTATAAGTAATATTCTGGTTTGAGTTTGATATATTAATGTATTATCTAACTATAGGTGGACTTATGAATATTTAATTACTGGTGATAATCAATCAGTTGAGATAATGGGAATGACCTATCATTCTATCACATGATCTTCTAACACTTTATGAATGACAAACTCAACTTCATTTCATTCAATAAGCGAAGAAGTGGAAATTGTTCAAGGCACAAACAACAGTGAGATTATACCAAACTCATGTATATATATATTCTCATGAATAATTATTCAAATTTTGGGAAAGTATATTCAAAAGCAAAAAAATTATCTTACTACATTATTATATAATGAATCAGATAGTCCTTTAAATCATCACATATTTATGGCCTTCTTGTTATTAACTTTCTCCAACCCTTGTTCTCTATCACAATCTATCCGAACGAGATGGATAGATTTTTCATCCATATCCATATTTTCACATCCCACCTATGTTATCCTGTGTAGAACCCTAGTGATATGTTCCTCTGGGTAACAGTTATGTTTCTAACAATCCATTTTAAAATGACATTTCACTATTCGTTTTTATGGTGTGGGTTTCCTGGAAAGTAAGTTTAAATTAGTGATCATTTTATAACGCCGATGAAATTCATGGGAAAATTTAATTATGGGGGGTATAATGTAACGCCCGAGTTTTTTAGAGGCCTCATTTTTTTGAATAAATTAAAATTTTAATTTATATGTTTAAATGAAATATGTCAATTACTCATTTCACACTAAACCAACTTGTTGTATGTTACCCACAACACCGAGTTCACATACGATACACACCAAAATGAGTATTGATTTTTTCAATTATAAAATGAACTATATTTGGATTAGTTTATATAAAAAACCAAAGTAATATTCCACTTCATACAAAAATAACATGTATTGTGTTAAAAGCAATAACAAACTTCCCCGATTTTTTGTATTATACACAATACTGAGTTTCACTAAACAATGATATATTATTAAAATATTATTATTCAATAGGATATAAACTATAATTTATGAGTTTTATTAAACAAATTTTTTATTTTATATAACATTAAAATTCATCTTATATATTTTCTAGATAGGATATAAGAACAAATTTATTTTTTTAGATAAAAGAAGTATTTTTCAAAATATGTAGTTTTCCCACCTTTAGATGGAAACCAAATTTAAAATCTAGATTTTAACACATTATTATATTATGTATGAAAATTTAATGTTATTCATTGGATTTAGGACAATATAATTTACCTTAGTTCAATTTTTTGTTTTTTTTGATTAAATTCATATTTTAATGAAGAGTGAAAATTACTGCATTTTAATTCAAAACATCCATTTTAACTAATTTATGTAAATAATTAGATTATATTTTTTAATTATTTGTATTTTGGAAATGTATTATGTTTTAACAATTTACTCCAATGTTGGTACTTGGATGTAATTTCACATTTATATTGGGCATGAACACATAACAATCTTTTGATAGTTTTTTTTCAAAAAATCCAATTTTCTGGTTTTGACAATGGGAATTAATTTTAAATTAATTTCTACCAATTATGTATTTTGAATATTGAAAAATTTATTACATATTTTTAATAATAATGTCTAAATTCTGTAAACAGGATACATTTTTTTGGAAAAACTGAATAGAAACTTTAGTAATTGTTTTTATTTTCCATGGTTAAAGGGTAAATCATGTAAATAAAGGTATAAAATAATATTATAATAAAAAAACTACCCTAATACATTTACTAATTTTATTTGATAAGATATAGATTACCATGATCATCTGTTGGTCAATTTTATTACCCCTTGGAGCCACTTCGGTATAATAATGTCTGTTCATAATTTTTAATTTCATTTAAAGAGAAATATAACATAAACATTTATCTTTTAATAAACATTTTTAATATACGGTTATATAGATGATATATAATACTATTAATATTTAATATAATTATAAATATATTTCCTACATCATGGTAAATTATTAATAATATCAATATATTAAATAAATAAATTTATTTATGACACAATGATGATGCCATGATTAACCTATTAATGAAATATTCAAATAAATGATATTATAAATATTAAAATAAATTTAATTTGAGTATTTTTATGAAAACCACTATTTTATAATATGTCATTAACTTGTTTTAGATTCATTAATTCCTTTTATTATAGGAATCAAGTTGTTATTATTTTCTCAAAAATCAATTACTAAATAGTGTCAAATTGACATAAATGAGTTTTTTAAAACCAATACTATTTTACTAAATGATATAATTGTACTAAAAATATATGACTTGGAAAACTATCATAGATAATGTTCAAAATATAATTAATGATCTAGTTTAGTTTCTCTTTGAATTTTATAGTAAGTATTATAACAATATATTATGAAAATCCAAAAAGTCAGCGTAAGAGTTGATGTAATTAACTAAGGGTTAAAGATAAAAGATAAGAAAAACTGTTTGACATAAAAATGTTAAAAAATATTTTATTGAGTATTTTGACACATCCTCATCTTATCATAGAAATAGATGAGTTCAATACTATTAGAAAATGAAAATAAATTTACAATAAGTTAATATATAAATACATTATTTATATTCCCCTCACCACTCATATATAAAAAAACTTACCCTTCCATTTTAGTCACACCAATAAAGCCATTATTCTACACTAAAACATTCACATGAACTCTCCCAAATTTCCTCACATCATCGTAGAGGCCAAAATTTTTGATGAAATACATCCCAATGATACCTTTTGTGAAAATCAGAAGTAGATACTCAAAAAAGGTAATTGTTTTAACACCTCATTCAAAATTATTTTCTGCTTCTACATTGTATTATATTGTTTTTCCATAATAAATCAATAAATATAGAATATTATACATTCTTATAAGTTTTTATAATAATGAGACAATCATATACCTCTTTTTATCAACCCTATGAATAACAATATCACCATGTGTGCATCCGTACATCTTACCGTCTCTACGCTATGGTGTAATTTTTTATTCAAAAATACTAAATTTGTTTGTGTATAATGATGAGTATAATGGATCTAAATAATAAATATAAAATTATAAGTATTCTTTATAATTAATATATCATCCAATTCTATACCATTTAATTATTATGTGAATGATATCGTCACCTGTGCATACATACGACACACCGTCTTTAGGATGTGATGATATTCATACTCCACGATAAACATTCAAGAATGATTATAAAGTATATATAATAAATAATAATTAAACACATGAAATAATAATTCTATTAGATTTATGTATATATTTATATATTTCATCTACATTCTTCCATTCAATTCAACAGGGAATCCTAAATAGTGTTCATATGTACGTACCGCCTCACATCTCTATGAACGTTGTATTCCATTTCATTTATCTATCTATTATAATAAATATTAATGAAATATAAATCATTTTTCCCATTATGGATGTAATTAAACTCTTATCTAAATATCATGATCAATTATATCATGTCAAAACATGTACGATAAATAAAACGATTATTTCCAAAAACATTGTAATAACATTGAATAGGTAAATAAATGGGTATTATAAAGTCATAAGTGAATAACATATGATATAATAGATATTATTATGGTCATGTCACAAGTTAAAAATATGGTTAACCCTAATATACAATATTTTCAATGTCATACAGAATAATTCAGACCTATGGTAAGGGATAATTTTGTAATACCTTTTTAATTCGAGATTATTTATATGTAATTATATATTGGGGTATATTTATCTTTCACATCCATGATTCCTAAAGATATTATAGTATTTAAATTGTACGATCTGAATGGGTTTTAACATATTCATAATGAATTATTTCCCTGATGCTTCCTCTACAAGATTTCATTTATATTTTCACCTAAATATAATTCTTTTAAATCTATTCCCCATTTTGAGAATAGAAATTTTTTGATGAAGAATTGATATTTTTTATATGAATTAAGTTCAAGTGTTTTATCAAAATTATTTTACATCTAAGATGATATAGGGTTATGTTTCTATCCCTAGTATTACTTTTATTATATTGTGTTTATGATGGAATAATTTTATGAAAACCATTTATTTTATACGGATTATAATGAAATTATGTTTAAAAACCCAATTTTATTTCATGCATTATGTTTTTCATAATTAATAATGTTTTTTGGAAATTTAATAATTATTTCACAATGAGATGTGTGGAAACTATATCTAGCTCCAATAAATTGGGTAAATATTTTTATCTAGTGTGTTATACAAGACTGGAATTGAATATAAATCAGGATTAGTTATACATGGCTGGAAGAGTATGTAAATCCACATTAGTAATATTAGGATGGAATGACATGTAAACCCAGTTTAGTAATACATGGATGGAATGAGAAGTAAACCCAGTTTAGTAATTAACATTATCCCCCATCATGGTCTTGGGATGAATGAATTGGATCCTATATAAATCAAATTATGTTTTTATTTGTATTCAATAATTCCATGTTTTATGTTAATTTTATTTCATAATTATTAATGTTCCATTATGATATATGCCTTATGTGTATCCAAGATTTATTTCATGACTCTGTATTTTGATATTCAATGTTTATGTTCATGATTTTACATTTTTATGTTTATGTTTGGTTTGATCTAATTTACTTTCACCCTTACATAAAATTTGATCTCACCGTTTTATTATTACTTTTCTCAAAGATATAGAGAAAGGATTTAGGTAGGAAAATAATGTGGATGATCATTATGTGAGAGGATGAAGATATTTCCCCAAGCTAGAATAATGTGTTTTTTGTTTCCAAATACACTAAATTAATATGGTCTTTGGGTGTCTATTTGTGTAACATATTATGTTTTCAACTAATGAAATTAAATTTCCATGCATGTCAAGAATGGGTCTTGGATTATATCATTTAGATATATTCCCATAAGTATCCATAGATAATAGTTACCATTGTATAAATACTTTATATCTACCGATTATGGGTAGAGAAAATACTTAGAACTATTCAAATAGTATCATTATTAATTATCAGTGATTATTGGTATATGAATTCAATACCTTCATTCTATTTTAATTTTTTCCCCACTAGTCATTTCGTATACCATTTTCATTTTTTATATTATTCCGTAAAATGATTAACGCAATTATGAAATATTGATTTCATCTGATATGGTAACTTAGTCATCTCCCATGTTCTACTAGAAGTAGAAAAATGAATTTATTCCTTCTTCACTAACTCCATCTTTCTAGTGTCACTATTAGTGGAATACTATTTAGGGATTCTAGGTTCACTACAACCTCTTTAGTGTAAGTATGTTAATCAAAACTCTATATTTACAAATGTGTATATAAATATTGGAGATATCCAGAATTAATCTTATTTCTTCACCTTCATACACTATTTCATCCTTAGATGTTCTATCATTTGGATCTCTTCCTAATCCTTCAATAGTTCTAGATTATTTCTGCGAATCATATACTACCCTATATATAATATTATACGGTGTCTATTTATACTATCTATAAATTATATTCTTCCAGTACACCCACTCAAATAAATTTTAAATTGATTAGTTAATTGTTTGTTCTCAACATCCATCCTAGCCAAAATCTTCCATTTTTTCAAAGACATTCTCATGGAATTGTGTGACAACCAATATCATTTATAAAAATTTATTCATGATTTCTTAAATAAGTAAACACATAACCTAATACCAAAATATCTCCGTCCTATGTGAATTATGGTAATTATATATATATCACTATATCATGTAATGCCATTATTTTAAAATTCATAACAGGGCCTTAGATTTCTATTGATCCTATTAGGCTATTGATGATATCCTGGGGATGTACATAAATAACATGTGAGATATATTTCTCAATATTGGAATAATTTAAGCATATATTTACCTAATGTAGTATATGTGATTCAAAAGGTAGAATATATTGTCATAGAAAGGTGATAATCAAAATCATGATAATCAAAGAATGATATTAAATAACAAAATAAAGGCATCATATAAATTTAAAAACAATATAAAACAGAACTGTATAACATAATTTGTTGATAACCGCTGTGACAGCATTACATTGTGTTCGTAATATAACTAATCATGCATTATCAAAAAAATCATGAGATAAAATAATTACCCAACACAATGGACTCGTAACATTCATATATTATACATGCATTTTTAATCCACATTGATAATTAAATATAAAAATATATCATCAATTGGAAACACATTATAAAGGAGAGTGGGTCTTAAATATATATGTATCAAATCATTAATATATATATATATATCATGGTTAATCCCTTTTAAATGGAATGGGGATGGGTATTAACAACAAAAATTATTTTCTTGGAAAATAATTGGATAATTTTAGCAGCATAACTGGTGAATATAATCATTTGATAAAATGTTTAATGATTGTAAAATGTGTTTCATAATTACATGTTAATAATAAGTAATGTAATGGGTGAGTAACACAACATTAGAATATGAAAAATTTGACATTAATGGTTATACAAAAAAGAAATAACATGAATAAAAAGGTAGAGGGGAGAATCGATAACATTGGGAGAGTGATTTTGAAAGCCTCTTAGGAGGTTATTAATGTCTTGGGAACTCATTGAGATGGATTTAGGTTGGGAGAATGTAATTAAAATCAACCTTAATGGGTATTTTTGTGTATATTAATTAGTGTTTGTGTGGGTATTAATATTAAAATCGAGGTGACTTCGTTAATAATTTATAAAAATAGGTTTGAGAATCAATGTGATAAAATAATTAAATCCCAAAACCATTATTTTTTTTATAAGGATTTATACATAAATGGGATTGTTTTAATTATTTTATGTATCTAACAACAAAATTAATTAAAATAATTCCACTAGTTAAGTGAAAGTGAGTAATTCTCACAAATAATTTCCTCTAAAACCATAAAATATAATATATGTCTTAGGGGATTAATTAATGTTTCTCAGAGTTAATCAAATATCATAAAAATTAAATTATTCTAAAATAAAAATATATATTTTGGATTAAATTCCATTAATATTTTTTAATTCCTCACATTTAGGATATTAGTATATCATAATGCATACCATATATTTATCCCATATTTATATTTTACTAAATGTTAATCTATCACTATAAAGCATCAAAATTTCATAAATGTATAATTGTGATGTTCCCATTTTAAAAACAATATTTATTTATTAAGAATAATTTAAAATTTTTAATTATTTATAAATTAAAATTAAAATACATATTTACATAAAAAAATTCTTTTTATAACGCAAACAACATTCCAACCCTTAAACAAATAACATTGAACTTCAATAAATTATATTTAAAAAAATTATTTAATATGAATATTTCAAGAAATTATAATTCATTTAAGAATTCTTGAATTTCAAGAATGTTGTGTTTTTATTTAAATTATATTTATTCCTATGAAGACAATTTCTATTTATTAATATATAAATTCAATATTTAATAACATAATTATATAATATTATATATCTATAATGTTATAATTATAAGAGATAAATATAACAATTATTTTCATTAAAGGAATATTGACAAATTGAAACTATTAGGGTCAATATACAGAACTCCATATTATACCTGCAAACACCCGAAGGGTTATAAGTGAAATAATAGTAATTTTCTTTTGTGTTTTGATGAATATTATTTACGTCTGGATAAAGATTTTATTGAACAACAATTGTAAAAGGTTTCAATTGAGTTTCAGTTGTTGAATCATAGCTTGGAATTTGTTAATTGTAATGCCAATTGTTGCTATATCTCTGTGGATATTCAATTATTAGCCATCATAGGGTATAATACAATTGGTCCAGGGAATCACATATTCCATTTATACATTATTATTACCATTATTATATTATAATATTAATCATCACTGTAGAATATAAATATTATCAATGATTATAATTCTTAAGGGTATTTTAAGCCAGATAAGAAAATACTGGATATAATTTATTAGTTTCCATAATAAAAAATGTAATTCATAGATTTTTTCTATGTTTATGAGAAATGAATATATTAATAAAAAATGTAATTTCAATAATAAATATTTTTCTTATCAGAATGTTCCCCTATTCAAAAATTACACCATTGAAATTTTATTTTTTATATTATAATATTGGTCGGTAATTTAATTTCATCACATCATCTATTACCCATGGTACATCCCCAAACATGTGGTTTTGCTATTGTATATTGACAAAATGATTTTCCTTGTATTATTTTACATTGTATCTATGATCTAATATCTTTAATAGCTTCTCTATTTATAAAATATGATAGTACAAGGGTAATACCAATAGTTTTAATACATGTTCGGGGTCTTTTATTCACATAATTTATATAGATAGATTGAACACGTCATTTATATATGAAATATTATCTAGGGAATCTAGTCAATAGGCCACATATCCAATGTAATAGTGGATCTCAAACTGATAAATGTATCATGAACTAATCATTATCATCTTCCAAAAAAAGTTGGTTTTCGTTCATGATGATATGTGAATGTACATCTTATATCTCACCTCAAACTATATATCACATCAGTGATTGTATATATATTTTTATATTGAATTTTTAGTTATTTTATATGATGATAAATTGATTGAACATGTCTTTATATCAATTTGATAAGATCATGTAACATTAACTTATACACTCCAACTTCATCATAGAACATTGGTGTTAAAAATAAATTCTCATGATGAGACTCATATTGATTCATTTAACCGATAGAATGAAAAATATAATTATTTTAGAACTCTACTAGGGGAATGTGATGCTCCCATCATCCTTGTGAAAACATTGTAAATGAAATAAATGTATATATTTTTTAATGACTCTTTAATATTCTCGATGTAAACCTCAATTCCTGATCAGATGCAATAGATAGTGGTACTCCATGTAGTCTTACCACTTATATTTCATATATCATAGTGATTTATTCTAGGGATAAATATTCCTTAATATAAATTAATTATTCTATCATATTAAAGTGATCTATTACACCCCAAATTATGTTATTTTATTTTAATGTTATATGATGTTCAAAAATGAAATAAATGTATATATTTTTTAATTTATATACGGGTATCGGAAATGGATTCATCATACACATAGAATACCATAATTAAAATATGTCTTGTTAGAATGCTAAGAATCGATATAAAAATCATATAATATCTCTATTCCGGTTACAAACCCATAATAATTTCAGTATATCACTATAAAGCATATCATGTACTGGATGAAAAGTGAAAGATGAGCTAAAATAAAAATTTATAAGATCCCACTTATGTTCTTGTTTTCTCATTGGACACATATACATTTTCCAAAACATATAACGCCTATGTTTGAAAACATAATCATTGGAATATTTCTACATTAATATGCAGCTTCTCATGATATATTTGGGAATCCATGAACCTATTATGAATGTATGGTTGAGAAGGTACTTTAGAATGGTATAATGACGCTCCTTTTATAATTCCCATGACCATCCTTTTGTACAAACAATAATATTGGATCCGTTAAAATCCATATCATATATAGGATTATCGGGTCCTTTTTACACAGTTCATCGGAAAAATGGTTCTCCATCCCATGATAATAATAGATAGAACATCCGTAATCCAATATATTCTCTAACAAACCTTAATTTTTTAATATAAATATATTATTCAGTAAATAGATAATTTAATCTTTTCTTATCGGCAGATAATTTATACTGCAACCTATTATGTTAATATTTCAAAATATTCACGTTCAATAACACTATATATGACTACATGGCATTTGATTGGTAGTTTAATTCAATAAAATTAAATTCTAAGGCTATATTTTTTTATTAACTATTAAATATTAATGAATAAAAACCTAAGAATTATTTGGATTCATCATTATTGATATCAAATATTTCCCACTGTCGGTAAATATAAGGTTTGGTTATGTTTGGCAACATTTATTACTCTTTTATTAAGTCATCACATTCATCAATCATTGACGTCATTACTCCCTTTCATGTGTGAATGTTTATGGGTACTGAAAAATCTTGTTATGTTTATCACAATTAAATTATAATTTCTAGATAATACAAGGAAACAATAGATCACCATCATGAATGTTTCATTTTTCAATCAATTATTAATCTCTGTCTTCAAAGGATCTATAATATTACATTTTTTAGTTACAACATTCCATATAAATAATAATTTATCAATCAAAAGAATTATTATTTTATATAACTTACATAACATTTACGTTCATACATTTTTCACTATATTATTAATATTCTCCTCTGATAACTGTTTTATTATAGATAATTTTATTATATTTTCTAAAAAATGACATGAAATTTTTAAAGATAATCCCTATAGACATTATTCATTATTCCAATTAAAAAAATTTAGATAATTATTCAGTTCAAATGGAATAACATTGAACTCATAATTCATATACATTTTATGAAAATGCATCTTGGGTATATCCCCCTTCATCAAATTTACATTATAATATCATGACTGATGATCCTCCATAGATTAATACTAGGCTCCACATTTATGATGAAAAAGTCATCAATAAATGGTATAAGATACTTTTAATAAAAAATAATCTTGTTGTGTTCACAATAATCAATATAGAGATGCATTGAACCAACCTTCTTCTCCATGAAAGGGACTGGTGTTCCTCTTAGTAATGAAAATGTGAATATAAACCATTTATATAGATATATCATAGTTTCTATATATATTTTATTGATTTTTAGGTTCCATTCTATTTGGAGTCTTGGATATTAGAAAAACATTTTGTAAAAGACTTATTTAGAACCCAACCTCTTAAGTATGAGTAATATTTCGATAAACACGTCAGTTTTTCCCATAAAGTGGATTGAAATTAAGGAATGTTATTTAATTTTTCTAAATAATTTTATATAGATTCACATTCTTATAATACATTAATAATCATTCATGAGATGATTATTGAAAATCAAATTATCCCCCTCATTGAAATAATATAGAACAAAATGCTGAATGATATTATGGAGGATGAATTGCTTCTACTAAAAATTAAAGTTTGTTATATACCTGAAAAATTGAATACCCAAGATTGTATAAATTTTCTCTAAAGGGAAAATCACAATGTTTTATATGAAATTAAGAACTAAAATATTGATAGGGGAAACGTTATAAACATGGATCTCAATAATTTATTAATCATCCAATCTAATCAATCAATTATCTTCACTATTTTGTGTGTCTGTTTGGGGGTGGGGGTGGTTAATGGATCATCTAATATTTTGTGTTATGAAATAAATTGTATTACCGTAATCAAATAAAGAATAATCAAATAAAGAATTTGATTCATCTAAGTGGATAATAAGCATTACATTCACTATTTTCATTTGGTTCTAATCATTTACTTCAACCAAAATATACATTGAGATGAACATTTTCTAAACATTAACCATAAAAATAGAGATCGTTTTAACATTGAATGGATAACCCATACATGACATGTATTCCTTAACATTTTAATTTTTAGGATTTAATCTATGTTATTCACTGTCTATTTCATAAAATAAAATTTCAATGGAATTTTCCTCCCTTCACAATGGTTGATAATGTGATTTTAAATTTACCAAATATTATCCTATATGATTGACATACCATATCTGTATTAATACATATTTATCATTAACAAAGTGAATATTGAGTTATTCATCAATTAACAATTTATGAGTTTTTACCACTAATTATATCAGGGTCAGGGATGCATCCCCTTATTGAATCATAATAGATATTATATTTCTTGGAAACCACTCATTATATACTATATCAATAATTTATAATGTTTTCCTGCTATTAAACTTATCCCTAGGGTTTTCACTATGTATTTTTTAGTTATATAACTATAAAATAACTAGAACATTTAGTAACCAGAATTATGAAAAAACATATCTTTTTTAAACTATTATTCATGGTTTATTATATAAATAAAGACAATATAAAATCCCAAAATATCGACAGGCCAAAAGTAATATGAATAGTAACCTCTAGGAAAATATTATGTATCAGATTGATGATCTATAAGTCTTTACCAATGTATGGATTATTATTTTCCAATATATCATTTTCATTTTCATTTTTGACTATTCCATATTTTATCATTTAATTCCATTGAATAAACTGTCTCCTGAACTAGGACATTTGTATTTAGTAATTATCCAAATACATCCCTATTGCAACATACATAAATGTTGTAATGTAAATGGATCAACCACGATATAAAACATGGGATAAAACCCAAACATATTTTTGACTAAGTGTTATATTTCATGCTCATGTATTACTTGCATTTCAGTTGAATTAAAACCTCTAATTCATTTATAATACAAAAAACCCATTAATTTTAATATCAATGTGATCTATGTAAGACATAAAATTTTCCCATTAGAACAGTAATGTTAATATTATTGAGATTTATACACTTAAAATTCTAATATTATCGAGGAGTTAATGTTAGTAAACTAAAATTTATCACTCCATCGAGTCTCTTTTTCATTTATATGGTAAAATCATTTACTCATCTTACCACTTACATGGATTCTCACTTAACAATTAAAGTATATTTGAATGTCTAGAATGATGCCTTACTTCATAAAATATTTACATTTTTAACTATATTCTTTTATATCAATTTCACGTGTTTCTCATATTTCAATTTCACGAATGTTTCATATATTTTCATGATTTGAACATCACCATTCCACATTAATTAAAGATCTGTATCATCCTACAAATTCAATTTTTTGAATCTTAAAGAATCATAATTCACCCAATACGGTTTCTTTTCTACTTTGTAAAATTATATACCTATGTGAATCAACCAAGACTCCACTATTATACTGATAAATAGAAACAAAATGATATTTTACTTTATTGATTTCATGGAATATGATTGCCTAGAAATAAACATGATAAAGTTTATCATGAGATCTATATAGTTCTTTTTTAGAAGTCATACCTTCCCACAATACCAATATATAAGATTATAATTTCATGATTTCCCATAACATCATTTTCCATAATAATATTTTGATTTATTCTGAATTATTCATTTAGCGGTAATACAGATACTTTTTTATTAAGAAATGTTACAAATGGTTCTTGTATATTGTTTTGTCAATGTTTTATATTTTTAATTAAATTTAAATCATATTCAAACATAAAATAACATTTTTTGATAAAATTTTTTACTTCAATTAGAATCACATACAATGAATCCAATAATGAATGTAGAAGTAAATTTTCCCCTATATCATCCTAAAAATCATTATGAATGATTCAATATTCCCTCATATCATGTTGAATTCAATTTCATGGTCTACATCTATAGAACCTTAAATAATATCATTCAAAACAAACTCTATATTAAGAATTCATTATTCGGCTTTGTTTTTATATCATTTATATTTATTTGGGCGGTTGTTAACACTACCATTGTTTTGAATTTCTTAATATTAAATTATATATTCCAAGATAATGATATTTTAATCATCCTATAAACTTTCTATCAATCAATTCACATTATTAATTTTCTATATTCTTAGTTTTGACACCATCAAACAAATCATTCAAATCCTTTTGAATGGGATTTTATATGGTTTTTGATCTATAGAAATTGAAATTTTTGCATTTATCATATCTTTCAGGACCAAACCGTATTCATTTTTCAAAATTTAATATAATAATAAACTCTTACAAAAAATAAGCGAATATTAATTATTGAGTGTTAATAATTTGAACCTAACCCAAAAACATTAATACCCGACGTTTGGAATCCAATAACTCTTTATCTCTAAAATTTATACACTATGAGGAAGAAATAAAAATAGCCTCTTGAACATCCCTAAACATATAGAGTCTCCTAATTGATATAATATAACATAGGATAAAATGGTCACACTATAATTCACTCAACCAAGTGGACTTCAGGAAAACACAAATCTTATCTCACAAACATTCATAAAATAAAAACGTAAATGGACCATGAAATGAACACTTTTTGGATTCGTAGGTCCTTATATGAGTTCTATATCCCTGAATGAAATTAACTTCTATTTTCCAATGATATAGTATGATAAAAGGAATTACAATCACTTTATCCATGTACGATTATCAGATCAATAAATATAATTAAACCTTTTATCCTATCCTAAAATCTGTACTATTGGCCAACTTCAACTATAAAAGGAACAATATAATATTCTAGGTTATGATGACATCAATTATTTTCAAGCATCTAATTATTTATGTAATGACCGTAGACTTTTTATCAATTAACTGATACTAGGTTAAATAAATTGGGACACATACTACAATGTACTAACAAAACACATAAAAAATAGAGTTGCATAAAAAACACTTGAATAATATTATAAAATTTAGATAAATTTTTGTTAATTATTTAAAATAATTTGTTTATTATTATTCTCTTTTAATCATATATTAAAAATGATTCCTTTTGAGTTCCTATTTATAAAATTTATTTTATATGAGCATAATAAATTATATTTATAAAATTTAATATTATTTAATATTAGCTAATATTTAGTTTTTTTAAATACTACAATTTTATGTTATATTGAAATATATATGAAATAATATTAAATACACTTGAATTTTAAGAAGTTATGATTAAATAAAAAAAGTTCTTCTTATTTTTTATTTTTATATAAGTAATGTAATATAATTATATTTTAATTTGAAATATAAAAAAATAACAACTTTATTTAATTGATAATTTCAAATTTATCATAGGGTTAATTTTTCGTATTCTTTTAAATAATGGATTTTTAAGTGACTAGTGTAAAAATAATTTTTACATATAACATTAATTTTATGAAATATTTAGTTTATATTTGAGAATTAAAATTTTATCGAATAATTTATGGAACAAAAATATATTTTTTATAAGATAAATTGTTCATTCAAAATTTTGGATTTAAATTATTAAACAATAATTAATTTTTTTATTTTAGGTTACATTTTATAAAGGAAATTTTATAAATAGTATTTTAAAATAATCTTTTCCAATTAAATATTTCAAAAAATTTATTTAATATTTTTAATCATTGTGTATATATTATATAATATAGAACATTTTATTTTCTTATTAATGGATAAATTACCATGGAAAAAAAAGTAACGAGGATGAAACATAGTGGAAAAAAATTGAAACATTAGATGTAAATGGAATAACATGATTATATAATATATCAATCAAGTTTATAATGTTTTCATTGAACATAAATCTCATGATATATATTTTTTCTCATTTTGGATCCATTTTCCATGACTGTGACATTCCATTTTTGGAAACATTTATGAATTTTCAAAATTGCCACTTCTTTTCAGTCATAAAACCGCTAAAGAACGCCTTATATACCTTTACACAAAACACCCATCACACATATCAATTTCTAAAATTAATAATTAATTAATATAAATTATAATAATAAATAATAATTTATATTTAATAATAATATTTACCTACATGCTTCACATTAAATAATTAAAAATTATCATATAATGTATTATGTAACTACAAATATAATTAATTTTTATAAATAAATAATTCAAAAAATTAATGGATGTAATTATACAACTATTAATTAATTATTTAGATAATCTTAACTATTACCAAACATTTTATGTATTTTCATGGTTTTTAGTTATTATAATTATTTATAAAATTAATAATTTAAAAAATTATTATTAATTTTATTCTCAATTTTTAATATTAGTTTTATTATTAGTTGATAATTATATTAATAACATAAATATTTTAGTAGTTTTATTTTTAGTTATTAATTATATTATTAATTAATAAATTAATAAATTTTAATTATTATACAATTTTAAATTTTGTTGGAATCAAAATTCATTATTTTTTATTAACTAGTTAAATTAGTAAACTATTTATTAATTATTATTGAATTATTATTTATATTACTAATTAGTAATAATTTTATAATTTTGATTAAATAGTAAATAAATAACAAATAACATCAAAAATATTTTACCAAATATTTAATTATACAAGCATAAATTGGGTTCACGCATATTATATCTATGGTGCCTTTAAACCCCAATCATTCTTACTGACAAAAGTGGAATCATGAACAGGGTTCACACATCATACAAATCATTTTAAAAAATAGTTTAGATCGTTATGTATTTCCATTTCAAAACCATAAAATATTCTACTATTAGACTTTTACTACTTCTACTTCAATTCTCTGATCCAACCACTACTAAAAATCTAGTTGTAAAAAACCCCTTTTTATGATCAATAAATAACTACAAAATGATTCTAGAATATAGTATCAAATTTAATCCTCAATGGAGGTCAAAACTTAACGTCACATATTTTAACAGTTACTACCATATGAAACTCTCTTACAAATTCCAAAATTGTGATTACCATTCAGCATTATTTGGTTTGTGGAAGTACTTCCTTTTATATACCTGACCATTTAACTCTTCCCAAATCCCTAGATCCCAAAAATTCTTTCTCTAGCTATATAACACTAACTACACCATGTATTTTTTTTCACTCATCACTTTCCCTTTTTTTAATGGTAACCATGCATCGAAAACATATTGTAATCATTAAATTAATTTAGTTTATTACAGAAGGAAAAATATATCATTATTTTAGTTACATCAATAAAAATTAAATAATAATGGGAAATTCTGTTCACAAACCTACATCAGTTGGGATACTAGATCCTAGATTTGGAATATCATATAATCCCTCATGATCATCTTTTTGAAATTAGATTTTTTTTAATAAAAACTATTTATATAAAAATATATCTCTTAGTCAATTCTAAATCCCTATATAAAATTATGTCATTGTTAAATGAATGAATTCATATTGTGAAATAAAAAATTAATGGTTTATCTATAAAATAGTTTTTTAGATCTCACTAATTTATTCAATATTGTACCAGCGCAGGGTACTGTAGCAGTACTATTCACAAAATGGGCCTTAGGCCAAAAAAATGGGCCTACGGGCCTTGTAATGGGCTAAATGCCCACATAGACTTCAGTCTATGAAATGGGTCTCCCTCTACCATGTTAAGGAGGTCATTTCGTTTCATTAATAATAAATGAGGCTTCGGCCCCAACCTTTGAAAAAACTAATTTTCTCAATAAAATTGAAAATTGATGTCTATGATAATAAATAAATTAGATAAATAATTTAATAATTGTTTCTAAACAAAAAATTACACATAATTATGTTAAAAACCACTAGAATATGTATATAAAATTTAAATACCAATTGAAATGTTATAAAAATTTTACATTTACTTTGAAGAGGTTAACAATACTATTTTTCAACTTGCGTATGAAATTTCAAAAATATATATAAAAATCGAGGAACTCAAAAACATTATTTTTACATCATCTATATTAGTTTCAACGTTTTATTATAACTTTTATGAAATATGATTTTATTATTATTTTTGTATATTTATGGATGAGGATTTTTTTTAATTATAAAACCTATTATGGGTTATTCTGAGTGATTCACACTAATCATTGCGATGTGAGCATCCATGGTAGATGATGTGTTGATACTCTCTACCAAAAAAGAACTCATTTTCATCTATTGGAAATGATTTCATATTTGATGAAATGTACTACTAAAAACAAAAATGAAATGTTTTATATTATCCAAAATAAAAAAATATTTGAGAAATGATAATTTTTTATGTGAAAAATGAATACTATATTTAGAACCTTTTTACATAGTTATTTTTCCTTATAATCAATTACAACCAGTTTTACTGATACTTCAAATTTGAACAAAAAAACATACCAATTTAAATATGAAACATACTAGTGATGAATAAGTAACTACCCAAAATGTTTAAAAAAAGTTATTGACATAATATATATTATAACAAATATTATTTATTTGACAACACAATCGTAAGTGATGTTATTGTTAAAACATTTATAATCACAAAAATCACATTCTTAGAGTGTCTTAACAACTACGAAATACTCTAACATTTACATATCCTGATAAATGTATATATAATTTAAATGAGATTCATATATATAATTATTAGTAATGTATAATTATTTTATAAATAACTATAATTAAAATTTAATGTTTTTGAAATTGAGAAATTTATATTAAATTGTACCTTCCACCCCACACATTTAATTGACATGTTAATAAGCATTACATCACATATATGATTTATATATCATTTATATAGAGTAGGAAGATAATATAAGTTCATTTGAATATTTTTTGTTAGTGATATACATTTGTATCGTATATAAAACATTAATATTAAAAAATAAAAATTAGGTAATTCTGAAAACATTGCACATTAGAATTCCAGGAAATTCATTTCATCATGTCATATATCAATCGATAATAACTATCAAAAGGATTAATTGTAATATGATAATTTATAATCTATTTTTAGTTTGTGGAGAAATTTATAGTCTAGAATATCTATTTTATATTGAAAATATTCACATTCAGTCACACTGACCACCTCATGCATCATAATGACACACTACCACATCAAATGTTACATAAATGAATCAAAACTCCACGCAATTTAATTAAATGGTGATCCATACATCCTATATGAGTTTTTACTATATTAAATATTTTATTATTTTATTTGACATATAAATGTGGATGAATACAATTTTGATCACTATTACTTCATTATGAAAAATATTGATGTGTGACTCATTACTGCTGGTCATAAATGAATAAAAGATTTTTATCATAGATTTTCATGAAAACATAAAAACATTTTTTCATTTTTGAATATGTAATGAAATTTTTTTATCAAAATATAATTTTTATAAATAAAAATAATCATTTATTTTCACCATCCACCTCACACAATAAAAATAACATAAAGTGAGTTCAGAAATGTAGATAATGAATTAATGAGAATTTAAATAGATTTTGAAGACAATACTAGTGCATTTTATTAGTTTTGAGTTTGTGATATTCATTTTGATCTTATTTAACACATAAATAATTGAAAAATAAACATTATTGAAATGTTACTAAATTATGCATCATAATGAAATGTGGTTCATTAATACTTTATACAAATCAATTGACGATAATTATCAATGTTTCTTTAGAACATTAGATTAGTTTCTTGGTTTCAAGTATGTGATTTAAATTTCGATCATAATTTTAATTTTATATTTTAATCACACACTTTTAATAAGACACTCATCAATGAACATCTGAATGATATGAATATAATTTGTACAAGTTATAAAAGAATCGACAATCATTTTCATAGAGTTTGGTGACAAACTGAACATGTATCTATATATATAGGTATATTATGATTATTTTGAATGTATTCATCACATAAAATTAAAAAATATATTTAGCACTTTTTCTACTACACATAAAGTCAGAATTATGTTCATCTCATTTTAATAAGTCTATACAAAATAAAATACAATTATACTATTGTTTCCTGGTAACATGAGATCATTTGAAATATTTTAGGAAGGTAATACATATTTTCACATAAAATATATCTTTTTAATTTAAAACATATATATTAATTCATTATTTGGCCCCACATGTCAAAATGACATGTTTTTAATTCAATCATTCTTAAAATGAATCAAAGGTTATTTTTATAGTCTTTCAGTAAAAACTATATTCATTTTCTAATTTTTAATGATTTGGAAGAATCATAAAATTATTTGGCATCTAATTTGAAAAAACATGTTAGGTTATTCTGAAAAACAAAACACATTAGAATGACATGTTCATAGTTATGTCATGTTAAACATGATAAATTTCATAATCTTACATTATGTTTTAATAAATTTGTTTTCTTATTTTGAAGTACACCATCAATTTTGTGAAATGATATATCAAATTTAATATTATTAAATAATTTACATCGCCACATTTATCTTCTATGTCATAACTAAATGTGGATACTAACTATATTACATAAATTATTAAAGAATAATTTTTATGTGTAATGATAAAAATAATAGATATTATTGTTAATTTTGAATTTATGGCATGTTTTATGAATATATTTATCACTCAATAGATAAAATTACAATTAGTTGCCCTAATCAATACAATGAGTCAAAATGTTGTTTAGATTATTACTAATTGTAAAAAATTAATTGATGATCATTATCAAGGAGACTCAAGATAATATGCTGTTTTTTATATTATAATTAAACATCAAAATTTAGGAATCAATATACCATTTATATTTTGAAACATTTAATTTTAAGAAACACAATCCAACCAACAATTAACAACAACATCATACTGAATCTGATAAGGAAAAATGAATCAAATACATTCATTGTATTGTTTGAAGGTAACTAGTGGTGTTTTTTATCAATTTTGTGTATGATATACTAGTATTAATGTTAAATAACTCTTAAAATGTAAAAATAAGAAAAAATTCATTCAGTTACAGCGGTTGTAAAATTCTATGTTGTCCGTTCATATAGGCTGAAAATTGTTTTTTGATCATTATCCTGGGGAGTCATGAGAAATCAGGATCACTTTTATGTTTTCAGTATGTAGCACATGTTTTGAAAAAAATATCATTTTTATATTTAAAATCAGATCATTAAGTCACCGCATCAATCCCATACATAGGAATGATTTGTGGTTAATTAAAACAATTCCAAAATGAATAATTAATTATTATCATTATGGATTATGAGAATATAAAAAAATTCAATTAGGTTGAATCTGTAACATTTTTTTTGATCTTATTTAATGTAAATATTAAAAATAATCTTTTGGTCATTCTAACATTATCTATAATTGGAATGATGTATGGGTAATTAGAATAACTCAAAATGAATTATAAATAAATATATTCCTCTTTTAAGAAAGTCAAACGATTATTTCTATTTTTTTATGATACGAAACTTGTTTTTTAAACAAAATAGAATTTTATATATTTAAAAAATTAACATTAAACACTTGAATCTAAAATAATGAAATTATATTATAGATAAACATCTTTTAATGAGTGATGAATGGGTCTTACAAATATAAAAAATGATTATAAATTTTCTCGATGATTGGATAATATTCATATATATATATATATATACAATAAGAATTTTCCCATTAAATTTTTTATCGTCACCATATATCAATAAAAAAAATTGTAAAAAAACTCTTATATATACTATTATTATAAACATCCTAAAATAATTATTATGGTTTAATATTTTGAATAATTAAATAGATTTTTTTCTTTATGAAAACCACATTACGAAGTCACCGAAGTCTATTTTTGACTAAAAATACATCTACATTTTCGTATGAAAATGAAATATCATTTCATAGTGCGGTGGTTTTCTTTCAAAAAATTATCATCCTATTACTGAAAATATGATACAAGATTATTATATATACCCTTTATATGTAAAATTATTTCCATTAAATCTATTTCTCCATCATTATTTTGATTCATCCAATAAGACAGTTATCACATGAACATAAAAAATGGTTGAAATATGAGTGTTAATGTGAGAAATAAATAGTTGGCATGTAAAATTTTTGTACTTATTAATTATCAAGAAAATAGGATTTAATTAGCCAAACCACCATGGCTCAGATGGATGGTGGTAGTTTGGTCCACCACAACCCTATGAATGACTCCATGGGACAAGGGCTAGTAAAAATCAATTATATTCTATCATTTATATAATATATGATATATGATATGAAATCACATATATGGGTGAGTATATACAAACCCTAAATACCATGAATAACACCTAAGAAAATTGAAGGGGGTGAAGTAGAGAAAAATGTTATATGTAGTCAACTCATCAAAATTCTATTGAGAAATGAAACCCTGAATTAATATATATTTTTTCATAGTAAATATTCTGATGATAGATAATGGGGGTCACTATCTCATATCCCATTCCATGTCAATGAGTCGTACAATGGATCCAAAGGGGTCAATTTCTTAAGCCCATCATCTCATGTATATATCAAGGTAACCATGTTGATTACCCAAACATAACCAAAGTGTTTCATATTGAATGGGTTACAATCTCAAAATAGATCACCCACACCCAAGTGCATAAGGGGTGCCACATAGTAGCTTGAGGAACCAAGTCCTAGTGCTTCAAGGGGTTAAAAATAAGGTTTTAGAGGACCCAAACTATAGTGTGTGATGGGTGTACATCTCAGTAGGTAGAGGACCTAAACCATAGTCCATTAGGGATTTACTTTTGGTATGTAAAGGCCCCATACCCTCATTCATCAAGGGGTTCTATTCAATTAATTGAGGATCCACACCCTAATTACTCAGAGGAAAGGGTGCCACATATTTTGTAGAGGTCTCATTCCAATATCATTCTAGAGGGTTACACTCAAAAGGTATATAAATCACACACAAGTTCCTTGGGAGTGTAACCCTATGGGTAGAGGACCCATTCCCTAGTCTATTAGATGGTTCCACTCAGTCATGTGTATAAGAGTATGGGTGACCCACCAGTTGATGAAATAATGTGGGATATCAACATTAACCTTTGTCTAATCCTTCAAGTCGATCACTCCAATAATCATGTGTCACATAAAGAACAATCAGTGTCAGAAAATTACACAATCTATCCCAATAGCCACTATTAATACTAACATTATTCTCTATATGAAAAACAACTCAAGATAGGCAAATGCCATTCCAAAAAATTATTCAATATAAAATAGATATGCATGGTGTATGTTTCCCATTGACGGTTCACATGATGTTTTGGGGCCACATGGTGTTGGTTCCTATAAATCATCAAGACCGTGTTCTCCACAAGTCCTGGAATAGATGCCATTTTACTACACAAAACATCTAAAAGGCAGACATGGATTGTCTCAAACACTTGGATCCTACCTATGTGTTCCTAGCTGTGAATATGTTCTCTATATATGCCAATATACACACCTATAAACCTATCCATTCCTGTATACCATAACATTCCCATTTACTCCAATAGTTTACTTCATAGTCCTTCCACAAGTGGTCATATGCATGTGCGGTTGGCACATGGATAACCACCTGGGGATGGGTCAGTTAGCGTGTGGGATAATCCACACAACATGTTATCCATTTCTCCTCCAGAAACACTAGAGTCACATAAATTTTTGGGTTTTACACAACATGTATTCAAATGAGTTTCATGGTATGTAGCTATTAATTTTATAGATTCAGATATGTCCTTAATTCTTCTTCTAGATTTATCCTTGATTCTGTAAAGCCCACTCAATGAAAGTATGAAATCATTGGGTAATGACATTGATAACTGATTATTGACCTCTGATTTCCTAAAATTGAATTTCATTCACCCATGGTTGTCAATCTCACATCGCATGCACATTCCATATCTTTTTGACATATAATATCATATATGTATTGAAAATAAAGACAACAACCTATATAGAAAAATTTTCTATATGGAAATCACTATCACACTCATCAGTCACACCACTAGCACGAATCTGGAAGTTCAACTATTATTTAACACACTAGGAAAAAGTTTAACCAGGAACCCATAGGATTGTGGCGATGAATATGATGATCATTTGTGGGAAATCCCAAAAAAAATTAAAGATAAATCAATTCCCAATCCTTCTGAACCTCTAATTGAAAATCAAGAATCCATGGTGAGATTAAATCATAAGGTAATTAATTAAATGAAATAATTTAATTCATCAACGAGCTCATGTGAAGAGTTGAAAAATTAAAATCAATAAAATACATACATATATTCAGGTTCAATCGTTAAATCAGGGTTGAGAACCACAAGTTATGAGACAACATCAATTTTTATTAATCATTAGTGGAGAACACTTTAACATGTGATGGAGAAGACCCATTTAATTTAATTCCTCTCAATCCACCTCAATTGAATTATTATTCACCCCCCAAATATCATTTTGTTAATGAGGAATTATATAAACCTAAACTCGGATATGATAAGGATTATACAGATAACCATATTAAAATATACATAAGATGGTTTCTATAGTGTATTTCAATAATATCATTTATTAAAACAAATAAATGAATTATTTTTTTATTATAATTAAATTCCCCTAGAAATTTTTTTCTCAATATAACTACTAGTTATGACCAAGATTATGTCTATTTAGGGAGATAACCACATACTAAAATCATTTATGGTCCTAGATTTCTGATTCAAGGCCATATTAAATAGAAATATAATTTTTCCATAAAAAATGTGTTCATGTAAAAAATTATATTTAAAAAATTTCAAGTAATATTTTTTTTCTCTTGAGACAACCGAATCATCCCACATCCTTGGGAAAATATCTATAAATATTTCCTAATATATGTCCTATATGGAAATAGCAATGTCACAACATTATTCCCACATAAATGGATTATTATCCTGAGAATCACATGCCAACAAAAAAAGAGGGGATATTAAACTCGTAACTAGCTCTCCAGCTACTAAGAGAACTCCCACATTCTCTCATGATGCCACACTATATGAAACAATGGGATGTTTTAATCTCATAGGATCCTCTCCAATTGATCTTTGAATTCCAATTGGTACTCCATAAATGTGGCGCCATCCTCAATGTCCAACTCACCCCAGTCAATGGAGTGTGTAGAATCATATATGTATCACCTCACCATTGACATATGGATGATTTCAATCAACCACTCCCATAGGTTTGTTCAATCTAGGTGGTAAGATATCGTGGCCAACATCTATAGGATCTCAAATGACATAGTAAAACCTGGTTTTTCCTACCCTCCTTGGAAAATCATCAATAATAATCATTGGGGGGTTACTCATATGAAATCATGGAATAAATACATTAACTCTAGGGTCTTATGATGTCAATATTCATAATGTTACTATCAGATCTAGCCAATCAGTATCTTATTTCATATCGAATAATCATTCTTATGATCTTCTACACATTATTCTTGCCAAGATGTGATGCCTCACCAGTCTCCATTCAACACAAGGGTGACCTGCATGGTCTCCAATATAATTACTTGAATGGTTAAATGGATGTTGTAGAGAGATAATTATTATTATAAAGAAACTCTAAAAATGGAAATTCATCCACCCAACTCTAAAAACTGACTTACACTCAATCATTAAAGATATCCTGTAAAACCATCATACTTCTCATGGTTTCCCCATCCTTCTATGGATAAAATATTATACTCATCCTCTACTAGATCCCATATGCCTCCAATAGGCTTCTCCAAAATCATGATTCGAACCACACATCATGGTGAAATACAATAATTTATTGTATCCCTTAGATTTGAATTACCTCCCTTGCCTAAAAATATTTGGGACTCTCTATTGAACTATTCTCCCAAATGTCATTGATATGTGTCGACTTTGTGATTTGGCCAACAATCAGCTAGATAGAATGAAATAATATAACTGTCTGTCATATACCTTTCAAAAAGTATATGGTTATTCCATCCCAATTAAACTATGGGATCTCAATAGGTTTTTTTATACCTATAGTTACCCATTTACCAATTGTGATGATATTTTATTTAATACAATGATAGATGAAATCGACAACACTCTACCTGATGAATGACAACCAAAAATGATTTTAAAGGTCCAAATAAATATTCCCTACAATGGTAAGTACAACCCAAAGTGAATTTTTATACTCCATTATCCCCGCATATAATATAATGATAGAAACTACAATCCATCTGGTAAACGGATGACATATTCACTTATATCAAAAATTTCATTCGGTGCATATCCTAAAAATAATTGATAATGAACAATATATAAATTCAATTTCTCCAAAATAAAACTCCCCACATTGTATAAATGTAGAGGAATCAACACCACTGACTAATGATAAACTGTCCCACTTTCATCTACTCATGTCAACTGTAAAGGTTCTGAATCCAAAGATAGATCCACCACTATAAGATATTAGGACCTCTAGCTTAGGGAATGTTATACCATGTTTTCCTTCTACGATTAAAAATGATCTAAAAGTCATTGTATTGCATTATGTCCAACTAGAGAATATATCTTATATTTAGGTAAATTTTCATGATGATATACCTCATACTCTGAAGGTTAGAGTAAATAAAAATAGACAATCCCAGAAGATAGTGCCACTATATATTTATTGAGAGGAATACCATTACTAACTCAAGGTTGTGATTTGTGTAGTTATTCTCATGTTTTCTAAACTACCTCAACCTATATGATATCACATTATTCCACTACATCAACATGTAGTAGGGTCTACCTCAAGAGGAATTACAGTACAATATGTACACCATTACCTCATATGATAGTCTCAAGAAATTATGTTTATTAAAATTCATCCCCAATATCTTAAAGGATCTATGTTATTTCTCAGTATATGTAAACAGGTATCCATTCTATATCAGGGTAGTCAATGTTGATCAAATCTACGAAACACACCCCTTGAATGTCTTATAATACCTAAATATGCATAGGAAACTACCCACCTATGACATCATCATTGGTGTATCCCAATAAATAACTTAATCAATCATCATTGGTTCAATAGATAAACTTCATTTAGAAATGACTTCCCCTAAAAATTGAACCATACAGATAAAAAACTAGCTCTTTGGAAGCATCCATAAAGATAGTACTCTTAATGTGAGTCTATGACTATCCTTATATGATCTGTATTCTACTCCTCTAAATAATAGTGTATGAGTATGTCATCAATAAATAAATCCCATCATCAATCATTGTATGGTCCGATTATATAGTTCGTTAAATCCATGAAAACAGTGGAAGAATTCATCAATCCTAAATGTATAACAAGGAACCCATAGTGTGATTATAGACATTGGAATACCATCATCAAAATATCAAACTCACAAACCCTCAAATTTTTCTAGACTGTCCTGATATCGATATTTGATGACCAAAATGTTCAACACAAATCATCAAAGTGGACATAAATCCATAGTAAGGCGAATAATTTACAAATAATTATATTTTTTAAGTGATGATTATCAACACACTACCATATAAATCATCATTTTTGGAATAAAAACTAGGAACATCCCATGTGGACTCATTGGGTTTGATAAATCCTTTACCTCGATGGTCCCTCAACTATAACCTCTACTCAAATAGCTGATAAGGTCCATATAATATGTTACATAAGATATTCGTACTTTTTAATAGATAAATTCAATAGATAAGTCTATATATCCCCTCGTAGGTAGTTTGGGAACAATATTATGCATGATTTACTTAGATTCATTCACAAATAATGGAATCCAGATAGCTGATAATCCCACTATTCTATGGGATATGTACCACACACTCATCAATGAGATCTCCCTTAACCATAAATGAGAATCATGACCTATCATTCCAAATTCATTTGACATGGAAATGATAACAATTGATCATCCATTGAAATATTTAATGAAAGTTAAAAAATGATTAAATGAATAGGATTCATCATTATAAAGAAGATTCCACCACAGAAACTCTTTTGACCAAATGAAACCTCTCATATTCCGAAGAAAAGTGATATAGAGGAATCACAGCATGTTAAAACATTTAAAACTATTTCAATAAGAATAAGTAGATATTAAAAATTGAATATATAAATGAGGTTAATCACACATATAACATAAATTTATATATATAGGGTAGAATAAACACATCTCATACCTTGTATAATCTCTCTACTTTGAGGTTCACTAGCCTCCCTTTCCAACAAATTATTCTGGCCTCAACCACTGGCTCAATGATCCAATCATTGGATGTATTTTAGTGCTAGTGGTGTTAGTTCAAAGCATCGCCTTCTACTGGTAGCTCCTCTTTATGGATCCCATAGTAATAAATTTATACATCTTCCTCCCTAGGGGGCTCCATGGCCACCCATCGGAGATCCCTAATCAAGATGGTGCCTCTATCATGGATATACATCCACTACATACTTGTAATCATTAAATTTTAGTTTTAGGAAATTAGGTTCCATGTTACCATGCATGTCACATGCATATCAGATCCCCACTATAGGATGAAAATTACTATACACAATCCTTCCATTGTGTATCCACATCATTCTGACCATCCATGAGAGTGTCTCTAATGTTGATATCTAGGAAACTGGTTCCTACTGGCCACTACAAAATAATCATCCCCATGACAACCACTTATAGCTCCAGCTACATTGCATCCCATAGATAGGAATCATTCTACCACCTACTCCCACTCTAGTAATCCCACATATGTGGGAATGTATAGGGGATACAGTGGCATGGGTGCATCCATGAATACCCCAATCTTACTTCAATTCTTGGTAGTAACCATCAATCACATTGTCTTGGGAGTAGCATATATAGTTAGTGAACATCATAAAATAATCATTAATAATAAAACTACACTATTACAGCTCTTGAATGTCATAAATCCAAACTGAGTGTATTATTGTGGGATAATTGTCCACATGATAAAGATAATGGAACTCATACCATTCTTGGATCGTATTGTAATGCATTTTTTAACCCATTAATACATGTAGGTAGATTCAACATGGAAAATACTTGCATTTGGTGAAACCATATGCTATATTGGGACCCAAACCAACCTAAAGATTCAAACCACCAAATCCATAAAATACTCTGATGCCTGGGTAACTCGGACACAGAAGAAGCACAATGGACTCAAGCATTTGAAATCATAGAGTGCGCTAAGCCTAAACGCATACTCATCCTACCCTTATAGTGCAATATTTTTTCCAATATGTGTGGGTGATCCTACATGCAACAGTAAGAACCCATTTCTTGCATAGTAGTATAGATCTTTTCTCAGGTTATTTTTTAGTAAAATGTTGAATGTAGGCCAAGTAATGGATGAAACATTTCACACGACATGGCTTAGGGTTACATTCGGTGTAATCCTATGCACACATCATGTATTGTATGGTTGTGTAATGGCCATACATGGATTTTAGGGATGTTGGTAAGGTAGATAGGATCATCCATGTATATATCATGTACTTATCCGTACATTCAATGTAATCACATTAGTACAAAATTTTAATGACATGGAAAGGAATTCAGAGAATTTGGATAAACCTACAATATAAAAGAGAAGTATATTTTGGTAGAAAACATGTAATTTTTATATTTTTGATAAAATGGGAAGTAGGATACACTCAGTTTTGAAAACCGACAACACTGGGGAAATAAATCCCTCATGATTCATAATCTAAACATCGATTCAAACATCATCGAATTCATTGGAAACAAATCAGTATGTACTTGATTCATCTTAATTTGTTCTTCATAATTTCATCTCTCGACCTAGGTACTAAAACATGAGTTTTTATACCCGTTATGTAGACATAATCCACTGTAGGCTAAATTAGAGGTCGAAACTAGGTCATGAGAGTTGTACGAGTACAGGGTAGGTGGTGCCTACATAGTTGTGAGTTTTTGAAAAAATTTGGGGGTTAAAATTTTTTAGTGCAATGTCATGTATGGAGTGAGACCTTTATTATTTACTGTTGAATTGAATGTGTTCATTATAGGACAATTTTGGTAGTTCCCATACCATTCATACACTAATGAGGTCGGTTAGAGGCCTCTTATCCTAGTGATATTTTTTCCTTGTTACCAAAATGATTATATTTATTTTGTTTAGTTTCATAATCATATATTAGTGTTGTTTATCCTTGATTATGTTAATTTGAGGAATTCATACCTTATTCCTACTATGTTATAGTTGATATCTAGTATAAATCTACTATTTAAATTGAATTTCTTGATTATGGTTTCTTAATGTGAAATATATATATATATATGATTAATATTTGATATTACATATGATGAGACCATTGGGGTTGTGAAGTTTTTGACCTGATGTAGGGATGGCATGGACATCCGGATTGTGTTATGCTGATCACTGGTTTGGCGCTTCCCAGATTGGGTTGGGTGGTTTTGACCACTGTATTGGGAATCATAGATATTGGTTTGAGGATTTTTTATAGTCACATTGGGAATGCGCTATGATATGTGGAGGTAATGGTCGTTATATTTGAGTATCGTGGTAGTAAGAGAACAAAGTAAAAGATATGGGGTGGATTAGGTTCTTTATTAAGTGATTTATGCTCAGGAGTGACGGAAAAAGAGAAAGTTTTAATCATTTGAACATAGGTATAATTCATGGTGATGTGATTTTGTATGATCATATGGGTAAGGGACCCCAATCATTGTGGTTTATCATATATTGGGTTGGGGATCTTGCCACAGAAAGACACGTGGAACATAAGGAGACATCTTTTAATAGTAATGATGTTATCAAGATGGGGGGTTGAGGCTCACAATGATTGGGGTTTTGGGCCTATATATATATATGTATTTAAGGACAGATATCAATGTTCATCTAGTGGTCATTCAATGGGCCAACATGAGCTTATGAGAATGTATACATGGAACATGGATACCACTATTTGGGCATGCATTTTGGATGCCATTACATTGACACACGAGGTGTCAAGAGGCACATAGTGCCGAGCTATGTCATTGGGGTTGAACCAGATGGTCCTCCAAGACTTTTTGACTATAGTTGTTGCAAGATACAATGGAAAAAGAAATTATTTTCATCTGCGATTCTGATGATGGCTGAAGCATGTGACACTACATGGTGGGTACTAATAACCAGTGGTGGTTTTGTTTTCTTATTTCATCATATTATTTACCATATTTAGAGATGAATGACTACCTATACCCTGATACAAGGTATATACAATTGTGTTGTATCCTACCGAGAATTATCTCACACCCAACACAGGCCCTTTGGGATTTGTGTATTATATAAAAATTTATGCACAGTTAAATTATCATCTTTGAGAGATGGGAAATTGTATTATGTGGCATGAATATTGGCAGGGACCCTGAGTTCATTCCTAGTTGGGGTTTTAATTTTTTTCTTTCATTAATGATTTGGCATGCTTATTTATATGTATCTACAGTGGTTATCGATGAGATACATTTTGTATATTTGCATGTATGACTATTTATTGTTGCATTTCTTATAGATTTTATTGTGGTTACGTGTGGTGTTTAACATGTTGTTCTATTTTTCACTGATGTTGTTTCTATATTTCATCCACTGTTTATCTACTGTTGTATGTCCTTCCATTTAGTACATCTATTTCGTGTCTACTAAGTATGTTATTTTTGTTGTATGTGTCAGGATTATAATTGGACCAGTGCCATTTCTTTTCCATATATTATATTACCTCCCCACTATACACATTGAGACCCTCACTACTTGTTAGTAGCCTTTGGCGTTTGAGGAGGTGTGCCTAAGGTCTGTGACACTCGGTCTGATTGCATTGTTCATGTGGTTTTTCAGGTCTAAGATGATTCAAAGTGGTATTATAGGAAGATCTTTTCCACCATTTATTTGTATTACTATTTTGGATTATGGCAGAATATAGATATTTTGTTGTCAGATCTTGATTTTTAACTCGTTCATGGGTTCTTGAAACCACATATGCGATAGATGGATTACGATACCTCAAGAGGGAATTTTGGTTTTTATTTTTCATTTATTATACATTATATGATTTTCTGATTGATAGACCACATGGTTAGTGATAACTATTGGTTGTGATATATGACCCTTGACCTAGTGAGAGAAGGGAGAATTGGACCATGGACTTTTAATGAAAGGCTTGGTTGTTTGACTTTTGAAAGGATCATTTTAGGGTATTTCAATTTATTATATTCTTGTATTATTTTTGTTGTGATAATACAATGTGATATTTGTCAATTTCAAAGAGAAATTTTGAAATTCTAGATTTAATTTATTTTTTTATATACTATGATATTACATGCTTTAAATTTATGTGAAACTACATGTATCATGTGATTGAGATTGGATATTTAGCTGCAAGATGGTATTTTGGTTGAGGATATTTTTATCACTAAGATTGGGCGATTTAGTCATCGGATTTATGAAATGTTGGATTGTGGGACGGGTGTGTCCTTGGGATATTGTGACACGTGGCTCTCTTGATGGAGGTTAAGGAGGTAATGATGACATGATGTTGAGGGGCATGGTTGTAAAGGGGAAAAGTGTGGGTAGTGAGGATGGGATTCCTTTCATTTCATTCCCTATCTACATTTTATATATATTGTTATATAAGTGGGTTGTTTGAACATTTTTGGTATTGAGTGGGTTCCTCTAAGATGGCTTGGAAGAAGCATCATGCTTGGTATGCTACAATGTCACAGGAGGATGACCGTGTTCAGACCACTAAGGGCCAGGTATATCATGAGATGCATGTACTTGCTCATGGGAAAGATCATGTTCTGGAACATGTTCGGGTAGGGCACCTATCAGTTTTTATATTATTCAGTTCATGGATCGATGACCTACTCAGATCTAGTCCGTAACATATTTTATAGGCGATCGATAGAGGTTCTATATAAATAGAGACATTTATGGATTACCTTACTCAGGAGTTCCAGTCAGAGCTCCCTCCAACTTATGAGTGTGAGGGTGGTCCATATGTGAAATAGAACTAGATAGAGAGATTTCCTATGATCATAGAGTATCGTGAGACGTGTCTACAATGGAGGATCAACCTAGAGAATTCTATTCTCAGGGGTCTAGCAAAGAACTGATGGGATGTGAAGGATTAGGCTCGTAGATATGGGGTACATGCCAAAATTGATTTCAAGGAAAGATTCATTGAGAAAGTTTTCCAAATATTATTTGGGTATAAATATATAGGGATATCATAAGCCTTCAGAATGGTGACATGTATGTTATGGAAAATGACACTACTTTCACTATGCTCTCTCAATTTGTACATGATATTTTAATCAATGACAGCTTTAGAGTGAGTTGCTTCAAAGATGGATTACGACACACCATATGGGTATAGGTAAACATCATTAGAATGACCTTGTTCTCATAGGGTGTGAATCAAGATCATATAGTCAAGGTAATAGTAATGTAAAAGTATCATATGGGTCGGGTCGAGGGCTCACGTGATGGTTCAGATGGCATGAAATGAGGACGAGATGAGTTCTAGTAGGGTGGTCATGCAATAGACCCCGCTAGACCATCTAGTGGTAGTTCAGATGTTGTTTTAATTTTGGATGGTAATACTGGGAATGTATACACTCCATGTGATAGGCCTCTAAAGAAGAATCAGGCATGTGGAAATGATATGAATAATTAGAGGTTCTGTAGGTAGCCTTATCCGATAGCAGATAGGCAGGTAATGAGGCAGGTACATGCTTTAAAAATCAGTTCAGGATTGGTACCGGTTGAGGGTATCCATGTTTAGGTGCACACAGAGGACATTGAAGAGAATATGGGACCCATATGTGGGGTCAGTGGCTAGAGAATGGTGCAACACCCTAGGGAGGACATGCTTTAGGTGGTTTTCAGTCCAGACATGTGCACATCGTGGAGCCTTCAAGGGTTGGGTAGGCAGGGGAACTGACAATGGTCAGAGGTACATTATGGGCATGTCCATGATTTCCTTTTCCTTATATTTTGCATGGCCTATTTAGGCATGTACTTTTTGATTTCATGAGGTGAAATATATATATATATGGACTAACCATATGTTGGTCAATAGGATTTCACCATCTCATGTGTGTGATGATATATATTAGGTTCTTTGCATCTGGATCATCGTTGGATGTGTGTTCTGTGGTGATTTGGCATCAGGACATCCAATGGATGATGGTTTCTTGAGGTTAATGGTATTCAGGGTATCCTGGTGTTGTTGGTTACTTGGGGTTCCTTGGGAATCAGAGTATTGAAGATGTCGATTTTGATTTAGGTTCAAGGCATCAGTTTTTTTTTAGAATCCATGGGTTGTGTGACATTTTCATTTCATAGTTTCCACATATTTAAGGTAGGTACCAATATGATGTTGGATATTATTGGGTTTTGGAAGTGACATAGGAGTACCTTATGAGTTTTAGGGGTGATGAGGTGTCATAAGAGGACCATGGGACTGTAAATACATTATAGGGAACTTGATTGATTAGATCATTGGTCCAATGTTTTTCTGGAGTGTTCCATCACCACCCATGGAATTGAAATTTGTGGATGAATTGATTTAAGGTTAATGTTCATAAGAAAATTATTCTTCCATTGAGGTTCGAATATTTTTTTCATGTTGTTTTTTGGGAAAAAGTTGGAAAATAGGCCATGTACTAGCTGAAATCTATCACCTGACATGGATTAGCGTTACACGCCTTGAAATATGAAGAACACTTCTTGTAATTTATCATTGTGTAATGGCTATACATGGTGTTTAGGTGTGTGACAAGACATAAAGAATCAACCATGCACATTTTAGGTAAAAATCAGTACATACTATGTAATCATGTCAAAAAGACATATAAATGACCTGGAAAGGTATTTGGTTAATTTGGCCTAACCATTCATATATATGACATATATATATTTAAGTAAAAAATGTATAATATTTCCTATAAAATGGTAGTATACTGGTTTAATGTCCTAGGGAAGTAGGTATCAACTAGTTTCACAAACCAGTAACAATGGATTAAGAAATCCCTCCTTAATTTTCATATGAACCCCGATTCAATTGATGATGGATGTGTTGGAACCAAATAGTTAACCTATCGATTCCTCTTGATAGATTATTTAAAAATTATTTTCTCTACCTATTTATGTATATCCTATATTATTTATACTCTTTATGTATATATACTCTTGTCTAGGAATAATTAGAGTCTGATGTAAGATGTGCATATTCGTATTAGTACGAGGGAGGTGGTGCATACATTGTTTGGAGTTTTTGCAAGAAATATGAGGATGTTTATTTTTAGTGAAATGGTTTGTATTCAGAGAAACCCTAGTTATTTAATATTGAATTGATCGTGTTCCTTGTGTGATTTTTTTGGGCATTCCCTTAAATTGATTATGTGAGAATGTTCGGGTTAGAGGATGACACTCCATGGGATATTTTGATCAGGGTTAACAAAGTGTTTCTATATGTATTTTTTAATTTTAAAATAGTATATTGTAGTTGTTGAAACATTATTATATTAATTAGAGGCATTCAGGACCTCAGTGATGCAATGATATAATTGATAACTAGTGCAATTCAAAATGATTAAATTTAATTTCTTATTTAAGGAGATTTAATGTGTTATAAATATATGTAATACTAGATGTTACATAAGATGAGATCATTTGGGTTGGTATGGGCTTGAAAAAAGTTTTTAATGGAATGGATATTGGGATTGAGTGATGGTGATCATTAGTTGGGCTTCGCATGAATTTTCGTAGGTGATTTTGTCAACGAGATTGGGCATCGTTGAAATTAGTTTGAGGTAGTGTGACTGTTTGGTTGGGTGTGGACCAAGATACATTGATAGCATGGCCATAATATTTGAGATGCATGGCCACATGGGCATGAAGATCCAGAGATGGTGTGGCTTTGTTTCATTATCTAGGGATTTCCACTCATCTATGATGGCCATTGTGCAGATTTCAGTTGGGTGTACACGCGTAGATTATGTGATGATGTGGTTTTGACAACTTTTATATCTAGAGGGCATCGATAATTGTGGTTTTGGTAATATATGGTTTGTGGGTTTGTTTAATTAATCCACACGGAAGGTGTGGAGCCTTCGGTTAATAGCGATGATGATATCTTGTTGGAGGCAGAGGTCACCTTGATTGAGGTAGTGGGCCTATATATCTATTTGAGGATAGACATATCTCTTATGGGGATGGTAATGACAAGGGTCGATGTGAGCATATGAGCATGGGTCATTGGGACCAGGATACTATTGTTTGGGTGTGCCCTCGGTACAACAGTACTTGAGACATGAGGTTTTCTGAAGGCTTGTGGTGTCATGCAATGTGATTTGGGTTGAACCTGAGGGCTCACTGGGACATTGTTTATACAAGAGTTCCTTGGGATATATTTTATGTACTCTTTTTTCTTTTGAGATTATGGGGTTTTCTGATGTAGATGACACACCCTTGTGGCTGTTGAGCACAATTGGAGGTACTGTTTATTTATTGCATCGTCATGTTTACCTTATTTAGTTATACATTTTCTCTTAAATAATTATAATAGGTATGCACTATTGAGTGGGTTCATACTACGATTCATCTCAAACCCTACACAATGCCTTCAGGACACATGTGGACATTATGGGTTCACACATAGGTAAAGGATCTATAATAGGTTATGGGTGGTAGTACATTTTGGAATCTATATTGGACTATACCTTGAGGTTATGCCTATATAGATTTTTATTTTTGTGTATCTAACATTCCTATATCAATATGATTATTTGTAGCTAGGATTAGTGGTTAACCATGGTGTTCCTTTTGTATATAGACATGATTGACCTACTATGGATGCATGCCATATTGATTTAGTAGTGGTTACAAGTGGTGTTCAACATTCAGTTCTATTTACATTCCACCATAGTTTATTATATATCTATACCCCTATTTATCTATTATTGGATGTTATTCTACTCTATAGGTTCGGTCCAAGTCTGCTAATTCATTTATGTCTTCTTCATGTGATACGATTATACTCAGACCAGTGCCTTATATTTTCTTGAGAGGGTATATCCTCACCACTATACCTTTTTACACCCATGTTGTTGTTCAGAAGCATTGGGAAATTGGTGAAGTGTGAGTAAGATCAGTGAATCCCAGCCTGATAGCACTGTTCGGTTTGTTGTTAGTTCTAAGAAGTCACTCCATCCAAGATGAAATATCTCATGATATCCCCCCTTAACTACGACATCATCGATCACTAGGTCAACTTCACATTCTGGAACCAGTTACCTTGTCATATTTCCTCATGGGGTACCCTAAATGTTATCAAGACACAACATGGAATGTTCAGTGTATATCAATATGCATATGGTTTTATTAATGAATAAGTATATTCAAATATCTCAATAATATATTATACTTTTAATGTCATATTTATAACCAATGTCTTAGTATATAGAGTTTTCTAGAAGGTAGGAGGAATCTATGTATTTGGATACATCACCCACCACACCATCATTGGGATCAAATCCAAAATGAAATAGTTGATATAAATTGATACAATTTCTCACTTTTCAAAACCAATCCTCATCATGGATCTATCTCTACACCATCTTGATGATGAACCACACTTCATACTTATCAGTATCCACACAACCCATAGGGTACCTCCAAGGAAATGGAAAGATGAGCATTCAGAATCCCTACATAGTCACTGTAGGATAAGGTTGGATATAAGTACCAAGAAGGAGTAATTGTAATGGGAGGTGTTTTTAAAATGTACCTATATTAAAATTCAAAACCCTATTTATGTTATATTTTAATGGAATTATAAAACGAGATGAAACATCTAGAGTAAAACCATTCATGGAATAATATTTAATAAATATAGTAACTGCATTATTGAAAAATAATAATGTATAATAGTGAAAAATATATTCTCAGCTTTAAATAAATTCCAAACCTTACAACTATAATAGATAATTGTAAAGAGGTCACGAAAGTTATCTCCATGCATGACCATTATACGTGGTCTATCAAATTGTGTACGATATATTACCTAGAAAAAACCACTAATCTATCTACCATATTTATATGGAATGAAAAAATATGGACGATAATTTTAATGGGTGAGTATATAAATATCTAAAAATATTCTAAAAAAATTAAAGGGTATAAATAGAGAGTTATGAAATATGTAGTTAGATAAACCATAATAAAGAGTGAAATGATACACAAAAATAGATATATATATATATATATATATATATATATATATATTCCCTTAAAAAATCCCATATGGGGAAGAAAGTGGATCACCATCACAATACCCTTCCCAGTTTAGTGCATTTTCTAATAGCTTAAATGTGGTCTGTTATTTTTTCCCAATATCTCATAAATCCATATATGATTCCTTGTTAATGAACCAAATGTTTTCACTATGCTTTATAGCTGAGGGGGGATAGTCTCCTAATACAGTGCCCAATATATATGGTTTCATAGGTGTTCCTCTTAGTAGGTAGTGGAAATTGTCTGTAGTGTGTCATGGGGTGAAACAAAGTGGGTAAAGAACACATACCCTAGAATAGTAGTGGGTTCCACTTAGTATGCAGATGACCCAAAACCTAGTCTGTTAGAGGTGTTCCGCTCTATATGTATATAACCCTCCCCATGGTATTTCAAAGATATTCTAATCAGTTTGTAGAGGACCCATGACCATGTCCTACATGGAGTGCTAATAAATTGGTATAGGACCCGCACATTTTTACATTTTTGTGTTTTTATATAGTATGTACAGGACCTATTCCCTTTTAAATCAGTGGGTTCCACCAATTAGATATATGAAACACTCCCTATTCATTCAGGTGGCACACAATCCTATTCAAATAGTATGGGGGAATTTTACCTTGATGTAATAATGGATTTTCCAACAATTTACTATCTCTAATAATCCCTCAAATTCATTGTCATCACAGTGTTCCTCTAACAGAATATTCATTCAGTGAACAGTGATTTTATTATCTCAAAATGAAATATGAATGATACAAACTTGTTCAATGTGAATCAATACTCATAATAAGATTCTCATTGGAAAAAATACATTCCTAGAAGATGGATTAACCTAATTTTGATGTTTCAAAAATGTGGTACGTGATGTGTTTGTGGTCCACCTAGCATGGGGACCCTCTATAATACACAGAATGGTTCTCCTATGAATAAATATTAGAATCCCTTCAACCTAATGAATCATGTTAGTGTTAGAATAAAATATTATCCAACATGAACATTCCTAGGTTCTCCAATTTATACATGTGTTCATCATTTCATGCACATATACCTGTCCACGTACTTGGATGTTCTCGGGTACATGAACATCCCCCTGTACTCGCATAGAACTCATTGTGTCCTACAATATATTGTTATAACTGTGTGTATCTCGCACCTGGAAATCTCCCCATGGATAGTCACTTGTTGTGTGAGGATAGAAGCACAATGTGAGATCCATAACACCAATCAAAACCTATGTACCAGAGCTATGAATATAGGTTCCATTTTTTATTCTATGTTACATTGTCTAAAGTTTGGAATTATATATATATTCTGGATTCCTTCATTTTTTCATTCTAATCAGGCCCCACCACTACAATCCCAACTATTTTAATACCTAAAATCGATGGTTATGCCTTTGGATATCGATTCCCAACCTTCAGTTGTAGAAATTCATATCATGATCAGCAGAAGTGGACTGTCTCTAATACTTTGTACATATAATCTCACACTTTCTTCTCGGATCCATAATCATTGTAGTATCATACACATTACAAACCAATGAATCTTAATATATCTATATATCACCCTAATGATAATCATTCTAAAAAAACCATTAATCTAGTGGTTTTATTACTCTTAAACCAGCCATTACAATGTCGACCCATGATCTTATAGGTAAATGGTGATAAATGTAAAGAATAATGTGGGAAAAGAATAATAACAAATTAAATAAAAATCTTACTCCACGTGATCTCAGGAAGTGATTATAAAAAATGGAATACAATCAGAAATCATTGAATTAAAAATATAAATTGACTAAAAGGATTAATTTATCATTGGGATCATATGTAGTGTAGTTAAACAACAATCAAAATACGATAAAAATATATTCATGGTCATTATTTTCATCAATAGTGAAAAAAAAGATAAATGCTCACCAAATCAATTATTATTAATCATTGGCGAAGAATAGGCTCACCAAAAATTTAGAGGACCAGTTTGGTTCATTTCCTCTCGATCCACATCGATTTAAACAATTTTCATCATTCTATCTTGATTTTCCAAACATGAATTATTTCAACCTTCTATTAGTTAACGATATGGGTTTTTAGTTAAAAATAGGGAAGTTATCATATGTGGGGTTTTATAAAGGACATTAATAATTTTATTTAATAAAAAAATTTATAATAATATATTTATTTTAAAAAATAACTCATAGATAACATCATCAACTAGATTTCCATTGCTGACCAACCATAGGTCAAGAATATGGTAAAACACATGTCCCAGAATTAAACATCATCTCATGTTTCTCATATGAGGTTTTATGAAAAAATTAATCCACTATTATAGAGAATCCGAACATACATCATTTTAATATATTTAATAATTTTAAAATATAAATTAGATGCTCCTAAGGCTTCATTATCACACACCATCTTAGTTCCCGACATAAAAAATATCTCCATAAAAATTTCAATTTAATACAAGGAAAAATATAGTCACTACAGTTATATTTCATGGATATTAACTAATTTCGTATATGTATATGATTTTATAAAATTTTGGAAAAATTGTTATTTTGGAATAAAAATCATACGAATATAATATACATTATATAGGAAAAATTAATGTAAAAGCATCCCTGGATTTGAAAATAATATATTTGTATATAAATGGTTTAATTTTTTCTCTCATTCCATTTTCCAAATTATCTCTTTTTTCACCTCCAACATTTAAAACATAATCCCTACAAGTATTACAATGTAATTCATTTGATGTTGCAATGAACGGGTTATACATTAATGTATTGAAAATTCATTTTTTATTTTACATCATGTGGATTATATCAATATACTAATTTCCATTTACCGAATCATGAGAATAAAAAATCATCACTACTTTTGTGCTGTATTTTTGAAGGAAATATCTTGTTATAATTTCATATTTAAATTATCTTTTAAATAGGGAAATATGTCTAAATTTTTTTTCTGTTCTCTAATAGACTTTTCTATATTAAAAATTTCTATAATGAAATGCCATATTTTAAATAAATAGTTTTCTGTTGGTAATTTCAATGAACTATATATTTTTATTAATTGTATTTAAAATTAAAAATTGACACATTTATCTCCACATCAACAATTGTGGCCAAACTATTTTGTAAAGTAACATGTTCATCTTATTTCAATTTTTTAATGAACAGTCATTAATTTTGTAACCATTATATTATAATAATTAAAAACATAGTTCATTTACCAATGACCATAATTTTAATTGATATAAATTTCATTTTGAGATAACTCTTTATAAGTGTGGTCATGAAATAATGCAATAAATTGTTTTTTTGTGCATCTGATCTAAAACATTGATAACTTATTAGATTCAAATTACTATGAATTGTCATATGATAGAATGTATTACAGCATATATTATAGAATATTACTCAACTAAGATGATCCAATAGTAATGAATTTTTTGTATATTAATATACATCCACACTATAATTCTAAAATATTTTATGAAATATTTTTTAAAAATAAAATTTTACTTTCAATATCTTATATAACATGAAAAATTGTGTTTTAATGAAACTTATAACAGTATCATAATAGGGAAGCTGTTGAATTTTTGGGTATTAATATAAATATGTAAATTAGGATAAATTTATGGCATATAAATTTATTAAATAAATTTAATGAATATGAATTGATTATAAATAAAAAGAAGCATCATTTGACTGTAACAGAAATATTGTTTGAAAAACTATTATTATGAATAAGATTTCATTTTCTAATAAATTATATTAGTATATATTTCTTAAATTTTTTATTCAAATTTTTATAATATATATTCAACCAAATTTTTTAGTATTCATATAATACATTTTCTATTAATTAGTTAATAAAAAATCATGGTTTATGGTTACAAACTATATGTTTCAAAAAGATTATTTCATCTATTTTTTTGTTATATTTGAACTAGTTATTTCCAAATTTTGAAAAACTATTTGATCAATGAATATCATTATAGGAATATATATTTCTATTTAATCTCAAGTTATTTTTTTGAATTATATAAAAAGATAAATATATTAATGAATGTGGAAAAATACAATTTTTTTTTTGAAACCCCCATTTTCTTCTAAATAATTTAAAAAGATCGATGTAATAAACATGATTTCAAATATAAATTTTATTAAATTTTAATCTTATTAATCTAATTTATTTAATTATAATCCATTTAATTTGGAATTTTTAATCAAATAATTTAATAATTATGAAAGAAAAGTTTTATAAAAAATGATTTTAAAATGAACTTTTTGGATTAATTATAAATTTTTTATGAATTGAATTCAGTAAGATTTATTAAATATTTCGAATAATCATAATTAATATTAGTTTATAAGTTGATAAAAAAATTTCATAATTAATAGTAAATACAATAATATATTATTATTATTATGGATAAATATAAAAGAGGTTTATCATTTGTAATACCAAATAATAATGGAATGTTTTCATATTAAACTTGCATTATTAAAATTTTATGTCAACAATATGACAAATAGATTATTTTTTTGAAATATTTCCATTTTGGAGAATATTTCTATGGATTTATTTTACTATATGCTATACTCTTAGGAAATATTTGAGTGGTACTCATCCCCCAATTATAAAACCATTCAACCTATTATATACTCTAAAGCACTTAAAAAATAATTTTTCATCAGACAAGCACTACCAAAAGATAGTCATTACTTCCCTAAATACTTCATATAGGCATATTTTATTATAAATCCATCATAATAATTCTTCTTATGATAACCTAAAGAGTTCATATGAAAAATAGGGATCGTTATTAAAAAATCATTTCATTTTTACAACTTATTACACCTATATCATATATTAATAAATATTTAACATATAATATTATAATTATATAAAATTTAGAAATATTTTATTTTTATTAATTTCATAACCTATACCAATCACCTCTTATATTAAATGGAAATTGAAATAATTTATCATGTGTATAGTGGACTACCACCACACATATTTCTTTAATTTTCATTCCATCACTGCCTCTCATGGAAGGATATTCTGATGTATATAATTATGATGTATGTTATTTAGGAAATAATTATATATATTTAATTTTAATATCTCATCTACCTTCTTACATTACAATATTTTAAAATTCGATAATGTCACTCATGCAATTGTGTGGACTATCACCTCCACGAAGAAATGTGATAAGCTTCTATTATTATTTTGACATTTATTATAATAAGGATAAATTTAGTGAATAAATATGACATATATGGTATTAAAAATTTTATAATTTTTTATATTATTAAATTCATTTCCTTTATTCCATCCACATATAATATTTAAATAGCGTTTAGGTGTATGTAAGAACTGCCATCTCCGTGAACAGTGTAATTAATTATTCTATCTATAATTATATAAATTATTATATATATATATGATGAAAATATATTATATTTATATAAATATTTTAATTATATATATTATTAAACCTAGATAAAAAAATATAACAAAAACAACGAAATCAAAACATACATGAAAAACTATGAAGTTATAACCCAAAATAGAGTTTTTAACAAGTGAATTATTAATGACAATGTGATAAAAATTAATAAGATACTCATATGTTGAATTTTATATATATTTATGTTTTTTTAATAGATTAATATTAAAACTATATTTATTACATAGTATTTTTTTAATGTTTATTATGAATTTTAATTCTTGAATATAGGTATTTTCATCTCACAATAATTTCAATGAGAGACAATCCATATTAACTCCAAGTATCTTACTTGTGGTGTATATACTTACAATAAATAAAATTAATGATAATTATTATGTAAATTAATTGTATTTTCACTTACATATAATTTTCTATCTATCATGGGGCCTATGATTCAAAACCTACCACTGTGGTATTAATTTTATGTTATAATCTCATTTCATATTGATATTGTTTATGACATTACAATAGTAAAAAAATAATGATATACCTCTCAAGAATAACAATAATTTTATAGAATATTTTTTTAATAAATATAACGTTTTTATTTCATTTTCCCCAATTTAATTACTCAATAGAAGGAACTAATTTTTTTTAGGGAAACCCAAAATTATTTCTCTCTTCTGTAAAAAAATCCATTAACTAACAAAACAATTTTTATAGGAATGTCTTAATGATTCTTTTTCATATTCATTGATGGTTGATTGAATTAATTTTTAAAAATGTTTTAATTTTTTAAATTATTATTAAACATAATTTTTTTGGTATTTTTTAAATGTGGTGATATTTATTTTTTTAACCAATAATGTGAAATGATTATTTCATTTAACACACATGGATGGTATAAAATTTTCCACAATATCAGCTACTAAATTCATGCATGAACTATATTTTTTCAAAAATATCAAGAAAGATAAATTTTTCATTAATATTATTTATGTTTTTATGTAATAAACAATTGACTTTTGTGTAATAGAGGATATTCTACTAATAAATGTTTGATGTGATTTTTATCAACCTTTTCCTACTAAGATAAAATACTTTAATGTATCTTAATATCTACTGGGTATATTATACAACGATATCATCCATATTCCATATATGGATGGTAAATTATCATGATAAGATTATAATTCTAACTCTTATTTATTTTCCTTGGGTTTTTTTAGAATTAAAATGTATATATTTTTATGAAATCCATTTATTTTTGGTAGGTTTTGATGTGTAGAAATTTTTATGAAACCAATTCATTATTTATGGGATATGTTATGATATTATGAATGAAAAAATATATGATTCTCATTATGTAATGGGTATTCCTTGAATTATATTTTCTTCCGGTGCACTTAGTAAATATTATTATCTCAAGAGATAAGTAGGAATTGAATGGGGGCAAAGCCTAGTTAAATAAGGGTCTCTGTCAACTATGATATTTTTGGGAGTGAACCTTGAGAAACTGTAATGATTTGGGTTGAAAACTCATTCAGCAAGGATAGAACTGAAAATTACCCTTCACTAAAATGAAATGGATGTTCTATTCTAATGTCTATAATACATATTATTTTCTTTTATTAATATTATTCTTTCAATGATCTTTTTCTTTGTTTTAATTATGATTCTTGTTTTTTACATATTTAAGAAACAACTCATGAATATGATCTAATACATATAGGGTATGGTTTTTTAAATGTTATTGTAATGTTTTGATACACCTATGCTCGTATTATATTGATATATCCATTATATACACATACTAGTAATCTGATCACAATATTTATTTTTTTCCTTTCTATAGGTAAGGAATAATGGTATTCTGTTAGATTTGCATATGATGTTTTCAAGTTACAAAGAACAAAGAGGATGAAGATGTAGTTACATAATGAAAAAATATTATATCAAATTTTTCACTGATAAAAAACCAATGTTTGTTTTAAGTTTATTGTTATGTTTTGTAACAAATAATAATTGTTAAATATGGGAAATATATTTATAAAATGAATGAGTCACTAAATCTAGTATAATAGTAAGGTTTTGTTATGATTTAGAAACTTGGATGAGAAAACATTATTGATAACCCTTATCATATTTATCTGCATAATATAATTTACACTATTATGTTAAAAAATGGAGAGTTATATTTCTTGAAATAAATCCTTTTATAGATACTACAAGTGGAAATTATTTTGAAATTGATGCATCTAGGAGTAATAACACAGAAAGAGTTTAATTAGTATATTTTTTCCATCATTCTAGTGCACAATTATTTTACCATCACTGCACTCCTGGATTGACACAGTTAGTTGATATGATTTGCATAAATCTCATTTTATTTAAAGGCAATTTTGGTTAATTTTAAAATAAAATACAAGAATTTATTAATAAGTTGAATCCTATTGTGTCATTGATATGAAATAATTTTCATTTATTTATACACATTGTAATATATATTTTCATGACATTGTGTTTTCCTACTATTTTTTCGACAATATAATTCAGTTTTTCGTCATTGTCAAGATGCTGATTGAATTTGTTAAATTTTAAATTGGAAATATAATGTAATGATTTTAATTTTATTTATGATTTTTCTATAGGATTAAAATAAAAAATTTAATTGTTATAATCATATAACATTCTCTGGCTAAGAATAATTTTGAACATACATATGACGAAAATAGGGGGAATTATTCATATAAGATCTTTATGATTCTATGTACAGCATATATTAGTGGCTCTACTAATCCACATTTTTCATGGAAATAGATCAATTCAGATAAAAAGAAATATTCCTTTCTCTATGGTTTAGAACATAACATTGTTAATTTGGTTGTAAATTATTTGGAAGTATAATAATTTAAATAGTTAAATCATATCATGAATTCTCTCTAACTAAAATAAATCTATTCTATATAAAATGATGAGTTTAAAAGATTAATTTTCAATATGTAAATTCCAATATTTTTATTTCAAAGTATAGAATTAATTCATTGAAATAATGTAGAAGGATTATGACTATTTCAGCACGTATAAGAAATGTTTTAACAAACATGTGAGGTAATCTTCTAGTATTACAAACACAATGAATGTTAGGTTGAATGATTATTTATTGAATAAAAACATGTCTCCATGGGAAGATATCCACAAGGTATGTTAGTTGATTTTAGGAAACCATTTTATGTGACTTCAAGATTGAAATATCAACTAGAGTTACCCATCAATGTTAGATAATGATAAAAAGAAAGACAGAATTCATAGTAAACTCTAGTACCTATGGTAATAAAATGATGTTAATTCCTTCAAGAATAAATTTATGAATTAAAATGAACTAAATTTGGATAGTGGGGCTTGTAATTATACTACATATGGAAAACATGGTCATTCAGTGGATGAATTACATGGTTATGAGAATAATACTGGTAATTACGTTAATTGAGTAAGAGATCTGTTGAATAGACCACTCACACTCCATTGAATAAAATGAAACACATGTAGAAATTATAATAAACAGTTCTAAAATATAACTAATGATGATAATGATTGATTTCAGAAATAAATTATGAAAAGATTAATGGTAAATCACATATGATGACTTCTTTTTGATTAGGGGTATGATTAATTCCTTGTTAAAGGTACCCTTAATATCTACTCTTCAATTGCAAATATACTAGTTGAATTAGATTAAAAACAAACATTTATATATAATTTATTGTATAAGGGCATCTAATTCCACCAAATAATTTTTATATTGTTTTTCATTGAAAAAATTTAACAGTTTGACATTCACATATCAAATCTATGAATCTTCTACGATTAATGTTTATGGGAATTTGATTACGTAAATCATGGTATTATCCCACTTGATGAATTTTTTGTTATCTTTGTCCTATATTGTTTTGTTATATAAATATTAAATGAATTATCCAGTAATGGAATTATATTTTAATGTTTTGAACCAAACTATAATCTTCTATTAGGGCAAGAATAAGTATGAAATTCGAATAGAAGTTGCCTCCATTATATAAGTGTTTAAATCTATTTAAAATGGGTTTTTATCATAGATGGTTGAGGTGAAAATAGTCATCAATGATAAGACTATTATAATGGATTTTTTTGAATTTATTTATGAATATTTTTCTACTATTCCATGAGATACTTAAGAGATGTTTTCAAGGGAACTCATACCAGGTTGTGAGACTATTTCATAGACTCTGTATTTTATGTACCCAATTTTGTTACATGAATGGAAGAATTAAAAAACGAAAATATTGAAAATGAAATCATTCATCCATATATTTCACCACTGAGTTCCCTAATTTTTTTATGAAAATGGTTTGATTAATATGAATCTACACTGATTATTATAAAGTTATCAAGAATACAGTCAAGAACTGGTATTGTTTAACTTGTATTGATTCATTTAATATCAACAATGTGGATCCAAATAAATTTGTATTATTTATAATCCTTTATATCATCTATTTATGGTCATTAAGTAAGATATAACCAAAAAAATACTATTTAATAGTTATGAACACTAAGAATAAATATTTAATCGGTTTATTTTTACTAATTCCTCTACTAACATCATGGAAATAATGAATAGATTCCTCATTTATTATGTTGATCCATATTTTTATTTTCTATATAGATTTATTATTATATATTACAAGATAAAAGATGATAATGAAGATTAAATGATAATAATACTAAAATCCTATGGAATAATATGTTTTATGAAAAATTAACCAATTACTAATTTGGAAAAAAATGTGTCATGTACTTTTCGTATATTATCATAAGAGGGTATATCTGTGAATATAATAAATAACAAACTTTTTGGACATTAGTAGATACCAAAAAAAAATAATATCTAATTTTTTTGTTAGCATCGAAATATATTATCGATGTTTAGTGGAATATATTTGATGATTTACCATTCCACTCATATAGTTTTTAGATAAGGGATCCATGTTCCTTGTAATAGATGAATGAAATGAAAATTTCATGTAAGTAAATATATAGTTAGATAGAACACTCGAGATTACATTACCATATAGTGGATAAAACATTTTCATCTACATATATTCATTTAATAATGGATCAAGATGAATTCTCATGCATAATGATATGAATATATAGTTTTCATAATGAAAATTTTAGGTTCATGAATGGTATTACTCAACTTGTGATTTAAAGATAGCTGAGATTATATTTTCATTAAATATATAGATGAATTAGCATTAAAATTAGTGGGGATATAAATATACTTATCATAAAATATTAACATCCATGTTCATATAAAAAGTGTTTAATATGTTCCAGAGTAGATTATTGGATCCGATTAAAGAATACGAATGCTCAATAAATTTCCAGCCTTGGAATGTGAACAAAGAGACTAATGATTTGAGAAGTGAAGAAAAAAACTAAATTATTTATAATGAGGATCCAAAAAATCCAATATTTATATATATTCAAGTATTGGATCTATAAATACTGAATTATTGATGAGGATATTTTCTTTCTAAAATGAGTTTTCAACAACCTATCTATTTGTGAATTAATTGGGAAATGATAAAATATGTGGCATTATTGAAGTTGTTAAATAGTCAAGTGATTAATGTTCATTTTGATGGAATTATAACTTTTAAGAACAATTTATGTGTTCTATCTATGAAATATTTGAAGTAGGAGTTGTTATATGGGGATCATAGATAATTATTTTCTATTCATATTATATATCAACTAATGTATATTGAAATGAATTAAAATTTCTAATGGTGAGGTTTGAAGAGAGATATTATAATGTATGGGTCTTGGATATTTTTATAAATCTAAAATCAATTGATATAAGTATACGGGGATATTGCATTCATTACATAGACAAGTATGAAAATGTGAAAGCGTCAACATGGGTTTTAGTCATTAGGCTCCCGAAAATGATTAATGTTCCTTATACTTTTTGGGTTATAGTTGTAATGGCTTGAGGAATAATACCAGATATATGATACATGATATACTAGTCGTGGTGGCTCCTAGAAACAAACTAGTTACTTTCTTATGTGGACGTGGTTGTTTTGTTTCACGAGGTGCATATTATGGTGCTTCACCCAAGGGTCTGTGAGCAAGCCTTTTTGTAGTGATATTTATCATGTTTGTGCCAGAATAGTTAGAAATAATGGGATCTAGTATAATTTAGAATGGAGACAATTTATATATGATTCACTTTGGGTTTGGGATAGCATGAGTAATCCCATCCAAATTGTAGATTATGACAAGATAATTTGTGGTGGACATGCATTATAGAATGATAAAAATATAGCAAGTTGTTGGATTCCCTTATTGGGAATAATAATTTAAAATCCAATGATATTTTATATCTAATTTATTAATTACATATAGCTTTTGTTGAGTTGTTATATGTATTGTATCAAAACTCTAACATGTTCCATGGAATAAATTTACATTGTTGGATGTTGTCAAAAGTGATAAAAAATTAAACACCCATTTTTAGTGGTCCACTAATTCTAGGAAATCTAATTCCATATCATAATATATTACCAATATATGATCTTACTACTTGAGATATAAAATTTATTTCAGTTAACAGAATAGTCATTTCAACATTTGTTGTAAATAATTATCAATTATATAGATATAGAATGATACAATATATCTTTACACAAATGACTCAATGTGGTTAATATTGCTACAATATGATTTTTGACTTTAAAATGTGATTACCATATTAATTTTTCAGAATAATTATTGTTGAAAGAGAGTTAAAATCATGAAATCCATTTCATATTTAATTTTTAATGAAATTTGACATGATAATAATGGTTCTTTCAACTTTTATGTTTACATTTATGATAGTTGTTTCAAGGTAATATAAGATAAACGATAATTAAAAATATATATATGGGAAAATGAATATGTATAATGATGTAACAACATATTATTTGTGAAAAATGTTAAATGAATCAATCAACAAAATTAGATATTTTGGTGGTGTCATGAAGAGATTTAATATTGTGAAAATGAGGATGGAAAATTATCTATAAATTTTCAGTCCTCAAATTAAATCATTTTAGGATCAATAATATTTTAATTAAAAATATATAAAAAATATCATTATTTCATAAAGGGTTATAAATTTTATGTCATTTAAAACGAATACTATATATGAGATTTCCTTTCATTCCATGAAGCTGTGAAAAGTAAATTATTTAGAAGATAAATCTTATAATGAATAAAAATGAGATGATGAAATAAATGATGAGTTAAAAATGACAATATCCCCTATTTTATGGGAAATCACATGATTTAAATGAACCAATAATGTTAAACTATCATTTACAATATATGACTGTGATGAAATAAAAACATGACTGTAATTTTAACTTAGATGGGGAGTCCTTATAATTATTGTTAGTGATGTTTGAAAACTAAAAATAAGAATTCATGGATTATTTATAAAGAGGATATAAAATTAATATAAGGTTATATATTTATACATAAAGGAAAAATAAAATTACTTTGATAAAGAAAAAAGAATCTAACACATCATAATGAGTACCATATAAAAAAGATGTTATGAAAAAACATATAACCTCAAGTCCCATATAAAGCAAAATGAAAATATCAAAAAATTATGCATATTAATGTTAATTAGCCTACATGAGAAATATTTTTAAATAAAAACTACAATATTTTCATGGGAAAATGCAATGCTCAAGAATGATCATTGACTATTGAAATAGAAACGATAAACTTCATAAGATTATTAAGTGGGGTTTCTCGTGAGTGGTGATGTTATCCTTGTAGAAATTATAATTTTCATTTTAATTGTGTTAGAAAAAAACATATAATTAGTTTTACTAAATAAGAACATGCTGTTTGAAATTTGGGGCTGAGAAATACATATTTATGATGTATAGATACTAAGAACACTATGATGAAGTAAATGAATATTTGCACAAAGGAAAAGATGTTAAGGGTGATTCATTTATTTCTTATTAATGAGTTTAATAATTAAATCCATGGGAAATATTCTCTATCATATATTGTTCAAAAATACGTTTTAAATAACTATATAGGATCCTCAATTAAATATTATAATTTTCAGTGTAACAATATAAGTGAAATTGATTTTTGTAAACCAAATGATGTGGGGAATAACTCTCATAGTCATTTTAACCATAACCAAAAGATAATATAACTAATATACATTAATGGGTCTTATAGGCCATTATATACATGAAATATAAACCAATGGTGGTGTTGTTTTGGAGCATATTACGGGTTCAGTAGAAACTATATGCACAAAGACCATAACTTCACCAACAACATTTGACTACCATGAACAAGGTTGATTTTAAGGGAGAGAAACCCTATATGATAAGAATATTATAATTGATATATGATAAGTAATATCTCATGGAAGGAAGAATCATATTAAACAAAAGTCATCAATAAAGAATTATTTTGAATACCTAGAGAAAACATTTGAGGATACCAATAAATTATTACCAACGCAACCACTGTAATCTAAAGGACATGTCTTATTTAATTACATTAGAATAAGATATAATGAATCATATCCTAAAATAATTAACAATATAGTAGACTTAATTAAATAGATACTTACATGACTCATATTTTATATATAAAAACATAAATTAAAAAATATTTTATTTTTATAAATATTTTATTCCCTCTACAATATCATAGAATATCAGTCATATATCACTTAACAGATATCAAGAAAATGAAAAAATTAAGTGCAATCTCAAATTCTAATAAAGGGTTATGTGTAGCGGAAACCATCCATAATAAACAATAATAACCAATATCTCAAAGTAAATAACTAAAAACACATTCCATTTTAATAATGAAAAATTAATATTTACTATGAAAATGTATATAAATGAGAACACATGCAATTTAAATATGTTTTTATTGAATAATCAATATGGAAAGATAAATAACTAAAACACAATTTATTTATTCATTAATCTTAGAATGAAATACATCCAGATAAATTATGATTATTAAAATATCATGGATAGTAATAATCATATTTTAATTGAAGGAAATGATTAATTATTGGATAACATGATGTGAAACATCATGATAACCCTACTATCAAGAACTATCATAAGACAGTTTAAAATTATAGGAAGAAAACCATTTAATAATTTCTTATTAATTCACCTATTAAGATTACAAATTCATAGAGGGACCGTATATTTCAAGGATCCACCAATAATTCCCTGTCCAAAGCGTTACACATAATTCAAATAAATGATTTAATTAATGAAAAATGTATATTACAATCAAATATCAATATTTTGTAATGAATACAGATTTATAAATTTTTTTAGATGAAAAATGACTTCAAATATAGGAAAATATACATAATTATGATATATGGTTTATGAAATATATATATCTATCATAAATATTATGTATATATATGGGACTGTTGTTTACTAATGATCAATCAAAGTGAAAATTTTGAACAAAATGCTAATAACTACCAAAATGTATCAAAAATGGGATCCTCAATATTTTATTTGGTAAAAATTATCATAATTCCCACATGGATTGAATAAATATGGATTCAATACAAAATATCCTTATGGGGAATAAGTTGAATAATATTTATTTTCACTGATTAATATAAATTGTATAAAAATATATTTTAAATCATATTTGAGGAAATTTTAACATTGTAATTTGAAAATCATATTTTAATAAAATCCACCAATTATTCTTGAAAATAATTTTAAATGAAATTTATAAATGAAACAAATAGTTTATTCTTTAAAAACATTAATGGTAATTATGTCAAAAAAAATTCGATTCCATACATGTTAAAAAATGAATCTTTTCACTTTTTCAGTAAAAATATTTTATTTATTTTGAAAACCACACGAATATTAAATTGAATAATATCTATTAAATTGTGAATATAGGTGAAAACAACATTAATAAATCCCCTCTAATAGGGTTAGAATGATTTTTATAAAAACTTATTTTGGAAGAAAACTACATTCTGTTTGAATAGATTAATAAATTTTGATTTTTATAAAAACATTTTCTAAGTTATATAATGTTCCATGTATTTTAAAAAAATTATAGCGTTTCTTGAAAATGTCCTTAATAATTATAGGATAATAAAATATAATGGGTTAACAATAAAATTCTTAAATAAATTCTTTTTTTTTGAAATTCAATAATAAACAATCATGATTTGAATGGATTTCTCAAATAAACCTTCAAATGATCATAACATTTAATAGAGAATTATCTAATGAGTCAATTATTTTATCACCTTCATATCGATATTGAAAAACTGAAAAAAAATATATAGTAAAAATTCATTAAACATATAGTCGTATAATGTCAATGAATATAAAAGAGTAATATAACCCATGAAATGATATTGAGTTTTGAAGTTATAACCACATGGTAATTTTCAAGTCATGCCATTAGATGATATATTTAAAAATAAATAATAAAATACATCCAATTAAGAAGGAATAAAAAATTTGTTGTTCATGTGGAATTATTAAAACTATATAAGATAAATTTTCTCCATAACAATAACATATTCCTCAATTGAGGAACATTGAGAAAAACATCCTTACCTAATACTTCTATTTAGTTTAACCTTCTTTAACCTACTATATAATAGAATTTAAAATATTATTTACTTATTAAAACACAAATTAATATTTTAAATATTATATGTTATCCTTTTATAACATCTATTAACTCTTTTATTAACAATATTTCATAATTTTAATTATTTCTTTAGTTAGTTTCCTTATTTTCTCATTCACAATTTCTCATTAATGTTCTGATTCCTGGGAATATTATATAGTTCCACCATCCCAAGAAAAATAATAATCAAATAACTATAATATTTTCACATCAATTAAACATATTAATTTCAATCCTTAACTAATGTTAGGAAAATGAGTTATGATATAATCAATGACAAGAAAGGTCATATCTATGCATGATTAAAAAATTTATTTTCAAAGTATTATTGTAGAAAGATGGTAAAAAATATCTTACCTTTAAATATTTATCATAACATCATATATATTTTATTATTTATTTTAATGTACTCATATATAACATATATGAGGTTGGGTGTTTAAAAGAGAGTCATATTGCTTTAAAATGGTTAAATTCCACACATAAATGATTGTTGTTATCATTTTTATTTTAATGAAATAAAATGAAATATTATATTTTAATAATGATAAAATTTTCATTAATATCATAATTATATCATTTTTATGAAATATATTCCTCATGATTAACCTTATCAAATTCCATGTATGATTTAGTGAAATATGAATGACATCGCTTCGCATGGTGGTAGTTCATCGCACACACAATGGAGATTATCATATCATCCACAAAATGGAATCTAAAAATTTATATATGAAAAACAATTACTCAATTGGAAAAATTATGTTATAAATATCATATATATATACATTATCCTCAACACTATAATGTAAAAAAATAATGATATTGGTGGACGTTGTAGTTGTCCTCTATAAACTCGAATGATGATTTCATAACCAATTTAATGGAAGCGTATATGGTTGTAAGTCATGGTATAAACATAAAAAATTTAAAAATATATAAAATAATGTGGAAATTATATCATCATTGATTAATAATATTTCTAGAAAACATAATGAAAAATAACATAATAATATTCATCTAATAACATTACCTCTTCTTTGTGTATATCCTTTGGTTTCCATTAAAAGACTTAAAAAAATTTATATCTCCATAAATGATGGCTTCTACGTAGATAGGGAATTGTAGAGGTGATTTTGATAGCTATTGGATGAACCAAAAGGGTATTAATGCTTTTAATAAGATAGGACTGTGGTGGTATTTTAACATTGAGGTTAGAAAAACACTTTTAATTTTTGAAAATAAAATGGTGTACTCATGTTTTTCACATGCCATAAGGCACCAAAATAGAGTATTATCAATACATAAAATCAAAATTTATATATATGGAAGTAAAATTTTTATTGTATAAATTTTTAATTCATTCTAGCACATATATTTTAATTTTAACTCCCTCTGTAACCCGATTTTTACATTCATTGATGTAAATAATTTTTATTGGTTTCACTATTCATTATGGTCAAATATTTATTTAAAATTTTTAAAAAATATATTTTATTGTAAAAAATATATATAATAATTTCTTCTAAATTTAATTCACATATTTGGGAAACAATCAATTTTATATTTATCCCACATACATGATGACAATATGCGTTTTTTATAAAAAAATGATCAAAAGTTAAAAGAACATTATTATCGAAAATTGTATTGAAAATTATTAAAATGACATAAATTGGAATAAAATAAACCAATCTAAATAAATTAATTTAAAATTAATTATATAAAAAATAAATTTTTAAATAATTTAAATGAAAAGGAAGTTTTCAATTGAAATAGACTATTATTTCAGTATTCATATGATAACGAAAAATTTCAGATAATTACCTAATATTAAACTTATGATAATATTTACATTATAAATTGGAAGGTGAAGTTAATTTTATAAATTGAATTTTTAAATGTGGTAAACATCATTTTCAATTATGTGCAAAAATCATGACTTAACCATATTTTTAAAAAATATAGTTTTTCATAAAACATTTCTTTTTCTCTAAATTTATTATGATTTAATTCATTATAAATATATAATAAATGATCTATATTTCATAGTTATATTCTATATAATTATCATAATATAGTTAGTATTATTCATACCCACTAATTCAATTGCTAGGTTATATTGATATATCATATTACAATTCATTTAGACTAAGAGTTTCATGTTCCAAAAGCTATCAAAATGAATATATTGAAGAAATATATTTATAAATATATTCAATAATTTTTTTCATCTATAATATTATATAAATATAATGTTTTGATTTTATTATTTTGGGGAGTTACATTTTTCCAACCTAAATAAAAATTTTCCCTTCAATTTGATCTTAGGATCTAAAATTAAGGGCATGCTATTTGGAAATTCCAGTTCTAAAAAAATATATTATAATAATTTCTAATACAATATACTATATTGAGAGAAAAAGGTAAGTACCATTGTCTTATGGAATATCAAATTTATATTCTTCTACATAGTAGAACATTATTTTGAAAGTTAATATATAGATATGAATGAAATGAATAAATAATTATAGAGTTTGATATAGTTCATTTCTCACCAGAAGAAAAATGACCAAAAAATTGTTGAGGACCAAATGAAAACAATAATTTTTTTTAATTTGAAAGACCATATAATTCATCTGAAATAATGTCAATCAGATTAATTTTTTATCTTATGATCCCATTTTATTATTTTTGTAAATATTTTAACATATGATATTGTTAATAAATATACTAAAATTATATTTTAATGTATCATAATAACAATAAGATAATGATAAGTCATTCCATCAATCTGTAAATATTATTAACACAAAATGATTAGAAAAAGATATCCAATATAAATAAAACACTATAAGATAGCGTAATAAATTAAAATCAAAAACCACATCCAATGATTAATATAAAACAATTCATAAATGGTTATCTCAATCGCCCTTACAAATGATTATGAACAAATACACTATAAATAATCCCACTGAATTTATAAAATGATTTTATTTGTCATCCCCAAACAACATGATGTAGATATAAATCATAACATACTAAACAAGTGAATACCATAATCATGTATTCTCTTAAATCATTATTATAACCTGAATTACATTAAAAAAACTAAATATAAGATTTCGTACTAATTCTATTTGTAAAAAAATTTATATATTCCTTAATTAAAAGAACTTCTATAATCTCAATAAACGATCGAATAAATCAATTTTTCCAAAAATAAATTATCAATCCCAAGCTTGTATGTACTATCCAAATTACATTAACCATGTCAATCTTCACATAGACCAAAAAAATATCTCAAAACAAAAAATATATTATGGGTAGTATTTCCTTCAATCATGTGTTTTGGAAGATTTTTACTTACGAGTGATTTAATTTTTGTGACCATCAGTAGCATTCAACATAAGTATTCAAATACGTAATGAAAACATATTGTGGTGCAATAATTATACATTGAATAATTATTATAACATGGGTAACATTTATAAAATAGTAAAATATAAAAATACATTAATCCAAACACCATAACATTATCAATCCCAATTCTTATATGGTAATGTCATAAGATTGCACATCATGCATTATTTTATTTTGATGTATATATCTCGTATGAATAGGGAATTCGTTTTAAAAATGTCTCATCCCATTATAGTTGAATCACTGAACATTGCAATCTTTTTTCTTCCTTGTTAAATAACAAAAATGGTGGTCCTAATTTCTAAACATTTATAAAATTTAAATTCCCATTTATAACATATTTGGATGTTTCCTTCTAATATTATAACATGTAAGAAAATAATTCATTCCCATAATCCATTAATCCATCATTTTACATATCATCCACATCCTCTATTAAATCCCTTAGAATCCATAATACATAAATAATTATTTAAATGTCTTGTTAATACATTATAATATGGTCTCATATGATTATAATGTATAGGTGATTATATACCTTCTAATTATTTACATAATACCATCAATGTAATAACCATTATTAACCTTTGGATTATGTTCATTGATGTGGTCCTGATCCCATTTCCTAAGAATAAATTCATAATAATTTCTATGACTATATTAGATAATATCATTAGGAAAATAATTTCTATTCTTGACAATATTTAAATAAAATAATAATCCATATAGAATTTTAATATCATAATCATAAACATGGTTTCATTTGGGATATATGAATATTCAAATCCATCATAATGGTTAGTAATGAAAATATGAATTATCCAAAGCATATCCCTGAATATTGAAAAAATAGCTGTGTAGTGAGGCACATGTTCATTCACTAGGTGATGATCGAGTAAAACCCAATGCAACAATTATTGAGAGATTACCCATATGTAAATGTAGTCTAGAACCAAATACACATGTCGTATCCACGTAATGATTTATTTCTAGAAAAAAATGTCATATCAATAATACTAACACATTACTATGTTCTTAGATAATAATTCTGAAATATTTCAGAAGGTTATGATCTAGAATCCATGTTTTCTTAAATCTACATTTTACGGATTCAACTAAATATATTCTAATACTAACTGTAAAAAAACAATCCCCAGTATTCCGGAGTTGTGGATTTACTTTATTTAATTAACAAAATAAAAATTTAATATGATTTAGTTGATTTATTCATAACTTTTATATACTCTATTTAGTAAATTTCATTTAAAATTACATAATTGTTGTGAGATACTGAAGTTTTCATACAGAATATAATTTTTTAGTATTATTTAATGTAGTCTAGTTGAGTCAGTTTACTATTGTAATTATAAATATCCCCCTAATTATTCAAATTGCATTTTTATTTTCTTGTAGAATTACTTATTCAATTTACCACATATCATTTTAAGGAATCATTGTCCAATTTTTCCATTTAAAGAGTCATATAGACCACATAAGAAGGGCTACAGAATCTATGATGAAAATAGAAATACATTGAAGAATGAATTACATAGATCAATCCAGATATCAAACATTATTGATTGTCCATAAATTTTCCAAGGACAATATCATTCGTATTTGATAACTAAGGCCCAAATCCACTTACAAGGGCCCCAACCGATGCATTAATTTTCGACCCACCATTCTTTAGGGGAATTAAAAACAACCCAAAAATATTGAGATTTCTTCCGATAGATACATCCACTCGAGCTAGGATTTTTTAGTGTAAAAAATGAGATTCATCTGGCCTAATATATTTATGAATGTGATTGGATTTTAGGGAATTTACATTATCAAAAACTTGTTCACATTTTGGCCCTGAAAATTATAGATTGAAATGGAATGATTAAAATTTTATACTCAAACTGACCTAAAATTGGCTTGGATAGTCTAATAGCCACAAAAATTTCATAGTAGAAAGAAGATATCCATATCTGTAACCTGTAAAACGATTTTATCTTGAGATTCAGCTGTTTGTCATGAAAAAGTGGTGAGCCATGAAGAGGGGTAGATTTGGAATTAAGATAGTCCACCACTACTATCCACTAAAACATCTCCTCTTCACAATGAATGGGGTAGTAATTTCCAAAGATAAGGAAGGGGTTTGACAACAATATAGCCTTTCCAAAGGCATGTTAGTTTTTACCTTGATCATGTTTCAATTATCGATTCCTCTCTCTCAATTTTATTTTTTTGTTCCTTTGCATTTGTTTAAAATTGTATCCGTGTAAGCTGTTTTCAATTTCATTTCAATTTTAAGGAATGTTTCTTATTCATAATCTTATTTAATAATCCTATTTTTGTTATTATATATTAATTCTCTTAAAATTGTTTAAATCAACTTGTACCCCCTTTCCCTTATTTCTCTTCCTCAATCAATCTAATCTGTGATTTTAATTCTCTTCATCATTCATGTGTGTGTTCGAAAGAAAAATCTTTTCTTATAACATTATTTTACTATAAATTTAATTAGTCACTATAAACACTTATCACTATATTAATAACCATCCTAATGGCTGAGTAAATCTACTATTAGTTTGGGTCATTATTTGGGGATATTAAGTGAGAGAGATTTATAGCTTGATGATTATTCTTTAGGTTAATATTGTGTATGTTGAACATAAAAAGATATGGATTGATGACAACATTTGTTTAACATGATGATTCCATGGATTATTGGAACCAATAATACACTACCCTAAACAAATACAAATTATTATTATACCCCTAGTTATCTTTTTGATTGGATTAAAGTCGTAACACTCATGAATTCTAATCAAAGTCGTCTTTTGATGTGGGTGTAATTTTAAATCAATATAAAGCAAATCTAAATAATATCATAATATTAAATAACCAATAATGACCTCACCCCAGACATTATTAAATTTTTTAATAATTATTTAATAATCATCCGTTTCATATATGCTCTGAACCCCCCCTGAATACTATCAATTATATACAATCGACTATAAAAAGTATCATCACTGAGGATTTGATCCAAGTATGGTTATAAACATTAATAGAACACTAAAACCTCGAATGGTCGATATGTGAAAATAAGATGTGATTTAAATGTAATTGGTGTCATAGATGGTGCATTAATTAGTCGTTAGTATATTATATTTTAAAAAAATTAAAAAAAATGAAAATTACACATTTAAAAACCAGCCTTCTTATGAAAATCATTAATGAAAGAAACAAAAACAAAAACTCGTCTCTCATAACCATTAATTTTTTTTCTAAATTCCATGTAGCCTCCCATACAATTTTTCAGAATTTTTTGACCCTAAAATTGAGCGAACTCTTTTATAAATTAGCAGGAACAGAAGAGATAATAGAATCATTCATGAACCAGTACATGTACATTAAATTCAATTAGATATGGATAATACTATTTAAAAAAAATTAAAGAACTTGATAACCATGATATGAATTTTCAACCCCATAGTATTCACTTTCATAACAAAGAGGCTGACATTGAAATGAAATCGGGTTTGATTAATCTTTTTCATCATTTTCATGGGCTAGATAGTGAGGATCAACATATTAATCTTAAAGAGATCAATGTGGGGTGATATACATAAATCCTAATGGGGATTATAAATAAAAAATAAAACTCTGAGAATTTCCATTCTCCCTATATGAGACTACTAATTCTTGGCTCTAATACATCCATACTGGTTCCTTAACAACCTGGAATGACATGAATCGAATTCTCTTAAAAAAAATTATTCCAACTACTTGTACTAATTCAATCCATTAGAAAATAAGTGTCATCCAAAAATTACATATTTAGTTACACCAAGAATAATGGGAGAGGTCCAAAAGGAATTTGGAAAACTTCCCAGGCCACCACACCACTGACCAACTCCTGATCCAATACTTCTATGATAGGTTATTGGTTATGGAGAGAACTCTCATTTATGCCTCAAGTGGTGGTTCTCTTGTTGATAAAATGCCTACAATTCCATGAGATCTCATAAAAAACCAACCTGCAAACACAAAACAATTCCTTACTGTTGCTCATGATTAAATCGAGCAAGCCCCGTATAGTCAATAGATAGATCCAAAAAAGATGACCTTGTGGATGAGAAAACATATAGGTCTTCTGTGACATCTAATTGTGAATGAAAAATCCCCCACATCATCTTATCCTTAATCTATATTCCCAGGACTTATCACAAACTAAGAAATATGTATCTCCCCATCTCATCCAAATAACAGATGTCCACAACTTCTAGAGGATCCATCTATTTCATCTGGACCAATGGAGCCCAATGTTGCATATGTTCATAGGAACACCAACACTCAACAATCAAGTAAGTTTCTCAGAAACATCATCCAACCCCAATATAATCCTTTCTCAAGGATTAAGGAATGGTAATCCCATTTCAAATACCCTTGAATTCTCTTCTCAAAACACAAACCAATTCCATCATGGTTAGGGTTTTGGTAAATTCCAACAATCATACTCTTTGGGACCTCATCCTCAAAGTTCCAATCCACCACTTTCTCTTATTGGATTATACTATCCAAATGAGGCATCCCAATTAGAAATCCATTACAATCACATTCCAAAGTACCAATATCATGGAAATCATTATTCAAGACATGACTCTTCTTCCATGAAAACCTGGGAATGTTCATTGGGTGATATTACATCCTTCACCAGTTTCTTCCTTAAAAACATGTATTCCTTAATTGCTCAACATTCATCTCACCTGATCCAGAAAGAACAATAAAATTCTTCCCAACTCCCAGCTCAACCATTACAAAATTCCAAGGGTAATTTATGTGCAATTTCACTTTGATCAGGAAAGAAAATTGTTAGCCATCATGACGAGTTCTAAAAATCCACTTTAAATGTTGACATTGGAAATGAAAAGAAGATGAAATTATAAAATGAACCTAAATCCATTCCCTCACCTTCCTCCATTCCACATAGAAACCCATTTCCTTTTCCTCAAGACTTTTCAAAAACAAGGAAGTCCTATGATCCTGATCATGGAATGCTCAACTTGTTTAGACATGTTGAAGTAAACATTTCCCTATTATATTACATAAAATAAATCCATAAGTACTAAATGTTTCCTAATTAATTGTACACCCCTAATATAAAATGTAATACCTTCAATAATGTTTCCTCAAATCAATCTATTCCAATAAAGTGCAATGATCCAAGGGATTTTATAGTTTCATGAAAAATTGGAGGTAAAAAACAGAAATTATGCACTCATAGACATATGATCATCTATTAATTTAATTCTCCAATACATATTCTCCAACCTTGGTATTGTTACCTTAAATTCAATGATATTTTTCATTAAATTGGAAAATCGAAGAACTGCTAGTCATGAGGGTATAATCGAGGATGTCTTTCATCATGTGAATGGTCTTATCTTCCATAGTGATATGTATGTCCTTAATATGGATGGTGAGACAAACTCATATCGATCCCCTATAATTATAGGGAGATCATTCTTAATGTTAGGGATAACTAAGATTGACATCTATTCATGCATCTTATTTATGGAATTTCATGACTAACTGATCATGTTTTACATTTTCGAAGACATGTGATACCCATCTAAGGATCACTCTACATTCTAAATCCATGCTTATGAGGATACTTCCAAGAGCCAATTGACCTACATTCCATCATTTTCATCATGTTCTAATGAGAGAGGGGCTTTTAATATTTGTAAATGATTAAGAATGTCACGAATGTGGATGTTTGTGTTGAACTCTCATTCATAGAATCCTTCAATCTTTATTATCTTTGAAACTCTATTGAATCTCACTGAAAATATGATCTTTACTACTCCACCTTGAAGAATATTACAAAAAATGAATCAAACCCAACTAAAATACCTTCATCGATTCTTGATTATTCTATCCCAAAAATAAAAGAAGACACTAATCTAAAACCACTTTTGGAACAATTGATAGATTCATTCCTTTTCCATGATCACTATTATCCTGTCATTATCTCTGTTTCACTTAATGAAACCGAGGAGTTCGAATTCATTCTGTTTTTTGAGGGAAAAATATTATTTAGTTTCATGCCTACAATACATAATAGGAATCAAACATTTGATTTGCATTCATTACACCCTTATTGAGGAAGCATCCAGACCAATTAGACAACCACAATGAAGAATCAATCCTCTCACACATGAGGTAGTTAGGGAAGAGATCAGTAAGATTCATTATGATTGTATTGTCTCCACAATTTCTGATAGTGAATGGGTTAGTCCAAATTGTTTTTGTACCAAAAAAGGGTGGGATAATTGTTTTCAGAGATTAAGATGAGGGGGTAGTTATAACTCGAGTGAAGAAAAAATGTAATGTGTTCATAGACTATAAAAAATTGAATGTTGAAACAATAAAAGATCACTAACCACTTCCACAACTTGATAAAATTCTTGAACAATTTGTTGGAATGTCACATTATTTCATTCTGTATGGATATTGTAGAAACATAAAAATCCCAAACACACCACAGGACCTAGAAAATACTACTTTAACTTTCCCCTTTGGATCAAATGCATTTAGGAGAATTAATTTTGGCTTTTTTAATGCTCCTGCAACATTACAGAGGTGTATAATGTGTATATTATCTAAATTCATTGAGAAATAATTTGATGTCTTCATGGATGACTTTAACATTTACGGTGAGTCATTATAATGTATCTTGAATTCACTAACTATATTCCTTCAAAAGTGTGTCAAGTGTATCCTTGTGTTAGGATTAGAAAAATGTCACATCATGGTTGAAATTGGGCTGCTTCTCGAGAACATAGTTCAAAAGAAGGTATTGAATTTGATCCTATCAAAATTGAAGTAATCCATCCACTTCATGAAACCTTCTCTATAAGAGTCATATGTTCATTCCTTTGTGATGTTGGTTTCTATAGGTGATTCATCCATAATATTATTAGGATTTATCTGTCACTCACTCGGTTTATGCAGAATAATGTCATTTTTTATTTTGATTATGTTTGTAAGAGAGCCTTCTTTGAACTCGATACTGCACTTATATCTACCCCAATAATCCTACCCCCATATTAGTATTTATCCTTTCTGTAGATGTGTGAAGATTCTGATAGAGCTTTTGGGACTGTTCTAGGTCAATTAAGTGAAAAATTTATCAGGTCATTTTTATGCCTAAAAAATTGAATGAAGGTTAATCTCACTATACTATGATAGAAATGGAAAATTTGCAATTTTTTCCTTATATAAATTTTGGCCCAATTGATTAGGTTCCCAAATCATCATCTTCATTCACCATTCTGTTAATAAGTTCTTACTCTAGAAAACTGATTCCAAACAAAGATTAAGAAGATTTATCCTAATGCTCCAAGAGTTTGACCATTAAATCAATAATAGAGTAGGAAGAGAAAAACATGTGTCTGATCAATTTATTATAATTTCTAATTCATTTCCTTTATAAATCATTGATCTTTAATTCCCCAATCATCACCTTTCTTCTCTCACTCCATAGTCACCATTGTATGCCCCAATTTTAAATTTCTTGTTTTTTTATGTTTTTCATAATTATTTATCAAAAAAACAAAAAATAATGTTGAAAAGTAATTAATGATTTTATTTTCATAATAAAATAATCGTTGAAAATATGAGGCTGACATGGTAATTTGAAGATGTGTTGATGAAGATGAACATTCATCCATATTGTAATTTTGTCGCGCAATGCTTGGTGCTGGATAATTTAGACAATAAAGGACCTCCTGAAATATCCTACACTCATGATTACATTATCCTTTACTCTTTAAGGACACAGATGTGTTCTATAAAGATTGTATCAATTTCTAATTTTTTGTTACAATTTCCAGAAGAAATGAGATTCCCTAAAATCCCTTAATATTCTGTGAGATCTATGATGTTAGGGCCATCGATTTACTAGAACCATTCCCCCTTTTAATGGATTCTCATACATTCTTCTTATGGTCGATTATGTTTCTATGTGTGTTTTGGACAAACCCCCTAGAAAGGAAGATTCACATAGTGTTATTGAGTTCCTAAAAACCCACATCATTCACAGATTAGGACCAACCCATGCCTTGATCAGTGACTTAGGAACCAATATTTGTAATATAAACATAGAATATATTTTTAAAAAATGATGTTTTACATAAAACATAAACAAAATATCACACCCAAACAAATGAAATGGACATAATTTTTAATAGATAAGGGAATAGAGTGTTTGACAGAATTGTTATCCCACCTGAAAAGACTGTCCTGAGGGACCTGGTGAAGAACTATGGGCGTATCAAACTCCATATTAAAAACCCATTGGGATGTAGAATTTTAGTCTAGTTTTTGGGAAATAATGTCATTTTCCATTTGAAATCCAACCTAAGTCATTTTGGGATGTGAAAACTTGTAATGATGATTGTGGAAAATATGGTGAAGAAATTTTTTTGCAGTTGACTAAATTGTAGGAGCTTCGGATTGATTTTTATGATAATTCTAATATATACAACAAATTGATAAGGTACACCGTGAAAAAGAAACATCTTGTGAAAATTATTCCATGAAGGTGAAAAGGTATTTCTCTTGAACTCCCAATTTTTGATTCACCCAGGTAAGCATAATAATCATTGGGAAGGTCCATATATTGTTTCTATTCTATCCCCATTTGGTGTTGTGCAAGTCTAAGACACCACTTCCTAAATAACATTTATGGTTAACAAAAATCTATTAAACATCACCATGAGAGGACACACACCTCAGGAATGACCTCGACTACCATCATATCCACAACTTCCACTAACCCACCACGAGATAGAGACGACAACCAAGTAAATACAAACCATGGGGAACCTATTTCACTTTAAATCCCTTTTTCTCACTTCTTCCTCCTTCTCTCTCTCTAATTTTTTTCTTCATCCTGTATTTTTTTATTTTTTTACAACATTCATAAAAATAAATTTATTTTTCATTCTCTTCTTCTCTTTTTTGAGGGTGTTTATTTTAAACACACTTGAAAAACAAAAAAAATTAAAAAAATGAAAAAATAGTCATAATTACTCACTATCAAATTTTGAAATTTTGCCCTACCATTTTGGAGAGTCAAAAGACATGTTTTCAACTCAAAAAATAATTATTTTCATCACATTTTTTGATAATTAATTTGAATGAAAAACAATAAATTTGTATTCATAATTTTTTATTTGAAAAATTATTTTCCCTAACTTTGAGGAACAACATTATCATTCATTACAAGTCTGCCTATAGACATCTTTTTAACATGTTTGTTTTCATCCCCATTTGCGAGTATTGAGTTTGTGGACCATCAAGAATAATTTTCTACTATGGTGTGCATTTATATGATAGATGCATTTTCTGAACCGCATGAGATTTAAACTAGCCAAATAACCTCCCATTACCCATAAATTAATCCTCTTTTAAAAGACCCTGTAATCCTATGAAAAAATTTTCTTCGATCGCCATATTTATAAACCAATAAATTATCTCACAAAACTTCTACATAGATTTACAATACATTATTTATTGTAATTTTGTGTTTGGGGGAATGGATTTCTTTTTTGGGTTCCCTTTTATTAATTTTCTAACATGTAATCATATGATTGTGGGAAAGAACCCATTTTAGTGTGGGGGTGAGGTTGTCATACCCAGAGTCTTGGGGAATGGAATTTACTATTTGTAATTTTGTAGATTTTATTGACATTTTTTCAAAAAAGAAATTCAAAAAGAAAAAAAATGGGTTGTGTCTTCGACATGTCAAAAATCAATCCTCTTAAACCATTTATATTATTATAAAAATTACAATTAGTGTCGTGAGAAGATGAATCCTGGGTTGGGATATAAGTGTGATTAATGTTTCTAGTTCAACATTGAAAAAATTGATAAAAAAATAATTAAATAGAAGAAGAAAAAGGGACACTTATTTCATTGGGAGATGTTTTGTGTTTTGTAAATATGTCATCTTTTCATCCCTTTCATTATTCCCAAATTTTTTCTTTCACTACAAAATCATTCCCTTGTAAATATGTGTTCCCATATCCATCCATTTTTCATTTCACCAAAAATCATGCATTTTGTTTTTACCAAGGACGATGTTTTACCCCACTTCTAATCTATATTGGACATTATATTCCCACTGTCCCATAGAAACATGAAAACACCTTCAAAATACCTATTGATTCTTATGCACTTTTGGATTTGTAATGGAATCTTAGAGATCATTCAAAAAATAGGATTTTCAATTTTGGTTATTTGATTACTGAACCTCCATAAATACATTTTTTCATATTGAGAGTTGTTAGTTTTGAGTGTCCACATTTTCCATTTTTAAATACAAGAATAATAAATGAATTTTTTTACAATATTTTTTCAGTGTCAATTTGTAGTGGTGTTTAATATAGATGAGTTAAATGTTCCAAACCTTCCCTCATTGTGGAAAACAAAATACTAATATTTTTTGGATAGTAAGGATTTTTTTAATGTTTCGATATTTGTGGAACATGAGGACATGTACAAGACAATGTGTGGTTTAGTTTATTTTATTGCTTTTTCATAACAATTTGTATTCTCTCTTTAATTTCATGTAAAAATGCATAATTGGTATGAGATACTCATGTGTTAATACTAAATATAAATTTTTAGCGTCATTTTATGTTGTTTAATTGTGGCTTTTTACTATTATAAATATATCTCAATTTTTTCCCTTATTACATGGTTTATATTTTTTAGGAATTATTATTCATTTTCCCATGTATCGATAGAAGGAACCAATGTTCAATTATTCTATTTGAATAGCCATATGGGCCACACAAGAAGGACTACAAAATTAGTTATGAAAATGGACCCTTCATGATGATTAAATTACTATGATTAATCCAGAAGTAGAAAATTATTGATTCCTCCCAAATGTTAGTGGAAGATAAAATTCATATTAGATAAAAATTTAATTCCCAACTCTAAAAATAGGGGGCACATCTGAATCATTTAAACCAATACCACCATTCGTTCTGGGAATTAAAATCAACTCATCAAAATTGACCTATAAAATGATAGAGACATCCATTCGAGCTAGGATTTTTTAGTGTGAAATATGAGTTTAGTTGGATGATTTTTTAGAATAAAGTGTTTAAATTTGAGGGTGTATTCTTATTCAAAAAACTGATTCAGATTTTGGCCTTGAAAAAGGATGGATTGAAATGGAATGATTAATATTGTTTACTAAAATCACCCTAATGTTATCTCGTTAAGTCCATTGGCAGCCAAATTTTCAATATAGATAGAGGAAATAAATATCTAAAACTTATATAACGATAATATCTCTTGATTAATCTTTCATTCTAGAATACTTGGTGTGTCCATTAGTGGGAATCTTTTGAATGAAAACAGCCCACCACCACTAGCTTATAAATACATCACAATGTTCTCTTTAGATGGGGCTGGAATAACAACACATAAGGTGGTGGTTTGGTGTGACTAGAGACTTTCCAAGGTCCTAGGAGTTCATTACTTGGTCTTGTTTCAACAATATATACATATCCTCCAATTTTATATTTGTGTTCATTTTTATTTTTTTACAATTGTATGTGAGTAAGTTGTTCTCAATTTCAATTCAATTTCATTGTAAGTTTCTTCTTCACATTTTCATTTAATCATTCATCATATTCTATTAAATATTAATTCTTTTAAAATATTTTAAATCAATTTGTAACTAATTTCCCCTATTTCTCTTTCATATTCAATATAATTTGTGATTTTACTTCTCATCATCATTCGTATATGTGTTCGACTCACAAATCTTTCCTTATCCGATTTTTTTTTGTTATATTTATAATTTGCCACAACATACACATATTACAAGATTATTAAAATTCTTAATGTATGAGTAAATATTATATTGGGGTGAGTGATTATTTGGGGATATTAAGTGACTGGGAACTGTTTCTCGATGATTATTCTTTATATAATCGTGTTTTATGTTGATCTTAAAATGTAATTGATTAAGGACAAGATTTGTTTAACATGTGGATTTCATGGATTATTTGAACTATAAATACACTACCATGAACAAGTAATGATTATGATTAGACCTCTAGTTAAGTTATAGATGGGACTAAAGTCATTACACTCAAGAGTTCTAATCAGTGTCATGTTGTGAAGTTGGAATTAATTTACTGCATAATAAAGAAAAGTTAAATGATATCCTAAATATAAATACCCAATAATGAACTCACCCCAATCATTATTACACTGATAAATCAATCTTCATTAATCAATCATTTAATCTTTGATCTGCAGACAAATCGCCAAGAAAAATACAATTAATTAATGTAATTATAGTAATACCAACATGATAATCCAATTTCAAGGTAAATGATATTAATAATGACCATATATAGTTTCTTTTTTATATTACCCACCACTATTCTAGGACCAATATCAACTCCCACAGTGGAACAAATGAGTCCTAAATTTAAAAATCATCAACAATAGTGTGGGAATCAATGTGGACAATTTTCTCCCCAACGTCATGAAAAATATGTATTTTGATTACATAATTAATGAAAGCATAAAAAGGTCTTAGATGATCAATCATTCAAAACACAGGTTTTTCTATTGATTTCAAAATGTATGGTTAATCTATAGCTTTTAATTGAGTCTTATCAATAACATTCATTCCACAATCATCAATAAATTTATCAAGTGTCATCATTGAATAAAACCTTTTGTGTTTCATAAAAGTGATTCACTCTTGAGAATAGTAATTCTATAAAAATATTTTCTTATGAAATAAAAAATAACGAAATCATATTGGGTTTGATTATCAAATGCATCAAAGAAAACATTCCATTGTAGAACATTGTATGGTTACATCATATTTTGTTTACATTTTAAGAAATAAATTTGTTTTATCAAATATATAATAATTAATTATTAAAGATGGTCATTTATGTACGACATAATTTATACCAAAATCCAAATCTCTTAATTCAGTATAAATTGAGTAAATAGGTGAACACAACACATGAAATATATATAAATAATGAAATTAAATAAATAACTATTTATAATGTTAATTATTGTACTGTTGACACATTTTATTTTTTCCATGAAGAAAACATGGGACTATGTAAAGCCTCTCCCCATCACAAAGGAAAAGATTTATGAAGTCTACATATAATTATTTGGTTCCAAATATATAATTTTTTGGTTCCAAATATATAATTTTTATAATAGTTTTAGGTATATGTGAAAAAAAATTATATGAGATATCATATAATGAATCATATTACTTATACAGTATTGTCCTAGAACAAACTAGTGTTAAATAAGTTTATGGGATGGGCCATATCCTACTTTTAATGGTTTAATATAGCCAATGTATATGTCCCATGACATCCAAATATTTGGAGGATATTTGGAAATGAGGGAGAAATTTCCATATTCTAATCACCTTCTTTTCTCATTGGATGGATATGTATTCTTCTAAAACTAGAAATATACATTGAAAATTTTTCCATACATTCAGATGCCAAATATCCTCTTGAATGGAACCATTAAGATGACTCTTGTTTGAGGAAAATGTTTTCATTGTGCACAAATTTATTTTAGCATGAAACATCTACCAAAATGAAATGGGTCCCCCAAGATGTTTTTAGTTGGAACATGTACTACAAAATAAGGCATGTAGATGAAAATTGAAAAATGAATTTGTTTTCCAATTAAATAAAATTTAATAGTTCTTTGTGGTATATTTTTATTAAGGATAGTGTTGGTAGCGATTAACTAGAATGGTCACTAAAAAAAGTAGATGAAAATAATTTGAACCAATATATTTTATGATGGAAAATTCCAAATTTCTGTTATAATTAATTCATGATGAATGATTTAGTAATCATGATATTTTTGGGATTTTAGTTTCAAATACAATCTATTGGGTAATTTGGATATATTATTGGAATAGCCTCCAGGAACCAGGATATTGTCTATTGACAAAGAGAAATTTACTTTTCTATAATGTTTTTGTCGCATAACAAGATCTATGTACATTCCATGTGTTTTAACCACTACCAATGGTATTAATTCTGGTCTAATAACTCATTCCAACTAGTCTAAAAAGTAGAAAATGTCATCATTGGTCAGTCCCTTTATATTTTGAAGAATTGAGAAAAAATGAATTTTTTTCAGTGTGTATTATGTCTATGAAATGATGAAACAAATTTATAAACCACTATGGAAACTCTCAAAAGATAAATTTATTTTTATAATTGTATGTGGCTTCGGTTTTAAAAAGCTTCTACTTTATAGATTTCATCTATCCATTCCCTAATGAAAAATAATAATCATTCAAATACTTATAAACATTACTTTGCAAAATAAATTGAGGTTGATGTTTAGGGTAAATGGTATCACTGATCCTTTAATGAATCTTAATGTATTGATGATCCATTGACTACAATTGTTGTCTGAGCATTAATCATAAACTACTACTATATTTAATCCATATCAATAGTTTATTCTTCATACAAATATGAAATGATTTTATTATAGACATTCCCCCACCGTAATTCATTTCATAAGTATAGAAATAAATTTTACACCATAGATGGAAATCAAGAATAAAAAATATATTTTTTTAAATAGAATAATATACACACACTAAAATATTCAAAATCTTATTCAACTCACTTACTAAAGTTTTTAATTATACTCCAATGTCATTGAAAATATCAAAAGGTCAGGATATTAATATTCTCTCGAATGTTAATAGGTTTTTTCTTAAATTCTGTGTTGTATGATTGTAAATTTTTATAATAATAGGCCATGTGGTTTGAGTAGTAGGAATTTGACTAAACAAATAAATACCATCACATGGTACACCCAACTTTACCTTACTCACCTCTGGTGAAAAATAAGGATGTTGGGCTTCAAATTCTAACCTTCGTATTTAATATTTTGGACCAAACAAGTCATCATTTCATTTAATTCTTTAAAATTCATGATATTTTGTATTAACTTATATTTCTACGGAAATAAATATATTTATAAACATGAGAATTAATGGAATGTTCCACAAGACTTTTTTTTGGAACATGATATGGTGTTCCATATTTATATTCCTTCAATTGATATATAACATGATATTTAATATCATTAAGGTTTATTTATTCCTCCTATAAAAACAACAATATTGTGGAAAAACAAGAATTGTATTTCTAAAAAACACAACCATATTAATTAACTTTATTTCTATTCAATGGTGTGATGTAATATGTTCACCATCGAGAATCATTTCCTTCAAAAACTAAATAAAATAATCAATGGAATTATTTAAAATACTATAAATGTTTTCTCCTGATGTCACCAAATTAAAAATTAAACCATTTTCATTTTAGTACATCTTGAGATTTTGATGTTTTGGAATCATCCATTAAAATTTTTACTCTCTCGTCAACATAAACTTGAATATTTTCTTCATATGTACTGATATAATTTCCTTATTTCACTAGTATACTAGATCTCTCATTATGATGAAAACATAGAAACCAATTAAGTATCAAATTTACCATAACACTTATTTATTACCATTCATGAACAACATATGATTGGATCAACTCTCTATTGTGATACCAAACATAATAGTTTGTTTGAAATATAGATTTAATTATTTGGTAACAAACTTCTATCTATCTTAAACATGGTCCTTCAACACAGTTATAATATTCTAATGGTATATGACCTCTAAAAGATACATTTTTATATTAAAAATATAAAAAAATCGAAATTATTATGAAAATCGGTTGAAATGCAATCAATATGATACTACCACCTTCTATCCATTCTATTAATGTGAAAACATGTTATGTTAAAATGAACAATGTAAACAATAATTACAATTATATCCAAACTCAATGGTAATTTATATGTAAAGTGTATTGGAAAATAAAGACAAATAACTGGAATCCCAATTGAATATAGTGCATGAAGTAAGTGACCATTGAAGAATACTATTGTTCATCACAACAAAGAACAAGTCATATCATAAGAAAATAACTTAGGCATGCTCCTAGAACCCAAATCAATGTCAATGTATTGGAATAAAAAAACTATATAATAATAACATAATGTTTTTTATTTAGTATCTATTGTGGTATTATAATACGAAATCATAATTCATGATAACGTTTTGTTCGTAATGGATTTTATTTAAAATTCACATTAAATTTATTATTGAAAAATAAGAAATTTTATAACCTGAAATAAATTCATCATATCCATTAAATAGTATCATTTCAATGATAGGTTTTATAACTCATCATTACAATAATTATAATGTTTACTATACATTTGAAAACCAAAATAAATAATATTACGCCTTTATGATATCTGTATATTAAATGTTACATTGTAGATAAGACAATTATCCTACAAAATGGGAAATATAAGAAAAGGGTTTTCATGGATTCAATAAATGTAATAACAAATCACATAACATAAATAAATAATGAAATTATTTTGGTATTATAAAAAGGTTGGAAAATTGATGAAAATAAAAACAAAAAATTTTAACTAGATCCATAACAAAATTATGGAACCGTAAAATTTCATATATCATAAAATAAAATTGATGCATTATTCCTGGGAAAAAACTATAGTTTAGGGAAACAACCATTTCACAATTTTAATTACCACATTAGACATAAATGTTGATTAATGGGTCATATAAATCTTACCCTTGTCATTTGAATATAATATCAAATAATTTCATCATTCAATGTTATTTATAAATCAATATTATTTGTCTTCCTAGTTTCAAATTATACATAAAATATCTAATAAATGAACAATAATTTTTTTATATATAAAAAATGATAGTAACATTACATGATAATAAAAATGGAGATTTTTTTAGGTCATCCTTTGGGTACTAATTTAACTCTATCCTATATAATAATGAGTTTTTATGAACTAATAAAACTATTTTTTTATAAATTACATTTAATGGAATTATGATTTCAGACACTATTTACATAAAATATAGGACATAGTTTTGATATTTTCTAAAAACAAAAATTCTCATCCTTTGAAAAGACATGTTTTAATTTTCACAAGGAACACAGATTTGATTTCTAAAAAATCAATTGTACTATTTTAGGTTATTGAAATAAATTTTTTATATAAATTAGAATGCGAATATACTTATAAAAATAAAATAATATCCAGACCTAAAAATATGAATTTGATTCATAATGGAATCAAATGATCCAAATAATTTAAGTATGACTAAAGTGGAAAACATAGTTATGGATCCTATAGAATCATCACCCAAATAAATATACTATTTATCACATACAAAACTATAAATAAATGTATTGAAAAACAACATAACAATTTTTCAACATTAGTATCAACTTCCAATGGAATAAATTTCATATATAAAATTGAAAATAACACCCCACAAAATAGAATAAAATTTGTTGTATCAATACTATGATGATGAATAAGATCATTAAAAAATCATATAATTATGGTCGATCATGGGAGAATAGAACTGGTCATATGTCGGGAGAGGGGAGAAGAAATAATTGTAGGTAATGAAAGCATAAATTTCAATAAAAGTTTTTTATAAATGGATGAATATCACCTTCTTATGGGGAAGAATTCACCTAAATATATGATGGAGGACTTCAAGCTCTAATGTGGGGAGGGGAATATGGCATCGAAATTGAGGAGGGAAGGGTGACCCCAAGCATAGACGGCTATTTTAAGGAGTTATACATTATATTTTAAAAAAATGTTTGTATAAATTAAGTTATAGAAATAATTTATAAAACCATCTACACATATTTTGAAACAACATCTATACCCCAGGGTTATCTAAACCTTGGATATTTATGAGTGGGGATTCAACCATTTCTTAATATTGTGAGGAGCTTCCCAAGGGAGAACTCTAACGAGAGGATAACTCTTCCAACCCAACATCTTTAGTTCAATTATTTTTATGCACCCCCATGATTACTTGAATACATAAATGGGTGATATCATAAGGCATATTATGATGATGTAGTATTACTATTATAATTTAATTCCTATTTTTTATTTTCATCCTAAATTATTCTATAAAAATGGAAACGTCGACATGCATTTGTGCAGAATTATACGACCATAAGAATAATATTTTCTATATGCTTTTTTACATTCTTGATGAAAAGAGTTATTTAATGAAAAATATAATAATTAAATCATTGTTAATATTATTACATTATAATAATATTTTTTAGTGAACCCTTCCAATTCTAAGAAAAATTATAGAGTCATCCATGTATATGTTGATTAACACCTCCATAGAATGGAATATTTCACTTTTATATAATATCACACCATGAATTATTTTTAAAATTAATCTATTGTCTAATAATTATATTTAAAAACTCATAATATTTTTTAATATTAATATATTTTGTTATATAGGTAGTAAAATAATAAATTATTATAGTAAAATTAACAAACACAAATGTACTTATATAGGAACCTTTATTAATTTGAATCTATTTTAGGATAACCCTTATTAATATATATAATAAATATTATAATAAATTAATAATGGAAAGAAATATAATTTTATAGACATCATTATGTTTTTACAACACCTTTTAATATGGAAACAAACAAAATATGGAATGAAGAATTTACTAAACCACCCCAACTAACTGATGTATTTTTGAACTACATTAAAATAAATAAATAAAATTATAAATGGATATTATAATAAAAATATATATGAATATATATGAATATTTTTTTTGGATATATACTTAAATAACATAATAAAATTACACTTGTATTTATGTTCTAATATAGAATTCATATATACACAAGGTAAGTGATATTTAGTATTACAATAAATTGATTTTGGATATATTTTCACTTTATTAATAAACCTTATATGAAATATATTTCTCATTGAAATAATATATTTTTAAAAAAATTATCATAAATATATACCAAGTTAAATAACTATTTCATTTCAGGGTTTATACATGTTTCTAGGGGCCTTTAAAATTAACCATTTAATGTAAATATGATTTAATAAAACATTATTATTTATTGTATCCTGACTTGATTCAAACCGAGAAAATGTTTATAAAACATCAATATCTTATAGAAACCTAATTATTTTATTGAAAATAATATTGGTTAAATTCTAGTTTTTTGGAAACCATTAGACTCTTTCTGATCTGTAAATGATCACTTAGTAATTTAATAAAACTCCACCTTAATAGTTATTTTTTATAATTCATATCTATATTATTCCCATTAATTGTGACCATTTAAACACAATGTTCAAGTAAACTGTCTATTTCTCAAAAATGATTGTTCAAAATGACTTAACTTCAACTTTCCTTGGGAACCTATAAGATTTACACTTTTGTTATTCTGAATATTTCAATTATGAAACCCACTTCATTTTTATGGGTTTTGTAACTTGATTATGTATTATGTATGGTTTTTTATACATTTTTAACATATAATTATTATTATTGTTAGGTGTTAGGTGGTTCTGGGATTATAAATACCTTCAATCCATTATGAAAATGAATATATACTCTTTGATTTCATTTAAGAGATTATGGAATGAACCTAGTCTACCATGGGAATTTTTCCAAATTATGATGTTGTCTAGGTATGGGCTCTTGAAATATGTATTGGATATCTTATTTTATACTGTTTACACATGTTTTTTATTACATGATATTATAATATCAATTTCTTATTCCATTTTCCATTCTTATGGTCATTATCTTTATGGTATCCTGATATTCTATTTGACTCTCTTGTTATTATTTATCTCTATCATTAGTCTATTACTATGACTTATAGATCACCATTTTATTTATATATTTTCCTCATGGTAATATATGTTGTTTTAAATATTTTATTGGTGGTAGGCTCTCTATGTAGAGTTTCAAACAAAGAATTTTTTTGCTAATGACTATGTACTTATTTATCTAATATTCCAAAATACACTGGACCTCTAGATCATTTGAATGTAGTATTTATATATTAAGTAATAAATAATGAAATATAGTATGTTTACTCCTGGGGAGTCTATATATCAAAATATATTCCACCAAATTTGGAAAAATATCTAACATATCCTATTTAACATTATGCATATGGTCTGAAAAATTATATATAAATCCTAAATGTGGAATACGTAATATTCTTTAACCTCCCAACCATATAACAACTCATATTAATGTTTAGTAACTAATAATATCCAATAAAAATCATTGGCCAAAATGCAAACATATCTACATATTTCACCCAAGTATCATTCTCGATATTCTCATGCCACTAATACAAGAATACCTTGCTAACCTCTTCCCATAAAATGTATCCTCAAACTGATAAAATATATAAATGGGTTTCTCCTTGATTGATCCATCAATATCCAATATGAAGTTATTCACACTAATCAACTGATAATTATTTGGGTAATATCATTGATGATGAGATATGTGGAATACATTAAACATAATATGAATCCATTAATGAATCGATAACTGGTAGTCCACTATACTGGTCATTACGATAACCACAAATGGGCCGAAAATTATAAGAACCGACTCCCCTAACCATTATAAAAATTGCATAACTCATTCATAATATACTACATTGTCTTATCATAATTTATATAAATTTAATGAGAAAAAATAGAATTCCAATTTTTTTAAGATATCAAATAATAAATTTGAAATAAAACTACATTCATTTTTATTTAAACAATCCATATTCACCACTAGATATCAATGACTTCAAATAATTACATGGGATATCCTAAGAACATGATTTATGGGAGAAAATGAAATCCTAGGTTAGTATAATAAATGGAAACAAAGCAGTGATAAATCATTAACAAAAGAATCCTAAAAGATATGAATTGTAATTAGTTACATGTAATCATGGAAAATAATGAATGATATCATAAAAAATTTTGATAATAGAAAGCATGAAAATGTTCCAAAATATAGAAAATTTCATAAATATAAGTCATGTATCCTGACAAAGACATCATAACATAATGTTCAAGGTTAACAAACCCTTCAACCATACAAGGTATTGCAAGAAATAAAATCATTTCCAAATATATTAGGGGAAATAAATTTTCAATACTAACATTCAAATAATTATATATGATTATGCTATTTGATACTTCAAAAACTAAATCAGTAATCAAGCATAAATGGGAAATAAATCCATATACAAAAATATGCTACACAATGTTATGATAAATGATAATAAGTCAACGAATAACACATGTATACATAATAGTATTGATATTATAATATTTTACATTTATGGAAATAATTTTCTAGAAATAATGGATTATATATGTTGTTTATTAGGATAATGATATAAAAAACCAAAGAAACGTTGAGGAGATAAATAATGCAATTTCTATTTTTTCAGATATATTATCATATACACTACGTATATGAAACTAATGGATAAAAACCATAAATAAATTAACATAACTAGATTAATGAGGATAATATAAATTATTAATTGTTTAATTAATTTATATAATCAGACTATGATTTTGGTATTTAATAATGGAAACATAACAAAAACAAGAATGATGTCTTGGAAATAACCTCACAACTCATAGAGGATATGCTTTAAATACTTCCTATAACATGATAAATAATAAAATTATGCATATTAATTAATATATACTAATACTACATATTTATTTCCTATTTTTTTCTTTTTTATATATACCCCATTCCATTATTAGTCATTATGTTGTTATTTTATTAATCAATATGTTTGGTCAATGGTCGTATAATTTCATCTGTTGGATGATATCAATGATTAATTCTTATCCATTGGTTTGATGATTTATAATAGAATCCAAGTAAATATATATTTCATCCTAGTTGAATAATTGATCAATAGTTACTTCATAACTCAAAATATGTTCAATCAGTTAATAGATATTTAGTAAAAACATTTTTTAATCAATATATTTCGTATGAAGTTTTGTGTTCAATATTTTATAGATCATGATTATTTTATAATCTTATAACCATAAAAAAATAATTTTATATTAAATATTATATTTTTTTGAAAAAATATTTCTAAAACATGATGGTAAGTAAAGTGATGAAAAATATATCACTAACATTTATTTTACAATACATCAATTTTGTGAAAGAATTTTTAAGAATAAAATAACTGGTAGAGAATAATCCCGAATTTATTAATATAAAATTTTAATTTTAGAATTTTAATTTTTGAATCATATAATTATAGTATAACCATAGGGTTCATGTGTATGAATGTAATTATAATTTTTTAAAAAATGTGTTGAAAAAATATTCATTTTTTTGGGACACTTTTATATACTAATTTTTATGCAATCTGGGGGTGAACTTTTAATTTCAATGAAACATAAAAATCAAAATAAGGGTAATTTAAAACATATTTTTTTTAAATATTTATACCAATAGTGTCTTTAGATATTAATATGAATGATGGGAGTATGGGTGTATTTATATGCTACTATGTTGGGTGTTTTTCTAATTTAATGTTTAGAATTTGTTTAATTTTTTAGAAATACATTGATTGTTAATGATTCATGGATCTTATAATAGTGGTTGATAATAATATATATCTATATTATAATTTAAAATATTTAAAAAATAAATGTTATCATAGGAATATTTTTTTTAATATAATTTTATTATAATAAACCATAATTTTGGATTTGTAATTTCTTATATAGATTTATAATTTCAATATACTTTTTTAAATGATTCATTTTACTTTTTTAAAATTTTCCAAATGATAAAATACGTTAAATACATTATGGATTCGTTATGAAATCTCTATGATGTAATAAAACTAATGGTATATGGGAAAAATATTTTTAAAATTCATAAAAAATTAAATTTTTAAGAAAAATATCATTAATAAAATTTTTATGTAATGATTCCCTAAGAATAGTATATTTTTAAATGTAAAATTTTAAATTAGAGAGTTTGAAACGTTAAATTTTAAATTAAAATCATTTTTTTACAAAATATATAATGAATATTTTAAAAAAATGAATCATATATACAAATTTTGTATCATATTTTCATAAATGATATTATAATAAAATAATATTTATATTACGTAATTTTATTCAAGTTAAATATCATTTATTATTAGTAAAATACTGTTATTTTTTTAATATTTTAATGGCCATTTTATTATCCCTATAGTCATATTTGTATTCCAACAGTCAAATTAGGTTTATACATTATACAAATATATAACATACCATTAATTCATCCTTGTGTAAAATTATTCAAAATTTTCTAGATTTGAAATAATAAAAAATTGATTATATTTATTATACTTTGTTATTTTTTACAAAAAATTATGAAATCTATTTATAACAATGAATTTATATCGTCGATTATTTTTAATAGATTCTAAAAATATTTTTATACAAAATATTTTATAATAGATGTTAAAAATATTGGTATGAGGTTTTTTCCAGTGTTCATAAATTGAATGATGTAAAAATATATTTATGATGACAGTTAGATTTATAACATAAATTGAAAGAAATAAAAAAAATAAATTATTCCATTATCTATATATAGTCACATTTGTTCTCTCGATTTCATCCGATAACAGCTCACATTTTTCTAAATTCTAGCCTAACTATATTTTTCATCAACCCCCCGACTATTATTCTCTTCATTATATATCTTTATACACCATTTTAATTCTTCATTTTGCTAGTGTCATAGCCTACCAGCCCGAATCATCTTCATAAAAAAATAATCAACTTCTTCTGTCAATGTTTTCATCCCTCTAATAATTTTTTCTTCCATCAACGATTCAGAAGTTCTAGTTGGAATAAATACTTTAATTCAACCAAAATGTATTATATAATCATATGATATTTTTATTATCATTATTTTATTGATATTATAATTTTATATTTTCATATTTGTTAAATATTGAATGTGTGCTTTGAAAATGTAAAATATTTTAGATATTAATTTATTTAATAAATAAAAATTGAATTTTAAAAAACTGCGTTTATTTAAAAATATAAGTATCATTGTATTTTTTTAGTCCTTATGTTATTTTAAATAGTTGAAAAATAATCAATATAGTTTTATTTGAAATTTAATGTAAATTTTCATTTCTAAAAAATGAATTACTATTTTTTTGATTTTATAAGAGAGAAAATTTTCAAGTAGTTTTGTTAAATATATGTTAATTTTTTAAAGGTATGAAATAATTATCATGATAACTACCTATATAGTAAATTTATTTCTTGGGTAATACTTCATAAAGGTTACTTTTGATGATAAAAATATTTCAATATTAATTTTGTTTTTGAATTCATTATAATTTAAATAAAAAACCACCTTATATAAAATATTGTTTTGAAAATTGAAATTATATTTTTAATAACATAACAACAATGTACCTTATTACATTATTTAACAAAATATAACCAGACAATGAAACAAGACACCCATCCTAGTACATCATAGTGGTGAGGTGCAACAAGATAATGGAAAAACGTATCATATAAAACAACATGGGAAATATAACTAGCGTATAGTGAAAAATAAAAAAAATAAAAATCCATGAATTATGATAAATATTGGATAAACATGAATTTATGGCAATATAATACCAACATTCTCTATTTTACCCAATGTATCCACATGACTTTCCTAATACGAAGGAATTTTTTAAAAGAGAACACAACATACTACAAGATCCCCTTCCGTTTATATGAGTAATAAAAAACAATCTCAAAACTCACCCAACTATAATAGTAGGTTCTGAGAAAAAAAATCAATATGGTTATATGATAGAATATATACAATTTAGAATAAAATAAATGAAAAATTTCTATCTATAATATAAAAAAATACAATGTTTTTTTAAAAAAATCATTGGTAATTCTTCCCATGGATTTCATAATATCATTTCTTATTATAAAAACAATGAATAAAAAAATTATAAACACTAAATCATGATATTATAATTAAATTGAATACATTTATACATTATAAGTCAAACATGTATGAAAATAATCGTGAACACAAATTAATTTGAAAACAAGGGAACAAATAACCATGATCAGTCCGTCTTGTGTTTAAATGTGAATAAATAACTATGACTAAGCCATGGGTTGAGAGAAATTAAAAAATATAATCATTAAAAAACTGTCTTGTGATAAAAAATGATAAAATAATCATTACTGATGTAACATCCCTCCACTCCATGTTGGCTTTTCAAGAAGAATAATTTCAACATGTCCTCAAGTGGCATCCCCATGACGCAAAAGCCCGAAAATAAATGTTGATGGGATTCAGTAAGTTTGGGGGAGTATTTAACTTTTATGAATAATAGAAAAACCCAAACAACACATAAACCAATGAAATCTAATGTATAATGCATAATAAAATCAAATAAAACATAATATTTCATTCATCAAATAATACTAAAATCATGTGCCACATTAGAAGAATAAAATATCAATCTACACAATTGAAGACAAAACCCTTAATATAAAAACTACCAAAGAAAACCATAACTACCATTCTCTTACAGTTCATAGACATTTATCTAAAACAATTTATTTGAATAAATTTCAAAAATAGTTTATTCCAAAATATAAATAATTTCCATATCTAACAGTTTTATAAAAAAACATTTATTTTCAATGATTGTAAGGAAACAATTCATCGAAACCCATTTTACAACTTCCATTAGAAATAATCCATTCTATTCCACATATCCACACAGCCATCTATGAATGCATATTATACCTCCCCATACTCATGAGTGGTGAGTCATTCATTGAGTAATATTTCACTTATTTTAACATTTTGATGGTGGAGATCCCTAAAACATATTCATTCCAATATTAACAGGGGAGGCTCTTTACCCTTATCCAACTTGAATGCATAGGAACACACATAATAATTATGCTTAAAATCAATGCCAAAACAAATATTTCCTTCATTTCATAAAAAGTGATCATTTATTGAAATCTACTCAAACAACAATTCATACTCAACCATTTTAATTAATTTCAATAGAACAACCCCTTAATTAAAAATAAACATGTTAATAAAATTACATAAAATACAAACAACCAGTATTTTATAAATACAATTTTATAACAATAACCAATTCACTTTCTAAAAAACACATAAATTCCATGATTCTAAAAAATTTCACTAATGATTGTTTTCAACAAATATTTCACAACAAGTATTCATTCAACATCACCCAAAATGACAATATTTAAAATCAATGCTTCATATTCTAAATAGTGGAGTATACTGTGAATCCACCTACTTTGGGATTTATGATAAAATGAATTATGGCCCGACAAACATCTCAAAACATGGTCGAAACTCCATAGGACCACCTTAGATCACTTCCGCAATTATAATCCAAGCAGAATATAAACATAGTTGGCAACATCAACCCCATATAAACACATAGTGGGAATAGATCTATGAAACCAATTAATGGGATAACTATATCTATGAAAATATATTAAGAACTACCAATAATAATTCCTTACCACAAGAATATGACCTCAAAACACCAAAAAAGCCTCCATATTTGTCACAAATTGAGGGGAGAAACTTTCTTGGACTAAGAGAGGGGAGAAATCCCTAGATAAGACTATTTTTAAACACAAAAGAGTTGTTAAATAATAAGCCCAACCTAAATCCACAATTTCAGGATCCTGTTACATTTTCATGAATGCATTAATCTATCAATGAGAAAAATTGTGTGCTAATCACGTGTTAGCCGCATCATAAAAGAATGATCTTTTCAGGGTTGGAATGTATTGTTTCCAAACCATGCATCAACCATTCTAAATATACTTTCTCAATAAGTCAATATCCACCTTTCAAGGTGCACGGTTTCTCCTTGGGGACACACTATTTCAGAAAACTGTTTTACTTAGCTTTTTCTATTGTCCCACTGTACATAGTTTCATGTCTCTGTTCCATGGTTTCGATAGACTATGTAATAACCGTGCACCAATATAAATTCACCAAAATATATACAAAAGTTCTCCATACTCTCAAAAAAATCACACATATAATTTCATTCTTAAAATCATAATTGAAGGGTTACATTCTCAAAACAAGGTGTTCTAAATTCTCCCAACCATTTTACTTTTTTCCATAGAATTTGGAAACCCACCAGTTCCCTAAAAGAGTTTCCGCCATTTTTCGTTTATTTAAATCCCACATTCTAATGTCTCCTTTTGAATCTGACAATGCTATTAAAAAATATGAACTAGATCGATTCTTTTCCAATGTAATAATTTCTCATGGATATCTACAATCCACAATATTGTGTGCACCAAGGAAGACTCTATCTCTAGATTAGCGTCATCCTATCTGATCACTTGGTCAGGATAAGGATGATACATTCTCAACTGATACACATATAATACATTATGAATATATATATATAAACCATGGTGGCTTTATCAGATTATATGCTACCCCTTTAACGCATTACAGTATCTCAAAAGGGCCTATATAATGATGAGATATCATTTCCTCCTTCCTAAAATATTGTTTTACAAGCCTTGGATAGATCCTAAAGAACACATGATTGCTCCTAAAAAATTATAGAGGCTATTGATGATGATTTATAAAATATTTATCACGATGATGCTCTCTCTTCATTTGTTTTCTAATCAACAACATATTATCCATTGTTTGATGTATAAGGCATATCCCCACTAGTAATGTCTTGCCTGTTTCCACCCAAAAAGGGACGAATGAAAAGGAATCCCATAAAAAGCTTCAAAATGAGGCATTCTCTAAGGAATAAAAGAGATATCTATTTTAGAACTCCAATAAGCGTATGTGTTCCATCCATGATCCACCAAAATCAATTACATAAGCCTACAACATGTCTTCGATCATTTTTATCATCATTTCACGTTCTTCGACTGTTTGGGGATGATATGTTGTACTCATCATCAACTGAGTCCCATGGTATTTCTATAATGATTTCATGGTAGGAGATGTAACCAACAAATATCATTATTATATGATCAAAACTGGTATGCCATGCCACTTTACCACATATTATATTTATATTATGGGTAGAACCCCCATTGAATGAGTTTCAAAAATTGGTATGAAATGACCCAACATTGTGAGATGATCAACAACCACCCATATTGAATCATGTATCCAAACTGTTTTTGGGACACCTATTATAGAAATATATAGCTATATACTCCAATTTTCACATTTTGATATGTAAGGATAGTGAAATAACTGTTGTTCGTAGATTCTCTTCCTTGACATGAGAACAATTCACGCATCTAGAAATGAACTCATCCACTTTCCATTCCATGTCTCTCTACCAAAAAAATTCTTCCAATGAATTTTAAATATTCTATGTTCCAAGATGATAATAAAATCTTGATCTCTATTAAGCATTCAGACGTGGTACCTAACAATCCATATGTATAACCATGTAGTTTTTAAATCACAACCATGAACTATCATCCATCAACCATCCCTCAATGGTCATCAAAACATTGAGTTTTAAACACATCACCAAATTTTTTGAATATAATGTTTATTTTTCGTTTTCTATATTCACAAATTGAGGAACCAATGAGACTAGAATGAAAACATAAACATCCCCTCTATCTTCACATACCTAGTGGATCTCAATTCGGTCCAACATCAACTACCACACATCTGCCGAATGTTTTTTCCTCAATGAATAAATCTTTATACATAATGTATCAACCATAAAATGGAATTTTATAGTTTATTAAATTATTTGAAATCAGAACATTTGGATATATATTATGTATCTCCTATTTCTCATATTCAAATATCATTTGGTTAAAATATGATTCATGTTATTATGATCTGTGAACATAGTAAAAAATTAAATAAATAGATAACGATGTTATGTCTCAAATGCATGTATTATAGCAGATAACTCCAAATATTATTTTAGGAATTTAGTCTCATGAACTCGTTACTTCCTTGAAACATAAGTAGAAACATAGTCTCCTTGCACGATAACACTGCCCAACCATGACCGTGAAGAATCACAATACACCATCTACCCCTATCCTTGTTTTGAAAAAATCTTGATCAATGGTGATATAAGAAGAATAATAAGATGTTGAAAAAACATATGTAATTATTCACCCCATTGGACTGTAACATTCTACTTGATGTCAAAGGTGATTCTAATCATGATAAGTCTTACATAAATTATCATTAATAACTATATTGACCCTGAAAGCTCTGTATCACAAAGTTGTTCAATGGTGGTTTCCCATATATTGTAGCTTCTATCTTCATCATATCCCCTAAAACACATCTTTTATAATTTTCATGGACCTGAAATTTTACATCTTGTACCAAAAAATCAATCTTAGATAATTATTAAAAAACTGATGCTCTATAAAGATTCTGAACATTTTCACCATGATTTTTTCATTCTCATCCTTTTTCATTTAATAGACCAATATGTATTCCAAATATACCACAATAAAGAATCTGGATATCCCTGAAATATATTATACATCTATTCCAGATATACGTCTTGTTCATTCATAATACCTAATGGATTTACCACATACTCATAGTTTCCATATCTTATTTTGAAAGAAATCATTGTAATATCCTCCTTCCAAACTCAAAATTCATGATACCCAAATTTCATGTCCATGTTGGATAACCAATCAATTCTCAACAATTGATTTCAAAAAACAATTTTTTAAGTGGAAACATGTTCCTTATCGTATCATGGATAATGAAATGTTAATTTACCTAATGAAAATGTGTTCTATATACTTTATTCAAAAAAAATATTGGTGCTTCCCATTGAGACGTCCTCATCCAAATGAACTCTTTTATTTCCATTACATCAAACTACACATTAAATTAACTTTATTTTGTTGATGACATTCGATAAGAATGATGTTAGTTAGTACTAGTCCTCAGGGGGAGATCATTCATAAACTCTACATACCTTACCAGTGGTTTCCTGGATATGTATTCTCGAAAAATAATTAGAAACTAATACACCACCACAAAAAACTATTTTTCTTGATCTCTTGCATCGATGCCAAATACAATGCAGCCAACATGTTAGAGATTCTTCAAACTAATAGTTTTTGTTATACTGTTTCACATTATTTTACAATCTGTTCTCCTTGAAAGAGATTCTTAGAACCATTTTCAGTTGGAAAAATAACCCTTTTGTTATAACAGTTGATGTAAGACTAGAAATTTTCAACAGTTAAATATCCATGATTACATCGTAGGAATCTATTTCTTTCATAGATTAATCCCATTTCAGTGCATATAAATCATCCTTTATAGGACATGTTAAACACACAATGTCCTTACATTACCTTTTCCCAACCTATGATTTATATTTTATCACCGATTTAATAATCTATACTATAAAAATTACTTTGTCTACAGCAGGAGATGAAATAATGTAATGGGATGAAGCAGTATCAATCAATACATACATAAGGGTAGAATTCAATATATTTTTACCTCTCACCAGATATAGTCCAGCCTGATCATCCAAAATCACCTTCAAACTCCATATAATTTATTTATCACCGAATAGTTTCCCTATAGCCATATTGATATTTAGATTCTTATGTATTCCTCGAATTACAATAATAAGCATGGATAGACCAGTTCTTCTAACAATATTGATTTCTCTACCCTCACCCCTTCAAAGAATATGATGACTATGATTCATGGGATATATCTCAATCACCTAACCTTAGAGCACTGCGAATATAGTTCTCAATATGTCCCATCATGTTGCAATAATAGAAATATCTAGGTGGTGTTGTAAATTAACTCTTAATGTGGTCAAATTAAGAACACTAGAAACATTTAAACATTCTCTTTAGTTTTATAGGAAGGATTACTGATCTAAATGTTTGATTCTAATTCACCCTCCCACTGATGAAAAATGTGTTAAAGTTCCACTAGATTCGAGAATTAGAGTTCCCACCATTTTGGATGGGAATACAAATACACCCTCCTCCAATATAACCTGATTTGTACCTTTGAGCTAAATTATCTCTCTTTACTATTTTTGAAAAAAAAAATGAATAACAAAACAATATTTAAATGGATTTCATACATCAAACCTACATCACAAATTCATTTAATTATTGGTGTAGTAGTTGAATCCTCTAGTGAAATCAGGACCATGTTCATGAACATGGACTCATATTAAATAACCATAATATTCCATTACTTCAATCAGAAGAAATTAATTATTCACTAGATTTTGAATGTGTGAGAACAAAACTATTTATTAAAATATTCCTCAAAATCCTCCCTACCACGACCTTCATCCACATTAACCGAAAAACATAGATACCCCATATCATATAATACCATCCATAACATATGTCTCCATATTAACATTCATCTTTTCAAGTGTTCTGATTAAATTGAAGGTTTGATTCATCTTGTTCAGCCACACCTCTAACTTCTCTTGTTCAGAAACACCCTAAAAGATGGGGGGGACTATGATTCTGGAATTTGATGGAATGAACCACTTTCTTTGTCTCATGCCCCTTAATCTCTTAGTCCACATCGTGAAAATTTTATTCGGTATTGTGAATTATTTTTTGGTCCATCGGAGGATTGTGTAAAACAAAATTCTCTACATATTATTCATATTGGTTTCTATAAGACTTACGTAGTGCCATTTTATATTCACATAAGAAAAACCATAATTACCACTCTATATTTGTTGATGGATTAAGATTTAAAATTATATCACATCAACTATTCAAACATTACATTAAAAAATCATTCATCTGCACAATCAAAAAAATATGAAAAATCTATACATTGTTTTTAAAATAATACTCTTTTTAGGATATCACAATAATGCTCTATTTCCCATTCCATCATTTCAAAAGATCCATAACCTTTTTCAAAAATATAAAAATTCATCCAAGTCATATATCCATAATCAAAATGAAATATTCACTCCTAGTGGGGTGTATTTTTTTAATGCATGTCATGCTCATCAAAAAGGCTAAACCCAAGATAGTGAGATTTCAATTTCTATATTTGTCTCCAAAACATGTAATTAAGAAGCTTCTTTATAACATTATGTTCTATATAAAAAGGTTAATACATTTTTTCCCACACATTTCAGGTTCCAAATATATGACTTTTTTTATTATCCAAACTCGAAGAATAAATTAGAATTAATTCATCTCCAAGACCAAGAAAACTGATGTCTACATGTTTCAAAAAGTAAGGACCAAGGTGTTTCAACTTTTCACAAACAGATTTTGGATAGAAAAAAACTAATATTCGATGTAATATTCCACCCCTTATAATTGTATTGGGAAGAGTTCGAATTTATACTTGGCCTTAAGTGACATCCCCAAGATGCCAATGGTTGGAAATAAATTCCTATGTTCTTAAATACATGTGGGGTATGAGTATACCTATAAAAATAAATCAAAACCCCAAACATTTCATAACAAAATGAATGGTACTATATGATAAATGATAAAAATGATTGAAAATCAACGTTTCATTTGTCAAAACAAACTAAAACCCTTTTAAACAGGGGAAAACTATAATATCAGAGTACACAGGGGAAAAACTATCACACACAAAATAACCAAATAAAACTATAACTCTCATGTTCCAACAAGTTTGATCCTCCAGGTCCACCAAACAACCCACGTATCATGAATTACTACTTACGATGTGTCATTCTTTAACTTTTTCCATCTATTGGTAAACAAGTTATTCAAAATAACCCTAGTTCCAAATCATGGTTGTGTGATGAAATTTAATATATTTTCCATAGTGACATCACTACTGATGGCACAAGGACAAAACATGTTAGAGAAATTTGTATACTATATTTTATATATAACAGTTCTGAAAAGCGTTTAGTTTAAAATATAGTCATGTTATATAGAAAATAGTTTTCCACCAAAATACATATTTTATTGAAGGAAAAAAATAAATGATTTTATAATCATATCATATTTTCCATTTTGAATAATCCATTCTATTCCAATTATCCACACAACCAACAATGCATGAAACATGGACCTCATTACACTCACGACTGGTTAGTCATCCTTTCACTAAGAACTACACATTTTAACAATTTTGATGGGGTAGGGCCCGGACCCTTATTCATCATAGTAAGGATCAGTGATAATCATTACCCTTTTCCAACCCAAATGCAGATGAACATAGAAACTCATTATGAGTAAAACCAATTTCACAATAGATATTTCAACCATTTTAATAAAACCATTATTTAATAGAAATCCTCTAAAATAACTATTTATTCTTATTAATTCCAATCGATTTCAATAATATAATCCATTTATTGAAAACATATTAATTATTCTATTTATTACAATTCCTGAAAACCCATATTTGAAAATCTCCATTTTAAAATCAAGAAAAAAAGCACATTCTATAATGACACCCAATATCACTATTAAAAAAGTTTTAGTGAAGAGATTCTTCAAATAATATTTCATTGATATTTCACAATCAAAATAAATTAATGAAAAATTATAAATCAAGACATCATATTCAAAATATTGATGTCAATATCGATTACACCTACCTCGATCATTATGAAGAAATGCAGAATGGAATGAAGAACATCTAAAAACTGATATAAAATAAACATAATATTATTTAATGTCTTACCCTATCATTAAAAAATCCAAATATAAATTTATTTTGAACCATAAACTCTAGATTTACCTAAAATGGGTGTAGATCTAATAAATAGAGAGATTGGGAGAAATGGGTCTATATAAACTCATCCAGAACTTCCATGATTGAAGCCCAACTTATAGTATAATATTTTAAAATTCCAAAAAAAGAATATGTAATGGTTAAAAATCTATGGGATAACCATCCAGAGACATGGAGTGGAATAAATAATGGGTTAGGTCATTTTTTGGGACACAAATTAATGGTTCGAGATTAAGGCCATCATTGATCCACAATTTTAGCATCTTTTTTTCATGAATGGTATAGTAGAATGCTTAGGAAAACCATGTTCAACCCATGCATTGGCCACTTCCTCAGGGAGAGAAAATCACATGATTTGATTGTGTGGATTCAAAAACATGTTTCCACAGTGCTGATGCTACTATCTCAAAAATTCCAAAGACACATTTTAATGTGCCCAATTTTTACTTAGTGGAGGAATAGTATGGGAAAACCATACCATGCCCATATACTACCCATGCAACATCTATTTTTCACTTATCTAACTATTCACATATTCCAGTTGTTATTTATAGTACACACATTCCATGAACCAACCATGAACCTATAGAAATGCATAAAAAACACACTAAAGGATCATCAAATTTTCCAAAAAATTACCCATATACATTAAATAATTAAAAAAAATACAGAAATAGTTACGTACATGAAACAATTGGTGCTAAATTCTCACCAACATTGTACTTTACATTCACAAAATGTTGAAAACCATTTGTGATCGTAAAATTTTCTAACCATTTATCAAAATATCTTTCTCCCGTTCCTAATTCTCATACCAAATCTAACCAAACATCGAAAAAATACACACTAGAAGAATGCTTTTACCATTCAAACCATTATTTTCTTATCCAAAATAAAAACGTATATATGAACCGAAAATGTACCTGGATCTAGTTTAATGTGATTCCATCTGGTCACATGGTCATGATCAGGCTGTTGATTTTTCAATTGACACACATCGAACACATTTTTCACTATACCGAACCATGGTGGAAATGATTGCTGAAATTACTCCTGTCGAACCAATTCTAATATCTCAAAAGGTCATATTTATCAAGGCTATAGAATTACATTATTTATAAAATGTATACTTCCATGACTTATAGAGATCCTATATTACACATGGTTGATCACTACAAATGAAAATGGATTTCGACGATCATCCTCCTATGATTTGTTATAAATTTGAGTTGTCTCCATCTATTTTCTAATCAACTGAATCATCATTGTGGTTTTATGTACACGTATCATCCAAACTCTTCATTTATATTATATTTCAACCAATAATTTAATGAACAATAAGGATTACCAAAATAAGCTTCAAAATGATCAATGTGTATCGAAAAATGATAACTGTTATTATCTGAGAACCCCACTAAGGGTATGTGTTACTCCAATATGCCAAAAAAATAATTTAGAAAATACTTCAAAATGTATTCCAACATTTTTATCATACATGTTGATTTTCCATCTATCTGGGGATGATATGTCATACTCATCATCAATTGAGTCACAAGGGTTTTCTAAGAGGATTTCAATAAATTAGATTTAAACCATAGATCTCAATTTGATACGATCAAAATGAGTACTCCATCAAACAATATAACTTCTCAGATGAAAATTTTCGAAGGACCCCCCACCATATGAATTTCACAAATAGGGATAAAATTATCTATATTTATGAGAGGATATAGAATCACCCATATTGAATCATGTTTCTGAACCACTATTTGGATACTAGTTACAAAATCTATAATTATCTTCTATCATTTCCACAAAGAGATATGTAATGAATACAACATACTTGTTGGGTGATGATGCTCTATCTTTACTTTTTGACACGTCATGCTACTCTAACTGAATTTTACCACATTCCATTTCATGATTCTCTAGAAAAATAATGATTTCAATGCATTATACATATTCAGTGTTCCTGGTTGAACAAATGATAATGAACGTTGGTATGAATTATGATTTTATTTACGATAATCCATATATACATCCATCCGATTTATGAACCACATCCCTGAACACTCATCCATCTTTCATAAAGAAATGGTCCCGCACCATTGATTTATGAGCTAATCACAACACATTATGAATTATTGTTATGTGCATATTCCACAATATTCGCTAAAATAGGAAGTAAAGTGATTGGAAGGAAAACCAGAAATCTACCTCTATCGTCAAATTAGAGGTCTGTGTTGGCTAAGTCTGAAATTAACTACCCCTCATAGAAAGAATATTTTTTCAAACATATAATATGTCTTTTTTATTAATGCATTACCAGAAATGTTTTTATACCCTGTTAATACATTAATTCTACGTAATTTTTTTTGGATATACTCTATTCATATCAATTTAATATGATTCAAATTCCATTGTGAGAAAATATATTTGATGCTCTTATGATCTGTGAACAGAAAAAACTTCCCACCAAAGTGATAATTGTCCCATGTATTCAAATCAAGTTGAATGCAAGAAAAATCCAAATCATGTGTTTTTTATTCATCTTATTCACTCAAAAATTCTTTAAACACTAAGGAAAAACATGATCTCCATACAAGAGAACACACCTTAACCCATATCCTAAAGCATAAAAATACACCATGTACCTTTATTTGGATTTAGGATAAATCATGATAGATGATGATGTTAGATGAATATTAGGCTCTGGAAAATACTTCATCATTTTTCAGCCCATCAGAATGGAACAATATTCTTTATCAAGGTTGAATAGGTGATCTTATTGCTGAGAATTCATGCTCAATTAATTGATAATATGTAGCTATACCACAAAATCTCCATATCTCAAAGATTTCCATTGGTGGTTTCCATGATATTACATCTTCAATCCTCTCCAGATCCAATGAAACAGATATTTTATAAATTATAAGGCCATGAATCCATACCTATTATATCCTATAATGGAATTTAGGTAATTTGTAATATAACTGATGGTGTCTCAATATTTCCAACAGTGTTTCCATGTTTGAAGCATGCTCAAATTGTGTTCTTGAATATAAAAATATGTCAAACACAAATCCCAACATGAAGGAATAAATATATCTATGAAATATCCCATTGATCAATTACATAAATAATATATCTCCATTTTTTATACTAAATTCATTACCAAAATCTCATAATTGACATATCTATTTCTGTAATGGTATCTATGAAATATTCTCCTTAAGAACTTAGAATTTTTTGTTCTCTAATCAAAATTCAATTTTGGAGAACCATTATGAAACACTAAATCTATAAAATAGATAATCAATGTGAGGAAATGAAAACATGATCTTAATCATAACTTGGTTAATCATATGATAATTGACACAAATTTGATGAGTTCCATCTATTTCAACATGAGTAATATAGGTGATGCCCACAGTGATGTGCTCACTTGAATGAAGACATTTCATTCCATCACTTCCAACTTCACATTCAATTCCACTAATTCTATAGCTTCCATAAAAAATTGTTGGAAGTGAGATATGACTAGTCCCTAAGAGGACATAAATCATAATATCCACTTCCCATACTTGTGGTAAACTAGAGAAGTTGTTGTGGAAAACATTTGAAAACCAATCCATCGCCCCTAGAAAACTACAGTTCTCGATCTCTATGCCCAATTCCAAAGATAATGTGGCTACCCAATACAATATTTTTCCAACTTCTAGGGCCAATAATCCCATTTCACCTATTTTTTCACTCAACTCTCCTCAAATAATATTCTCAGTGCCATCTTCTATTGTGAAACGAGAACTTCTACTATATCATTATATTTGAGCATTAAACATTTTCAATCAATCAATAACTTGGATTGAAACATATAAATCCATTTCTTGTAAAGAGAAATCCTATTTCAACATATCTCCATCAACATTTACATAATACAGTCTACACATAAAGGCACAACATTTGATTTACCCAAGATGACATTTATTATTTATCATAAAAGGCTTCATATCAAATTTAAAAAAAAAATTAAATAGAAATAGAAAATACAAATGAATGGTATTCCCCAGTAAAATTAAGAACATGAGTATGTGTAGAATTCAATATAATTGTACATCACACGTAGATGGTACAAAAAGATAAACCAAAATCACATATTTAATGATATATAATAGATTGGTTACAAAAACATTTATTGTTGTCCTATTGAGATTTCACTAACTCATGAGTCATGGAATTCCAAGAATCACCATAGCTAGATCAGTTATACTATTAGGGTTGATTTTTCTTCCCTCTCCCCATTGAAGTGTATGACACTTATGATAATAAATAAGTGTCTCTAGCACAAGGCATTGGATCACTATGACAACAACACAGAATATGTACCATCTTAAACCATTTATGGAATGATAAGGGGGTTTCATACACTATTGCTTCATGTGGTAGAATGATCCACATTAGAAACATAGAGGCCAGTTCTTCGGTTTTGGAGGAAGGTTCACTAATCCAATAGTTGGATTATAATTGACTCTACCATCATGTTAGAGTGGGACCAACTTCACCTTTGTACCAACATTAGAGTTCCGAATATTTCTTATAGGTATCAACATTGTTCCTCCTCCCATAGCCCCCGATATGTCTACATTCGCTATATTTTCTATATTTTACATTTCGTTATATTCTATTATACATAGAATGACAATCTTCAAATGGATTTCCAACACGAGGACTACTTCAAAAATGTATTACATTAAAATTATAGAAGCTAAAACCTCAGGTGAAAACTATAATATATTCAAAAACATGGAAAAGTTTCTTCCATAATAATATTATCTTTTTTAAATATGATGAAATCAATTGATAGGTGAATTTTATGGTGTGAAGATATAATAGTTTTCCAAATAATTCCTCAAAATCCAACCAACCAAGTCCTTGATCAACATTAGACAATATAGCTAGATCCCATAACTAGCATGTTAGATCCTCCAACATACACATTTCTATCTTTACATTCAACTCTACTAGAGTAATGATGAATCGATAATATAATTCATCCCATTTATCCAAACCTCTTTCTTCTTGGGTTCATAATTACCCCCAAAAGATAAGTAGATTATACGATTGGAATTATACATATTTGTACACTTTCCTTTGATCATCCCAACTATTCCCATTTTCTAAATTCAAAAAATCTTGTATGATACTTTGATCTTGTTGTTGGATAAACTATGGCTTAGGTCCCACCACATTATTCATATCTTCTTTCGGTTGGTTTCTTTGATGAAAATAGTGATCCATTTTCTATTAACATGTAAAGCACCATAAGTCTCACTATCTAATTATTTAATTCCAAGGATTTCATATATATCACATGAAATATCATATTATTTATTTTAAAAATAAATATTTTAAACATTCCACCATTTCTAAAAATCTGTTCTTGTTTTGGAAAATAAACTATTTTTCTAGATATCACAAGTGTCCTTTTTAAAAATCATTCCTTTTAAAACAACCTTAACATTTTTCAAAAATAAAAAAATTTTAATAAATAATATATCATTATTCAAAATGAAATATGCACTCTTAGTCGGAAGACATGTTTATATAATGCATATAATTATCATTTCATTGGATAAACCCGTGAAAATGAAATTATAATTTCTATAAGTTTCACAAAAAAACATATGAACCATCTCCCTGGTAAAATTATGTGTGCCTTAAAAATGTTATCTACGTCATTCTATGGACAACATTTCATTTTCTAACAATATTAATACTTCCTATGATCCCAAATCATAAAATATTCAATTACGAATTCAACTCCATGACCATGAATACTAATGACCACTTGTCCCATAAATGAAGTACCAATATGATACCACTTGTCTCAAATAGATTTTGGTTCAACCAAAACTGATACCACTGGTAACATCTTGCCCCTCCACATTATCTTGAGAAGAGTTGAAATTACTAATTGTCTTTAAGTAACAACCCCAAGATCTCAAATGCTCGAAATATATGTTGAAGGTCTTCAAAACATGTGAGGGATGATTTCCACATTTAGAATAAAATAAAAACCCAAACAAGTCATAACCAAATGAAAAATACCATAATATACATGATAACAATGAAATACAACACAACATTTAATTTATAAAAAAATAAAAACCACGTACAATAATGGAAGAATACAATATCAGAGTCCATAGGGGAATAAAAAAATTTCATACACAAAATGGAAAAAGATAACTACAACACCCATGATGCAACAAGCTCAATTATCTAGGAACACCAAACAGCCCAAGAATGATGATTTAGTGCTAAATATGTGTGATACATTACCTTATTCAGTGACCCAATAAACAATATTTTTAAATGAGAAAAATTTACAAAGAAGGGGTCAGTCATGAAACTCATTAGTTTTTACACAATAAATATTGTAACCACTCTACTAGGATAAAAAAGGATACAATAATTTATATAAAAATATTATTAAATTTTTTTTTCTAAAATAGATTTTATCAAAATATAGACATGTGCCACGTCAAATAGGATTAAAAAAAAAGATAATTCTCAATGAATGAAATCAAACATATAATTAAAAGCAATTTCAAATGTTCTATTTGGAATCATTCATTCCATTCCACCTATCCTCACAACCAACTATGCTTGAAACATGGGTTTCCCTATTTTTATAATTGGGTTGTCTTCCCTTCACTATGTCATCACCTAGTGAAACGTTCTTATGGGGGAGATCCATATCCGATAACCATCCCACTAATAATGAGGGATTCTTCTTACCCTTATTTATCCCAAATTAACATGACCACATACAATCATTATTCCCAAAAAATTCCAAAATAACTATTTCCACCAATTCAATAGAATAGTTCTTTTAATGAAAACCTTATAGAAAACTATTTCAACTAAACCATTCCAATTCTATTAATTAAATCAATTACTTTACTGATAATATCATTATTAAAACAATGAACACAATTCTAGAAAATCCATATTTTAAAATTACAATTATAAAATCATGAACCAAAGCACTTTACAGAAAAAACTCATAATCTCCATTTTTCCATAATCCATCACTCCTAAAGTGTTTCAACAATTACTAAACGAAATTTTCATAATAAAACCCATATAAAATGACAAATTTGAAATAAAGACAATATATTTTAATGAGAGTAGTTGAGAGTGTATCCACTTACTATTGGTTTTATGAAGAAATGAAGAACGACCTGAAGAACATTTCAATACTGGGTTGAAACACCACATAACCAACATGGATTACTTCCCCTATCCAAAAACATGAATCATAAAAAATATTTGGCATCCTAAACACTAGATCCTCCAATAAGAGTCTTAGATCTATGAAAATATGTGAAGGGGTTAAGTGGATCTAACAAAACTCATCAATAACTACCATTACTAAATCCTTACCACGATAATCTGACCTCAAAACATTGAGATAATCCTCTATATTGGTTCCAAAATTATGGAAGAACCTTCATTATTTTTATAGAGGGTGTAATCCTGAGTTAGGGCCAATTTGGTAAACCAAAGATGGGTTAAACTATAATGAAAACCTTGATCCACAATTTTTGGATCATGTTTTTTCCCGAGAATAGTTTAGTTTCATTGTTCATAGAATCGTGCGGTAACCAAGTGTTACCCACTTCCTCAATGAGTAACCATCTCATGGTTGGATGACATAGTTTCCAAACCATATTCCTCTTATTCTGAAACCACTCCCTCAAATAGTCCATAACCAACAATAAATGTGCACTGTTTCTCCACGGTGGGCATGTAGTTTTGGAAACTGTGCACCACCCATCAACATTCCATTTTTCCCTTCTCTGACTATATATGATTTATTGGAATTTTTGTAAAGCTTACAAAAACTGTTCGTCAACCATGGACTTATAGAAATGACCCAATAACACTCCAAAAGTTCTCCAAATCTCCCAAACATCACCCATAAAATTTACATACATAAACAACCATAAATAATGGGTTACTTTCTTGAATCAGAGGGTTCCAAAAAAAATCCATCGTGGAAAAATATAGGTATAAAGGAAATATAACTCTATTTGGGTCAATCAATTGGGTATTTAGAATTTATATAACATGAAAACCTTCATAACGGCCTATGTTGAATCCAATTATTACAACCACTTTTGGAATTATGCACACTAATGTAAATGATAACCTCAATGGGGGTATTATGGAAGCTATGAGTGATGTGTCTATTGATGACAAATCCAATGATTCTAATGTTGTATTTTTTCCAAATCTATATTAAAACCATGTTGATTATTTATAAAATAGTATCAAAATCAACACAATCCTTATCAGATCGTCAAAAAACATTTTCAAAAAAATACCATATAATCAATAAGTTAAACACATTGTGTGTGAAATCCATTTTTATGAAAAACATCATTGAAAACATGATTCACATCCATCATATCCACCGAAATTATAAATAAATCCAATTTAGTGATTCACCAAAAAAAATTTATGAACAATAAAAAAATTCACAGAGTCACAAATATTTTAGAAATACCAACATCATTAATATAGGTATAATTAATCACCTTCAAAAATAGGGACCATGTAATAGTTAAAAATGTCCTCAAATTCCCATATCCTTATAAATAATATGATCACCAACCCATCTACTCTAGCATCAAATGATCACATTATGCATAAATTTACCTTGTATGTGGGTTGTCACCACAAACAATTGGTTCAAATAAACCATTTTAATTTACATGTAAACAATAAATTCCCCAAATAAGGACCTCAATCCCATATTTTTCTAGTATAATGGATATTTACATGAATTCCAAAATTAGACATCAATATGTTCCATCTTTATAGAAGAATGATAACCATTAATATTAAAATTTTAGTCTGGGGGAATTTTTTTCCCATCATCCACCATAATCAATAATTCATAATAAAATAATATCTTCATGAACATGTATTTCTCTCTTTGTCAATTCATAAATTTTTAGATGATTATTCATGTCCAATTTTACCTTGGGAAAAATCACCAATTCAAAAACATAATAGAATCTAGATGTGAACCACGATTCCATGACAGAAACAATCAAAGAGCGAACCCCATGATTTATTGTAATATGTATAATGTACAAGTCTCCATGTTGTTCCACATTCATATTCTATTTAATAGTTAATAAAAGAGATTATTTTGTTAGTCGATCTGTGATAACCAAAATCAGAACCCTCCTAGTGGAGGTACATGGAAAAATATTGATGAATTAAATTGAAATATCAAACAACTTATATATTATAATTGAAAAAGGATTCAAAAAACCTTTAGCTCTATAATGTTACACCAAAATATTATGACATATGATATACTATTATATAAAATCCACATTCATCCCCCTTAACAATGGGTAATAAGAAAATTCTCATTTCATCATACATCTTTGTAGACTGAGGTTTTATCGACCAAACTAATAGGCATCCATTGTACATCAACTCTAGAATCATTGAAATCAGAAAAAAACCCTTCTATAGAAACCCAAATCTCTACTAGGAAACAAAGTCTAGTAAAAAGATTTCTCTCCTCTAGAATTTGTTTTCCAAAATAATTGGAAGTCATTAAATGTTAACTTCTAGAGACAAACACACTTACTAAAAGATGATTCTTATTTCATAGAAATTGAGAACACATAACCACCAACCATTTCCAACCCAATCTCATCTTAGAAAACAAAATCATTGGATCCCACTCCAAAACACATTCATTCACTATTTTTGTTGGTCACAATTCCCTCAGTGAGTTTGAAACAACATTTCATATACTATGATTTTATAAAATAATAAAAATATATATCTTAAAATACTCAAAAAATAATAATTATATCATGTTAATATACCTCTATGTTAAAACATCATTAATGAATTTATGATTAGAATAAATGGTAAATTGTCTCTATAGAGACATTTTCACAATGTGTGGAGTTCATGCATGACTACTGATGACTAAAAATCATTTTATAGGGTAGCTATTCTCATGAGGTAGTGGTGAGAATGATCCATAAGCCCCCACTTATTTCCACACCCTGAATAAAAATTAAAAACCCATACAAAAAATTCATAAAAATTATATTTCACACTCTGTATATATAGAATCACAAACTCGGGATGAAGTTAGCCGCAATTATATATCCTCAAAATACATCTGAAAATTATCATTCAATTTAAAATTTACACCAATAAAGGTTAAATATATCATTGTATATGGGATCTAATAGAATCTTGAACCAAACCTCACATTTTAACTATCCAATCTAATGAATCATAAGAACTCAAACACACATTTGGGATGCTCATAAGATATAATTACATTCTTTTTATCTGGTTCCAATGAGATTATGCTCTTAAATATAACATACATAGATGTTTCATAAAGAACATAAAAAAAATTCAGAATGATTATTGTATAGGTAATATTCCCTCTATGTTGGAAGAATGATATTAAAATAGTACATATCAATCATTTCTAACATGAGGTGAATGAATATATCACCCAGAAACATAAAAAAAATGTTTCCAATAACCAGTGAATTCTTCGGTTATTAAAATCCAAAAATATTGTGGTGGAATTACTGAGACTACATTATTTAAGAAAAAACATAAAATGACCATACCGGCTCATAAGAATTATCATAGGAATATTCTCTACTCGAAACACTCATTTATACCATTATTGATGGTTAATCATTAAAAACCAGTATTCCCCATCAAGATTATTAAAAAGATCATAAAACATAGGTAATTGTTATTTTTTCATGATAATTACTTTATTAAACATTACAATATCCATGCAAAGACGATTCCTTCCTTCTAATTTCTTAATAAAGAGAAGAGGAATTTACAATAGAAACATGCATGGATGAAAAAAATATATTACCATATAGGTCATCAATATGTTATTTATGTTCCTCTAACATAGACGGTTTCAATATATAATACGTAAAAGAAATTTTCACAGTACCAAAGATCATGTTAGTAGTAAACTCAAATTCTCCATGTGGTAGTAAATAAGAAAAGTCATTCAGAATGATTTCAGGGTATGAACACACACTCATGGGAATATTATTACCCAAAAAAGTGAATCCACATCCAAAAAAATCATTGGAAACTGGAATGTACTTACCCCATAATATGAAATAATATCCCTGCCCTTCCCAATTTAGATTCCCACTCACCCTAAATAACATTAGTGACACCCATGGAAGATAATAACTACATTTGATGATGACAATAGTCTATCTCAACCTTGTCACAGATCATCAAATCCATTCCAATTATTATATTGAATTTTTCATCATTGGGAACTACAAATTTCCCATATCTCCAAATAGTTTTTTATAATCACCTAATAAACATTACATATTAAAACATGTTCACATATCTTTCCCAGAGCTATGTAATGATACAACATGAATGAAATATGTTTTAATATATAATCCCCAACACACAAACTAACATTTATGATATAAAATAATGGGTTTTAACTATATCAAAAAAGCTAGAACCAAAGGAAACTATATAAACACTAGACCTGAAATATTTGATGCCCTTATTTCATATTACACTTTTTCGTGGTTTGTTATATAAATTCACCACGTATTTGACACATGAACATACCCCTTGTCCGAAGGATCAGACCCACAACACTTAATAAATTCAACATAATCCTTTGTCCCTTATCTGGGACTGGATCCATCTTTACTACCCTATTTATCCCTTCACGATGATACCATTGATGGATATATAATCCAAAATGGTGAGATGTATAATGGGTCTCCATATAGTAAATATTGTTATGCCCACAACATCCATAATGATTGAAAAATGTAATTATTCTCTAATGAAATAAATAAAATTTTCCCTAATAAACTAAACTCCCAGACACATACCCTTCATAGTAAGAAAACACTGCCTGGCTAAAAACAGTACCAACTAAATATCCACCCTATCATATCATTCATGTAATGTCTAACTCATCCCTTGAATCATTGTTCACTAACTACAAAAAGGTCATAAGAAACATGAAAATAAATATTAACTATATATCACCCTCTAATATCATCTCAAGCCTCAGACACATTTGGTTTTCTTTAGTGCAATGCTCTATTATGTGGGGAACCAGCTCAACAAAGTTGAAGGAATTTTCAAAAACAATATTCCCCCCATTCTTCATGGTAATGCGTTTTTAGGTCATCATCCAAAATAACATCATAAGGAAATACTATTGGTTAAATATTATCTTGAAATTGTTCTATGTCATTTCCACATGAAACAAATCTTTCAAAATAATGTGCCACAATTTTTTTCATGGTCCACAAGAATGTATGTAGCTAAAACCACATTGGAGTATTCATAAGTATTCAAAAAGATAATGATCCACTAAATCCACTCAATCAAATCCTCAGTTTCCGGGGTTTTTAATCACCATGGGAATATGGTTGGATGCATCATAGTGAATTACAAGCTAGGATCTACGACACATACGAGGTTCCTAACTCCCACTTGATAAAGATTTATAATAGTACAGATTATATCATCAACTAAAGAAGGGTCCATTGAATGATTCACCTATGGATCATATATCATATATTTCTATCTCATAGATTCATGTCTCATAATTGGAAGATATCTTCTTGGAGTCATTATGTATTAAGCATGCGACAATGACCAACCGACTTTTGTGAATAACCAAATATCATAAGACAAACTTCAAAAATTCAAATCCATGACATAAAAAATCAATAATTTAAGACAATTATGAATTATATTAATGAATATGATGATTTATGAAATAATTGGTCCATATTAATAAAATCACCATCAGTTTCATTTAAATAACCTCAAACTCTATGTCTCAAAATAGGTCAAAAAAATAAACCACCTATGGTAACATAATTTCATATATGGAATTGAGATGATTAGGAACCCCCTAAGAAAAAATACCTGGGTTCAAATTTTCATCACTCCAATATAACAAGGACATAGTTACTAACTCCAATAATGATAGCACACATCATGTTGAGCATCCCTTTGACACAATTCTATAATGGACAATCCCGATCCCACTTGACAACTCACACGAGTTGAACCGTCATAATGGTGATTTGAAATAAGATAAATGAAAACATCTCATATAAAATAAAATAAGGAGTGTATTAAAAGTACAATGAACATGAATAAGATACATTTTTGTTCCATACATTAAAATCCCAATGGGATAAACCAAAATGTATAATCAAGACAAGAATTATAAGTCTCTATGTGCCTAACTATCAGCTTCACACTATCACACAATGAATTCATTAATTAAACGACAAGATGACACGCTACAAGATTCAAATCATTTTACCAGGGTGATGAAAAACAAAATATCGAACATCCGTAATGAAAAATTATGTTGTCCAGACAACTCGCAATAAGATTAAACTACAAAATTTATACAATGTCTAAAATCAAAAGTTCAATTATTCTAGATTTAATATAAATATAATTATATAAATATTTTTCATAAATAAAAACTATTTTAATTCATCCCATGTATTTCATAAAATCCATTCATGTTTAAAAAAGGTAATATGAAAAATGTAAATGAAAATATTGGAGAATAATTGATATAATCCTCGAATATTTCATAAGGTAATCATGTTATAAAATTACCATGAACAATACATAATGTGAATGAATGTAAAAAAATAACCCTGACCAATATATCAGGTGAGTGAACGTGAACATAGAAAAACCATGATTGTTCCATTATGTGAGAGAATGGGAAAAAACCCATGACCATTCCATTATTTGAACATAAATGTGAAAATTCCTACGAACAATTCATTAGGTGAAAATCCAATAATGAATGAAATTGTATTTTATAAGGGATCTAGGTAATATGAATTGGTACTAAAAAACATGTTATGCCTAGTCCCATATTACAGTATATCCATATAGTATAACTACTAGTTTCATTACTAATAATAATGTGAATGAAAATTTCATGAGGAATTACACACACTATTAGTGACATATCTATTCCCAATGAAACAAATCTTCCCAATGTGATATTTTTTTCTAATACAATTTAATACAATGATAAAAATTAATAAAATGATTTAAAATCATTTCCAATACACTTTGGATTTTGAAAAACTATTTATGAATCAATACTGCAATTTAAGAATTTAATGAAACACATTGTGTGAACCACTATTTAAAAATCAATCCCCCAATTAAAACATGATTACAATCCAAAAATTATCCTTTGAAATAAATAATAATACAATTTAATGAAAAAAAAATTAAAAAAATAAAATCATTGAATTAATCCTTTTTATAGAAAAATCAACTACATGAATATAGTTAGAATATATGACCGTAAAAAATAAATTCTGTAATGGTTTATTGGGTTCTCCTAATCCAATATCCATATGAGACGCATAAAAATTTTACAAGCATCATTGTATGTGAAATCCAAATCTCACATACATTACAATGAGACAAGGGAAGCAGAGATCTAACAATGATCCTAAAAAGTAATAAGAACTCCCATAAAAATAATACATAAAATGAAAAATCCTTAATAACTATCCGAAATAATGAATAATCATAAGGTATAATCCTGTAGACCACAATTGAAGGATTAGGTATAGCATAAATGATATTTTATGTGTGTTTAATCCAAAAATCCCAAGGTAAAATGTGAAAAACCCTATCTTCTAAATGTTTTTTTGTACCACACATGGTTATTCCGCATGGTTAGACAAACCATGCACCAACAATTTGAGACTATTATACCATTTAATTTAATTAAAACTTAGAATATTTGAAAAAAATTGTTCTTTTATTCAAACTATCATGCACCCATTGAAAACAACCCATAACTCACATGACATTCCGTAGTAATCTTGTCACGACCCACCACAATCTAGGGATCGAGCCGTATCTCTCCAAAGCATACATCCATAGACCATGGGTGGTGCTAAGAACTGAAGGTATAAATAATATCGGGATGCCTTTTCAAAATTACATGTATGCACAACACCACAATTACTTCAATGAAATAGTTAATATATATATCTGTGTGTGAATCAAAATTGAATGCATACATATATTTCATTATAGTTTACAGAAAAATTCGGAAAGTGTCGAAGTTAAAAACTTATTCCCACTAAAATAAAACAAAAAAATATTCCAACCTGATTATATGGAGGTGATATCAATAAAATGAATCCTCTCAAAATACCCATGGATTGTCCTGGTTAAACACCTCGGTTGGTCTATAACAAAATGATATACTGGTCACAGGTCCTCTAGGGAATACATCGAAAGGCATGTGGTCTGTACAATACACTATAAGTGAAGGAATATCCCATGAAGGAGTGAGTATAAAAATATATATTTGGACCCCAAAAATAGTTTATGAAAATCTATAAACTCAAAGGAATCTTTCTTATCTACCACAAAAGTGGGAACCCAATTTAGAGAGAACCTACATCACAAAACATTGCTGGTTGTACAAAACATTTTAGTAAAATTATATAATACAAAAATAGATATTAAGGAATGTTTTTTTCCATAGCTCAACACTAAAATATGTAGCAACATCCAAGAACATTGGGAACAGCATTGTGTGTAGACAAACTACATGTTGAGTATTTTCCTCACATGGAAAGAGATTGAACTCATCTTGTCTAACCATTAAAAGCTAAAACACAAAATGAATATGAAATACCCCATGTCTCTTTACTTCCCAGGGAAAGAGATTAACAAAAAATAAGGCGCGGACAAAGGAAATTATTTATACTCAATAAACATTAGTTGTAAAAGTAGAAAGTTGAATCATAGAAATGAATCCAACAATCACCCAAATACACTAATTTTAGAATCCATGTCTAATGAGGTTAAAACCTCACACACCACAACATGAATATACTCTAGGAAATAATTGTATCATAGAAAAGTGAGAATAAAATCTATGATATCATAAATTTTAAATGGAACCCACCAAAAAGATAAAACCCATTGACAAAAACATTACAATTCTTAATGGTATGTATACGAGAACTTTCTCCATTAAGAAAAACCTACCATGTCCAGCTATAGCCCAACATCAGTGGTCATTCCATCTCTATGATGCACTATTCCTATGAATAATGAAACCCACAAGTAGAGACCCTCACTTCTCCGTTGTAAACAATTGTTGGGGAACTACACCAGACTATACAATCTATGAATCTTCACTAATGAGAGAGAACATAGGGAACCACTCCCACCACTGGACTGCAGTCTTGGGAGAAATTCTAATAAAAACCCATGAAACCATTATAACTCATGTATGTAGTGTCCCACAACTCTATCCACATAGGGATAACTAACAACTAACATGGTATTGCACAACACTATTGGAGGGCCCACAACATGCAATTTTACTTAACGAATTATGGAGCAATAACTCCAATGGGTGACCCACTCCATGCTGCCACACAAATATGGTGGAGTAATTATCTATTAGTGAGGACAACTACACTAGTAATATGGGGGAGTATCACTGAAATAGATATAGGACCTCCATCAATTATGTGGGTAGTTACACTCTATGGGTAGAAGTCCCACACCCAGGTATGAATGGGGATTACCAACTCTTTTGGTATAACACACATTGTTGACCCACACCTTGAAACATATGGGGATTAAGAACTCAATGTATAGAGGAATCATACACTATCATTATAGGGGAGTACCATTTCGATCTACAAATTACATATGTTGGACCCATGATGATGTACAACTGGGGAATATTGACTCCAGGGATAGAGAAATCAAACCCTAGTAAAATATGGGATCACAACTCAATCTATCCAACAATTATATAGATCTCACAACCTAGTTTGTCATGGGAGAAATATCTATCTATACGAACAATATGGAGAGCATTCTCCTTAATCCATCATGGGAGTACCAACCCTATAAGAACTAACCCAATGTGTAAAACCCACACCCAGGACGTGGGGAGTCCAATCTATACAAATAAGATAGAATTGGAATACATGCACTCTAATGTCATAGGGGTATACCAGTTCAAAGCTCTCTCTTTAAGAACCACACCAATATATTTCATCATTCACGATCAACTGAAATGAGATTCAAAATTATCATACATAATAGTGAAAGGCTACTATGGGTAGGGGTCCCAAACCCTTAAACAATATGGTAGAACCACTTTACTGGTCTAAAGAGTCCCAAGGTCCCATATCATAATATATATGGAAAGTGTTCTGAAACCAACATCAAATCAATGATCCATCATGATAATTATCCATTATAATCAATTCTACATAAGAGTCTTGCTTGAAATAATATAGCTCATATCTCATAGGCTAACAAATAGGCCACAATTTATTATATATAAGAAACTACCCAGGATAGGATTCTCATAATGAAAAATTCACGTCTCAGATAAGTATATACATAAGGTATGAAAACTCAAAAATATTGAAAGGAGTACACACCATTCATTGGGGTCCACATGACATGTGATCAAATCCATGAACCAAGTCTTGTATCATGTATACATGATTTTATAACATATATATAGGTAAACTGTGTGTAAATCCCATACATGTATTTTCCTAATTCACTCAGCCCCAGGCCGTGTTCTTCCCCATGTTTCTTTCCATCCCTATCCTTCATATGCTGTGTATCCCATTCTATTTGTCTTGTTCAAGAAAATTATCCACTTATCTTAGTTTTTGTGGCATTCCCTTGTCCATAAACCTATATCCATGTATTTGTTTCCATGAATTTTTATATGCCCATGTACTATTACATTGTTTTTCGATGCCATGTCCCATGGCCACATGGTTTGGGTAAAAACATGGATTGTAACAATGGAACATGGCATGTATTCCACAAAATTAATCTTCCCCATGAATGATGGGCTACACATCATGTCTCACTAGACTTCATAGTATATAGTTGATCATTCAAGTTGGTAATTACCTTTTAAAATGATTTATTATTTCATGCGTACCACAAAACCTATAGATAAAACAAGGTTGTATCTTCAGAAAATACATTTGGGCTCTAAAATATTAATTTAATAAATAACAAGGGGTTTTGTAAATAAAACTAAAAACTACCTAATTTGTGGGGGAATCACCAAATCCTCAGTTATAAAAAAACCCCCAAGCCATGAGGTTCCTCGATATAATGTTGATCGATGAAAATAAAAAAGATCTAGATCACCATATGGAATTGATTCATCATTGTGTTTATCACCTCAAAATTGGATATGGGAGGTGGAATGAATCTCTTTTGGGGTTTTTTCAAACAACATGAGGAGTATGGTGTTAGGTTAATGAATTAAATAAACATCCATTTAATTATTCAGTACACCACATAATGCCTTTCCATCCTACCTCTAACAAAACACCTAGAAGTGAAATCATTTAGTTAGGCCTAGGGTATACATGATGTTCTAAACTCAATCATGGGAATGGAGTTATGTTTTGAGACTCTACTCTAGAGTTATTCCACATTTCATGAGCAACAATGCATATGTGAAAATATATATATAATAAATCTTTAACTTCATAACATCGAGCCTCTCTGATCCAATGGATTCCCATGATTACTCACTATCCAGATTATAATGAATTTTTATAAAAAAGGATTACATGTCAAAATAGGAGTCACTACATCACTATCACCATAATCATCTCTTCCCCAAAAATCAAAATTCTTGGAATAGTGAAATGAAATTAAGCACTACTACTGGGACTATCGATATATAGAGGATAATAATAGCTCCCATACATTATACAAACATACATTCAGCAGAACCACATAGGCCAAACAACACTCATACCCAACTAGAACGCTTCTAACATCAATGCTGGAATGGGGACATGTCTTCTTAGCTATGATAGTTGTAAAATAACTGAGTACCATGGTCCCTCTCTAGTCAAATTGTCATGAAAAACCCCACCCACTAACCAGACGCAGACAACTACATTACCCCATAGTTCACATCCACCCCTAGATGAAATGCACCATGAAATGCTTTAGTCTCTTACATTTATGGAAAATGATGACAAAATGAGGGTAACATAGAACAAAATATGTCCTCCCATGTGTAAAAAATGTGTTTAATATTACCATTGTCTACAAAACTCCAAATGTAACACATCTTATAGTAATTAGGTGAAATCTTATCAGTAGAAGTTAGGGTCATGAAATATCTACCAATATGTCCATGTCCATAAAAACATAAAATTTCCACTCCCATTGTTGTCCTGACCATTTTCGCTAATAATGCACTACAGGCCTACATGCTTGTGAATGGGCATTTGTATGCCCCGTGTGTCATTATTCTCTTCTCTTCCATCCTCACACAGTTTCATATGCCACATCCTCATGACCATCCCTATGGGCCACATCATTATTTCCATCCCACAAGAATATCCCTATGAATAGTGTTATCTCAAATACAACTTCATATGTGGGAATACATGAGGAGAGCACCCCTACATGGACATCTCTATAGAGGCCCTGAAAATGGTATTGGCTCTGAAGAATGGGTCTCAAACTATACATTTGGAGTAATGGGACATGTTTTCAAATTACATTTATTGCTCCTCCACAGTCATGCTACCCTATCAAAGTAGAAAAATCTCTTGGATACACTTTATTCACAATGTGGCTAGTAGAAATTATTCCTAGAAGAGTGACTCAAACTCAACTCAACACGGTGTTTAATCATTGTTGGATAGTTTTTGTTCACTCCACCATCATCTATAAGAACCATGCATAAAGATCATTACTAGGATAATCATCTGATGGATAGGTTCCCTCATAAGGTAAAACAAATGCATGACTACCTCAATCTAGACATCAGCTAGCATGGGATCAGGATCTCCTTGATACCTCACCAGTCACTACCTATGGAACTCATGCAATAAAATCATCCTTCACATATCATTTACCTAAACAATCGACACAACCTACTACTCTAAAGGTGGTGGCACAACCTGATTACCAAATGGAGGTTACACATTAGAACAAATTCCCTATACTAAAGCCTAAATATATGATGTATAATCACCAATATCCCATCATGGAAACTATTTTGGCTATCATCATAGTGGAATCCAAAATCATGTTTTTTAAATTCACCATTGTCAAAGATTATATGAAATGAGAAGACTCAAGAAGGATAAGAAAAAAAACTAAAACAAAGTCCTAAATTATGGCTGTGACATTTATTTCCTTCATGACCAGTCTTTAAATGCACCAACTCAAGAATCAATAATAATGATTGTTAGATAATGGATATGTCGGCCACTACACCAAAAATAAATCCTCATTAATATGTTTGAAACCAAAAACATCCAAAAAAATTCATTATGAAACCGAAAAAAATATTCTTAAGGGGAGAATTGTGAAAACTGATCCAAGGAATTATATTCCCCTAATAGAAATGTTTCATGATCTAACCCAAGAGACGGTTCAAGCTGATACTACCTGATTCCCTCCTTCACAATCCAGGAAGTGGAAAAAAGTATCGAATGCATAACTAAATAAGAGAGGAATCTTCCTATTGAATAAGTATAAATGAAAAAAACCATGATTACACAGTGTAGCCATATATAAAAAATATTGAAGCAAAAAATAATGAATACGTATAACCCAAATTAGAGTACAAAACATGTACTAAAGCAATAAATGTGGAAAAACTATTCCCACATCAATAGAACTTTACAATCATCCATCCTACTAATAATATGGGAATCAAATTAAAATTTAATTTCTGGATTTCCCATATTCTTAGCCCCAAAAATTAATTCGTTAAGTCAAGATCACTAATATATGCCTATATAATGTCCTCCAAGGACATCGTTGACATGCATGTGGTATACATAAGTTAAAATAGATGTGGGATAATCCTATGCATGGGTGAGAATAAAAATCCTCCGTAAGAACCCAAAAAACCATAATTAAATCAGAGAAAATGAAAGGCAACAATCTACTCATCCTGGACTAAGGGAATCTTATAGAGAGAAAAACATCCCCAAGAATCATCATTGGTAGTAAATGACTAGTTTTCTTTGTCAAATAATCTAAAATTATAGAGTACAAAAAAATCAACCCATAACACAACCCAACAAAAAGAAGCCTCATTAAATAATAAATAGATAAACATTGGGAGTATATGAACTACATGTCGAGTATTTTCCACCCCATGTAGTATAGTGACCTCATTAACCCATGATATGATAAATAGGTACTGATGTAGCATAACCCATGGGTCTTAGCCTCTCATGGAATGATAGTAAAAAAAAACTAAGGTGTGTAAATAGAAGGAATATGTATACTCTGTCCAAATGTTGTGTCATACCAGATTATGGAAACACTGCAATGGATTCCAAGATAACCATTATATACTCTTCTCAAACTCCATGTCTCAAAAGTTTATTGACTCATAAACATAAAAACGTTCCACATGAGGCTCTAACGGTAAGAAAAATCAAATGGAACATAGTCCATGAGATCATCCAACCATGTTAGAATCCTTCCATGATATAATCTCCATCATGAAAAACATTACCATTTCAAATGGTATGTCATGGATAACATGATCCAATTGGAAAATCATACTAGGTACAACTAACATGGCCAACGTAGGAGTTCCTTATATCAGTAACCTGCACCCCATAAGTGGGTAAAGAAACCAACATGCATAGGCCAACCAATCACCACAACACAGACATGAGGGATCATTTCTCCCAACTATGAGAAATGACAATTTTATTATTTTGATAGAAAATGGATGGAACCACACCTCAAACCTTCCCTATTATTGGTGGATTATATCTCCTAACTGACCCACAAAACCTCTCTTAATCATATATGGCTTTTTGTACCCATATTCTCGTAAAAGGATTAGAAACTTCTAACTAGTTATCACATGTTACCTGTGTCTGCTCCCACACCTCATAACAGTACTCAATAGATGAGGGATAACAAACTCAAATGGGGAACCCAATTTTTTATATATCTCATTGAGTTGTGAGTTAATATCTATATGTGAGTACCTTCACCCAAGTATGAAAATGGAGTACAAATAAAATATGAGAGGACCCATTATAAAGATGTTTGGAGTACCACTCTGTGGCTAGTGGTCCCATACCATGGAATGTTAGGAGAGTGAAAACACTACTGAAAAAAATTATGGAGGTCCCACACATGGGATGAGGGGATTTATGACTCCATGTATATAAGTAATTCACCCAAAAATGATAGGGGAGTACACAATCTATCTATATGCTACAAATGGATAAATCGTTATATGGTACAACATGGGTTTACCCACCCCACAGATATATGACCCACAGATCGGGGAAAATGATATGTAGCTACTATATTTTTCCAATGAGTTTGAAGAGTCTACACCCTATCATGGTAGGGGAGAACTTTCCAATTATATGAATCATATGGGCTACTCAATCCATAAACTATATGGGGAGTACCAACCCAAGAATAACTACACATAGGTATAAAACTGAGGACCATGATGTGGGGATTCTTTCTATAATTATGATAAGGGGTAAGGGAAACACATTCCATGATGTCACATTAGAGTGAAAATCCCATCCTCTATCATTATGAACAATAATAATCTACAACATTGGTCAAACACTTCACAATAGTGTGTCACACATATCATAAATCGCATTAAAAAATTTCTATAGATAGGGACCCATGTCTTGATCCCATAATAATGAACAACTATAAAATTTCTATGATTCTAGGTTACAAAAATCATAAAGAATAAGGGAAGGGTTTTGAACTTGACGTCAACCTACTGTCCCACCCAGATCACTATCAAAGTCTAAGTAGTACTACGCATGAGTCTAACTCAATACACACTACCTCATCTGTCAAAGTAACAAAAGTCCACCATCAAATTCTATGAGAAAACATACTTTGTATCGTCTAATAACATGAAAAAATAAATTTCCTGGAGAAGGACATATGGAATGGTGTAGAAATCAGACATATCTCATTGATTATATTATGTGCTATATGATTCACATGACATGTGCGCTCAAATTAATACATGGATGTGAATATTTTCTACATGAATACAAGTCCATGTTGGGGTGCACAACATTAACAACTCATTCCTGGAATTTTCCACATTAACAGTCCCCTAGTTGTGTTCTTTATCCACAAGGTTGGCCTACCGTGTCCCTCACATGCCATGTATCTGATTCTACACAACATGTTCATGATAACTAACAATGTCGACATGTGATCTGCCCATGACCATGTATAACACCACATGTCTGTGTACATTGGCCTGTATTTTTAACCAGAAATGTACTAATAAATTATTATCCCATTCCATGTCCCATGGACATAGTGTTTTGTTCACCAAAGGACGTGTAACCCCGTACATGTCTTGTAGTCCTCAGAAGTCATCGTCCCAAAATATAATGGGTTGTAAGAAGTTTCTCACTAGACTATCGATTGTGTAGTAAAAATAAATTTTAAGAATTTAATTTGAAAACATGTTCTTTACCCCAAATTACCCAAAAACCTGCATATCAACCTAGGAGGAATCTATAAAAAATTTATATTATATTTAATGCCTTAAAACAATACATAACCAAAGGGCTGAAGACAAAAACTCAAAATGATTACCTAGATAGAGAAACACTAATTCTTCAGGTAATGAACCTGACCCAGGTCTTGATTCTCCCCATTATAATGATTATAGATGATTAAAAATTATATTTGAAGCACCTTATTGACTTCAGTCATCCATATTTTCTTCATTTCCAAATGGGAGCGATGAGGAAGATGGATTATATTTTTGGATTGTTCACACAATGTGAATAGGAGGGGAAATAAGTTAACAATTTAATAAAATTTTCCCCTAATTAATTATTCCACCATATAACGCCCCACCAAAATTCCTCGAACCAAAAATCCCTATGTAGACAACATTTAATCACTCCATGTAAAATAACAATGTTCTGTACTCAACATATGTCATAAATTTATGATCTAAATATTTTCCTCAGTGTTATTCCAAATTTAAAAAGATATTATAAATCATGAAAAATTTTATTTAAATTTTTATTAAATCTCATAAACAGAGGCACTTTGGGACCCAGATTCCCATGTCATCTCTGAGATTGGCATAGAAGCTATTCATAGAAATATTTCTACTCATACTGGTGAAAACATGTGTAACTACACATCAACAAATATTACATAAACATTCTCAAACTATGCTAAACAACTTCGTTAAAACATAGAGTTATACAACATTATTTATACATGGAAAGTTATAACCATGCACCAACCCTGCACATGGTCTATCTCTATATAATTATCAAAAATGAACCCTCCTCCACAAATAATATATAATGAATTTAAATACAAACTTTATTAATATGAATGTACAATAGATATCCAATTTAAACTTCATATTTTTATATTAATTTTATTTTTTAAATTTGATAAAATGATTTAATTTTCATATAACTCATATAAGAAACACTTGATCATATATTATTTAGAGGGAGTTGAAATGAAGACCAAAACATGAATAAATAATAATATCTTATCTCTTGTAGGAATGGTTGAGCTTGAACAAGCTGCCAAGGAGGTGCTTGCTTCTGAGATCTCCCTGAGCAATGAAATGGCTCCTTGTGATAGTGGTCATATTGCCAATGAAGGAATTTCTCACGGTGTCCCTCCGGTGATTCCTGCCTCACTTATTGCAGTGGGTTCTGATGCTCATCAGGTTACTAAGGCTGTTGAATATGGTGTTGCTGCTACCCAGGAGTCTCCGCACTTGATCCCTCTTAAGTCTCCTTCAAGGATTTCTGTTTCTTCCCATGAAGGATCTCTGAAGACTGGCTCCGGTGTTGCTGCTTCCCAGGGGTCTCCTCCCCTCTTTCTGGATAAATCTCACTTGCAGGCTTCTGTCTTTCGGGCTCCGGATGGTTTCTCATTAATGCCTCCTGGCTCTGGAGATGCTGATATCCAGGGATCTTCCCCCCTTATGCTGGATAAGCCCCCATTACAGAATATTGCCCCTCAGGTCCCTGCTGAGGCGATCTTTTCTCAAGTCCCAACCGGCAAATCTGCAAAGAGGAGGAATGAACCTGAGCTGATTTTGGGTTTTGATACCTCCATGAATAGGTTCAGTCCTCTCTCTGGTGTGCTTTGGTCAGACTCTACCGAGGAGGATGATGTGGATGTCCATGAGCAGAATTCTGGTGATGCAGCAGCTATTTCTGGGACTATTCATGTGGACTCCATTCCTAAAGGAAAGGGAAAGGCCAAAGGAGAGATCTCTAGGGGTGGGGTCCAAACAAGGTCCATGTCTGCCCTGCATTGATGAAAATCCTTTTCTGGAACTGTCAGGGGCTTGGGAATGCTCCCACCGTCAAGGCCCTTAGACACGTGATCATGACCAATAAGCCTCTTATCTTTGGAATTGCTGAGCCACGAATGAGCTTTAGTAATTGGAAGGCCTTCAAAAGGGAATCTCTCGGATACTCCTTTGTTAGTCATAATGAAGGGAATAGGGAAAGCCTTTGGGTCTTCAAGCATGATTCAATCAGCTTAATTTCTTGTATTCAGGGGAAGGAGATTGTTTTTGTTTCTTTATGCTTAAATGGGCTCTCTTACTTTGTTTCCTGTGTTTATGCCGCTAACTCTTATTTGAAAAGGAGAGATTTATGGAATGATCTGTCTTCTTTATCTACTAATCATCATCCTATCTGGATCATCATTGGTGACTTTAATACAGTCTTAAGACCGGAGGAGAAAACTGGTTCATGCTTTAACCGGGTTGCTGCCAATGACTTCTCACAATGCATTGATTCTTGCAATCTTATTGAAGTCTCTCTAGTTGGTGCTGATTTTACGTGGGGCCGTTACACTCTCAATGGGAGGCAGGCCAGCAAGTTAGATAGGTGTTTTATTCAACTTGATGATAATAATGGTATCATTAGTGCTTCTGGGCTGTTTCTTCCTAAGCTCCACTCTGACCATAATCCCCTGGTGATAGATATTTCAGATAGTGTCTCACGTACGGCTCCCATTCCCTTCAAATTCAATAATGCATGGCTTGTGATTCAGGGGTGTCGGGAGATTGTCACTGATTCCTGGAGTTCTGGGTGTATAGGATCTGCCTCTCATATTCTTTCTTCCAAGCTCAAGATTACTAAGATGAGGCTTAGGGAATGGATTAAGAATTCATTTTCGAAGCTTGATGAGGACATTCATGATGCTGATATGAATCTTCTGAATTTTCAGAATATTAATCAGTTGAATTCCATGCCATCCAGTGATGAGACTCAGGCTCTTTCAAAGATGGATGATCTGCTCAATACCAAGGAGAAGCTGGCCAGATCCCTTTACAACGTCAAATGGCTGAAGGAAGGGGACATAAACTCTAATTTCTTCCACCGTCTTCATAAGGAAAGGAAATTTAGAAGTGGTGTATCTGCTATTAGGATTAATGGAAGACTGTACACTGCAGAATCTGAAATTTCTAACGCGGTTGTGAGTTTTATTTTTCTGATCTGTATTCTGATAATGGACCGGATCTTTCTCATCTGATTGCCCAGAATATTTTGCCTCCCATTGATGATCAGTTTAATGAGGATCTGGCTAAGCCTCCGGGAGGGAAGGAGGTTAGGGATGCATTGTTTTCTCTTAACATTGATAGTGTGGCAGGGCCGGATGGGTTCTCAAACAAGTTTTTCATGTTCAACTTGGATGTTGTCCATGAGGATGTGGTGAATGCTGTCAGGCAGTTCTTCATTTCTTCTTCCATGAATTATGGTGCCAACTCTAATTTCATTGCTTTGATTCCTAAGAAGGAGAATGCAAGTGACATCAAGGATTTCAGACCGGTTGCTATTGGGAACACCATACCTAAGATAATCAGCAAAATCATTGCCACCAGGATGGGTCCAGTGGTCAAAGGTTTCATCACCCCGAACCAATTTGGGTTTGTCCCTGGACAAAATATTCAAACCTGTATTTTTACTGCCTCTGAATGTATCAATGCTATGAGAAGGAGGGTTAATCAAGGGAACTTCGCCATTAAAGTGGATATCTCCAAAGCCTTTGACACTATGAAGTGGAGTTTTCTTCTATCCATTCTCAGGATGTATGGCTTCTCCACAAGATTTATAAATCTGATTCACTCTATCCTTAGGAGTGCTCGGTTATCTGTTTTGGTGAATGGATCTCCCAGGGGTTTTTTCAAATGCTTTAGGGGATTTCGTCAAGGGGATCCTCTATCAGGTCTCTTATTTGCTATTGCGGAGGACTATTTAAGTCATTGTCTCAATAATCTGGTCCAAGGTGGTTTGTATAATCTGATTCCAGCGGAAAAGGATCTTCATGCCCCTTCTCATCTCTTTTATGCCGATGATATCCTGCTCTTTGGAAGGGCTGATTGTAAGAATGTTAATTCTATTAAATCCATATTTAGTCACTATGAAGATGTGGCAGGGCAGGCCATTAGTCCTCAAAAGTCCTTCGTGGTATTTGGGAAGGGAGTTTCCATTAGAAAGCAACGCAGAATTTCGAGATCTCTTGGGGTTAGGAAGGGCTCGCTTCCTTTTAATTATCTTGGTGTTCCTCTTTTTTGGGGAAGGGTTAAGAGATGTTATCTTGAGTCTCTTTTCTCTCGTATCACTGCTCAAATGGCCCATTGTAAAGGAAAAGCTATGACCCAAGCCGGACGAATCTGTCTTGTTAATTCTGTGATCACTTCTATGTTTGTTTATGCTTTCTCTATCTACCGTTGGCCAAGGAATCTTCTGAAGGAGCTCCAAAGGCTTATTAGGAACTTCATTTGGACTGGTTCTATGTTTGAAAGGAAACTTGTTGTTGTGTCCTGGAAGGATTGCATCAAGCCCTTTGAAATGGGGGGGCTTGGCATCAAGGATCTGGCCCTTTTCAATGAGGCCCTGATTAGCAAATTTACCTGGAACCTCCTCACATCTTCTGATTATTCCATGGAGTTCATTGTTGGACGGTTTATCTCACGCCTTTGGGCAGATTATCCTCACTATATTTTATCCTCTGTCTGGCCTGCTTTGAGGTCTTCCTTTATTGGGTTTTCGGCCTCCACAAAATGGCTGGTCAGTAGGGACTCAATGCTGAATATTTGGACCACTCCTTGGCTTTCCAGACCTATTCAACAGGATGTCCAGATCCCTTCCCATATGTCAACTGCTCGGATTTCTGACCTACAGGCTGCCAGTCCGGGTTTTTTGGAGCTCATCCCTCCCCATTTTAAATATGAAATTCTCAATTATCGGTACATGGACCGTGATACCTTTATTTGGGAACCGAGTAGCAATGGCATCCTTACCACACGAGATATGTACAGATTCCTCTATAATGGGCAGACTCCTACTCCTCGGTGGCTACTTGCATACAGGACTATCTTCATTCCGCCTTCCATTTACTTGCTTTTATGGAAAATCTGGAAACGAAGACTCCCAGCCCACTGCACCCTTCAAAGAGCTGGTTTCCACATGGCCTCGGCTTGTCCCATCTGCCGCGCGGCTGTGGAATCTATTGATCATCTTTTTTTCTCATGCTCCTTTGCTTCCAGGATTTGGAAATATATTCAAGATATGACTGGGTGTTGTTTGAATGTCACCTCTCTGGATAATCTTCTCCAATCTGCTGCTTCGGGCCGATGCAGTGATCAGGTTAGAAATATTATTATGGTTGCAGTTTCCTCTTTTCTTGAGTTCATTTGGAGGGCTCGAAATGCTAAACTCTTTGAGGACACCATGCCCAATTTTTTTTCTGGTATTAGAGCTATTCACAGGTCTGTTTGTACTACTTCTAAGATACAAACTGGGTGCATGGAAAATGGTTTGAATGACTTCATTGTCTTGAGGAACTTTGGTGTGAGCGGCAGACCTAGGAAACCATTGGTCCTAAAATATATCCGATGGATTCCTCCTATTCCTTCCTAGCTGAAAATCAATGTTGATGGTGCGGCGGCTGGATCACCAGGAACTTCGGGTTGTGGCGGAGTCTTTCGCACTTATCGGGGCTTTGTCAAAGGCTGTTTTTATCATTATATTGGGCAGGGCTCTGCCATTGAAGCTGAGTTATGGGCGATGATCAAAGCCATTAATTATGCTGTCCATTTTGGCTGGAGATTTATATGGCTGGAATCAGACTCTATGGTGGCTGTGAACAATCTCAAGAAGCGATCCAGGAATGTTCCTTGGGTTTTAATGCCTCATTGGATTGAATGTCTACGTCTTCTTGACTTCATTGTCATTGATGTGACCCATGCTTTCAGGGAGGCCAATTAGGTCGCTGATGCTTTATCAAAGAAGGCCATTGAGGAGTCATGCTCGGAATGGTCTTTTATTGCTCCCGAGTGTTGTGTGCGCTTTGTTGAGGACGACGCGGGTGGGAATTTGTTCTCCCGTCTTTGCAAACCCCCCTTCTGATGCATGTCTTTGTACTTTATTTTATTTAATAAATTTTGGTAGGGGTGGATCTCTGATTCACTCCTGGGCCTTTTGGTAATATATTAAAAAATTTGGAAAAATAATTAAAATGGGATAATGTTATATTAAAAATGACATAAAATATTTTTTTTAAATAATTTTTAATACAATTTATGATTATATATATTCTGTTGTGCAGTACATATTAATATAACAGTTTTTTGAAAAGGACTATATGAAATAATTTATAAAATTTTAATATTGTTGTTAATATGATGAATGTTTTATCCAGTTTTTCATATTATCAATATATAATAAATATTGATATTATTTTAATAATAATAATAATATTTATAGAGTTAATGTTTTTAGTATTAATATAAAATTTAACATTTTTATATTTTTTATTGAGTTGCCAATTTTTTAACAGTAGTGTAAAAGTTTAAAAGATATTAATATTAACGTTAAAATATATATTAATAAAATTATTATTAATATTATTTTTCTATTTTAAAAAATTATATATATTTATTATTAATAATACATTATGAAATTAATTTTATAAATAGCTTATATATTGAAGTATGTGATAATTAATTGTAGTTAGATTAATTGAAAATACACATTTTATGAGTATGCTGATGGAGTTGATGATTGCTTTTTAATTTTCCAAAATTATTTTTTAAAGAAGTTAATTTTTTATTAGACAAGAACTAAGTGTTAAAATATTATAAATTTGAGAAGTATAGAAATAAAAGATCATTAAAATTTAGTTGAATTTAATCCAAAAAAATTTCTATAGACATGGATGTGATTATTGGTATATAATTCATTGTATAATGATAATGGATATTTTCAAGATTATAATTTTTATCTAAATGATGAAATGCTTTATGGCATGGAAGTGAATGATATTGAGAATACAATGATGATTTAATAGTTATATAGTGATGCAAAAAAATGTTTTCTCCAGGTTTGTAATAAATTTATTTATTTATCTATAGTACTGAAAATAGATAACACAAAAGATAGAAATGGGTAGATGGACATGAGATGTATATTAATTTCTGAGTGATTCTAATAAATAATTAATAATGTAAATTATTTAAAAATTTAAATTATAATGAAAAATTATACTAGATGGATTTGACCTATAAGAAGATACATGCCCACCCCAATGAATTCGTGTTATATTGAAAGGAATAAAAGGAATGTATGACTGCATTAAATATGGGATATCATGATTTATGAATGGTGAAATATCATAGGTTGATTTATCTATTTTGATAATTATCAATACTCCTATAAAAAAATTTATCTTCTTATTAATCATTATTTGAAAAAAAATTATAGAAATTTAAATGATTTTAATATGTTATAATGGAAGGTTTATAATCAGATATTCGATTGGATGTTACATCATCCAGATGAATTTCAAAAATTGAATAAAATTGATCATCATTTTCATATATTCAAAATGATATTATAATAATTTGAGATAGACTCTGTATGGAAAGAATAAATCTATATCAAAGTCATACTTAAAGACATATTCCCTGACCTATACTGTTGGTAATATACATGTTATCTATAAAATTTGTAGTGAACTACAAATATATCAAGTGGATTTTAATGATTACATGAGTAAAATATCATGTAATCATGACATAACCTCACTTTTCTGAATTAATTTATCATTTGAAACATTTATGGGTTGAAGATATCATAGTGTATGAATATTTTAAAAAATAATCAATTCTATTTTATTCATGTACTTTTTCCATTGTAAATAAATTTTGAGAATACATGTTTTTTTTAGGATATAGTGTTAATGGGAATAAATCAGAAAAATTTCAAGAATAAGGGGAATCATGTAATAAATAATAACATGGGAAACATATAATGTGCATGATTTATCAATTATTTATTTTTATATATAACTCTTATAAAGGTTTAAAAAACCATTCAATGGATAATATAATTTTTATATTTCTATAGAACCCTAATCAGATAATAATTATTTGGAGATGTTGAAAAACAATTATGTATATTTTTACAATAATCAAATTTATGAAACTTTTACAAATATATGATAGAAACAATATATTTTCGTTCATCAATAATTTAGATATTATAATGTAAAATATAAAATTAATGAGGTGAAATTTTAGAAGAATAAATTTATGATAGTTTGACTGTATCATTATCAGATTTAATTGTAATGAATAATGATGGATTGGGTGAAATAATTGAGATATCTATAATGGGAATACATATGGATTTTTCTCCTAATCCTAATGAAAAATGAAAATTCTATCCTCTTGATTATGATACAATATCCTATATGAGTGTAATCAATTTTTTTCAATTTATACAAGATGTTTATGTGCCTCTAGTATTTTATTCAAATGTAAAAAATATTTCATCAAAAATAGATTCCATGTTAATATGAATTATAATTTATGAATGTCATGTTATGATGAAATAGTTTCTACTATTGTAATTATGTGGAATAATACCCATCAATTTCATAATGACAATCATCATGGTGTGCCAGTTTTGAACATATATTTTTTAAATAATGATTAATCAATTTTTTTATGTAAATTTGAGAATAAAATGGATAATATAGGTTTTCAACTACATTTATAGATTCCACAATAATTGTTTAATATCATGGTGAATTTACCTATCAATTTTTTAAGAGAAATAATGTTATATTAACCTATATAATTTTTTGGATGTATCACTTTGAAAGGTATATGATGATATTTAATGGGAATATTAATTATACACATAAACAAATATCCATTATTCTGAAATATATTTTTGAAAAATATGTATAGTTATATACGGATTTCCTCTCTATAGTGGAGAATATTAGTTTTTTTGTGCCTCATTGTAAGAGAAACATTTTTGTGGGAATGGGGATCCATTGTAAAAAAATAGTCATTTAGAATTTGAAAAATGACACATGTATATTTATAAAAAAATAATAAAACATATAATGAGAAATCATATATTACATTTCAAATTAATACACATAAATAAAAAGATCCCAAAAAATATATTTTAGTAATGAAATATCAAAAAAATACATGGTCTAAAGTGACAAAGAGTAGTAGATTTTATGGAATATATAAATTGTAATTGTTTATGAGAAAAAATATTTTAATTTGGTAATATGGTCAATGTATTAAATGAATGTATACAAATATTTTATAAAGGATCATGAAAAATGATATATATTTTATAAGAATGGTGTATTGGCATTCACCAATGATTTTTTTTAAATTATGAATGGAAAAACATAATCTAAACATCAACTGAAAAATATAGAGTTATCTAATATATATATATGAGAAGGATTAAATTAAATTTTTGGTTCATATTTTCACATGTAAATGAGGTTTTTTAATTGTATCTTTAACTAAAATTAATTTTTATTGATTATATATGATAAAATTAGTTCAATATAAAAAGATCACCATTTATTATATAATGACATGAAAACCAAATTTTCTATGTTATCAGTTAACAAATGATTAGTAAACTAAAATTTCCAAGGAATAAATATTATTTTGTAGTGATAAATGTAATGATGATGGTGATACCATCTTTGAGATAATTATATCAAATGAAATATTAACACATGATAATTATTATAAATACATTGACAATGTCTATTCAATAAAAAATAATCATGAGTAAGGAATATGGGAAAGAAATAATTCAATAATATCATAATATTAAAGGAAAAACAAATTTACATCCTAATTAATTTTTCAAAATATGAAATTTGTAAAATATACTGATTTTAAAATTATCATTCATTTCTATCAAATTTTTAAGAAATATTTAAAAGTTTTTTTTATTTCATAAAAATTCATTAAATATATATATTATATTTGTATAATATTTTTATAAATTTTTAATATTATTTACATTTCATTCTCATACTGTTATATTGTTCCACGTCTTGTAAATGTTGTCAGAATATATTATAAAATTTTAGTTAATTATAAAATGAATATGAAAATAGTGAATTTAGTTTCATTTCATTGATAAATTTCATTTATTAAAAATATGATATATAAAAGATCATGTTTATATTCTGTAATGAATTTTTTTTGATAATTTTATTAATAAGAACATGTCAGAACAAAAAGAATAGTCATATAAACCATCTACGATGGATCTGCTACATGATTTTTCTATGGATCCTTGTAATTACACTTTATTAGAAACACATAATTTTATAGGGAAAGATAATTGTTTCAGGTTTTTTTATCATTTTATCACATTCATAGATAAATTTATACATTTTTGTAGAAACATACAGAGGTCACCTTTTTATTTTAATGTTATCGTTAGTCCTATAGCTCTAAATACTTAATATTTTCCTTTTTTGTCCCTATGAATTCTCGAATAATAATTATCATTTGGAATTTTAGTTGGATAATATTTTACAAAACAATATGTGCTCAATATTTTTTTTGACACTTTTGGAAAACTTACTTTCGATTATTTTATATATAATTATATGTTTTTATTAATATTAAAAATATTACCCATTAGATTCATATGACATATGATTTTCCAAGCACAAAAAAATTAATTATGAGGCACTCGTCTTTTCTCACCAGATATTTGAGATATTTTAAGACCAAATGAACATAATATTTAATTATTAGTGAAATATCAAAATCCATGTCAACAATTTTATTTTTCCATTAAATAAATGTATTGTATATTGATTGAAATCATATAAAAGGAATCATTTTCTGTAAGATTATTTTAAACCATATAAATTATATTTTATATAGTAATTTTGAAATATAATTTTTAACATTTTACATAAATATTGTTCAATTTGGTGAACACATATTAGGATCCCGGTGAAGAACATTTATCCTAATATGTTATCTTAAACAGTGTGTTTGTTGACCAAAATGAATTTAATGGTTTAGAATTTTTAAAAATTTGGAGATGAGTCATTATTCCTCAAACTGATTTCTTCTCATTACAATAGATCACTATGAAAAATTCGATGTTAAAAATTGGGAATTATTCCATAGAATATTCAATTTCTATAGATATTAATATTGTAAGAATAAATTGGAGTTGTTTCTCAATTTTTTAAATTTTTATAATGGTTATATAATTTTAAAATATTTTATATAGAATGTGTGTCAGTATTAGAGAACAATAGGGCCCATCAAAACTACATGTGGAAGTATATTTTTTATTCTGAATTAGGATCTGAAGAGCTGGGCTGGATACATGAATATAGGAGATTTTAATTTATTTATATATTATTAATTCGTACTTGAAATTATTTATGGAGGAATTATATAAGGGAACAATAGATTCTTTAGAAGATAACGTAAATGTGGTGGGTGTGCTAATAGAGGATATGATTAGGTCATTAGTTTAGTTGATTTTTTCTGACATGAATTGTCTTTTTTATCCTATATATCCCCCCTTCCATGGCTTACCAAATTGGCCATCAACTATGATGTATAATTACTATAACTTATATATAATGTTATAAAATTTCGGAATGTTCATAAAATTATATATATATTACATCAATATCATGTATATATGAATCCAATTATGGTAATATTATGTGAAAATATTGTTGCATCAACCATATAGACCTTCCCAACTTATTTAGTGACTAAAAATGTATAGAGTGTGTAAATTCTCATAATTTTTCTATATAATCATGTGGAGTGAATATCAAAAAATTTATATATATATATACATTATTTAATAATGTTTTTAAATTTATTTTAATATATATATATGTTTGAAATATATAAATTTCAAATACATGTCTTATAGATTGAAGTATCATATTGATGTATCATTAGCTTAAAATACTGATTCTATTGATAGAATTTCAGAATTATCATCTTATGAATTTTTGTTTTTGGATGTTTTTGATGGGTCAATAACTACTGAAATTTTTTTGGCATGATTTTCTACTAATGATATTTTATGAATATATCTTACACCTTGCAGTTTTAGGTATGTTGGGACTTATATGGGATCTTGTCCCTTCAATGCGAGTTAGTTATTTGGTTTCTTGTAAATAAATATATTTTATGTACTTTAATAACAAATATTTATTAAGTATATTTGTACACTTTTTATTCTAAATGATATTAAAATATGGTTTTGATTCAGGGACCCATAGTTTACTTATCCAATAATGAGAACATTGTGTGATACTGAAAGAACCAAATATATTTATAAAATATTAAAAAATAAAGTATCCATGAGTTGGATGCCTCCATTATTAACATTTATTAAACATTAATTTCATTATATTTTAAAATATAACTTCATTGAATAACCATTTACATAATTTTTATATTGAATTGTCTTTTTGGTGTTGTGTGTGTTTTTTATAAGAAATAATTACATACTAGTTAGAATTCATATATGCTGACATTTGATAAATCATTAAATAATTATTTCATAATTATGCTATATTAAATAATGACTATATATTTTAATAATATTTCTTAAAATTTTATTAAACATATAATTTTCAAATATGAATTTGAATAAAGGACCATGGACCACCTAGAGTTGGTGGGGGTGAATTAGGGTGTCCTCTTTTTTCTATACATTACCGGATCTTATTCCCATGTTGGTAGGAATCTATTTAATCCTATATGATAAATTTGTACTGTAATTAAAACATTCACATGGTGAAGGGAAACCTATTACTTTTACATGGTTCACCACTAAGGGCTACGTCCATAGATCATACACCGATAGTATTCCCATTTTACCTAATTCCACTAATATTCACTAGGCTTGGATTACAAAGGATCCAAAAAATTCACTCTATCCCTAGAACAATGCCATTGCAATGGTTCAAGGGTAGCTCACTTCTTCCCTTAGATCACTTATGTTGACTCCCCTAGCACTCTACCTTTGGAGCTGTCTCACTCATTTTATCGACATGATGGTCTCTTCAACAGATTGGCATTGAAATCTTTGTCTCTATTCATCATGAGACACTGCTTGCATCAAGGTCCAATGTTGGTATGATTTTATGTTAAATATTTTAATTTTGTGCGAAAACTGAATGCACTAAATATTATTCTACTTTTTACTAGATTCAAAATTTGCTTTTATGATGTTTTCACATCCAAATATTGTCTGTGATTCTGGTGACTGCCTTTGATATGTGTACCACAACAGCTCTACATACTGCACTAGATTTTTATATTGTACTCAATCTGCGTATTACACTTACTCTGTGTACCACTCCAACATCATGTACGTGGAATACTCCATGCACCAAGACTTCTCCACAAACTATGCCTACTCTTTGTACTGTGATTGGTCCACAAACCCCTTCTTTGTACAGGCCTCTGAGTATTGCCTCAGCACAACATTTCTGCTTACATCTTCTACTTCTACAAAATTTCTTCTTATGTGGTTTTATACATTCCACTATAGAAACCATTTCTTCCATCCACATAAATTTTCATCAAATTTTAAAATTCATTTCATCTCACACGTACATCTTTTTCCTATGCAGAATATCTTCTGCAGACTTCTCCTTCGAATTCTACGAACATTTTTGACTTCCACATACCACTTCATCCAACAAAGAATCACTCCAACATTCTACTTCCATTTACATAATTCTTCATTAGAATAATCATTTTAAACTAGAAGTGTTATTCCACAAATATGACATTTTATTATATAATAATCTCTCCCTTAATGATGGTATTAGCACTTCTTATATAGGTAAATAACACTAAAAATTTCACTAATCAGATTTACCCATATGTTCAATGTGGGAAAATCATCACTGCATACAGAACTTCTTCCACATATTGTAAGCCTACACCATGTACTACGTGCATCTGGGGAACTATTAACCTTTACTTTCTACCGTTGACCTTCTATATACCATAAGACTACAGTTTCGTGCAATGCATCTCTTCTGACAATGATTATCCATCCCAGGTACCTCAACTCCCTCTTCCACGAACCATTTTCAATACCGTGACCCATTCCACAAACTGTATTGTATACCAATACCACTAAATGGTATGCAACTACGAACTATTTTGGTACATGGTACATGGTCCATGTTCTATGGTACTCGTATTTCATCCTTTTCATATTTACTTTACCATTACACATCCCATTCATTACTATGTACAAACCTTTTCATTTCCAAAAAAATCTTGATTCGGAGATCCAGAAATTTGGAAAACACTAGGAAACGACACCACCTTAAATATATGCCTTAATAAGAACACCAAATCCTCTTAAATATTTTCATTCTTCATCAAAAATAATCAATATTGATGATGAACATTATCTTTTGTGATATATAGTCTTTCATCAATCATATATATCATCATCATAGTTTCAAAGGAATTTATTGCAACTTCTATTTTTTATAACAACATCATTCATTCCAATTAGAACTGAATATGATTGGAATAAACTTTTCTTACACTTTACTTCATAAGGATGGCATCACATGTTCTCCCAAATTAGGATATTTCAATACAGAAATCAGCAAAGCATCATCTGATTTACCACTCTCTATATAATTGGTGTAATTTATTATTTCCTTCCTCATTTGGATCTACATTGAAAACTATTTAAAAAATAAATCCTTATAAAAAATTTGGTCCCAGAAACATACTCATTGATATTTAGTAGTTAATACCTTAATGTTATCTTAAATTGAATGTGTCAATATCAAAATACGAATATTCTATCTCTCCTTTTTGTATTTATCTCCAATGTTCAAACTATCATTTGACATTATCTCCCCTTCATTGACAAAAATACCAAGTCGATGGGTAAAGGGTAGCATTCCTTTCATACGAAATGTGAAATCAATAATTTCACTCTAAGTCTACTGGATCAATTATTCCTATAGAAAAAAGATGATTTTATTTTGAAAAAATGTTGTCCATTATCCACTAATCATGGTACCAAATGATTTGATAATTCATGTACATTATCTTCATGGGTGATCGATTTTCATTCCAGGATAATGATGTTGAATGTGATAGGGAATAATCGACCTGAAATTCCTACACTCACTTAATCAAACATGTCAAAAACATTCATTTTTTATTGGTCGAATATGTGACCTTGTGTCCGTTTAAGAAATTTACAATGAAATTGAATTTGATACCAACTGTAATTGATGTAGAATGAAATAATAAAATTTGTAGCATCATTATTTATATTCCCGCAAATGGAGAAACCCCTCATCCTAGTCATCATAAAGGGTGACCCATCATCATTTTAATAATTTAATATCAATTGAAGAGTCTTCTATGGATGGAACATCATCAAATTTTCTATTGATAATTGATAGACCTATTATTTTTTTATTCTCTCTTCATGAACTACTACTTCATAATTAATTAATTGCATTATAAGTACAAATACACTAAAAAATATCTAATTAAATAATTTTGTTCCTCCTTAATTCATCAATACGATCATCATGGCTGAGAATCTTTTCTCAAACATGTTCCTCCATTTACTCCAGTCTTCATGCTTGTACATCTAAACATATGATATGATCTATGTTGATGTGGCATGAAACTCTTCACAATATCTTCTAATTTGTGTGAATAATTGTTTTTCCTAACAGTCATTATGAACGATAAATTTCTAATCATCTTAAGGGTTACATATTTATGTAGTATTAAGGAAAAAAGCCATTTTCGATGTGGCCAGATTTCATATATCTCTCAAATAGAACATCGTTAACACATGTGTTTCTCTTGGTCTTAAATTTCTCATGCACTTTATCATCATCACATTAATGTTTTTTCATTTAAATTACCCTCATCCTTGGCCCAGACATTTTCAATTATCATAAATCATTCCAAATATTATGTACAAATTAACAACATGTCATTTGAAACTATTGTTGCAGGTTTTGATCATCCACATAGGTTCATCTGAGTGACATCCCTCTTAGTTTTTCTTTTTTTATAAACAGCTCATTAATTTCATAGATCTCATATTCGATGTCTTCTCATCTTCCCAACATGAGATATTGTTGGGGAAATTTTAGTCTATATTATTCTTTTGATTTATTCCCATGGGAGATGATTCATACATAGGTGGCGTTAGAGGTCTTATCTTCTTATCAATATTGAATGCTTGTTCACATGGGCATGTACCTACCTTGTGACCACTTTCATATCATAAATCGCTGATGTTATCAATCATTTCAAATATTTATGAAATAAAAAGATGATTTTGGATATGCAAACGTTGCATATTTATATAATGATTTCTCCCCATGTGGTGGGATTCCGTTATGCTTTTATATTAAATGTATAGTACCAAAGGATTAATTCAAAGTGCCCAAATCAATTTCATCTCCAACATTGGCCCAGAAATCTATATATATTGAAATTATGTTGTTGTGACTTATTCTTTACTTTTTATTCTCTTTGTGGAGAATCAGCTTTAACATTTTTCTTCACATTCACCCCAAACATTGTGATAGATAACTCTTCACCTTTCATTATCCAAAGTTGTTTTGAATTTCTATTCCAACATGCACTACTTGTGGAAACATATTTATAAGTACAAATAAAAGATGGTTTGGATGATACCATATTCTTCTCAACTAATTGTGGCATAGAAATTAATGATGTCAAGATCTTCTTATAAAATGTTTGGGCCCATTCAAAATTAGGCTACTCCATTGAGTGTTGAGTAGAAACGTACACAATTTCTTCTGATAGATAATCAAAAGATGTCATTATCATCTTATTACATGTTGAATGTCTTTTAGCTCTAGAATCCTCTAGTGAATACTGAGTACTAGGAGCATCTATTTCATTCTTTTGTGATGTATCAGTACATGTCTTCTCATATTGGTCAACTGAGCTTCCAATTAAGGACACTTCCCATTGAGGATGACATTTTTGTCTCTAATCATATTAATATTATCTTCAAAATCCTTCATTATTATAGCAATGTGTTATTCATGCAACATTATTTTTATCTAAATCAAGGAGTCATGTTCCATGACCTTCATGGATATCGCTTCCAACTGTAAACCCTTTATATGAATGAAATTTTATAGTTTCCCTTATAGAACATGGATCTTTTATACAAGATACTTTATTACTCACTCTTTATATACAACTTCTTTGATACTTTTAGAAGTATTTATTTCATGTATCCTCTTTGCATCATCATAGGCTTCGAGCTGTCTGGATAACTTATAAAATTATCATATTTTATTTACTAAACCATCCTCCAAAAAATCTACTTCATTTCATAGCTGGGTGATTTCCTATTGTATATCTTTAAAAATTATATAAATATCAGAAACAATATCTTCTTATATATCATAAAGTCATTTTCATAGTAATTTAATTCCATCTAAAGTAGAAGATTGGTCAAGGGTGAAAACGCATACCTCCTGATCTCCCTAATCTTTTTTTCATGGATGAAATATTACTATTTTCTGAAAGGAAAAGAGAAACAAACACTACATATTCTTTAGACATGAAGGAATTATTCAACTATCAAGTATCTTTAGTTTTCATATTTTTCATGGTCTGTTTGTATATAGACTTCTAGTTAGAGATGACTGAATAATCATTAAGACTACAAATCATTATTAACATCAGATAGAAAACTGAAGTCTTCTTCTAAATAGATTTACTATAGATTATCCGAAATATATAATCATTTTCCCTATGATAACAATTAATGTACCCTACACCACTCTGTGAGGGGGGGGGAATCATGGTGTCAACATTTTATATTTATTAAGGATTAGTATTCCAGCATTAGTAGAATGTTTTTAAAAATTTTAGGATCGATATGTGTAACAATTAAAAAAATCACATGTATAAGGATAGAACAACACTTTTACATGGTTCACCACTAAGGTATATGTCAAAGGAGAATAATCGGTTAGGTTGGTGTTCATACCTAATTACACCATTCTTCACTAGTTGTGGTTTACAAAGGATCGAGCAGAGTCACTTTTTATTAGGCACACATCCTTTACATGGTTTAGGGATAACATACTACTTTTCTATGATCGCTTCATTTGACTCACCCTATCTCACTACCTTTGAAAAATTCTCACTCATTATATCAACATGATGGTCTCTTCAATAGATGGGAATATAGGTCTTTGTCTCTGTTCAGTATGAGACACTGCTTGCATCATGGTTCAGAGTTGATTCTCATTTATGTTCAATCTTATTCTATAGTACAGTAACAGAAATCACTAAATAATATTTATCATTTTTGTAGAATCACAAATTTTTTTTTTGAGGATTATGCTTCCTCGAACTAAATATGATTATGTGGACTGTCTTTGATCTTCGTACCATGTCTGTTAAGTTTACGATGCCGGATCCGCATATTGCGCTAGATCTGCATACTACTCTTACTACGTGTTTCAATAATTCTCTGCATCCCATGATTGATCTGCATATCATTCCTGTTATGCGTGTCATGCCTGGTCTGTGTACCACCTCTACGTATTGCTTCTGCGTATCACCTTGGTGTACCATTTATTCTTACAACTTTTACTTTTATATAATTCTTTCTTCTATGGACGATTCCTTTCTATTCCAAAAACCTTATCATCCTTCCAGGGAATATTTCTTCAAATTATAAAATTAATTTTGTCTCCCACATTGTCCTACATGGATTATCTTTCATAGAATTCTCCTTCCAATTCCATGAACTATTTCTTCTTCTATGTACCACTTCATCCCACACAGAATGTCTCTCCTGTACCACATCCCTTCACCAAATTCATTCTGTGAGAACAATTTTGAACCTAGATGGCTTCTTCGAAAGGGACGATATTTTATTATCTAATTCACTCTCCCTTAAATATAGGATTCAGACTCCTTATATAGGTATATGAATCCACAATTTTTCAAATCAAATTTAACCAAATTTTGAATGTGGGACAATATTCACTGCATAATGAACTAACTACGCATATTGTATGCCTCCACTACCTATAGTGATCATCCTGGGATCTATGAACCTTTACCATGAGTCATTTAACTTCCACTTACCATATGCCTACCGGTCCAAGTATTGCATCTCATCCTCAAATTAGTAGACCTTCCACGTACCTAAACTCATTCTATCGTAAACCATTATTTGTACCGTGACCCGTTCGATGAACTGTCTTGTGTACCCCTACCACTACATGGTATGTGGCTGCGAACCATTCCCGGAAATGGTATGTGGCCCATGTTATGAGGTACATAGATTTATTCCCAATATTACTTCATTCACCATTAATTATCTCGATCACTCCAATAAATACATCCATCCATTGCTAAAAACAAAATCTTGATTTATAGGTCCAAACTTTTTGCATAAACTGGGAATCGTCACCACCATAAATATCTAATTTGACAAGAACACCGATACTTCTTCACTATCATCATTATTTAGTCAACTATCATCCACAATCCTTATGAATCATATCTATCATGATATATATTATTTGTTCGATCACCTTTATCATCGTCAATGCTTTAATGGAAACTATTGAATCTTCTATATCTTCCATCAACATCATTCATTATAGTCAGAACTAAAATGGGTGGCATCACCTTTTCTTCCCCATTCTTTCATAAGGATTGCATTACTAGTACAAAAAACTTATGATATTTAAGAAATACAAATCAAAAAATACCATCTGTTTTAAAACACTCAGAAAAATTTGAGTTCTTCTTCATTTCATTGCTAATTTTGATCTTTATTGACTATTGTTGAAAATTAATACAAACATGTACAAAAAATGGTCCTAAAGTGGCATCAATGTAATAATTCAATAAGAAAAATTACAGAAAATATCTAATATGTCTGTGAAAACATTACATATTTAATTTTTTTTAGAAAGAGTAATTAATATACAATATATCCAAATCTAGATTTATTTTTTATTGTTAAAAATCCATTTTCGGATTTACTATGGAGTACACATGATCCGTATATCAGGTTATTTGTTGATTATTATTAATGTTTTTCAATATGATAAAATGTTTCTATATAATAATTATTCCCTATTTTAGAATTTTATTTATGTATAAAATCCTACATATTTATCCTTGAAATTAATTATTATCTTGCATATTGATGTAATTAGAATTATAACCAACTCAAAAATATTATATATTCAATTAAATCTTGATGAAAATATTACATATTCAAATTTTAGTGATCTATAATATATTACTTACCTTATGGAGTAAGAGTATTTATTTTTCATTTTATATTTTTAATGTTATATATAATAAATACACATGAATAGTTAAAATGTTAAAATTTCATTGAAATATCAGAAAAATATAAAATACTAGGTTTTCATAGATAAGGATACATATTAATAAAAACATTAAATTTATTGTTTTTTAAAGTATAAAAAACTTATATACTAGATAATATCATACTTATTAATTCCTCTATAATGTAAATTATTTTTATGTATCCAATGAATGTTTTTCACAATTCAAAAATATTATGTGTTAGTTTTATGTTAAAAAAATATAATTCATAAAATATTTTTTTTTTTGAGAAAATTGATTATGATAGATTTAAAATTCATGATTCACATATTTTTATTTTTGAATCAACCATTTCGGTTATATAATATATTTTTTCTGGTTCTTTAATATTATCAATGTTATTTGTCTTTAAAAATATTTGATCGTGTTTTTGTTTTCTAATTAAGGAATATGAAATAAAATTATTAATAGTTGGAAATAAATATTTTTTATTTAATAATATTATTCATTTTTTATATATTTTTATTTTACAGATATTATAATTTGATCGATACCATTAAAATTTATATCATAATGATATATAAGAAAACATTTGAGGAAATTATTACACTATTCTATGCTATAATTTCATTGATTATTCATATACAATACCAATTGTCTTTTATAGTAGAATATATGTGATAGAAATGAAAATTGATACTATTGTGTATTCATGTAAGATATCAACTTCTGTCATATTTATTTTTAAGAGCTGCAAAATGAATTTAAAATTTTCATTAAATAAATACATAATCGTTTGTTAGTAACCAATTCACAAAACTATATTTTGTATAATTTCACAAAAAATATACAGGTTTTATATCTATTTTAGGAACACAAATGTAATGTGTGTGGTAGACTGGTAATTAAATGATATTTTAACTTATATATGATGTAAGAAACATTCAAATAAATCTAGGTCCCTTGGAAATGAATGTAAATATATAATAAGCAAACTATTAATTAATGTTCATGTATTTTTATAGGTAACATTATTATATCCTCAAACCACTATATATATAAGGACATATACATTAGAATTAAATACTATAGTTAATTATACAATAATTCACATTCCTAAATTCTGAATGTTCTTTTCGGGTTATAGTTTTAGTGAATTAGTACATAATTCCTTAATTTCAAACCATAAGAATACAAAGTTGTTACTAAAAAATAGTATCTATTTCATCAAAATTAAAAAAATATTTAACAATGTATTGAATCATTTCATAAAATTATTCAAAATTAATTATCTTAGATTCTTATATTATTTTATCCATCCTAAAACCCAGTGAAAAACATTATAATATTTGGGACCAGCAAAAGAATATTAGTAAAGAATAAAACAACAAGGAAAGATACTATAATTCTAGGAATACTTATAAACATATAAAATCATTTTCACAAAGACATACTTCTCACACATAATGTATCATTTACATACATTGTAAAAATGAGATATTTCTATATAACATAGATAACATAAATGAAACCATAAAGGTAACATGGGGAATTACTTAGTTAATATTTTAATCATCAAAACTACCATATTTTTTGTAACCTCCATTACTTCCTTAAAATGTATCCAACATGACTACTTTATGATGTAACTCTCACATCCTCCATATTATGTAACCATCACAACCACACCTAGTGTAACCATCATTGTTACACCAAGAGTAACAAAATGTTCGACTACCAAAATTATCATACACATTTCATTAGAGTGATTTTAGGACCCACAATTCATCATAACCAATTACCCAGAACAATAACATAATGATAAAATACTAACACATGCGTCATAAAAAAATTCCTTGAATAAAATAACAAATTTTTATAAAATATTTGGAAAAAAGGAAATCATTTTCATTATAAATGAACATGTAATATTTTAATAAAAATTCAAAATAATATGGATTCTTGAATGTTGTAATGTCCTCTCATGTCGTATAAGTGAAAAAAACATTATTTTGGAATTTTTCATGAATAGAAATTTGAATGATTTTTTTAAAGAAGAGTCCCTTACCTTATGATTGAATTACTTAAAATATTTTCCAAAAGCATGTATACTTGTTTAATTATTTTCAATATTATATCATATACAATATCTATAATTATAATACCTCATGTGTTGTCTTTATAACATTTCCCACCCATTGATTGATAATATTTTATTATATTAATTAACTCAAGTTCATTTATTTTATGGTTTCTATGGTCTAATAATTATGTATTTTCTTATCAAATAGAATAAAAATTATATCATTGGATTTATTTGGTTTCAATAAGATTCAATAATTTTAAATTATACCAAATGTAATTTTATCCCAAATAAGGGGATGATTCATTAGATATAACATTAATGAAAATGATTTAATTTATTTTGGTAGTTTTTACGACCATCACGAGGATATATCACTTTATTAAATATAATGAATACATACTGGTTATTGAACATTATATTACTTATAATATGTATATTAAAGTATTATTCCACCATAATAATTGTTTTTTGTCTTGCCTCAAATGTAGTAAAATAAAATGAATACATATCATCCCTGATAATGGTAAATCGATAAATCACACAAAATGTTTCCATTATTTGGAGAAAATGAGAGGATTGATGAAATATATTCCATTAATGAGATAAAATTCTAGAACATATTTGATAATATTTTTGTCAATTCACTTAGAAGTGGGTATATTACTAGTGAAAAATAAGAGACAAAAAATTAAAAATAAAATAATTGTAATTGAAAGAGGATTTCACTTCATTAATTCTATTTAATGAAAACCATTTCATGGAACTTAGTTTTTTCCATTTGTTGGGAATAGCTGGTATTAAGTGTATGGAAGTGGTATGGGAAGTGAATTGTTATGAAATTAAATAATATAAAAGGATTGTATTTATAAGGACAATAGGTGGTGAGGGTTGGTATTTAAAGTGGAGGAGAGGGGCATTTTATCATTTTTTATATTAATTATATTATTATTTTGGATAAAGACTAAGAGTAGTTGAAGAATTATCTATAAATATTTTAAAACAATTAAGTAGAATTAGATATTATATTATCACATCACCCATATAATATCTATGAATCTACAATTCATGTATTTTTATATTTCGTAAATTATCTTATTTCACTATTCAAAAAATCATCTAGTTTAGAAATATCTAAAAAATTCACCGAAATCCGTTTTTGAAGATTATAATTACATAATGTAATAAATTTTTTGGAAATAATTTTATAAATATTAGAAGTGAAATTTTTAACTAAAATCATCTTTTATTTGGAAAATAATAATTTTAGAATTATAAATGATTTTATTACATAATGAAAAAACAATTAAGGTTCTATAAATTTATATAATAATTAGAAGTAAAAAATAATTTATTTGGTAATTTATTTTATAAAAATATATTTTCATTTCAATATCTATACTAATTTTTAAATACTAAAAAAAAACTTTTCCAAAATAAACCAACACATAATATATCATTTTGAAAACATTTATTTACATAATATATGATGTAAATATATCTCATTTTCACTTATAATATACATAAATTTTATTTACACGTTTAGAGATGAGGTTACAATTCGTCTAGTATACACTCCTTAATTTTCATAAATATAACTTATTTCATTATACATTTATAATGAATATAACATTATAATTTCAAAATGAATAAAAATTAATTTTATTAGTACCTATGCTGTTATATTACCCCTTCTAGAAATTGCATTCTCAAATTTTTATTCTTATTAAAAATGTGAGGTAACCTTTCCCTCCATGTATTTTCATATTCTCATTTTCATCTTCACCCAAGTGGTTCCATGAGAATACCATAAAATTCCTAATTATTAATTCTACAATACATACAATCTAAGATAAAAAATCAGAACATGTTTTAAAATGTACGAATATTTCTTTTCCCACTAAACTACATTGGGGATCAAATCATGAAATGGATCAAGAATATGAAATATTAACATAAAAACATGAAAACATTATATATCACATATAAACTCAGAGGAAAAGCTACTTGGTAGGAAATTAGTCCAATAATCTATAAGATTTCATAAGGTCAAACGAATGAGGTATTTACCATTCAATTCATATTAGATTACCTAACACTATTTTAATGATAAATATTATGGAATACATTTTCACCTAAATCAAATGAAATATCATTCCTCCAGTTATATACAAAAAATATTTCCTGAATTTATCTATCCCATTGTGTTGTTGGATCATATTAACATTCAAAGACACTTCCTATACTAATTATGGTCCCATCAACTTCATTTCCCGAACTTGATTAAAATTTTTTGGATTTCAACTGAATTTTATATACAATACATAAAATGGTTTCATCTTTATAATGGAATGAAAAATATTATTATAATAAAACTCAACTAAATAATGATGTTGATCCCATATTCCATGATAATTGATTAATCAAGCCCATAATACACCTTCTAATGACTAGATTGTTCCATTAGTCTGTCCATTAGATTGAGAATTAAAGGTTGTTCTAAAATAAAATTTTGTTCCTAATTACATTTTATGGCCTTTAAAAAATATATAAGTGAACCTTTGACCATTGTTAGTTACAATGAAGTGTTAAAATCCATTTAACATGACTATATCATTATTGTAATGTCATATAAGATAATCCAAATGCATAATATATCAAATATGAAGAAATATGATTATATAGTTAGCTAACCAATAATAACCCAAATCATATTGTTACCTCAAGAAGTATTTGGAAGTCCCACAAAAACAATATGTTGATAAATTTTTCCATTACTACTACAGAACTAGAAAATGTTAAAACATCCCTTATTGTAGTTTTATATATCCATTAACATATTGATATGTCAAACATTTCGTTACAAAATATAAAACATGTATTTTCATTCCATCACACTTCTAATCCTCACAATCGTTTATTTCTATAATTGTGCTGGAAGGATGAACTGGATATTGATAGCCTTGAGAACCACTTAATAACTCTTTCTTCAACATTTAATCACATAGGGCAAATAATCTCTTTGAAAATCCAAAAACAAAATCATTATCATCATTTATTTTCAGAAAACATGCCCTATTAAAAAACTCAACATTTTTATATAATTCACTATCATCCTTCTACACATGGTTAACATAGTATCATATAGTTGACTATTCTGAAACATGAATCAAAATAGAGTAATTTCTTATACCAAAATATTCCAAGCCAAAATTCATAAAATCATTAAAAAATTGGTCATGTTCCAAATGTCAAATGTTTAAGGATGCATGGTGTTTTTGACATAAAGTATCATCCACTTTGTTATATCTTCCAGTATGTTAATTTATCATGAAATAATTATTCATTATTAGTTCAATCCATCATCTATACCTATTTTTAAATTCATTCTATGTGAATATATACATAGAATCTTTATTCTCAATATATATTTCACAATTGGATCAAGATAAATGATTTCTCCATATTCGTAATGTGAGAAATAAATTGAAAATTGAAAATGATGTGTCAATAACTCAACTCACGAGGTTTAAATTTTCGCAAATTATAATAAATTACATAATCATTAAGAATTATAATGCATCAATGTCCCTTTAATAAATAATCAATGTATAAAAAAATCAGCATTTCTGGAAGGTAGTGAAAAAACGGAGCATTCACCAATTGTCTTTATTATTCTTGAAAACAAGGAACACAGTCTTTTATCCAAAAACATTTAACTGATATCCATGCCTTCTTTTTTAGAAGTGTAGATAAAAATGCAATGTTTTTTACAAACTACTAGTAATAACTTTCTAAACCAAGAATACTATGAATATTATAACATTATCCATTTTTTTCATTAGTGAACCACTTCTTTTTTGGTGGGATCAAATTTTACTCCATTATTATTTATAATATTCCTATTAAAATAAATAAATTGAAACCAAACATATCATATTATAAATATCCCATATGAAATTATTTCATTGAGTTTTTAGAATAAAATACTTAAAGTGTTTTAATGATCCTCAAAACAGGTTTAATAAGTCAATATATCATTAATAAAAAACAATAAATTGATCCAAATACTCACAGAAGATCCTATTCATAAGATCCATAAATACAACATGTAATGTTTTCAGTCCAAATATCTAAACAAAAAAATTCATAATTCCCATAACTAGTTCATAATATTATTTCCATGATTTCATCTTCCTACTAATTAACCTATTTGTACATGGTTCTCAAGTCAATCTTGTAAAAATATTGATCTCCCTAAAGATGGTCAATCCAAAAATCAATATTAGGAAATGGATACATATTCATAATAATGATTTTATTCATAAATATATAATTAGTGAAAATCCACACGGAAAAATAATTCTTTTCCACAAAGAAAATATTTTCACATCATGGTGAATTTCTAGTATGAATAAATAATTTGTGAAAAAATCATGACACAACATTTTAAATTCTATCAGGTCCACATTTTCATTTTAATAATAGTATTTTTGAATTATATTATAATCAAAAAGAAAAATAAATTTTAAACAAAACATATCGATTAGGTATAACACTGACAAAACACAACTATAAAAAGATCCAGGTATTCATTTTTCACTAGAAATTAAATAATCTGAATAGTTCATATGTTTTCCACAATATGTGTAAGATGAAATTCATTTCCATATTTGATCATTTTCTCAGATTCCCAATATGTTATTTTTTGGAAATAAATCCCTCAAGGTGCCCCCTTTAAATGTTTTGGGTGTGATTGTGTTTGTTGAAAATGCCAGATGATTGAAAATGAGTATGGTTCATGTTTTTCGAAGAAATTTTTTTACGGTGGCACAGTTTCATAGTGTTTTCCTAATTATTGGACCTCAAAATCAGGTGTCTGATGTTGGAAAATGAAGGATTTATTTATATTAGCAAATATTATGATGAATGTAGAAGGAAATCGGGAAAGGGTGAGAACCACATACCATAATTAATGTGCCGCCTACCATGATCTAGGATTAGTACGCAGAGTGGCGGAAAAGGTATGCATGTGTGGTTTGCGAAACCGAAAAAGGATCGCGAAAAATGGAAATGCAGTATGAGGATGGGTTGTAGTCAGTGGAGGAGATCGGCCAGTATGATCAATGGTAGAACATAGAACGTGTATGAAAAATTGTTCGCAGGTGGATTGCAGTTTGCAATAGCAGAAGAATTGGTAAGTGGTGGTGGCTAGATTGAAGATTTCGTAAATTGTTTATTAGAATATTTTGACGATATCTTGTTTTATATAAGAATTGTTAATCTCACTGATTATTGGAGAGATTGAAATTATTATGGAACATATTTTTCTCTAGGAATTTGATGAAATTTGAAATTATTTCCCACTGAAGGTGTTTTCTTGGATTATTAACCCCCAATAGTTGCCTTTGTATGCGGAAGAGGAATCTCTGGTATGTGAGAGAGTGAATTTCTCATGTGGTATGTAGAGGGAGATATCTGTTATATGGAAGCAGAAACGGTCCGCAAATAGAGAACAGTTCTTGGATATGAGGGGTTTCACGTAAGAGGATTGTGAAATCGGTACGCGGTAGCGGTATACAATCACAAATGTGGAGGCAGACCACAGGCAAAGGGCAGTACACATCAACAATAGCTTTAGCTGGAAGATTTGTTCTATCTACCAATCATGGTAATCATTATGTAGGAGAAGGAGGTGTTTCCATGTTTTCTAAATGATTCTTGAAAAGGATTCAATTCTGTTTGGAAAAGTGTTTTCTCATACTTAGCATTTCCCAGGAAAGGTGACATCATCTGCATTTTAAAAAGAGACTTCAACGTTTCATCTACCTATAGTTGAAGTTTCAAGGATTTTTGAAAATATAGGGACCTACATGAATATTAATAAAGTCTAATCAACATGTTAATAAATTGTTAGTTCATTCCTTTTCAAGAGAATTGTGTGAATGAATGGGAAGATGGGGACCCCTTCCAACTGTAGTGAGCCAAAGAAAGTGGCATAAGGAGTGACCCTTGGGAGTGCAGTGAGAAGACCCTAAACATTGTAAAGGCAGTGAGCTTTGGCATATAATATCTGGCCTGGATATTATACCCATTATTGGATTTTAGCCTTAGTGAATTTAGAACGGTAACACATAGCTATTATATGTTCCTTCAACATAACCCGATGAGGGTGAACCCAGTAAAAATCACGGTTTCTTGTTCATGATTTCATATAATTTCTTATATTGATATTGGGGGGGAGCGAGAATTGTGTTTTGTTAAACAATGAAACAATATCTGAACGAGAGAAGTTTTTAATTTGTCATACCCTAATTCACCCCCTCTCATGTTATTAAACCATGTGGACTTAACAAGTTGTATCAGAGGGAATGGTTGAATGTATTGGGTTCTTCCTCAAGAAGAATATGTACAGGTGGTCAATCATAATAGAATTCCGATCTCTGAATGAAATAATTTTCAACAATAGAAGAATCAGATATTGCACTACTTTCGATCAGTAGGGATTGATGTCTTTGCAGCATCTATGCATGGAATTTCATCTAACATTGATAGTTTTACATTATCAGAATCTGAAAGAAGAGAATTTGATGTCGATACTGAAGGGATAAATGATTTAGGGGGGCCTATAAAATTCAATTTATACAAATTTTATGTCTTGTAAAACATCAAATGCAATGTGGGAAAAACTGTTAATCATTTATGAAGGAAAAAATCAAGTCAGTGATGAAAATCATTAGGTTCTATGGAACAAGTATAAGGGTCTCAGAATGAATCAAAATGAAATTGTTGATGCATTATTTGATAGGATAAATATTATAGTGGGATACATGTAGGTTCTCGGAGAAGTCATTAAAGATATAAATATTCTGAAACAAAATTTAAGAAAACTTCCAGCACGGTTAAATCAAAAAGTTTTAGTGTTTTTTAGACAAAGACCCAAAATAGATGACACTATGAAACCTACAAAATTTGTTTGTAGCATATGAAATGAGAGATGAGGATAATGATTCATTGGAATATGGAAGCTTATGTAAGTGGAATTCACAACCATTATGTAAAGACCCGTAAAATTCAAGGGAAATTTTTTTCATAATTTTCTTTAGAATTTTACAAGAGCGCGGTTTCAGACGGCACCTGATTCCGAGGCCCGGAGTGCCCGGAATTAATTTCCGAAGTTTGGCTCGGGTACGTTCAGAGAACGAACGAGCGGGTTTTTCTAACTTTTGATCCGGTGCTCGGAATTGAAATCCGAGGACACCGATGAACTCGCAGCGCCGATATTCGCTTAAAGAGACCTTTTCGGGAGTTGTGTTTGTTTCGGGTTGAGAGTTAGTTTTTGGGAGATTAGAATAAGTTAAATAAAAATATGTAAACACAATTTTTATTTAAACTTATTAGTTAACTTCTCTCAAAGGAAGTTAGGTGTGGGACCCACACCTACTTAACCTCCCTTGAGAGGATTAAGTGTGGTGGGGCCCACACGAAACCTAACTTTACATCTTCCCTCAAACTCCCTTAACCCCTCTTTAATTAACATGACAATTTGTTAATTAATGTGGAGTTATCCCTTCTTTGAATTTCAAACTTTTGAAATTCTAGTGTGTTGTTGTGTTAATAAAATAAGATAGAGTCTTATTTTATTTTGGGTTTAGTTTTGTCTCCTTGAGAGAGTTGGAAAGGTTCTTCTAGTTTCTTCATCTTCTTCAACCTCGACGAAGAACACGAAGAATGCCGTTCTTCAACGAAGAACTTCTTCGCCGAAGAACACGGTTTTTCCGCGACGCCATATCCGCGACGTGACGTTCTTCTTCCGCATCATCTCTTCCGCGACGGTTTCCCGCGACTAACGCCATCGACAACGACTCTTCCTCCGACATCAAAGGAATTGACACCGATATTCCACGACTACGTCAACGTGCGACTATCGAGGTAGGGGTTCTTGAGTTCGTTGTTTTCTTTTTTATTTGACTTTCCTCAAGACTTGACGAAGAACGCTCAAGTTCCGACGAATAACGCCGCTCCGCTCTTCTTCGTCTTCCGTGTCAACGAGAGAGAACCCTGCTTCTTCCTCGGACAACCTTCGTCGGCGTACAAGGTTTCGCCAACGACGTGCCTCTTCGGACGCACCTCTTCGTCATCGGATTTGACGAACGACGACCGCGACGCCCGACCTCCGCGACGTTATCTTCCGCGGAACTTTGTTAAATCTTCGAACCTTATACCCGAGGTAGGGGTTGTTAATTTATTGTTTGATTATTTATTCCATTCTTGATCGTGGATTTAGCATGTCTAAACGTGAGGCAACTGGATATTTTTTAGTTATGTTATTATTTAACGTGAGGGGGCCGGACCGCATGAACACGGCCGAACCCCCTCCATCGTTCTTATTGTTCTAACTTGAGGGTGAAGCAAAGTGGCGTGGTGCCGTCGCACCACGCGGATAATAATATGATTAAATTTCACGGCGCCGTCGCGCCGCGCCGTGGAAGAATCATAAAGAACGTGACGCCGTCGCGCCACGTCGAAGGGAATCAAATGCGCGGCGAAGGGGCGCGGTGCCGTCGCACCGCGCCGGACGACGAACACCACGGCTGGTTCCGGGCCGCGGCGGGACGAGGAGACCGCGACCGGTTCTGGGCCGCGGCGGGATGAGAAGACCGGTGGTCGGGCCGCCGGCGTCGGAAGCCGAAGAGGGGACCGGATTTTCCGGTCCCGTTGGAGAAAACCGGCCGGCCAGCTGGCCGGCCGGATGCCAATAAACCGGGGGAATTAATCCCCCGACCAACTCATGAAACCCCCTCTTAAAGAGGGGGCGGTTTCCTTGTGGGGGGCAAAGCCCCCCGTTTTCTGCCAATCAAGCCCCCCACGTGGGGGGGGGGGCGGTTTTGCAAAAGAGGCGCGGCTATATGCCGCGCCGTTTTCCAATCAGCGGGGGCTTTGCCCCCGCGTGCAGCCACCGAGCGGCGCCGGACCGCCGCGCCGCCAGGCCGCCGCGCCTCCGCCGGCCGCCGCGCCGCCGCACCGCCGGCCGGCCGGCCGGCCGGGCCGCCCCAGGGGGGGGTCGGGCCGGGTCGGCCCGGACCCAGACCCCCCCCCCCCCCCGTTTCGAACCAGTTCCGGTCTTTTGGCCATATCTTGAGCCTCGGACCTCCGAATGACGAACCGTCTGCGGCAACGCGATCCTTGGATCGAGACGGTCGTTTCGGTATATCGCACTCAAGGTTTCGAATTACTTTGAGTTCGGCCGGGTTGGTACGTTCACAAAACCAACCGGGCCTTCGGAGCGGAAACACTCATATCTTGAGCTACGGACGTCCGATTGACGTGCCGTCAGCCGCGTTGTGTTCCTCTTAGTGAGACGGATCTTTTGGCATACTCCGCCCGAGGTTTGGACGCAGGTGGAGTACGGTCGGGTTGGTTTTGCCTTAAAAACCAACCGGGCCCCGGGAACGAAAATGCCAATAACTCTCAGACCGCGCATCCGATCGACGCGCCGTCTATTGCGTTGATTTCCTGTTGACGATACGGAACTTTTGGCATCCTTCGCCCGAGTTTTGGATACAATTAGTAGTGGCCGGGTTGGATCGCACCCGAAATCCAACCAGGCCCCTAGATCGGGAAAGCTGATATCTTTCAGACAGGACGTCCGTTTGACGAACCGTCAGCGACGTTGGTGATTACGTTGAGTAACGGTCCCTTTGAGAATACCCTACGGATGTTCAGGGTACAGTTGTGATACGGCCGGGATTGGTTCGCTCACGAAACCAACCGGGCCCCTGGGACGAAAAGGCTAATAACTCACAGACCGGGCGTCCGATCGACGCGCCGTCTGTTGCGTTGTGACCCCTGTGACGAGACGATCCTTTGAGATACTTCTTTGCGGGACTTGTGATACTTGGAGTATCGACCAGTAGCTCGTGGAGCGGACCCTCCCGGAGACGAGCGTGCAGAGTACGGAGACCGTGTAGCCGGCTGAGACCTGACGACTGCTTGACTGACTCAACTTGGAGTGAGTCGACTAGCCCAGTGGACGGAGCGCCCGGTATTTGGCGGCAGACCCACGGCGGACGGAGCGCCTGGTAGTTGGCAGCAAACCCGCGGTACTCGACAGGAGGAGTACCTCAGTAGGCTATTTGGGCGAGCGCCCGGTATTTGGCGACAGACCCTCATCGGACGGAGCGCCAGGTAGTTGGCCGCAAACCCGCAGTACTCGACAGGAGGAGTACCTCAGCAGTCTTAGGTTAGTGAGCAGTACCTCGGAGTCGTGACAGGACCATTGTACACTCTAGAGACGGAGATCATCAGTAGTTACGGTTTCGATAATGAAAATCCTGGTTTGAGCTGAGACTTTTGACCTTGTGTTTACCTCATGATTGAGTTGGGTCACTTGCTAACTTTGGTATATGTATGGGCATATACCCGGGTAGTGGTTATCCGTTGTTTTCACAATCCTTGTGTTTCCTTATGATTGAGATGGGTTACTTGATAACTTAGGTATATGTAAGGGCATATACCTAAGTATAGGTTATCTGTTGAGATCTTCTTTGTGGTTATCCTTGTTGGTTTAGTGAGACCTTGAGGGTCTCGGGGTCCCTACTGAGTATCGTTATACTCACCCCTGCATGGGCTTTGCCCGCACCTCATTGTGTTGGTTGCAGACGACGGACAGTGCAGACAGAAGCCGAGTGTTCGAGGACTGGACGGTACCTGGAGGTGGATTATACGACGAGGCGGTACCCGGAGGTGGACCACTGGGCGGGACATACTCGGAGTGGGCGGCAGGATCCGAGGAGCAGAGGAGCTATCTGTACTCACCCTTCTGATGGGATTTCCAGTGGACAGCTCGGCGTAGCAGCTTTACTTTTCAGTTGCTGTTTTCCCTTTCGAGTTGTACTTTACAGTTGGGCTTGTATTTCCGGCCCCTTTTTACTTTCCGCACTTTTAGTTGTACTCTGTTTTTGCTTAGTGTTTACTTTCCGCTTGCTTACTCTGTGGTGTTTGTTTACTTTACAAAGGCAATGTCTTCCCTTTTTACCGGGATTTACGCCTTGGTGCTAGTCGCCAGCCCCTGGCCTATGGAAGGCGGGCTTGGGGTAGTCACGGCACGGACCCCGAGGGCGGGTCGTGACAAATTGGTATCAGAGGTGGTCGGTTCTACCGCTGATTCTGATCTTTCTTCTGTGAAGCAATAGTGTTAAGGGTACCGAGTGTGGTTTTCAGTTCAGGGAGTCCAGTGTTGGTGCGGGCGGCCGACGTATCCATACACCAGGACCCTGACAACTGATTTCCGACTTTGTGCACGAAAACACTGAATGCGTGTGTGTTTTCAAAGGTTTTCCCCCTTAAAACTGCTCAAACCAGGTCAGCTCACCAGGTATAATCGTTTGATCGTGTTACGTTGTTTCTTTCAGGATGTCTTTTCTCAGACGACCAGCTAGAGCCCGGAGGGATGTGCGTATTGATAGTCTGTCGAGCGACGAGGCTTCGGTACAGGGCCCTCTTGCAGTTGAGGCACCAGCGGAGGCACCAGCGATACTACCATACGTTGGGCCACCAATGCCACCAGCCCCAGCAGTAGACGATGCACGACGCTTGAGTGCGCTGCATGAGTTCCAGCGCCAGAGGCCACCAAGGTTCAGGGGAGAGACGGAACCACAGGCGGCTGAGGATTGGCTGGAGGCTGTGGTGGGAGTTTTCAGGCTAGTGGGGACGCCGTCGGACTTCATGGTGACCTTTGCTGCCAGCCTTCTTCAGGCAGCAGCAGGCAGGTGGTGGAGCCACTTGTTCCAGTTTTGCGATGGGATGGCTTTCACATGGGAAGACTTTGAGACCTTCTTCAGGGTGGAGTTTGTGCCAGTAGCTCTACACCCCGAGCGTGTTCAGGAGCTGCTGCCTTTGCCGCGTGTTTTTCGATCAGAAGCCGAGTTATCTGTGGGCAGTAGACAGATGATGCAGAGGTCCAGGAGGACCAGACCAGCAGTTGGGCGATCTCGGGTTTTAGGACCGGTGGTTCAGGGCACCCGGAGTGGTAACAGAGCTAGCCGTGCAAGGAGCAGGTTGTGTTACTCATGCCGCGGAAAGGGTCATCTGGCACGTGACTGTCCGACTCCCGATCCGCAGGCTTTGGGAGAACCACCGAGATAGAGGCAGCGACAAATGCTTGAGCAACAGTAGAACTCTTGGAGCAGGTGGACAGGAGCAGAACTAGTGGATACGTCTCTTGTACTTCTAGTTCCATGTTTGATGTTGTTTTTGTGTCTTTGTACCATGAGCTGCAGTAATAAAAGACACATAACTTTGTGTTTTTTTTTCGTTCCTGTCCTCTTTCGTGATGTTACTAAGAGGTTCCAGTTTTGGCTGTTGACTTGACCCTCACTTGTGAGACATCTACTGGAGGAGATCCAGTTACCACACACTGATGCCGACAGTGTGACTCAACCCTTGGAGGCTAGAGTAACGGTTGAATCTCTTAGTAGTAGCGTCGAGGCCTTACGACGTCATCCTTGGTATGGATTAGTATCATCCATGTTAGGATTGACTGTATTAGGCAAAGAATGTGGTTCATCCTGGGGATGAGACCAGATTTCTCTTGTCGGCAAAGAAGAAATCTTGCAGCTCTTATGGGACCGGAGGTGGTCTAGGCCACGACAGAGAAGGTCCAGATCATCCATGAGTGGATGAGGACAACACAGAGCCGGCAGAATTCATACACTGACAGGAGGCGGAGGCCACTGGAGTTCGAGGATGGCGACCATGTCTTCTTGCGGGTCTCATCTCGACGTGGTATTCGGAGATTTGGACGAGGCGGAACGTTATCTCCGCGCTTCATCAGACCCTTCCAGGTCCGCAGCAGGGTTGGCGAGGTGGCTTATCGCCTGGCTCTACCACCTCAGTTGCACCGGGTGTACGACGTCTTCCACGTGTCTCAGCTGAGGAGATACGTGCACGACCCGACGCACATCATTGACCATGGGGAGCTTGACGTTGACGATGGGGCGACTTTTACGGAGGTCCCGGTGGAGATAGAGGATCGACATGAGCGGGTCTTGCGTGGGCGATCGATTCCTCTTTTGCGCATCAGATGGCAACACGGAAATCTCCAGTAGAGCACATGGGAGCGGAAGGCTCAGATGCGTGCTCAGTACCCTCATTTGTTTCCCTAGTTTTTGATGTATTTTTACGGGGACGTAAAGCCCTGAGGTGGGAGTAATGTAAAGACCCGTAAAATTCAAGGGAAATTTTTTTCTTAATTTTCTTTAGAATTTTACAAGAGCGCGGTTTCAGACGGCACCTGATTCCGAGGCCCGGAGTGCCCGGAATTAATTTCCGAAGTTTGGCTCGGGTACGTTCAGAGAACGAACGAGCGGGTTTTTCTAACATTTGATCCGGTGCTCGGAATTGAAATCTGAGGACACCGATGAACTCGCAGCGCCGATATTCGCTTAAAGAGACCTTTTCGGGAGTTGCGTTTGTTTCGGGTTGAGAGTTAGTTTTTGGGAGATTAGAATAAGTTAAATAAAAATATGTAAACACAATTTTTATTTAAACTTATTAGTTAACTTCTCTCAAAGGAAGTTAAGTGTGGGACCCACACCCACTTAACCTCCCTTGAGAGGATTATGTGTGGTGGGGCCTACACGAAACCTAACTTTACATCTTCCCTCAAACTCCCTTAACCCCTCTTTAATTAACATGACAATTTGTTAATTAATGTGGAGTTATCCCTTCTTTGAATTTCAAACTTTTGAAATTCTAGTGTGTTGTTGTGTTAATAAAATAAGATAGAGTCTTATTTTATTTTGGGTTTAGTTTTGTCTCCTTGAGAGAGTTGGAAAGGTTCTTCTAGTTTCTTCATCTTCTTCAACCTCGACGAAGAACACGAAGAACGCCGTTCTTCAACGAAGAACTTCTTCGCCGAAGAACACGGTTTTTCCGCGACGCCATATCCGCGACGTGACGTTCTTCTTCCGCATCATCTCTTCCGCGACGGTTTCCCGCGACGAACGCCATCGACAACGACTCTTCCTCCGACATCAAAGGAATCGACACCGATATTCCACGACTACGTCAACGTGCGACTATCGAGGTAGGGGTTCTTGAGTTCGTTGTTTTCTTTTTTATTTGACTTTCCTCAAGACTTGACGAAGAACGCTCAAGTTCCGACGAAGAACGCCGCTCCGCTCTTCTTCGTCTTCCGTGTCAACGAGAGAGAACACCGCTTCTTCCTCGGACAACCTTCGTCGGCGTACAAGGATTCGCCAACGACGTGCCTCTTCGGACGCACCTCTTCGTCATCTGATTTGACAAACGACGACCGCGACGCCCGACCTCCTCGACGTTATCTTCCGCGGAACTTTGTTAAATCTTCGAACCTTATACCCGAGGTAGGGGTTGTTAATTTTTTGTTTGATTATTTATTCCATTCTTGATCGTGGATTTAGCATGTCTAAACGTGAGGCAACTGGATATTCTTTAGTTATGTTATTATTTAATGTGAGGGGGCCGGACCGCATGAACACGGCCGAACCCCCTCCATCGTTCTTATTGTTCTAACTTGAGGGTGAAGCAAAGTGGCGTGGTGCCGTCGCACCACGCGGATAATAATATGATTAAATTTCGCGGCGCCGTCGCGCCGCGCCGTGGAAGAATCATAAAGAACGTGACGCCGTCGCGCCACGTCGAAGGGAATCAAATGCGCGGCGAAGGGGCGTGGTGCCGTCGCACCGCGCCGGACGACGAACACCAGGGCAGGTTCCGGGCCGCGGCGGGACGAGGAGACCGCGGCCGGTTCTGGGCCGCGGCGGGATGAGAAGACCGGTGGCCGGGCCGCCGGCGTCGGAAGCCGAAGAGGGGACCGGATTTTCCGGTCCCGTTGGAGAAAACCGGCCGGCCAGCTGGCCGGCCGGATGCCAATAAACCGGGGGAATTAATCCCCCGGCCAACTCATGAAACCCCCTCTTAAAGAGGGGGCAGTTTCCTTGTGGGGGGCAAAGCCCCCCGTTTTCTGCCAATCAAGCCCCCCACGTGGGGGGGGGGGGTTTGCAAAAGAGGCGCGGCTATATGCCGCGCCGTTTTCCAATCAGCGGGGGCTTTGCCCCCGCGTGCAGCCACCGAGCGGCGCCGGACCGCGGCGCCGCCGCCGGCCGCCGCGCCGGGCCGCCCCAGGGGGGGGTCGGGCCGGGTCGGCCCGGACCCAGACCCCCCGTTTCGAACCAGTTCCGGTCTTTTGGCCATATCTTGAGCCTCGGACCTCCGAATGACAAACCGTCTGCGGCAACGCGATCCTTGGATCGAGGCGGTCGTTTCGGTATATCGCACTCAAGGTTTCGGATTACTTTGAGTTCGGCCGGGTTGGTACGTTCACGAAACCAACCGGGCCTTCGGAGCGGAAACGCTCATATCTTGAGCTACGGACGTCCGATTGACGTGCCGTCAGCCGCGTTGTGTTCCTCTTAGTGGGGCAGATCTTTTGGCATACTCCGCCCGAGGTTTGGACGCATGTGGAGTACGGTCGGGTTGGTTTTTCCTTAAAAACCAACCGGGCCCCGGGAACGAAAATGCCAATAACTCTCAGACCGCGCATCCGATCGACGCGCCGTCTGTTGCGTTGATTTCCTGTTGGCGATACGGAACTTTTGGCATCCTTCGCCCGAGTTTTGGATACAGTTAGTAGTGGCCGGGTTGGATCGCACCCGAAATCCAACCAGGCCCCTAGATCGGGAAAGCTGATATCTTTCAGACAGGACGTCCGTTTGACGAACCGTCAGCGACGTTGGTGATTACGTTGAGTAACGGTCCCTTTGAGAATACCCTACGGATGTTCAGGGTACAGTTGTGATACGGCCGGGATTGGTTCGCTCACGAAACCAACCGGGCCCCTGGGACGAAAAGGCTAATAACTCACAGACCGGGAGTCCGATCGACGCGCCGTCTGTTGCGTTGTGACCCCTGTGACGAGACGATCCTTTGAGATACTTCTTTGCGGGACTTGTGATACTTGGAGTATCGACCAGTAGCTCGTGGAGCGGACCCTCCCGGAGACGAGCGTGCAGAGTACGGAGACCGTGTAGCCGGCTGAGACCTGACGACTGCTTGACTGACTCGACTTGGAGTGAGTCGACTAGCCCAGTGGACGGAGCGCCCGGTATTTGGCGGCAGACCCACGGCGGACGGAGCGCCTGGTAGTTGGCAGCAAACCCGCGGTACTCGACAGGAGGAGTACCTCAGTAGGCTATTTGGGCGAGCGCCCGATATTTGGCGACAGACCCTCAGCGGACGGAGCGCCAGGTAGTTGGCCGCAAACCCGCAGTACTCGACAGGAGGAGTACCTCAGCAGTCTTAGGTTAGTGAGCAGTACCTCGGAGTCGTGACAGGACCATTGTACACTCTAGAGACGGAGATCTTCAGCAGTTACGGTTTCGATAATGAAAATCCTGGTTTGAGCTGAGACTTTTGACCTTGTGTTTACCTCATGATTGAGTTGGGTCACTTGCTAACTTTGGTATATGTATGGGCATATACCCGGGTAGTGGTTATCCGTTGTTTTCACAATCCTTGTGTTTCCTTATGATTGAGATGGGTTACTTGATAACTTAGGTATATGTAAGGGCATATACCTAAGTAGAGGTTATCTGTTGAGATCTTCTTTGTGGTTATCCTTGTTGGTTTAGTGAGACCTTGAGGGTCTCGGGGTCCCTACTGAGTATCGTTATACTCACCCCTGCATGGGCTTTGCCCGCACCTCGTTGTGTTGGTTGCAGACGACGGACAGTGCTGACAGAAGCCGAGTGTTCGAGGACTGGACGGTACCTGGAGGTGGATTATACGACGAGGCGGTACCCGGAGGTGGACCACTGGGCGGGACATACTCGGAGTGGGCGGCAGGATCCGAGGAGCAGAGGAGCTATCTGTACTCACCCTTCTGGTGGGATTTCCAGTGGACAGCTCGGCGTAGCAGCTTTACTTTTCAGTTGCTGTTTTCCCTTTCGAGTTGTACTTTACAGTTGGGCTTGTATTTCCGGCCCCTTTTTACTTTCCGCACTTTTAGTTGTACTCTGTTTTTTCTTAGTGTTTACATTCCGCTTGCTTAATCTGTGGTGTTTGTTTACTTTACAAAGGCAATGCCTTCCCTTTTTACCGGGATTTACGCCTTGGTGCTAGTCGCCAGCCCCTGGCCTATGGAAGGCGGGCTTGGGGTAGTCACGGCACGGACCCCGAGGGCGGGTCGTGACACATTAAGTATCAATCTATTCAAGATATTTCCCAGGAGGACAATATGGATGATGTCATTTCATTCTCTCCTCTAATATGAAAAGGGGAAATGGGAGGTTCAAAGGTAAACATTTGTTTTCATGCTTTTCGATGTGGGATTATTGGGAATTTTGCATCAATGTTTCTTACTAATTTTGATGATGAAAATGATGAAATTATCCAAAATAAGTATTCATAAAATGAGAATGGTTGGACAAGTACATGAAGAAATTTAATCAAAAAGAAAAATATGCATTCAATAGAGGATAAAATATTAGATATATATGTGGTAAAATAGTTGTAGGAATGTATAGATCATAAAGTAGAAGTTGTGGTGGTAGTTGCTAAAAAATATAAAAAGGGAATAAAATGATAATGAATAAAGAGAAATTGAAGTAAGAGTTTATCTTCAGGCGGAATTATAATTTTCACTAAAAGTGGTTGATATTTTGAGAGCCAAAATGAATAAATCTAACATGTTCGTGATTCCAAAAAATTTACAGAGTTGCCTGAAGAACATAATTCTGAGCTAAATAAATAAATTGAAAATATGAGGTCATCAATTCCAGAATTCTCTGAAATGATGGTTGAGTAAGAACTCAAAATTAAATACCAGAAAATTGAAATTGATAGTTTGAGTAAAAATGGGAAATATCAAAGAAAATGTATTGAAAAACTAGAAGAAGAATTATTCGGTATGAGATGAAAAATTGAATAAAAAAACTGATAGGAAAAGAAGATCATACAGGAAAATAGAGAAGATGATATTTGAGTATATTGGTCTATCAGAATAGAATAAAAAACCCGCTCTAATTGATCATTCTAGTTTAAGGCATGATCTAAAATAGAATGTAGTTATGGTTCAAGTTAGACCATAAGAAACAAGTCCATTACTGAATATTGATTTAGGCACAAAGTAGATTCATAAGATTTATAGAACCTATTACATGTGTAGCGGTGCATAATTGTACACAGGAATCTGCCTCACATTATATGTTGTAATTATTATTAGATGGGAAAATCTAAAAATTTATGTTCCATAGGAAATAGGTGACATAGAGAACATGAATAAAATAGGTGGTCTTAAAGAGATCAAAATTACAGGTCATCATTTGATGGACATTGTTTCTGTTGTAAAGGACTCAGACATATGGAAAGATATTTCACATCAGTAATGATGAGGAATGTGCCATGAAAAACTGAAATTGTTCCCAAGACACATCCAAAAGTATATTCAGCTGAGATGAAAATTAAAATTTGATTTGAAGCTCTAAAGGTTGAAGTAGACCCATAAAATATTGAGGAAGATAAATTTTATCATTCCATGCTGACTAAGAATTCAATGTCTTCAATCAAAAAGAAATGGCCTGAGATGAACGTGGTTGTAGAAATTGTGTTCAAGGAATTATATAAAAGTGGGATATTGATAATTTAAATTATATTCCCTTCCCATATAATGTGAAAAAATAATCTAGTAACCAGAATCTGGTATGATAAAGAAGATATTGTAATATTTGGTAATGACGAGTTATTGAAATATATTGGTTCAAGAAAAGCCATATGTGGAAGAAAATATATGAGAAGAGAATATGCCTTTGTTTTTCTGGATCTTAGTCACTAATTTCTTAGTGTTAGTCAATTGGGTTACATAGAAAATGCCATAATAATTTCCAAAAAATAGGTATCATCAAGGAAAAGGATGGTTCTGTTTTGTTGTAACGAAATCGTAGGAAATGGAATCTCTCCCTCATGAGTGGAGAAGAAGATATGTTATTTCTATCCAAGGACGAGGAAACTATGTTATGGAATAAGTGTCTTGGTAACATAAGACAGGGTTCATTGTATGATTTGGTATAATATGTTGTAGCTCAAAATCTCCCTAGATTATCATGTGATAGAACTCATACTTGTGATTCTAGCCAATAGAAAAAGGTCATTCGAAATACATATAAGCAAAATGAGAAAAAGTCAAAAGGAATGCTTGAGATCATGCATTTTGATATCTATTGGTTAATTTTATTAAGGGATATTGATGGTATGTGATATTATGTTCTATTAATTGGTGACTATAGCAGAATGGTTTGGGTCTCAATAATCACCCACAAATCAGATGTGTTCAGTTGAATTCCATGATATTAACAGAAATGTGAAATAATGCTTGGTTAGAAAATCTGAACGATTCGAACAGATAATGGAACAAAGTACAAAAATATCCATGTGGAGGATTATCTTGAAATATATGGGAAAGGCATCATTTTTCATAAGTATGAACTCCATAGAAGAATGAAGTAGTTTAGAGATGAAATCAGATTGTCAACAACAAGGAACAAATGATTCTAATTGAGAAATACCTTCTGAAGAAATTTTGTATTGAAGAAGTGATGATAGCAGTATACACATAAAATAGAGTTTTTCTTTTTCAAAAAGAAGAGAGGGATCCATATAAGTTTTGTTATCGAAAGAAGATATCATTAAGGTACTTTATAATATTCAAAAGTAAATGTTTCTTTCTCCATAAAGACAAAAATCTGAAATTTGAATCATGTGGGGATGAAGGGATATTTTTGGGATACACAAGAAAACGAAAAGAATATAAATTAATAAATAATTAGTTAGGAATGATAGTTGAATGTCATGATGTGACTATTCAATAAAATGATTAAAATCATTAGCGAATACAAGATCAGACTCCGGAGGATAGTGATGTAGAGATGAGAATATCATGAGACCCTCAAGCTCAATATATTGATTGAGAAGAAGAATTAGATGATGAGAATAAATTAGTGTGTTCTCAAAGACCATCAGAGGAGCAGAAATTGATAGGCCAATCATAATTGGTGAGCAGACATCAGCAGTGCATACAAGGAGGATGAAGTCTCTACAGTACGAATCATACTTATCATAAGTAGAGCTTAAATGATTTGATTAAGAAGTAAGATATGAATGTTGGGTTCATGCAATAAATGAAGATCTTGACCAAATTGAGATGAATAAAACGTGGGATGTTGTTTTGAGGCAAGAATACCAGAATTTCATAGGGTAAAATGGGTCTTTCACAATAAAATGAATGAAGAAGGTGTTGTGGTTCGAAAAAATGCATGAATTCTGTGCAAAGGGTACTCCCAGATAGAGTGTATAAATGTTGATGCAACATTTTCACCTGTAGCAGGAATGGAGACAATTAGATTATTATTGGCCATTGATGTGCAACAGAAGTTTGAAATATTCAAGATGGATGTCAAGTTAGAATTTCTGAATGGAGTTCTATAAGAAGAAGACTACATTGGTCAACTAGATGGATTTTACATTCATGAAGATGAGAACAATGTTTTTCATCTGAAGAAGGAATTATTTGGTTTAAATCTAGCACCATGAGCATGGTATTTAAGGCTTTATAAGTTTATAAAGAAGAAAAGTTTTCAGTATGGTGGAGGTGATTAAAATTTCTATTACAATAATAGAAAGAATAAAATAATGATGGTGATGGTCTATGATAATGATAATTATTTTTTGATCATATGAATCAATATGTAGAGAATTTTCCGAATTCATTAAAAGTGAGTTTGAAATGTTGATGATTGGATAAGAGACATCTTTCCTCAGATTATAGGTTACATAAGGAAAAATTTCACTATTATTTCACTACATATATATGTTAAGTATGATTTGAAATGGGTTATAATGGATAATTCAAAATAGGTAAAGACTTTGATTTCAACCAAGTTTAAATTGTCACGAGATGATGATGGAAAGAATGTTAATATCATATAATATAAGAAAATCGTTGAAAGTCTGTTGAACGTGATAGCAAAAAGGCCTAATATTGTATATGCCACTTTCCTAGAAGTGAGGTATCAATGAAATACCAATTATAGCCACATTAATACAGTAAAAAATTATTCTTTGGTATATCAAGGGAACATTTTATTTTGGACTAATAAATTATGGTAAATATCAAGTAGAGTTATTGGGACATGCAGATGCAGATTAGGCTAGTTCAACAAAAGATAAGAAATCTACAGCAGGAGGTTCCTTTTATCTTGGAGTTTAGTGTATTTCCTGGTTAAGCAGTAAAAATGATTTAATTTAATTTAGCACTGGAGAAGATGAATACATTACAGCTACTAAGGCTTGCACAAAACTATTAATAATGATGGAACAACATGAAGATATGGGAATTAAAGTGAAATCACCTATCAGAATCCATTGTTATAATTCAAGTTCTATAAATATGATAAAAAATCTAGTTCATCACTCAAGGAGAAAGCACATTGATGTCAAATATAATTTTATCAGATTGATAGTCAAGAAATGGCCTGATATGTTGGAGTATGTGCTGATATAACAATATGTTGCAGATATTCTTACAAAGGCCTTAGCCAAAAAATCTTAGAAAAGCATCGACTGGCTCTAAGAGTCCAGTCAACCTCCTACACTTGAAAAAGTGTGGATGGGGGTCCCCCACTCTCCATGGTATAATGTGTATTTCTCTAACGTGATTATATGTGTTGTTTACCCATTTGATGATAACCTTGAAGTGCCCTTCAGATTCGTTGACAATGCGGGAGAGATTTTGACTTCTATGGGGTGGAAATACATGGGGATAAGATGTTAAGGGAATTAGCGAGATAGGGGGAGTTGAAGATGAGATGAAACTATTTAGAAGAGAAAGAAGATTGTGGGAGCATTAAATCTAATTATTCTAGAAGTGATTGACTCATGATTAGATATCAGGAAGGCTGATGTTCATGATGAAAGCAGTTCATTGGTATCATGGTATCAGTATGGTGTCAAAATTTTGTGATTAGCAATGAAGTGATTCATTGATAAAATTTTCATTATACTATTTTTTTTTCATGTCGAGCATGGCTCATTTGGGCTTAGAGTATGTGTTGAGTAAATCCTCGATGTATATCTTAATTGCACGATGCAAATTAATGTTGAAGATGGATGAATATTTATCGAGATATTAAAATACAAAAAATTGTATTTAGAAATGTTTTCAAAAATCCCAAAGGGGGATATTGTTGGGAAAAAACACTCAAGGTGTCCCCTCAGAATGTTTAGGGTGTGATGGTGTTTTTTGAAAAAGCAAGATGATGGAAAATGTACATGGTTGGTGATAACTGAAGACATATTTTTAAGAAGGCACCATTTCCAATTGTTTCCCAAATTATTGGGACAAAAATAGGGCGTATAATGTTGGAAAATAAGTATTTTTTCATAGGAGTAAATTGTATGAAGCATGTTGAAAAAAAACTAACAAAGGGTGAGAACCGTGATCCATAATTCATAGTCCGCAAACCATGTTTCAGTAATGGTACATGGAGCATGGAATAAAAAATTACGCAAGTGCGGTTTTTGAAACCAAAAATAATTCCCGGTGGAAGGTGGTGCGGTATGCATTTGGTTTGATGTTGGTAGAGGATATCAACGACTTTTGAGAAAAGGCAGTATGTGGACTGCGTATGAAAAAGAGTTCATGGGTGTCCTATCATTCGCGATATCAGAAGAATCGGTAAGCGGGGGATGGTGGATTGAAGATTTGTTAAATCTTGGATTAGTGGATTTTGTTGATATATTTCCCTATATTTGAATCTCTAATCCCCCAGATTACTATGTATATTTAACATCATTATAAAATAAATTTTTCTCCGAGAATTCAACAATGTCCGAAAGTGGTTTGCGCTGAAGGTGTTTGTGGGGACTCATAACCCGCAATGTTTGTCTCATTACACATAGGAGGAATATTCGATACAAAAGAGAGATAATTACGAAAGCATTATACAAAGGTAGTGCTCTGATATGTAGAATTGAAGACAATCTGAAAACAAAAAAAATTCATAGATATGAGGGGTTTCGTAGAAGAGGTTCGAAGATTGGTACATAGTAGTTGTACGTGATCGCAAAAGCATAGGAAGAACTCAAACGATGGGTGGTTTGTAGAAACAAAAATAGCTTGTAGGGGAGGTTTTCCACATACCAAACCTGGTACTCAGTATGCATGAAATTTAGGTGGTTCACAGTTTGATCTAGGAAGCATAAAAACATCAATTCAGTTTGTGAAATTAATTTCTAGTACCTATAAGTACCCGGGAAGGATGACCTCATCTATGGGTGAAAAAGGGACTTCAACCGAGAATCTACCAATATTTTAGGAAGACAGAATTCATGAAAATAAAGGTACCTACAATTCCATTAATCGTGTCTCACCAAAAATTCAATAAGCACCTTTTGGGTTCGTTTCTAAGAGCAGTGCACGAATGAAGGGGAAGGCGGTGAACCTTTCCACTTTTAGTGATCCCGAGAAATAGGCATATGGAGTGACCCTTGGTACTGTAATGAAAAAACACTAAACATAGTAAAGGCAGTGGCCCTAGAATTAGAAGATATAGCCCGAACATTGTACTCAATATTGGCATTGAGCCTTTGTGAATTTGGAACAAGATCAAATTGTCAATGTATTATCCTTCGACGTGAACCAGTGAGGGTGAACCAAGTAAAAATCATTGCATGCTGCACATTATTTCATATCAGTTCTTATATTTCTACAGGGGGAGAGTGAGTTCGGTTTGTTCTAACAATGAAATATGATCGGAAAAGGAAAAAATTTTAATCGGTCATACCCTGATTCACCACCCTAGGATATTTGGCATAGTGGACCTAATAGTTATCAATATTATGGGTTCTTTCCTATATAAGAACAAAAAATCATTCTGAAAAAAATTATTATGCTCTAAAATAAATTATAGCTTGAAAAAAATAATTCCAGTACATATCTTGAATAACATCAAACTCTACTAACATTTAAAACAATGTTTGTATGAATTTATATTCAATAGAAAAAAATTGGAAATTTCATATAAATATGTATTTCTAAAGTATTTCCACCGGGTGTTTTATCCATATGTTCTGATTTACTTTCAGAAAGTGGAATTTCAAATATTCCCAAAACATTCTATGAAATAAAGAAATGTATAGTCCATGTATCATTCAATACATTAGTAAAATATGAGTAAACAAACAATGTCCTTACTACCACTTCATTGGATGGCCCATCATCTAGTAATGTAGTCAAAATGGATTTCACTACATCTTTCCTCTTATAATCTGGATACTTTCAATTATTTAGATATTTCATTGGGAATGTATTTTTATATTTCCCCATCTCACAACATTTAAATTACATTAAATTTTTCTTATTAGAAATAAACATACCATAAGTGTCATAATTTTCATTGTTATCATAGAACATATTTTAAAACATACCACTTAGAAAACACCACTAGGATTTTTTACTGCATTCCCCATGGATCTTTTAACACTCTTATCAAATACTAAAAACTATACGTTATTTTCTTCATAGTTTATTAATTAACTCTTACCCATATGTTTCAATCAAAACCATTTCTTATTTGTGTTTTAAAAGTACCTCAGATAATTACAATACTACATTCCTACTCCTAATGTTCAATGAACAAGGTCTCCTAACATTTGAATTCATCAAAAACCAATACCCTTGAATTTATTTTCTTCAATCCTGAGTAAATGAGATTAATTTTTATATCATGATACTGAATATTATTTGGATCATAACTTCCAAATTAGGTGAATTTTTCATCATAAAAGGGCATTAAATCATCATTTGTTTGATTCAGATTAGGGAATTACATTTCCATCCTATGTTGAACCAGCATATGAAAATAATTTCTAAAGAACATATTGTTAAATTCATCCCATACACCGGAATCAATATCCTCTCTATATCTAATAATCATGAACATTAAGAACAACTAGTCGGATTCACAGTCAAAATGATAAATAGTAAGACTAACCTATTGATTATATTAACAAGCCATGTTATCAAAAAACTTTTCAAGGGATTTAATTCACCCTTCATTCACCATTGGGTCTGAATATCCACTGAATGATTGAGGGTTTTTTCATATAAAATATTTTACTATAACCATGTTCTTTTGTTGTAGCTCTTGTTTTTATCCTAAATTGATGAAACTGTTATTTATATCATATTTGACTTTTACATTACTAAAAAACTACTTTATTCAACCTCCTAAAATTCTTGATTGTTGTTGTGGAATGATACGATCCACATTGTACCTTCCTACATCAGCTTCCTAGTTTAAATCCTAGAAAATCATTATGAAAATCATAACATTGATGAAAGAACATTATAACATTTATATGATATATCATTTTAAAATTAACATATAGAGAAAATTAATTATAAAATTATATTAACATCATATTTACCACCAATTTTATATAAAATGTGTTCAGATACCAACAATAGGAACCTATCTATAAACATTACATAATCTAGTTTTTTTCTAGAATTATCAGTCATTAATTCCAAAAGGTGATTTTGGTTTATAGTTTTATATAATATGTACATATATCATAGATTTCTTCTGACATGCAAAAAATTTGTGTACTACTAAAACTATTTCAATTTATTCTATAATAGAATTATTTTTAATAAAACAAGAAAAATTTTCATGAAAAATACTCAAAATCATTTATCTTATCTTATTCAACTATATTTACTATCATTTAACCCTATAAAATAATTTTAATTTTTGGGATGTGAAAAAAATATTGGTAAGGTAAAAAATATGATGTAAGGAATACATTAGTCTTTGAATACTTATAATCATATTAAATAATTTTCACAATTACATAATTTTCACCCATAAATTATCATATACACATTTTATAAAAAACAAGAGATTTACATATAAAATATAAGATAAAAAGTGAAATAATAATGGTAACATGGGTAATTAAATAATTAATATATTAACCCTCATGGATACTGAATTATTGGTAAGCCTCATAACTACAATACAATATAGCCCTTATGACTACCTTATCATGTAACCCACCCAATAACCTTTTGGTGAAACCTTCACAGTTGCACTTGTAATAACCATAAAAATGAACTCAAAAATAGTCATACCCAATTCATTCAATGGAGATATATGTCTCACACATCATCAAAAATAATGTCCAAGAACTAGAACGTAATCATAAAACATGAATAGTTGCATCCTAAAAATATTTTTTGGATAAAAATAACATATTTAAAAAGAATATTGCACAAATAAAATGGAAATAATTTTCATTGTAAATAAAAATTTTAACTTGTAAATAAAAACTAAAAAATTAATTGTTATTGATATAAATAATATCCTCTCATGACTTATTTGTTAAAAAATATTCTTTTTCAATTTTTTATGAATAAAATTTTAAAAGGTGCTTTTTTATGAAATGTCTCTTAACATGTGTTTTATATCCTTAAAACATGTCCAAAAATCAAGTATAATTTTTAAATAGTGATATTAATTTATTATAGAACAATATCTGTATTTTAAATAAATTATAATATCTTTTTATAACATCATTAAACTCATTTATTGATAATATTTTGTTTATTTCATTGTTTTGGGTGAGTTTATTTCATTGATTCCATTGTCTCTTCATTAAGTATTTTTTGTAAAATGAGATAAAATTACCAGAATAGAAATGAGATGGTGTTTATATGTTAATCAAAATATAAATGGAACAATATATATTTTTTATGATATGATAATTCCTCATTAGAAAAAACATTAATGAAATTATTTAATTTATTTTGGGTTCTTTTATAACCATCAAAAAATTATATCATTTTTTAATATCAAGATTATATATTGGTTCTAGATCATTATATAACATATAATATGTATATTATAGTATTATATAAACATAATAATGGTCTTCATACAAGTCTTGAAGGGGGAAAATAAAATAGAATCACATTTTCCATGATGACGGTAAATAGACACATCCCATTCCATTTGTTTAGGTTTTTTTAGAATTGGGGAGGATTTAAGATTTATATTCCATTAGTAAAATAAAAGTCTAGTATCTATTACATATTTTAGTTACTATGCCACTAGTATTATGGGGTTTGAGTACATTATTATAAAATAAATGAAATTTAAAAGGAAATAAAATATTGTGAAATTGGATCTTACCTCTTGAATTCTTCCCCTTGAAAACCTCCTTAGGGAACTAGGATTTTTCATTTTGGTGAGACCAAAAGATATTAGAAACCTTTAAGAGGACTGGGAAGGTATTTGGATATAAACTAATCATGATCAACAGATATTTGGTGACATAAGAAGAGGTGGTGTGGGTTGATATTTATAATTGAGGATATGGGTGTTGTCTAACTATTTTATTAATTAGTTAATAATTTTGGATTTATGTTATTAATATTTTGATAATTATCAATAAATATATTAAAAGAATGTATTATTTTTTTATTTTATGAGCTTAAATCAACAATAAATCGTCTATGACTCAATAATTAATTAGTTTAGCTTTTATTGTAAATTATTGTATTTCATTATTCACTAAAAAAGCAACTTTTTTTAAAAAAACACAAAAATTCCGTGTAAATTTTTTTTACCTTCAAAAATTAAAAAAAATTAACTCTATTGAATTAAAATATATTTATAAATTTTATAATTAGGATTTGTAGCTAAAATCACCATTTGTTCGAAAAATGCCAATTTTGAAATTATATCTTATTTTATAACAATTTGTAAAATTAATTAAGGTTAGATAAAATAATATTATGATCATAACGAAATAAAATATTATGTTATTATTATATTTTATGAAAATAAATTCCCTACAATAAATTTTTGTTAATTATAAAATTTTGAATAAAAAATTAATTATCATAAGAATACAAACACTTAATTTATCATTTTAAATACATTTATTTAATTAATATATGAAAAAAATATCACATTTCCACTTATAAGATATAATAAATATATTTATACTCTAATTGATGATGTTGATATTTTATTAGTATCGATTCCTTAATTTCTAAAGATAATAATTACATCATTATAAATTTATAGTTAATTGATCAATTTAATTATAGAATGAAATAAAACAAATTATAAGAAACTGAGTTATTACAATAAATATATCTTGTGTCATTATGTCACGTACGTAACCTATTTTAGGGTTATTTTAAATTTATTTTCCACTCATGATTTTTTTGGTGGTTTCCAAAGGTTTTATTGAGAATAGGTGAGGTTCATGAATTGGGCCAAACTGCGAGCCCAATTCCAGATTTAAAAATAAATTTTGTTTCATTTATAACTTTTTCAATTTTTAATATTTTTGACTCATTCCAACTCCTAATTGTTCTCCCCTGATATATTAACCCCAAATTTAAATTTGGGGCCTTTATAAATCCATAAGCATGGGGGATTTTTGTTTTTATTTGAGAATTGGGCCAACCCGAAGGCCCATTTTACAATTTTAAATTGTTTCATTAATGTATTAATATCTTATGAATTAAAATGGATATTTCGGTGATTCCACATCCCTATCGACCCTAAGAAGCCAAGGCGAGACCCCATGCCTTCCTCCCACAATTTGGAGCTCGATAGAGTCGCGACAATAATCGAAACTTTCTGGATTTCAGAAATCGTCCAGATTTTGGAGAGGTAAATTGATCCTTTCATAACTCCTTCTATTCTTAATATTTTCCCTCCATTCCAATTCCTAAATGACCTAATAGTTCTTGTGAGACCATCCCCTGAGTTTTGGCCGTTTTAAATTTCAGATACTAGTGTTTTGGGGAGATTCATTCTAGATTTCTCAAGTAAGTTTGTCCATTTCTTTTCCCCTTTCAAATTGATTAGGGTTTCATTCTATTTGTTTTAGGGTTTCCTCCCTTTTTATTGAAGTGAACAATGACCAGTGGGTAGGGGTTAGAACCTAAGGTTTAACCTTGGGTTTTCTTGGTCCAATTTTCTATTTTTAAGTTTGGTCTACCCTTCTTGAGGTGCGGCGGTGGTGCGTTTGTGTTTTCGCACAAAGGATTCAATGGTTTCATTTGATTTGGTAGGTGATTCCCATGTTGATGCAATCTTTGTGTATTAGCATGATGTATTTATCAGATTTTTAGATTTATATAATTTTATTATTGCTACAAAAATTGGTTCTAATGATGTTTCCATTGCAATTGAATTTAAAATGCCAATCTGGTGTGAAATTGGGGGTTTTCCAAAGAAGTGTTTTGTTTGTTTATTTGGGGATGCCCAATAAATACTTAGTTGTTTTTATTGATCTGTAATAAGGAATAAAATACTGTTTATAATGTTTATCCCCTTTGATAATTGCTGCAAATAATGAGTTTTAATTGTGCTTGTAAAGAAAGTGAAGTTTTGGTTCCACTTTTTTGTGAAAATGAAGGTTTTACAAAGAGAACACTTCTTGTTTAACATTAGGATGCCCAAAAAAATGATTTGTTGTTTTAATTGATATTTATTGGGCTGACTTTACTATTTTGGTAACTTAAAATTGTGAACATCGTGTACAAGTGGGTTTCTTAAGGGGTTTTGTGTGCAAAACTACACGAGATTTTGTGAAATTGATTTATTCAAATTCAAAGAGTTTGTTGTGTGTTTTAAGTGGTAGAAAATGATATAGCTACTGTATTTGGTGTATGTGACCAGTAGTGGTGTTTTACATTAAAATGGATATGTGTTAAATCCTGAAATTGTTTGAGCACAAAGGGGGATGCCCGGGTACCTAGGTGGGGCGGATTTGTACTAGTACGACTAGTGGACCGGATGGGTTTTGTCCCTGTTTCACTTAGCATTTGGATAACGACAACTCTAACTAAACTATGTGGATGATGATTTGGGACCACTAGGTTATGGTTATGTTCCCTACTAGTGGCTCGTGCACGAGAAAGGATTTTACTATGGTTACATTACACTGAGGTACGAGGTACATGGGGCCTGAGACTATCTAGTGCCTAGGGGTGTTCCCGGTTTTGTTGCTCAGTGGATTTGTGGTATTTTCCCTTGTTTTTGGGTGTCTTTGGAATTATAATGCAGTATCTAATATTCCTATTTAAATGTGTTAACATTATGAAAGTTTTATCTTGAAAAATGTTTTCAATTTAAAGTTTCATTTTGTGGAATTTTTCACCGCTTTTAATTGCATATTAAAACTGCTTGCTTTTTCACCTTGTATTGCATGCACCTTAGAATCATAGGGTGGTATCCTATTGGGATTAGGATCACACCCTACTTACACCCCTTGGGTGTAAGTAGACCATTTTTTTTTGACCCAGGTAAAGGAAAGGCTAAGGGTGATGGCGGTTCAGGGTGTTAGTCCTCATCCTTGGGGCGGAGTAGTGGAGACGACTTGGGGGTGATGACCCCTTGTCATGTGGAGTCCATGGGGCTATTTTGTTTCTGTTCCATTGTGTCTTTGGACCTTTTGTATTGACTCTAAACCTGTGTATTCAGTTCTGGTTTTTGTTTAAACATCATTTGGTATGAATTTTCAGATTCAGTTTATTGATTGTTTTTAATGGTTTATGACTTCATATTCGGGTAAATTGTTCCCAAACCTAAATAAATGATACCTGGGCACTTGTGCCAGCCCGTGGGGATAGGGAACGCCCTTCGGGTCATGTCACGGGCTGGGTTTGGTGCCAGTTTGGGCGGAGACCAGATTTGGTTCTTGACAAAATGGTATCAGAGGAGGTTCATGTTAACTCTTTGGGTCATGTTATTTCAGGAAGAGTCAGGATATCATGGAGTTAGGATTATAGGGACTTGGTATTATAGTTATGGGTAGTGTGCTTGATCACCACACCTCATGAGAGGATTCAAGTTTCCTAGGGAAGTCAGGATTTATCTAATTCCTTTGGTTTTCTTGGTTGGATGATGATTAGGGGAAATGAAAAGAGAGTTGGGTTAATGGTCTCAGTGAGCTCGCAGGGCCTGGAAAGCCATGTGAAGCTGGGGATATTCCCTAAAACACTCTCTGTGACAGTGAAGTGATTGGAATATGGCTGCCAACCATATTTCCAAGTCACCCATTGAAACTAGTTTCCTCTCGGATTGTTTTGTGCTTTAGTTTTTAAATCCTGGCACTTTGGTTTTCTGGTGACCTGGTTTTAATAAGCGTAAAGTTTTTATGAAATGATTTTCAAATAAAGAGGGAATGGTTCGGTTTATGAAATTGAAGAATTGAATTTTCAGAATTGTTTTGAAATCTAAAATGGTGTGCTTACACCTCTTTTGAAAGAAGGAACTATATTAAAGTTGGTTTTGAAAAGTGTTTCCAATAGAGTTTTCTAAATAATAAAACAATGTTTTAATGGGATGAGTTGTTTTGATATTGATATGAATATCTTGAATGTGGGTTATTTTCCAAATTTTTGTTTCTTTATGAAATGTTTTGTAAGATGTGAATTGGGATTTTGATCTCATTGTTAGCAGTTTTGAGAAAAAGGTTGGGTTGGTTGAGCATTTTGTTTTTGAAAAGTGGAAGGAATTTTTGTTTTACCCTTTGGTATTTCCATGTGTGACCACATGCATGGGGTTATATGGGATGATGGATGGTTGATGGCATGAATGGATGAGTGCTGGGATGGTTATGAGGAGGGTGCCCAGTGTGACACAAAAACATGCATGTGTGAGGCCCATGGGGTACCATTGGTGGATACTCTTACTGCAAAACCGTTTGTTTTCAAAGAAATAGTTTTAAAGAAAAACATGATGTATTGATGAATAGTTTGGTATAGTTTTTATTATGGGTTTTTCATAATTTTGATGTTGTGGGATGTTTTGAGTCCAAGAACCCCTCCTGTTTGAACTGTGTTTTGGGTTTGTGTTTGGTCGGTGAGCTGTGTTGTAGGGACGATTAGTGGTCTCTTTTGAAAAATGTTTTGGGATGCCTCTACGGTGGTTCCCTTCATGTGTTTGGATCTGGTTTGAGGCATGTTTTGACTAATGGACCAGATTGGTTGGGTCCTTGGGTTCTCTCATTGGATAAGGTATGCCACCATTAAGGGTTAATGCACAGCTGAAGTGCAATCCATATTTTTTCGCCATTGGAAAATCCTCTATTTGATCAATATAAGGAATATTTTATCGATCATTGTTGATTGAGTCTACACCCATTCATTTCGTTGATTTTTGGATCCTCTTGTAGTGGTAAAGTTATTGTGGAAGGTTGAAAGAAACCATAGTTTCTAATGTTTCATGATTCATCGAAGGTGGAAGTGTTCTTTGGTTGTAAGTGTGGATGAGTGTCTCGATGGTGTCTAAGAGGACCTTTGGGTTCTTAAAAGTTTCTTTGATGCATTAATTCATGTTAAACCACCGGTGTGAGAAATATGGTCACGATAGGATATTGTGGCCACTTTCTAGAATTGTGTGTTGTTTGGGGATGTTGTATAAGGTCCCTCTCCATGAATTGTTTATATCAGTTGAAATGGTCATGTTTGGTGATGCCTTATGATGTCATGTACTCGATTGACTGTATAGGTGAAAGTAGTGAAATCCTCTGAGATTCCCTGTTATATTGGGCAAATGTCTCCCTTGGAAAAACATCAAAATCACCTATTTTAGAGGAATGTGAGTGTAGGTGTTCTTTACTTATATTGTTTATCACCTGAAGAAACAAGTTGTGATGTGTGTGTATCTTCTCAGCCCTTGTTTCAGTGAAATATCGGGATAAGGTAAAGTGAGTTTGGATTGTGTTATGTCTAGAAAACCTATTTGGGACTGCGGTGTAGTTTTTGGTGGCACTGAAAAGAAGAATTCTCATTCAGTGGGTTTCCAAATATTAACTACGAGGCCGAAGATGCTTCAATCATTTGAGCTCCAGCCATAGGTCTCGGAGAGAAGCTGGCTCGTAGTCAGGGAAAATCCCAGGTCCATTTAAACCCTTGTACAAAGTCCTATCCTTATTATGAATGATGGGAATAGTTCAAACCTATGGTTTCGTCATGGTTGAGCACAAAGTTTGTGCACGTTTAGTAGTGGCCGTGTGCTAGGAAGCCATGTAGAAATAATTATATTCATATTTAGTGCACAGTTTCCCAAACCATGCAGACTAATCCTGTGCCCTTCCTAAATCTTTGATTTCTTTTTGGGTCTTTCTGTGCCGGCCCATGTTGGTTGGTTAAGATGGTCAGTTCTTATGGTGGGGAGACCCACTATGATTCTCATGAATATTGCTTCATAAAAATTTAATGGAAGTATATCCCTTTTACTAGAGAGTATGTTTGGGCCTCCCACTATTAGTGTCTTGATTCTATCTCGGGAAAACAATTTAAGTTGTCTCTTATGGTGGGGAGCCCATTTGTGTCTCTTCATACGAGTAACTCGTATTTTTTTTCTTTCGACTTGTCTAGGAAGTAGGTATTATCATTCGAAGATATCTAACTACCTACATATTCATTGGGTAAACATTGATATTGGAGAGTTTCCAATGGTTTAGTTATAGTAGGGAAGTGTAACCTTGTTCAATGTTGTTGTTTTTTTTTGGGTAAATTGATTGAGTATTATTCAGATTGTATTTGAGGAGTTTTCATTTGGGATAAATCATGAATGTACTTTATTTTTCAGGAAAGTGGTGTAAGTTTGGTTTGTGACAGTATTCCTTCCATCATTGATCACTGGAGGTGTTTTGACCTTTGGGGGTGAAACCTGGCAAAGGTGTACCTATTGGTTTCTCAGTTGGGTTTGGTTGTTGCTTTGACCTTGCTGTGACTTTCCGGGGCGGAAAGTTTTCAAGGTGGGGAGAATTGTCACGTACGTAACCTATTTTAGGGTTATTTTAAATTTATTTTCCACTCATGATTTTTTTTGGTGGTTTCCAAAGGTTTTATTGAGAATAGGTGAGTTTTCATGAATTGGGCCAAACTGCGAGCCCAATTCCAGATTTAAAAATAAATTTTGTTTCATTTATAACTTTTTCAATTTTTAATATTTTTGACTCATTCCAACTCCTAATTGTTCTCCCCTGATATATTAACCCCAAATTTAAATTTGGGGCCTTTATAAATCCATAATCATGGGGGATTTTTGTTTTTATTGGAGAATTGGGCCAACCCGAAGGCCCATTTTCCAGTTTTAAATTGTTTCATTAATGTATTAATATCTTATTCATTAAAATGGATATTTCGGTGATTCCACCTCCCTATCGACCCTAAGAATCCAAGACGCGACCCCAAGCCTTCCTCCCACAATTTGGAGCTCGATAGAGTCGCGAAAATAATCGAAACTTTATGGATTCGAGAAATCGTCCAGATTTTGGAGAGGTAAATTGATCCTTTCATAACTCCTTCTATTCTTAATCGTTTCCCTCCATTACAATTCCTAAATGACCTAATAATTCTTGTGAGACCATCCCCTGAGTTTTGGCCGTTTTAAATTTTAGATACTAGTGTTTTGGGGAGATTCATTCTAGATTTCTCAAGTAAGTTTGTCCATTTCTTTTCCCCTTTCAAATTGATTAGGGTTTCATTCTATTTTTTTAGGGTTTCCTCCCTTTTTATTGAAGTGACCAATGACCAGTGGGTAGGGGTTCGAACCTAAGGTTTAACCTTGGGTTTTCTTGGTCCAATTTTCTATTTTTAGGTTTGATCTACCCTTCTTGAGGTGCGGCGGTGGTGCGTTTGTGTTTTCGCACAAAGGATTCAATGGTTTCATTTGATTTGGTAGGTGATTCCAATGTTGATGCAATCTTTGTGTATTAGCATGCTGTATTTATCATATTTTCAGATTTATATAATTTTATTATTGCTACAAAAATTGGTTCTAATGATGTTTCCATTGCAATTGAATTTAAAATGCCAATCTGGTGTGAAATTAGGGGTTTTCCAAAGAAGTGTTTTGTTTGTTTATTTGGGGATGCCCAATAAATACTTAGTTGTTTTTATTGATCGTTAATAAGGCATAAAATACTGTTTATAATGTTTATCCCCTTTGGTAATTGCTGCAAATAATGAGTTTTAATTGTGCTTGTAAAGAAAGTGAAGTTTTGGTTCCACTTTTTTGTGAAAATGAAGGTTTTACAAAGAGAACACTTCTTGTTTAACATGAGGATGCCCAAAAAAATGATTTGTTGTTTTAATTGATATTTATTGGGCTGACATTACTATTTTTGTAACTTAAAATTGTGAACATCGTGTACAAGTGGGTTTCATAAGGGGTTTTGTGTGCAAAACTACACGAGATTTTGTGAAATTGATTTATTCAAATTCAAAGAGTTTGTTGTGTGTTTTAAGTGGTAGAAAATGAGATAGCTACTGTATTTGGTGTATGTGACCAGTAGTGGTGTTTTACATTAAAATGGATATGTGTTAAATCCTGAAATTGTTTGAGCACAAAGGGGGATGCCCGGGTACCTAGGTGGGGCGGATTTGTACTAGTACGGCTAGTGGACCGGATGAGTTTTGTCCCTGTTTCACTTAGCATTTGGATAACGACAACTCTAACTAAACTATGTGGATGATGATTGGGGACCACTAGGTTATGGGTATGTTCTATACTAGTGGCTCGTGCACGAGAAATGATTTTACTATGGTTACATTACACTGAGGTACGAGGTACATGGGGCCTGAGACTATCTAGTGCCTAGGGGTGTTCCCGGTTTTGTTGCTCAGTGGATTTGTGGTATTTTCCCTTGTTTTTGGGTGTCTTTGGAATTATAATGCAGTATCTAATATTCCTATTTTAATGTGTTAACATTCTGAAAGTTTTATCTTGAAAAATGTTTTCAATTTAAAGTTTCATTTTGTGGAATTTTTCACCGCTTTTAATTGCATATTAAAACTGCTTGCTTTTTCACCTTGTATTGCATGCACCTTAGAATCATAGGGTGGTATCCTATTGGGCTTAGGCTCACACCCTACTTACACCCCTTGGGTGTAAGTAGACCTTTTTTTTGACCCGGGTAAAGGAAAGGCTAAGGGTGATGGCGGTTCAGGGTGTTAGTCCTCATCCATGGGGCGGAGTAGTGGAGACGACTTGGGGGTGATGACCCCTCGTCATGTGGAGTCCATGGGGCTATTTTGTTTCTATTCCATTGTGCCTTTGGACCTTTTGTATTGACTCTAAACCTGTGTATTCAGTTCTGGTTTTTGTTTAAACATCATTTGGTATGAATTTTCAGATTCAGTTTATTGATTGTTTTTAATGGTTTATGACTTCATATTCGGGTAAATCGTTCCCAAACCTAAATAAATGATACCCGGGCACTTGTGCCAGCCCGTGGGGATAGGGAACGCCCTTCGGGTCATGTCACGGGCTGGGTTTGGTGCCAGTTTGGGCGGCGACCAGATTTGGTTCGTGACACATTATAATTTAATTTAACTATATATCATATTATATAAAGTATAATTTAAATCATTAGATCATATGTATATTTTTGTATTATTATTTCATTGATCAATTGTGTTCACCCCTCCCACTCTAGAGACATTATAGAGTATTAATGGGACAACACATGGTATTAGAGAATTAATTTAGACTTGCCAACACATTCAATCAAATCATTCTAGTTAATTATTCTCATTAATATCTATTTTCTACAATATTCAATTTCAAATAAGGTATTTCACAGGTCAGATAACCTTATTTCAATGTTTATAATTTTTATTATTTTAAATCTTAAATGACTAACTACTTAATGAATATCGGTTTCAAAGTTTACAATAAAGTGGATGAACTATATAATTTCTCTATTAGTGAACAATAGTTATAACGATTTTAACAAGAGGGTTATTATGATTTATATTCAATATAATTTAATGAGATAATTTTTTGGATTAGGACCAAATATGTATAATAGAGTCTCTTAATGTACAACTTCCTATGATATTTGGGAAACTATAGTTTATTCTAATGAGGGAACTAATAATTTATGAAAATTTTGTTAAAATACTAATAATAAAATGTATGATAATTTTGGAATGTTTTATGGAGAAATAATTACTCAAAACTCAATGGAAGGATTAATAAAATAATAAAAAATAATTATATCACTGGGAACTACAAGACCTGAATTATATCAGTCTTTTAATGTTCATATAGATTAACATACTTGATAAAGTGAAATAAACACTAATATTTTTCATTTAGTTCTATTAATAAACAAAAATGTGTAATATAATTATTATAATATTCCGTTAGTAATAATTTTTAAAATGAAATAAAGTAGAAAATTTATGTTAATAATAATATTGGATTTTATGTCTTTAATAAAAAGGATCTTAAAAAGGTCAGAAATATTTTATGAATCACCTGTCTAAGAGGAATGAAGTTTTTCAAATTAAAAATATGGGTGTTCTAAAAATTCAGAATATTCAATAATATTTACAAGAGGAGAAAGTGTTTCACAAAATTGAGTAACATATTTATGGAGAATTATGTAAATGAGAAGAATTGATATACATAAATTCATGAATCTTGTGCATATAAATCAAGGATTACCTCAACTCAGAGATAATAAGAAATATACAAAGAAAATGCATATAAAATAAATCTTCAAAATAAATTACAAAAGCACTATTAAAAACACATAATATGATTCTAATTATTTTAGTGAGTAATATTATTAGTATTATAAATATAATAAATTAATTTAAAAAACTAATATGTTTTTTGTTTGTCAGAGTAAATTAATAAATTCATTATTCTCAATTAATGATAATTTTCATAATCATTTAGATGATGAAAATAATGAAAATTATTCTGTTCATGAAGAAAAATATAATATTTTAAAGAAAATTCATAAGTCATTGAATAAATAATTTGATTATTTTTTTAATGAAAATTTTGATTTGTTAAATTGTATTAATGAAATAATGTGTCAAAATCAAAAGATTCATCTTCTTGTGACTTGAATTGAAATAGAATTATAGAAAAATTAGATGGTATAAATTGTTTCAAATTATATACTAGTATTTTCAATAAGGGGTTTATATTAAAAAAATCCTTTTTATTAAACAAATAAATAAATATAAGCATTGAATTTTAAGCCATAGTGAATAAAAAAATCATATTAGAAATAATTTTGTTTCTATATCAAATAGAAAATTCATTTTTATTATAATTATTTATCATAATCAACTATAGGAAATAATTCTAATAATTACAACATTAAAGTTACAACATGTTATAATTTCATGAATAAAAACATTTTAAAATATTTTTCAAAAGTTAAGGCTAGAATTTATACTTAGTGTAAATATTTTTTTACTAAGTCTTATGTTGCTAAACTTTCTATAAACAACAGTGAATTGTCACCAAAATATATTATATATATAAATATATTGTTTAATTCAAATAATTATTAATTGTAAATGGTTTATGTAATGTATTACAAATAAATATAACTGGATACATATCAAAATATTATTCCATAAAAAAAATGGTGTTCATGTAATTTTTATAAATAATATAGGAAGAATGAATTTTGGACTTTTAGCTTTTAGATATTTAGAATCAGTCACTATTAAAAATAAATATTATATTGAAGAGTTAAAACTAAAAATGATAAGTATTTCAAATATTTTATGAAAATTTAATTCATTTGTAATATATATTTTAACATGTGAAATTTGTTAGGAGTTATTTCTAATTATTAAAGAACATATAACTAATAATATTTGTACATTATGTCATATTTCATTAGGTATATCATATATAAACTAATTGATTGATTAGATTAATGGATAACAGATTTGGAATAGAATACATGGAAATTGTAATGTCTACCCATTTTAAAATTATTTAAATAAAATTAAATATTTGATTTTACTGACCTAAATCATTATAAAAATAGGTTATGTGACCCAAGGAAAAATATGAATGAGAAATAGATCTTATATTAAATCAATTAATGAGGATACTACTTCTTGACCATTGGAACAAATCCATATATATTATTTTAGACCATAAATAATTACAATACTTGGAATGAAGTATTTATTTTATTGTTAATTTATGGTTTTATTCATTTACATAGGTTTAATTTTTTGGAGTCAAATGTGAATCTTATATTGTCTTCATAAATTTTTATTAAAACAATGCTAAAATAAAAATATTCCAAAATTGTCGCATAAATATGTTTTCACAAAAAATAATTTCAATGTTATTAATATTACTTATTTATTTTAAATCAGTGTACTATGAATTAAATAATTTCCTCTAGAACACCTCAAAATAATGCAGTCATGAAACGAGAAATAATATTGTTCTTGAAATATCTAGAACCATGTAATCATAACACATAATGACACCTCCTGTTTTAGTTAGAGCTGTTAACTAGACCATTAACTTCATAAATATAATTCTAGTAAGGATTATCTTAATTAAGATATCATATTAGTTTTTTTAGTGTATGTTTATACTAAAACAAAAAATGGTTTTGATAATATTAATTATCCAATTACAATTTTAAAATATTTAAAAGATTAATATAGTCTTAAAAAGTACATGTTTCTTAATATGAAATTCATAGTTATTTTAATTTACGAAAAAACGTTATATGGTCTTATAAGATCCTGTATTAGTTTATGAAACTTCATTATCAGATAATTTTCCTATTCAAATTTAGGTGAATGATATGAGTTTTTAATGAACTATATAGAAATTGTGTAATGAATTTTCCAAACTAAAGAAATATGATTTTGAAGTGATCATGATGGGTGAGTTGAATTTCATTTTTGGTTTTCAAATATTTATAAAACTTTGTTAGGAATGAAATAAAACAATGTATGTACATGCATGATGTTATATGAAATTTTCTACATGTAAAACATAATTCATATGAAACATCTTTAATTTCTAATATCAATCTGGATAAGGATAGAAACCTAAAAGTGGATGATATAAATTTATTTGGATATTTAATTAGGAGATTATTTTATCTATATTCTACTAGTCCATATAATATTTTTTCATTGTTCTCTATGATTCATTCATAAAAATCTTATGTAATATCATCTAAATCCTTCCAAAATAATTTTTTATGTTACTTAGTTATAATTTATGTTGTCTAATGGATCACAAGGTTTCATAAAAAAATATAATAAATGGAATAAAAAAGTGAAATGAATAATGTAAAGGATCACAAATCCCCAAAATCCATTATTGTGGGTACCTATGTGTAGCGTCAGCACACTCGGATCCTTGGAATTAACTACCTTAGCTGACTTGAACATCAACCAACCTAGAAAACCAGTGTGGCACACCGTTTTGAATGGTTCCCTTCAACAAGGGTCACATATTTTTCTCTAAATAGGACATTGGATATTCATTAAATGTAAAACACTTTTCAATAGCCTTATAATTATCATCTTTCACTAATCCTTCCCTCTGGCCCTTTAAAGCCTTCTAGGAACATATCTAATTTCCTAAAGAAGTGGGAATTAAAGGTATATTATGGAACTAATGTCCACCTATATTTCACAATAAATAACACTTTCCCAGAACAAGGTCTCCTTCCCTAATAAGGAACCTATTTGAGCCCCTTCTAGGAACACATGGGGAGACCCTTGAATAATTTCTCAAAGCATCAACCAATTTTTGTTTAACTGGTGGTCAGTCACTCATGGTACCTTCTAGTCACCCAAGACTACTTGTGTGAATATCCCCTTTCTTGAGTCTGCATTGGCTTCCCAAACTCTAACTTCATAGGCATCACTAGGCCAGGAAAAACATTTACCATAAGATAGCCTCTAGTCATTCCATATTAAATGCTACCCATGGAAGGGACTCTCTCACTGTAGATCACATCCCCAAAATAGACCAAATTTAAACCCAGACCAAAGTGTCCATAACTACAAAAAAAAATTGTAAAGGAAGACAAGGGTGTCTCCTTTTTAGATTTTAATTCTCATGGTTAGAGGTTTACCCCAAATATGTCACAAGATATTTAGGGTCCTTGTGGGGAATGTTTATTTTCATTACTCTAGTAATACATATCTTGACATTGGGAATGGTTTCATGGAGTTCACATTCTCATATAGTTGTGTTAGGACCATGTCATATAGTATATTCTCTATTACATAGGGTCTCGAGTTCTAGGTGGGGTGGTTAAGGATTATGAAATAATTTCTACTAAAAACTGAATGAGATCCAAAATTATAAATGTAAAACCAATTTTTAGGCATCCCTCCTAGAGTAAGCCTACATATTTTCTTTTGGTAGGATGCACTCTGGAACCACTTCATCTCCATAGTCAGATTCATGTGGTTAGTATAACATGAAATACATTATATAATTAATAGATGTGGTATGGGAACCATAGCTCTCCCCAACTCTCATTTCTCAATCCTCTCCAACAAGTAGAAAAAGAGAATTGCGTGTTTTACCGAATCTTATTTTTTAACTTGTCTATCAGAACCATGCATGACTCGTCATGACTCAAGTGGGTGTATAAGTTATCCATGACCACAAAAAAACCAAGATAGAGATTTTTTTTTAGAGAACCTTATTTTGGATCTTCCTCATGTCTTCCTTAAGAGTTTCCCCAATGTGTGAGTCCTCGATGAAATGTTTCCAATCTCAGGGAAATGTATATTGGGTGGTTACTAGGACCTTCTGCTTCCTTTTATTTCTCTCAGTGATCATGAATTTCATGTGAGTAGTTTTTTATGGTTTCCATTATATTCATAATTATCAAATCCCATGGGACTCATTCCAAGGGTAATCTCCCACTAGTCAATGTCACCATCTTAGGGATCAATCCAAAAGAAAACTCATGTGATCATTCTCATGAGTAATATCCAAACCATACCAATACAAGGGAATCCGCCTCATGATTCATTCCACATAATAAATCCCATTATCCAACGAAAATGTAGTTTGTAAGTGTCATCATATCGATCTATGAGAAGTTTTATTCCTATTATAATTTCGATACGTTGGACACCAACCTAAGGCCCAGGATCAATTGGCCTCCTCCATTGATTTAATGAATGAAAAATATACTAAATAACTGTGAGTCAAGAAATCCCTGAGGAACTCATTCTTTAAATCCATTAACATCAATTGTAATCCCCAAATTAATCCTCTCAAAGGCCCATACTCCCTTGTGAGATAAATCCTCAAAGTTCATCCAATAGGGGTATATCCTCATCACAGAACTACGTGATATTTTATTCCTGAGAAAATATAACCCATAGGAAGTCTCCATGAGATAAAATAAAAACACCTATAATCAACCATATTATCTCTGGGACATATTAATAGTGGGGTATTACTAAACATGTGAATCCATATACTATGCAAGTTCCCTAGGATGATTCTACATAAGTCCAACACCAATCATTGACATGGAACATCTGTTGACATGTCTTAGCTACATTACATTAAATTGTACCATTTTTTCCATATCACATGACTATAAAATGTATGTTGTGTCCCATTAAGTGAAACTATGCTATGTGGGTTCTACGTAAATTCTAAAGGATATGTCGAATGCCCATCCATTGGTCTGATCCCATCTTCAAAGAAACTATTCTCCCCCAAAATGATGATACCCTTATGAGAACCCAAATGTGTGGCTAGTAAGACAACATAATGATAATAATGACCAATGAATATCCAATCATTACATAATAGGATACCATTTAGTGAGAACCTCAGATACATACATATATCTCTATTGATGGGGAACCACAAATACATGCAAATGATTCTATGCTTTATACTACTGATAATTTATTGTTAATTATGTGGTGACCCATATCATAATGGATAATTAATGATGTATTCACGAAAATAACTAAAATATAAAATATATTCTCAAAGTATAAAATAAGCTCGAAAAATGTGTTTAATGATGCCGATATCCCATCATTTTGACCAATGATTTTTTTAATAATCATTTGTCAGTCATTCCAATGAGTGCCAACCTTTAGAAAGCATGCCAATCATATATATAGAACTATTGGTTGGATCATGTTCAATGTTCAAAACCATTAGAAATAGTTATGAAATATTGAATTTTCATGAATGACAACACAAAACACACCCACTTCAATAAACCATTATAAGAACATGAATATATATTGGAATCAAAAAATGGTGAACCCAACAAGAATTGCTTAAATCTGAAACCTACTTAACATGATAAAAAAAATTTCCCTCCCAATACTCATCAGAAATTTTCATCCCTGAGACATAAACATATTTCCATCTAAAAAATCATGATCTCAATGAGAATCCTTAACCATGTTAATATTTTCACCCATCGTTCGTTCCCCTTTTAAAAGATAAAAGAGGAAAAAAAATCATTAGTGCACATTTTCATTAAAATTATTTGAAACTTGGATGGGGTTTTCTAGATTTTATTAATCCTATATATAGAAAATTTATATCAGAATAAATTTGGAACCAATATCATTTTTCCTGCTTCCACGAACAAATTTCATGGAAAATCATTACACTGTGTCTTCATCTAAGGATAAGATGACATCCAAAAGGCAATGTATCCTATAATGGGAATCTATCAAACTAGTTCATGAGTATAATAATCCAAGATTATGCACACTCCACTACTCATATACTATAGGTTCAGGGTGAACACCCCACCTTCATATATTGACTACTAGATTGAAGGAATACTCCTATTATGATAGAATATAATCAACCTATACCAATTGCAACACATTGTAATGATCAAAACCCAATCTTTGGTAACCATTTCTCTAATCAATTACCCATAGTCACTCATAAGAAGGAATCTAAAATGAAACCTCACCACAGACTACTGGAACAAAAGGTGCTAATCTATGATGTTTCTATAAAAAATGTTCAGTTAGTGGAGGAATCACATTCCTAGTAGTATAAGATTAAGATCCTACCATCCAATTAAAAAATTATAGAAGAACATACAATAAATTTGGTGGTCCTTTTAGGACACGTAACCAGGAAGGATTTCTTCATGACCACAATCTGATTGATCTTGAGTTCCCATCTCATGACGACAGTCATTGAAGCCATCCACATGGCCAAAATACCAATGAAATATAGTTTTTACCCATTCCATAATCCACCATACTATTCCTCCCCTTGATGGAATTCACTATGAATTTTCATTCAATGTAATGCTTTAGATTTTAAATGGAATCCCTCACATGGAAAAGATGTGATTATAAATCCCTCATATCATTAGAAACTTTTTAACGTATGGAAAATAATTTATGAATCTTTTTCATTGGAATGAGAAATTATTTCTCAACAAGTAGGAATCAAAAGGCCACAATAATTCTATGAACCTCCCTTGGATCACATACCTTCCTTCATAATAGAGGAAGTACATACGAAACATTTTTATTACAATAATATAGCATGAATGTATCCACTCTTGTTATATCCAGTAAAGAAGCCTCTAGATAACAATGAAGATGATTTGTTAAACATGAGGAAACAACTATCTAAAGATGACATACCAATCATGTTCTTGTCATTGGGTACCCCTTAATAAATACTTCCAAAGGTGTTATTGGAATATTTTGTCCATGAAATATGCCTAAATAGATGAAAAAATATTCATAACATTGAATGAAATATATTATCCTATCCCGATTATCTAAGTATGGTTAGGGTTATAGAAGGGTTATGATCCCGTGTTAACTTTTCATCTCTTCTGGCTTCAAAAAATCCAAAGATAAAAAAACAGAAAGGATCCCCTCATCCTTAATTCCATATAACCTAAATTAAATTTCATTATTTAATCACTAATACATCACCTATTGTTAATATCATATGATGGCGTTCACATGGAGAGTTACTTTTTTCCATGCTCACTTACTAATAATTCATTAAAAAGGTTTCATCTTGGAATGCAATATGTATAGGCGGGTTTAAATGAATAGATCATATCCCTGAACAATAATATGATAAGAAATAGGCCGCAAATGACTCACACTGATTCCAGTCTAGAAGAGATAAGGATTTTGATAAACATTTTCATCATTCATCGAAAAATATTAAGGAATCCTCCTGCTTAGATGTAGATAGCAGTCATATAATAGAAATTTCAGAAATAGTGCAACGATCTCCAGAATTGAGTTATCAAATTTCATACCTAATGATATATAAAACCCTTGTTATAAGAAAACTCCATAAAATCTCATGAGAATCTTCTACATTAGCCACCATAATAGTCCAAGGGATTCTTGAGCCCACAAGATTGGGAAATTTTTTAACACAACCATCATGGCCAGTAATCCAAATCCATAGAGTTGTAAGAGAAGAATGGTAATATCAAAAAACCATAGGGATATGGTATTTTACACCTAAAAACATCCTTCTTATCATATATTAGTCTTATCTTGATCTGATAAAGAAACTAAAGGTGGATCGTCCAACCTATTCCCATCCTGTGATTCAGTGCCTTCATTATGTTTGAAAATGAGAAAATAATGTTGTGATTGCATTTAAATTATTTTACATAAAATGATTTCTATAGAATCAGAAATGGATAAGATGTCCACTCATGGAAGACAATGAAGATTGATGTTTTAAAAATTCATTGATAAAATGCATTCCATACATTACACTTTGGAGAATGTCATTAACACTGCCTTGGTAGACCCTACAAGACGAAAATACAATTAATAGGAGGATTTAGAGGGGGAAAGTTCAGTTCCCAATGAAGTACATCGTAAAAAATTGAAGGATCTATGGATCGACAGAACCAAAATCATTCCATGGATTTGGTAACCCCATCATACAATCCATCATTACATCATCAAAATAAGTTAAAATTTAAGATTCAAAAGATTATTCTCATTCCTCATTTAGAGGTCAATCCCCTTTCACTAGAGTAACTATTTTTTAATAAATATAATGATATGAATTAATTTAGAAGAATTAATGTAGAACTATTCTGAGGTATCCCTACTTTAAAATGTGCACTCTTATTCGATCATCAACATGCAATTCTAGCAGGCACATCTTAACAAAGTTGGTTTTATAAAAAAAATTAAATCCTTCTAGAATATCATCACAGCATGGGATGACAACCAACAATATTCTTGGAGACCACAATATAAGACAATAATTCCCTCTATTGGGTATTAATCAAGATAAGGGTTAGGTACATCATTATAATCCTTACCCAATATCATCCCCACAACAAGTACTAGAAGTGTCACCACAAATTACCCTATCATTGGAATCATATTTTTAAGCCCAATTAACCACAACCATTATAGATATGGATCTATAATAAATTCTTAGAGTTCTAATTAACACCATTGAGTTAATATTTCCTCTATTGGAATCCCAGATGAAATAAGGCACACTGATACAGTTGGAGAATAATCATTTCCCCAAATCGGTAGATCAAATACTTCCCCTGCCAAATTTTTAGGACCCAAATAATCAAATTTTTCATGTATCAAATGTCCTATATAATAATTTTACAAATTTAATCTCTAGATGTGACCCCATAATGGGAACCCCTTACAATAGGGGGTGGGGAAGATCAGGTTTTTCATGAAATCAATTTCTCGATCAGCCATCATACATTATATGAGTTCACATCCTATGTCAATTAAGGTGTGGGAAGACATATGTCATAAGTTTATATTATAATTAATAAAATTTATACATAATAAAATATTTTTTATCACTCAAATTGTATGTAGTGCGATAATGAATGTATTGGGGATTTGATTTCTCAGTGGAAACTAGGGTATTTGACTAAAATGATAATAGTTAAAATCTCTTAAAAACTTTGGGAAAAGATATTTTATGGTCATTCATGAACCTTGTCTTGTATAAGGATATATAATAATCCATTTTTAACCTTATAAATTAGAAAAAAATTTCTAAACATTTCTCTTTTAAAAAATTACTTGTGTGTCACTCAACTCAAATACTAAAGTATACTACTCCCCTTTCTTCTTCACACCATAAAAACTTTTTCTTAGAAACTTTAAAAAAAATAAATTTACAAATTATCATCTAAAGTCATTAATTCTATATACCCTTCATAGATATAATAAAGGATGGATTTAGCTTCAAACCAAAGGTGGTTACCCGATGTATATTTAATGTTCTTCAATGAGCATTGTTATTTTATATCTTCATTGACCTCCATCAATTCCAATAAAACAATGCTGATATAATATCATAATTAACATAAATATATATGGATATTTGGTTCTTAGGTTAATGTCTCAAAATAGTTACCAATTCCATTAAATGTGTTACAAAATCAACTTTCCTATGTATGATAGACTAGTATCGTGTGAACCGATGCCATTCGTTTTTCCTTACCACAAATCATAGTGGGTTATCATGATTGATATAAAGTATATAAAATACATTCATCAAATAATTATACCAAATTAATAATAGTATAAAATAATCCTTTTTAATTAATATTTCATGATGTATATGTTATAATTTTTCCCATGTATGATGGACTACAGACATGTGAAGCGATGTTATTTGTCATTCACTAACTATTAATATGTATGGGGATAAAATAAAAGTTAGTAAATATACATGAAAAAAATACAATAATTAATATATTAATGAAATATTTATAATTCATAAAATATAATACATCTTTTTATATTTTTACATTTTCACTCACTAAAGAACGATAACATGATTCACGTACGTGCGGACTAGCGCCTTCATAATGTTATATGACTCTCTTTTCACCCATCCACCACATGGATGAAATATAGAATTATACATAACGGAAAATATATATTATTTATGATATTATGAACATTATTTTATGAAAAAAATATTACATATCCCGTTTTCATAATGATCATTGAAAAATGGAAATGTTAATCATGTATACCTACAACCAACTGTCACCATGATCACAACATAATTCATTTCCCAAAAAGGTCATTAATGATTAGTATTAAAACTATAATTGATATATAAATATGATTATTAGGTATTTATTTAATCCTATAGTTGATGAAAATATATAATTTCTTTATGAACTAAATCATTCATCTAAGAACATGCATGAAAAAACCATAAAATTAACACCTTAAATAAGGAAAATAAGGAATGCTTGCTAATGAAGGTTCATAATACATTATAAAAGGATTATAAATTATATGATAATATATATTATAATTATTATTATGGTTTTATTATAAGCTAATAATATTTGATAATACTGCATTACTTGAAGACAAATCACATTTAACCAAAAGTAATCATGAGGTAAGTGATTTTTTCTCTATATACATTCCATTGAGTCATATTTGTTGTTACATTCTAATTCACTCTTAAGTTATTTATGTACATACCATTTGACAAGAAATGTCATTATTCATTCATAATTCATGGTATATTATGTTATACATTGAATCATTTCATCCAACGGTATTTGACCTGAAAATTATTATGTAGTAAAAGTTATTTCAACATATCACATTCATTGGTGATTGTTATCATTTACTTGAAGAAAACAATTCTTTTAAATATTTTTTTTGAAATTACATTTCTCTTTAATATATTTATTCATTAATGATGGAAAATAATATTCCCAAAACCATATTCCATTATTACACTTCATTTTTACTTTTATAGTTTTTTGATCAACTGGCAAAATATTGATAAATCTATATCCTTTACTCTATATAGAAATATGGTGATAATGAAAATTGATTAATAAATTAAATAGATTCTTGAATTCATTACGACTGATTTTTACATATTGATATTTGTGTGGAAAATTTATAGATATCTCCTTGATTCATTACAATGTCCCATGACAAAAATAAATAATCAACTATTAAACAGGTTTTTACCTATAATTTTAAACTATAATGAGGAAATATTTTGACTGATGAGGTATCTTGTCGTTGATATAATATTTACAGTAATTAATAATTTTCTTTATTATGAATTATTTTTAATTATCAATAATATTTTATCAATGATATTTTCTTTGGATGAAGATCAGTATCAATTTATTGATTAAATAGAATGACTTTTTAGTTATTTATCATCCTATGTTGATTATTCTTTATCATGATATTTAAATAGCATGTGTGCTAAGTTATTTACCATTCAATGTTGATTATTATTATTGATTTATGGTTGTTTTGGTAGAACTAAAACCTTATTAAGAATTTAAGATGACCCTTATTTTTTCCATTCTAATGAATTAATTAAATATACTGTGATTGATATGAAAAGTTATGATAGAGGCAACAATTTTATTCTTAAATTTTCTTCCTTATGTAGTGTTTTCAAATGTAATGAAATACTCATGTATGTATCTCATTTACCAAGACCACTAAACTATTTAGCCCTTTAGGATGACATTTATTGTATCTTATTCCAATTTAATAATGTAAGGCACCATCTTTGGGTTACTGGAGTCTGGTTTGTAATATTAAATATTTATTACTTTCAATTTTTTAATATCATCTATTTTATTTTTCCATTAAGGGAATAATAAATGTTTTAGCATCAAAAATTCTTATAATAAAAATAATTCTTAACTAATTTTTTTTAAACTATCTCATTAAATATAAGTCATTATTTTGTTAGATAAATATTTACATTATAAAATCGCCTCTTTTTATCAAAATGTTATAAATGCTATAGTTTATAAAAATTAAGTGTTACATTTTTTAATTTTTGGTTTAATAAATATTTTAATGGGCATGATAACAACCTTATATAAAAGGACTTATAAAAACCATTGGATGAATTTGGATGAAATTAACTTATAAGAAAAATTGACGTAAGTTATAGGGTTATATTCTAGTCCTTATCATTTTTTAATTGTAATTAACGTATTTACCCTTTATAGTAGTAACAAAAATTACTAAGGTTATTATTAATATTGAACAAAGGTAAAACAAAACTATTAATATAATTTAAAAATTATAATTATAAATACGGTATCCATTTTTCAGATTTCGAAATTACTAAATATATAGAATATAATTTAATATGAAAACCCAAAAACGAGATGAAAAACCATTTTGTTGGAAAATGTAATATTCACCTATAAAAATATTTTGTTCAATAATCACGTCATAATATTCATTATAAAACCCATAATTCCATTTTCCCAATCCAAATGAAATACTGATAATTTTAATAAAATATAATATTATAATTTTCCTTTTAAATATATTAAAATTAAAAAAATATTCATAAAATATATATAATTTTTTAATATTCATGGAAAAATCAAACCCTTTTAAAAAATTTTAATATTTCATCATTATGCAGTCTTGTTGAAACTTGTGAAATCACTCCCATTTTTGAATGACCACCATCATAATGTCCTAAATCATGCAGTAATCAAATCAACTATATCATGTTTTAATAAACATCATGGAAAATTGATGGATTAATGAGTGGAGGAATTAATGTGGTTTCCCATATATTATTTTCCAGATATACCGCCATGTCCAATGGAATTTAATGTGAAGAGAATTATATAACTCCAAATCTGACTCAGATCCATTGTCTGAGGCTGAAATTCACTTCGTGATTAGTGCACCGTTTGAGGAACCTATCCTTGTTATATCTTGATCAATAATCACTTATTTTTATTATATTTAATATGTTGGAAAATAATCTCTTCCCTAACATGAAACCACAATATAAGATGGATAAATATAGTTTGAATTATTCATCATTGGACTGAAAGGATAATAGAGAGAATAAATATGGGCAATTAATATAGTTGGTGGCACCCAGCCATTAATGTAGAAATAAAATTAGTGGATTATTCCCTAGAAACCCTATCTTATTTAAAATTAACTAGAATCTCTTATTAGGGGGAATTATCTTGGGATCACTCAAGAAACACTAATCAAGGCTTAGGAAGATTTCATACTTCACTATTCAATTCAACTAGTCCCCCAAAATATTGGTACAGGGATAGATTTTGATGTCTTCTCCATCCACCATTTCTAAACAATTCTCAATGGATAGATATTCACATTCTAACCATTGATGTTCTGACAGTCAAGCATAAAAATATTAGTGACACCAAAATTAATGTCACAATTCTATTCAATTATCTATTTTTTACTCAAATTATACTAATTTAATTTGAATATTATTATGTTCCATTTTTTCATAAAAGGTAATTCTGTGTTTTCTCAAGGAATTTATTGATGTCCCATGTAAAATTGAATCTTCTACCTATTATGTTCCATAAATTCATTCAAATTATATGGAAAATTAATTTGTTCTTTATTTTCATCAACGACTATGACATGTTTTCTCATGGACTTTATGGATGTCCTATTACCCATTGTAATCTCACCCTTGAGATACATAGAGCGTTTCAGTTATTTCCCTGTACATCCCCCTCTTATGATGACTTGAGACCCTGAACATATACCATAGCATTATCCATAGGGTACGCATTAGTCTTTATAGGATCCTTTGGGGAATTAAATGAACCACACATTTCTATGGAAAACATTATGTAATATATATTTGAAATAGTATAGAGTACCTTTAATATTAATATAATCCACCTCCCACTCAACAGTGGTATGAGTATTGACAGTAGTATATGTCATATCCTCAACCCCTGATACATCTATTATTGAGGAAGCATACTCACTAGTAAGGATCCATTCTTGGTCAAGAGAACCATCTTTAATTCATTGAGGACTTTCATTAATCCACATGATAGTGGATGGAGAATGGGATTAAAAAATCACATATAGGGTATGATATTTAAGCTGAATAATGAATAAATTAGTAGTACCATAGATACCTACAATCATTGCATGTTTCTTGGAAAATTATTTTATCCTCCAGTAGTATTTTCTCATCAAGGAAATTTTTAATGAACTAACTTCCACAGTGGTAGGTATTAGAGTTGGAATTATTTCTTCCCCCACTATATCATCATCTATTTTTCCTAGGATGGGTATTATACTTCTGGTTCAAGAGACGATTCATCAACCATGAGAGGGGTTCCAGTAAAAACATATTTTAACAACAAAACTTCTGTTGATTCCCACTATCCCAATAAAAGTGATAATAACCATCACCTTATGAGTGGTGATTTATTCTAGATAATATAATGGACGATAAAATGAGCATATGAAAAAATTATGACTTACATTTTTGGGATTTACATAATCAATCCATTAATCATAATATGGGTTGTAAAATGCTTTAGTAGTGCCTCGCCATGCTCTTTCCTCCACCAATATCATGGTGGTATCTAGTATTCAATTTCATAAATGAGTATCGCATGTTATAAAATATAAATTCCCACCTTGGGGTGGATTATCCTATAATTGAGGATTTGGTGGGGGTCAATCATGTCTTATTACATGACTCTACATCCTTGTGAAATGATGTAACCATGTAATATAAACATCTGAGGAAATTTCCTAGTAAAATTGGACTACCAATTTTCATATGAATTATGAATAATTAACAACCAACCATGATGATAATATTTCATCAATCGATTTCATGGTCTTCACAAAACAGTCCATTGTAGAAGAAGGATAAGAAAATGGAACATGATTTTCTTCATGATGGTGAAGACTGGACCATTTGTGTTCAACCTCACATGGTATGGACATTTTGATTCTGGTATGTTTACAAAACCATTCATGATTTCTCTAGGGTGAACATTGGACCTCATCATTCACACATATAAAGGATATTAAGAACCCTCTGGGGGAGAATAAACACACTCTGTTTATGTTGAAGATATTTTACTTCACATTCCATTCATAATGATTATCCTAGTACCAATTCAAGGTAAACATTTCCTAACACCCCCTTGGGGAATGATATAATATATGCCTCTGTGTACCAAGTGCCCAATCCATTGGTTTCATCTACTGGAGGAAGGTTCATAGTTTCTGGAGTATACTCTAATGGTGTGATCATCTATAAATACCAGGAAAACATCAGATAGTTTTTTATTAGACATTCTCTTGAGGAGATACATTTATATGTTTCACGTGCATGAATTGGTGTTGAAACCATTATAAATTTCAATACACACACATGACATCACAATTAATAGTGGTATCCTATAAACGATCCTAGAAAGATATAATATATGTACCTAGATCAGTGTTATCCTTCCTATCATCAGTAAATCTCTTAGTAGGAGCATACCCATACAAGAATAAATTTTACTCATTGAATAGGATCCGCACCAATAAAGTTTTTATGGGATTTAGGGATAAGGGTGGAATACCAGAATAATCATTCACATATGGTCCATATAGGATCCCATGATTCTCAACCATACAGAACATGACATAGTATCTAATGTGTTCTATGAACCATCCACACAATACCAAAAAATTTCCTATAATATTGAAAGGGGTCTTCCAATCATGAAGAAGTAACATGATCCTATAAATTTTCTCTAGCCAAGGAATTTCTATCCCCACAAGCTTCTTCATTTACATTTTGGCCACTATGATAAATGTAACTACATTTATTCCACCATTTTAATCGTGGATATGAAGAAGGTTAACACACAACCACATGAATAAAAATACTACTTGATTTTCCTTCATAGGAACACTAGTCTTGAGATGTGACCCCCATTTTTTGTACTCACCATTTTCCATTATCTTCCATATTGTAATAGGAATGGCCTACAATATATTTTTGGGAGAACCAATTAAACATTTTCAAAGGAATCCTTCCCCCTTAGACTCTAATAAGGTACTCATCCACAATTCGAGATGAATATACCTCTTCTAGTCAGGGTATTCCTTCTAAATATCAGGAACTATCTTCAGTATCTCATGCACGCGATGTGGAATCGTTTCAGTTTTATCCCACATATCCCTTAGGGGGATGGAAACCTCATACATGTCTCTGAGGATTAGAACCCTAGTGATATTGTGAACATACAACAATATGATACTAACTTCTCCATGAATTATATTGAATGATTTCTTCTGTGGACTCTAATATAATAATATTCAATGAATCATTTTTGTATTTTTGTACACCAACATCTACCCTGTCAAAAATGACTCATATATTGGGATATCTCACAGCTCCATTTTAATTTTTTTCACATGTATGGATCACTCAATACTCCCACATCCACATAGGCCTAAAGACCCTTCCAAATAGAAAGTCATTGTTATTCCTCAAACTGTTTGATTGATCTTTCCGAGAATCATAAATTATTGATGGATAACGAGACTACTTGAATTTAATAACGTATGACTTCAGATACCATGAAAAATGGACATAGTTCTGGACAAAGACTTTGCATAATGTCTTGAAAGTTTTATATCCCAACATTATTGAAATGTTGATCATAGTGAAATTTATTTATTCGTCGAACAAGGAGAGTGAATTATAACTCTTCATACACAGTATGAACACCTTATTCAAAAATCTATGGATATAAAGAAAAATTTAATTAATCTTAAGAAATTCATGCTGATATTTATTCAATGAACCTCTTGATCAGGTATATTAATACCATTAGAATTATATTTGTCATGACATATAGTATCCAATATCTCATCTATTTTATTATCATCATGACCAAAAAATTTATCATATGACCATCAATTGAACCTATAAGGAATCAATTTAATTTTCATTATAGACAATTTCGTTTAAAAAAGAATTATATTTGGTTAAACATTAGAAAATTCATGAACACATGTAGCGTACTCGAACAAGGGCTTGGTGCATGGCCATTCATCATGGTCCTGAAAAATTGATTCACCCTTCAATTAAAATTTCCAAACATGTGTACACCTTATATTTATGAATGATTCATTAAGAAAAAAATCAAACAGTATGGTCTATAAAAAATGATACCATGTTGAGACCAAATGTACATATGTCTGAAGGCTAACCACAGAAACATATTTCCATATTTATTGGTAGGGATTCTCCTGGCTGAAGCTAGTGTGCATGCCCATCCAACATTACCACTCAGGTGATTGAACAATGTCAGAGACTTGTGTGGGTAATATCAAAAACTAAATTTCCATTTTCATCACATTTCCATTGGATCAGATCATCACCTTCCAATTGTATACAATCCTATGTAGGATATTTTATTGGCACACCGTTTTTTCAGAAGGATGAAAATGATTCAAAGGAAAATATTTAAAAGGGAATAGAATAAGGGAAAGTAAGAATCCCCTGGATCCAAATTCCACTATATTCTATTATCATATGTACCCCAAGGTAGAATTGATAAGTAGGTTACCTATGAATTTGTAAGAGTTGGTGTCCGGGAACTAGTTAGTTGTACTTTGATTATATGCATAATTAATATATTTAAATATAAAACATCTTATTACAAATTATTCATTGTTCTGAATGACTATAATGTAATAATTTACAAGAGTATTTGTTTAATTAATAATGACAATGTAGCTCCCTTCTATGATAAGAAGCTTGAAATGATATTAAAATACTATTTTATATATTTATAATTTTTGATGAAATAATATAAAGGGACACAAATAATGACGACTATTAGCTGAGAGTACTCTTAACCAGATGAGACTTCCTCCCATGAAGTTCTCCCTTGATACTCCACAAGATAGGATATAATGAGAATATACATGTTAGTAGGAATTCTACATGTTTTGGTGTCATAGGATATTTCTATCTGTGAGCATGTGTAATGATCCTTGAAATTTCTGATTAACATTACTATATGTCATGACTCATGCACTTTTATTTACTGACGAAAACCTTCATGTAGACATTATGCTGGATGTAGGGTATGTCGGGTGTGTCACAAGTTATATGATATTAATAGATAAATCCATGTCCCTTCCATTTATAGAATTTGATATCTCATCCCATTGATTGGAATATAACAGTCTAGTGAAATTCCATGGCCATGGAGTAATGGAGATTTTATTTTACGTATTAAAAAAATGATGTATCATGTATAATGGTTTATGACAGTACAAGGAAACATGCTTGATAAGATATTAAGAAAATTTATTATATTAAATAGTGAACATTTTTATGTGGATGTCATTGTAGTGACATTTCATCCTTTTTCTTGGGTGTCTTGAAACATTTCTAGACAGTACTCTTGGTCTTTAGGCAAGCCCGCTTAATTCCAATGAGAAATAATCCAAGAGGTTCAAACACTAAGCATTTTTTATGGTCTCGGTTAAATTATATTTGAATTTAATTAATGAAATAAATATTATTCTTAAGGTAGTAGAATTATTGTATTCATGCTAAGATGATCACAAAAATTAAATAAAATATATTTATTTAATTTATTGAACATTAAATAAATATTTATGTAATAGTTTTTAAATAACAAATTTATTTAAAATATTAAAAAATTTATTTATTTATTCAGGAGTTCAATAAATGGAAGTGTAGTTCGAGTGGACCAAGGCAGGACCAGTAGTAATATAATTATTATTTAGCAGAAGTTAAAATAATAACGATGTTTTTATAATTTGTTGACACAAAATTTTATTCATAATTCTTGTTTTGCGAATGATGGTTCAAATTAAATGAAGAAGCAATATAATTATTATGACCATGGGTTTTCTTTAACTTCATGAATATATTGAAATATAGTTATGAAATTAAATATTGTAACTGAATTTCAATGCATATAAATAGAGATGTCTATCTAATGTGCCATAGAGAACACACCATACACTTAATTAATTGAAAATTTTTGAGCTAAATAATTTCTATCTCGAATCCTGTTCCTTCAACTCTCATGAAAGAGAGACGTTCTTCAAGGATGAAGATCAAGCGATCAAGAATGACCAACACAAGAAACTCACTTCACTATGCTAGTGATTGGAGAACGAGTGGTGTCATTCGAAGGGAATCAGAGCAAGTATAGATCACCTCTAGAGAGATTCTAGTTCAGATCATCAAAAGTGCAACATGATAATCCGAAAGGGTCATTTCAAATAATCATAATTTTCTATGAAGAAAATAATAAAGATCCGAGTACTCATTTCCTTAAAAACTATATAATTAAATTATAATCATTATTTGAAAGATCCACTATGACGGTTTCATACCTCTTAAATATTTATCAAAATCATTGATTATATTCCATGTAGACTAACTTTCATCATCGTATTGATCCTGGAATAACCATTGATCATGGTAAAAATTAATGTTGGGTGTTGGGAAAATTGTTCCACAACTTCGCCCGGAACCATCAAGTGGTATCTAAGGGGTTATATCATAGTTTATAACTGTTTAAATATTGTGTTGATGATTTACGTAAAAAATAATTTAGTTTTTTCAAATCAAGTTAATTATTTTGGAAATCTAAAACTAGATATGTATTCCTCCTCTTTTGTTTCATGTTCACCTTATATAAATGATTTCTTCTTTCAATTTTGATTAAATTTATACAGAGGATCTCATCTATAGGTGAAACTTTTCCTGGCAATACAACACTAGAACACATAATGTGTATTCGGTTATAGACGTCATGTTGAAATGGTTCAATGCATTGGGATTGGTCTGCCAAACTATGTCATGCCATTAGTGTTTGCCTATGTCATAATGACAACGTGTGTTGACCACGAACATGTGCACATGGTTTTTCAATTACACAATGTGTGTCCAACTAGACAAAACGTATAGTCCCTTCAGGTTAGGGTTGGTCCGTGTACCCCGTACACAGATTTCCCAGCTAGAGATCCTGTAATGGGGAATTACAAGGCATGTTGCCCACTAGACACGTCGTGTACTACGATTATTTCTAAAGTACACCCACAAGTCATTTCCCTAGGTGGGTACTTTGGATGGATGGTGAAAATAGGAAATGCCATTTAATTGGATCTACATGCCGTGTACTCGTCCAAATTATGCAGATTTATTAAAATTTATTACTATATTATAAAAACCCATGAGACGTGTACCATCGTGTGAGCTTAAAGATGAACCACAACATTTGATAGGTGATATATATATATATATATATATGGGATTAATTTATCATCCGTGTAATGTACATTTCTACTCATTGGGAAGTTATGAAATGGAATTCATAGGGTTTCCTCTAATGTACATGTTACATACAAAGATAAATTTAAATGAATTTAAATTTTTGAAATAATGAATTAAGAGAATCTCAAGGATATACTAAATTGGGTTTAATATAAAAGTAGTGTTGAATTAATGATAATAATTAACTGATTTGAGCATGATTTTACTTAAACAAGAATGATTAAATAATTTAATGGTAGTTTTATTTATGCACAAATATCATTTCATGTACGGATGATTATGAGATAGATCAAGACCATTGGATGTGGATGGTTTCTCTTAATTTAATTATTTAAATTAATTATTTTGGCCTATGATCCTTCTCCACATTCATATATAGGGCATGCGTGCACAATATTTCTTTTATGTAAACCCATTTTTACCACTCACCATCACGTGAGTTAAAAAAGTAATATGAAATAGATGGAACTCCCAAGATTGTGGAGGCGGTACAGGATGGATCTGAGATAAAACCAAACCAAGGAGATACAGAGGTTGATAGGTGGAATGTAGTAAACATGAAATGAAATGTTTGAAGATGTTTCTCACCTAAGTTAGGGTTAGTTTACCAATCACTAGATAAACTAACAATTATAAAACCTCATGATCATAAACATTATTTTATATTTTTCTGTTGCATGGTTTATCATTATGAATGTATTATCACGATCGCATTATTAATGAATTAAAATATCATGAAAGACTGGACTAAAATAAAACATACTTATGTGTAAATAATATCAAGACATGGTTAATCTGTTAAGTAACTTCCACTTAATATTAACAAGAATTTGATAATGATAATAAGATATTCAGGCATAAGAGATAAAAATACCTTATAATTTATTATGTCAGAAGACGCCTTCCGTTACATGATTATGGAAAAAACAATAATACTATGTGTCAGAAATCCCCATGTTGGGACACATGCATTTACACAAAAAGACCTTATAAAAGGATTCACAATGACATAACTACATTACATCAGGATGAGTAACCATTGAATGACTTGGAGTAATATTGGAGGCAATAGTTGATGAAATCAAAAATCAGGATTTCATGATTGGGGAGTCCACTCAACATATCAACGAGCTACAAGCCCATAAATGGGAAAGACATGCCTACCTAAATACCTTATAATATCCTGATAGAAACTTTTTGGGGCTATGCCATCGGAAATAGGGAACATTTCAACTAGAATGTCATGGAAATCAGAAATTATGAGTTCAATGATGAGGGCCATTTGAACATGATAAAATAGTGGGAGGCATAATAAAATTTATTATTTCTCATCAAATGAAATCATGAAAGCACTAATTATATGAAAATTTAATTGTAGAATAAAAATGACATGCTTGTCAACCACACTATCCCTACGATCAATTCATTATAAAGACATCACCCTCACTAGGAGTAACTTCCAGGAATGGTTTAGATGCCTAATGTATATCCTATTTCGTGAAAAAAATCTTATGTACTGAAGTCAGCATTACCTGATCCACCTGTCAAAGAGGCGATTGACGGTGATTTTCTAGTCTATGAGAAATATATGAATGACGTGGTCAACGTTCAATGTTTGATGATATCATAAATTCCTAGAGAGCTCATGAATACTCATGAAAACATCGATTCTTATACGATTCTCGATTACCTATATGGTATTAAATAGTGAAAATCAAGAGAGGGAATGTTTGAGATTTCTATAGAACTCTATCAATGTAAGTTTGGAAGTGGCTCCCCAGTTGGTCCTCATGTAGTCAAGCTTATTAGCGACATTGAGCACCTGGAGGTTATAGGGTTTAAACAACGTGAAGAACTGGGCACTAGTCCAATTCATACATTACACCCTTAGAGAATCTCTATCATTTTTTTCAATTTCACTATAAAAAACATTGAGAAGTCTCTATCTAATATTCTTATCCCCATTCTCCATGTGGACAAATCCTTGATGAATGAAAAGCCTTCTCTGCTTATAGTGAATAAAAGGAAAGGGAATGCAAAAAGATTTAAGCCCCAAGCATCTTCACATCCTTCTTTGAAAAAGAATATCAATGTGGAGGAAAACTAACATGTGGTTGTTGGTTTCACCCATGACAAGAAGGGACACTCTAAGAAGAACTACACCTATAATAAAAAGAAAGGGGATACTTCAAGTGCTTTTTATTGAACGAAATATATATTTTTATAAAACTATGGTATTAGATATAGAATTGGGTGGTCAAATATATATAAAAATATAAGAACCAATTAGATTTAGGAATATTGACCAATGGGAAATTGATCTATAAGTTGATAACGGATCCGAACATGCTATTGTGGTTGTTGGGGACTACAAATCAGGTTGTCAACTAGGATTATCTTGGTGTTAAAGGGTTGTTATTATGTATCATCTATGACTAAGAAAATTATATCAATATCAATATTATATATAGACGAATTTTTTTCATATTTTCAAGTGAATATTTCTTCTTTTAAAAAAATTTCATTTTTTTGGTAGGGCACAATTAAACAAACATATTTAATTGATAGATTATACAGAACAAGAAATGGAAATTGATAAAAAAGATACTTCACATTACTCATACCACATCCAACTTTGGCATCACCATCTTGTTAATGTAATTGAGAAACTCTTGAAAATGTTACATAATGATGATTATTATATTATTTTGAACTAACGTGACACATGTCATACATGTTTACAATGAAAAATGACCTAATATCCCTTTAGTTGGATAGTTGAAAAGGCTAAATAACATCTTGAATTAGTTCATTCCAATGTGTGTGGACCATTTTTTGTTGAAGTTAGGGGATAGTGCTCATAATTCATAACATTTACTGATGATTTTAGTTGATATGTGTATATCTACATAATGAGGTATAATACGGATTATTTTAATAAGTTCATAGAATATGATAATGAAGTTGGGAACCTACATGGTATGAATATTAAGAAAATCCACTTAGATAGGGGTAGATAATATCTTAATAAAGACTTCATTGATTACTTATTAGAGTTTGGGATCCTATCCCAACTCACTCCTCCATACAGACCCCAGTGGAATGGTGTGAGAAAAATGTGGAACGACACCATATTGGACATTGTGAGATAAATGAAGAGTCGTGAAAGGCTTCCATTAACCTTTATGGGATATGCGTTACAAATAGTGGCACACATAATAAATCAAGTACCAACTAAATTGATAAATGATATTCAATATGAGTTGTTGAGTGGAAGAAAATACATGTTGTTGAATTTATATGTGTGGGGTAGAGATGCATTTTTAAGGCCACTTTAGGTAACAAACTCTCTCCTCAAGGCAAAATGTGTACCTTTATAGGATACCCCATGGAAACAAGGGGATATTACTTATTAAACCTCTCATACAAAAAGGATATCGTGGAAAGACAAGCCATATTCTTTGAGAGGGAGAACATCTCCAAAAGAGATAGTGGGAGAGAGATGTATTTCGATGAGGTCGAGGCTCAAGGTATACAATAGTTGGTATAGTAAGAGATTCCAAAAATCCCTATAGAAGAAGAATATGCTTCAGAGATAGAAGTAATATGATGTAGTACACAAGAGGTTAAAGAATATGAATGATACATTTTTCTAGTTTCTGAGGATGTCACTCATTATTATTTGTTAATAATGATCATATAACTTAAAAGGAAGCAGTAAGTGTAAATGAAAAGGCCATGTGGCATGAAGCCATGAATTATGAAATGGATCCCATGTATTAGGACCCTGTCTGGATTTTCGTAGACCATCCAGTTAATATAATTCATTTTGATTCAAAATGGTTATTGATGAAGAAACATGACATGGATGGACATGTCAGTACCTATAAGGATCTGTTGGTTGCAAATGAGATTAAACATCGTCATGGAATTGGCTATGGTGTATCATTTTCAACATTTGCAATGATGAAATCAATCAGATTTCTATTGGCCATTGTTATCTTCCATGACTATGATATTTAGAAAATGGATGTCAAAATACCCTCCCTTAATGGAAACATTCATGATGAATTCTACATAACACAATCTAAAGGATTTATGTCTCCAAAGGATTCTAATAAGGCATGGAAGTTAAAGAAATCCATTTGTGGATTAAAGAAAGCATCTAGGTCATAAAACATTCATTTTGATGAAGCCATACTAAAATTCGGTTTTATTAAGACTGAATGTGATCCTTCCCACTAAAAATCGTTTAGAAGTGGTTAAGTTGTTTTCCTAATATTATATTTTGATGAAATAATATTTACTGGAAAGGAGATACCAGTCTTACAGTATACTTTGAATGGAGGTGTATTGAGCTAGAAGAGATAAAAGAAGAGTGTGGTTGCAGATTCTATAGTAGAGTCTGAGTATATCACAACATTTGTGGTTGATAAATAAACAGTTTGGATGTGTTGATTTTTCCAGGAGATGGATGTGAAAACTACTTATAATTATTCCATCACATTGTACTGTGATAATATTATAGTGGTGGATCTCGGAAAAGATCCAAGGTCACATCAGTGGATGAACCACATTCATCAGATGTATCATCTCTTGAAGGACTTTTCAAAAAGAGTTGAAGATGTCGTGATTAGTATTTCAACAAAATAAAATTTGGAGGACCCCTTCACTAAAGCCTCGACTCACCAGAAACAATATCACCATGTGAGGTCTTGTGGACTAAATGTCGTAGAATGTTGGATCTATGACAAGTGGGAGTTTGTAATAGTTTTTGTCCTAGAACCAACTGTTTGTACTTATATTACATGTTTAATGAACGAATTTTAATACTAAACTTCTTATTACTTATTTTTCATTATTTAGCATGACTATGATATAATAATTTTCTAGATTATTTATTTAATTGATAAGGTCATAGATGTTCCCTGCTATGATGGAAATCGTGAAATTTTATAAAAATATTTTTAAATATAGTTTTACTATTGGATGACATACTATAAAGGGAAACATATCATACAGACCGCCAGGAACTAGTACTCGTAAGATGATGATACTTTGTCTCATTAAGTTCTCACTTGGAAATCTCTCTTACAAGAGATTATGAGAACAGACCTGCTAGTTGGAATTCCACATGTTTTAGTGTAATCAGATATTTATATCTGTGAGAATTTGTAATGAACCATATAATTTAATATTATAATTAATACATGCCATGACTTGTGCACATTGATTTGCTGACGAAAATCATCATGAAGACAGTTGGCGGGAAGTAGAGTATGTTCAGTCTGTCATGAGTGACCTGATATTAACAGATAAGTTGAGGAAGGACATTCCCCTTCCATTTATGGATGTTGATATCTTGGCCCATTGATTGAAATAGAACTCTCAAAAAAAATATTCCATGGCCATGGTGTAATGATGAGTTTATTTCATGTTGGAAATGAACAATGTATCAAAGTAAAGGTTGATGACACAATCATGAAACCTGCTTGATAAGATATTAAAAAAATGCGATTATATTACAAAGTGAGTGTTCGTATGTGTCTGTCATTGTTGAAACTTTACATTATTTCTCTTAGGTTACTTGGCCCATTGGTAGATAATACTCTTGGATTTATATAATCCCACCTAAGGCAATGGATAATGTATCCTCGATGGTCACAAAATAAGTTTTTTTGGATATCCTCGTTAAATTCAATTTGAATATAATTAATGAAATAAATATTATTTTCAAGACCATCGAATAATTATAATTAAGATAATATGATCATAGAAATTAAATAAAAAATTTTAATTTTATTTATTGAACATTTAATAAATATTAATTTAATAGTTTTAAAATAAAATTTATGTTTACAATAATAAATTATTTATTTATTTATTTCGGTGTTCAATAAATGGAAGTGAAGTTTGAGATGAACAAGGCCATTCTATTAGTAAAAAAATTATTTTCATGATGGAAAATAATTATTAGTTAGCAAAAGTTAATATAATAATGACGCTTCTATTATTTTTTGAAGCATGGTTTTATTCATTATTTAATTTTTTTGTAAAATAAAGGACCTTAAATAATGACGTTGTATTATTATAATTATGAGATTGGGTATTGTCAATGTTCATTAATGTGTTTAATTTCTGTTATCCAATTAGGTATGGCAATTGATGTTCCATGAATATAAATAGACAATTACATCTATTGTGCCAAATTGAACACACCATACACTCGGTGAATTGAGAATTGCTGAGATAAATAATATCAATCTTGAATCCTCTTCGTGCACCTCTTTTGAAAGAGAGTCAATCATCAACACCGATGAAAAAACAATCACGAATTACTTACACAATACAGTCAATTTTCCGTGCGAGCACATAGAGAATGAGTGGTGTCGGTCAGAGGCCATCAGAGCATGTGTGGATCACCTCTAGAGGGATTCTAGTTTGATCCTCTCAAGTGCAAAAAGATAATCTGGAAGGGTTATCCAAATGATCAACATCATCAATAATGAAAATACCAAAGATCCATGTATACTTTAATTTATGAAATTAAATAAATAAATTATAAACATGACGTGGTAGATCCACTATAATGGTTCAGGGCCTCATCCTTATTTATGAAAATAATTGATTATATTCTAGGCAGACTTGTGTACATCGTCGTATTGATCCTAACATAATAATTGATCATGGTACATTTTAAATTTGGGTGTCAGCCCAACCACGCTTCTTCTGGGCCATGAACTTACATCATTTTTCTGGGAAACTGACTTGTGTATTAGCCTCTATGGAATACATTAATATCACACCTTTGTGAATTGTATGCTCCACATAGATCCACCATGATCGAAATTCATATCACAACATATTGAACGGGTCCCTTCACCTAGCATCCCTTATTTTCATATAAATAGTATCATTGGGTCCTCATTATAATTAGAAGGAAATTCCAAAGGCCTATTGATCCTCCACATTACATAGTCCTTCACCCATTCCCTCTAAAACAATTAGGGATCTTCTCTGGAGCCTTTAGAAGAGTTAATTAATGTTATACTATGAAACAAAATTCCACTTTGAGATCAATATGAATAAAAAATGTGTGTGTAACTCCCTTATCCTATGGATGAATAACAATTGTGTTATAACCTCTATCCTATATAGAGAAAAATATGATCCACTAAAGAGATCACTCGTTCAGGCCTCAAAGGATGGAACAATGCCTCACCCATGTGTTGCTGGTTAGGTGGTCCATCACTCAAGGTACTATCACCCTTCCTTGCTCTACCAGTGTGAATAACCCCTTGACAGAGCCACTATTGTCTAACAAATGCCTAATTTTATGATACTCACTTTTCCGACTGTAGCTTATACATTATAAATTATTTTTATCAGGGCCTCATCCATGGAAATCACTATAGGTAATTCCCCCCTTTCAATCCCTTATCAAAATGGAGCCAGATTGAAATTAAATCCAATACCCCTGGACCATATGAAACATGGTGAAAGGAAAAAAAACATGTATCCCATTTGGATTTTCATTTTTACAGTCATCAGTCTCCTGAGAATATTCAAAATTATGGTTTGGTTCCTCAGGTTTCTTGTAGATTTTCATTCTTTGGGCCATAATGTCCCTAAACCTAGGAGCAGTGAAAGGGAGTTATTCATATTTGGTACTAATATTAGGACCATATCCAACTCATTTCATCTCTAAAACATAGATCCTCTAATTCCTTTTGGAGAGGGTAATGAATACAATTTCTTCTCTTTTCATCACGAAATATGATCCTCCACCATTTCTGTAAAACAAAATGTCAAGGAATCTCTCTCGAAGTAATTACCTATACTTTCATGGGGGAGGATTCCTACATACTCATATTTTCAGTCTACAATATATATGGGTGGTTAGTCAGACCAGACTATCTTGAATTTGGACATCAGATAGTGGATGGGTAATAGAGACCTTCCCATCCCTCGTCGTCCCATCATCTTCCACCAACATAGGTGTAGAAGAGTGTGGTTTTTCAGATCTTCCACTTCCTCTTATTTTGGAAATTTGATGATAACACATCATGAATCATGTGGGATTAGGGGATATCCATGATCACAATATTCACATTATTGGATAAATATTTCATTGGAGAATATTCTTTCATATCTTTCCCTCACTATAATTCAGTGTGCCTAAAAAGTTGTGAGTCCTCAAAGAAATGTATCCAACCACAGGGAAAACAATATTGTTTTTTATCATGGATCTTACTATTCATCTTTTTTACCACACTATTAATGAATGAAATGGAAAAAATGGTTGTCAGTAGTCGATAAATCCACATGACTCCAAACATATATGCCACATTCCAAGGGTAAGACCCTATAAATAAATTGAATCATCCTCTGATGTAAGACCTAGTCCAACATGTGGGAATATTTACTAGTAGTATGCTCAAACCCAATCAAATTCTAGGGCATCCATCTATGGTTTAATCCCCATTAATAACTTCCATTCACCAAGGAATAGTTATTGAATTATCTATGACATAATAAACTAGAATAACAATGATTCTTTTTATAATCAAGATACATAGGATGGATACTTAATCCCCGAAATAAATTGTACTCAACCTTATGTGTATTATATAAAAAGACTCTAATTCCCCACGTGTTAAGAATTACAACATGGGACCCATATTTCTCATGGAATCATCTTCTAGGGTAATCACCAAATTAATCCGAAAACATTTCCATACTCCCTAGTGAGATAAATTATCAGAGGGCATCGAATAAAGGTGGGTCCTCACCATTGACCTTTGTTGTAACTAATTCCAATAAAAATGATATATGTAGGAATTATCCCTAAGGTCCAAACCCAACACCGCAAATCAATCGTATTATTTGAGTTCATGATTCCCTGTAGGCATTAATTTAACATGGTAATATATATACCTTCTACATTCTGAAGGATGCTTTGACCTATGTCATACACAAATCATTGACTAGGAACCTTCCCCATATACATCATTGTCTCATGAATTTATACTTCCAATATTATTAATTATCACATTACAATAAAAAGTAGATCAGGGAACTTTGTATGTAACTAAACTAGGTGGTATTTGATTTCATTGTCAAGGATACAAGGAAATGACAACCATGGGTCTGATCGTAACATCAAGACAACTCTCATCACCTTGGATAAGGATTAACCCTATAGTTCTACATTTAGTTTTTAAATCCATCATCATCATAATGATGACCTAAAAATCTCATATCGGTATATATGTGTATACTTTTTATAGAGAACTCAATATACATATATATATACCCACTGTTGAAAAAACTCAAAAACATATTGTTGATTATATGTTCGTTACATGGTAATAATTGATTTTTATATCAAGGGAGACCAATATCATATATTGTAATTGATTAAGGGTTCAAAAACAATCTTAAATCTATATGAGATTCCAATATGTGGAAACCATTCTACCCAAAAAGGTGTGACGATCCTGACATCCCATCATCTCGAGCAATTTGAGTTTTGAAAAATCATTTTTCAAACTCCCCTATGAGTGACTAATTTTGTAATGTAGTTCCATTATTGATATAAAATTGTTGAATGTTTTTGGTTCCATTAGAAAATCAATTGGAAAATTTTTATAAATAGTGGAAAGTAAATAAATGATAACAAAAATAATAGAATCAGAGTTATCATCCATCGAGGGAACCCATATATCTCTTTCAGAAACACAAAATGGTGAACTTGATGTGAAATACATAAATATGGAACCACTTTCCCATGACATAAAGGATATTCTACCTAGTTATCAATAGAAAATGTCATTCATTATATAAAATAAGTATTATTATTGTAAATAGTGTTATAGATGATCAATATATATTTATTAACATTATAAAAAACATTTGGATTGGTTTATGTTCATATTCTAATGCATATTTTTGAGGTTGTAGAATTTATTGGATGTGTACCTCTTGAAAAGATGACTTCTTGGGATGTTCCATAGATTCATAGACTAGTTTTAATCATCATATTATATCTTTATTTATTACTAATTTATAATTTATTGTATCTAATTTATGTTGTGTATATTTTTTTTGATTAAATATACATTAATTTTTTTAAAATTTCAACAAGTTGTGAAAAAATGTTTTAACACTAGTGTTATAAATATTTTCAATGTTCATATAGACCATTATTATAGAGAAAAATCATTTTAATACATGAATACCACATTATTTAATAGAAAAATAACAAAATTTTTATATATTATATTATCATAATGCTTAGTATCAGGGTAAAATTAGATTCATACACTATTTTAAATATTAATTTAAATAAATTAATAGATCATTATCCTTATCTTATAAAAATATCACATATATATTTTATTATATTTTATCCCTTGGGGATATAAATAAATGAAATGGGTGAGATAAAAAATCAATAAGGGATGGTATAACATAGATAGAACAACAGATAGAAATAAATTGTACATGGGTGATCATAATCGTAATCATCATATAATAAGAATACGATCATCATTATAATAATTGTTGAAAAATTTGTAAAATGAATGGAATGTGGATGAGAAATAATAATGATTTATCATAACACAATGTCCAAATACAACACATAGGTGCGAAGAAATCTATCATCATCTTAAACATACCATATGTGTATAAATCACAAAAAAAATAATTTGAACAATGACAGCTTCATTTTTACGTATTAAAAATATAATAGCATGATATCTACAACATTACACAATTAATTTAAACGATATATAATTTTTTCTTTCCCATTACTTCATAAAATTCATATAATCATGATTACCATATAGAAAGTGAATATATAATAATGATTCTAATAAAATAAAATAATGGAATGGAATGAGTTTCATAAATGATTTCTAAATCATCCCTTAATGAATTATGTTTTTTTTATCAATAGAATAAATGAATTGAATATTTAGAATAAAACACCATAATTGCTGAGTGGAGTAGAATCCAGAAAAATAGATTCAATGTGATAATTTTGAAATTAATGTCACTTTAAACAAAATTAGTAATTAGATTAGAAATATTTTAAATAATATATATTAATATATATCCCCCACAGTATCATGAATGGATGATTACAATAAATTTTTAATAATATTATAAAAATATCCATTCTAAAGATAATAAAAATGTAGAGATAACAAAATTGATAGAGTTAAGACTGAGGATCCCATTATCATAAAAACCATTTCATTCCATTCTCTTATGACTTATGAATAATAAACATAATATTTTTAATACATGGAACTATAAAAACACATATCATTAATAAATCTGAATTCATGTTTTATTACATATTGATACATTTAATATAATACCAAAAGACTAAAAGGACTACTATTTTTGGGTAACCGTGTACATAACATCATCATGTTAAATAGGGATATAACAAAATTATATAAAAAATATAAAAATGAACCTATATTCCACTGATCATCTATATTTACATGGGATAACCTATGAATATATATAATAATTATTTAGAGTTTAATTATTACAATGGAATAATCAAATCACAACATTATTAATGTATTATATACTATTAAATATTAATATCAAGGATACATACATGGGTTGAGATTTAGAAATAGGAACATTTAATTATGATATAAGTTTAAAACATCTATCAATCATAATAATTTCGGAACAATATAAAACATCATATCCTATTAATTTTTCTAGAATAACATGCAATAACCCAACCCCAAAAAACATAGAGTCAGTTCCTACTATTATTCCATTGAGATAATATTAATGTAAATTATTTCAAGGTATACCAAATAGTTTAGTAGACTTGGTAAACTACATACATACATGACTATTTTATTATAAAAGAATACAGAAATTAAACCATAATGTTTTTTGAGAAGAAATTTATTATACATAGATTATCCTTGAATATCCTTCTTAGAACAGTTTAGGGAATCCTTTTAAAGGGAAATATAATAATTTTGATATGAAATTATTATTAAGGTAAAGTAAAATTAATGAAATAATGAATTAATGAGAATAATCATTTTAGAATGGTAAATATATGGACACACGTTTTTTTAAGGAATAAACTATTAATGATGTGTATAATCAATATGGGAATATAAAAAACTGAAAACGAATACTATTTGAATTACATGATAACAAAACATTAATATGGGAAGGTATGAAACTAATATCATAATCCATTAAATCAATAAACATAGTATGAAAAACATTCATTGATTTATTCTAAGTGAAAATAACATGGATTAGAATTACCGAATCAAAATGTAGGTAGTGATTAATTATTATATTTAATTTCCGAATGAAATTAAAACATATACTATAAAGGCCTTTAATAAGTAGGATTAAAATTACAGGTAGAATATAATTTAATTTTTTATACTACATTGTCTCATGTGAACCCATATATGAATCATGGTTCTATATAATATCCAGGACCCAACCATCACTTCAATTCCAAAGCATTCCTCTTATATTGAATAATCCATTTAATTAATGAAGAATGAGTATTATTAAAAAAAATACATATTAATCAGAAGATATTAAATTATCAAATTTTCCATATTATATCATATAACCTTCAAATAAAAAAATGTATGTAAAATTTTTATATATTTTAGGAAATAAACATATCCCTGACAAATGATAAGGATAAGAAGCATAATTTTAGTGTTCAATAATCATATAAAAGATAATATTTCAAGGGGAATATAAAAATGAATATGGAAATGAATGTAAATAATATCCATGGGAAAATAAATCATAAACCAAACAGAGTATGAATAATTAAGGTATCAAGAAAACATATCCCATGTAGAATAAAATAAAATGATATTTCCTATGATTAATGGAAATACTATAAGAGATATTTTTAAATAAAAATCATTTTGAAATATTATTTTTTATTTTGAAAATTATTTTCAATGAATATATGTATTAAAAACAATTTAATTAAGAATTTAATCTTTAAAAATGAAAATTAATCTTCAATGAAATGATGAAAGGTAATTATGCACTTGATGTACAATTAAAAAGATCAATCCTTTTGCAAGGATAAAATTTTAGAGATTTTACTTGTTTAGAAAGATATAATAAGATACATTTGAGAAAAATTATAAATTTAAAAGGGGTAAATATTTCATTGATAAATTATATTTGAAATGTTGAATTTTTTTTGAAATTTTTTTAAACATGGTTTTTATAGAAAAAATATTTCTATACAAATCAAGAAATAAGGTTTTATTTTAATAAAAAAATATTCAAAACATTTTGAATAACTAAGAGTGGAAAAAATTATTTCATTACCTAAAAATGGTCATTAATAACCTAAATATAGGTAAATCATATTTTTTATTGGAAGATGATAATAAAATATATTATTGAATTTTTATGAAAATAATTTGGTTTTTAAATTAGATTATAGAGAAATTTGTAAAATTATCATAATGTTTATGTGATAATTAATTAATGAGTGTCTTATGTTTATCGCCTATAAATAAAAATATGATAAGTAAAAATACATAAATTTATATTCAATTTAATTATACATATAATTATATAATATTAATAATAACTTGGAAGTAATATCCCCCCGAAAAAAGAAATTGAGCTATAAAATGTCTTTATCTTTTGTTACCAATATATTAAAATCTCATTAGGTGATATAATTCAAAATGAAACTCAAAATACAATGAGGAATTAATTATTCAAGATATTAAAATTAATATTGGTAGAATATATTCATGGTAAACAAAATTATGTGGATAGAAATACAAAATGACTTAGTGAAATGAAACTTTCATGAAATCCTTTACCTCATAGTAATCATTGAATTTATAAGCCCCATTAATGAAATAATTTAAAATAAAAAATAAAATAACTTCAGGAAAAATTTAGTCATGATATTAAATAAAATGGGTGTATTATATATGCTAAAAAAAGAAATAAGTGGTGAAAATGTTGTATGCCTCCAAAATGAAAAGTGTGACAAGAATCCCCACCATTGCATTTCCTTTTGTTTGGATATAATTTCACATCATATATAATGATTTTGATGATTTAATTTACATATTCCACAACCATAATAATATTTATAATATCCAATATTATATATTTTTTAATATCTTTTAACTTGTTTCTTAAAATCATTCACTACTTTTACTATTTTAGTTATTAATTACCTTGTTTTTTATGAATGTTTTATCATTTCCTTTCATTTTATAATTTTTTAGATTATTAGTTAATAATATATGAGATTTAATCCATGATATATGTATCATATATATTATGAATAAATTTATTTATAAATATCCAGAAAATATGGCGATAGTAATGAAATGAACCAATAATGGAGGCAGTAGGCCATATGTATATATAAACACTCCTTTTATTTTAATGTTGTATTAAAACATTGAAAACTAAATAGTATATATGTATATTTATAATAAATTATAATATTTTAATCCTATATATATAATTTTTTTATTCAAACCATCGTTTACATGTTTTAGGTAAAGTGTGAAAGAATCACAGCTTTTTGAGGGAGGAGTAGTGAATTGGTCCACAAATGATGTTAACATATTTACACAAAATATAAAGAATGAAGGAATGTGAAATATAAATATTATATAAGAATAGATACTATGTAAATATTCAATATATTATATATATACTATAAATACGTCAATATTTCCAGCTGTTGGATGTTGTAATGGAAGAATGAAAGACATCAGTTCACGAGGCGAAAGTTCGTCACACACACAAAATATGATTGTTTATCCAAAAATAATGATCTATTTGAAAGTTTAGGGAGATATATTAGCCTAATAATCACATTATAATTAAAAAATTTATGATATTATAAATTAATGAGATAAAAATAATTTATGGAATATATATTTAAACAAAAAAAAGTGATCATTGAAGAATGTTGCCTCTTATTCGGGAAACTCCTTTTGATTTTTACAAAGACACTCTTTTAGTTTTCTTTCATCAAAATGTTAGGATTTTAGAAAAATTGGAGGGATATAGGGATATTATTTTGGAATATTTTTTATGAGACAATGTTCTTTATAGGTGTGAATAATATTAAGTGGTGGGTTTTATTTTAAAGTGAAAGATGATTGGTATTCAGCTAATCATTTGAAAAAACAAATTCAACCCAAAATTTACTATTTGTAGTGGATGTTAGTCAAAAAAAAATATAAACACAGAAAGTTATAGTCCAAAATTACCTATAAATTTGATTTTTTTGAAACATTATATTTTATTTTTCTTATTATGTTTATAGTTTAGTCTCTTTTTTATATAATTTTTATCATAATTACTATAATTAATTTTAATTAATTTAAATAATATATTTTGTCAGAAAATAAGATAATCATTTTATCTATTACCAATTATTATTGTTCTAAATATATAATCCATTATTTAAAATTACAATCACATAAGTGAAGAAAATAATTCAAAAAAAAATCCCAAAAATAGGACAACAAAGTGGGTTTTTAAAGTAAAAATTTTCAAAATATTAAGTCATTTATTGTATCCAATGTCAATGTGAAATTAATTCCAATAACCTAAATTGGATTCAATTATTTATTATTTAATTAATTATTCTTTAAAACTATGTTAAAATTTTATCTGTCATGATTAAATAATTAGATGAAGATGATGTTTTAAATTAAAATTTAGTATTTTTACTATTCATTAAAAATGATAGTTCTATGAAAAATAAAAAATAACCCTAGGATAATTATGGAATTATTGATTCATCAAATAATTTCTATTTTTTAAATTAAAATTTATAAATTTTTTTAAATTTTTTTTATAATTGGTTTCCCATAATGTAGTTGTAAAATTGCTTTTATAAAAATATATATTTTTAGGCATAATATTGGGTTTTTCTTATATTTTGCCTATCAAATATACTCAATTGATTTATATATTCATATATAAACAATTGGTAAATAATAATTAAATTTTATATTTTTATTAACGAAACATTTTGATTATTTAGATTATATTTTTTATAAAATCTAATTTAATGTTTGAGTTATATCGTATTCTAATAATATTTTTATAATATATTACTATTTGGTAAATGGAAATCTTAACTGTAACTAAATATATCGATGAAACTCATTATTTCATAAGATTAAATATGACCTTGTATTGTGTTCATAAATATTAAATATAACATAACGTATCGATACATTATTTTTATTACTATGTTTGGTGTCTTTTGTCATTCACACTATCAAATAAAATTTACTATTTTATAAATTTAAAGATGTTAAATTATGCCCAAATTAATAAAATTTGGTCATTACAATTTCAAATCGACCATGGTGAAAAAATTTTAGACAATTGGAAATTAATTTATTGTAACACCTCATCCTGGGATAGGTTAGTAAAAAATCGTATGGAAAAGTGTGAATGTGAAGTACTTAAGTCATATAAAATTAATCAAAAAAATATTTCCAATTAGGATAACATAGATGGATAGTTAATTTTTGTACATCATAGAATAGTGTAAATAATTATATACGGTGATAGATTTCATATATTACAAAATAGTGAATGATCATTGGAATTTTGATGGCCTCAAACAAACAAACCAATGATTATATAAAAAACCATCGGTTCAATATAAACTTTTATATTAAGAAAAAAATTTATTTCTAGATCTTTTTTCTAATGATGGTTAACTCTTTAATTTCCTATGAATATAAAGAGACATACCTATTGAACATATTTTCACCAACATAAATTTAATCATTTATTCTTTCTTTAATCAATTTCTAATTCATTAATTACATTAAGAAATAGAAATAAAAAAATTAACATTGATGCCTGAATCACAAAATAAACTTTTAACTAGTCGTAAGGACACTAATAGAATGACATGTTCTTCCATTTTCCCCTAAATATTCTCCAAATCCAATCTGGTTAATACATTAGTCTATATTCCTTATCAAGTAACACTACTATTTTATCATTTATATATATTCACATAAATTATATGATGAAAAAATTAAAATATTAACAAGGAAATTTTGTACGGTAGTGTATCAAATTAAAACCATATCATATTTTCGTCATGGGATCAAGTACCATAGTATTTCCTAACATTATGGGTATTCAGCTAACATATATGAAACAATATTAAAAAACCATGCAAATAAAATTTCAAAAAATAAATATGATTGACATCCTTGAAATTTAATAATTAATGACATTTTTAAATAACGATTTTAGTAAAACATTAATATATAAGTACTTCATCCATTGATTTCTATATTGGTCAATACATTGTCTAGGATGTATCCTTTAGAAATTGGAATTGACTTTGCTAATTCACAAGATCCCCAAATTCATGGATACAAACTATAAATGGATCCTTTGTATGATTTTTATTTCCTTAAATTATTCTCTTCATATTTCCATGGAAAATCATGAATTTATGACCTTATTTACTACACATTAATCGTTTCCCCATTCCTTTGGGTCAATTTCATCGATTCCTCCTTCAACATTCCTTGCATGATGGAAATCGAGCCTTATTTTCTATATGTTTTCCACCACTCGAGCTCATAGAAACATCCATCCTTATCTTAATTGGTGATTTCAATAGCTGATAAGTTATATATTTATAATTATATTTAATGAAATATAACTAGTAATAAGAACAATATATTTAAATCCTATCAAGACTTCTTTTGGATTCTCATTGTCCCCACCTTTCCCTTCATGTTCAATGTTAACATGAATCTTTCATGTTTTGTCCATTGACATAAAACCGAAGGCATAGTGTGAAAAAAAATAGTCATAGTAAGAAAAATATATAACAATTTATAGAGTATCAAAATGATGAAAACATATTTCTTTTATAAATCAACATATAATTAACTAAGGCTAATTTATTTTCATCATATATTTTAATCCTTCATGATGGAGTGTAATGAAAATGGTAATTATCCTAAGAAAATCCTACTGGATTGTAAAACTAGTTGTGTAGTAAGGATCATTATCATGTACTTAGTTACAACCATCTCAATCCTGACACGCCACTTCTAGATTATTTACCACTTAGTGCATCTGTTCTAGAACAAAATATACTTTTATTATATAGATAGGTACTTATATGTAAGACGACCCAGGTTATCCAAACCATATAAAATATTTTTGATGTTTTCATATTACTATCCTCTAGTATATCGTTCGGTTATGTTCTATAACATATCTTTTATATGGAATGTTTTCTATGCTTTTTACCAAAAATTACTCTGGTACCAACTATAGTGACCCAACCCTAGAATGTAACACCCCGACCCTAGTTACCAATAGTCTGTGCGTTGTTACATAATGCTGGAATGATCACAAGAGATATAGTCTTGAATAATAGATTGGTTAGTAGCCTTGGATGTAATGTATACATATATTTTTTATGTTTCATAATGAAATAAAGAAACAACATTGTGTCCCCTTTGAACACAGTCATATCCCATATCCTATCACTATAGGATATTTAGAATATACTTCAAAAAATCCAGGGGAAAATAAAATATAAAAATGGGTGAGATCATATTCTCAAGAAGGATAACAATATAGTAGGAAATTTCATAAATATGAATAAAAATTTAACAAAATGATTAATACTAAAACACAAGGTTATTAGAATTAAACATCAGTATAATATTTCATAGACAAATCAAATAATTCAATTTACATATTCACATCTATATTCTACGATTCGAATAATCACATGTAATATCAATAGCAGATTTCATGATGATGGAACACATAATTGCAGTTATTATAACAACATAGTAATGGCCTCCTTCCAAGACTAATAATTAGATTTTTTCAAGGCCTTATGCCAATAAACTACTTTCTATCATGAGACCTATTGATGAATAGAGCAATTATAGAGGGATCCACTTGTCACGTACTAAGACTAATACATTCCTTATATGAAAAGGTTGAATAATTACATAAACATTTTTATTAAAACTATCATACAAAATGTTAATAATATTACCATAAACTATGAATGGTGTAAAATTAACAAATCCAATTCAAACATATCAAAAATAATTCAATACAATATAGAATATTATATCATAATAAATCAACTTCAAACAAGTTTAAAATCAATTAATGGATGTAGCAATAGATGAATTAAAAAAATACATGAGATAAATATATCATTAAATTTTGAAATCATTTAAAAGTAAAATAATAATAAAATTAAACGTTTAGTTTTATAATATTCTTATAATATTTTAAGGGATGCTTTGAAAATATTATAATGGCAAAAAATAAATGCACCTGTCGTATATGTTAAAAAAATTTCTTACCTTAATTTTTTGAAATGGTTATAAAGTACATTTTTTGGAAAATAATGAAAGGAATCTTTACAAAAAAATTATAAAAATGTCAAAAATTGGTATAAATTTTTTTTACCCATATTATAGGAAATAATAAAAATGTTTTGAAATACATTTTAAGAAACACAGATGTGGAGGATAAAGATGTCCCAGTAGATTCTCTCATATAAACAATCTCGAATAATAATGATATTGTAAATGTAACACTTACCTTGTACTTTTCCTTGTTCAAGTGTACATTAACCTCTTATATAATGGTTAAATCATTCTTATTAAATTATAAAAGTACCATATACATATATATGAAATTATATATGATCTTATAATATTGTTTGGTAAATAATATTTTTGTAGTATCATTGTTTTGGGTGTTAATCGGTTCATTTTACATTATATGTTTTGATACACAAGTCTTCTATCTTAGTGATATTTTGAATATGATTCATATATAGAATTATATAATGTTCTTGAACATTATTTTTATTCATAAAATTAAAATTATTCTTGAATGGTTATGATGGGGAATAAATCTCATCGCATTCATGGAGACATTAATCCATAAGTACACACGAGCGACAATACCATTATATTGGTGGTGAAAACATATGTAATTGGATTCTATATAATATTTAAAAAATAATTAACATATTATATTTATTATTTACATCAATTATTCTCATTATTATACCCATGAAAATAATGAAGTGTTGAATAACAAACTACACCACAATGTAGAGACGGTAAGTCGATCATATACACATATGGTGCCTTTGTCATTCATAGGATGGATAGAATAATTAATATGGTTGTAACATATTTATAATAACATAACAATATATATAAGATACTGGAGTTATTATTTTGGGGGTGGAAACAACAATGAAATAGTAAATGGAAGAAGAAAAGATCATTGAAAAAGGTGCTGAAATTATTACCTCTTCTTTGGGTGCTTTCTTTTGATTTGATCAAAAGGGCTCCATAGGTCAGATTTCTGATCAAATTAAGTCCCCAAGGATTAAGTAAGGATATGTGGAAATATATTTAAGAAGGGTTTGGCTAAGACAAATAGATATTGAGTTGTGATTTTGAGAGAAGGAGATGTACCCTTTTATTATAGAAGTGAGGGTCCCTTTAGGAAAATCATGAAATATTAATTTATTAAACAATCATATTTTGTTTATAATGGCTCCAAAGGGATTAATTTCAAGGATAATGTGGGTATGGATCGAAAAAATGTCATCCAAATGTTTTTATATTTTTTTAGGTCACCAAATTAATCTTATCTTTTAGATTTAACTCTTTGTAAAATAGTTAAACTTTTACCATGTATTCTTGTGTTATTATAATAAATGTTTTATAAACATACTATATAAATCAAAGGGAACTCCATGTGGTTAATTAGTTACTTATATAAAATTATCTATGCCCTTCGGCATATTCTTTGATATTTTCGAATATTATATGAATTAATAATATAATATTTGTTTTAAAAACACATTTATGTCAATTTTTACACTATTTTGTTTTTTGTTTTTTTAAGACAATAAAACATGATTAATTAGAAAAAAATTTAAATCAATCCTAACATTCCATACTAACCAATAATATTAGTGGAATGCTTCAGAATTCCTATTATTAATTTTTTGGGATACTTTTAATATCAATTTTTTTATCACTCATTAAAAATGTAATTAATATATCATCATAGTGTCATAAATAAATATTATTATTTAAGTTTTAATAATTATAAATAAAATATAATAATTTTTGAAATATTTTTACATTTTTAATGAATATTTATAGTTATATATATCTTATGTATAACCCTATATTAAAAATGCTTTAGTTATGAAAATTTGAGTTTATCACTTTTAACTCTTCATTATATAAAATACTAATAAATGTCTTAATCTAATCCATGTGGATTAAAAAGGATCATATTTTATTCCTACAGATTATTTTGGTGGAAAAAATCTTATCCGATAGAATTAGGAATTGTGTTAGGGTAATTTTAATATCATTTTTCCCATTAATTACCCTATTATCTTTTAGCAGTGGTAAATAATATTTAATAGTTATTTTTAACCAAAAATTATTTTTATCCTATTAAACAACATTTCACATACGGATTCCTATCATGTCTCCCTAATTTTTGAAATTCAATTCATGGAAGAGGTAAAATTACATTTTATGAAAATTTTCTAACGTGCCTACAACGTGGGTAAAAGATGTTAAAAAGTTCATTAAAATTTGATACATCTATTCTAATTATAAATGATTCTAATTAATTAAATTTAACTAATATATTTCTTAAATATCTATTTTAAAATAAAATAAATTTCAATAAAATAAATAATAATTTTAAATAAATGGTCGGTTTTAAACAATAACATAGTGGATTTTACTATTCATCAAAATTGAATGTTCTTAGAAAATACCAATAATTCACCCTAAGATAATTTTGATATTCTGAATCCAAATATGAAGTCCATTTTGAAAAATACAATTTCATAAATTTAAAAAATTATGGATTACTATTTATAACGTCCAGTTTGAGTTTCGTGGTGGGAAAGAACTCAATGTTGCGTACACCATAAGATACTATATTATTCGAAAAGAAGCGTGTCGTTGAAGCTTGGGGTGTTACATTATCCCCTCCTTCAAATAATTTTGTACACGAATGTTTTAGATTATTACTTCATAAAAAGAATCAAGTCATTCTTCATCCTATGTTCCTCGAGTTCCCACGTTGCCTCCTTAGTCATATGGTTTCTCCATAGATCTTTTACAAGACAAGTCGTCTAGTTTCTTAATACATGTTCTGTATTATCATGAATACATATTGGCCCTTCACAATAAGATAGATTGAGTCCCTGTTCTATTTCTTCCTTAGTGAGTACATGCGTTGGGCCAGACATGTATTTGGTCAACAGTGATACATGGAACTCATAATGAACTTTTGAGATATTTGGAATCATTGCCAAATGGTAAGCTACTACTCCAATATTTTCTATATTTTTGAAAGGTATAATGTACATGGGACTTATTTTACCCTTCTTATTGAATTTTATTACACCCATCCACCAATTTACCTTCACAAAAACATGATCTCTTACTTGAAATACAAAATCCATACTATAGTATTAGACATATCTATTTTTCCTACATTCTGTTGCTTTGATGTTGGTTTGTATAGTCTTTACATTTTCCATTATTTCCTCAACATGTTTTGGGCCTACAAGTTTTCGTTCACCAACATTATCCCAACAATTTGTTGTGTGACATGTCCTTCCAAATAATTCTTCATATAGTTCCATCTGAATTCATGAATGTAATATTTTGTTATATGAAAATTATAATAGAGGTAAATATTGATCCCACATACCTTGAATGTCACGTGAAAAATATCTTAAAATATCTTCTATGTTTTGAACAGTCTATTCTGATTTTCTATCAGCTTGAGGGAGCTAGGTAGTGCTCAAATGATGTTCAGTATCTAGGGATTTTTGAAAAATCTTCATAATTCATGATGTAAAATGAGGATCGTGATCAGAAATAATATATTTGGGTACACCATGAAGTCTTACAACATCTTTAATATATAGTCTTTCTAAATTTTAATGTGGTAAATCTTCACTTATATCAAGAAAATGCGTTGAAAGGGTTAGACGAACAACAATTACACATATTGCTTCGTTTATTATAGGAGTCTTTGGTAGCCCCATGATAATGTCCATCATAATATCATCCCATTTCGACATAGGTATTTGAAGTGGTTTTATAACTCATCATAGATGTTGCCTTCTAGCTTTAACATGTGGAAAAATCAAACATATTGACACATAATCAGAAATACCCCTTTTCATGTAGTCCCACAATAAATGTTCCTTCAAATTTCTATATGTGCTAGTCCTTCCAAGGTGTATTGAGAAACTGAAGCTATGAGCATCATCCAACAATTCCTTTTTTAGATCAGTTATGTTGGGATCAGAAAGTCTTTTCCAAAATTTCAAAATTCCATCTTCATATACGAATTCAATCTATCTCTCATCAGGCATAACATTAATTTTCTTTTAACACTCATTTTCATCAGTATGGGATATTTTTAACCTATTTAGTAATGATGGTTTGGAAAACATATAAAAAAGTAATGATGTTTCACCTTCCATTATTATTCCCATATCCATCTTTATTATATCCATGAACATATGACCCCTTTCTACTCTCATCCTATTCAGAACATCAAGATCCTTTCTGCTCAAAGCATCTTCCAACTTATTTTCCTTCCCTATGTAGTATTTTATAGTTCCATCAAAATACTTGAGTGGTTCAAGCCATGATCATTTCTTCATGTTGATTTCTTTCACTGATAAAATATTCTTAAAACTCTTGTGATCGGAATATATCTAACATTTTTCACCATAGAGACTATGTCTCCATATCTTTAGAGAAATGGTAATAGAAACTAACTCAATATAACGAGTTTCATAGCTTTGTTGGTGAATTTTTAACTATCGTGATGCATCGGAAATAACTCTATCATTGTGCATAAGGTCACAACCAAGTCCATTCTTTAAAGAATCACAATAAATAAAAACCCATCGTTCCCTAATGGTAGAGTCAATATATGATAATTTAAAAATCGTTTATTTAGTCGTTCATAACAATCATCAAACTATTTTGTCCTAAAATTTTTAACCCCATTACATTTGATCTTGGATAATGGGTTATCCAATCAGAAAAATTTGTTGACAAACTACCAATAATAACTTGTTAAACCAATAAAACTGCATACCTCGGCTATATTCGTTGGTGCTATCCATTCCTGTATTTATATTGGCTTAGAAAGATAAACACTAATTACAACCTTAGAGAAATTATGGCTATGAAAAAAATCACCTAAAGCCCTAATTCACACTTTCTAATCATGTTATATTATTTATTTCTTCTTAGAGTCTATTGAATAGTGCACAAGTTATTTTCATGATCTGCATATCTTTTTTAGTATACCTATATATCATCAATATATACCCGTACAAATTCATAATGATATTCCTTGTAAACTATTTTCACTAGACAAATAAAGACATAAGGTGAATTAGTCAGTCCAAAAGGCCTCACTATAAACTAAAATTTCTCATACCTTGTACAAAATGTTGTCTTCAAAATGTCTTCATTATTCCCACACAAATAATGATATAAATTTCGAAGTTCAATCGTTGATAAATATTGAGCAACATTAAGTTGATCGAATTAATCATCAATACGTGGTAGGGGATACTTGTTCATTATTGTTATAGAATTAATCTCCCTGTATTAAGTGCACAACCTCATAGACCCATCTTTATTCTCAGCAAAATGAATTGGGTATCCCCATGGAGAAAAACTAGGGATAATAAATCTTTTATTACTCAATTACACTACTTGTTTATTTATTTCCACTAATTCCACAGTTTCCATTCTATAAAGGGTCTTCGATATGCACTTTGAAGAATGAATTAAATCAACAGAAAAATAAATTTCTCATTCTGGAAGATGTCCTTGTAAATCCTACAGAAACACATAAAAATAATTTTTTTCAATAGGTATGTCCTCTATTTGATCATTACATTCCTCAAAACAAGTTATTTTGTCTCTCTTGCTCCCTGATAATTTAACTTAGTAGAGCTACTTGGGGTGGATGTAGATAAGAATCAGATGGTGACATATCTTCTGAAAAGGTCATGTTTTATTTATCATCATAGAAAATTGTAACATCTTATTTATTACAATAAGTTTTCACATCATGGTTCAAAAGTCAATCTATACCAAATATTATATCAAATCAATCGTGGGTAAGATGAGGAGATCAATAGATAAAGCCTGTTTATATGCCATTACTGGAAATGATTCACAAAATATTATTAGAATGATACATCCCTTAGTAGTATTGAATGCTAACTCCCTTGTTAAATAAAATAAGCTTGAACTTGATCCCCTGGCCTTTTTGAGGTGAGTTTACTTGGAACTTAAGACTTTTATTTTCATAATGCCCTATTTCTCTACAACTATAGCATTCAACATTGAAAAAATCTTTCTTTCCCTTGGAATCACGATCTTGGTGGAATTATTAACCACACAAGTAACATACTTTCATTCCCATCAAGAAATTACTTGGGTGTTTCTTCCTAAATTTACTGCTGGATGAAAATTCAAATTTTCCCTTCATTCCCGTATTTCCATTTCTAGAGTCTTAAAAAGATATCTTCTTATCTTTATTTTCTTTAAATTTATAAGACATAGAGAATTATTTTTCTTTCTTGATAGAACATGAGACAATATCTTCATATGATGAGAAGTATTATGAGAGTAATTATCGACGATGAAATGGTTTTAACCAATCTAAAAATAAATCAATCATACTCCTTGGGTTACTTATATAATCTGATGCATGCCTTGGTACCCTTTTAATATTAACCTCATACTTTGTGAAATTATTATCCTTCTTTTCATCATACATGGAAATTGTCCTTCCATATCTACTCAATAGTCATTGGGAAATTATTTTTCTAAAAAATATTTTTAAACTCTTCCATTATATACTTAATACTTATTCATGTTCCTTTATGTTTTGAATTAATAAACTCCATTGAACTGCATATCTTGTGTGGAGATAAACTTCAATGTCAACTTTATCCTTTCGCTACTCCTCAAAGATTGAAATATTTTATCTAAGGAACTCATCCATTTCTCAGCTAAAAATTGATTTGTGGTCCCAATGAATGTGGGTAGTTGTTTCCTCATGATACTTTATAACATTGGTCTTCCACATTTAGGATCATGGTTCCCCATATGGGTAAAGTTATTATTCCTAACCTGAGTGAATTTTCCTAGTATGGTTATAAGTTTTTCGACATCGTTTGCATCACCAGCTCCACTATAATTGTCTTGAGTATGAGGGAAATTCCTACATGGATTACGTGTATTGATACAGTTTCCATTCCTTACACTAGGAACCATTTCTAAACAATAAAATACACCATATTAGTTTATAAATCAAAATAAATAATTCAAAACTAGTAAAATAAGAATAATAAATTGGAAAATTTATGCATATAATCCATAATCTTAAAAAAATGTTTTCTTTGAAGAATTATTTACACATAAATCCTTCATAATGGTTTGTAAGGTAAATTTTTTTATCCTAAGAATATCCCCCCAGACTATAAAAACCAAGAGTGTAGAAAGGCCCATTGACATGTAATAGGATACACCAGGTCACACTTGAAACTCCTTGTCAGATATTTCACTCTTAGGTTTATCTGTTCTAGAGACACCTCTACTTTTTCATATCTAGACAGGCATGTATTACATAGAAAAATCACAAAATATCTAAATTACGAAAATACTAAGATGTTCTTCTAACTAATCCTCAATGTCTATCATAGCATAATGTTCTCTAATCAGAGTTTTTCTAAATCTTGCATCCTTGGTTTGAACTAAACATTCTCTAATAGCAGTTGTAACACCAAGAACCAGGTTACCCAAAATCAGTTCATCATTACATAACATTGGAATGATCATAAGATATCATGTCTCTAAATACTGTTTGGTTTAGTAGCCTTGTTAGTACTATATATATACATAAGTTTTACAGTATATCCTGAAATAAAAAAAATTGTGTCTTCATTGAACACACTCATATCACATAGCCTATCCCTACCAGTCAATTATAATATCCTTCATCACATCCTAGAAAAAATAAACCATAATAATGGGGTGAGATTATATGCTCAGAAAGGATAACAATATAGTATAAACCTTTATAAATAAGCATAGAAATTAAAGGCAATGCATAAGACAAAAAAACATGACTTATAAAATTAAACATATTCATAATATGGAAAAGATAAATAAAATAATATCATTTACTTATTAACATGTATATTCTACTTTTCGGATAATCACATTTAATATCAATAGATAATTTTATATTGATTGAATTTATAATTCCAGAAATCCTAACCACATAGTCAAGGACTTGTGAACAGACTAAAAATAATAGTTTTTTTCATGGAATTGTTCCATGACACTAGTTTATCTCATGAGACCTACCTATGCATCGAGAAGCTATAGTGGGATCCTCTAGTCACTTACTTAATACAATGCATTCCTCATATGAATTGGATGAAACGTAACATAAACATTCCTATTAAAACTAGCATAAGAAATGTTGATAATTTAACAACAAACCATGAATGGTAAAAAAATAACACATCCATGGTAAAACATATCAAGAAACCTTCAATGCAATATGGAAGATTGTTTCATAATTAATCAACACCAAACAAGTATAAAATCCATTAAAGGATGCAGAGCTAGATGAAATATGAACTATTTGAGAGAAATATCTCTTTTAATTTTTAATTCATTTAAAATACACATAATTATAAAAGAATAAATTTATATTGGAAATATTTTTATATGCTTTTAAGGGTTTTCGCGAAAAAGATATAATGGCAGAAAAGAGAGTCACCCTCCGTATACATTAAAAAAATTATTATATAAATTTTTTGAAAAGGGTATAAAGTACCTTGTTTGGAAAATGATAGAATGATTCCATTCAAAACAATTTATAAATATCAAAAAAAGGGTGTAATTGAACATAACCCATATTCTAGGATATAGTGGAACTATTTTGAAATACATTTTTACAAAACTTGTTTGTGGATGATAAAGAGGTCCTATTAGATACTCACTTATAAATAACCTCGGATAATGAAGAGACTGTAAAATTAACCCTTACCTTTAATTTTCCTTGGATGGGGAACATTAACCACTTATATAATAGTAAAATAATTTTTATTAAATTATAAAAAACCATATACATAAATAAGATACTATATATGATCTTTTAATATTGATTTCTTACTAATATTTCAATAGTAGCATTGTTTCTCGGTGTTATCTAATTCATTTTCCATTATATTAATTGCTTTCTAAGTCATGTCAGTTATGGATAGGATGTATTTTATTCATATACAAAATTATATAATGTTCTTAACATTATATTTATTCATCATATGAATATTACTCTTGAATGGTTACGATGGGGAATGAAGCTCATCACGTTCGTGGAGAGGTTAATCCATACATACACATGATAGACAATACCATACATTTGATGGTGAAATAATAAGTAATTGGTAGGTTTAACATATATAATGTATCATTAACATGTTATATTTTGTATTTAAAAAAATTCTATTCATTATGATACCCATCCAAATAATAATGTGTTGAATACCAAACTACACCACAACGTGTAGACTGTAAGGCGTACGTAAGAACGTATTGTGAATTTTCATTCATAGGATTGATATAACAATGAATGTTGTTTCAGAAAATTAATAATAGTATAAAAATATGTAAAAGGAAATGATTTTATTGTTTTTGTATGGAAACAATAATGAAATAGGTAGTGGAAGAAGAAATGATCTTTAAAATCGATGATGAAATTATTATTGATTCATCAGAAGCATCCTTTTGATTTGATCAAAGGGGTTCCTTAAGTCTTCATTGTGATAAAATTAAGTCCTCTAGAATGAAGTGAGGGTAGTGGGAATATATTTGATTAGCGGTTGGCCGACCCAAAAAGCATTGGAGGTGTGCTTTTGAGAGAAGTGGAAATACAATTCTATAAGAGGGGCGATGGACACTTTAGGAAAAGATTAAAATATTAATTTATTATACAATTATATTCAGTTTATAATGGCTCCAACAACATTTAATTCAATGTTATGGTTGGTATGGGCTGCAAAACTCTCATCCAATAGGTTTTAGATAGTTTTAGGTCACCATATTCACCTTATATATTACATTTAACTTTTAGTTAAATAGTTTTAATATTACCATGTATTCTTGTATTATTATAATAAATTTTTAATAATCATACAATAAAAGGCCAATAGATCCCCAAGTGGATAAGTATAGAAATTTCTAACATTACATAATTACTTTTTCTAAATATTAGTTTTTTATGAATATTATATCAATTAATAATATAATATTTCCTTTAAAAACCCATTTATGTTAATTTTGACACTTTGTTATATGGTTTTTGTGAAAGTCAAAATAACATGATTACATCGAAAAAAATAAAATAAATAAATCCTAACATGCCATATTAAACTATAAAATTAGTGGTATGCCTCAAAAGTACTAATTTACATTTATTTGGATATTTATAATATCAATTGTTTTAATCATTCATTAATAAGGAAATTACTACATCATCATTATGTCCTAAATAAATGTATTTTTAATGTCTAAAAATTATAAAAAAATCCAATTATTTAGGAAATCATTTTATATTTATAATAAATTTTTACAGTCAAATTTATCTTTTGCATAAACCTATATTAAAAATGTTTTAGTTATGAAAATTTGAATTCAACACGTCTAACTATTCTTTAAATAAAATAATTATTAATATACTAATGTAATAAAAGCAGATCAAAGATGATAATATTTTATTCCTAAGGTTGATTATGGACAAAATAAACATATCCAATTGAATTTGAACATGTGTTAATGTAATTGTAATATCATTTTTACATTTACTTTCCCTATTTACTTTTAAATGTGTTAAATAAAATTCAAAAGATAATATTCGCCAAAAAAAATCAACATATTGAAAAAAATGTTACATACTGATGTCAAAAATGTCACTAGGATTTTTGAAAATGAATTCACATAAGAGGTTAAATTATGTTTTAGGAAAATTTGCTAACGTTCCTAGATGGTGTGTAAAAGACATTAAAAAGTACCATAAATTTCTATACACATAATCATATTATAAATGACTCCAATGTAATACCTCGAACAAATATAGGTATTATGTATTTATTTTGACATATAATTTATATAAATAAAATAAATAATTATTTAAATAAAAAAGACGGTTTGAAACAATAATAGAGTGTTTTTCCACAATTCATTAAAATTGAATGTTTTCAAAAAAATAACAAAAACTCCACCTAAGATAATAATGATATTCTGAATCCAAAAATGAAGTCCATTTTAAAAAATAAATTTTATAATATTTCTAAAAGTGGCTATTAATATTCATAACAACTAGTTTGATTTTCTGTGCGGTGCTAAAACTCGAAGTTGCATACAATACAAACAATTGTATTATTCAATGAAAAAACGTACCATGGAAGTTTGGGGTGTTACATAGAAAGCCCAGAGCTGGTTCCTACTACAATTACATTGGTATGTTATACTTTTAAATCACAACTAAATGGACTAAAAAATATAGTTGACTTAAAATCATGATATATAAATGGGTCTTGTATTAAAAATGAATACAATAATTATAAGAAAATAATAAATTTTTTTCAAACTAGTTTATCATATAATATCATTATTAGTACATATCAAGGGATCATGAAGAAGGGAAAAAAATTAGTGAGATAAAATGCTCAAATATGGTATGTGCCATGGAAGAAATAATGAATCAGTGAGGAATATAAATAAAAAGAGGTAAATATCTAAACACACATACCTTATAAAACATATACATAGAATGAAGTGCATAAACAATATGAGAAGGTAAATAAATGAAAAAACATTCCATTTAAATAATTGGATAAGGAATAACAAATATGGAGAGGAATTAAAATTAATTATATTCCATTAAATAAGTAAAATTATAATGAAACTAATCCATTGATTTTGTCATTGTGAAAATATCATGGATAATAAATACTAAATCAAAATGAAGGAAGATCATAATTATTGGTTTTCATGAATAAAGTAAAATAAATACAATTAAATCAATACCTTCCTCAATAATGTTTAAAAATATTGGTTGAAATCCATATAATTTGTGCTATTGATTTGCCTCATGAGAATCTGTCGATGCATTGAGGGGATATATAATGTATGACCACACCGATCACTTCAGGTCTAAATAATTTCTCATATATTGAATAATTTATTTAATTAATAAATAATGATCATTACCATCAGATCTTTGAATTGAGTAAGGGATACATATTTATAAATATTTCCCATGTTAATCACATAACATTCAATGTAAAGACTTTATGTAAAAATTGAGTATGATTTACTCAATAAACATATCTGTTATATATTATATGATTATTTTGGTGAATTTTAAAGTTCAATTATACTAGAAGAATAGATATATCAATGGGACTAAAAATGAATTAATGATATAAATTCTAAAATTATCTATGGATAAATAAGAATAAATGATCAAATGGATAAATATATATTATATTAATACAAAATATCCCATTTAGAATAAGTAAAATATTTTTTGTCATTGATGAATATAAATACTATAAAATGATTTATTTTATAAAAATTATTGAGGAAATTATCCATTTTATGTTGAAAAGCAATTTCCAAATCATTTTTCTCTAAAAATTACATTTACAAACATTTTATTTAAAAAATAACTTTTGATATTATCTAAGGATTAATCAATTAAACAAAGGGAGGTAATCCTATGTATTTCATTCATGGGTAAATAACATATTTTTGTGTGGTAAAAGGTTGAAAATTAGATGTTTTTACAAAAAATGAGATTTCATGGAAAAAATTTGTAAAAGACTCAAGAGGTAAAATTTTATTTTATAAACCATTTTTTAAATGTTTTATATATTTTATTCAATCCTTTTTATTAAACATGATTTTTATAGAAGAAATACTTCCTACTAATGAGTGAAATGAAGATTGGTTTTCGTAAAAACAATTTCTAAAACATTTTGAGTACTAAAGTGTAGGGAAATAGTGTTATTACATGAAAATTTTCATCAATATCCATAAAAAAAAAAATTAGTGAACATTGAACATATAAATTTCTATAATATAATTTTGTGAATAATAAATTGAAATTAGAACGAGATTGTGAAATAAATCCTATATATGATCATAATTTTGAAGTTGGGGTCAATCATGGAATAAATTTTGTGTTTCAACATTAAATACTAATATAATATATTTTAATATGTAAATATATTTTTTTAATCATTATTCACATAATCCAAGACAATGATGTAAAAGACTGAAACAATATAACTCAAGGAAATGTAAATTAATAATGAAATTCTTCACTCTTGGTAACATTATGTTCAAATACCCTTCGATGAAATAAATAAAATTTAAACTAAAATAATAATAATGATTAATTAATAATATTAAATTTCATAAAGGATTTAAATACATCATAAAAAATAATCTACTTTAATTACATTATAATATGTTTCAATGAAATGACATTGATACGAAATACCTTACCACATTGTAACATTATAATTTTTATCCCAATGAAATAAATAAATTAAAATGAAACATGAAATTAATTCAATATAGATTTATTCATTATTTTGAATACTATAGGGGTATTATATACACCACAAAAAATGAAATAAGTAGTGAAAATGGAATATGGATAACTAATGGAAGAGTTATATAATAATCCATTAACGAGTAATTCCTTTAGAGTGAATGTAATTTTAACAGACATTATAATGTATTTAATAATTTTATTTACTTATAACAGAACCATAATGATATTTATAATATCATATATTATCTTCTTATAATATCTTATTACCAGCTAATTATAAATCGTTGATTATTTTCCCTATTTTAGGTGTTTATTACGTGTTTTTTATTATATTTTGGATTGTGAATTTTTTCTATTTTCCAATTGTGATTTTATTATCTCAATGGTTTTATCCATTATGTACGTATCCTATATATTCAATATATATGTATTTATAAAAATCCATAAAATTTGGAAAAATAATTTAAATGCACATTTGATAGAGATGTTAGGTCGTAGGTATGCATGAACGTAGTTTTAAATATGTATATTATAATTACAGTAGAAAACTATTATCATATATATCACTTATTTTATTAAAAATCATCTATTTTATGTTTCATGTAATGTGAGAAAATGTCACCTATCTTTGAGGAGGCAGTAGTCCACACATCCAAAAAATAAAGCTATCATATTTCCACAAAATGGAATCAATAAAGGAATGTGTTATATAAATATTATAGTGGTATATATACATTATAAATATTATATATATCATATATAAACAATATATCGATTGTTATTTCCAACCATGAATGGTGATAATGGATGAACGAACAACAATAGTTCACATGGTGGTAATCTACCATAAAGAAAAATGATGATTACATATCCCATTTGATGGATGTTTGTGAAATTTTATGTCAAATTATTATAATCAAAATATCCTAGTATATTTTACTATACACAATTATTTATATAATTATGATATAAAAATAATTAAAGGGGTGATGAGGGAATGAGACAAAAGTGATCAATGAATAATGTATTCTCTTATTCGGGTATATAATTTTGGATTATACCAAAATATTGCATTATTTATATTCATTCCTAAATTGATCATCATATGGAAAGGCTAGGTCTTCTAGGGGATTATTTTTTCATATTATGGATGAGCTAAAGGGTTTTAAATGTGTTAATAATTGGGAAGGGTGACTATTTTTTTTATAGTGGTGGGGTAGTGGTATTCCTCTAAATTTTTGAATGAGGAAATTTCTCCATCATTTTCAATGGTAATGTAGCCCCCAAAATTAATATAATTTTTCCCAATAGATTATAGGGTTCAAATTGTTCTATAAAATTTATTTTGGACATGTTTATAAGTCATTTGTCACTTCTGTTCAAGGTTTTGTTCCTTGTTAATTTAATTTTTCTCTAGACCATTGTAGTTGAGTATAATTACTATCACAAATATATTTTGTAAAAAATTAATATAAACATATAATTAATTATTATTTAGTATTATTAAAAATATTTAATCTATTATTCAAAATTAAAATCAATGAAGTGGTATAAATTAATACCATGAAACAGTCTACAATGAAGGCTTTTAGATTGAAAATGATCCAAACAATGAAATGTTTGTTATATCTAATTACAATGTGAAATTGATTTTAATGAAACAAATTGGATTATTTTATTTATTATTGAATTAAATAAAATATAAAACCAACAAAAATATAATTTATCTAAATAAATAAAATATATGAAAAAATAGTTTTCAAATAAATTTTAATTTTATTATCGATTAATCAAAAACCGAGACTTCTCAAAAAAAATATGAAAAATTAACCATAAGAAAAGTTTGAAATTAGGGTTGCTAATATAATGTTAATTTTATAATCTGAAATTTATAAAGGTCTAAAAGTGTTTTTTTAAATAGTTTCTCCGTTAAAATGTGGTAAAACTATCTTTTTTTGAAATGTGGTTTTATATGTGTAATATTGGGTATGTTCTTATATTTTTCAAATAAAATTTATTGTGTGAATAATTTAAATATTTTTTTGGAATATAATATAAATATTTATATAATTAATATAACTCAATAATTTTAAATAACATAATTTATTAGAAATAAACACATTTGTGAGCAATAAAATATTTCAGTTATATTCAATTGGTTTATATATTATTATATAAATAATTAATGACCAATAAACTCATATTATATATTTAAAAACAATATATTTTTATAATTTATTTTATCATAAAAATAAAAACTAATTTAATGGAAGGTTTATATCTTATTATTATAATATTGTAATAACATATTATTGTTCGGAATAAATTGGGCATGTGTGTATGCAATCTATTTAAAGAACACTTTATTGCATGAAAAAATAACGGAAAATTTCATGATGTAAAATTAATGTAATGTAATATATTAATTTAATATATGAAATATTATATAATTTATTGAGAGGATATAATTTTTGGTGTTGCGTGTGATAGATTCTAACAAAGAAAAGCTACTCATTTAAAAATTTTACTGTCTTACATAACCGTATACACATCATAATAAATTTTTCATAGTATAAAATTAAATTCACAATAAATTATATCTCATGAGATAAAGAATAAAAATTTCATTGGATGGATATATAATTTCATTCCCACTATCACATTCATATCATGTGCATTTATTTCGGTGCCACATTGATCATACAACATAAGGATGAATTTCATCAAAGTTAATACCATGTTTAAAATTTTTGGGTAACAAAAATAGAAACCCATTATAAATGATATATATTAGTATCCAGTGAAACCCTTGAGTATAAATGTAGACGTTTAGTCCCCGCACAAATTATTGGTAATGAAAATCAAAAGATAATTTTTGTATAATAATGGGTGTAAATAAATATTAATGGATGGGCTTAATGGGAGACAAATTTATTCTATCAATACCTAAAAAATTATAATTACAGTAACAATTATTTTAAAAAATCACATTCAAATATTAAAACATTCAAATCATGAGGAATTATACCATGATAGTTATTGAATAAGGAGGCGGGGTGAGAGAATATCTTAATTTGACATTGCAACATCTAAGGTAACAGTTATATTGGGAGGTTATAAATTATTTCATATTAAGATAATATAATTTTGATATTAAATAGGTATTTATAAAATCATGGAAACATAAAAAATTGATATTCAAAAGGCTATATACAGAGAAGGTTCTTTATATGAAATGAAGAGAGAGATATATACCTAACAATAAAGGGGTGATTCTAAAATCATGGATGATCTTATAAATATGATAATAACATATTATGAAGGATTTATATATAAATATGGATTGTAAATTTATGAATAATTTGTTTTTAGTTTTTATTTGTGATAGTATATATTGGTTTTAATAATTAATGAGAGGTGAATTCTTTATTAATTTATATACATAGGTTTTGAAATATATATAAAAATATTCACAACTACAAACCAAACCTTGTTTATTTCCCATGGTTTCTATGAAATAAGTGTGGATTAAAATATTTTACAATTGTATGTTTCGAAAATATTAAAATATTACAATTTTTATGTGAATGTGAGTCACATTCACAAAGAAATGATTTTATAAAAAAATTTAATGTTTATTTTTTTTAATCATCGAGGGATTATAAAATGTATGAAATAATTTTTGGAAACATTATTTCTAAGGAGAGATATATATTTCATCATGGATTGCTTATAATGAATTTTTAATTTCACTTTTTTGGTATTGTGGCATCATAATACAAAACCCATATTTATATAGTATATATTATTTACAAAAAATTTTATTATGTCATAAAATTATGAGAAATTAACTGTTAAAAAATTTTAATATTATTATTTAATAAATAATATTTAAAATATAAAAATATGTCTCTAAACATGTGAATTTACACTTAAAATAAAAAAATATTATTTTCAGAAAAGTATTGTTTTTATGATCCCCATAACATTTGGTCCTTAATAAAAGTAAAATTAAACTCCCATAAATTATATTATCATTTATATAAAATAATTTTTATTCAATAATAATATTTCATGAAAACTATATTTTTCTAAAAAATAAATAATTTTTCAATAATAGTTCGTTAATTGAAACTATATATTTCCCAAAATTTCAATTTTGATTTCCATATTAAATTATTTAATGTTAATGAAAATGATTCAATAATAACATATAAACAAATAATGAAAATGGATAAATATAATCAATATATCATAAAAAATAAAATTTAAAAAATTATATTAATTGAGTCAAGATGCATAAACTGTTATTACCCCCACCATATAATATAACTGAAAGGTGTGAAATAATGATTCTTCCTTATAGTGGTTCAAAAAACATAGATATGGTCATGATATTGATAACCTTGAAATTATACCATAAACAACTTTTTGAATTTTTTTTTTATTAAATCTTACCTTGGTCATGGTCAATGGAAAACCTAATTGATTTGATATCTATCACAATATCTAATAAATGAGATTCATAGGGTTTTATCATATATATATATATATTAAATCACTTCATCATTCTATCTCAAATATAAATTATTATAATATCTCTTGTTTTTAATGGGATGGATTCTATAAGGGTTTATGAGATTTCTGTTTGGTGAATGAGAAAATTCTTGAAATTAATGTTTTTGATATTCCATGATATTTTAAACCTTATTATGTTGATTTTGGATGTTTTTCAAGGCCTAAGTGATTATTATAAATCCCATGTGTGTTTTATGAGGTTTATACATATAAAGAACAAATTTTGATGAAACAGATCCAAGTGCATGGTTGATGCATATTTAGAGATTACCATGTTGAAAAACTATTCAACAAGTTTTGATAGGGGAATTATAAGTTTAAAAAATTTGAGGTGGGATAGAAAAATGTGAGGTTTGAGTTAGAATTATATAGGGATTCACATAGTCGGTGCCTGACTTATCAAATGGTGTGCTGCAACTGTTCATGGTTCGGGTGATTGTGAAGTAAGGACAACATGGTTGGTTCACTTTATTATTAACCATGTCACAAATCTTTTGCCTCATAGGATTGAAAAAATTACAATTTTTTTTTGTGACCAATAATTTTTTTTACCACAACTTTTCAATATTCATTCCCAATATCCCTTTACATATTACCTCTCATTATTCGTTCATCCATTGGTTGTTACCCTTTATCTGTAGTTTTATTTGATCACCAACAGTTCAATTGGAATAATAGAGGTTTTTATATGACTCATTATACCTCTTTTTATAGTTTATCTTCTCATTTTTGGCATGATCAATATTTTTTCTAATATGAAATATTTTTAGGGTGTTCATCAGGTTCATCATTATCTCTAATTGGAGTTCCAATAATGTGCCAATATTACTTGAGTAAAGCTTTATATAAATTAAGTAGGTGGTATACATGTTTTTTCATAAACACCATGATGTTTATAAAAACGTGTTATTGGGTCTTGTGGTATATATACTATTCATCTATCATAAAATTTATATTTACTAAATTTATTTATGATACCTCAACACAAACACTATATACACCTTTTGTCTTTTAATGATGTTAATAACCTCACATGAACCATGACCATTGATAGGTCATGTTATATTACCTTGATTAAAAATCCTCATAATTAACCAAGACACCACATAGTTTGTTAATCCTTACACATAAAAATGGACGTGATTAGTTTGGACCAAATTATTTTTTAAAATTAATGTAATTACACATGTACACTATCAAAATTATTAAATATAGTTATAAAAAAAATCACATATTTGTGAAATAATAAATATAATGAAATGAATGCTATATTGGGTTGGATAAAACACCATATAACTTGATCATTTACGTTCTGTCTAACTTTTATGATGTATCAACATGTATGGATCAATTTTATTGATTTTTTACATGTATACTCACATGACACATTTTCAATATATATGTGTTTTTTAATTTAAATTAATAAATTAAAATTTTATCATAATGTAATAAATATCACATTTATTTATTATATTTAAGTATTAAATGGGACACCTGGTTATTTATATTGGAGCATTGTGGTGGAATGTTGTCCATGTTCATCACACCAATTGTTTTAAGATATTTAACATCACACTCCTCATTATTTATTAAGATGTTGTTCATTACTATCCTAAAAGTTTATTCATATTTTTTTGACATGTATCTTAATGAAATATTAATTTTGGATGATGGACATGGTAATGAACATCATTGATTGGGATTATCATAAATGTAATTCTCTATCCATAGTTGGTATGCTTGTACAGATACCCTTTATTTTTAAAATTGACTGTTATTTTTTTATATGGTTTAAAATTATCACATCCATTTTACATATAGCATGAAATCAAAATTATTTTATATTAATATAATGTATTGGAAATGATTTACATCTTGGTTTACACTTAATCCTTTAGAGTCATACATTGTTATCATTGTGGGTTTCTGTGACCACCAACGGTTGATGATTCCATGGTTTAACCTTATGTACTATATTATTATTATACATGATGGCCATGATTATGTACTTCGTTCTATCATAAAATTAACATTTACTTTGTTCAATGTGATCCATCATAAGAATGTGCATTTTTAGTTAGTTGGGAAGTAATAGGTAACCTGATACTAATATATTTTTCATTTATTAACTCATTACATTGACTTATTATATACCTTTAAATTGAATCATTTTTGTTTTCATGGATAGATTGTGTTGGAAACCGTTGGTGGTGTCCGACTAAGCCTAAAATCACACAATGTTCATGTAATCATTTTTACCCTCACATGATACTTGTATTGAGGTAGGGATTATGATGAGAACTGAGTTATGGATTATAGATTTCATTTAGGATGGGAGCTTGGTGTAAGTTGAATAAAGTGATTCAATGGATTCTCATGGGTTATTTTTGGGTTCATTGTTCTTTCATTATACATGTAACATATTTAAACATTCTTAAATATATTTCTATTTCATTATTTATAACCCTGAAATCATAATTTTTATGTGATTTGTGTTATTGATCATGTCTATTAGTTATCAATTATATAATTAACTTCATATTCTATGAATTATGTTATATTCAATCATTTAGATGTGATTAAATATTGTGGACCACTCTCATAAAAGAGGGTGTAGTCTCCTCATTGTAAAATCATATAACCTCACTACAAGTGTCTAAATTCTGGCATGTGTGTTGGTATGCTTGAAGTCATCTATCCCCTAAGCTAAGTTACTTTTGAGTGAACCCGTCTAAGAATATCAAAAAATAATATTTGATCATTTATTTTCTCTCTATTTAATATTTTTTAATGATTCAATGGATAGAGGAATGTGTTGGAATGTGGTAAATACATCATATCAGGTAATAGAAAATACAAGAATATTGGATGGATTGAATTTTAAAGGATGATTCAATTGTTTGTGTTTTTTATAATAAATATTTTTATTATTATATCTCCATTAGTTATTGATTAAATTTTCTAGTTTTAAAATTATGATATATTTTCCCTTTTCCAAGTAATTAAAGAGATGATTTGTGTTCATGAATTATTTTAGGAACATAGTATTCGCATTCCTTTAGTTTTTTCTATGTTCTGTGTGTGTCTGATTATTTTCCTCCATATTATTATACATTATTGATATAAAAACATTAATTTTTATACTTTTGATGTAATGGTTGTTATATAAAATTTTTAATGATTAAAAACAGTGCTTTCCGATATATTTTGATGATTGAATTCTATATAACCGACCAAATATTGATGAATTAAATGAATTATTTTTTAATTAGATGATAAATAAATAGTGGTAGAATTTTTTAAATGTGATGTAAACTATTTTTGCTTTCAATAAAATAATTTCATTTTATTTTGATGTTATTTAAATGGTTATCCCATTGAAACATACAATATATGGTACCTTTATTAACTGGGAATCCTGACCTATATAACTAAATCCTTATAGAAGACCCATTCTAAGTAGGTTACTATTAGTTTGTGATGATTATGGGATAAACTGGACTCACCCTAGGTTGGCCAGTATTTTGGTATTATACTTATGAGAGGACCCCAGTATGGGTTTAATTAATATTTAACAAATATAATATTTTTTTCACTAAAATGGGATTTTACTCGAAATATATAGACTTTTGACTTCATAAATTCATAATTTTCCCCATTTAACTAAACTCATATTAACATGATGGAAACCTCATTGGTCACTAATACATTTATATAACTACGTATTCAACTACATATGATAATGTTTAGTATTAAATAGGATAACTTTTGGAAGTTTTAGAATACACTTATTTGGTGTATCATATAAATTCAGGTTTTTATATTATATAACTAATCCCATTAAATAGTTATATCCTATTTTTCTGTTTATTTTTTTTATTGATTTGATATGTTTGTTAATTAAAATTCTAGTTACATCATAATTGACGTTTACCACTAAACATTGTGATTGAAATAATTTTTAACTGATCCTACCTATGATGAATTTTTTATAATATAATGATTTAAAGGAAAATTTGGGAAATTTTTCCATCCTCTCATTGAGTAATAATCAATATAATTTTATTACTATAGTTAATAAAATTTTCCCTATATAACTTGTAATAGACCATTCGTATATCTTAGCCTCTTAATTGATAGATAATTTATTTTCTTGAATAAATTATTTTTCTAGAATCTATATATTATACATTAATATGTGGTTACTTTATAATAATTTCTTGTATTTTATGCATATATGAATGTGTAAATTTCCCATGGGTCAATGTGGACTTCTTCTTTTGTGTTTCACCTAATGGTTATGTAGTAGATCCTTGAAAATTGTTTTGCGGTGACATTATTTTTTATTTTTAAGACATTGGGAAATTATTATACTTATCTTTGTGATAGATTCCAATGAAATAAAAAGATGTAGAAACTTTTGTTGAGTTACAGTGATTTTTATGTTACGTTACATGACCATTTTAGTCAGTTAATACAATTTTTGATTAAAATAAACACTTTGTTTGGTGGGACCTTTTCTGGAAAGATGACACCCAGAGCGGTAATTTATATATATGAGAATAATGAGAATATCACCTCGTTATCATTTACCATAAACATTGTAAACCTTCATGGTGAACTATTATATTATTTTTCTCATATAGGATCATGCCTTTGTAGGATGATTCTTGTCCGGTGATGACATTGGTACCTTTTCACATGTTTTGACCATTGTGGGTCGATGATATCTTTCATGAATATAGTTTTAACCATTCAATGAATGTTTTCAATCATGCAAGATTCATTTTAATATAAGATATTATATGGAATATAGTTCCATTATAAGATACATTAGGGATTGGTAGTCAAACCTAGTGGCCTTGTTTTGTGACATGATCATTAAGGATATGTGAGACACCTACAAGCCCTTACAATTGACTTAGACCATAGTGAGGAATATTTATTTAGTTTTATCGATGAACCCTTTTTTTATGATGGCCAATTTTTATATATTCATCTTTAGTTTATAATATATTTGTATTCTCATTTAGGGACCAATGCATTAATGTTCCACAGGTTTTGTGATATGGGTCCGATGATACTTGTTGTTTTGGGGGAAGCACCTTTGGATCAAGGGTATAAAAACTAGATTTGAGGAATAACCATGTTTAGATGACTATCTATAAATGACCATCAGTTATTTAATTGAAACTTCAATTTCTCAAATTAATGCATGAGGAAGGAATTTTCTCGATAAAACATAGAAATTATAGGGGTCAAATTTTGAAGAGGATTTCTATGAGACCTCATAGAATGTTATGATTAAAAATTCATGTAGCTCAGTCATCTATTTCATTGTTAGATAAATATATATGGGAGTATGATTAATGTATTGAAATTGGGGGCATTATTTTGTAAACCCATTGTGTATTATATGTTTAGATTGTGATGGTTTCATATGCTATCTAATTTTTATGTGACGTCCATGAGGAGTCAGGTATGGGTCAGGGATTGAATGATAGAAAAATTATTCTTTCAGCCTTCGAATCATAGAGATTTCATGAAAAGAAAGGTGTATTACTTGTGTTTATGGATAAATAATAAATAATCATGATGTTATGGGGTGTTAGAATCATCCATAGATGTTGACTCACATTGTAATGATATGTGGTATTCAGGATTGGTTATTGGAAAATATAAACTAGTTTGATGTGAGTGTGGATCAAGTGGGTGATATATTCCAATTGACAAAATCATTGTGCTATCCTAGTTTATATTTTATAATTAAAATTTTCATTTCTTCATCCTAATTACATTAATATTGTTTCAGCGATATTACGAGCAATATCTAAATCATTTTTTTGTTTGAAATAGAGAGCATTTTAGTTCTTCACCTGAGGATAATATTAATGAATGATTAATGGTTTTTTTTCTCCATTAGAAAAAAAATGTCTGGTAACACTCATTTTGAGATAGAACTTGACTGAACCATTTAGAAAAATTCTTATAAGGTTGTAATTTTTTAAGAGTGACATTTCATTAGTTCTCAACTATGAGCAGGTTCTATGATATGCTAGTGGTTATGTTCATAGATGGATAGTACATGGTTTGTGGTAATTTTTAACTTGTTTCATAGGTTGGATTAAATTGATTCTTCTATATTGGGGAGATGGATTTTATTCCCTGGGGAATGACCATCATGTGAGAAGGGTCGGTGGGTCTTGAGAGAAATTATTGCATGGTAATTTTGGTTTGGCCAAGCTCTTGAAAAAATGGAATAATGTATGATTGCATATCTTATTAAATTAAATGTACATAATATAATACCATCATTGGTGGATTCTAAATATATGTGTCATTTCTAAGATGGATTGTAACAATTCAAGATTTTTTAATTGATAATTGACTGATTATTGTGTTATGGAATGATTTTTTAATGAAGATGGGATGATTTCTAGGATACTTTACCAAAATATTATCGTGGTATTCAGTTACTGATCTAAAATGATCTTGATCTGCCTTGTCATTAATGTGTAAAAATTTATTTTTGGGTTATGATGGCTATCAGATATGATAGTGTTAACTATGTTCAACTAACAGATGTTTGATTTGAGTTCTCTTAATTATTTAATGTAGATAGAGTTCTTCCACATATAGAACATTAATCATTTGAAATGAGTGTAGTGAAAGGGTCAAATGTATCTTCTTGAGGAAATGTTTGATTACCAGGATATGTTAGGTCGATTGGATTTTATAATTTTATATGAAGTTGAATAAAAAATTATACCCTTTTTATGATCATCTTTAAAAAGATGAGAATCAATGTAGGAGAGTCATTAGAAAGATAATTTCACATTTAGGATGTAATTTATGATGGGGTGGGTACCATGGATCAAAACCATCTTTTTAAAAATAAGACCTATAGTAGAGAGATCCATAGTTTAGTTGAAGAAATAGATTTAAATTTTATCGCATCTTGGGATATAGAGGATCAGTATGTGTTTTATTATTTTAGCATTTTTATAACAAAATTTGGCTTGTTTTCTAGTGGTTTTATCAACATATGTTTAATGTGGTGTTCATTGGTACTTTGAGAAATTAAAAATGAAACACAATCCTTTGGGTATGAATTAAAAACCTAGGTATCTCTACTATTTTATTTTTATTTCTACTAGGGATTTTGGATGATGAGATATTAAAAGGATGGGATAATTTCTGATCTCATGATTTTGACATATAGGATTTCCACCTGATTATGAGTTATTTATTTGGATAATGATATAAAACCTAAAATGTGATTATTATTGAATTAATGTGAGTTTTAATTTATTAATATATTTTTTGGATGGTTTTCAAGGCTCAGGTGGTGTTGAAAAATCCTTGACTTGTTTTGGGAGCATTGCAATTTGAAAGCATGCTTTTGGGAGTAACATAACAGGGTGTAATATAAGAGCACGATTAGTAATAAATATGATGCCAACCCATGTGGTTTTTCTATTTGATATATTATTAGTTTAAACTATTTGATTTAAAATTGAATGTCAGTTTTATTGTTATGAGGCACTGACACAACTAACACACAGTTTTCCTAATTGTTCTCTATGACTTTATGAGGTGAGAGTTCATGGTATGTGAGTTCCACGTGTTTGGTATAAGGTTTAAAAAGTTTTGTAAACTAAATTTGTTAATATTAATATAAATAAATAATAATATTTTTTTATATATAATTCTTATTTTTCCCCATTTCTCACATTTTAACTCCCAATATCCCTCTACTCATGCCCTCTTCTTTTTGAGTCTTCTTCGGATGGTTATTTTTCTTTATTGATTTTATTTTACCATAATAAGTTATTTTATTATACTATAAGTTACACTACAAATCAACATACCTGTTATCATAGATTCCCTTAATAGTTTTGAATTATTTGTATGGGAGCCTATATGACCTATATTATGGCTGTCACTTGATTCCATGTTTTATATCATTTTCTCTCCAAACAATGTCAGATGTGAGATAAGTAATTATTTCTATTAAGGGTGTGGGTGGTCCACATTTTTTCCCTATAAATACGTTTCATTTTAAAATGTATCACTTCATCACATGATCAAATTTCCTTTTGTCGAACCTAAAATTCCTAACTATATAATGTAATTTTCTACCTGATATATAAACCCTTTGGGAGTCTTGTTAACATTGTTTGTTGTTCATAAAAAAAACCATCCCATGGGTTTTTAATGTCATGTTACAGTGATAAAAATTCATACAATTAACAACAACACTACTTGGTTTATTTGGGAAAACGTTGAAAAATTCTATCATTACATTGGACAAAATGAATTATAAAAAAAGGATTACAATTGGACATTATGGATATTATTAATAGAGACATTCAAATCTTTTTAAATAGTATGTTAAATTATAAATATAATGAAATTAATATTCATGTGGTTTGGATAAACTCCCTTGGGTCTTTATCAATTATATAATGTTTTACTGTTATGATTGAATGACCTAAGTTGGTCAATTGAATTGCATTATGAAATATAAACACATATGGATATTTCTTCATTTTTAAGTGACTTTTTAATGCAATTATTAATGAAATTGTTGGTCATAAATTGATATAGATCTCTATATTTTACTATGTTTAAGTATTAAATGAAATACATGGTTATTAATTTTGGTCGTTTGTTTGGGATGATGGGTATGTCTCTTAAATCCAATTGGATAAGGATGATGGACATGACCCTACATGACACTTATTAAGATATTTGAAACAGATCTCCATATAATTTCATTGGAATTATTGTAAGTGATTCGTACAGTTCCCTTGATTTAAAATGCTCGACATAGAGCACAACATATATTTTTTGGATAATATGGTATTGTATTTTATATCCCACATTTTGATGATTTGGATAATTTCCCATTTATGAAATTGTAATGCCACTTATTACACATGATTTAAAATTTATACAGAATGTATACATTGTAGGTTCAAGATGTTTGGTCCTTATTCTATGGCCTCACTCTATTCTCCTCTCATGATCACGATGGGGAATCATTTCTGGATAAGTGGTTCCATGGAGGACCTGAGTAGGGTTTTAAAAGGATGTGTTTGTCCATCATATTCAATGCCACAAGTTCATTCCAATGGTCGGCTAGAAACCAAGACAGATTTAAGGGAACCAATTCCACTTCAAGGAATGTCATTGTGCACAAAAATAACCTAATAGTAGTCATGTATATCTTCTTCAAGGGACAGAGGGATGCGCCTTCATTGAATCTACACATCATTCACTTCTCACCTACTCAGGTCCCCAATCACTAACTAGTGGGAAAATGGGTATGTTGGAATCCCATGTCAATAAGATATAATCTTAACATGGATGGGTAATGAATTTTGTGAAACATGAAAAGGTTCTTATAGTGTGAGGTAATTAGGGGAATGTCATCGTGTCATTTTTTGAGTCACATGGTAATGGAAACCAAATGTTGGTCGAGGCTAGAGCTACACATACAGGGTTATCCCTCTGAAAATAGTAGAATATGGAGATCTTCAAAGTGAAGAATGATTCTTTGATCCTTCATTAAGTCTTCCAAGGAAAACATGACACCCAATGGTCAATATCATATACAGTTAAACTACGAAGAAATGTCCTAAAAATCAATATTTGGTTGGCTCACACATGGAGAAAGGAAAATAGGGTCGTGGATCACCAAGACTCCATATTAGGTTTGGGTATAAATATATTCCCAACACTCTATTATTTTATCGTAATGGGGTTAATCTGATAAGAGGGGATACACTCAGTCTCCATTACATTTTCCCTCCTTTAACTGACTTTTCCATGTTCTCCTTGTTCTCAATGCTCTCATGTTTGATTCAATAATAATTTGATTTCGCATGGATGGATGGATAACCTCCAGTTTAACACTCTTACAATTAGAGACATAATTCCTTATTATTAAGAGTAGGAACTACTTCTAATTTTTTAGGATATCATGTTTTTAACTTTGCTAATCAATTTTTATTATTATACTGGTGGAACATGACTACGTCCCTCGGAACAATGATGAAATTATTATGTCTAATCTTTACAGATATATGAAATATTCCCAAATAGGAATTGTCACTATGGAATATATGATGACCTAGGCTATACATGGTTTACATTGATTTTCTCATTACACTACCTAATTATCATACATACACATGAATTAATTTTATATTTAATAGAAGTTGGTGTTACACACCATTAGTGGGGCTATGGAATTTCACTCACTCAATGTTTGGGATGCAATTTGGTTCCCATGATGATTTCATACATACTTATTTGTATCATGGAATTCACCAAACTATGTATTAATGTTTTATGTCTAGATGGGATCATGGTAATATAATACTAACCTAGTTCTTGGTATTACCATTGGATAGGTTTCGGCCCTACGTTTCTTATACATTTATTTTATTTTATTTTATCTACAACATATGTCTGTATAATTGTGTAGTACCCAGGATTTAATCATTTTAATTATGATTCCAATTATTTGTATTTTTGGTTGTTAGCTTATGGGATATTTACTTATTCTATTTTCTGTTATACTAATATGCTGATTTACAGATGATTCGCCACTATTGTGCACTCTGATAAAATAGTGTATCGTTTTTCCAAAATACCATCATGGTCACTCACTTGTAGTCTACGATCTCTAGAAAATATGAGGTGCACTTGAGTTTATGTAACCCCAGGATTTGGTTACATCTGAGTGAACTAGATTTGAGATGTCACATTATCCTATATATATATATATTAACCTTATTTTTCTATATAAAAATAATTTATTATTTGAGGTTAAGATGCATAAAGGAATTTTAAATGTGATAGGATCTATTTTCTAATAGTAAAATATTACCAATGTAGTGTTTTTATTTTATATAACAACATTACATAATAAAAAAATTATTCATTTGATATGGGAGTTACATTAATGAATGTTAAGATTATTAAATTATTTCCATTGCAAATACATTTTAATTTATTTAAATTAAAATTTAAATTCATAGACAAAAACATATGATGGTGCTTCTATTTTTTTCCTATTATTATTTCCATGAAGCTCCTCTAAAAATGTTGTTCCACCACAGAACCATGACAATGTGAGTTTTCGTGATTAATAAAACATTGTCTCGATGATCTACTATATTCTACATATAAAAAAATCATTTTATATGGGTATTACTTATCAAATAAATACATGTGAAGAGTCTGGTATGTATTTACTCATGAGTAATACATGTAAAAGTTCATGAACATTATCTTGAAAAACTAATAGTGCTACTCCATATGTATATTATTTATTAAAATCTAGGATCTAAATTTTGATGATTTTTCTAGGATAATGATTTACCTTCTTTTGAATGTTCATTACATTCTTCCTTGGTGATAAATGATGGAACACTTTATCTTCAACCTCAAATGCATGGTTATGTAAATGAATTTCTCCTTATCATTTATATTAGAATTCTGAGGACATCTTATTATGTATATTGTTTTTAACCTTCTCTATAATATCTTGGTTATGATCAGGTCCCATTATTTGACACTGTCAAATTTTATCCTTTCATATTGGATTTTGAAACCACTTCATCAACATAGTGTCCAATAGTTCCTTTTGAATTATACAATGGAATGTTTTTTCATATGAGGATTCCACTAGGGGAATGTTTTCATATGAGAATCCTTGTAAATCAATTTAACATTATATTTGTATATACATTATAGTTTGAATGTTCTCTGAAACTAACCGTCCATACAATGTGAGAACCAGAAATAATAGTTAACATTGTATCCAATGCTGGATGAAGTATTCTCTATATCCTTGAGGTTAAACATGGTTATTGATCAGATACAATATAGTGTGGCACTCCAAGTATTCTAAAACATTCTTCATTAATACCCTGGATACTCAGTAATGTGATAATGTATCCATAATATAAAATAAATGTACTGATTTTGATGGAAATTATAAACACATAGATAGTGTTGTTTACTTTAGATTTATTGGGGAGTCTTACAGCAAATTACTTGGTTATGTTTTCCCATTTCCATAATATTATTGACAATTGTTTCATCATACCATAAGACATCTACCATTTATCCATGATTGTTTTTGGAAAATCAGTAATCATTAAATTAATTATTTTATATTACTCATTACGTTATCCCACTTAAAAATTCTATTGAAATATATATACATCATATTTATTTCTATTAGTGTAGATAATTATGATTTATGGAAATCAACAATATTTACCCACAATAGGTCTTGACATAATGGGATAAATTATTATTCCAACTCTTATAACACAAAATTATGAATAATTAAGATATAGAATATTTGATAGAAATCTATGTATCTCATTATTATAAATTATGGTCCTCGTTGAAGTCCATAAGAATGGATAATTGGGATGTAATTTGAGAAACATAATTTCATGATAGATTTATTATTATGAATTCCAAATTTCTCATTTCCATGAAGGTCGTATCGCTTTAAACATGTATCATGGAGATGGCTACATGATCATTTTTACTAAAATCATATTCAAAATATTTTCCTTCCATGATTATATTAGATTGATCAATTATAATCTTTGATAATTTCATCCCATAATCCTTTGGGAATAGTGACAAACTTTTATCTGAATATTTACATGATGTTTTTATGATATGTATATATATTATATTTTAACCCCTATATATGATGTTTACAAATATTTGATGTTAAGATAACTACAGAAAAGTTCAAATAATTTTTCGGCTACATATACTCATTAATCATTAATTAAAGGGATGACTATTTTATCACATTTTTAACATTCATGTGTATACATTCCTAGACAATTGGGGAACATCATTGTATATCCCATATCATTGCCCTTATGTGGGTAATCTGAGATCATATATTGTAGTCAAACTCATATTATACTATTTAAATATATCCTCACCATCATTATTACTTTAAAACATCACTCCCTACCATGTTATCTATGTGAGTGATCTTGATAATCAAGAATGTTTTATCATAAATCTTATATAATACTGCAATTTTTCCTTGAAACATTATATTTCCATCAAATAAGTTAGTCTAGAAAATCATTCAGTTGCCTATATTTTTTTAAGGAACATTAAATTCCACCATATCAGTGACAACTTGCCCAATGAAATTTACTTTCTCTATTAGATACAAACAATGTTTTTACATTTAATATAAAATTCCCATTTAAAATGACATCAATAATGTATTCAAATTTTTCTCAAACTTCTTTTTAATATTGTAGTAAAAAAGAGTATCATCCATCAATAATAACAAAAAAATATGGGATAATTCCTAATGACTATATTAATTAAATTCAAGAAGAAACATGGTGAATTTGTGACTCCATATGGAATCAATATGATCATTATGTCTTCTTACCTTATATTAAAATCAATCTTGCAAACATTCACCTTCAATAACATTAACTGATAACAGCATGACTAAAGATCAACCTTATAGAATTTTAGGGATCCACATGGGTGAATTAATAATGAATTAATCAAAATATGTATATACATATTCTTTACGATGATATTGGTATGAAAATGAAAATCAATGTAGAGTCTTATTATCCATTTCTACTTATTGACGAAGCAGACTCGTGGACCCCATTGAGAGGTTATTGTGTATACAAAATGTTCCATTAATTATTCAATAATTTGTAACTCATATCATCATGTTAAATTATATACATATAAAATGGATTCATTAATATTGGAAATTATATGGGTATAAATTCTATAGAGAAACAAACCACTTATCTAAGATGAATGTATGTAAATTCATTGGGAAAGACATTAGTATATTCACCTACAATGGGAATTACATTAAAGATGATATTTTCCTTACTCTCAAACACATTATATGGATAATAATTCTCATATGTAAATAATATCCATTGTTGAGATGATGATTCCTAATAGTATTCATCCATATCCAAAAATATATACATAATTATATGGTAATTCACGATGTTACAGTTTATTTCCTTCTCTCATCAGTTTCAATTTTCATTATGTATGTAAACCCAGTCCATACCGATAATTATATTAAATTAGACTAAAGGGATTCATTTATGTATTTCTAGGAAATATACCCTGAAAATGTGGACATTTATGGAGTTATATAGTTGGGATAAAATAATATAGTTGTTTTCCTTTCCCATTGATAAGACCATTTTCTTATTTTTGAGGATCCTTTTGAATGCTTCTACATAACAAGAAAAACCATAATGAACATGTAAAATCAAAATTAAATATTATATTCATTATTCATAAATGAAAAATAGTAGTAATAGTCAGTATTTCGATGTTATGATCAACCATTGTTGTTTTTGTGGAAAAATCTCACCCTTTTTCCCTAGGCATAAAATTTTATTATTATTGGGTAAATTTTACAAGAGTAGGATTCGTTTTGTAATTCCAGTTGTTTACTTGTTCCTTGAATTAGGAACACTAGAAAATAGTATAAGGGTTAACTAGAGAATTCCATTCTAGATTATATTTTTATTTTTATAGCAAAAAAATTCACTATCTAGGTTTCATTCCTTCCAACATTTACTAAAATTATTTGTCCACTTAACATGATTATCTAGATGCTAATTATAGTAATTTTGAAAATGAGATTCTTGAAATTTTCCAACAGTGAAATGACTCTACTAGTACCCAACAATTAAACTCCATTATCTAGTTCCTACCTTTTTACCCATAAGATCCTTCGGAATCAATGATATTTATTTCAACTTTGAGGACATAATGGAAAATTTCTATATAGATTTCAATGACTTGAATTGCTAATTATTTTCATAGACATGACATTATTCCTCCAATGAAGTGTTAAATAATAAATTTTGGTGTTAATAGTAATTTCATGTCCATATCAAGCTATCCATTTGAATTTTACATCAAATAATCTTATTGAATCATCATCATTTAACCTAATAATAACAAAATCCCTTTGCTATTTTATGTCGAAACGTTTGAAAAAATATTTTTCGAAAAAAATATACAATTACCTCAACTGTATCACTTTGATATATCTCTTTGACTTGGTATTTTTAATCACGAATCACCATTTTAAAGCATGGATATCCATACAACATACATGCAAGACAAAATACTATTTAATAGACATTTAATAGAAATGGATGATCTTTTAAATGGATGTGAACTATTGTCTCATGATGAAATGATATGAAAATACATTGAATTTCTAAGTCCTTTTTAAAGAAAATTCCTCAATTGAAATATACTATTTCTTTAGGGGGTGGGGTTTTTTATCTAATAAATTTTTATCCAAAAAATGAGTTATTTGTGAAATAAAAACAATTAGTGTAATTTCTCCTATTACAATATGATTAAGCATGAAATTTGGGTAGTCATTTTATTTCCCATCACAGTTTCTTCTTTTATTAGTGCCACTTATTTTTATACATTTTTTAAAATACTGGGAAAATTAGAATTGTTAATTATCATAAATTATTCATGTAAAAAATATGATTATTTATTGAAAAACTCATAAATAACACATATTTCTATAAATTTATATCATTCCATCTATTTTATCTATTGTCTATTTCCAAACATAATATTTCAAGTTAATTTTTAGTTCCCTTCATAATGGTTTATAAAGAATTTGTGAGTTATCCAAATCATATCCCTCAAGATTTTCATACTAGTTTTTCACCAACGCCACAATATCCTGCACAATGTGATTATTTATTTAGTACCCAATACAATATTTTAAGGGTTATTACACATATTTTCAATTTTGATAGTGCCACACAAACAGTTTTCATTCATTTATGTATGTATTCAAGTAAACTTCATACTCTACACTTTAACAAAATTTAAGGATGATTCCCCAAGTCTACTCATAACATTATGGATTTCACTATGGTTTTAAAATCCTACTCTCAAAATATAACAATACAATGCTTCAATATATAATATGAAAACCTATATATGAAATAAAACATAATTAATGATTTATTAAATAATGATACACATAATAAAATCCCAAAAGATCAAAAGTACACATTTCATTGGTAAATTAGGTAAATAAATCCATAACATTAAATAAATAGTCAACAACATTATTTATAAACATTAATATGAAACCTTATATTCTGTTGACTCTATAATCTTACATGTAATATCCTAGGGTCATATATTAAAAGGGGTTGATCTCTAAAGGCTAGTGTGGTAATAATTATAGAATAAAATAAGGAATTTGAAACAACTTATTCATGTGGGGTATAAAGGGTCCATAATGGGGGTGATAATCAGAAACATGAACATTGAGGCATTGAATAATATTATAGATCATGAAAACAAGGTAATTTGGAAGCAACAATCTGTGTGAAATTATAATCCCATGTCAGGGATAACCACCGAGAAACCATTACATAGTGTTTTTTGGATAACCATACATCCATTGTACATGGTATATCATGATATAAAATTCTTACAATATAAATTGAATGTAAATATAATTCCCTACTAAAAAATAAATTCATACCATATATATGATTTGTACACAATTATTATAATATATCTGTACATAATTCATCATATTTAATCACATTATTTCAGAGTCTAAGTTACATACCTAAAATTTACCAATCATTTAAAGATTGATATATTTGGGTGAGTACCAATGAGTGGATACTAGGATTGATATTCTCTCTATAATAGTTTAACATTAAAATTGTACAGAAACTTCAACATCTTAATAGGTATGCATTATTATTCTTGGATGGGAATAATGAGAGTGATATATGTCATATAAATAACTATCTATCCTAAAAATATTAAAATAAATGTGTAAAAATATATCTCACCTAAAATATTTTAAATAAATTGGTATAACCACAATATTTCATGAATATTGGAAGGTGATATTTCCTTTCTTTAACATTAATCTACTTAGGTAATGGTAAAAAATGTATAAATTATCTCTCTTTAATAAAAATATAATTTTAAATTTAAAGGGATATTTATATACATATAAAAAAATAATAAATATTTATTATAATGGGTAATGAAAAATAAGGTTCTAGAATGAAAAACGAGAGAGACACAGATCTCTTAGCTTTCTAGGTTGCCTCAAACATATCGGGCGAGAGGTCTTAACATAATTTGAATTAATTGGGAGGGATTTGGAGATATAGTTTGAGGAAAACAATAATGATAAATAGGTTTATATTGAAGTATAGGGGAATTATGTGTGTTTTTGTATAGAACCATTGGCAGGAATTAGTTCCTAATTTCTCAACATTGATTTTGGTCACTATATAATATCAATTCAAATCTCAAGAACTTTCCATGGTCTCTTCACAATATTTCATAACAATATGATATTGTATCAATGTTTTAAAAGGTTATAACCCAAAAATAATCACAAAATACCATTAGTGATTTGAAATCTAGTTTTGTTCATAAAGAATGAATTTTAAATCATTAAAATATAGTAATAATTTATGTATTCATTATGTGTGTATACAATAAAAAATATCATAAAAATCATTTTCACTTGGGTATATATTATGTTGGGGATTCCATTTTGAGAATTTTTACATAACATTCGGTCTATTAGGATTTCATAATACATAAAACATATTTATACCATTTTTAATTTTTATCACAAAAAGTATAGTCTTAGAAAATAATGATTAATTCACCATTGTATAGTTTCAATATATTTATTTGAAAATTGATTTTGCTATAAAGATAATAATTCTTCAAATTTTAAAATTCATAATTCCAAAAAATATTATTCACTAGAATATTTTTTTTTGAAACTAACATATTTTAAACCCATATAAAAATTAAATTTGATTTCATTAAATTAAATATCCATTTAAATAAATTAATATTACTAACTTATAATAAATTATAAAATTACAAATAATTAAAATTTTCTTCAATGTTTTACACATATTTTTTTAATGAAAAATTATATTTACAAAATATACAATTTTTTGTGGCCTATTTAAAAATCTATTTTTTCAAACATAATATTTAATAATTTAAAAATTAATAACGAAAATTGTTTAATTTAATTATTATATAATTAAAAATATAATATAAAAAATTATATTACTAGACTATAGATAAATAACCCCATATTAGAACATTGTACTCTCTTTGGGTTAGGTTTGTGATAGGGGTGCATTTTTGGGGAAGTTTGGAAACCATATTCTTGGACATGATCTCGATAAACTTGAACATCTATATTAAATAGTTCTATATGATCATTTTATGTTTGATATAAAATTATTTAATGTCATGGTAAAATCCATGTGATGTTGTATCCATTTAAATGTACAATAAATGGGATTACGGGGTGTGATATTTTTGGTTTCAGCTATAATATCTTCATTTTGTATCAATTATACTTTGTGATAGCCCAATTATATTAAAATTGTACTTGTAATTATAAAATAAATGTTATCTTTTTTTGAGAGTCGTAATTATATTTTAAATATGTTGTGATATATATTATAGATGTCCAAAATAAATTAATTAGTTAATGGATTTTGTACAAATATATTACATAATAATAAATTTATTCATTCATAAAAAATATTCATTTCCAAAAAATTGTTCTTAAAAACCATAAGGTAGTTATCTTTTTTTCTTACACTATTGATAAATTAAATAAAATTTATTACATTTTTTAATTCTAATTATTAATGGTAACATGTTTTGAAATCATTTTTTCCATAAAATATCATATCATTCTTCATATAAATGATATATATTTATTAATTCTATTACATTATTAATATTAATTCAAGAATAATAGAAATATAAATATACACACACAATAATATGGTGTGTAATTATTTATATTCATTGAAAATATTTTGGAAAATTAGAGATTTGGAAATGTCTTCATGGGCGGTTAGACGACCACTGACGAGATACTGTCAAAAGAAGAGGAAATAGAAATATGAAATATATATTCAACATAAATATAATTAATAAATTTGGTTAATATGAAAAATATAATGCCAACATTATACTCTTATAATTTTAAAATATTTGGTTTTGAAAGTAATATGCATAAACATGAAAATTAGAGGAAAAAATATTTAAATTTTATGAATAGATTCCCAATACTCGTTGTATATTTTTTACCACGAGACGAAAATCTTTTTTACTCTTGGTTTTAAATGACTCCTAAATAACACTAAGGATCCCAACAGAAATAACTAAAGGTATTTGAAAACATATTTTGTTTTTTGTCTATCTGTGAATTAATTTTCCATGTGTTGGGACATGGGGTAATCATACTTGGGGAGAGGGGTAATTGATATATATAATATTGAGTTAAATATAATTTCCATGGTAGACATTGTAATTATGATATTAAGTAAATTTTATTTAAAATTTAATTAAAAAATTTATATTTATGTGTTATAATGATTTTCATAAACACATTAATTATTTTATAAAAACAGAATGTGGAAAAATCAAAAACAGTTATTTTAATAGAATACATCAAGCAATAGTGTTTGGGAAGCATTTTTTGGTTATAAGAAAATTATTATAGTATTCAATGGATCAATTTAATGATAAAACATGTTTTCTTTTGACCAATATTTATAAAATAGATAAGGTAATTATTAATTTCTGAATAAAATAATATAAAACACACCAATTCCAAAAAAAATTATTTTTATTAGTTAACTACAAAAAAGAATTATATAAATAATTCATAAAATAACCGTTAAAAAATTTCAATGTGATTAGTTAAAAATTATTTTTGTTATCAAAATAATTTTCATTCATAGGTAATTTAAAATTTTTATATAATACATTATTATTTTTTGGAAATAAATTAATATGTAATTTATTAAAAAATTTCTTATAATTTAATTTTATTTATAATAATGTTATTTATTTTATGTATTTATATTATTTATATTTTTTAAAATTACTCAATATAATTATTAGTCTTATTATATTTTATTATTTGTAGGTTAAATTACAATTCCTTCGGCAATGTTACTCTTCATAATTGTGAAGTTATTATTCTAGTGGTTTGGTTAATATTCTCAACACTTCCTTTATGATTCATGATGATCGTGTTACTATTAATATTATCCAATTGAAACAAATATTCACTCCTACATTCAACATTAATTTCAATTCATCTAATGATTCTGAATTTTACTTTTCTGAAATGTCTATTGTTTTATTACTATTATTTTATCTATATTGTTGTTTGTGGGGGTGATAAGTCAGGAAAATTATAAATATATATATTTTCCCATTCTAGTTTTTTTTTTAAATTTCTATCCCAATAATATTTTTAATTTTCATTGATTTATTCATTAACTAATGTAATATTATATAGAAATGAAATAAATTTCTGTTTATTTTGTTATGGGTTATATTTGTATAATACTATAAAATATAAAATATTTCATATTTATTCTTGAATTTAAAATCATTTTTGATTTCCATGTTTTATAGTTTTCACCAAATTATAAATTTTAACCCTATAATTTAAAATCAAATTCATTATTTAGAATAAATTTGTGTACATCAGTATCATTTTCCACTCAGGTTCTCTTATTACCTCTATAAATGTTTTATCCCACGATAACACTTTGTAATGTGGAGTTTTCTTATTGCATAATAATTATCTCTATGGTCTATGATCATTTCTGTATACTCCTCATAGGTGAGGTTATTTTCCAGTCATAACACATATATATTAATTATATGTGAGGTATTATGTGTGGAAATCTAATGTTGAGATATGTGAAACACATCACAAAAATTATCTAGGTTTAGAAGATATTATAAAGGTTATGAAAATTATTCTATGTAGTCTTGTATTTAATACGGGAAAATTTAATGATTGATAAAAAATCATTTAATTCCAAACCACATGAATCTCTCACTTGGTGATATTTGAAGAAAAAAATTCCATAAAACATCAAAATCCAGCTTCCATTGAATTTTTTCAGCACCAATATTCCTCCAGGACTATGAATATTTTATATGTACCTAGAAGGAGTGGTCGTTTTCTGTTATCTTTTTTATAAAATTGTATCCATGTTTCCTTCATTCAATAATATCATCTCAATATATTTGAGTTTTTGACTCATTCCAATATATATCTTCATAAGGGTCCCATTGAATACATAATATGAAGTTGTTGTATTGAAAATAATTCAATGGAATATGTTTTATAATACACCCTTTAAATTCCATTGATAAATATTTGAATATATTTTTATTTGTTTGATTGGTTCTCTCATATTAATAATCGACATGGGGATGCTAAGTCAAACAAAATTTTAATTTAGTAATCATAGTATATTGAACACTTCTCAAATATTTAGAAGTTAACATTACATCCAAATCAAATATTATTGAGAGTTATTAACCATACAACCTCAAAAAATCCATTATATATATAAATTATAGTTTTTAAGGATTTAAATCATCTTGAATAATGATAAAGTATTAATCCACTATAAGATAATTCATGGAAATCAATATTTTATTTCATCCATTGGGTGTCTTTGAAATACTACTGAAATAGTTCATAGTGAATTAATCTTATTCCCATAATGGTATATTCCATGCTATCATAATCCATACTGAATTTTTTACTCTCTCATTGGAAATGCTTACATAAAACTAAAATTTATGGATTAATCATTAATCCCTTCCATTATGTTATCCCACTAGATATTCTCTAAAAAATCATGGTATATATTAGTTCTTCATGGAAGGAAGGAAAAAGATGAGCAATAGTCATTATCAAATGAATCATTATTTATATGAAGTTAATGAAGAGGTTTTCTAAATTCCAATACATGTGCTTTTTAAACACCTCATGTTCAATTGGATCCATCATGTAGAGGAATTTTAAGATATGTGTGGCTCAATGTTTGAGTTAGATTGTAAAATATTCTTCATTATATAGAATAATACCAAGAAACACATATGTAAATTCATTATTAGATTCCAAAATAATTATATATTCCCTATGATTTGTTCTTTCGTATTACAGTACCATTTGGACATGATATGCTGCCTTCCTAGGTTACAATTTGCAGACTTTTTAATGATATTACAATGCAGATTCATTAGTATCTGTAAATGTGAATAAGATAATGGGATGATTCATAATTAATATGGTTATTTCATTTTCATGATTTTTTATGTTTTTTATATACATTTAGATCCATCCCATGACCATTATATAATCTAATTACTCTATGTTAAGGATTACAGGATTTCCTAAAAATATATTCCTATTGATTCTAACTGGTGAAGAGTCAAACACTATAGATGAATTGAATATACCACTATGAATTTTAACAGATATTATTTCTAGAAATTGTCTATGAGATTCAATAAATCTATTTAATTTCTATGACATATATGATTTTGTAGAACCAAAATCAAATAAATCATTTATCATTAAAAATTGAAAAATAACATTAATTCCTATGTCTATATTTAAACTATCTAATTAAATAGTTATAATAGCGTAATATTTCTCTTTCTCCCTTTTATTTTATTGTCGGTGATTCACATTACTCTCAAAAACCCTTGGTACAATGTACATTTTCCATATTTACTTGACAAAAAACTATTGCAGCATTGGACCCTGTGTGGGGTATTGGGAGGTTCCTCCCATTCCATATAATCTTATATGTCTTCTTCTTATTTCATTTGAATTCATGAGCATATAATATTTCAATCCCATACTAATATAATTTACATATCACTCTAAATAAATTACCCTGATACTCTGTTCCCCGTTAATGACATGTTTGGGGTAGGATCTTCTTTACCATTATTTCATTGGATAAAATATCATGAAACTCTACTCTTATTTTTATAATTTCATGTTAATTAGGATAATATCAAAACATCAAATCTAACATAAGTTCCCATTAATTTACTTTTTAATAACTTCCATGGTCTTCGAAATATAGAGGCTTTTAGAGGTGTCCTCTTAAACAAATAAAGAATATATATATCCATATATCATTTTCCATAATAAAACCCAATGATTATTATATAAGCCAAAGATAATTTTCATTGTATTCCATGAAAATATCACTCTTCTTTTGATTAATATATTCAAAGTATATCTACATCAATAATTGAATATTTTATAGGGAAATTCTTGAAATGAAATATTTTCTTCAAGTATTCCAAATAATTATTTTCCATTTTATCTTTCTGGTTTACAATTGTTATCAATTCTCTAAATTTTTAAACCATTCCATCTAAATGATAGAAAAATACAGTAGATAAAAGAACACCCACATAGAGTTAACTTACTATTTCATGACATGTGGATCTAAATATAAACTATATTTTTGTGGTCATTTTTGCATAATATAATCAATGACTAATTTATCTATATTATGTAAATGGGGTAATTCCACAATGTTTAGATTATTCTCCATTTATTGAGACAACTTGTTATAATTCACCATAATTATTTGAAATCCACCCCAATTAAATTTTAGATGTCATTTAGAAAAGTATATAATTTTCATTTCCACTGGTTGTCAGTCGAGTTTCTACTAGTTAATTTTTTTAAAAAAATTGAAAATGAATATAAAACTCATAAATGAAAAAACATAACAATAAATTTCAATGCGAATAGAAATTCTAAATTCATTCATTATTGGATCCATTTGTTTAGAATATTTTTCATATTAAATTATGCTTCTAGGATTACATTAGGTACATATCCTCTATAACAGTTTTTATACAAATTTTGGTTAATTAATGAATATCCCCCCCCCCCGAGTTTCAATCATGTTGTGTAGTATGACCTATTTATCATGTTTTATGTGATGGTCAATTAAATATCCAATTATCCCCATTCAAGATTATCACCCTTAGTTATAACTTATATAAAGCCTCCTCTAGTTATATAATCTAGTCTTGGAATTATTTAATTGGATACTAAATTATATTTTTCATTACCCGAACATAGGATTATTAAATTTACATAGGCTATTCAATATGATTTTCCACTAATTTTCCCTAGGATTAATTCCATAATTGGGTAAAAAAATACTCAGATACAAATAATAGTTACCACATTCTTTTGGAAAGATTGTTACAGCATTTAAATGGTAAATAATATTTTATTAATATGTTATATCCTCAAATGGGTTATTATATTTGTATTTTTTTTCTTATATCTCATTAAAACTATAATAATATAAAAACAATTTAAATCCTTCTTATTTATCAACATAAAATCTCGCATGTTATCCTAAGTACAATTAATCATAAAATATTATTCATCAAAGAAAGGGGTTGTCTAAAATCCCATTAAGGGTAGGGTTATCATAGATTTAATAAGATACCTAAATTAATAGTACATGGGTGAATATAATTATCACCATCTTTATCATAATAATGGGGGATAAAGTTTTGATGTTATTGGAATGTTCTATACATATAATAATAAATCACTATAACATAGTGGTAATGTTAAATATATAATAGCAATCAACAATAGAAAGATGACCATGCATAACATATAGGAATAAATTGTTCCATCATAATTCCGGATAAGGTTTGATTCATGTACTTGTGTAATAAACATAATATAATGAGATATATCACAATATCCAATTCCTTTATGGGATATATAATTCTCTTCCCACCCGTTGCATTATTAAATGTTCATAATCATCTGTAAGTCATAGAAAGCGAACATATATAAATCCTTGTTATGATTTAAACCCATGGAAAGGTATGAGTTTCATAACATATTTATAAAGAACATATACATTAATAACCTCAATGGTTCCCATATAAATATGTGAAACCAATATTTAGAGTAAAAAATAAACATTGTAATGTTAGAAATAAATATTAATAGGGGTGACCATGATGTGTTTTGGAAAATAAAGTCTCATTATTAAATAATTTTATTTGTATTAGAAATATATTTTACGAAATAAATTTTATTACATATCAAAAAATAAATGGGAATGATTATTTTAAAGATATTTTAACTGATATTATAAGAATATCCTTAAATAAGATATTTTTAAGGAGGAAATAACCAAAAATAGTTCTGGTTCGAGAATCCCATTTTCTAAAGTCCAACTTTATTTCATCGATTTTAAAAATACAAAATAATAATCTTATAATTTTTAAAACACGGTAAAATAATTTTATTAGCTTCATTTTTTCACTCTTGATAAATTAAAATTATTGGATTCTATTTCATAGATTCCATTATTAATTGTAAAACATTTTGATGTAATATTTTTCTTTATAATACCACTTCTTTGATTGATTTAAGTCATTAATTATTGATTCGTATACTATATTAATATTGAATATAAAATAAAATAAACCCACATTTTATATAAATTTAATTGTTATAAATAATTTATTGTGATCATCCCTATTGGATGTGATAATTAGAGAGATAGAAACAACCTCATGGGTGGTCAACTGGTCAGTGAATGAGCATTGTCAAAAGAGGAGGAAATAGAAGTATAAAATATATTTTATTTATTAAATAAAATAAATATATTAAAATAAAATCCATGAATATATATTTATCTTAACAGGCGATTAATTTTAAAAAATTATTTTTGAAAAATGTTAATAATGATAAAAAGGAAGAGAAGTGAAAAATGTAGTATCAATATTTGAAATCATAGCCTCTTCTCATTGATACTTAATTTATATGATACAAAAAACATTGAATTTATTGAGTTGAGTGACTTTATAATTTACTAACATATTCATCAAATATTAAAATATAGTATTTGGGTATATATTTTCATCTGGTTTGTGGAATGGAAGTGGGTTTCCCTATTGAGGGAGGGGTTATTTATACATAAGGATATTGGTTTTTTTAAAATGAATTATTTATTAAAATATAATATAAATGGTAATAAATATAGTAGTTATATGATTTTTATATAAATTAATAATTGAATAAAATAAAATTATTTTCTGACTATTATGGATTTGTAAATCTAAAAACATTATTTTATTGAAAAATAAATATGGAATAATCACAAATTGTAATTTTATTGAAATTACTTTGAAATTTTGATATACAACGTAGTTTTTAAATTTGGGAAACAATATTATTATATAAAATTAATACATTATCTCATTAACCATAATTTTCAGTAAGGAAACATTATAGAATTTTTTTGGCCATTATTACATCATTAATTATGAAATTGAATATTCAATGGTTGTAAAAAATCTTGAATATTAATATTCCAAAAAATAAGGTATTTTATAAAATTAATAAAAATTAATTTCATATAAATTCCCTATTATGATTTGAAAATATATTTTCATTTTATATAAATAATATTCCATCATTAAAATTTTCAAATTTTAATATAAACATCATTTTATTTATTTCATTAATATTCTATTTATTTAAAATATTTTTATAATTTTTTTTTCAATTATTAATCTTCATATATGTTTTATTGAGTTAAAATGATTATTTTTTCTAAAATTAATCATGATTAATATTATTTATTTTCAATTTTATCTTTTTCAGGTAAAATTTCTATTCCAATGTTCATGTTACTAATGAGTTAATGTTCTATGTATCTCAATTCTATTCCCAATGATCATGCTAATTTTGTAATATAAATAGTACCTCTTATAAAGACCTTTTAATAATCTCAATAAATATTCACCTAAATACCCACCATGGTTCTATATTTTCATTTTCAATAATGTATATTGGTCTACAAATATATTTTTTGAATATACATAATTCTTTGTCAGGATGATAATTCTATAACAATGGAATGATATAATTTTTTATATTCTAGTTTTTTAATTTATTTTACAATTATAATAAATTGAATATTAATGGGTTTAGTTTTTGAAAAATATAATTATATCCTTTAATTAAATTATATTTTTGTTTTTCTTTGTAAATTTTGTGTACTATAATATAAAAACACATATAATAATAGTTATTTATGAACGAAATATCATTTATAAATTTTGGGTCCCAATAAGTGTAGAAATATGTTGTTTTATATATAGAATCATTTCTTTAGTGATCACACATCAAATGGTGATATTTCTATATAATTTACAAATATTGGGACTCTGTTAGAAAATATTACCAGTAAGATCATTGCATTGGAATATTTAAATAATATTAATGTTGAGTTTTTTATAATAATTTGAATGATTTTGATTTATTTTTGGGTGATTATTTTCATTAATTTTTTAGTTTTTTTCCTATGATTAAAGTATTTTATATACTTTTTTTAATTATTATGTAGGACATTTTGATAGAATGTCCTTGTTTATGGAATTTAAAATATATTAACATTTAATGTTTAATCTATTTATTTATTTGTATATATTCTTAATATATTTAGTAGGAAAGCCTATTTTAAATTTAAATATATTTCACATTTTATAGGTCATCTAAAAAATCATAATCAATTGAATCCTTATGAATATTATAGAGACTTTTGAACACATGTATTCAATATAAGTTGAATTATTTTATCTAAAATGGTGTAGATGAATAGATTATATGATAGTTATATGAATGTTTTGGGATTTCAAGACAATCATTTTATGGTTAACACGTAATATCTATTAATGTTTTTTAATTTTCTTATCTTATTCAAAAGAACATGTTATTCAATAATGTATTCATTTTTTAAGGGTAAGAGTTTATTTTTGATGCAGAGACAACAAAATTGACTTTTTTATAATGATATTATGGATTCATATACAGATGATCAATACTAATTTTTATAAAATTATGAATTACATATCCCTTAGGTAAATTAAAAATAATATTTATTTACCATATAGAAATAGATAAATATTTTCATTATCATTTTATATTTATATGTTTATTTTATAAATTAGTTATTGGAGAAAAACTGAACTCTATGTATAATACAAAAATCTTATTTGGAAAATAATATATTTATAAGAATTAAAAAAGGGTTTAAAACATGAGAAAAATTTTGTTTTATAATTTTTATTACTATTAGTCCTAAAATAATATGTGAGTTTGAGAAACATATCTTTCATGATATATAAATTTTATATAATATATTTAATGAGAAAAATATTAATCATCCTAGGAATATGTTGAGATACATCCAGTAATATAGTCAAAGTTTATTTAAATGAAATTTATACATTGAAAGATGATTTCATACTCTTTTCATAGAGAACAAATAAATTCAGATGAATATATTTTATATAATTAGGTGTCATCAAAACTATATTATGGGTTTCCTAGTACTAAAAAATATTGGACATATTTGGAAATTATCATTGAACAGACATATCTTATTATATAATTTGTCTCATAAGCTGAGGAAAATAAAATAACATAATACAATGCATAGATAATTTCTTCTATTGCAGGGGTTCTTAGATGGAATTCATCAGGAAAATGTATAGACTCTCTCGGATCTATATTAGATAGAAAATATAATATTATACATGGAGAAGATAATTTTTTCTAAAAAATTTATTGATTAAATTAGTGTCATTTGTTTATATGAGTATGTAAATGAATTAGTAAAGGTAATACTCTTATTCGGAAATGAGAGGAGAACCATTTAAAAAACTCATAGATCATTCTGAAGATATAAATGATAGATGAACATTAATATATGTTTCCACTAGATGGAAGAATATGTTTTATTATACATACCAACAAATTTTATTTATGGGGAATGTGAATAACTTCCTACATTATCTTCAAAAAATAATTAATTTTGAAATGTTTATACAAATAAGGTATACATAAATTTTCTAAATAGATTTTCAAATTTAATTTATTTAATATAAAAATAGAATATTTGATGATATATCATAAATATGTAAGATTTATATTACAATAATGGAAATAATCATCATTTTTATGTCAATATTATATGAATTCAAATTAACACATGACTTTTTGGGTGTGGTAAATTCTAAATTATTTCCATCTTGGGAATATTCATACATGGTACAAAAACCTTCATTATATACTAATTATGTAATATTTATTTCATATTTTCAAAAACAAATTTGGTATGTAATGATATCATAGAATAACGAATAATGAATGAAAGATGTTAAAAAATTGATAGGAAAGTGGCCTGGTATTGCCTTGCTTCACATTTTTTATTTTATCATAGTATTTTGAAAATAAAACTCCTTACCATGTTACTTGATTTAATGAAATGTTACACAATTACATACCTTTTTACACTTTAATAAATGCTAATGATCATGCAAATATTCAAAAAAAATAGTTTCATTGGAATATTGACCGTCCATTGATCAAAATCAACAGTGAATCTTCCTTTGTTTTTTATGAAAGTCCCAATCTGGTATTCTATTTCTTAAGTAGTAAATATTGATCTAATACACTTCTTAAATGACATAGTAATAATTTCACACTCTTCTACGAGATCTAAACAGATATATTAATAAAATATCAATCAAATTGTATATATAGAAGCATTCCTCAATCCATGAAATAAATTAAAAAATAATTATTCAAATACACAATAATTTTCAAGATAAATTAAGAAATACAAAATTATATAGAATTAACAGTGAATATAGATAAATATTTTAGAATTAATATCAACAAATAAATCATTGAAAATGGGTAAAATAACATTCCACATACACTATATGTTTCTACCACATTATTGAAGAACATAAACTAGCGTTCTAAGGGCAGAACAGAATATAAAATAAAAATGATTGAAATTATGATAAATTTGAAGTTGAAATTTGATCCTCCAACCAATCCATATCCACCCCTTGACTCTATTGATATTTCCACATTTTCTATCACCTATTTAATTCACATAAAATTTTATCATGACCATACTCATTATAAATAGATGAATCCACCTATATTTTTTATCTTTTAAATTCTTCCTATAAATATTTTGTCATTCCATTCTTCTTCATTTCTATTGTATATTAACTTAGATTTTTCATTGAGATATAATTTTTTGGATTTTTTTACATATTTTTTTTTGTATAATGTGGATATAAATATGTTTCCATAATATTTTCTAAATTCTCATTTGGTATCCCATATAAATCCCAATGATATACACATTTTAAAAAATAAATTGATTGTCCCACTAAACTATAGCCAAGAACACATCGATCATCCTTCTCATAGATTTTCCATTTCATGGATATGATTCAGCCAAAAATAAGTTATTATAAAATCCTCTACATTATTTTATTCACTATCTCTTTTTCACATCCATGTTTCATTGGAGATCCCTTTGGTATAACATCTATCTCCCTCAAATTTTTTTGGCACTCCCGATGGTGGAACTGTCATTATGTATCAATTCTCTTTATACTCCATCCTACCTAGAATAATGAAAAAAAATTCAGTCAATATCATAGAAGAACACTATGAATCCCAGATGTCAATTTGTTTTCTTTATTTCATCAATACACAAAACCACCTCATAGAAAATTTATAAACCGTAATATTTACAGTTAACATACAATAATGATCCATAGTGTTGGGACAGAGCCCATGATATATCCTCCTATAGTTTATCTGTATCTAATATTGCAATGAAAATATAGAAAATCATGTGGTGTAGAGGATGTCATTTATTTTTGTGGAACTGAGCTTCCATTCCTACTTCCGTAGAGATCAAGTGGTGTAGAAGTGGTTGAAACGACATAGTGAAATAATTTTATTATTCCTCATACTATTAGGTCTTAATACTAGTTTTATAAAGCTTATTCTTCTTTTCTATGGGTTCCTTCACCCACATAGATGTTTTGTTGAACTATATTGGTGAAAACAATTACCCATGGCCTTGTGGAGGCAATATGGTTTATTCAACTTTTCTAATAATATGATCTATTATTTTATATGGTGAGAAAAAATAGTGACTTCATAATGTAGAATATGATATTTAGTTGGGGTGGTGTTGATGGTGTGTTTGAATGAGGAGCATAAAAGATGGGAATCAAGAATCCTCATTTTTATTAAAATATAAAATAGATTTAAAAGAACTATTCCAACAATGAAAACTCATGTGTGAACCCACTACCAAATAGTGTTCTATGTGGAAGCCTCGAAGAACGAAAACGAGGTTGTATTTAAATTGTTGCCACATACTCTCACACACACCTCTCATAGGTTATGATGACATGAAATAACCTAGTGGGCTTTGGACAACCCTATACCTTTGTGCAGAATACATGTATTGTACAGTACATTTCATATGAACGATAGAAATACCCTACTGGTTAGTTTTATTTTCCTCATACGGGTTCCATGTAACTTTTTGATAGGGGATGAGTGTCTGCCCAGTGCTACCCATTTTTGTTCCATAAAAATAAAACACTTTTTATGATTATAACCGAAAAATGAAATGAAAAAACAATAAAAATAAGAAATTCCATTTATTTTTATTAAAAATACTTTTTTCCAAAAATTTAAACAAATTTTAATAAAATAATTAATTATTTATGGATCATAGTTATAAAAATTAAAATTCATTATTTAACATTAACTTCATTCACAGAAACATGATGAGAAAAAATACAAACAATACTTTGGTATGGTTTATCCTCATAAAATAAATATTAATGTAAAAAATAAAAGGGAACAATTTCTCCCAATATTCAAATATCAATGTAACGAAATTAACCAATTAACATTTAGAAATCAAAATTATTATAATTCAAATAGAATACTAATTATAGTTTATACTCATTAAAGTAAAAATAAAACAATATTTCTTAATTTATCCCATTTAATCATCATGGGTCTTCTCCCTCATTTTATTAATTCATCAAAATTATTTATTACTAAACTTGTCATTTTTTAATTTACATCATAAAAAAAATTATATCATCCATGGTATGAATTCTATTAGTGTTATCCTCATAAAATTAGTAAAACATCAATTTATATAGGGATGAAATGGAAAAAAAATTCACACTCTGAAGGAAAAAGTCACATGAATATTTAAACTATTTAATTATTGATATAATGACATTGTGGTAAATGGTTGCTAGGTATTGATATTAATAACCTTATGGATTGAACTGTAGGTTAATACCTATTAAATGATATATGATATCCAAAGACAAAGTCAAATTATATTATATTAAAAAAATGTGACAACATCCTCTTTCCCGTCTCAGAATAAATAAAATGAAATAATCAAAGTTCAAGGATTATTGTACACATTCTCGAATTTTCCCTAACCATTATTTTGTTCTTTATCATCTTATTTTTTCAATATTTTTTCAATGTTTATGGAATTTTATGCTTTATATTAATAATAAATACACCCCCAATCCCATAAGACCATATCATCATTCAGGTAATAGCTTTTTATTCTTATAAGTCATAACCAATTAATTTATTTTCCCCTACTTTTATATGTTTCCACATTTTACATAAAACGTGTTTCATAGATATATTATAAATGAACAGAAACCCTTCAAAAAATTGAAAAGATAACCCCCATATAAGTTTTCCGTTAAATTAAGTGCATCCATATTACAATTACTTCCCTAACCCCACCACTATGTTTTAAAATATCATGTATAATAAATATGATATTTTAGGATTGTTAAATATTTTTTTTGTATAGAGGGGCTTTCATAAAATTTTCACTCATTATTTTTAATTTTATAATAAATTATTAATTTATAACATAAAATAACTTTAATGGTTGAAATTATAAAAATTCATCAAAAATATTAAATTTTTCTTTGTTTAAAACTAGTTTTTTAAAATTCAAACGCAGGTAATAAAAAGATGAATGGCCCGATATCACTCAAGATATATTACAAACATATAAATTAGTGTTATTATGCATAAAAAACCTCTTCAATATGAACTATAGAAATTTGGTCATTATGTCATGGTATAGATAATAATAATAAATTATTAATTATTAATTTCATAAATTCGTATTATGAAATATTATGGGGAAATTTACTTAGTATGAAATAAATAATTCTACTAAATCATAATTAAAATAATTGAAATATTTTCTATACTACAATAATTTAATTATCCATGTAACTCATTCCATAAAAATATCATGAAAAAATCATAACAATAAAATATTATTAAGAAACTATTGTCGTATATATTAGTAATGTATAGAAAATATTATTAATGATGGCATGAATATTATCATTTATATAAAAAAGTTATTTCAAAACCATGAGGAGAATAAAAAATAATTATTTAATGAGAATGTGAACTCTCATTTCCACATGAATACCATATTTGATTATTTTTCTTCTTTTTATTGTTTATTTAATTCGTTCTATGTTGTTTATATATATAGAAAAAAACTATTACAACTATAAGAACCATTTAATGATGTTAATAATTGTTGAATGGATAAGTTATTATACCATAAACTCACAAATACAATAATATATTACGAAAATTGGTTCATCCTAGAATTAAATTTTGCTAACATTATAGATCATCATATCCACATGATATATACTCAATATATGGGATGGAGAAGTGTGACATCCTTTGTTGGTTCATGGGGTTGGTTCCCACTGAACATTTCCATTCCTTACATTTTACATAAAATGGTTTTCTTTTTCAGAATTTATTTATTTTAATTGAACCAAAATTATAAGGATGAAAATAAATAAGGGTGTCATTCCTCTAGGAATGAATATTACATAGTATTATCATAAATATTTAATTTTAACCAAAATATTGGTCTCTAAAATATAATTTCGTTATCTATATAATTTTTTATGTTTAATTATGGTTATCTCTTGGAAAATTATGATATTTTCAATACCCTCACATTTAATTTTAATGGTATTTATAAACTATTCTCTCTTCATTTTCAAAAACTATCTCATGTTATGTTTATGTTTTAAACAGTCAATCACTTTTGGTGGGCAAAATCCATTTGTTGATGAAAATAATTTCTATAATTAATACGATATGGTCTCCCAACTATAGATCTATTATAGGATATATGGTATTACCATAATGTGTCTTCCAACAACTCTCTAATATTTATGGTATGTTTTTAATTTTTTGTCCCAAATAAAATTAATTTATTGGTTCGAGTCTTCAATTTTTACATTTGTTTTTTGATGGTAAAATGGAGATGTCTTTTGATCAACCCATTCATCATAAGATTACACACCATTATTATTTTGAAAATGTGAATCCTTTGGACCTAAATGTCATTTCATGAGACAAAATACCCCAAAAACAATATCGGACATTACCAAATACCATGCAACATTGGATTATTTATTTTTTCCCTTGTCATCCAACCATTTGAATACATAATGAACATCATGAAGAATATATGATATCCATAATACATGAATTTTTTCCCTTAAATTAAATACACCATACATCAATTAATACACATATAATAACATATTTTTTGAGGATTCTCTTTTATTTCCCAAATATTTCAAAATAGTTGTCATTTCATACATTTCCCACAATATTTATGATACTGTATAAAAAAATTGGCAAATATATTATTTATGAAAGGATATATTATTCTTTTACTTGATCTGTAATCTGGACTCGAAAATAATGTATGTAACAAAATACAGATATATATTAATTTAAAATTTCTATAATGTAACATATTGTGACATAATCATTAAAATATTTACAAAAAATAAATTCTCCAAAATAATGAATCTATATTCACACATGAGTTTTTTTTATTGAATTAGAGTTACATTGATATGGTGCATAATATGCAGAGAAATAAATTACTCTTTGGGTATACCAAGATATATTTAAATCAATAATTTAGTGTTGTTTTTAGGTATATGATTATTTATTTGTTTAGATCTAGAAACACCAATTTGATATTGTTGTGTTGTATTTTAATGTGATTGGCCACCTTCTTTTCACCACTATTTTTATAATTGATATCCTTGTTCAGCTCTTGATAAAGTATCACAAATATCTGCATCAATAGATTTACATATACCTTATTTATCAAGAACATATTTTTTCATGATCATAAAACACAACTAATTTAGTTCTAATGTAGTAAAGTATGAATTTATCAAATTAAAAAAATTATCAGTAATGAATTAATATTCAATTTCATTGTACTTAAGATAATTATCAACAATTATTATATGGAACAACATACAACTTATGGCATTACATCAATTCATAATTATTGTTATACTCCAAATGATTGGTTTGATGTATAAGTAATTATCACAATTGGATGTTCCCAATTTATTGGTTGCATTATTATGGGTAATCAATATTTGGATTAGATCATACAATTATTCCTCATAATCTTCATTAAAATAAAATATATCTTCTTTTATATGAAATATCAGAAGATTAATAGAAATATTACTAAACTCCATGATGGATATTCTATATAATAAATATTTATAAAGAATAAACAAATATTATTCATAAAAATTGAATAATGAAATGAATTTATCACCTTGAATTTAAATTTATCTACCAATATTACTTTTTATAATTTATTTGTCATAATACTATCAAAATCTCAACAATGAATAGAAAAATTCACAATTAAAAACAAGAATATATTCAATTCATTTTTCTAAAAGAATTTGTAGATTTTCCAAGATATCATAAATCAAATTATAGAAAATAGTAATTTCATTAAGGAATACCCCATGAAATAATCCATATGATCTGAAAATATAATTTACATCCACCATTGATCTATAACTTGGGTATTTAAAAAAAAGGAATAATTTTACAAGGAATGTATTCACAAGTACATGGAAAAGTTCCCTTCTATTTGTAATTTATCGAAATGGGAACTTGATATATTTGAAGACCTTCTATGAAAAAAGAATGAGTTTAACCCAGTTTTTTATCTTGATTTTGGTCAATGTATGGAATGTGGATGTGTTTAATTATATTGACATGATTTATATTACTATAATAATTACAGAGTCTAAAACTATTTTAAAATCTCACATAAATTAGTTCAAATTTATTATTCATTTTAGATGAAAATTTGGGAATCATGGGAAATATAGAGGCGGGGTTGACCTATTGTGAGTTAGAAATTGGATAAATCGGTTTATATAAAAATAACCCACCTAAATCATTATTTACTACCTCCATGATGGTGGTCATTTTCCTAGTATGGGTTACCATACAGGTCTATAATCCATCATTAACAATATTCTATGGAATATGATTTTTGGGATAATTATTGTGATGTATCCAAAACACCAACCTATAGATAGTTTGAATCATTTCAAAATTACAATTACTATCTTTTTATTTGGATTGGAAAATTTATTATCATTTATTACTCATGATTTTTATCAATTCTTGTGACACATATATTTAAAATCGTATGGGATAGGTTATAATTCTATATTCAAAGGTTGTTAAATGATTATTTTGAATTTCTGTTTACCACATTAAATTAGTGAATCTCATGTGTAAAAAAATCAGATTATATTTTCATCATCCTAAAATGTAATATAAATTAGATGTGATCTCTTTCTCAATCATGAATTCACAGTTTCCTTTTTCTGTGTACATTCTTGTTCAATGATATTATACATATAACAATGATCTATTTTGTAGAATTATTCGGGGAATATATCAAAATCATTGATAGGTATAATATCATTATAATGGTAATAAAATTTATGAATGATTACATAGAGGTTGATTTTAGTATCTAAGAATGTTAATGTTATCTATATTGTCGCCGACATCTATCAAAAGGGTTTTTTCCAGAACATTGATTATTTTTTTGGTTATCTCCTACAATATTATTACCCAAATAATTATTGAATGGCATAGATATTTTTTTTCATCCAATGTAATTACATAGAGGATGATTATAAAAATTCAGTAATTTAAAAATAACAAACAAATCATCTTTGTCTACTTCTTAATGAATTATAGATATGGTTGAGTGTTGAGAAACCAATATTATGTGATTTAAATCATCTATTTTAAATGATAAAAATAATAATGTGGAACATTAGTTTTACAGAAGAGAAGGTATAACACAGAGCAATAGAAAATTTTTAAGAAATGTTACTGCAATAAATAAAAAACATTTATAGATCCTGATACATTTTTAAAAATTGTGGTGTCATAAAATATATAATTCATCTCCATATGAATATTTTATGAATCCAAACAATTCACTTTTTTCATCATGATTACTTAATAAATTTTACGTACATTATATTTTTATATATGGATTCAAAATGAGAGACATTGTTTTCAACTTTTTGAAAGGATTAATAAATTTTAATTTTCATTTACTCCTCTCGCTACATCTTGGATTTAGTAAACCAATATGTGAATAGTTTTGGAATATCCTCATTTTCCCATTGTTCTAATGGTAAGGGTGTTTCATTGAATTCCATCCAAAAAAACATTTTTCGTTACATTATTCACAATTTCTTTTTTCAATATGATAGATTAACAATTAAGAATCTATTCCTAATTTACAAAACATATTCCTTTATGTTCAATATGTCATTCCTTGGGTTCAGGTGACAGAATCTCCCATTCACTCCTCCTGATGATCATAAATACACTCTCTATTTGATTTATAACTCTTTGGTCGGGTTGTTTTCCTAAAAGTTTTTATTTTCATGTCTATAATAAATCCTGGTTTGTTACGTAGCTTATACACCTTACCGTAAACCCCTTCTTCCAGGGATCAATGCTATTGATTATCCAATGATGGTTAACTTGTTGAGGGATGATCATAAGGACTCTTCTATAAAGGTAGTTATTAGATTATATTCTATTATTTTTTCTGGAAAGGTTATTCAATGAGGGGAGGTATTTGGAATGTTTGTTGGTATGGTTACTGTGATTGATATGGATTTAGATATAATGATGTAACGTGATTTTAGTCAGTATATCCTAGAGGTACTTTTGGATTCTCCTTACATGGATAATTTTATTTTGAACATTTCATTGTTGAATGTATACCACGCATATAAATGTTACATGAACATTAAAAAATTGATTAGTAATGTTTCTAATTGATAATCATTCTACCTAAATGTGAGGTGGTACACAGTTCTCTCTTATGTGAGTAACAAAAAAAATTTGAACAAAACATAATAATTATTCTATACAGGTTTAAATTAAAGTTGTTGATATATATTTTTCATACAACATCAATCCCTCATTTTCCCAATCATTTTAATATGAATTACATAGAATTTTGTGTTATCTTCTATAGTATGCTTCTAGAATTCATTGGTGAATTTTTAACCAATTATCATCAGGATAATGCATGTAATAGGTTTCATTCATATTAAATAAATATGTGGTATAAGAAGACTATAATTTGAATCTCTTCCACAAAATGATTAGGATATCATACAAATATGTTATTGACTCAACAAATATATTGATTAAGAGATTATAATGTTTATTTTAAGATGATGTTGAGGTCCAAAATTTTCATTGTGCTTTAGAATTTTGAGGCGATTTATTTTTTAAATTATTTCTATTATCTCCCAAATCATAGACATAATTTGTTAATTAGATATAAAACTACTCATTAAGATCCCATTCATATGAAAAGGGGAATTATATCATGCTGAATTGATCTTCATCTACTCCCCTTGATATGGATCATGAATATATTTAAATAAATTGTTGAAAATTCTAGATCAGATATTTACCTACAAGGAAATATAATTATAGATACACTTGATTAAAAAACACAATTTAATTTAAATTTATTAAGGTGGAATAGGTAATTGATTTTTTTAATAAACTATTGGGGGAGAAAAAGGTCCCTTAATATTTATATTGGGTATATATAAATTCTTGTGGGCTTGTAATTAATATTACAAGAACAAATTGAGTCCTCATGATTAATATGAACAACTGTTTCTCAAAAATTTGATTTATAATTATAGTTAAAATATTATTTATATATTAGGATCAAATATAAATAACTCCTCATTAATGGTCATTTTCATGAAGTTTATAAGTGAGATTAGTTCTCAATCCCAAGCAGTAGAGATATTTGTTTGTGAAAAAAAATCCTAAGGTGTCTGAAAATATAAATTTTATCCATAAGGGATGTAGTAGAACATGTAATAGTGAAATAGTGTACAAATATCATTGGAAAAATTTAAAAACAAAATTATGTGTATTTATATTTATCAAAATAGTGGGAAAAGAAACAACACAAAATAATCCAATGTGAGATAAAACTGATCAGGTTAGAATAATATTCCTATTTTTAATGATACCATTGTCATTTTAAGATATATATATATATTCCCATATTTAGATTATTAAATTAATATATTCACAATCACTTGTAATTTTTACCATGATCAAATTTAATGACGATGAGAAGAGCCCAAAATATTTTAATAATTTGTACTATTCAGCTTCTAATATTCAAAAGCCTCAATAAATCCCCATTTATTTTCATAGGAAATAATCCATCTTTATTATTCATTCCAAATAAGTCAAGCATGATAATAGTTTCATACACACATTTTTAGTGATAATAATACTCTCTTAAATACTGTAGACTAATCACTCATTATAATCTGAAACCTGGTTTTGTGTGAAAAAATGCTATAATTAAGAAAATAATTAGAAAAAAAGGAAATAACGAAACACACAATCACATTAAAATTAAATTATAAAGTCAAAAATTGAAAAAAAAAGTAACATTTAAAAGAGAATATTTTTTTTCCAAATAAAGCTCATGGTCTCTAGTATCACAAATAGATCACCTCATTCTCTAATATCAATAATATTCCACAAAACTACTAAATAAGAAAAAATATATTTTTGATGGGTAATATAAATATAACAACAAAAAGTGTATAATGAAGTAAAATTGAAAATTGTGATATTGATCTTCCATTTGAGCCTTCTTCTCCCCATGTCTCTATTTATGGTCCCTCTCATATTCGATCTAGTCAATATCACCCCCTTCAAAATATCATTTAACTCAAAATTATATAGAAATGAATCCAGTTATAATTTTCCACAAAAAATTACTATTTTAATTATTTTTCATTTTTTTCAAATTTAAATATTTTGTATCTTAATTTAAATTATATAGAAGGGAATCCTTGTTTTTATGATTTTTTTACCTTCTGTTATGTATATAAGGCATCCATGGGGATGTTTGTAATTTTTTCCCTTAATAATATTAGTGTATCACATTGATATCCTTAGGTTATGTTCTATTTCAAAATATAGTGGAAATACCACTATGAAATAACCAATAACACTAGTCATAATGTCGATGAAGAGTTATGGAGAATTATTGAGTCTGAAAAGAATTACTTTTAATTCATAGTGCCTATATCTTTTATGAAAAGAATTATTGGGGATATCATCCATCCTTACCCTTACTTGATAGTATCCTAACCACAAATCTACCTTGGACAATTATTGTGCTCCACGCAGCTCATCAAAAAATCATCAATTCACGAGAGAGAAAACTTTTCCTTTATCATGATTTTGTTATTCTCATGATAATCGATGCAAAGGTGCATTGACACATCCTTCTTCTTGACTAAAAGGAGTGGTGCACCCAATAGTTAAGCACTTGGGCCTATAAACCCTTTATCCATATTCTCTTGCAGTTGTTTCTTCAACTCCTCAAGATCTAAGAAATCCATTCTATACAGAGTCTGGTATATTAGAAATGCCCCAGGTATAAGGCCAATTTAGAATTCAACTTATACTATAAGAGGAAGACCCGACAATTCCAATGGAAACACTTCAGTGTAGTGCCTCACAATAGGATTGTCATCAAGGATGGTCTCTTCATTGGACTCAATCATCTATGACAGATAAGCATGCCCATAAGGCTGTAATATCCATTCTTGAGATGATGGAGCTATTGAAGATTAATCTGCCTCCTTGTAGTTGTATTGAATTGTGGGTTGATTCTCCACATGGAGAGTGATTTACCTCTTACAGGAAATTATGTTAGATCTATATAGTGAAAACCAATCCTTTCCACAAATTAGATGAAATTCTACTAGATAGAGTATGATGAGGTTTTTTGGGAATTTTAATCAATCAATTATGACAGGGGAGGTGTTATATTCATCTGATGCAATGATTGACCCTTTTTCCATTTACACCAACATCATTAATTCCATGATTAGATGTGCTGTTGGGATTGTTCTACAAAACATTCAGGATATAAAATATTGTGTTGAACCTAAATCAAAAAGCACCTTCTCTATTCGTGATTGAATAACTAGCATAACTATCACCACATTGTTGTTAGGGTTCACTTTTGTGGTAGTGATGGAAAAAGCTCACTCGTTCTCCCCTGGAGGTTGTTGGTTGCCGCTGAATAACCTTGTCATTGGGAATTGATTTGAAAGATTCCATAGTTCTTTGCAGTTGAATCAATGAATAATGTGTTGGTACTTGAATCGAGCATTCCTCTCCTCTGTCAAAGCCTCAATTTTTTCTTGTCGGTAGTTAATAGCTAGGTGTCCCTTTCTTTCACACCTAAAGTATTTCCTTGTCCCCTTCAGGCAATTTTCAGGGTGCTTCTTTCCACCCCTTTAGAAAGTGGGGTACTGTATTTTCTTAGCACTATTGGATTTATCCATCAGTCTTCCAGAATTGTTTTCCACCTTATTCTTCTTGTCCCCACGATACCCCTGTGGTTCGTCAATCTCTATTTCAACCATTAGGGCACATCAGACAATTTCTTCATAGTTGTCGATGTTTTGGATTTCCAGGGCATTCTGCAGGCTAGGTTTCTACCCCCCAAATAAGCATTCATACTTGCATTTAGGGGTAATGAAAAATCTGGAGGCATATCGTGCAAGCCTTGTGATTTTTTCCTCGCATTCTTTGATATATTCGTTGTCTTTTATTCTTTAGATAAAGGAAGCCCCTTTCAATCATAAGATGAAGGGTTCTTGGAAAAGAATTATCAAAAAACATCATTCATAAATCCTTCTATTCCAATGCCTCGATCACCTCTTCAGGCATTATATTTTTTATTAATGTCCATGATTGATTAGCTTCGCCCTCCATATGATAAGCAGCCAATAAAACATTCTCTTGTTCAGAACAATGAAATATAGAGAAGATATTATCAATGGAGTGGATCTATTGTTCGGAGATTTTGGGATCAGATGACTTATTAAATATAGGATGCCTTTTTCTCGTGATGCTTTTGATAGATATTTGTTCTTTCTTAGGTGGGGTTGAAAATTTCTCTTAACCTAGGTTTCTAGTCAACGTGAGTGTTTAGTGAGAGAGTATCGTGAAAATGTTCGTAATTCCTGCACCCATCGGAATTGGGCATCTCATTAGAAAAATTATCACAGTGATCATCACATTGGTTGTTAGCCCAAGTCCTCATATTAGTGGCCATTTTCTAGTCTTAAATTAAAATTTTGGGGTAATACATAAAGGGTAATCCTATGAAAAAAATGATGACTTATAAATCGGTTCTATTTTCTTAATTTATGAATTTATAGGTTTTAATATATGTTATTCAACATATAATCTTACGTTATTTTTTTATTTCCCATAATAATGGTTCATACTAATCTCTTTAATTTAAAAATGCATATGCCCTAGATTTTTCATAACCAAGAGTGAAGAAAAGCCTGTTGTCATGTACCATGATTCCCCGGGTTAAGCACAAAACTCTTCATCGGGGTTTTCACCCCATGGTTCATCTGTTCCAGAGCCACCTCTACCTGCTCGTACCCAGACATGGATGTATTTTCTTGATAAAAAACATACTAAATAGCCACCAAAACATAGATATTTTTTTACTAAACTTAGTCTTGTCTCTAAGTATTCACTTGGTTTTTCTAATCCTAATCCCAAAAATAACTAAACATATCCTCTAATACAAACTATGACATCCCTTCTCTTTATTACACACTAAAACATGATTTATTACATAAAAATAATTTCATACCTCAAATAAGATTGAGTGGCCTAGTGTCATTGGGGCTTAGGATCATTACATAAAAACTTAAAACATTAAATACAATATTCTTTTTGAAAAATTCCTTTACATGACCACAATATTCCCTCGTACTCAGCATTGAAAGGGATTAACTGATGACATGCATAAGATAAAAGTGATCAATAAAACTTATTAAAGGAGTAAAAGTGAAATAACATGAATATCATAATACATTTTAGTCAATAGGAATAAAATTATATCACAAGAGAAACATGAACATAAAGGAATGATAAGTCATGATAATCATAACACAGAAATGTGGCAACAACACTTAACATAGAATTAGCATGAATTAAGGCTCACTGCACATGGATTATTAGTAAACCCTCATAGAACATGAATTATCATGATTGAACATATATTTCACATGATGTATCATGATACTATACTTTACCTAACGAAATAGAGGACAATCAGGGTGCACCGATCATAAACATTTCATTTCATGCATAAGTGTGCAACATGGATCATATAATATGGAATCAATCAACATCATATGTTATTCCATGATTATGTAATTTGGAATAAATACATGAATGTACCATTAAATATATATATGGGCATATAGGTGAATACCCTTAATAGAGACATGGGTATTGTATTAACTATAGAATGATCTTGGATTGGTAAAAAGCGGTGAAATTTCGGTAGACAAATGGTGTGACATAAAGATTCATGAAAATGAATGATGAGAGAGAAATGGGTGTCTTATCATATGTACATGAAATGGATAGTAAGGGGGGTCATATAGATACATTTCCCAACAAAAGTAATGGAATTTAGATGCATAATACAAAATAATTACTTGGATATAAAAGAGCAGAGAGAAAATCCTCACAGAATTTCAGCATGGTAAAAGGTGTACATGGGAGGAATTAATGGGAGAGAAAAAGATAATACCATTATCCAAAAATAATTAGTGATGTATGGGGGATGTGTTAAATCATAGACCAATAATTTTTACTGAATAAAGGGCATAACAACCTAATGAAAATAGGAAAAAATGAAAATGGAAGAAATCCCTTACGTGGATGTGTGATCCCAAAAGCTTGAGAGAGGCTTGAGAGAGGCTTCATGGGAGATTGGGGCACCTTGAGAGGATTATATAGAGATTATGGCAGAGTTTTGACTAACTCCAATGTCTTTGAGTGAAGTGGAAGTCGGAACATGGGTGGTTTTGTATAGGAAAGGAGAGAATATTTTTAATTATTTAGGTTTGGGTCACCACAGATTAAAATAATCAATACGGAAAACCAGCCCATGGTTTTTGCACAATGTTTTTTCCAAATGGGAGTGGAAAACAAAATTTTATAAGGAAAATGACTGAGGTTATTAAAATAATAGGGTCTTTTATGTGGAGGTGAGTAACACTCTCAAATAAATTTATTTATAAATTGAAAATGTTATATAACTCTATGAGGGTCAACTAATGTTTTGTAAAATAAATCAAACAAACCTAAAATTAAATTATTTTAATCATAAAACTTATATGGGATGAACATAAGAATTTTAGTATTTTATTACAACACTATTTGGTAATTATGATGTCATAAAACACATTATATATTTATAATCTATTTATTTTTTACCAAACACATTCTACTATCTCAGAAAATTATGAAACATTAACCGTTGGATAATTTCAACTTCCTGATTAAAAAAGTAATATATATTTAATCTAAATAATTTTCTAAATATGTGAATTTTTACTTTTTATAGAAAATCCTACATTTATCGAAAATTCATGGGTTTTGACAAAAACAACATTCAAACCTAATAAATTACAATTGCATTCATTTAATAATACGATCATGTATATATAATGAAAAGAAAGTTAATAATAATAATATTTTATTAAAATGATTCTTAATTAAAAAATCCTTTAATTCATCAAAATTGATTTTGTAAATGAATATTAACTAATAATATTATTTCCACTTATTAAACTATTTACAATGTAACATTAATAAAATGAATGTATATTAATTATTATATAAAAAATAATTCACATAATTATAGTGCTATGTCTTGTTACATAACCCCTTATAAAACATGCATAAGACTGAATGGTAAGGAGTGTGATGGTGTGATACTCTTGGGGTGTCTCGGATAACAACGCTCGGGTGGTAATCTCTATCAACATCCACTTCTCTCGTAGGCAGTTCTATTCAAGAATAACATGTTGAAGCATAGCATGGGCTTGGTAAAGAGTGAAACCCAATTATTCCACATACTATCTGAGCTCCACCAAATGGGCTTCATACGAGGAAAGCCTATAGGATTAGGTCATCTCTTACTTTGTCTGAGTAAATTGGATTTGTTAAAGCCCTATATTTATAGTAATCATGTGATCACTATTCAATGGCTGTATTAGTAGTGGTAAAAATTCATAATGGTAATTTAAAATCTAGATACAAAAAACAAAATAAGTTCATATGTTATATAACCATTTTATATAATAGGACATTTAATTAGATCAAGAGGAAATTTCATTAGTGAATGTTTGGATCGTTACACTATTAAACAAGAGTTCTCCTCTCATATTGATCTATAGAATGAGGATGACATGTCTTACTCAAAATAACCTACGATATCAAATCCTTCTGAAAACACTTCTTGAAATGTTAGGTGACACTAAGATCTCTATATGAAATGACACACCTCTAAACACAATTCACTCAAATTACCTCATTCATGGAAGAATTACAAATATCATCAATTATATGGGATTCCCTAATAAGAATAAATTTAGAAACATTCATAAGTGTATCAACAATAAACATTATGGTGTCATTATTATGAGTTATCTAGGTTAATACAAACATTATATCCATAGTGACATCATCCCAATTTCACTCCAGAGTTGGAAAATAATGTCAAATTCACCAATGACCAATGATGCATGAGTTTCACATGATGACTTGTGAAACATATCACCCTAAACTATGTTTCAACATTATTCCATCATGAACAATTGTACTATCTAAATAGATCATGATACATATTTTTCAACCATGGATGTACCCCCATATAGAAGTATGATACTCTTTCACATACTATTCACACATGTCCATAAGAACCCAGACACCGTCATAGAAAAGAATATAATTTCAATTGCCCTGAATAAATCCCAATGATGTATCCCAACCATAAATGTTTCCTCCCATAACTAAAACTGATGGGTTTGATAAATGCTTGGTCTTAATATAATCCAAATAAAATGCTATATAATAGATGTAGATGATAGGTATGTTCATCCCTTAAACTCATAAATATATAGATTCATGTATACAAATAGGTTCATTACCCACCACTCATCATATTAATCATGTACTGACTCTTCCTGTATATTTAACTCAATTCATTGGTAACAATATTTCCCGTACATGTTGTATAATCCCACATGATATTGAAGGCCTCATATACTCAACCCACCTCATATGTTTAACATTCTAGTCCCTATGAGCAATGATATACCTAAGGATATTCTTGTCTATGTAATCCAAAATCCTATAACCCATGATATAATGCCACTAAAATCACAGGTCATATACAATTATAGAAAACTCCAAATTTTATGTAACATAATTCATCTCTTGAGGCCTCAATTGTCTTAATCCAAAATAATCAAATCGAACATATTTCATATAAACTACTCTAAGTCTAAATTTGGATTCATCACACTATATGATTCACCGTACATGTAATGTGATGATAGATGTTCAAGTCATTATTCCATTTATCTCTTATAAATATCTCTCATAAGATTCTAACCAAAAAACATCAACGATTTCATAGTTAACCCTATCAACAGTTTTGAAAAATACAAATTTCCCTTGATAATGCACTGATAGTAACCATCAAATCAAAAAAAAATCTCCAAATCTTTAAAACATTCTTAGGATATTCCCAATATAGGATAGTTTTTTCAGTCTATGGGTCCATTAACGCTACTTCCTTAAATATGGAACGACCTAAGAAGTGAAATTTATCAAACTATAAACAACAATTATTTATCATATCATAAATATGACACTCTCTCAATGTAATAAGAATGATTTCAAGAGGATTGAAATGATCATCTTCTAATTAGGTGTACACAAATATATAAATTACAACTTCCATCAAAACACTATTCCAGAAAAGGATGAAATATATGGATCATCTTGTATAGGAATATTGTTAGTGCATTAGTCACCCCAAATGTCATCAAAATGAATATATACAATTGATAACTACTTTTAAATCAGTTTGAGGTAGGTTTTAAGGTCTCAGCCTCAACTAATGTTGTCCTTATATCTAATCCATCTTAGATAATATAGTATCACATATTATATAATCAAAGACATCACCGATGAATTCAAGAGGAAACTTGTTTTTTAATAATCTGTTTCAACCTATGATATCCCGCTCACATGATAAAAGTCCCATCATCATTAATATTGAAAAGAATTACAGAAACCCACGGAGATGTATTATGTAATATTAATCCTTTAGCTTCAAGATCATCCAACTACATGTTTAACTCCCAAATATGTATTGTCTCCATTATGTATGGTGGGAGAGAAATTGGTTGTAATATAGGACAATCTCTATATAAATCTAAATCTCACACTCATGTGGTAAGACATAAAACTTTTCTAGAAAGAACGAGGAAACAATTTCTACCAGTGGAAAAAATTAATCACGATACATCCCACAATAATATATAGAATGACTTGATATTTTTTCATGAAGACAAGCTATTCTAAACTTAATTGGCCGTATATGAACATATAGGAGATTTTTCATACCCTAGTGAGAAGTGTTGTTTCATTATAGTGATGGATAAGGTAACCATCCTCCAATAATATTCAATATGAACATGGTATTAAACTAACCAATCTATAAAAAATTAAAATTAAAGTCAATCATTTACCTGAAGATTAGATCCCAAAAGATACATTAACCAGAAATCTCAATAGGATATTAATTGAAACATTCAATATTATCTGATCTCACTCCATATGGTTTGGGGATAGTGACAAAACTATTTAACAATTCCACATATAATAAAAACATTTCAAATATATGAATTGATATAAAGGAAAGTGATTATATTGAATGGAAAAAACATTAATGGGTAAATAATATAGGAATCATATTTATGAATGTTAAAGGTTATAAATCCCTAGTGGCTGAAGTATTATCCATGATGTGAAACATACCTACCCCACTTTCCTAGGATCTAGCATGAATCCATTAAGTAATAACCTATTACTAGTTCATTTATTCCTACACTAGGTTACCACATCCCTCGACTAAACCAGAATTCCCAATGGATATACAGATACATGTATTTTGAGGCATTGAGGTGTCATCTGATATGCCCGTATTGGTCATATTCTCCTAAAACTGATCTATTATTGAATTCTCTAGCAAAACCCCCTTAGGTCGACCAATATTACAAAATAATGACACTGTAATTAGGGGTAAATACATTGCATCAATTTGTGGCCCATCAAGTACCGATGACAACACTGTAACAAAATGAGTTTCAGAGATGGATTTTTCATTTCCCTAAATGATATAACTACAAATAGACTAGGAAAAATAGTTATAGTGATAATTCTTTTCACTCAATGAAGCATTCATAGTTTTACCTATGAAAATATCATGGATACTACAAGAGGAATATATATATCTCTCTCTCAGATTCAATTCTCAAATGTGTTTCTAATTTATCATGTCTACAAAACTTCTCAAATAGAACATGTTCACCAGTGAGTTAATTTCATAGATATGATAGTACTAAAAATTGATCACCCAATAGATCTCATCATCTCCTAAGTATAGAAAAAATCAATAGAGGTTGATGAAATGTTCATCATAGTCTAGTACTCACATGACCTTCTATTCCACTTAAAGAAACTCATCATCATTATCATTCCTCAACATCTTAGTATATATATGTCTTATGAACATCATCAAGATTTCCATCTATGATAACTCTTCTTACTTCCATTCCTACTCTATAATGTCCCACCAATGTTTGGTTGTTACAAAAATCAAGTACAAGAAAATATAATTCAACCTATTTAGGTGTGTTTCAAGATGCTTAAAGAACATCTCGAATGACTCATTCTAGAACATAGATTTGTGGGTCCATCCATCCTTTGTGAACATGGGAAGATTTTGCATCTAAAACTCTTTTGTCAGCTCATTCATTAAAGGAGTGATGTCAACAATCTCCCTTTTTGTGGATCTCATGAGCCTCTAGAAGCTGTCACGGATATGGGAATCCATCTGATCTTAAAAAACTACCAGATTATTCAGTTCAAATATATTAAGAGCACTCTAATTTAAACTCTCCATATTCTCATATTGAAAATTATAATTCGGAGTTTTTTATAAAAGAATAATACACTTCTTATAAAAGTATAAATAAAAATTAAATCGTAAATTTCTTATAAAAAAGATAACCATAGACTCAAAATCTCCCAAAACGTGGATTTCTATTATTTTAGCATATAAAAATATTTTATTTCATTTCATTTCCAAATATAATAGAAATCACATGTCGCTGTTTATATAGAAAGTATGCATAACATGAAAAATTAATATTTCCTTATCATGAACAATAAATGTCCACATATATCGTTGTTTTCATATTATGATTTCTACATACTAATATAATACTATATTAGGGGATGAGTAAAAATATCAAGAACAAATAACATCATAAAATTATAACTTCACACAAAATGTGAATCATTCTAGGTGAAATAACATTTATATTAACAATCACATAGTATAAAAAGTAAACCACACTTTGAAACAAATATTATCCCATTAACATGGGATAGATACTCCCATGAACAAGTTCATTACCAATCCTTGACATATCCTTTTCTCCTTTATACCTCTCCCAAATAATATTGAAATTGAAACAAATACTTATACCTCTGATATCACACTGTAATCTCCCTAGATCTACCACTCCATCATGTTGTTGAAAGAGCATGGTTACAAGACATTTATTGTGTATCTCTGAATTTCATAGGATTTTTACTACTGGTGGGGCTATGGTAAATACAATGTGGTAATAATCCCCATTGATTACATAGTTACAATAATGATGAACAAAATAACAATAATATAAATAATATATATATATATATATCAATGCATTGAAATAATAGAAACAACATGATACAATGTAATTGTAATAATAAAAACAAACTGAATAATCTAATAAATAATAAAAAATATATTATAATTAGTTGTTGAAATTTAACTAAATGTCATTCTAGAAGTCATGAAAAATAAAAGATTAGTAGAATCAAAAAATGATTTAAAATTCAGCTTTCTGAAACCCCATGTGAGACCCATTTCTACTCTCCAACCCATATAGTGAGAAAACTATAAAAAAAATTCATTTTCACTTGTCCAATATTCTATCCATATAATTTACCTAATTTCCAAATGGAGCCCGAAATAGGGTTTGACTATAAATTAGTAGTTCAACACCAACATTTCTATACATTACTAGTCTAATAATAAGTGTGCACAATAAATCAATAATCATGTTTATTAATTAACTAAAAAAATAATAACTTAAACTTGATTCAGATCCAAGTTGGAATATCATTGAGAATGTCTCAGAACCATGCCAACCATAACCATATAACCACGATAAAATATAACCTTCCACTCTGCCATGCAAGAATGTCTTGGATTATGTCTCACAACAATTCCAATCATAACCTTATATCCCATGTATAAATCATACTAAACTAGTTCAAACCTACTATATAAAAATTTCAACCATTAATCAAGGTTTACCCTACTACATAATCAATTCAGTATATTTCACTAGGACTAACCCACTATATAATCATTTCAGCTTGTTTTATTTGGATAGGCTCAATATATAATAATTTTAGCAAGTTTCACTAAGCATAACCAGATTTATAAGAATTTTCGCAGGAATAACTAGTTTTGGACCACTATATAAGCATTTAGTCATTTAATCACTTGGATAACACCCTATGTAAGATTTTAGAATAAAATTGACAACACAAGTCACATCAAAAATTATATCACATCATTTTGAATAACTATTATTAATGAAAATTACAAGTTAACTTCAAATTAATCATTTCATATAATAATTATTCATAACCAATAATATACTAGTTATCACCACAATTAATGCAATACATGGAGAGGATATATTAATAAATCTCTACCAGTCTATGTCCAGTTAAACACAATTTAATCCATTAATAAATAATTTATATTTATGGGTTCACCGACCAAAATGATAACCACAAGATAGGGAAATAATTAATTGGATACAAAGGGGATCCCGTGAATATATAAATTAACTATATCAATATATTTGATGCATGATATGATGGAACGATTTCACTATTTTACATATATGATCATTATCAAATCATGGAATTAATGATTATACCCACTTAATTTAACTACTGTTAAAAAAATTCTTCCAATGAAAAACACCCATGAAGAAGAAGGTGTATATGGTCATTAGAAGGATCCTATATACAAAAAATCAAGGTCCAAACCAATGAAACATATTTTCTAGAGATTATACCACAATGTTTCATGAAAATAAAATATGAGAGAAAATTTGACCAAAACCACTTACCTAGGATTGATCACATGAGAATGTTTTCTGCAAGGGTCGTTAGAAATCCAAAAATCACCTAGATGGTTCTCTAGGCTCGAGATAATGAATCATCAAGTAAGATGAAATAAAAATCAATTTTATTCAATATTTTAATACTATTGGTTTTGGAATTAAACTTTTAGTAATATAGTCACAAATTTTGTAATTATAATTAATGGATTATTCCAAAAAACATGTCACGTTAGATAGCTATAAATATTTCCTAGACCATAAATTACATTAAATCATATACATGTAGTGCATGTGCTTATATGATTGGGTTTCGACCAATTTTCTTATAAAACAACATAAATCCACTAAAAATATTATCTACATACAAAACCCCATGGTAACACTAAACCTATTTTCCAGAACCTTGTTAATTCAAACATGAATAAATTCTCATAATTTAAGTCAATTTCACCTATAGAGTCTCTTCATCTTCAAACAAGACAAGACTAACCAATCTCAAATGAAAACCCCAAATATGGATATATATGAAAATTTATGGGATATTACATTACAGGTGTATTTCCTAAATAAATATTTCGGTTACCACCTGATCAAGAGATACTGTTTTCTATTCAGATTGTTCTTGAATCCAAACTCGTTTTTATCCCATTATATATAATGGAACTTTTAGTTCCTCTAGAATTTATATTCATGATCCTTGATCTAGAAGCTATGACATTTTTACATCCTAATACGTCACCATTGGGTTATCCAAAGATTTTTTTTCAATAATGATGATGTGAATATGAGAATATGTTGGGATTATCATGGATTGAATGAGATGATGTTGAAGAATTAGTATCCCTATTCACACATCAGTAATCCATTTAATCTGTTTATAGGTGACTATATATTCTCCTTGATCGATGTTAAGATAAATTACCATTTGTTTATATTGACATTTTATGAAATACCTTGGATATATTATAGAGTAATCTATGGATTTTATGAGTTCATGTTGGCGTCATTTACTGTAATGACATTGTAGTTGTATTTATGTCCTTGATGAATCATACTACAATCTATTCCATGATAAGTTGGTTATAATTTTCATGATAACATATTTGTGCACTCTTTCTCCAGAGACTATCATGAACAAAATCATAAAATCATTTAATCTATGATAAGTGAACATCTAATATTTTCCAAGATATCTAAATGATGTTTTGGGATTGAAATATTGCACTTATGGGGTCATGTTACCACATAGTCTAGATTGTCAGTAGATAAAGTGTAGGGGGAAACCGTGGTATCATGGGAGTGACCTGTAACTACCCTGACACTATTAAGTTGGAGTCAGTATCTTACATTATCACATTTTCATAATGTCAAAAAGAATCAGATCGCAATTTTTTTAATAGTGTAGTAGTACTGGTAAACTATATTGTTACATGATTCTGATATTGTATTTGGAAAAATAGTTCATCATTTTTGTTTTGAAAATAATTTTATTCCACCAAGCATATCATTCAATATCAACCGTAGTAAAAAACATTAATTCAATAGAATAAAATGAAAACAAGGGTGATATTGAATACTATGTATTGGGTAATTACAATAACATCTATAATGAATCAATATAAATAATAAAAACATAAAAGAAAATTATTGAACATACATTCCATTTAAACAACTTGATTACCATTATAAGATATTAAATAATCATTTTATTATGGTAAATAACTAGAAAACATTCAATTTAATCAATAAAATGACAATGAATTCCATCAATAGATTATATCAATGAAAAAAACTCATATATAATATGATTAATTGTATTCTACATGATTTAAATTATGTATTACTAGAAAATATGATATTAGTTATCATGATATTATGGCCATCAAAATCATTCTTCGTGATAGTTTAAAACAACAAATATAAAGCTATATAATGAATCTTAATAACATTCCTCATAATAAGACCAATTAATATAGAGACTATATATAATTTATCCCAAACCATATCTATATTTCAAAATCATTCCTCATATATCGAATAATAATTTTACATATGAACAATGTACCCAATCATCAAATATCAATATTGAGTGACGAATACCAATTTATCAATATTTCCCCAAATAAAAATAATTGTAAAAATAATATATAAAAATAGTATATGTTTACGAAAATAAACATATCAATGATTAATAATTTGGATATTTATGGTAAATTTATAGTTCAATTATACGATGAAATTGAAAAATTAAGGGGAATGGTAATGACTACAAAAATGTGTTATGATGGAAATTGTAAAAACATTATGTAGTTAAAATGATCACAAAACATCCATGGAGTGAATATTTTTGGAATCTATACATTATAACCCTTTTGAATTATATGTAAAATAATTTCATTTTCTCATTGATGAATATAAATACCACAAAATGATATTAAATAACATCCAAGTGAAAATTATTATTTTCATTTCAAGAATAAATTTTAAAAAAAATTCACAAAAAATGCAAAATATAATTTACTTTTAAAATTATTTCTGAAATATATAATGTATTATTTAAACCATTATTTGGTCCTAAAAGTATGAAATTATTTAAATTATGAGTATATTTTAAGAATGTTCCTCATTCATTTTCATTAAAATCCAAATATACCTTTTTTGAAAAAGGATTGAAGTTTACATTCACATTACGAAAATAAAAATCTGTGAAAATGAATTTAATTACTCATATAGAAAGTATAAATATTTTTTTTTTATTTTTTTGAAAATACTTATTTTGGTAGAAAAATAGAATTTTGAACGAAAACATAAATTATATCATATTTTCTAAAAAATATTTATCAAATTTTTTCCATACCAACGAGAGGTGAAAATGGAATTATTACCGGAAAATATAATTAATAAATAGAGGATAATAAAATTTAATAGTTTTATTAGAAAATTCTCAAATATTTTCCATTATCTAAACTCCAAACATATACAATCACAAAAATATTGAGACAGTGAAATAATCCCTTAAAATGATCATAATAATGAAATGAAAATTATTTAATGAATCGACTTTGTGTATCCTATTTAAATCCAAATAAATTACATTTAAATAAAAAAAATATATTCATAAATTATAACAAACATAATCTAATTATATCATAGAAAAAAGTAATATAATCAAATAAAACAATATTTGGATATTAAATTCCTTAACACATTTGTATCTTTTAATTCAAAACTGCCACAGTAATATTTATTCAAAATGAAGCATAAAATAAAATGAATTATTAATTAATAATGATTTTTCTTATATATGTTTAAATCTTTACATCACATATAGCAAATTGTGGTACTATAATAAAAATTTCATTAAAGAATAGAAATTGAGATGAAGTCCCTTACCAGATGCATCCATATGGTTTAATGTTCATTAAAAATATTTATATTGGTTTTAAACAAATAATTAACTTATTAAAAAACTTTTTTAATACTTATAATTTCTTAAATGGTCATTTAATAACATAATACCACACATTTGATAATATTCATTCATTATTTTTATTGTTTCGGGTGTTAAATGCCTTGTTTTCCTACTCGGGGATCATTATAGAATCTCAGACTGTAATTGATATAATATATCTCTAAAATATCCAATTTAATAATATTGAAATTATTAAAATACATAAATATCAATTTTAATTTTAATACAAATAATAATTTATTGTTCTGGGAAATGAAGTATGTTATTATCATTGAGACGGTAGGTTGAACGTATGAATTAACAACATTTCCATTTCTCAATGATCATTATGTAATGTATTTACATAATATTTTATCATTAAAAAATCATGAAAATATAATTAATATCATATTATTACTTTATATATACTTATTCGTATTATCCATATGTTGTGGATATTAAAATAGAGTTATATTTTTTTTTGTGAGGGCGGTAGTCCTCACTTACATTAATGATATTATCATGTTTTACTATTTGGAAATTGAAGAAAAATATATATTATAATCTAATAATGATTGATATTTCATTAATGTCATAATTATTTCACTATTATCACATATATTCATTAATTTTTCATTATTACCTTCCATATAATGAGTTATTGAAAAACGTGTCACATTGTTTCGAGAGACACCAATTCGTCATACACACGTGTAACAATATCGTATCCCCTATAGAATGAAAATTACATGGTTATATATATGATATAATTTATATTGATGTATAATTTTGTTATTCATATCATATATATGTATACTCTTTATATACACCATCATTCCCATCGTTAATTTGTGTTGAGGGAATACATGTCATATCTGTTCGTGCGGCGGCATACTGCCATACACATGAGTGCCAATATTATTTCCCACTTGAGGGAATATTTAATAGATATATTTAATTACCAAAAAATAATAAAATATCAATAAACTTTATATAATTTTATAATTTCATAATCACAAATTAATTATATTTTCTGGAGGTGGAAGAGGATATAAAACTAAAATATATTGTTAGGAATTTACCTTTTATCAGACCACCTCTTATATATTATACCAAATGTATTCCTAGAATATAATTATGATAAAAAAAGGAATTATAGAATTATCATATGTATTTTTTAATGATATTTTCAAGGTATCCTCCAACCCAAAATGGGTCTATGGTTTGATCAATATAATAGAGGGGGTGGCCTTCTTTACCCTAAGTGAGTGGAAGACATGTAATTTTTATAAAGAAAATGTGAACCCACATCATTAACAAGAAAAGATAGCAATGTATTATTAAGAATTTTACATTATTAGATTTAAATATGATGATAAAATAAATTATAGGGATGTTTTAGGTCATTTTAACACTTATTATTTTTACTTAACCCTCTGTAAAACCTATATTTAGCCTAACCACGATAATTAATTTTTTTATTTTCACTATTTATTATGGTAAAAAAAATTTTGAAATATCATAAAATAAAATATTTTTATTAAATATATGTTTTATATTTTTCAAAATTCCATTCCCATAAATGGAAAATTTTAATTTATTAATAATCCAAGAGATACGATGAAAATTGTAGTTTTCATTGTGAAAATCAATACTAATTATAATGTTTTATATAAAAATTCATTATAAAATTTATTTCTATGGCATATATGTAAAAAATATAATTATTGTGGAACTAAAATTAATTTAAACTAGTTTCATATATAATATATCATTTTAAATTGTTTTTTAATAAGGGAGTTGTCAATTAAAATTCATGATTTTTAATTATTCATAAAAAAATGAAACAATCCTATGAAATCAAAAAAATTAGGCTAAAATAATTTAGATATGATGATTTAAAAAATTAAATCAAATATTTAAAATATTTTTTCCATATGTGAAGAAAATTATTTTTATCGTAAATGTGCAATATGTGATGAAACTAATTTCCTTAAAAAATTGTTTTTGAACCTCTTTTTTTCTATCAAATGATTGTTATTTTATTTGTAATTAATATATATACATTCATTTTTTATACATATATAAACCATATATTTCTCATAATATATATTTTACTATTACTAACCCATAATTTAATTGCATTTTTATAATGATATACTTTATTACAATTAATTTAGACTCAAGGTTGCATGCTTGACAAGATATCAAATATATTTACAGAAATATATTTAATGGTTTTATTAAAGTTGGTTTTTTGTGGAATATATGGTATTGAATAGAAATTTATTCAATTAGGATATTTTGATATGTTCTCTTCACCTTAAATAATTAATTCCTCACAATTTAATATCAGGCCTTATAATTATGTGTTTGTAATGTAAATATTCATTTCATAAAAACACATATCAGAAAAATGGTAAGATATTAATACACTCAACAAATGTGAAAGGAAAATACAAATATCATTTGTAATAACATTTAACTAGGTTTATAAGGAGGATGATATTGGTTGAAAGTGAACACATTGACATGAAATAAAATGCCAAATAACTACAAAGAGTTATAGAGTACGATGATCACAAGAATGTGAAAAATTAAAATAATGTTATTGATATAAAAAATACATATTTAATTATTTAAGAGTCCATTTCATTAATCATATATGAATTTAATCAGATAATATTTTTATCTCAATATCCTTTTCCCTATAATTTAGGAGTTATTTAAATATTTATTCACATAAGGAAATATAATTACTTGATAAATATATATTTTATAGAAAAAAATTCATCTTGTTGTTGTGATTAAATCTATTTCCATTTCACAACTTACTCTATGAAATTAAGATTATGTTTTCCCTGAAGAACTAATGTTCACATTAAACGAATAAAAAAATATATATAATGCTGACAATTCATTCCTTTTTTCTATACCTATTTTTTAAAACTAATATGGTTATCATAATATATCCAATTAATAAATTTATGAACTTCAATATTATCCCCAATTGTTCATCAATAATATTTACTTATCAAAACAATTAATTAAAAAAATATATATTTGAAAAAACTTATTGTAGCCTAGTGGTGGGATATAGACCCATACCATCCATCGATTGTTGGTTCGAGACTCATGGACTTCACTAGATATATTTTTATTAATTTTGAAATAAAATATTATTGTCATTCCAATAACATGCCAAAAATTTAATTACCATTAGTTAACACCAGATTACAAGGAATATAAAATTTTATGTTAACAAAAATATTTAATATTAAGTGGAAATTATATTTTAACTATACATCCAATTAATCATTCATATACAAAACTAATATGATTTATTCACAAATTTTTTTCCCAAAAACATAATTATTCATACTATACTTCAATATCTTAATACTAAAAATGGGGGTTTGTAATACATTTAACTTATGATCAACCTAAAACTCATAAATCATTATGGTATCCAAAAATCATATGTTAATGAAGTAATATAATCTCTTTAAATTTAACATAATCCTCAGATAAATTAAAAATATTTTAAGATGAATATGATAAGAAATAATTCTAAACATTAAATATTCAATCAAAATATATAAACAAATCATTATTTTTTCTGAAGATAGGTCCTTCCAAGGTCTAGGGGTTATCCCTTATAATGGGGAATTGAATCAAATAATTCCCATGTTACCTAAATTAATGATACATAAATATAAATGGATCTCTATGATTATATTTATTTCCTTCCATTGTACTCTACATTTTCATTTAGAAATTAATTACATTATATAGTTTTTTCCTAACATAAATAATTTTCTCATTCCATTAAAGCATAAAATATGGTCTATCATTTTACATTTCTCACATTATGGAAGTCAATCCTTATTTATTACATACTCTCCACATATTGAGCTCTTATAAATATACTTTCTTCATATCTTTGGTGAGCCCAATGGTTAGTTAATTTATGGGTTTTTAATCATAATTCATGATTAATTATTAGGAACAATACTAATATCTTTCAATATTATATTCATCGAATTTGGTTTAACATAGTATCCACATCACCATTCATGTTCAATATTAACATGATTCCATAAAAATACATCAAATGATAAAAAAAGTCAAATTTTGAGAAACCATAATTATTGCGAGAAACCATATAATAATTTATATTACATTTAAATAAAAACATGTTATTTTTAATCTTATACACCTTAGGCTTTACCTATCCCATTGATAAAAAAATTATATTTAAATATGTCATGGTGGTATGTGATGAAAATTTTAATTCTCCAAAGAATATCCCCCAACACAGTCAAAACTAATGCATAGTATGACCTGTTATCATGCACCAGGTGATAATCGGGTCATGATTAATTCTCCCTTTGGTATTTATTAACCCTATATACATTTTTTCATAGAACTAAATACACTTGTAGCTTCTAAACATAGATATATTTTCTAAGGAAAACGGTCTCTTCCTTACCATAACATTATGATTGACCTATCTACAATCTCAAAAAGAATATTATGTGGGAATGAAATCAAATATTTGTTTTCATAAATCTAGTTCCAATGTTTCCAACAAAACATCATCTGATACAAAATTTAAATACCCTGAACTTAGTAACCTAAAACATGTATAATATTTTTTTACATTAGCATAATATAAATGCAATCACTTCCCGAATGTCTATTTATTTTGGTATTATTTTAAAAATTAATACAAACAGTACTCCCATATTCTATTTTAAAATAAAAATTCAAACATATTTTATTATGAATAACTTCATTCTCTCTTGAATAAATTTTATATCAATTATAGTAACCTTCCTGAATTTCTATGAATATAAAAAGGGTCAGCCAAATCCTCAGTATGGGCTATATAAAATTGAATATTTCAATCATATTTATAATAATCAACATGAATGTGTTAATTAGCAAACATAAATTTCATATAAACTAATTTAAAATCATGATAAGATATGGTATAAATAATATATCCATTTTTCTATATGAAAAAACCTTCGATTTAATAAATAAAATGAGAAAGTAGTCCACCCAGATATAATTACACTAGGAAAATATCATTTATAATAAATATAACTAAATAATAAATGAAGGATGTGGTTAATTATTGGATTTCATGATCTGAGGCATCATTATTCATCTTCTGTCAAGATATTTCTTCAAAACATTTTAAAATTACATGTATAATCATGTTTAATTCTATCTTAATGATTTTCCTAATGAGACTAATGAAATATTGTGGGGAAATAAATAATTGTGATCCAAATATATATACATTTAAAAATCAATCATTATATTACCAATAAAGAATTTAATTCATAAAAAATGAGACATACAATCAAATAACCTTATTGAGTACAGAATATGGATTTTCCAATATCTCCTCAAATACCATTCTATGTAAACACTACATATAATAAATATATATTGTTTTGTAAAGAATAATATCCATGATAAATAATATATACATTTATGGTAAATTTAATGTTAATTGAAAACATGAAAGTGAAGATTTTAATGGAATGTTAATGACAACAAAAAATAAATCAAGAAGGTGAATGTAAATAAATAACTAATTAAAAATAATACAATAAAATAAAATGAAATAATAATAATAGTATTAATACATAATATTCCTAGTAGAGTATATATAAAATAATTTCTTGTTGTTGTTAATGAATATTAATACTACAATTTGATCATTAAAAAAATTTTGAGAAGAAATATTTTCTTTATTTTCAAAATCTATTTTTAAAATGAAAATTCAAAAATATCACAATACTTTTCTTTGAAAATATTTTTTCAAACATATAAAGTATTGTAAAATAAATTTAACATTAAATATGGAATGAAATTTTATCCATTTCTAGAATACTGAAACAATGATTCCTTCTCATTTAGAAGAAATACTAACATGACCTGTTTTGAAAACTATAGGAATATTCATATAAAATAATTTTGTTAAATGTTTTACCAAAAAAAATTAATTTAATAAATAATTTTGAAATGGGAGAAAACATTTTTGGAATCCTTCATAGAAAACCATTTTTTGGTAGAAATTGAATTCTCGATTAAATATACAAAATAAGTAGGATTTTTAAATAATACATTTTTTCAATTTTTATGTACCAAAGAGTAGAAAAAATTATTCCATTACCTGATAATATTATTAATTAAAATAGGATGAAAAATTTATTTTATTTTTGGTAAAATTCTCAACTAATTTCCCATGACAGAAATTTGAAAATTAACAGTCCTAGTTGGAATAAGATTATAAAATAAACACTTACAATGATCATAACGATGACGTGAGAGTTAAAAAATGAATTATTTATGACTAGAAACACTAAATAAATATATAAAATTATAAATAAAACAATATATTGTCAAAATTATTTACAAACTGAACTTTTTATTATACAATATAATAAATGAATGTAAATCCCACCGAATTGAAATTGAGTTATAAATTCTTTCACCAACTGGTAAATTTTAATTAAAAAATACATTTAAAAATTATAGAAATCGAAATGTAAAATATGCTAAATTATTAATGAATCAAGATATTACATTTAATATGGGTATTACTTACACCATATATATTATAATAGGAGGATAACCATAGAATATGTCTCATTGAAGGGTAATTAAGAAGGCCTCCCTCAGCTCATGCTTCATTTTCATTGAATATACATTTTCATTTGGTCTAATAGTTTCAATGATGTTATTAAATTTTTAGAGAAAATTATTACTATTTATTATTTCATATATTATATTTTTATAAAATATTTTCACCCATTCGTTAATAATCATTCCTTATTTTATTTGATTATATTTTGAATTGCCTGGTTTTTTTATTATTGCTTTATTATGAGTGCTCTGATTCTTGAAAATATAATATAGTTCCATAATATCCAGAATAACAATAATGGCATAGTTATTTTATTTATACATAATCTATATTTTTCATACCAATCATGAATATGGGTTTTTAGTTATAATAGATGTCATGGTAATGGAGATGATAAGTCTTACGTATGGTGGGGTAACGTTTAAATTTTCAATGATTATTGTTGAAAGGAGTTAATATTATTTTATAATTAGAAATGGATAATAATATCATAAATTAAATATTTTTTCTTTATATATATTCAAAAAATTTATATATGTTGTGTGATTATGAAAATACTATCACATCATTTCCTAAATGGGGTAGTCCACATATATACAAAAGACATCATCATATTTCACGGATTGGAAAATAAATAAAATGATATAATTATTTTAATATTGAAAAATATTTCATTAATAGAATATTTTTTCATTAATATTTTATATATTAAATTAATATAATGTTATTTCCTTCCATATAAAGCTTTTGTGAAAAATAAATATCATTGATCCGTGTGTCGTCGTCCACTATACGACAGGTGAAATTATATTATGAATTTATTGGTATAATAAAGTTATAAATATCATATATATAAATATACTTTATATCCATCCTTATAATAATCACTGAAATATGTTGATGGAAAAAAAGTCTCACCTGTTAGTATGGCTGTAGTATTCCGTAAACTAGAGAGACATTGTCATTTCCAATTTGTTAAAATATATTATGAATTCATTGGTATAATTAAGTTATAAATGTCATATATATATATATATTATATACATCCTTATAATAATCATTGAGAGATGTTGATGGAAAACAAGTCTCATCTGTTTGTGTGGCTATAGTATTCCATAAACTAGAGCGACATTGTCATTTCTCATTTTATGGAAGATGAGATTTATATTGGTTATTAACATGAAATAGTAATACATATTTATATTTTAAATGATAGATATATAATAAGATAATAAATTATGAAGGTTTTATGGAATTGGAATTGTGGACAAACTAATGAGATTAATTTTAGATTAATTTTTCTAAATAATTTTAATCGTATTTAGAAAATTGGTTTTCATGTTCAGAATAATAATAATTTTTGAAATATAATATTGTCATAATAAATTAATTCCATAATTAATAGTGATAATAGAAATATTAAATAACTATAGTTAAAGACAAAAAGAGTTCACCATGAAGTTAAACTTAAACGGTATGGGATAAAATTGCCTAAAAATTGATTTTTTTTGGATATATTTAGACCTTATAATATTTAATTATATATAATAATTCATTTTTATCATTTTATAACACGTATAATTGGGTTACTCTTTCTTCATTTCTAACAATACATGTGTTCCATTGACCTCACTTATAAAATTCCACCCACTCTCCTCTCTTCATTGAACCATAAAAGCAATCTTTACAATTATAAAGTATATAATAACTCAAGTATATATAATATTATATAACATTCAAAGAAGAATAATATCATCATAAATATCATATATAAACATTTTACACATCATTAAGTCCCTATGTGAGAAGCGGTTAATGAAAACAGATTATATCTGTTCGCAAGGGGGTAGTTCACCGTACACATGATCAATGTTATTTTTTTATATTTAAAGGTGGAGGAGACGAGTTTTGGTCATGTCCATAGAATAATTAAATATAGGCTTATATAATATTTATTTATTTTATTAAAAAAATATTTTAATAATCATTTTTATTATTTCATGAAGAAATAAATTAAAATTATTTGTTAAGGATGTTACCTCTTATTATGCTAACTTCTTTTTGTATCAACTAATGACCTTATTAGGATGTAATTATTATGAACACCAGTTATTCTAGGTTTATGGGAAGGTATTATGGAATTATGGTTTTTATATTATTTTAAAATCTAATGATGTTTGAATATGTTTATAATAGAGTATAGGGTGGAAATTTATATGTGGTGGAGAGGACACAGTTGGAATTTTTGAAAAGAAATAATTAACCTAAAATTTTTATCATTCCAAAAGGATCCCAAATAGAAAACATTGAACCAAAAAAGTAAAAAAGATAAATATCTGACAATAAAATTGTAATTATAATTTCTATGTTCATTTTTAGAACATATAATTTTAGTTTAACCCTAGGAAAACCTATTTTTATATTAATAGTGGTAAACAATTTTTACATTTCTCACTAAAAATTATTGTTAAAAAATAATGTTGACCTTGTATGATAATATTATTTATTCTGAAACAAAATATTGGATCCTTTTTTAGAATTTTGTCTTAGATAACTGCATTAATTTATCTTAAAATTAAACCCTTAGTTTTTTTGTAAAAACAATTTTCCAAAATAATAAATTTCAAATTTTGAAAATGAATTCATATCAAATATCAACCAAAATTTAATTACAATGATCTAATTCGGATTGATAATAAAATTATTTAACTTATTTAACTTTTTATATAACATTTAAATGGAATTCGAATTTTAAATTTTTTAACAAAAAATATGTTTTTAATAAAAATTAGTATATATCAGTATTCATCAAAAATGAAATTTTTTTGAATCACAAAAAAATTCATCCATAAATTATTTTTGATATTATGATTTCAAAAATCATGTAATGTTTTTAAAATAAACGTTTATTGAAGTGATAAAATTTATTTCTAATTTATTTTTTCAAATAATGAATGAATAACACTTTATAAAAACACTAATTTTCATATTACATTTCATTTTCATTCAAATAGAGCATGTTTTATTTCTAATCACAATATTTCCATTGAATTTGTTTTATAAATTCATAAACAAAAATAGTTTTCCTAATTTATTTATTCTTATTTATTCAAAACAATATATAATCTTTGTTACAATGACCAGAATTATATATTAGTGGATATTATTGTTTCTTAACTCTTTGTTGAGTCCATGGAAAGATAGCATAGATATTAATTTTTTTAGAAGAAATATATAATAATTTATTATGTTGATACATTTTTCCTATTTAAATATCACATTAAATACTACGTTGAAAATTCGTGTCGGTAAATCATCTTAATCACCTCTTCGGGTTCTAATGTCACTTCATAAAAAATTTGGTTTCACCACATCACATTGACTAAGTGATTTTTCAAATTACATGGGACTTTGTCTCTATAATCCATTTCATTCACTATATTATTCTTGTATGAATATATTTCTCTAATGGTATATCCTATGGATTCCATGTGTGTAAGAGGTTTGGTATATTAAACCTCAATTGGGTTACATGGATGTATCTTGTATTTGATATAGGATAGGTGGTAGTGCTAATTGGTAGGCCACGAATTGTCTGATTTCATGAATCTTAAAGGGAATTATCTGTGTAGGAATATTATTCCCCTTCTTCCCAATCCTCATTATTTTTTCCATGATGAAATATATAAGAAAACTTTATCCATGTCAACATAAACCTATTATCATTATTGGTTTGTCTGTATAGATTTGATATCAACTTTTCATGTATTTAATGTAACTTTGAATGAATTTGACCTTCAACATCATATGTTGGGAAATATTAGGTCACATCACATTCTAATTTTTAGCTTTATCCTTACATGTCATAGTTCTTCACTACATCCCATTCAGATCTTCAGACAGTTCCATTTTAGTTATATAACTGAAAGTATAGTCATAAGAAGTCATTTATAGGGGAAGGTAATGATCCCAACATACATGGATGTCCATTGAACAATATCACATCATATCCTCTTATGTTTTGTTGGTTCAAATTTTTTTACAACTTTTATGATGATGATAAGTAGTAATAAAATTGAGTTTTATATTCAATTCATGATTAAGTATTATCTAGAACATTATAGTAGTCCTCAAATCATGATAATATATAATAGAGAGTGGAACTACATTCAATATTACCACTTATCTTATGTATATCAAAGGGGTTGGTCTAGAGTTAAATCATTCTTATTATAAATGTAATGTGTTTATTTTTTATGATGATGGACTACCACCAGATAGAATTACTACCTTTATATTACCTGGGGAGTCCTATTAAAAGATACATTATTATGTCATCAAATTTCTATATTGGAATGGGAAGTGTTTTCATTATCAATTTAGACAGCACTCATTCATCCGTTTCTTTTCTGTATACCGATAATTGATATAAAAGTTCTTCAATCTTCTTCTTTATGATTACCCACTGAAATTTTTTATTTACATCTCTATAAGTCTCAATGATTGCGGGATGATTAAGGAACGATGTGAAATAATAATTATCAAGAACCTCACTCTTCATCTCTGTTATTGATGGGATCCAAATCTATTATCTAGACCACATAACACCATTTCCAACAAATTTGAAATCATAAATATTAGTATAATTTTCTATAGAAACACATTCATATTTTGGGCCTCCCCAATCCTATCATGAATGAATGGTAGAGTATATATTTTATAAATCAAGGTTCAATATCCATTTATTATTCCCATAACAATCCATTTCATGTAAATTTCTATGGTATCCTTCTTAATTATCTTCATTGATCAAATCGTTAAAGCCTTTATATATTCAGAATCTAAATATTTTTTCCATTCCTAAGATGGAGGTGGATTGTGCAGTTATTGTCCTTTATCAACATTATCCATATTCATTAGACCTTGTTATATTCCTTATCTTAGAATATATATTTTTTTCGATATTGATATATAACTATTTAACACATTTTCACATATAGATAATGACTCTATATAATCAATTCAATTATCATTACAACTAACTAAAAATCATGTGCTAGGTAGTTCTACGCATGAACATTAAACAAAATTTGGGTATAGGATATCATTTTATCAATATAAAGTAATAAATATAGTAAATAAATCATTGAATAATTTCTTTATCAATAAAAAATTCCTACTTGGGGGATGGATAAGTTATTTTGTAGTGATAACAATCTTTTTAGACTTCATAAATCTCTCATCACATAACCAAGTAAAGAAAAAGATTACTCCCTTTCATGTTATCATGTTTAGTGGGTTTTATAATTATGAAATACATTTTGAATAATATATATAGATAGTACAAGTAAAAAATATATTCCTATAATAGAAGTTAGTTCCCATCATTCATAGGTTTACTTTTTCATAGAATGGCCCATATATGTCACTTTTATTGTGATAATATTCCCAATAAATTATTTTTATTTCATCCAAAATTAACAATTACTCTAATTTTAATAATTCATAACCATTATCAATGCCTTTTAAATGTCATTCATATGACCCAAATGATTCTCCTTTATTTTATTTTATATAATAATAACATTTATAAATAGTACGAACAAATTTTCAAGGTAATCCATTATGACACTAATCATTTGGTCCAAAAAAATTTATATAAAATTATTGATTATGAAAGGGATCACAGTGAACTCATAGTGTCTATTCAATTTTCAAAATAATTTTTTTGGGAATATCATCCTTATTCACCCATAATTGGTGTTATCCTTAATGAATGGCCACTTTAGTGAAATAATTATCCCCTATTGTTGATTAAATAGCTCATCTATCTACGGATGGGGATACTTGTTCTTTATCATGATTTTTATTTTACCAATAACCAATGAAGGGGCCCATTGACACATATATATTCTTCAAGAAGTGTAAGTGTGTACCCCATGGTAAATAACGTCTTCACACATCGGTATTACCCCAACAATGGGCTTGTCTTCCAGTATGGTTCCTTACATAGTCTCTATAATTTGAAAGATATATTCTTTCTATGAAGGAAAAAACACCCATGCTTTAGATGATTATACCAATGTATATTCGTTCTCCTACTTGAACATGCATTGAATCGAAGTGATATTCATGATTAAATATTTTATTTTCATCGATATACATTTTATGTTGGCTCTATATAAGGATATTTAATCCCTCAGTTGAATTTCATCAAATTCCACGAAAATAATTATCATGACATTTGTTGTAATGTTTATCCTATAAATAGAGACAATGAATCAAATATATTCTTGGGATGAAATAGTTAAAAAAAATTATATCATCACTAATAACTCATTGTCCATATTTTAATCTCCCTCTTAAATATTTCTCTAAACAAGAATGATATGAAAAAATTCATAGATTTAGAATCTAAATGCATGTTTACAAAGCATTAATGAATAACTAGCATACATGTCTCCACATAATTTTTTTGTTCCACCACGACACCTGTGATAGAATAATCTCTATATTTCTATATTGGAATTAGAGGTTGTTTTGTAGTTTTAATTGAAAAACAATGGCTTAGTTTATTGGTCATTATAATGTACCCTTTTTGGGTTGTTCAAACATTGGACAACAAGTTATGGGTTGGATAAATAATTATTTACATACCCATCATTTGAAGGTATCTTTTATTGGAAGTCATTAGCTATATTCCCTTCCCTCTTATACTAAAAGCCTTTAATGTCCCACATTGTAAAATTTTCATGATTCCACATCCTACACTTTTGATAAGCGGGATGTTACACTTTGATTCCACCAAAATATTTCTCATACAAACACCATATTTATGCTCCATTTTTCACGTATCATCGTTATGAGATCATTTAAGTTACTTTATTTCCATCTAAAAATAGAATTAAAGTCAATATATTTTTCATTTCAATAAATGTATCTAATTTATATATCTTTTCACAAACCTGGAGTTACCCCACCAAAGAAACAGTCAGATTTAATTTTTGTTGAGACGAAAAGATAAATGTGTATTGTATATGACTTGTGATTTTCTCTTCATAAGCACCAAAAAAATAATAATATTATTTTAAAGGCTATATAAATTCATCTCCATTTTATAATATTGAGTTTTAGGGAAATAAATTTCGTTTTTTTCATAATTCCTTCCGCACAATCTTTCAAATATCACCCTGAAGCATTTTTTTCAATGTTTATTATTTATCGTCTTCTGTCCCATATGATAAATATCCGACACAATATTCTGATTATCATATTGTTGATCAATATAGATGATATTTTCAGTAGAGTGGATTTTTTATTTACAATAAATGGCTCAAATGATCCACTGAATTTTGGAGTCATTTGTCTATTAAAAGTTACTACTGAAATATTCACGTTGTTGAGGGGATTTGGGTATACCTCTTGATCCATGAGTAATTTAAAAACAAGATTTATTTGAGAAATAATTGGCATTACATTCCTAACTCTATCCACCAGGTTTGGCATATAATTTGGGATTTTATCACATTCCACGTCACAATGGTTATTGACTTCGATTCTCTTTGTTCGAGATGTTTGAATGAAATATAAAGATAATTAGGGTTGATTATTTTTCAATTAATAAACAAATATATAGGAAACAATGAACATTAAATAGATAAAATATTTTTTAAAAAAATATACAAATTTACAATTTTTTTCCATTTCTTTCTAAAATATATTCTACAATATAAAATATTAAGTGTATTTTTTCCCTTCATATGTTTTCAAGAATATAACATGAATTTAAAAAACAAACACCCCCCAATGGTCAATCCCTATGTGTAGTAAGATCCAATTTCTTACAGTATGTTATGCTCGATTAAATAATAATTTTATTTTTTTTAATTTTTTACTATTAGATACATATGTTCTAGAACCAAAATCCCCAATATTATTCATATGGAGAAATAATTGATTGGAAACCACTTTATCATTAATTCATTTAAATCACATTATATTTTAGAATATATATAATTATGATTAAACTTATCCATGGACTTATACCAAAGGTGTCACTAATGATTTATCACCCTAGTTTAATAATTTCACTTAAAATATTAATATAATATCAACAATAAGGACATAATACTTTTTACCCATTCAATATAATGGTTTATTAACATAAATATCCAATAATTACTACATAAGTATCAAAACTCCATAGTTTATTTGGAAAACTATGTTAATAAAAATTAAAAGGAAACTAAAACATTGAATACATATTTTATATTCCATTTTGATCTCCTAAATCCACTCAATCTCTTAAACCCTTGTGGAATATCTATGGGAATACAAGTAAAATGGGGGTGATATAAAAAACACAATAATGGAAGAAACCTAAAAAAGAATCCTAACATTTAAACCAAAGTTATAAAATTATATCAAAAAAGTAATGGTAAATGGGTAGTAAATTATAAAAATAACATCAATATAATGGTAGCATAAGATCATGGAACCATGGGAAAGATAAAACTATATAAAACATTGAATAAAATTAAGTCATGTCTACATTCCAAGACAACATCCCATGGTAGATAGAGTCCCACAACAGATTCAATTCACTAACAATCCCAAACATGATGTCTCATGAGACTAAATCATTACTAAACATATTAGAGGGATATATAATGTTAGGTGCACCCCCCAGATTCATTCTATGAACACGAATATAAGTTCCTCATAATGATATCAATCATAAGGAATAAGCATTTTAATTTCCCATGGAAATATGTGGTCTATATAATCTAATCTCCCAACATAATGAAATGAGATTCCTTGAATAATCTATTTGAGATATAGTCAAATATATTGTATTACATTGAAAAAGGATTTCACAATAATCTAGTTATACATGATAGGGATTTATATAGATAATTTAAAATCATTTCATACTACCAATGTGAGACATATTGAGTTATTGATAGAATTCTCTTAACCCAAGGAAAACAGTGGTGTGAAAAGATCCCTCACATTGATCTCGATTCATCATTTGTATTATTTGACTCCATGAATAATAAAATTATGATAATTATTTAAATTATAATGATTTTTTTTCAATATAATTATTCATTTATCTTATTAATTATTATGACACATTCAATTTATTTATCTGTTAATTACATGTCGCATATTTTAACAATAAATAGTGCATATGTCCAAAATCACATTTTTAGTTGGAATAGGTCAAATTTATTTTTAATTACCCATATCCGGAATTTTATTCATGTTATAATTATCATGTTAATAAATAAATTTAACTTTTTATACATTATATAATATATTTTAATGAAAAATTAACTATATTATAATAATATAAAATATATTTCATATCTTTGGATGAGTAATGTTTTCATTTTTTCAAATTCATGATAGAAAAAGGTAAATATTATTTTATTATTAAATGTTTTTAATAACATAAAAAATGGTATATTATTTATTCCAATATCCTTACGCTTACCATTCATGTTATTATGTAATAAAATGAATCACATTTCTTGATGAGGTGGCATTCCATTGTACACATGACCGACGTTATCATTTAATCAAGGAATGATATATTAAGAAATTATATGATATAATTCATTTATATAATCGTTTTAATCAATGAAAACCATATATAAATATACAATTAATCTTCATTGCATTATTTATAAATAATAAGTGAAAAATTAATAACATCTCTTCATGTGGGAATTGTCTGTTGTACACCTGAGTGACATTCTAATGTTATCTATGAAATGGAAAGTAAGAAGTTATATATATTATATTAAAAATAAAAAATTATAATTAAATAATATATATAATTTAGAAAAATTATATACATCATTATTTCTCTCTATAAGAATAGGTTATGGAAAAGAACATACATTAGTTTTCTCGGCGGTTGTCTGATGTACACATTATCAACAGTTTTGATTCACATTTGATAAAATAAGATATATTTTATGGTCAATAACATGAAATATCAAAATTTATTTATATATAACATAGTTATATTATTTTACCCTAATATTCAATGATATTATAAGGGGTTTGTGGAATAAATAAAATAACACTCAGTTAAGTATTGTTCCTCCTCTTTAGAGAACTTTTTTTTCATTACACTAATATCATTACTGTGTTGGATTTATGGTTGAACGAGGGTTTTTAGGATCTATGAATATAAGAAGTTATGTAATTTGGGAATTTAACAGACTAAAAATTAGGTTTTTATCTGTGTAAATTAGAGGATAGGGTCTCCATTTACTAGTAGAGGAGAGGACACACATAGAATTTTTAAAAATAAATAATTCCACCGTTGTTTCAATAAAAACCATAAAATAAACCATTTTTATTATTTTAAGAGATAATTTCGATATAAAACAATAAAATAGTATCTATTTATTCTTTGTGTCATTTTAAACAAATGTATTTTTGTTTAACCCCTTGATATACATATTTTACTTTAATAGTGGTTAATAAATATTATTTATTTTAATATTCATTACAATAAAAAAATTGATCCTATTTGATAATATATATTATTCTAATTTAAATTATTTAATCCATTTTAATAATTTTAAATCCCCTAATTTCTATTGAATAATTTAAAATAATATGTGACGATTTTTCTAAAAAGTGGTTTTCCAAAACAAATAAATCAAAATTAAGAAACATTTTTTATAAAATTTAAAAATAAAATTCATTTGAATGCTCTCAGTTGGATTCATTAATAAATTATTCCACAAATTTTACTTTAAAATACATGTATAAATAAAATTGGGCTTGCAATTTCATTAACAAAAAATTCGGTTTTCAATAAAAATCTATATTTTCCCTCATTATCAAAAAATGAAACCTCTTAGAAAAATTTTAATACTTCCACCAGAGATAATAAAAATTTATATATTTGAAAAATGAATTAAAATTTTTAAAAATAATAAAATATTAGAAACTGGGATAGATTTATTTTTTCAAATCACGACTAAATTGAAATTTATTAAATATGGTTTTTCAAAAAAAATTATTTTTCATAAAATTGGGTGATATTTTATTTAAAATCAATATAATTCTGTATTATTTATTATTGGAATTTTAAATAAATATATATTTTCCTTATTTAGTAATTAATATTCATTACAACCAATTGATATGCAATTTTATAATATTAATAATAAAATTTTATTAGGTTATTATGTCACGTTTTAACCGTTTGTGGTCTGCATCATCATATATTAGAGTGATTAAATTTATTTAAAAAGTAATATATTTTAAATTCATCAGGTGTTACATCGGTTATAGTAACTTGATAATTTATTAATACATAGTTTTTAAATCACATTTTTAGTCCTTGTTTACTCTTCCACCACATTGGTTTTAAAAGGAATCATTGGTGCCCCATAATTTGAAGAAAAAAATAATCTATTCAAAAGAATATTTTATTTCCCATATAGAAATTTTTAGATTTTTCTATAAAAAATGTTTTATTATAATTTTAATAAAAAAATCCTTAGGTGATTCTCAATATCTAAATAACATTCAGAGTATTCCATATTACCATGGATAATAAGAACTGTAAATTTATCATAATAATGATGGTACAGTTATTCATTAGATCTATAAATACAACATGTAATTTTTGTAATAAAAGAAATACATAAAATTGATAAAGACCATAACTATTATAAAACATAATCTTATAAATGAGATCAACATTAAAAATCATTTTCTTATACATGATCCTATCATAAATTGGTGAAAAATAATAAACAAGTTGTAGTTAATTAAATAAGTCATTGACATAAGGAAACATGTACTTCTTCTTAATAGTGATATTATTGAATACTCTATAATACATGATGCGTCCCCTTGAAAAATATGTATTTTAATGAAATAAAATAGGATCACCCCATATAGATGTTCTAGGTATGATGGAACCCTTATCAATAAAATCCATTAATTTATTTTTAATTTCCTACAAATGAAATAAAAACATTCAATAATGTTGTTTTCCAATATTCATGGCATCAATAACTATGTAAATTTTATACTCAATATATATGTTTGGTATAATTTTTGGAAAATTAATAGAAAATAAATCTATATTTTCATTTATAACATGTACATAAATAATTCTAATAGTTTCATCCACCTCAACAATATTTGTTAGATTACTGTCACATCCTACATTATCTTATTTCTATGTTATCAATGGATATAATTCATTTTTATATATAAATTTATACTCATCCTAAAAAATTACAAAATTACCTTTGAAATCTATTATATAATGATAAACTAAAATCCAGTGCATACTCACATTAACACCTCAATCTATAATAGTAAGTACAATATGATTATTTCAAAAAAAATAATTCATCATTTTATAATAATAATATTTATATCAATTTCTATTTCTATTAAACTAACGATGAATGTTTTTACAAAAAGTATAGACTCCATTTTTTTATAAGGATTTTCTGGTTAAATTTATTATTTACATATAATAAATAAAATAATTGATCCCAAATCAAGAAATATATTAGAATAATCATATAAAATATGTAGTGTACCTATAAAACATTTATTTCAGTGACTTGTATGTTCATTAGTATTCTTAGTAGTTGCACAAGAATATATTTCTAGAAATTTTGAGTTCTAATAATTATTATTCCCACCTTACGTAACTAACATTGGACATTAATTAATATAATCACCCATCTCATTTCAATTAAAAATTTTCATATTCATTTTTTGTTGCAAGTATGGTCATTGTTATTAGACTTTTATTTGTAGTCATGATCAAAGGTAATATGTTTTACAAAATGATAAAACTTTTTAAATATCATATGATTTTCCCAAATTATCCCGTCCATAGTAATCATAGGTGTGAAATTTGATATTTATTTTTTCAATAACCTTTGTTGAATTCTTCCACATTTCTCATCACCAAGATCGCTTATTGTACATATTGTTTAAAATTTCCACAATATACATCACCATGTCTGTAACACCCCAGGTAAATAAAGAATGTGACATTTTCATATTTATCCATATTTTTGAATAAAATATTAATATTACTTTAAATGGAACGCTATGCTCGATGGCATACCCAATACGCAGCAATGAGTTTCGTTGAAATCTTACGTTGCACTCTAATAATAAAATAATATTATTTTAAAAGGTAGTTAACGAATAGTCGTTGTAATTATGGGAATGAATGGAACTAAATACAAAATTATTATATATGTTTGTCAAATATTTTTACTTTTATCTAATAAATGTTAGAGGCTTAATATGCAAATGAATCCAATTTTAATCATAAATCTTCTAATATTCTTTAAAAGGTCGATTAACGGCCTTTTTATGGAGAACCCTTTTTAAATATAGTTTGAAAATTTTATATGTTGTTTTTGACAAAATAAAATCCTTCTTTAGAATCTGGACATCAAAATTTACTTTGTGTAAAATTTTGTTATTTTTCCGATAAAGATCATTTTTATTGAAAATATTGCATTTTATTTCAAAACTTCATTTTAATCTGATTTATTTATATGGATATATTCTATTTTTAAATTATATTAAAGTGTATTTAGAATATATTTTTCCATTTAATCTAATGGTGGTCATTGGAATTAATTTCACTTTGAAATTGGACTTAAACTAGTGTTAATCTTTTAATAGATATTGTTTCTTAAAAAACACGATATTTGTTTCGACATCCAGAATTGATTATTAAATTAATTAATTCAACATATATGTTTTGAATTTTTTAAAATATACATCATTTTTGAATTCGGAAAATCAAATATAGCTTAAGGTAAATTTTTGGTATTTTTCTGAAAAACTTCAATTTTTGATGAATAGTGAAACCACTAACTGGTAGTTTAAGAAACTGGTTTTTTGTTTAAATGAAAATTTTCTACTTCTGTGATTTGATTTTAAAAAATCTAGAATACATGGTTTTAATTAAGAATTAAAATTTGGTTCAATGAGATTAAAATAATTTTTCATGAATAGTAACTTTTAAGTTTTATTAATCGCGATTATAGGTAATTAGTGTAATTTAAAGTAAAAATAATTTTTTAATAATATGAAATGACCTAGACACATGTCCTACCCTAATTTGATGTGTCATGGCTGACCATGAAAATCCATGGGTCAACTTGGGGACCCCATGGTGCCACTTTGGTAGGAAAATGACAGAAATAACTTTTTATTTAAAGTTAAAATAAAAATGTCACAAACATGAGTTATTTTACTAAAACTATTTTTAAATGGGTTATTACAAGTCATATTTTTGACTATAAATATTCATTAGAAATATGAAAATATTATATATATTATGATATTTGTTTTATAATTTTTAGACATTGAATAAAATAATTTATTTATGACGTCATGATGATGCAGCGATTACCTCATTATTTAACGATTTAAATAAAATGAAAAGATAATGTAAAATATAAGACCTACACATGTCAAAATCCTATTGGATGGATGGATTTAGAACTCTAATCACATTATCATCGAAATATATATTTTTTGGACCTCTTAAATCTGAAAGGCATTTTATAATAATGTAACATTTTATAACTTTCCAAGAGTGCCCCTCTTCTCCTCTTAAAAAACCCCCACCTCTACAACCTTACACACACCTCTAAAGCCTTTTTATCAGCCAAACCCTTGCCATTTTGTCTCTTCACATCCCTCTCTTACTTCTAGAATCCTTACTTTAGTGATAAGTCTTTCCAATGATTCCTTTGAGCTCAAATAAAAAAGAGTTACCCGATTTAAAGGTAAAGTCTTCCCTAGTGTTCATTTGTTTTATTTTTCTTCTCCAGCACCCTAAAATGTTTTTATTCCATTATTTTGTAACAAAACTAGTATCTTAGATATACTAGGATGTTTTTATAAGAAGTAATTGAGCTAAACTTACTCACACATCCATCTAATGGTTAAAGAACATATTGTTTCTGTGGATGGCGAATTACTGCTTCATGAAACGATAATTGTTCAATCTTCTCTTAACACCTTTCATGGTGGCCATTATGATGTCACTGTGTTTTATATATGATATATATGGTATTTATTTTTCCGATATTCTTCTGTATTTTATATTTAAAAGATAACTTTATGCTTTTCATGTTGTGCAATTGCGATAATTTCATATGAGGAAATGTGGATTACCACCCCCTCAAGTGATGTGACTCGTTCATGCAATACATGGACTGTATAAAGAATGAAATTAATGAACTTATGGGAACTATAAAACATGTATATTATACTGGAATTATAATATATATATATATCTCTCTCAATTATTTTTAATTCCATTAATATGGAAATGAAATGAATGTAGCATTCATGCGTACGTACGACTTACCGTCTCCATGAACGGTACATTTGATTACTTATCTCCAAATGTTATGTACTATTATAAGTACATATATATAATAGATATATATGTCATATAATAAATATAAATGATGTATATCATTCTGTAACTATAATATATATATCTCTCTTTTAGATTTAATTCCATTAATATGTCAAAAAAAATGAAAGTAGCGTTCATGTGTACGTACGGCCTACCATCACCATGAACGGTGCTTTTCATTTTTTATCTCCAAATGTTATGGAATAGTATAAAATTAATATTTACTGAATATATATGATATTTGAATCATTAATACTATTCTGTAAATGATTTAATTATAACTACATGGACAGTCATTTTCAAACAAGTTCATTTTTGACTCATGTACCAAACATCGGAAAAAACGTCTGATATGAACTCGCATTATTAAGAAATTATTTTAACATTATAATATGTGATATAAACTGAATAATAATCTTTAATTGAGGTCATTAATCAATTATAAATTGACCAATGTTTATTATTCAAGAATATAAAGAAACAAACAAGACAAGTCGGACTTGAGGTTAGGGATCCTACCCCTCTCTTTCTTTTTAAGTACACTCCATTATGTCATTACTTTTAAGCTAATTTTTCATATGATTGGGATTTACTTTTATATTATTATTACTGTAATGTTTATTTTTCATATTATGAGAGACCCTATTTTCTCTCGTCAATCCATTTCGGATGGTTTGATTGGCGTCGTTAGGCTGCCGAATTTTTGTAAGAGATCCAACATCTCTCTTTCGATTTAAGTACTCTCCTTTATGTCACCTATTTTATGCTCCCCTTTGTTATGTTTGGGGATGTTCATTTATATTCTTCTTTCTGTAAATTTTATTTTAATATGATGAGAGAACCTATTTTATCTCATCAATCCATTTTTTGGATGTTATAAGTGGTGTCGTTAGGCTGCCGAGTTTTTATAAGGGATTTTTCATATCACATTTATACCCATGAGATATATGATACATTTGCAACCATTTCCTTTTAGTGGTGTATATACTTCCCTTTATTATACTCATTGTGTAATATACTATCGTTTATGAGTTTTTACATCAATTTTGTATTTCCCTTCTTCAATGAGGTCTATGTTTCGAAAGTTACCCAAATCGGTAAGGGGACCTTTAACACTCCCCTTCTTTAAAAACACTTATATTGTTACATCTTTTTAATTACATCTTATTATGATCGGATATGTTATCATATATACTTATTTCTATAAATTTTATGTCCATATGTTGATATAACCTTTTTATCTCTCACCAACTCATTTTCTGAATTTTGAAGTGACGTCGTAAGGCTGTCAAATTTTCTGCAAGGGATCTTCTTAACCGAATTTTGATTCTTTGGGATAAAATTGTACTATTTGAATATGTCATTCTATGAATATTTTTGAATGACCTTTGATTGTTTTACACATAATACCCACATATATTTGGTGTATTCATTTCTCATATATAATTATGTAATTGATTTATCCTTAATCGAAGGATACCGCCTTTGTAAGGGACTTCGTCTCAATCTCCTTTCTTTGAGGAATATTTTGTTCTAATACAATGCTTTATTTTATACGATGTATAAACCACTTCAAATTTTATGTTTATACAAAAGGAATCTTTTTATATGAAGCGTTTTAAAAAACGACAAAAAGGAATTGTTTTTTTAACGTACGTGGTGACAAAGACCTTTTCCGCCGCCGCGAGTATTATTTCGTCTTTGGCTTCCTCAACAAGATGTAATGTTTTTATAATGAAATAAATACCATGTACACTTTTCTGAATTTTGTTATTGAAAATGGTTTTGATAATGGATTTGTTATGTCAATATATTTATGTGATATATTGTCCTTGAAATTTGGAAATGTTTTATTTCCTTATAATTGTTTAATGTGTTATGATTTTATAATGGTACATGGACATTTGATAGGTAGTTACCTGATAAACCATATGATGGGTGGTGCCGTGAATACCAAGAAGGGTGGTTACGTTATAACCTCTAATGCATTGGATATGGAAGTCAGTCGTATGGCTATTCCATTAAGTATGTGTGGATGTCAATAGTATGGTTATTCCATTTAAGTATTTTTATGTCCACTGTTACCTTTATATGTTATGTGTTCTTTATATGGGTTTTATGGTAATCTTTTGGTTAGAAAAGGATATGTAATGGCCTTTTATTCAGTAAAGAGTTTTTACTATTTCATAAAGGTGAAAAGTATTACTTCGGTAAAGTACCCATGGTTTAATTGTTGTTTTGAAAAACATACAGTTATCCTTCTTTGTGTATACTTTACTGGGATTTTTAAGATCATCCCAAGTTTTTGAAATGTTTTCCACAGGACTTAAAGATGAATAGGGTCAAGGATGGGATCAAGGAAACACATTCTATCTAAAACATGGAAGTAGACATGTTTATTTTGAAGAGTTTTTTTATTATTTTATGGAAACTTAGTAGAAGTGTCTACTATGTAATCTTTTGAGATGTAATAGATCTGACCTAATTCTCTAAAATTCTAAACCTGAAAATATCCTCTATGTGAATTATTAATTTAATTCATGATTAAGTAATGTTTAGGGTCGGGGACTTATAGATGGTATCAAAGGTCGGTTTAGATAACTTTAGAGGTTAGGGTATTCTATAATCATAAGTGACATTACCATAATGGCTAGGATTTCAGAAAGAGTTATAGTTTTTAGATAAAGTGAATTAGTAAGTATATCTTAGAGTTTATCTTCCTTATGTACTAGTTTTTAGATAAAGTGAATGTGTAAGTGTATCTTAGATTTTATCTTCCTCATTAGTACATGATGATTTTGTTGATATATGCACACTGACTTTCTGTTTTTAGTAAATGGATGGATCTAGCAGGCACCAAAGTGACAATGGGTTTGATAGAAACTATGGTGGTTCTCTGATTAAGAGACTGGATGAAATGGGGGATTCAATGAGGAATCTCATGGTTGTGCTAAACCGGCTATCAAGGAGTCATGATCAACCACTTGATCATTGGGGAGTTCTATAATGAATTATGTACGAGATTACCAACTTGATGAGGATTTTCAGGTAATAATTAAAAAGGTAACCATTAGGGTTTATATGATCCTCACCTTTGAGGTAATTATGGGATACTATATGTTATGATGGAAAATGAAAGGCATGAGATAATCTTGAGGTTAAATTATGTTATGGTTATTTTTGACGGTTTTATCTATTATTGGGGAATGTTTTAAGAATTATATAGTTTTGGAAAAAGGACAACACGTAGACAGTGTGACAACTCATCGAGTCAGACAAAGCTCTGGGAATCGAACACACAACCAAAGTGTGACTGGTATTTATCGCATACCACTGGACTACGTGAAGTCCCTGTTTAGTTTGACTAATTATTTTTAGTTAGATGATCTTATGAATCTATAATAAGTTGATTTTGGATTATATATGGAAATTATTAACCTATCATGAAGGATATGTGATTAGGTTAATTACTTATCAGTATGAGACTTTAAGAGTAACTGATGTTATTTGGAGATAAATGTTAAGTTTTATCTTGGAAGACTATGTGATTAAATCCTTCAAATATTTGGGTTTCAATCTTAGTTTGGTTTACATTTAAGAATTTTATTGACAATTGTTTATCGAATGGTCTTCGTTGAACTTTGGGTTTTGTTGGACAAATTTTGGAGATTAAGAATAGATTTTCTTTATATAAAGGATTAACCTTTTGTGGATTATCTGAACTCATACTAACAATTTTGGTTTTGGTTATGGTCTAAAGAAATGAGAAGTATATAGTTCTCTATTGTGGATTTGGTGGTTCTCTAGAAGTTGATTATAGATCTCTAAATGCGAACATTTCTTCCTAAATACTCTCCTTTCAGAGAAAATATGAGTTTGATTAAGGAATCTAGTAAAAGTTGAAAGTCTATGTGACAAGTAAGTATGTTTCATTATGATTTAGTTAAGCTCAAAAACAATTCTTCAATTAAGAGTAACTTAAAACAAAAATGATGTCTGTTAACTTTTCCTACAGGGAAATCAAATACCGTTTAACCAATCACAAGTTTTTGATTTTCATATGGTTAAATTTCTCCTAGACATGTTTATTATGACTCTCCATCAGAACATGACCCTTTGTTTTTTCCTTCATATCCATATTTTCATACTTGGTATCCTAGAATGGGTTAACTTGGGTGACATTTGTACTTCTCTCCCATTCTTTTAAAGAGATAGTTTTATTGATAGTTGTTCCGATGTGGGATTTTCAATGAAGCATACAAGCCCAATTTTAAAATTGCGAGGACGCAATTCCCAAAAGGGGGGAAGAATGTAACACCCCAGGTAAATAAACAATATGAAAACTTCATATTTATCCATATTTTTGAATAAAATATTAATATTACTTTAAAGGGAATGCTATGCTCGATAGCGTACCTAATACGCAACAACGAGTTTCTTTGAAATCTTACGTTGCACTCTAATAAAAAAATAATATTAATTTAAATGGAAGTTAACGCCTAGCCGTTGTAAGGGAGGGAATGAACGGAACTAACTACAAAATGATTATATATGTTTTTCAATTTTTTTTTACTTTTATCCAATAAATGTTACAGGCTTAAATTTCAAATGAATCCAATTTTAAGCATAAATCATCTAGTATTCATTAAAAGTTCGATTAACCGCATTTTTAATGAGAACACTTTTTAAATATACTTTTTATAGTTTTATATGTTGTATTTGAAAAAATAAAATCTTCCTTTAGAATCTGGACAGAAAAATTTACTTTGTGTAAAATTTTGTTATTTTTATGATAAAGATCATTTTTATTGACAATGATGCATTTTAATTCAAAACCTCCTTTTAATATGATATATTTATATGGATATATTATATTTTTAATTTATATTAAAGTGTATTTTGAATAAATTTTTACCATTTAATCTAATGGTGGTCATTGGAATTAATTTCACTTTGAAATTGGTCTTAAACTAGTGTCAATCTTTTAATATATATTGTTTCATAAAAAACACACTATTTATTTCGACAGTGGGAATTGATTATTAAATTAATTAATGAAACATATATGTTTTTAATTTTGTAAAATAGACATCATTTTTGAAATCGGAATATGAAATATATCTTAGGGTGAATGTTTTATATTTTTCTGAAAAAATTCAAATTTTGAGGAATAGTGAAACCACTAAGTGGTAGTTAAAGAAACTGATTTTTCATTTAAATAAAAATTTGCCACTTCTATGATTTGATTTTCAAAAATCTTACATACATGGTTGTAATTAAGAAGTAAAATGTGGATCAATGAGATTTAAATATTTTTTGGTGAATAGGAACTTATACGTTTTATTAATCGCGATTAATGGTAATTAATGTAATTTAAGGTAAAAATAATGTTTTAGTAATATTAAATAACCTAGACACATGTCCTACCCTCATTGGATGTGTCATTACCGACCAAGATAATCCATGGGTCATCTTGGGGACACCATGGAGCCACTTTGGTTGGAAAATGACATAAATAACTTTTTATTTAAAGTTTAAATAAAAATGTCACAAACATGAGTTGTTTTACAAAAATAATTTTTAAATGGGGTTATGCAAGTCATATGTTTCACTATAAATATTAATTAGAAATCTGAAACGATTTACTACATCATTATATTTTTTTTATAATTTTTAGACATTAAATATATTAATTTATTTATGACACCATGATGATGGAACGATTACCTCATTATTTAACAATTTAAATAAAATGAAAATATATTGTAAAATATATGACCTAAAAATGTCAAAAACCTATTGTATGGGAGGATTTAGAAATCTTATCACCTTATCCTAGAAACATATAATTTTGGGACCTTTAAAATCCGAAAATCATTTTATAATAAAGTAACCTTTTATAACTTTCCAAGAGTGCCCCTCTTCTCCCTTATAAAAGGCCCCCACCTCTACCTCCTTACCCACACATCTCAAGGCTTTTTCTCAGCCATCCCCTGCCCATTTATTCTCTACACATCCCACTCTTACTCTTAGAAGACTCACTTTGGGCAGAAGTCTTTCCAAGAAATCCTTTGAGCTCAAAAAAAGAGTTACCTGATTTAAAGGTAAAGTCTTCCCTAGTGTTCTTTTGTTTTATTTTGCTTCTCCAACCCCATAAACTCTTTTTATTACTTTATTTTATAACAACACCAATATATAAAATATTATAGGATTTTTTTATAAGAATTATTCTAGATACACTTACACACACATCCGTCTAATGGTTAAAGAACATACTGTTTCTGTGGATGGCGAATTAATGTTTCACGAAACCATAATTGTTCAATCTTCTATTAACACCTTTCGTGGTGGCCATCATGATGCCACAGTATTTTATATATGATATATATGGTATTTATTTTTCCCATATGATTTTGTATTTTATATTTAAAACATAACTTTATGCTTTGCATGTTGTGCAATTGCGATAATTTCATACGAGTAAGTGTGTACTACCGCCCCCTCAAGTGATGTGGCTCGTTCATGAAATACATATAATGTATAAAGAATGAAATTAATGAACTAATGTGACCTATAAAACATTTATATTATAATGGAATTATAATATATATATCTCTAAATTATTTTTAATTCCATTAATATGGCAAAGAAATGAAAGTAGCATTCATGTGTACGTACGGCTTACCGTCTCCATGAACAATACATTTCATTTCTTATCTGCAGATGTTATGAACTATTATAAGTACATATATATAATGGATATATATGTCATATATTACATATAAATTATGGATATCATTCTGGAACTATAATATATATTTCTCTAATTTAGCTTTAATTCCATTAATATGAAAAAAAATTAAAGTGGCGTTCATGTGTACGTACGGCTTACCATCTCCATGAACGGTGCTTTTCATTTTTTATCTACAAATGTAATGGAATAGTATTAAATTAATATCTACTGGATATATATGATATTTGAATCATTAATATTATTATGGAAATGATTTACTTATAACTACATGGACAATCATTTTCAAACAAGTTCATTTTTGACTCATGTACCAAACATCAGAAAAAACGTCTGATATGAACTCACATTATTAACAAATTATTATAACATTATAATATGTGATATGAACTGAATAATAATATTTAATGGAGGTCCTTTAGAAATTATAAATTGAACAAATTTTATTATTCCACAATATAAAGAAACAAAAAAGACAAGTTGGACTTGAGGTAAGGGATCCAACCCCTCTCTTTCTTTTTAAGTACACTCTTTTATGTCATTCCTTTTAAGCTCATTTTTCTTTTGTTTGGGATGTTATTTATATTAATATTAATATAATTTTTATTTTCATATGATGAGAGACCATATTTTCTCTCATCAATCAATTTTTTATGTTTTGATTGACGCCGTTAGGTTGCCGAATTTTCATAAGAGATGCAACGTCTCTCGTTCGTTTTAAGTACTCTACTTTATGTCACTTCTTTTAAGCTCCCCTTTGTTATGTTGGGGGTTGTTATTTTATATTATACTTTCTATACATTTTATGTCAATATGATGAGAGACCCTATTTGATCTCTTCAATCCATTTTTTGGACGTTTTAAGTGGCGCCGTTAGGCTGCCGAGCTTTCATAAGGGATTTTTCATCTCACATTTATACCCGTGAGATTTATGCTACATTTGACACCATTTCCATTTAGTGGGGTATGTACTGCCCATTATTATACTCTTTGTGTAATATACTTTCGTTTATGAGTATTTACATCAATTTTGTATTTCCCTTCTTCAATGAGGTGTACGTTTCGAAAGTTACCCAAATCGGTAAGGGGACCTTTCACCCTCCCCTTCATTAAAAAGACTTCTTTTGTTATGTCTTTTAAATTAAATCATTTTATGTTGGTATATGTTCTCATATATCCTTATTGCTATAATTTTTATGTCCATGCGAAGAGATACCCTTTTTATCTCTCATCAACTCATTTTCTAAATTTTGAAGTGACACCATTAGGCTGTCAAATTTTCTGCAAGGGATCATCTTAACCAAATTTTGATTCATTGGGATAAACATGTAATCCTTGAATATGTAATTCTATGAATATGTGTGAATGACCTCTGATAGTTTTAATCTTAATATCCACTTATATTTGGTGTATTTGTTTCTCACACATAATTATGTAATTGATTTATCCTTAATCCAAGGATACCATCTTTGTAAGGGACTTCATCTCAATCTCCTTTCATTTAGGCATATTTTGTTCTAACACAAGGCTTTATTTTATACGGTGTTTAAACCCCTTTTATTTTCAATTTTATACAAAAGGAATCTTTTTCTACGAAGTGTTTTACAAAACGACAAAAAGAAAAGTTTCTTTTAACGTACGATGTGACAAAGACCATTTCCACCGCCATGAGTATTATTTGGTCTTTGGCTTCCTCAACAAGCCGTAATGTTTTTAAAATGAAATAAATACCATGTAATCATTTGCAAATTTTGGTATTGAAAATGGTTTGGAAAATGGATTTGTTACGTCAATATATTTAAGTGATATATTGTGCTTGAAATGTAGAAATGTTTTCTTTCCTTATAATTGTTTTATATGTTATGATTTTATATTGGTACTTGGACATTTTATGGGTGGTTACGTGATAAACAATATGAAGAATGGTGTCGTGAATACCAGGATGGGTGGTTACGTTATAACCTCCAATCCATTGGGTATGGAAGTCGGTCATATAGCTATTTTATTAAGTATGTATGGAAGTCGACCGTATGGTTATTCCATTTAAGTATGTTTATGTCTCAAGTTACCATTATATGTTTTGTGTTATTTATATGGGTTTTATGGTAATATTTTGGTTACAAAAAGGTAAGGAATGTTCTTATATTCAGTAGAGAGTTTTTACTACTTTATAAATGTGAAAATTATTACTTTGTTAAAGTACTCATGGTTTACTTGTTGTTTTGAAAAACTAACCGTTAACCTTATTTATGTATCATTTACTGGGATTTTCATGCTTATCCCAAGTTTTTGAAATGTTTTCCATGGGACTTGAAGATGAATAGGGTCAAGGATGGGATCAAGGAAAGACATTCTATCTAAAACATGGAACTAGACATGTTTCTTTTTAAGTGATTTTTTATTATTTTATGGAAACTTAGTAGAAGTGTCTACTATGTAATCTATTGTGATGTAATAGTTATGACCTAATTCTCTAAAACTCTAAACCTGAAAAGATCTTCCATGTGAAGTATTCATTTAATTCATGATTAAGTAATGTTTAAGTCCGGGGCCTTATAATGTCGTTAAAAAATAGAAAAAAATTCATTATAAAAAATCATACACATGAGTGAAAATATACCTTATAAACCATGATTTAATCCATTGTACATGTTTAATTTTACTAATATGGTCTATAATGAAATATTTTTCACATATTCCCTATATAAAAATATTATATTCATTGAACACTATAAATATCTCACCATTTACATGAACTCAAGTAATTTTTTATCAATTCTATGTGAAGTTCATTTTGTAAAATGATTTTCTAGTCATGGATCATTATATAATTTCCTTTACGTTGATTTCATTTCTTCCTTTTTCAAAGTGTTACTAAACAAACAACAATATTGATCATCCTCATAGTAGAAATTATAAGAATAAATGTTTTGATTTTGTTGTTATAATCATCTCAGAACATTACATTTCTTATATGGGGTATTATTAAATAATATAATATTCCTGAGGTATGGTGATCAGCCGAAATATATATGAGGTTAATTCATGAAATTTTATACTATATATATTCATGATTGTGATGATTTCAATCACTCCCTTACATTAGTCCCTCCATTGATAGCCTGCATCGATTGTATAAAAACAGCTATTAACAACTATCCTCTAAATTCAACTATTCCCTAGTAGAGTTTCAAAAGAATAATATCACTTTGATACATTTCTACCTAAAAAACTATGGTTCCCCATTATCTAAATATTTCTAGAAAACCTATTTTTTGAAGAGAATGGATATTTGATAAAGAAATATATAATGCAAAATTTTCATACACACTTTTTATTGATCATTTTAGGTATAATGAAGCTACCCCAACCTACTATACTGATGTCAGTGCCTCACATTATTAGATATGTATAATAAACAAGGAAGTCACGTCCCAAAGGACCTAAGAGTTTTGTATCATTGTAAATACATAAATAAGTCTTAAATTACAACTTTTAATGTAATAAAATAATGAAAATCCATTGGAAACATATATAAACACTAAGAATATCCCATAAATTCATTTATAATATAAATCCTTGCATCCAAGGAAAAAATAAAATATAAAAAATTTGTGAATTCAGAATCTTAGTAAGGGTACAAAATAGAGTGGATTATAAAATAAAAATAAAAATTAAGGTGTGGTGATTAACAAAAAATCACATTCCATCAAAACATAATATTGAGAATATTATGGAAGGAATAAAATATAACTAAATAATTTTATATAAATAATCACAGGAGAATGAAACATAAACTTGTATATTCTAATAGTAGAATAATCATATGGATTATAAATTACTAATATCATGATGATGAAATGTGTAATGATGAACTTATGATGTATATTGTCAAGGCCTCAACCAAGAAATATATAAATATTTAGTTAATGTGTACGAAAATTCTATATCAGAAAATAAATCTGATCATCCATGGCATAGTACATATCAATTTTGTCACTTGAGACATATCGATGCATCGAGGTTCTATACCGGGCCTCACCCATCACATATAAAGTCATTTTAATTCAAAATATGAATGGTGTGGTATATAAATGACACATACAAATGAAATGTAAATAAAATTCCCCAATTAGTTAACATAATAACAAAACATTTTCATTAATATAGTTAATGGTATTAAGAAAGCACATCCACAGTCAAATTGATCATAAACCATTAAATAAAATTTGGCAGATGGTATTATAGAATATCAATCCCAATTAATCATAACATCCAATAAAGAGTTTTGAAATAGATAAAAACACTAAAATAAATTACTTAAGTAATTCATGAGGGAAATGCCATTTTACTTTTAAAATAGGTGTTCTTCTGAAAAAATCGTTTTTATTTATCATAAAATCATATTATAGTCATTTATATCCTAGAAAAATAATGGAATGAAATTATATTTCAGGAATATTAAAATAAGATTCATACTAAAATTTGGAATCTGAAGTGAGAACATGTACAAAGACTATTTAAGAGTATTTATAAATAACAAAACATTGTGTTGTTTCAGAGAAAATATAAAAAGAGTATCTACAGAAGAAAAAGGAATTTTTTTTAAAAAAAAATCAGAAATTCTCTAACACAATTTTTCAGGATATATATTTTCATATTATAAAATTATTTTTTCCATAAAATAGTTTATAGTGTCCTTGAAAATGGGTAAGAAAATTTTATGCACAATCTAATTGGATTTTTTTTCTGGAGAAATTGAAAAGGCATCCTTATAAAACATGTATTCCAACATAAAAGAAAGATGAAATTATCTAGATACCTGATATTGGAACCAATACCAATAATTTATATAGATTATTTAAAAATAATGATGAATAACATTTTGGTAATGAAAGTGAAAGTGTAACCTGAATAAAATATTGTGATCTGGGGAGAAACACTTTCTTTATGTATGAAAGTGTTGAGAATATCTTCATAATGTCTGATGTTATGAAATTATATTAGTTTATAATTTAATAAAAAACTATTGAACTTGTATTTCATTTAATATAATTTTTTAAGCTCATTTATGGTCATTTGGAATTTTTCAAATATTCAATTAAGTTGTTCTATAATGATTTTTTCCTAAAAACATATTCTGGTTCACATGTATACATGTACGACAGATCATGAGAAATATGAATTGTTCTATAGAATAGAAATTATATGTTACTAATTAACTTAAAATATATTGAATGTTTTTTCAATAATTTTGGTTCTAGATATTAGTACGATTCATTGGATAACGTTTTAATGATAAAAGTTTAGATTATATTGGATTTTAAATCGTTATGAACTATTAATGTCTTACGTATTAATATTATTTATATATTATTGTTCCAAATGATTAAAAAAAATTCATTACATATATTAAATTATATTTTAACCATAATAATGTATTAATTATCATCCTTGAAGGCACAATTTATTAATTAAAACACATTCTCCATGTAGGCGGTAAATCGGCACCTCATGGTTGATTTTTTTATTTTTAGAAAAAAGGGGATGAGAAGGGAATTGATGGTCGATGTTTTATTAACATAAATAATTATAGTATATATAATATATTATATTTATCATGATTTTTTTGATACATGTGTAAAGTAAAGGATGTGAATGTATATGAAAATGAAAGAAAATTAAAAAATGAAAGAGGATTTAAACTATTTATTTCTCTCTTTTAGAACATTCTTAAGGGACATTGAAATGTTTTATATGGGTGTGGCCCAAAAGAAAAAAATGTTGATAGAGTTTATGGAGAGGTATTAATAATAAATTAGATATGCATCAAGAATTTAGGGAGGTGAGTAATAGTGGTTGGGGTGGTATTTATAGTGGAGGGGAGGGATGTGTTTTGAATATTTTATTCATTTGTCCATTATTTTGGCTAATGAATAAGAATATATTATGAATTATAAATTAGTATTCTAAAATAAATATAGAGGGATTGATAATATGGTGATTACATCAGAAATGGTTCATGTAATAGTTTATTAATCATATTATATATTTATATAATAAATTACTGTATTTTACAATTCATAAAAATTTATGTATTTAGGAAAAATACAAATAGATTACTATCCCTATTTTTTCAATGTATATTTCTAAAATCATCTACATTTTATTAATGTAATTTTCTATATATGATAAAATTATTTTTTTAATTATACTAACCATTTATTGGTAATTTATATAAAATTATAAGTAATTTTATAACACTTTGAAAAACTTTTTAAGTTCTCATAAATTTGTGTCATAAAAATAAGACAAAAAAATATTAATCTATTAATCTTTTTTTTGTAAATAAATTTACACATAATAAAATATTTTTATTATAAAATTGTAAATAATCATTTACAATTTACAAAATAGAAACACATAATTTTTCGTTTTGAAATCATTTATTTAATTATTAGAAGATATTAATATATCATATTTTCTTTTTTAAGATACTGATATTTTATTCATATTTTCATAGTTCAAGTGACGATTGTATGGGACATATTACTTTCCCTAATAATCACATTACTAATCCATTAGTTATATGAAATAGTGCATTACAATTTTAAACACTGGGTTGTGTAAAGCCTAAACTGTCAAAGGTAATAAATTCAAAAATGGGAATACAATAAAAAATTGGGGTGCCACATTATCCACTCCAACAAAAATCATCAAAATTTCTAGAATTTCAAATCATAAAATTATTTGGGTATTTCATCATCATGAATTCATGATGTTCCCACATCACCTCTTAAATTTTATGATTCTTCCAATGTACTGTTATCAGTAGAGTCATCTTATTCCTCAACACATATTCTCTAATGTCTAGAATGCATATTAGCTCTTCAATGTAAGATTAACCAAGATAAAATATTATTCCTTCATATGTGATAACATGCATTGGGACTAGAATGTAGATCCTTAATAATTGATGTGGAATAAATTGTGTTCTTTAGAATGGCTTATTGACATATCCAAAATTAAGTCACACCTCAAATTCTATCTTTGATTTCAAAAGTTCCAATGAACATTGTTTTTAGTTTCCATTTATTTTAAAATAATATAACACCCACACATGGTGATAAGTTTTTGAAAACATAGTCTCCCATATGAAACTCCACATCCATCGTCCTATTATTAGCAATGAAAACATATCTACTATGAGATTCTTTGATATGTGATTTAATGGCCTTTTAATTTCAATTATTTCCTCAACAATATCTACGACTACATTTATCCTTTTAACTAACATCATAACAACATATTGTTGTATATCATCTCTTTCTGTAAAATCTTTCATATGGTTTTTTTGAATGCTTGAATGGAAAATATTGTTGCAAGAAAACACTACCATAGTTAAACTTGAATTCCACATGCCATGAATTTCAAGTGAGCATGATCTCAACCTGGATTCTAATGTTTGGATCATACGTCATGAATTAACATCAATTATAGGGAGATAATATATACCCAAATGAATATCTTCATCCAAAGAAATATATATAATTTTATAGAACTCTAATGTAAATCATGGATCACGGTCATTCATAGTTGAATTTTGTTCTCTAGGAGGTCTTAGGTCATCATTAATATAATGTTGTGTACGTCTCTATCAGGAAAAAATATCCATCGCAAATTGGAAATGTCAAATTTGGTAAATTAATCAACAATTACCCATATTGAAACATTCATTGTTGTATTATTTTGGTGATAATGTCACAAAATCCCTAATAATGTCATCATATTTCCATGATGAAAAAGAAATAGGTTCCATGACACCAATATGATTTTTTATTTAATTCATCACTTATTAACATGCTAGTCAAATTGATACATAATCTCCATCTTCCTAATTCTTATTATCCCATCGGAAACGTTCCTTAATATCTATTTACCTCAGAGATATACCACGATTTATAAATAACATTGAGCTATTTTAATGATCCAATAATTCCATTTTTTATGTCGGGTATATAGGGAACACAAATCCTCTTCCCAAATTTCATAATGTCATCCTCATACATGAAGTTGTCCAACATCTCGTGATTCAAAAAATTATATTACCATTAAATATTCTCATATTCAGAGTGAGAAAATTTTATCCTTTTTAATTAATATGGTTGGAAAACCTATTAAAAGAGTATTGATGTTTCACCATTATTGATTATTCTCATATACATGTTCATTTAACACATGAACACATGATCCATTTAAATACTCATTTTATTTAGAACTCCATTATCAATACTACTCAAGGCATGTTATATATTATTTACATTCCATAAGGAATAGAGTATTGATTTATAATAATCCATGATTAGCCAAAGTAATCATCGTTGCATCATTTTTAATTAATTCTATAAGAATATATACATTAATATCACGGGATCTGTATATATCTCACATAGTGAACTATAGTGATAGTTTCTCAATGTCATTATAGTAAATATTATTTCTACTAACTCAATATCATCGGCTGTATAGTTTGGTTCTTGAGTTTTAAATTTCATTGATTCATATGTAATAAGTCTATAATTCGGCGTAAAAATCCCAAGGAATTGTATTGATGCATCATAATAAATTAGAAATCCCCCATTTCATTATGGTAGATTCATGATAAGATCATCCAGTAGTGTCCTGTTAAATTATTCAATGCATTATTCAAATTCCTTTTTCTGAATTAACCTAATCCCTTGATGAGAAATCTTGGTTAATGAGTCTGTTAATTTTGAAAAAATTTGAATGAAACACCAATAGTATGATACTATATCCATGAAACAACACACTTCAGTTCCTTTTCATGTTGTAATAAATTTCCGAACATAAATTTTCATCAATGGAACATTGTAGATTCCATAGTTTATGATAGTATGGACATGAAAAGAAACATTTTGAAGATATGATTCACAATTTATACAGTTCCCATTTATGTCTTTTTTTCTGATAGTCATAAAAAATCCAAATGTGGCTCACATGATCTTGTTATATTTTTTAATATATCAATGTATCGTAAATAAATTCCATAAAATTATTTAGTATATTCATTAAACACTTCAATCCTTAAATCCAAAAAAGAGGGTTCATTTTTCAGTCCGAATGGAATTACAATGAACTAATAATGTTCATACTAGGTTCAAAATGTTTTATTTGGAATACTATTCTTCCTCACATTAAATTTATAATATCTATATTGATGGTTGAACATTGAAAAATATTGATCTCCATGAATTTGATCAAATAAATAATTAATGTGAGTTGGAGGATAATTTTTAATTCCGTTAATAACATTGATTTCTCTAAAGTTAATTCTCATCATTAGTGATCCACATTTCTTCTTAAAAAATAGAACATTGTCTCTATAAAGAGATACACTATGTTGAATAAATACCTCATTACTCAAATCCTTTAGTTGTTTTTCAATCGTCTTTAATTAAAAAGTGGGAATAATATAATGAGTTTTTGATATTTGCATTGCATCACTGATTAAATCAATCAAATTTCAACTTCATACTCCATAGGATATCTAGGTGATTTCTCTAGAGATAAATCAATGTATTCTGTAATAATATGTGCATCCTTAAATTGAATATTAATTTCTTCATCCATCGATTACATTTTCTTTTCATCCCATTGAATTTCATTTTGAAGAGATAATGGAGGTGGATCATGATATGAATCAGATGATGAAACATCTTATATAAATATGTGAAATGTTATACCTTAATCATGAATCTTATCATCCTTATCTTTGCAATAAATATTTTTCCTAGCATTTTGAAAGCCAATACATACCAATGATTATTTTAAAATCAAACATAGGTGTGATGATATAATCAGAAATTATATCATATTTATGTGTCATAATATCAACATTGAACCACATATTTGATACAATAGGGTTTCAAATTGGATTCATTACTGATAAATCCCTTGTTATGGTAAATTATACATATCTAATTTTAAAATAATACTCAGATGGTATTAAGGAATGTGATGATCAAGAAAAAATAAATCATTTTCTAAATATGGGGATTTGATTAATGCAAATTCCTCCCAATTATTAGGAAAATCGTCCTTTTTTTGTTGTGATTCTATATGATTTTTTGTGATCTTATGGACTTTTATGTGTCATGTTTCCTTGACACTTCAAAAAATCATTTGTATAGTGTCCCATATCCCAACAATTATTGAATTGAACATTATATTCATCATTCGTTCCCTTAAAATTGTGATCATGATGGCCTTTCTAACCATTTTTGTATTAAAATTGTTATCCCTAGATATATGCACTGAGGTGTTTTCATTCGATAGTATAACACATTTGAAATTTCAACTTATTATTCGTCACATTATCCATTATTTTCACTAAAATCCTCTTCTTCTCTTATTTACATTAAATAAATAAGATATAAGGAATTATTTCACTATATTGAATGCATGTGAGACTATATAATCATATTATGAGAATATTTGGGAGACTAATTCTCATAGGAGGAATGGATTTAACCCATCTAAGAATTGATCAGTCTCAATCATGGTATTATATAGATAATCCCTCGAATTAATTTGAATCCTTTTAAATTTTTTCTTCATTCATTATTTTTTTAATCCTATTATCTTCTAAAATTGAAGAATTTCATATTCATATGTTCTCTTTGTTCCCAAGGTAAATAGTTCCCAACAATTCTTTTGTAAAATCTCTTCATTCCATATTCGAAATTTCTTTTTCCACCATTTTGTTTTGAATCAATGATCACCATTGATAAAAAATATAATGAGATGTGATAATCTACAATGACGAACTTCTCTATTTCATTACTTCACAATGTCATAAATATCTTCTCTAAATAACATATCCTTTTATTATCTTCAAAAGTATTTTTACTCACATTAAATGAAGGATGATTTCATTACAAAATGTTCTCTAACATTGTAACACTATATTATAAATCAGGCTTCACTAAGTGAGTAATGTTATTACTCCTAACCAGAGTCAATTTTATGAGTATAGATATATGTTTTTGGGATCTATTTACATATCTCACTCTACCATCAGTATCATGAATAGAAGGTAAATCCATACTTGGAATACTTTCATGGATATAGTTTCCATTCAAACCACTATGCACCATTTCTATACATTGTAATAAAATAAATAATATTAGTAGTCATAATGCATAATTTCATATTAGTAACAGTTAAAATAAATAAAAGAATTTATTCATAGAGAATCTCATAATCATTAAAATGGTTTCTTTGGGGATATATCTATTTTTAGTTCATTTATAATGTTTTGTAAAGAAAATGTGATTTATCCTAAACATATCTTCTAGTAGAGTCAAACTAGAAGAACATTAAGGTATGTTATAGTGTACCAAGTTATTCTGAGTCTATCCTGACACAACATGAATGAGTTTTTTTTCACAGGTAAATTTATTCTACAATAATATCTACATACAGTATCTATATGTGGATTTATTTTTATGAAGACCCAAATGATGTATATCATTGAATAATTTTTTGATATTTTTCTATCCTTATATTAAATGTCTATATTAGGGATATGTCTCCTACTATATGTTTAATAAATATATTTTCCATGTTTTCTAGTAAAATCAATTTAATATAATCATTAAATACCCCAACACCTATATCCTAGAATTCATTCCTTCTTTTTATTAAATATGTGTAATAAATAGGGAAGTATCATCCTGATGGTCTGAATAGTTTATTCGCTTTGGAACACAAGATAAAAACATATGGTTTAAATTAAAACTCCTAATGAAATAAAACAGAAAACTCGCTTTGTAACATTCATAAATTCTAGATTGTCCATACCAGCCTGTCATAATATACATCTTCAAATCATGGGGAAAAACATAATAAATGTGGGATTGTATATTCTCAGCAAGGGAAAGTAATATGGCGGAATCAAATATAATCATAAATAGTATGGAATGATGAATAAATAAAAATGCATTCCCATAAAATGTAATCTTGAGAGTAATATTTTGTAAATAAAGTTTTAATAAATAATTTCATATGAATAATAACAAAAGAATTAATGACAACCTTGGATTTTCAACTATATGAATAATTTCGTGGATTATCAATTACTAATATATAATGAGGGAATGGACAATGCAGGACGTATGAATCATACCATTGAGTGGTCATCCAAGACAATTGAAAATAAATGATTAAGGCTTTGGCCAAATCCATATATGAAAATAAATGGGTGATCCCTCAGCCTAGTCCAAATATGTTTTGTATCATGTGACCAACTAATTCATTGAGGGGATATATTTTCTTACTCCCATCACTTATTAAGACTATTTTATTCCTCAAATTAATTGATATAAACATAAACCACCAATACATTTGAAATGTAAATAACATTCACCTATCATTAAACATAATCACCAACCATCCCGAATAATATAAAGAATCGATTTTAGGCAGCACATCTGTAGAGAAACATATCCTAATAAATTAATAAAAAAAGGTAGATAATAACATAGAAAACGAATAAAAATTATGAACTGTATTCCATAAATGTTGTTTGAATATATAAAAACACTCTAATAAATTAATCAATGATTTTTTGGGGAAATGCATTTTTTATTTTTTTAATGAAGATATATTTTGAAATTTGTTTTTTTATTTTTCATTAAATAATATATTTGACATTTATATCATAGAAAAAAATTGTAAACAATTATATTTTTGGAAAATTAATAGATAATTCATACAAAAAATTAGCAACTTAAGGGAAAAAATTTAAAAATACAACATATGAATCTGTATAAATGTGGAACTTTAGTTGGATTTAAAGGAAAATATAAAGAGTATATAATGAAAAAAGAAGAATAATTATCTACATAAAACTAAAAATGATAGAAGATATAATTTTCATGAAAAAATAATTATTTTAGGGAAATATGTTTAGCTTGAAATAGATTATGGAGCGTTGTTGAAAATGTGTATGAAATTGGGAAGTATATTGTAATTTGGTTTGCTTATATTGTATAATTGATAATGAATCATCGTAAAACATGTATTCTACCAATATATAAAGATGAATAGATATGGATGAATGAAATTGTTAAATATAAAAAAATTATAATATGTATATAAAAAATTATAAATAAATTCATTTGGGTAAATAAAATGAAATCATAACATGAATGAAAAATGTTGGTTCTGGAAGAAACCCTAAAATTAAGCCGAAACTATTATTTAGATGGGATTAATGAACTAGATAATAAAATTTGAGTCATTAAAAAATTTATTCATAACATATTTAATGTTTATTTTATTTATTATATTTTTATTAACCTCACTTATTATTTTTTGATGAGTAATTTGGTTCAATTTTATTATTTGAAAGTGATTGATTCCTTGGTTTTCATGGATGGTTCACTTGTATTAATATATAAAAGTTAATTTGAAATGAGTATAGATGTCCATAAATTAAATTATATGTTATTAATTATCCTCAAAAATATTAATGGTAATATATATCATTATTTCCTAGATGTGTGGATAATTCATGAGATAATGTTTTAATGATGACCATTTAGATTATTTTGGTATGTTTTCTATTATCTCGAACTAATATTGACTTATGTATTAATATTATATATTTATTCTACTTCTATAACTTTAAATAAGTTCAATAACATTTATTTTTGTATGTTTTAAAAATATAAATTGTATTATGACCATCTTTGAACGAAGAATTAAAACAAATCAACGTCCATATAGGCTATAAATCAACATCTCACATATGGATTTTTCAATATTATAAACAAGGGGATGAGAAGAGGATTAATGTATGAAGTTACATTTAATAGTAGTATTTTACTCATTCACTTGGTGCTTATTCATATATGATTACACAATTAATTATTACTATATTTTATGTTTCGATTATATTTCTCTTATTTGACAAAAATAACATTAGTTGGATTAGTATTGTATAATGTGTCATTATTCAAACATATCCACAATAATAATCATGAAATGATTGTCCATTTTATAAATAATAAATAATTTTACGGCCAATAATGATTGATGGTTATGAAAAATCCACTATATTAGAATCATGGGGATGGTAGGTCATACGTACGTGTGAGTAACATTTCCTATTATCAACGATCATTGTGGAATGGTGTTAGGTAATACATAATATTTACATAGTGATAAAAATACCATGAAACCAATATTTTTTTCTTAAATTTATTTATATATATCATCAATGTATTTTGGTGAAGAAAATAGACTCAAATCACTACATGAATGTAGTAGTCCAAACATACAGGAACAACATTATCATCTTTCAGTGAGTAAAAAGTTAGGAAAGTAAATGATATGTTATACATTTGGAACGATAAAATTTTAATTTATGTTAAACATATGTCATTTATATCACATATATTCACTAAATTTATCCTTATTACTTTCTATTTAAATCGTTGGTGAAAAATGAATCTATCGTTTCGTGAGGAAGTAGTCTTCCTTAAACACAAGCAACGTCATCTCATCTCTGGTGCAATGAGTGTTTAAAAATAGTATATGATATAATGAATCCATAGTTTAAATTGTTTAATAATTATAAAATATATATTTTTTCAACCCATCATTATACTCATCCAAGTGTGATGGTAATTGAAATGCGAGGTTCGTTATTTCGTGAGGTGGTGGTCCTCTATTCCCACGAATAGTAATTTTGCATCCCATTTGACAGAAGTCGTGATGGTTTTATATCATTAACATTACAAAAAAAATATTATAATCTATAATATACTGAGATTATTATATAATAACATTTTAAAAAAATATAAGGAGGAAGAAGAAATTAAATACAAATGTTAAATGAATAATGTTACCTCTTCCTAAGGTGACCTACTAAGGTTTCCACCAAATCCATTCAGGGATGGAGTTCTTGAAAAATTAAGGCTTTTATTTTGAAATGAATAAATCACTTAGATTACTTAGGTAGGTACATTCCACTTTAAAATGTTTTTATATTTTGGAGGGGAGGGTAGAGTTGGTGGCATTTGATAAGTTGAGATAATGGAAGACTTTTATTTTTTGAAATGAAAAATTTTGGCCCAAAATTTTCACATCTCAAAAGGATCCAATTTAGATTTTCCTCAATACTTATATTTGAAAAGGAAAATATCCAAAAAATATATTTTGGTGAAGTATTTAGATAATTTTATAAATTATCTTTTTATGCTAACCACCAACATATCCATTTTTTCCTGAACCTTGATAAATAATAATTTCTATATTCCATACTAACATTGGCCAATAAATAACATGAAACTATTAGAAAATATAAAATATTATAATTAATAATATGGAAAATTTATTTGAAAATTCCACTTGCTGAAGTGAATTATTTTAATTTTAATTATTTCTTCAGATGTAACAAGAAGTGTGTTTTCTCAGAAAAAGTGTTCAAATTTATATAATGGTTATATAAAAAATTTCAAACTGAAAATTTCTAAAGTAAAATATATTTTACTTGTAGATATAAAATTAAATAAAATTTATTATAAATTCAATACAAGAACATAATTTAATAGTGTGAATTTTTTTAATAAAAGGGTTTTTAAGTTAAAATTCTGTATTTTCACTATTCAATGAAAATGAGGCATTTTAAAAAAAATCCTAAAAATTCACCATAAGATAATTTTTTTGTTATTTGTATAATCAATGTATATTTTTAAAATAAAAATTATAAACTTTTTGTAAATTAATATTAATTTTATTTACAAAGCATGACTAACCCTTCTTTTAGAAGAAAAAAAACATCTTTTAAGATACATTTATTTATTTATATGATTCTTGTTTAATTTATAATCAATAGATAACCATAATTTTAATAATGTAGTTATAACAATTCATACACATTAATTTATTGGTATCTTTAAAATGGTATACTATATTATGGTTAATTAATATTGGGGGTTGTATGTTCGGCATGCCATCTAATTTATAGAATTTAAAGAAATATTTTTCATGGGTTCTATGAACTCAATGTTTTGTGTCATATACACGGTCAATTTTTTTCTTCATATTTTCAAATTGTTATGTATTATATTATTCCCGTCATAAATAAATTATTTCCTTATAGAATAAACATTATTTTGGTAATCTACATTAAGATGTTTGATTGTTCCTTTGGTGACATCCTATTTTTTAAATTATTTTATTAAAAAATCTTCTTAATAAGAGAGAGTGAAAAGTATAAATTTCATACTAGATAACACATAAAAGTGTTTCTAGGTATGATTTAATTGGTGGGAAATGGAAAATAAACATGAAAGAGAATACTAATTACGAAGGAATAATAGAAAGTGATAGAGATCGTTTATCACAAAAACGTGGGTGATATTAAGAAGGTTCTTGGAAAACCAAAAATTAGTGATGAGTTAAGGGACCATTTGATTCATCTAAAATGAAGGTACATGGATAATAAAACTTTTTATGATCATTTTACATATGTTTGGGAATTTTTTTAATGTTTTTGAATATAAAGAAATATACATAAATGATACACCTCTATTTTATAATCACAATTTTTCATCGATCAATTTTAAATTAATTTCCTACTAAATGAAATGAATATCAAAAAATAACGTTTCATCTCAGGAACTAAAATATAATATTACTAGATTATAAGATCTATAATATAGTAACATGTTATTCTTCCTTTCATATCTAAAATAAATTTTTTTCCAAATGTTATGAAAATAACACCCAAGGTTCAATTTAATCCATTCTATATATTTTTATCTTAAGAAATTCCTTAATATGTCTGTCAAAATTCACAGAAAAAGTGGTTTTGTTTGAATGTTACTAAATAGTCATTATATTCTTGCACATCATATCAATTATATATTAATGTCACATTACAAATATTTTAATACATTGAAGACAATAAAATTGTATAGATAACATGGATACATCAAAATATAAACTCTAATGGTTTTGAATATATTACAAAAACCAATACATTGAATAAACTATAAAAATATAACATAAACCATAAAATTCACTAATAAATTTCATTGGAAACATCAGTATATCATAAAAATACCTCCATAATCTTATCATACATAATATATTAAGTGTTATACTAACTTAATCATGTTTTCTCTTATTCATTCAAGTCCCCATAAAATCACTTTTCTTGGTACTATTAAACAAATTCATTCACATCCTAACAGAAATAATATTTCCCTAAAATCCATATGCATATCATAATCCATATAACTGGAATATCATTAATCAAAATACTCTTATAACATAATACATGAATACAAAAAAACCAAATTAATCATTCAACTTCAACTCTAGTAATAGCATAAGCATGACCTTGATCCAATTTATTATTTTTAGGTATGTTCTGTTGATTATTGGGGAATTAATTTTCCTAGTTCCCTATATCCATAAAGTTGATTAATTTCATGTTCTATGATTTTATTTTAACCTTTAAATCACAATAATTACATCATTTTTATCTACACATTAACCAATCAACATTTACATTGAAAAAAGGACCAATGTGATTCACTCCTTAAGTATCACTTGATGGAAAATATTTCTCAACCTTCCCCCCATTATCTTCATTTTTCTCTACTATAGTCTTTTTCTCTTAATTCATATTGAAGCCAAAATACATTGGTAATTCATTCTATTTATTAAAATCACATGATTATATGTCCTTGAATAATGATAAATATTTGGAGAAAATTTCCTTCAATGGAATGTATTAAGACCGTCAATGAAATAACCTTTATTTACCTTGGGATTACGTATATAGTCTAAATTATGAAATTATTTCCTTGTAATGTTTGATTCATACATAGTACCATTTTTCAATTATTTTTATCTTAGACTCAATAACATTTGTTTAATATCTTCTCATTTCTCATGAAGAACATATTTTTTCTTGAAGAGAATGTTGAAATCCATAAACACCATTCCTGTTATTTCCACTTCATCATAAGTTCTTGAATTAATAACCCCCTTTAAATGAAATTTATTTCAATATAACAATCTTCCATGAAACAATTAGCTCATAAATAACATCTAATGGTGAGATATATCTTTTCTAAGTAACTAATCTATTTTTCATAAAAAATCGATCTTTAGACCCCCAGAATGATGGACATTAATGATAGATGAAGTTTTTATATATCATTACATCACATTGGGTATTAGAAGGAATCTCTTTATGGGAATTTGTATTGCTCAAAACTTGGTTTTTTCACCAATATGGTTTTAATTTGATCATTTACATCACCATATCTAGATCCAACATCATTATCATTCCCATGGGTAAATCCCTGCATGTTGTACATTCATTGATATGGTTGTCGTTCCTTCTTCTACATGAAATTTCAATACAATGGAATACAATAAATTATATCATTAAATTAAGAAAAATAATGTATAATCCCAACACATGAAAAATAGCCAACATAAATTGAAAATTATATCCATAAATAATTTTATAATCATATACATGGTTTCTTCAGGTATTTTTTTATTCTAAAATCCTTAATAATGATTATATGGAAAATCTGATTTATCTTAAGAATATTCATATAGAGAGTTAAGAATGTTCTGTGGTATGCCCCGTTACGATAAACTATTTGAATATCAGGTCGAGGCCAATGAACCTTTTTCACAGTTATTTCCATAAGGTATATCTGGTATAGAACCACATCCCCTAGTAGTGTCATGATTGGGATGTATTTTCTAGGAAAACCCTAATAATCTCATCCATACCAAACCAATATGATATTCTAAAATAAATAACCTTAATGTATATTATTGAGTCATGTTCCCAAATCTATGTATTTAAAAATATATTTTCCAAGATTTCTTTTATAATTCCTCTTATAAAAACTGTAGATACAGCAACCATAATATCCATGATCTGGTAGTTACATTGTTTCATTGGCACTAAATACAAAGTATCATATCTCTAATTTTGAATATACTATTTGTCATGGTAAACAAGATACACTCATTAAATTCAAAATAAATATTATATTATAATATAAAAAATTATTTTATTTGTGAACACCATTGTTCCTCTTAATGTATATTTTTATATAAATCTTATAACACATACAAATATCCCGGGGAAAATAAATCATAATAAATTATTGATGTCATATTCTCATTAAGGGTATGATAATTATAGAATCTATGAATAAATAAAGAATAATGAACATAAGAATTTAAATACTAGAAAAACATGACATTCAATTAATACATTGAGTATAATATTTTTGGGATGGGATATGAAAAAAATATTTCAAATATATATTTAAATGAGTAAAAAGGTAACCATGTATTTTATAACTTATTTAATAATCAAATAGAATATAAATAATTAAATTTTTAATGATGGAATACATAATTATAATAACAATTCTAATGAAATCCTCACATATAAATAGAATTAGTGGAACTCACCTATAAAATAATAAGTCCAATTACATCCTCATTTGAATTGGGTAAAAAAATAATAAACATAACCATTCATATTTATATTTAAATAAGATGTTTAAATGCATTCCCAAAAAAATAAAAATAATCATAAACCATCCAATGTAAATTTAATGGTATCAACAAAGTACATCCCCAATCAAACTGATCCTAACCCATTGAGAGAAATAATAAATTTTGTATCATTTGATTATATCATAATTAAAGAATATATAACATCATAGGATTTATTATAGTGAAAATAATTTTGAAATATATTTTGGATCATTCCATGAGGAATACAAATTTTCATTAAAAATATATCATTTTAATTTATAATAAAGAAATTCATTAAATATTGTCCAAATCAATTTCATGGAAATAAATTTTAAAAACTATTAACTATCAAAACTGTAGTTATTTTTAGTAAAAAAAATATGACATTATAAACATGTCATGTAATATTTATTTAAATGACATTCATAGTGGAATGTAATTTCATACATGTTTTATAGTTAAATTATAATATTTCATTCACATTGTAAAAAGGTTAAAAAGATCTTTATTCTAAAAAATACAAGGGTATTCTTTCCAAATAACATCTAAAAATTATTTCCTTGTAATGTTTGATTCATACATAGTACCATTTTTCAATTATTTTTATCTTAGACTCAATAACATTTGTTTGATATCTTCTCATTTCTCATGAAGAACATATTTTTTCTTGAAGAGAATGTTGAAATCCATAAACACCATTCCTGTTATTTCCACTTCATCATAAGTTCTTGACTTAATAACCCCCTTTAAATGAAATTTATTTCAATATAACAATCTTCCATGAAACAATTAGCTCATAAATAACATCTAATGGTGAGATATATCTTTTCTAAGTAACTAATCTATTTTTCATAAAAAATCGATCTTTAGACCCCCAGAATGATGGACATTAATGATAGATGAAGTTTTTATATATCATTACATCACATTGGGTATTAGAAGGAATCTCTTTATGGGAATTTGTATTGCTCAAAACTTGGTTTTTTCACCAATATGGTTTTAATTTGATCATTTACATCACCATATCTAGATCCAACATCATTATCATTCCCATGGGTAAATCCCTGCATGTTGTACATTCATTGATATGGTTGTCGTTCCTTCTTCTACATGAAATTTCAATACAATGGAATACAATAAATTATATCATTAAATTAAGAAAAATAATGTATAATCCCAACACATGAAAAATAGCCAACATAAATTGAAAATTATATCCATAAATAATTTTATAATCATATACATGGTTTCTTCAGGGATTTTTTTATTCTAAAATCCTTAATAATGATTATATGGAAAATCTGATTTATCTTAAGAATATTCATATAGAGAGTTAATAATGTTCTGTGGTATGCCCCGTTACGATAAACTATTTGAATATCAGGTCGAGGCCAATGAACCTTTTTCACAGTTATTTCCATAAGGTATATCTGGTATAGAACCACATCCCCTAGTAGTGTCATGATTGGGATGTATTTTCTAGGAAAACCCTAATAATCTCATCCATACCAAACCAATATGATATTCTAAAATAAATAACCTTAATGTATATTATTGAGTCATGTTCCCAAATCTATGTATTTAAAAATATATTTTCCAAGATTTCTTTTATAATTACTCTTATAAAAACTGTAGATACAACAACCATAATATCCATGATCTGGTAGTTACATTGTTTCATTGGCACTAAATACAAAGTATCATATCTCTAATTTTGAATATACTATTTGTCATGGTAAACAAGATACACTCATTAAATTCAAAATAAATATTATATTATAATATAAAAAATTATTTTATTTGTGAACACCATTGTTCCTCTTAATGTATATTTTTATATAAATCTTATAACACATACAAATATCCCGGGGAAAATAAATCATAATAAATTATTGATGTCATATTCTCATTAAGGGTATGATAATTATAGAATCTATGAATAAATAAAGAATAATGAACATAAGAATTTAAATACTAGAAAAACATGACATTCAATTAATACATTGAGTATAATATTTTTGGGATGGGATATGAAAAAAATATTTCAAATATATATTTAAATGAGTAAAAAGGTAACCATGTATTTTATAACTTATTTAATAATCAAATAGAATATAAATAATTAAATTTTTAATGATGGAATACATAATTATAATAACAATTCTAATGAAATCCTCACATATAAATAGAATTAGTGGAACTCACCTATAAAATAATAAGTCCAATTACATCCTCATATGAATTGGGTAAAAAAATAATAAACATAACCATTCATATTTATATTTAAATAAGATGTTTAAATGCATTCCCAAAAAAATAAAAATAATCATAAACCATCCAATGTAAATTTAATGGTATCAACAAAGTACATCCCCAATCAAACTGATCCTAACCCATTGAGAGAAATAATAAATTTTGTATCATTTGATTATATCCTAATTAAAGAATATATAACATCATAGGATTTATTATAGTGAAAATAATTTTGAAATATATTTTGGATCATTCCATGAGGAATACAAATTTTCATTAAAAATATATCATTTTAATTTATAATAAAGAAATTCATTAAATATTGTCCAAATCAATTTCATGGAAATAAATTTTAAAAACTATTAACTATCAAAACTGTAGTTATTTTTAGTAAAAAAAATATGACATTATAAACATGTCATGTAATATTTATTTAAATGACATTCATAGTGGAATGTAATTTCATACATGTTTTATAGTTAAATTATAATATTTCATTCACATTGTAAAAAGGTTAAAAAGATCTTTATTCTAAAAAATACAAGGGTATTCTTTCCAAATAACATCTAAAAATTTTATCCTTGTTTAAAAACGTTTTTAATATATAATTGGAAAAAAATAAAAACATTTTTTAATGAATTTTAAGAAAACATTATTTTGTATGAATAAGTATTTTTTACCAAAGGGAGAAATAAGAATGTACTTTCTTAAAACATATTATTAATCATTTTAACTTCCAAATATAGGAAAATGAGACAAGTAATTTGAAAATTTAAATATTAAAAATAAAAAATGAAAATATATTCTTTATTTGAAATAAATATTAAACATTTTCCTTCAAGGAGACTTAAATGGAAAACAATCTCGAATACTGATTAAATTGTGAAATAAATAATTACCACTTTAGTAAAATTTTATTATAATCCACATGAAAAATATTACATTAAATGAAACATTAAAATCCATGAATATAAATTAATTGATTATATAATAAATAAAAAATGGATGTATATACACCACACAAATTAAATATGTTTTTAAAATGCATTACATCTCATAGAAGTAAATACGGGACTGCAAACCATTATCATGAGTTCAACTCGCCATATATTTTATTTATCTTCCAAAATTATATAATTTTGTTTATTTAATATATTAAAATAACACATTTTAGAAACATGTATTCCATTTAATTGATTTATTACAAATTTATTTATGATTACATAATCAATTTAATTGACGTTGTATTTTTTAATGATATTTTGATTATGTGTCAATAATTACTTTAGAATAATTAATAGTTTCAGTGAATTAAAAATTAAAAAAATCCATAATACTCATAATGAAATGTAAATAATATTTCTGCATCAATTATAACATTCAAACTAATAATGAATTATTGTAATGAAAACTAAACTATGTTACAATCATGGAGATAATATGTTGAATCGATGCATGAGTAATGCTTCCACTATTCAATGATAATTATTGAAAATTGGTATGTAAAATTTTATATTTATTTAATGATAATAATATTATAAATACCTATTTTTTTCATTAAATTTACTTATATATATCATCCAGAAATTTTTTTGGTGAGAATAGAGTCACATCTCTAGAGTAATGTGGTAGTCCAAATAGGCATTAATGGCATTATAATCTTTTACGAAGTGAAAATGTATAAAATAAAATGACAATTAATATTTATAGTGTGTTAAAAGTATAATTAATATCATATTTATTTAATTTAAATCACTTATATTAATTAAATTTAATCTTATTACATTCCATGTAATGTGTTAGTGAGAAAGAGATCACTTAACTTTGTGAGGTTGTGGTCCATCGTACACATGAGGGAAGTTATCAATTCACCTAAAGAATGGAATGTAAAAATGGGATATGGTATTTAATGACTAAATGGGTATAAAAATATTTTAAATGTCATATATATATATATAATTTATATCCATCATCATACCCATCCATCGTAGGTGGTAATGAAAAAAGAAATGGCATCGGTTATCGAGGTGGTAGTATATCTTACACCAAACTAAATATTTCACTACCCATTTTATAGAAGATGGGATAGTTGAAGGTAATGAATTTAAGATAAAAATTTATTGCTATGTGGAATAAAATTATTCCTTTTTATCATATTTATTTAATAATAATTAATTTATGTGGAGTAAGAAATAAAAAAAATTATTAATGATTAATGTTACCACTTCCCAAAGTAACCTAAAATGATTTTCAACACGTTCCTAAAAATATTAATGTTTGAAAAAAATAATGATCCTATGATGGAATTATGTATGTGTTTATTTGATATTTTCAGTTTGTTGGAAAAAACATTTAGGGTGTCAAGATGAGACCAGATCGGGTGACCTTTTATAAGTTAGGTGAGTGGTACACTAGTATTATTTTAAATGCTAAAAGTGTGCCATTGTATTTAAAATGTCAAAACTGTCCAAAATGAACAAATATTAAATATTATACATGGTAGTATCTAAATATGACATTACAATTTATTTTATACAGGTTTTACTTTATTTTAACCCTAATATTATTATTTTCAACATCAAAAAAGCCATATTTTTCTCAATAGTGGTAAATAATTATTATTTTGTTAAAAAAAATTAGATAGAAAATTAATTTAACCTTATTGAATAATATAAATTATTCTTCTTCTAAATATAGAGTTTATTTCTCATAATTCCATCTACAAAATTTGAAAATTTATATTTAATGTTATTCTCATAGTGGTGATGGGAAAGTGTGTTATCATAAGGAAAATGGGAAATAGATACCAAATATTTTATACAAAAAATATATTTGAAAATAATTATAGTATCCTAAATTGGATTAACAGATTTATTATTGAAATTATTATTCATTAAACCCAATTTTGAAAAAAAAATTATCCTTGTCAATTATATAAAATAGAAATAAATTTACAAAAAAATTTAATTATTTTTCAATATTCATTGAAAAATGAAACATTTCCAAAAACTAAAAAGAATCACAATATGGTAATTATGATATTTAAATATAAAATATTATTTTCATTTAATCATATAAATTTTATAAAAATATTAGAAAATAATTTGTATTATTTATGAAAAGACCAGCTAAAATATATTTCATAAAAATATAGTGTTAAAAAAATTCCCTAACATTATTCTTATTTTATTTATAATTAATATAGAAGAATAATTTTAATAATTTTTTTATTTCAATTTATATCTATTAATTTAACATCTACGTTATACTAGTATACCATATTACGACTCATTTAGACTTAAGGTAAAATGTTTTGAAATTTTTCAAATAAATTAAGTATTAGGGGAAATATGACTTGAGTTATTTTAAAATGATGTTTCTTTTTTATTATTCTATTTAAAAATGTTCTTATATTATAATCATTGGATTCTAAAAATAGTTTCTGTCCTAATTTAAAAATTAGAGGGTAATTCATTAACATGAGTTCCTCTTATGTTGAAAACACTCTATCCTCGTGAATAATTATTATAAATTTGTTATAAATATATAAAAATGACCATAATATATATATATATAATATTATAGTATGCAATAATACCCTTTTATCACACATTTATTAGAAATTCCATGTTCAATTTAGGTTTCGGGAAATAACTGTTTTGTTTTTCTATTATGTTTTCATTTAATATTTTTATTTCTTCTGTTCATCGTGGTACCATAATATAAAAAAATTATCCATGATATAAACTTCATATGTATTATGTTTATATATGTTTAGTGAAATTAATAAATGCTTGAGAGAGAAATTTAAATACACTATTCATAGATATGATAGGTCAGATGTATATGAGAACAATGTTTTTGTATTCTCATAGGATTGAAAGAATGAAAAGAAAAAAATATATTATAATTAAATAATCATTTCTATTTCAAATGTATTACACATTTTTATTAAAATAATTCTTCTTATGTTTTATATAAATCATGAACGAATCGCGTTGCTTCGTAAGGTGATAGTCTTTAATACATATAAGCGACATTATCATACTCTAATATAATATAATATAAAGAGTTATATGTTATAAAATAATTCTAAAATTATAAAAATATCATATATATATATATTATAAACATTAAATCAATCATTATATGAATTTTCATGTGGCGTTGATGGAAAATGAATAACATTGGTTCACGCTTTGAAAGTCCTCCGAACACATGTATAATGAATTTTTATAATATATGATATAATATGAAATGGATGTAGGTAATTAAACAAACAAAAAAATGTTTATATATATATATAATATAGATGTAATTATATTATTATGTTTTAGAAATAAATTATGGTGGTGGAGGATGAAATCAAATATAATGTGCGGAGAGTGAGGTAGCCTCTTTATCAGAAAATTTATTTAGGATTGCACCAAAAGAATTCCTAAGGTATATTTAAAAATGAAATACGGAATATATTATTGGAGATGGAATTTAGGGAATGTATTTGGGTTGGTATTGGAATATAAAAAGTTCCATGAACGTGTAAATATGAGTGAAAAGTGGGTTACATGTTATATTTGATGTTTGTTGAAAACATGTACCTTTTAAGATGAAAAAGTCTATCGAAAGATTTTATACATTTCAAGAGGATAAAATATAGAAAATTCTAAGTCATTATAGTGTATAAGTACAATATATGTCATTTCAATATGTAATATTAAATTTTTTACTTTATTTTTCCCTTATATTTTTTGTTTTCCCTCTCGGTAAACTCGGTTTCAACTTCATCATTTATTTAGTATTAATTATGGTAAAAAATAATATTTCATATATTAAATAATATAAATTATTCTAATATAAAATATTAAATATAAAATACATTTTTTAAAATTCATTTCACATAGTAAAAAATATTAACAGAAAATTGAACCCACATATCCAATGAGAATGTTTTTTTTTCAATGAAAAAATGTTCAAAAGGTTGAAAAATTTTAATAACAAAATTCAATGGTAAATATATAATATTGTAATAAATTGGATTAATTGATGTATAAATGAAATAATCATTCCTTTAATCCTATTTTTTTAAAAAAATATAACTTTTTAAATATAGAAATTGAAAAATTATTTTTAAATAAAATTTCTTATTTTCAATATTCATCGAGAAATAATCATTCAAAGAACCAAGATATTTACCCTATAATAATATTGACATGTTTATTTAAAATATGGTTGATATTTAATCATATTTATTATCTAAATTTTTCAAAAACTAATTTTATTATCATGTACTAAAATAAATAAATAAAATTAAAAAAGAATTTTCAAAACAGTTGAAGACATTAAAAAATATTACTCATTTTTTATCAATAATTGTCATTTAAATAAAACATTATTATTAATATTTAAATATAAATTATTATTCATTATAAATCTAATTTTAATAACTTTTTTATATTGTTCATGTTTAAATATTTTTATTAATAATGTCTTGTTGATTCTAAAAACTCAGTGTTGTGTGAAATACTTGATAAACACTTTGTTATATCTGATTAAAGAAATTAAAGAAATTAAATTTGTTTGAAAATATATAAATAATAAAAAACTACAGGTGTTACATTATACCCCATTAAAATGATCATTCCATAGAAATTACATCACTTCGGTAAAAACACCTAATTTTTCTTCTACCTTATAGCATTCTTAGGTTCCGAGGTCGCTTCCTCAAGCATGTGGTTTCACCCAAAATACCAACCAGGTGAGTGGATAAGTGTAAGCACCATGTGATATTATGTGGTCTCAATATAATGAATAATTTCATTTGGAGAAATATACTAACCTTTTAGTTTACCTTTGTTCAAAAATATCATAATCATATTCCATGGATAAATTATTAAAAACACATTGTCACTAATAAAAAAATATAGGTCATGTCTATTGTTGTCCGCATAAATTTTCTTCAACATTTTTGAAAACCATATTTTTTTCTTAATGTCTCTACCTTTTCATCCAATTCATCATCAATATAAGGTTATAATAGAATTATTTATACAATTTTTTCCAATACATTGGAGTTCCGCACATCCTTCCATACATGGCTTTATAAGAATCCATCTGAACCATAGTACGAAAGATATCATTAAGGAACACTAAACAAGAAGTAAGAATTGATACCAACCATCCCTTAGAATACCTAGAATAATAACCCAACCTATCTTATTGGGTTTGAAATATTTTCTTTCACTAACCACATGAATGAGGAAGATACTTAAAAATGTAACCTAACTAGGTATCTATGGCCTATTGAAGTCTTATATAAAACATTGGGGGTAATACTCACATACCGGTTTGATACAATTGGATGTCATACTTCATGAAACAATAACACTTCCATAATTATTATTCTAAATCTTTTTTATGAGTGAATTATTATCATATATAGATTTAGTGAGCTGACATTGTAATGTGATCAACTACACCCAATAATTACACCAACAACCAAGATAAAATAAACCATTACTGTTTCGAAAACCATTAATCATATGCTCAAAAAGAGTAATGAAATTACTCCTAAAATAACATAGCCACTAAATAATATACAAAACTAAATGGTTTAATTTCAAAAAAAAAATGTATCAACAAATATACTTAATCTTAAAAAACTCATGTTAGATTAAACCTCAAGTGGCTAGTCAATTACTTTGATCTTATTATCAAACTCAAATTTATAAACTCATGATGGTATCCATAAATATTTTGTAATTATTACATGGACACATATATTCTTCCCAAAGATAATTCATAATTTATTCCCCGTTAAATATCATATCATATTTGTTGAAATTTTCATTATATTATTGCATTTATCCTTTTGTTAATATAATATTATGTTTTTTCATTATTCCAAAATCGATGTAGAGGAAGACAATCAATGAATAGAATCAGAAAAAATTTCATTAAAGGATAATTAATAAGAATATTATAGTGCACAGTCATACAAAATAGAACATGAGATTCAATAATTGTGTATAGAGGATTAGTTTACCCTAATTATCATGATTCAATTCCTCCAATGCGACTTCATAAGATTTCACATTGTCCTTTATCATCAAAGGTTGTTGTGGATTAGCATCCACAATATCCCATGGATTGGTCCATTGAATTTAATAATGATGAAAATATTTTGACACGAAGCACTATAGTTTGGGTTGTGTATTATTTATAGATTTTTATCTATTTTTATCATTAATTTACTTCTTCCTTTCACATTAAAATTCAACATACATGATGAAATCCATTCCAAAAATAATGTATTTAGTAGTCCATTTGAACCAATTTATTCCATATTTTCATCAATTCATTAAGCATAAAAGGAATCCTAAAATTCTCTTCACCATAGTATTTACAGTTTCTCTTATCTTCCTTCATCTTTTCAAATAAAAATCATTAAACTGATGGGTAAATATAATCTCAATTTCCACCTTAATAGAAAAAATTGATCATAATTATCAAAGTACATTATTGATTACCCCATTCAAAGACATGGTTTTAAAACATTTTATAATTGACCAATGTTACATTCTTGTTGGGTGATAATACCAGAATCATATAATAAAATCATGTAAAATGTGCCACATAGTTATGAAAATATTCAAAATCCATTGGATTCAACTTAAGGAATTACATTTCCAATTACTTTTATAGAATTATAATGATTAACTTTTTGTTAATTATATTATTAAACTCATCGCACACCATGGATCCCATTTAATCTTATTGACTTGTATTATTGATATGATTCCCCCATTGATCGGAATTACCATCCTAAGTATATATATCCAATATGATATTTTCCTGATTAAAACACTAGTGAATGGATATTATGCTTTCAATATAATCATAACTATTATCATCAACTAGTGGTTTAATATAACTTTTAAAATAATGTGTATATTTTCTCACGATTGACTCAATTTAAAATTGTTCCTCCCTTTTCCTTTTGGATGTTCTATATGATTCATAACATGAAAATGATGTGTGAGAATTTAAAAATAAATTTATATTATAGATACTATAGAATTTGGTTTTTCATTACAGATATAAATTAATCTTCCTTCTAATTTTTTATTAACATCGATCCTTTTGGTTCCACACATAGACTATGTCAAAAAATAATAGTGTAAGAAATAGTAATAAATGCATAGAAACACATAATCCTGAAAAAACACTTCTATGATGAATAAATCATGAAACCTAATTTTTAATTTACAAAACCAGTTTATTAACCATGTTCATTCATGGTTATTTTTTAAATGGATAAAAATATATTATAAAGAGTTTTTTAATTTCCAATGAATATACCGATAAATTTTCTAACAAGATATGTCAAAATGCCCATTTTTAGGCACCAGATTATGATTGAGTGCAGTTCAATGATACCTTTTTAGAGTTATACACTAGGGTGACACTATCATATATCTAAATTAGAATGTATTTTCCAAACATGGATTAAATTTATTGGAAAAAAACTTCTCTAGTTGTTACCAAAATTTTTGGACATTTTCCAATCATTTTACTCATAATTAAACATATCATTATGGAACAAATTTATTTTTTCGCAAATTATATTCCAAATGATATCTAAACCATTCATATGTTTCTAAAAAAAGAGAACCAAACATCTTATACATAGATATTATATCTTAATAGACTAATATCCTTTTCAATTGAAAAACACATGCCCAATGACATGGTTTTTCATTTTCTTTGGACACTAGGTACATAGTATTCTTATTTAGTGATTGATAGTCAATATCCCACAAAATTATCTTCTAATGTATTAATTATATTATTAGTAAAAAACTTATACCTTTTTTGATAACCATGTGAAGGAAACATAACCAAGGATGAGCTCAAATTCTTGGCATGGGTAAATAAATGATACATTAACCAAACATGATTAGAAAGGGATGAGAACATGAAAATAAAATACGAATAACCATACCATGTAAATAATAAAACATAGACATAGGTCATGCTGTAAATAATAGTATTTTAACAGATATAGATCAATATTGAATAAGTGAATATAATAAATTATAAACTAAAATTGTAATAATTAATATATTTGAGGTCGTAAAATAAGAATATAACGTATTAAAAATTTATTCATAGAAATTGGATCACTCATTATGTTAAAGCCATGGAATTTGGCCCTCACATAAACTTATGGAAATGAAACTATAACTATTCATAACCTTATGGATATTATATGTTGGTCAACACATAACATTATGAACATGTAATCAACTTCACATATAACGCTAGGAATATATCATCATGTTTATTTTTAACTTTGTGAACATTTCATCATATTCATGCATAACATTGTTAACATGTAATCAGTTTTACACATAACATGTTTAATGATTATTTATCCATATTTACCCAGTTCATTAGAGGGATATATAAGGACCCCCATCACATTATACGTATATAGATGTGCCACAAGTTCATAAAACATTCTTTTATTCATAAACCAGTAAAAAAAATTAGTATCATAAGAATTAAACCATATAATAACACATAGAAAGTAATTGTATTTCATGTACATTTCATCATTAAATTGTTTTATAACAAGTGGAAAATAGGTCAGTTTTATATACATTTTATTATGTTTTAACACATGGAAAATAAATTTGTTTTCCGAAATATATTGAAATAATAAACCCTAACTATTTAATGAAAGAATATAAATGGAATATTTGGATCACATACACATTAAATCATAATGAACAATACCTGATGTCATCATAGATGGAAACTGCTTTTAGAAAAAGGCATTGAATATTTCACAATGAAAATTCATTTTCATTGCAAATTACATTTAAACCTAAAAATTCATATATTATTTTGGAAATAATATTCCTTCAAAATAATTCATCTATATTATAAAAGGATGATTTTATAATCATTTAAAACTTTTTGAGGAAAATATCCATTACACAATTAAAAAAATTAAAACATAAAACATCTTCAAAATACATTACATTTGAAATAATTTTTTAAATTTATAAAGGTATATTTAAAAAAAAATTAAATATTTTATGAGTAAAATATAATTTTCCCAATGAATATTACATTTTACAACAAAATACATTTTCCATATCCCTTTCTATTAAAATAATTTTTAAAATTTATAAAATAATTTTTATGGTGTTGGGATTCAATGATGGTAGAATCTGTAATATAAATTAAAATAAAGATAACTTAAATATTTTTGGGAAATGTAAAATGCGAATTATTTTGAAAAAAAAAAATTAATAATCCTTTAAAATATAAAACAAATTCAATAATGGTAAAAAAAAATTCAATAAATACATTTGTAAATGATAAATCATTTTGGAAAATATTTTTATCGATATGGAAGAGAAATGGTATTCGTCCAAAAAGAAATATTAGGAGGGTATTATATAAAAACATTATCTTTTAATATCGACTACATAAAGAGAAAAAAAATAAATCTAAAACATGTATTGTCATGAAATAAATTGGTTATAATATTATTGATTTATTTATTTTAAAGAAAAATTATTTCTTAATTGAAACCAAAATCATAAACAATCTAGATAAAAAAGAGATTATAATATCAATCATTTACCACTTTGGCATCTTTTGAATTGTAGGAACCATCATAGAATAACCTAAAATGATATTTGTAGAGTTAATATAAATATTTCATTGGTATAAAATTTAAATTGGGTAGTATATACACCTTATAAAAAAATAAATGTTCATAACATCACTTATGTCTAAAAGATGGGAATTTGGGACAAAAATATCTTACTACATTGGTTAAATTTATACTGTAAACCCCATGAAAGAGAGTGCATAAAATTAATAATTAATTACTACTAATATTAATGATAATAACCATAATATAAATTCATTGGATTTTTATAAACCATATAAATGATTTACATGGGAAATATGGAATCTGCCTCTAAGATAACAAATTTTGGATTTGCATCTCATGTAATGAATACCTGCTATATTAGAATAATGAAAACCTCCTATGTAATAAATATATAATATGTAAAAATATATTAATGAACTATACTATAATATATAATATAATATATAATGTACCTAAATATACATATTACATATTTACTAACTATTCCATTTTGAAGTAATGTTTTAGGAAGTGGATTATCCATTTTTTATGAATGTTTTTATTTTATTTTTTATGTACTCGTACTATGATCAGGTATTCCTATTCAAAATTTTTTACCATGATATAATTATCATAAAGATTATAAATATATATATATAGATATATATCTTTCATAGATATAAATTGAAATACATTTTTTACAGAAACATTGGGTCGTACATACACATGAATGATTTTCCATTTTTATGAACATTTTAATGAAACAAGGGAAAAAATACACAAATCCATTCCATGAATACTTTTATGTCATTTACATAAAATATTTTCATTAAACAATCCTAAATTTCATTCCTTTTAAAGTGTGAATGAATCAAATTACCTTGTGAGGCGGTTGATTTTGGTACACAAGAGTAATTATGTCATGTTAAATTTGAAATAAAATTAAATTGTAACATGAGATATAATTAAATAATAATATTAATAATATCATATATTAACATTTACTATATTATTACATATATCTACGAGATGAGGGGATTGTTAAAAAATATCCTTCGTTCACGAGGTAGTAGTCCCCTATATAAACAAATGATGATTTCATATCCCATTTGATAGAAGATAAGATGAATATAATTCATAAAATTATCATTATTTGTATATTTATATTTAATATAATTATTATATTATTGTATCATGGTTCAAAAATAATTTATGGGGCTCTATAAAGCAATAACATAAAATTATTCATTCCAATTCTTCTGTTTTGAACCATAGATTTCCAATATTGGATTCATAACCGAACTATGTATTCTAATATTATAATAATTAATTAATTAATTATTAATGGAAAATATTTAATGAAATGATTTTTTAATGTTCTAAGATTATAGAAGAGGGGGCAGACTTTAATAAATGAGGTGAGTAGAAAACATGTAATTTTCAGAGATAACAATGAGTGTTGATGTTTTATGAATTCCAAAGGAATCCAATATGGACCATTACAAACCATTTATGATTATAAGTTAAAAATATTTCCATAAAATTTGATTTTTTTAATATTTTTTGGTCATGTTACTCCTTACCATTTGATTTTAACCCAATGTAAAACCATTTTAACCTTAACCATATGAAATAATATTTTATATTATTAGTATTCATTATTGGCAAAGAAATATAATCATATAGTATAATATAACATCTGATTATTCCATATATTAAATATCTTATCTGAAATTACATTCATTGAAGTAGGAAATTTAATATTTAAAATTAACCCAACACATGAGTTGAGAGAGTTTTTTTTTTCAAATAGATAATGATGAAAACATTAAAATGTGTTTATATATAAAATAAATGTGAAAATGATTAAAATAATCTAAAATTGAATAATTGGAATGTAATTGAACTAATTTTATATTTAAAACTATTTTATAACAAAAACTATGAATGTAAATTAATTAAATGAGAAGGAAGTTTTCAAAAAAATACTTCTATTTTTCACTATTCAACAAAAAAAATTATTGGTTTAAAAAACAATCCAGAAAATATGCTAAGATAATTGTTAGATGATTACTAAAAATGTAATATTATTTTACCGAATTATTTTTATAAAATGTTATTTAATTAATTTTATAATTTTTAATAAATTAGAAATATTTATATTTGAGATAATGTAATGACCAAAATTTTCCATGTAATTTTTTTTAAATTAAATGTAAATTTTATCTCTCCACCAAATTTGACGGCGCATGCATCCAAGTCCCGGGGTGCCTGAAAGGAATTCCCAAACTTTTTTTAGGTACATTTAGTAGACAAGCAATCATGTTATTGAAACTATTGAACTGGTGCTCAGAATTGAAATCTGAGGGCACTATTGAACTCGCATAGCCGATATTCTCTTAAAAGGACCTTCACCTCGACTGCAGTAAGATGAGTGTGAAATATAGAATTTCTGTTTTTTGTGAAAATAGAAATGAAATAAAATAAAGATTTACATTATTTTTATATTTTCTAAAACCACACACATGGGTTATGGTGGTGGTAAAAAATCGAAACCCCCCTTGAACTCCCCACTTAATGGGAGAAACCCCTTTAACTCCCTCATTATTGAAGATTTAACCCACAGAATTTTTCCCATTTTTTAATTATGCCTCGTCAATAGATTAATGTTACTTACTTTTTTTGTGCCAAAATATTAGAATTGGATAAACACTTTTTATTTAGGTTTTCAATTATTTGAAGAGCATTCGTTGGAAAATCTGGAAGCTTGTGGAGAGCTTTGGAGAAACCTTCTCCAACAAAGAACACCTCTACTTCAATGTATATTTCTCCAAGGAAGAACATCGTCGAAGGATCTCCAATGATGAACGAACCGAAAATCATGGAAACACTGATGTCACTGAATTCACCCCTTCCAACATAAATAAGCAATCAAAGAAGGGTGGTTTTTTGAATTTTATCCCCTTACCCATTCTTGATGACTCATCGTTATTCAAGAAATGATTATAGCTGCTTGCTACCGCTCTAACATGGAGGGTGCGGGCCAAACAAACATGGCCCGACCTCTCCACAATTCCCGTGATAAATTGTGGTGTTCTTCGTGGTGTATGAGGATTGAAACCAACCTCACTGGGGAATGAGAAAGGCGGCTGGCACCACCGCCGGCTGCGACGAAGGCGAAAAATAGAGGGCGGGCGGTCAACCCGGCTGCCAGAGAAGGTGTGGTGCACGCCTGTGCCAAACGGCCTTCCACGACGGATCACCACCATGTGGCCTCGCCGCACCGCCCTGCGGCCTTGCGGCCCTCCACAACCTCACGGCCACTCGCGACCACCGCGTCCCCCTCGCGGCCTCCGCATCCCTCGTAGCCTCCACGGGCACACCCCAATGCCCATCGCTGGCTGGGCATGACACAACATGCCCGGCCAGACACAGCTGGTTGGGCCAGGTCAACCCATACTGGGTTTTCCAAGGTCGGGTTAGGTTGGATCTGGCACAAATCCAATCGGGCCCTCGGGACTAAAAGGCTAATAACATATAGAACAGGTATACGATTGACACACCGTCTATTGCGTTAAAACCCCTATAGAGGGGTGGTATTTTTGGGATACTTCTTTGTGGGACTTTCTAACAGTTGGAGTATCAACCAGTGGCTGGGGTAGTGGACCCTCCTGGATATGATCATGCTTAGTGGGGAACCCAGTAGCTTTTTGTGATGTGAATAATGAAGAGAGATCCTATGTGGGTTAGCACCGAGTGATCCTGTGTGGGTTAGCACCGAGTGATTCTATGTGGGTCAGCACCTAGCGATCCTGTTGGGGATAGCACCGAGTGATCCTGTGTGGGTCAGCACCAAGAGATCTTGTGTGGGTCGGCACTTTGGGATCCTTTTGTGGGTCTGCATCTTAACCGAGTATGATTATTAAGTAGTTATATCTAATCATATCTACTACTATACATAACCAATACCTTGTGTTTGATGAGTATATACCTTGTGGTATTTTTCCATCTTGGTAATACCTTGGTATTATTTTTTTATGTGTCGTACCTGTGTTGTACATGGATTCGTGGTATTCCATCCTTTCTGGAACAATTGAGCTTTGGGATTTGAGTTGGACTCTGTGTTTTCATCATGATTGAGATTGGTATACTAGATAAATTAGGTATATGTATGGTTATAAACCTATGTAGGGTTTTCAGATGATATAATGTAGTGTGGTTTATCTTTGGTGGATTTTGTGAGACCTTGGGGGTCTTGGGTTCCCCACTAAGAATCGTTATACTCCACCCTCCACGGGCTATGCATGCACCCTATTGTGTTTGATGTAGACGAAAGACAACGCTGAATGAGGATGAGAGTACCAGGATTGGATGTGGCTTGGAGGTGGACATTAGACGAGGAGAACCATAGAGATTGTCATTCACGAGCTGTACATACCCTTCAGGTATGATTCGTGATGCATGATCCAAGAGCTTCTTTTCACTTATCAGTCGGCTTTTACATTCTAGTTTTCCATATAAAGTCAAGTTGGGCTGGTATTATGGCCCCTTTTACTTACTGTACTCACTATTTTTACGATTTAGTTTACTTTAGTTTGTATCTTTTTGAGTGCATAGATGTGTGTGTTACAGGTTATAAAGGCAATTCCTTCCCTGTTTTAGGGAATACGCCTTCAGTGCTAGTCGGCAGCCCCTGGCCTATGGAATGTGAGCTCGGGGTAGTCATAGCATGGGCCCCGAGGGACGGGATGTGACAAATTGGTATCAGGGGAGTTGGTTCTACTATAGAATATAAGAGTGTAATCCTTTAACAACAATATTCTTATGCGTGGTGAGTAATGTTATTAGTTTCGGGAATCCCGTTCTGGTGCGGCGACCGATGTAACCATACACCAGGACTCTGACTTCTGATTTTTGACTCAGTGCATGAATAAAATGATTGATTGTGTGTTTTCAAGATTTTCTTTGTGGTCTCTTGAATCATCTCATTAATTATAACTTTTTAACCGTGGTGCACCTGTTTCTTTTCAAGATTCCTCCACATAGGCAACCAGTTAGGGTTTTGAGTATAGTATGCACTGATAGCCCAATGAGTAATTAGTCCTTAGTTTAGAGCCCTCTTCCAGTATAAGCACCAGTGGAGAAACAAAAGGTATCATTCACTACTACAAAAATGGTCAAGGGATGCGCTTCACTTTTATCAGCTCTAAAAAAGCGCAGATATAGGGGGCCTTTATCATCGCTTCTTTAACTAGCGCTGGTAAAGGGTGGATTTATTAGTGCTTTTCCCTAGTGCTGATAAATGATATGTTTCAAAAAAATGTTCATAAAAAATAATATTTTGTTATATAAGTATATTTATATTGATATAAATACAATATTTTTTTAAATATGTTATAGATACGTATAAATAGACTATTACATTTAATATATAAAAAATTTAGTGAAAATGGCATCAAAATATTTTTAAAAAATATTATTAATTAATAATTTTCTAATTATTATCGACTAAAAATCATTTAATAACAATTTGAGGAAACAAAAAATCAAAAAAATTAATAAAAGATCTAAAATATGTTGAAAATGTAACTTAAACCTAAAATGGTCATAACTTTTTATCTGGGTGTCTGGTTGAGCTCTACCGCATATCAAATCGAATCCTACAAAGAGATCTATGCACTTGTGACTCATGAAAAGCCCATATAACCTCTTTTGAGCACAAAAAATGCCCAAAAGGCCTCCAAAACTGAGTTTTTAGTTGGGATACCCCGAATTGTTAACATTCATACAAGTATAACTTCTGATCCGGATGTTCGTTAGGACTGTACCACAAATCATATCAAATACTGTTTCATTTTCATCGATTTGACTTGTTGTGGCATTGAAATGGGATTCTAGATTATATTTTATGGTCGTTTTAACATTCTATTCTTTTCAAATACACATATATATGTATTTATTTGTAAATATATATGTGTATGTGTGTGTGTGAGTGTCTATGTGTGTGTCTGTGTGTTGTATATATGTTAATATGTAAGTATTTATTTATTTACTTATATGCACACAACAAAAACATATTTTTTCATAAATTTATTGAAAACAAATCTTACGAGTATATTCTATGGCTATTCAAATACACATATATATGTATTTATTCGTAAATATATACGTTTGTGTGTGTGTGTCTGTCTTTGTGTGTCTTTGTGTGCTTCTGTGTGTTGTATATATCTATGAATGTATTTATTTTTTTATTTCTAAACACACATAAAAATCATATTTTTTCATAAATGTATTTAAAACAAATCTTATATGTATATATTAATATACAAATAAATTTACGTACAAAAAATTATAACTAAATAAATAAGTATATATACATACATATATATATACAAATTAATATATATATACTAATATATGAATAAATATATTTATATTAATAGGAATCTATATAAATATATGAATACATATAACTATATATATATATAGAAATATCATTAAATAGAGAACAAAACCAAATGGATTAGTGGTAATGGTGCAGCAGCGAAAGGGGGGAGGTCCTTGGTTCGATTTCGGGTGGAAGCGAAGGGGGTGCATGCGTATGAGGATGTGCGGAATGGGCAGCACACGGGAGACCTCCTAGCGCTAATAAATGGTGTGTGAAGCGCTGATATGAGCACCACCTGATTATTTTTAAATTTTTTTTTTATTTTTTTGACATTTATCAGCGCTAAAAAAAGAGTTGATAAGTGTCCCTTTTATCAGTGCTAAAAAAAGTGCTGATGAAGGGGTCTTTTATCAAGTCTTTTTTAGGGCTGATAAAAGTGGCCTTTATCAGCGTTTTTCAGAGCGCTGATAAAAGGGACCCCCTATATTAGCACTGAGCTTTACAACACTTTTTTATCACTTTTAAAGCCCTTTTTTAGCACTAATATAGGTCCTTTTTGTAGTAGTAATTACCCATTGGGCCACTGATTCCACCAGCCCCAGTAGTAGAGGGTTCACACCACTTGAGTGCGTTACCGAAGTACAGTGCCATAGGACACCCAGGTTCAGGGGAGGGACGGACCCACATGCGGTTGATGATTGGTTGGAGGTCATGGTGAGAGTCTTATGACTGGTAGAGACACCAACCTATCTCATGGTGATCCTTACAACCAGTCTTCTACAAGCAGAAGCAGGTAGATGGGGGAGCTTGATGCTCTAGGCTCACGACTAGGTGAAACTTCTCTGGGCAGACATTGAGAGCCTATTTATGGCAGATTTTGTTCCAGCGACACTTCGTGCAATGCGTATACATGAGATTCTTCATCTATATCAGGAAAACATGACTCTGCCTCATTACTTAGTGAGGTTCACTAACCTTTGACACTAATCCAATGATATGGTGTGGGACCAATTCTTCAGGGCCCATACCTGGAAGAAAGGACTCGGGCGGGGGAACATGGCTTTGATGATATCACTCAGCATCCTGACGCATGTGGGGGTGTTAGAGAGAGCCCTCTTAGGGGAGAGTTTTCTTGCTAAGCAGTCACTAATATTGATACCCACTACCAGTCATCACATAGCGGAGTATTCTATAACTGGAAGTAGACAGATGACACAGAGGTCCAAAAGGACCAAAACTACAGGTGGACGACTGCAGGATTTAGGATCGGTTTTACGGGCCACCTGGGGAAAAAACAGTCATGCTAGGATAGGGTAGTGTTATGCATTCTGCTTCCATGGCCACATGGTTCATGACTATCCATCCCACTGTATGGATCATCAGTAGACGGTCGAAGGACCACCCAGGCAGAGACAGAGAATTGACCAAGGAGGCCTATAGTGAGCAGACAGACATGGTAGAGGAGATGGTTTTGCATCTGGCGGTGGGCAACGATTCGAGATGTTACCGCCACCACCACCATGCGGTCCACCATGACCACAAGGAGCAGGAGGATAGGGGAAATATCTGCTCTAGGAAGAGGAGGCATATGATCATAGCGCTTCAGATATGATACGAGGTATGATCTGTGTCTACTCCACCTTAGCTATATTACATACAGACATAGGTTCCAGTCATTCTTTTCTTTTCTACTTCCCTCGTTCGGAGCTCGAAGATTCTGACAGAGCTGTTGGCTTTATCCTTACTACTAGATACTCATACGAGAGTGGATTTGATGATTATGCACTAGCACCGACAGGGTGATCTTACTCTAGGAGGTGAGATCTTTGGCTGGGATCTCCTAGTAGCAGCGTCGAGTCCTTACGACGTCATATTGGGTATGGAATTGTTATCTACAATCCCAATTCAGATTGAAATTATTAGTCACAAAGTGTGGTGTGTACGCATGTATGGGACGTGGTTTACCTTCACCGGTGAGAACTGAGCCTTAGAATAACATGATGGACTTACCTGGAGGAGAGTGAAACCACTCACTCATTATTTGGCTAGCCATAAACTCAGGGTGCTTGATGTGGAGAGTCCGAGTTATCTTGTAGTGGTGGACCAATAAAAATATTTTTTCCTTGATGATGTTCTGGGTCCACCTCCTCATAGAGAGGTGGACATTTATATTGACTTGTACCCCAGGACGACACTGATATCTACACTGGAATATCGGATGGCTCCTGTGGAGTTTTGTGAGCTACTGGTACAGCTAGAGGACTTGCAGTGGAATGGATTCATTTGACCCAATGTATCTCCATGGGAAGCCCTAATTTTGATCACCAAGAAAGTGGATATGATCTTGAGAAATTGGGTTGACTATCGATGCTTGAATCAGGTGACCGTGAAATACAAGTACCCACATCCAAGGATTGACAACCTCTTTGATAAGATAAATGGAGCACGGTGGTTCTCGAAGATAGATCTCAGATCATGATATTACCAACTCATATTACGAGATGAGGATGTGAATAAGATGGCTTTCAGATGTTGGTACGACAACTTCAAGTTCTTGTTTATACCATTCGGTGTGACCAATGCTCCAACAGTGTTCATGGAAATCATGAATAGGATCTTTCAGTCAAACAATGATCCCTTTTTAGTATTCTTCATCGAAGACATTCTGATCTACTTGGCTACTGAGGGGGATCATGCCTATCATTTGCAGGTAGTACTGGACAGACATTGAGAGCACCCGATTTATTGTATGCTGCTGATGTGCCCGTCTTGGATTCGAGAGGTTCACTATCGGGGACACGTCATCTTAGAGGCTGGAGTTGTAGTGGATCCAGCGAATATTGAGGTGGTACATTCTTGGCAGACACCCAAGTGTGTGGGAGTGATATGAAGATTCCAAGGATTGGCTGGATATTAACAGAGATTTGTGACCGATTTATCCAGAGTTGAAGCACCACATTAAACATTGACGAAGAATGGGAATCCTTTCTTGTGGTTGGAGAGATGCCAGCTATGTTTTCAGGAGCTAAGGCAGAGGATGACTAGTACTGCTGTCTATAGTCTTCAAGAAGAGGGCATATGGTACATAGTCTACTGCGACACATCTCTTACCGAACTCAGATGTATCCTAATGCTGGAACAAGTAGTGATCACTTATGGTTCTCGACTGCTGAGAAGGAAGAGCAGAACTGTGCTACCCATGACCTAGAGTAAGTGGTAGTGGTCTCCACTATGAAGATGTGGTGACATTACATGATGGGCGAGAATTGTATAGGGTACTCTAATCACAAGAGTATGTGGTATATATTCTCTCAAAAATACCAGAACCTAAAACAATGACGTTGGCTTGAGTTCCTCCAGGACTATGATTTCAAGATAGTCTATACTCATTGGAAGGGGAACATTTTAGCTGATGCACTCAACATTAGATCTAGTATACAACTACTAGGTGAGGTGATGGAGCAGATGGCCTCTTCACAGATACCCATTTATGATTGAGATGGAATAGCATTCTTTCAGTCTCTTACAGTCACTCCTTCACTTCTTCGGCGATTCAGGGAGACGCAGCATGGGGACACTGACTATGAGGGTCAATGTGATCAGATATCTAAAGGGAAAGCACCTGATGGATTTTATGAAGGTGGGGATCACGTCATACTCTACAGAGGACATACCTTGGTACCAGTTTAATTTCAGGGGGGAAGTGATGAGGGAGTTCCAAACATCCCCTATCACTCTACATCCAGGGCAGGTGAAGTATTACTAGGATCACAGAAGACAACACTAGTGTCCAGGAAAGAAGAAAGCAGTTGCAGAGTTTTTCTCTCAGTGCCTCACTTGTCAGTAAGTGAAGGAGGAGCATCAGGTACTAGCAGTATTGGTTTACCCTTTAGAGGACCGAGAGTGGAAGTGGGATGGGATATATGTGGGCTTCGTGACAGGACTTCAACATATATCCAAGGGACATGACTTGATTTGGGTGATTGTTGACTGACTCACCATGTCAGCCCACTTCTTACCGATCAGAGCGAAGGGTTTTTTAGAGATCATGGGACACCTCTACGTGGAGGAGATTTTTTGGTTACATGGAGTACCCTCTAGGATTGTATCTGACTATGATGAACGTTTTACTTCTTGGCTATGGAATGGGTTGTTGTAGGATTTCGGGATGTTGCATCATTTGAGCACTGCCTTCCATCCATAGATGGATGGCTAGACCGAGCAGACCATTCATACCCATGAGGACATGATGCGCGCTTGCATCCTTTACTTTTGTCGATCTTGGGAGGATCATTTTCCATTGGTGGAGTTTTCATAAAACCACAGCTATCACTCCACCATTGGTATGGAACCTTATGAGACCTAATATGAGTAGCCTTGCAGATCACCTTTTTGCTGGACTAACCTAGCGGAGTCAGCACTAGTGGGTACAGAGATAGTAAAAGATACCACATAAAATGTGCAGACAATCCTGGAGCGAATGAAGACTACACGGACCATGAAAAATTCGTATTCCGACAGGAGGTGGAGACCTATGGTGTTCGAGGATGGTGACCACATCTTTCTCGGGGTCTCACAGCAACAAGGTATGCAGAGATTTGGCCGAGGTGGCAATTTATCTCTGAGGTTCATCAGACCCTTCTAGGTCCTCAGTAGATTTGGCAAGGTGGCTTACTGCTTAGCTCTTCCACCTCAGTTGTACTCGGTGACCGACATCTCCCACATATCTCAGCTAAGTAGATTCTTGCTTCACCCATCTCACATCATCGACCACGAAAAGCTTGACGTTGGCAATGGGGTGAATTTTATGGAGTTTCAAATAGAGATTGATGATGGACTGGAGTAGGTCCATCGTGGGTGGTCGATACCTCTGGTGCATGTTCGTTTGCATCACGAAAATCTCTAGGAGAGCACATCAGAGCGAGAGGCTCAGATTTATGCTCAATACCCCCACTTGTTCCCTTAGTATTAGTTGTCGCTTACGAGTACGCAAAGCACTGAAGTGGGGAGAATGAAAAGATCCGGAATTTCAATGTACATTTTTTTAATTAAATGGTAATTTAACTATTCTGCGAAAATTTATTGCACATAATTTCGAGGCCTGGTGTGCCTGGAATAAATTTCTGCAATTTATTTCAAGTACGATCAATAAACATGCGCGCAGGTTTTTGTAACATTTGAACTGGTGCTTGGAATTTAAATTTGAGGGCACTGGTGAACTCATAGCACCGATATTCATTTAAAGGGAACTTCACCTTGACCGCAGTAAGTCGACGGTGAACGATATAATTTGGGTTTTTCGTGGAAATATAAATAAAATAAAATAATCTATTATTTTATTTTTATTTTTGCTAAACCCTCCCACATGGGTTATGGTGTTGGGGACCATAAGAGAATAAAACCCCCTTGAAATCCCCTGTTAATGGGAGAAACCCCATGTAATCCCTTATTATTGAGGAGTTAACACATGTACTTCCTCCCATTAATTAATTTTGCATCATCAATTGATTAATTTTTCCAACATGTTTTGAGCCAACAATTTAAAATTGGATAAACACTTTTTATTTTGGTTATCTATTCTTTGGAGAGAATTAGTTGGAAAAGGTTGACTCATGGCGATAACTTTGGAAAAAATTCTCCATCGAAGAACTCTTCTTCTTCAATGAATATTTCCCTAACGAAGGACACCGTCGAAGAATCTCCAAGGATGAACGAATTGACGATCGGGGAAATGCCAATGTCACCAACTTCACACCTTCAAATATAAACAAGAAATCAAGGTTGGGTAGTTGTTTTAATTTCTTCCGCTTACACATTCTTGACGATTCATTTAAAATCTAGAAGATATTATAGCCGCTTGCTACCGCTCTAACGCGGAGGGTGCGGGCCAAACAAACATGGCCCGACTACCCCACAATTCACATGATAAATTATTGTGTTTTTCATGATGGAGGGGTATAACAAAAACCTCGGTGGGGAATGAGAATAGCGGAAGGCACCGCCGCTAGCCGTGACCAATGGGCTGGCATAATGACACCACCCAGATAGCCACCGGAGAAGGTACGACGTGCGACCGCACCGCACGACCGGCCACGACAGTTCATCGACCCGCGACCTCGCCGCACTGCCCCATGCCCTCATCGTGTAGCCCCATCGCCTCGCTGCTCGTGACCAGCGCCGCCCCGTGGCCTCAACTCGCCTCCCCATGGCCTCACCACCCCGCAACCAAGTTGTGCTGCCATGCGGCTTTCTATGTTTCCTCGCGGCCTCCGCAGCCCTCACAGCCTCTACGGCCACACCGTGCCACCCATCGCGGGCTGGACAGGCCATCACAGATCGGGCCACCCTGTGTAGGCCATACTGCGGGCCGGGCAGGACATAGTGGGTCAGGCCGGTTCGACCCAAACCGGGTCGGACCGACCTGTTCGGACCGAACCCGGACCCACATCGACCCATTTGTGTTATTTTAGCCATAACTTCAGCACTCGGTGTCCGTTTGAGGAACCGTAAATGAAATTGAAAACATTGGAGAGAGAAGATCCCTTTAGTATTCCCCATTGTAGTTTGGGATAATATTTTGGAATGGTCAAGTTGAATTGAGCATGCATCCAACCGGGCCCTCGAGACAAAATTGCTAATTTCTTACAGACCAGGCGTCCGATTGATGCATCGTCTGCTGCGTTGAGAACCCTATGGCATGCCAGTAATTTGGGATACATTTTCATGGGAAATCTTAGTATATGGAGTATTTACTAGTGGACTAAAGAGAGAACTCTCCCAGAGACGAGAAAGCCTAGTGCGGGAACCTACTAGGTGGCTGTGACGTGAAGTATGAAGAGCGATCATGTCTGGATCAGCATAGAGCGATCATCAGTTGGTCAGCACTGAGTGATCCTATGTGTGTCAAAACCGAGCAATCATGTGTGGTTCAACACTTAGGGATCCTTTGTGGGTCTGCATCTTAACAGAGTAAGAATATTCAGTAGTTAAATCTAATCATCTCTACTTTTGTACCTAAGAAACACCTGGTTTGAGCAGAGTCACTACCTTCTGGTATTTTTCCTTCATGGTAATACCTTGATGGAATAATTATCTGTGGCATACCTATGTGGTATTTGCCTTCATTGTATTCCTTCCTTTGTGGAACTCTTGAGATTTGGGTTTTGAGTTGGAATGTGTTTTCCTCATGATTGAGATGGGTATACTTGATAACTTAGGTATATGTATGGGCATATAAATATGTAGGGTTTGCAATGGATTTCATACTGTGTGGTTTATCCTAGGTTGATTTTGTGAGACATTGAGGGTCTCAGGGTCCCTAATTAGTATCATTATACTCACCCATGCACGGGTTATGCCCACACCCAGTTTTGTTTGGTGCAGATGACGGACATCACTGACTGAGGACGATAGTACCAGGACTAGTGGTGTCTCGGAGGTGGATATTAGAAAAGGTGAACCATAGATCCGACCATTTAGAAGCTATATATACCCTTCAGGTAGGATTTAGGGTGGATGATCCAGGAGCTGCTTTTCACCTATCATTCATCTTGTACTTTCATGTTTTCATTATAATTTCTAGTTGGGCTTATATTTTGGCCCCTTGTACTTACAGTACTCACTCTGTTTACTATTAATTTTACTTGAGTTCGTATCTTGATGTGTGCTTGGTTGTTTTTGTTGCAGGTTATAAAGGAAATGCCTTCCCAGTTTTTGAGAATACGCCTTCGGTGCTACTCGCCAGCCCCTAGCCTATGGAAGGTGGGCTTTGGGTAGTCACAGCACGGGCCCTGGGGGACGGGTCGTGACATATAATTATATTTTCAAATCATATAAATAAATTACACAAAATTCAGTTTTCTAACAATAGTTTTTTATATTAAACAATTATACATAATATTTTAAAATTATTTCTGAATATTAATACTATAAAGATTCATAGAGAGGGTTCAATGGTCATTTTCAAATAATAATATTTATAATATCACATTGTTTGTTGAAACTGTGTGTCATGTGTGACAAAAACAAAACTCAGTGTTGTATGTTATGAAAGATATATAAATAATTGAAATTGTTAAATAAATAAAATTTTCATAATATGTTAGGTTATTATAGGTGGTGTGTGGTGGTTGATCTAGGTTGGTCTACTAAAAGGGATGTGGTTGGTGTTTCCAAGTGCATTGATTGAACAATGACCTCTAGGAGTGTGGGAGATAATAGATGGACCAAAAAATATCCTTGGGATTTTTATGTGAATATGTTATTGGAATTAGGTTGGTTTATATGAATTTGCTTCATATTTTCATGTACATAAATATAGAATATAGAAATTACAAATATTAATAATATTTTATGGTTAAATTACTTATATATTTATTAATTATGTATCTCAAAATAATAATGATAATTATAATCATAATAATAAATTTTGTACTTATAAATGTTAATTCAATAGTAATTGTAATAATAGTACTCTATATTGTTATAAAATCATTAAAATATTATTCATGGAATTAGATATAATTATAATTAAATGTGTGAATAAATATATCAAAACATATTATATATAATTTTATAATTTATTGTATAATTTTATATATTTATAATAATATATATAAATTGATATAATAATAATAATGTGACATATAATTATAAAAAATAAGACTCAAATTAATTATAATTATTAATAGTTATAAAAAATATAATTTTTTAATGGTTCGGGCCAAAGCCTCATTAATTATTAAAACAAAGAAAAGACCTCTATAGCTGGGTTGCGGGAGACCCATTACATTGTCTGAAGGCCCAGTCGGCATTTAGACCTTTACATGGCCTGAAGGTCCAGTTTTTTAAAAGGCCCATTCTATGAATTGTACTACTACAGTACCCTCCTTCTAGAGTAACTCACAGGGTTCGCCGCTGCTATACTACCATAGCCCCTCAACTGTGACCCATCGCCGCAACAGTGCCCGCCGTTTCTACAATTTCACCACTTCTATAGTATGCAACAACACTACTATAGTACCTACGCCAACTGGGTTTTTGAACCCCCATTTTACATGTTAGATTGCATGGTTCTTACCACTATTCAAAACCCCCAACAATAAATATTTCAAATAATATTAATAAGAGTAAATAAAAATTGAAATAATAGTATAAATAGTAATATAATATTACTTTTATTAGTAATAATATAGTAGTACCTTAATTAATATAATATATTAATATTTAACAATAAAGATGATTATAATTACTTGAATTGATATATACATCAAAAAATGTTATAAAAGTACCAAAAATACTTCTAAAAATTCAAAAATGATTTGAGACATATGAAAAATTCTTTATTAAAAATTGAAATAATACATTTTTAAAAAAAATATTAATGTCATTCATAAGAATATTGTCTTGAAAAATTATCAATTTTCAGAGTTAGTTAGGTCAATCATCAAATAACACATGGATGAATACATGTTCTAGTCATAAATACACAATTACAAGATAAAAAATAATTCCTTTCATTTATCAATTTAAATCATTGTTTGGGTTATATTTTAATGTTTTTAAAAATAGTTATCTTACACATATTAATATGTTACTAAATACATATCTACACCCATTTATCAATGTAAAATAAAATTATTTCATGCTTAGTATTAAATAAATATTTATTTACATTCCAGTCAATTCTCATACACATTAGTATTTACAATAAGAGTGCAATTAATTAGAAATATATGACATTTTGGGAAGAAAAGTCTACGTTAATAATGAATAATTAATGTAAATTTCAAATAATCCATGAATATTTGTGATTTTTTGAACTTTTTTTGTTAATTATATGAATGGATTAAGAATAATTCCTTGGGGTAAGTATCATGACTTCACTGAGTACCCATAAGGTTATCCAAGGGAGTTTCACCCATGATCATATTCCTATGTCATATAGTATTCACTCAATAACTTTTTTTCCTTGTACACCATATTCAAGTCGACTTGCAAGACCAAGCTACATGTCAGTAACACATTAAACTATGTTTCCATATTATCATAAAAATAAGTCCCTTGGGATAAACATTTTATACTTTTTGATGAAAAAAAGAAACCCCAACTCCATTTTCACCATATTCTAATGAATGTTTCACTTACGCCTTTATTACAACCTCAAATATTAATGCTAAATTAGAATTACCAAAATATAAGGAAATTTAGATTCCCAATGTTTTAATAAATGATAAAAATTCTAGCGGATCAAATCTCACTAGTTTCACAACAGCAAGGTGAATGACCTGTATTATGAGAATGACTAACATCCACTTAATTGAATGAATGTTTTCACACAATTAACTGATACTGTTAATACACTCCCAAGATCCAAAATATGGGAGACCAATTTTCCCAACCCCTCGTATGGGGGATCCCTTTATTCAAGTAGCTCATACATGGGTGATGTCACAGAAAGCCCCCCCCCAGACAGATTGGAAAATTCCTTTCTTCTACATCCATATTATTGTGCCATGAACACTAAAACATATAAATTAAATTTAACATTCACCATGTCTTTAACATGGTTACCCAGTTATCCGGGTTATCTCTAAAATATCTAAATCCATATAACCATGGAATGTACATCAGTATTCACCCCTTCAATCGTATATTTTTTTAATAATGAGAATAACTATAAAAACCCTCCGCAACTAATATGACCCCCTATGTAGTCATGATCATGTACACCCATGATAAAGGTTGTTTTTGTTAGTATGATAATTATGTTATTTATATTTAATGTGATGGTCAACTAAATTTAGTGAATCACAAACTAAATAATCATTTTTGGACGGTGGATTCTAGATTCAAATCAAGGAACTAAGTGGACCATATCCTCCACACTAGTTTTAATCCCCAACCATACTTTTAATAATGATTTCATCACTAAGAAACATCCGTGTGTCTTTTAAACCCACGTATACAAAGTACACATTCATTCATAAGACCCACTAATTCACTCCCAATTTTTGAGTGGCACCGAAATCCTCATTTAATGTGTAAAACATTGTGATTGGTTAATCCCATCAAATAACTAGTGTCCACTCAATTATCTATTATCATAATGGAAATACCAATTATTATTCCATAGTAAGTCCAATTTTACCACTACCTCAAAAATAGAAATTTCATAGTCACACCACTTAAAACTGTAAGATAAATACCTAATAATACAGCAAGAAACTGTACAACTACTACATTATAACCTGATGTTAAACTACATGGAATAGCCTTATCAGATGACATTAATAATTTGTAACTCAAACTATAAAGGAATTGATTCCAATTTTAAAAGAATATAGTGGAAACCTTGTAATTTCTGAAACCAAACATCATATCCATCTATGTCACACATCACTAGGAAATACTAAATCTACATATATGTATCTTATCATTTGTTAATATTTCATCTGAGAACACTAATAAATTTAATTTGGTCGCTGTTCTGAGAAAAAAAATCACATTAGGCCATATTCCTCATAAAATTACATATTTCATTCCACATAAGGATATTTTCCTTATGAGAATTGATGTTCATTCACTGATATTATATTTCCTAGAGTCTTTTCTCATCAGAATATATTCCAGATGAGATCGTACCAAATTCTAGGTGTCATATTTCATTTTTACAATTAAATCACATATCATATGGTTATATACTCCCTATGTACTAAAAACATTCTCAATATCCATTTTATTATTATGGATAACCAAAAAGGTATTCTTAGGGACATAACACACACTATAAATTATTTTTCATTTTTTCCATGAAGTCAATTTTACAAGATACTTAAGAAATTTCATGGTGTAATTGGATCATCACCTTAAAAGGAATTACATAGTCCCTGTAACATGGACATAAATAATTAGTAATGTCCCATTCAGGCAAACCATAGAATATATATTATGATCATCTTATTAGTGATATATAGGTAGATCATAAAACTATAGAATAAAAGAATAATAATGTAAAGTTAGATATCATTATATATATATGGATGGAACCATCAGTGGATAAAATATGATATATTTAGTTATTCACATTAATGGATCATCTCTAATTCATATATATTCTCACATAAACACATATCAATGAATAATATCTATTATCTGATAGAACATTATAATAAAAAGATTTGGTAAGAATTAACCAAAATATATCCTAAATCTCTAAGATAAACTAGAATTGTTTATCAATTAACCCTCCATAAAAAAGAAATGCAGAGAATGAACAACCATCATATGGTACACTGTTCTCTTTAGTGATACTATTAAATTCATAGTCACCTCATACCTTTTCAATGAATGTGTTCATTATCTCAAAAATAAACAAGATAACCAGTTTCCTATGGGAAACAAAATTGTGAACTCAACATGAATCAATTAACTATAAAGAAATTATATAATTATGGTCTTAAATTTCAAAATTTACCGATGAGTTTTCATTTTTCTCTTTTTTAATCCTTATAGAACATAAGAAACATGTCCCCCTTCTAGCCAAATCTAATGGAATCCAAAAAGTGTGAGTTCAAAATTGTAATGACTATAAGGGATGTGTCCAAGAAGTTAAAATGATGATTTCACCCACTCATTTCCATAAATTCCAATTGACAAATGAGGTTGTTTAAGAGTATCAATTGAATCACATTATCTTGACCATAGGAGTTTCATTTAGTATTATTAAGTAAATAAATTCCCATATATCATACACATGATAAATGGTTATAGAAAATGAGGTGGTTCCTATATCCACCTAAAACTATAGAGACAAAAAATTATAATAAATACATATCACATCTAAATATATTTATATTCATTACTATTCAAAAATACATGACAAAGGACCATAATGGTTTGGCGCATTTGGATACATTGTACAAAATCTTCTTATTTATTTAAAAATCATCAACAGACCCCATAAAGATATTCCCCATTGTGTTCATTAAAAAACTCAACATAAAAACCGATATTAATAACTTGTCAAAGAAAACACATGAAAGGGGGATCACATATTCTCATTAAGGGTAGTCATGAGAAATACATAAACATAATTTGTGAATAAGGTCATGCTAACATGAGAATAACTTTTTAAAACATTATCCGACATATGAATGATAAAAATCTTTTTTCATGGCATAATTATTGGTTGCACATAAGCAATGAATCATAATGGAATCAAAGAAAATAGTCCAATAGAATATAACATTTAAATAATGCTTGATTTGTGGAATATATATGAGAACAATAGAATAAAATATCATGTTATATTAGAACATAAAATTCTCCTGTACACCTATTCATGTATTTTTTCTTCTTTATAGTATTTTTCATATAATTCCAATGACCTATGTATGATATATTTTCTAAATAAAACAATGCTTGAGGATGTATTATTTCTTCAGTTTGAAGCAGTCTTAGACTCTCTCAAATTTTCACAGTAGATTTAAACACATCAATATTAATTAATCTATGATAGAAATTATAAAATATCATCCTTTTTGGAAATATCAAAATAGGTTACTAAAAACAACCGATATATAATCCAATTTAATAAATCATTTCAAAACACTTTCATATATATATATATATATATTCTCTTAAATTATTTTTCGTTACTTATTATTAAAGTATGTTTAATGTTTCATCATTCTACCATGAAAATCCCTTTTCCTTCTCGAACTAATGTATATATTCAAAATATATATATATATTCTATATATTACAAATTTTCTTATATTATATCATATTAATGGTATAATCATTGTATTCTTATTAACATGTGTGTTGTCATTCAATAATAGCACAATTCATCTAGATACATTTAAAAGAATCAGATCACATGAGTTTTCAATATACTCAAAATTTATTATTCTATGATATTGTGCTCACATTCATATCATATGTATAGATATGAAGTGGATGTGATATCATAGAGTGTACCTTATATGTAAAATTATATTTCTTATTTATATTTTTTCGGGCTCCTTGAATGTGTGTAATATAAATGAATGTTTGTGTCATCTCAGTTTCTTCACAAAAAACATGAGTGTGAGAGTAAAAATAAATTGTTTATAGGTTATCCTTCATCTTATTTATGAATCTATAGGGTTCAAAAATTCTCTATTTTAGGGGAAATAAGATATCTTAAAAATAATTGGAGAAAAAGATTCTAAATCTTTTTGGATGATTGATATTTATCGATGAGAATACACCACTCTAGGCTCTAGTTTTTATTCTTATTTAGGGATACATAAATTATCTGATACATATATAGATGAAAAATATTGAAACTCATGGTTTTTTCAATGATAACATAATAAAAGTGAAAACATTATTGTAAATAAACTTTCCTTAATCATTAAACACCTCAGTTAGCACAAAATTATACGATTGAGGCTATTTGTGATGGGAAAATCTTGTGTGTGGTGTTTGTAATGTAGTATCATGGTTATTATATAAATGGATTCCTATGATAGAATATTATTATTATGATTTCCCTGTGAATACACGATCATACAATACTTAATCTGTCATTTTTTGGATTTTATTCCAATGATTCATCATAGAATTTTTTTCCAAAACATATTGTTATTATTAAAGGTATTATAATCATCAAAATAATATATTTATGGAAGATAAAGATTGATTGAGTTATCATGTGTTGTTCTACATTGATTTATCTATGGAGATGTCTAGACCGATGCTCATCGAATGTGGGTTTGCTAACATTGATTGTCACGAGCTTTCCAAAAGGCCCATAAAATGAAAAAGGATGAAGAAAACGTCATGTGATAATGCAATGAAATTGAAAAAGGTATTATTTAACCCTACTTATATACATATGTTTTTTAATTAAGGAACAATGATGTTATATTTGGGGATCCCACTTTAATAATAGAAACTGAGTCCATCCTGTTAAAATTACATGTCCTGTTGAAATATTCTTGAGATAGAATTGGGGTCAAATACCATACACACAACACATATACCATATAAATATAATGAAACTATAAGCTTAGAGTCTATGGTAATGGTTTCACATTGGTTGTAAATATAAGAGATCATGACCAAATGGACTAAATGTCTTGGTGGTCTCAGAAAACTAGATATATAGTTGAATATCACATTACAACTAAAAATGAAATAATAAATCTTTTTTAAGAATAATATTTTCAATTTTCATATCCATAAATATCCATAAATATACACTTCTTGACATCTCATGGAAATGACAAATAAGAATGGTTGAACTCAGATTCTTTGTAAGTGTATGGCGATAATGGAATATATAATGAATAAATAATAAATAACAAATATGGAAAGGTAACTATAAGAAAAATCCTTCAATTAAATTAGAAACATGAACCTAAATAATCATATGGAATGAAAAAATGATTCTCAATTAATCTTACAAAAATAGTCACATGATATTGAAACTTATCCCTTGATACAATAACATAAAAAATAATGAAATGTCCATTAACAACTAATTTGATAATTATGGATATCATAATTATGGACATTGTAATGATTACATTAAGGCATTGATCCCTGAAATCCAATATAAATGGGTATATCGTCAACCAAAAAGTCAATTTAGTTTATCTCAATAGACCTATAAATATATCGACGAACTATATAGGGATGCTCCCACTACATAATAAGTACATTTCATTACACATATGAAAGGGTTGAGACGTAATCAAGAAAAATATTCCCATTGAGGAAATATCATATGAAATGTTATGATTTCTCCTATTAATAAGAATAAAATAAACCATATTGAAAAATATGGTGAATGGTATCAAAGAAGTAAATCCTCATTCAAAAGAATCTAATAAAATATAGAAAATAATAAGGGTGGTATAATTACATCATATCCCCATTGAAAAATATCTAATATAAGTGTTATTATTGTTGACGAATTGTAATACCATTAAAATTTCCATAACATAATTCATGAAGAAAACACCGTATACAAATTATAAATAACCATTTAAAACAAAAAAAAAATCGAATGATAGGAAAATTATTCCTTGAAATTAATAATGGAAACATGTAAATTAAGCTTCATTTTAATGATTTTTCATTACGGTTTGGAATTATATTCATGCCAAGTATGTATAAAATATTTTTATATCACTTTTTTGTAAAAATTCAAAAGTACATCATTAGTAAAATTAAATTAATAATAATTTTAACACAATTTTAATAAAATTAGGTACATGTTTGAAAAGTAATTCTATAATAGTAAAAATATTTTACAAAAATTAACAAAATTAGGATATTTAGGAAAAAAGAGCCCTAATCGAGTAGAAAAACAAAGTCATGATTCATTAAAAACATGGATTCAGTATCTTAAGTTAATAACAAGTAGAAAATGAATGATATTTTTACTTCCCATAAATAAATATAGGAGAAAAAATATGTCTCATTTAAGATATAACTATTCAAATAATTCCACTATATATGCATAAAAAAAATCCTACATAATGATGAGTTGTGAAATAAACCCCTATGTTAGGCCTGTATTCCATTCTATGTTTCTGATACTCTTTTATAAAAACATTTTATGTATAAAAATTTAGTATAAAACCATAATCATAGATATCCAACCTTATATTATATACTTATAGTATTTTATCAATGTTCTATTAAAAATTATTTGTTAAAAAACATTGTTTTGTGTAATAACAACTTCAATTTTCGTGTGTATTTCTGTTTGGTAATTTCTGTACGTTTATATTTTCCATGGTTTCAACATAAAGACAAATTTAATAATGATATAAATATAATGTATAATCATTATATATTTTTTAGATTCATCCATTATAATTTTATATTAAAAAAATGATATAGACTGATTAGGGATCTAGGATGATTTATATATGTATGGACATTGCATTAATTTTTTGATGGATTGAAGAAATGATAGGTAAAAATAATACAAATTTTAATAATTATTTTATATAATTTATATATAATTTATTCATTAAATATATCTTTATTACGCTCAATTACAAACTGAACTGTAAAATTTATCACATCGCATTACATAGTCGGTAGTCCATAAGTATGAACAAGAAACATTACCATTTTCTAATGGATTGTAAGGTAAGAACAAATTTGGGATATTACACTTTTAGATGTTTAATTTTGACAAACATATCATATATTTGTATATATATCTAAATCCCATCATTATATCCATTTTGGATAGTTGGTCATGTAAAACAAATTTCATTAATTTGTTAGGCAATAGATGTTTTACACACGAATAAAAATTTAATTTCCCATTTTATGGAAATGGGGTGGTGGATATATTTTATGTATTTTTAAACTAGGTGTAAAATCATGAGACGGGGGTGAATCTGGGAATGAATGATAGAAAAACCACCCCTTCACATTTTTTACATTGTTTATCAAAACATTCATCTCTCCCTTTCATGTACAAATTTATGTTTAGAAAAGAAAGCATACATGAGATACAAAAATTTTACAGGGCTCACCCTCATTAGGCTATTTCCAATGGACATACAATGGGAATTTTATGGTGTATGAAATAAACTAAGGATCGCTACCAAATTACGGTTTACGCAAGATCACATGAATATCTAGACATACTACCTTTACGATGTCCAAATAAGATTCACTATCTCTCTAGGTTTACAACCTATCAAAATTCAAAATCTCAATTCCATCTCAACTAATTAGTGATCAATACTACTGTAGAGAAATATACTTTTGTATAAATCATGCCGAAATTTTATAACACATTTATGAGTATTAAATGATGTCGTGTTTTCACCTGGTAGATAAAATATACAATTATGTATAATGTATTCATGTACAAATTACTATTGGGAACTATTTTTCTTTCATTATGTACATCCATCCTCCCCCTGAGAACATTAATACCTCTTTTTCATATAACATGAATCCTCTGTGAACTACATTGCGACACGTTTCATGAGTGATTCTTGGATAAAATTTTCATCATGGAATACATTTTATTTATTGATAGAAGATGTCATACGGACCACCAGATCTATGTAGTCCTTTTTCATTGGGAGCTACTAAGCCCTGAAAACCCCTTTTGTGAACTTACCTCATGAAATTTATCATTTGTATCATTGATCACTCACAATCTCCTTCCTTATTCAATGCATAATCCCTCATGAACTACATTATACATCCTATAATTCTTCCATTGATGATATTCTATAATGAAATTATCTCGGTTTAATGATGTTATTAGGACCTTTTATATAATCAAATATATCTTATAAAACCTGATAATCAAAAATACATAAAACTATTTTGTCGAACATCGTTCAACGTGAGCATGATATGCAGTCTTCATAGAATCATTATCCATTGAGTAGGTTGATTTCAAACAGAAACAAAACAATTTTTTGATCCTCAAATCACCACCTGAATTGTGAAAATAATGATCCTTTAGTGAATAATGAGACACATAGGAATGACAAGCCTCACATGACCTAATTTCATTATAAGGATTGGGAGGGGTTCTATTTGGTTCACATACCTCCCTTTCGTTCTAAATAGCATTTAAACTATACAGGTATTCCACTATATCAATGCTTTAATGTCCTTGAAATGTGGTTTTTAAACTCATTTTTCAAAAAACCACCTTTTCCATAAAACAAACTCCCAATTTTGAGGCCCATAAATTTGGAAAATATTTGGAAATTTCCCCATCTTAAACATCATTTTTGGAAAATCCAACCATATAGAAATTTTGAAATCTATCTTCATAAAAAAACTAATTCACCCAAAAACAATTGAGAAGAATGAGTGGGGAATTTTATCTCAATAATATCATACTTTTGTTTATTGCAAACACTCCACATTTTGATACCATATTAATGATTCATCCATATTCAAAAAAACCTAGCTTTTTTAATTCTAGCAACAATCAAATTTTTAATCAACACACAAAATAAGATTACATGAGAAATGCTCAGTGTTATAAATAAGCTCATCGTGAAAATTTCATTAATTAATCCCTTCATTCAAAACCCATTCAACTTATTTCATCACAAATAACATCTAACCTTGTATTTAACATTTGATCATTCATCTTTAGCATCATCAAACTTAAATATTTTCCTTAATTATTCCACCCAATCAGCTTACCCTTTATCAACAATTAATTTTATCCCCTTTTATAGCTACAAATTTCCCCCCTTTTCAAATGAACCCAAAAACCACACCATTGAGTTTTGTATTGCGATAATGAAAATAGGTCACTAAATGGGGGAAAAACGTTATACCTCTGGGAGAGGGGTGTCATATACACTCTATTTCAAGTGTTGTAAGTCAAATGAAATCCAATATAAAATCAACGACTTCCTAATTTCTATTTTGGTATGGTCTTTCTCGATATTTCTACAACCTATCCTTAATTTGGAAAATAGTCAAATATCACAACCCCCTTCTCCACCTTCTCCTTCATAAAATGAAACTTCATTTAAATGTTCATTTACCCGAGTGATGGAATAGATTAATTCTAATATTTATAGAATATAAATTATCATAATGGATTCTAATTAAATATGTCACTTCCACTCCAATATCATCATATTTATACTCCATCCATAACAACTTTTTTCATGCTTAAGTAGCCACAATATACTCACCTTTTTCAATGATCAAATTAATGAATTATTTTTTCACTTTATTATCTATGAAATAACCAGTCTTCCAAGATAGAATGAATCACTAGATATTGATTTTCCATTATTTTCTAATCTTTCCTGATTTGTATCTGAATGTTCAATTCTTTCCATATTTCACCAGTAAACAACTGGAAGTTTTAATTCACTGATCACAAACATTTCAAATTATCTATTCGTTTATTCATTAAATTACTTTCATTAAGAATAAACTTGTCCTCCAATAAATATTTCATCGACATATTACATCCCCATCACTGTTTGATTCATGAAATTTTTTACATATATGTCTTGATCAACTCCACCATGTTGAAAATAGAGCTTCTTAAAAACTGATCGAGCATAGAATATAATGATCTCAGTGCTTGCACCAACCCATATATTTCCATTCTCATCTAAAATACTCTATTCACATCTTTATGAATGATAAATTCATCTAAGAACTTAATATAGAAATCTTTTTATAGAACAAAATTAATAAATGATGACATAATGTCCATATTAAAAAATAGAAATTTTTTGCACTATCATGGTCAAGAATAAACTAATTTTATCTAGTCTTGAGGCCAGTGAAAATAATTCTTCACCATAGATACCCTCTCTATATGAGTACAATTTTCACACTATGAATTATTATTTTTCAAATAATTAATCCATATTCATTCATCTTGTTTGAAAAATAAACATTGATTTTTGATGATATTCTTATTTTTTGTCCCTGAAACAATATACAATGTCATATTATTCTCATTTTGGTCATGATTGTCAATACATGCTTGAATTTATTTTCCTTATTTATCTACATTCTCATATAATTTATGCTCTATATATGATTCGAACAAGGCTTGAATTAGATTATTCATCTTCCTTGTCTACATTAGTCCGATCTGATCACCAATTATGATTTGTTATTAAATTTGGGCGCTTCATTTTTGGTCGTTTAGAATATATTGGTTTATGATAATACTTTTAATTATCTAATTATTATTCTAAATTAAACTCTATAACAAGAACATACCATGTTCTTATTATCTCTTCAACACTATCATCCACATATTTATTATGTATTTACTAATGATTCTGATCATTCAGTACAATAGTGTCATCTTTTAGTTCAACTAACATTCTATGTCTCAAATTGATACATTTATTTTCTTTTCTTTTTCATAAGTAGCCATGTAATATCCCTATATATATATGGGATTAAAAATTATTTTGTTTATTCTTATTGATAATGAAATATATACTTCTTGTGGCATGGATGTACTTGAAAATTTGATTCATTCCCTTTTGTTGCACAAATATAGTCTTACTATTGATAAGACTAAATAAATATATATTAGATGTGTAAAATGATATCATTATTACTTATTTATATAAAATATTTAGAATGTCATTATCAATGGCAATTGTTCTAGCCATGTCATTGATTATTCATTTTCATCCCTAATCTACTCCATTTTCTTTGGAGTTCTGACTACTGAAACATGGTGCATTATCACATGTTTTCATGATATTTATACTAATTGAAAATTTTACAATCTATTCTATTTTCCATTTGGATCTTTTGGATTATTTTATACATCATATTTTCAACTTCCATTTGATAATTTGTTACATAACTTAAAGCCATGGATTTGGGATTGATTACTGAAATGGATGCCATTCTGCAAAAAACATCATTCAAGAGAACATAATTTCTCATCCCCTTAATATCTCTTGTTGATATATGCTACCATACATCAATATACACCAACATAAGAAATTTTTTTCACCTTTTCTCTTTTTTCCCTTATATTTATTTTAAATAATCATCCATTATTGACAAGAATGAAATGTATGGGTATTATGACGTGATAAACTAGTGAGTTATGTATTATAATCACATTTCACTATATCATCCAATGATTGTTGGTTTAAATTACAAAGGCATTTATGCCAAAAACATGTTTTCGTCTTCCTTGAAAAAACACACATATTCTTCTCCACATAGAATGTTGAGATTACATGTCGTAATCTTTCTAGGGAAAACAACTTCACCATCATTTTCAATCATGATTAATATTATCATTTGAAATAACATGGAAATTTCTGAGTGATGTGGTTGACCATGAAATGGATTGTTGTTCCTCAAACCTTCAACAACAAAGACATCTACAAATCTCATATGTTTTGCTGATAACATGTATTTTCCTAAGCCAGTTGTTTTATGCCATCATCATTAACAAATCACACAACACCCTACCTAACATATTAGATCCATGTTTCCAATTACTTATATCATTTCATAAGGGTGGTCTATCCATTATCAGTGATCCATATTATAGTGTGATCTAATGATTTGGCATCATTCATTGCAACAACTGACTATTCAACTCTCTTCTTTATGATCTATTTTTTTGTATCATTTCCTATACATATTGATAAGGATGATATCAATAAATATATGATGTAAACACATCGTCTTTTAGATAGGAATATCTATTTTTTCATTTTCATCTCATTTGAAGATGCATTTAGCTTCATCTGATGACCATATTCATTTTTTTCAGAACATTCCCATGTATAGTTATTAAGAAGTATCTAACTATGTGTTTGATTACTGAAAACATTAAAAAGTAACTCTTAAATGATATTATTGAATATTTAGATCTATATTGTTGCATCTTTCATTATATTCCATTAAATACCTTTTTTCTATGGATTATACATCTTTTAATTTCCCACCATTCCACCACAATTCCATCTAGTTCTGAAAGAATTCATGGGAATCATTACTGAACTACATGGTGTCATGTTGGTTCTATGAATCATCTTGTTCTAACTCAAACCCAAATCAATCATCAACCCAGTGTAGGATATTATGGTAAAAATTAATTATTATGGATTTATGTTTTTGATCAGACGTTATCCCAATTGTAACTTTCAAATCAATAATTATCTTCTCTTGAGATTATTTTGTCTGTTTCAATAGATCATTTAACTCAACATTTCCAATTACAAATGCCTATTTAACCTAAATGGTTGGAATATAAAGTTTCTTTGGGTCATTATAATTCCTTCATAGGATGAAAATCTTCACTTCAATCATTTCTATTTCTTTCTATTGATATTTCAATGTATTATTCATACTGTTGATAACCATTTTCTGTTCATCAACTATAATTTTTTACTCACAAATCATATATGCGTCTTTTGGATATGAATACATAAGAATTTGAATTTCATCAAATAGATTAGTCTTCTCTTCTTCCTTCTACTTCATAAATATATTTTCATCATGAACCGACCATTTGGATTTCTTTTTTTGTCTCTCCAGACATCTATAACTTCATTTGTATCTTATAGTTCGGTGTTCAACACTAACATTGACTTGTCCTTCTAAATTGATTCTTTCTTAACATGTTTTTTAATTTCCTAATCTTCCACCATATAAATTTCTTTATGAAAATTATATTCCTCTAACTTGTTTTCCTTAAGTTCTTTTGAATTGTGATCTACTTTTGAAAGAAGACTATTCTTTTTTATGAAAGATTCCATAAAATTTTTCGTACTTATCATATAAGTTGATTACTTTTTGACTGGAATGTCAAATTAATCTTATTCAAAATATTTAAATTTCTTGGGGAAATTTATAGTAAGATGTTCATCTGTCACACATAAAAATAATGCAGCTTGGAGTTTCCCTTTGATGATTCCTATTACTCATTGATGATTTGAGGAAATGAATTAATTTAACTCAACTATCTCTTTTTCTTCATGATCATATTCTATAGTGATCTTCACAAATGGATTAAATTCCACTTATCTAGACTTCCCATTTTCTATAGACTTTTTCCCCTCATTTCTCATCGAATATTAAACTAGAGTACTATTAAAGCTATAAAATGTCAGCTTCTTAGGATATTTATCTTCCAATACATTTTCATTCATATTAAATAAAGGTGGGAGTATTCTAATGACTCGTTTAAAAATCATTCATCTTAAATACTTTCAACAAGGCCATGAATGTCTTTGTCAAAAATATTTTCCCAATCAATGAATGCATCAACATACTAAATAGGGTTCATTCTGATATCATCATACCAGATCTATATAATATGAAATATTTATTCTATGACATTTGAGTTACATTCATAAGTATTCAACCACATTTTCAACATATCTTGTGATGACTTACAAGACTTCACATTCATATATGTTTCATTGGATATGGCTCTCCATAAAGAATTAATTCCTTTTTATTTGACATCTAACTCCCTTCAGTCTGCTTCCGTTAAATCACCAGTGTCTATATTTACTGAAATTCCATGCATCGCCACAATAAACACATATATTATTAATTATTAGATGTATTCAAACAACATATTCTTCAATTATTTAAAACTACCTCCATTGAATATCATAATCTCTTTTTGAATGAAAACTTCAATTTCATCTATAGTGATGGACTCGTTGACATTCAATCATTTCTTCAGATACCAATTATTAGCCTAAATAGGTTAAATATCCAAAGAGGGTGTGAATCATTGAATGATAGACTAATATAACATACCATTTGGATATTATTACATTGTTAAATGAAACAACTTACTATAAATTTTTCATATTATTTTATGTAATGAAATGAATGATTTCACAGGACTCACTAATTTCATATAGTTCACCTTGACTACACTATATCCAAAGTGCAAAACATGGAAATTTTTTATGTACTAAATTGACTATGGATGACATCTAAATTATTGGTCAAGATAGATCATTTCTATACCTAGGATCATTGGATTTATAATTTTCATACCAGACACAATATCTATCATGATTTACAACCAATAAAAATTTGAAATCTCATTTATCTCTTAACTGATTTTTGTTCAAAATTCCTCTTAATATATCTAACATTGTTCTGAATATCCTCAAAATTCCTTCAAACATAAATCTATGTTCAATGGAGATCCATAATCAACCATTAGATGAAAGACACACTTCTATATACTATTTGCAGGTGAAAATCTATTTCATGCACTATCTTTTTCCCTTCAGACACCTCCATTCTCCCTTCGTGATAATTCATACATAACCTGTGAAATATCGTGATACCTCTTTGAACAACCTCGCACCCGGTGGAGTAGGTATTTCCTAAAAAACGATTTCCACATAGACATCCTTTTCATTATGGACAACTGATGCCCCATGGACCACCTAAATTATGTTGTCCCTTTTCCTTTTAGAGATACCATGCCCCAAATAAACCATTTATTGAACTCCCCTCTCAAACTGTATCCTGTGTGTAATTGATCATCCATTATATACTTCCACTTTCACTAAATCATCCAAAACAAACTAATTCAAATATCCCAATCTTTTTACAGTGATGATCATTTCTGATAAAATCCCATTTGATTAACAATGTTATTAGGGTCCATTATATATGAAAATAAATCCTAAAAAACTAGCTAATAACAAATATCCAAAACAATGTTGTTGTACAACCTTCACTAGAGACATAATATGTGGTCCACATAGCACCTTTATCCTTTATGGCGTCTGATGTTATTCTCAAACAAAAACCCATTGCAACTCATTATATCACCACCTAAATTTTATAAATCATGAACCTCCAATGAAAGATGGTCCACACATGAATAATGATCCTCCAAATAAACTGATTTCCATACACGGTTTTCATAGAATGCATCATTGTTTACAAACCTCATTAAAATTATACATCTAAAATCCCAACTATGTTGAAACATGTCCATATTGATTTGTTAACAAACACAACCACCACAAAAAAAATGAGAATGAATCTCGAGGTAATTTTTACCAATATTATTCAATTAATATAATAATAAATTTTTTTTGGAGGATACTAATGTAATTATTTAAAAAATATGTTTTATACTATTTTAAGGGAGTATAATTATAAATAAAATGAAAACTCATGGTGTTGAACTATACCTATTTATTGGATACCATATTTATGTAAATAGATAAATATTTTCAATGATGATATTATGATTATACCATGGTCTGTATGAAATTTTCATAGATTTAAGGATGGTAATATGTTCATACTTTTCTCAACCATTGTTTTCATTATGTGTCTTGAATGGAATATAGGCGGATTCCTAGTACAAGTTGTAGAGGGGACCCCCTTTGAAATTTCCTAATGGAATATGAAATGATAATGTAATTCCCATGAATAATTCACCCCAATGGACATAAATTATTTATTATGATATTATAGGTTAATTATGTTTCAATTAAATATGATTTATAAAATTCTAATTGGTATAAATAACCTTACCTATAGTTAACCCACATTAAAGTCTTTTTAATATTACTACTATAAAAAGTTTTTTTATTTTTATCATTGTTCATTTATAGAAAAATTACCTTGAACATATTACCTCATATTAATTATTTTTATTCATAATCTAGAATCCATTTTTTAAAAATTAAATTCATATATGTGGTGGAATTTATTATTAAAATAAACAATAATGCATGAAGAAAATGTGGATTTACAATGAAAAATTTTCATAAGTAGAAATAGTTTTTATTTCACAATTTATCATAAATTTTGATTATAATTATCCAATCATGATTAATAATAAAAAAATTAACCACCCATAGTGTTTAAAATTTTAAAATTAATTTTAAAAATTTAAATTAATCATAATAGAAATTGATTTTTTAAAATTGATTAGTTTATTTTATTCACTATTAATTATTCTTTTCAATAATTTGTCAAAAATCACACTGATAATTTTTTCTGTTTGATATGAAAAATTATTCTTATTTTATGAATTTGTTTTATAAAAGTTGTAAAATTTTATTTCAATATATGATTTCAAAATATGATGAAACCATTTAAAAAATAATAATTTCAACCGTAAAAATGTGTTTATTCAAATCTCACAGAAATTAAAAATAGTAGTTAAATGTTCAATATTAGGTTTAATATATACTATTTTAATTACATTAAAATAATTCATCAACGATGATTAAAGTAAAAAACACATTTCATAAATAAAAATATCTTTAACAAAAATAAATTAATCTAACTTCAAATGATTTCTATTTTCATATATAATTAAATAATAACTAATGAAAATATATATTTCAAATTAAAACCATATTGCTTTTAAAATTAATTTAGCATTATTCTTGATTGAAAATTTATTTTCTAGGTTATAGTGATATAAAATATTATTAATCACTTACAATTGGGGTTTTTTATATCACCACCTTTCAAAAATATTATATTTATTTAAAAAATAAATATATAATAATTTATTGCATTAGTACCTCCATTAATACTTTTATTCCCCAAAATTTCCATAATTTCACCTCATGAAAATATTTTTTATTATATTTATCATAATTCCCTAATGTTCACATGTATCATATATTATATTATTAATCCCCCAATGCACCTTTACCCATTTAGTCATTTAATTGCACAAAACATATTCTATAGTGGCCAAAATATATATTGGCTCTTCACAACAAGTTGGGTCAATTTCCAATTATATTTTTTCATAGTGAGAAATTATGTTGTTTCTATCATATATATGTTTAACAATAACATATTAAAAACATAATGCATATTATAGATAGTTGGTCTCATTTCCATACGGTAATTCACTTCTCCAATTCAATCAAAATTTTACATTCATATTCTATACCTAGGGATTAGTTTTTCATTATTACAAAACTATATAACTCCCTTACTTAGTGATATATTCACTAAGACATGATCACATTCATGAAATTAAAAAAATTTCGTCTAATTTTTATAATAGATCATTTTCAGCATTGAGATTCTTTGGTATGTGTTTGAATAATTCTTAACTTTTCTATTGTCTCATCCACATATTCTAGTCCAACAAGATTCCATTCATCAAATTCATACAAATAAAATGGATTACAATATCCCTTTTCATATAATTCATTATATGAAGCCATTCTAATAATAGAATAGAAACTATTATACTATGAAAACTCTACGATGATAAATATTGATACCACTTACCTTAGAAGAAATCTATGAACAACTTAAATATGTTTTCTAATGACTAAATAGTCCTTTCATACTATCCATCAGTTTAAAGGTAAAAATAATCATTCAATTGATTCTTTGAATAATGGTATATTTAAATAATTTTCTATAATTTTGACGTAAATCATGGATCATAACCTAACACATTTTAATGAGTTTCAACATAAAGTCTTTTAATGACATTAGTAAATAGAAATACAAGGTTATTCCTGGGTGAATATTCTATTATAGTGATTAAATGTGTATATTTGTGTCTGTGATGAATAATAACCCTAAACCAATCATTCATTCATTGGGTCATTAGTAATATAATGAAAAAGTCCATAAGAATATCATCCCATTTCCATGTAAGGACTGTAATACGTTACATGACTCCACTATGATGTTGTCTCTCATCCTTAACCCATTGAGAACCCAATCCTCTTGAAATTTAGTTAAACATTTTTTACCTTATACTATCAAACTAAAATTGTTTCTTCAAATATCTAAACATCTTGGTTTTATTTGTGTGTGCAGAAAAATTTCAGTTCTGACCATTATCAATAAATTCCTTCTTTAATGAGGTAAAGATTGAAAACAAAATCGGAGTTCATATTTCTTAATACCATCCACTGAAATAGTTTTCCTGAATTTTATACCACTGAAATATTAAATTTTATTTTTAATATTCTCATCATTATAGTAAAGTACATTTTTTATTTTCCAATATAGTTTGATAGAAAATAATTTGAAAATAGTGTGAAGTCACTAATTATTTAAGAATTCTAATATCCATATTTACTATATTCATGAACATATGATCCTTTTTTATATACATTTAGGAAACAAATTCATGATCATTAATACTCAATAAACATTCTACCTTATTTTACGTACTATATTTGTAGGGTATTAAGAAATAATAATGTTTGACTATCTCAATCCCTCACATTTCCCCCATGCTAATTTTTTTTCCGAGAAGATGTATTTCAATATCGTTTGATACATATATATTTTTCCTATTTCATGATATAGATAATGTATCTACATATTAAATGAAATTATTATAATTTACAACACAAGATCATGTTTTTCCAATTTTTTAATGAGTTTTTACTTACCTTAATGGTTAGGAAATAACATTGTCATTATACATAGGGAAACCACCAAGTTCATTACATTATGCATCACTTTATATCAATAATACATAAATTCTCAATGGTATATTTATAATAAATGAATTCACCAATATCCTATTAAATTATTGAAATAATTTTTTTCATTTCTTTTTATATATAAACGTAACCACATATGAGTATATTTTAGTTAAGGGGTAGAAAATAAGAAAAACATTGTACAAATTGATGATAGTAGCCTACCAGACCATTAAAAATACATTCCTCAGTTATTTTTATTACTACAGACCATTTATGGAAACAAATATTGTTTATTGAATAAAATTATATTACATCCTTATAGGTATTATTTATATGAGAAGAAACATTCTCAATCAGGAATTCATGCATTCAAAATTTCCCATATAAATTTTTTTTTCTAATAATGTAACAATTAATCTATACATGATTCTCATTGTGATCATTGATATAATAATGATCCAATATATCATCATTAAATATCACAATAAATTATTAATATATTCCTAGAATAATCCACTAATTATAACCATTAAATAAGATAGTGAATTAGTAAACCCAGCTGTTATTTTTATAAACTCCTAATTTCAATACCTCATGTGAAATGGTTTTCTTTGAATATAATCCTTCATTACTAGATATTTATAATACCTATAATGAAAAAAAAATATTTGAAAACTAATTATATATATGACCTTTATGGAATATTTCATCAATTTGAGGTAAAACATAGTTGTTCTTTATCACAATAGCATTGATTTCCCTATAATAAATGCATGGCCTCATAGATACATATTTCATATTAACTAAATAAATAAGTGATCAATGAATATAATCACAACGTTTTATAAACATCTCGTTTAACATATCCTATAATTAATTATTCAATCACACTAACTCCAAAATGGATTTACTATAGGTATTCAAGGGTAACTGTCTTACGTCCCTGATTAAATTAGTGGAAAAATCAAATTTGGATCTAGAGGGTATCCAGATAATTTCTTAAGAAATAAATCAATGTATTACCATAAAATAGGTAAATACTAAATTTATAATACTACCTTTTCAATAAATATATTTATTCTACTCTTATTCACCACGGATTCTATTTAGAGGATCTTGTAAGGGTGGATCACGAAATCACTTGGTTGGCGATGTATCCCCTCTAAAGATAATGAAGTATATAAGTTCAATAGGAATTATAATTTTCATTTAATCATAATATATTTTTTCATCATATTATATATAATATGGATTATATTAATAAATATTTTATCTATAATAATGTTGTCAGAAATTAGAGAAATTATTTCATAATGCAAAATAACTAACACATATTTCTTTCAGTTAAATTTATAGATTGATTCATGGATAATAACTCCCTTATTAATGTGATAAGAAAATATATATTCATCATAGGAATCAATGTAGATATAAAAAAGTTTGATGTTTCAAAATAAAAAAAAATATTACATACAATTTTTTATATAATTAAAGTACCTCCCACACACAATTAAGAACATCATCCTCAGATATTTTGATTTCATAGTTTTGTGATTTATCCCTTTTTTGTTCCTTGGGGAATTTCCAGTAAATCATAGGAAAATTATTTCATAGTACCAAGTATTCTTATAGTTGAATCATTTCACATACGAAGCTTCATTGATTCCCTTGAAATCATTATAATTATAATATTTCTCTCTAAAGGTATATGAAAATCCAATTTCCAAAAATACTGTTACATAATTATTCATTAAATATTTATTAAATATTGAAAATTATACACTTCCCTTCTAACCTTATTTTGTTTTTACATTTCCTTATTTCTTATTTTTAAAGTTCATATATTTATTTCCTTTTAATTTATAAGACAAGGAGAATCCAATCTCAGTATTGACTGAACATACTACTATCTACTCATATGATAAGAATATTTTGCAGACTAGTTCCCTTATAAGAATTTACATAATATTATCAATGAAATGTTCAATAATGATCTTTTGATTACATATGTATTCTGTGATATTCCATAATAAAAATTTATAGTTGGATTCATACTTGTAAACATTTTATTTATTCATTATTCGTCAACTTAGGAATTTTATATCAATATTATCTTGTAGATCATGATGAAAATATTTTTCCAAGATGAGCACCTAAATTGTTTTTCATTTGATTCACAATATATCATAATAACCACTAATTTTTTATATCAATTACCACTATTGATATGAAACTCCTACGAGATGATAAAGATCCCTAAAAAATGTCACCCTTTTATTTCAAATATGAAAAATCAATATACTCTATGGTATGTATCTATTTCTCACCAAAAAATGGATTTTAAGACACATTAAATCATGTATAAATATGATGCATACAATGGAAAAAAATTGTTAATCAACATATTTACCAGTACGATACTCTATATGGGAATGTTTATTGGAGATAACAAAATTCATCTACCCAAATATATTTATAATTTTTTTTCATCTACAACAGAAACTCTAGTTCTATCTTCAATATCTTTCATTGGAGGGAAATCCTTTTATTGATTTCATTCATTGTTATAGTTTCCATTCCATCCCATATTTTTTTATTTCAAAATAATATAGTACAGTATATTATACCATAACATTATTAAACATAATGTATAATTTCAATAATGTTGAATCCCTAAATGTAAATTGAAAAAGTTAGGTAGAGATGAACTCAAAATAAAATTCATCATTTCATTCAGAATATTTTCAAATTCTAAATATATTTTTAAATCCATCATAATCATTTTTAATAAAATGCTTAGTTTTCTCAAGAATATCCCCTAGTTTTTTCAAAATAAGTGTATATAATGGCCCATTTTTATGCACCGGGTGATGATCATGTAAACTATAAATAAACATTTTATAATGTTATTACCACATGGTGCTACTATTTAAGTCCCAAAACTAGTTGTTGTATCGATAAAATGGAATATTAATCGATATAATCCCTTAATATCCCACATATAAAAAAATTGGATGTTATCATTTATATAGACTTATCCTAACCTCCATTCATTGGTTGATGTTCTCTAATAAATATTTTCCAACACCAAATTCAATGTATTCTGCTAAACATTCATTGATACTAATTATAAATATGCCTTCCAATATAGCCCATAGTTGAGCGGGTTACTTTTTTACATAAATACTAGATACATTCAATCACACACTAAAGGGAGGAATATTTTTTTACTATTGAAAAACCAGATAGATATAGGAATAATATATTTTCATTTCAAAACATATCAAAAATATCACCCAGATTAGTATCCTATGGAAAGGAAAAAAATAAAGAGGTGTTCACAGATGCTTGATTAGGTTTTGTGTAATGTGGAATGTATCCTGAACAAATAATGCATAATCAGTATGGAAAGGTAAATATGTGAAAAATCATGTCATTAAATAAATATCAATAGCATGAAGTATTACATGGATGGATTAAATTATGATCAAATAATTCTATCTAAAAAATTAAATGTCCTTAAACCCAATCAATGGATATCACAGATAATAAAATAATCCCATGCACATAAATATCGTATATCATAATAATGTATTGCATAACAGTAGACATCATAAATTTTTTTTCAATGCATTGTGAAAAGGCATCTTAAATACATGGGTATGGCCTCATGAAAACATCCAACCTTGTTTGTGTTATGAGACCTACCAATCCATCGAGAGGATATATTGGTCCTCACCCTTAAACTATTTTGTAAAATTAATTCATTATTTGAATGGGTTGAGATATAATGAACGTAAAAATTCATATTTAAAATTTCATACATTAAATGTTAATAATTTCCCCTCATCAATAAATATAATCATAAAATATCCATATTAATATGTCAACTCGTATAAAAATTGTACATCTAATATCAGAGTGATCATAAACAATCCAAATAGTTAATAATTATGGTATAATTACATTATATGGCTAATTTTACATAATAATGATAAGGGTTGTCATAGTAGATTCATTGAAATACCATATAAATTGCATTCAAAATATTCTTGAAGAAAATAGCCCCTTAAATTTGAAATACATTTTTTCTTTTAAAAAACCCATGAATACATAGAAAATAATAATTTTAATATAATATTGGAAATGATTAAATTAATTTACAATATAATTAGACTTCATGATGACAAAAAACTTTGATAATGCTCATAGAATTTAGACAAATATGTGATTTTCATTTTCATTTAAATGTAAAAAAGTACATCAATTAAAAAAGGATTGGATGATTCCTATTATGAAATTTTATAAAAACACGTTTCAAAATGAATTTATAATATTATTTTCTAATAATAAAAATATTCTAAAACCATTTTAAGATAAATATGAATGTGTAATAAAATGGTTTCCGACCAAGTAGGATCAAATATGGTGTCCCTAAAAAGAGAAGGTATCGGTATCATAAAAACATAATGAGGGGAAATAAAGGAAATATTATAACTCATTTATTTAATAATTAGATAATAAATTATGTTTAGTTAAATGTTTAAATATTTTAATAATTCCTCTAGAATATACTTTAATATAAGAAATCCAATGTAATGATGATATTATGAAATATACCCCTACCTCTAGTCTAAATTCCATTGTATGTGTTTGAATGTACTTTATAATAAATTTATATTTGGTATATATTAATAAAACAACCATTATAATAAATATAATTCCTTATATAATTTACTTATAATATTTTATGAGATGTTTTTTTAAGAAGAAAATGATTCTGATCATTTATTGAAGATAGAAATAAAAGTACAAGTAGGCGTAGAAAGGGGTCACACAATCCAAAATGTCCTCATTCATCAATGAACAATAGATCATAATACGACATGTCATTCCCATTATCAGAATCCCCAGAAGGTTCCCATTCAGATTGAGACTTATCCTGATTGAAAGTTATCCAATAGTTGTCATCAATTTTCCTAGACACCTTTGCGGATGATCTAGTAGTCATAGTCTTCGGAATTTGAGTGTAATCTTTGAGAGGCAACCTTTTAGCAGCGATAGGTTTAAAATTCTCACCATCAGTCATCCTTGCCTCACCGGCTAAGACAACCTCCTTGAATGAGATAGATCCACCGCTATTTGGAGTAGTAAAGTTAATCTTTTCATTTTAATCATCTAATACATTCCCCCATTTAATAGTAATAAGGGGTATTTTTTGACCATCAACATGCTTACCATCCACCAATGTAGGTACATAAATCTCAGTAGACTTTCCTTGATCCAGATTTACACAAGAATGGCCGCAATGATCTCTTGTCGGGGACTCCTTGTCCATATGAGGTATCCGAGAGACATAATTCTTAGTGCCAGCCGGCGAAAGCTCTTTAAGAGTGTCATGACCTCTATGAGCCGCCTTAGACAATGAAGGTACATTTGTCTTTTGACGGAAAAGGCTCGAGGGATTCCCTTTCATCCCACATTTCGAACAAGTCATATTCTTTCGGCAGAGCTCCAAGGAGTTCCCAACTTCCAGACATTCCCTACAGTATAGAGGTTTTTTCTCATATTCAACATCAATTAAAATATTATATATGGGAGTAGCATGAGTTACCATGTCAATAAGGGTGGAACTGAGATCAACCTCTACTAGAATTCTGGTAAAGAGTCCAACTCTTACATATTCAGTTTCTTTGTCAAGACGAATCAGTGTCCCTATTGTCGTGCCGATGTCAAGATAAATTTTTGGATGCCAAAGAACCCAGTTTATCCCATGAAGTTGGACCTAGACCTGAGCAAAATAATTCCTTGTATGCAAGACAATAAAATCTAATGACCACTCATATAAGTGTAGCCATCCAGGTTTCCGAAAAAGGGATCCAAATCTCAAAGCACGAATTTTCCAATCCTCTGATGGAAATAAGCAGTGATAAAAACCCCGACCAAGTGAGACACATTTCCAGTTTACAAAACGCCATAACATCGATTTTCTAATAGATAAATCTTCAAGCTTCCACGACGATGTACCTTTGGGGAGGACAATGCGAGAAATTTGTTAGTTCTTCCTGATTTTCAGTCTTTCAGCTAGCATGGAGGGGTTCGCTTCAACATGTGCAGTTAAGACCTTATGAAGGATTCTTCCAAAATGCAGATCCATTGTAGTAGCCAGTAATGTAGAATGGTTCACATTTGAATCCTTCATCAAATTAGAAAAATAACTAGAGCCAATGAATCCACTTCCCCTTCGAGTCGGGTATGTAGAACCCACTGCTTCAGGTTTGGAAACCACAATAGAATCAACAAAACCCTTTTCCGGGACTTCGGGGCATATAGCTCCAGATCTGCAGTCCGCAGCAGCTGAGATAGTTCCCACAAGACGCAACGCACTTCCTTTATAGTTGTTTTGGATCAGTAGTATCAATCCTTCTAGGTTGATTTGAGTTATATAATATAAAAAATGTTAATAAAAAATTAAATATATTTTATTGTAAAAAAATATATATTTATAGTTATCCATGAATATAAAATATTGAAACATTGAGTACACCATTTTTTGCAACTACAGTCCTAACATTCACATGAACATCATTTTCATTTTTCAAATGATAGAAAAAATAAAGGTAAACAATAATTAATGATTATTGAATAATTTTTAAATCAAATATATAATATTATTCCATTAAATGAATACTTATTCTTTTCTATGTCAAACTAAAATGCAAAACACATCACATCACCTCATGCCAATAGTAATCCACACGAACTCACAAGAGACCATATTATTTTCTAATAGACATTAGGTAATATGTTCTCTATGATATTATAATTATTGAAGTAAAATTATTTCATTAATATTATATATATATTTATATATTAAATACATCTATATATAAATCCTTGTGAGGCGATTATTGGAAATGAATTACAGCAGTTCATGGGGCTGTAGTATGTCGTACACACGATTGACTCTTTTGTTTCCCATTTTAGGGTAGAGGGGGTAAATATGCATTATTACGTTAATATAATAAAAGATCTGTATTTTTAAGATACTATTTCTATTATTTTATCATATAGTATATTATTTTGAGGGGATGTATTATGAAATAAAATGAAAATACTTTATATAAAACTATACATGTTCTTATGAGAATCTCTTTACGCTTATATATAAAGCCATCATATGATGCTATTATCATAATAAATGGAATCTAGTGCAAGGATATGGGTGTAATTAATGTATTTGGGTATTTATTTTCTTATCCAATGATTCATTGTGTATTTATAAGATAGGATAGGAAGTTTCATTTTATAAGTGGAGGAGGGGACCCCCTTGGAAATTACCTAAAATAATACAAATTGATAAATTCCTTACCAAGAAAAAAGAATCCAAATGGACGGAGAATATAACAGTCGATATGAAAAGTTCATAATATGACTATATAATTATATTTACACATTTTTTATTTTAAAAAATACCCTTATCATGTGTTTTAAACATGATAAACCCATTTTAACCATAACTGATATTAATAGTTATTTATTATTTTAACTATTAATTATGATAAATAATTTATATTTAACTTATAAATAAAAATTAATTTTACTGACTCAAAATATTGTGTCCATTTTCCATGTTCAATTCCATAATGTTGTAGAATATAATCTAAAATTAATCCATAAAGCACGATGATGATATAGTTTTCAAAAGAAATGTTTTCATAATTATAAAGACATGTTATATAAAATTTCCAAATAAAACTGATAGAAATTATATAATTAGGGTTAATAATAATAAAATTAAACTACCTTATTAATTTTATAATATTTTTAAATCATAATAATTTTTTTTTTATTTTTTTAATGAAATGCATTGTTTAGATAAAAAAATTGATTTTTACTATTTATTGAAAAAATATTGTTTGAAAATTCTCAAAATATCACTCTTTGATAATTTTTCAATTACTATTTCAAAAAATAAGATCTTTTATTAAAAATAAATTTCATATTTTTTTGAAAATCAATTTAAAAATAAGTGTTCCAAATTTGATGAATCTTATTTTAGAAAAAAACACATTATTAATCCTCAAACCAATTTTATTCTTATCTTCAACCTAGATATAAGATTTTATTTACATTTTATTGAACATAGAATATAAGAATTTCATTAAAATTGTTCACAAATAGTGATTGAATTATAAATATGGACAATTCATATATAAAATATTTATAAATAATATTTTACAATAAAATTATTTCAAATTTATGTCTAATCAGTTGATGACAATTTAATTTTATATATTTGTGTAAACCATATAATATTCTGAATTTTTGTAGTCCTATTCATAATTTCTTATTTTAATCCAAGGGTAAATAAGTATAATATATTATGGCTCATTTATATTGAAGTTTGTTTGTATTGAAAGTAAACAGAAATATTTATTTTATTTAAAAATTGAATTTATCATAAATTATTAGGTTGTTAGATACCCTGCTTAGGATGTGATGGGACATTGTATAGTTCCATAGACACTCAACCGTTCACCATGTTCACACACCACGCCCTCTAAAAATTGTTTCTTAAGGGTGGTATGCATTTATACTCAACTACCACCTCAGGATGTCCATACAGGCTGTCTTTTACATGGTGAGCCTTGATACAACTTGTGTAGTAAATTTGGCATGTAATCATTCATAAGGGTAGTGAATTTTATTTATACCTTACAACAAAAATACATTTCATATTTACATGTATAAATTCTATAGTTAATGTCATCGAATAATAATTCCCATAAAAAATTTCATCATGAAATTAATTTATTTTTCCTTTATCTTCAATAAATTACATTGAAATACAATAAGTATTCTAAAAATTTCTTTCATTGTAAAAAAACTATTTTCCTTACCTTAAAATAGTCCCTTTATTAATGAATAAAATATATCATCTTATTCAATAAAAAAATAACCAATTATGGGATGTCCAAATATTTTGGAAAATTGTTTTCCCCATTAAGAAACACCTCATGTCTGAAACGTTAAAACTTGTTTGACAACAATAAGAATTAAATATTTTCACATTTACATGAACTTATCTTTAATTATTAATTCTACAATAATGAAATAAATATCCAAAACATATATACCCATATTAAAATCAAATATAACCAACTCTATTTGGATCAACATCTTATGTTACCACATCCAAAATAAAATTTATATTTTAAATTAATTTATTTAATGGAATGATAGGAAATTTTTGTAAAAAATCACAATTTTTACAATTCACTCAAAATAATCAGTTTCATTATAATCTAAAAATACCATTATAATTTATAATTGATATGATTATTATATAAATGAATAATTTTTTGTCAAATTTTATATTAAAAAATCAAGAAATTGAACTTTGAAATAAAATATCATTTTTTATCTGAATAATAATTTTCTAAATAAAATTATTTGTTTTAGGATAGAATAATTTTTTTAATTTTTTTAATACAATGGTGAATATAAATCCAAAAAATTAATAATTATAAATCATTAAATTGGTTAATTTAGTGTATAAAAATGGTTTTTTTGGACATTACTCTTGTGTAGGACTCCCGTTTTAACATCCTAATATATAAATCTGTCTCATTTTATGTAAAGAGTTTAACAAGGAAATATATATCACTATGTTATTTAAATATCCTTATTGAGGAGGAAATATCATATATATATATATATATATATATTAAATTTTAAAGTCTTATTCCATATATTACTAATAACAAAATAGAATAATATCTTCTCAACTATTAGGAAATGAGGATTCTAAATATAGTGTGTATAATTAATTATCTAATGTACCTCATTATCTAATACAATTCAAAATCATTGAAAAAGGAATTTGATAGTGGTTAATTAATAGATTTAATAAATAAAAACCATCCCCAAAAGTATCATTCAATTGAGATTTCATTTATTCAAGCATATTTTTAATGTATATTTCTTTATGTGTGTATATACAAGTCTTTTCATCATGCTAGAAATTATCAACTCTTTTTATTTATTAAATTCAATTTCCATTTCTTATGTACGATGAAGAAATATTAGAAACATATTATCTATAAAATCCTACCCAAATTTTTATATATTGATTGGTTTTATACCAAGAATCAACAACTAAATTTTTTTTATAAAGATATTCATCAATATTAATTATCCTAAACCTCAATATAGAACAATTTAAATGATCAATAATTTATTTTATTTCTTTCAAAAATATTGCTCAACTCCAGACATATAAATTACTATTTTATACTCATAATAGAATAATAATTTTTAAATAAATTTGAGAGAAAATATGACAAATAATTCTGATAATTTTAGTCAAAGAGAAAATTAAAAAGGACAAGTAGAAGAACATATAATAACTTAAGTGGTTTAGGAAGAATAACTACATCAAGAGATAAGTAAAATTATTTTCTACGTGAACAAGAGAATATTACTGTGAAATAATAATAAAATAAAAATCATTTCTCATAAAAAATAATAAATCATAGTTGTTTAACTATAATAATTGTTGATATATTAACCAAATCCTCATTTAGATACAATGTTTTAACATACCACATGTTATTGTTACCCATTTCCAACAGTAACTACTTCAGTATATATTTCTATCATTGCTGTTGTGATCTGAGTTTATTCAATAATCAATAAATGATACCCTTTTTTAATAAGAATATAAATTTATAAACATGGTGTGTTTTCACGATATGCAATATTTGTTTCCTATTTCTATAGATGCCTATAAAATAAAAATATCATTGAAGGGCAGTGAATGTGGAATTAAAACATGATAAAAAATTATATTACTACCATTAGAATTTTTGGTCATATAATTTAATATAATTTAAAGATCATAAAAAATGGTTAATATCAAACCTTCTCAATAAATAACAACCTTACCCACCAATATTTCATGGTATAAACTAAAAGTTTTCACCACCAGTATATTATGTTTGTAATTTTTATTATTTAAATTTTTATATTGAAAATTAATTTCATTATTTAGAGGAGGATCCATAAGTATTCTTATTTTTGTATGTACCCTATATATTAATATTATTTGAGTACAAAAAATGATGAAATTAAATATAATAATTCTTGGTCCTTATCTTGGATTGAAAAATTTTTGGGTAAATTTTGAAACTCCAATAAAAATAATGATCAAATAATGGAGAATGGAGAAACTAAAAAAGAATTAAACACTTAATTTAGCCTCCTCACATACACTTAACAATCATTATATAAATATTTCACATGTGGTTATTGATGAAGAAATTTCATCAATGAATGCTTCCCTGGTCTATGATGGGTCTTATTTGATTACTATTTTTTCTAATCACACAGTAGATATATCCTCTCAACAGAAACATGATTAGATTAATATAATCATATTTCAATGATATGATCTTCCAATACAGTATTCTATTAGATATAATTGTCCAATAATGTAATTTCACATACCTCATAATTATATCTTTAATATCTACATCCAAATTTGAAAATCGATTCCTTATATTGATAGTAGTTTATACAATTTATGAATGATAGTAGATTTTAAGGAAATGACACTATTGAATTGAAACACTTTTCAACTTTTCTAGAGTCAAATTTAACAAAATATATCATTGACTGATCTATACCAATTTAAACCACTATAAATGAACATCAAAACCCACATTTTATGGATAATTTCATGTTACAGTCATTTTAAAATATTTACCTTCTTTAATGATTTAACGGGTTATAAAATCAATTATTTATTTTAGTAGAGTATATTAATAATATTTTAAAAATATTCAATAATGAGATTCCATGGGATATTATTAGCTATTGGAGATAAAAAAAAATCAATAGTTTAACACAATAATTTTAATGTAATATACTATCATGTGGATGATATAATTTGTAACATAATAGATCCACCGACTCAACTACACCCCATTCCTCTGGATCTCCGAATTGAGGATTTTATCACAACACATAAATTACCCATCAATTAATACAATAATCATGAATGATAATCATTAAATTATATAATAGATTATAAATTTCATTGAAAATTAAATTAATTCCTTCTCTTGGTGTTTATTAAATAAAAGGTAATTGGATACATTATCAACTCAAACACTACATTAAATGATATGATAAATACAACTTAAAAATTAATAATGTTTCTTAAAGATATTGAAAACCATGATCCCATTAAAAATAAATATTAGTTATATCTATAACTACTTACTCTACCAAATTTACATTAATAGATGATTTTATCTTCACAAATTCATTATCCACCTCATTTAATGTTTGGTTATTTTCATCTTATTCCACTAATTCTAGTCGATAGAAGTTTCTATTAAAAAAATGTATTGAATATATAATAATTACCTCTTAGTGGATAAATGAAACAAGTATATTGATTATGATAAAGGTGAATCAGATATACATAATTTTCATCTGAGAGGAGTGTTATTAAATTATAGCTAAATAATATTTATACTTAAAAATAATTTGGTTGCATGAAATTATTAGAAATTTTATCTATTATAAATAATTTTATATAGTTGTAATGTTTTAAAATTGTAATTAATTAATAATTTAAATTTTATCCTATTATTATAGTCTATACATATTAATCATACATAATTTTTATCATCAGTATCATTATATGTTTATAGAGTTAATTATATGATATGATTTGTTTTTTCAATTTATAGATTTTATAGGTTACATCATTAGTGTAGCATCACATTTCAAATATGATGTCCTTATATATATTGGAATAAAATTGGAATGCATTATATTTATTTTTATATTTTATTTTATATTCAAGATAACTATTTAATTAATATAATCAACAAAAAATCTAACATAAGATTTCTATATGAACATAAATATGAAATGATTTTTGTTTAGTGCTATAAAAATTATGGATATAATAATGTATTTTAGAGGGATTCATAATATATAATATTCTACTGAAGAAAAATAAAAAATCCATTTAAGATAGAATATATTTATATGATCAGAATTACAGTAAATGATTAAGAATTATAAAAATGTATCATACACAAAAAATTCCAACCCGTAAACTATTATCTTAAATTTTCATTTGAGATCCCCAAATTGTGGAAAAAATAGTTCCTTAATATTTAGATATAAATGGTATATAGAAATATTCTAATGATCTATTTATACCGATCTCAACACCATGCTATTCATGAACATTTTTTAATGGTGTGAGAGAATAAAGAGATGAAGATAATTTACAAGGTGGAATTTGAATGATCATAACATCATAAAAAAGATTCAATTGATTTATATATACATATAAGAACTAAAGTTTTCCCATATACTGATTTTATGTTTCACAAAATTTAACAACACTTTAAATTCATTGAATTTTTTTATATATTACAATGGAACTTTTATTTTTTTATTTAACTTTCATTTTATGTATTTAAGCTTCTTTCCAACATCATCATATGATAAATGACACAAATGTTATTGAAATTGGATATTATTCATGTTGACTCTCACAAGAAATGACATAACCCAACCCATGAAACATCAATATATTTTTTGTTAAAAATAAAATTTTGAACTCATGGATATACAATGACATTATAAAAAATTCTATGATTGTACGGTTCCTTTATTAAAAAAATACATCAATCCAACACATTCCACAAAGTATCATATACTTAGGTCACTTTCACATTACATTACATTACATTTATAAGCTTGTAAAAAATTAGCCAAAAAATATTTTGGATGTTTCAAAATCATATTTTTTTAAAATATTTCAATCATTTTTATCATGTGTCATATCATATGTTACAACTTTTAAAAACCCCTAAAGAATATTTTTTGAAATTTACATTAAAATCAATTTAGGGAATCCCTAAAATATTCCTAATATTGATCCTCATTAACAGTAATATAAATTGTTTCCCAATTAGAATTTTTTTTATGGAATATATATATGAATTCTTAAATCCAAGACATTATGAAAACAATTACCTCTATAAAATAATTTATGTTACTCAAGATTGAAAAATATTTATTTTGATATCCATAAAAATCCTATTTCTATATATATTTCCTCCAGTTTCATCAAATACAAGTATGTATTTTCATATAATCCCTTTGTATAATTAATCATGTAATAATGGGACATGTAGTGTTTTATTCATATATAACTACTCAAATAGTCTTAATTCTCAGATTGTAAAGAGATAAATTTGATGAATACACCTCATGACATTAATAATTATATATGATAAAATCACATAGCCCATAATGATATAAAATCATGATATTTATGTTTTCAAGGTATGTATATTTTCAACCATTTTAATTTTCAATAAATGGCCCATAATCCATAATCAATTTATCAGAGGAAACTTATAATCTTGGTTAATATTCAGTCGAGAACATGATATGTAAAATATTCAACAACTATTTTATTTGGTAAGCCTCAATGATTGCATCAAATTGGTATCAAATTATAATGATTCTCATGTTATGTCACTTTACAACCTGAACTATGTTTAAATAAAAATATTAAATATACAATAATTGTATTCCAATTATATAGTATATGAATATTCATATGGTGTACACTTGAGGGGTCATCTAATATAAAAATATATTTTGTGCCACATAAGAATATTTCATATCATTTTATGAAATATTAATCTCAATTAAATTTACAATTCATAACATATTATAATATTCTATGTTGAAATTAGTTAGAGAAAACTCATGTTCATACATTGATGTTAATTATAATTCCACTATATGAAATATATAGACACCTTATGGCATAAAATAGTATGGAGTCACTACTGGAAAACTGACCTTTACCAACGGTTTGGAACCGTTGGTATAGTCCTCCAAACCATTGGTATAGCCTATACCAACGGTTTGGAGAACCGTATCCAAGTAAGCCGTTGGGATAGGTCTATACCAACGGTTTTGGAAACTGTTGGTATAGGTAATATGAAATCAATACCAACGGTAATGGAACCGTTGGTATATAAATTCCAAAAATAAAACATCCACTGGGATTTGATCCCAGGACACCTCGTTTATAATCGAACGACTTAACCACTAAGCTAACATCACTTTTGTAAACATAATTTCATAAATATTTATATGTATTATCATAATTAATTAAAATTTTGATTTATATAATGTTCTCGGTTAGTATATCTGGGAAAAAAATTAAAGAACCTATCCCAACGGTTTTCAAAACTGTTGGGATAACCTTTTCCCAACGGTTTTGAAAACCGTTGGGATATGTTAGAGTGAGTTGAATTTATTTAGGCCGAAGGATGAATTTGTGGGTGGTTTTTCCCAATGGTTGTGGTGAACCGTTGGGAAAGGTCACTCTTTCCCAACGGTTTTGGTGAACCGTTGGGAAAGAGGCTCAATTCCCACACCCTTTCCCAACTGTTGTGGTGAACCGTTGGGAAAGGTCAATCTTTCCCAACGGTTTTGAGGAACTGTTGGGAAAGAGGCTCAATTCTCACAATCTTTCCCAATGGTTTTGGTGAACCGTTGGTAAAGAGGCTCAATTCCCACACCCTTTCCCAACGGTTTTGGTGAACCGTTGGGAAAGGTCACTCTTTCCCAATAGTTTTGGTGAACCGTTGGGAAAGAGGCTCAAAACACACCCTTTCCCAACGTCTTAGCATAAACCGTTGGGAAAGAGTGACCCTTTCCCAATGGTTTTCCAAACCATTGGGAAAGGTGGGGAAATCTATGGCTTTCCCAATGGTTTTGGTGAACCGTTGGGAAATGGTAGCTATACCAATGGTTTTTACAAAACGTTGGTATAGAAGTGTTGGGAAAATTCATCTCTCCAGTAGTGAGTATTCCTGCTGTATATAATAATATATTTTATATTATAAAAAGAATTTAATAATACTTAAAAATCCAACCATAGGAACTTGTATAACATTATAATATATTGTACACATTCATGTCATCCTTATATTAAAATTACTTTAATGGGTTTATTAACCTCCTTAGATCTCTTTGTAATTACTACAATCTATTTTTTGAGTATCTAATAAAACCATCCTATTAAACCTTATCAATGAGTAGCATATAAGAAGTGACCTAGTTTAAATAATGGGGAGACTTATAAGTCATTTTTGTAATGTCTCACACTTTGTGAAAATTATTCAAACTCATTGTTTCCATATTTAACAAAATATTATTGTTAGAAACATATGTTTTCAATATATAACTCTTAATATTATCATCATAAACTTCTATATTCATAGAATATTTAAAAAAATGATTATTTAGAATACTTTTTAAAAAAAATGTAACTCTTTACATTATATATTTATAAAAACATCTTGAAACTCATTTATTATAATTATGATATTATGTGACGTTAATTATGAATAATAAATGGTAAACTAATTTATTTATTAACTATGAGTTCTATAAGTTCTAAAAACTAACACTATATTTTTGGAAACTATATTCTCTTAAGAAGATAATGCTTCAATAAACTGTATTTATTTATTAAGAAATAAAACTTTTTTCTTTGAGAAAAAATTAAATATTAAAATTGGTCTACATATAATATAGGGTATTCATTTTTTTCAAGAGAAATGTTCTAAAATAATATTTTTAGTTTATAAATATTCCACTAATGGGTTGTGGATCTATATTCCTAATATTTTAATAATCATCTGGGTAATTTTTTTATACATGATAAAACACTATTCATCTCTACATTCATCATTAAGATATTGTATAATATAATTAATTACAAACCATCTCTATCTAAATAATCATATAATATGCCTCATAAAAAATATTTTTAAAAATGTATCTCCATTATCTTATAAGAGAAATATGATACTTATATGCATACTTTTATTTAGATCTATCTGATATTGATATTATTTTTTATATTCTATATCATGAATCATTTACATTTTATTTTCATTTTTATACCTTATATATGTACTATATATTGTTTCCATGATTTAAAATTCTTAATTATTTACTACATTAGGTATGAAATATCCTTAATAATCAAAAAAATATTTCTGTAACACCAATACCTAAAATAAAAACCCATGGATTTTGTCAAACTATTCTCATTATTCTAGAAAATTACATCATATAAAAATAATTTTCTTTCATCCTCACTGTATACATAGTATTAAATTTCACAGTTTTACAACATTTAAAATCATTATTTAACTCCCTAAAATAGTTTTATTATTTTGGATTGAAATTTAATGCACATATACTAATTAAAATTCACCAAAATAAAAAAAATCACATACTCAATTCAATCTTTTCACAAAAAAAATATAATATAAATTAATTTTTACTTAAACTAATCTATATTTTTGAACCATTTATAATGGTGTTTCTAGAAATAATTACCAAGATATAAAATGACTTGGAGGAAAATTAATTCTCTCCAAGTAATTTTTTATACCCAATCATATTGATTGAATGTGAAGAGGCTACTATTATTTAGGTTAAATTATATCTAATTAAATTTTTATCCTTATGTGAATTCGTATAATTTTTCTACATGTATCTTGAATTACATGATGAAATAAGATAATATTTAGTCAAACGTGTAGAGTATTATCTTAAAAATAGTTTATTTGCTTTATCATCAGTAAATAATAATAAATTAGGTAATAAATAATCTAATAGGATTCCAATATTATGATTCTCTTACAGTATGATTGATTACAAATATATTATGGATGATGATGATGATATTCTATCTAGAATAGAAGAAATAATTACATGAGTATCTGGTTATATATTCTTTTAAAATATAATTTAATTTAACGAACTCCTACTAAAATGATGACCCTTTATGACATTTTCTATCCCCTAGTGACCTTAGATAAATATATCACTATAAAATATTATCAATTTGGAATTCTTATCAACTCATAAGTTTTTATGTGGGTAATCATCTGATTTATATCATATATATCACTAGGGAACAACAGAAGACTACTCTTCTTCCAATACATGACATAGATAAACTATTCACATTTCCTCCAGTATGATTCCTAAAATTTTCACTGTGGAATTCCATGTTTCGGAGAAGTTAAATTTCAATATAAATTGGAAGTTTTCTATTTGGATAATGGGTTTTACATTAAACTGACCTTCAAAAAGAAAATAAATTATTTCGGAAACAAAAACATGTTTTTATAGACTTGGTGTATGTTATGATTGTATCTTCAGGGGATCCGTTGAGTTTTGAGAGCATCGAGCTCTGAAACCACAATGTCGATGAAGGATGGAAGGGGAGAAAAGTTTATATTAAGTATAGTGGCCCCTAGGAAAAATGGTGTGGATAATAAATTGGAGTTTTATGTCCCACATGGTTTTTTATTACCATGTATCAAGCTATAGTTATTGTAAAGTGGGGAATTCATGGCTTGTGTATGGTTTCCCAAACCCTACCCATGTTCCAAGCGACCTCCCCCATTATGTAGTAGCATTATCATGATTGGAGCATGGTTAGTCTAACCATGCATCCAAAGTGTGAGAATCATTAAAGGGGTTAAAATTACCCTGTATGACCTCTATCCTAATTTTCTTTATTCCTCTATTTATTCTTCTCTCTCACACACACATCACCTATGATTTAGAGCCACTACCTTCCTCTTATAGTTATAGTGGTATCTACCCCATATGTATTCTAATTCAAGTTCTATCAGGTGTGTTTGATATCTCACTATGTGTCTATAACTCTCCTTCTAGTATCCCTCAGGTTCATTGGTGTTCAAAAAATTTATTGTGGTGCAACATAATTTTATCTATTTTTATGGAATTTGTCTATTTCATTGATTTATCTCTATCTGAAGTGATGTATGTCTCAATATTGGATGTGTGGGTCATACATGGAATTATTAGGTGGTAAATTGGTTTTATGTCAGGATTCATCATTTTTATAAATCTTTTACACGTTCCACACACCAAATATACCAGATTTCACTTATAATTTATAAAATTTCATAAAATAAATTTCATATACCACCTTACGGTGTGTTTAGACCCAACATTGTATGGATTGAGGTTATAGATATAACCAAAATTGCCTCATTTGGGTGAGGTTTCTTTATTTTCACATATGTAGTGACTTCTATTACTGAAACTGACACATTGGATGTGCTATTTATTGACATAAAAATCGAGGTGGTCACTAATTTTAAAACCACCATTAGGGATGTATAAATTATGACTTTTTATAGATTTCAATTTCTAAAGATGTATTGATGGATTTTTAAATGAATAATGTTTTTGATAGAAACCCATGATGAGGTGCACTATCATGAAATTGGAATATATACATATATATATTAATTTATCCTTATCTTATAAAATGATTATTTTTCTATTGACTTTAATGATAATTATTTGGGTTTTCCATTTCAATTGAAGTTGAATGTGATGAACTTCTTAATTAATTTTTTTGAGATGTGATGTGACAAGAACTAGTACATGGACCTTATTTTCTAAAATAGACGTGTAAATGGGTGTGGTTATTTTAAAGTATCTGTATACCATGATATAGACTGTTTACTATCATGGAATTTTCTCTTAGTAAATATAGTTGATCAAGTTAATTATGAACTTCATGAGGGTTATTGGGGTTCTTTCCATGGAGCTCTAAGTAAGAGTTCGTCGTCTTATTGATCGAAATAACTATAAAATTGTGTATATGTTTGGGGTGATATATGTAACCATCTATGTTCACAAAACACATTTTTTTTAACTCAAAATGAGTTATATCTGATCCAAGGGGAGACACGTTAGACAATATCAATGGCTAGATGGATACTCCATGACACAACTGATATTTGGTCCCCTACGTGTTGATTACATTTATGGTCTAGGAGGTATTTGCCTCACAATATGATGTGAGTGATACTTGAGTGTCCATTCATGGATCACATTGGACAGACTCCAATGATAGTGAACATTTATGGAGGTCATATTTTGATACAAGGGTTCCATTTTATTTTTATCATTGGATGGACCTAGGTTGGTACTTATTTAATTTTTTGTATTAGATTTCATAGTATTGATTGATAGGGAGTATTTTGAATTGAAGGGACTCATCCACCATGAAAATTATCATATTTTCAGTTAGTCAATATCATGATACATTTTTATATATTTTGTTATAATTGAACCTATATAATATTTATACAGGTTTCCAATGGTTCATAAATTTCTATCTTTGACTCAAGAAGGTAAGGATGGTCCATGTATCCTTAAGGAACCTATGTTGACATGGTTATTTATTTTTTCAAAATTATTACTTTATATTTTATAAACAAACGCAACACATATTTTATACACATGAACAAAATTATTCCATAGACAACATTTGTGGTGGTTTACTAATTTTATTTCACGTCATGCTATATATGATATTGAACTGGGGTATATGAGTAGAGCTTTAGGTCTGTAGGTCCATCGTTTAATTTTTGTTCTTTTTCTGGTACGTGGGGGCTTTAGGGAATAGGAATTAGATAGTACCTAGGATTCACTTGGAGTTAGCGTTTGAGATTTTTTTTTAATTTTGTTGTGTTGTATTTCCATTGAGATTCTATTATAATTATTCTTCTAGAATCACTCTGACCTATATTCATACATATATGTGTTGAAAGTATTCATCCTTATTCGCTTTTTATATTTATTAGCGACTGCTATATCAATTATTATTACAATTTTGTAATTTTATGTTGATTCCTTAATATTGGGACGTTGTGTATGTCTTATCATACTGGGGGTTTCTCCCCACCATACCACCATATGACCCTTGACGTTAGTCAAAATCCTCTATCAAATGGGGATCCATGATTGAGGTTGTGTGTGGACTACTTCAGTTCATTGTTTATTACTCAGTAGGGATGGGACGTTACGAGGTATAATTATATGTTCTTTTTTCCTAGTTTCAGATGGTAGATATAAGAATTGGAATGTATATGACCTTGGTAAATAGTCATTCATCAGAGGGTTTAGCCCACATATAGAGAAAGGATCAAGTTTCCATGGATGTTTTTTATCATGATTTTTATTGTTATTGTTTATTTGATTTCACCTTGAGATATTGGATTATATTTTGATACATAATGATTTGTGGAATTTTACTAATTACCCTTGGTGATTATGCAGAACAGTGCACTCCTTAGGTGAAATCTCAACACTTTGTTTCTGTCGAAGATGATTTGAATGACTCTTCATTGAAATATAGCACTTGGAAGCATAGTCGACATTTTAGAAGTCACAGGAGTGTATGTAGACGGGACGAAACAATGGCAAGGAATGAAGACCCATTAGAAGTCTCAGACTCAGACATAGACACTTAGAGTCCTCTCTACAAAGTGATAGATTTTTAAGACCTTCATTATAGATTATAGGGATGCAGTCATGGCCACTTAATGGATTAGGGGTCTTGTGGGATAAAGAAAAAAGGATCACATAGAAGATCAGAAAAGGTATTGGGACCTTGTGATAGAGGTATTGATCTACTGTTCCAACTACTATTACAATAATTTTTGTTCCACGCACTTTTTATGATTTAATAAAAAGGGGCCTTCCCACCATCTTTAAATAAAATACACTAAGTATATATCATTACATGCATCATTATAGGCATGATGGGATTCAAATTCTAATCCATGTAGATTAGATTTCATATTTTTTGATACATATCGTTATGTGCCTTTTGATTTTTATCAGAATTAAAATTATATTCCATTATCGAAAATTTTAGAAATATGATTAATTTTAACTAATCCTATGTATTTATTAGCCTAATTTTTTTATACAATGATATGTTAGTTAATTAGTATGTTTTCATGTATAGCATGATTTTGTTATTCAGTTATCATTGTTTCCATGTGTAATATGTTTGTGTGTTTTCCATGCATACATAGTAGAATTCTATGTTATTTTATTAGTTTTTAGTTCTTACTAATCATGATTACATTTATTAGCTAATTTTTATTGATTTCCATTATATTATTTTTGATTAAAAGATTGGTCAAATAAAATGTTAACAACTATCTATGTTGTGTTTTCCTTCAATGATTAATGGTGAAATTATATTAAAAAATCCAATCATGATATGATTAAGAATTAAAACATTATTTTCATTGGTTGGAATATATTATTTGTCATCAAGTGCAATAAAATTTACAATTTATAAAATATATTGGTGCTTTATAAATTTGAAAATGGTAACCCATATAATTGATCCCTTCTAGGTGTACCATATATTCTTATAGAATATTTCACAAAAATAAATGTTGTTGAATATATTTATTTAAATGAATTGGGTTCCATATAGAATATTTACTATATATGATTTTTTATTGTAATCCCTCCTGATTTAATTATGAAATGCAAAATTGTAACCATGTATGTCAGTTTGGGCATGCAGTTTTGAACTGAATGAAAATTATTTCATATTGAAATATACCCCTTTTAAGGGTTGAGGGGGAAAAAAATGACATCAAGACTTAAGCACACTATACTAGTCTCCATGATATAAAAAACCATGTTAAAAAACTCTCACTACAATAGTAATGCTCCACTCGGTAACCAAAACCATTATGTCCAACTTCTATTATCTCATTACAGTACAACTAAATGACATGTTCCAAAGACCACAAACATGGTACTGATGGCCAAATCAATACCCTATAAAACATACATTTCCATACAGCTATGAAATTGTGAAACCCATTTTCCATGAAACTCATCTGGAGCATCTTTTTTCATAGGAGAACGGTTGATGAATCCCTTAGATCTATGGTCCATCAATACAAAATCCAACACCACATCTAGAAAACTACCACTCTTCACCTTCCACCCATAATAATATAGAGCAACAATACATATCAACCAAAAACCGAACAACAAACATTATTCGATGATTAAATGGGGATGTATCTTCATAAACCCTGAATGTCTTGCACCAGACCCCTATAGGTCTCCCTTATTTTTATGTTCCTAACACTAACCGCCATGTGGATATACATATTCTATGATTTGGTGTCCATTTAAATTGTATATTTATTTTAATATGGTTTTTCATAAAAGTTTATAGTCGAATATTAAATAACCATCAATTTTTAACTAATTACAGATATTTTAATGGTCTATAGATTTATTAATATGAGACATTGATTAATTAAAATTAATATTAAAACCTTTATAGTGCTTTCCTATCTATGTTACAATTAAATTTTTATTACATTAATCCAATTTTTAAAAATTATAAATCAGAAAATAAATATTTAAATGATGGTCATAAGGTAAACTTCCTAATTATGATGATTTTTGAAAAAAATATAATGTTTATAAGGAAATTATATTTAAAAAATTACGTGTACTTTGTGGATTTTTTAAAATAAAATACCATAGTTAATTTTTTTTTAGTATGTGATATTAATTTTCTTCATTAAATTACAAGGGAATTTAATTTGATATTTGGTTAATGACATGAAATAATACCGTATTTGGTGTTCTTAAAATAAACCCTTATGTAATGGTAGACTGGATCTTCCTTTAGTGTTTCCTTGAAATAGGAATTTGAGCATTACTCATAGTCCTCTTGTTTAATTGACTGAACATAATCGATATGCCCTTAATCCTTGAGTATTTATGTCATTCCCTCCTTATAGAGTAAATATTTTTATAATTTATATAATAATAAAATGTTATATGTACCACCATTAGAACCTTTAAATCCTTGGAAGATGCATATGTTCTTTCAGAAAGGTGTGGTCATTTTAATGCCCATTTCTCCTTGTATAACTTTATAGTATACAAAATGATGCCTTGTCTTAACAGGTGATAATAATGTGTCTTGAACCCACTAGTGGTTGTGAGAATCATATAATGATTCAAATGTAGTGGGCTTGATGTTCCTGGTGAAGGGTCATCAATTTTTTGTGTCATGTAACCTTCTTCCCTCCCTTTCTTATTTTGGACTACTAAAGAGGTCATCAATATACTTTAAAGTCACATGAGTTGGTATGAATATGGGTTATTCCATTTAATGGTCCATCAAAAATTATTTCATAGATATAATAAGCTTGTGAATATTAATAATGTTTGTTCATTTTTCTCATGAATGATGAGGTATTATGTGGTGATGCATGTTGTACCCATCAAGTCATTAAAATATTTCATCTGGCTATTTCGTCCAGGTGTAAACCATTAAATCCTTGAGTTGTTACACTTCAATTGTGATTATTATATGAAGTAGAGTGGAATTAATGTTATAAATTGGTGTAAATTTCATTGATATATTATTTATTCATTTTGGATAAAATGATGAATTTTTTAGACCTCATGGATTTAACTCGAGTGGAGTGTCATGTGTACATCAATAGTTAACTTGAACCTTATGTTGTGGTAAGTGGATACTCTTTCCCTTATCATTGTATAACACTTATGTAGCTTGTTGGCCATGTCAAGGTCCCTCATTCGTTGGAATATGGAGAATTCAATATGAGATGAGAAACTTTTCTCAGTAAATGTCTACTAATACACTTCAATGGTGGGGAGAATCATGTTTGAAGTGTTGTTGTGTGTCTTCCATGTAGATGGCGCACAACTGTAAAAAGGTCATATAGACATTGTTGGTCTTGATAAAAATTTCCATGTGGGTGGTAATCTCATGATTTAATCTAGTGTTTGAAAGAAAACATGAATAATTTGGGGTTATCTATATGATAATCCTTAAGAGAAACCACTGGTTTGGGATGGTTGATGGTGGTTATTCATGAGAAATTATGAGATTCATTTTTTGGAAAAGGCCTAGTGATCGGTTATTATCAATGCGTCTGAAAGTGTGGCTAAACTCTTTAATAAGATGTTTACTGATAATGGTTCAACTACAATTCTTTTGGTAGTTGGATACAGTCTTTATGGAATTATATTGATCACATCATTTTAATGTAGCGGGAGATTTGTGGGTCCTTCAATGATTGTGAAACACTATTAATGTAATCATGAAATAATAGATTTTAGATATCCTATCTTGATATCATTAGGTTTCACTAAGAGAGTGTCATTTATGAATCATGCAAAATTTATATAATTCATAATCTTGATAATTTGTGTCATTATATTTTCATGATGAAATCATGGTTGTTTTTGAGCTATGGTTAGTCTTGATTGATACTTGGGTTCTGGAGTATGAACTCTTTGGATGGACTCATGAATAGTAGCTAGTGCTTAGACCTGATCACCCAACAGATGCCTCTTCAGGTTTGGGTGGTGAAATTTATATGTGGAAATCGTTGTTATTTACTAATGACATACATTGAAACATTGATGTAATATTTCCATTGAATGATCTCTTTCTACTACAATTCACAAATTCGAGGATACCTTGAACCTCAGTTGGCCTTAGATGGAATGTTTTCTGTGTGAAAAACATGGTGTATTGGATCATGTCATATCATTTTATGTGTTTGGGTAACAAAACGAAGGAAACACATGGGATTAAAATGACACCATAAGTTGGATATATCATTAGTGGACATGCCTGAATCAACAAAACTGTTCCATGGTGGAAGGTTCCATGTTTCTGGTTTTTTAACACCATACATCCAAGACCAACATTTTGAGAAAGGTAGGAAGGGTGTGTATTGATAGGTTATCCTCTAGTTAAATTAAATTTGGTTAGTGAGGGGAAGTTATAGGCATTCCATTAGTTCATCATAAGTGCAATGTAAACTCTAACTGAGGTTTTTCATGGAAAGGTTGAGATGGCCAGACTAAGTGAGGCCAATATGGGATCAAACATTTGAATTAACAATAAATCATTTCATGAGCATCGTTAAAATGATATGGGCTTGTTTTTTATGATGATTATAAAGGTGTATTTTTCATAACACATAATTTAACATTAAATGGTAGACATATGGTGGATGGTTCCAAGGATGGTTGCTAAAAAGGCAATTTTGTGATTATGTATTTGATCATATAGACATGGGTAATTTCTATCTCAATGTTTCAGTTCATTTTATCAACTCTTCATAGAGCTTTAAAATCTAATAGTCCATTTTATTAAGTGTTTTTTAGTGGTTCCATGGGAATTTTGAAATGGAACATTATAGCTTGATTGAGAGTTCAAAAACCAAGTATGTCATGTGTTGTTTCTGTTGTTTCTATCAGGCTTCGTGGGGATGAAAAGTTATAATGTGGGGATATTATAGTGTACCATGTTTTGTAAAAGAAACAATTCTTATGAATCTTTAACTTTACAATTTCTATTATGGGACATTAATTAAACACATATTTACTATGTGAATCCAATATTTGGGACAGTCCAAATAAATGTGTATTCTTGGTTTAGGGCTCATGAGTTGGTTTGGGAGATCCATCATGTTTCAATATCATTGGGATATGAAACCATAAATCCACCGATTGTCAGGGGAGAATGGTTTATCTAAAACTACTCATACCCCAAGGAAAAATGTTCATCAAAATCAGTGGACCTACATTTCTAAAATAGTTTGGTCTATCCATGTTGTAGGATATTCTAAACTATTTCTCTTGATTCATCTCTTGTAAAATGGGAAAACACATGTTCTGTTAATGGATTCTCAATCCATGAACATAAACCATGAATCCTTCTTCATTAGGTCATATTATAAGAATGGTTAGAAACATATTTTTCCAGTTGTGTAGGAAACCCATATTCATCATTTAATGTGGTAAAAATATCATTTTCCCCTCTATCATTATTTTTATTAATCCTCCAATATTTCACCTCTTAACCATGTGTAGCACATCCCCCATGGAGCATCTCCCTTTATCCTCTATGTATGGTTTTACAGCAATCGTTTTTCTCCAATTAAAGTGTTTTAAGGTGTGCTAGGGACATATAAATGTGTTTATGATTTTTATTCCAGCCTTACTCAGTATCCTTAACAATTGATACTATAATTGTGGTTCAAGATAATTATCCCAATTAATAGGGTGTTCGGTTGTTTCATCGATTTCTCTAAAACTAAACGGATGAAAACCTAAATATTGGATATATGGGTCGTCCAGGTTATATTATAGGTGTTACCTATGTTTTCTATCATTTTTCATTGTTTTTATAAAAACATCTCTTCTGTATTATTCCATAATTATAGGGTGTTGCTTATAAATTATAAATTTTATTAGAGAAAGTTACTCAGAACACCTAATAGTATATATAGACCATCCATAGTAAGGTTGTATATTATGAACTCATCCCGATCCAACCCTTTATGGGGTTAATTTAGTTTCCACTGTGTTTTTTATTGCATTATATAATCCACATCATTGGGTGTTTTATTTGGTACATACTACATTGAGATGGTAAACTATTTAAAAACATCATTTTTTGTGGGATTACTTATACCTTATGATTGAATTGAATATCTTATGGGGCATTGAAGGAATATTTTATGAACCAATATTAATAAAAAAATCCCATCAAGGAAAATAATGTGCTGAAATTGAAGTGTATATATATATATATATGTTATTAATTGATAGGAATTATAGAATGAGTGTTTTTATATGGCCATTAAAGTTTAGTAATGGAGAATGACATATTAATTATGGTTGAATGTGATGGAATTATTAATTAATTATTTTGAGATGTATTGTGGTATTCTAAAGTTCCAAGCCTTAATTTTATAAAATGGAATGTTAGTAAAGTTGTGGCCCTATTGATGTTTTATTTTCCCATTCTATGTAATGATTAAGTAACCCATAATTTTATATAGTTAAAAAAAATTTCTCAAATTAGTTATAAACTATATTATATATACTTGATAACGTCCCTTGAAAAAACTGATTTTTGCATCTTTCTTTTGACAAGATTCATTAACATATTGTATATATGTGGGGTGAGAAAATGGTATTCATAGGTGGTAAAACAATGAATAATTCATAACCCAACATGAGATATACTAGATCAATATGTTTTACACCATGGATGGTATTAGTGGTTGGATGGTTACACTAGGATAAGAGTATGAGTTGGCCACGAACATGTTGATACTATGTACTAGATCATAGTATTTTGTAGCAAATTATACTATTGTAGATACTTGTTAGTCTATTCATGGATCACATTGGACATACACTGATAAAGGTGAGAATTAATGAAAATACAAGTGACATACATTGTTTCGTAAATAAATTTTCACCCAAGATGGTCCTACAATGATACTTATTTTATTTTGGATTTCACTTTAATTGCGACGGATGTAGATTCATAATTAATGTCTAAGGGAATTTTCCCTAAGGAAAAATATATTTTTTGGGGTTGGTCTAACTTATGATACTGGTTTTAGGAAATTTGGTTATCATTTACCCATATCTCTTTTGTAAGATTTCTATATTGTTCAGATAGTTCCGGCTTAGGCCATTGCAGGTATTGTGGGGCATGGTTTCCTTGAGAAACAAGAGCGGACATTAATATTTATTTATTATACATTACTAATTCACTTATGATACAGATGAACATTACTTATTTTATATTCAACAAATATATTAGGCTTTAGAAACAAATGGGGGTATCCTATAGAATATAACTCACCCAATACTCAAGACGCCATTAGAATATGGTTCCTTATAATATATTCATGCTTATAGATCCATGGATTATTACTGGTGACATGATTTTTACATGGGATCTTGGTAGCCCAAGACCGATTTAGTAGTCCAAATGCTCGTAGAGTTAGCCTATGGGATTTTTATATTATTTAACATCACGATACATTTTATTTTTCATGTAATTCTTGAATTACATTGATATGCATTCAAGGTCATATGTGTTGTAATTGAACATCATTATTCAATTGTAATATTTTTCTTTCGATTATCTATTAATTATTTTTATTGATTACACTGTTCTAATTGTTTCATTAATTAAATTATATAATTGTTTTAATAGAATCAGGACGCTATAGGCTTCTAACAATAACACCATAAGCCACTAGCTACTACTCTGTAGTCATTGGAGTAGGAGGAGGCACACATCAATCCATGTGGTGATCGATATAGATACTAGGTGAGTATTTAGTGAGGCTGGAATGTTACATTCCCAATTAATTGAAATCAAAATCTTTTGTTGGGATTTGGTTTCCAAAATTCTTGTTTGATCTATTTCCACCATTATATATATTAGATAATCCCTGATAAAACATATTTGGAATAACAAACCATGTTAAATGATTAATGACTTGACATGCACTTTCATATTAAGGAGTGTAACTCTTAACATTATTATAATGGGGGTTTAATATAACCATATTATAATAAGGAATTCCCTTTAATTTATTATATGATTATAATGATTTATTATTGAATCATTATTCCCTCAACAGAATAAATATTTTCAAACCATATTTATATTTAACTGTTAACATAAGTCAAATATTTTTTTCATACCCAAATTAATAGATAACTATATTAATACATATCCAAATACATCCCGATAATAAATTATATGAAACCCTTCCAACTAAATTATTATAATAAAATGAAATTAGAAACACCAACAAGTGTATTCCTATAGTGATAGTTATTTAACACTTAATTTTCTATGAATGACATAAACCTCTTGTCATGTGAGAAGTATAACCTAATATATCTTTTGAAATGGATGAAGAACTCAATAGATATATTTATTCCATCCCAATTATAAAACACAATATGTATACAATTATAATAAATTACTTTATATAGATTGATAATGTAATAACAGTCCATGTAATGGTAAAAATAACTAAATCCATTATCTTATCTAGTGTAACTCCTTACATAAATATATACAAATTTTAAACAACATTATCAAATTAATCGAATGTGTAGAATCGAATTAATAAAATAAAATTTTATATCTATTAATATTGTATGGAATTGATATTTAGAATAAAACATTCTTATATTTATATGTGAGATATAAATGTTATTAATAATTTTTTATTAAATTATAGACATTTTATAATTTGAAAATGGATAATTATAAAACTTTACTTCATTAAAATATTCAAATTTATTTTATTATTTACATGGTGTTAATATGAACTCATACATATTCAAAATATGTTATATTTTACAATAATAATTAAATTTTTATAATAAAATATCATTTTAGGTAAAAAGTTTATGCTAAATGAATATCTCAACATAAATTTAATCAAAACCATTTATCACAATGATTTCCAAATATTTTTTTTTGAATGGATTATATTATTATTTTTAATAAGAACATTCTATAAAGATTTTAAAATTTTATTTATAAAAAAATACGATTTAAAAAAATTACAATTGTAAATTTTTTTTGGAAAAAAAATTATAAAATTTACCATTAAAATCAACTTCAAACCTTCAAATTTTATATATGAAAATTTTTATTATATTTAAAATTAATATTCTTATTTGGGTTCATATCCATATTGGTTATTTGGAGTATATTAGAAATAATTCCCTTGAATATACTATACAAAATAGCTTTCACCACCATGTAATGCATTTTATTTTGGTCCATCAGAAATTCAATAATCCAATACACTTTTATGGTCATTTTAAATGATGTTAAATGATTCTCAAGGTATATCAAACATTCCATTTTTTCATTCAATTTTGAGTACTTTTCTATTTCAACTAATACTTTATGAGTAAAAAATTGTTAGGTGTATCTTGTGTACAATTCTCTTAGAGGGACATGAATTTTATATAGAAACCCCTTGACAACAATATATTGTATTTTGTTTTGATTCCCTATTTATTGAAATAATTTTTCAGTTAGTTAAACACCTATTTATATACAAATATGTCATTGAATATCAGTATCATGATGTGAACAGAAATATTTCTATAATAAACATGTCATGGTCTTTAATTTTCATGAATAAATGGGTGTTTGTCTTTAGTTATTTCATGAAACCATGAAAATGAGTATTTTTAGTTCTCATCGCCCATTCAACATGTAGGATCTGGGCAGATCAGAAGTGTGGGTGGGCCAACAACGAACTATAAAATTTACCATGGTCAATGTTATTCCTGGATCAATACAAAGACAAACTCTAGTCTCAATGGAATATAATCATAGATTTAGATAAAAAAATGATTCTTGAAACATTTAGAGAGGGTATTTTACATCATATTAATAATTTTGTTTATTAATTTCATGATGAAAATAATATCTAGATCTTCATAATTTTCTTCAATGGTGATGTTCATCATTCGGAACAGCCCTCCTAGATTATCTCATTTCAATTGAAAGGATCCAAAATAGAATCCCACTAGTGGTGATTCACACGTTCATAGATGGCCTAGGATCAAAACCACTCATTCTATGGGTTCTAGCATAGTGAAGCGAGTGTCTTGGCTCAGTTATTCTAGATTGATTATTCTTCGACCATGAAGAAAATATATCATTCCTGAGAGGGGCATGACGAGTATTCGATAGGGAACTTATTTAGATAAAAAAATCTCAATTCACATGGTGTGTGGTTCAGTCAATGGCGCAATAGACGTACGTGTCTATTTATAGAAATGTTGCTTCAATTACAATATGTAATTTCATAAAAGTAATTAAATACATTCATAGCCATAAGGAAACCCCATGATATTAATAATTATACTAATTTGTTATTTATGGTGTGCCAACTTGCAAAAACCTGAATTATAAATAAAATTCCATGTAATAATATAATCGTAGTGTTATTTTAATTTTTTTCAACTAATTAAATATTTATTTGATGTCTTACAAATATTTATTTTTTTATTAAAATTCCTTTGGTCCGCTTGAACTCCACATAAATTTATTGAATAGCGGAATAAATAAATAAATAATTTATTCACTAATAAACATATTTTATTAAAAAAATAGTATATAAATATTTATTAAATTTTCAATAAAATAAATAAATATATTTTACCCACAATTCAAAGAATAATTATTTATTTAATTTATGCACTCATTTTTCATGAATAAAATAATTCCACTATCTTGAGAATAAAATTAATTATTTGAATCTAAATATAATTTAATTGAGACCACTAGAAACACATAGTTTGTAACCCATTAGAATTCTTTCTCATTGGCATTAAGTGCTCTTACATAAATTCCAAGAGTATGGTCTAGAAATGGGTCAAGGAACCTATGTGAAATAAATTAAAGTAACAACAGTAAATTCCAAATAAGAACGCTCACTCTGTAACACAATCCATTTTCCTCAGTATCTCATAAAAAAGGTTTCATGATTGTGTCGTCATATTTTAATCTTGATTAGTTGTTCATTAAATTCCACAAATAAAAATGTTGTTACACCATGTACATGGAATTTTTCCTGACCGTTATATTTCAATCAAAGGGTTGAGATATCAGCTTCCCTAAATGGAAGGTAAAATCCATCCTCGAATGATCCATTAATAATATGCCACTCACGACGCACCCTATGTACCCTACTTCCCACCAACTGTTTGTGTGACAATATTCATTAGTAAATAAAATTTCACTGTTCGTGACATGTATTAATGATGACATTATAGTTTAATGATCATAACACATGCTAATAGATATAAATATCTGATGACACCAAAACATTCTGAATTCTTACTGGCGAGTCTATTATCATAATCTCATATCTATGAGATTACCAAGTGTTAGCATCATGATAGGAAGTCTCATCTACTTATGACTGCAACAACCTGAGGTTCTATATGTTATGTTTCCCATCATACTATTCCGTCCAACCAAAGAACAATATTTAAGAATATTGTTACAACATTTTAGGGTTCTCATCATAGCGGGGAACTTCCATGACCATATCTAAAAAAAATCTATAGGACATTATTACATCATATTCATGACGAACAATAGACAATATGTACTAAGATGTTTAATATTTAAATACATTAAATATCCATGTAATAAAATCACAACTAGTTGGTTCAAGAAAACCAACTCTCACTAACATCCACATAGACTACAGGGAACTACCAATGACTATATGTCAGTTAAACCTCACATAATGATCAAGATTTTATAGAGTCAAGGCTTTTGTAAAGGGGTTTCCCACATTGTCATCTGTGGAAATATTTATCCCTACAAATTCTCCTCTCTGAGAAAAATCTTTCATGAAATGATACTTCTGAAGTATGTGCTTCGTCTAATGATGTGACCTTGTCACTTTTGCGAGAGCCACCAAAATAGTATTATCATATTATAGTGTGATGGGATATTTAGTGGTAGGTATCACATAAAGCTCCTAGATGAAGGTTTTTATCAAAAACACTTATTTAGATGCCTTAGAAGAAATGATACACACGATATATGATGTAGAATCTACGACCACACTCTTCTTTGTCCTCTTCCAGCTTCTTGCACCTCTATTCAAAAAGAAGATGTATCTCGTTTCCTAATTTTATGTCTTCAATATTATTATGTAAACTTGCATTGGGATATCATCATATGACTAGTTCCTCATCTCCTACATAAACCAGAAACATATCTATAGTATACCGCAGATACTTTTGGATAGTTTTTACTACGCTCTAACATGGTTCACCTTGGTCACCTTGTTATCTCCCTACCACACTCAATGTATAGTAGACATCCTGCATAGTACATTCCATGAAATACATGATTGACTCAATATTTGATTCATATAGAGTAAAATACATTATCATTCTTTCATCATGTGTTTGAGGACACATTTTCTAGAAAATATTAATGTCATTTGATGATGGAAACATTCAATTATTGGATTGTTCCAAACCGAATCTCTTCAGTAACATATCAATGTATGTACTCTAACATAGGCCCATCAATCTCATGGATCAATCACAATGGATCTTGATCCCATGAATATATGCAGCCTATACCAAGTTCTTCATTGATGAGGATTGATTCAATTATTCCGTAACAGACAGTAGACTTATATCACGATTCCAATAAATAATATTTCCTCTACATGTACAATTATGAAAATGACTACACTCCCACTAAACTGTTTGTAGATACAAGGATCACATTCATTATGGATGAAACCAAATATCATTATAGATTCATCAAAATGAATGTTCCATGACTTGGATGCCTTCATTAATCCAGGATTGTATTTATGCGACTTGCATGCCCTATTGGCATGCATTGGAGTCATAACCCCTTCAATTTGTGCCATGAAGACATCTTACTGAAGGATCCCATTAATGAATTATGTTATGACATCCATTTTTCCAAATTACATATTCATGATAGGCTGTATTTTCCAATATAATTCGGATGGGTTTCAGCATTGGAACTGGTGAAATTGATTAGTCATATTCAATGCCTTGAAGTTGTTTGAACTCTTTTGCAACCATTATTGCTTTATTGGTAATGAAATATCCTTTCATGTATAGTTTTATCTTGAACACCCATTTACAACCAATTGGATTTACATCAACTAGAGAATATTCCTAAATTCAGACATGGTTTTGGTACATGGAATCCATTTCAAAATCAATTCTTCTGGCCACATAGATACATAAGTTCCACTTAATTCTTCCTTATAGTTTAGAGGATCATTATTATCAACTAATAAAGAGTCACCATCCTCGATAAGTACAACAATTTTTCATTCTTGTTCTATAACCTCTCTTTTAATCCAATTTAGTTATTCTATCACAAGAATTGTTCATTCATCAATGGGAATTTGTTGAATTTTCTCATGTACCAACTCTTGTGTACCTTGAGCCTCAACTTCATCGAATTATATCACTCTACCACTATCTATTTTGTATATTTTCTCCCTCCAAAATATTATGTCATTTCCTTCCACAATAAACTTTTTCTTTGAGGGGTTGTATAGGTTATATCCCCTTTTTCCCTTGGGGTAATGTATAAAAGTACACTCTGTGCCTTGTAGTGAAAGTTTGTCACCAGAAGATGCATTAACATATAATTTTCTTCCCCATACATTTAAATTTGATAACATGTATTTCATTCTACTCCAAAAATCATATTTAATACCATTTATCTATATAGTTCGTACTTAGTTTAGTATGTGTGTCGCTGTTTGTAACACATACACAAAACATGATAACAAAAAACTTGCATGAATCATTATTGATCTCACGATGAACAACATGATGTGGTTCCTCCTTTTGTTCACACAATCCCACTAGGGCATATAATGAGATTTGAGTTTGGATAGAATCCCAACCTCCCATAATTAATCAACGAAGTCTGGATTACGATATTCTCTACCTCAGTGTGAGCATAGATTCTTTATATTCATACCATGTTGATTCTCAACATCTTTTTTGAATTATTTGAACTTATCAAAAGAATCTGACATATACCTCATTAAGTATATATATCCACATCTACTGTAAACATCAGTAAAAGTTATTAAGTATGAGTACCCTCCCCTTTGTTCAAATTCATATGGTCCACACACATTGATATGAACCAATTAAAAAAGATCATTAGCCCTTTCACCATTCCCACTAAATGGGGATTTGTTCATTTTTTTGTGTCATCAAACATGGAAAACACCAAGTCTTTTTAGATGAAAATATTCTAAATATCCATCTTGATGTAACATTTTCAAGTGTTTCTCTTTTACATGACCAAGCCGATGATTACAAATTTGGTTGTGGTATGTGTTTGGTATTGTATATTTGTTATCTATTTCCATTACTTGGTTTGTGTAATCCAACACATAAATACTATTGTATAACTGTTCCCTACCAAAAAATCATTCTTTGAAGAAGAACAAAAATTCATTTCCAAACATGAAAAATTCCATCTTTATGTAATATAGTTATAGAAATAATTTTTCTAGTAACTAATGACACCTAATAACAACCCCTATACAACTAGATCATCCATGTTGGCAATGTGAGGTGGTAGTCCCTGATAGCTATTGTAGAAAGTCTGCCTCTATTAGCAGCTCGCAGTTCTACCTCTCCTCGGTCAATCTTCCAGAATCAACATAGTTCATGAATTTGGATACATATTTGAGAAATACAAGCGGTATCTAATACACTATTTGTCAAATAATATAGAATTCATTCGATAAAAACACACTTGAACATACCCCTTATTTCTTTCACTGGATGGAGTTATTCTTCCAATGCCATTTCTTGCCACATGCGCAACAAACAAAATCATATTCCCTTTCCTCCACTTTGATTTTTCTTTTCTCGGACCTCCATGAAGATTCTTAGGGATTAAAGATTATCACCGTCCCTTTCTTCTAATTCACCATAAGGGCATAAGGCTTTTCTTACTTCATATATTTGTCCACTAGGTGAATGGGTATAGGATGATCAGATAGAGACTTCTCAATATTATTCCTATTGAAATTGAAAAAAATATTGGAGAAGCACTCAGGGAGTGATGGAACAATGGTATCGGTTCCCATTTTTTGGGGCGTTTAAACCATATAACCTCCAGCCGCTCAATATAGCCATTGATCTTGACTACATGTGGCCTATTTGGGTAAACCTCTCCATGCTTAAATTTAAATGTCTATCATGGAGGTATCAAACATTTCATGTCATGCTCTCTCCTTGTAAAGACCACATATGTGCTCGATCAAGCTTTATGCATCAATGTTTTCCTAAGACTTCATGAGATCACTACAAATTGATAATAGAATCAAAAAATGAATGTTGACCACATCATTAAAAATGATTCTCATAGACAGTAAAATCCTCAAAACTCACCACTTTGGTAGGAGGACCAGGTAATGATGACTCCAATATGTAATACATTCATTCATGGCATAGGATATCTTAGAGGCTTCTAAACCATTCCTATAATTTACTACTGCTGTGGATGTTTTCATTATCCAGAATTGATCCTGGGGATAGTGTGGATTATGAGCTTGTCATTTTTTGTTCTAAAATTAAAACAGTATATCATTATTACATTCATGATAAAATTTTAATGAGAAATAATTAATTAGTTTTACTCAATCTCCATATATTTTATCATGTCACATTGTCCTTCTCCATTGAACAAGGAATGTCTAGTTGTCATGACATACTAGTGGCAAGGATCCATATTCCCCTTTGTGTAAACACAATAAGGGAAGATCAAGCTATTTGGGAGATATTTAGGTTGAAAGGTATTTGGAAACTGTGGGCTTGTAGATCATTGATCTGTTTAGTGGACTCCCAAATCCTAAAATCCTGACTTTGGAATTCTTCAACTCCTACCTCTAATATTACACAAATTCTAGCAAGGTCTTCTCCTCTTGGAGTTATATGTTTATGTCAAACCGAATCCTTTCATAAGGGATTCCCCTATAAAGTATGTGCCCAATCCAGGGTTGTTCATACACCTAATTTTACTGTGTTTTTTACTTAATCAAGTAATGGATGTCTTGGTATAAAATTATTTTTTTGGGGTATTTTATCTCTTAAACGTTAATTGCTTAATATCATTATCAAATTCTTGTTTATATGAAGTGGAACATACATAATTTATTAAACATGTATTGATAATATTTTCTCATAACCCTAGTTTATATGAGTTCCATCTTGCATTCCTGTTTAATATATTAATTATGTGATAATGAAAACAAATCCATAATGATAAATCATACAACTAACAGGTATAAAATAATTCCATGGGAATGATCATGTACTTTTTTAATAGTTAGTTTATATAAATGTTGACAAACTAACCATAACCTAGGGGAGAAACATCTTGAAACTTTTAGGTTTTTTACATCATTCCACCTATATGCCTCTATGTCTCTTGGGACTGGTTTCATCTTGGCTCAAACTTGAACCACCTCCTCTAGCTTTGGAGTTATATCAATTATATATGCTTTAAAACTCACATGCAGTTGAGTAGTTAAAAGGGGTTTTGCATAAAAGAAACCATGGGCATGCATACCAAACATATTAATTAATAGATATGGATCGCATGTCACAAAATAATTTATTAAATAAATTAAAATTAATCCTGTGACATACAATGGTCTTAGTCCATCTCAGGATCACACACATACATGCAACGAGTTATGGATTTAATAAAACGTTTTTTCAATTCATTAATCTTTTTTATTAAGATTAAATTCATCGAAATTGAATAATTATAATCTTTAATTAATCAACCATTTTATCTTAATCCTTTTTCATAATTTATTTTAGATTCTCATCCATTATAATTTAAAACTAATAAATTTGTTTAATATTATCATTGTACATCACTTGTACCTTGGAGGAAACTATGTGAATTATTATTCATGACTACCCGATGCATAAAAATGTACTTTATGACAATATTAAATTAAACCCACATACATAAAATACTTATCATGTGATTTACGTCATCTTTACGCCCACACCATGGTACACGACTGTAGGTTTTCTATAATATAATTATAAACATTAATAAATCTCTGTAATTTGGATGAGTACACAACATGTAGTTCCATCAATTGGGTGTGTACTATCATTCACCATCTATCTAAAGTAGACTCTCAAGGATACCATAAGTAAATTTAATTTATAAATATTCGGACTACACGACATGTCTAGTGGGCCACACTCCGTGTAGTACATGTGCTACACAGTATCCTACCAAGAAAGCCATGTATGGGTTTAACAGTCCAACTCAAACCCAAAGGAACAACACTTCATTTTCATTTGGACACATACTGTGTAATCTTGAAACCGTATGCCACATATTCCTAGTCAACACATTATGTCCTTAAAACTCAGACATATTCCAATAAAATGGCTTGGTTCGGAGGGCCAGTCTCGATGCATTGAACCTTGATACACAGAGTGTGAATCCAACTACACAACATTTTTTCTTCTGTTGTTTAGATAGGAACCTTTTTCACCACTTGATGATATCCTTTGTTTTATTTTAATCAAAATTAATAAAAATGTTCATTTCTATATGGTGAACAAGAAATGAAAAGAGGGAGAAAAGATCTCGATATACCAATTATAATACTGATTAAACTTGAATAGAAAAATTAAATTATTAAACTATAAATCGTCAAAAAATTATTTAAGAAATTGTATATTTTGATATAACCCCACGTTTTCCATTATAGGTTTTTGGTGTAGTAGAAGCGTTGTTGGACAGACACCCAACATTAATTTTTACCATGTTTAATTATTATTTATGGATCAATACGATGATAAACTCAATTATCCCTTGAATATAATCAGTGATTATGATAAATAAAAGTGCGGACCTAAACCGTTAGAGATAATCTTTCACATCATGTTTATAAATAATTTAATTAATATCATAGTGAAACGAATACACAGATCTTTGGTTTTTTATTCATTGATGTTGTTGATCATCTACAATGACCGATATATATTATCTAGTTGTGCTTAAAAGGATCTAAACTAGAATTCCTCTACCAGTTATCTACAAGAGCTCTGATGGCCTATGTTTGAAACCACTAGTTATCTGGGTTCTAGCATGGTGAAACGAGTGTCTTGTGTTGGTCGTTCTTGATCACATGTTCATTGGACATGAAGAAAGTCACTTATTCCTGAGAGGTGAGGGAAGTGGATTCTAGAGAGAAATTGTTTAGCACACTAATTATCAATTCACCGGTTGTGTGGTTTCATCTATGACATAATAGACGTACACAAATATTTATATAAATTGGGATTCAGTTATAATATTTAATTGCATAAATGAAATTAAAAACATCCATATCCTTAAAGAAACCCCATTGTAATAATAATAATACCATGATATAATTTATGGTGAACCAACATTCCCAAAAGAGAATTATTAATAACATTCCACATAAAAAATATTACCAGCATTATTTTATATTGTGGCACCATGTTAAATATTTATTTAACATTTTAAAATAATTGTTTCAGTACCTGACAAGGCTTGGTCTTCTCGAAATCCAGTTCAATTTATTGAACACCCGAATAAATAAATAATTTATTTATTCTCTTTAAAAAATTAATATAAAAACTAGTAAATAAATATTTAGTAAAAGATATATAAATTAAATAAATATATTTTACAAATAATCTGGTCGAAAAATATTTATTTAATTTAGTGTATCATTTAAACATGATTTAAATTACTCCAATTTCTTGAGAATAATTTTTATTAATTAAATTAATAATAAATTTAACTGAGTCCACCATAAACACTTAGTGTGTGACACTCTAGGATTCTTTATCATTGGAATTAGGTTGGCTTGCCTAAATTCCAATCGTACTATCCAAAAATGGGTCAATGAACCTAAGAGAAATAACTTAAAATCACAACAACAATGTGTATATATGAATGTTCATTGTGTAATATAATTCATTATTCACAATATCTCATCAAGAAGGTTTCATAATAGTGTCATAAACTTTTATTATTGATACATTGTTCTATGACTAGCTGAAATAAACTCATCATTACACTTATCCATGGAAATTCAAATGACAGTTTTATTTCAATCAAAGGGCTGATATATCAACTTACATAAATGGATTGGTCAAAATCCTTCCTCAACTTATCCATTAATAACATGCCACTTGTGATGCACCCAACATACCATGCTTCCTACCAATTTTCTGCTTGATATTTTTTTCAGTAAATAATAGTGTGCGAGTCATGACATGTATTAATGACATTCTTAATGTCTAAGGATCATTACACATTCTTTTTGGTAGAAATATCCGATGACACCAAAACATGTGGAATTCCTACTGGAAGGTCTGTTCTCATAATCTTTTATCTTTGAGATTAGCAAGTCCGAAATTCATGAGAGAAAGTCTCATATTTTTACAAGTACAAACACCTGACGGTCTGCATGCTCTATATCCCATCATAGTTTGTCATCCAACCGCATTACAATATTTAAGAATATTTTTATAGCACATCTATGCTCTCATCATAGCAGGGAACTTCTATAACCGTATTAAAAAAATACTCTTGGATATTAATAATTCATAATCATTCAATACAATTAACAATATGTAACAAATTCTTAGTATTTAAATACATTAAATATCAATGAAATAAATGTTCAACCAGTTGGTTATAGGATCCCAAATCATAAAAAAAATTCAATGAAAACATGGATATATTTGATCTTATAGTAACTAAAGATTATATTAAATCATTCATATCAACTCATCTAGAATTAAATCCCTAGAAAATTATCATATAACACTATTTTAATAACTCTATAGGCTTTGAAATGATTTCATCCAAAATATATCTATTGCGTAAAGATCCACACTTTTTCAGTTATCCATGTTAGTGTTTTCAAAATAATTGGTTTGATATTTACACTTATATCTAATAACAATATTTTATTTTAGAGGGATGTGTATCCATCTAAATATAATGTAATAAAAAATATGAATGACCACTATGTGTATAATATATGTAAACAACTATAATGAATATAAATAAAGAACAATAATAATGAAATAACATATTAAACTCAATCCATGATATTAAACACTTTCAAAATTACTTCATTTATATGAAATCAAAGAATTCAAAACACTCCTTCGTAAATAAGTATTTTTGTATCCTTGAATTCAATCATTTCTCATGTTATATACCTCTTAATGAAATATTCTACTAGAAACTTGTTTAACGGTGGTTGGAGAATATTCTACATATAAATATAATTGATAGGTTACAAAGTTCTCAAACAGAAGTATGATGAAAAAAAGGATTTATATAGGCCTTCTAAAACCAACATTTAAACATATATTTATTTTTCATTTCAACAAATTTCTAAAATTTCAAATCCCATTAAAAAATCAATTATATACTCATAATGAATGATTAAAATTAATTTTTTTGGAATTTTAATATTATGCAATAATAATTAAAGGATTAAATACTATATAACATATAATATTTATATGATTTTGGATCATTAATATATGACATCATGAAATTTTATAATCCCAGTCAAGAACTATTGATGTATAGTTCCTCAAAATATTCCATATTACACTTTAGTTCTGGCCACGACAAATTCAAAACCACCACACTAAAGAGGATCTTTTAGTGTAAAAAAATCATATACCACTCATTCACTTGATTATGGTATAAACTATTATTTGAAATAATTTTATCTATCATACATATCATTTTAAATGATTATTAATGTTACTCCATGCTCAAAAAAATATTTTACAAACTCTTTTTTATTTTCTAAACTCACATATACACACATGATCATCATCGATCTCCTAAAACATTTTTATTCTCTATATAGAACTATGGACACTTATTCATGATTTTCCATTTCTATTTTTCTTTATAAAATGACGAAATGATATAATTTCTACAATTTTCCATGTTTTTTTGGGAACACCAGATTAATATTAATAGTTTTTAAAAAATAGATATTTTTAAATCCATTTTTTCCAACAAAATAACCCACATTATTCAATTATTAATTGTAAAATTTTTTATAGAAAATCATTATTGGGATACTCCAATTTTTATTTTTTAGGAGATTAATTCTTGGAAAGAGTTCTTCTAAATAAATTAAGTTATTTAATAAATATTAATAGAAATTGACACAATAATTAATATTTATTTCTTTTCAATGAATATACATTAACTTTATTTAATGTTTTTCATAGAAGTATAAATTAATTATTATTTTAGAAGATTATTCTTTGTTATTATATAAAAATTGTAATATAAATTGATAAATCATTAACATCAAGATCAAAACTATTTTTTATGAATAACATTCATATTTTATAAAAATTGTGAAACTTATATATTTTTTATGGTTTATTTCCATATATATCATTTATGGGGTTTCAAAGTACACACACTTATTATTTTCAAAAAATTATATTTAGGTGGGTTTTTTCTATTTTGTTTTATATGTTGATGGACTAAATGATTTTTCTTATGAATAATAAATATTTTTTGTGTTGAGGAATGAAGTTATGTTAGAGACAAATGAATTGATATTTTGTGGAATTAATTTAAAATTTTGAACTATTTTTAAGAGAAATATTCAAAATAAATTATTATACCCCATATCATGAACCCTGATATCATTTAATCATAGAATTAATTCCTAAATATTAATGTAATATATTAAATTAAATGTAATGGATATGTGAAATTAATTATATGTTTATAGAGTGCATTAATTTATATGATAATAGAGCATAACATTGACAAATTTTTCTTTTGTAAAGAAAGTGTTGGTGAGGTGGGTCATAATGATAAAAGGGTTGATATATTTTATATTAAATTAATACAATGTGAAGATGACTTATTATTGAATATTAAAATTTAAAATATAGAAATATATTTTATTTTAATAAGGATTGAATGAATTTTGAAAATTATTTTTAAATTTATAAATCTAGGAAATGGTTATTCAATGTGTTTTAAAATTATTCTTTTTCTATGGATTGAAAAAAACTGTCTAGGGTATATCAATATTTTGAAATACATTTTTGCTGCATGAATTTTTTTTAAATTTATAAAAACTAATAATTACTATTGTGGTGTAGTAAGGTTGATCCAATTAGGATAATATGTATATAAATTTTCAATATCCACTCCCATGAATGTTTCAATAGATAAGTTATTAATTTGGATAAAATTCATATTTTTTAAAAAATAAATAACCAAATGAATATAATAAATTTACTAAAATAAGTAAATAAATGAGACAATGTCAAATTTGTGAATGAATAAAAAAATAAAATACACTCCATATTTTTTCTGAATAATTTTTATTTTTAATCATTGATTCCAAATGTTATTCTCTAATAAACAAAATTAATTTATCACATAAATTGCCCACTGTCACATTTTATAGTGTTAAAAATAAAATATATTGAATTCAAATTGAATCTGTTGGAAAATTTATTAGTCATTATTCTCATAAAATAAATATATTTATATCTAAAAATATCCCTCACATATTACAACTTATTAAGTACCACATATTCAATTGAACATACAAATAACCAAAAAATATTAATGTAACAAATATTATATTTATTTATTTCTATTTAGACAACATGTGACATAATGTTTTCTTGTGAATCTACTGAAAAAGACATAGATAAAAAATAGATGAATTAAAAATTTCATTAAATGAATTAAAATGGAAATCAAATATTGATAAAGATCAATGGCCTAAAAACATCGACCCAATTTTCATAACTCAAACAGTAGAAAATCATTTAAAGATAATAAAAAACCAAAAAAATAAACCACAGAAAATTATTCACTCAATTGTGTTTTTATATCATATTTTCATCAATCACACATCAACTACCAGACTTGTATCTTTGATAAATCTAAATTACAATGATAGTACACATGTATGTAGCTAAAATTGAATGAATAGTGTCTTCTTCCTCAAATATATATATCTTCCTCTATTAATGTATGTTACACACATCAACAACCATATGTGATTGTCATCGATATATTTTTTTATCGATACCCAACTAAAATTTATCACTAAAAATATTAAAAATCAAATATTATATATGAGAAACTTCTTTGAAGAACCCAATGAACAAGTGTACCACATATATTAATGATAAATTTCAACACCTATATTCCATTGGTAAAATATAAAAACATTGCTCAGATGGATATATAAGTTAGTGTGTTAGATATTGATATGAGTGTGCATGCATGAAGATCAAGAAATTCCTAGGGTATGTATATAAATTAGGTGAGGGTTAAGTGGTGTTCTGGAATAGATAAAAATACTGGGAATGATAAATTTTTTTTAAAAAAGATTGGTGCATGGGTATCAGGCTATTCAATAGATAACGGTGGGTCAGATGAAGTTATTTTTAGTTTTTATGAAATTCTGGGATTTCTACCTCAAATCCACATATGGTAAAACATGGGGTACAAGTGGATGATTGGATATGTTGATAGGGTGATGGTTATAGGGTTATACACTAGTGGATTATTGGGCTTTGACTTTATCATAAACTCTCATTACAGTTGGATGTAAAGAGCAGTTATTAGATTAGAGACTTAAACTTCTCGTAAATTGATATCATATCTTAACAGATGAATTTTTGATGAATTTAAAATATAAACTCATATACCATAATGCTTTAGGGAATTTGGAGACAAGGTACACAAAATTCTTATTTTGTGAATGATATTAAACATCTCCCACAATGACCTTATCTCCATATACATATATTGGTCATACACAACATAATACTTTCTTCATAACCTGGGGAAGGAAACATAATATAGGGTGACCTGAAATGCTTAGTAAGTGTAAAAAGGTAGATATCAACATAACAAGAGTACAATGGTATAATAACATGAAAATAGGATTTGAATATATCTAACCTTGAAGACATAAAACAAAACATCTGTCATGGAATAATTCTCATAAGTTCATAACCCATGAATCATAGTGGAATCAATGGACATTTTTATTATATGAATTATAATAGTTTAAGACAAATATTTGTGCAACACACAAAATAATATAACATTTTGAAAATGTATTAATAGAAACATGTGCACTCATTAGGTTGGGGACATGATATCCAGCCCTCAAATAAACTTATATGTATTCATCATGGTACTAGAATAACAATAATGACATGAAATCAAGGTCTAAGAAAAGAATAGTGAACATGTAATGAGGTCCATGAATAAAATTATGAAATTTCATTAGGTTCACATATAAATTTGGGAATATTTCATCAGGTTCATGTATAACATTGGGAATATATAATTAGATCAATTCATATCATAATTTATAATGTGTTATACATCATTACGAAAGATGTATGACTAGAATATAGGTTCATACCATCACAAAACCTATGGAAAATGAACTCGTTATTATAATAATTTTATCATAGTATAACTAATCGGAATGAAATGTGTTTGATAAAAATAATTTCATCATAAACATAAAAAATTATGAAAAAATAATAATAATGGTATTCATTGATTATATTAATAAAAATAAATGTGTAACATAAATGAATGGTATCATTGATGTAAAATCATTTTGAAAAGTAACCTAAAACATTTCATTAGAAAAAAAATTCCATCAAAAAAATTGTTTAAAAAAAATCATAAAAATTTTTTTACACCCTTTTCCTTTAAAATAAACATTGAATCATAAAAAGGAATATTTTGAAATGAATTTGACTCATTTATAGTAGAAAATATCGATTACAATTTGATTTAAGCTTTTTTCAAATGAAAAACATTTTTACAAATTAATTTCATTGAGAATAATTTTTTAAATTTATTATTTAATAACATAAAAACATTTAAAAAATCTTATAATAAAACATTTACTTCCCATTTGAAAAAAAAATCCAAAAATCAAAAATTTTAAATGAAATGTTTTTAATATAAATATTTTCACTTTAAAATGATGCTTAAAAACATTCATTGGTGATCATGATAGAAAATTGGGTAAATTTAAAAAAATTATTTCTTTCACATTTTTAGAAAAATCCAAACATCCTTTACATTGATAATTCAATGAAAATTAATTTAAAAAATATTGACAAAAATATTCCAAGGTTAATATTTATTTAACAAACCCTTTTAATGATTTGAAATATAAATCTCATATATTTTTATAAAATCTTGATATGGAAGAAAATTGGTGTTCAGGAAAAAAGAAAAATAATGTCGATTTCTATTAAAAATATTAATTTATATTTTTTAGTGGGTAAATAGTGTATAATAAAGGGAAAACAATTATTTACATGAAATAACTATAGGAGAATAATCATTCATGATTTTAATCCAAAATATATAATAATATTTTATCATTGAATGAAAAATCATATACAATCCAAAAAATAATGAGATTGTAACAAAAAATGATTACCACTATGGTATCTTTCAAATCATAGTTCCTGTCAAAAATACAAAATAAAATGAAACTATTTACAAATTGATAAGAAATATTTTATTGATATAACATATCAAATCATTTTTATATGTACCTCATAAAAAATATTATTTCACAAAATAACTTGTTCCCAATAAAGAAAGAATGATAAAAAATTGTAACAATATTTGGGACATTTAAACTTTAAACATGTTGAAGTTGAGATCCTCAAATAGATATTTAAATCCAAAAAATTATTAGGATATGAAGAAATATAATAAACTCATGGTTATTAAATACACCAAATTAAAAAAAGACATGTTGAATATAAAATATTTAGTGACCCTAAACCTAGAATCCCAATGTTGGTGGTCTCTTTATTACATTGGAACTATATACAATGTACCACACCATTAAACATAAAATATTTTAGTAGTCTTGGTAAACTAGATATATACCTGAAATTCAAATTACAATTTTTAACATAAATTAAATAATGTATTTTCATTGACAACATGAATATTACAGTTAGAATATCCATTCATATTAATCATAAAATATTTCCTTGTATCATATGTACAAATAAAACATAAGAAATATGTGAGAATAGATGCAATTTTATGGTAAGAGTAAATGAACACTATAAAAAATAATTCATAATAAATAATGAAAGTTAAATAGGTAAAATATATGTCATTTATGAAATATATTTATCATTATATGGTAAGAATAAATAATGAATAAATATTTTTATAAAAATATTCACATGAGAATGAAAATTATCCATAGATATATTATCTAATTGAATAGTCACTTGGAATATCAATAACATAATTCATAATTTTTTAATTCATAATGTTATACATCAAAAAAATATCATTGAGGCCTTATTACAAGACCTGTAATATCATTTTGTAATTTTCAATGAAATCAATAAAAATGTGTAAAGCCTTACCCAAATCACAATCAAGTCTATCTCATGAGACCTACTCATGTATCCAGTGACAATATAGCGCCCCATACATCACATACTAAGTCTAATTAATTTATTATAAGAAATGGGTAAAACATAAAGAAAGTAATAATTCATATTTAAAATGTCATAAAATCTCAAAATACATTCCCAAGTTAATAATAATAATCAATAACTTTATGTATTAATGTGAATTGTATCAACGTACTACATCCCTAGTCAAACATTTTCATAGTCCTTTTTTAGAAGTAATATGTTTGGTATAATTGAATTATATACACATTAAATAAAATTTAACCTAAAATTTTTTCATATTAGATTAAATATTTTTTGAAATATAACGTGGATCATTCCTTATGAAAAATAACATTTCATTAAAAATATGACTTTTATTTTAAATGTATGAAATTCAGAAAATATTATTAAAGTAATTTTCTTTGGATACACTTTTAAAAAAAATTAAAAATATTAGTTAAAATATTGTTTTTAAAAATAAATATATAAATTTGAAAACTAAGATTACATGAAATTATTCCCATGTTTGTGGGTAATTCTATAGAGGTTGTATATGATAAGAATATCATTCCTTTTTCTGATAAAATGTTTAGAAATGATCCTCGAAAAAAAAGAATGAATATTCCTTTCAAGGAGTTTTTTGAAAATTAAAACATTCTCAGGAACTTTTTAATGATTTATATTTTGAATGTCATTGTAATTTTGTTTTTTTCCAAATCAATGATTCAGATGAAAAATATATTTTTATGAAGAGATAATTGATGTCAAAATATATTAAAAAAAATTAATAATTTTATATACCGTAGATAGGGAAAATTTAAATAATAATAGAAAATTTACATTAAGAACCATGGGGGAATAAAATATATTATTTTTGGATAGAAATATCAATTAATTCTACTAGGTTATACTTGAAAAAAATTAAATAATAATGATGAGACTGTGAAGGAAACACTTACCACTTCTGTAATGATTGTATCATAAGCCCCATGAATGAAAGCATATAAATTGAAAAATATATATCATGAATATAAATTAATTAATAATATAAAATTAAAATATGGATGTGTATAAACTACACAAAAGATATAATTTATTGATATGGTTAATGTCTCATGGAAGAAAATGTTAGACAAGAAACCATTACCTTGACTCTTACTCATCATGTACACTCATGTTATTCCCCAATTGATAAATTTTGTAAATTTTTTAGTTTATCAATAGAATTTTAATTTTTTATTCATCTTATTTCACTTATTATAGTATTTTATTTTATTACGTACTCAACTAATTTATGTTGGATGATCCGATGATATTTCACTTATATATCCAAAATTACAATCGTTGGTTGAATAAGGTCAAAGAGGACATTATTTAATCGTATAAAGAATAATAGTTATTCCACAATTGTATTTTTTTTAAATCTGTTATATTTTTAAAACCAAACATGAATTAAGTTGATGATATGATATATATTAAAATTTGGGTGACGATGAGTCATATATATTCATGAGTAATGTATTCCATATTTTATTAATCATTATTTAAAGAAGGTATGTAATATATTATATTTAAATAAGGAATATAATTTTATAAATTCAAAATTATGTCCTTAAATATAAAATAATATATCATCTGTGTTTTTTGGTAATGAAAATATATTCACATCGCTTCATGATAACAGTTGTCCACATATATAAGAATTACGTTATCATCATTCACTGAGTGAAAAGTTATGAAAGAAAAAGATATATTATATATTTAAAATGATAAATATATCCTTAATTCTAAAAAATAATTTCATTTATTACAGTAAAATTCCATAAATATATCCTTATTTCCTTCAATTTAAAGCCTTAGTGGAAAACAAAAAACAACTATTCACGAAATGGTAGTCGGTCGTACACAATAGGGACATTGTCACATCCCCATAGGAATGGAAATTGAAAATAAATATATGATTTAATGTATATATATTATTATTATTATGTTATAAATATCATATATGTACCTTATATAATTAGTAATTCATATCCCTGCTATATTGCAATGGATAATGAATGACATCAGTTCGCAATGCGGCAATCCACCATACACACAAACGATGATTTCATAATCCATTTAATTGTAGTGGGGTAAGTTATAAGTCATTAAATTATAATAAAATATCCCACACTATTAAGATACTTATTATTTATACAATTATGGATTTATAATAATTTATGTTTGTGGAGGAAGAAATAAAAAAATCTGAATGAATAATGTTACCTCTTCCTCAAGAAACATCCCTTTGATTAAACCCCATTCCTTAAAAGGATGGACATCTAACAGAACTAAAGATTATTGTATAATATAAGCTAATATTTGAACTTATTTAATCATGTATTGGAAAAAGGCTTTATGGTTTGATGTGGAAAATATAGTGGGATTCCTTTTATAAATGGGGTGAGTGTCATACTTGAAATTTTTCAAATTAAAAGCATGTACACTTTTCATCACATTAAAAAATTTTCCAAAATGTATTATTATTAATCCTTATATCTGGTAACATATATATATATATATATATCAATAAAATAATATTTATAATATTTTTATGTCATTTCACCCGTTATTGTTTTAGTTCAACTCCCAATAAATCAATTTTTATCATAACTATTGTAAATAGTTTTTTCCCTATTTATTTTGGTAAAAATATTATGGTCATATTATAAGATAATATAAATTATTTTCATCCCAAATATATTACCCTTTTTAAAAATTTCTACTCATATAATTTGAAATTTTAAATTTTAAATTAATTCTATACATGTGATGAAAAATGTTGTTTTCAAAGAAGTAATGTTAAAAAGTTTACAATGTATTTTATCAAAATTCTAACTGAAAATTATTCCAATAATCTAAATTAGATTAATAGATATATATTCTGACTAATTTTATTTCAAAAAATTAAAAAATAAAATTTAGCCTATAAATATTTAAAATTAAAAGGCAGTTTTCAATTATAATTCAGTAAATTAAACTATATAATAAATATATAAAATTCAGAAAAATTCCAAAAATTCACCATCACATAAATTGTTTATTTTAATTTCCAAAAAAAATCATATTATTATATAATGTATCTAAAACTATAAAAATTAAATTTGATATTATGTTTTCAAAGCCTAACTAGATCGCCTTTTAGAAAAAATATTGTTTTCCAGAAAAAAATTATTTTTTATAGTGATTGCTATTTTATTTATAATCAATAGATAAGAATAAATTTAATGATTTAGTAATTAATAATCATAAAACCCTATTTAATGATATATTAATAATGGTATACTAAATTATGAATAATTTATACTCAGGGATGTGTGTTTTTTAAGCTATCAAAGAAATATAATTTATATAAATATGTATTGTTAGTTCATTAAGCTTAGGGTTATGTACCAAATATGATATAAAAATATTATTTTAAAATAATTATTTATTTAATTCCATCCACATTAAATAATTTTATTCCTCAAAATTTAAAATTAATATTTGTAATCTCATCTTTTAGTTTTTAAATTCCTTAGTTAAAATATTCACAATGTAAAAATGGTTAAAAAAATAGTCTTAATAAGAGATAAAAGAAACTACACAGTTCATATTTGATAAGACATAACTTGGTTTTAAAAGAAGGATATCATTGATAGGAACAGAAAACATTGACATGGAAGAGAATACTATTTCTCAATGATTAATAGAGGGTGGTAGGGATCATTGATCCCAAGAATGTTGTTGATCCAAAAAAATTTAATTACCATAAAACCATAGATAATTTATGAGTTAATGTAAAATCACATTCATTGGAAATTATCGTACAATGATACAAATTTTTTTCGATATAAGTTTTACTATGTTTATGAATTCATTTACTATTTATAAATATAATTAAATATACATACTTAATACACTTCTCTTTAATATTCACAATTTTTATTTGATCAATTTCCAAATAAATTATTACTCCAATAAATGAATATCAAAAAATGAAATTTTTTATGAATGAAGCCAAAAATATAACTTATAATAGAGAATAATAGGAATAAAATATTAACAAGGTATTGTTTATATCATTATAAAAAGATATATGGTTATGAAATTTATCAAATAACACCCAAATATCTGGTTAATACATTTTATATATAGTTAACCTTAAGCCCCATCAAAACTACGTTTGTCGAAATTCAATTATAATTTTTTTAGGAATGTTACAAATTCAAAATTATATTCCAATGATGAAAAAGTGTCTTTTAATTTCACATACATAATATGTGAATACCTTGATCTCCAAAAAACATAATGAGAATATGCATGATTCAAAATATAAAATCTCATATCGTCAAACATATTCCATAAATAAAAACATGTAGTAAAGTCAAGAAAATAAAACATAATGCCTCGAATCAATAAAAAATATCATTTTCTCCTATACATTATCATAAAAATACTATTAATATATAATAATTAATAATATTCTAGGGGTTATCCTCCCTAAATATTGTGTATACTAAGAAGATTATATTTCTACTTAATCACATTTCATAGTGGTATTCAACACTTTCATTTAAATCCTTATAGAAATACTGATGTTGTACAATCCATGTACACTTTATAATTTTTAGAACCATACTATAATTTTTTATAATAACACAATATCATAATATATGACTCAAAATACGAGAACATTAACCATTATTCATCATTTGTAGTAATTTTATATGATTAACCCTGATTTATTATTATATTTTTAGGTATATTCCCTTGAACCCTGGGGAATTAATTTTTCATTTCAACATCTTCTTACAATTGATGAATTTCAAATTGTAAGGTTATTTACTACCCCTTAAATAATTAGTATGATATATGTTTTCTATGCATATAAATCATACTAATTTCACTTTGTAGAATGTACCAATGTGATTTGTTTCATAAGAATCATATGTTGCAAAATATGTCTCTCCCTTATACCAATTATCCAAATTGTTCTCTATTATCCATGTATACTCTTTCATCACTTAAAATTCATAAGACATTGGGAATTATTTCTATGTCATGTTATCATGTGAAATTATATCATTTTATATTGATAATTTATATGAGACTATTTTCCTTTAATCAAATGTGCTAAGGCCAACAAAGAAACAGTCAATCGCTCCCTAACGATTATATATGTAGTCACAATATTCATTTCTAACCGTGTAATGTTTTCATAAAATATAGTATATTTTTTCCACTTATTTCAATATTATAATCAATAATGTTTTTTCTATAACTACATGATTCTGATGAAGAAATTGTTTTCCAAGATGAGTACCATGAAATCCATCCACTTTATGATATCTATTTCCTCCCCATATATAGTATTATTTAATAATGAACACCATTGATCCAAACATTTTGGGATATGATATGCTACCATGAAAAAATTCTCACATTCACTATATCCTATCATGAGAATTATCTACTCTTGAGAACTCATCCATTTCATAAATGAAAAATTGATTCTTAGTCCAATTTAATGATGGAGGTTTCTAAATCATTAAGAACTCTAATATAATTTCACTGATAGGTGGATTTGAATTACTCTATATAAATTAATGGTTATTACTCATAACTTAATTTATCATACCCAATATGATTTTAATTTGATCATTTCTGTTTCCATATCCATCTTCAACTTCAATTTCGTTCCAAGTGTAAAATTTATACATGGTGTACATGCAATGATATGGTTTAAATTCTCTATGTTTAGTTCCACATCTAAAAAATGGAATACATTATATGAGATCATTACATTTTCAATCATATTTTATAGTCCCAAAATTGGTGAATCACATAACAGAATTTGAAAAAATTATCCCGTGATAAAATCATAATCAAAGACATGGTTTCTTTCCCGATATATTTATTTTCAATTCCTTAATATTGATTTGTATAAAAAAGTGTTTTAACGCTAGAATATCCATCATTAGTGTCAACCCAACTCATTATAAAAGCATGTTGTCATAAAAAATGAGACAATAGTGTAATGTCCAATGTCCCATTTTCAGAGTTATTACCCCAAGCTACATCCATTCTAGATCTATATAAACTAGTAGAATCCCCATAAGTATGCATTTTCATGGAAAAACTACATAAACTATTCCATCACAAAACATTAGGGTGTTCTTATAGACATGTAAACAAAGCCTATATTTGATTTATGTTCTCTAATCATGGTTTTCATAAATCTAGTTCCCAATGTATCTATTATACTTCCTATGACACCAACTACCGAGACCGTAACCCAAGTATCATAGAGCTGGTGGTTAAATATTTACATTGGAAAAGATATAAGGTATCACATCTTGAAATACTGAATAGTTTAGTATTCATAATAACTTTATAAAATATCTATATTAATATTATATTTTATAACATTAAATAAAAAAATTATTTTTCTGGAAACACCATTATTTCTCTGAGCAATTGTATATTTATAAATTAAAATCACTTCCCTATATCATAGAGAAAATAAAACATAAAAAATGGGTGAGATCATACACTTAGTAATGGTAAGCACACTATGAATGCTATGAATATGTACTGAATAATCAATATAGAAAATAAAATATCTAAGAAAATGATTTATCTAATCAATAGGATGTGAATAATATATCAGGAATTAAAGGTTATCAAACTATTCCATAAAAAGTTTAAAATGATCATCATACATAACTATTACAATGATCCTATGGAATATAAATAAATGAATTTATAATTATGTAGGATGTAATTTGGGATACAAAAAATATATGATCGAATAATTTTTCTAATACATCTAAGACAATCGAGGAATAGTTCAAATACATATATAAAAATGGGTCTGGAATCAGCCAAAACCCAATCAAGTTTGTCTCATGAGACCTGCTAATTAATCATGAAGTTATAATGGACTCACCCTATCACTTGCTAAGTCCAATACATTATTCACATAAATGGTATAAAATATAGTATATATAAACATTCTCTTTTAAACTAGATTAAAATGGGTAAATATATTCCCCAATCAATAAAACTAATCAAAAATCCATCATGTAAAATGTTATTGGTATTGAGATAGTACCCCCATTCAAAATGAACAAACAATATTTATATAAATAGAAATGATGGAATCATTAGAGTATATTCCCCTTAATGTGTAAGTAAAATCAAATTATTACCTCTAGTATGAATTGTTTTTGAAATATTACTTGGAATGTTAATTGAGGAAGATAAATCATCATAGGAAATCACTATTTTATTAAAAAAAATTAAAATTATTAAAATATCTATTAAAAATTTAATTTGAATATTACATATAAAAATAATGACATCCAAAATATAGTAAATGTTTTTAGAAAACCCATTTAAAATTAAATTTAATATTTAATGAAATTATTTTCATGATTGTGGGTATTTTTGTATATATCATATTTGTTTAGAAGAGCATTCCTTTTTATCTTTAACAAGGACTGAAAAAAAAATTTGATTATAGAAATTTATGAATATTCCATTAAACAAAATTGGAAAAATTAAACCATGTGTAATTTTTTAATAAATATTTTTAATAGTATAAACAAAATTTAGAAATCATTTTCTAAAAAATTGGATTTTGATGAAAATTATTTTCAACAGAAGATTGAAATAATGTTAATTTTTTTTAATAATATATATTAATAATTTTATACTATAAAAAGATTATAATTGGTAATCATTCATAGAAATTATCATTATTTTAAATATTAGGATAAAATAAATTCATTTTATGATATAAATATCATATAATTTTCTAATTTATACATCAACCAAAAACATGAATAATTATGAGATTGTAAAATAAACTCTAACCACATTTGTAAATTATTTATCATAATCTCTATGAAATAATCAGAAATAAATGAAAATATGAATACTAATAATATAAAAGTAATTATTATATAACATACAAAAAGGTTTGTATATTCACAATTAAAAATAAATAAGTGGTGAATATAGTGTGCATCTCATAGAGAAAAAGTGCAATGAGAAACCATTACCTTGAGGGTGACTGATCACATATGTTATTTATCTTCTTAAAAAATAAATAGATATTACTTATTTAATTTTCTATAAAAAAATTTAATGTTTATTATTAATTTTATTTCACTTATTACAATGTTATATATGATTAAATAATCAATATATTTTATTCCATAGGTTGTATTGATATTTTTATTTTCTGTCAAAATAAATTTGGTAGATTTAATAAGTTAAAAGGATTCATGTTATAAAAATATATTTAATAATAATCTTTTTAAAAGTATCACATTTATTTATAATTTATTGTTTTATAACAAATCCTGAAATATGGTTATGAAAAATGAACTATGTTACAATCGTGGAGACGGTAGGCCACCCTTATGGATGAGTTTCATTTCCATTATTAAAAGATCAATATGAAATAGGGAAAAGAAATATTTTATCTTTATATAATGGTAATAATATCTTAAATAAAATATTTTTTCATTAAATAGTCATATAGCTGTCATCAAAGTGTTTTTTTGAAGAATAGAGGGTCAATTACTTTGTAGAATTGATAGTCTATAAATAAATGAATGACATTCTCATCTTTCAGTGAGTGAAAAATTATTTTACGAAATGATGAATTATATTTCAGGAACAATAAATATGTCTATAGTAACATAATTAAATTCAATAATATCGCATATAGCAATTTTTATTATCCTTAATAACTTACATGTTTGTCGTTTCTATAAAATGAATCACATCCCTCCACGAAGTTGTTGTCCATCGTACACGTGAGCAGCATTATCATATCCCGCAAGGAATAAAAATTAAAAATAAATACATTATTTAGCGACTCAATAGGAATGAAAATGTTATGAAATCATATATATATATATATATAAATAATATCCATCATCATAAACTATAGTGAAATGTAGTAATAGAAAAAATGAAAGAAATGGTTCTTGAGCCGGTAATTCATCATACACACAAATGATAATTTGGTAACCCATTTGATATAAATGGGAATGGTTGTATGTAATTACTTTAAAATAAAAAAAATTCATATATGGATTACAATGAGGTTATTATATCACCTTTTTTTGTTAATACATATATGATATAGAATAAGAAATAATTTAAAAAATCATGAGGATGAAATTTACACCATCCTCTGGTAACATACATAGACTTTCCCTAAATACATTGAATAATGGATTAATGAAAAAAAATTCGATGGGAGGAGGGATGCTGGTATTTTAATTTTTTCGGGATAATAAAAATAATAAATTTAAATTTATAAAGAGGATATGAATGTTGGTGACCTTTTATTGGTGAGGTAAGTGGGATACTTATATTTTTTGAAAATAAAAAGGAATACCTGTAGAGACCCGAAGCTTATCGTACATGGACATTACATTACTTTTGCGGAATACTTAGTACATAACAAAAACACACACACAAGGACCGTAATAGTTTAGTGTCTTTGGAAACTCGGAACGTAATCTTCTAATCGTGGTGAAAGATCCTCAATATCTCCCATAAAGATCTTCCCTTCTTTTTTTTAACCTGAAACCATTCTTTATATCCTGGGGAAAAGAAAACATAAAAGGGTGAGCTCAAATGCTCAGTAAGGGTAAACAAAAGAAAAGCAATCACATCATATTCATAAGAACATAACTTTTGGAAATCTTAACCTGCAAAAGAGAGCATAATTTCATAACATCGGATAAATCATAGCAGTGAAATGAAATCCCAATAAGCATAACTCAAAACATGAAACTTTGTGGCATACACACATAATCATAGAGAATCATTTCTTGTTAGTCAAGACTCATTGCCAAGACTATCTTAGTGGACAAAGTCCCTTTTCTGAATCGAGTAACCCTCGTTTCAGTCCTGTTTCACTGAACCGGTATAACCTACCATTCCAGCCTTGTCTATCTCATGAGATATAAAATCTTTACCCAATGCATTGGAGGGAGATATAGGTCCCACGCATCTCATAATGATACCATTCTTATGTGTGCCACAAAATCATAAATCATACATCATTGCATAACCCATATAATAAAAATGGGAATCTTAAAAATCATGACATCATAAAACAATTCATATAAGATAAAGGAATTCATAAAAATAATTCCATCACAACATAATCAAATCAATGTAATAATAGTGATAAAAACAGAACCCTTTATTATCTTAGATGGAAAATAATTTTGATAAAACACTTGATCTTCATTCTTGAGGAAAATATCCTTTCTACATCAAAAACACTTTTCCTTTCTTAACATGTCATAAAATTCTAAACTAAAAGAAGTTGATTAAAAATAAACTTGAAAACTTGTTAGGGAAGCTTCTTGGAAATAATGTTTTAAAAATCCATTCATACCGTATAAGTTAAAAGAAAACATTCTTCTCGTACTTTTGTCGGAAAAGTCAAAAAGTACCTCGTACGAAAAATGACAAAAGATTCATTTCATATCTTTTACTAAAAACTCACCAAAGGGTAAAATTGGATTTAAACTATTGTATAAAGATATAAATATTACATATTAAGGAAACATGGATGTGGATGATAAAATACACCCCAGTAAATACCACAGTATAAACAATCTCGGATAAAAATGAGATTGTGATATTTCCCTTACCTTAGGACCGACTTGCTTTGTGAGTGTCCGAACCTCCTGTATATGATTTAAATCATGTTAGTGACTTATTCCAGAATCATATTCATTGTTATTATATCATATATGGTCCACTTATGACTTTATATTACACGTTCTTTTTTAAATTCATGTTAAAGTAGTGTTTTGGGTAAAATCGTCTCATTTGTCGTTCGTGTTTTTAACTTGTAATTATTCATATGATTACTTAGATCATGATTACTTAATTCCAGAATATAAAACATTATTTATATATATATATTCATAATACACATATATAATAAATCAGTAAATGGAAAGAAATACACCGTTCATGGAGACGGTAGTCCGTACGTACGCATGAACGCTGTTTTCGTTTCCTTATTGAATTGAATGGAATTAAGTAGATGACATACATATAAATATAAATAATTCCAGTATCATTATTAGGTCATATATTGAATTATTACTTATTATATATACATTATAATTATTCATGAATGGTTAATCATTGAGAATGAATCTCATCGCGTCGTGGAGACGGTAGTCCGTACATACGCACGAGCGATGATATCGTTCCCATGGTCATGGAATTGTGTTGAAGTGTATTTATACTATTTCAGTATCAATATAACTTTATAATAATAATATATAGTTACTCATTACACCTTTATACCCATACAATTAATGTGGTGACGGAAAATAGATTACACCACGGCGTGGAGACGGTATTCCGTACGTACGCACGCGCGGTGATTTCCTTTTTCTGTAGGATGGATAGAAGGTTAATTAGAGTTGTTTCATTTTTATAATAACATATCAGTATATAATAAATACTGATGTTATTTCTTTATCATGAAACAACTAAAGAAGAAGAAGTTTAAGAAGAAAGAAATTGAAAAAGATCGGTAATGGATATTACCTCTTTTTGACGCGCCTTTTCTTAGCCTCCACTTAAAGAACTATGGATGGTCATTGAAGAAGACCAGGACCACTATGATGATACTAGGGAAGTGTAGAAGGGATTTTGGCAGGGGTTGGACGAGCTTGAGTGCTCAAATTGGTGTGAGGAGGAGGGGGAGGAGGTGCCCTTTTATAATGGAGAAGAGGGGCACCTTAGGAATATCTCAAAATATTATTTTATATTAAAGTAAAAATCGGTTTATAAAGGTTCCAAAGGGTCTTATTTTGAAGCTAAAGTGGGGATGGGTCGAAATCCTATCATCCAATAGGATTTAGACAAGTTTAGGGTATTATGTTAACCTTATCAATTAGATTTAACTCTAAGTTAAATAATTTAACTTTTACCGTGTCTTTTTGTTTTCTTACACTATATGGTTAATAAAATTACTATAACATGCCAAAAGAACCCCAAATTATTTATTATTAATATATAAATCCTTATCTAAGTCATTTGGCCGAACCTTAGTTTTTTAGGAATAAAATAACAATTAATAATATAATATTTGATTTAAAAAATATTTTGTGTCAATTTTGACACTATTTGATTTATGATTTTTGTGAAAGTCATAACAGAATTATATGTTCGAAAAAAGTTGATTAAATCAACACTAATATATCATAGTAATCTAGAAAATTAGTGTAATTCATAAAAAGTCTCAAATTACATTTATTTTTGTGTTTATAACATCAATTATGTCAATATTTCATTAATAAGATAATTACTGCATCATCTTTGTGTCATAAATAAATTAACTTATTTGATGTCTAAAAATTACAAATAAAATACCATCATGTAGGAAATCTTTTTATCTTTCTAATGAATATTTAAAATCTAATTTATCTTATATACAACCCTATATTAAAAATGTTTTAGTAAATATACTTTGATTTTAACTCTTTTAACTCTTCTTTGAATTAAATAATAATAAATGTCCTAATCTAATCCAAGTGGGACTAAATGATAATATTTTACACTTAAGGTTATTTTTGGTCGACATAAACTTGTCCAATAGAATTAGGAAATGTGTTAGGGTAATATCAATATCATTCTTACCCTTAATTACCCTATTTACTTTTAGCCGTGGTAAATAAAAGTAAAAAGTTATTATTCACCAAAAAATATTTTCATCTCATTGAACCACATTTTACTTACAGACATCAACCGTGTCTCTCAGATTTTTGAAATTCCATTCACAGAAGCGGTAAAATTATGTTTTATGAAAAATTCAGTTTTTAACTACCACTTAGTAGTTTCACTATTCATCAAAAATTGATGTTTTTCAGAAAAATGCCAAAATTTCATCCTAAGCTATATTTCATATTCCGAATTCAAAAATGAAGTCTATTTTAACAAATTCATAACATAGAAGTTGCATTAATTAATTTTATAATTAAATCCCGTTGTTAAAACAAATAGCGTGTTTTTAAGAAACAATATCTATCAAAAGATTGACACTTGATTATGTCTGGTTTAAATGTGAAATTACTTTCAATGACCAAACTTTTATTAAATTGTAAAAATATATTCTAAATATACTTTAAAACCACTCAAATTAATAATTTATCACTATTAATTATTTCAATTAAAAAAGTTGTTTTTAATTATAATTTAGTAATTTTCACTATTCATCAGAATATGAAAGTTATCTGAAAAGTACCAAAATTTCACCTTAGGCTAAATTCGATACTCCGAATCCAAAAATGAAGTCCATTTTGAGAGCTAAAATTTCTAAAATTTAAAAATTGGTTATTACTATTCATAACGGCTAGTTTTAATAATATTTTAATAGCATATCGTTGTTTCGTGAAACTGAGTATTGCGTACTACACACGCTATCGAGGAATGTTGCGATTGCGTGTAATGCAAGGCAAGTCAAAGATGCGTGTTGTGCAAGCTCCTTTTGGTGTAGCGTACAACACAAGACATTAATAAAATTAAAAAGAATATTTTTCATAAAATCTCAGGCTGTTACATTCTACCCCCCTTAAAATGAATTTCGCCCTCGAAATTCGTCGGGGTTATAAATGGTTTACTATTCGAAAGTTTATTTAATAGAAAACCACATCGTAAAATGGAATATCAAAACCAATCTTTAAAAACAAAAGTATGAAACGTAATGGTTACCCAAATAAACTAATCACTGGGTTTCCACATAGGTGAAAATATGGATATGGAAGAGAAATCTAACCATCATGTTCTGATGGAGAGTGGTAGAGAACATGGCTATGGAAAAGCCAGTAATCAAAAAGCCATAAATTTGTGATGATCTAAGGTACCATCTGATTCATCAGATCACTAGGACATCATTTTTGGTTTTCAAGATCGTTTCCCTAAAGTTAAAGAATTTGAATTAGAATAAATACTTACTTTATGTTGGTACAACCTCACTGTTGTTCGTGCCTTTAACAATTTCCACTTCATCTCTTAAATAAATGAAGTTGAATTTGTTATTCGTGAAGTGTTAGCAGATCATGTGATAGAATGACGGGTCATTCCATCTGTCTCAAAAGGTTAGCAAAATTTATATACATAAGTCGATCTATAGTGAGATTAATCATATATGGTTCCTAAAATGGACTTATACTTTATATATCATTCTGCTTAATATAATAAAACTAGTTTCTACTAAATAGGGACTTCCTGTAGGCCAGTGGTAGGCGATAAAGGCCAGTCGCACTTCGGTTGTGGGTTCGATTCCCACAGCCTTGTCCGACGCGATGGGATGTCGCCCGTTCTGCAGGTTGTCCTTTTTCTAAAACTATATTACTATAACATCCCATCGAAAAAAAACTTCTATCCTTAAACAATACTAACTTATGTCCAACATAATCCATTCCAATCTTTAGGCTTATCCATAATACTACAGTCCACTCTCATAACATAGTGAAAACGATTACCAGAGATTTAACACCATCGTCGATCCCCATATATCATAAGATATGTTTTGTTAGTCACATTCCAAACATTCAAAGTCCTTAATCATGTATTCTCTTGAATACCTTTGTGAAAACATGAATGCATTTAAAAGTTAACACTTTCCACATACCAAAATCCTCAAAATTCTATATACTCAAATCATGATATCACTTAGTCCTTATATCAATCATGAGCTCATGAATACTGTTAAACATTTAATTTTCTCCTTATCCCTTCATTATGCGCATATCATCTACATTCCAAAAATATCTGAATAACCATTCATGGATACTAGTAACATTAATAAAACACTTTTAAAACTCCAGGAAAGACAACAATGTAACAATCCTTAGATGTCTCTTTATTCCATAGTACCATGAGATTTCTTACACAACATTACACATGATAAACATGTAATCATTTCACTACATTCTTAAACCATTAATCGAGCTTCAACAATTCTTTCATCTCACATATCATTTGTAGTCTCTTCATCATCATCCACATAAATACTACCCATTCGACCATACTGATTCTCTTCATGAGTCTTTCCCTTAGGGCATTGGTTTGCATAATGCCCATACATTCCACATTTAAAACACTTAACCATTTTTGATGTCGTAGAAATACCATTATCCTCATCCATGTTGTTAACTGAACCTTTTCCATTGCACTTATTTGCTTTGTGTCCTTCTATTCCACACCCAAATCATCTTCCAGTTCCCTTGAAACATTCTCCTTGATGCCTCTTCCCCCATGATTTACATAGGGGAAATTGAACTTTCTTTCCTCTATGGTCATCATGAAACTCCATCTTTCTCTTATTAGCTGAGTCGTGAAACTTACCAAATTTTACTTTATTGATCATATTATGAGATTGCTGATTCGGCATAATAATGATGTTTGGACTTCCAAATCCCATTTCATTTGGTTGCTCATAAAGAATATCATTCCATTGTCCATCATATCCTCCATTATCGTGAATCATCTTGTTTCCAGCCATTTTCTAAAACCCAAAAAGAATAGTGTGAGAGGCAAAATAATGCTAAGGAAAACAACATAGTAAAGGGGGAGTACCCTTAATATCTAACATCTTAGGTTAAATTCTATGATCGTTAGCATAATTCTAGTACTATAACCTATACGTATACTTAACCTTAGGGACATCCCTAGACATACCTTAGAAATATCTCTAGGGATCTCACTAATGTTTTCGCGTCCTAGTTTCCAAAGGATGACTAAACCTTTCCTATGATACCAACTATAGCGGTCTGGAATTACTTCCAGTGGACTATAGTTGATACCTATCAGGGCACTCCATGGGCAGCTACACCACCTGGGCGGGACACACCACCATCCCCAGTGGCAGCCATTTCCTCATGAAGCCCTTGGGCGGAGAGCCATGCTTCGTCCAACGCTCACATGTGAGAGTTCCCAAGGATCGGATACATTCCTACCTCCTTTGCCTCTGATACCAACTTTAGAGACTCGAAGCTTATCGTACATGGACATTACATTACCTTTTCGGAATACTTAGTACATAACAAAAACACACACACAAGGACCGTAATAGTTTAGTGTCTTTGGAAACTCGGAACGTAATCTTCTAATCGTGGTGAAAGATCCTCAATATCTCCCATAAATATCTTCCCTTCTTTTTTTTACCTAAAACCATTATTTATATCCTGGGGAAAAGAAAACATAAAAGGGTGAGCTCAAATGCTCAGTAAGGGTAAACAAAAGAAAATCAATCACATCATATTCATAAGAGCATAACTTTTGGAAATCTTAACCTGCAAAAGAGATCATAATTTCATAACATGGGATAAATCATAGCAGTGCAATGAAATCCCAATAAGCATAACTCAAAACATGAAACTTTGTGGCATACACACATAATCATAGAGAATCATTTCTTGTTAGTCAAGACTCATTGACAAGACTATCTTAGTGGACAAAGTCCCTTTTCTGAATCGAGTAACCCTCGTTTCAGTCCTGTTTCACTGAACCGGTATAACCTACCATTCCAGCCATGTCTATCTCATGAGATATAAAATCTTTACCCAATGCATTGGAGGGAGATATAGGTCCCACACATCTCATAATGATACCATTCTTATGTGTGCCACAAAATCATAAATCATACATCATTGCATAACCAATGTAATAAAAATGGGAATCTTAAAAATCATGACATCATAAAACAATTCATATAAGATAAAGGAATTCATAAAAATAATTCCATCACAACATAATCAAATCAATGTAATAATAGTGATAAAAACAGAACCCCTTATTATCTTATATGGAAAATAATTTTGATAAAACACTTGAACTTCATTCTTGAGGAAAATATCCTTTCTACTTCAAAAACACTTTTCCTTTCTTAAAATGTCATAAAATTCTAAACTAAAAGAAGTTGATTAAAAATAAACTTGAAAACTTGTTAGGGAAGATTCTTGGAAATAATTTTTTAAAAATCCATTCATACCGTATAAGTTAAAAGAAAACATTCTTCTCGTACTTTTGTCGGAAAATTCAAAAAGTACCTCGTACGAAAAACGACAAAAGATTCATTTCATATCTTTTACTAAAAACTCACCAAAGGGTAAAATTGGATTTAAACTATTGTATAAGGATATAAATATTACATATTAAGGAAACATGGATGTGGATGATAAAATACACCCCAGAAAATACCAAAGTATAAACAATCTCGGATAAAAATGAGATTGTGATATTTCCCTTACCTTAGGACCGACTTGCTTTGTGAGTGTCCGAACCTCCTGTATATGATTTAAATCATGTTATTGACTTATTCCAGAATCATATTCATTGTTATTATATCATATATGGTCCACTTATGACTTTATATTACCCGTTCTTTTGTAAATTCATGTTAAAGTAGCGTTGTGGGTAAAATCGTCTCATTTGTCGTTCGTGTTCTTAACTTGTAATTATTCATATAATTACTTAGATCAAGATTACTTAATTCCAGAATATAAAACATAATTTATATATATATATATTCATAATACACATATATAATAAATCAGTAAATGGAAATAAATACACCGTTCATGGAGACGGTAGTCCGTACCTACGCATGAACGCTCTTTTCGTTTCCTTATTGAATTGAATGGAATTAAGTAGATGACATACATATAAATATAAATAATTACAGTATCATTATTAGGTCATATATTGAATTATTACTTATTATATATACATTATAATTATTCATGAATGGTTAATCATTGAGAATGAATCTCATCGCTTCGTGGAGACGGTAGTCCGTACGTACGCACGAGCGATGATATCGTTCCCATGGTCGTGGAATTGTGTTGAAGTGTATGCATACTATTTCAGTATCAAAATAAATTTATAATAATCATATATAGTTACTCATTACACCTTTATACCCATCCAATTAATGTGGTGACGGAAAATAGATTACACCACGGCGTGGAGACGGTATTCCGTTCGTACGCACGCGCAGTGATTTCCTTTTTCCGTAGGATGGATAGAAGGTTAATTAGAGTTGTTTAATATTTATAATAACATATCAGTATATAAGAAATACTTATGTTATTACTTTATCATGAAACAACTAAAGAAGAAGATGTTGAAGAAGAAAGAAATTGAAAAAGATCGGTAATGGATATTACCTCTTTTTGACGCGCCTTTTCTTAGCCTCCACTTAAAGAAATATGGATGGTCATTGAAGAAGACCAGGACCTATATGATGATACTAGGGAAGTGGAGAAGGGATTTTGGTAGGGGTTTTCCGAGCTTGAGTGCTCAAATTGGTGTGAGGAGGAGGGGGAGGAGGTGCCCTTTTATAATGGAGAAGAGGGGCACCTTAGAAATATCTCAAAATATTATTTTATATTAAAGTCAAAATCGGTTTATAATGGTTCCAAAGGGTCTTATTTTGAAGCTAAAGTGGGGATGGGTCTAAATCCTATCATCCAATAGGATTTAGACAAGTTTAGGGTATTATTTTAACCTTATCAATTAGATTTAACTCTAAGTTAAATAATTTAACTTTTACCGTGTCTTTTTGTTTTCTTACACTACATGGTTAATAAACTTACTATAACATGCCAAAAGAACCCCAAATTATTTATTATTAATATATATATCCTTATCTAAGTCATTTGGCCGAACCTTAGTTTTTTAGGAATAAAATAACAATTAATAATATAATATTTTATTTTAAAACTATTTTGTGTCAATTTTGACACTATTTGATTTATGATTTTTGTGAAAGTCATAACAGAATTATATGTTCGAACCAAGTTGATTAAATCAACACTAATATATCATAGTAACCTAGAAAATTAGTGTAATTCATAAAAAGGCTAAAATTACATTTATTTTGGTGTTTATAACATCAATTATGTCAAATATTTCATTAATAAGATAATTACTGCATCATCTTTGTGTCATAAATAAATTAAATTATTTGATGTCTAAAAATTACAAATAAAATACCATCATGTAGGAAATCTTTTTATCTTTCTAATTAATATTTAAAATCGAATTTATCTTATCTACAACCCTATATTAAAAATGTTTTAGTAAATATACTTTGATTTTAACTCTTTTAACTCTTCTTTGAATTAAATAATAATAAATGTCCTAATCTAATCCAAGTGGGCCTAAATGATAATATTTTACACTTAAGGTTATTTTTGGTCGAGATACACTTGTCCAATAGAATTAGGACATGTGTTAGGGTAATATCAATATCATTCTTACCCTTAATTACCCTATTTACTTTTAACCGTGGTAAATAAAAGTAAAAAAGTTACTATTCACCAAAAATTATTTTCATCTCATTGAACCACATTTTACTTACAGACATCAACCGTGTCTCTCGGATTTTTGAAATTCCATTCACAGAAGCGGTAAAATTAAGTTTTATGAAAAATTCAGTTTTTAACTACCACTTAGTAGTTTCACTATTCATCAAAAATTGATGTTTTTCAGAAAAATGCCAAAATTTCATCCTAAGCTATATTTCATATTCCGAATTCAAAAATGAAGTCTATTTTACCAAATTCATAACATAGAAGTTGCATTAATTAATTTTATAATTAAATCCCACTGTTAAAACAAATAGCGTGTTTTTATGAAACAATATCTATCAAAAGATTGACACTTGATTATGTCTGGTTTAAATGTGAAATTACATTCAATGACCAACATTGTATTAAATTGTAAAAATATATTCTAAATATACTTTAAAACCACTCAAATTAATAATTTATCACTATTAATTATTTCGATTAAAAATTTTTTTTTAATTTTAATTTAGTAATTTTCACTATTTATCAGAATATGAAAGTTATCCGAAAAGTACCAAAATTTCACCTTAGGCTAAATTCGATACTCTGAATCCAAAAATGAAGTCCATTTTGAGAGCTAAAATTTCTAAAATTTAAAAAGTGGTTATTACTATTCATAACGGCTAGTTTTAATAATATTTTAATAGCATATCGTTGTTTCGTGAAACTGAGTATTGCGTACTACACACGCTATCGAGGAAGGTTGTGATTGCGTGTAATGCAAGGCAAGTCAAAGATGCATGTTGTGCAAGCTCCTTTTGGTGTAGCGTACAACACAAGACATTAATAAAATTAAAAAGAATATTTTTCATAAAATCTTGGGCTGTTACAGTACCCAAATTTTTCCCTTGATAAAATGATCCAAAATAAAATATTATCTGGACTTATGAATAACAAGTTCCATATATGAACATAAAAGATATAGTATACATGTTTTATTTCATATTAACATTGATTTTTATTTTAACCCCAATTAAATCCATTTTTATCTTAATCAGGGTAAATAATTTTCACTATTTTCACAATACAGATAGATAATAAATTATGTTTAACTTATTGGATTAAATAAATTATTATGATTCCTAATATGGAATCAATTTTTAATAATTCCATTCACTGTTGTAGGAAATATTAATTTAAAACTAATCTCATTGTCATGATGAGAAAATAGGTGATCATATAGAATATGTTCAAAAAATTACAATGTTTTTATATAAAAGGAATAAATTAAAATGATTAAATTATTCAAAGTTTGATTAATATATATATAATTGAACAAATTTTACATTAAAATCAATTCAAAATATTTCCTAATTTAGTGAATTTTAATAAAAAATTGCATCTTTCAATTAAAATATAGTATTATTCACTATTCAACAAAAAAATTAAAAATTTCTAAAAAATCCAAGATAATCACTCTAAGGTTATTCTGATATTAAAATTTAAAAAAAATTATTTTTATATAATATATTTTCTAAAAGTTGTAAAAAGAAATTTCAATTTGTTTTACAAAGTATAAATCAACTAAATTTCAGAAGAAATATAGTTGTTTTAAAATAATTTTTTCTATTTTAAATTTTCTATTTTATTTTAAAAAAAATATTTTTCTTAATTTTTTATAATTTTTTTAACACGCCAATTTAATATATATGATATGATGTAATATTATGTTAAAAATCATATAGATTGAAGTTTTTGTGTTTCTCAAGATATATAAGAGATTAAATATAAAATAAATTTGTTTTAGGGGTTGTTTAATCATAGTGTTTTGTGTTGCATTCACTATAGAAAATAATGTTATAATTTTAAAATAGCTGGTTGTTACAACATCTATCTCACAAAAAAGTAAAATTATGAGGGGAATCCAATAACTCGAGTTCTTCATTCCTTGAAAACACTCCATCATCCATTATAATAAATAAAAAATTATATTACATATACTCCAAAAACATACTCATGTATTTAATATCTTATATAATGTACTTATACCCATTTATTTACCATTTATTAGCAATTCTATATTTTGTTCCAGTTTTAGTCTATAAGTAATTTTTTTCAAATATATTTAGATTGGTTATTTTCATTCTTCTTATCTTCATCATAGTGTTATAATACCTTTAATGTTAAATGTGGTTTAAATATAATATTTATTCAGCATTTATATATTTTGAGTAATCCAATAAAATTTAGAGAGTGAAATTGAAATACATCGTCCATTGCGATGATAGGGCATACACACTCTTGAATTTTGTTTTCATAATCATTATATATTGAAAGAAATAAATATAAAGATTATATTATCATTTAATAGCCATTTTTACTTCATATATGTCACATATTATCACTATCATCATTTTTAAATTTTGGGAAATGTTTGAATGAATCACATCACTACGCGACGTGGTAGTCTACCAAACACATGAGTAATTTTACCATATTCCACATATCCAGATATAAGGAGGTATATACATTTTGATAGGTATTGATAGAAAAAAAACATCATCTCGTGAGGTGATAGTCCTCCAAAAACAAGAATGATGATTTCATTACCCATCTGATGGAATTGGAGAAGGATATAGGTAATTCCATTCTCATAAAAATATTTAAATATATATAATATAATGAGGATATTGTATCAACATAGCTTAATAATAATTGAAGTTTTTTGAGGAAGAAAACAAGTTAAACACCCGATTTCTTAGGTTACAACTTATTTAGAAAACATCATATGGTTTTCAACAAAATACATCCAAAACTGGATTTTGACAAAAAAAAGGTTTCTCAGATGATAAGAGGGAATTAAAAAATAGATTTGGGGAGTTAATTTCTGAACCAATTGTTTTTTAATGTGTTAATATGAGATGATAGTGGGCTACCTTTCGTGAGTTAGGTAAGTGGAACACTTGTGATTTTTCAAATAAAAAATGCATTGATTTATTTTTATCATACTAAAATGATAGAAAATGGGATATTCATGATCATTAAAAATTATAATGGAAAAAATGTCCATAAAATTTATTTTCATCAATTATTTAGACTTTATTTTTTCATAGAATATATCATTCTATTTCATTTATTTACATATCTAAGGTCCCAATAGATTTCATTCTATAATTTCACCCATGTACATTGGAGTTCTGCAAATAGTTCCAGAGAGGGCTTCATAATGAGCCACATGAATCCTCAAGATAAATATAACATTACTAGAACACTAAACCATATTATGGTGTTGATCTCAGCCACCCTTTGATATCCTATGAACAAGATCTTAACATATCCTATGGTTTTTTGAATTGTTCTATTAGACTAACTATTTTCTTGAGGATGATATGCAGTGCTGAAATATAGCTCCATATGTAGGTCTTGACGAATACATCTTAATAAATTAATGATAAAACATACATCCCGATCGGATGCAATGAAATATTTTACTCAATAAAACCTTAACAATTTAATTATATATACTCTGGAATACTGATCTATAGGGAAATTATATCTGATAGTGATGATGATTGATAACATAAGTGGGGGATTGATAGAAACCAATCATTACCTCAACATTAAGGATATGATAAACCATACAGAATACCAATACATTTAATATTATGTCCATAATGTGTGAAGGCCTTCCTCCTCAAATAAATTTTTTCCTAAAACATTTAAAAAAACAAAATGGTTTTATGTACATAAATTTTTCTTAAATTACCCAAATAATCGATAACTTTCTATCACATAAAATATCAAATGGTGAGTCAGAAACATTGAACTTCTGATCAAACATAAACCCATAATCTCAAGACCATATGAGTAAATCATAAATTAATATTTAATGAATTCATATAATCTTTCAAAGGATAATTCATCCTTTAATCCATAAATAAGATGTTAAATTATTCAACAACATTTCCTTTTATTTCATCGGTTGGTCCTTCTCCTGATAGAATGTCAAATGTGATTTCAGATTTCTCGAATCCATGTAAAGGGATATAATCAATTCTCTAAATAAAATAAAATTTCACAAAATGAAAAAGAATACATATTTTATAGGGCACATTCAAAATAAATGAAACATGAAATTCCAAAATAAGGAATATATGATATGATTATTCATATTATCATCATTTTGTTCATCCAATGTGAATACATAAGAATTCACATTTTCCATTGTCACAATATGTTCTTGTGGATTTTCATTCAGCTCATCCCTTCGATTGGGGAATTTATTTTTGTAATTCTAAAACTCATTTAACATTACACAATAAAGTTTTGGAGGTGTATTTTGTGTATCATTCTCTATATTTTCATCATTCTCTAACTTCATCCTATAACATTGTTATTCAACCACATGTTGAAATTTAATTCCAAACATAAAAAATAGTATGGCCATTTTAAAAATTTCAGCTGCATATTCTTCCACACATCAAGAATAAATAAAACCTCATCTTCTTTTCTCAATATTATTAATAGTTTCACTTAAAATTAGTATTTATTTTCTAATCAAAACCATCCGATTTATGGTTAAATCCAATATCAATTTTCACCAACATGAAACAAAAACAAAACTTATTCATAGATGCTAAATTCCATTTTTGGAAAACTCTGTTTGTAGAATTAATTTTACACCACTAAATAATCCATCAAATTTACATTTTTTTGGGATGATAACACCTGAAGCATACATAAAACGTCATGTAAAATTTTTATCATATGTAACCACGTATTCATTAAAAAAATTAACTCAAATAATTCATATTCTATTCCAATATGAATAATATGGGGGACGTATTTATCAAAAAATTAGATCATAAACTAACCTTAGTGATAAGAGTCAATTTTTCTTGTTGACCTGTATTCACAATATGATTCTTAAATATATTGGTATCACCATTTAAATTGAAGATTGAATATTGATTTTTTTCAATCTATAAACACTATATAATAAAAAATAACTTGTAAATGGTACTAATCATTTTTTCAAAAACATTGGCATAAATAGAACCACTAACTTAGGAGGGTGTTACCTCATAAGGGACACAATTGTACATTTTTTTCCTCCTAATTTCATTTGTATTCTCAACATGATTCATAAGATGAGATTTGTTTTGTGAGAATGGTAGCAATAATTTTATTTCTGGATCCCATTACATTTGGTTTCTAAAAAGTAAATTCATCATATTTCCACTATGTTCATCATCAACATGGTTCCTTTGGGGTCCATCCATCACTTGAAACCAAAATATCAAATTCTAAGACATTATAACCATATTGGTAGACCATATACTCAAAAAAATATCACTTATAGTATGTTTAAATCATGAAACATTTTTTATATATCAACACATATGATTAACCCTGGTCATTTATGGTTAGTATTCAAATCCTTTTGGATGGTTTTTAAATAGTTTTTGGATTTCCAATGAATATTCACATATAGTTTTAAATATACTTTGTAGGAAATCCCATTTTCAGGCACCACGAGATGATCATTTCTGGCTCAATATGTTCTTTTTAGATAAATTTCACCAATGTACCTCTATAAAAGAGATTCATCCACTTAATGAATTCATAAAATTATTTAATTTCATTGAAACTAATCACTATATACTTTACAAAAATTATTTTACAATTTTCTTATATTTTGATTAAACCTTTGACATATCCTTAGGTAAAACACAAAATGATTCACATATTTTTTTGCAATTAATAACTAAAACATTACAATGATACCAATAATAGAGACTCAATATTCTCATACATAGATATCAAGTCTTAATTGAAGAATATTCATTAAAAATAAAAAATTCAAGCACAATGACAATAAATTTTTTCACATTGGATACTAGTTGCACAAAACTCTAATTCTTTACATGGTCTTTGATATATCTAACAAATACCTTTTCACATAGTACTTCTTGTACTCATATCCTATATAAACCATTCTTCATAACCTGGGGAAGAAAACATAACAAAGTGTGATCTTAGATGCTCAGTAATGGAAAAATAACGGAGATATAAACATAAAATGAGCATAAGGAATTGAAAATATGATAATAAAATTTGAATAACAACATACAACATGTCGTACAACATAATCATAGGTCAAGGATTAAATCATGACAGCTTGTAAGAAATGATTCATAATTGATTAAAATAACATTACCTATTAGAACATAACTTGGGAATAATTCATATATTTGTGGATTAATCATAAGATTATCACATTTTGAACAAGTATAAATAGATATAGGTTCACTCATTTATTAAGGACTTGATATTAGTTCATCAAAAAATGTTTTGGACATGAAACTAGTTCCATTAATAACCATATGAAAATTAAATCTAGGTCCACATATAATACTACGAACATGTAACAATGTTCACACAAAACAATGTGAACATGTTATCGGTTTCAGTCATAACATTGTGAACAATTCATATGGTTCACGTATAACATTTGAATATTGACTTGGGTTCACACATATCATATTTACTCATGATTTATACATATTTACCCAATTAAATATATGGGTATATAAGTCTCGTCTATCATATAATCCATACATCTATGTACCAAATTATCATAAATCATTCATCACTTGACAAATTAAGAAAATAAATGAGTTTCATATGTTGTACATCATATCTTGACACATAGAAAATAAATGGGTTTCATATAAATTTCATAATTTAATTATTGAATAACATGTGGATAAAAATTAAGTTTCATAATAACTTTATCATAATATAACGCAGGGAAAAAATGTGTTTCATAAAGTACATGTAATCATAATGAGAATACATTAAGATAAATAATTGTAACTTTATCCTTGGACAATTTCCCGAGTAAAGCATAAGTAAGAAATAAAATGTTCATCTTAGATTGATTTTTTTTCAAATGTACATTGATAATTTCATGAGGAAAACACATTTTCATTGAAAATGGATTTTAAACACGAAAAAAATTTAAAACATTTTGGAAGTAATATTATTAGAAAATAGAATTTTAATCATGTAATGAAACATATAAAAATCATTTGTGAATAATATTTGAAAAATTATCCATTCAACATTGAAAAACACTTTTTGGAATGTAAACCATTTTCAATATCCATTTATTTTAAAATAAATTACTAAACTTATAAAATATTCTTTTAAATAATTTAATTTATTTAATAAAATAGGATTTTGAATTTTAAAATCACATTTTCAGAAAAGAATTGATCAATATCATTTTCATTAAATATGTATTTTCAAACATATAAATCTATATTTAAAAAATTATGAAGCCATGGTGATGAAAGATTTAATAAATGCTAAATCAAATATTCCTTTCACATTTTTGATAAAACCCAAATCGGTCTTCTTTTGAAAATAATTTGAACGATCATTTTAAAAACATAATATGCTCCAGAATGTGTTAAATGTATTTAATAAATTTCTTTCTAATTTTATAACCATTTTTACATAATTTTTAGAAAACATGGACATGGAAGTAAAATGGTTATCGATTTAATAAATAAATAAATAAACTTTCATTAGAAAATATCTTGGAACGTTGAGTACTTATAGAGAAGGAAATGAATCTAAACATGTATTTTCATTATATTACTATATAGTAGAAATAGTTATATATTTGTTGTGAAATATAACACTATATTTCAACAACTAAATCGTAATCATAAACAACAACAATAAACAATGGGATTGTAAGATCAAACATTTACTACTTAGGTTTGTTTTGAATTGTATGCCCAACAAATGAATAATATAAAAAACATATAATGATAATAATTATATTTTTTATATAAAATTTCAAATGATAATTATATACACCTCATAGAAGAATATTTTCTCATAACAATAATTAAGACTCAAAAATTAAAATTCGAGAAAAAAATATCTTTCCCCTATTTGTAACATTGATACCATAAAACACATGAAAGAAATATAATTTAATTGCTATTTAAATACACATTTATTTCATAGTAAGAAACATAAAATGAATTAATGGGATGTCATTACAACATATAAAAGATACACATAATGAATATGGAAATTGTATCATGGAAAATAAAAGTGAGTGGGGAAACCCTTACCCTGAATTCCTCTTACATTAAAATAACTATTACCCCATTATAATAATTAAAAATTAATATAAATATATAAAAGGTCCATAATCAAATATTTCAGAAAATATATGATGTACTAAAGCCTTTTTATTTCTTTTTTATTAACAATTACATGTTAATTCCATGTTTCTAGAAACAACAACACTATTTTTTGTAAGATTTTATTTGTTACTTTTGGTATACCTTATCTGATAATGAAGGAATATTCTACAAATTATTAACCATGAAAAAATAATATTTATAGTCTTTATGTAATTATTTATAGTCATCCATAAATTTATGATATTGAAATTGAAATACACAATTTAAGGAGATGGAAAGCCATACGTATGCATGAATGATGTTTTACTTTTCATGAAAGATTGAATTAATTAAAATTAAATAATATAATACCTTAACAAAGACATATTTATTTCATATATATCATTTATTTTCATTAAACCCATCCTCCTTACCATTATTGTAATATGATAATAAACCACATCACATCATGATGTGTTTGTCGTATACACGAGTAATGTTGTTTTATTAAAAAAAATGAAATTATAGAGGTATTTGAGATATAAAAAATCCAGAAGTATAATAATATCAGTAAAATATTATATTAACAAGTAATCCATTATTATATTAATCTATAATAGGTGGGGAGGGAAAAAGAATATCATTGATCTGTGAGCTGGTAGTCCACCATACACACAAATAAGAATTTTTTATCCCATTTGATGGAAGTGGAGATGAATATATTTAAGGATAAAAACAGAAATCATTTAATTAAAATTAATATAGTGAGTATACTTTATCATCATGGTTTAATAATAATTTAAGGTTTTGGAGGAAGAAATAATACAAAATGTTTGGTTATGGATGATACATCTTCACGAAAAAACTTCTTCTAGTTTGTACCAAAATACATTATAGGATGGATTAATAACCAAACCAAGTCAAATATAATTATAGAAGAGATTAATAAAGACGTGGTTTTAGAAATTTTGATGAGTCAAATGGTATTTATATTTTTGATGTTTATAAAATATAGGGAGGCCTATTATAAGGGAGGAAACTAGATCATGTATAATATTTTAAAATAAAATGGAATACCTTGTTTTTTCAAATTCCAAAGGGATCTGAAATGAGATATTATAGATAAATAGAGTTTATAAGGTTAATATATGATCATAAAATGGGTTTTTATTTGTTTTATGACATTTTACACTTTATATTTTTATTATAACCCCTGGTAAACACATTTTCACCTTAACCACAACAAATAATATTTATTAAATTTAATATTCATTATGGATAAAAAATAAGTTCCCATATTATATTATATAATTTTTTTTCTCCCAAATATTTAATCTATTTTTTCAAATTCCATTCATATAAATGGAAATTTTTAAGTTAATATATACCGACGTACAAAATGAGAAATTATTCTTCCAAAGAGAAATTTTTTAAAACATTAAATTATTTTATACCAGAATTCAATGTTATTATGTTTATATAGAATTATTTTTTTTTTTGAATTGTTATATAAATTAACTAAATGTAATTTATAACCCATTTAAAAATTTAAGTATTTAAATTCTTTAACCAGAAAATATTTATCAATAAAAATGTATTTTTATTATTCATCATAAAATTATTCATTCTAACAAAATCCAAAAAATATAAACCTCGGAAGAATTTTATATAGTTATTTAAATAATAAATATTATTATATATGATAAATTTTAAAATAGATTTAGAAATTAATTTTATTATTTATCAAAAAAATAAATAAAAATATTTTTTTTGGGAAAATAATATTTATAAAACATATAAAGACATTACCAAAAAATTAAAAATTATTAAAAATATGTTTTCCTTATTCAAAACCATTATACATAATATGTTAAAATTAATTATTCTTATTCATACATGTCATGAGCCGCCTTCTTCAAAATTAGGGATGAGATAGTAAGATGTCGAGACCACCCCCAAGATGAAGGAGAGATAATAACCCCTCTGTCCTACCTTCAATAGTCTGTGGGGTGGCGACGAAGACCATGGGTATTGAAATATATCAAAAGTGGGAATAATTTAAATTATTTAGTAACCAACATTGGGATATTAGATGTATCAACTTCAAAACACACATGGATTGATATATATATATAAATAATCCAAAATCAATCCCACTTTCATGTTTAAAGTAAAACTATTAGAAATAAAAGGAAAACTCCCGTGTAAGTGCCAAAATAAAACTAAGCATCTATGTAGAAACTATCACCAACATCTGAGATAGTAAGTTCTATCACATCTTATGTAATCTCTCTAGAAAACTGAGAATAATTTTATATCTGTAGGGTGATAATACATGTATATATTTTAGGGATACTGAAATTCACCTTTGAAAAAGCTAAAGAAGCATAATGATGCCTCTATGAGAAAACAAAAGAAACACAAAATCACCAAACATTGTATACTATCCACCCTAACCTCACTAAGGCATGCTCAAAAAATAACGTATTTCAAGTAAATTGATGTAGTAAGAATATATATATTTGGGAACCTTGTACCACTTCCCACTAGTTAAATTCTAATCAAAAATGGAAAACGTCATGGCTTTACAATCCTCTTAAACAATCCCCACTATCACACCCTTTCTAAATACACCTGAGCAACACACCACATCACATCCTTCTCGAAAACTCCTAGTCCAAAACCACCACAAGTATCACCCGAAAACACCTAGGAATCATCTCAAAGACACTTTGGAACAAAAAACATATCAAATAGCCAATGACATAAGTCTGGTATTAACCCACTACCAATTACACCCTACTCAAAGATACATGGGCGATTAAAGCCCTAAAAAGAGAGTAGGGTACTATTAGTAAGCTATCATCCATCCTCGTACCATGATATTTGGAAAGACACCCTACATCATAAAAATGGGGGTGTTCGACACATAATTATCAACACAGGTCAGGTGTGTATAAAAATCATAAGGGACCACAAGATTATATATATAGGTAACAAGCACTCAACCCATTATATAGGATTCCAAAACGAAAACCATCCCACTCGAAACCACCTTTTCGACTACCCCAACAAGCACATACCACCATCAATGACAGTTACATGAACACTACATCATTACAAGACTCAACTCAAAAAATACCCACGCCTGATTCAGTTAACAATTTTTTCTTCTATATTATCAAATCATTCATTTTATTATTTCTATATCTACCTAGGAAACTTCCAAACACTGAAAACATTATATGGTTAAGAAAAAATAACGTTCACTACCTAATAAAAACAAGGATATAAGGGATAATGGTAAGAGAACCCATTCTGACACTCACAAACATAAAATCATGACATAAACAAGCCATACAACCCCGCATCCCAACCAATTCCCAGATTTAGTCACATTTTATAAAATGTACATCAATTAAACAGTAGACAAACTCTCATCCAGATATACCATCACATTGCTCGTACCACCCCACACACACAAACACACCCTAATACATAGAAAAACACTTCCCAGATATACACACAACTGAGCATAACCATAAACAACTCACAACCATACAAATATATAAATGTTGATTTAGATTTATAGTCACTCATTCTTTAACTGTACATGATAAATCAAGGGTGATCAATGAAAATATTTGATCAGGGGTATCTATTTATTTTTCCTAACATAAATAATTTACAATATTGAAAATTCTTACAGAAATTTCTCACAAATCACAATGGTGCGAAAATAGAGACCACCAACGACCGTGGTTTTATGAAGAAAACAACCCACATGATTCACAATATAGATCAATTATAACATATAAAAAAATTATCATCGTCATCTTTCTCCCAACCCCATCATTTATTCATTCTTATTATCTTATTTAAATTATTTTTAATAGTATTAAAAATGAGAATAAGGTACACTGACCCCTCATGAGGCACAATTAAATGAGATAAGAAGGAAATACCCACTTGGGGCAATAGGAAACCAGGGGTTCTTTGTTGTCCCAAATCAGGGGTGATTGAGTAGATGTAAAATTCTTAGAGAACATGATCTATGGTTATGAACCAAAAAATGTATCCATGGGAATATAAGGCCCTAAGAACAACAAGATAAAATATAAACACACTGGTTATATGATTTTTATGATTAAAAAAACCATATCCTATATCAACGGAGGGGGAATGGTTTCAGAGTCCATTAATGTCTGATCGTGGCCAAGACCATGAAATTCAATTATTCCAATTTCCCTAGAGAATTAGTATATTATATATATGATTAATATCATTTTAAACACCTTAAAAAAACCCAATCATTTATTTTGACATTCATTATTTCAAATAAAATGATAGATGGGAAAACATGAAAACTGGGGAATATTTGTAATGTGTCACTGATGGGTATCAGAAATTGCTAGCCACTAACAGTGAGTCACTGACATGGAGTGACTGATTATATTTCCCCAACACTGAGACACCCACATGACCTACTTATTTCTGACTCAACAATTCCATGACTCACCAACACCCTAACTCACCGACTCCCTATCTCATTGAGGACCTGACTCACCGCTTCCCCAAATCACCATCCCCCTGACACACCGATGCCCTAACTCACCGATGCCTTTAATCACTGAAACCTTAGACCTACTGATTAATTAGCATAAAAATTCCTCACACTCATGATTCCATTGAACTATAGATTCGCTACATTACTGTTGGCTCTGACCTACCAACACCTCAATCTACTGATTAGAAAACTATAAATTTGGAAAACTCATGATATGAGCTACCATTGCCTCTCAGAATACCCTATGCAATGGAATTTGAAAAATCAATGGACCATGAAGTTCTAGAAAATTACATCATATTCATATTATACTATTATCTCCCTTAAGAATTAAAAACATACCCAGAAGAAATAGGGGAATGGACAACCATCCATAAGATACCTTTCAAGGAAAAACCACCTCATTGGAGTGAAACTTAAACATTAATAACACCTCCAGTAATATTTTCCAACCCAACAATATCAAGACAATAAACATTATACATTCCAATGTGACTCATACCACATAGATAAATTTTAATCATAGTATATAGAAATTTATGACATTAAATGAATCATATAATATCATTAAAATAATGGGATTCATGATATAACATTAAAAGTTAGTATATACAATAATTAAAAATCAATTTTCACATAATAAAAAATAAGTCACAATGAAAAGTAAATTGACAATAAATTCTCATACATTAACCTTCCATTTTGTCGTAAAGACATTAACATCATTTACAGTGAATTGAAATATTTCACCATCAAATATAATAACAATACGCATGTTTATAATTCCATATGTTTACTTCTTAAAATATATCATTACAAGTTTGCTAACAACTGTCATTTAATTTACTATTTATGGTGTTTGTTACCTCGGGTTTTTTTCAAGTACGTTTTTACATGTAATTTTTTGTTATCATCTATTATATATTGGTATGATCATCTCCAAAATTTATAATATGAATTATTAGTCAAATATCATTAGTATATATGTACTTATATTATTCCATGTTATTTGAAGATGAGAAATGAACTATATCGTTCATGTAGATGATAGGTCACACATATGCATGCACGCTGCTTTTAATTCATTGTTGAAATAAAAAATGAAAAATTAATAAATAATACATATATTATAATTATTTTATCATATACATATTATAGATTTTATAGTTTTTTATTAAAAAATAATTTATATATTCTATGTATGGAATGAACGGGTCGTATCTATTTGCATGGAAGGTAGTCCACACTTCCTCAAACAAAATTTTCAAATTTAAAAAATATGAAAAGCATACAGGTATGTTATAAAATAATTACATAAGAATAAACACATTATAAATATCATATATAACACATATAAATAGATATTCCATCCTAATGGCTACCATGATAGGTGGTAAAATAAAAATGAATGATCGTTATTTCGGGAGGCAGTAGTTCTCCCTACACAAAAGTTATATATTCATTATCCATTTTATGGGTGTGTGTGTATAAGTTTAGGTGAAAAAAATTACATGAAAACATAATTGTATATGTTGGAAAATAGTTCTATTATCTAATTTATTGATAAATATTTTTTACGGGTGGATAATTGAAATGAATCTAAAGAGCTTCAGAGAAGATGATACCTCTTAATCGGGTAACATCATTTGGAAAATAAAAAATGAATTCCATGAAATTATTCCTACCCATTGGGATGATTAATGGTATAGGGTAGGGATGTTGGGAATCTATTTGGTTAGAAGCTGGTCTAATAACAGTTTTTTGAGAGGAGTAAGTAATGAGGATAGGTGGTGTCCTTTTATAGTGAAGAAAAAAGACCCGTAAGGAATTTCCTGAAACAAGATTCTTGTACACTTGTTATTACCTACAAATAATAATGAAAAACGAACCAAAAAATAATTAAAGGTTCATTTACAATTTATGACAATCTTATAGTTTTTAGACATGTGGCTAGGTCATTTGGAAACCTATACTAAAGGGTTAGTCCTTTATTAAGCGTAACTTTTTATTATATTTGCAATTAATTTTAATGAAAAAAATTGAATTATGTGATAAAAACATTATATAATAATAATAAAAAATAAATTTCAATTATCATTTTTCCATAAAAATAAATTAGAGGAAAAATCAATTTTGAACTAATGATCAATATTTATAAGTATTTGTTAAAAAATGTAACATTTTACAAAAATATGAAACAGTAACCCAAAGTTATTTAGTATGCTTCTATTAAAAATTTGATGATTTGTTTTAAATAAAAAATCAATTATATTTTCAAAATTCATATTTTAAATAGGTTATCCTTTAAATGGTTTAAAATTTTCATTCATAAAAATAAAGTTTTTATGTGTAAAATATTGTTTGTTTTTATTTAATTTCTATAAAACCGAATGGATAAATAAATAAAAAATATTTAAATATTTTTTTTATTTCATTAAAATCAAATATAAATCCTAATTAATTTTATTTACTTAGGAAAAATGCATTGGAATTAAAAAAACAATGTTACTTGTTTTCATATCCAATTGATTCCTATTTTTTTTCATCAATTGTTACCCCATTATTTAATTTTATTATTATTTAAACTATATTTTTTCATATGTTAGTTAAGACCATCAATAATTGATAACATTATAGATAGGTAATATCATATTTTATTAAATAATAATATTTTAATAAAGAATTTTGATCAGGAGAAACTCTGTATTGTGTATAACTGAATCTATCATCGAAGGTATTTCTTGCATGTAACACATGATAACACGGTGTTTCATGCATTTAAATAACAAGAATATATTTAAAAAAAATTATTATAAGTTAATTTGATATAATAATAATTTATGTGTTTTGTGTCACTTGTCATACATGCTATCGAATACAAGGTTCTTACTTTAGATTTTCTAGGCGTCACATTCTCCCCACATTATTTAAATTTATTACCTGCAATTTAAATTCATCCATGGGGATTTATTGTTTGGTATGTCCTATTATGTAAATACCACATCACGATAAGGGTTTATAATTCATCCTTTGTTGAAGAAATAATGTAATGAACAGAGGTCACATAGACTACAATGTAATTATGTCTCGAAGTAGGAGACCATCAGTGGACGGTAGAGATACATACATGGAGGAAAATTGTAAATATTTATTAGGAGTGAATGAGGTCATAAATCATAAACAATTGAATTATAAATAAAATGATAAGGTCATAAAATCCATAAATCTATGATTATTTAATAGACCATAATTTTGAATGAAATTAATGTATTAGGAAAACATTTAATTTGTAAGTCATTTTCTAATTGATGGCTATATATTTTACTAAACAATAATGTAAAAAAATATTCATAATTGATAAATTTAATTTTCAAATGAAACATTCTAACAATTGGATTTCATTTGATCAAATTCTAATTCATTCCATTACTAATAGAAATTAATTATAAATAAAAAAAATTATGCGTGAAACACTAAAAGAAACATTTCAAGGATCCAAAGACCTATTAAATAGTGAAACGTCTAACTATTTTTCTTCAACTATCATGTGAAACAAATAGGTTTCATATGTTAATTTTTAATCATCAAATGTGATACTATTGGTTCATAATTAACAATTATTCATCAAATTTGTAAGTAGAAATAATGAAAAATTTACCCGGATCATGTTCTAGTCAATTGTTAGTGTAAAAACCTTATTGTCATTTGATCATGGTTTCAAGATCCATGACCTTTCTAGATTTTATTGGTTTTCACCCGCTTATGGGTTTTCCTTTTCTAATACCAAAATAATATAACTACAAAAATTAAATATAATTAAATTCATTTAAATTAAGTTAATAACTCAATAAACTTTTAAAATAGGTATTTAATATAACCTCAATGAATAAATATTTCATCCAATTACTTACACCTAAGTCCTTCCTTAATCAAGTGTTTATCCATAATATCATTTATAGGATTTATATAGTACATAAACTTATCTCAAATATATATCACCTTAGATTTAACCATGGTTATTCATTTTCAAAATACATCATAATTTCTTGTAATGAGAAAGTGAATTAACCTAAGAATATCCCCATGGACTATATAATATGGGACAAAGTGAGGAAATTTGTCTTGTACCATGTTACCCCAAGTCTGGAACATAACACATTGTTGGAGTTATTACTCCAAGGTAAATAAATATCAAAACCACTCCCACTTATAGTATCCAGATATTTATGTATTTCATGGAACAATCACATAATCTCAACCTGACCCAAATTATAGGATGTTCATGTATAATTATCATCATATTCTAACATAGGGTTGTTCTCCCAAATCTATGTTTTCAAAATCAAAATTTCAAGGATGTTGCTAAACTTAATATGATACCAATTGTAAGGCCCTAACCCTCGAATCCCACTATCAGTGCATTATTTGATTATATTGGCATGATTATAAAGAATCAAATATCGAAGGACCAATCATTTTAGATGTTTTGGAAATCCATATTATGTACATGATACCCATAATACATTGTTAAATAAAAAATAAAAACATTATACATAATAAATTTAAATAAACCACATCCATAAATGAATATTCATTGATTTATTCTCCTTAACCTATGAATGGAAACATAATAATGGTGATCCTGTATGCTGAATAAGTTTATGTAAAAAAGGAAATAATTAATAAATAGGAATTAATTTACATGGAATGGAATCTAATTAATAACACATTCCATAAAAACAACAATATACATAAATATAAATATGTAAATGTAATAAAACGTGGACACATTCCATATAAATATCTAGAAAAGGCATTATCTACATGGAAACAAATTAAACATTAAAAACATGCCATTAAATTAATGAATTGAAAATGAAATCCATCCATGTATATGTATATTGAAAATATCATGGATAAATAAAAAATAAATTCTCATTAAATGAAGTTATTAATTGTTGGATTTCAAGTTTCATTGGAACATGATACATTTACCATAAGTATAACTTTTAAACTATTTGGCTTACCAATTCTCCTTTTGAGAAAATATATGTATCAATGGGCTTTTCTTAACTGGTCCACAACCCATAGGGATTTCCATATCATATCTCCATCCCATTTATTTCATTTAAAAATAATTCAAATTATATTGAATAAAAATGTGATGTACTAAAATGCTCCCTATTGAATATATGATTTAGATTTATCAATAATTCTGATATAATCAAATAACTATCAAAGTAAACACCGAATGTAAAATGATATACTATTTTATGAAATAATAATAACCATTGTGTGAGAGTATGGATGTTTAAGGTTATTTATATTGAAAAATTATTACAATAAAGTGATTCATTCCTACTAAGGATGAAAATGAAAAATGGAAGTGAGATTTCATAGATAATCATTAAGAACTTTTTGAGGAGAACATTCATTAAATATTCAAAAGCCTCTTAGTCAAAATTGAAACATTTGTATCATAGTATCTTGAATGGTATGAAATTAAATGAAAAAGATAATATCATGTGAATAATATGATTCATGATAATATATAAAAAGGTAGTATGTACCCACAATAAAATTGAATTGGTGACTAATAACAAATAAGTCTTAATTTAATGTAAATTGAGAAGAAATTCCCTTTCTATAACCATACATTTTGTTTTAAGGACGTTAGATTCCTTTATAGCAGTTTAAAATATGTTACTAAATGATATCATAACCAAAAATGTAAAATTCCTAACCAGGAAGACACTAAACGGGTGCCCTGAGTAAGGTTGCCACATTACATAAAGCGCTCCTCGCCATACAACAGAGGTAGACGACTAGCATCAAGTGTCTAATAAGATATGTGTGGAGACTATACCCACTCTACCTGAGTATTCCCCAACAAAATATAGTTTAAATAGTAGAAACAACAAATAAAGGTAAATAGAATTCATAAATAACCAATTCCCAAAATGGGTAGAACTATATACAACAGTAAATATTACATACCATGCTACATTTCCAAGTGAACAAAACCTCAAATGAATGGAAAAATGAAGGATCCCCCAAAAGATATAGACTTCGAGTCTAAATCCTCAATTTTTCATGTCCCTTGTCCAAATAAACTCCCTACCAAAAGTCCCTTTCCACTATTGTGACCTACAAGCATAAAATATACTAGGGTACCCAATGGAAGCCTGATCATGGTGTGAGTATAACACCGTAGGCCACCACCAATAGTGTCTACAAAATATCTAGTAAATTTAGATATTGTATGCAAGTGATAAATAATGTAAAATAGTGGTGAACAGTTCAATAGGACATTCTAGGATCTTATCCCTTAAATTATACTACCACTAAATCTAGGTTCATTGAATAGACAATTCAGGGATTAATATACCCTTTTCATATATTCAATGGATTAGGCATGTTCAATTTTATCATGCTTATGGGAATAAAAATCAAGTCCTATCACACTAGGAATCACATTATAAGAACCTCATAATCCACTCTATGAATCCTCATTTCAGGTGGAATAAAGCAATTAGGGGAATTGAATTCATTCCTCTTCTATAACCTGTTCATTAGGGGATGGAGATAAAACCTCATTCAAACTCAACCAGGTGTCATAGAACCTCATGTCTATACCCCAATCTACCAAGCTATGTTCAAATGATTATATATCCTTCACACAATTAATCATATCACTACAAACATATCCAATATCATTTACAACATCACACCAACCAAAATAAATAGAAAATAATCATTTTTCATCAATCCATTAACATATTTATCATTTATATAATAAATCTATTTTTCTGCATTCTGATTTCCAAAGCCTATCTCAATATTAATATTCAACTGTAAAAAATGATCCCTTATCATATTCCAATTTTTCCCATTTAAAAAATTTAAATGTAAACCAAAAAATCTCTTATCTTTTTACCACATATGAAAATACTAGCCATTTTCCACTAGAACTCATTACATAAACCATTTATCCTCATATCAATGATGATACAACATAATGTTTCAATGTTTAACCTTATATTTTCATTACTCCCATCAAGAGGGTTAACGCACCCCTTGGGTGGCCTTAATTTTACCATTTCATCCTCCTTGCATACCATGTGGATTAAGAGGGGTTAATTTAATAATTTTGACATCCAATAAACCACATCTCATTAACGGAATCAAGAAAATATCAAGAATAGAAATAAGAACGAAACTCTACATGTAAAAATCGACAAGAAAACGAAGGAAAATGACTGGTAGACCACATATCATGAATCTTTTGGGGAATTCAATCCTAATCGAGGACATAGATACCAATTAAGCACACCATTTATTGCTCAACTAGGATCTTCATTTCGTAACTCACAACACTCCAAATAGCCTTGTATTAAAGTAGAATCACCCTTGGGAGCTATATGGAGCCTTGTTTCCTTCCTAGGGTTGTAAGAGTGGAGGTGGAGGAATATCCAATGTTGATACTTAATTCATCGTAATTGCATTTTTTTGTTTTTTTAATGTTTATGGGCAGCACTGTTTACCCTCATTATTTTCCAAACCATGCACATACCATGCAATGGCTACTGTTAGAAAATCCTTCTTTTGAAAAATTTACCTAGGTTCTCCACACAGTTAGGTCTAGCGATACACAGACTATTAATCTTCCCAAGAAAACTCTTTCCCCCTTTTTCATTTCCTAAACCATCGGAACACCCCGGAGTCGTCTTAAGTGTCACGACCCGCCCTCGGGGTCCATGCCGTGACTACCCCAAGCCCGACTTCCATAGGTCAGGGGCTGGCGACTAGCACCAAGGCGTAAATCCCGGTAAAATGGGAAGGCATTGCCTTTGTAAAGTAAACAAACACCATAGAGTAAGCAAGCGGAAAGTAAAAACTAAGCAAAAGCAGAGTACAACTGAAAGTGCGGAAAAGTAAAAGGGCCAGTATAAAAACCCAATCTGAAAGTAAAGTACAACTCGAAAGGGAAAACAGCAACTGAAAGGTAAAAGCCGCTACACCGAGCTGTCCACTGGAAATCCCACCTGAAGGGTGGGTACAGATAGCTCCTCTACTCCACGGGTCCCGCCGTCCGCTCCGAGCACGTCCCGCCCAGTGGTCCACCTCCGGGTACCGTCCCGCTCTGCAAGCCTCAGCTAAGGTCAACGCTGTCCGTCATCTGCAACCAACACAACGTAGTGTGGGCAAAGCCCGTGCAGGGGTGAGTATAAGCAACTCAGTAGGGACCCCGAGACCCCTGAAGGTCTCTCAAATCCACAAAGGATAAACCACAAAGAAAGGAACAATCACGAAGTAATAACCGACACTGCTTAGGTATATGCCCATACATATACCTAAGTCATCAATTTCAAATACGCTCCAACCTACGAGCCCAAGTACAACTCAGTCCACACAGGAATGTAAACATATTCCACACAGGAAAGCAAAATGTAATCCACACAGGATAGCATAACACAATCCACACAGGAAAGCAACAAGATTCAGCTCACACAGATATTCTTCTTCAAAAGAAGAAAAAGAAGATCTCTGATCCATCTAAGTCGTCGGACCCACGAAGGATCGATAGGTAACTAACCCCCGCAAAAGACCCACAAAGGATCGGGCCCACGTAGGACCTGTAGGCGCTGGTTCACACAGGACCGCTGAGCGCAAAGACCCACACAGGATCGGACCCACACAGGATCGGGCCCACACAGGACCTGTAGCACTGATCCACGTAGGATCGCTGAGTGCTGTAGTCGTCGCCGTCGAATCCAGACAGGATCTCTGTACTGTCGTCATCGCCGTCACAGTTGCAGTAGAAGCAGTAGTAGTCACAGTAACAGTCGCAGCCAGCACTAGGGTTCCCGCACACAGCAAGCTCGTTCGAAGGGTCCGCTCCACGAGCCGATAGGCTGATACATCAACAGTCACAAAGTCCAGATTTGATGTATCCAAAAGGTCCGTATCGTCAATAGGAACTCTACGCAACAGACGGCGCGTCGATCGAACGCCCTGTCTGAGAGTTATTGGCATTTTCGTCCCCGGGACCCGGTTGGTTTTTAAGGAAAAACCAACCCGACCGTACTCCACCTGCGTCCAAACCTCGGGCGGAGTATGCCAAAAGATCCGTCTTACTAAGAGGAACACAACAAAGCTGACGGCACATCAATCGGACGTCCGTAGCTCAAGATATGAGCGTTTCCGCTCCTAAGGCCCGGTTGGTTTCGTGAACGAACCAACCCGGCCGAACTCAAAGTATTCCGAAACCTTGATTGCGATATGCCGAAACGACCGTCTCGATCCAAGGATCGCGTTTCCGCAGACGGTTCGTCAATCGGAGGTCTGTGGCTCAAGATATGGCCAAAAGACTGAAACTGATTCGAAACGGGGGGTCCGGGTCCGGGCCGACCCGACCCGGCCGGCCGGCGGCGCGGCAGCCTGGAGGCGCGGCGGCCTGGCGCCGCACGGAGGCAGCGCGCGGGGGGGGGGGGGGGGGGGGGGGCAAATCCCCCCGCTTCTTGGAAAGGCGGCGCGACATTATGTCGCGCCCTTGTGTCAACAACGGCCCCCCTCCTGGGGGCCTGCTTCGTGGAAAAACCGGCGGGCCGCCTGCCCCCCCTCAAGGAATCCGACCCCCTCTTAAATGAGGGGGGTTTTGAGATGGCCGGGGGAATTTATTTCCCCCGGCCTTTGACCTTCTGGTCGGCCAACTGCCGGCCGGTTTTCTCCAACGGGACCGGAAAATCCGGTCCCCTTTTCGGCTTCCGACGCCGGCGGCCCGGCCGCCGGTCTCCTCGTCCCGCCGCGGCCCGGAACCAGCCGCGGTGTTCGTCATCCGGCGCGGTGCGACGGCACCGCGCCCCTCCGCCGCGCCTTCAATTCCCCTTGACGCTGCGCGACGACGTCGCGTTCTTGATGATTCTTCCATGGCGCGGTGCGACGGCGCCGCGCAATATAATCGCACGATTAACCGCGTGGTGCGACGGCACCACGCCACCTTGTTTCCACCCGCAAGGTAAATCAACAAGAACAATGGAGGGGGTTCGGCCGTGTTCATGCGGTCCGGCCCCCTCACGTTAAAAGATAACACAACTTAAATATCCTTTCGTTAATAATACTAGAACCACGAACAAGAATAATAATCAAACAAAAATCAACAACCCCTACCTTGGGTATAAGTTCGACGATTTGTCAACGTCCCGCGGAAGAAAACGTCGCGGAGGTTGGCGTCACGGTAATCGTTCGTCAAATCCGACGACGAAGAGGTACGTCGTTGGCGAATCTTCTTATGTCGACGAAGGGAGTCCGAGGAGGAAGCGGCGTTCCGTCTCGTTGACACGGAGGACGAAGAAGAGAGGAGCGGCGTTCTTCATCGGAGTTTGAGCATTCTTCGTCGGAGCTTGAGCGTTCTTCTTCAAAGATTGAAGAAGAAAGAAAAGCTCTCAAATCCTCACAAGATGGCTAAAGAGATCTAACCCAACAAAATAAGATAAGAGCTTATTTTATTCACAAACTTAACAAATTAATTTCAAAGGTTTGAAATTCAAAAAGGATAACTCCAAAATTAAATAACTCATGTCATTTAAAGAGGGGTTAATGGAGTTGGGAGAAGATGAAAAGTTTAGGGTTCGTGTGGGCCCCACCACACTTAATCCTCTCAAGGGAGGTTAAGTGGGTGTGGGTCCCACCCCTAACTTCCTTTGAGAGAAGTTAACTAATAAGTTTAAATAAAAATATGTAATACACAATTTTTATTTAACTTATCCTAAACTCCCAAAAACTAACTCTCATCCTGAAATAAACGCAACCTCAGAAAAGGTCTCCTTAAGCGAATATCGGCGCTGCGAGTTCATCGGTGCCCTCGGAATTAAATTCCGAGTATCGGATCAAAAGTTAGAAATTCCCGCTCGTTCGTTCACTGAATGTACCCGAGACAAACTTCGGAAATTGATTCCGGGCACTCCGGGCCTCGGAATCAGGTGCCGTCAGAAACCGCGCTCTTGTAAAATTCTAAAGAAAATTTAGAAAAAATTTCCCTTAAATTTTACGGGTCTTTACATTACTCCCACCTCAGGTCTTTACGTCCCCGTAAAGATACATCAAAAACTAGGGAAACAAATGAGGGTACTGAGCACGCATCTGAGCCTCCGGCTCCCATGTGCTCTCCTGGAGATTCCCGTGCTCCCATCTGATGCGCACAAGAGGAATCGATTGCCCACGCAGGACCCGCTCCTGTCGATCCTCTATCTCCACCGGGACCTCCGTAAAAGTCTCCCCATCGTCAACGTCAAGCTCCACATGGTCAATGACGTGCGTCGGGTCGTGCACGTATCTCCTCAGCTGGGATACGTGGAAGACGTCGTGCACCCGGTGCAACTGAGGTGGCAGAGCCAGGCGATAAGCCACCTCGCCAACCCTGTTGAGGACCTGGAAGGGTCCGATGAAGTGCGGAGATAACTTGCCGCCTCGGCCAAATCTCGGAATACCACGTCGAGGTGAGACCCGCAAGAAGACGTGGCCGCCATCCTCGAACTCTAGTGGCCTCCGTCTCCTGTCATAATATGACTTCTGCCGGCTCTGAGCTGTCCTCATCCGCTCCTGGATGACCTGGACCTTCTCTGTCGTGGCCTGGACCATCTCCGGTCCCACAAGTGCTGACTCCCCAGGGTCTGTCCAGCACAAAGGAGATCTACAAGGTCGGCCGTACAACGCCTCGTACGGTTCCATCCCGATGGTGGAGTGGTAGCTGTTTTTGTACGCAAACTCCACCAAGGGTAGGTGGTCCTCCCAGCTACGACCAAAGTCGAGAACACATGCGCGGAGCATGTCCTCGAGAGTCTGAATGGTCCTCTCCGTCTGACAATCCGTCTGAGGGTGAAAGGCTGTGCTCAGACGTAGCGGCGTCCCGAACGCCTCCTGTAACCCCTTCCAAAGCCGGGAAGTAAAGAGGGCATCTCGATCGGATACGATAGATGATGGCACGCCATGGAGCCGCACAATCTCCTGAACGTAGAGACGTCCCAAGCTCTCCACTGAGCCCTGCTCTCTGATGGGTAAGAAGTGTGCCGACTTGGTGAGTCGGTCAACAATCACCCAGATGGAGTCGTGACCTCTGTAAGTGCGTGGAAGTCCAGTCACGAAGTCCATAGATATGCCATCCCACTTCCACTCCGGAACCTCCAAGGGCTGTACAAAGCCTGCTGGTACCTGATACGCTGCCTTCACCTGCTGGCAGGTGAGGCATCGAGAAACGAACTCTGCTACCTCCTTCTTCATGCCCGGCCACCAGTGCTGTCGACTGAGGTCCGGGTACATCTTTGACACTCCAGGATGTACCGCCAAAGGAGAAGTGTGAAACTATCTCAGCACTTCCTCTCGCAAAGCGACTGGTACCATGGTACGTCCTCTGAAAAGGATGTCGTGCTCTGCTCCAAGGGAGAAACCATCAGGTGCCTGTCCCGAGGATATCTGTTCACGCCGTGTCTCACAGTCAGCATCCTCACGCTGTGCCTCCCTGACCCACTGCAGTAGTGGAGGGGTGACTGTGAGAGACTGGAGGAAGGCTGCTCCATCTCTATCCACGAAGGATATCTGCAAAGAGGCTAGCTGCTCCGTCGCCTCCTCATGTAGCTGAATGCCCGTCCTCCTGCTGAGGGAATCGGCTACTACGTTCCCCTTACCAGGAGTATAGACTATCTCAAAGTCATAGTCCTGGAAGAACTCGAGCCATCGCCGCTATCTCAGGTTCAGGTCCTTCTGCGAGAAGATATACATGAGACTCTGATGATCGGAAAAGACTGTAAAACGCTCGCCCATCAGATAGTGTCTCCATGTCTTCAGAGCGAAGACCACTACTGCTAACTCCAGGTCATGGGTAGCGTAGTTCTGCTCATGCGGCCTCAACTGACGTGATCCATAGGCGATCACTGCCCGCTCCTGCATCAGAACACATCTGATTCTGGTCCCTGATGCATCGCAGTAGACTGCGTACCCTACTCCCTCCTCGGGCAACCTCAAGATAGGTGCGCTAGTCAATCTCTGTCTCAGCTCCTGGAAGCTCTGCTGACATCTGTCTGAAAACACGAAGGGTTTCCCCTTCTTCGTCAAAGCTGTGAGTGATGCCGCAACTCTAGAGAAGTCTGGCACGAATCTCCGATAGTATCCAGCTAGTCCCAAGAAACTCCGAACCTTAGTCACGCTCCTGGGTGGCTCCCAAGCTAACACAGCCTCAATCTTCGCGGGATCCACTGCAACTCCCGCCTCAAGGATAACGTGTCCCAAGAAGTGGACCTCACGTATCCAGAACTGGCACTTCGAGAGTTTTCCATAAAGCTGGTGCTCTCGGAGTGTGTCTAGTACAACTCGCAAGTGATAGGCGTGCTCCTCCTCTGTCGTAGAGTAAATCAGAATGTCGTCGATGAAGACCACAACAAACCGATCGAGGTATAGCTGAAAGATCCTGTTCATGAGAGCCATGAACACTGATGGAGAATTGGTTACACCGAAAGGCATAACCAAGAACTCATAGTGGCCATACCGACATCTGGAAGCCGTCTTCTGCACATCCTCGTCTCTCACTCTGAGCTGATGATAGCCTGACCTGAGGTCTATCTTCGAGAGCCACTATGCTCCCTTGAGCTGATCAAAGAGGTCATCAATCCTCGGTAGCGGATACTTGTTCCTCACTGTCACCTGGTTCAGGCGACGATAGTCATCACAAAGTCGCAAGATTCCGTCCGCCTTCTTGGCGAACAAAATCGGGGAAGCCCAGGGTGAAACACTGGGTCGGATGAACCCCTTGCCCTGCAAGTCCTCCAACTGTACCCGTAACTCTCGAAGCTCGGCGGGGGCCATCCGATAAGCTGGAGTGGATATCGGGGCTTTCCCGGGGTACAAGTCAATATAAAAGTCTACCTCTCTGCGAGGAGGTAGTCCTGGAACGTCGTCGGGAAAAACGTCCGCAAACTGATCCACCACTGCAGGAAAACCAGGACTCCGCACGTCAACTGCTCCAAGGATGAGGCTAGCTAACTGATGAGTAATGGGTTGTCCTCTCCTCCGCGGAAGTCCATCCTATGCTTCTAAGGCTCCCTTCTCGCCGGTGAAGGTGAACCTGCTTCTGTCTGTGCGTACACATCGCACCTTGCGCCTAAAACAGTCAATCTGTGCATGGACCGTAGATAGCCAATCCATGCCCAAGATGACGTCGTAAGGCCTCGACGCTGCTACAAGAAGATCCCAGCCGAAGCTCTCGCCTCCTAGAGTAATCTCACACTGCCGGCACCAGTGCGTAATCGTCGAGTCTGCTCCCGTAGGAGTCTCTAGCCGTAAGGATCGAGCCAACGGCTCTGTCGGAATCTCCGAGCTCCGAACAAGGGCAGCGGCTATGAAAGAGTGACTCACTCCTGTGTCTATAAGAACTACAGCAAGGGTGGAATAGTCATAGATAGTACCTCGAATCATCTCGGGTGCGCCGTGGTCGTAGGCCTCTGGTGCCTGGAGCTGTGCCTGTCTCTGCCCGCCAGCTCCCTGTGGTCGGGGTGGACCTCCTGGTGGTGGTGGTGGCAGAGCCTCAAAGCGTCGCCCACCACCGGCTGCTCATCCAGCTCCTCTGCCTCGTCCGCCTCCTCCCTGCGGACCGCCACGGTCGACCCTCTGCCTCTGCCTCGGTGGTCCCTCAACCGTCTGCTGCTCCTCGGCACGGCGGGTCGGGCAGTCACGAGCCATGTGGCCCTGCCCGCCGCACGAGTAGCACTGTCTACCTCTCGAAAGACTGGCTCCTCGCTGTGTGCCCCGCACTGCTGAGCCAGTGTCCTGAGGTCGTCTGCCCGAAGGTCTGGTCTGTCTGGACCCCTGAGTCATCCGTCGACTGCCTGCTGCAGATGACTCTACCACGTGCCGCCCTGCGGTGGGTCGCTGCGCTGGTGTAGACTCAGCACGGAAGCTCTCGATCAGAAGGGCCCGCTCCAGTACTCCTGTCTGAGTCGGTATGCTGAGGGAGATCAGCGATGCCCTGATCTCATGTCTCAAACCCTGCTCGAAGGTCCGGGCCCGGAAGAATGGGTCCCGTACCATGTCGGTCGAGTAGCGCGAGAGATCAGTAAATCTCGCCGAGTACTGAGCGACCGTCATGCTGCCCTGCCACAGCTGAAGAAGCTCCTGGATACGCACCGCATGAAGGGTGGCAGGGACGAACTCCGAGCGGAAGAGACTCTCAAAGTCCGTCCAAAGAAGAGATGCCTCATCGTGCACCTGAAGCATCAAGCTCCACCATCGTCCTGCTGCTGCGTGTAGTAGGCTCGCAGCGAGGATCACCATGAGGTCTGCTGGTGTCCTCACTAGCCCAAACACTCGTACCACTGCCTCCAGCCAGTCCTCTGCTGCCTGGGGATCCGTCTCCCCGCGAAACCTGGGCGGTCGTTGGCGCTGAAACTCATGCAGTGCGCTGAGGCGACGTGCATCGTCAGCGGCTGCTGCTGGAAGCATCGGGGGCTCGGCGGGTAGAGCTACCGCCGGTGCCACTGCTGACAAAGGGCCCTGCACCGAGGCCTCGTCGCTCGGTGGGCTGTCGTCACGCTCGACTCTCGGAACCCTAGCTGGCTGCCATCGTGGGACCATCCTGAAAAGAAAAACAGGTGCGCCACGGTCAGAACAGTATACCTGGTGAGCTGATATAAGGAATCACAAAGAAAACTTTGAAACACACACGCAATAAATGTTCTCATGCATTAAGTCGGAAATCAGAAGTCAGGGTCCTGGTGTACGGATACGTCGGCCGCCGCACCAACACTGGACTCCCTGGACTGATAACCACACTCAATACGCTAAACATTTTTGCTTCACATAGAAAAGATCAGAATTCGCGGTAGAACCGAACTCCTCTGATACCAATTTGTCACGACCCGCCCTCGGGGTCCGTGCCGTGACTACCCCAAGCCCGCCTTCCAAAGGCCAGGGGCTGGCGACTAGCACCAAGGCGTAAATCCCGGTAAAATGGGAAGGCATTGCCTTTGTAAAGTAAACAAAAACCACAGAGTAAGCAAGCGGAAAGTAAACACTAAGCAAAAGCAGAGTACAACTGAAAGTGCGGAAAAGTAAAAGGGCCAGTATACAAACCCAAACTGAAAGTAAAGTACAACTCGAAAGGGAAAACAGCAACTGAAAGGTAAAAGCCGCTACACCGAGCTGTCCACTGGAAATCCCACCTGAAGGGTGGGTACAGATAGCTCCTCTGCTCCACGGGTCCCGCCGTCCGCTCCGAGCACGTCCCGCCCAGTGGTCCACCTCCGGGTACCGTCCCGCTCTGCAAGCCTCAGCTAAGGTCAACGCTGTCTGTCGTCTGCAACCAACACAACGTAGTGCGGGCAAAGCCCGTGCAGGGGTGAGTATAAGCTACTCAGTAGGGACCCCGAGACCTCTGAAGGTCTCTCAAATCCACAAAGGATAAACCACGAAGAAAGGAACAATCACGAAGTAATAACCGACACTGCTTAGGTATATGCCCATACATATACCTAAGTCATCAATTTCAAATACGCTCCAACCTCCGAGCCCAAGTACAACTCAGTCCACACAGGAAAGTAAATGTATTCCACACAGGAAAGAAAAACGTAATCCACACAGGATAGCACAACACAATCCACACAGGAAAGCAACAGGATTCAGCTCACACAGGTATTCTTCATCAAAAGACGAAAAAGATGATCTCTGATCCATCTATGTCGTCGGACCCACGAAGGATCGATAGGTAACTAACCCCCGCAAAAGACCTACACAAGATCGGGCCCACGTAGGACCTGTAGGCGCTGGTTCACACAGGACCACTGAGCGCAAAGACCCACACAGGATCGGACCCACACAGGATCGTGCCCACACAGGACCTGTAGCACTGATCCACCTAGGATCGCTGAGTGCTGTAGTCGTCGTCGTCGAATCCACACAGGATCTCTGTACTGTCGTCGTCGCCGTCACAGTAGCAGTAGAAGCAGTAGTAGTCACAGTAACAGTCGCAGCCAGCACTAGGGTTCCCGCACACAGCAAGCTCGTTCGAAGGGTCCGCTCCACGAGCCGAGAGGCTGATACATCAACAGTCACAAAGTCCAGAGTTGATGTATCCAAAAGTTCTGTATCGTCAATACGAACTCTACGAAACAGACGGCGCGTCGATCGGACGCCCCGTCCGAGATCTATTGACATTTTCGTCCCCGGGGCCCGGTTGGTTTTTAAGGCAAAACCAAACCGACCGTACTCCACCTGCGTCCAAACCTCAGGCGGGGTATGCCAAAAGATCCGTCTCATTAATAGGAACACAAAAAAGCTGATGGCACGTCAATCGGACGTCCGTAGCTCAAGATATGAGCGTTTCCGCTCCGAAGGCCCGGTTGGTTTCGTGAACGAACCAACCCGGCCGAACTCAAAGTATTCTGAAACCTTGAGTGCGATATACCGAAACGAACGTCTCGATCCACGGATCGCGTTGCCGCAGACGGTTCGTCAATCGGAGGTCCGTGGCTCATGATATGGCCAAAAGACTGAAACTGATTCGAAACGGGGGGTCCGGGTCCGGGCCGACCCGGCCCGGCCGGCCGGCGGCGCGGCGGCCTGGCGGTGGCGGCGCGGCAGCCTGGCGGCGCAGTGGCCTGGCGCCGCATGGAGGCAGCGCGCGAGGGGGGGGGGGGGGCAAAGCCCCCCGCTTCTTGGAATGGCGGCGCGGCATTTTGCCGTTCCCTTGTGTCAACAATGGCCCCCCTCCTGGGGGCCTGCTTCGTGGAAAAACCGGGGGGCCGCCTGCCCCCCCTCAAGGAAACCGCCCCCCCTCTTAAATGAGGGGGGTTTTTGAGCTGGCCGGGGGAATTTATTTCCCCCGGCCTTTGACCTTCCGGCCGGCCAACTGCCGGCCGGTTTTCTACAACGGGACCGGAAAATCTGGTCCCCTTTTCGGCTTCCGACGCCGGTGGCCCGGCCGCCGGTCTCCTCGTCCCGCCGCGGCCCGGAACTGGCCGCGGTGTTCGTCGTCCGGCGCGGTGCGACGGCACCGCGCCCCTCTATCGCGCCTTCGATTCCACTTGACGTGGCGCGACGGCATCGCGTTCTTGATGATTCTTCCACGGCGCGGCGCGATGGCGCCGCGCAATATAATCGCACGATTAACCGCGTGGTGCGACGGCACCACGCCACCTTGTTTCCACCCGCAAGGTAAATCAACAAGAACGATGGAGGGGGTTCAGCCGTGTTCATGCGGTCCGGCCCCCTCACGTTAAAAGATAACCCAACTTAAATATCCTTTCGTTAATCATACTAGAACCACGAACAAGAATAATAATTAATCAAAAATCAACAACCCCTACCTTGGGTATAAGTTCGACGATTTGTCAATGTCCCGCGGATGACAACGTCGCGGAGGTTGGCGTCACGGTAATCGTTCGTCAAATCCGACGACGAAGAGGTACGTCGTTGGCGAATCTTCTTATGTCGACGAAGGGAGTCCGAGGAGGAAGTGGTGTTCCCTCTCGTTGACACAGAAGACGAAGAAGAGAGGAGAGGCGTTCTTCGTCGGAGTTTGAGCGTTCTTCGTCGGAGCTTGAGCGTTCTTCATCAAAGTTTGAAGAAGAAAGAAAAGCTCTCAAATCCTCAAAAGATGGCTAAAGAGATCTAACCCAACAAAATAAGATAAGAGCTTATTTTATTCACAAACTTAACAAATGAATTTCAATGGATTGAAATTCAAAAAGGATAACTCCAAAATTAAATAACTCATGTCATTTAGAGAGGGGTTAAGGGAGTTGGGAGAAGATGAAAAGTTTAGGGTTCGTGTGGGCCCCACCACACTTAATCCTCTCAAGGGAGGTTAAGTGGGTGTGGGTCCCACCCCTAACTTCCTTTGAGAGAAGTTAACTAATAATATTAAATAAAAATATGTAATACACAATTTTTATTTAACTTATCCTAAACTCCAAAAAACTAACTCTCATCCCGAAATAAACGCAACCTCGGAAAAGGTCTCCTTAAGCGAATATCGGCGCTGCGAGTTCATCGGTGCCCTCAGATTTCAATTCCGAGCACCCGATCAAAAGTTAGAAATTCCCGCTCGTTTGTTCACTGAATGTACCCGAGCCAAACTTCGGAAATTGATTCCGGGCACTCCGGGCCTCGGAATCAGGTGCCGTCAGAAACCGCGCTCTTGTAAAATTCTAAAGAAAATTTAGAAAAAAATTCCCTTGAATTTTACAGGTCTTTACACTAAGGACTTGGGAAAACATGTAATTTTTCAAAAAAATTTATTAAAAAGAAACACATAAAAAACAAATGAAATAGTAAAATCTGAGATCTTACAACCTAACCAACTTATAATGGCTCATCCTCTAACCTCTGTTTCATATCATCATTAAGATTCCAATAAAAATGAGTAGGGAAAATGGGACCACGTGTCCGATTCCCACTCCCATGTTTTTTCTGGAACGTTTCCATGAATCCATAGAACACAAACCAAGGGCACAAACTTTATTGGAAAAACATTCTCACTATAATCCACAATATGAAATTGGTGCTACTCAAAGGAATAATCAGGCGCAAGTTCAAAATCCTCAGATTTTATCACATGAGATGGATCAGGATGATACAATAAGAGTTTTGAATCATACAAAACATCATGTATCCAAATGCAGCACTGTGTAAGATCCAATCTATGTGATATCGGTCTGATCCCTTCAACAATCTAAAATGGCCCGAAATATCTTGCTACCATCATGCCCTCCTTCTGAATTCAATGGTGGCCTAAATATGGTGACACCTGAAGAAACGCACTATCACCATCCATGTAATCATTAGGTCTAAGATGCCAATCATCATTTTAATTCCTCCTACTCTGAGATATATCCATATGCTTTTCAATCAAACAAACCTTTTCCAATGTATCATACACAAGACTCGATCCAAACTGCTCATAATCTCCATCCTCTAACTAACAAAACATAGATATACATAGTCTCTCATAAAGTTCCTCAAAAGGATCCACATGAACTTTATCCTGAAAGCTGTTTTTGTAAGAAAACTCAAGAAGCGACAAGGGATTTTCCCACGAACCGCTGAGATCCAAAGGACAAGCTCTCTAATTGTATTCTAATAACTGAATTGTACTATATGACATCTCATTAGTCTGTGAGTGGAAATCCATAATCATAAACACTTGTGTACCAAGTGACTTATTTAGTCCCCTCTAGAAGCACGAGGAGAATCGTGGATCACAATCTAAAACAATGGTTCTCTTCACACCATGCAACCATATTATTTCTCAAAATTACATTTTCCCCAACTGGTCAGCTGTATAGATCTCTTTGATTGGAAAGAAATGTGCCACTTTTTTGAAATAATCTACCACAACCCAAATTGTATCATTCTTATGAGGAATCCTCGGAAAACCCACTACAATGTCTATCATGACATCATTCTACATCTTTTATGGAATAGTAAATGACTACAACAACCATCATAGATGTTGATGTTCAAACTTCACATGCTGAAAGGTAAGGTATCAGTCCACATAACTCGCAACTTCTTTCTTCATTTCTATCCACCAAAACTACCTAAAAATATCATGATACTACTTAGCCATTCTAGGATGAATTTCCCACTTTGATGCATGAAAACCATTCGTCAACTCCTCTCATGCATCTACTCGCACCAAAACAAGACCATGAATGTATAAAACACCAACATCACTAAAATTCCTACCAGATGGTGACTCCCCACCATTAATACTTTCCTTCATAACCAAACACTCTGTTTATACCAGACTCTCTTTAACTCATCCCATATTTGCAGAATCAAATACTATAGATTCATGGTCAATATACGTGTTCTCATTCGGTACCTCCAAATGCCTATCAACAGTCAAGGCTATCATCATGCACTATGAACGATATTACTGAAAAAATTGATTCTGAGCCTTCTATATCAGAGAATTGAAATCAATAATCTCTTTATCTAATAAGTACAACAACTCAAAATCAAAAGAATAAATTTACTCAACCCAATGTCACAATTGATGATTCAAATAGAATGGATAGAAGATGTATTTGAGTCTTTTATGGACGGTAAACACCATAAAGGGTTCACCAAACATGTAATGTCTTCAACACATTAAGGCATGAACCACAACTCCTATCACTAGGTAATGAGTAGGATAATTACATTCATGAATATTAATCTAACTCGACGCATAAGCTACAACCTGATAATCCAACATCAACATTTCCCCATGTCCAACACCGGACACATAACAGAACAAGGTGTACAATCATACCTAGTTCGAGTAAGATCCAAATCGGTGCGGCAGTCGCCCACTTCTTCAGATCCTAAAAATAATTCTCATAATCCTCTTAATAATCAAATTTAATCCCCTTCATTGATAATCCTACGAGTGGCAGATCCAAAAAATATTAACATATAATAATCCTTTTGTAATAACTAGCCATTCTCATAAAAATCCAAACATTAGAGACATTCTTGGGTTGCTCCCTAGACACTAAAACCTGCACCTTTTCTGGATCCATCGATAGAACTGACTTAGAAATGACGTGTCCTAGAATGTGAACATATTCCATACAAATATAACATTTTGATTATTTTTCATAAACCATGTGCTTTCATAGTGTACTCAAGACAATTTCTAGATGTTTGGCATAATCGTAATGATTTATTTAGTACACCAAGATGTCCTAAATGAATACCACAACAACATGATACAGATATGGGTGAAATATCTTGTTCATAATGGCCATGAACACTTCTGGTGCATTGGTCAGTCCAAACATCATCACCAAAAATTTATTGTTCCTGTACCCAATTCAAAAGGCTATCCAAAGAATGATACAGGTCCTCAACCTTAACTAATGGTATCCTGATCTGAAATCAATCTTAGAAAACAATGAAGAACCTATGAGTTGATAAAATAGGTAATCGATTATTGGAATAGGGTATCATTTCATAAGAGCAATCTGGTTCAACTTTCTATATTCTACACATAACCTCGGTGATCCATTACCCTTCTTAGAAAACAACACCATATTTCTTCAAGGTGATGTAAAGGTATGGACAAACCACTTCATGCTCCAATTTATCTAATAGAACATTTGATTGTTGGATCTCTTCCTGTACAATTTGATATGCTGGAATGGATACTAGATCCTCTCCAAGAAACAATTAGATCATAATCTCAACATCTCTCTCAGGTATAAAAAACTGAGAAGTCCTCAGGAAACACATCCAGAAACTAGTCGACAACAATACGGTATGCTGGCTATCTTTTCTCCCCATAACCTAACATAAGCCATACTACTTGAGTTGTGAATTCCCTCAACTACTAGCATAGTGGACCTGGATGGCCCGCTCGAGTATCCCACTCACCACAAAGAACATAAGTGATTCCATTGAGAGATGTAAATGTTTTCATACATCGATAATAATCATTATGAAATTGATATAACACCAAACAGTCCATTCCAAAGATTAGGACAAAACCATACATCTCTAGGACAAAAAGCTCCCACATATAAAAATACCCTGCAGTCTCAAGTGCACAACCCTTACACAACCTGATGTCCTCAACTTGTACTCCTAACAGAGTATCAAGAGACATTACCCCACATACAGTCTCCACAGTTATGAGAAACACAACTATGAACTGAGAATAAATAAAATAACATGAAGCACCTGTATAAAATAAATAACTAGTATGTGTGGTTGCTAGAAGAATCATACCTCGAATAGTAGATGGTCCTACCTCACCACCATCAGGTGTATCCTGAACTGCATTGAGATGACAAGCCTTTTTACCAATGGATCTATCCCAAGTACACTGCACTCCACTCCTTTTTTGGTAAGGATGATCTCTCCCTATAGTTCCATGTCCACCGCCTCTACCAGTATGACCCATGAAGCTAAAACTTCTTGACATACATGGGTTAGTTGACCCATGCCAATGATCAACATCTGGTTCTAAAATCCATCATTCCTTGACTATAGTGTTTTCTTACAGAGCCTCTACAAGTGTCCTAGTATGTCGCATGCTCAGCACTCGCCCGGTGGGTGGGGACACAGATCATAATTGTGTCCGATCCAACAACACTGATCATAAAAGACAAATTTTACACCCTAGGAATCTGACCACCTCTTATAGCCACTCTGTAGACATCCACCCTACTAGGAATTCCCATAATGGTGCTTCTTACTATCGAAAGATACACTGCTTTCTTTACCATCTCGTGGAACATGTTCACTACCTAAAGCACCCTTTAGGTTCCCCTCTAAAATAAAGGCATGATCCACCACATCATCAATCCATTTCAGACAAAATTTATTCTTCTAAGATCTGATTTCGTGTATATTCCCATCCTATAAGAATTTTTCTATGGCTGCCTTATCTCCTATCAATGACAGAATTAAGGGTCTCAACTCAATGAAATGACTGTCATAGTTCATTACCAACATTTCCCCTAGGACAACCTCTTAAAATCTGTAACCTTCTCCTAATTAAATCTTTCTAGTTAGAAGTTCTTAGGAATATTCTCTAGACATTATTTCCACATCATTCTTCAGCCAACTCTATTTGAACCATGATGTCCCACCAACTCTTTTCCTGACCTCTCAGTATATAGGCTGATAACATGACTTGATTATTGAGAGAAATATATATATGTTTAAGAATAGTTTGGCTGGACTATATCAAAATCTCCTCAACCACATTCCCACCCTCTCTAGTAAAGGTCATAGGGTGATGTAGCTGAAACTCCCTGGTCAACTCAAACATACTAGGTGCAACCCACCCTAGGTCTCATTCTATCATCGACATAAAATAAGAAAAATTATCCCAGAACTATTATTGATTATTTTAATTGATCACCATGATCGCTTCCTCTACTATTTTAGGAGCATTCTTGGCAACATTGTCATATCTCCCAATCGGTACTTGTCCTCGAGGTAGTATTTCTCTATAATGCAAAACCTGATCTTTAGATCTCAAACATGAAAATTTTCTGAGAAGGAAATAGATATAGGTTGGCTCATCACTTTCCACATCCAATAGAGTTCACATAAATAACCAAAATAATCCCACCCACAATCGAATGTCTATCATTGGTCGTCTCTCCTATGGCTATGGAGAACATAGTATCTAATTCACCTGGTTACAAACATTATCTTTTACACAATTCAAAATAGTTTTCATATTCCAAATTACTCTTAGAACATCCTAATACAATTTATCTTCTTTATTAATCCCCGTTTTATAGTTACTACATACCTATTTCACATTCATTTTTACCCATTCATACAATTCATTAGGAAAAATATCATTTCTTTTAAGGAAAAAAACTCATCCTACCATTTATATCTCGCACACCCTTCCTGTGTGTGTTCATAACATGATTCGTGTCACCTCCTTCATAGGTGACTAGAATGATGCATAAATTCACAACCTCATACAATTTTTTCCATATGAAACATATCACCAAACTGTAAAATAAATAAACAAGTTCATCACTTGATGGTGAAATATCATCAAATATAACAACACACAATAAGAATGAAAATACATTTCCATGTTGACTTGGGGTTCCCCTCATACCTAGTATAGATACTACCAAGAGTGGTCTCATACCAAGGACTAACACCTTCTTAACATCTGAAATACCATTCCTCAAATAGAAAGAAATATAAAATAACTCATCTGATAATACTTTCTATCAAACCTGACACCAAGGCCACTAAATTGGTGCCCTGACTCGGGTCCCCGCATGACATCATGTGTGGCTCCCCATACTCCAGAGGCTTCTGACTAGAAGCATGGGTCAAATAGGATACATAGGGATACTATACCCTCTATACAAGGGTAATACACAATAGAAAATAGTTTAAATAGTGAAAAAAATAAAATAAATAACAAGCATAAATAACTAATTCCCAAACTCGGTATGCCCATATACAATAGTAAATATGTCATGCCATGATATAGTGCCACATGAACCCCCCCCCCCCAAAGGAAAAATGCAGTATCCTCAAAATTGTCTAGACTCTATGTCTGGAACCTCAATCATACCTTTCCAATGTACAACTCAACTCCCTAGCATAAGTCTCTAGCCCTTGTCCACACTTGTATGCATAAAATCTACTCGGGTATACAATGGAGGATCGAGCTGTGTGTGAGAATTCCTCAATAGTCCACCAAGAATGGTATATAAAAAATATCCAGAAAAAGTATATAGTTCATGTATGTTATAAATAATGGAAAATTGAGGTAAATAGTTAAATTTCCATTCAATACTATGTTCCTTTAAATTATACTACCATTGAATCCATGTTCACTACCTAGAAATTTCATTGTTTAATCTACACTTTTCATTTATTCAATTGAATAGGAATGTTCCATATTCTCAAGAGCATGAGAATAGTAATAAATTCATATATCATTAGGAATTAAATTTTAACCACCTCATAATCCTCACCTTGAAGCCTTAGTATGGATGGAATGCAACTATTAGTGGAAGAGAACTCTGTCCCTTTCCCTAAGTCATGCATTTTGGGATGGAGCTAGAACCTCTATCCAACTTGACCAATGGGCATAAAACCTCGTGTTTATTCCCCACACTATTAATCCATGTGCACATGATTATTTATCATTCAACACTATTAATCATATCACAACAAGAAAAAAAATGTCTTTTAAAACATCATAACAATAACAAAAAATGAAAAATAAGAATTTTTACTCAATCCATCAACACATTTAGCATTTATATTACTTAACCCTTTAACCACATTCCCTTTTCCCTTCTATATTTTACTAATCAAATTCAAGTGTAAAGAAGATTCCTTATCATATTCCTAGTTTTCTCATTAAACCCATTTAAATGTCGTCCAAACAACACCTTATACATTAACCACATTAGACACTACTAGCCACCATCAATTACAAATCATTACATAAACCAATTAACTGCTTTTCTAAGCTTTTATATCATCAGTTTTCAATTTCACACATTATATTTCTATTAGCCATATAGAGAGGTCCGGCACAACCCATGGGTGGCACTAATTTGGTCATGTAATCCTCTTTTCATCCCTTTTGAATAACGAGGGGTTCAATTAATTATTTAGACACCCAATTCATCACATATCATTAACAACATCACGGAAACATCATGAAGAGAAACATGAACAAAAACCTACTTGCAAAAATCTATACGATAACCATGGGATATGACTTGTAGACCACCTAGATTGATTCATTAGGTGAACTCACTCCCAATCGAGGCCTTAAATCCCAAATAAACACACCATTGAAGCCTTAACCCTGATATTCATTTCACAACCAACGACACTCCCAAATGCCTAGGATTGATGGATAATAACACATGGAGTACTTGGGAACATTGGTTCATTCCAAGGATTTCTAGAGGGTAGGATGATGAAAATCATGATTTCGTACTTAATTCCTCATAATTGAATTTAGGTAAAAAAATTAATTGTTTTTGGGTTGCACTATTTACCCACACAGTTTTCCAAACCGTGCACAAACAGTGCGGGTGTTATTGTCCAAAAATCCTCTTTATGAAGGGTGTACCTGAAATGTGTCCCAAACTGTGTGCTAAATGTGTGGAGGCTTGTGTCCAAAAATTCTCTTTCTGCATTTTTTTCCAATTCTATTTTCAGGGTTAGGTCTAACCGTGGACAAATCATGCATCACGCTCAAAAAAATAATTTTCCCCTTTTTTGTATCCTAGGCCCCCCGAACCTCCTAAGCCTTCTTAAGAACATGATAAAACACTTTATTTACCCAAAAAATAGATTAAACGAAAATGCAAGTAAATCATACCTTATAGAGAAAACTAAGATCATACAACACATATCTTTATAAAAATATATATTAATTTCTTATAATATCTCAATATCTATTTGATAACAACATTCATTATTTTAACTATTTATGGTGCTCACTACCTTGTTTTCTCGACTACGTTTTAATTTGTTATTTATTGTTAAAATTAATTAGACGGTTGATTAATCATCACTAAAATGTAAAAAATTAATTAATTATCATATATATTCCTTACATATGTATTCAAAGTAGTCCTTAATATTTGGAGATAATAAATGATGTGCACTATTCACTGACATGGTAGGTCGTACGTATGCATGATCACAACTTTCATTTAGCTGATGTATAAAGGGGAAAAAACTAAATGACACATATGTATATTATATTCCATTATAAAATATATGTTATTTATGTTATTTATGTTTATTAAAATCATCATTTATATATTCCATGAATGGAATAAATGAGTCATATCGCTTTGATGGGGCGATAGTCCACATATTATGAAACAAAATTATCGTATTTACATAAGATAGAAAGAAAAAAGGTATGTTATAAATATAAATAACATAATAATAAGAAAATTATATATATAATATAAAACATATCTAAAAATATTTTCAATCATAATGGCCACTATTATAGACAGTAATGGGAAAAATAATCAATTATTTGTTCGTGAAATAGTAGTTCTTCGTACATAGAAATAGTTTGTTATTTTCCAATTTAGATGGTAGTGTGTGTAATTTTAGCTAAAACTGTAAAGAAATACTAGTATACATGGGATAATATATTTGTTATATAATAGTTGTATAAATATATTTTAAGGGGTTTATAATGTAAATTAATCTAGGGATCTTGAGAGAAGGTGTTACAACTTAATCGAGTAAATTTTTCGGTTAGTACCAAACGGTATACATGGAAGAATAACTACCCAATGGAAGGATTTAATTTATAAGGGATAGATATTGGAAATCTATTTGGATGATATTGTATAATTATATGTGGCTTGATATGTGAGAGGAAGGTTGAGAGGTGGTGGCCTTTTATAGGGAAGTAAATGGACTCACTTGTAATTTTTTGAAATAGGTTAGTTGAGCACATGTTCTGGCCTAAAAAAGTAATAAAAGCCATTGAAATCAATAATGGAAGGTTAATGGGAGAATTTTTACAATTAATGGGTTTTTTTATAAGTTCCTTTGACATTTTGGCCCCTATGTTATAGGTTTACTTCTTTATTATGTTTATTTTTTCGATAATAGATGTACACAATTTTATTTAATATTACTAATATTTTGGGTAAAAAATAAATTTTGTCGTATTATAAATTCGAAATTTTTATGATTCCCAAAAATGGAATTTAGTTTTCTAATTTCCAATCATATAATTGGTACAAATCGATTTAATATTGATCACGTATATGAGATGACAATGTAGGTTTTTAAAATCAAAAAATCTGAAGAGTGTAATGTTTTTATAATTAATTTCAAAGTGAAATTGGTTATAACAACATAAATTATATTAATTGAAAAAATCTCTATTAAAATTTTAATTTCATTTAAAATTATAGTTATTCCTTATATATAAATTATATGAAAATGTATTTTGGTAATGAAATTCAATATTTATATGTATTCATTAAAAATGAATAGTTTCATAAAAATATTTAAAATTAACCATATACGAAATATTATTACTAAAATTCTAATATTAATATTATTTTAACATATTAAATAAATTGTACTATCCACATTCATATTTAAAATGGGTTCTCAACTAAAATTCGGAAAATATAGTTAAAAAAATATAAAATTTTATGTGTAAAATATAGTTCCATCTTCTCTAATGTATAACTAACCTGATGGATGAATATCAAAAATATTTTATTCAATATATAAAATTTATATTTTAGTAATATATTCAATAATATTTATTAATTGTAATTATTTAGGAAAATCATCATCGGAAACAACAAAAAAATCATATCACTTTTTTACATCCTATTGATTATTATTTTCATTTAGCATTAATTGGTATCACATGATTTCATTATATATTTATTTAAAATATAATATTCTATATGATAGTTAATAATATTTATAATCTTTAATATAATGTCTAGGTTTTATCATATTTAATTAAATTATAAAAAATTCCTAATACATTATTATTTAGAAAAACTCAGACTTTTGTGTGACACAACTATCTTGGAGGGCTTCTCTTTCATGCAATGAAAGATATCATTGTACTTCATGAAATGAATTATATATAATCTATTTTGATATTAAATATATTATAAATTATCTTGATAGTATATAACCTTATGCGCTTTTGTCGAGTGGCATACACGCAGTCAAATTCAATGTTCTAAATTTAGATTTTTTGGAGGTTGCACCATGAAATGGATATTAATAAGATATATGTGGTATAATAATTATATAATAATAATTATATTTTAATTTCATATATATTAATTTAATCTATCCTTATTATCATCCATGTAGAATATAAATGGGAAAGACATCACATCGGTTCGTGAGGCGGTAATATATCGTACACACCAGCGTCTATATTGTACTCTAATGGGATGACAGGTAAGAAGTTATATGTATTATTATACATATAATTGTATATTAATATCATACAAAACATATATAAAAATTAAATCTACCAATATTTCTTGTCTTAGGAGGTTGTGATTTATATTGAACAATATCGGTTTGTGAGGCGGTTGTCCCCCACACACACTAATGATGCTTTCATATACAATTAGATTTGACTTGAGAGGGATTTATGTTATAAAATTAAGATAATAAAAAATTATTAGACTGAATATAATTAGTTCATTATATCATAATTTTTTTCAAATATTTTTAAGACCAGGGGGAATAAGGAAAATAATCAGCTTTGTTACAGACGTCACCTCTTCATCAGAAAAAAAATTGTTACCAAAAGGATTTGTAGACTCAATTTATGAAACAAAATAAACAATATTTTTTGTGTGTATGTACATGAGGGAGTGATTTTTTTAGTTATTATCCTCACAAATGGGGTTTTTTGTTTTTTTAATAGTTTTAGATATGAGGTGGCCTTTTATAACTAAGGTGGGTGTCATAATTGTAATCTCTGAATGAAATATGGTTCACCCATAATTTTCATTGCCAAAAGGATCGTATATAAAAAATTATACAGAATTTTTGGTGAATTATTTTATATATGGTTGTAAAATTTTTGTTGATAATATTTCTAGGTCATTTGACCATTATTCATTTAAGTTTTACCCCCTGTAAACTAATTTTCACTTTGACTGTAATAATTAATATTTTACTCTATTTCCATTCATTATAGTCAATAATAATTTTACCATATTATAAAACATAAATTATTGTTATTACCAATATGTGATCTGTTTTTCTAAATTAAAATTTAAATATTTAGAAATTAAAAATTAAAAATTATTCAAGTAGTTGCGATGAAAATGTAGTATTCTTAAGAGAAAGGATTCAAAAGATCAAAAGATTATAATAAGAAAATTCAACAAGAAAATGATTCCAATTTCCTTAATAATATTAATGTTTATATATATAATTTATTTACATTTATTTTTTAAACCATGTTGAAATAGCTTTCGTCATTCAAATTTATTGAATGTAATGGAATTTTTTCATAAATACAATTATTTTCCTGTATTCATAAAAAAACATGTATTTTTATAAAATTTTCAAAATATCACTCAAATTTAATTTTTACATGATTATAAAAGAAATAAATTTAATTATTTCATATAATTTTTCTTAAGTTATTAAATATTAATTTTAAAATATGTTTGTAAAATTAAACAAAACTACTTTTTTGAAAAATATTGTTATAAGCATAAAATTGGATATATTATTTTTTATTGTCAAGAAAATAAATAAGAGGAATGATATTAGTTTTTTTGAATATATCCTTTTTAAATTTAATTTAAAAAATTCCTAAAAATTCATTTGATTAAATTTTTTAATGAAAATTGTGCTTTTGAACATAAAAACCAATTTTTTGGAAAACAAATTTTTTGTTTTGAAATTGTTTTTATTTCAATTCATATTTAATTTGGGACTAGGTAATTCATTAAATTTAAATTTTTAAGCCATAAAATTTTATTATATGTTTATTCATCCTTATACTCACAGTTTTAATGGCTTGGTGATGAGTGTTAAATAATAATATATAAACTTTACATCATGTTTTGTTTAAACATGGTTTTTCATATAACACAAGCTACACTCAGATTTTAATTAAATGAAAAATTAATGCACTATTTCATATAATTAATTTTAAATTATATGTTCTTTGTAACTAAAAATATTGAAATGAATAAATTTTGTAAAAAATTTCACAAAATAATAGTGTGTTACACAAAACACATTAAGATTTTCTTTTTGAATCATATCAATGTGCACATAACATATTTTATAAAGGAATGTAATGAGGTCATATGAAACCTCACTAATGAACATGGGTCACCATAGAGGGATCAAACAACTATTTTTTATTTTCATTAATTCCTTCTCCCTCAGTTCCATAGCACTACAATATGGAAGTATCCCAATATATCATATCCCCACCTATTTAGGATTGCGTACTTAGAAATAGATTTCATAGGGGTTAAAAGCCTGTCATCATTATGAATATTAAGATATTATATTTCATTATATGAAATATATTCAGAATATACTTGAATAATAGATGCTCCTAAATAGTTCAAGTCTTCTAGTGAGCTCTCGAAGCATCTAAGGGAGTACATTAGTACTTTTCTAGCATCTGCAATAGTGAAATCCTATATTTTTCTGAAAATAATTTTTTCCCATATCCCAAGGAAATTATAGTGCATGATATGTTTAACATACCAACTCCCACTAAATAGTGTCATCATATACATTTTATCAAAATAAAATCATTTTATCACATCCTAGAGGCAATGGATATACATACTAATATCCCTATCCACATCTTTCCTAAATGTTAGCACATACCAGAAGCGGTAGTAGTAGATAGTCGTCATCATATCCTAGTATTCACCAGTGCTAAGCCTATATTCATATATTAATTTTATAGGAATTTTGGCAAGTTCTAAAAATTGATAATGAATAAAATTTGGTATATATCCTCATTCTATATAGAGACCATAAATGCAACTCGACGGGTACAATGTGGTTGACCCATTACCCTTCCAACTTCACTAGAGATCACCATAATTTATCGATTGTTACAAAATATTATTACCATATTTCCTGGTCCCTTCAGTGTAAGGAACTGTTTTAGAGTTTAATGACTTCAACTCGGGAGGTATTCTCATATTCAAACATGTATAAAATATGTCTATTATCATATATAGTGTCTATTTGAGCATAAGAACATATTCCCTACCAATCTAAGAAATCTTGTTGGCATACTATAATGGGAAAACATGTGTCCTATGTAGTCTCCCACCTGTCATGTTTGGGGTACCTAATGCATGGTCCTGATCAACATACAATGATTATCAAACATTAAATCTCAATAAGGGAAATGTGACTTATGAGAATGAAAATATTCTCCCTTTAATCAGTGATGGTATTCTTGAGGAACGTTAGATTATATCAGTTATTGACCAATAATATACTATATCGTCATGATATATAAAATTATAATGCAATCCTTGAGGTAAAATTCATGATGTTATGATCAGTAACTCTATAGGTCCTTCCTACATTAGCCACCACCAATATTAGTCATGTGGACACATATCATGGTGTGAGATAGGAAAGTGTTACACATAGAATGAAAATAATTCTGAATAATGGTCTTCTCATTCCAACACATTAAGCATTATTAACATGGAAGATCCTCCCCCTAGTGCCTTTTTAGGAGAATATACCACAGATTCCCTCAATATATCTGGAAAACAAAATAAATTAAAATCACTCTTATTAATATCAAAGACAAATAAGATCGTTGAGGTTGTCCCTAAGGGAATCAATTTGATGATCTTACCTATAATTAAAAATCACCTCAATGGGAAAGTCTTTTTATTGTTAAAAATAATTTTATTATACCCTCGTACCACGATTGGCATTATGTTTTGAGGAATGCTATACTAAGTTCCACATTACTGGCCATCCAAATATCATCCCAACCAGAAGAATGTCTTGGAAAATGATCATTATCAACACCAACCCTACACCAATTAATCTTCAACATAATGTATGATATTTCATATGATCCTAGTCTTATTGATATGGAAATAGATATTCCTAAAATTTTGTAAATCCATGTAGAGGAATAACATTTAAAGAAGAAGATAATTTCATTATTTTTTAGAAATAACAAGGTACGTATAATATACCAATCATGTTTTTCCCATGCTCATCTCCCAATATGAAATAAAAAATACTATGAGCGAGTAATTTATACACTCTCTCGATCTAGATCAATATATGATACATATCCCACTGAATATGAAACACATACCATATAGATAGAATACAAGACATGTCAAGACAATGGGAAACTTCTCCACAAATTTGACATGGCTTCCATTTTGTCTGCTTGCACCTGACGTTTTAAAGTCATTATTATGGCCTATATAATGCATTCTTAAATGGTATAAACGTTCATCATAATATAATTTATGAAACTGAATCTCAGGTACATATCAGCTGGTGGTCTTAACACAGATTGTTTTTATTTCAAAACACTCCTCTACAAGTGGATTCCATTGAAAAAAAGACATTATGTGGCACCATTTCATCATTATAGGCTTCAGGATATGGTTCTACACAAGCTAGACTGTCTATTCAATAGATCACCACTATCTATAAATACCATAAGAGGTAAACATTGGGGGATTATATCATTAACAAACTATTATATCAAGAATATAAATATGCTGAATATGGCTCTATATTTATAAAAAACCAATCCTTACACAACAAAACCACTATCATATGAATGTATTAATAAAAAATCAATGTTCTAGTACATCAAAATCATGATAAAAATAAATCCCAATGGCATCCACAATCACATTCATAATTGAAATATGAAAGTATCCATATCCCACATTGATGTATAATTTCTACATCCTTATCCACCATTAGGATTAAAAAATACCTATAGGGTTTAAAAATTTAATTTCAAGGATCCATGTAAACTCAAATTACTTGGATGGGGGTATTTATCCAATAATGAACTACAACTATTTTAGGATCAATATTTTCTAAGATGGAGAAATTTTCATAAGAAATGAATTCTTAGTAATGTTTTTATCATGTTCCACCAACAATATTAGGGAAATTCTCAGTGAATATTGTAGGAAATTCCCTTATAATTACCTTATGAAAACCATTGCAAGGAAAAAATTACGAAATAGTGGAAAAAATCACTTCATAAGAATTCCAAAATGGTCTAGTTGGAAGGTAAAGATAAAGGATTGTTATAATTCCTCTCTCTGTAATTTTTAATAAGTTAAAGGGTAAAAAAACCATTTAATGGTTATATTACTTCCCATTGGATATATTTATATGTTAACATCATCATCATTCTCCCCAAGAAATCGTAGTGAAAGAATCTAATATATACATTCATGAAGATGAATCCTCTATCCAAAAATGTTTTCTCTACAAGACACTAAAAGAATAAGTGTGTGAACAACATCATAAAAAGATTCAAAATATGGGACCCCTCATAATAAAAAATAATTTCTCACTTAATGATATTTTTAAAATTATATGGACACATCCCACCCTCCACCTAGACACATTTAAGCCCCAAATTTTGACAAAAGTTTTTCTTAATAATATACATGGTTTGGGGAATTATTGAGGCACTCAATTTCATTATTCAAGGGAAATATTCCAATTCTTTACAACACTAATGTGGAGGAAATCATCTCTCCTATATTAGATATTTTCTTATTTTGGAGAGACATCTAACTAAATAGGGAGTAATTCAACCATCCCAATGGTTCTGTGATCTAAATTTGTAATATATAAATATAATGTTCAAATGATGTTAAAATTTTCCTCCACTGAGGTTGTATCTAGATTAATATCAGTTGATCCACTAGAGGATAACTCCTACAAAATATACACTATAGATACAAGTGAATAGATCATATCTACATCTGCATGCTACCTCTACTCATGTTTCTTGTCAAATAATGATAATCTAGAGCTTAATGACTCCATACAATCTATAGAATCTTGAATGGGTCCATGTTGGTGCACTATATTCCAGTGAATATTAAAATAATATTATACCCTAAATGGGTCGATGTGACTACTCCTTCACCTAATTGTAGAAATTAATCATTCGCAATATTTAATATAACCAATGACCCATAACAACAGCAGATTAACTTAGTGTCATAGGGTGAACACATGATGGGAATATGAGCAATAAATATCCTCTCAATATCATATTATTTTGGGATACCATATTAGGACAAGTGATTTCTATTACAACATAATTCTTGCTAGATACATCATGTGATTGGAAGACCACCATTGGAAATGTGTTTCCTAGTTTAGCTCTATACTGGGAATGAATATGATCCAAGGTCTCAATACATTAATGAAACATGAGAATGATATGGTCTTATACTACATTTTAATATGGAATAGACAATACTAATACTTTGATATGACTCCCTCATTGGAAATTTTATTATAGACCAATATATAAAATCACCCTGATGAATTGAATATAGTGTTAATTCTTTTGGAATGGCCATAAAGATTCATATATTTTGAAAATAAATTACCAAGGTGAAATTATTCCATTAGAATATCAATGTTTAAAACTCACACATCCCTAGAAACTAAATTAAAAGGGGATAAAATTTTAAAACAACAATTGTAATGTTTAATATAGCATTAAGATCATCTATAACACCCCAAAAAAATATAATTTCTTTATATACCACCCATAAAGTGGAAAAAATATCACCAACAACCATAGAAAGATGGATGATGAAAGAATAGATTTCCACCATATGAGGGTTGTATAAAAAGTGAATTCTTTCCGACTGAATCAATTCCTCAAGAACATCATCATTTCCATTATAAACAACATTCTCATGTTTCCAAAGGTCCTGAAATATAATATAATCAATAGCTATTAAAACATTATTTATTTCATCTACCAAAAGATAGAAGTTATTTACAATCAATAGTCATTTTCCTTCAAAAATTTCCTCCAATATATTCTTGATTAATTTAATGTAAAACTATTTAATTTATTGATGCTGTTTATTTATGTCTCTATAATACTACAAGAAGTGGAAGAATTATGGAAGGAAGTTCAAAACATGGATAAAAAATTGACAACTACATAATGGGTAGGACAGTTTAACATGATCATTTCATTCTCAAGGTAATACTATGTCATCCATTTGTGACAAAATTTCCCTCAATAAGACTAATTTATCTCCAACATTTTCATAGCCACCCAAATTCCAGTTATCTAATGGATGACATAATTATTGTAAAAATGGTAATGTGAAAAGTAGGAAGCCATCCATATTTACAATTAGGTATTTATTATATAAGTGTTATTTTGTTTATTTGTAGGAGAAAAGTATAATACTAGAAATTTATCTTCATAATAACTACTCTACCAAATAGAAAACTTATTAGATGATGTATCTCAATATGGTTATGTCAATTTTAATCACATATAAAGAAATAATTTAATTAAGAATGTGTATATAATCAATGTTCCTCATATATAATTCGGGATTATGATTATTATATCACATAAGCTAAATAGTCCATAAGTGATGTGGTCAGCATGGACCATGATATTTTATCAATATCTCATCCATGTCTATATACTCTATAGAAACATAAAGGAATTGACTCCAAACAGGCCATAAAAAATCAATATTCTTCTTAATAATCCTTGTCTTGTTAAGGAATAATAGTAATTGAATATAAAATTTTATATTGGCACTTATTTGAATAGAATCTGAATCTGGATGTTTAATTTATCCCAATCCACTAACAAAGAATTAACCATGAATTTAAGATAGAGAAATCAACCACCCACACAAGAGGCCTCATCATCTAAGAACCTTATTAGGGAGTAGCCACAAAATGAATCATGTAGGACTTCATTCAATAAAAATGAAAACTAGAATCATTTTTTCATCCACGGAAATCATTTCATCATTAATTCATAACATATTTTAAAGGAGTATCATGAATCACTCATTTAGTTCCATTGAATCCATCAATAGTTCAACACTACAATTTATGTGGAAGAGGTATTTCTTTCACAGACCGACCCCACTGAATACCAAGATGTCCTCTATTTCAAAGTGTATGACCTGTATATTGAAATATATTTACATATTAAACCATTTCTCAATAATATAATGTTGAAGGAAATTGATTAATGTAGAGAACTCATTAACATCCCTTGAATTAATCTCATATTGGTCCAGAATCTTCGATGCCTATACCATAATGATTCTTATTTTCTCCATACACCATAAAAAGTAAATGGTATGAAAGTATTTAGAGAAATACTTTTATATGATTCATTATTCAAGATAAATTTGGAATATTTATTCCTAATTCTATATTTATGGTTTTTTATCATGACATTTGAGTTAACACTGTTTTTATAAGTCCTTGCGGTCATTATTATGATGTAATGCCTTCATCATATCTTTGATGTATCTTATATTCAAACAATAATAAATTTTAATTGTTTTATGGTTATATCTAACCATTCTATTATCCCAATTATCAATACATATAAATATAATTATTCCAAAATGAGTTAGTGGTTGTAAATAGAGGATGTAATCTTTATCGCTACCCAAATAGTCTGTATGTGGATCCTATAACCACATTCAGTTAATTAAGTGATAACTATGTGATACCAATCATTCTACTAAGGGAAATCACTCTAAACATAAGAAATCATGTTTCATGAAAATATCAATTGAAATGTTAAGTAATATCACTACCTTCCATTGAAATGATGATCAATCATATGTTCAAAAAAAACTATAACATAAAAATAAAAAGTGAACCAAACCATTATAATGATTAGTCAAAATAATGATAACCAATAAATGACAGATAATCCAACTAGTATTTATAATATACCATCAAGATTATGATTATTCCTCATATATGTATATGTTGGACTTCAAAAGAGATACGATGCGTATATGTAGATCACTTCCAAGGAAATGAGGTCTACCAAAAACTCAAATCTGGAATAAATCACAACGTTTAGGATCACTGCCCTTGTACTATTGGTAGCAATGATACCAAAACTCTAACCAGGGAATGAATATGAAGAGAGGATATCACACCAGGCCTCATGTAGGTATTCCAAAAACTCTATCCAAGAAGTCCTTCTAACGTTACCGTTATCTTATGTGTAGGAGGTGATTCCATATTAACCCTTAGGGAATGGATACATAGAACACCCACAAATGAAACATTCCTAATATTCAATAGAAAAAATCTCTAAGACATGTTATTCAGAGAACATGTTGTGTAGTAGAGTTACATTATATGTACCATAATCCTTATGTCTTGATATATTGAATTGATTGTGTCCGATGTCCATGTCCATTTAATGGTACATGGTGTTTGGATAGTTTTGTACTCTACCCATGTTCCAGTACATGTTTATATTAATGTGCATCTTTAAAAGTCATGTCTATGTGGGATTAAATGGCATGATTGTTCCCATGTACTCTATCCCATGTATGAGTAGCCTCATAGGTACACATTGAGCTCAAAAAATTGGACCACACACTAGGTAACAAGATCACATTCTGTGTGATAAATTTATTCCTATGAAAACCATAATCATCAATAAGAGAATCCCATATGGTGTGTGGCTATGAATTACACATCATGTAGTGCAGAAATTTCATGAATCTCATATCTTCATTCTAGTTTTGTTTAAAATAAATTCATTTTTTTCACATACCTTGTGTACTCTATATCGACTGCTTCTATAATCTACCCATGTTCCAATACATGGGTATTCCAATATACATTTTCCCAAGTCATGTCCATGTGGTAGTGCATGGAATTCTCATTCCCATGTACTCTATCCCATTTATGTTTATCCTCAGAGGTACACATTGAGCTCAAAAAAGTGTACCAGACACAATGTTACAATGTCACAATCCGTGTGATACTTGTATTCCCCCAATGCAAATATTTTCACTAAGAGTGGCCTACATTGTGGGTGACTATGAGTTACACGCTTTGTTGTGATGAAATTTTCATAATCTTAGATCTTAACTATGTAATTTTTTCGACGCATTGAGCATTGATCTATCCATGAAACATTTCATAAAATCAAGGATTTGTGTCTTCCGAGCCATGCCATTGATGAACAATCCATTCCAATCATAAAATCCATTTTTAAAAAATGGTTCTTTAATCAATGTTCACCACACAATAAAGAAAATTAAATCTTTATCCAAAACCATTTGATATATCATTACTTCTATCATCACACCATCTTCTTGTTATGTTGATCAATGTTCTACAATATAGGAACATTTTTTTTAAAAAAGATTCAAAATAATCAGTACCTTAGTCGATGTTGAACCAAAGTCCATTGAATAATTCCTTCGATAATCAAATAAATTTGGTAATAAAATCACAAGGAACAATCATGGGGAATAGACCATGGTCATTGTTCATGTCATCCTCAATTCATTCCCATTATAATGAATAGTGAAAAAATAATCAGAAATTATAAAAAAATTATCCAATTAAAATACCATCAGTATAACCATCACACAATATGAGTGGTCTATTGATCAATCCATAGGTTTAATGATCTATTTTCATTACAGAAATTAATAATAGGGAATGAAACCACATCAATCAATTTCCTACATCAATCCGGATCAATCACTTATGAAGAAAAATTGTGATTCATTTTTTTGGTGAGATGTCAAATCTCATTACCTCTAAATATATCATTTAAGATCTTGTTACCATTCATATGAGAGAGATCCTCCAATTCTCTCTCCATGTTTTCTCTAATGGCTCTATGGTTATTCATCTAACACCAGACTTATTTCTTAATGGTGTACTTAAAGACTCTCTACTCTCTACATCATTAAAATAAAAATTTTATTATTTTATTATTTGTTTTTATTTTTCAGTAGTGTTGAATTTCATATAAATTACCTTTTCTAAAAAAGGCAATGTCATACAAAGGATAAAAACCACATTATTAACTCCACAATTCCATTGTATTTCAGATCTGGATTCCTATTTTAATGTTATTAAGATTATTCATGAATCGTGTGTGTGTGTGTGTCTTCTATTGAATCAATATAATACTTATATTTTTGGCATGCCAAGCCTTAGAAGCTCACAACATCGTAGATCCTGGTCTCAAAAATAGAGCATGAAATATTAAAAAATAATACATAGAAAATATGAGTCATTTCATACTACACCCAATTGAGATTTATGTTCCCAAAATCCAAAAAACAATGTGCTACACAATGATAGGTGTGTACTAAAATAATATCTACGACTCACGATCCCATTTTCTCCCCTGGAGGTTCTCATAAAACCACTAGAAACACATAAAAGGAATTTATCACCCACATATGATACTCTCATAGTGATAATCAATCTCTTCTGGGTAATTAATAATGTTTATTCCATCCTAGATTTCCATCTCATCGAAATCAATAATGTGCAATGGGTGATGCACTTACCCCCTTTGTTGTGAAATTTTTAGGATTTCATTTTCCATTAATATATACACTTATAAATATAAGAGGAAAATCACCATTCCACTAATATGTAATATATGGAACGGTCCAGTGAATCATGAATACAACTTTACACCCTGTAAAAATCGTTATAATCAATATCTAGGTGATAAACATAATAACAAATGGCCTCCCTCCACTAACACCAAAGGAAAAATTAATCTTTTTTCATTACAATTATGATAACAATGTATAGTCTATATTAAATTAAGGGTGATTTTCATAATCTTGATAGATTATCACACCAACTTTGGGCCAATGAGTTCTAAATCACATGGGACGGTCTGGAAAAGTGGAAACTATCCTGGATTCCTATAAGAAGCCTCAATTGGTTCCATATCAATGCAAGAATGGTAACAATTTTTATATAAAATATCAATAGTAATAGGTGATCCTCGAAACTATGGTCAAATTCTAATATACAAACTCATAGAATATCCTAAAAATCATGAATTATCTACTATGTTTACCCATCATTTTGATGGAGAAATATTGTTCTCAAGTGTGGTTGAGTCAAAAATTACTTCTGCAATCCCTTCCAAAATCAGGATTTGAATTTATCATCATAGTAACAAAATATTGTATATGGAAATCCATGGATTTGAACTATTCTTGTACATAGAGTCAAGCTCTCTACTAAGTTGTTCTCCCAAATTATTAGGATGTGGGTTCACTTAGTGAGTTCTTCTATGGTCACCATGATTGCATTTTCCCCTGGATGTATATAGTAATCCATTTGTGATTTCAATGGATATCTGATCCCAATTTAACTTTGTCACATCTAGTGGTTGATCTCAACCTTATATAACATGTTTCTCAACCTTCACTTGCTGATATGTAAGGAATTAAAAGGAAAACATTTCAACATCCTTCTTAATCCCGAACAACAGAAAACTAACATTGATGTCATGTTACTTCATTTTTCACACATGGATGTACCTATAAAGTATATATATGATTCTCTCATGCAATATCATCCTACAATCTCACTGGTACCATTGTGAATCCTCTAAAGTGAACAACAAGATCCCCACCTCTAAAAAACACATTAAAAGCCTGTATAGTTGATATTTGAGTATGTAGGATAACACAATCGCTATCCCCAATATATACAACCCTGATTAACTACATGAGGAATGGGGTTCCATCCAATGACTAATGTTATGCTACACATATCCATCAAAAAAGGATAACTATAACTATATCAACTTCTCTAATTCCCTGTTCAAAATCTATGAACATGATCTCATACTAAGAGAATCTTCTAACATGTTCCCCTTGTTGATTGTATATAGAATCATAAAGTAATAATACTAGATGATATCTAGCCCCCACCTCTATATTAAGGTATTATTTTTCATGAAATTATATATTTGAGTCTCATGATAAAAATATATGATAAATGGATCACCTATTTGTTAGAGCCCCCACATATTTTTCACAAAGACTACCACTACTAAATCATGATCATGGGTCATGTATTTATCCTATGGTGGCCTCAAATAACATTAACCCTAGTCAATCAATTATGCCATATACATTATAAAAATAGGAATCTCATTTCCTAATGCATCACGTAATAATACATACTTGACACCAACCTCTAGAAATATCAATATAGGAGGTCTCTCCAATAACTACCTCAACAATGGAAAATCCATTAGTCACCTATATGTCCACATAAAGGCTATCCCATTTCAGTATATGTTATTATGGGAGCTTATAACCTTGAAAATTCCTTTATGAATCACTATTATCAGTATAGAAACCCATGTAATCTCCACACCTCTATGACACTCTAGGGTGGCTTCCTAAAAAACAGTACCTCAACCCTGGTCGGGACCACTATCACAACTTTAGCTGAGATAAAGTGTCCAAGAATGTGGAATACCTAAATCCTGAACATGTACTTCAAGATCATCCCATAATAATGGATCTCTTGAAGAATGTCTTGGACCATACTCATGTGTCTCACATTCCCCTCCTTGTACATCGAGTCCTAATGATATCTTAAATGAATACTACCACAAAATAGTCTATGAAAGGAAGAATAGCCCAGTTTATTTTTCATCTGAACAGTGCTAGGGAATTAATTATAATAAAATAATTAAAAAAGTTCTCATATTAACTATAGTGACATATGAATATCATATTCAGTATATCCTCGTCAAACACTGACATGTGGTGATATCTGAACCAGGGTTATCCTTCACATACCGCCATTCCCCACTCAACTGATAAAAGATGTAATCGATCATCAGTAGGGGATGCATATTTTTCATGGTCAATTTGTTCAAGAATAGAAAATACTCTCTTAACATCATGACCATGTCCACCATCTTTGAGAACAAAACTGATGTTGCACATGTTGAAACGAAGGGTCAAAAAACTCCATACCTTATGTATTCCACTAACTACACCCTTAACCTTTTATTCTCTACACGATTATACTAATATATTATTTTATATGTCATTTTTGTCCCTATGTTTATCAAAATGAATAATAATATCTCTATGTTGGGTGGTTATCCTGTAACATCAATGGGGAAGACTCACCCACACTCCCCCACTACTGGAGGGAACATGAATCACACAATATCCATGACAATAAGGGTCATTCTGGCAAACTGGTGATCAATCAGCTCCACCATCCAATGAATGAATCTAACGTTTTCTTCTTGGGTTTTCTATTTACCAAAAATAAAGAACCATGTTCCCTCTGTACGAACATATTTCATCCACTAACTGAAATATTCAATACGGGAATTAACTAAGGATAATCATTCAATACTAGAGATAACGTCCTACGACATTATTACTACAACCAATCGGCCCCAGTAGAAACTCCTACCTACATGCTTAAGGTTACACCACTAAAACCTATTGGTGATCACTAAGTCATCTATATTAGGATTATCCAAGAATAATAGTTGATCCAAGGGCTCAACCAATATCTCTAAATCTCAAATACGGTATGTGACAAAAAATTACTGTTAGAACCTATGATTATCAATATTGCAACTAATGAATAGAAGATAAAGATTGTAACATGAATTGTTCTCATCACGTCTGGGTCATAATATTCAACCACTTATATTTATCTCCCATAAAATCCTCTAACAACATGACCCTATAATGGATCACCATGGGTTGGTGGTGGTAGAAAGTCAAAGCGTAGAACAACTTTAGCTACTCTCCCAACTCATCTTCCATATTCACCGCCCTCAAGACCTATCATCCCATACTTCCTCATATACGTCATCAGCTAATACATGGTCTCCATACATTCCATATAGATGGGGTTATAATAATTTACAAGGATTAATCTTCCATCTCATTAGTAGAACCACCTCTCTTCGGGGTTACTAGACCCACACTTTGATCCCTAAATCACAAATCCTATATCCTAGGACCTCCCCCTAAAACACCACACCCAAAAAAATCCCTGAAACAGGTATTGACTCCTTACTACCAAAGCCTATAATCATTCCTTCCAACTAAAAGAAACCACTAGTTTTATATTCTCATTCACAGAAATCTCAACCACAAAAGCTCCCTCTAGGTCCCAATAATTAGTAAGAATTTATAAACGGATAATTCTGGATTAGTTGTATCTACACAGCCCTTGATTGAAGGTCTAATCAATGGAGAATTGTTCATGAACCATATCCAACTTTATGAATTATAGATTTGTAAACCTCATTTAATACTCAGATAACATCCTGATTCTCTTCTACAACTCCATCATCTCATACATACGTTGAGCCTCAGTGTAGTTGGAGAGAACACCTCTCTAAATCAGTGATAAAACACTAACCATTCTAGAGTCACCTCATCGTAAAACTGGGTAACAAAAACCCACCATCGTCTTATTGATAAATGGATAAGGCTCATTAATAGGAACACAATATGATCTACTGGTGTTCAGACTAAATTGAAAACCCATCTCACCCCATCATGCAAATCATTGACCACAAGTAGGTCGATCCTGCCTCAATACCTTAGAGGTCTCTATATTGAAACTTCTTTTGTTCACTCATCATATCCACATAATACACCTATATTATTGTTACCATGTGATACTAAACAGGTGGTGGTATAGCTGGTTATTCATTGGGATATAACACCTCTAGAACATCTCATAGTATTGATGCCTCATCAATGAGAGGATCATCCTACCGATCACGGAGCAACATCCTATATAGAATACATCATGGAGGAATCATGATATTAGATAATATGTACACTTTTCAATTAGTGTATCTCTATTGATGACTCGTGATGGACATAGAAACCAAAAATTATTACTATGTGATGTATGTACCATTTCTTTCCTTCCCATTTTGTGACTCACCATGTTCACCTCTAATTGTCATGAAACTGGTAACCAGTGTTGTATAGGCATATAAAAAACAATAGATTACTTATCATAATATCTTATATATAAAAAAAGATCTCCAAACCTCTACAATTCCATAAATTTGAGAAAATGAACAACCATGCATGGAAACATATAAATCTCACAACTGGGTTATGAAAAGTGGTAGATGAAGTTAAATATTTATAAATAAAATCCCACCATAATGTGTATAAAAACAAGACCAACATGAATGTAAAACTATGGAATATTTTAAAATTACCATAGTAACACACCTTGATCTTTCCAGTCTCACAATGAACCGTCTAGTCCTGGTCAATCTAGGATGCAGTCAAAAGATCAATCATTTTCACATTCCAATACACTTGCAAGAAAATCCTATGTAGTGGTGAGTATAAAAATATACTATAGGAAACCTAGAAATCACATAGTATAAAAAATAAGTAAAATAATATCAATATAGGTATATTTCCCTAACTTATATAACAATAATATCAAGATTTATTGAAAAAATACACACTATCTAATGGTTATTCATATCTTTAATGTCATCCTAGGATTCCATCATAATGGTTCCACAACAAAATCATCCCAAAGAACGCACACAGGAATATGAGGATAATGATAACATATATTAGATACATTGTTCTCATCGAGTCTCTCTGTTAGAAGTATATATTATATGTATAATGTGATACAAAACATAGATGTTAAACACTCGCAAGTCCTGATTATATAACAACTACTCATTGTGGATTAACCTTATATTTATAGGGTCATTACATGTGTCATGACCAGACCCAATGAGGCTCAAGCTGCGACTCCCCATGCATGCCACCAATAGGCTAGGGGTTGCCGACTAGCACTGAGTAGGCTATCACACACAAGGGAGGCATTAGCCTAGGATACATGTACACTCACACCCACATAAACCTCCATACAGTAGTGTAGAGATATATAAAACTAAAAGGTAAAAGCATGCATACAACTATCCGACAATCAGATTACAAGAAAAAGTACAAAAAGGGAAAAATAAGGCCCACCAAAAAAACTACAAAAGTGTCAAACCTGCTCAGAAGGAGGGAAACAATATTAAATCTACCTGCTGGTAAGCTCCTCAGCACGGCTCCAGTAAACCCCCTAGTCGGTCTCGCACACTAAGATCTGCCTACTCCGGGTCCTCCTGGAGCTTTGTAGAAAGGCCCGTTGTCTGCACAAGACACAAACATGTACGGAAAAATCCCGTGCCGGGGTGAGGATAAAAATACTCAGTAGGCACCCCAAAACCCCAAAATGAAAGGGAGCAACTGAAAGGTAAAAGTCAGCTCATCCCAGCCAGAGGCATCCCAAATGAGAGAAAAACTACATCTCGAGACCATCCTCAGCTAAACATGACTAGTCAGCTCAGCTTAGGTGTAGGCCCATATGCACACCATGAATAATCAGATATACTCAAACACACACCAAGCCTCATGAGGTTCCGACCTCGTAACCCGCAACAGGAACATATCTAGGAGAACACACCCCATAAGCTATGTCATCTCAGATGACACTCGTTTGAGAGATATAGGCTCATCTAAATTCATAACTAAGAACCTCAAGCTAAAATATCAAAAACAAAAAATTAAATGGATAGGGGATCACTCCTACGCTCCATTAGGGGATTCCAAAACCCATCCCATAATTTGAGGATCTCACAGATAGGGGATCACTCCCAGGATTAGCTGGGGATACCACGACCCGATATATCATTCGACAGAGACACGCCACTCAGATAGAGGATTGTCACCCATGACATGACGGTCACGACAATACCGAAACCCTGTCTGGTAGATCTCACACTATAGGCAATCGAACTGACGATGTCGAAACCCTATAGAAACCACACGGTGAGTAGGGGATTGTATAACTAATGATTCCACAACCCCACTAAGCACGGCCCACTATGTAAGGGATCATATTCTCGATGATGCCACAAACCCTACGAGGTTAATCCGCTCGATAGGGGATCGTTGCCCGTGGTTAAACGGTTACAACGATACCAAGAACCCGATCTAGGGAACCGATTCTAGAGGATCCCGCCCCGGGCCACTGGAGGGATGCCATAACTCTAACTGATTAAACATCCCATTGAGAGGATCAAAAACCTATGCTAATGTTGTGATGGTGTGCGAACCCACATAGGATGAACCAAGGGAGTACCCTCAACCACTACCTGTCAAAATGTCGCTAACCCGAGAAAACCACCACAATGCCACACTGTGCATCTCCAAGGCCGATATAGATTCCACCATCGCGATCCATGTGAAAAAACACATAGGATAGGCTATTCACTCGCCCAAAATTGGAAACCGGCGTAAAAGTCAATATTCACTAAAGCCAGACCGTGTGGGGTCCACACTACGATCCCAAAACTCGTCAACCAGATCATACCACTATGATCCCCCCAGAAAAAAACATGGAATCTACTACTCGATCATCCCAAATGGACGTCGGGTGGAAAAGATTCATTTCATCGTAAAACGTGCAAATTGGGCCTTATGGGGCCCACACCTTTCATTAGCCCAAACACTAAATGGAGCACCTCAAAAATCCCGTACAAGGACTACGGTTACACTACTGCTGACGACACGTCAATCAGACGTCTGTTTCGCAAGGCACGTCCATTACGACCATTAATAATAATTTATTATTATTAAATTAAACCATTTCGGGTCACCTGACCTCGGGCGCAGAACCCAAAAATCAAAAGACTCAAATAAAAATGTTTTTCTCGATGAGATGAACCCACATCCGCTAATAGCATGTCAAACAGATGCACCTTTTGGAAGCTACGACGCCTTGAACCCAAGCGGCCCAGAATGGGCCGGTCCAGACTATCGGCCCGCAGCCTAGCCGCGGGTCTGGCCCAGATCACCGCGGCCCGCTAGGCACAGCTCATTCGAAACCAAAAAACCCCTATTCTACAGTTTTTCCACCGATCGGATGATTGGCATGTCATTTTCCTCGTGCGCCGCACAAGCATGACCCGTTGAAAGAGGGTCCATGTCGTGCTGCACCCCTGAGGTCAGTGCCGCGGGTCCTCCGCCCCGACTGCGACTAGCTGAGGCCACCACCTCCCGACCGGCCGAGTGCACCGCCGCATGCTGGCCACCAGTATCGCGTCTTCCTGGGTTCCCTGCTCCTCCACCGGTATAGCCAGTTCCACCTGGTCCCCACTCCAACCCGCTGGTAGCCACCTCTACCCAGCCCTCGCGGCTCCTTCCGGCCGCACCCCATCCACGCTGGCCACACCCGAAACTACCACACTGGACCACCCCTCCATGCTCCGCCTCGCCTACCGTCTGCACATGTCGGCCCTCTGAGATCTACCTCAGACTAACTGCGTGGCACCGAACTCCACCAGCCGGCTCCACCGATTTGCCACCCCGATCTTCGTCCACTGCCCTTGCTGAAGCCGAGGCATCCGCTGGCCACCAAAACTGCTCCAACTACCCGATTTCATAACTGAAGACGGTTTTGGGATCATCGAGACGAGGAATTTTCAACGCCTAACCACGATCAATGATCCAAATATTGATTAGCACATCCGAAAAATTCGGACGAATAACGACGAAGAACACGGGTTTTATAACGGATCTCGGACGATGGCCGTGTTCGTTCAGCCATCGTCCCAATTGTAAAACTATATAATTAAAAGAACATATTTACAAAAACCCAAGAAATATAAGGTGTATAAAGACAACTTAAATCCATCCTCGATCCGGTCGTTTGTCATTGGCGACATGCCTACTACAATCCCACTTCGATCTGCCGATGTTCACACCTCAATCTGGAAAAGAAAGCCAAAGAAAGAGAGAGGGGGGAGAGTGAAGGGAAATTAGGGGTTCCCCCTAATTCCACTTTCATCTATGTTTATAAACTCTCTCTGAAACTCTACTGACAGCTAAGGATTCAGAAACCTCCACACCCGCCTATTTTATATCACGCCTAGGCAAAACACCCCATTTAGAACTCAATGAATTTCTCAAATTTCCATTATAAGAATTCGTTCGAATGATATTCGAAAAGAACGCTAGTGATAAAAATCACTAAGTCATTAATTTAAAATGACAATTTTCCCCTGTGTGACATCTCTCACAATAGGCCCGTGCTCGCAACTTTCCCCACATGCCTAGGGTAAATGGCATGTTCCGGACGCAATCGCGCCCTCATATTTCAGATCTGAGCTACCATTTATGAGAAAACACAACCCTTCCACATGCACTGTTTAATAATACTTAATATTTTTATAAAATTAATTCTGGGCACACCGGGCCTCGGAATCACATGTCATTTTCAGGCCTAGATCTAGAATTGTAAAAGAATAATCCAATGTCTGATAGTGCCAAAACCTGAGTATCTACATCCTCCCCTCCTTAGAAATTTTCATCCCTGAAAAGTCATAAGATTGAGGAAAGAAACTGGACTCTCAACTGGGTCTCCCACACCAGCATGTCTATCAAAAATCACCCATTTCCTAACACATAAGTCAGAGGGACTCATCCATGACACCTCAACACTATCCACTTTGTGCGGCACTAACTAGTCCGCATGGTTTTGATCACGTCACAATAATGCGTCTTGGTGGGGGAAAGATCCCTCTTCCTCAAGCATTCGAAGCACCCCATTCAACACCCACACAGGGTCTTACGAACGCCCGGAACGAAACTCGAGAAAGAAACTGAAAGGGAAGAGTACCGCTAATCAATGTCTAACATACTACTGCAGAAAGTAGAAAAAACACAAGGAATACCTCTATCCATCTGTGGAGCCTCTAGGTCAACAGCCTCTAGGCCATGCATATTTCATCGCCCCCGCCCTCTAGCTCCCTGAGCTCGGTGTGGACCACCTAGGGGGTGGTGGTGGAATCTGATACTACCTATCTCCACATGATGTTGTACCCACTTTGCCGCCCCATCCGCTGCCCTGCGGACCTCTGATCTCGAGACGTTGCCACTGCCAAGGCAGCCTATCGACCGACTCCCCCTCAGCAGCTTGATGGGTCAGAAAATCTCTAGCAAGGTTTCCCCGACCTTCGCATGTGTAACACCGCCTCTCCTACGGCTGACCAAAACATGCATGCGAGCCCTGAGCCTCAAATCCTCTATCTTGAGGTCACCAACTGAAAAATCGGCCCTGCCTAGAGCCCTGCGTCCGCCGTCGGCTACCAGCTACCAACGTCCCAGCTACGATATGCCCAGTACTGACGTGATGAATCTGCTGAACCAAAAATCTCTCCACCACCAAGGCTCGCTCCATCATTCCTGCATTGGTGGGAACACACATGGAAACCACACCTTCATGGATGTCTCTTCATAGGCCCTTCTTGATGTTCTGAGCCCTAATGAACGTGTCTCGAACCATATCTAGGGAGTAGAGTAATATGTCTATAAACCATGCTCAGTACTCCAATACAGTCGTGCCCTCCTGTCGAAGCTGTAGAAGCTCTTGAATCCACACTGACCTCAGCATCATTGGAAAAAACTATTCCCTTGAGGGACACTCAATCTCTACCCATGGGAGCATCTCCTCATCAGGGGACTACATCACCATACTCCACCATTGACCGGACGAACCATGCAGAAGGCTCGCCGCTAGGACCACCATTTGATCTGGGGGTTTCCTCACCAGGTGGAAAACTCGGGTGACTGCTTTGATCCAGTCATCGACTATCGGAGGGTCTATATCATCCCGAAACCTCAGAGGTCGTTGCCTCTAAAACTCATGTAGTGCACTAAACCTTCACACAACTATATCATTCACTACCGGCACAACCAGATGCTCGACAGGTGGTGGCTAAACTGGTGGACCACCTGGATGTGCAACTGTAGAACATGCGCCCTGGTCTACAACCACTACCTGGGGCGGATCATCACCACAATCCAACTGTGGAACTCTCGGTGGATATTATCAAGGATGAATTCTAAAATACAATAAAGATGCACCATGGATAAATAATATATCTTGAGAGCTGACTCATGAAGAACAAAGGAAACCAAAAAACCTAGTCCTATATTATGCATGCACCGTTATATCCCTGTGACTAGTGTCCAAATGTCTCGAGTCGAAAGGAAGGTTATCAGAGGCCTATTGAATGGATACGTCGTCCACCAAACCGACACTCGACTCCCTGGCCTAAAAGATGAACTCGAAACACCTTGAAATTACCGCTATGCAACCCAAACCAAACTAACAGCTAGACCAGATACGCTCTGAGATCCCAAAGTTGGAACCTCCTATGATACCATTCTGTCACCACCCGACCCTACGGGGCTCGAGCCGTGACTCCCCAATCCTGCTTCCAATAGGCCATGGGTTGGCGACTAGCGCCGAGTAGGATAACACACACAAGGGAGGCATTAGCCTAAGATACCTGTATACACACACCAAAATACACCTCCAAACAATAGTGTAGAGATATATAAAACTGAAAGGTAAAAGCATGCATAAAACAATCCCACAATCAGATTACATCAAACGTACAAAAAGGTAAAAATATGTCCCACCAATAGAAAACTACAAAAGTGTCCAAACTACTCAGAGGGAGGGAAATGATGCAAAAAGCACCTACTGGTATACTCCTCAGCACGACTCCAGTAAACCCCTAGGTCGGTCATGCTCACTAAGCTCTGCCTGCTCCGGGTCCTCCTGGAACTTCATCGAAAGGCCTATGGTCTGTACAAGACACAATCATGTGCGGGCAAAGACAGTGCATGGGTGAGTATAAAAATACTCACTAGGCACCCCAAAATCCCAAAATAAAAGGTAGCAACACAAAAGAAACAGTCAGCTCATCCCAGTAATAGGGAACCCAAATGAGAGAAAAAATACATCTCGAGACCATCTTTGGATAAACAAGACTAGTCATCTCAACTCAGGTGTATGCCCATACGTACACCATGAACAACCAGATATACTCAAACATGCACCAAGCCTCATGAGGTTTCGACCTCATAACCTGCAACATGCATATATCTAGAAAAACAAACCCCATGAGCTCATTCATCCCAGATGAAACTTCTCTGAGAGATGCATGCTCATCGAAATGCGTCATTGAGAACCTCAAGCTGAAACAGAAAAAACACCAAATTCCCCAGATTGGGGATCACTGATGGGGTCTGCTAGGGTATTCCACAACCCACACCAGCATTCAAAGTTTTCACAGATAGGGGATCACTCCCAGGATCCGCTGGGGGATAACACAACCTGATCTGTCATTCGACAGAAACATGTCACCTGGATAGTGGATCGCCACCCATGTCACGACAGTCACAAAAATACTGAAACCACGTCTGGTACATCTATCGTTGTAGGGGATCAAACTGATGATGCTGTAACCCTACAAAAACCACACAATGGGTAGGAGATCATATAACCGATGATGCCACAACCATACTAAGCACGACCCACCATATTGGGAATCATATTCTCGATGATGACACAATGCATACGGGGTTAATCCACTAGATAGCAGATCGCCACCCATGGTTAAATGGTTATAGCGATACCAAGAACCTAATCTATAGATCTGATGCTAGAGGATCCCGCCCCTAGCTCACAGGAGGTATGCCACCACACAAACAGATTAAAAAACCCATCGGGAGGATCACAAACCTATGCTAAGGTTGTGATACTGCACGAACCCTATTAGGAACGAACCAAAGGATTACCCTCAACCACTAATGGTCCAAAATGTTGCTAACTAAAGCGACCCACCAAAACGCCACACCACGCACCTCAAAATCCAATACAGAGGCCACCATTGCAATCCACGTGGAAAAGCATGCAGGAAAGGATATTCACTCACCTAAAACGGACAACCACTGATAAAGTCACTATTCTCTGAATCCAGGCCATGTGGGGCCCACAATAGAATCTCAAAACTCATCAAGAGGATCATACCACTGCAATAGCCTCAAAACAACACCCGGAATCGACTACTCGATCGTCCCAAACAGACGTCGGGTGAAAAGTGACATTTGATCGTAGAACGTGAAAATTGGGCCCTACATGGCCCACACCATGCCATTAACCTGAACACTAAAAAGGGCACCTCAAAAATTCTGTTTGAGGACTAGGGTCATGCTGCTGCTGATGGTATGTCAATCGGGCGTCCGGTTCACAAGGCACGTCTGTCATGAGCTTTAGTAATAATTTATTATTATTAAATTAAAGCGTTTCGGGTCTCCCGTCGTTGAGCACAGAAGCCAAAAATTAGGAGACACGAATAAAAAAGCCCTTATTGATGAGACAAAACCACAATCGCTGACAGCGTGTCAAACGGACATGCCGTTTAGATGCTACGACCCCTTGAACACAAGGGGCCCAGAATGGGCTGGTCCAGACCGCCAGCCCGTGGCCCAACCGTGGGTCCGGCCCAGCTCGTTATGGCCTGCTGGTCAAAGCTCATTTGAAACCACCAGAACCCTAGGGTCCTATTCTTCCACCAACCGGCTGAGCAACCGGTCACTTTCCTCGCATGCCGCACCATCAGGACCCGCTGAATGCGGGTCCTTATCGTGCAGCACCCTCGTGGTCAGCACCTCGGATCCTCCGCCCCGAACACGACTGGCCGCGGACACTGCCTCCTGACCAGACGATCTTACCGTCGCTCTTCGTCTGCCTACATCACAGCCACCCGGGCTCCCCGCTCCTCCACCGGTACAGCCGGCTCCGCCCGGTCCCCACCACACCACGCCGGCAGTGGCCTCCGCCCGGCCCTCGCAACTCCTCCCAGCCGCACCCCTTCCACACCGGCCACACCCGACACCACTGCACAGGACCGGCCCCTCTGAGCTCCACATCGCCTACAGGTCGCTGCACGCTGGCCCTCCGAGCTCCACCTCGGACTAACCACACTACACTGAATGACTCCGGCTGGCTCCACCGCTACGCCACCCCGATCTCTGGCCACCGACCTTGTTATAGCTAGGGCTCCTGTTGGCCCCCACAACTGCTCTGGCAGACCAATTTCAAAATAAAATATGGTTTTGGGATCCTCAGGATGAGGCCCTCACAGCACCTGCCCCGATCAACAATCTGACGATTGATTGGTGCATCCGAAAAACGTGGATGAAGAACGACAAAGAACGCGAGTTTTATAACGGGATTCGGATGGTGGTCGTGTTCATTCGTCCATAATCCCAATTCTAAAACTATAGAATTAAATGAACAGATTTACAAAAACCAATGAAATTGCTGAGGGATCAGGAAAAAAATAGAAGGCGTGCCTCGATCCGGTCGTTCGAGGTTGGAGACACACCCGCTGCGATCCCACTTCGATCTTCCAGAGTTCGCTCCTCTATGCAGCGAAGAACGGTGAAGAACGACGATGGAAAAGAGAGATATAGAGAGAGATATAGAGAGAGAGAATGTAAATTAGGGTTTTCCCATAATTCCACTTTCAAGCGAATTTATACTCTCTCTAAAACTCTACAGACGGGAAAGGATTCAGAAACCTCTGCGCCCACCTATTTTATATCACGCCTAGGCAAAACACCAAATTTCGAACTCAATGAAAGTCTCAGATTACCATTACGAGACTTCATTCTAATTTTATTCGAAAAGAATTCCTGTGATAAAAATCACTATGTCATTAATTTAAAATGACGAATTTTCCCCCGGGTGACATCTCTCACAAGAGGCCTGCGCCCGTAACTTTTAAACCCCGCATAGGGTAAACGGCACATTCCGGATGCAACCACTCCCTCATATATGAGACCTGAACAACTATTTAAAAGAAAACACAACCCCACCACGTTCATAGTATAAAAATAATTAATATATTTATAAAATTAATTCCAGGCACATCGGGCCTCAGAATCGCATGTCATCTTCACGCCTAGCTCTGTAATTATTAAGAGAAAAATCCCAAAGACTGATAGGGCCAAAACCTGAGTCGCTACAACATTCATGTAGATGGGTAAAAATATGTGTCCCTCATACCCTAGGTACATCACCAATGAATGGATTGTGCCATTTTTCCCTGCCAGTGTAATAGTACATGGTGTGTTGGCTACCCCTATACTCTTTCCATGTACCAATTCAAGAGTATTCCCATGTACATCTTGTGAATCCATGTCCATGTGGGAGTACATAGTGTTCCCATGACCGTGCACTACAAACCATGTTTGTGTATCCTTTAGTGTACCCCCTTAGATCATAAGATTTGACCACATTCAATGAGATTGGGTCACATGTCTTAAGATACCTATATTCTTCCTGAAATCCTAGTCTCCATTGATAGGGGCCCGCATGGAGTGTGTCCCTAATTTACATTCCATGTAGTGAAAAAAAATATAATCTCGAATCTGGATTCTATTTTTGTATCCTAGACATCAAATTTTGATCTAATCAAACACTTCACTGAAATATCAAGGATCTGAGTAGGCTCAATCATTCCATCGACAAACAATATAGTACAGCCATTAGACCCATTTGAAAAATGGATGCATTCATCATTCTTCATTTTGCACTAAGAAACATTAAATCAGTTATCTATAATTATCAGATCTACCACCACATCCATCATTTCAGGAGAACCATGTTTTTGTTGATCTCATATCTAAAAAATCTGATCATTTTATTAATAAATAGGTACATAAAGATCTATTCTTTTGTAGGTGGAAAACAATTGTCTTATTACGAATGCATAATATCAGATAACAAATTGGGGGAGAGAAGAAAAAGAAGTAATTATAAGGAATAGACCATAGTCATTGTATTTTTGACCTCAATTCATTTTTTTGGAATGAAAAATGAATAGATATTAAAAACAAATATAAATTCTCCCAATTATGTCCCTACAATAAAACCCATCACTCAATACACACGATCCATGGATAAATATAATATTTTATTAATCTAGGTTCAGCAGAGGAATTAATAATAGGGAAAAGAACGAAATAAAATAGTCTCCTATATCAATTTAGATCATTCTTTGATGAAGAAAAATCCTAAATAATTTTCATTGATGAGATCCAACATCATGTTTCATGTCGATGACCGATCTCATATCCTATTACTATTTTTCATAGAGATATCATCCAACACACTCTATGTAGTTTCTAAAATGACTCCATTTTCATTTTTTGAACCTCAGAATTATTCTATAATAGTATACTTAATGAATCACTTATCATTATTTTATCCAAATAAAAATAAATAATTTATTTACTTAATTTATTCATTTTGTGCCCATGTTGAATTTTCTACAAGCACCATTTGAAAACAAAGGTTATATAATTACTTGGTTAAAACCAACATTATTTACTAAATTGTTCCATCCAATTTATGATATAGGCCCCGGTTCAGTCACATTTTCTAGGAAAACATACGATCATGCTATTTAATATATTTAATATATTTTGAACATTTATTTCAGGCACACTATACCCATGAATCGTATGTTATCTCAGCATCTGGACTAAAAATAATACATAATCTATCTAAAAAAGACATTCAAAATATTGTTTCATTATAGATATATATACATCCCATTTTATTTCATCAAGGATGAAAATTTCTCAATCTTTTCTTCTAGATCAAAAAGTGTCCCATCATCTCGCCATTATATTGAAATGTAAATAGATGAATAAGAAGGAAATGTTATCAAATATGACCCTCCAATATTTAAATTAGCATATAATCTACAATAATCATTTTAGAGCTAGTTGATATAAGTAAAATTTAGAATATACTATATACAATAATCTGTTCATCCATATCTTCTAATGAGAAGGATATATAGAACATTTTTCTAACGTAACACCACTATTTAATCATTAGGATTTGCAATAATTTTTACTATTTACATTTTCTTGTGGAAACTCGCAATTTGGGAATTAAATATTTTCATCATGGGCTAAATAGAGAGTTCAATTGAATTCATCTAACACATTCTACAAATGTACAGTAAAAAATTGATTATATCATCAAATCCAAATTCATTCAAGATGTCCAATACCTAAAATTGAACTCTAACATTATCTGTATCAAAATGATGAATCTTAAAATTAATTATTACAATAATTTTAGGGATCTACAGAATTACATTCCATTGAATGATTTCATGATTTAGATTGTAGATATTGTGAATGATTCAATACCAAAATATCCACACTATCGTTCTTGTATATGTATTCAGAATACAACTAAACTTGTAAATAACATGAATATTTTGAATACATTACTTTTTGTCAACATAGGGGTTTAATTTTATTTAGTAACTCCCTTTAACTATAATAATGTAGGTTCTACATATCTTTATTCCAGGTACTATATCATCAAGACCTTTTGAGTGTAAATTTTGGCACCCAATGTAGAAAATTTAGTTTTATCATATTTGGAATATTTTAATCACATGTAAAATCTTCTAATAGGCTTAAACAAACTTTCAAAAAGTAGTGTAAATCTGAATACCTTGAAATTTTCTTTTGGGGTCACATTGAAAATGATTCTCAACTCTATAATGAACCATCAAGATATTACGGATGACCTTGAGAATATCATGGTGATCATCGATATATCTCCACTACAATCATCAAAGAGTTGGGAAGGATTTTATGATGTCATAGTAATATAGTATTCTTTATAGTTATCCATACATGAATGATACTACCCTTCAAAAAATTACTGAATTTGGGGGTTAATTATCAATTTGAGGGCCATTTTTGAGAATATTTTAAAAATTTAAAAAGTTTCTTTTGAGCACACTGGTATTAGGAGCCATTTATATAATATAATACACTCTCCCTATATGAGGTAGACTTGGATTGATCACATGGAGCCCTTATTTTGAAGAAATATGACACCAAGATAAAAAATTCACTATATATATAATAATGAAATGATAGATACTAGGACTCGATAATTAGGCTATATGAAAATATTCCTTTTATTAATCATCACAATGAAGGAGAAAAGAAACAATATTTTGTACCACAAAGGACACATTGTCTCTCTTATTGACCCAATCATGTTAATAATTTTTTTTACAATGTTTACTTGATATATAGTGTGATAATAGTTTATTATATTTCAATACAACATTCAATTCATATAATATATGGTAGTTAAAGTGTATGCATCCATTGATTTCATAATTAAACGCCATGTACTAGGGAATTAAATATTTTATATAGATGTACATTGAGTATTCATTATTCATGAAACTCCAAAACATGGTGTATTTAATTTTATATTTCATCTAGAATCCAAGTAGTTGGAAGAATTGAAACCCAAAAAAATCAACAATGTTGTCCGAGGAATTATGATTTTCTCCCTGTTAAGGTCATTCAAGCCTATTCCATCAAATTTTTTGAGGGATACACAAATAATTAATATGAATAACAAGAACTCTTGTTAGTCTTGGAATGGAAGCTATAGATACCAGTGGACTTATTGAGTATTAATGGTGACGAACTGTTTGTGGTTAAAATGATTAATGCTGAATATATCGTTATGAAATAATAGTTTATTATTTTTTTAGAAACACATGAGGTGTGATGGTGGAATTATACTCTAATACAACATTGTATCATATACTATGATCACATAACTCTTATTATGATTCATTAGATAAAAAATACACAACACTATTAGATAATGGATTGGATAAAAATATTATTAAAATCACTCACTAAAAGATAGTAGCACCAATAACGAATAATGAAATAAAATATATCAATTAAACCCATACAACTAATGACCATGTTGTGTAGATATTCTCACATTTTGGTCCCACATTGATATGGTTGTCATCAATATTGTACTGCCACAAAAGTTGATTTCATAAATCAAGATAAATCAATATTGTATAGATCTAATGTTGAATTTGAAATTGATCAATTATTATATTCCAAACTCTTCAACAGTACTGAACCGTAATTTTATTAAATTTTCACTCATTATATAAATAGAATTAGTAGACCTTACCTATATTATTTTTGATGTCCATGTTGATTCATGTGGTTGGGATCAGTTTGAAACTATGATATTTCATCATATCATAGGGCTTGGAATTATTTTCCATCAAAAATATTATATTATAGAAAATTAACAAGGAAATTACATGATTTCTAGATAAAAACAATTTTATACATCAATACTTGTATTTACTATATAACAACTGAAACACATAGTCATTTTCATCAATCATAATTGACGTCATCATGTCATATACAACTACTGTTGTACAGAAGTTCAAGTACATCCTTACTTCCACAATCATTTTCATTCAATAGTATGATGTTATATCTATCTCATAATTTTTTTAGGATGGATATTAAAATCATTAGAAAGTCAAATAAAAAAACATTTGTTGCATCTAACATGCTATTGATGAATAATGGATCCATTTTTTCATCCAAATTGAAAGTGTTGTATCATTAACAGAGCACTTATTACATGAAATCATTTTTTCCTAAAATATTTTTGTAAAATGATTATATTTATTCCTTCTACAAAAATCTATAATATAATCTATAGTGTGTGGTCAGTAATGATAAAAAAATATTTTCCCAAAAAACTCCAACATGCTTTGTTTTCTTATCGCACAACAACCTATAAAACTACACATGTGACCCCATATTTATTAATTAGTTTGATAGACTATGTATTACCAATCTATGTCTATACACCATCACATTGTGTCACTATGTGAAATCATATTTATGATGTTTAATAGTCCTAAATTTTACTCAATGTGTTTTAACGTCTTGAGGATAAATTTTTGTGAACACTTCAAAACCTCAAGATTTGTCAAAATTGAGAATTGTGGGATTTTAACAACAAATTTATTTGCTCATATTTTTTCATGGATATCTATTACGGGATATCATAACTCCAGTGATAATAGTGAGTTGGACTCTATATCATGCTACAAATTGGGGAAAACCTTCTTCAATTCAAAGGGTTCACATTGATGAAGCGTATTTCATAATAACTAGTAATTTAGATTATACAAAACCGCTAACCAAAATATGTTTCTTAAGAAAAGTACTATCCATAAAAATCATGATGGGTTCCAAAATTAACAATAATTAATACATATAACTACATAAAAAATTCCATTCCACATGACATTAATATTCTTAGAATATGTCTTCACCACATTACATGAATCTACATATTTGTAGATCCAACTACATGACATTTAAATTCATAACCCTTGATAGCATAAGTATATGCCTCTAAACGATATATTATCCTTTTAATTATTATATTATGTAAAATGTCATTATATTCCCTCTTCAAATGACAAAAAAATATCATTGTTGGCTTCCACCCTTATCATGCGTCTCTTATAATCATGGTGATCAACCAATCACCACATATTACTAACAATGATATGAATCGTGTGATCATAAGTTTTCTGATAGATTTCCATTGCTAGAATGATTGAATGGGGTATTATATTAAAAATTCAGAAAGATAAGTCATATCTTGAGTACTATAGGATGAAAATAATTTAGTCATCCATTTTTAAAATGAAACTCCTTATGGTGGATCTCTTTTACTATGTGAGATCATGATTAATATAGGGACTATTCGTGCATAGTTTGTTCCATCCATTGGCCTAAAATAAATTCAACACACCTCTTATATAATTTATTGTTTTTAATTGGGATAATGTTAAAATAAATATGTTTGGCTTGATTCATATCAACAAAGGATATGTACTAATGCCCATATCTCCCATATTAGTCCCATTTGGAAGCTCAATTCATTTTGATCACTACATTGTGTCTATGTACTATAAAGAAATTTTATTTATATCTTCTTTATTATCTATCACAGAATCTAAAACAAGATTATTACATCTCCCCACACCTTGTAACTTAATCTATGTGAAAAAATATCCCCATGTTTTGTGATAAGTATTCATATTGGGATCTTCTATCTTATAACTAGAAAAAAAGTTTCTTTAAATGATATGAATGGGTGATCATACACATATTAATTCTTATTGGATTGTATAATTACAATTTTACAAGGTTCTCATTTCACTCATCTTATATATTAAATGATATATATCTATATAAAGGTATAGTATATAAGAACTATATGTGGATTAATTATTGTATACACATGATATGAAGTGATTATTAGAAATTATCTATTTATCAAAGCAATAAAATTCAACAAAATAACCACATTGTCTCAATGATGATATATATTCCGTCATATCATGCTTTTCATTAGGATTCTATCATGAATATTAAACTATATATACTTTACACATAAGTAAAATATATTCAAAAGAACATATAATGGTTCACACTAAATCCATAGAAATTAATAGATCATCCCATCTCGTGAAATGTATCTCTTTTTTGTATGTTAGAAATCTATGAAGGATTGCCTATGTAGAATATGGTTTTTATTCATGAACCCATGATAAATCAAAAATTCAATGATTCTTCATACCCTATTATTATAACATACAACTAAGTAAGTATAATAAACCAATACCCACACTCCCAAATCATGAGCTAAAATCCATAAATTTACATTCTAGGACTTGTTAATAATAATTCTAACCCAAAATTTTATATAAACCTTACAACATAAAAATGAAAGCATTTATCACATAAATATTTGGATACCATTTATGTTTATATTTTTAGAAAATTAGGAAATCCTCCAACATTAGAATTCACTGCAACATGGGCTCATAAGAACTGATCAACAACTCCCTTTATACTTCTATCTTATTATTATATATTAGGTAATCAATATAATTATTTGAAACATGGGGAAATAGAATCCTAATAAGGGTCAGATTATAATCTCTGTGAGGTTAAAAATTATCATTAATACTTACATTTCATAAATAAAATATAAATATTACAAGTGTGTGATAATATAAATAGTGTGAATAATAGAATCTGAAGGGAACTCATTCCCATAAAAACCTGAATCATCAAATGTTAAAACATAACAATTCAAATACACATCAGAATAAAAAATCATGATTCAGGTGATATAAATATCAATCATTAGAAAATTTATAAACCATATCAATAATAATGAAATCATTTTGGAATTTTGGAACATCATATCCTTGACCCTTACTGAAACCTTATATAACCCTTACATATTAGAATAATCATATGTTCGACTTCAAATAAAATTATATAAATAAAATGATCTTTACCTAATATATCATAGTTCTATCTAGGTGGATAAATCATATAGGATTTAATAATCTATCTTGACATAATTCACACACACCCATCACTTATAACATATAAGATACTGTATATATAGATAGTTCATCCAAAATCACAGAAAAAACATGACTCTTTAAAGAATATGGAAGAATAATATAAATTAAATGGGTTCCAATAAAAAATAACTAAATTATTATTAACCCAAGAAATTGAATTGGGTTATATAAACATCCCATTAAAAATGAATAACCCATGGAAAATTAATGGGTAACAAAAGAATCAATATGAATCTTGATTTACCCTTCGAAAAGAATTATGTTCTATAAAAATCTATTGGAAACATGAATAAATCATGTAAATTAAATTTTTCCCTAATATGATTTTTGAAAAATGATGTACACATTGAAAAATAAATGGTTTTGAAAATAATCTCTTTAGGATACAATCAACAAGTGGAAAACAAACTAGTTTCATAACATCCTATTTGAAACAATCTTAATCCATAAAAATAGTTAAGGAGGATGATATAAATACATAATAACCCTTGTGTAGGATAATTAAAAACATGTTTTGATTTTGTTGATGAATGAAATTTCGCTTCACATGTAATTAAATACATTCATATGAAAAATAATCATTAAATATTCTAGCACATCCCATACAACATTGAAGCGTTTGAATCATAAGACCCATGAAAGAATAACATGAAAAAACATATAATATCATTATAACATGGATATAAATTATATAATATTTGAATGTAGAGGTATATAAACCTTATTAAATAATAGAGGTGTATAACATAAAAAAATGATGCAATGAATGAAAATCGTGATAAAAATATAATACCAATTTGGTAACATTGAAACAATAAATTTGGTGAAAGATATATCAAAAAAGGGATACGTAAACCACCAAAAATTTACGTATAATAATCCTTAAATGCAATAATTGGTGATATATAAACCAAAAAAATAATTTTTTAATATGGAATAATCCTTTTCGAAGTATAAGTGTGACTAGAAATCCTCTTACAACTATTGTATCATTTGAATTACAACCCCCAAAAATAACACTCATCTAAGGAATTATTTAAATACCATGAAGATAACATTATTCATTAGATACTTTTTCAAAATATGAAGTATATAAACTACACAAAACAACCCATGGTGGTCATTACATATGTCTCACGAAAGTAAAAGTGATAAATGAATCCGTTACATTGAGCTTGATTTTCCATGCTTGTCCTTTAACATCCAGAATAAAAATCATATTTAAATTATTTACTTTTCTCATTACCTTTTTCATGGTTCTCATTAAATTTATTAAACATATCATTGTTTTTTATACAAATACATGAACAATTACATTTACATCAGGTGTTTATCATTTTTTGGTTATATGTCAAAAATTAATTTTGTAGGGAATAGTTGGCCAATGTGGTCATTATTTACATATATTTAGAATAAACAACAAGAAATAATTATCACATTATTACATCAATAATAATTTTAATTTTTTTTTTGAATTATGGTAATGAAAATTCAACCAATGTTAAGGTAATGGAGATGGTAGATAGTATGTACACATGAGTAACATACCCATTTTCCAATGATCAATATAGAAAGAATATAACTAAAATTTAATTTTCATGAATGAAAATTATATCATAAATAAAATATTATTTAATTATATATTATATATATATCATTCTTTTAATTTTTTGCTTTATCTGGATATCATTCCCCACCACTAACAGAGGATGATAGCAAAATAAAAATTTGTTTTCCTATAACATGCATATAAAGGTCATGGTAGAAAAAATTGACATTTTCAGTGAATTTCTCATTATATTTCCTTGGATCTTTGTCATATGTTTTTTTGGGAAGTTGGGATATTTATTCTATATATTATAAGACAAAATGTAATTATATAGGTATGCACATGATTATGTCACAAAATAAATGACAGTCTTGAAAACAGTATGTAAAAGAATATAAGTCTAGATGATGATATTTTCATACAACATCGTTCAATTTCATATGATAATTAGAAATTTCATTCCTCTATGAATGCAAGTATCATATGTTTAGGGTGATAAATTTCACCCCACCTTTTCATCATTCATAATATTGTTTCAAGGCATAGTTCCTAATTCCTTAGTGCAGTTAGTTTTTGGGACCCTCTTATAGATCATGTAGTAGTATATTATAGATAATATTTAATCCATGACAGAATAATCTCCATCTAAAAATTAATTTAAATAATTCATGTCACTATTAGTTTTCTATTAGTATAGTGATTGGTTATGGTATATACCAGCTCACAGTAAAAAAAATATCCACCTCAATAGAGGATTAATTAAAAAACCCCTTTGATACTAACTAAATTCATAATATTTATTAACTACTAAATGGAAATGATTTAGAATTTAGTATTGTAAAATATAAACTCCAATTCTATATTTAATTTTATTAACTCCATGGATTTAGTATTACAATTTAATTACCGAGATACATTTATATCTCCAATATGAGGAGTAAGAAGTTGTCTTAAAAGATAACTCATGGGTCCATTACCTTTGCATCACGAGCCAGTTTTTTTATTAATAGGTATTATTGGGTTGCCAAATCTAATGATTCAGCAAGACCTATCATTATTCCTAAAGAAAAATCATGCTCTATTTATTTCAACAATGTTGGTAGTCTTTCCTCATCAACTAGAGTATATGTCACTTCTCATTGTCTCTGTCTAGATTACATAAGCCCAATACCTAGTCCTTTATATCCTCAACTCTTAGTCTATGGGAAGATCATTTCATTGGAAAGCTTAATGAAATTAGAACCTCAACAATATCATTCCCTTTAGGGTGTATTCATGAAGTTAAAATTCACCCACCAAGAGATGACTCAATTGAATCCTTGTAAAAACTACCTAATATAATTCCTCATGTATATGAATAAATCCTTGAATGATATACCTATATAAACCTAATGAGACAAAATTAGGGAAGGAATATTGAATATGGCTGGGGTGTATTCATGGACCATCAATATCATGAGTTCTCTTAACACAATGAGATTCTTATCTACATAAATGTCTATTTTCTGGGACATGATCAGTTATATTACAAAGTAATTTTTATAAAAAATAATATGTTATGAAATCCTCATATAAAACATCACCATTAAATCAGTTCTCTTGGGGGTAGTATCTTTAATCCATCATATATAAAAAAATATTAATGCATTCCCTAGTCATCTTAAATAATCATTCATGTGGGGATCTCTCCATAAGGAGAAAAATTGATTTATTATTATAGAATCCAAATCAATGAGGTTATGTTTTACTTTATTGATAATGGAATGATTCACAAGGCAACATAAATGAATGGTATAAACCCAATCTCATATAATTTTAATTTTTATAGAGTGTGTATATATAAATGTTAACTACAAACCTTTCCCACAATAATGGATATGACCCATATATTCATTATAGATCCTTTATCCAATATACATGTAATATGTATTAATGAATTCATTAAAATTCTACTAAAATTACATAAAAAATCATACCGTTATTCTTTTATGGATTAATTGTTAAAGGAAACCAATGTAATAATAATATATGAATTCCAAACTAGGATCAGGTTAGGTTCTCAACCAAAGCATCAAAAATATTTCTTGTTGGGTCTTGGAAGAGATGAATGGTATAATATAATAATCCCATTATTATTAAATTCATGTCTCAAATAATATACAATATGTGTCCAAACCACATGTTTCATCCTCAAAGGTCACCCCATCACACACATGCAGTTCAGTCCATTCATATTACAATGTAAGAATTCATTTATCCATGATTCCAAATTCACAAAAACTCATATTTTGGGTTTCCTATCAATAGTATTAGAGGATAGTTTTATTAGTTCATTGGACATAAGTAGAAACGACTCATAATCTGTCCATGTATTTATTGGAAGGAATAATTCAAAATACTTTTCTCTAAAGATGGTAACCCCAAATACTTGTTTGATATCCCTTTAGTCAATACCCACGGCTTTATGATCAAATAAAAGATATTGGTTTTCTTTCTAAAATGTATCAATAACTACATAATGAAGTTAGATATCTTATATACATACATATGATATATAAATACATTTTAAAAAATAAAAAACACATTTATCCCATCTTTGAACTCATCTCATATCTTGTGGACCCAATACACCCACATCCACTCTGGCCTAACATCAACATTTATAAACCGATATCATTTTATATTTCATCCCCTCAACATATAATTGGTTGATTGATGAAATGTGGATGTTAAAATATTAAATTGAGGATATGATACCCAATAATATATTTAAAGGGATACTATAGTGTGGTTGTGACAACCTATATGTCACTATGGGGATTGTTTTATGTTATTGAGGATATTTGTGTTTCTATGTTATTTAATATCAAGACATAGATAATTTTGAGTTTTTTTTCAATAAATAGGTTTAATGTTTGGTTGTAGGGATAAAATGTGGTTACCATTATTTATTTATATATTTAGTTCATTTTATTCCTTAATGGTTTAGTCCTCATTGATACAACACTATTCAGTCCAATCTATATGGATAAAATTATAAATCATGTAGGACCATTGGTGTGTATGTGTATTATCACATAACATGTGTATTGTTGGGTAACACCAATGTGGAGTGTGAGAAGTGATTCTTCTATTTGATTCATCTATTTAGCATTTAAATCCTATAGTTAGTGTAACCATTAGAAGTCCTGATAAGAAACCATATATAGTGGGATATCATAAGGAATTTATATTTCAATATAGGAATATTGTTTGGAATTCCATAATTCCAAACCATTCAACCTAATAGATAGTTTAACTATTGGAATTAATTATTTCTCCCCTGATCAATTTAAAATTTCAAACCCTCCTCTTCATCTCCCTCTTTCTCAAATAGACCAAGTTAACATCGATGGAGCCTTCTCTTTCCCCCCCATAATGATGGGGTTTCTCCATCAATTCAAGTATATTTCCATTATGTAAGTCCCTATTATAAGTCCCCAGCCTTAAACCTTACTTAATCTTGAGTTATTACAAGATTACACATTGAGGATCTTTTCAGGTTTAGAGTTTTCGAGAATTAGATCATGAAACTTTCATTACATTCCACATTTAAACAAAGTGGTTACATAAAAAACAGTATTCATTCTTCCCATCAACGGATACATATCTAAAATATAACACAGATTCTTTCTTGACACATCATTGACACTATCATCACATCATGTACCTTTCCATTGACCTGTGAAAAACATTTCAAAAACATGGGATGAGCATAAAAAGCTCAGTAAGAGTTATAAAAATATGGAAAGGAAACATGAGTTCATATATACATTAGAATGAAAACACACTTTACCCATAAAACATAGGCATATCAAATCATGAATAAATCATAGAAAACATAAGACATAAGGGTAAATTGATGAATTCATAACATTCTTACGTAGGGAGTAACCCTATTGGTTACGTTTGGAATACCCATCACAGTATATTCCCTAAATCTCTTCGGATAAACCTTAACATTTCACTCCTTCGCGTTACCCAACGCATTGGAGAGCTATATCGGGCTCACACGCCCTTAGTTTATCACGGAACCACCCGTTTTCATTACAATGCCCAAGAACCATAACATAAATGTATCACATAAAACATGTATAAAGGAAATATAACATTTCCACATTTCAATCACAATATAACATTTTAGGATATTGAAATAATGAATCCATTCAAAAAGAAACCATTTCCAAAACCATTTAAAACATTTAATTAAGAGACTATTGAATCAAAGTGTCCCATACCACCTTGAATATTTTAACATTTCAAACCATTAATATCAATATAAATAAATCCTTAAAACCATTTTGAAAAAATGGATATTAATAAGAACAAATAATTAAAACATTTAAAACGATATTTTGGTTAAAGGGGTTTTACCAAAATTAGAGACACTTGAATACAATAATTGAGGAATAACATTTAGTCAGAACTTTATAATATCATGAGAATAAATATATTCATGATATAATACTCCAAAGGACAGTATATACACCATATAAGAGTGAATTGGTGCATAACAACAATGAACCCTCAATAGAAATGTCAAATGTGATGAAATCCCTTATAAAGAAGGTATCCTTAAATTAAGGACAAATCAATCTCAAAAATATGTGTGACAAATATAAATACACTCAATATAAGTGGATATTAAGTGTAAAACAATAAAATTTCATTCACACATATTCAATGGATGACATATTCAATGACTACATGTTGAACCCAAAGAAATCGAAATTGGGTTAAGAAGTTCCCTTGACAGCCTAACGACGTCACATCAAAATGAGTTGATGAGAGATTAAAAGGGAATCTCATAACTTGTACATAAAATTTACCTCAATAAGGATATAGAAGAAAATATCCCAACATATTAGTATATGAATTAAAAGA